>CM057341.1:564006688-566608023 GCA_030015575.1 Agapanthus africanus
GTAAAATAGACCCTTTACATATGCAAAATTGGCTAATTTCACCTAGGGTAAAATCTGGGACCATTTTCATTAGTTGCTGCTTGTTTTGCGATTTCGTTTTGACTTGAATTTTGGTATTCGATATATTGTATTCCGTCATGTGGCGTTTGAACGCCAACGACTAGGGTTATTGGTCGTGTTTTTCATGCGAACCTATAGGTTTTGACCTATGGGCGAAACGTGTGTCATTTTGGTTTTCCGACTTGGTTTTAAAATGCGATACGATGTGTTATGATATGTAGGTACCCCTACGAGAACTTCGAGATGAAAAGCAAGTGCGTGGCGACATCGGCATTGGCAAGCGAGGATCAAGGTGAGTAGATATATATCTACGGAGGAAGTCGGGTGGATGGCGTATAGCACCCCCGCAGTTCCTAGTGTAGTATACAATATATATATACATATATATAAATTTGTGATATGTGACACTAAATGGTTATCGAGATAGATCTTAGAAGATCATAAGTTTAATTTTAGTAATTGGTTGATAGTGTCGTAGTTAGTTTCTTAGTTGTGAACCCTAGAATAAGATTACACCCTCACGCACATGCACACATGCATACATTTTATTATTTGTGCGTATATGGGGATATGTATGTATATATATAAATACACACACACATAGGTATGGGACTATGTATATATATATATATATGTATACATATACATGGATGATGAGGATAGTATATGGTATTTGGAGATGAGTCGATGAGATTGGGCATGATGCCATGAGATCAGTGATGTGACATGGTTCGTATTTGAGATACGACATGATATTATAGCGGGTCCCTGGACGATGTGTTTTCATACACATGCATACATATATATAGATGGTATCAGTATGTACTAGACTTAGATTAGTACCCCCAGATCATGATATATGATGAAAAGGATACCAGATGAATAATGAGATAATGTGATATTTGTCCCATACCCAGATTTGGGATGCCGGACGACGGATTTACCGTATGAGCTATTTATTGATGATAGATCCGCACTCTTGACTCAAGGAGGTCATATTATATAGTGTATCGTATGGGATACTATTGAGACGAGATCACCGACTATTAATTATATGCATATATCGACTCAGACTTAGGTGATTTTCCTTACCCTTCGATTAGTCTGTTAGTTTAGTCATGTAGTTTACTTGTAGATGTTAGACTAGAATCGAGTCATACCTATTTCAAAACTAACGAATCGTGAGTATTTTAAAAACATGCCAAGGGATTCTATGGATATTTCAAAGGATGTACCTTTTCTTAAAATCACCGTAGCCCTTATTTTCAAAACACCACGATTCGTGCGATTTCAGATACCAATAACTGTATGACTCGGATATAGGATTGTATATTTTTTTATTCTTACGTTATTATTCATGTTCCGCATATTATTATTGCATTTACTATTCATTTTCCATTTATTATGTTGTTATCATCGCATTGCATGTTTATAGTGTACTTTAGTGATTATGAAACCATGCTGTCAGGACACCAGCACCATTACCGATGATGCGTATGCTCCACATACACTTGCTTGCTGGCTCACACACATCATCATCGGTAATTTCCATGTCACATACACTTAGAGAATATTATTTCATTGACATAGCTTGCTAACTGATAGTTCCTATATGTTATTGCTTCATATGTTAGTTCATATTGCATTCATTGCTGGATATTTCGTGCATATTTTTATATTCATTAGTCATGCAATATTATAAGGACCAGTCCAGATTGCTGGAGCCCAGTATTCATTATTATTGACTTTTCATTTTGGATTTCGGATTTTCCATTAGATTTCTGGATTTGGTGAAACCGCAAGATTTAATAAACTTAATTATCATTTTAAAAGATAAAGTGCGGTTTTCTCAAGTTATGATTTTGATATGTCCACCATGAGTCTTCTCAGCTCTTGAGCGATATCATACACCCGATTCATGGAGGAGGAGAACCATCTGCGGGTGCATGGTGGACCCGGTGCGGTACCCCGGGGCTAGAAGATCGCACAGGATGGTGTTTGAGCCTGTTACAGGGGAGCATTGCTGGCCGGTGATTTTATTAAGATTTATGATACAGGCCAGTCCGGATAGCCGGAGCCTGAGATATTGAGATTTGATGATACAGGCTAGTCCGGATAGCCGGAGCCTCGGATATTGAGATATTGGGATACTGAGATATATATTTTGTGTCGATGCTTGACACTGATTTTTCTGATGATCTCATTGATGATATTTAAATGTTTATACAGAAATCTCACTATATTAAGAAAACAATTTTCTCATTCATGATGTCATCTGTATTCATTATACCGCATTCATACCTCTAATTTATGATATGTTGCTACCTGAGGCACTAACACGAGCACATGGGATTACACTTATGCATAGATGTTTACCCCTGCTTTTATATTATGTTTCAGGCCATATTATCTTTGAGGATGTATATTATTGATCGTATTGACCTAGGATTGAGTCATACATACGATTTCTGCTCTGTGATGTTTTCTACTCACGAGTTGGTAACTCACCCCCGTTGTACCACAGTTCTTGCAGGTTTTTCCGTACAGGTTTCGTTGCGGCTTTGCTGGCACACTGCTCCTTTTCGGGTGATTGCTTTGGTAAGTGGGATCACTTGCATCGTGACCACCATTGTGTTTTATTTATATTCAGTTGTATCAAGAAACTCCATCAACCAGACTTGTATATTTATTTAACCTTAGAAAACCAGTTGTTTATTCTTTCGACCTTAGAGTCACGCGTTGTATTATTATGGTTTTCATGATGATTTCGAGTTTCCTTTTGAGTTTTGATCCTCGCCCTTCGGTGTTGTATATTATATTGCTTGCGTGGTTGTGACCGTCAATTGACGAAGAGCTAGCTCCCGCTTGGGGATGCCTTTATTCATATTATGCATGTTGTACCCTTTTGGGGCCAGTATTTACAAAGGAAATTCTGCCGAAATTTTCAGAAAAGAATCGAAATTTTAAAATGCAATACTTCGGCTTATGTTTTTTAAAACCACTTGTTTTAAAACATGTTTTCTTCACTTCTTCTTTTAAAATGGTTTAGATTTCTGGGTTTTTTGGCTTACTTGAATTAGATAGGGTCCTATAGACTTCATATGATTCAAGTGCCAGTCATGTGCCATTTCGGGTCACGACAGCACGGGTGGCCATCACTAGAAATTCTTGGCCAAGATAGACGAGAATTACTGATTTGGATTAGTAGTTTCTCACTGGGTGATGGGCTTCACACCGACACTAAATATCACGTTATTAAGGGTATGACTTTATCCACCCCCAAGCCCTGATATGCGGTACTCTTAGACGAACAGACCGGACTGTACGGAGATTGTCACAGACAGGATCATTAGGAGTTCGGATGAGTTTGCTTGTCGGCCTTCCTTTCGCTCAATACCTGGGTAGCTGTTACGTAAAACTAATACCGCTGACGTGCTTATGGTTGAACCCACTGCCAGCATATTGACGAGTTTTTAAAGTCCCACACAGAGGGTTTCCTTTGTTCAGGAGAAATGATGTAGTAGCCGTATTTTGATGCGTGCATGGTTCCGATCGAATGATTGTACTAGTTATCCGGACATTCGATCGGACGGTTGATAATACTAGCTAGCTCAGGTTTGAGCCGAATTATTAAATCAGGTATTGATTTAATAATTTACGTATATATTTCAATATGTATATTTTATTATTATGTTTTTTGTGTTATTCTATCTCTTTGTGTATTCGTATTTTGGTACGAATACGGGTATTTATATACAGTAGAGTGTAATTCGGATTTATACGGAAAACATTCTAGAAGGTGGACACCTCATTTTAGTTTATCCATTTATTAAATTAAATGGAAATGAGGTGTAAATGTAAAGAAGAGAGAATGGTGAGAACCATGGTTGAATAGTGTTGACAAATGAATTGTTAATTCATTTGTGCAAACTATTCAAGTATGGTTGCATTATGTTTATTGAAATTTTTTTTTTACAAAACCATGCTTCATGGTTTTCTCTCTCTTGGATGGTCATTTGGAAAAATACTCTCACCATTTGCTTCTTCTCTCTTCACTACTTTTCTTGAGTTCCTCCTCCTTCTTCATCTTCTACCCTACCATCTCATGTGTTGAGAATCAAGGGTAGAAGAGAGATAGATACATACTTAGAGCAACTCACTACATCCCTAGGCACACTAGATTAGCAGCCTAGAATCCCTAGTTGCTTCATTAGATTCTTAGTGTGAAGCTAGAGCCATGAGCTACATCTCTCGGGTGGATCATCTTGACGGAGAAAGACCGGCGGCGAAGCTCAATCGAGGACACCTCAAGGAGCCAAAGAAGAGGGTAGAAGACCGAAGGACATGAATCATTTGTTATAACACTTCTATCTTTTGTAGCTAGTTTAAGTTTATGGTTCGATTCTAGGACGGGTTTTTTAGCCCCAAAATTTTTAACACCATTTTTGTTCCGCATCGGCCACGGTAGATAGACAGGGCGCTAGCAAACCCCAACATGTATACACTAGTCTACTCTGGAGTATCGATGCCCAGTCTCGATACTCCAATGACTAGGAACATTTTAAGGATGTGTTTATCGACTACCCAGCTCCCACAAGTATGATTGCCATCAGAACGCTGATAGTCAAGAAAGGATCCTACAGGCTTTATCAACATGTATACAAGATATGAAATAACAAGTAAAACATATCACACATTAAGATAAAGGCAAACAAAATAGCATACTATTATATTAAGCAAGATTGTCTTGTACATACATATCCCTAGCATCCTATACAATGAAGGCCTCTAGGGCATATATATCCAACAATCTCCCACTTGCACTAAGACCTGTAATTGGCATATTAAGTACCCAACGTCTTCACTTGAGCCAGTTACTGGCGTACCGCATACCCAACATCTCGAATAGTCTCTCGAACTAGACATGAATGATAGCCTTTGTGAATGGATCTGACGTGTTGTGCTTTGTATCTACTCTCCACATCTCAATCTCCTGGCGATCAACGATCTCCTTGATCAGGTGATACCACCTCAAGATATGTCTAGATTTCTGATAGGACCATGGTTTCTTTGCCAAAGCTATGGCTCCATTGTTATCGCAATACAAAGGTATTGGATTAGCAATGGATGGAACCACCTGAAGTTCAGAAACGAACTTCAACACCCAGATGTAACATTTTAAAAATAAGTAAATAAATAATTAAATAAATAAAATCCTTTAGGTGAATTTTCAGATAATCGGTAAAATAAACCGTGTTTTCCGTAAAACTCAACTACAATTATTTTTCAAAATAGACTTAAATACGCCTGTTTTAACTATGTAATTGTTAGTATTTGGTATTTATTTAGTCGGTTATAAATTGTTAGTTTACTTAAATATTTTTCCTAAATTAATTAAATTCAAATATTAATATAAGCTTTAATTATACATTTAATTAGTGGTAATTACAAATTAGAAATGGGTTAATTACGAAATTGTTGTAGCAACCGAGTCTAGTTTTACAAGTTTCTGTTTCCGTATGTGTGGTGTGTGGTATTCAGTTCATTATCTTGATTTTGTTTGTTGCTAGTTATAAATTTACCCCGACATATCATATTCTGCATATTACGATTTAGGTCATCTAAAATTAAATTAAAAATAATTGACAAAGCCTGCTCAACACCCCTAACCCTGTGGTAGCGTCCTTGCATCGTGTTCTCGTCCCGTTCAGTGAAACGGACGTGTTTGGACGGCTACGCACACGTACGTGTGTCCGTGCTTGGGGGTATGCTTTTTAATTATAAAATCTTTCGTTTTAATTTTTAGAACCCGCCAATAATTTTTGTTTTACGAATTCAAATTTGTGGACCCGACACGGGCGCAATTCTGAAATATTTTGTATTTTCGCCAAATCCTATTTTCTTAAAATTTTTAAATTCGCCCAAGGGTTTTTTTTAGCCTAGTATCAGATTTCTTAACCGATGAAAGGATTTCTTTCGAAACAGGAAAATCTTTTATATTTTAAAATCTTTTAAACTTGTTTCCCTAACCAAAACATCTCCCTCAGCCAATCATCCTTCAATTAACCCCCTGGGCCCCACACGACAGTCTCCTCTCTCCTTTCCCCTTCTCTTTCTCTCTCTTCTCTCTCTCTCTCTCGCGGGCGCTAGAGGACGAGTTTCTTTCTCCTCTTCTTTCTCTCTCCTCTCGCTCTCTTCCTATCTCTCTCATCTCGCACCCCTTTCTCTCTCATCTCGCGACACTGTAGCGAATCCCATCACCGCCCTCGAATCCTATCACCTCCCTTCACGTTTCCCTTCTTCTTCTCTTTTAAAATCCCACGCCTCCTTCTCTTAAACCCATTGCAGAGAAACCCTAGCCGCCTCGTCTCCTCTCGCCGTTGCCCTAGCCGCCTCTGCCTCGTCGCTATCTCCATCTCTTCTTCTTCTTCTCAATCTCCTCCTCCTCGTCTTCATCTTCTTTCTCTTTTCTCTCTCCCCTGTGCACACCCATAACCGACCCGGCAACCCTCAGCCCCTCATGTCGCCGCCGACTCCCTCTTACCATCATCACCACCTCATTCCCTTCCTCTCCTCGACACCATCCCCTAACCCAAAACACCCTACCACGGTACAACGGTCTTCTTCTTTCTCTTCCTCCTCTTTCTCTTCTTTTCACCTGAGATTTTGCATCTCTGTTAAAATAGTTTAGATCCTCTGTAGATCTTGCCGAAACTCCGTCGACGCCATCGACCCCGCGACCCCTCTTCAGATCAGGGTAAGCATCTTCCTCTCCTCTCTCTCTTTCCATTATTTTCTTTCCTCTTTCCATGCAACTTTTCTATGGTATTGAGATGTTTACTGTTTTTGGGTTCGCCGGAATCCGGCCGTGCCGGCGACGATTCCCGGCGATCCAGCGAGGAACCCTGACCCGTGTGGCTCCACTGTTCGTCGTTTGGGTTCATTCCGTGAACCGTGCGTACGTCGCGAGATTTCCCCGCCGACGCGTAACGTTCCGTTTTCCGTTTCGCGACCCGTCGAGGCAAGTGAAACTTGCTACATGCTATTCTAAACTATTTATATGCTAAATTACTTATTTCCTGTTAAATCTCTAATTAGAATCGAAAGAAAAAGGATTTCAAGTTAACCGTATAAAGTTCCGTTACACATTTTATGATTCCGAACGTGAAACTTATTCTTGCATCTGATTATTTACATCTAACAATCACCTGTACATGATAGATCACATTTGTTTATTGCTATGATACCTTTTTCCAGTTTAGCCAATCAAAAATCCATGTGCAACTTTAACCGGTCTAATTACAACTGCATTCATTAAACAGATTATACATGTCGTCACATCCATGGATCACTCAATGTTTATTAACCTGTTTTCAGCATTTACATCAATCATACTGTATCCACATTATGCTGACACTGTCTGTTAAACACAATTGATGACTGTACAGGTAAATAAATAAGATCTGCTTAATTGCTTAACTCATTGCTTAGATCATGTTGTTGATAACCATGCTTGATTATTATAACCCTGATTTTGCTAGCTGTTTATGAGCACACACATGATATCTTTTACACCTTGACCTGACTCGCTACACAAATATTGATTGACCCGACATGGTACCGTACACTACTTGACCTGACCTGATGTACTATGACTTGACCCGTTACTTGATCTCGTGTCAAATGCCAACAAACCTGACATGTAGTCCTCACGGACCATTCCTATTGTCTATCCAGACAAACCTGCTCTTACCTGATCTTGTGTTGGCATTAATTCTTGATTACTGAATACCTGACTTGAACACTTATAACTTGGGGGTATGGGGAAATCAATGGTGGAACCTGAGTTGTAACTCAACAGTTCGATACCTGTTTTGATCAGTCTTACGGGCTAGGCCAGCCCCGGAGTGATGATGCTGACATCACTCGTCTGTACATGCTACCTTTTACTGCTTAGCGGCACGTCTCGGTTTCAGCCCGAGAGTCTGTAGACCGTGGTCCCGGGCATGCACGGGATACTATTGAGTTACATCGATGATCCATCAAATTGATTTCAAAGACTTTAGAACAGAAAACCTGATAGAACAGTTTAGTTTACTCACTGCACACTACCCTGCACTGCCCTGATTTACATTACTGTTACACCTGCTTTTCATTCATGTTTATATTTGCATTGCCTGTTACCCTGTTTATATTTTATTACTTGATGACACGACGCGCTGACGTCTGGATTTTGCATGGCCCAGATTCCGTACCTTTGCTGCAGTCCGAGCAGGAGCACTTCAGCCAGCAGGCTGAACTGTGAGGTGTTGCTAGTAGTTAGTTCTTTATTTCCCGCATTTATTTCCTGATGTGAGCCCGCATTATAGGACATACATTCCAGTTATTTTGTATTGGATCTTTTGCTTCCGCACTTTTATTATTCATGACTCATGTTACCTTGGCTTATGGACATATGTTTTAGATAGTTATATTTTGTTCTTGATATCTCTACAGCCGTAATGTGACTGTGGATGGATACTTCCTACCCACAGGTAGCATGGTTGGCTATGTTACGTGCCCAATTTAGCGTACTCTGGGAAGCGGAGCGTGACATGGTTTTTTTGGTATCAGAGCCATAGGTTAGTCGGGTTGATTCTTTTTGTAGTTAGGTATTGTACCCAATACACGAATCAGAATACCCATGTTTAGGAAACATGTCCTGCCACCTTGCCGTTTTACCGTTCTTGAATCAAGTTCTTACTGATTATATCTTTTACGATGTGCAAACTTCCTTTGCATATCGACTCGAGAACCTGATTCCTTGTTATCTCTAGGACTTAGGCGACTTGGGTGGAGTTATGTAATTGTAGCTATGATACCGCGGCATAGTTACAATGCGGTACTCTATTTAAGTAACTTAGAGTTCTAGCCTTGATCTATATTTTGAATCTGTTATCATGCTAATTTTGGGTGTTTTGATTTCAGGAATATGGCAGACAAGAATCTGAAGACGTACCAAAGGCGTGTTGACGAAGCCGCCATGCTTGGAGTGATACGGGGAATGCTGGAGAATCAAAAGAGGAAGACCGAGTTGATCCAGCAGCAAGCTGAATCATTTCAGGAAGGTTTGCAGACCGTTCAGCAGTCCATGAACAATGTTGGAGCTAAACCAATTGATCGTGTGGTGACCGTAGCAGATTTCAGGCGTTTGGGTCCGTCTGTCTTTACTGGTTTGGAGGAGCCGTTGCCAGCGGAGCAGTGGCTAGTTAACACGGAGAACTTACTTATTGCGGCGCAGATCCCGGAAGATAAAAGGGTGGATGTGGTGCGTATTCAGTTAGTAGACTACGCCCGTGAATGGTGGCTTGTGGAAGAGACCCGCTTGCCCAAGCCGATCAAGTGGGCGGATTTTTCGAAGAGTTTCCTGGAGAAGTTCTTCCCGCGGACTGCACGGGAGGAAATGGAAGAGAAATTCATCAGTCTAAAGCAGAATGGGCACCCATAGACGTACATGCAGCAGAGTGGACACGGCTCAGTAGATTCACTGGACCTTTAGTTGCTAACGATGCAGACAGGGCAAGGAGGTTCATGCGCAGCTTGGATGTGGACATCCAGAAGCAGATTGTCACCCTGGGTTTGACCACTTTCTCATAGGTACTTACGGCAGCCCGAGAACAGCAGAGCCTATCGGGGAAGACTGGGAGTTCACAGCAGACAGCGGTTGCGTTAAGGAAGCCGGCATTTGTACCAAACCGAACTCATGGACGCAGAGGTATTCCTGTGGACCGTCGTGGCGTAACACCGATGAAGAAGCCGGTTGTCGTTGATCGAAGGAGGAGCGTGATTTGTGACTACTGCCATTTACCGGGACACGTGCAAAAGGTGTGTCGAAGGAGGCAGGGACTCTATTTAGTTTGTGGAGCGGCAGATCACACTGTCAGCCCTTATCCATCGAAGCTTCGTACGAGGGATGATATTCAGAACCCTCCGCAGAGACCATTTCAGGGACAGAAGTAGCTGACTGAAGGACCTAATCAGGCTCGAGCTTTTACCTTGACGGCTGAGGAAGCTAAGGCGTCAGGAGAAGTTGTTTCAGGTATTCTACTCGTTCATGGTTTTCCCGCATTAGCGTTGTTTGATTCTGGTGCATCCCATTGTTTTATGTCGTCCACGTTTATAGATACACACTCGATTACTTGCACGACCCTGTCAAGTTTCTGGGACATACACACTGGGAATGGGAAAATCATATCTAGTAGGGAATGTAATGATTGTATTGTTGTTGTTTGCGGACGGGAGCTTTTTGCAGATTTCTTGGTGATCGATACGGGCAGCTACGAAGTCATCTTGGGAATGGATTTTCTTGGCACTTTCTATGCTCACATTGATTGTAGGGTAAAGAAAGTAATTTTCCAGATTCCCGGACATCCCGAGTTTACCTTCGCTGGAGGAAGCAGTTCTGTCGGGCCAGTCGAGTTTAGGGCTAGGCCGACAACTAGTATTCTTGCATCAATGGAGGTTGATAAAAGTGATGAGCCAGCTGTTGTTCGCGATTTTATGGACGTGTTTGAAGATATATCGGGATTACCGCCGATGCGAGACGTGGAGTTCGCAATTGATCTTATTCCTGGTGCAGCGCCAGTATCTAAAGCATATTGTCCAATGGCACCAGTGGAGTTGGAAGAAGTCAAGAAACAGGTTGCTGAATTGCTTGAGAAGGGTTGGATTTGAAGCAGTAACTTGCCTTGGGGAGCTCCAGTTCTTCTAGTTAAGAAGAAAGATGGCACGAGAAGGATGTGCATCGACTATCGAGAATTAAACCGGGTGACTATTAAGAACAAGTACTCGATCCCTCGCATTGGCGAACTTTTTGAGCTGCTTAGTGGCGCGAGGGTATTCTCGAAGCTAGATTTGCGATCCGGATATCATCAGGTCCGAGTGAAAGCAGAAGATATTTGCAAGACGGCGTTCCGAACTCAGTATGGACATTACGAGTACTTAGTGATGCCCTTCGGAGTAAAGAATGCACCGGCGATATTCATGGACTTGATGAACCGAATCTTTTCACCATTCTTGGACCAGTTTATTGTGGTGTTCATCAACGATATTCTGGTTTACTCGAAGAGTATAGAAGAGCATGCTGAACATATGAAGATCGCACTGCAGACGCTGAGACAAGAGAAGCTATATGCGAAGATGAGCAAGTGCGAGTTTTGGCTGGAAGAAGTAAAGTTTTTGGGGAATGTTGTGTCTGGCGATGGAATTGCCGTCGATTACGAAAAGATTGCAGCAGTTCGTGATTGGCCGATTCCAAAGAATGTTGTGGAGATAAGAAGTTTTCTTGGACTCGCCGGATATTACAGAAGATTTGTGGAGAACTTTGCTCGTCTGGCGGAGCCGTTGACCAAGCTTACGTGTAAAGAGGTACCTTTTGTGTGGACGGATAGATGTGCGTCAGCTTTTGAGACGTTGAAGCAGAAATTGATAACCGCCCCTATTCTAACCGTGCCAGACAATTCCGGAGGATTGGTGATTCACAGCGACGTATCTGGGAAAGGATTGGGATGCGTTTTGATGCAGCATGGGAAGGTTGTAGCGTACGCATCAAGACAGTTAAAGACCCATGAGAAGAATTACCCAACTCACGACTTGGAGCTTGCGGCTGTGATTTTCGCTTTGAAGATTTGGAGACACTACCTTTTTGGCGTAAGGGTCGAAGTTTTCACGGATCATAAGAGTTTGAAGTATGTGTTCACACAGAAGGAGCTTAATATGAGGCAACGCAGATGGTTGGAACTGATGGCTGGCTACGATCTTGATCTTAAGTACCATCCGGGGAAAGTTAATGTCGTGCCGGATGCGCTCAGTCGGTTACCAGAAATTCAGATGTTGACTGCAGAGAAGGATCTCATTGAAGACTTTCGAAGATTTGATTTGGAGGTTGTGTTACCGCATTCTTCGGGACAGTTGATGCAGCTGCAGGTACATTCGTCGCTGATCAAGAATATTAAGGCAGCGCAATCACAGGATCCTAGATTGCAAAAGTTTCGAGAAAAGGTTGAAGCCGGACTACGAACAGATTTACTGATACATGAAGATGGTTCGTTGAGATATGGCAGCCGTTTGTGTGTGCCAAAGGGAAATATTCGCGAAGATCTTATGAAGGAGGCACACAATTTAGCTTATTCCGTACATCCAGGAGGCACGAAGATGTACCGAGACTTACGACAGCGATTCTGGTGGGAAGGTATGAAACAGGAGATCGCTCGCTTTGTGGCAAAGTGCTTGGTGTGTCAGCATGTTAAGGCTGAACATCAAAGGGTTGCTGGTTTATTGCAACCACTTCCGATTCCTCAGTGGAAGTGGGAACATATAACCATGGATTTCGTGACAGCTCTACCGCGGAGTCCAAAAGGCAACAATGCAGTATGGGTGATTGCTGATCGTTTGACCAAGGCAGCTCATTTTATTTGTTTTCGGGTTGGTCAATCAACAGAAACTTTGGCGGAGCGGTACATGCAGGAGATTGTAAGATTGCATGGAGTACCGGTGAGCATCGTGTCCGATCGGGACACTCGGTTCATATCACACTTCTGGAGGAGTTTACAGGAATGTTTGGGGACGCGATTGAAGTTTAGCCCAGCTTATCATCCTCAAACTGATGGTCAGTCAGAGAGAACGATCCAAACTCTTGAAGATATGTTGAGAGCGTGCATGTTGGACTTCAAAGGTTCTTGGGAGGATCATCTACATTTGGTGGAGTTTTCTTACAACAACAGTTTCCGGGAAACTATTCAGATGGCTCCGTTTGAAGCTTTGTATGGTCGCAAATGTCGTTCGCCCGTTTGTTGGGACGATGTCGGTGAACGAAGATTGTTGGGACCAGATTTGGTTGTGCAGACAGTAGAGAAAGTTAACACTATCAGAAATCATATGAAAGCAGCTCAAGACAGACAGAAGAGTTGGGCAGATACGTCGAGAAAGCCTCTAGAAATCACCGTAGGTGATTTGGTATTCTTGAAGATATCACCGACTAGAGGGGTGATTCATTTTGGAAGTCGAGGAAAGCTCAGTGCTCGATTCATTGGACCCTTTGAGATCTTGGAGCGTGTTGGTGAGGTAGCGTACCGTTTGGCGTTACCGCAGTTCTTGGCGAATGTGCACGATGTGTTTCACGTATCTCAACTCCGTAAGTATGTTCGAGATGAAACACATGTGTTGGATTATTCAGAGCTGACGGTACGAGAAGACTTGACTTTTGAGGAGCGACCGGTTGAAATTGTGGATCGAAGGGAAAAGGTTCTTAAGAACAAGGTTATCTCTCTTATACTTGTTTCTTGGGGTAATCGCTCGCATGGAGAGTCCACTTGGGAACGAGAAGATGAAATCAGGCAGAAGTTTCCTCATATCTTCTTGTAGGTTTGTTTTCGTCTAACCTTTGTATTCTTGGAATTTTGAGGACGAAATTCTTTTTGTAGTTGGGTATAATGTAACAACCGAGTCCAGTTTTACAAGTTTCTGTTTCCGTATGTGTGGTGTGTGGTATTCAGTTCATTATCCTGATTTTGTTTGTTGCTAGTTATAAATTTACCCCGACATATCATATTCTGCATATTACGATTTAGGTCATCTAAAATTAAATTAAAAATAATTGACATGGCCTGCTCGACACCCCTAACCCTGTGGTAGCGTCCTTGCATCGTGTTCTCGTCCCGTTCAGTGAAACGGACGTGTTTGGATGGCTACGCATACGTACGTGTGTCCGTGCTTGGGGGTATGCCTTTTAATTATAAAATCTTTCATTTTAATTTTTGGAACCAACCAATAATTTTCGTTATACGAATTCAAATTTGTGGACCCGACCCGGGCGCAATTCTAAAATATTTTGTATTTTCGCCAAATCCTATTTTCTTAAAATTTTTAAATTAGCCCAAGGGTTTTGTTTAGCCTAGTATCAGATTTCTTAACCAATGAAAGGATCTCTTTCGAAAAAGGAAAATCTTTTATATTTTAAAATCTTTTAAACTTGTTTCCCTAACCAAAACATCTCCCTCAGCCAATCATCCTTCATTTAACCCCCTGGGCCCCACACGACAGTAGGGTTACTAGGCACTCTAACAAGGGTTAAGGAAGCATCAAACATGCCCGTTTAAAATTTTAGCCGTGCCGAATACCCTAAGCAAGATCGTTACTAGAAAATTAGGGTTTCAAATGCAGGTAAACTATGTTTACAACTAAGTGAATACGATATACAACCTTTGTAGATCGATCCTTCACTTCATTTGCTCCTTGTTGAAGTCCCTTCACCGCGATCAAGGTTCTCCTGGGCTCTTGCATAGCATCACGAGGCGAAAGATGCGACCTTGCTTGAAGTCTCTGAAGCCGAAGATGATCTACGTCGAGGGAATTCTGACTCAAGCTACTACTTCACTAATTTGAGAATTAGTGAAGCAAACACCCTATACTAAAGTGCTAGTCTAGTAGAGGATGGAGAAATAGGAAGTGGGTTCTCTTTGGATTTTTGTTTCTCACAATCTATCTCACTTTTGATCAAACCCTAGCAAGCTTTTTCTTTTTAGCAAATGAAGAAGAAGAAGAAAATGAAACAGATGAGGATAATGATCAAGTGAGAAGGCTAAACATAGTGAGTGAGTATCATATACTAACTCTTGTAGAGCGATAACTATAGCTAATTCAAAATGGTTAGGTTAATAAAAATCTAAAGTAAAACAAATTAAGTGGACTTTGTCAAAGCATCCATAAGCTTCTACAAGCTTCATGCTTATGACCTTAGCATCACTAATTTGTATTTACTTTAAATAAATATTAACCACCATCTAAAATAGTATGGTGTATGTCTTACACACCCATGTTTAGTGTATCATCAACCATGATACAAAAGATAACACTTTTAATATATATATCACATATATATATATATATATATATATATATATATATTCAAGTGTTCATATGAGAAAATACCTAAAGAGAACAAGTGTTAGTAAATGTAAACTAGTATATCTAATATACAATTATACACTTAATTATTAAATCAACACTTGACTTAATAATCCTGTCATATCTCATATAACCGACTAACATCCTTTGTATCATCTTATCCGAATCAACACTTGATTCGATAACCCGGCTATATCATATATAACCGACCGATACAAAAAGTCGCGAGAGTAGAATACGGTATCACATACACGCATTACTCTTAGTCTCGCACATATCACATATGCGCTCCTACTTCGTTTTGCCTAAGCCAGTAAAACCTCTATGTAGGACTCTAAAGACTCGTCAATACGCTGGCAGTAGGTGATGATCACATCAAGCACCCACAAGCCGTCAACGGTACTAGCTAGACGTAACGGCTACCCGGGTATTGAGCGATCAGAAGATCAGCAAGAAAGCCCGCTCCAACTCATGTAAAAGCCTGCCGGCAACACTTCCGGTACAGTCCGGTCTCCTCGTCTGGTATGTCGCATATCAAGTCTAGGGGTGGTAAACGTCAGACCCCAATAACCGATAAGTCGTGCCGATGTGAGGCTCATAACGGGTCGAGAAACTACTGCTAACACTTACCAGTAAATCTCTATATCAGCCCTGGCCAGGGACAACCCTGTTACGGCCAATCGAGCACAGCGCAACATCAACCCCCAATACGGGGAGAGACGAAACCCCTCCTATCGCTCATTGCCTCCATGTGACTCGGGACTGTATCCAAAAACCACCGTTTTGCACGCCCTCATGGACGTGGTAAGGTGGAAATCAAAGCACAGTGGGAACCACACAAGACTCTATGACGATCTCGGGTCTACAGACTAACCTGCACAAGTGTCACTAGAGAACTGCCATCTGACGTGAGGTATAAT
The DNA here is from genome assembly GCA_030015575.1 of Agapanthus africanus. NCBI lineage: Eukaryota > Viridiplantae > Streptophyta > Magnoliopsida > Asparagales > Amaryllidaceae > Agapanthus > Agapanthus africanus. Next base: position 564,022,612 of record CM057341.1, read on the forward strand.
ACCATCTGGGAGATCTCGGGGAGTCCGTCCAGTGTATCCAGTTTCCACTGAGCACCCGTATACCATCTCTGATGTCAAACACCAATGGATATGGGATCATCCATCGCCCATCTCATGGGTCTAGAAGCGTATACGCTAGTCTACACTGGTATATCGATGCCCCGTCTCGATGCACCCATGACTAGGGACCTTGAAGGATGTACTTATGGACTACCATGTCCCCACTAGTATGATCCGCATCATAGTCCAGGTAGTCAAGTACACATCCTAAGGGCTTTACCAACATGTAACGATAAGACAGTATAAAGAGACAAGTGTACATGTTAAAGTAAAGAGCAACCAGACAGCATACTATCATATCGAGCAAGAAATTCCTCTCTATATATGTCCAAGCATCCAATATAATATACATCATCTGTACAATACTGGCCTCTAGGGCATACATACAACTAACAATCTCCCACTTGCACTAGGGCCAGCTGCTGTAGTATCGCATACCGAGCATCCCGAAGAGTCTCTCAAACTGTATCTGGGGAATAGCCTTCGTGAGTGGATCCGCAGTGTTGTTCTTCGTATCAACCCTCCTGACCTCGATCTCCCGGCGATCAACTATCTCCTGTATCAGGTGATACCGCCTCAGAATATGCCTGGATCGCTGATGGGACCTGGGTTCCTTGGCCAAAGCCACCGCTCCATTGTTATCGCGATACAAAGGTATTGGATGCTTAATAGATGGAACCACTCCAAGTTCAATAATGAACTTCTTGATCCAGACAGCCTCTTTGGCAGTATCGTTAGCAGCGATGTATTCAGCCTCCATCGTCGAGTCTGCCACGGTTTCCTGCTTGGAACTCTTCCAGCTAACCGCCCCTCCATAAAGGGTAAATACAAATCCCGACTGCGACTTAGAGTCGTCCTTATCACTCTGGAAGCTTGAATCGGTAAAGGACTCCACTTGGAGTTCTCCGTTACCATACACCAAGAGCATCTCCTTAGTCCTTCGTAAGTACTTGAGAATGCACTTCACAGCTGTCCAGTGACTCTCTCCAGGATCAGCTTGATACCTACTCACTACACTTAGTGAGTATGCTACATCGGGTCTGGTACATAGCATCTCGTACATGATAGAGCCTACTGCCGAAGCATAGGGTATCCCTTGCATGCGAGCTCTCTCCAAATCAGTCTTGGGAGACATCTCTTTGGAGAGAGTGAGCCCTGAGATCGTGGGTAAAAACCCACGTTTGGACTCTTCCATACTAAACCTCTTTAATATGGAGTCAATGCACCTGGATTGGGACATCCCAATATCCTTTTAGATCTATCTCTATAGATCATAAATCCCAATATGCAGGAGGCATCACCAAGATCTTTCATTGAGAATCTTTGTGATAAGAAGAGCTTGACCGATTGCAGCATAGGAATGTCATTTCCTATCAAGAGTATGTCGTCCACGTACAATACGAGGAAGACAACCTTACTTTCTGCCATCTTCTTGTAGATACAAGTTTCATCTACGTTTTTGACGAAATCAAACTCTTTGATAACGACGTCAAAGCAGATGTTCCAACTCCGCGATGCTTGCTTTAATCCATAAATGGATTTAACCAGCTTGCACACCTTCCCGTTGCTCCCACTATCTACGAAGCCCTCTGGCTGAGTCATGTACACGCACTCTTCTAAATCACCGTTTAGAAAGGAGGTCTTAACATCCATTTGCCAGATTTCATAGTCATGATATGCAGCGATGGCAAGCATGATCCGGATGGATTTAAGCATAGCCACTGGAGAAAAGGTTTCGTCATAGTCCACACCTGGTCTTTGACGAAAACCTTTTGCAACAAATCTAGCTTTGAAAGTCTCCACTTTCCCATCTACACCAAGTTTTTTCTTGAAGACCCACTTGCTCCCAATGGGTTTTACCCCTTCAGGAGCAACTTCCAAAGTCCACACTTTGTTGGTGTACATGGATTCCATCTCGGACCGCATTGCATCCAGCCATTTCACTGAGTCCCCACTCGTGATGGCCTGCTCGAAGCTAGTTGGGTCTGTTGGAGATAGTGCCCTCAGAGTCAATTATTGGATCACAGGCACGTGATTGCAATGATTGAGGGAGGACCTATCCCGGTAGGACAGTCTTACTCAAGATGATAGTATGCTATCTGGTTTATCTTTATCATCGTGTACTGCTTTAGGTGACATTACTGATCACTATTGCACATTGATAGAGTCCATAGGATTCTTGCTTGACTACCAGCAGTATGAGGGCGATCATATAAGTGGGAGCTGGGGTCTATAAGCACATCCTTAAAAGGTCCCCAGTCGTGGGAGTTTCGAGACAGGGCATCGATACTCTAGAGTAGACTAGTGTATACAGTCGAGACCCCGACGAGGGGCGGTGGCCGGTCTCACAAGCCACTGGTGTCAGTTGGTTCACCTAAGATCTATACAGGTGCTCATTGGGTAATGAGTACACCGGACAGGACTCGCCGGGAACCTGCTAGTTGGTATTATACCTGACGTCAGATAGCAGTTCCCTGGTGACATGTGTACAGGTTAGTTCATCGACCTGAGATCGTCATTTGTCTCGTGTGAGTTCCCACTGTGCTTTGATTACTACCCTTCCACGCTCAAAGGAGACGTGCAAACAGGTTTTAGTTGGGTACAGTCCCGAGCTACATGGAGGCAGTGAGCGGATCTGTAGGGGTTCGTCTCTCCCGGTATTGGGGGTGAGGTCACGCTGCGTCAAGGAGAGCCAGTACATGAAAGTCCTTGGCCAAGGCAGGAGATTTACTGGTAGGTATTCCAGTAGTATCTCAGGGTGTTCTGGGCTACACTCCGACACGACTTGTACCGCTTTTGGGGGTCTGAATTTTACCAACCCCCTAGGCCCGCCATGCGATGCTCATAGACGAACGGACTGGACTGTACGGATATTGTCACTCACAGGCTCAGTAGGGTGTCAGGATGAGTTCGCTCATCGACGTCCCTTTTGTTCAATACCTGGTAGCCCGTCAAGTATGGCTAATACCTCTGACGTGCTAGTGGTTAAATCCACAACCAAAGTATTGACGAGTCTTTAGAGTCCCCCACAGACCAGTTTCTCAAGTTTCGGGCGAAACGTTGTAGAGGACGTATGGAGATATGGCAGGGCTCGATCAGATACGTGCGGTATTGCACGGATCGTGATCGGACGGATAATACTATCGGGCTTTGGTTTAAGCCGGATCCTAGTATTGTACAATGTAGATTTTGTCTCATTGCATTTGTATTCAGTGGGAATACAAATGCGGGTATGTATATACAGTCGCGGGGTTTTCCTGTAATTTATTACGGGATCAATTTTTTGAAGTTGCCAGTTTGCATTCCGTTCCGGCCAGTTTTCCTTTGTTCCTTCTCGGCCGGACTTTTCCGATGGAGGTGTTATTTGCAAGTGTGCAAATAAGTTTTGTGGAGGGGTTTTCTTGGTTTTGCGGCTTCATGATAAGACTATCATCATGAGATTCTTTTTTGGTCTCTTCCATTGCATTTATTATGATGGATTGAGATTAGAGTTGGATTTGAAATGGGTGTGACCATTTTCTTATCTTTATCTTAGCTTTTCTTCTCCCATTTTATTGATTCCTTTTTCCCACCATGTTTAAGGCGGCCGACCACTTTTTGGAGAGGTGGGGAGTTTTCATTTTAATGTGTGGACATTTATCATCTTATTGCTTGCTAAAAATGAGAGCACCATTTTTTTCCTCCAAAGCTTTTTCTCTCTTTACCTCCATCAAAGGCAACTTCTACCCGCAAGAGACAAAGCGATTCTACACTTGCCTACAACATTCCTTGGACGCGTCGGCTAGCCAACTTTGCGCCCGAGTTGCCTCAGTCCAGAGGTGGGAGCCCGTAAAAGAAACCGGCGATGTGGTGCCCGTTTCGACAAGGAGGCGACGACCGGAGATTCCGCAATGAGATCGGAGTGGAGGTGAAGACCGATGGACACGGATCGCTTGGTATAGCTTCTCTACTCCTTTTCTTGTTTGCTTGAGTTAGGTTAATGGCCCGATCCGGGATTTTAGTGCGCGGTGGTGCCGGTTTTCTAGTTTGAAAAGTTTTTCGTTTTCGCATTCCGGCGTCGGATTGACGGCCGGAGCGCCGCCGTGCACTTTCAATGGTATCAGAGCCACGTCATTAACCTAGTCTAGCTTACTCTAACGTGTTTACAAGTTAGATCGAACGAATTTTCCGAAAACCCGATTTCGTGAGCATCAGTTTTCTGTCGATTTATTTTTGGCTCGAAAATTTTTTCAGTACATTGCAGAAACACGATCAGGAAATTTTAAGAACTCTGCAAAAATTTGGTTGGGTGTTGCTTTAGTATGACCGCGGAAACGCGGTCAAACCCATGGTTTGACCGCGGTTCAGCGGTGGGAAAAAGTCAACGCCTTACCAAAATTTTACAGAGGGCTTCATACATGGAAATGGGTTTTTTTGGAATGTTCTTTTTGGGCCTAGAATTTCTTTGAGAGCTACAGCAGTGCTTGGGGCCCACTTTGGGTAAATTTGATCGATCGAATGTTTTAAACATGTTAGTTCACAGTATTTACATTATATCTGCGACCGTGAATGTCATTTGATCCGTAAATCCTGTCTAACTGCTATAGCCCTTTTAGACGGATTTACGAACATGACGTTCACGTTGATGTTCTGTGTTGTGCTGTGATGTTGCGGATTGGTCGTGGGGGATAGCCTGGATGCAATGGTAGTACAGTTTGGTTTATTATGTACATTTGATATTGCGGGGCGAGCGTCGGACATGTGGACTGCCGTCACTGCCTGTTTGTATATTATTCTTTTGGGGCACGACCGGGGTGAGGTCGATGTACCCGTTGTATGTATATTTTACTTTTTGTACTAGGATTACCCCAAGGTGGGGTGCACGGATAGCCGGGTTCTAGAGGGCAACGGGCCCGCATCTCATGGCGTTGAGACGGAAGGGGCCTCACTCTAGAATTGGCGGGCTATTCGCCGCACTCGCAGGGGGTACGGGTTGACCCATGGAGGGGTGCCCAAGTTACCGGATTCCGTAAAGTGCTGGGTGGTCCATTCACGTTGCTGAAGGGGGCTGCCTCGCTTCAGGTTTTGGCGGGTAACTTGCCGCGCCCGTAGGGGTCTAGGATTTCATTGCACAGGCTATCCACACGACAAGGGGAATGCCAGGTTTCAATAGCGGCTCTATGAAATCCGGGGATCCCAGATATCTGTATTGTTCTGTGATGCTTATTACATTTCTGTGATGTTGCATTTTATCACGCCTTGAGCGAAATATTATATATTGATATATATACTAGTAGATGTTGTATATGTTTTGCATCCGCGCTAGTCCAGTCCCCGCTCTGTCGTTAGTTAACTAACCTAACGGGTAATGACGGGACCCAGTGGCGAATGTGGATGGCATATACGTACATCATTATTTTCGTTCTTTATTGGTGTGATCAATTGATGGGACTGCATTGATTCGGATCAATGCATGTTAAAAACAAACCTATTCTGATGTTGTTGGAACAATTTTTCAAAAAGCTGTTATTGCAAGGACGTTCACTTTTGTTTTGCACAGTGGTATTCGGTTATGAATATCCAGCACCTCAGTCGACGAGGCAAGGGTCGAGATCACTTCACCGGGAGTGACCCCTTGGACAGAAGTTTGCGTCAGGGTAATAACTTCACTATAGCCGATTACTTTTGCTTTGCATCGTGGTATTCAGTTGGAATATCCTGCACCTCATTCTACGGGGAAAGAGCCGAGATCCCTTCACCGGGAGTGACCTCTTTAGCAAAGGTTTTCGCCACTATATTTTTATAAAGATATCCGGTTCGTTTAACGATATCAAGTTCATTACGTTAAAGGTTTTTTGGCAGAAACCATTCGTAGCCCTCCGTCGTTTCATATGGATCGTCAATAAGTATTCAAGCTGTGTTTGTTGGCCAAAGTGAAGGAACAGTGATTGGTAGCTATTGGGTATTCATATGCTGCATAGATAGATGCGTTGGTTTGGGACAGTCGTATAGCCTTATTGGCTAAAGTCAAGGGCTTGTACGGGTGGGTTCAAATTAACCTGGAGAATGACGGGTAGAACTTGACATGTGACTTATGATTTGTTGGCCAAAGTCAAGGTCATAAGAGCATGGGGCAAAAATCACATCGGGTGTTTCTAAAGAAACTGAAACTTGCCAGATATGCGCATACCTTCTGGAGTATGATAACGTGAGCGGATTCCGTTACATTATCATGCGATGATAGTTGGATCCCGATTCCCACTGATGAATTGGTTTACTCCTCGGGTGATCCCGACTAATTCTTCTTTTAGGTTTGGAGAAGAATTTGATGGTACAGTGGGAGGTTTCCAGATTAGATAAAGTGATAACCATTCTGATCTAGGTTAGAGTGCACGCTGAGTGTTTCTTTTCTCTCTCTCTTTGGCAGCGACCATGACCCGACCCTAGACTATGACTCAGGGACCAAAATTAACCGAACCTTCTTAAACACTGGCTTTTGGATTGTCAGAGTTGCATACCTCATTGCCAATCCTACTTTTACCCTTTTCTCCAGGACACCCCGTATTATTACGAACGTCCACTTTCATTGGACAAAACCATCGTATGGTTATATAGGAACTCGAAGGAATTTATTCGAGGATGGTTTCCGGTTCTGGAGAAAACGAATGGGACTATTCAGTTGTCTTTTCCTTTTACTTTCTCTCAGGTTGCGAGTACTCCTTGGTTTAGGAGTTAGTACACCTATTACGCAAATTGGATAGTTTTCTTCCAAACCTTAGGCTGGTGCCGAACGGTGGGGAATGAAGAAAACCAATTAGCATAACGATGGTGTACAGAAGGTATTAAGTAAAGACGTATCAAGGGATTAGTAAGAGGGCAAAGTAAATTGCGACTACTATTCACGACCAAACCAAGTATTTCTTCGCCAATCCTAAATCACCTTTGTATTTCTCCAGAACACTCCGTATCACTACGAAAATCCACAGTTTATTGGATACTCCATCATATGGTTATATACGAACTCGAAAGGAACTTGTTCCAGTTCGGGGATGGATTCTGGTTCAGGAGAAATAGGAATAAGGTTTATTCAGGTGTCTTTTATCTTTACCTTCCCTCATGTTGCGAGTGCTCCTAGGATTAGGATAGTACACCCATTATGCTTATTGGATAGTCTTCTTCCAAACCATAGGCTGGTGCCGAACGGTAGGGAAGGAAGAAAACCATTTAGCCTAAGAGGGTGTATAGAAGGTAATGACTAAAGACATATAAAGGGATTTGGAGAGATGGCAAAGAATTATACGGTTACAGTTGTGGATCTGGATAATGAAAGAGGCATTACTAGGAATACCCGGATACCCCTACGAAACATTTCAAAGTTTCAGTTTCACTGTGTACTGTTAAAAGAAAACTGATTTTCCAATTAGACACTTGCTTGAGGGTATGTATTTACCAGGTTTGATTCTCACATCTGTATGGTTTTACAGATGATGAGTGGGAGTAAGTTATTGGGAATTAGGTGATCATCCTCATTATATCGGGATTCATTGTAATTGGTGTTATTTGAGGAAGTCACCAGGGTTGTTTGCCGGACGGCACATATTTGGTTTTGAATATCGGTTGTTATGCACCAATTTCAAATTGATATATATGTACGTCTATTTTTATAGAGTGAGATATACCTTTTTGAAATTATGTCTATGATATTTACCTATATCAGTGGATGGTTAGGTAAGGAGCATTGAACAGCGGTGTAATTCTTCTTAACCATAAGTACAGTTTTCAACCTACGACACACAGGGAATGAGTTATTAGACTCAGGGGATTTATACAGAGTATTGTATGTTGTCCAGTGTCCATTAGGACAGAGGGGTTGGTCCTCGTACTCTATTCGGTTTACTTATGACTTCTCTAGTTTTTAGACAAGTGTTTCGTAGAAACACAGGGTCCAAGTTTTGAGAAGTTATAGGTATATGAGTAAAGTAGAGAACCAGGTATTGCAAGTATCGGGATTCTTCAAGGTGATCGAAGATGTAGATACTTGTGCATGGTATTCAGTTGATAGTAATGATTAAGAGAACTTGCTTCTCTTTCAGGTTACTCATAATTGGAAGTATTCCTAAGTTGAGTAACGCTGATCGGCCTCTCTCCATTTAGTTGACATGCACTGGAGACAGCTGCATGATTTGAATCTGGTTCCAATTAAATCAGTGCCTCTGTTTTTGTATTAGATATAGAATAGTTCATATCTTAATGATGTTAAGGTACGGGGAGTTGTCCGGCTTATGCTTAAAACCAGACTCTGGATAACTCAAGGCACGTTTCTGTAATGGCTGTTTGTGGGTTGACCCGGGCTATGACGAGGGTTGATTTTCTACCATCTGGAAGATCAATAGTGATATTGTTCTTGACTCACCACAGTTTTAACAAAAATGCATTTTTTTTTCAGAAAACAGTAGTGGGAGTTTGGTAGAACTGGAAGTGATTCCAGAACCGCAAACGATTACTGAAGATTTGATAAGAACCTAAAGATTCAATCTAGTTTGACATTCCATTAGCCACTCCGCAGATATGGTAGGAAACCTTAGGCACTCGAGAGGTACTTCGGTATGCTCAAGGATGGTGACAGGGAGGTTCTTGTTTACCCAGACTTGACACTACTATTGTTCCAGACTATGAGACCAGGCAGGAGGATGGGTATAGCGTCGTTCTGAACTGGCTTCAGAAGGGTATGTATATATGACTCTGCCAGAGGGTTGTCGTAGTCAGTGGGAGCAGCGGAAGCATGGTGGACAAGTGGCTTATGTCTATTTATAGACTAAAGCAGATATAGCGGAGATAGATCATCTATTTCTGATGTGACAGTCAAAGGTTTGACTTCATCATAATAGGGCTGTTAAGAAGGTAGTAGGGTGAGATGTCCTGGTATTTGGATGACATACACAGAGTAGGAAGTGATATTCCTATCTACGATCGGTTATACTTTGGTTGTCACACAGTAGTTTCTCCACATAGGAATTGGATATTATATCGTACATTCTTGTTACTGGATCTATGGTTTTAGATCTAGATTTGGGTGGTTTCCCAATCAGGGTACTTAGACAACATTCTAAGAATATTTAGAATGGACGACTCCTGGCACGGTAGTGTAGCTGCAGGTGATGGAGTCACCCTTTCTAAAGGTGTCTTACAGACTAAAGGGGAGAGGGATGTGCGTGATTGGCAAATCATTTGCTTAGGCAATTGAGTCAATCATGAGATGTCAAGTACCACACCAGATGTTGTTTTGCACGGGATGCAATAAGTTGATATTGATCCAATCCTGGAGAAACATTCGGAAGCAGTTTTAGAACATAAGTGGATATTCTAGGGATATGATAACGACAGCCTTATTCGGGAGACAGTTATCATTCCAGGCTTCCAAGGTGACTTGGATGACAGAGTGACTGTCAGAGTTATAGTTTTCCCTCTAACGAGGGCAGTAGTTTGGACAGGAGGTCCAGGCGGATACTGAGGGAAGGATGGCGCAGGATACTAATTAAGTTCAGTTGACGATACAGTTTAAGAAGTTTGGATTTGGAGTTCATTTATGAGCTAGGTCCCATCAGATATCCAGACATATTCTAAGACAGGTATTGCTCATTTCGGGAGATGGCTTTCTCCGCGAACATGAGATAAAGAGAGACATAGAAAGAAACATTAGAGCGGATCCACTCACTGAAGCTATTCCTCGAACACAATAGTTTCGCAAACGAGCTTTGTGAGACTGACTAGTAGAGGAGTTGGGTGTTCGGTATCACACGGCCTGTGAGTATGCGACATCGCAATAATTAGCCTTGAGTGCAAGTGGGAGATTGTTGGAGAAAGTGCCCTCAGAGTCAATTATTGGATCACAGGCACGTGATTGCAATGATTGAGGGAGGACTTATGCTGGTAGGACAGTCTTACTCAAGATGATAGTATGCTATCAGGTTTATCTTTATCATCGTGTACTGCTTTAGGTGACTTTACTGATCACTATTGCACGTTGATAGAGCCCCTAGGATTCTTGCTTGACTACCAGCAGTATGAGGGCGATCATATACGTGGGAGCTGGGGTCTATGAGCACATCCTTAAAAGGTCTCTAGTCGTGGGAGTTTCGAGACAGGGCATCGATACTCCAGAGTAGACTAGTGTATACAGTCGAGACCCCGACGAGGGGCGGTGACCGGTCTCACAAGCCACTGGTGTCAGTTGGTTCACCTAAGATGTATACAGGTGCTCATTGGGTTACGAGTACACCAGACAGGACTCGCCGGGAACCTGCTAGTTGGTGTTATACCTGACGTCAGATAGCAGTTCCCTGGTGACATGTGTACATGTTAGTTCATCGACCTGAGATCGTCATTTGTCTAGTGTGAGTTCCTACTGTGCTTTGATTACTATCCTACCACGCTCAAAGGAGACGTGCAAACAGGTTTTAGTTGGGTACAATCCCGAGCCACATGGAAGCAGTTAGCGGATCTGCAGGGGTTCGTCTCTCCCGGTATTGGGGGTGAGGTCGCGCTGTGTCAAGGAGAGCTAGTACATGAAAGTCCTTGGCCAAGGCAGGAGATTTACTGGTAGGTATTCCTGTAGTATCTCAGGGTGTTCTGGGCTACACTCCGACATGACTTGTACCGCTTTTGGGGGTCTGACTTTTACCAACCCCCAAGGCCCGCCATGCGATTCTCATAGACGAACGGACCGGACTGTACGGATATTTTCACTGACAGGCTCAGTAGGGTGTCAGGATGAGTTCGCTCATCGACGTCCCTTTTGTTCAATACCTGCTAGCCCGTCACGTATGGCTAATACCTCTGACGTGCTAATGGTTAAATCCATAACCAACATATTGACGAGTCTTCAGAGTCCCCCACAGACCAGTTTCTCAAGTTTCGGGCGAAACGCTGTAGAGGCCGTATGGAGATATGTCAGGGTTCGATCACATACATGCGGTATTGCACGGATCGTGATCGGACGGATAATACTAGCGGGCTTTGGTTTAAGCCGGATCCTAGTATTGTACAGTGTAGATTTTGTCTCATTGCATTTGTATTCAGTGGGAATACAAATGCGGGTATGTTTATACAGTCGCGGGGTTTTCCTGTAATTTATTACGGGATCTGTTTTCTGAAGTTGCCAGTTTGCATTCCGTTCTGGCCAGTTTTCCTTTGTTCCTTCTCGGCCGGACTTTTCCGATGGAGGGGTTATTTGCAAGTGTGCAAATAAGTTTTGTGGAGGGGTTTTCTTGCTTTTGTGGCTTCATGATAAGACTATCATCATGAGATTCTTTTTTGGTCTCTTCCATTGCATTTATTATGATGGATTGAGATTAGAGTTGGATTTGAAATGGGTGTGACCATTTTCTTATCTTTATCTTATCTTTTCTTCTCCCATTTTATTGATTCCTTTTTCCCACCATGTTTAAGGGGGCCAGCCACTTTTTGGAGAGGTGGGGAGTTTTCATTTTAATGTGTCGACATTTATCATCTCATTGCTTGCTAAAAATGAGAGCACCATTTTTTTCCTCCAAAGCTTTTTCTCTCTTTACCTCCATCAAAGGCAACTTCTACCCGCAAGAGACAAAGCGATTCTACACTTGCCTACAGCATTCCTTGGACGCGTCGGCTAGCCAACTTCGCGCCCGATTTGCCTCGGTCCAGAGGTGGGAGCCCGTAAAATAACCCGGCGATGTGGTGCCCGTTTCGACGAGGAGACGACAACCAGAGATTCCGCGAGGAGATCGAAGTGGAGGCGAAGACCGAAGGACACGGATCGCTTGGTATAGCTTCTCTACTCCTTTTCTTGTTTGCTAGAGTTAGGTTAATGGCCCGATCCGGGATTTTAGTGCGCGGTGGTGCCGGTTTTCTAGTTTGAAAAGTTTTTCGTTTCCGCATTCCGGCTTCGGATTGACGGCCGGGGCGCCGCCGTGCACTTTCAGGGTCATCATCAACCATAATGCAATCCTCGCTCCCACCATCCATTAGAAAACCGTAGTATCTCTCAGGTGGGTGAGGAACCCTACTAGATCTGTGGAGTGGCTGGGGTTCATCGGGAACTACCGAATCCTCTGGTTCAACTAAATCTTCTGTTGTAGTCTGTATTGCTAGAACCTCTTCCAGTTCTACCTCCATGCCACTAATCTCTTTTTTGAGAAATTCCTTTTCTAAAAAGGTGGCATGTCAAGAAACAAACACTTTTTGTTCCTCGGTTTGGTAGAAGATATATCCGCGCGAATGTTTGGGATATCCAATAAACTTACACAGAAAGGACCTTGCCGCGAGTTTGTCCGGATTTTGTGTTTTTACATAGGCCGGACAACCCCATATCTTAACATAATTAAGACATGGTCTCTTTCCTTTCCATATCTCATATGGAGTGGTTGGCATAGATTTGGTGGGAACCATATTTAATAGGTCTGCAGCTGTTTAAAGTGCATATCCCTAGAAGGAAATAGGTAACTCAGCTGTACTCATCATAAAGCGTACCATATCTAATAGGGTGCGGTTCCTCCATTCCGATACACCGTTGTGCTGTGGTGTATATGGAGGAGTTAGCTGAGAGAGAATCCCATTCTCTTTTAGGAAGTCTAGGAATTCATTGCTCTAGCATTCTCCTCCTCGATCAGATCGTAGGATTTAATACTTTTTCCGGTTTGGTTCTCGACTTCCTGTTTATATTCTCTAAATTTCTCAAAAGCTTCTAATTTGTGTTTCATCAGGAACACATATTCGAATCTAGAGAGATCATCAGTGAATGTAATGAAGTACGAAGAACCATCCCTGGCATGCGTAGACATGGGACCGCATACATCACTATGTATCAGTCCCAAGAGTTCTGTAACTCTTTCTCCGTGTCCCGTAAATGGAGTTTTGATCATCTTGCCTTTGAGACATGACTGGCAAGTGTCATAAGATTAAAATTCAAACGGATTCAAATATCCATCCTTATGCAACTCAGCTAGTCGTGTCGCATTGATGTAACCCAGTCTACAATGCCACAAGAAAGATTCGTTCATTTCTGAACTCTTCCTCTTGTGTGTGTTAGTTATGCTCAGAACTGTTGATTGATTTAGAACATAAATACCATTGCACAACGTGCCTGATCCAACCAACTTTTGGTTTAGGAAAGTGTTTATAACATTATCCTGTAATACAAAATTATATCCCTCTTTACTCAACAAAGAAACCGATATAATGTTACATATCAGGTTCGGCATGAAATAGCATTCGTTCAGAATCAATGTATTACCAGTTGGCAATATAAGGTGATATTCCCCGATGGTTTTAGCCGCAACAATTGCACCATTTCCAACCCTTATGTCTTTATCACCTTCTCCAAGTTCTCTATCTTTCCTAAGCCCATGTAACTGATTACATATATGGGATCCTGATCCGGTATCTAATACCCAGGATGTAGAGCAAATGGAGAAACAGATCTCCGTAACGAACACACCCGAAGAAAATTCATCAACATGTACTTTCTTCATTCGGGTGGCATGGGAATCCTTGTATTCCCCTATATCCTATTCAGTCTTATAACTCTAATAAGAAAGAACGGAACCAACGTTCCCCAGCACAGTATAACATGCGGGTTCGGTCAATACATCCATATTATTATCTTGATTGAGGCAAGATATGGTCGCTACCTGGAGAGAGAGAGAAGAAAACACTTTAGCGTATGCTCTTGCAAGATCAGATTGGTTATTATTTTATCTAATCAGGATGGCTCCCACTGTTTTTATCAAATCATCCTTGTAACCCTAAAAGGAAAGACTAGCCGGGATTAATTACACCCTACAATTTCGCCAATCTTTCAGCCAGGCCAGTGTCGGTACTTTGAGGGAGGTTCCCCGTGCTTTCGCAAGGACCTAATTAAAGTAAACCTCGTTTTCCCAGAGGCGTAACCCCGTTGACACCTTTCTAGACATCTACTTGATCGGCTAATTGTCCTGTGTAAAACTCTCCCGGGAGTAACAATTACTCGCAGTGGGTATCGGGATCCAACTATCTCATAGAAGGTATGCAATCTCATTGCAAATTTCAACACTTGAAATTCCCGATAATATTTTTCCTCTAACCCTTATGACCTTGACAAAGGCCAACAAATCATAGCATGCTAGTCAAGTTCAACCCGTCATTTCTTAATTGAATCAATCCCACCCGCACGACCCTTGACAAAGGCCAACAAGGTCGTACGACTACCCCAAAACAATCTGCATCATATGCAAAAGCAGATAAGCACCATTCAGCTACCGCACACTACGCCTTGACAAAGGCCAACAAACGCAGCACGAATACTAAATAGTTCTTATCTGAAATGACGGAGGGCTACGACAGGTTTTTCTGAAAACCTATTGCGTAATGAACTTGATATCGTCGCAGAATCGAGTGAATTTTGAAATGGAGTGATTTTGAGGCTTTTATTAGTTTTGCTAAAGAGGTCACTCCCGGTGAAGCGATCTCGGCTCTTTCCTTATGGAATAAGGTGCATGATATATCATATACATCACTATGCAAAGCAAAACTCCAAAAGCAATCAAAAGCAAACCGAGTGTTGTAGCATCTGCCAGTTTTGCTAAAGAGGTCACTCCCGGTGAAGGGATCTCGGCTCTTTCCTCATCGAATAAGGTGCGGGATATATCATATATATCGCTAAGCAAAGCAAAACTGTAGCTACCCTTTTTGAATTTTTTTTTGATTCTACAATATCTTTTAGGTTTCTTTTCTTTCATTAATCACATTAATGAAGTCCCATCATTTAAGTCACCTAAACATCACAGATAAATACGACGTACACTTATGCCATCCGCATTCGCCTCGATGTCCCCTCGTGCACCGTCAGGTTAGGTAACTAACGGCAGAGCAGGGCAGGGCTAGCGCGGGTGTAAAACATAAGTAACGCCTATATAATATATCATATATATTATATACAGTATTTATCACAGCACATCAAATGATCGCATCACAGATATCGCAGCAGAAGAAACATATGAAACATTGGATATACTAGGACGTCCGTGTTTTATTTTGAGCCACTATAAAACACGGATTCCACGGTCGCGATGAATAGCCAAACCCACACCCCTAGACCCCTACGAGAGCGGCAAGCCACCCTACCAATTCTAGAGTTAGGAGACCCAGACTCGACTCCTCGAGTTGGTCTCCCACTGGACTCAAGAATCCGGTTACTTGTGCTCTCCTCCTTGGGTCTATTCTAGTGAGGTAAAGTAAATATTATACAAGAGGTGACATTAAGCTCATCCCGGAAGTACCCCAATAAAAGAATATTACATACATTTAATTTTACATGAATGAAAATAAAAACTCTCATCTCACATAAAACCCCCCGGCTATTCAGAACGCGACGATCCAATATAACATATCCAGCAACACATAACATCACATGTCATCAACGTAAGTAAATATACGCATCCCAATTGTCGTTGACATATAGCAACGAAACCGGCGATATCACATATTACACTTACGGTCACAAAAAAGAAAGTGTAAAACTACAACATTTGGAATCCACAATCTCTTTAGACATCGTAAATCCGAAATATCACATACTTCGCATTTCATGCCTAACTGTATGAATTCCACATATTGTATCACATTCCAGATAAATAGACAGTATTAAACTTTCCGATCGAATAATCAAATACCCAAGATTTCCATAATAGCTCAACACTTGAGCGGAGTTCAAAAATTTCAGAAAAGGTCACAGTAGCAACGGTCCAGCCGTAGAAGGGTCAAGCCAACGCCTCACATGTGGCACGCCGTACTACCCTAAACCCTAAGGTTCAAAAGGCAGTTAAAGACGGTCACATAATCGAGTAAAGGTTTGTTGTCTTCTAGAGGGTCTATCACGTCACATGCACGTATTTCCGAAAGATTTAAACCCGAGAAAAATTCTACACTTGAATGTTTTTCGTGCCGGGAAAAATTGAGTTAATGATATCCGTTCGAACATTTTAATACTTTCTAAATTATCCGGAATAACAGAACAAAATTAAATCCTCCGATCGAATCGACGATTTCAAAATAAACCCCAAAATACTCAACACTTGAGTCAGTTTAAAAATACCCAGAAAATAGCACTATCATATATTAGCATTACTGTGCAAAACACATGACCCAATCATTCTGTACGGCCGCGAATCCGCGGCCCAAGTAGGGTATGGCCGCGGTTCCGCGGTGAGAAGTACGGATTAGGTCATCAAATTTCACAGTGATGCTTAGAAAACCTTTCTGAATTTTTTAGGTATTTTTAATTCTGAAAATACATAGTTTTGAAAAAATGTCCAGAGAGGGGGTTAAATCGACGTATTCGGGTTCGTTCGGAGTTTTAACTTCGTTAACACATCGCCTAATGTTCTAGCTAGGCTCTGATACCACTGTAGGGTTACTAGGCACTCTAACAAGGGTTAAGGAAGCATCAAACATGCCCGTTTAAAATTTTAGCCGTGCCGAATACCCTAAGCAAGATCGTTACTAGAAAATTAGGGTTTCAAATGCAAGTAAACTATGTTTACAACTAAGTGAATACGATATACAACCTTTGTAGATCGGTCCTTCACTTCATTTGCTCCTTGTTGAAGTCCCATCGCTGCGATCAAGGTTCTCCCAGGCTCTTGCATGGCTTCACGAGGCGAAAGATGCGACCTTGCTTGAAGTCTCCGAGGCCGAAGATGATCTACGTCGAGGGAATTCCGACTCAAGCTACTACTTCACTAATTTGAGAATTAGTGAAGCAAACACCCTATACTAAAGTGCTAGTCTAGTAGAGGATGGAGAAATAGGAAGTGGGTTCTCTTTGGATTTTTGTTTCTCACAATCTATCTCACTTTTGATCAAACCCTAGCAAGCTTTTTCTTTTTAGCAAATGAAGAAGAAGAAGAAAATGAAAGAGATGAGGATAATGATCAAGTGAGAAGGCTAACCATGGTGAGTGAGTATCATACACTAACTCTTGTAGAGTCATAACCATAGCTAATTCAAAATGGTTAGGTTAATAAAAATCTAAAGTAAAACAAATTAAGTGGACTTTGTCAAAGCATCCATAAGCTTCTACAAGCTTCATGCTTATGACCTAAGCATCACTAATTTGTATTTACTTTAAATATATATTAACCACCACCTAAAATAGTATGGTGTATGTCTTACACACCCATGTTTAGTGTATCATCAACCATGATACAAAAGAAAACACTTTTAATATATATATATCACACATATATATATATATATCCAAGTGTTCATATGAGAAAATACCTAAAGAGAACAAGTGTTAGTAAATGTAAACTAGTATATCTAATATACAATTATACACTTAATTATTAAATCAACACTTGACTTAATAATCCGGTCATATCTCATATAACCGACTAACATCCATTGTATCATCTTATCGAATCAACACTTGATTCGATAACCCGGCTATATCATATATAACCGACCGATACAAAAAGTCGCGAGAATAGAATACGGTATCACATACACGCATTACTCTCGGTCTCGCACATATCACATATGCGCTCCTATTTCATTTTTCCTGAGCCAGTAAAACCTCTATGTAGGACTCTAAAGACTCGTCAATACGCCGGCAGTAGGTGATGATCACATCAAGCACCCACAAACCGTCAGCGGTACTAGCTGGACGTAACGGCTACCCGGGTATTGAGCGATCAGAAGATCAGCAAGCAAGCCCGCTCCAACTCCTGTAAAAGCCTGCCGGCAACACTTCCCCTACAGTCCGGTCTCCTCGTCTGATATGTCGCATATCAAGTCTAGGGGTGGTAAACGTCAGACCCCAATAACCGATAAGTCGTGCCGATGTGAGGCTCATAACGGGTCGAGAAACTACTGGTAACACTTACCAGTAAATCTCTATATCAGCCCTGGCCAGGGACTTCCCTGTTACGGCCAATCGAGCACAGCGCAACATCAACCCTCAATACCGGCAGAGACGAAACCCCTCCTATCGCTCATTGTCTCCATGTGACTCGGGACTGTACCCAAAAACCACCATTTTGCACGCCCTCATGGACATGGTAAGGTGAAAATCAAAGCACAGTGGGAACCACACAAGACTCTATGACGATCTCGGGTCTACAGACTAACCTGCATAAGTGTCACTAGAGAACTGCCATCTGACGTGAGGTATAATACCATCTGGGAGTTCTCGGCGAGTCCGTCCAGTGTACCCAGTCTCCACTGAGCACCCGTATACCATCTCTGATGTCAAACACCAATGGATATGGTATCATCCATCGCCCATCTCATGGGTCTAGAAGCGTATACGCTAGTCTACACTGGTATATCGATACCCCGTCTCGATACACCCACGACTAGGGACCTTGAAGGATGTACTTATGCACGACCATGTCCCCACTAGTATGATCCGCATCATAGTCCAGGTAGTCAAATACACATCCTAAGGGCTTTACCAACATGTAGCGATAAGACAATATAAAGAGACAGGTATACATGTTAAAGTAATGAGCAACCAGATAGCATACTATCATATCGAGCAAGAAAGTCCTCTCTATATATGTCCAAGCATCCAATATAATATACATCATCTGTACAATACTGGCCTCTAGGGCATACATACAACTAACAACGACAGTCTCCTCTCTCCTTTCCCCTTATCTTTCTCTCTCTTCTCTCTCTCTCTCTCGTGGGCGCTAGAGGACGAGTTTCTTTCTCCTCTTCTTTCTCTCTCCTCTCGCTCTCTTCTTATCTCTCTCATCTCGCGACACTGTAGCGAATCCCGTCACCGCCCTCGAATCCCATCACCTCCCTTCACGTTTCCCTTCTTCTTCTGTTTTAAAACCCCGCGCCTCCTTCTCTTAAACCCATCGCAGAGAAACCCTAGCCACCTCGTCTCCTCTCGCCGTTGCCCTATCCGCCTCTGCCTCGTCGCCATCTCCATCTCTTCTTCTTCTTCTCAATCTCCTCCTCCTCGTCTTCAACTTCTTTCTCTTTTCTCTCTCCCCTGTTGCACACCCATAACCGACCCAGCAACCCTCAGCCCCTCGCATCGCCGTCGACTCCCTCTCACCATCATCACCACCTCATTCCCTTCCTCTCCTCGACACCATCCCCTAACCCAGAACACCCTACCACGATACAACCTTCTTCTTCTTTCTCTTCCTCCTCTTTCACTTCTTTTCACCTGAGATTTTGCTTCTCTGTTAAAATAGTTTGGATCCTCTCTAGATCTTGCCGGAACTCTGTCGACGCCATCGACCCCGCGACCCCTCTGCAGATCAGGGTAAGCATCTTCCTCTCCTCTCTCTCTTTCCATTCTTTTCTTATCTCTTTCCGTGCAACTTTTCTATGGTATTGAGATGTTTACTGTTTTTGGGTTCG
Organism: Agapanthus africanus; assembly: GCA_030015575.1. Classification (NCBI taxonomy): domain Eukaryota; kingdom Viridiplantae; phylum Streptophyta; class Magnoliopsida; order Asparagales; family Amaryllidaceae; genus Agapanthus; species Agapanthus africanus. The sequence continues at coordinate 564,042,049 of CM057341.1, forward strand.
CCAGAATCCGGCCGTGCCGGCGACGATTTCCGGTGATCCAGCGAGGAACCCTGACCCGTGTGGCTCCACTGTTCGTCGTTTGGGTTCATTCCGTGAACCGTGCGCACGTCGCGAGATTTCCCCGCCGACGCGTAACGTTCCGTTTTCCGTTTCGCGACCCGTCGAGGCAAGTGAAACTTGCTACATGCTATTCTAAACTATTTATATGCTAAATTACTTATTTACTGTTAAATCTCTAATTAGAATCGAAAGAAAAGGATTTCAAGTTAACCGTATAAAGTTCCGTTACACATTTTATGATTCCGAACATGAAACATAATCTTGCATCTGATTATTTACATCTAACAATCACCTGTACATGATAGATCACATTTGTTTATTGCTATGATACCCTTTTTCCAGTTTAGCCTATCAGACATCCATGTGCAACTTTAACCGGTCTAATTACAACTGCATTCATTAAACAGATTATACATGTCGTCGCATCTATGGATCACTCAATGTTTATTAACCTGTTTTCAGCATCTACATCTATCATACTGTATCCACATTATGCTGACACTGTCTGTTAAACACAATTGATGACTGTACAGCTAAATAAATAAGATCTGCTTAATTGCTTAACTCATTGCTTAGATCATGTTGTTGATAACCATGCTTGATTATTATAACCCTGATTTTGCTAGCTGTTTATGAGCACACACATAATATCTTTTACACCTTGACCTGACTCGCTACACACATATTGATTGACCCGACATGGTACCGTACACTACTTGACTTGACCTGATGTACCATGACTTGACCCGTTACTTGATCTCGTGTCTAATGCCAACAAACCTGACTTGTAGTCCTCACGGACCGTTCCTGTTGTCTATCCAGACAAACCTGCTCTTACCTGATCCTGTGTTGGCATTAGTTCTTGATTACTGAATACTTGACTTGAACACTTATAACTTGGGGGTATAGGGAAATCAATGGTGGAACCTGACTTGTAACTCAACAGTTCGATACCTTTTCTGATCAGTCTTACGGGCTAGGCCAGCCCCGGAGTGATGATGCTGACATCACTCGTTTGTACCTGCTACCTTTTACTGCCTAGCGGCACGTCTCGGTTTCAGCCCGGGAGTCTGTAGACCATGGTCCCGGGCATGCACGGGATACTATTGAGTTACATCGATGATCCATCAAATTGATTTCAAAGAGTTTAGAACAGAAAACCTGATAGAACAGTTTAGTTTACTCACTGCACACTACCCTGCATTGCCCTGATTTACATTACTGTTACACCTGCTTTTCATTCATGTTTATATTTTCATTGCCTGTTACCCTGTTTATATTTTATTACTTGATGACACGACGCGCTGACGTCTGGGTTTTGCATGGCCCAGATTCCGTACCTTTGCTGCAGTCCGAGCAGGAGCACTTCAGCCAGCAGTCTGAACTGTGAGGTGTTGCTAGTAGTTAGTTCTTTATTTCCCGCATTTATTTCCTGATGTGAGCCCGCATTATGGGACATACATTCCAGTTATTTTGTATTGGATCTTTTACTTCTGCACTTTTATTATTCATGACTCATGTTACCTTGGCTTATGGACATATGTTTTAGATAGTTATATTTTGTTCTTGATATCTCTACAGCCGTAATGTGACTGTGGATGGATACTTCCTACCCACAGGTAGCATGGTTGGCCATGTCACGTGCCCAATTTAGTATACTCTGGGAAGCGGGGCGTGACAATTGTGCACCATGACACACCAAAGCAAAGTGTAATATGTTGTTTTGAAATGAAAATAAAATTTCAAGTGGGTTCTAGAAATTGAAGGAAAGAGGTTACTTAAGAAAAGAAAATTAAGTAATTAAAGAAATTAGATAAAAGATATAATAAATTGAGAGGTTTCTAGATATCTCCACACCCTTCTCTCTCTCTCTCTCTCTCTCTCTCTCTCTCTCTTTCCCTCATAAAACCTGGCCGAAAAAGGCAGCCCCCCCAATTCCCATTTCTCCACTTCAGTTCCTTTCAAAAACTCTTCAAAAATTCATCCAAAATTAATACAAAACCTCACAAATTCCTAATCCAATCTCCACCCATTATATTTTGACCTATCTAGCTTGGATCTTGGAGCATAGTTAGCATTTTTGGGAGGCTTGGGTGCATGTTTGATCTCATGTTTATTGAGGTATAATCCTAACCCTAGTGTTAATTGTAGGCTAATTACTTTAATTTAATGAATTTCGGTATTTAATTAGGGTTCTAATTGCTAACTTGAAATTTCAAGAAAGGGTTTTTAAATCAAGTTAGGGTTTTTAATTCATCATTAAGTATGCAATGTATAGTTTAACATCTTAGAATATGCAAAACCTAGTTTAGTTGTTAAATTGTAAATTGTTACAATTAATTTTCCAAATTGCATAATTTGTAAACTAGGTTTTAGAAATAATTTAAAAATGTGAGATTGCTATTTTGAAAATCTAATTAGGGTTTTCATCACATCATTAACATTATAAATTGTAGTTTAATACTTTAGATCATACAAAACCTAGTTTAGTTGTTGTTTTGTGCATTGCTATTTTGAAATTGTTAAAATTAGATAATTTTGCAAACTAGAATTTTGGGTTTAATGAAAATTGTTGCGATTAAATTATAGTAATGGTTTGTATGAATTAGTTATGATATTTAGTGAATATTATGGCTACTAGTTTTGTTTAAATATCAAGTTTTGTACTAAAACGATTATTTGATGCTTTCTAGGTTTTCGGAAATAAATCGATTTGAGTTATTTTGAGGTTTTGATGATTTAAAACCTATTTCATTTGTAATTAGGGAGTTTTGAAACCGCGTTTGGTATGTTTGGGTTTTTCTCGACCAATCGGCGTTTGTACGCCGATATCGAGGGTTATATGGTTCTTTTGCATGAGCGGGTCATAGGTTTCAACCTATACGCGTTTCGTGTGTCGTTTTAGTTTTTATCCGCGATTTCGTTTTAACATATTATATATGTTGCATATAGGTACCTCTCACGTGGACTTCGAACAATGAAGAAGAGGATGGCGGCATCGACTTCAATAGACAAGGACAAGGTGAGTAGATGTATATCTACGGGGGAAGTCGGGTGGATGGCGTATAGCACCCCCGCAACTTCGTAGGATATGACGTGGTCTTGAGATAGTTATATATAGATATGTTATTGCGAGATATACGAGTACTTAGCAAGCAAGGTTTTAGGAGACCACGGATCGGAATTTGTGTAAGTTGGATGATAGTGCTTTTAGTTCTTAGTCACGTGACCCTAGAGTATAGGTTGACACACACACACATACTTGTTTTCTTATGCGTATGTGTGTGTGTGTGTGTATGTATGTGAGTATGTATATATATACATACATATACACGGGTGATGAGGATGTTATATGATACTTAGGGATGAGTCGATATGGCTGGGCATGATGCCGTGAGATATTTGACATATGATCAAGATATGATATGAGATATGTTATGATTGTAAGTGCACAGCGGCGCCCCGGCCGTCATCCCAAGGCCAAAATGCGGAAGCGATGATTTAGTTTAACTTTTTGAACCGGCACCACCGCGCACTAAATACCCGGATCGGGCCATTAAACTAGTCCTAGCTAACTAAAGAACGGGTAGAGAGATATACCGAGTGATCCGAGTCCTCCGGTCTCCTCGTCGTCGTCCCGATCTCCCGCGGAATCTCCGGTCTTCATCTCCTCGCCGGAAGGGCACCACATCGCCGGCTTCTTTTACAGGCTCCCGCCACTGGTCCGAGGCAACTCGGGCACGAAGTTGGTGAGTCAACGTGCCCAAGATTTGTTGTAGAATAGTGTAGTGACTATATATATCTCGGGGGGTTGAATTTGCCATGTATTAGTGGAGGTAATGAAGTGATAGCATTTTTAGATGAACTTAGGGATTTTTCCAAGCATAAAGAGATGAAAAAACCCCACCCCAAATTTGGGATAGCCCCCTCTCTCTTAGTGGCCGGCCTCTACAAGAGGAGAATGAGAGTGGGAAAAAATCCAAGAGAGGGTGGAGGAATAATGCAAGAGAATAAGGATAATCATGAAGTGAAATGATCATAACCATAATCACACTCCAAGAACAAATCAACTCCCATCACCAAAAGTGAAACCATCATGAACCCACAAGTCAAGCCATGATGACTAAAGAAAGTCAAGTGATCATGACACAAGAATATGCAAAGACCAACCTCCACAATACTTATTTGCACAAATGCAAATATGCCCTCCTCCACCAATCTTCGGCCAATGAAAGATACAAAGAAAAATGGCCGAAACGGAAAGCAAACTGGCAACTCCAGAAAACTGATCCCGTAATAAATTACAGGAAAACCCCGATACTGTGTATACACACCCGCATCTGTATTCCGACCGAATACAAATGCAATGAGACAAAATCTAAACTATACAATACTAGGATCCGGCTTAAACCAAAGCCCGCTAGTATAAACTGTCCGATCATGAATTCGTGCAATACCGCACGTATCTGATCGAACCCTGCCATATCTCCATACGGCCTCTACAGCGTTTCGCCCGAAACTTGAGAAACTGGTCTGTGGTGGACTGTAAAGACTCGTCAATACATTGGTTGTGGATTTAACCACTAGCACGTCAGAGGTATTAGCCTATACGTAACGGGCTACCACGTATTGACCAAAAGGGACGTCTGTGAGCGAACTCAGCTTGACACCCTACTGAGCCTGTCAGTGACAATATCCGTACAGTCCGGTCCGTTCGTCTATGAGCATCGCATGGCGGGCCTAGGGGGTTGGTAAAAGTTAGACCCCCAAAAGCTATACAAGTCGTGTCGGAGTGTAGCCCAGAACACCCTGAGATACTATTGGAATACCTACCAGTAAATCTCCTGCCTTGGCCAAGGACTTCGTGTAATGGCTCTCCTAGACACAGCGCGACCTCACCCCCAATACCGGGAGAGACGAACCTCTGAAGATCCGCTCACTGCCTCCATGTGGCTCGGGACTGTACCCAACTAAAACCTGTTTGCACGTCTTCTTTGAGCGTGGTAGGGTAGTAATCAAAGTACAGTGGGAACTCACACGAGACAAATGATGATCCTCAGGTCGATGAACTAACCTGTACACATGTCTCCAGGGAACTGCTATCTGACGTCAGGTATAAGACCAACTAGCATGTTCCTGGCGAGTCCTGTCCGGTGTACTCATAACCCAATGAGAACCTGTATACATCTTAGATGAACCAACTAACACCAGTGGCTTATGAGACCGGCCACCGCCCCTCGTCGGGGTCTCGACTGTATACACTAGTCTACTCTGGAGTATCGATGCCCTATCTCGAAACTCCCACGACTAGGGACCTTTTAAGGATGTGCTTATAGACTACCAGCTCCCACGTATATGATCGCCCTCATACTACTGGCAGTCAAGCATGAATCCTACAGGCTCTATCAACGTGTAATAGCGACCTGTCAGGTCACCTAAAGTAGTACACAATGATAAAGATAAACCAGATAGCATACTATCATCTTGAGTAAGACTGTCCTACCGGAATAGGTCCCCCCTCAATCATTGAAATCACGTGCCTGTGATCCAATAATTGACTCTGAGGGCACTATCTCCAACAATCTCCCACTTGCACTCAAGGCTAATTATTGCGATGTCGCATACTCACAGCCTGTATGATACTGAACACCCAACTCCCCTACTGGTCAGTCTCACAAAGCTCGTTTGCGAAACTATTGCATTCGAGGAATAGCCTCAGTGAGTGGATCCGCTCTGATGTTTCTTTCTATATCTCTCTATATCTCAAGTTCGCGGAGAAAGCCATCTCCCGAAATGAGCAATACCTGTCTTAGAATGTGTCTGGATGTCTGATGGGACCAAGCTCATAAATGAACTCCAAATCCAAACTTCTTAGACTGTATCGACGACTGAACTTAATCAGTACCCTGCGTAATGCCTACCTCAGTGTCCACTTGGATCACCTGTCCAAAACATTGCCCCTCGTCAGAGGGAAAACTATAACTCAGACAACCACCCTGTCGTCCAAGTCACCTTGGAAGCCTGGAATGATAACTGTCTCCTGAATGAGGCTGTCGTTATCATATCCCTAGAACATTCACTTATGTTCTAAAACTGCTTCCGATTGTTTCTCCAGGATAGGATCAATATCAACTTATTGCATCTACTGCAAGAACAACATCTGGTGTGGTACTTCACATCTCATGATTGACTCAATTGCCTAAGCAAGTGATCTGCCAATCATGCACATCCCTCTCACCTTTAGTCTGTAAGACACCTTTAGAGAGGGTGACTCCATCACCTGCAGGTACACCACCGCGCCAGGCGTCGTCCATTCTAAAAACTCTTAGAATGTTGTCTAAGTACCCTGATTGGGAAACAACCCAAATCTAGATCTAAAACCATAGATCTAGTAACCAGTATGTCTGATATAATGTCCAAGTCCCATATGGAGAAACCACTGTGTGACGACCAAAGTATAACCGATCGTAGTATAGGAATATCACTTCCTACTCTGTATATGTCATCCAAATACGAGGACATCACACCCTACTACCTTCTTAACAGATCCATCCCTTATTCTGATGAAGTCAAACCTATGACTGTCATGTCAGAAATAGATGATCTATCTCCGCTACATCTGCTTTAGTCTATAAATAGACATAAGCCACTTGTCCACCAATGCTTCCGCTGCTCCCACTGACCACGACAATCCTCTGGCAGAGTCATATAGATGTACACTTCTAAAGCCAGTTTAGAACGACGCTATACTCATCCTCCTGCCGGGTCTCACGGTCTGGAACAACAACAATGGCAAGTCTGGGTAAACAAGAACTTCCCTGTCACCGTCCTTGAGGCTACTGGAGTACCTCTCAGGTGCCTGAAGTTACCCACCTTATCTGCGGAGTGGCCAATGGAATGTCAAAGCAGATTGAATCTTTAGGTTCCTATCAAAATCTTCAGTAATCGTTTGTGGTTCTGGAATCACTTCCAGTTCTACCATTCTCCCACTACCGTTTTCTGAAAAAATCCATTTTTTTATTAAAACTGTGGCGAGTCTAGAACAATATCACTATTGATCTTCCAGATGGTAGAAAGTCAACCCTCGTCATAGCCTGGGTCAACCCACAAACAGCCATTACAGAAACATGCCTTGAGTTATCCAGAGTCTGGTTTTAAGCATAGGCCGGACAACTCCCCGTACCTTAACATCGTTAAGATATGAACTGTTCTATATCCAATATAGAAACAGAGGCACTGATTTAATTGAACCAGATTCAAATCATGCAGCTGTCTCCAGTGCATGTCAACTAAATGGAAGGAGGCCGATCATCGTTACTCAACTTAGGAATGCTTCCAATTACGAGTAACCTGAAAGAGAAGCAAGTTCTCTTAATCATTACTTATCAACTGAATACTATACACAAGTATCTACATCTTCGATTACTTTGAAAAATCCCGATACTTGCAACACCTGGTTCTCTACTTTATTCATATACCTATAATTTCTCAAAAGTTGGACCTTGTGTTTCTACGAAACACCTGTCTAAAAACTAGAGAAGTCATAAGTAAAGCGAATATAGTACGAGGACCATCCCCTCTGTCCTAATGGACACTGGACAACATACAATACTCTGTATAAGTCCCTTGAGTCTAATAACTCATTCACTGTGTGTCGTAGGTTGAAAACTGTACTTATGGTTAAGAAGAATTACACCGCTGTTCAATGCTCCTTACCTAACCATCCACTGATATAGGTAAATGTCATAGACATAATTTCAAAAAGGTATATCTCACTCTATAAAAATAGACGTACAGATATACCAATTTGAAATTGGTGCATAACAACGGATATTCAAAACCAAATATTCGCCGTCCGGCAAACAACCCAGGTGACTTCCTCAAATATCACCAATTACAACGAATTCCGATATAATGAGGATGATCACCTAATTCCCAATAACTTACTCCTACTCATCATCTGTAAAACCACACAGATGTGAGAATCAAACCTGGTAAATACATACCCTAGAGCAAGTGTCTAATCAGGAAATCAGTTTTCTTTTAACAGTACACAGTGAAACTGAAACATTGAAATGTTTCGTAGAGGTATTCGGGTATTCTTAGTAATGCCACTTCCATTATCCAGATTCACAACTATAACCGTATATTTCTTTGCCACCTCTCCAAATCCCTTTATATGTCTTTAGTCATTACCTTCTGCACACCCCTTTAGGCCAAATGGTTTTCTTCCTTCCCTACCGTTCGGCACCAGCCTATGGTTTGGAAGAAGACTATCCAATAAGCATAATGGGTGTACTGCCCTAATCCTAGGAACACTCGCAATGCGAGAGAAAGTGAAGATAAAGGACAACCGAATAAACCTTATTCCTATTTCTCTCGAACCAGAATCCATCCCCGAACTGGAACAAGTTCCTTTCGAGTTCGTAAATAACCATACGATGGAGTATCCAATAAACTGTGGATCTTCGTAGTGATACGGAGTGTCCTGGGGAAATACAAAGGTGAAGTGGGAGTGGTAATGAAATACTTGGTTTGGTCGTGAATATCAGTCGCAATTTACTTTGCCCTCCTTCTAATCCCTTTCTTTGTCTTTACTTAATACCTTCTGTACACCATCGTTACACTTACGGTCGCAGAAAAGAAAGTGTAAAACTACAACAGTTGGAATCCGCAACCTCCTTAGACATCGTATGCCTAACCAAATGAATTCCTTAGACATCGCATGCCTAACAATTATAAACTCCGCATTTTAGTCTCAATATCGAAAACACTTTTCAATATCAAGTGGGGCAATTCAACAAGATTCCCGACATCCTGATCGAATGCTCGTCGCAAACTTTAGTAGACGGCCGCACCCCCGAATGCCGTCGACGAAGTGCACTAAGGCGGAACACCGCTGCCGCGAGCACCCGAACGGATGCTTTTGGCGACGGGGTTCTCCTACAGTCACTTGGTCGGGGCTATGGGGCATGGTTATCTATTAAGTTTACCCGGCGAGTATCCGCGTATGCTACGTGATGGCGACGGACTTTTGATCAGATCAAAATCCCGTGGCAACCGATCAAATGAGACTAAACTGCTAGATTTATAACATTCAAATTAGTTATCTCATAACTACTTGTGGATTCCAAATATTGTATCACATTCCAGATAAATAGACAATGTTAAACTTTCCGATCGAATGATCAAACACCCAAGATTTCCCTAATAGCTCAACACTTGAGCATAGTTCAAAAAGTATCCATCACATGCGACAGTACCAATGGTCCAGCCGTAGAAGGGTCAAACCAACGCCTTACATGTGGCAACGCCGTACTTCCGCAAACCCTAAGGTTTAGAGGCGGTTCAAATGGTAACATAATCGAGTTAAGCTTACGTTCTTCTACAGGGTCCACAGATACGCTTGCATGATTTTCTGGAAGTTTCAAACTCGTGGAAAAATCCAACACTTGAAAATTTTCCGTCAGGGGAAAAAGTGAGTTATTGATATCCGTTCGAACTTTTTAACACATTCTAAATTACCCGAAAAAACTTAAACGAAGTTAAACTTTCCGATCGAATCAACGAATACAAAAGATCTCTAGATAACTCAACACTTGAGTAGAATTAAAAATTCCCAGAAGCATGCAAAATTACCTACGGATATTACTGTAGTAAAATCTAACCCTAATTCCCCTTTTTGGCCGCGCAACCGCCGCGCAAGGCAGGGTATTGCCGCGGTTCCGCGGCGCATTAATGGGATTATGGGCTCGTTTTTCACAGTAATCCATAAAATCTCCTGCTGAATTTTCTGAGCATTTTTAATACAGAAAAAATCAACATTTTAAAACATTTCCAGAGAGGGGGTATTGCACGACGTTTCGGGGTTCGATCGGACTTTAAACTTCGTCTAGACTTCGCCTAAAGCTCTAGCTTGGCTCTGATACTACTGTAGGGTTACTAGGCACTGTCACAAGGGTCTAGAAGGCATCAACCATGCCCGATTTAAATTTTAGACGTGCCGAACAACCCTAACCAAGATCTAAGACTAGAGATTAGGCGAAACAAAAAGCAAGTAAACAACTTTACTTCTAAGAGTTTGGGATTACAACCTTTGTAGTCTGTTCCTTCACTTCATAAGCTCCGTGTTGAGGTCCCTTCGCCGCGATCATCATGTACCCGGACTCTAGAGAGGCTCCATGAAGAGAAAGATGCAAGCTTGCTTCCGATCTTCGATAACAAAAATGATCTACCTTGAAGAAACTCAAGCCCAAGCTTTTGCTTCACTAATCAAGTATTAGCAAAGCAAACACCCTAATCTAAGTGGCTAGAATAGATGAGGATGATGAAGTAGAAATTTAGCTCTCATTTGTTTTCTTTATCTCACTCATTTTCATCACTTTTGAAAAAGCTAGAAAGCTTTTTATCAAAGAGGAGGAAGGGGAAGAAGCAAAACCATTTGTGATGAATAATGAATCAAGTAAGTTTAGAAATACAACCATGGGTTAAGTATGAAGACTTAACCTATGTAGAGAATTAACTATGGTTAAAGGGTTGGGTTGGGTTAAAGAAATATCTATGCAAAATATCAAGGTCAAAGTCAAAGCTTCAAGAAGCTTCTTGAAAGCTTCATGAAGACTTAACCCTAATCCAAACCCTAACCACATTTATTCTCCACAAAACATGTTGCATTTATAACCCTAACATGTTACAATATTATATATCACATATACAATATTTATTGTAACAAAATAAAATAATACAATTAACATATATCACATATATATCAATGTATTACCTGAGTGAGAAAAAGAATCTTTAAGTGAGCTCAAATTAGTTAATGTAATTTAATACATCGAATACATAATTATACATTAAATAATCGAATCAACACTTGATCCGATAATACGGCTATTTCACAAATAACCGACTAATATAATCTGTATCAGTTCATCGAATCAACACCTGATCCGATGACCCGGCTATATCACATATACCTGGCCGATATCACATATTGCGAGAATCTAGTACGGTATCACATACACGTATTATTCTCGGTCCCGCACATATCACATATGTGCTCCTACTCCGTTTTGCCCGAGCCTGGAAACCTCTGTGTAGGACTCTAAAGAATCGTCAATACGCCGGAAGTAGGTGATGATCATATCAAACACGCACAAGCTGCAAGCGGTCAGCTAAACGTAACAGCCACCCAGGTATTGAGCGATCAGAAGATCAACAAGCAAGCCTGTACATTCTCCTGCGAATCCAATCAGTAACACTCCCGTACAGTCCGGTCTCTTCGTCTGATATGTCGCATATCTCTCCTAGGGGTGGTAAACGTCAGACCCCAGTAGCTTGATAAGTCGTGTCGATATGAGGTCCATAACAGTTCAAGAAACTACTGATAACACTTACCAGTAAATCTCAGCAACCCTGGCCAGGGATTTCCAGTTATAGCCAATCGAACACAGTGCAACATCAACTCCCTATACCGGGAGAGACGAAACCCCTCCTATCTCTCATTGCCTCCATGTGACTCGGGAATGTACCAAAAAGCCACCGTTTTGCACGCCCTCTTGGACGTGGTATGATGGAAATCAAAGCACAGTGGGAATCACACAAGACTCTATGACGATCTCAGGTCAACAGACTACTCTGTACCAGTGTCACCAGAGAACTGCCATCTGACGTGAGGTATAATACCATCTGGGAGTTCTCGGTGAGTCCGTCCAGTGTACCCAGTCTTCACTGAGCACCAGTATACCTTATCTGATGTCAAACACCGATGGATATGGGATCATCCATCGCCAATTGTACGGGTCAAGAAGCGCATACGCTAGTCTACTCTGGAGTATCGATGCCCTGTCTCGGTACTCCTACGACTAGGAACATTTGAAGGATGTACTTAACGACTACACTGTCCCCACTAGTATGATCTGCATCATAGTCCTGGTAGTCAAGTACTTATCCTAAGGGCTTTATCAACAAGTAATATAAAGACAATCAGAGTACATGTTAAGATAAAGTGCAACTAGATAGCATACTATCATGTCGAGCAAGAAAGTCCTACCTATATATGTCCAAGCATCCACTACAATATACATCGTATATACAGTAATGGACTCTAGGGCATACATATAACTAACATCATAAAACAAAATCCTCAAAATACCAAAATCCAAACAATGGAAATGTGAAATTCAAATCACCAAATAGTAAATCGTAACAATGACATCAATGTGCTCCTTCTCGAATGTCGAAGGGTATAAAGATATCTCCTTGCATCCCGTTCATGGTCTGACGCCTGGTGTTCTTTGCCTCTCATCTCTTCGTAGCTGTATGAACGACGCTACAAATGGCTATACTCATATCTAGAGTCTCCTAAGTAATGTATCCTATCACATGATATCCGGACTACGTTAAACTTTTCGATCGATTCATCAAAGTCCCAAAATTCCCCTAGATCTCAACACTCGAGTACAATTTAAAAATATCCAGTACATGCCACAGCACCTGCGGACCAGCCGTAGAAGGGCAAACCCAAGCCTCACTAATGGCACCGCGGAACTGCCGCAAACCCTAAGGTTCAAAGGTGCTCTCATGGACATTATGTCGAGTTAGGGTTTCATTCTTCTAGAGGGTCCATAGAATTACCTGATGTTCTTCCGAATAGCTTAAACTTGGAAAAATGGGTTTCTGATATTCGTTCGAACCTTTTAACTTCACCTAGACAACATGTGAATCCCTTCGTCCGCACGCTAAACAATGCCGCGATCCTCAAGAATAGACGATACACTAACGGTCATCACATTCTAACCGGTCTCTAATAGTGGCCCGATCATCTGGTGCAGATATCAAATGCTCGCGTCCATGAGAAAACATAGTAAACGACATACCAAAACGCTCATGCTGATCGCAACTCTAGCTGCAGCTCTCTCTGGTCGTGCGACCATGGTAACATAAACCACCATCTGACATCAACGAAGGTAGATCAAAGGAGCGAATAGAAATACGGTGCAAAGAAATGTACATCCTAAGGCTCCTTAAGCGGAGTAGCGTATCGTAAGTATGCCGCGGAATATACCCACGATACGTCACTCTACTTTAGTCACCTACTCCATCAACCAAGGGTCATTCTACACTAGAAGGTAAAACCTAACACTTTGATACCAACTTTGTCACGACCCGAAGGTACGGAATGTGACCGGCACTTAAATTACGAAACGTCTAGAGGCATAACATAATCTAAGTAAGCTGAAGCCCAGAAATGTAAACCATTTAAAAGAAGATGTGTAGGAAAACAAGTTTAAAAGCAACATCAAATTTTCTCAAAAATTTGGGCAGAGTCTCCTTTGTAAAAACTGGCCCTAAATGGATACGAACAAGAATATATACACATAAGCAATAATAAAAGGCATCCCCAAACGGGAGCTAGCTCTTCGCCAATTGGCGGTCACAACCACACAAGCAAAATAATATACAACGCCGAAGGGCGAAGATCAAAACTCAAAGAAAACCATCCAAAACCATCAGAAAACCATAATAATACAAGCGCGGCTCTAAGGTCGAAAGAATAAACAACTGGTCTTCTAAATCTATCAAGTAATACAAGTCTGGTTGATGGAGCTTACTAGATACAACTGAAATGAATAAAAGTACAATGGCGGTCACGATACAAGTGAACCAACCTACCAAGTAATCACCCTGAATGAAGTGGTGTGCCAACAAGCTACCCAGGGAAACCTGTACATCTGAACCTGTAAGAAAATTTGGCACAACGGGGGTGGGTTGCCAACTCATGGGTAGAAGACATCTGCGGGTAGAAATCGCATGCACGACGATCTAATAGGTCATAATAATATACTTAACATAACACTAGACATCTAGTAGTGATAGGGTAATAATCTATGCATAAGTGAAATACTCAGTGCGCGTATCAGTGTCATTAATGTAGGGTTACTAGGCACACTCAAGAGGTTCCACAAGGCATCAACCATGCCAAAATCAAATTTTTATGTGCCTAACAACTCTATGCAAGATCGTTAACTAGAGATTAGGCGAAACAATAAGCTAGTAAACTACTTTACTACTTAGTAAAAGGGATTACAACCTTTGTAGATCCGGTCCTTCACTTCATTAGCTCCGTGTAGACGTCCCCATCGCTGCGATCGTGAACTTCGGACTCTAGAGAAGCTCCACGAGAAGAACGAACGTGCTTGCTACGTTGACTTCGAGGCTGAAGATGATCTACGTCGGGGAGACACTAACTCAAGTTATTCCTTCACTAGGTCATAAACTTTATGAAGAGAACACACTCTACTACATGGCAAGTGATAAAGGATGAAGAAGTAGGAAGTGGGCTCACTTTAGAATTTATTTTCTCACTCTTTTTCTCATAGCACCATTGGAGCTAGTAAGATTTTGGATGGAGCTAGATGATGATGAAGAAGAAGAAGAAAGAATTATCCATCCAAATGAAAACTTATCCAATAAATAATGGCACCATGGTTGAGTTAAGCCCTCATGCTTAACTCATGTAGAGAATTAACCAAGGCTTTAGGTTAAAGGTTAGGTTAAAAAATATCAAAAGAAATGACAAAAGAGTGGACTTTGTCAAAGCTTCTCCAAGCTTCTTCAAGCTTGATTACTTTGACTAAGTTAAACCCTTTTGTTAAATTTTAAGATAAAACAATAACCCTAATCTTTACCCTAATCTTGGTATGAGTCTCATACACCCAACTTTGATGTATCATCAAGCATGATACAAACATGTACACTTGCATATATCATATATAAACAATGTGCACAAACTAGTGAGAAAATAAATCATAAGTGAGCTAATACTAGTTAATGCAATGTAATATATCATATATATATAATTATGCATTAAATTATTAAATCAACTCTTGATTTAATAATCCGGCTATAACCGACTAATATCAAAAGTAACAACTTATCGAATCAACACTTGATCCGATAACCCGGCTATATCGCATACAACCGATCGATGTCATGAATCGCGAGAGTAGAATACGGTATCTCATATCGTATTAATCTCGGTCCCGTACATATCACATATGTTCTCCTACTCCGTTTCGCTTGAGCCAGGAAACCCCTGTGTAGGACTCTAAAGACTCTTCAATACGCCGGCAGTAGGTGATGATCATATCAAACACCCACAAGCCGCAAGCGGTGTGCTAAACGTAACGGCCACCCGGGTATTGAGCGATCAGAAGATCAACAAGCAAGCCCGCTAGTTCTCCTGTGAATCCAATCAGTAACACTCCCGTACTGTCCAGTCCCGTCGTCTGATATGTCGCATATCTCGCCTAGGGGTGGTAAACGTAACGGCCACCCGGGTCTATAACAGTTCGAGAAACTACTGGTAACACTTACCAGTAAATCTCAGCAACCCTGGCCAGGGATTTCCGGTTATAGCCAATCGAACACAGTGGGAATCTGACGTGATTCTGGACTGTACCCAAAAACCACCAATTTGCACGCCCTCTTGGACGTGGTAAGGTGGAAATCAAAGTACAGTGGGAATCACACAAGACTCTATGACGATCTCGGGTCAACAGACTACTCTGTACCAGTGTCACCAGAGAACTGCCATCTGACGTGAGGTATAATACCATCTGGGAGTTCTCGGTGAGTCCGTCCAGTGTACCCAGTCTCCACTGAGCACCCGTACACCATCCTTGATGTCAAACACCGATGGATATGGGATCATCCATCGCCCATCATATGGGTCAAGATGCGTATACGCTAGTCTACTCTGGTGTATCGATGCGCTGTCTCGATACACCCTCGACTAGGAACAGTTATAGGATGTACTCGTAGACTGCCGTGGCCCCACTAGTATGATCTCATCATAGTCCCAGTAGTCGAGTACATATCATAAGGGCTTTACCAACATGTAACAGAGAGACAATTAGTGTACACGTTAAGGTAAAGAGTAACCAGATAGCATACTATCATGTCGAGCAAGAAAGTCCTCCCTATATATGTCCAAGCATCCACTACAATATACATCTCATGTATAGTAATGGCCTCTAGGGCATACATATAACTAACAATCTCCCACTTGCACTAGGGCCATCTGATAACAGTGGTTGTAGTATCTCATACTCAACTATCCCATAATAGTCTCTATGGAAAAAAGCCTTTGTGAGTGGATCCGCCGTATTGTCCTCTGAGTCTACTCTCCTAACCTCGATCTCCCAGGAGATCAACCATCTCCAAGATCAGGTGATACTGCCTAAGAATTATATCTGGATTTCTGATGGGACGGTAGTTCCTTGGCTAAAAGCCACAACTCCATTGTCACACAATGGTAGGAACGAAGTTCATCTCATGAACTTATATATATCCAGATTGCCTCTTTGGTAGCATCCTTGGTAACGATGTATCTTGCCTTTAATCGTCTAGTAAGTCACGGTATCTAGCTTGGAACTCTTCCAACATACCGTCCCTCCACTGAGGGTAAAGACAATGCCTGCAACTGACATTCAGTAGTCCTTATCACCCTGGAACCTTTCCAGTGATTCTCCCCAGGATCGATTGATACCATCTCACTACAACTAGTGAGTATCCTAACATCCAATTAGATCTATCTCATAGATCCAAAACCCAGGATTTAGTAGGTATCACCTTGATCCTATATGGAGAATCTTTTGTTAGTGTATATGCCTTAGAGGCCATTACTGTATCATACTAGTTTGTATATTACTTGATGGAAGCTTGGGATATTCACAGTTGTATATACAATCTTGCTCGAAATGGTAGTATGCTACTCGGTTTGTCTCTGCTTTAATATGTGCATGTGTTTCTTTTAGCATATCGTTGATATACATATTAGTAGAGCCCTTAGGATCTTTGCTTGATTACCAGCGTTGTGATGGCGCTCACACTTGTGGGAGCTGGGTGATCTATAAGCACATCCTTATACAGGTCCCTAGTCGTTGGACTATCGAGACAGGGCATCGATACTCCGGAGTAGACTAGCGTATGCGCTTCTCATCCCAGCGTGGGAGACGGTCTGTCCCACAGCCGTCAGTACGTCGTACTTGAGATAGTATGCGGGTGCTCGTTAGATTACGAGTACACTGGACAGGACTCGTCGGGAACTGTTGGTTGGTATTATACCTATCGTCAGTTATCAGTTCCCAGGTGACATGAGTACAGCTTAGTCCGCTGACTTGACACTGTCACTTCGCCTCGAGTGTGTTCCCACTGCACTTTGATTGCTACCCTACCACGGCTCAAAGGAGTCGTGCAAACAGGTAGTTTTTGGGTGCACTCCCGAAGCACTTGGAGGCAGTGACGGTTAGACAGGATTCGTCTCTCCCGGTATTGGGGGTTGACATCGCGCTGTGTCCAGGAAAGCCATTACACGAGTAGTCCCTGGCCAGGGCAAGCGAGATATAGTGGTAGGTTTCCAGTGTTATCTCAGGGTGTTCTGGGCTACACTCCGACACGACTTGTACCGCTATTAGGGGACTGACGTTCACCGCCCCCTAGGCCCGCCATGCGATGTATCAGACGAACAGACCGGACTGTACGGAGACTGTCACATGCAGGCTCAGTAGGAGTTCAGATGGGGTTCACCTCGCCAGTCTTCTTATCGACATCAACCTGGGGATCGTTACGTACAGCTAGTGCCGCTTGCGATCTGTGGTTAAACCCACTGCCAGCGTATTGTCGAGTCTTTAGAGTCCCACACAGAGAGCTATTCGCCTTTAGGCAAAATGAGTAGAGGTCGCATAGTTTTGCGACAGGGTTCATTCACATCCGTGCACTTGTGCACGTTTGTTGTCCGGACAGCTTATACTAGCGGGCTTTGGTTTAAGCCGGATCCTAGTATATGATTTGGGATTGGTTTTATCTCTTTGTATTCGTGTTTCTCGGATCACGAATACGGGTGCGTATGCACAGTTGCTTGAGACAAAGGGAGAGGACTTTGATTAGGGTTAATGACTATTGTCATTTTATTAACCCTAATGCTTATGTGTGTATTATTGTTAATTGATATTAGTTTAAATAATTGTGCATGGTTATGGTTGTTGACCATTTGACCTCTTTGACTTGTTGACCTAGGCTGACACTTTAACCATCATCATTTCATTTGGAAGATGCTCTTTGATCCTTGCAAATTGCATTAAAAATAAAATGATAATGGTCATGTCTTGATTAACCATGACAATTATCTAGCTAATTATCTAATTACAATAATTCACACATATATGAGAGAATGCTTCATATTTTCTCTCATTCTATTATTCACTTTCTCTCTCTTGTTCTTCCTCTCCCTCAAGCTCTCCCCTCTCATGTGTTGAGAAACACTTGAGTTTGAGAAAAACCCTTTCTTGATAATCTCTACTCTCATCTAGGGTTCAAGGATTAGCACTTCTTGCACCCTAGTTACTTCTTGCTTGGAGCTGAAGCCAAAGGTCGAGGCTTTCGGGTGGATCTTTCTTCGACGTGAGAAGACGACTAAGGTGACCTCCTTCCACCACTCCAAGGAGCAAGGAGAGAAGGACATAAAGCCCAAGGTATAACCTTTCTAGCACTTAGCTAGTTTCTAGTTAGCTTTAGCTTGTTTTTGTTTAGCAAAGATCCTTCATAGTCAACTCCATGTTGCCTAAGCTCATAAAAACTTGATTTTTATTCCGTTTTCCGCCTCCCCGGAAGTACCGGGGTGGGCAACGTGGACTTACAGTGGTATTAGAGCCTAACTAAACATAAACTAGCTAGGTAGTAGAGTGTATCGAAGTTCGAATCGGAAAAATCGAAAAACCGAGTTTTCAAAACCCTAAGTTTCTGTTAATTTTTTTTCTGTTCAAAACAAAATAAATTATACTCCAAAAATCATCTCAGGGTTTTGTGAAGAAAGCCACCAAAAACGATCTAGTGATTCGACCAAAGAGCCGCGGTTCCGCGGCAATAGCAAGCTATTGCCGCGCAACCGCTGCCGTCTTGGCTCTTCACTGGGTCGAGTTTGGTGCAGTGTATTTCTGGCTTGGTTTTAGGATTTTTAAGATGGTTTATATGTGCCCAGGTCTTCCAGAATAGAAATTTGTTTTTGGGGGCCTATAAATCCGTATTTTTTCCGAACTTCAATACACTTTGACTAAAAGGTTATATCTGTGATGTTTATATGTATTGAACGTCGGCTAATCGCTATATGTCGATTAGTCGGGGTTATACATATCTGTGATCTGTGATTGGTGATGGTATGTGTATATGAATGGGTTGGATTGTCGCGGATGAATAGCCGGGATGGATGTGAGATGAGTGTTGCTTTTTCTTTCATTCATTGTAATATGTAAATTGATGTAATAATATTATTTGTATGGCCGCACAACCGGGTCGGGATTGTAGCCGTCATTGTATAATTCTTTTTACTGTTTTTGCTCCTAGGATAGACCCATGGAGGGGGTGCACAAACTACCGGGTGTCTCGAAGTGCCGAGTGGCCTACTCACGGTGGTGAGGGAGGTTGCTTCGCTCCGGGTACTTGGCGGGTAGTTTGCCGCACCCGTAGGGGTCTTGGGTGGGGTATTGGCTATTCACCGCGACCGTGTAATCCGCTTTTCGTTGCAGGCTCGAACGGATTGCGGATTCCTAGTATATCCAATGTATTCATCTGTGATCTGTAATGTCTATCATTGCTATATATTTATATATGATAACTATTTAGGCGTTGCTTATGTTTTACAGCCGCGCTAGCCCAGCCCCCGCTCTGTCGTTAGTTAAGTAACCTAACGGGTGATGACGGGGCCCCGTGGCGAATGCGAATGGCATAAGCGTATGTCATATTTTGGTTGTTTTCTGCAATGGTAGGCTTAAATGATGGGACGCATTAAAAGAACTAATGCAAGAAAATAAACCAAGTAAAAGTCGATTGGAACACTTTGAAAACCACTCGGTTCTTTTCAAAACTAAACTTTTAAACGCGGAGCTTGAACCACTCCTTTTAAAAGCTATCTCGTTCCATCGATTATATCAAGTTCACTACGTTCACGGTTTCGCCAAAACCATTCGTAGCCCTCCGTCATTCCACATGAATGGTCAAAAAGTATTCAAGCTATGTATTTTGGCCAAAGTCAAGGCATAGTGATTGGTAGCTATTGTGTATTCATGTGCAGCATAGATAGATGCGTTGGTTTGGGACAGTCGTGCTGCCATTTTGGCCAAAGTCAAGGGTAGGTACGGTTGGGTCCAAATTAACCAGGAGAATGACGGGTAGAACTTGACATGTGACTTATGATATTTTGGCCAAAGTCAAGGTCATAAGAGCATGGGGTAGAAATCCACATCGGGAGTTTCATAAGTACTGAAACTTGCTAGCGCTGCATACCATTTGGAGTGTGATAATTCTGGTAGGATTTCTTCGGTTTTATCACGCGATGATATTTGGATCCCGATCCTACTGTGAGTATATGCTACTCCTCGGGAAAACTCTCACTTAACGATCAATGCTATAAACTTAGTAGGTGTCTAGAAAGGTGTTAGCGGGGCTACGCCCACAGGGAAAAGAGGTTACTTAATTAAGGAACTTCGCGAAAGCGTTGGAAAACCTCCCTCGAAGTACCAACACTGGCCTGGCTGAACGGTTAAGCAAGTATTGTACGGTGAGATTGATCCTGACTAATCCTTTCTTTACGGTTTGAGAAGGGATTCGAGAGACAGTGGGAGCCATCCAGTTTAGACAAACTAAAAACCACTCTAAACTTGCAAGAGCATCATGCTAAAGTGTTTCTTTTCTCTCTCCTAATTGCAGCGACCATTCAACATGACCGGACTTAAGTTATTACTAGATAAAAACATATTGACAGGGCCAAACTACAAAGATTGGCTCAGGAATGTCAAGATGGCAATCACTTACGACAAATTGGGGTATGTCCTTACCACCAAAGCTCCCCCTGTCCCAGGTCCCAAAACCAGTGTCGTAGATAGGGAAATCTACGAAACCTGGGAAATAGATTGCGGAAGACCAGATGCCTCGTACTAGCCTCGATGGACAACGAACATCAGAGGAGGCACGAGAATATGGACCTAGAGTCCATATTTCTTCATACAAAAGAACTGTATGGAGAGCAGTCTTGTATCGCAAGATACGAAGTGTCGAAGAACTTGTTTTCGGCAAGGTTGGCCGTCGGATCATCGGTAGCGGAACACGTGCTTAAGATGATTGGCTACATAGAGGAGCTCGCGGACCTTGGGACCACGTTGGAGAATGAACTCTATACTGATTTGATTCTCTAGTCCCTTCCTTCCACTTACGCCCAGTTTATTCTTAACTTCAACATGCAAGGAAAGGAGGTTGAACTTTCCGAACTTCTGAACATGTTGAGGAGTACTGAGGGCACCCTACAGAAGGGTAGGGAGACATCCATTTTGTTTGTAGGAGGATCTTCCTCTTCTAGATCCAGGGCGAAAGCCAAGGGTAAGAAGAAGAAAGCCTCCGCCAAACCAAGAGGCGGTGTCGGTAAAGTGGATACGAAGGGAAAAGGAAAAGCAACAAAGATAGCGGGAAAGCTGGTGGGGAAGGAAGAATGCTTCTATTGTCACAAAAGTGGTCACTGGAAACAGGATTGCAAGGCTTGGAAGGTCAGAACACAGGATTTGAAGCGAGTTGCAGCTTCAGCTTCAGGTGTGTATGTTATTGAAAACTGTCTATCAATAAACTCTACATCCTGGGTATTGGATACCGGATCAGGATCTCATATCTGTAATTCTTTGCAGGCGTTGAGAAAGCGTAGAGTTTTGAAAGCAGGTGACATGACCCTCAGAGTTGCAAACGGTGCTAGCATGGATGCTGAGGCCGTGGGGGACTATCACCTGGGATTGTCGGATGGACACTTTTTGGTTTTGCGTAGTTGTTATTATGTACCAAATGCAACCTGTAATATCATTTCTGTATCTTTATTATCTAAAGAAGGTTATGAATTTGCATTTGTAAGTAATGTAGTGAACATTCACCTTAATCAAGTTTTGATTGGGTCAGGTACATTGAACAACGGTATATACGTATTAAACCAGCCACAGATTTTCAATGTCCAGAATACACACAAAAGAAAGTCTCCAGAAATCAATAAAACTTTCTTATGGCATTGTAGACCGGGTCACATCAATGGGAGAAGGTTGACTAAGTTACATACAGAAGGATATTTGGATCTGTTCAAATATCAATCGTATGCAACTTGTCAATCCTGTCTCAAGGGAAAGATGACAAAGACTCCGTTCACTGGACACGGAGTAAGAGCGAGCGAGCTCTTGGGACTCGTACACAGCGACGTGTGCGGTCCAATGTCTACACATGCACGAAGCGGTTATTCTTACTTCATTACTTTTACGGATGACTTTTCAAGGTACGGTTATGTCTTCTTAATGAAACATAAATCCGAGGCTTTTGAAAAATTCCAGGAATATAAGAATGAAGTAGAAAAACAAACAGGCAAAAGTATCAAGGCACTGAGATCTGATCGAGGTGGTGAATACTTGAGTGCCGAGTTCCTGGGTTACTTAAAAGAGAATGGAATTCTCTCTCAGCTTACTCCTCCATACACTCCGCAACATAACGGTGTATCGGAGAGACGGAACCGAACCCTATTGGATATGGTACGGTCCATGATGAGTAATACTGAGTTGCCGCGATCGTTCTGGGGATATGCGCTAGAATCAGCTGCATACCTTTTGAACCGAGTTCCAACTAAGACTGTGCCTACTACACCATATTAGATGTGGTGTGGGAAGAGACCCTATCTTAATCACATTAAGACATGGGGATGTCCAGCTTTTGTAAAAAAGCAGCATGCGGACAAGCTCGAGGCACGCTCAGTACAGTGCAAGTTTGTGGGATATCCAAAGAACTCCAAGGGATATTTCTTCTATTGCGAAGAGGAACAAAAGGTGTTTGTTTCTCGCCATGCCCACTTTCTAGAACACCAGTTCATAGAAAAAGAATTAAGTGGGAGCGCAATAGAACTGGAAGAAATTCCAGAACCGCGAGCTATTACTGAAAGCTTAGTAGAACCAGAGGGTTCGAAAGATCAAGACATTCCCACGCCACTCCGCAGGAGTAGTAGGCAGTCTCATCCGCCCGAGAGATACTACGGTTTTCTCATTTACGGGGATAGAGAGGATTGCATCATAGATTGTGATGAGCCTACTAGCTTCCAGCAAGCCATTTAGAGCGTCGACTCGGTAAAATGGCTGGATGCAATGCGGACCGAAATGGAGTCCATGTACACCAACAAAGTATGGACGTTGGACATTGCTCCAGATGGGGTAAAACCCGTAGGATGCAAGTGGATATTCAAAAGGAAGATTGGTGTAGATGGACAGGTTGAGACCTATAAAGCTAGACTGGTTGCAAAGGGTTTTCGTCAGCGACCTGGTTTGGACTATGACGAAACTTTTTCTCCAGTAGCTATGCTGAAATCCATTCGGATCCTTCTTGCCATTGCTGCCTTCCACGATTATGAGATTTGGCAGATGGACGTAAAGACAGCTTTTCTAAATGGACATTTAGAGGAGTGTGTCTATATGGATCAGCCAGAGGGTTTCATTCAGAGTGGGAGCAGCGGAAAGGTGTGCAGGTTGCTTAAGTCCATTTATGGACTAAAGCAGGCATCGCGGAGTTGGAACATCTATTTTGATGAGACGGTCAAGGAATTTGGCTTTATCAAAAATCCAGATGAACTATGCATCTATTGTAGATTTGTAGCGAGAACTGTAGTATTCCTCGTTTTATACGTGGATGACATTCTCTTAATAGGAAATGACATTCCTATGCTACAATCTGTCAAGGGGTTCTTGTCACACAGGTTCTCCATGAAAGACCTGGGTGATGCCTCATACATTCTGGGTATCCGGATCTACCGTGACAGATCCAAGAGGATATTAGGACTTTCGCAGTCCAGGTACATCGACGCCATACTGAAGAGATTCAGTATGGAAGATTCCAAGCGCGGTAATCTACCGTCTTGTCACGGGATCACCCTCTCCAAAGAGATGTCTCCCAAGACTGATTTGGAGAGGGATCGCATGTCTATTATACCCTACGCTTCTGCGGTAGGCTCTATAATGTATGCGATGTTGTGTACCAGACCAGATGTGGCTTATACACTGAGTGTGGTAAGCAGGTATCAGTCAAACCCTGGGGAGAAACATTGGATAACAGTAAAGAACATTATCAAGTACCTGAGAAGGACTAAGGAGATGTTCTTGGTGTATGGCGGAAAAGACCTCCAGATTGAGGCCTTTGCTGACTCCAGCTTCCAGAGTGACAAGGATGATTCCAAATCCATGTCGGGTTTTGTCTTCACCCTCAATGGAGGGGCGGTGTGTTGGAAGAGCTCCAAACAGGAAACCGTTGCTGACTCGACTATGGAAGCAGAATACATCGATGTATCTGATGCCGCAAAAGAAGCTGTCTGGATGAGGAAGTTCTTGAGAGAACTTCAGGTGGTTCCGTCCATTGCTGACCCAATACCTCTGTATTGCGACAATAACGGGGCTATAGCTTTAGGGAAGGAACCCAGGTCCAATCAGAAATCCAGACACATCTTGAGGCGGTATCACCTGATAAGGGAGATCGTGGATCGCCAGGAGATCGAGGTTCGGAGGGTTGCTTCAGAAGATAACACAGTAGATCCATTCACCAAGGCCTTACCCCAGACTCAGTTCGAGCGGCTGATCGAGATGATAGGTCTTCGATACGCCAGTACATGGCTTTAGTGCAAGTGGGAGATTGTTAGTGTATATGCCCTAGAGGCCATTACTGTATCATACTAGTTTGTATATTACTTGATGGAAGCTTGGGATATTCACAGTTGTATATACAATCTTGCTCGAAATGGTAGTATGCTACTTGGTTTGTCTCTGCTTTAATATGTGCATGTGTTTCTTTTAGCATATCGCTGATATACATATTAGTAGAGCCCTTAGGATCTTTGCTTGATTACCAGCGTTGTGATGGCGCTCACACTCGTGGGAGCTGGGTGATCTATAAGCACATCCTTATACAGGTCCCTAGTCGTTGGACTATCGAGACAGGGCATCGATACTCCGGAGTAGACTAGCGTATGCGCTTCTCATCCCAGCGTGGGAGACGGTCTGTCCTACAGCCGCCAGTACGTCGTACTTGAGATAGTATGCGGGTGCTCGTTAGGTTACGAGTACACTGGATAGGACTCGTCGGGAACTGTTGGTTGGTATTATACCTATCGTCAGTTATCAGTTCCCAGGTGACATGAGTACAGCTTAGTCCGCTGACTTGACACTGTCACTTCGCCTCGAGTGTGTTCCCACTGCACTTTGATTGCTACCCTACCACGGCTCAAAGGAGTCGTGCAAATAGGTAGTTTTTAGGTGCAGTCCCGAAGCACTTGGAGGCAGTGACGGTTAGACAGGATTCGTCTCTCCCGGTATTGGGGGTTGACATCGCGCTGTGTCCAGAAAAGCCATTACACGAGTAGTCCCTGGCCAGGGCAAGCGAGATATACTGGTAGGTTTCCAGTGTTATCTCAGGGTGTTCTGGGCAACACTCCGACACGACTTGTACCGCTATTAGGGGACTGGCATTCACCGCCCCCTTGGCCCGCCATGCGATGTATCAGACGAACAGACCGGACTGTACGGAGACTGTGACATACATGCTCAGTAGGAGTTCAGATGGGGTTCACCTCGTCAGTCTTCTTATAGACATCTACCTGGGGACCGTTACGTACAGCTAATGCCGCTTGCGTTCTGTGGTTAAACCCACTGCCAGCGTAGTGTCGAGTCTTTAGAGTCCCACACAGAGAGCTATTCGCCTTTAGACAAAATGAGTAGAGGTCGCATAGTTTTGCGACAGGGTTCGTTCACATCCGTGCACTTGTGCACGTTTGCTGTCCGTACAGCTTATACTAGCGGGCTTTGGTTTAAGCCGGATCCTAGTATATGATTTGGGATTGGTTTTATCTCTTTGTATTCGTGTTCCTCGGATCACGAATACGGGTTGGTATGCACAGTTGCTTGAGACAAAGGGAGAGGACTTTGATTAGGGTTAATGACTATTGTCATTTTATTAACCCTAATGCTTATGTGTGTATTATTGTTAATTGATATTAGTTTAAATAATTGTGCATGGTTATGGTTGTTGACCATTTGACCTCTTTGACTTGTTGACCTAGGTTGACACTTTGACCATCATCATTTCATTTGGAAGATGCTCTTCGATCCTTGCAAATTGCATTAAAAATGAAATGATAATGGTCATGTCTTGATTAACCATGACAATTATCTAGCTAATTATCTAATTACAATAATTCACACATATATGAGAGAATGCTTCATATTTTCTCTCATTCTATTATTCACTTTCTCTCTCTTGTTCTTCCTCTCCCTTAAGCTCTCCCCTCTCATGTGTTGAGAAACACTTGAGCTTGAGAAAAACCCTTTCTTAATAATCTCTACTCTCATCTAGGGTTCAAGGATTAGCACTTATTGCACCCTAATTACTTCTAGCTTGGAGTTGAAGCCAAAGGTCGAGGCTTTCGGGTGGATCTTTCTTCGATGTGAGAAGACGACTAAGGTGACCTCCTTCCACCACTCCAAGGAGCAAGGAGAGAAGGACATAAAGCCCAAGGTATAACCTTTCTAGCACTTAGCTAGTTTCTAGTTAGATTTAGCTTGTTTTTGTTTAGCAAAGATCCTTCATAGTCAAGTCCATGTTGCCTAAGCTCATAAAAACTTGATTTTTATTCCGTTTTCCGCCTCCCCGCAAGTACCGGTGTGGACAACGTGGACTTACATCTTTGTGATAAGCGGAGATTAACCGAGCGTAGCATAGGAAACTCCTTCTCTATCAAGAGTATGTCATCCACGTACTTTATGAGGATCACCACCATACTCCCTACTACCTTTTTGTATATACAAGGTTCATCTACCATTTTGATGAAGTCAAACTCTTTGACTACCACATCAAAACAGATGTTCCAACTCCGCGATGCCTGTTTTATCACATAAAACATCTTGCACACGTTTCCGCTGCTCCCACTGTGTACGAAGCTCTCTGGCTGTGTACTTATAGACGCTCTCTTCCAAAACATCATTTTAGAAAAGCTGTCATGACACTCAACCACTAGATATCGTAGTCATGGTATGTAGCCGTGGCAAGTAGGATCTGGATGGACTTAAGCATAGCTACTTAGAAAAGGTTTCATCATAATCCATACCTGGTTAATGATGCAAAGCTTTAACAAGTCTAGCTTTGAAATTCTTAACTTTTCCATGTACACCAAGTAATCTTCTAAAGATATACTTGCTCCTGATGTGTATTTAACCCTTCAGATAAAGCAACCAAAGTCCATACTTTGTTGGTGTATAAGGATTCCATCTCAGATCGATAAGCATCCATCCATTCTTACAGAGTCTCACTCCTGATGGCCAGCTCAAAACTAGTTGGGTCATCATCTCATGATGCAATCCTCGCTCCCACTGTCATAGAGAAACCGAAGTATCTCTCAGGTGGGTGAGGAACCCTACTAGATTGGCGGAGAGGCTGAGGTTCGTTGGAAACTACTGAATCCTTTAGTTCTACCAAATTATCAGCTGCAGTTTGTATAGCTGGTACCTTTCCAATTCCACATAACAGACCTTGCCTCGAGCTTGTTCGGATTTTGCTTTTAGACATAGGCCGGACAACCCCAAATCTTAAAAAACTTAAGATATGGGCTCTTCCCTTTCCATATCACATATGAAGTGGTAGGCAACTAATTTGATTTGAACCCTATTCAATAGGTATGCAGCTTCTTAAGTGCATAACTGCCAAAAGGAAATAGGAAACTCAGTAGTACTCATCATAGAGCACACCATATCACATAGGGTGCTATTGCTCCGTCCCGATACACCGACGTGCTGTGGTGTATACGGAGGAGTAATGCTGAGAGAGAATCTCAATCTCCTTTAGAATAGTCCAGAAATTCCATGCTGAAGTATTCTCCTCCCTGATCTCATCATAGGACATAATACTTATACCCGTATTTTGGTTCTGTACTTCTAACTTATATTCTGTGAATATCTCAAAAGGTTCGGACTTGTGTTTCAACAGGATCATATGTCTGAATCTTGAGAGATCATCAGAGAATGTAATTAAGTACAAAGAACCGGTCTTGGCATGTGTAGATAGGGGACCTTCATACATCAGCATGTATCAATCCAAAGAGTTCACTAACTCTTTCTCTGTTTCCAATAAACGGAGCTGTGGTCATCGTATCTTTGTGACATGACCGGCAAGTTTCACAAGATGTAAATTCAAACAGATTTAAATATGCATCTAAATGTAACTTAGCTAGTCGTGTCGCATTGATATGACCTAGTCTACAATGCCTCAAGAAGGATTCGTTCATTTATGAACTATTCCTCTTGTGTGTGTTCTGTATACTAAGAACTGTGGTTTGATTTAGAACGTCAATGCTTTTAGATAATGTGCCTGAACCGATCAACTCTTGATATAGGAAATGTTCAAAACATTATCCAACAATACAAAATTATATCATTTCTTTACTAATAAAGAGACTGATATGATGTTGTATATCAGGTTCGGTATCTAATAACATTTGTTCAGAATCAATGTATTCTGGTAATACAGGGTGACAGTGACCAACAGACTTGGCTGCAACACTTGCACCGTTTTCTGTTTCATGAAACTTATCACCCATTCTCAGTTCTCTACCTTTCTGTAGTCCATGTAACAGATTACATATGCGGGATCCTGATCCGGTATCTCATACCGAGGACGTAAAGGATACTGAGAAACAGTTCTATGTAATGAACACACCAGAAGATGATGCATCAGCATGCACTTTCTTCGTTTGGGCGGCACGGGAAATCTGGTGTTCCCCAATTTCCTGCTCTGTCTTATAACAATTATAAGTTGGAGCGGGACCAACGTTCCCCAGCTCAGTATAACAAGCGGGTTCGGTCAATATATCCGTTTTATTATCTTGATTATGGTGTGATATGGTCGCTACCTGGAGAGAGAGAGAAGAAAACACTCAGCGTATGCTCTTGCAAGATTAGATTGGTTATCTTTTATCTTATCAGGATGGCTCCGACTGTTTTTATTAAATCTTCCTTCAAACCCTAAAAGGAAAGACTAGCTGGGATTAATTACACGCTACAAGTTCGCCAATCTTTTAGCCAGGCCAGTGTCGGTACTTTGAGGGAGGTCCCCCGTGCTTTCGCACGAACCTAATTAAAGTAAACCTCGTTTTCCCTGAGGCGTAACCTCGTTAAAACCTTTCTAGACACCTACTTGATCGGCTAATTGTGTAAGTCCACGTTGCCCACCCCGGTGCTTACGGGGAGGCGGAAAACATAATAAAAATTGGATTTTTATCAACTATAGGCAACATGGACGAAGCTTTAAGGATCTTTGCTAAACATAAACTTGCTAAAGCTAACTACAAAGTAGCTAAGTGATGGAAAGGTTATACCTTGAGCTCAAAGTCCTTCTCTCCTTGCTCCTAGGAATGGTAGAAAGAGGTCACCTTGCTTGTCTTCTCCCGTCAAAGAAGGATCCACCCGAAAGCCTCGACCTTTAGCTTCAACTCCAAGCTAGGAGTAACTAGAGTGCAAGAAATGCTAAGACTTGAACCCTAGAAGAGAGTAGAGAAGATCAAGTGAAGGTTTTTCTCAAGCTTTTTGTTTCTCAACACATGAGAGGGAGAGAGCTTGAGGGAGAGGATGAACAAGAGAGAGAAATGATATGAGAGAAATGAATTATTAGTGAGCCATTCTCACTAATATGTGTGAATAATTAGCTTGAAAATTGTCATGGTAAATCATGACATGACCATTATCATTTCAATTTTGCAAAGATCAAAGAGCATCTTCCAAATGAAATGATTATGGTCAAGTTGTCAACAAGGTCAACAAGTCAATGAAGTCAAATTGTCAACAACAACAACCATGCACAATTATTAAGCTAATTATCAATTAATTATAATACACACATAAGCAATAGGGTTAATAAAATGACAATAACCATTAACCCTAAACAAGGTCCTCTCCCCCAATCTCAAGCAACTGTGCATACGCACCCGCATTCGTGATCCGAGGAACACGAATACACTGAGAAAAACCAATCTCAAATCATATACTAGGATCCGGCTTAGACCAAAGCCCGCTAGTATAAACTGTCCGGACAGCAAACGTGCACAAGTGCGCGGATGCGAACGAACCCTGTCGCAAAACCATGCGACCTCTACTCATTTTGCCTAAAGGCGAATAGCTCTCTGTGTGGGACTCTAAAGACTCGACACTACGCTGGCAGTGGGTTTAACCACAGACTGCAAGCGGCACTATCTGTACGTAACGGTCCCCAGGTAGATGTCGATAAGAAGACTGACGAGGTGAACCCCATCTGCACTCCTACTGAGCCTGTATGTGACAGTCTCCGTACAGTCCGGTCTGTTCGTCTGATACATCGCATGGCGGGCCTAGGGGGCGGTGAACGTCAGTCCCCTAATAGCGGTACAAGTCGTGTCGGAGTGTAGCCCAGAACACCCTGAGATAACACTGGAAACCTACCAGTATATCTCGCTTGCCCTGGACAGGGACTACTCGTGTAATGGCTCTCCTGGACACAGCGCGATGTCAACCCCCAATACCGGGAGAGACGAATCCTGTCTAACCGTCACTGCCTCCAAGTGCTTCGGGACTGCACCCAAAAACTACCTGTTTGCACGACTCCTTCGAGCCGTGGTAGGGTAGTAATCAAAGTGCAGTGGGAACACACTCGAGGCGAAGTGACAGTGTCAAGTCAGCGGACTAAGCTGTACTCATGTCACCTGGGAACTGATAACTGACGATTGGTATATTACCAACCAACAGTTCCCGACGAGTCCTGTCCAGTGTACTTGTAACCTAACGAGCACCCGCATACTATCCCAAGTACGACGTACTAACGGCTGTGGGACAGACCGTCTCTCACACTGAGATGAGAAGCGCATACGCTGGTCTACTCCGGAGTATCGATGCCCTGTCTCGATAGTCCAACGACCAGGGACCTGTATAAGGATGTGCTTATAGATTACCCAGCTCCCACGAGTGCGAGCGCCATCACAACGCTGGTAATCAAGCAAAGATCCTAAGGGCTCTACTAATATGTATACCAGCAATATGCTAAAAGAAACACATGCACATATTAAAGTAGAGACAAACCAAGTAGCATACTACCATTTCGAGCAAGATTGTATATACAACTGTGAATATTCCAAGCTTCCATTAAGTAATATACAAGCTAGTATGATACAATAATGGCCTCTAGGGCATATACACTAACAATCTCCCACTTGCACTAAGGCCATGTACTGGCGTATCGAAGACCTATCATCTCGATCAGCCGCTCGAACTGAGTCTGGGGCAAGGCCTTGGTGAATGGATCTGCTGTGTTATCCTCTGATGCAACTCTCCGGACCTCGATCTCCTGGCGATCCACGATCTCCCTGATCAGGTGATACCGCCTTAAGATGTGTCTGGATTTCTGATGGGATCTGGGTTCCTTCGCTAAAGCTATAGCCCCGTTGTTGTCGCAATACAGAGGTATTGGGTCAACAATGGACGGAACCACCTGGAGTTCTCTCAAGAACTTCCTCATCCAGACAGCTTCTTTTGCGGTATCAGATGCAGCGATGTATTCCGCTTCCATCGTCGAGTCAGCAACGGTTTCCTGTTTGGAGCTCTTCCAACACACCGCCCCTCCATTGAGGGTGAAGACAAAACCCGACATGGACTTAGAATCATCCTTGTCACTCTGGAAGCTGGAGTCAGCAAAGGCCTCAATCTGCAGGTCTTTTCCGCCATACACCAAGAACATCTCCTTAGTCCTTCTCAGGTACTTGAGAATGTTCTTTACTGCTATCCAATGTTTCTCCTCTGGGTTTGACTGATACCTGCTTACTACACTCAGTGCATAAGCCACATCCGGTCTGGTACACAACATCGCATACATTATAGAGCCTACCGCAGAAGCGTAGGGTATAATAGACATATGATCCCTCTCCAAATCATTCTTGGGAGACATCTCTTTGGAGAGGGTGATCCCGTGACAAGCCGGTAAATTACCGCGCTTGGAATCTTCCATACTGAATCTCTTCAGTATGGTGTCGATGTACCTGGACTGTGAAAGTCCCAATATCCTCTTGGATCTGTCACGGTAGATCCGGATACCCAGAATGTATGGGGCATCACCCAGGTCTTTCATGGAGAACCTGTGTGACAAGAACCCCTTGACAGATTGTAGCATAGGAATGTCATTTCCTATTAAGAGAATGTCATCCACGTATAAAACGAGGAATACCACAGTTCTCGCTACAAATCTACAATAGATGCACGGTTCATCTGGATTTTTTATAAAGCCAAATTCCTTGACCGTCTCATCAAAACAGATGTTCCAACTCCGCGATGCCTGCTTTAGTCCATAAATGGACTTAAGCAACTTGCACACCTTTCCGCTGCTCCCACTCTGAATGAAACCCTCTGGCTGATCCATATAGACACACTCCTCTAAATGACCATTTAGAAAAGCTGTCTTTACGTCCATCTGCCAAATCTCATAATCGTGGAAGGCAGCAATGGCAAGAAGGATCCGAATGGATTTCAGCATAGCTACTGGAGAAAAGGTTTCGTCATAGTCCAAACCAGGTCACTGACGAAAACCCTTTGCTACCAGTCAAGCTTTATAGGTCTCAACCTGTCCATCTACACCAATCATCCTTTTGAAGATCCACTTGCATCCTACGGGTTTTACCCCGTCTGGAGCAATGTCCAACGTCCATACTTTGTTGGTGTACATGGACTCCATTTCGGTCCGCATTGCATCCAGCCATTTTACCGAGTCGACGCTCTGAATTGCTTGCTGGAAGCTAGTAGGCTCATCACAATCTATGATGCAATCCTCTCTATCCCCGTCAATGAGAAAACCGTAGTATCTCTCGGGCGGATGAGACTGCCTACTACTCCTGCGGAGTGGCGTGGGAATTTCCTGATCTTTTGAACCCTCTGGATCAACCAAGCTTTCAGTAATAGCTCGTGGTTCTGGAATTTCTTCCAGTTCTATTGCGCTCCCACTTAATTCTTTTTCTATGAACTGGTGTTCTAGAAAGTGGGCATGGCGAGAAACAAGGACTTTTTGTTCCTCTTCGCAATAGAAGTAATATCCCTTGGAGTTCTTTGGATATCCCACAAACTTGCACTGTACTGAGCGTGCCTCGAGCTTGTCCGCATGCTGCTTTTTTACAAAAGCTGGACATCCCCATGTCTTAATATGATTAAGATAGGGTTTCTTCCCACACCACATCTGATATGGTGTAGTAGGCACAGTCTTAGTTGGAACCCGGTTCAAAAGGTATGCAGCTGATTCTAGCGCATATCCCCAAAACGATCGCGGCAACTCGGCATTACTCATCATGGACCGTACCATATCCAATAGGGTTCGGTTCCGTCTCTCCGATACACCGTTATGTTGCGGAGTGTATGGAGGAGTAAGCTGAGAGAGAATTCCATTCTCTTTTAAGTAATTCAGGAATTCGGCACTTAAGTATTCTCCTCCTCGATCCGATCTTAGGATCTTGATACTTTTGCCTGTTTGTTTTTCTACTTCATTCTTATATTCCTGGAATTTTTCAAAAGCCTCGGACTTATGTTTCATTAAGAAGACATAACCGTACCTTGAAAAGTCATCCGTAAAAGTAATGAAGTAAGAATAACCGCTTCGCGCATGTGTAGTCATTGGACCGCACACGTCGCTGTGTACGAGTCCCAAGAGCTCGCTCGCTCTTTCTCCGTGTCCAGTAAACGGAGTCTTTGTCATCTTTCCCTTGAGACAGGATTGACAAGTTGCATACGATTGATATTCGAATGAATCCAAATATCCTTCTGTGTGTAACTTAGTCAACCTTCTCTCATTGATGTGACCCAGTCTACAATGCCATAAGAAAGTTTTATTGATTTCTGGAGACTTTCTTTTGTGTGTATTCTGGACATTGAAAATCTGTGGTTGGTTTAATACGTATATACCGTTGTTCAATGTACCTGACCCAATCAAAGCTTGATTAAGGTGAATGTTCACTACATTACTTACAAATGCAAATTCATAACCTTCTTTAGACAATAAAGATACAGAAATGATATTACAGGTTGCATTTGGTACATAATAACAACTACGCAAAACCAAAAAATGTCCATCTGACAATCCCAGGTGATAGTCCCCCACGGCCTCAGTATCCATGCTAGCACTGTTCGCAACTCTGAGGGTCATATCACCTGCCTTCAAAACTCTACGCTTTCTCAACGCCTGCAAAGAATTACAGATATGAGATCCTGATCCGGTATCCAATACCCAGGAAGTAGAGTTTATTGATATACAGTTTTCAATAACATACACACCTGAAGCTGAAGCTGCAACTCGCTTCAAATCCTGTGTTCTGGCTTTCCAAGCCTTGCAATCCTGTTTCCAGTGACTACTTCTGTGACAGTAGAAGCATTCTTCCTTCCCCACCAGCTTTCCCGCTACCTTTGTAGCTTTTCCTTTTCCCTTCGTATCCACTTTACTGACACCGCCTCTTGGTTTGGCGGGGGCTTTCTTCTTCTTGCGCTTGGCTTTCACCCTGGACCTAGAAGAGGAAGATCCTCCTACAAACAAAGTGGATGTCTCCCTACCCTTCTGTAGGGTGCCCTCTGTAGGGTTCCTAGGCACTCAAGTGAGGTCTCCCAAGCCATCAACCATGGCAATTTCAAAAATTATGGTGCCTACAAACCCTAAACTACGGATCGATAACTAGATGTCTAGGCGAACAACTAACTAGTTAACACTTAACTAAAAGTTTAACGGAAATACAACCTTTGTAGATCCGGTCCTCCACCTCCACGGCTCCGCAACGAGGTCGTCTCCGTTGTCCAAATCAAATCCGGGCTCTAGAGCCGGCTTCGTCGGAGAATGGGCAAGCTAGGTCGTCGATGTCCATGCCGAAGATGATCTACATCGAAGCATCGCAAGATCAAGCTCTCACTTCACCAAGTCATGAAACTTGTGAAGTAAACACACTCTACTACTTGGCAAGAGGTAGAGGATGAAGAAATAGGAGTTGGGTTAACTTTAGAATTGGATTTCTCACTCTAATTCATCAATCACCATTGATGAGGTAAGCTTTCTTCTTCAAGTTCAAGGAAGAAGAAGAAGAAAGATGATAAGATAAGTTAATTCAAAATTGAAAAGAATATGAATACTTATCATATTAGAACCATGGTCAAGTGTAGAGAATTAACTAAGGTTAGTTTAATGGTTAGGGTTTAAGATGAAGACAAGAATGGTTACAAAGTCAAAGCTTCATGAAGTTTCAACTAAACTCCAAAATTAGCAACCATTCTTTTCTTATCTAATCAAAATAAATAAATAAGTAATAAAAAGAAAACCCTAATCATTAGATTAACCATGGCTTAATTCATTACACTTAACTATAGTTAAACATGTATCATCAAACATGATACAATCAAGTGCACAAAAGTATATCACATATACAATGTGCACAAACCAAGTGAGAAAATCCGTTTAAAGTGAACCAATACTAGTTAGTGCAAAGTAACATATCAAATATATAATTATGCATTAAATCATTAAATCATCACTTGATTCAATGATCCGGTCATGTCGCACACAACCGACTAGTACTCAATGTATCGGCTTATCGAATCAACGCTTGAATCGATAACTAGGTTATATCGCATACAACCTTTCCGATACATTCATCGCAAGAATGGAATGCGGTATCATATACACGCATCATTCTCGGTCCCGCACATATCTCATATGCGCTCCTATTTCGTTTCGCTTGAGCCAGGAAACCTCTGTGTAGGACTCTAAAGACTCGTCAATACGCCGGCAGCAGATGATGATCATATCAAACACCCACAAGCCGCAAGCGGTCTGCTAAACGTAACGGCCACCCGGGTATTGAGCGATCTGAAGATCGACGAGCAAGCCCGCTCACACTCCAGTGAATCCGACCAGTAACACTACCGTACAGTCCGGTCTGATCGTCTGATATGTCGCATATCTCGCCTAGGGGTGGTAAACGTCAGACCCCAATAGCTCAATAAGTCGTGTCGATATGAGGTCTATAACAATTCGAGAAACTACTGGTAACACTTACCAGCAAATCTCAGCAACCCTGGCCAGGGATTTCCTGTTATAGCCAATCGAACACAGCGCAACATCAACCCCCTATACCGGGAGAGACGAATCCCCTCCTATCGCTCATTGCCTCCATGTGACTCGGGACTGTACCCAAAAACCACCGTTTTGCACGCCCTCTTGGACGTGGTAAGATGGAAATCAAAGCACAGTGGGAACCACACAAGACTCTATGACGATCTCGGGTCAACAGACTACTCTGTACCAGTGTCACCAGAGAACTGCCATCTGACGTGAGGTATAATACCATCTGGGAGTTCTCGGCGAGTCCGTCCAGTGTACCCAGTCTCTACTGAGCACCCGTATATCTCCTTTGATGTCAAACACCGATGGATATGGGATCATCCATCGCCCATCTATATGGGTCGAGAAGGTATACGCTAGTCTACTCTGGTATATCGATGCCCCGTCTCGATACACCCACGACTAGGGACTTTGAAGGATGTACTTATGGACTACCATGTACCCACTAGTATGATCCGCATCATAGTCCAGGTAGTCAAATACAGATCCTAAGGGCTTTACCAACATGTAACAGAGAGACAAACAGTATACACGTTAAGGTAAAGATCAACCCGATAGCATACTATCATGTCGAGCAAGAAAGTCCTCCCTATATATGTCCCAGCATCCACTACAATATACATCCTATGTATAGTAATGGCCTCTAGGGCATACATATAACTAACAATCTCCCACTTGCACTAGGGCCATCTGTAGCAGTGGTTTGAAGTATCTCATACTCAACCATCCCATAAAAGTGTCTCTCTATGGGAACAGGCCTTTGTGAGTGGATCCGCTGTGTTGTCCTCTGAGTCTACTCTCCAAACCTCGATCACCCTGGAGATCAACCATCTCCATGATCAAGTGATACTGCCTTAGAATATGTCTGGATCACTGATGGGACCGGCGTTCCTTGGCATAAGCCACAACTCCATTGTCACACAATGGGAGGAACATAGTTCATCTCATGAACCAATATACATCCAAACAGCCTCTTTGGTAGCATCTTAAGTAGCGATGTATCCATCCTTTATCGTCTAGTATGTCACGGTATCCATCTTGGAACTCTTCCAACATACCGTCCCTTTACTGAGGGTAAAGACAATGCCTGCGACTGACATTCAGTCGTCTTTATCACCCTGGAACCTTTCCAGTGATTTTCCTCAGGATCGATTGACACCATCTCACTACATCTAGTGAGTATCCTAACATCCAATTACATCTATCTCATAGATTAAAACACAGGATTTAGGAGGTATCATTTTGATCCTATATGGATAATCATTGTGATAAACGGAGATTGACCGAGCGTAGCATAGGAAACTCCTTCCCTATCAAGAGTATGTCATCCACGTACTCTACGAGGATCGTCACCATACTCCCTACTACCTTTTTGTTTATACAAGTTTCATCTACCATTTTGATGATGTCAAACTCTTTGACTAATTCATCAAAACAGATGTTCCAACTCCGCGATGCCTGCTTTATCCTATAAAGCATCTTGCACACGTTTCCGCTGCTCCCACTGTTTACGAAGACCTCTGGCTGTGTTCTTATAGACTCCCTCTTCTAAAACATCATTTAGAAAAGCTGTCATGACACCCAACCACCAGATATCGTAGTCATGGTATGTAGCCGTGGCAAGTAGGATCTGGATGGACTTAAGCATAGATCCTTAGAAAAAGTTTCATCATGATCCACGCCTGGTCGATGACGAAAAGCTTTAACAAGTCTAGCTTTGAAAGTCTCAACTTTTCCATCTACACCAAGTAATCTTCTCAAGATATACTTGCTCCTGATGGGGATTTAACCCTTCAGATCTAGCAGCTGAAGTCCATACTTTGCTGGTGTATAAGGATTCCATCTCAGATCACTAAGCATCCAGCCATTCTTACAGAGTCTTACTCCTGATGGCCAGCTTGAAACTAGTTGGGTCATCATCTCATGATGCAATCCTCGCTCCCACTGTCATAGAGAAACAGAAGTATCTCTCAGGTGGGTGAGGAACCCTACTAGATCGGCGGAGAGGCTGAGGTTCGTTGGTAACTATTGAATCCTTTGGTTCTTTCAAATCATCAGCTGCAGTTTGTATAGCTGGAACATTTTCAGTTCTACATAACAGACCTTACCTCGAGCTTGTCCGGATTTTGCTTTTAGATATAGGCCGGACAACTCCAAATCTTAACTAGCTTAAGACATGGGCTCTTCCTTTTCCATATCACATATGAAGTGGTAGGCAACTGATTTGATTCGAACCCTATTCAATAGGTATGCAGCTTCTCAAGTGCATAACTCCTAAAAAGGAAATAGGTAACTCAGTAGTACTCATCATAGAGCACACCTTATCATATAGGGTGTGACTGCTCCGCCCTGATATACCATCGTGCTTTGGTGTATTCAGAGGAGTAATGCTGAGAGAGAATCTCATTCTCCTTTAGAATAGTCCAGTATTTCCGTGCTCAAGTATTCTCCTCCTTGATCTCATCAAAGGACATAATACTTATACCCGTATTTTGGTTCTCTACTTCTAGCTTATATTCTGTGAATATCTCAAAAGGTTCGGACTTGTGTTTCAACAAGAACATATGTCTGAATCTAAAGAGATCATCAGAGAACGTAATGAAGTATAAAGAACCAGTCCTGGCATGTGTAGACAGGGGACCTTACATACATCAACATGTATCATCCCAAGAGTTTACCAACTCTTTCTCTGTTTCCAGTAAACGGAGCTATGGTCATCTTATCTTTGTGACATGACTGGCGAGTTTCATAAGATGTAAATTCAAACTGATTTAACTATGCATCTATATGTAACTCTAGCTAGTCAGGTCGCATTGATATGACCTAGTCTACAATGCCTCAAGAAGGATTCGTTCATTTCTGAAGTCTTCCTCTTGTGTATGTTACGTATACTAAGAACTGTAGTTTGATTTAGAACATTAATGCTTTTAGATAACGTGCCTGAACCGATCAACTTTTGATATAGGAAATGTTCAAAACATTATCCAACAATACAAAATTTTATCATTTCTTTACTGATAAAGAGACTGATATGATTTTGTATATCAGGTTCGGTATCTAACAACATTCGTTCAGAATCAATGTATCGGTAATACAGGGTGACAGTGACCAACAGACTTGGCTGCAACATTTGCCCCGTTTTCTGCCTCATGAAACTTATCACCCGTTCTCAGTTCTCTACCTATCTGTAGCCCTATGTAACAGATTACATATCTGGGATCCTGATCTGGTATCACATACCGAGGACGTAAAGGATACTGAGAAACAGTTCTGTATAATGAACACACCCGAAGATGATGCATCAGCATGCACTCTCTTCGTTTGGGCGGCATGGGAATTCTGGTAATCCCCAATTTCCTGCTCTGTCTTATAACAATTATAAGTTGGAGCGGGACCAATGTTCCCCAGCTCAGTATAACAAGCGGGTTCGGTCAATAATCCGTATTATTATCTTGATTAAGGCGTGATATGGTCGCTACCTGGAGAGAGAGAGAAGAAAACACTCAGCGTGCGCTCTGTCAAGAATAGATTGGTTATTATTTTATCTAATCAGGATGGCTCCCACTGCTTTTTATCAAATCTTCCTTCAAACCCTAAAAGGAAAGACTAGCCGGGATTAATTACACACTACAAGTTCGTCAATCTTTCAGCCAGGCCAATGTCGGTACTTTGAGGGAGGTCCCCCGTGCTTTCGCACGAACCTAATTAATGTAAACCTCGTTTTCCCAGAGGCGTAACCTCGTTAACACCTTTCTAGACACCTACTTGATCGGCTAATTGTAATGTATAAAACTCTCCCAGGAGTAACACTTACTCACAGCGGGTATCGGGATCCAACTATCTCATAGAAGGTATGCAATCTCATTGCAAATCTCAACACTTGAAATTCCCGATAATATTTTGCCCCTAGCAGCTATATGACCTTAACATAGTCAACAAATCATAAGTGCTAGTCAAGTTCAACCCGTCATTTCCCGATTGAATTAAACCCACCCGCACGACCCTTAACATAGTCAACAAAGTCGCACGACTACCCTAATCCAATCGCATCATATGCTAATACAGATAACCAATAGTTAGCTACCGCACACTACGCCTTAACATAGTCAACAAACGTAGCACGAATACTAACTAGTACTTATCTGAAATGACGGAGGGCTACGACAGGTTTTTCTGAAAACCTATTGCGTAATGAACTTGATATCGTTGTAGGATCGAATGAATTTTGAAATGGAGTGTTTTTTGAGGCTTTTCTAGTTTTGCTAAAGGAGTCACTCCCGGTGAAGGGATCGTCGGTCCTTTCCTCGTCGAATGAGGTGCGGGATATATCGTATATATCTCTGTGCAAAGCAGAAACTCTTAAAAGCAATCAAAAGACAAACCGAGTGTGTAGCATCTGCCAGTTATTGCTAAAGGAGTCACTCCCGATGAAGGGATCTCGGTCCTTTCCTCATCGAATAAGGTGCAGGATATATCACATATACCTCTGTACAAAGCAAGAACTGTAGCTACCTGTTTTATTTTGAAATTCGATTCTACAACATCTTAGGTTTCTTTTATTTCATTAATCTCATTAATGAAGTCCCATCATTAAAGTACCTAAACATCACAGATAGATATGACGTACACTTATGCCATCCGCATTCGCCTCGATGTCCCCTCGTGCACCGTTAGGTTAGGTAACTAACGGCAGAGCAGGGCAGGGCTAGCGCGGGTGTAAAACATAAGTAACATCTATATAATATATCATATATACTATATACTATATCCATCACAGAAACATCACATGATCTCATCACAGATATCGCAGCAGAAGAAATATATAAAATATTGGATATACTAGGACGTCCGTGTTTTCAATACGAGCCAGTATAAAACACGGATTCCACGGTCGTGATGAATAGCCAAACCCACACCCCTAGACCCCTACGAGAGCGGCAAGCAACCCGACCAATTCTGGAGTTAGGAGACCCGGACTCGACTCCTCGAGTTGGTCTCCCACTGGACTCCAGAACCCGGTTACTTGTGCTCCCCTCCTTGGGTCTATCCTAGTGCGGAAAAGTAAATAATATACAAACGGTGACTACTTCCGCAACCTGGAAGTGCCCCAATAAAAGAATATTACATACAAGTTTTTACATGAATGAAAATGAAAAACACTCATCTCACATAAAAAACCCCGGCTATTCAAACACGACGATCCAATATAACATATCCAGCAACACATAACAGCACATGTCATCAACGTAAGTAAATATGCGCATCCCAATTGTCGTTGACATATAGCAACGAAACCGGCGATATCACATATTACACTTACGGTCACAGAAAAGAAAGTGTAAAACTACAACAGTTGGAATCCGCAATCTGCATAGACATCGCATGCCTAATCAAATGAATTACTTAGACATCGCATGCCTAACAATTATAAACCCCGCATTTTAGTCTCAAAATCGAAAACTCTTTTCAATATCAAGTCGGGCAATTCAACAAGATTCCCGACATCCTGATCGAATACTCGTCGCAAACTTCAGTAGACGGCTGCACCCCCGATACCGTCAACGAAGTGCACCAAGGCGGAACACCGCTACCGCGAGCACCCGGACGGATGCTTTCGGCGACGGGGTTCTCCTACAGTCACTTGGTCGGGGCTATGGAGCGAGGCTGTCTATTAAGTTTACCCGGCGAGTATCCGCGTACGCTACGTGATTGCGACGGACTTTTGATCACATCAAAATTCCGTGGCAACCGATCAAGTGAGACTAAATTGCTACGTTTATAACATTCATTCAGTTATCATATAACTTATTGTGAATTCCAATTATTGTATCCTATTCCGGATAAATAGAAAATGTTAAACTTTCCGATCGAACAATCGAACACCCAAGTTTTCCCGATACAGATCAACACATGAAACAAGTCTAACAACATTCAGTTCGTGCCTTAGTACCAACGGTCCAGCCGTAGAAGGGTCAAGCCAACGCCTCACATGTGGCACGCCGTACTGCCCCAAACCCGAAGGTTCAAAGGGCAGTTCAAGACGGTCACATAATCGAGTTAAGGTTTGTGCCTTCTAGAGGGACCATCGCGTTACTTGCACTACTTAGAACATCGTTAAACTACGGAAAAATCCAACACTTGGAAATTTCCCGATAGGGGAAAAATTGGGTATTTATATCCGGTCGAACTTTTTAACATATTCTAAAATTTATCCGGAAAGCCACACAGACAAAATTTGATATTCCGATCGAAACACCGAATCCCCAAATCAACCCAGAACATTCAACTCTGGAATAAATATTAAAAATTCCCAGAAAATCCAGAATTAATAATTATGAGATACTGTGTAAAAATAATTAAATAAACATTCCGTACCGCCGCGCAACCGCCGCACGAGGCTAGCTCGTGCCGCGGAAGCGCGGCAAGATGAAGGAATTATGGGCACGAATTTCACTGTATCTCATATATTCACCTGCTGATTTTTCTGAACATTTTTAATGCGGAAAAAGACCAGATTTTAAAAATTGGACAGAGAGCAATTTTCCGGGTAGGGTTTCGGTTCGATCGGACTTCAAATCGCGTCTGGACTTCGCCTAAGGCTCTAGCTAGGCTCTGATACCACTGTAGGGTTCCTAGGCACTCAAGTGAGGTCTCCCAAGCCATCAACCATGGCAATTTCAAAAATTATGGTGCCTACAAACCCTAAACTACGGATCGATAACTAGATGTCTAGGCGAACAACTAACTAGTTAACACTTAACTAAAAGTTTAACGGAAATACAACCTTTGTAGATCCGGTCCTCCACCTCCACGGCTCCGCAACGAGGTCATCTCCGTTGTCCAAATCAAATCCGGGCTCTAGAGCCGGCTTCGTCGGAGAATGGGCAAGCTAGGTCGTCGATGTCCATGCCGAAGATGATCTACATCGAAGCATCGCAAGATCAAGCTCTCACTTCACCAAGTCATGAAACTTGTGAAGTAAACACACTCTACTATTTGGCAAGAGGTAGAGGATGAAGAAATAGGAGTTGGGTTAACTTTAGAATTGGATTTCTCACTCTAATTCATCAATCACCATTGATGAGGTAAGCTTTCTTCTTCAAGTTCAAGGAAGAAGAAGAAGAAAGATGATAAGATAAGTTAATTAGAAATTGAAAAGAATATGAATACTTATCATATTAGAACCATGGTCAAGTGTAGAGAATTAACTAAGGTTAGTTTAATGGCTAGGGTTTAAGATGAAGACAAGAATGGTTACAAAGTCAAAGCTTCATGAAGTTTCAACTAAACTCCAAAATTAGCAACCATTCTTTTCTTATCTAATCAAAATAAATAAATAAATAAATAAGTAATAAAAAGAAAACCCTAATCATTAGATTAACCATGGCTTAATTCATTACACTTAACTATAGTTAAACATGTATCATCAAACATGATACAATCAAGTGCACAAAAGTATATCACATATACAATGTGCACAAACCAAGTGAGAAAATCCGTTTAAAGTGAACCAATACTAGTTAGTGCAAAGTAACATATCAAATATATAATTATGCATTAAATCATTAAATCATCACTTGATTCAATGATCCGGTCATGTCGCACACAACCGACTAGTACTCAATGTATCGGCTTATCGAATCAACGCTTGAATCGATAACTAGGTTATATCGCATACAACCTTTCCGATACATTCATCGCAAGAATGGAATGCGGTATCACATACACGCATCATTCTCGGTCCCGCACATATCTCATATGCGCTCCTATTTCATTTCGCTTGAGCCAGGAAACCTCTGTGTAGGACTCTAAAGACTCGTCAATACGCCGGCAGCAGATGATGATCATATCAAACACCCACAAGCCGCAAGCGGTCTGCTAAACGTAACGGCCACCCGGGTATTGAGCGATCTGAAGATCGACGAGCAAGCCCGCTCACACTCCAGTGAATCCGACCAGTAACACTACCGTACAGTCCTGTCTGATCGTCTGATATGTCGCATATCTCGCCT
Source organism: Agapanthus africanus (assembly GCA_030015575.1). Taxonomy (NCBI): domain Eukaryota; kingdom Viridiplantae; phylum Streptophyta; class Magnoliopsida; order Asparagales; family Amaryllidaceae; genus Agapanthus; species Agapanthus africanus. The sequence goes on from CM057341.1 coordinate 564,086,376, forward strand.
AGGGGTGGTAAACGTCAGACCCCAATAGCTCAATAAGTCGTTTCGATATGAGGTCTATAACAATTCGAGAAACTACTGGTAACACTTACCAGCAAATCTCAGCAACCCTGGCCAGGGATTTCCTATTATAGCCAATCGAACACAGCGCAACATCAACCCCCTATACCGGGAGAGACGAATCCCCTCCTATCGCTCATTGCCTCCATGTGACTCGGGACTGTACCCAAAAACCACCGTTTTGCACGCCCTCTTGGACGTGGTAAGATGGAAATCAAAGCACAGTGGGAACCACACAAGACTCTATGACGATCTCGGGTCAACAGACTACTCTGTACCAGTGTCACCAGAGAACTGCCATCTGACGTGAGGTATAATACCATCTGGGAGTTCTCGGCGAGTCCGTCCAGTGTACCCAGTCTCTACTGAGCACCCGTATATCTCCTCTGATGTCAAACACCGATGGATATGGGATCATCCATCGCCCATCTATATGGGTCGAGAAGGTATACGCTAGTCTACTCTGGTATATCGATGCCCCGTCTCGAAACACCCACGACTAGGGACTTTGAAGGATGTACTTATGGACTACCATGTACCCACTAGTATGATCCGCATCATAGTCCAGGTAGTCAAGTACAGATCCTAAGGGCTTTACCAACATGTAACAGAGAGACAAACAGTATACACGTTAAGGTAAAGATCAACCAGATAGCATACTATCATGTCGAGCAAGAAAGTCCTCCCTATATATGTCCCAGCATCCACTACAATATACATCCTATGTATAGTAATGGCCTCTAGGGCATACATATAACTAACACCCTCAGCAATCCTCAACATGTTCAGAAGTTCGGAAAGTTCAACCTCCTTTCCTTGCATGTTGAAGTGAAGAATGAACTGGGCGTAAGTGGAAGGAAGGGACTGGAGAATCAAATCAGTATAGAGTTCATTCTCCAACGTGGTCCCAAGGTCCGCGAGCTCCTCAATGTAGCCAATCATCTTAAGCACGTGTTCCGCTACCGATGATCCGACGGCCAATCTTGCCGAAAAAAGCTTCTTCGACACTTCGTATCTTGCGATGCGAGACTGCTCTCCATACAGTTCTTTTGTATGGAGAAATATGGACTCTAGGTCCATATTCTCGTGCCTCCTCTGATGTTCGTTGTCCATCGAGGCTAGTACGAGGCATCTGGCCCTCGCGCAATCTATCTCCCATGTCTTACGGATTTCTACATCCGCGACGCTGGAGGTGGGACCTGGGACAGGGGGAGCTTTGGTGGTAAGTACATACCCCAACTTGTCATAAGTGATAGCCATCTTGACATTCCTGAGCCAATCTTTGTAGTTTGGCCCTGTCAGTTTATTTTTATCTAATAATAACTTAAGTCCGGTCATCTTGAATGGTCGCTGCAATTAGGAGAGAGAAAAGAAACACTTTAGCATGATGCTCTTGCAAGTTTAGAGTGGTTTTTAATTTGTCTAAACTGGATGGCTCCCTCTGTCTCTTGAATCCCTTCTCAAACCGTAAAGAAAGGATTAGTCAGGATTACTCTTACCGTACAATACTTGCTTAACCGTTCAGCCAGGCCAGTGTCGGTACTTCGAGGGAGGTTTTCCAACGCTTTCGCGAAGTTCCTTTATTAAGTAACCCCTTTTCCCTGTGGGCGTAGCCCCGCTAACACCTTTCTAGGCACTTACTAGGTTTATAGCATTGATCGTTAAGTGAGAGTTTTCCCGAGGAGTAGCATATACTCACGGTAGGATCGGGATCCAAATATCATCGCGTGATAAAACCGAAGGAATCCTACCAGAATCATCACACTCCAAATGGTATGCAAGGCTAGCAAGTTTCAGTACTTATGAAACTCCCGATGTGGATTTTTGCCCCATGCTCTTATGACCTTGACTTTGGCCAAAATATCATAAGTCACATGTCAAGTTCTACCCGTCATTCTCCTGGTTAATTTGGACCCAGCCGTACCTGTTAGTGTATATGCTCTAGAGGCCATTACTGTATCATACTGGTTTGTATATTACTTAATGGATGCTTGGGATATTCACCTTGTATATACAATCTTGCTCAAAATAGTACTATGCTACTTGGTTTGTTTCTACTTCAATGTGTACATGTGTTTATTTTTGTATATCGCCTATACACATTAGTAGAGCCCTTAGGATCTTTGCTTGATTACCAGCGATGTGATGGCCGTCACACTAGTGGGGCTGGGTAATCTATAAGCACATCCTTATGTAGGTCCCTGGTCGCAGGACTATCGAGACAGGGCATCGATACTCCGGAGTAGACCAGCGCATGCGCTTCTCATCTCAGTGTGGGAGACGGTCTGTCCCACAGCCGTCAGTACGTCGTACTTGAGATAGTATGCGGGTGCTCGTTAGGTTACGGGTACACTGGACAGGACTCATCGGGAACTGACTAGTTGGTATTATACCTATCGTCAGTTATCAGTTCCCAGGTGACATGAGTACAGGTTAGTCCGCTGACTTGACACTGTCACTTCGCCTCGAGTGTGTTCCCACTGTACTTTGATCACTACCCTACCACGGCTCAAAGGAGTCGTGCAAACAGGTAGTGGTTGGGTGCAGTCCCGAAGCACTTGGAGGCAGTGACGGTTAGACAGGATTCGTCTCTCCCGGTATTGGGGGTTGACATCGCGCTGTGTCTAGGAGAGCCATTACACGAGTAGTCCCTGGCCAGGGCAAACGAGATATACTGGTAGGTTTCCAGTGTTATCTCATGGTGTTTTGGGCTTCGCTCCGGCACGACTTGTACCGCTATTGGGGGACTGACGTTTACCGCCCCCTAGGCCCGCCATGCGATGTATCAGACGAACAGACCGGACTGTATGGAGAATGTCACACTCAGGCTCAGTAGGAGTTCAGATGGGTTTCGCCTCGTCGGTCTTCTTGTCGGCATTACCTGGGGACCGTTACGCACAGCTAGTGCCGCTTGCGGTCTGTGGTTAAACCCACTGCCAGCGTAGTGTCGAGTCTTTAGAGTCCCACACAGAAAGCTTTTCGCCTTTAGGCAAAAGTGTAGAGGTCGCATGGTATTGCGACAGGTCGCATGGTTTTGCGACAGGGTTCGGTCACATCCGTGCACTTGTGCGCGTACAGTGTCCGGACAGTTTACACTAGCGGGCTTTGGTTTAAGCCAGATCCTAGTGTACCTTTTGGGATTGGATTTATCCAGTGTGCATTCGTGTTCCTCGGAACGCGGATGCGGGTGTGTATGCACAGTTGACAGGGAGGCAGAGGCAGCGGATTCTCATTAGGGTTGTTGACAGTTGACCGTTGACTATTTGACTTTTTGCTCAACCCTAATGAGAATATGATATGTGATTAACTATTATATTAATTAAGTATTATGGTGATATGGTTGTTGACTTTGTTGACTTGTTGACTTTTGTTGACTTGTTGACTTTGTTGACTTGTTGACTTTTGTTGACTTGTTGACTTTGTTGACCGGTTGACTAGGCTTGACTAGTTGACCATCATGATAACCATAGCCATCATTTCATGGCAAAGACTTTTTCTTGCTTGCTCATTTGTGTAAAATGAGTGCATGAAATGATATGGTTATGGTTGCTTCAAACCATCACATAAGACTTTTTTAGTATGATGAGTTATCATGACTTTGGATTATAAGAGGGTGAAAGACAAAAGAGAGCCTCATTCTTTCTTGCTCATTCTCTCTCTTGTTCTTGAGCTCTCCTTTTGCTCTCACCCTCTTGCTCTTTTTCCCTCTCTTTAATCTATGGTTCTCTTGTCTCATGAGTTGAGAATCAAGAACCATAGATAAAATCCCACACAAAGTATTCTTTACTCATTCTAGTTCACTAGGTTTAGCAAACCAAGTGAACTAGTTTCTTCAAAGAACGAAGAAGGAGCTAAAGGTTGGAGCTTTCAGGTGGATCTATCTTCGGCGTACGGAGACGACGAGAAGAAGCCAATCGGACCACCACCGGAGCTTGAAGACGAAGGAGTTCAAGACAAGCAAGGTATAACCCCCTAACCGAGTAGCTAGAAACTCAAAGTTAGGTTGTTAGATAGATGTTTAACCAAGATCCGGGTTATAGGTCCATGTTACCACCTCCGTAAAAATTGTTTTTTACCAAATTCCGCATTCCCGAAAGTACCGGGAGAGGTAGCATGGACTTACAGTGGTATCAGAGCCTAGTTAAACTCTATCTAACATGTTAGCAAGTAACTAGAAGATCGATCAACGAAAAAGTCCCGAAACGAACCCCGGAATTTTAAACTTTCTGTCGATTTTAAAAGTGCTGGAAAACCTTTTTGAAATACACCTAAAATCGACTCAGGCTTTTTTAAAGAAACTGCAAAATTTTGGGCCCCTGACTCGATCAAAGCGCCGCGTTTCCGCGGCGGGAGCACGCTCCCTCCGCGGAAACGCGGCCGAGTTGACTCGGTCAGGGGTTTTCTCTTTTGCAGTTTCCAAGTGGGGGTATTTTGGGATTTTTGGTATATATATTTTCAACCCAGATTTTCCAGAACGAAAATTTTACTTTGGGGTCCCGAAAATCCGTATTTTTGATCGAACTTCTAAAAGACTTAAGCTAACGGGTTTTCTGTAATGTGATATTTGTATTGAACGTCTACTAATCGCTATATGTCGATTAGTGGGGGTTATACAAATCTGTGATCTGTAATGTTGCTGGAATGTGGATATGAATATGTTGGATTGTCGCGGGTGAATAGCCGGGGGTTGTGAGACGAGAGTTTTCTTTTCTTTCAATTCATGTAAATTTGTAAATTGATGTAATAATTATTTGTATGGCCGCACAACCGGGTCGGGGTTGTAGCCGTCATTGTATAATTTCTTTTTACTGTTTTTGCTCCTAGGATAGACCCGTGGAGGGGGTGCACAAACTACCGGGTATGCCGAAGTGTCGAGTGGCCTACTCATGGAGATGAGGGAGGTTACTACGCTTCGGGTACTTGGCGGGTAGTTTGCCGCACCCGTAGGGGTCTTGGGTGGGGTATTTGGCTATTCACCGCGACCGTGTAATTTGTCTTTCGTTACAGGCTCGTACGAATTACAGATTCCTAGTATATCCAATGTATTCATCTGTGATCTGAAATGTTTATCATTGCAGTATATCTATATATGATATTATTTAGGCGTTGCTTATGTTTTACAGACGCGCTAGCCCAGCCCCCGCTCTGTCGTTAGTTAAGTAACCTAACGGGTAATGACGGGGCCCCGTGGCGAATGCGAATGGCATAAGCGTACGTCATATTTTGGTTGTTTTCTGCAATGGTAGGATTAAACGATGGGACGCATTAAAAGAACTAATGCAAGAATATCACGCATTAAAAGAACTAATGCAAGATAATAAACCAAGTTAAAGTCGTTGGAACACTTTCGAAAAACCACTCGGTTCTTTTCAAAACAACTTTTAAATGCGGAGCTTGAGCCACTCCTTTTTAAAAGCTATCTCGTTCCATCGACTATATCAAGTTCACTACGTTCACGGTTTTGCCAAAACCATCCGTAGCCCTTCGTCGTTTCACATAAATAGTCAATAGTATTCAAGCTGTGTATGTTGGCCAAAGTCAAGGCACAGTGATTGGTAGCTATTGGGTGTTCATGTGTAGCATAGATAGATGCGTTGGTTTGGGACAGTCGTACTGCCATTTTGGCCAAAGTCAAGGGTAGGTACGGATTGATCCAAATTAACCTGGATAATGACGGGTAGAACTTGACATGTGACTTATGATATTTTGGCCAAAGTCAAGGTCATAAGAGCATGGGGCAAAAATCCACATCGGGAGTTTCATAAGTACTGAAACTTGCTAGATTTGCATACCATTTGGAGTGTGATGATTCTGGTAGGATTCCTTCAGTTTCGTCACGCAATGATATTTGGATCCTGATCCTACTGTGAGTATATGCTACTCCTCGGGAAATTTCTCACTTAACGATCAATGCTATAAACCTAGTAGGTGCCTAGAAAGGTGTTAGCGGGGCTACGCCCCCAGGGAAAAGAGGTTCTCTAATTAAGGAACTTCGCGAAAGCGTTGGAAAACCTCCCTCGAAGTACCGACACCGGCCTGGCTGAACGGTTAAGCAAGTATTGTGCGGTGGGATTGATCCCGGCTAATTCTTCCTTTATGGTTTGAGGAGGGATTCGAGAAACAGTGGGAGCCATCCTGTTTAGACAAACTAAAAACCACTCTAAACTTGCAAGAGCATCATGCTGAGTGTTTCTTCTTCTCTCTCCTAATTGCAGCGACCAATCAACATGACTGGACTTAAGTTACTCCTAGATAAAAACAAACTGACAGGGCCAAACTACAAAGATTGGCTCAGGAATGTCAAGATAGCAATCACTTACGACAAGCTGGGGTATCTTCTTACCACCAAAGCTCCCCCTGTCCCTGGTCCAACTTCCAGCGTCGCGGATAAGGAAATCCGCAAGACTTGGGAGATTGATAGCGCGAAGGCCAAATGCCTCCAGCTTGCCTCGATGGACAACGAACATCAGAGGAGGCACGAGAATATGGACATGGAATCCATATTGCTTCATACAAAAGAACTGTATGGAGAGCAATCTCGTATCGCAAGATACGAAGCGTCGAAAAAGTTATTTTCGACAAGAATGGCCGTCGGATCATCAGTAGCCGAGCACGTGCTAAAGATGATCGGCTACATTGAGGAGCTCGCAGACCTAGGGATCACATTAGAGAGTGAGCTATATACGGATATAGTTCTCCAGTCTCTTCCTTCCACTTACGCCCAGTTTATACTGAACTTCAACTTACAAGAAAAAGAGGTTGAACTTTCAGAGCTCCTCAACATGCTGAGGAGCGCAGAGGGCACCCTACAGAAAGGTAGGGATACATCCACTTTGTTTGTAGGAGGATCATCTTCTTCTAGGTCCAAGGCGAAAGCCAAGGGAAAGAAGAAGAAGGCCCCCGCCAAACCAAGGGGCGGTGTTAGTAAAGTGGATACGAAGGGAAAAGGTAAAGCAACAAAGATAGCGGGGAAGCTTGTGGATAAGGAAGAATGCTTCTATTGTCATAAGAGAGGACACTGGAAGAATGATTGCAGGGCCTGGAAGGCCAGAACACAGGAATTGAAGCAGGTTGCAGTTTCAGCTTCAGGTGTGTATGTTATTGAAAACTGTCTTTCAATAAACTCTACTTCCTGGGTATTGGATACCGGATCAGGATCTCATATCTGTAATTCTTTGCAGGCGTTGAGAAACCGTAGGGTTTTGAAGGCAGGTGTCATGACCCTCAGAGTTGCGAACGGAGCTAGCATGGATGCTAAAGCCGTGGGGGACTATCACCTGGGAATGTCAGATGGACATGTTTTGGTTTTGCGTATTTGCTTTTTTGTACCCAACGCAACTTGTAATATCATTTCTGTATCTTTAGTTTCTAAAGAAGGTTATGAATTTGCGTTTGTAAGTAATGTTGTAAACATTCACCTTAATCAAGTTTTGATTGGGTCAGGTACATTGAGTAATGGTATATACGTATTGAACCAACCACAGATTTTCAATGTCCAGAATACACACAAAAGAAAGTCTCCAGAAATAAATCAGACTTTCTTGTGGCATTGTAGACTGGGTCACATCAATGAGAGAAGGTTGACTAAGTTACAAACAGAAGGATATTTGAATGCGTTCGAATATCAATCGTATGCCACTTGTCAATCCTGTCTCAAAGGAAAGATGACAAAGACTCCGTTTACTGGACATAGAGTAAGAGCGAGCGAGCTCTTGGGACTCGTACACAGTGACGTGTGCGGTCCAATGTCTACTCATGCCCGAAGCGGACATTCTTACTTCATTACTTTTACGGATGACTTCTCAAGGTACGGTTATGTCTTCTTAATGAAACATAAGTCCGAGGCCTTTGGAAAATTCCAGGAGTATAAGAATGAAGTAGAGAAACAGACCGGCAAAAGTATTAAGATTCTAAGATCGGATCGAGGTGGAGAATACTTAAGTGCCGATTTCCTGGACTATTTAAAAGAGAACGGAATTCTCTCTCAGCTTACTCCTCCATACACCCCGCAACATAACGGTGTATCGGAGAGACGGAACCGCACCCTATTGGATATGGTGCGGTCCATGATGAGTAACGCTGAGTTGCCACGATCATTCTGGGGATATGCGCTAGAATCAGCCGCATACCTTTTGAACCGAGTTCCCACTAAGACTGTGCCTACTACGCCATTTGAGATGTGGTGTGGGAAGAGACCCCATCTTAATCACATTAAGACATGGGGAAGTCCAGCTTTTGTCAAAAAGCAGCATGCGGACAAGCTCGAGGCATGCTCAGTACTGTGCAAGTTTGTGGGACATCCAAAGAATTCCAAGGGATATTTCTTCTACTGCGAAGAGGAACAAAAAGTTCTTGTTTCTCGTCATGCCCACTTTCTAGAACACCAGTTCATAGAAAAGGAAATAAGTGGGAGCGCAGTAGAACTGGAAGAGATTCCAGAACCACGGACTATTACTGAAAGTGTAGTGGAACCAGAGGGTTCGGAAGAACAGGACATTCCTACGCCGCTACGCAGGAGTAGTAGGCAGACTCATCCGCCCGAGAGATACTGCGGTTTTCTCATAGACGGGGATAGAGAGGATTGCATCATAGATTATGATGAGCCTACTAGCTTCCAGCAGGCCGTTCAGAGCGTTGACTCAGTGAAATGGCTGGATGCAATGCGGACCGAAATGGAGTCCATGTACACCAACAAGGTATGGACGTTGGACATTGCTCCAGACGGGGTAAAACCCGTAGGATGCAAGTGGATCTTCAAAAGGAAGATTGGTGTAGATGGACAGGTTGAGACCTATAAAGCTAGGCTGGTAGCAAAGGGTTTTCGTCAAAGACCTGGCTTGGACTATGACGAAACCTTTTCTCCAGTAGCCATGCTGAAATCCATTCGGATCCTTCTTGCCATTGCTGCCCTCCACGATTATGAGATCTGGCAAATGGACGTAAAGACAGCTTTTCTAAATGGAAATTTAGAGGAGTGTGTCTATATGGACCAGCCAGAGGGTTTCATTCAGAGTGGGAGCAGCGGAAAGGTGTGCAAGTTGCTTAAGTCCATCTATGGACTAAAGCAGGCGTCGCGGAGTTGGAACATCTGCTTTGATGAGACGGTCAAAGAATTTGGCTTTATCAAAAATCCAGATGAACCATGCATCTATAGTAGATTTGTAGCGAGAACTGTAGTATTCCTCGTTTTATACGCGGATGACATTCTCTTAATAGGAAATGACATTCCTATGCTACAATCTGTCAAGGGGTTCTTGTCACACAGGTTCTCCATGAAAGACCTGGGTGATGCCTCATACATTCTGGGTATCCGGATCTACCGTGACAGATCCAAGAGGATATTAGGACTTTCTCAGTCCAGGTACATCGACACCATACTGAAAAGATTCAGTATGGAAGATTCCAAGCGCGGTAACCTACCGGCTTGTCACGGGATCACCCTCTCTAAAGAGATGTCTCCCAAGACTGATTTGGAGAGGGATCGCATGTCTATTATACCCTACACTTCTGCGGTAGGCTCTATAATGTATGCGATGTTGTGTACCAGACCGGATGTAGCTTATGCACTGAGTGTGGTAAGCCGGTATCAGTCAAACCCTGGGGAGAAACACTGGATAGCGGTAAAGAACATTCTCAAGTACCTGAGAAGGACTAAGGAGATGTTCTTGGTGTATGGCGGAAAAGATCTCCAGATCGAGGCCTTTGCTGACTCCAGCTTCCAGAGTGACAAGGATGATTCCAAGTCCATGTCGGGTTTTGTCTTTACCCTCAATGGAGGGGCGATGTGTTGGAAGAGTTCCAAACAGGAAACCGTTGCAGACTCGATGATGGAAGCGGAATACATCGCTGCATCTGATGCCGCAAAAGAAGCTGTCTGGATGAGGAAGTTCTTGAAAGAACTTCAGGTGGTTCCATCCATTGTTGATCCAATACCTCTGTATTGCGACAACAACGGGGCTATAGCTTTAGCGAAGGAACCCAGGTCCCATCAGAGATCCAGGCACATCTTGAGGCGGTATCACCTGATCAGTGAGATCGTGGATCGCCAGGAGATCGAGGTTCGGAGAGTCGCTTCAGAAGATAACACTGCAGATCCATTCACCAAGGCCCTGCCCCAGACTCAGTTCGAGCGGTTGATCGAGATGATAGGTCTTCGATACGCCAGTACATGGCCTTAGTGCAAGTGGGAGATTGTTAGTGTATATGCCCTAGAGGCCATTACTGTATCATACCGGTTTGTATATTACTTAATGGATGCTTGGGATATTCACCTTGTATATACAATCTGGCTCAAAATAGTAGTATGCTACTTGGTTTGTTTCTACTTCAATGTGTACATGTGTTTATTTTTGTATATCGCCTATACACATTAGTAGAGCCCTTAGGATCTTTGCTTGATTACCAGCGATATGATGGCCGTCACACTACTGGGGCTGGGTAATCTATAAGCACATCCTTATGCAGGTCCCTGGTCGCAGGACTATCGAGACAGGGCATCGATACTCCAGAGTAGACCAGCGCATGCGCTTCTCATCCCAGTGTGGGAGACGGTCTGTCCCACAGCCGTCAGTACGTCGTACTTGAGATAGTATGCGGGTGCTCGTTAGGTTACGGGTACACTGGACAGGACTCGTCGAGAACTGACTAGTTGGTATTATACCTATCGTCAGTTATCAGTTCCCAGGTGACATGAGTACAGCTTAGTCCGCTGACTTGACACTGTCACTTCGCCTCGAGTGTGTTCCCACTGTACTTTGATCACTACCCTACCACGGCTCAAAGGAGTCGTGCAAACATGTAGTGGTTGGGTGCAGTCCCGAAGCACTTGGAGGCAGTGACGGTTAGACAGGATTCGTCTCTCCCGGTATTGGGGGTTGACATCGCGCTGTGTCTAGGAGAGCCATTACACGAGTAGTCCCTGGCCAGGGCAAACGAGATATACTGGTAGGTTTCCAGTGTTATCTCAGGGTGTTTTGGGCTTCGCTCCGGCACGACTTGTACCGCTATTGGGGGACTGACGTTTACCACCCCCTAGGCCCGCCATGCGATGTATCAGACGAACAGACCGGACTGTACGGAGAATGTCACACTCAGGCTCAGTAGGAGTTCAGATGGGTTTCGCCTCGTCGGTCTTCTTGTCGGCATTACCTGGGGACCGTTACGCACAGCTAGTGCCGCTTGCGGTCTGTGGTTAAACCCACTGCCAGCGTAGTGTCGAGTCTTTAGAGTCCCACACAGAAAGCTTTTCGCCTTTAGGCAAAAGTGTAGAGGTCGCATGGTATTGCGACAGGTCGCATGGTTTTGCGACAGGGTTCGGTCACATCCGTGCACTTGTGCGCGTACAGTGTCCGGACAGTTTACACTAGCGGGCTTTGGTTTAAGCCAGATCCTAGTGTACCTTTTGGGATTGTATTTATCCAGTGTGCATTCGTGTTCCTCGGAACGCGGATGCAGGTGTGTATGCACAGTTGACAGGGAGGCAGAGGCAGCGGATTCTCATTAGGGTTGTTGACAGTTGACCGTTGACTATTTGACTTTTTGCTCAACCCTAATGAGAATATGATATGTGATTAACTATTATATTAATTAAGTATTATGGTGATATGGTTGTTGACTTTGTTGACTTGTTGACTTTTGTTGACTTGTTGACTTTGTTGACTTGTTGACTTTTGTTGACTTGTTGACTTTGTTGACCGGTTGACTAGGCTTGACTAGTTGACCATCATGATAACCATAGCCATCATTTCATGGCAAAGACTTTTTCTTGCTTGCTCATTTGTGTAAAATGAGTGCATGAAATGATATGGTTATGGTTGCTTCAAACCATCACATAAGACTTTTTTAGTATGATGAGTTATCATGACTTTGGATTATGAGTGGGTGAAAGACAAAAGAGAGCCTCATTCTTTCTTGCTCATTCTCTCTCTTGTTCTTGAGCTCTCCTTTTGCTCTCACCCTCTTGCTCTTTTTCCCTCTCTTTAATCTATGGTTCTCTTGTCTCATGAGTTGAGAGTCAAGAACCATAGATAAAATCCCACACAAAGTATTCTCTACTCATTCTAGTTCACTTGGTTTAGCAAAGCAAGTGAACTAGTTTCTTCAAAGAACGAAGAAGGAGCTAAAGGTTGGAGCTTTCAGGTGGATCTATCTTCGGCGTACGGAGACGACGAGAAGAAGCCAATCGGACCACCACCGGAGCTTGAAGACGAAGGAGTTCAAGACAAGCAAGGTATAACCCCCTAACCGAGTAGCTAGAAACTCAAAGTTAGGTTGTTAGATAGATGTTTAACCAAGATCCGGGTTATAGGTCCATGTTACCACCTCCGTAAAAATTGTTTTTTACCAAATTCCGCATTCCCGAAAGTACCGGGAGAGGTAGCATGGACTTACAGTACCTACCCTTGACTTTGGCCAAAATGGCAGCACGACTGTCCCAAATCAACGCATCTATCTATGCTGCACATGAATACCCAAACGCTACCAATCACTATGCCTTGACTTTGACCAAAATACATAGCTTGAATACTTTTGACCATTCATGTGGAATGACGGAGGGCTACGAATGGTTTTGGCGAAACCGTGAACGTAGTGAACTTGATATAATCGATGGAACGAGATAGCTTTTAAAAGGAGTGGTTCAAGCTCCGCGTTTAAAAGTTTAGTTTTGAAAAGAACCGAGTGGTTTTCAAAGTGTTCCAATCGACTTTTACTTGGTTTATTTCTTGCATTAGTTCTTTTAATGCGTCCCATCATTTAATCCTACCATTGCAGAAAACAACCAAAATATGACGTACGCTTATGCCATTCGCATTCGCCACGGGGCCCCGTCATCACCCGTTAGGTTACTTAACTAACGACAGAGCGGGGGCTGGGCTAGCGCGGCTGTAAAACATAAGCAACGCCTAAATAGTCATTATATATATATAGCAATGATAGACATTACAGATCACAGATGAATACATTGGATATACTAGGAATCCGCAATGCGTTCGAGCCTGCAATGTAAAGCGGATTACACGGTCGCGGTGAATAGCCAATACCCCACCCAAGACCCCTACGGGTGCGGCAAACTATCCGCCAAGCACCCGAAGCGAAGCAACCTCCCTCACCACCGTGAGTAGGTCACTCGGCACTTCGAGACACCCGGTAGTTTGTGCACCCCCTCCATGGGTCTATCCTAGGAGCAAAAACAGTAAAAAGAATTATACAATGACGGCTACAACCCCGACCCGGTTGTGCGGCCATACAAATAATATTATTACATCAATTTACATGTTACAAATGAATGAAAGAAAAATAACGCTCATCTCACATCCACCCCGGCTATTCACCCGTGACAATCCAATCCATTCATATCCACAAACCAATAACAATCACAGATCACAGAGATGTATAACCCCGACTAATCGACTTATAGCGATTAGCCGACGTTCAATACATACAAGCATCACAGATACAACCGATATAGTTAAAGTGTAGTGAAGTTCCAGAAAAATACGGATTTATAGGCCCCCAAAAGTAAATTTTAGTTCTGGAAAATCTGGGCACATATAACATATCCTAAAAATCCCAAAACCAACACAGGAACACACTGCACCAAAATCGAGGCAGAGAAGAGACAAGACGGCCGCGGATGAGCGGCGCAATAGCTTCCTAACGCCGCGGATCCGCGCCCATTTGGTCGACTCTCTGTCTCGTTTTTGGTGGTGTTCTTAACAAAACCCTGAGATAATTTTTGGTGTATAACAAATTTTATTTTGACCAGAAAAAAAAATTAACAGAAACTTAGGGTTTTGCGAGTTTGGTTTTTCGATTTTCTGGTTTCGAAACTTCGTTACACTTAACTACTTAGCTAGTTTAGGTTTAGTTAGGCTCTGATACCACTGTAAGTCCACGTTGCCCACCCCGGTGCTTACGGGGAGGCGGAAAACATAATAAAAATTGGATTTTTATCAACTATAGGCAACATGGATGAAGCTTTAAGGATCTTTGCTAAACATAAACTTGCTAAAGCTAACTACAAAGTAGCTAAGTGATTGAAAGGTTATACCTTGAGCTCAAAGTCCTTCTCTCCTTGCTCCTAGGAATGGTAGAAAGAGGTCACCTTGCTTGTCTTCTCCCGTCAAAGAAGGATCCACCCGAAAGCCTCGACCTTTAGCTTCAACTCCAAGCTAGGAGTAACTAGAGTGCAAGAAATGCTAAGACTTGAACCCTAGAAGAGAGTAGAGAAGATCAAGTGAAAGTTTTTCTCAAGCTTTTTGTTTCTCAACACATGAGAGGGAGAGAGCTTGAGGGAGAGGATGAACAAGAGAGAGAAATGATATGAGAGAAATGAATTATTAGTGAGCCATTCTCACTAATATGTGTGAATAATTCTAATTGAATAATTAGCTTGAAAATTGTCATGGTAAATCATGACATGACCATTATCATTTCAATTTTGCAAAGATCAAAGAGCATCTTCCAAATGAAATGATTATGGTCAAGTTGTCAACAAGGTCAACAAGTCAATGAAGTCAAATTGTCAACAACAACAACCATGCACAATTATTAAGCTAATTATCAATTAATTATAATACACACATAAGCAATAGGGTTAATAAAATGACAATAACCATTAACCCTAAACAGGTCCTCTCCCCCAATCTCAAGCAACTGTGCATAAGCACCCGCATTCGTGATCCGAGGAACACGAATACACTGAGAAAAACCAATCTCAAATCATATACTAGGATCCGGCTTAGACCAAAGCCCGCTAGTATAAACTGTCCGGACAGCAAACGTGCACAAGTGCGCGGATGCGAACGAACCCTGTCGCAAAACCATGCGACCTCTACTCATTTTGCCTAAAGGCGAATAGCTCTCTGTGTGGGACTCTAAAGACTCGACACTACGCTGGCAGTGGGTTTAACCACAGACCGCAAGCGGCACTAGCTGTACGTAACGGTCCCCAGGTAGATGTCGATAAGAAGACTGACGAGGTGAACCCCATCTGCACTCCTACTGAGCCTGTATGTGACAGTCTCCGTACAGTCCGGTCTGTTCGTCTGATACATCGCATGGCGAGCCTAGGGGGGCGGTGAACGTCAGTCCCCTAATAGCGGTACAAGTCGTGTCGGAGTGTAGCCCAGAACATGCTGAGATAACACTGGAAACCTACCAGTATATCTCGCTTGCCCTGGCCAGGGACTACTCGTGTAATGGCTCTCCTGGACACAGCGTGATGTCAACCCCCAATACCGGGGGAGACGAATCCTGTCTAACCGTCACTGCCTCCAAGTGCTTCGGGACTGCACCCAAAAACTACCTGTTTGCACGACTCCTTCGAGCCGTGGTAGGGTAGTAATCAAAGTGCAGTGGGAACACACTCGAGGCGAAGTGACAGTGTCAAGTCAGCGGACTAAGCTGTACTCATGTCACCTGGGAACTGATAACTGACGATAGGTATATTACCAACCAACAGTTCCCGACGAGTCCTGTCCAGTGTACTCGTAACCTAACGAGCACCCGCATACTATCCCAAGTACGACGTACTAACGGCTGTAGGACAGACCGTCTCCCACACTGAGATGAGAAGCGCATACGCTGGTCTACTCCGGAGTATCGATGCCCTGTCTCGATAGTCCAACGACCAGGGACCTGTATAAGGATGTGCTTATAGATTACCCAGCTCCCACGAGTGCGAGCGCCATCACAACGCTGGTAATCAAGCAAAGATCCAAAGGGCTCTACTAATATGTATACCAGCAATATGCTAAAAGAAACACATGCACATATTAAAGCAGAGACAAACCAAGTAGCATACTACCATTTCGAGCAAGATTGTATATACAACTGTGAATATCCCATGCTTCCATTAAGAAATATACAAGCTAGTATGATACAGTAATGGCCTCTAGGGCATATACACTAACAAATTGTAATGTGTAAAACTCTCCCAGGAGTAACTCTTACTCGCAGCGGATATCGGGATCCAACTATCTCATAGAAGGTATGCAATCTCATTGCAAATTTCAACACTTGAAATTCCCGATAATATTTTGCCCCTAACGTGCTATGACCTTGACAAAAGCCAACAAACCATAGCCCGCTAGTCAAGTTCAACCGGTACATTTCTTGACTGAATTAAACCCACCCGCACGACCCTTGACGAAAGCCAA
Source organism: Agapanthus africanus (assembly GCA_030015575.1). NCBI lineage: Eukaryota > Viridiplantae > Streptophyta > Magnoliopsida > Asparagales > Amaryllidaceae > Agapanthus > Agapanthus africanus. The sequence goes on from CM057341.1 coordinate 564,102,593, forward strand.
CAAAGCCGTACGACTACCCAAATCCAATCGCATCGTATGCTGCAGATAAGCAGCATATAGCTACCGCATACTACACCTTGACGAAAGCGAACAAATGTAGCACGAATACTATATACAACTTATCTGAAATGACTGAGGGCTACGACAGGTTTTTCTGAAAACCTATTGCGTAATGAACTTGATATCGTTGTAGAATCAAATGATTTTAAAATGGAGTGTTTTTTAGGCTTTTCTAGTTTTGCTAAAGGGGTCACTCCCGGTGAAGAGATCGTCGGCCCTTTTCTCATCGAATAAGGTGCAGGATATATCATATATATCACTATGCAAAGCAAGAACTATAGAAGCAATCAAAAGACAAACCGAGTGTTGTAGCATCTGCCAGTTATTGCTAAAGGGGTCACTCCCGGTGAAGGGATCTCGGCCCTTTCCTTATCGAATAACGTGCAGGATGTTCTACAAGGAACACCGCGATGCAAAGCAAGAACTGTAGCTACCTGTTTTTGAAAATTTGATTCCACAACATCATTAGGTTTCTTTTATTTCATTAATCTCATTAATGAAGTCCCATCATTTAAGTTACCTAAACATCACAGATAAATACGACGTATACTTATGCCATCCGCATTCGCCTCGATGTCCCCCCATGCACCGTTAGGTTAGGTAACTAACGGTAGAGCGGGGCAGGGCTAGCGCGGGTGTAAAACATAAGTAACGTCTATATAATATATCATATATACTACATGCAGTATCTATCACAACATATCAAATGATCACATCACAGATATCGCAGCAGAAGAAACATATATGAAATATTGGATATACTAGGACGTCCGTGTTTTCAATACGAGCCAGTATAAAACACGGATTCCACGGTCTTGATGAATAGCCAATCCCACACCCTTAGACCCCTACGAGAGCGGCAAGCAACCCTACCAATTCTAGAGTTAGGAAACCCGAACTCGACTCCTCGAGATGGTCTCCCACTGGACCCTAGAACCCGGTTACTTGTTCTCCCCTCCTTGGGTCTTTCCTAATGCGGAAAAGTAAATAATATACATCAACGGTGACATCTTCCGCAACCTGGAAGTGCCCCAAATAAAAGAATATTACATACAAGTTTTTTACATGAATGAAAATGAAAAACACTCATCTCACATAAAACCGCCCGGCTATTCAAACACGACGATCCAATATAACATATCCAGCAACACATAACATCACATGTCATCAACGTAAGTAAATATGCCCATCCCAATTGTCGTTGACATATAGCAACGAAACCGGCGATATCACATATTACACTTACGGTCGCAGAAAAGAAAGCGTAAAACTACAACAGTTGGAATCCGTAACCTCTTTAGACATCGCATGCCTAATCAAATGAATTCCTTAGACATCGCATGCCTAACAATTATAAACCCCGCATTTTAGTCTCATTATCGAAAACTCTTTTCAATATCAAGTCGGGCAATTCAACAAGATTCCCGATATCCTGAACGAATGCTCGTCGCAAACTTCAGTAGACGGCCACACCCCCGATGCCGTCGACGAAGTGCACTAAGGCGGAACACCGCTGCTGCGAGCACCCGAACGGATGCTTTGGGCGACGGGGTTCTCCTATAGTCACTTGGTCGGGGAAATGGGGCGTGGCTATCTATTAAGTTTATCGGCGAGTATTCGCATACGCAACGTGATTGCGACGGACTTTTGATCACATCAAAATCCCGTGGCAAACGATCAAGTGAGACTAAAGTGCTATGTTTATAACATCCAAATCAGTTATCTCATAACTACTTATGGATTCCAAATATTGTATCACATTCCAGATAAATAGAAAATGTTAAACTTTTCGATCGAACAATCAAACACCCAAGTTTTCCCGAAACAGCTCAACACATGAAATAAGTTTAAAAACATTCACTTCATGCCACAGTACCAACGGTCCAGCCGTAGAAGGGTCAAGCCAACGCCTCACATGTGGCACGCCGTACTGCCCCAAACCCTAAGGTTCAAAGGGCAGTTCAAGACGGTCACATAATCGAGTTAAGGTTTGTTGTCTTCTAGAGGGTCCATCGAGTTACTTGCACTAGTTAGTACATTCTTAAACTACGGGAAAAATCCAACACTTGGAAATTTTCCGGCAGGGGAAAAATTGGGTATTTATATCCGGTCGAACTTTTTAACATGTTCTAAAATTACCTGGAAAAACATAAACGAGGATAAAATATCCGATCGAATCAACGAGTCCCCAATACACCCCAGAAAACTCAACTGTTGAGTATAATTAAAAGTACCCAGAAACATCCGGAATCACATACGGGGAAAACTGTACAAACCCGAAACCCTAAACCTTCAATTGCGCCGCGGAACCGCCGCCAATGGCATGTCATTGCCGCGGTTCCGCGGCCGTTTAAGTGAGTTGGTGTCTCGTTTTGTACAGTTAACCTTATATTTTCCTGCACTATTTTCTGAGCATTTTTAATTATGAAAAATCCACCGTTTCAAAAATTGTACAGAGAGGGGTGAAATCGGGGAATTCCGGGTTCGATCGGACTTCTAGCTTCGTCTACACTTCGCCTAAAGCTCTAGATAGGCTATGATGCCACTGTAGGGTTACTAGGCACACTCAAGAGGTTCCACAAGGTATCAACCATGCCAAAATCAAATTTTTATGTGCCTAACAACTCAATGCAAGATCGTTAACTAGAGATTAGGCGAAACAATAAGCTAGTAAACTACTTTACTACTTAGTGAAAGGGATTACAACTTTTATAGATCCGGTCCTCCACTTCATTAGCTCCGTGTAGACGTCCCCATCGCTGCGATCGTGAACTCCGGACTCTAGAGAAGCTCCACGAGAAGAACGAACGTGTTTGCTACGTTGACTTCGAGGCCGAAGATGATCTACGTCCTGGAGACACTAACTCAAGCTATTCCTTCACTAGGTCATAAACTTTGTGAATAGAACACATCTACTACATGGCAAGTAGTAGAGGATGAAGAAGTAGGAAGTGGGCTCACTTTAGAATTGATTTTCTCACTCTTTTTCTCATAGCACCATTGGAGCTAGTAAGCTTTTGGATAGAGCTAGATGATGAAGAAGAAGAAGAAGAAAGAATTATCCATCCAAATGAAAACTTATCCAATAAATAATGGCACCATGGTTGAGTTAAGCCCTCATACTTAACTCATGTAGAGAATTAACCAAGGCTTTAGGTTAAAGGTTAGGTTAAAGAATATCAAAAGAAAAGACAAAAGAGTGGACTTTGTCAAAGCTTCTCCAAGCTTCTTCAAGCTTGATTACTTTGACTAAGTTAAACCCTTTTGTTAAATCTTAAGATAAAACAATAACCCTAATCTTTACCCTAATCTTGGTATGAGTCTCATACACCCAACTTTGATGTATCATCAAGCATGATACAAACATGTACACTTGCATATATCATATATAAACAATGTGCACAAACTAGTGAGAAAATAAATCATAAGTGAGCTAATACTAGTTAATACAATGTAATATATCATATATATATAATTATGCATTAAATTATTAAATCAACTCTTGATTTAATAATCCGGCTATAACCGACTAATATCAAAAGTAACAACTTATCGAATCAACACTTGATCCAATAACCTGTCTATATCGCATACAACCGACCGATGTCACGAATCACGAGAATAGAATACGGTATCTCATATCGTATTAATCTCGGTCCCGCACGTATCACATAAGTGCTCCTACTCCGTTTCGCTTGAGCCAGGAAACCCCTGTGTAGGACTCTAAAGACTCGTCAATATGCCGGCAGTAGGTGATGATCATATCAAACACCCACAAGCCGCAAGCGGTGTGCTAAACGTAACGGCCACCCGGGTATTGAGCGATCAGAAGATCAACAAGCAAGCCCTCTAGTTCTCCTGTGAATCCAATCAGTAACACTCCCGTACAGTCCGGTCTCGTCGTCTGATATGTCGCATATCTCGCCTAGGGGTGGTAAACGTCAGACCCCAGTAGCTTGATAAGTCGTGTCGATATGAGGTCTATAACAGTTCGAGAAACTACTGGTAACACTTACCAGCAAATCTCAGCAACCCTGGCCAGGGATTTCCAGTTATAGCCAATCGAACACAGCACAACAACAACTCCCTATACCGGGAGAGACGAATCCCCTCCTATCGCTCATTGCCTCCATATGATTCGGGACTGTACCCAAAAACCACCGTTTTGCACGCCCTCTTGGACGTGGTAAGGTGGAAATCAAAGCACAGTGGGAATCACACAAGACTCTATGACGATCTCGGGTCAACAGACTACTCTGGACCAGTGTCACCAGAGAACTGCCATCTGACGTGAGGTATAATACCATCTGTCAATTCTCGGCGAGTCCGTCCAGTGTACCCAGTCTCCACTGAGCACCCGTACACCATCCTTGATGTCAAACACCGATGGATATGGGATCATCCATCGCCCATCATATGGGTCAAGATGCGTATACGCTATTCTACTCTGGTGTATCGATGCCCTGTCTCGATACACCCTCGACTAGGAACGGTTATAGGATGTACTCGTAGACTACCGTAGCCCCACTAGTATGATCTCATCATAGTCCCAGTAGTCGAGTACATATCCTAAGGGCTTTACCAACATATAACAGAGAGACAATTAGTGTACACGTTAAGGTAAAGAGTAACCAGATAGCATACTATCAAGTCGAGCAAGAAAGTCCTCCCTATATATGTCCAAGCATCCACTACAATATACATCTCATGTATAGTAATGGCCTCTAGGGCATACATATAACTAACAATTAAACAGTAATAAATCATATATCTGATGTATGAATGCATCATGAATGAGGAAATCAACCACGAAATCTGAAAAATCTGATATAAGAAAACATCAATGAATCTCGTATAATAAAATTGAAACATCATCAATGAAATCGACAGAAATCCGTGTCAAGCATCGACACAATATCTCAATATCTCATGTCTCAATATATCAATGTCTCAGTATCTCAATGTCTCAATATCTTGGGCTCCGTCAGTCCGTATCGGCCCAAATCATCAAATCTCATGACAACGGTCGGTATCCTCCGGATATCCGCCATGCCAGACATCACCGGTAGGTAGTCTTTGCCTACCAGGCTCATCGTCTACAACTCGAGCTTCTTGCCCCGGGATACCTTACCGGGCCCACCATGTACCCAAAACTGTTCATCCTACTCCTCGAATTGGGTCTCGAAATCCAACAACAATCATGAAAACTCATGGTAGACGACACATACATCACGAGAAAACCGCTACTTGCATTTTAAAATGAGAGAGAGAGAGAGAGATGTTATTATAAATTCTTGCGGTTTTCCCCTAAATCCAGAAATCTCATGGAAATCCGAAATTCAAGAATCAAGAGTAAGTAAATGGTGAATATCGGCATAAAGCCCCAGAATAGTACATGAATGAATATATGAATGCATGAAGTATCTATGTAACGAATGCAATCTCTAAGTTAACACATGAGAGCGATCACACAAATATTATGTGGTAACTAGCCTTTAGCTGATTATATCAATAAGATAATATTTTTTAAAGTGTACGTGACATGGAAATTACCGATGATGATGTGTGTGAGCCGGCTAATATGTGAACGTGGAACATGCACATCATCGGTAATGGTGCTGGTGTCCTAACAGATGAAATCATAATAGTGACGGAAACATATGTATAAACATGCAGTGAAATGAGAATAACATGAATATAATAGAGAAAGAGTAATAACCGCAATACCGAAGAATATACATTTCTACAATACGAGTCATACCGTTTTAGTGTCTGAAAAAGCACGAATCATGCTTTTTAGAAAAATAGCGGCTACGGTGTTTTTGAGAAAAGATACATCTTTTGAAAATCCGTAGTATTCACCAGTTGTCTTTTTGAAAAATGCTCCCGATTCGTTGGTTTTGAAAATAGGTATGACTCGAGCATAAAATAGCATCTACCTAAACCACTAAGAGGCTAACTAAGGGACTGGTCGAAAGGGTAAGAAAAGTCAACCTAAAGTCCGAGTCGATATCTCTTGGAGTCGGCGATCCAGCCTCAAGACGCCACGTACAAAGTACGAATTCCTCGAGTCAAGAGTGCGGATCAATCATCACATATATACCTCGTACGGTAAAATCCATCGTACGGCATCCCAAAATCGGGGTACGGGTCAACTATCAAATATACATCATCATTCATAAGTTATCATCATCAAACAATATCATGATCTGGTTACTGACCTAAAGCCTCGTGCAATCCGATGTCATCAACACCTATTGTCATATATGAGTGTACATTGCACAAGCGATCCATTATAATTATCATAACATATATCATATCATATCTCGATCATATGTCAACTATCATATATATATCATCAATCACATGGTATCATCGTCCAACGATCCACTATAATATCATTGTTGGAGATAGTGCCCTCAGAGTCAATTATTGGATCACAGGCATGTGATTGCAATGATTGAGGGATGACCTATTCCGGTAGGACATTCTTACTCAAGATGATAGTATGCTATCTGGTTTATCTTTATCATTGTGTACTACTTTAGGTGACCTGACAGGTCGCTATTACACGTTGATAGAGCGCCTAGGATTCATGCTTGACTGCCAGCAGTATGAGGGCGATCATATACGTGGGAGCTGGTAGTCTATAAGCACATCCTTAAAAGGTCCCTAGTCGTGGGAGTTTCGAGACAGGGCATCGATACTCCAGAGTAGACTAGTGTATACAGTCGAGACCCCGACGAGGGGCGGTGGCCGGTCTCACAAGCCACTGGTGTCAGTTGGTTCACCTAAGATGTATACAGGTGCTCATTGGGTTATGAGTACACCGGACAGGACTCGCTGGGAACATGCCAGTTGGTCTTATACCTGACGCCAGATAGAAGTTCCCTGGTGACATGTGTACAGGTTAGTTCATCGACCTGAGGATCGTCATTTGTCTCGTGTGAGTTCCCACTGTACTTTGATTACTACCCTACCACGCTCAAAGTAGACGTGCATGTAGGGTTCCTAGGCACACCCATGAAGTCTCACAACAGATCAAACATGTCCAATTCAAAATTTATGTGTGCCGAAGAACCCTAAACTAGATCGTTACTAGAGGTATAGGCGATAACAAGCAACTAGTTAACAACTTAACTAAGAGTGAACGGAAAATACAACCTTTGTAGATCCGGTAGTCCACCTCCATAGCTCCGTGACGATGTCTCTTCGCTGCGATCATCGGATCCCGGACTCCGGCGATGGTTTCGTCGGAGAAATGATCGGGCTAGGTCGTTGACTTCGATGCGGAAGATGATCTACGTCGAGGCAACTCAAACTCGAGCTCCGCCTTCGCCAAGTCAAGAAACTTGTGAAGAAAACACACTCTACTACATGGCAAGTAGTAGAGGATGAAGAAATAAACTTTATATTTAGATTTCTCACTCTTTTGATCATTTCACCATTGGAGGTAGCAAGGTTTCTTCTTCTTGATGAAGATGAAGAAGAAGAAGAAGAAGAATATCATGAGAATGATGAATGAATAATAAAATCAAATTGATCTTATCATAATGCAACCTTGGGTTAGATTTAACTCTTGTAGAGAGCAAACCTTAGTTTAGCTAATGGTTAGGTTTAAATATAAAACAAAATGGTTACTAATTCAAAGCTTCATGAAGCTTCCACAAAAGACAAAATTAGCAACCATTTCATTTTAGCCAAAAGAAATAAAGAAAATAAATAAAATGAATAAGTGAATAATTAAAACCATAACCATTAATCTAAACATGGTTCAAATCAAACATACACCCAAGTTTGCATGTATCATCAAACATGATACAAACTAGTGCACAAAACTATATCATATATACAATGTGCACATCAAGTGAGAAAAACCATCTTAAGTGAACCAATACTAGTTAATGTAAAGTAATATATCAAATATATATAATTATACATTAAATCATTAAATCGACACTTGATTTAATGATCCGGTCATATCGCATAAAACCGACTAATATCAATAGTAACAAATTATCGAATCAACACTTGATCCGATAACCGGGCTATATCGCATATAACCGATCAATGTTACAAATCGCAAGAATAGAATCCAGTATCTTACACTGGTATTATTCTCGGTCCCGCACATATCTCATATGCGCTCCTATTTCATTTTGCTTGAGCCAGGAAACCTCTGTGTAGGACTCTAAAGACTCGTCAATACGCCGGCAGCAGGTGATGATCATATCAAACACCCACAAGCCGCAAGCGGTCTGCTAAACGTAACGGCCACCCGGGTATTGAGCGATTAGAAGATCAACGAGCAAGCCCGCTCATACTCCTGTGAATCCATCTAGTAACACTTACCGTACAGTCCGGTCAGTTCGTCTGATATATCGCATAACTCGCTTAGGGGTGGTAAACGTCAGACCCCAGTAGCTTGATAAGTCATGCCGATATAAGGTCCATAACAATCGTGAAACTACTGATAACTCTTACCAGTATATCACTGCAACCCTGGCCAGGGATTTCCTGTTATGTCCAGTCGTGCATAGCGCAACATCAACCCCCAATACCGGGAGAGACGAATCCCCTCCTATCGCTCATTGCCTCCATGTGAATTGGGACTGTACCCAACAACCACCTGCTTGCACAACTCAGTAGAGCCGTGGTAGGGTGGAAATCAAAGCACAGTGGGAGACACACAAGACTCTATGACGATCTCGGGTCAACAGACTAAGCTGCACCAGTGTCACCAGAGAACTGCCATCTGACGTGAGGTATAATACCATCTGGGAGTTCTCGGCGAGTCCGTTCAGTGTACCCAGTCCCCACTGAGCACCCGCATACCATCTCTGATGTCAAACACCAATGGATATGGGATCATCCATCGCCCATCACATGGGTCAAGAAGATATACGCTAGTCTACTCTGGAATATCGATGCCCCGTCTCGATATTCCCACGACTAGGAACAATGAATGATGTACTCATGGACTACCCAGGCCCTACTAGTATGATCTACATCATAGTCCTGGAAGTCGAGTACTCTTCCTAAGGGCTTTATCAACATGTAACAGAGAGACAGAAAGTATACATGTTAAGATAAAGAGCAACCAGATAGCGTACTATCATGTCGAGCAAGAAAGTCCTACCTATATATGTCTCAGCATCCACTACAATATACATCCAATGTACAGTTATGGCCTCTAGGGCATACATATAACTAACAGTGCAAACAGCTTTTAGTTGTGTACAGTCCCGAGCCACATGGAGGCAGTGAGCGGATCTTCAGCGGTTCGTCTCTCCCGGTATTGGGGGTGAGGTCGTGCAGTGTCTAGGAGAGCCATTACACGAAGTCCTTGGCCAAGGCAGCAGATTTACTAGTAGGTATTCCAGTATTATCTCAGGGTGTTCTGGGCTACACTCCGACACGACTTGTACCGCTTTTGGGGGTCTGACTTTTACCAACCCTCTAGGCCCGCCATGCGATGCTCATAGACGAACGGACCGGACTGTACGGATATTATCACTGACAGGCTCAGTAGGGTGTCAGGCTGAGTTCGCTCACAGACGTCCCTTTTGGTCAATGCCTGGTAGCCCGTTACGTATAGGCTAATACCTCTGACGTGCTAGTGGTTAAATCCACAACCAATGTATTGACGAGTCTTTACAGTCCCCCACAAACCAGTTTCTCAAGTTTCGGGCGAAACGCTGTAGAGGCCGTATGGAGATATGGCAGGGTTCGATCAGATACGTGCGGTATTGCACGAATCATGATCTGACGGTTTATACTAGTGGGCTTTGGTTTAAGCCGGATCCTAGTATTGTATAGTATAGATTTTGTCACATTGCATTTGTATTCGGTCGGAATACAGATGCGGGTGTCTATACACGGTATCGGGGTTTTCCTGTAATTTATTACGGGATCAGTTTTCTGGAGTTGCCAGTTTGCTTTCCGTTTCGGCCATTTTTCTTTGTATCTTTCATTGGCCGAAGATTGGTGGAGGAGGGCTTATTTGCATTTGTGCAAATAAGCATTGTGGAGGGTGGTCTTTACATATTCTTGTGTCATGATCACTTGACTTTCTTTAGTCATCTTGGCTTGACTTGTGGGTTCATGATGGTTCACTTTAGAATTGGATTTCTCACTCTTTTTCTCAAGTCACCATTGAAGCTAGCAAGCTTCTTTCTTCTTCAAGAAGAAGAAGAAGAAGAAAAAGAATATGATAAGAATTAATGAAAATAGAAAACAAAGTGATTCTTATCACATAGCAACTATGGTTAAGTGTAGAGAATAAACTAGGATTAGGTGAATGGTTAAGGTTAAGGCAAAAGACAAAATGGTAGACTTATTCAAAGCTTCATGAAGCTTCAACAACAAAACAAACTAAGCCACCATTTCATTTTTGCCCAAAAATGAATTAAAGAATAAATATGTAAAATGAATAAGTGAATAATTCAAAACCCTAACCATTCACTTAACCATGGTTTAAAGTAAACATACACCCAAGCTTGCATGTATCATCAAACATGATACAATCTAGTGCACAAAAATATATCACATATACTATATGTGCACATCAAGTGAGAAAATCCATCTTAAGTAAACAAATACTAGTTAATGTAAAGTAATATATCAAATATATAATTATACATCAAATCATTAAATCAACACTTGATTTAATGATCCGGTCATATCGCATATAACCGACTAATATAAAATGTATCAATGTATCGAATCAACACTTGATTCGGTAACCCGGCTATATCACATATAACCTGCCGATGATACAAATCACGAGAATAGAATCCAGTATCACATACTGGTATTATTCTCGGTCCCGCACATATCTCATATGCGCTCCTATTTCGTTTTGCTTGAGCCAGGAAACCTCTGCGTAGGACTCTAAACACTCGTCAATACGCCGGCAGCAGGTGATGATCATATCAAACACCCACAAGCCGCAAGCGGTCTGCTAAACGTAACGGCCACCCGGGTATTGAGCGATCAGAAGATCGACGAGCAAGCCCGCTCACACTCCTGTGAATCCAACCAGCAACACTTACCGTACAGTCCGGTCTGTTCGTCTGATATGTCGCATATCTGGCCTAGGGATGGTAAACGTCAGACCCCAAAAGCTCGATAAGTCGTGTCGATATGAGGTCTATAACAGTTCAAGAAACTACTGGTAACACTTACCAGTAAATCTCAGCAACCCTGGTCAGGGATTTCCGGTTATAGCCAATCGAACACAGCGCAACATCAACTCCCTATACCGGGAGAGACGGATCCCCTCCTATCGCTCATTGCCTCCATGTGATTCGAGAATGTACCTAAAAACCACCATTTTGCACGCCCTCTTAGACGTGGTAAGGTGTAAATCAAAGCACAGTGGGAATCACACAAGACTCTATGACGATCTCAGGTCAACAAACTACTCTGTACCAGTGTCACCAGAGAACTGCCATCTGACGTAAGGTATAATACCATCTGGGAGTTCTCGACGAGTCCGTCCAGTGTACCCAGTCTCCACTGAGCACTCGTATATCATCTCTGATGTCAAACACCAATGGATATGGGATCATCCATCGCCCATCTGTATGGGTCGAGAAGGTATACGCTAGTCTACTCTGGTATATCGATGCCCCGTCTCGATATACCCACGACTAGGGACCTTGAAGGATGTACTTATGGACTACCATGTCCCCACTAGTATGATCCGCATCATAGCCAGGTAGTCAAGTACACATCCTAAGAACTTTACCAACATGTAACAGAGAGACAATCAGTGTACACGTTAAGGTAAAGATCAACCGGATAGCATACTATCATGTCGAGCAAGAAAGTCCTCCCTATATATGTCCAAGCATCCACTACAATATACATCCTATATATAGTGATGGCCTCTAAGGCATACATATAACTAACACTATGCTCATGCGAGCCCTCTCCTCATCAGTCTTAGGAGATATCGCTTTAGAGAGGGTGATTCTGTGACAAGCGGGTAAATTACCGCGCTTATAATCTTCCATACTAAAGTCCCAACATTCTATTAGATCTGTCACGATAGATCCTAATCCCCAAAATGTACGAGGCATCACCCAGGTCTTTCATAGAGAACTTCTGTGACAAGAACAACTTGGCCGATTGTAGCATAGGAATATCATTTCCTATCAGGAGAATGTCATCCATGTATAAAACGAAGAATACCATAGTTCTCCCTACAATCTTCTTGTAAATACAAGGTTCATCTACATTTTTGATAAAGTCAAATTCCTTGACCGTCTCATCAAAGCAAATGTTCCAACTCCGCGATGCCTGTTTTAATCCATAAATGGATTTAGGCAACTTGCACACCTTTCCGCTGCTCCCACTGTCTATGAAACGCTCTTGTTGATCCATGTAAACACACTCTTTTAAACTTCAATTTAGAAAAGCGGTTTTAACATCCATCTGCCAGATATCATAGTCATGGAAGGCAGCAAAGGCAAGTAGTTACCAATTGGATTTAATGTAGGGTTCTTAGGCACAACCACAAGGTTTCAGAAGGCATCAAACATGATATATTTTAAAAATTTAGTGTGCCAAACAACCCTAACCAATGATCTAACTAGAGTTTTAGGAGCTAAACTATAAAGTAAACATCTTTACTTCTAAGTGATAACGGAATACAACCTTTGTAGACCGGTCCTTCACTTCATTTGCTCCTTGTAGTGGTCCCTTCGCTGCGATCATGGAACTCCCGGACTCTTGCATGGCTTCTCAAGGAGAAAAGAATGATCTTGCTTGAAGTCTTCGAGGCCGAAGATGATCTACGTCAAGGAGACACTAACTCAAGCTACTACTTGACTAATGAAAGATTAGTAAATCTAACACCCTATACTAATGTGCTAATCTAGTAGAGGCTGATGAAGTAGGATGTGGGCTCACTTTAGTTTTATTATTCTCACAATATTTTCTCACTTTGGAAAAAGCTAGCATGCTTTTTCCTCAAGGATGAAGCAGATGAAGCAAAGAGATGCGAATGAACTAAATTGAGGTGAGAGAATCAACCATGGATGAGTTTGTATCATATACTAACTCATGTAGAGAGATAAACATGGCCAAATTATAATGGTTAGGTTAATAAATATCTTAAGTAAAACAAAATGAGTGGACTAAGTCAATGCATCCACAAACTTCTACAAGCTTCATGCATGTGAGCAATTATCCACTAATTTGGATTTACTTTAACTATCAAAACCCTACATTATAATTAGTATGGTGTAAGTCTCATACACCCATGTAGTGTGTATCAACAACCATAACACAAAAGAAAACACAATTAATATATATCACATATATATTAAGCGTGCACATGTGAGAAAATAAATGCTTAAGTGAGCTAATATTAGTTAATGTAAACTAGTATATCAAATATACAATTATACACTAAATTATCAAATCAACACTTGATTTAATAATCCGGCTATATCTCGTATAACCGACTAATATTATATGTACCAACTTATCGAATAAACACTTGATTCGATAACCCGGCTATATCATATAAAACCGACCGATAGAAATATCGCGAGAATAGAATACGGTATCACATACTCGTATTATTCTCGCTCACGCACATATCACATATGTGCTCCTACTTCATTTTGCCTGAGCCAGTAAAACCTCTATATAGGACTCTAAAGACTCGTCAATACGCTAGCAGTAGGTGGTGATCACATCAAACACCCACAAGCCGTCAGCGGTACTAGCTGGACGTAACGGCTACCCGGGTATTGAGCGATCAGAAGATCAACAAGCAAGCCCGCTCTAGCTCCTGTAAAGCCTTTCAGTAACACTACCGTACAGTCCGGTCTCTTCTTCTAAGATGTCGCATATCAAGTCTAGGGATGGTAAACGTCAGACCCCAATAACTCGATAAGTCATGCCGATACGAGGCTCATAATGTTAGTGCACGGTGGCGACCCGGCCGTCATTCCGAGGCCAAAATGCGTAAACGATACTTTTCTTTAACTTTTGAAGACGGCGCTACCGGGTACTTTAAACCCGGAACGGGCCATTAACCTAATGCTAGCAAACTAGAGAATGGGTAGAAAGCTATACCGAGCGATTCGTGTCCTTCGGTCTTCGGCCTCCATCCCGATCTCCCCGCGGAATCTTCGGTCTTCATCTCCTCGTCAGAAAGGGCACGACATCGCCGGGTTCTTTTACGGGCTCCTACCTCTGGACCCAGGCAACTCGGGCACGAAGTTGGTGAGCCGACGTGTCCAAGGTTGCTGTAGACTATATGTAGATCACTGGGTCTCATGGGGTTATTGGAAGTTGCCATTTTGGTGGAGGAATGAGATATGAAATTTTGTGAAGAACTAGAGAACTTTTTCAAGCCAAATGAGAGCCAAAAAAATCTACAAAATTTTGACATCCCCGCCCCCAAGAGAAGTGGCCGGCCCAAGCTCCAAAAAAGAGGAGGGAGTGTAAGTGTCATGCAAGAAAGAATGATGAGTGATGAATAATGATCACTACTAAGTCAAAAAGCCCATCATTCATCATATCTCAAAAGTCAAGCCATGATGAACAAAGAATCAAATGATGGTTGAACCATCATGAAGCTATCACAAAAAGTCTTCTTCATAATAAAATGCACAATTGCAAATAACCCTCTCCACCAATTTTCAGCCAAAGAAAGAAACAAAGGAAAATGGCCGAAACGGAAAGCAAACTGGCAACTCCAAAAAACCGATCCTGTAATAAATTACAGGAAAACCCCACGACTGTATATACATACCCGCATTTGTATTCCGACCGAATACGAATGCAATCAGACAAAATCTACACTGTACAATACTAGGATCCGGCTTAAACCAAAGCCCGCTAGTATTATCCGCCCGATTATGATCCGTGCAATACAGCACGTATAAGATCGAACCCTGCCATATCTCCATACGACCTCTAAAGCGTTTCGCCCGAAACTTGAGAAACTGTCTGTGGGGAACTCTAAAGACTCGTCAATACTTTGGCTGTGGATTTAACCACTAGCATGTCAGAGGTATTAGCCATACGTAACGGGCTATCAGGTATTGACCAAAAGGGACGTCGATGAGCGAACTCATCCTGACACCCTACTGAGCCTGTCAGTGACAATATCCGTACAGTCCGGTCCGTTCGTTTATGAGCATCGCATGGCGGGCCTAGGGGGTTGGTAAAAGTCAGACCCCCAAGAGCAGTACAAGTTGTGTCGGAGTGTAGCCCAGAACACCCTGAGATACTACTGGAATACCTACCAGTAAATGTCCTTCCTTAGCCAAGGAGTTCGTGTAATGGCTCTCCTAGATACAGCGCGACCTCACCCCCAATACCGGGAGAGACGAACCCCTGCAGATCCGCTCACTGCCTCCATGTGGCTCGGGACTGTACCCAACTAAAACCTGTTTGCATGACTCCTTTGAGCCGTGGTAGGGTAGTAATCAAAGTACAGTGGGAACTCACACGAGACAAATGATGATCTCAGGTCGATGAACTAACCTGTACACATGTCACCAGGGAACTGCTATCTGACGTCAGGTATAAGACCAACTAGCATGTTCCCAGCGAGTTCTGTCCGGTGTACTCATAACCCAATGAGCACCTGTATACATCTTAGGTGAACCAACTGACACCAGTGGCTTATGAGACCGGCCACCACCCTTCGTCGGGGTCTCGACTGTATACACTAGTCTACTCTGGAGTATCGATGCCTTGTCTCGAAAACTCCTACGACTAGGGACCTTTTAAGGATGTGCTTATAGACCCCAGCTCCCACGTATATGATCGCTATCATACTGCTGGCCGACAAGCAAGAATCCTAAGGGCTCTATCAACACGCAATAGTGACCTGTAAGGTCACCTAAAGCAGTACACGATGATAAAGATAAACCAGATAGCTCTCCTTCGAGTGATTGCAAAAATTGTCGAAGACATAATGCTCCATTCTTAGAGTAGTGTTAAGAAACACTACTCTGCTCTTTAGATCAGGACTGAGACCCTCCGGGGACCGGCTTCGCGGGACCATTTCGGTCCAACTCTAGGTATTGGGCGGAGGGATGAAGTCGCTCGACTATAAAGGAGAGGGCCTTAACTTAATAATAGAATTGCGTCTTCCAAATAAAATAATGCTGGTTTCGCAGGAAATTGTAGCGAAGGACTTCAATAGCTTTGATAGAGTTGAGTAAGCGACGCAAACGCTATGGAAAGTGAAGAAATCATCTTATAATACTGTTCCGGTAAAAGTGTCTTCGAATCCCGCCAAAGCTCTAGCGAAATCTTTCTTGTGTTAGCAGGGAATTCTTCCTCTTCACCATTACCAGAGTCTACTAGTCCAAGCGACGCAAATCCAGTGCATTTTACGCTAAAGCAATAAGAACGTAGCCCACGGAGCGGTGGAAAGAATCCGCTTCCACTCTTTCCTTTCCCCGAGAGCACTAGCCAAGAACCGGATAAGCCCTCTTCAATAAAGGAGAAAAGCCAACCGGCTATCTCTATTTCAAAGGTGAACTGAGGGGCGGGCGAAGAAGGAACTGCATGAAAGAACTTTACAAGATCATACTATCATCTTGAGTAAGACTGTCATACCGGCATAGGTCCTCCCTCAATCATTGCAATCACGTGCCTGTGATCCAATAATTGACTCTGAGGGCACTATATCCAACAATCTCCCACTTGCACTCAAGGCTAATTATTGCGATGTCGCATACTCACAGCCCGTGTGATACCGAACACCCAACTCCTCTACTAATCAGTCTCACAAAACCCGTTTGCGAAACTATTGCGTTCGAGGAATAGCCTCAGTGAGTGGATCCGCCCTAATGTTTCTTTCTATATCTCTCTTTATCTCAAGTTCGCGGAGAAAGCCATCTCCCGAAATGAGTAATACCTGTCTCAGAATATGTCTGGATATCTGATGGGACCTAGCTCATAAATGAACTCCAAATCCAAACTTCTTAGACTGTATTGTCAACTGAACTTAATCAGTATCCTGCGCCATGCCTCCCTCAGTATCCCCTTGGACCATCTGTCCAAAATACTGCCCCTCATCAGAGGGAAAACTATAACTCTGACAGTCACTCTGTCATCCAGGTCACCTTGGAAGCCTGGAATGATAACTGTCTTCCGAAGGAGGATGTCGTTATCATCTCCCCAAAACATCAACTTATGTTCTAAAACTTCTTCCGAATGCTTCTCCAGGATTGGATCAATATCAATTTATTGCATCTACTGCAAAAACAACATCTGGTGTGGTACTTGACATCTCATGATTGACTCAATTGCCTAAGCAAGTGATCTGCCAATCATGCACATCCCTCTCCCCTTTAGTCTGTAAGACACCTTTAGAGAGGGTGACTCCATCACCTGCAGGTACACTACCGTGCCAGGAGTCGTCCATTCTAAATACCTTTAGAATGCTGTCTAAGTACCCTGATTGGAACACTTCCCAAATCTAGATCTAAAACCATAGATCTAGTAACCAGAATATCTGATATAATATCCATGTCCTATATGGAGAAACCACTGTGTGACAACCAAATTATAACCGACCGTAGTATAGGAATTTCACTTCCTACTCTGTGTATGTCATCCAAATACCAGGACATCACACCCTACTACCTTCTTAACAAATCCATCCCCTATTATGTTGAAGTCAAACCTATGACTGTCACATCAGAAATAGATTATCTATCTCCGCTACATCTGCTTTAGTTTCTTAATAGACATAAGCCACTTGTCCACCAATGCTTCCGCTGCTCCCACTGACTACGACAACCCTCTGGCAGAATCATATACACGTGCACTTCTAAAGCTTGTTTAGAACGACGCTATACTCATCCTCCTGCCGGGTCTCACAGTCTGGAACAACAGTAGTGTCATGTCTGGGTAAACAAGAACCTCCCTGTCACCATCCTTGAGCATACCGAAGTACCTCTCGAGTGCCTGAGGTTACCCACCTTATCTGCGGAGTGGCCAATGGAATGTCAACCCAGATTGAATCTTTAGTTTCTTATCAAATTTTCAGTAATCGTTTGCGGTTCTGGAATCACTTCCAGTTCTACCATACTCCCACTTCTGTTTTCTGAAAAATCCATTTTACTTAAAACTGTGGTGAGTCTAGAACAATATCACTATTGATCTTCCAGATGGTAGAAAGTCAACCTTCGTCATTGCCTGGGTCAACCCACAAACAGCCATTATGGAAACGTGCCTTGGATTATCCAGAGTCTGGGTTTAAGCATATGCCGGACAACTCCCCGTACCTTAACATCGTTAAGATATGAACCGTTCTATATCCAATATAGAAACAAAGGCACTGATTTAATTGAACCAGATTCAAATCTTGCAGCTGTCTTCAGTGCATGTCAACTAAATGGAAGGAGGCCTATCCGCGTTACTCAACTTAGGAATGCTTCCAATTAAGAGTGACCTGAAAGAGAAACATGTTTCTCAAAATCATTACTATCAACTGAATACCATACACAAGTATCTACATCTTCGATCACCTTGAAGAATCCTGATACTTGCAATACCTGGTTCTCTACTTTGTTCATATACCTATAACTTCTCAAAACTTGGACCTTGTGTTTCTACGAAACACTTGTCTAAAAACTAGAGAAGTCATAAGTAAACCGAATATAGTACGAGGACCAACCCCTCTGTCCTAATGGATACTGGACAACATACAACACTCTGTATAAGTCCCCTGAGTCTAATAACTCATTCGTTGTGTGTCGTAGGTTGAAAACTGTACTTATGGTTAAGAAGAATTACACCGTTGTTTAATACTCCTTACCTAACCGTCAACTAATATAGGTAAATGTCGTGGACATAATTTCAAAAAGTTATATCTCACTCTATAAAAATAGACGTACAGATATATCAATTTGAAATTGGTGCATTGCAACGGATATTCAAAACAAAATATTTGCCGTCCGGCAAACAACCCAGGTGATTTCCTCAAATATCACCAATTACAACGAATCCCGATATAATGAGGATGATCACCCAATTCCCAATGACTTACTCCCACTCATCATCTGTAAAACCATACATATGTAAGAATCATACCTGGTAAATACATACCCTGGAGCAAGGGCTAATTGGGAAATCAGTTTTCTTTTAACAGTACACAGTGAAACTGAAACATTGAAATGTTTCGTAGGGGTATCCTGGTATTCCTAGTAATGCCTTTTCCATTATCCAGATTCACAACTGAAACCGTATATTTCTTTGCCATCTCTCCAAATCCCTTCATATGTCTTTAGTCGTTTACCTTCTGTACACCCTCTTAGGCTAAATGGTTTTCTTCCTTCCCTACCTTTCGGCATCAGCTTATGGTTTGGAAGAAGACTATCCAAAAAGCATAATGGGTGTACCTTCCTAATCCTAGGAGCACTCGCAATGCGAGAGAAGGTGAAAATAAAAAACAACTGAATAAACCTTATTCCTATTTCTCCTGAACCAGAATCCATCCCCGAACTGGAACAAGTTCCTTTCGAGTTCGTATATAACCATACGATGGAATATCCAAATAACTGTCGATCTTCGTAGTGATACAGAGTGTTCTGGAGAAATACAAAGGTGAAGTAGGAGTGGTAATGAAATACTTGGTTTTGTCGTGAATAGCGGTTGCAGTTTACTTTGCCCTCTTACTAATCCCTTTATTTGTCTTAACTTATTACCTTTTGTACACCATCGTTACGCTAATTGGTTTTCTTCATTCCCTACCGTTCAGCACCTGCCTATGGTTTGGAAGAAGACTATCCAATTTTCGTAATAGGTGTACCGTCCTAATCCAAGGAACACTCGCAACCTGAGAGAAGGTAAAAGGAAAAAACAACTGAATAGTCATATTCGTTTTCTCCAGAACCGGAAACCATCCTCGAATAAATTCCTTCGAGTTCGTATATAACCATACGATGGTTTTATCCAATGGAACCGGACGTTCGTAGTAATACGGGGTGTCCTGGAGAAAAGGGTAAAAGTAGGAGTGGCAATGGGGTATGCAACTCTGACAATCCAAAAGCTAGTGTTTAAGAAGGTTCGGTTAATTTGGTCACTGAGTCATAGTCAAGGGTTGGGCTATGGTCGCTGCCAAAGAGAGAGAGAGAGAAAAGAAACACTCAGCGTGCGCTCAAACCTAGATCAGAATGGTTACCAATTTATTTAATTGTTGGAGATAGTGCCCTCAGAGTCAATTAATGGATCACAGGCACGTGATTGCAATGGTTGAGGAAGGACCTATCCCGGTAGGACAGTCTTACTCGAGATGATAGTATGCTATCTGGTTTACCTTTATCATCGTGTACTGCTTTAGATGACCTGACAGGTCACTATTACACGTTGATACAGCCCCTAGGATTCTTGCTTGACCACTAGCAGTATGAGGGCGATCATATAAGTGGGAGCTGGGGGTCTATAAGCATATCCTTAAAAGGTCCCTAGTCGTGCGAGTTTCGAGACAGGGCATCGATACTCCAGAGTAGACTAGTGTATACAGTCGAGACCCCGACGAGGGGCGGTGGCCGGTCTCACAAGCCACTGGTGTCAGTTGGATCACCTAAGATGTATACAGGTGCTCATTGGGTTATGAGTACACCGGACAGGACTCGCCGGGAACATGCTAGGTGGTCTTATACCAGACGTCAGATAGCAGTTCCCAAGTGACATGTGTACAGGTTAGTTCATCGACCTGGGGATCGTCATTTGTCTCGTGTGAGTTCCCACTGTACTTTGATTACTACCCTACCACGCTCAAAGGAGACGTGCAAACAGGTTTTAGTTGGGTACAGTCCCGAGCCACATGGAGGCAGTGAGCGTATCTTCAGGGGTTCGTCTCTCCCGGTATTGGGGGTGAGGTCGTGCTGTGTCTAGGAGAGCCATTACACGAAGTCCTTAGCCAAGGCAGGAGATTTACTGGTAGGTATTCCAGTAGTATCTCAGGGTGTTCTGGGCTACACTCCGACACGACTTGTACCGCTTTTGGGGGTCTGACTTTTACCAACCCCCTAGGCCCGCCATGCGATGCTCATAGACGAACGGACCGGACTGTACGGATATTGTCACTGACAGGCTCAGTAGGGTGTCAGGCTGAGTTCGCTCACAGACGTCCTTTTTGGTCAATACCTGGTAGCCCGTTACGTATTGGCGTATACCTCTGACGTGCTAGTGGTTAAATCCACAACCAAGGTGTTGACGAGTCTTTAGAGTCCCCCACATTCAGTTACTCCGCTTTCGGGCAAAAAGCTGTAGAGGCCGTATGGAGATATGGCAAGGTCCGATCAGATACGTGCGGTATTGCACGGATCAGGATCGGACAGTTTGTACTAGAGGCCGTATGGAGATATGGCAAGGTTCGATCAGATACATATGGTATTGCACGGATCAGAATCGAACGGATTTTACTGGCCGGCTTTGGTTTAAGCCGGATCCTAGTATAGTACAGTGTAGATTTTGTCTCATTGCATTTGAATTTCGGTCGGAATACAAATGCGGGTGTGTATGCACAGTATCGGGGTTTTCCTATAATTTATTACGGGACCAGTTTTCTGGAGTTGCCAGCTTGCTTTCCGTTTCGGCCGATTTCCTTTGTATCGTTCATTGGCCGAAGATTGGTGGAGGAGGGCTTATTTGCATTTGTGCAAATAAGCTTTTGTGGAGGGGTTTCTTTGCATATTTTTGTATCATGATACTTGCACCATCATTGCTTGACTTTCTTTAGTTATCATAGCTTGACTTTGGATGTGATGATGGGAGATGATATGGTTGTTGAGTGTTGGTGTTTCTTGGTGATCATTTTTTCCATATGATAACCATTCCTCTCTCTCTCTCTCTCTCTCTTGTTTTTTTTTCTTTTGGTCACCCCCCCACTTGACCTTTTCCCTCTCTCATTCCCTAGAATGGCCGGCCACATTTTGGGGAGGGGCTGTCCAACATTTTGAGTGTGGGTTTTTGCTTCATTTCATGTTGCAAAAATCCCACAAGATCAATCTCCAAAACTCCAAGTATCATCCCTCCACAAAAGGCAACTCCATAACCCCAAATGAGACTTGAGCACTACACATTCTACAGCAAATCTTGGGCACGTCGACTAGCCAGCTTCGTGCCCGAGTTGCCTCGGCATTGAGGTGGGAGCCCGTAAAAGAAGTAGGCGATGTGATGCACTTCCGGCGACGAGGTAGAGACAGGACATTCCGCAGGAGATCGGGACGATGACGAGAAGACCGGAGGACTCGGATCAGTCGGTATATCTCTCTTCCCCATCTTGTAGTTAGCTAGGACTAGTTAATGGCCCGATCCGGGTTTTAGTGCGCGGTGGTGCCGGTTTGCTAGTTTGCAAAATTAAAGTTTTTCGCTTCCGCATTTTTGGCGTCGGATTGACGGCCGGGGCGCCGCCGTGCACATACAGTGGTATCAGAGCCTCGCCATTAACTTAGTCTAGCTTTGTTTAATGTGTTTACATTTCCGATCGACCAAAATTCCAAAATCCACGTTTTCTTCACATCAGTTTTCTGTTGAATTTTTTCTTGCTCGAAATTTTTTTCAGGTTGCAGAAAAGTGATGTACTGGAAATTATAGGAACACTGTAGAAATTCGATACAGTGACTCCACAGTGGGAGCGCGGAACCGCGGCCAAACACCCCTTTGGGCCGCGGTTCCGCCGCACTCTGTTGAGATCACTGCATCAAATTTCTGCAGTTGCTCTCTGGGTTGATTTTAGGGTTTTTGGAATATTATTTTTGGGCCCAGAATTTCTTGATGTGCTACAGTAGTACTTGGGGGCCCACTTGTTAAAATTTGATCGATCGGATATTTTAAACACATTATTTCACAGTATTTACATTATAACTTCGATCGTGAATGTCACTCGATCGGTAAATCCTGTCTAACTGCTATAGCCCGGTTAGACGGATTTGCGAACGTGACTTTCACGTTGATGTTCTGTGTATTTGCTGTGATGTTGCGGATCGGTCGTGGAGGATAGCCTGGATGCAATGCTAGTACAGTTTTTGTTGTATTATGTACATTTGATATTGCGGGGCGAGCGTCCGACATGTGGACTGCCGTCACTGCCTGTTTGTATTATTATTTTGGGGCACGGCCAGGTTGCGGTCGATGTACCCGTTGTATGTATATTTTACTTTCTGTACTAGGATTGCCCCGCGGAGGGGTGCACGGATAGCCGGGTTCTAGAGGGCAACAAGCCCGCATCTCATGGCTTTGAGACGGAGGGGGCTTTACTCTAGAATTGGCGGGCCATTCGCCGCACTCGTAGGGGGTACAGGTTGACCCAGGAGGGGTGCCCGAGTTACCGGATTCTGTGAAGTGCTGGGTGGTCCATTCACGTTGCTGAAGGGGGCTGCCTCGCTTCAGGTTTTGGCGGGTAACTTGCCGCGCCCGTAGGGGTCTAGGATTTCATTGCACAGGCTATCCACACGACCAGGGGAACGTCGGGTTTCAGCGGCTCTGTGAAACCCGGGGATCCCAGATATCTGTTTTATTCTATGATGCTGTACATTTTCTGTGATGTTGCATTTTTATCACGCCTTGAGAGAATATAATATATTGGTATATATATTAGTAGATGTTGTATATGTTTTACATCCGCGCTAGTCCAGTCCCCGCTCTGTCGTTAGTTAGCTAACCTAACGGGTAATGACGGGACCTAGTGGCGAATGCGGATGGCATATACGTACATCAGTATATTTTCGTTCTTTGTGGTGTGATCATTTGATGGGACTGCGTTGATTCGGATCAATGCAAGTTAAAACAAACCTAATCTGATGTTGTTGGAACACTTTTCAAAAAGCTGTTATTGCAAGAACGTTCACTTTTGTTTTGCATCGTGGTATTCAGTTGGAATATCCTGCTCCTCAGTCGACGAGGCAAGGGCCGAGATCCCTTCACCGGGAGTGACCCCTTGGACAGAAGTTTGCGTCAGGGCAATAACTTCACTATAGCCGATTACTTTTGCTTTGCATCGTGGTATTCAGTTGGAATATCCCGCACCTCATTCTACGGGAAAAGAGCCGAGATCCCTTCACCGGGAGTGACCTCTTTAGCAATGGTTTTCGTCACTATATTTTCAAAAAGCTATCCGGTTCCTTCAACGATATCAAGTTCTTTACGTTAAAGGTTTTCGCCAGAAACCATTCGTAGCCCTCCGTCGTTTCAGACGGGTAGCACGTAGTATTCATGCTATGTTTGTTGGCCTTCGTCAAGGCATAGTGTATGGTAGCTGCTTGTTGCCTTTCTGCAGCATAGATAGATGCGTTGGTTTGGGACAGTCGTATAGCCTTGTAGGCCTTCGTCAAGGGCTTGTGCAGGTGGGTTCAAATCAACCTGAAGAATGACGGGTAGAACTTGACATGTGACTTATGATATGTTGGCCTTCGTCAAGGTCATAAGAGCATGGGGCAAAAATCCACATCGGGAGTTTCAAAAGAACTGAAACTTGCCAGATATGCGCATACCTTCTGGAGTGTGATGACGTGAGCGGATTCCGTCACGTTATCATGCGATGATAGTTGGATCCCGATTCCCACTGATGAGTTGGTTTACTCCTCGGGTGATCCCGACTAATTCTTCTTTCAGGTTTGGAGGAGAATTTGACGGTACAGTGGGAGGTTTCCAGATTAGATAAATTGGTAACCATTCTGATCTAGGTTAGAGTGCACGCTGAGTGTTTCTTTTCTCTCTCTCTTTGGCAGCGACCATTGACCCGACCCTAAGACTATGACTCAGAGACCAAAATTAACCGAACTTTCTTAAACACTGGCTTTTGGATTATCAGAGTTGCAAACCTCATTGCCACTCCTACTTTAACCCTTTTTTCCAGAACACCCCGTATTACTACGAACGTCCACTTCCATTGGACAAAACCATCGTATGGTTATATACGAACTCGAAGAGATATTATTCGAGGATGGTTTCCGGTTCTGGAGAAAACGGATAGGATTATTCAGTTGTCTTTTCCTTTTACCTTCTCTCAAGTTGTGAGTACTCCTTGGTTTAGGAGATAGTACACCTATTATGCAAATTGGATAGGCTTCTTCCAAACCATAGGCAGGTGCCGACCGGTGGAGAATGAAGAAAACCAATTAGCCTAACGATGGTGTACAGAAGGTATTATGTAAAGACAAAGAAAGGGATTAGTAAGAGGGGAAAGTAATTGCGACTGATATTCACGACCAAACCAAGTATTTCATTACCACTCCCAAATCACCTTTGTATTTCTCCAGGACACTCCGTATCACTACGAAGATCCACAGTTTATTGGATAATCCATCGTATGGTTATATACGAACTCGAAAGGAACTTGTTCCAGTTCGGGGATGGATCCTGGTTCAGGAGAAATAGGAATAAGGTTTATTCGGTTTTCTTTTATCCTCACCTTCTCTCGCATTGCGAGTACTCCTAGTATTAGGACAGTACACCCATTATGCTTATTGGATTGTCTTCTTCCAAACCATAGGCTGATGCCGAACGGTAGGGAAGGAAGAAAACCATTTGGCCTAAAGGGGTGTGCAGAAGGTAATGACTAAAGACATATAAAGGGATTTGGAGAGGTGGCAGAGAATTATACGGTTACAGTCGTGAATCTGGAAGAGGCATTACTAGGAATACCGGGACACCCTATTGAAACATTTCAATGTTTCAGTTTCACTGTGTACTGTTAAAAGAAAACCGATTTCCCAATTAGTCCTTACTCCAGGGTATGTATTTACCAGGTATGATTCTCACATCTGTATGGTCTTACAGATGATGAGTGGGAGTAAGTTATTGGGAATTGGGTGATCATCCTCATTATATCGGGATTCGTTGTAATCGGTGATATTTGAGGAAATCACCTGGGCTGTTTGCCGGTTGGTAAATATTTGGTTTTGAATATCTGCTGTTGTGCACCAATTTCAAATTGATATATCTGTACGTCTATTTTCATAGAGTGAGATATACCTTTTTGAAATTATGTCTATGACATTTACCTATATCAGTGGATGGTTAGGTAAGGAGCATTAAACAACGGTGTAATTCTTCTTAACCATAAGTATAGTTTTCAACCTACGACACACAGTGAATGAGTTATCAGACTCAAGGGACTTATACAGAGTATTGTATGTTGTCCAGGGTCCATCAGGACAAGAGGGGTTGGTCCTCATACTATATTCGGCTTACTTATGACTTCTCTAGTTTTTAGACAGGTGTTTCGTGGAAACACAGGGTCCGAATTTGGAGAAGTTATAGGTATTTGAATAGAGTAGAGAACAAGGTGTTACAAGTATCGGGATTCTTCAAGGTAATAGAAGATGTAGATACTTGTGTATGGTATTCAGTTGACAGTAATGGTTAAAAGAACTTGCTTCTCTTTCAGGTTACTCATAATTGGAAGCATTCCTAAGTTGAGTAACGCTGATCGGCCTCCTTCCATCTAGTTGACATGCATTGGAGACAGCTGCATGATTTGAATCTGGTTCAATTAAATCAGTGCCTCTGGTTCTATGGTGGATATAGAACAGTTCATATCTTAACGATGTTAAGGTACGGGGAGTTGTCCGGCTTATGATTAAAACCAGACACTGAACAACTCAAGGCACGTTTCTGTAATGGCTGTTTGTGGGTTGACCCAGGCTATGACGAGGGATGACTTTCTACCACAAGAAAGATCAATAGTGATATTGTTCTTAACTCGCCACAGTTTTAAATTAAAAATGGATTTTTTCTTCAGAAAAACAGTAGTGGGAGTATGGTAGAACTGGAAGTGATTCCAGAACCGCAAACGATTACTGAAGATTTGATAAGGAACCTAAAGATTCAATCTGGATTGACATTCCATTGGCCACTCCGCAGATAAGGTGGGTAACTTCAGGCACCCGAGTGGTACTCCGGTAGCCTCAAGGACGGTGACAGGGAAGTTCTTGTGTACCCACACTTGCCATTGCTGTTGTTCCAGGTTGCGAGACCCGGCAGGAGGATGAGTATAGCGTCGTTCTAAACTAGCTTTAGAAGTGTATGTCTATATGACTCTGCCAGAGGGTTGTCGTAGTCAGTGGGAGCAGCGGAAGCATTGGTGGACAGGTGGCTCATGTCTATTTATAGACTAAAGCAGATATAGCGGAGATAGATCATCCATTTCTGATGTGACAGTCATAGGTTTGACTTCATCAGAATAGGGGATGGATCTGTTGAGAAGGTAGTAGGGTGTGATATCCTGATATTTGGATGACATACACAGAGTAGGAAGTGATATTCCTATATTACGATCGGTTATACTTTGGTCGTCACACAGTGGTTTCTCCACATGGGATTTGGACATTATATCAGACATGCTGGTTACTAGATCTATAGTTTTAGATCTAGATTTGGATGGTTTCCCAATCTGGGTACTTAGACAACATTCTATGAGTATTTAGAATGAACGACTCCTGGCACGGTAGTGTACCTGCAGGTAATGGAGTCACCCTCTTTAAAGGTGTCTTACAGACTAAAGGGGAGAGGGATGTGCATGATTGGCAGATCACTTGCTTAGGCAATTGAGTCAATCATGAGATGTCAAGTACCACACCAGATGTTGTTCTTGCACTAGATGCAATAAGTTGACATTAATCCAATCCTGGAGAAACAGTCGGAAGCAGTTTTAGAACATAAGTGGATGTTCTAGGGAAATGATAACGACAGCCTCATTCGGGAGACAGTTATCATTCCAGGCTTCCAAGGTGACCTGGACGACCAGGAGGTTGTCAGAGTTATAGTTTTCCTTCTAACGAGGGGCAGTATTTTGGAAAGGTGGTCCAAGGCAATACTGAGGGAGGCATGGCACAGGATACTGATTAAGTTCAGTTGACGATACAGTCTAAGAAGTTTTGGATTTGGAGTTCATTTATGAGCTAGGTCCCATCAGACATCCAGACACATTCTAAGACAGGTATTGCTCATTCCGGGAGAAGGTTTTCTCCGCGAACTTGAGATATAGAGAGATATAGAAAGAAACATCAAAGCGGATCCACTCACTGAGGCTATTCCTCGAACGCAATAGTTTCGCAAACGAGTTTTTTGAGACTGACAAGTAGAGGAGTTGGGTGTTCGGTATCACACGGGCTGTGAGTATGCGACATCGCAATAATTAGCCTTGAGTGCAAGTGGGAGATTGTTGGAGATAGTGCCCTCAGAGTCAATTAATGGATCACAGGCACGTGATTGCAATGGTTGAGGGAGGACCTATCCCGGTAGGACAGTCTTACTCGAGATGATAGTATGCTATCTGGTTTACCTTTATCATCGTGTACTGCTTTAGGTGACCTGACAGGTCACTATTACACGTTGATAGAGCCCCTAGGATTCTTGCTTGACCACCAGCAGTATGAGGGCGATCATATAAGTGGGAGCTGGGGGTCTATAAGCATATCCTTAAAAGGTCCCTAGTCGTGCGAGTTTCGAGACAGGGCATCGATACTCCAGAGTAGACTAGTGTATACAGTCGAGACCCCGACGAGGGGCGGTGGCCGGTCTCACAAGCCACTGGTGTCAGTTGGATCACCTAAGATGTATACAGGTACTCATTGGGTTATGAGTACACCGGACAGGACTCGCCGAGAACATGCTAGTTGGTCTTATACCAGACGTCAGATAGCAGTTCCCAGGTGACATGTGTACAGGTTAGTTCATCGACCTAGGGATCGTCATTTGTCTCGTGTGAGTTCCCACTGTACTTTGATTACTACCCTACCACGCTCAAAGGAGACGTGCAAACAGGATTTAGTTGGGTACAGTCCCGAGCCACATAGAGGCAGTGAGCGTATCTTCAGGGGTTCGTCTCTCCCGGTATTGGGGGTGAGGTCGTGCTATGTCTAGGAGAGCCATTACACAAAGTCCTTGGCCAAGACAGGAGATTTACTGGTAGGTATTCCCGTAGTATCTCAGTGTGTTCTGGGCTACACTTCGACACGACTTGTACCGCTTTTGCGGGTCTGACTTTTACCAACCCCCTAGGCCCGCCATGCGATGCTCATAGGCGAACGGACCGGACTGTACGGATATTGTCACTGACAGGCTCAGTAGGGTGTCAGGCTGAGTTCGCTCACAGACGTCCCTTTTGGTCAATACCTGGTAGCCCGTTACGTATTGGCTTATACCTCTGACGTGCTAGTGGTTAAATCCACAACCAAGGTGTTGACGAGTCTTTAGAGTCCCCCACATTCAGTTACTCCGCTTTCGGGCAAAAAGCTGTAGAGGCCGTATGGAGATATGGCAAGGTCTGATCAGATACGTGCCGTATTGCATGGATCAGGATCGGACAGTTTGTACTAGAGGCCGTATGGAGATATGGCAAGGTTCGATCAGATACGTGCGGTATTGTACGGATCAGAATCGAACGGATTTTACTGGCCGGCTTTGGTTTAAGCCGGATCCTAGTATAGTACAGTGTAGATTTTGTCTCATTGCATTTGTATTTCGGTCGGAATACAAATGCGGGTGTGTATGCACAGTATCGGGGTTTTCCTGTAATTTATTACGGGACCAGTTTTCTGGAGTTGCCAGCTTGCTTTCCGTTTCGGCCGATTTCCTTTGTATCGTTCATTGGCCGAAGATTGGTGGAGGAGGGCTTATTTGCATTTGTGCAAATAAGCTTTTGTGAAGGGGTTTCTTTGCATATTTTTGTATCATGATACTTGCACCATCATTGCTTGACTTTCTTTAGTCATCATAGCTTGACTTTGGATGTGATGATGGGAGATGATATTGTTGTTGAGTGTTGGTATTTCTTGGTGATCATTTTTTCCATATGATAACCATTCCTCTCTCTCTCTCTCTTGTTTTTTTTCTTTTGGTCACCCCCCCACTTGACCTTTTCCCTCTCTCATTCCCTAGAATGGCCGGCCACATTTTGGGGAGGTGTTGTCCAACATTTTGAGTGTGGGTTTTTGCTTCATTTCATGTTGCAAAAATCCCACAAGATCAATCTCCAAAACTCCAAGTATCATCCCTCCACAAAAGGCAACTCCATAACCCCGAATGAGACTTGAGCACTACACATTCTACAGCAAATCTTGGGCACGTAGACTAGCCAGCTTCGTGCCCGAGTTGCCTCGGTATTGAGGTGGGAGCCCGTAAAAGAAGTAGGCGATGTGGTGCACTTCCGGCGACGAGATGGAGACAGGACATTCCGCGGGAGATCGGGACGATGACGAGAAGACCGGAGGACTCGGATCAGTCGGTATATCTCTCTTCCCTATCTTGTAGTTAGCTAGGACTAATTAATGGCCCGATCCGGGTTTTAGTGCGCGGTGGTGCCGGTTTGCTAGTTTGCAAAATTATAGTTTTTCGCTTCCGCATTTTTGGCGTCGGATTGACGGCCGGGGCGCCGCCGTGCACTTACACTAATCAGGAAACCTCCCACTGTAACGTCAAATTCTCCTCCAAACCTGAAAGAAGAATTAGTCAGGATCACCCGAGGAGTAAACCAACTCATCAGTGGGAATCGGGATCCAACTTTCATCGCATGATAACGTGACGGAATCCACTCACGTTATCACACTCCAGAAGGTATGCGCATGCCCGGAAAGTTTCAGTTTCTTTAGAAACTCCCGATGTGATTTTTACCCCATGCTCTTATGACCTTGGCGAAGGTCAACAAATCATAAGTCACATGTCAAGTTCTACCCGTCATTTTCTACGTTAATTTGAACCCACCCGTACCTACCCTTGACTTTGGCCAACAAGGCAGTATGACTGTCCCAAACCAACGCATCTATCTATGCAGCAGAAAGGTAACAAGCAGCTACCATACACTATGCCTTGACGAAGGCCAACAAACATAGCCTGAATACTACGTGCTACCCGTCTGAAATGACGGAGGGCTACGAATGGTTTTTGGCGAAAAACCTTTAACGTAATGAACTTCATATCGTTGAAGGAACCGGATAGGTTTTTATAAAAATATAGTGACGAAAACCTTTGCTAAAGAGGTCACTCCCGGTGAAGGGATCTCGGCTCTTTCCCCTTAGAATGAGGTGCGGGATATTCCAACTGAATACCACGATGCAAAGCAAAAGTAATCGACTATAGTGAAGTTATTGCCCTGACGCAAACTTCTGTCCAAGGGGTCACTCTCGGTGAAGGGATCTTGGCCCTTGCCTGGTCGACTGAGGTGCTGGATATTCCAACTGAATACCACTGTGCAAAACAAAAGAGAACGTCCTTGCAATAACAACTTTTTGAAAAATGTTCCAACAACATCAGAATAGGTTTGTTTAGCTTGCATTGATCCGAATCAACGCAGTCCCATCAACTGATCACACCAATAAAGAACGAAAATAATGATGTACGTATATGCCATCCGCATTCGCCACTGGGTCCCGTCATCACCCGTTAGGTTACTTAACTAACGACAGAGCGGGGACTGGACTAGCGCAGATGCAAAACATATACAACATCTTCTACTATATATATCAATATATAAAATTCGCTCAAGGCGTGATAAAATGCAACATCACAGAAATGTAATAAGCATCACAGAACAATACAGATATCTGGGATCCCCGGGTTTCATAGAGCCGCTACTGAAACCTGACATTCCCCTGGTCGTGTGGATAGCCTGTGCAATGAAATCCTAGACCCCTACGGGCGCGGCAATTTACCCGCCAAAACCTGAAAGGAGGCAGCCCCTTCAGCAACTTGAATGGACCACCCAGCACTTCATGGAATCCGGTAACTTGGGCACCCCTCCCTGGGTCAACCTGTACCCCCTATGAGTGCGGCGAATAGCCCGCCAATTCTAGAGTGAAGCCCCCTCCGTCTGAACTCCATGAGATGCGGGCCCGTTGCCCTCTAGAACTCGGCTACTCGTGCACCCCTCCATGGGGTAATCCTAGTACAGAAAGTAAAAATATACATACAACGGGTACATCGACCTCAGCCCGGTCGTGCCCCAAAAGAATAATATACAAACAGGCAGTGACGGCAGTCCACATGTCGGACGCTCGCCCCGCAATATCAAATGTACATATACAACCAAACTGTACTAACATTGCATCCAGGCTATCCACCATGACAAATCCGCAACATCACAGCACAACACAGAATATCAACGTGAATGTCACGTTCGCAAATCCGTCTAAAAGGGCTATAGCAGTTAGACATGATTTACCGATCAAATGACATTCACGGTCGCAGATATAATGTAAATACTGTGATCTAACATGTTTAAAATTTTCGATCGACTAAATTTCCCGTAGTGGGCCACAAGCACTACTGTAGCACTCAAAATAAATATGGGCCCAAAAAGAATATACCAGAAACCCTATTTCCATATCAGAAAACCACTGTAGAAATTTGGTGCAGTTTGGCCACAAAACGGCGGCGGATCCGCGGCCAAAACGTGGTTTTGGCCGCTGATCCGCCGCTCTACAGTAATATCAGCCGACTAAATTTTTACAGAATTCTTATAAAACCCTGCACGTATTTTTGCAATGCACTAAATAATTTTTTGACCACTGCAAAAATTCGACAGAAACTGATGCATGGAAACACGGTTTTTGGAAAATCCGTTCGATCGAACTTGTAAACACGTTAGAGCAAGCTAGACTAGGTAATTGGCCTGTCTCTGATACCAGTGTAAGTGCACGGTGGCGCCCCGGCCGTCATTCCGAGGCCAAAATGCGGAAACGATATTTTTCTTTAACTTTTTAAGACGGCGCTACCACGTACTTTAAACCCGGATCGGGCCATTAACCTAATTCTAGCAAACTAGAGAATGGGTAAAAAGCTATACCGAGCGATCCGTGTCCTTCGGTCTTCGGCCTCCATCCCGATCTCCCCACGGAATCTCCGGTCTTCATCTCCTCTTCGGAAAGGGCACCACATCGCCGGGTTCTTTTACAGGCTCCCACCTCTGGACCGAGGCAACTCGGGCATGAAGTTGGCGAGCCGACGTGTCCAAGGTTGCTATAGACTATATGTAGATCACTGGGTCTCATGGGGTTATTGGAAGTTGCCATTTTGGTGGAGGAATGAGATGTGAAATTTTGTGATGAACTAGAGAACTTTTTCAAGCCAAATGAGAGCCAAAAAACTCTATAAAATTTTGACATCCCCAACCCCAAGAGAAGTGGCCGGCCCAAGCTCCAAAAGAGAGGAGGGAGTGTGAGTGTCATGTAAGAAAGAATGATGAGTGATGAATAATGATCACTACTAAGTCAAAAAGCCCATCACTCATCATATCTCAAAAGTCAAGCCATGATGAACAAAGAATCAAATGATGGTTGAACCATCATGAAGCTATCATAAAAAGTCTTCTTCATAATAAAATGCACAATTGCAAAAAACCTCCTCCACCAATTTTCAGCCAAAGAAAGAAACAAAGGAAAATGGCCGAAACGGAAAACAAACTGGCAACTCAAAAAAACCGATCCCGTAATAAATTACAGGAAAACCCCGCGACTGTATATACATACCCGCATTTGTATTCCGACCGAATATGAATGCAATGAGACAAAATCTACAGTGTACAATCCTAGGATCCGGCTTAAACCAAAGCCCGCTAGTATTATCCGCCCGATTATGATCCGTGTAATACAGCACGTATAAGATCGAACCCTGCCATATCTCCATACGGCCTCTACAGCGTTTCGCCCGAAACTTGAGAAACTGTCTGTGGGGAACTCTAAAGACTCGTCAATACTTTGGCTGTGGATTTATCCACTAGCACGTCAGAGGTATTAGCCATACGTAACGGGCTACTAGGTATTGACCAAAAGGGACGTCGATGAGCGAACTCATCTTGACACCCTACTGAGCCTGTCCGTGACAATATCCGTACAGTCCGGTCCGTTCGTCTATGAGCATCGCATGGCGGGCCTAGGGGGTTGGTAAAAGTCAGACCCCAAAAAGCGGTAGAAATCGTGTCGGAGTGTAGCCTAGAACACCCTGGGATACTACTGGAATACCTACCAGTAAATCTCCTGCCTTGGCCAAGGACTTCGTGTAATGGCTCTCCTATACACAGCGCGACCTCACCCCCAATACCGGGAGAGATGAACCCCTGCAAATCCGCTCACTGCCTCCCTGTTGCTCGGGACTGTACCCAACTAAAACCTGTTTGCATGACTCCTTTGAGCCATGGTAGGGTAGTAATCAAAGTACGGTGGGAACTCACACGAGACAAATGACGATCTCAGGTCGATGAACTAACCTGTACACATGTCACCAGGGAACTGCTATCTGACGTCAGGTATAAGACCAACTAGCATGTTCCCGGCGAGTCCTGTCCGGTGTACTCATGACCCAATGAGCACCTGTATACATCTTAGGTGAACCAACTGACACCAGTGGCTTGTGAGACCGGCCACCGCCCCTCGTCGGGGTCTCGACTGTATACACTAGTCTACTCTGGAGTATCGATGCCTTGTCTCGAAAACTCCCACGACAAGGGACCTTTTAAGGATGTGCTTATAGACCCCAGCTCCCACGTATATGATCGCCATCATACTGCTGGCCATCAAGCAAGAATCCTAAGGGCTCTATCAACGCGCAATAGTGACCTGTAAGGTCACCTAAAGCAGTACACGATGATAAAGATAAACCAGATAGCATACTATCATCTTGAGTAAGACTATCTTACCGGCATAGGTCTTCCCTCAATCATTTCAATCACGAGCCTGTGATCCAATAATTGACTCTGAGGGCACTATATCCAACACATAATGGGTTAAGAAACTACTGATAACATTTACCAGTAAATCTCTAAAACATCCCTGTCCAGGGACTACCCTGTCATGGCCAATCGAGCACAGCACGACATCTACCCCCAATACCGAGAGAGACGAAATCCCCTCCTATCACTCATTGGCTCCATGTGACTCGGGACTGTACCCAAAAACCACCGTTTTGCATGTCCTCTTGAACGTGGTAAGGTGGAAATCAAAGCACAGTGGGAATCACACAAGACTCTATGACGATCTCGGGTCTACAGACTAACCTGTACCAGTGTCACCAGAAAACTGCTATCTGACTCAGGTATAATACCATCTAGGAGTTCTCAGCGAGTCCGTCCAGTGTACCCAGTCTCACTGAGCACCCGTATACCATCTCTGAGGTCAAACACCAATGGATATGGGATCATCCATCGCCTATCACATGGGTCGAGAAGCGTATACGCTAGTCTACTCTGGTATATCGATGCCCCGTCTCGATACACCCATGACTAGGAACATTAAAGGATAAACATATGGACTACCATGGCCCCACTAGTATGATCTGCGTCATAATCCTGGTAGTCAAGTACACATCCTGAAGGATTTACCAACATATAACCATAAGACAGTAAGAGACAAGTATATATGTTAAGATAAAGAGCAACCAGATAGCATACTATCATGTCGAGCAAGAAAGTCCTTTCTATATATGTCCAAGCATCCACTATAATATACATCATATGTACAATAATGGCCTCTAAGGCATACATACAACTAACAATCTCCCACATGCGCTAGGGCCAGCTGTTGTAGTATCGCATACCCAATATCTCGAAGAGTCTCTCGAACTGTATCTAGGGAATGGCCTTCGTGAGTGGATCCGCAGTGTTGTTCTTCGTGTCAACTCTTCTGACCTCGATCTCCCGGCGATCAACTATCTCCCGGATCATGTGATACCGCCTGAGAATATGCCTGGATCGCTGATGGGACCTTGGTTCCTTGGCCAAAGCCACCGCTCCATTGTTATCACAATACAAAGGTATTGGATACTCAATGGATGGAACCACTCCAAGTTCAGTTATGAACTTCTTCATCCAGACGGCCTCTTTGGCAGCATCGTTGGCAGCGATGTTTTCAGCCTCCATCGTCGAGTCTACCACGGTTTCCTGCTTGGAACTCTTCCAACATACTGCCCCTCCATTGAGGGTAAAGACAAATCCCGAGTGTGATTTAGAGTCGTCCTTATCACTCTGGAAGCTCGAATCGGTAAAAGAATCCACTTGGAGTTCTCCGTTACCATACACCAAGAGCATCTCTTTAGTCCTTCTCAAGTACTTGAGAATGCTCTTCACAGCTGTCCAGTGACTCTCTCCTGGATCTGCTTGATACCTACTCACTACACTTAGTGAGTATGCTAAATCGGGTATGGTACATAGTATCGCGTACAAGATAGAGCCTACTGCCGAAGCATAGGATATCCCTTGCATGCGAGCTCTCTCCAAATCAGTCTTGGGAGACATCTTTTTAGAGAGAGTGATTCCTGAGATCATGGGTAGAAACTCACGCTTGGATTCTTCCATACTAAACTGCTTTAGTATGGTGTCAATATACACAGATTGGGACAATGTCAGTATCCGTTTAGATCTATCTCTATAGATCTTAATCCCCAAGATGTAGGAGGCATCTCCTAGACCTTTCATTGAAAATCTTTATGATAAGAATAGCTTGACCGATTGCAGCATAGGAATATCATTTCCTATGAAGAGTATGTCATCCACGTACAATACGAGGAAGACAACCTTACTCTCTGCCACCTTCTTGTATATACAAGGTTCATCTTCGTTTTTGACGAAATCAAACTCTTTGATAACGACATCAAAACAGATGTTCGAACTCTGCGATACTTGCTTTAACCCGTAGATGGATTTAAGCAGCTTGCACACCTTTCCGCTGCTCCCACTGTCTACGAAGCCCTCTGGCTGAGTCATGTACATGCACTCTTCCAAATCACCATTTAGAAAGGCGGTCTTAACATCCATTTGCCAGATTTCGTAGTCGTGGTATGCAGCAATGGCAAGTAGGATCTGGATGGACTTAAGCATAGCCACTGGAGAAAAGGTTTCGTCATAATCCACACCTGGTCGTTGACGAAAACCCTTTGCAACAAGTCTAGCTTTGAAAGTCTCAACTTTTCCATCTATACCAAGTTTCTTCTTAAAGATCTATTTGCACCCAATGAGTTTCACACCTTTAGGAGCAACTTCCAAAGTCCATACTTTGTTGGTGTACAAGGATTCCATCTCAGATCGCATTGCATCCAGCCACTTCACAGAGTCCCCACTTGTGATGGCCTGCTCGAAGCTAGTTGGGTCATCATCCTATATAATGCAATCCTCGCTTCCACCATCAATAAGAAAACCGTAGTATCTCTCAGGTGGATGAGGAACCCTACTAGATCGAAGAAGAGGCTGAGATTCGTTGGGAGCTATCGAATCCTCTGGTTCTACCAAATCTTCTGTCGCAGTTTGTATAGCTGGAACTTCTTCCAGTTCTACCTGCTTGCCACTAATTTCTTTTTCAAGAAATTCCTTTTCTAAAATGGTGGCATGTTGATTGATCCAAATTCTCGATGTTGTTTAGTAAAATGTAAAGTGTTCGCAGTCAAAGAATTTTGTAAACCGCAATCAATAACGGTGTCGTTTGAAGCAATCGTTAGTGAGCACGGGTCGTCCACTAAGATTCGTGTATCTGATCTATCTTGTTTTAGATGAATTGAAAGAAAATAGTAAAGAAAAATTCAAGAAAGAGATTCATGATTTAATTGAGTTGTCATTTCAAGAAAATCAAGAAAACATTCAAGAATTTAAGAAAGATTAAGAATATATCCAAGATCAATATCGGTTATCAAGAGAATGTAGAAAAGCTTGTAGGATTCGATCAAATTAGTAGCAATGATGAATCTAATAATGACTAATCTTATCTATTGATAAATTGTAGCTAGATCGATGGTGATAAATGAAGATTAGGGATCTATTGAAGAAACTAGGGTGTCTCCATCACCATCCCTTATCTTTTCATTGATCATCATTCAAATCTAGCCTCTAGCAAAGAAGATCATCAATCATTTGATCCCTAATTTGCAACGAAATAATCAAGAATGCGATCTCGCTCCAAATTAGGTCATTGATAATTCTTTTTCCTAAAGTTCACAAATCTCATAAGACTTAAGATTAGTATTAGGATTTTATCATCACTTGATCTACCAATTCTCTCGAATCCTTTACAAGAGGAGATTTCACTCACACATCATGAAAAAAGAATAATCAAGAATGAGATATTTCATAATGCAAGAATCTAAAGAAAGCAAAACTAAGAGTAATAATCACCTTTATTAATTCTTCTTCAAATTTACACAATTCCTCAATTCGAGGTACAAGAATAAGCTCTCGATCGATCCTTTGAAGAAGTGAATTTGTCGTCGATCTTTGCTTGGCTCGATCATCGTGAGAAGTGGATCGGTTGCGGATCTTTTGCTCCGATGACGATCGGCGTTGCGATAAAGGATCTTTGGATGCCTTCGCTTGATAATGCTCTCAATTGAATCTTGATTTGGATTTGGATCTTGAATTGAATCTCAAGTTGTGTCACTCAAATTTTTACCACCATCCACCAACAACCTTTTACCTTAGCCCTAGATCCTCTTTTATAGATCTCAAATCAAGCTTCCCTCATAAGCTAGGATGTTACAAGAAGCGTTCTAGAATAAGGTTTTTACAAGGAGCCTTCTAGAATATAGTTGTTAGAAGGAGCCTTCTAGAATAAAGTTGTTACAAGAAGCCTTCTAGAATAAGTTTGTTACAAGGAGCCTTCTAGAATAAGGTTGTTACAAGAAGCCTTCTAGAATATGGTTGTTACAAGGAGCCTTCTAGAAGAAGCTTGTTATGAGGAGCCTTCTAGAATGAGATTGTTACAAGGAGCCTTCTAGAATGAGGTTGTTATGAGGAGTCTTCTAGAAGAAGCCACATGGTAATTTAGTATCTCAAGGAAGCTAGGAGGTTAGAATGAAGCTTCTGGAGAGATATTGACTGCTGACGACCCTACTCGGCCTCGGATCCGCGGCAACTCGGCCCACTCGGCCGCGGTTCCGTGGCCATATGACTGGATCTCTGCATCATATTTCTGGGGTAACTTCGTGATGGTCTTTGGGTGTTGATTTGATGTCTGGAATCTTCTAATGTTTGCTTGGTTGCTTCCATATTTTAAGTCTTTGACTTGCTGGGAATTATCGACACTTTTGCGATTCCGGTTCTTTGACCTGAAGAATTTTCTGCACACAATCTTGATAAAATGTTGAGAGATATAGAATATTATGCATGACATACTAAACATACAATTTTCTTCATAATGCCGGTTATAAAGTACAACACATGGTAATTGGTATTTTCCAGATGATTCTTGTAATATGTGTCATATTTATAACAAACACCCTTAGATGATTAAAATAATGAGGAAATTGATATGTTACAGAATGCAATATTTTCGACTGAAAAAATTCCCCCAAACTTAATTTTGATCGTCTCGAGTAAACATCTTTTATTCAGGTAAAGGAGAAAAGAAGAAGAGAAAGAAAAAGAAAAAAGTAACTAGCACACTTTCGTAGGCAACACGATTGCACTGAGCACGTGCAACAAGCCTTTAAATCTCTAGATGTCCCTAGTAGGATGAGTGTTGTCTCCTGAGGGTTTTCAGCGGATTGCACCTACAAAATCCCATAATAAAAGGAAGACTGTGAAAGTTACATATAAAGATAAGAATTGTAAAAGAAAAACTTTGAAAATTAGAGTTTCCAACTATACTAGCTTTTCAGTTGTCATGAGCCCTATCTTAATAGTCATGAAAAGATGTTAGAAATCACATCATCCCTCAATAAAACATTGTTTTTATTCTTCATTCCTACCTTTCTTCCAAACATCGATCATATACCCATACGTGTGTGTAAAATACATCCCTACACTCGGAGAATTCAATTCAAGCTATCATACTCTTGTCCATCTATCTCAGTACTTTTTAATCAATGAATATTTAGATGGATTTGCTCACACATTTTTCATGCGACCGTTAATACTTCTTGAAGTACAAACCGACCGATTACTCATGTGCTTGCAGAGTAGGCGTATTTAAACTTTTCCTAGTCTTGCAACACCTAAGGTTTAGCAGTGACTCCCAAACCAGTTGTTCTAAGGCACTAGGTGATGAAGCACCCTTGCTATATTTTTTATGCTGCCTTGGTGATAACAAAACCAGTGTTCATTTTTCTTCACCATTTTATATTTTCTTCATTTATTATTTTCTTCATACTTTGGTTTTTAGACAAGAGCATTTCAAGGTATCCTCTACTATCCCGAGTTTCAAAACGTGTGTAAGTGCGAATAGTAGGGTATCAACATTCAAATATTTGGCTTCCAGAATGGGAACTATTTTTCAGACTTATTTTTATTCTCAGATTAGTGACTTTCTTTATCTTACTAACCCTTGGGACAACGGCTCATAACTACTTATTACTAGTTTCATTTAAGAAAACTTCTAACTTTCTTAGTTTTCTTAAATTTTTTCCAATCTTTTGAATGTAATTTTTCACTATCTAATCTTTTATGATCTTATTAAATATTAAATAAATTTTTTTATATGTTTTATATGTTTTGTGCTTATGCAAAGTATGATGCAAAGTGATGCGTAAATAAGCACAAACCTCCCCCAAACTTGTTTTCAACAGTGTCCTCACTGTTGTTATCTGTTGGATCACAGAAACCTATAAGCTTGGGAGGAAATTTATTAACGGGGGCAATAAATATGATCGTGAAACTCTCCCCCAAATTTATTCTTTTCACTCACCTCCATTCTAAAGATGATACAGTATTTTACCAGACATGGAGGTGAGACGGAGGAATTTTAATCAAGATAAGGCAGCTCCTGTAAAAACAGGAGATCCTCCATGGGGTCAGTGGAAAAATACGGTTTTAATCTATGTCCATTTACTTTGAAAATTGTACCGTTTTCAAAATTTTCAACCTCAACTGCCCCGTGCGGGTATACATACCACACAACAAAAGGTCCTTTCTACCGAGATTGTAGTTAACCCGCATGAAGATGGAGTCGTGAATCATAAAGAAGGACTTGTTAACCAGGTGTAAAAGTTTTTCTCAAATTATTTTTATCGTGAAATACCTTAGTCCGGTTCTTTACAATCACAGTATTATCATAAGCTTCATTGCGGAGTTCGCTTAGCTCGTTTAATTGCAGCTTCTGAAAGTTGCAGGCTTTGATTTAAGTCAAAGTTAAATTCTCTAATGGCCCATATTGCTTTGTGCTCAATCTCGACTGGAAGGTGACAAGCCTTTCCAAACACTAGTCTGTAAGGAGATATACCTAGATCGGTTTTATATGCAGTTCGAAATGCCCAAAGAGCATCCGTCAATTTGGTTGATGTTCACACCATAATATTGTATTATTATATTCCCCATTCTTATTCTTTTTATAAATAAACAGGTGCTTTTGACGAATGTCTGCTACATGTTGTAGGTTACAGGTTCGTGGATTTAAAACAGTGAAAACGATGAAAAGACGATGCAAAAGTGGACTTTGACCATCAAATAGGAGGATCTTAGTCAAGCCTACATCGAAAGACAGTTCACAATTAACAAGGCAACGCAAGGTCCAAGAATACAAAGCAGACGGTTAAAAATCCATTGCAAATTGTTCACTGAAGATCTGGAACCAATGTAGAAGCCCAGATGGAGAAAATACTAAATAAATGAAAACCCCAAAGAACCCTGAAGCAGCCCAGGAAAAATATTCATCTGATCTCACCAAAGGGCCGCGGAACCGCGGCCCAAGCCCGCCATTACCGCGGTTCCGCGGCCGTATAATGCCCGGAGGTTATGAAAATTTTACCAAAACTCGTGACGGCTCTGAAAAGATTTCCTAGGGGTATATTTGTAATTGTAGA
Organism: Agapanthus africanus; assembly: GCA_030015575.1. Classification (NCBI taxonomy): domain Eukaryota; kingdom Viridiplantae; phylum Streptophyta; class Magnoliopsida; order Asparagales; family Amaryllidaceae; genus Agapanthus; species Agapanthus africanus. The sequence goes on from CM057341.1 coordinate 564,144,362, forward strand.
CATACGGATCAAAATGTAACCTAGGGTTTCCTATTCTCTATAAATAGGAACTCTAAAGATTGTAAACTTTATGCCTCCTTTTAATAAAATACAAATTTCTTTATGGAGAGCATCGGTGCCTCTCTTCAATTCATCTATTCAGATCTGACAACCCTGCGTAAATGGTTGGAGAGATTCATCTGTAAAGTAAGTAGATTTATTTATTTCCTTGCCCTAGATAATTTCAATTCCTGCCCTAGATTAAATTTATTTTCCTGCCCTAGTATAGATTTTATTTATCTGCCCTAGTTATAACTTTCAATTAATTGCCCTAGGTAGAATAATTAGGTTTTTAGATTTAATAACCAATCCGAACACACTTCGGAATTAACTCATTAGCGCGATTAGGAGATTCACAAAATCCCTATGGACCGACCCGTACTCACCGGCTAGCTTCATGCGACGTCGTTCTTGATTGCGGTAATAGATAGTTTTTGACATACAAATCAAATGGCGCCGTTGCCGGGGATGGCGTGTTATTTCCTTTTTGCAATTTCGGGTTAATCTTAATAAAAAAAATCATAAAAATCTGAAAAATCAAAAAATCAAAAAATATATATATTTTGTTATTTTTGGATGGGATACTTTGTTGTTTTAATTTTGCAGGATACACGAAAATCGGATCTGGAAATTTCCAGAAAGCAAAACAGAAAACAACACATCAGAACAGAGGTAGATTGCCACCATAGAGCCGTACGATTTTTTTTTCAGGACCCGATCCCGCAGAACAACCGCGGAACCGCGGCCTTGATGAGCCAAAAACCGCGGAACCGCGGCCTCTTTGACTGTTCATCGCAAAATTTTGGCACGGTTTGATTTCTAATTCTCCCCTCTGTAAATCCCTATATATTTTTTCTGGAAATTCCTGCAAGATTTTGTGCACTTTAAAAAAATATATTCCCTTCCAAATAACGATCTTGTGCAGGATTTTTGGGCCCAGCTTGAAATTAGATTGCAAGTAATATTTTGTTGTTGCATATCTTGTGTTGAAAATCTTTTTGCAACAAAATTTTCCTAATAAAGAGAAAAAGAATAAAAAAAAGAATAAGGAAAATTTTATAGAAACTTGCAAAGATTTTTAGCCGCAAATAAATCCTTGCACCACAATAAACTTTCCTTCTTTCCCCTTCTTTTAACATGGGTACCCCACATAATAAATCACTTGCCGAACTTTGGTATCCCGAACCTAATTTTGCGTCGTATGTCAATTTGTTCGGTCAATTTAAAGACGATCCCTCCTTGCCAAAAATATCTTTGAAAGATCAAATAGAGGCGTCTAGGAGAAACAGTTTGACTTTTCAACCCACTTTGTGTCAACCAAGTCAACCTTTACCACTTCCATATGTTGATACCTCTTTTTCAAGTCCTCCTGTCACTTCTAAGCCGATGTCCATTGCTGAGCATATTGCTCAATATCGCAGTCGATCTTTCACCCCTCTCCACTCATCATGTTCTAGGGATCCACACGATTATTCACCTTTTTATCCACATGTTGACCCTACACCTGACCAACCACCCACTTCCGACCAGTCCTACCCGACCTTCCCACCTTCACTAGACATGTTTCTACACAACCTGTTGGGAGTTTTGCATATCCATACCATTTTGAATCTTTTGTCGAAACCCCATCACCACCTAAGTCTAGTTTGGAAGAGTCGTTGGAGGCTTATATCTTAGCAACAAACAAAATGACTAGGAATATGGAAGCGTCCGTGGCCGCCCTTATGCAACCTAGTGAACCGGTAGCTAGTTTTCCACTAGCTCCAAATTTTTCAATGTATAAGGAGGCGGTAGGACAGAGTGAGAATGTGAGAGGATTTCCAAATCAAACCTACCCTTATCCTATTGAAGCCCACACCTCCGGTTTTCCATCGATTGTCCAAAATGATGAGTTGTGTGATTTTGTAGTGTTTGATTTGCTAAATTGTGAAGAACACCTTTCGAGTGAAACCACACCTAATCATTTCGATCTTTACACCTCCCAGCTAGAACCTAAATCGATAAATATCCATGCTTTTGATGAGGTGTCAGAAAAAATTGATTTTCACTTGATTGAGGATATATAGACGCCGGGAAAATTTTGGATGATGAACCCGTAGATTTGATTGAAATTTTATGTCCAATTCATCATCCCGAGTCATTAAATGCTTCTCCCGAACTTCATATGCGTCTTGATTTTGATGATAATGGCATGGATGAATTGAATTTTGAGGAGAATTATAAGGATAGTGGTGAGGAGAGTTTTGAGGATCATATTGAGGTTGAACCATTTTTGTTTGATGTGTCTGATTTTCCAATCCATCCTCTTGAACCTTTAACTAAATCACCCTCCCTCCTTTCCATCGTTCCGACTACGCTTGAAGACTGTGAGCCTGAAAATTTTTCCTTTGAGTCTGACACAGTTCTCACAGATGAGTGTTTCACTTTTCCGGACGATGTTGATGACTCACCTCCCGAGTTTGAGTCCTTTACTTTTTCAGATGAGTTAGTTGAACCATCAGACTCGGTTGCTTACAGTAATTTCGAACCACTGATGGAATCTTTTAAGTTCGAGACAGTTTACTACGGTGAGAATGAGACTATCCTTAATTCACTCCCTTTCGTCCTTCCTATCATTCCGACCGTGCAAGAGACTGTTACGCTTTCATCTCCTATACCAAGTTCGACGTACCCATGTTTTCTTGCGAATCTTAAGGGATTTGACCCTATTTCACGACGGGTTGATAGGTTAGCGCAATTGCTTTTAACACATCGGTCATCACAAATTGCGCTAATTTATTTGCTCGATTTACACCCTCAAGATCGCGCGACCCTTCTTTCTCCTTTCCGCCACTCTTCTCCCCCACCGAGACCATATTCTACCATTCTTCTTTCCACACGGTCTCGCGTGTTTCTTATTTCTTTCCTCCACACCCCATTCTTGCACCAACTATACCATTGCCACGATAAGATTTTTGAATGGTTGTTACTAACCTTTGGCTTATGTAAGGCCAAGCTTAAGTTTGGGGGGAACCTTGTGTATATATGTATATATATTTTTTGTTTTGTTTTTCTATAAAATAAAAAAAAATTAAATTTTTTTTTTCAAAACATTAAAAATATATAAAAATTGTATACATAAATAAACAGGGGAGTGCCAGTATTTTGATCCTCTTGGTTTAGCATGACAGTGAGGACACTGTCAAGTTCAAGTTTGGGGGTATGCTCGGTACGTCTTCTTCCTTCGCATTCATTTGTACATATTTTTTTTGCATTTGCATACTTATTTGAAAACCCATAAAAATTAAAAAATTTTAAAAATTTTAAAAATTATTGTATTCAATTTTGGTCTAATTGACTTGAGTTTGACAAATAGGTTAACTGGCTAGGAACATCTAGATCTTAGACTTAGTAAATTTAAAACCCTAAAAATAACCTTCCTTAAAGTTTAACGGTAGAGAGTATATGTCTTTGTAGTTTATTTAGAAATAGGCAAATTTTGGGTTCACATTTTGGGCTAAGTTGAAACAAGGGAAGAGTATTGATGTTCTTATTAGAGTATAAGTTTGAAAAATAGTTCCTAGCTTAAGTCTAAATTCTGAAAATGTATACCATACAAAATTGCATAATCACGCACCTTGAAACTTGGAATGGTAGAAGAGACCTTGAAATGCACTTGTCTAAAATCCTTAGTACAATGAAAATAAAATTTAAAAAAAGTGTGAATAAAGAATAAAAAAATGAACACTGGTTTTTGTGATTACTTAAGGCTGTAAAAATAGAAAAATATTTAGCGAGGGTGCTTCATCACCTAGTGCCTTAGACCAACTGGTTTGGGAGTCACTGCTAAAGCCTTGGGTGTTGCAAGACTAGGAAGCACGCTTTAAAGTGCTAACACATCTTGTAATCGGTCGTTGGTAGCTCAAGAAGTATTAACGGTCGCATGAAGGATGTGTAAGCAAAATTCATTTAAATTCACCTACTAATAAGTACTTTGGACAACGGACAAGGGTATGATTGCTTGATTTGAATTTCCAAGTGTAGGGGTGATTTATACACACACGTGGGGATATGTGATTGGAGTTTAGATGAGAGAAGGAGTGAAGAATAGAACTTGTATCTTTAGTAGAATTGATAAAAATTCCTAAGTGGAGATGGAACCCTAGAAGGAAAACTTAAGAAATGCCGAAAGCTATGTAAGTCTACAGAACATATATAATCTTAAGTTAAATAATGAGGACGTATGAAGAATAAGGGTGGATAATTTACGAGTCGACGATAATAGAATTCCTTGTTAGAAAACCTAATTGGAGAACAAAAGTCGAAAAGCCGAATTGATAGGATTTTGTGGGTAGTATCCGCTGAAAACCCTCAGGAGACAACACTCCTCCTACTAGGGACACCTAGAGGTTTAACGGCTTGTTGTATGAGCTCAGTGCAATCGCGTCTCCCTGCGAAAGTGCGGTTAGGTTAGATTTTAGTGAATAGAAATAAGTTTGCTCGAGGACGAGGAAAAGATAAGTTTGGGTGTATTTGTTCACACCATAATATTGTATTATTATATTCCCCATTCTTATTCTTTTTATAAATAAACAGGTGCTTTTGACGAATGTCTGCTACATGTTACAGGTTACAGGTTTGTGGATCTAAAACAGTGAAAACGATGAAAAGACGATGCAAAAGTGGACTTTGACCAACAAATAGTAGGATCTTAGTCAAGCCTACATTGAAAGACAGTTCACAATTAACAAGGCAACGCAAAGTCCAAGAATACAAAGCGGACGGTTAAAAATCCATTGCAAATTGTTCACTGAAGATCTGGAACCAATGTAGAAGCCCAGATGGAGAAAATACTAAATAAATGAAAACCCCAAAGAACCCTGAAGCAGCCCAGGAAAAATATTCATCTGATCGCACCAAAGGGCCGCGGAACCGCGGCCCAAGCCCGCCATTGCCGCGGTTCCGCGGCCGTATAATGCCCGGAGGTTGTGAAAATTTTACCAAAACTCGTGACGGCTCTGAAAAGATTTCCTAGGGGTATATTTGTAATTGTAGACATACGGATCAAAATGTAACCTAGGGTTTCCTATTCTCTATAAATAGGAACTCTAAAGATTGTAAACTTTATGCCTCCTTTTAATAAAATACAAATTTCTTTATGGAGAGCATCGGTGCCTCTCTTCAATTCATCTATTCAGATCTAACAACCCTGCGTAAATTGTTGGAGAGATCCATCTGTAAAGTAAGTAGATTTATTTATTTCCTTGCCCTAGATAATTTCAATTCCTGCCCTAGATTAAATTTATTTTCCTGCCATAGTATAGATTTTATTTATCTGCCCTAGTTATAATTTTCAATTAATTGCCTTAGGTAGAATAATTAGGTTTTTAGATTTAATAACCAATCCGAACACCTTTCGGAATTAACTCGTTAGCGCGATTAGGAGATTCACAAAATCCTTGTGGACTGACCCGTTCTCACCGGCTGGCTTCATGCGACGCCGTTCTTGATTGCGGTAATAGATAGTTTTTGATATACAAATCAGTTGACCAATCTTTTCGATTTTTAGAAACAGTTTTCTCCAAGATTTGTTTGGTTTGTCTGTTTGAAATCTCATTATGCCCGCTCGTTTGGGGATGATAGGGTGTGGAAAGTTTGTGGTTAATTGCATATTTCCGCATCAAAGTCTCGAAAGACCGATTGCAGAAATGTGTTCCGTTATCGCTAATGATAGCGCGTGGGTATCCAAATCGCGAAAAGATGTTTTCTTTTAAGAACTTAATGACAACCTTTTTGTCATTAGTGTGACAAGGAATAGCTTCCACCCATTTTGAGACGTAATCAACCGCAAGCAATATGTATAAATTCCCAAAGAAGTTGGGAAAAGGACCCATAAAGTCAATACCCCAAACGTCAAAAATTTCAACCACTAAGATGGGTTGAAGTGGCATCTCATTTCTCCGGGAAATCCTACCTGTTTGTTGACACTGTGCACAGGTTTTGCAATGATCAAATGCATCTTTGAATAAAGTCGACCAGTAAAAACCGCATTGCAAAACCTTCTCCGCCGTCTTTCGAGGACCAAAATGACCCCCACATGCCTGATCATGACAAAAAGATAGAACACTCTTGAATTCATCATTAGGGACACATCTACGAATGATCTGGTCAGGACAATACTTAAACAGATAGGGTTCATCCCAGTAAAAGTGTTTTACTTGGGATAGAAATCGATGTTTGTCCTGTTTTGACCATTCGCGGGGAATAAAACCCGTAGCAAGATAATTCACAATATCCCTGAACCAAGGTTCATCGGATAAATTCAAGAGTTGTTCGTCTGGAAAAGAATTATTGATTGGTAGGGTCACAGGTGAAGAAGAGATGCCCGAAAAATGGTCGGCTACAACGTTTTAACATTATTTCTTATCTTTAATAACAAGATCCAATTCTTGTAACAGAAGGATCCAACGTATTAGCCTACCTTTAGCATCCTTTTTCTCCAAAAGATTTTTCAAGGCGGAGTGGTCAGTGTACACAACAACAGGTGAGCCAATCAAGTAAGGTCTGAATTTTTCTAATGCGGATACAGCTACCAAAATATTCTTTTTCGGTAGGTGTATAGTTAATTTGAGCATCATTCAGAGTCTTACTTGCATAATAGATCACGTGTGGCATCTTTTCAATGTGCTGTCCTAAAACTGCACCAACTGCAAAATCTGATGCATCACGCATAAGCTCAAAAGGGTGGTTCCAATCTGGAGATGATAGAATGGGTGTTGTAGTGAGAGAGTGTTTCAATGAGTCAAATGCTGCCTCACAATCCGAGTCAAAGTGAAAGATTGTGTCCTTGGCCCAGAGAAGAGTTAAGGGTCTAACAATTTTGCTAAAATCCTTAATAAATCTCCGAAAGAAGCCTGCATGGCCAAGAAAGGATCGTATATCCTTGACACATTTGGGAATGACATCTATTTTAGCTTAGTCAATCTCAATGCCTTTTTGTGAAATAACATGTCCAAGCACAATTCCCTCTTGGACCATGAAATGGCATTTTTCCCAATTCAAGGTTAAGTTCTTCTCCTTACAACGAGTAAGAACTGTGTCAAGATGAGATAGGCAGTCAGCAAAAGAATCTCCAAATATCGAGAAATCGTCCATGAAAATCTCCAGAAAATTCTCGACCATGTCCGAGAATATCCCTATCATACACTGCTGAAATATAGCGAAAGCATTGCATAATCCAAAGGGCATGCGTCTGTAAGCAAAAGTACCAAAAGGATAAGTAAATGTGGTTTTATCTTGATCCTTTTTGGAAATAGGGACCTGGTTATAGCCAGAGTATCCGTCCATGAAGCAATAGTATTCACGTCCAGCTAAGCGTTCTATCATCTGGTCAATGAAAGGTAGAGGAAAGCGGTCTTTCCTCGTTGCGGCATTGATTTTTCTATAATCAATACATACACGCCACCCAGTTTGAGCGCGTGTCTGGATTAACTCTTTTGCCTCATTTGTTGTGACCGTGATGCCAGATATCTTAGGGATGACATGAATTGGACTTACCCATTAGCTATCAGAGATTGGGTAAATGATACCTCTGTCAAGGCATTTGACGATTTCTTTCTTCACCGTATCCTTCATGACGGGGTTCAACCATCTCTGTGGTTCTCGGGTTGGCTTGGCTTCATCCATCAGATGTATATGATGTTATACAATCAAGGGACTAATCCCTTTGATGTCAGCCATAGTCCAACCAAATGCCTGCCTATTAGATCTCAATACCGTCAAAAGCGCATTCTCTTGCTCTGAGGCTAGAGAAGCTGATATGATCACAGGCAAAGATTCATTCTCACCTAAATATGCATATTTAAGATGAGAAGGTAAAAGTTTGAGATCTAATGCTGGCGGAGAAACTATAGAAGGTGGGGTCATCGAATGATATTCAGATTCACAAAGAAGCTCGTAGCCTGCATAAGATATAGACTCGGAAGGTGAAGAGTCAAGAGTGTCAGACTCAGGAGTGGAAAGTGTGTCCTCACTAAGATGTGCAAGATCAAATATTGATGTGCTAGTGTCGTCGAGATTTTCAAAGCAAAGTTCATCAACTTCACAGCTTTCGGTAGCAATCTTGTAGACAGAACAGGCATCAAGTATGTGAGCAGAGGGTTCAGACAGCTGACTTCAAATTTTATAGATTTTCAGTTCAATTGTCATTTTTCCAAAAGATAGGTTCATAGAACCATTTCGACAATTAATGACAGCATTGGAAGTGGTAAGGAATGGTCGACCTAGAATCACCGGAATTTGGTTCTGTGGGTTTGCTACAGGTTGTGTATCGAGAACAATAAAGACCACAGGGAATATGAATTCCCCGACTTTTATCAATACATCCTCCAGTTCACCCCTAGGTTTGGTGATTGAACGGTTTGCCATTTGGAGAGTGCAATGAGCTGGTTTCAACTCTCCAATCCCTAACTGCTCATAAACCGAATATGGAAGCAGGTTAACACTTGCGCCAAGGCCAAGTAAAGCACGGTTAATGTTTTTACCCCTAATAGAAATCGATATCGTAGGACATCCAGGGTCCTTACGTTTCTTTGGTAACCGTGGGGTAAAAGCAGTGCTAATATTATTAGTCATGAAAACCTTTTTTGGCACTTGAGTCTTCCTCTTCCTAGTGCACAAGTATTTAAGAATTTTGGCATAAACGGGGACTTGTTGAATAGCATCTAGGTGAAGGATATTGATGTTAACATGTTTAAACATTTCCATAATCTTCTCCCTATGTGGACTCGATTTGTTTCCTCTTAACCGATTCGGATAAAGAGCTTTAGCAATAAGAGCTGGGTCTAACATTGGAGAAGGTGGTGAGTGTGGAACTTATCCCAGAATAGAAGTGGGTATCGTCTTTGGTGGAATAGAAGAGGTATGCTGAGGGTTCGAGCCGTGGGGAAAACGAAGAATAGGCTCGCAAGAAGGTGTTGGGGTAGACGAACAAGGATCAGAAGTTGAAGTAGATGTGGAAGGAAAAGTGGAAGTGAAAGCCGGGGTGTTATTGATTAACTCTTCATGATTATCAATCTCTTCACCGACTTGATTATTCAGCACTCTTCCTGATCTCAACGTTGTGATGGCATTCACATTGTAGTGTTGTGAATGTCTTAGATTCGGTAGGGGTTGAGACGGAAGTTTCCCTTTCTCTCTAGCGCTCATTTCGGCTTTTAATTGTACAATTTGTGCTTCCATCGATTTTATACTCTCAGCTTGGGAGGCAGAGTTTTTCTTTATATCATCGACAGAAGACTGAACCTCAGCCGAAACTTGCATGAAATTTTTCAGAATCAATTTCATGGTTTGTGCGAGTGAAGAGGATTCATCAGTACCGGTCAATTGCAAAGGATTATACGGTGCAGGTGTGTTGACTGGATTTTGAAAGTTTTGAGATTGGTAGGGGTGCTGACTTATTTGAAGTGGTTGCTGTTGTGGTAGAGGACCCCTTTGGAAATTATTTTGGTTTAGAACCGTGTTTTGAGTTTGTGATTGGTTCCAAGCAAAGTTAGGGTGATTCCTCCAACCCTGATTATAAGTGGAAGAATACGGATCGTTTCTAGGTCTTTGTTGGAAAGCAGCATTGGTATGCTCTTGACCTTGAAACGGAGAATTCAATGGACATTCTTTCGTAAGATGAGATGGATCAGAACAGCATCCACAGATAGTTTTGGAGAGTGACATCTGATTTAGGGAGGCTGCTAAAAATTTATGTTCCATAGCTTCGAGTTTCTTTTGCATTGCTGCCATGTTAGCTCTAACTTCTATGGAAACATCAAGTTGATGAATGCCACCCCTAAACGATGACTGGTTTACACTCTCCCACTGTAAAGTTTTTTCAGCGAAATCTTCTAAAAATCTCCTTGCTTCACCATCATCTTTATTCATGAAGGTGCCTTGACACATAGATTCAAGGCTCTGTTTTATTCTAGGATTAATGCCCTCATATATGATTCTGCACAGATTCCATCTAGGGATTCCGTGAGAGGACATTGAACTAACAGATCCTTGAAGCGTTCAAAACACTTCGAGAATGGTTCATTTCGAAGCTGGGTAAATTGATTTATTTCGTTACGGACTCGAGCTGTCTTATGATTGGGGTAGAATTTCTTTAGGAAAGCTGTTACGAATTCTCCAATTTGAAATAGAATTGCGGCTGTGTTATAAAGCCACTTCTCGGCTATATCGCACAAAGTGAATGGGAGAAGACGTAATCGCATAGCATCCACAGAAAGCTGTGAAGTACCCATCAAAGCGCATACATTTTCAAATTTAGTAATAAAGACATATGCGTCTTCAGACTCGAGACCGTGATATTTTGGTAGAAAATTGATGTATTGTGGTTTGATTTCAAAATTGTCCCCATTGGCTGGTGGAATGGTGAGACAGGTCGAAAGAGGACCTCGCATAGGGTAACATCTCTCATGGAGAGAGATGCGGGGTAGATTTTGCTCACCTACGGACGGTGGCAGAGTAGTGTTAAAGAAGTTCGATGGAGAACCGTCCATCGAATGGGTGTGGTAGTGGGTGAAGAAAAAGTAGACGTAGAAATATCGACTTCGGAGTCGATAGGAGGAACGCGGACAAGACGGGCACTAGAATCCCATGTCTAGCCGAGCATGCACTAAATGGTTTAGCACAAGTGGCAGCGTTAAGATAATTAAGGAAAAGATAAGTTGGTGTTTGGTTTGAAAAAGACGGATTTTTGAAAAATTCACACAAACAATGCACAAGCAACCCTAAATCTAGTGGTCACCAAGGTCAAGTCTCTAGACCGCTCCTAGACTTCCAGAAGACAAGTCGCAAGATAGATCATCTACTGCCTCTTTGCCCCTTCTGTGGCCAGGTAAGTGCCAGGTAAGTGGGAGGTTCTCCACTACGTAAATAGTGGGCCTAATTAAGTAACCACTTGCCTTAGACACCACAAAAGAAACGCGGATAAGCAATAGATTACCCACAACCTCCTTCTGTCCTAATTGAGTGTGACGGTCCTTAGAGTCATGTCTAGATATTTTTTTTAGTTAATGAGGGCGATGCGGATGCAAGTTTGTGATTTTTTGTGGCTTAGGAAGGGTAATGAACTCCCCACCTAATCTGAATTTGGTCTTTGCCCCTTAATTTCCGTGTTAAAAATGCAAACAACCAAGATCAAACACGCAATAATTTTTCTTTTTGCGGCGCTGCGAATTTTTCCAAAGAATCCTATAGAAATTGGTTAATGGACAGAGCAGGGAGGAGATAAGAAAGAAAGAGATTCACCTAGAAAATTTGGTGCACTGAATCCCTCAATTCACCGCGGAACCGCCGCGATATGCCTCTAACTGCCGCGAATACACAGTTTTATGACGAGATCCCTGCACAAAAATTGGTACAGATGCTTCTGTTTCCTCAATGAACTCCCTGAGATTCTCTGAAAATTTTACTCTCGCTCCAGAGATTCCAGATCTCCTTGCAACAAATCACAACGAATCGTTAAGCGCTTGTTGCAATTTTGATCTACAAATTCTGATGGAATAATAAATTTCCAACTCAAATTACAAAAAACGAACAAATTAGCACACTATCCCCGGCAACGGCACCATTTGATTGATCAATCTCCGTGTCGTGTTTTGAAAAGTGTAAAAGATCACAACCAAAGAAATTTTTACCGCAATCAACTGACGGTGTCTATTGTAGTTTAGTTGGTGAATGCAGATCGTCCACTGAGAAAGTGTGAATTGTTCGTTATCGTTTTAGTTGAATTGAAAGAAAATAGTAAAGAAAAATTAAAGAAAGAGATTCATGATTTAATTGAGTTGTCATTTCAAGAAAATCAAGAAAACATTCAAGAATTTAAGAAAGATTAAGAATATATCCAAGATCAATATCAGTTATCAAGAGAATGTAGAAAAGCTTGTAGGATTCGATCAAATTAGTAGTAATGATGAATCTAATAATGACTAATCTTATCTATTGATAAATTGTAGCTAGATTGAAGGTGATTAATGAAGATTAGAGATCTATTGAAGAAACTAGGGTGTCTCCTTCACTATCCCTTGACTTTTCATTGATCATCATTCAAATCTAGCCTCTAGCAAAGAAGATCATCAATCATTTGATCCCTAATTTGCAACGAAATAATCAAGAATGCGAACTCGCTCCAAATTAGGTCATTGATGATTCTTTTTCCTAGAGTTCACAAATCTCATAAGACTTAAGATTAGTATTAGGATTTTATCATCACTTGATCTACCAATTCTCTTGAATCTTTTACAAGAGGAGATTTCACTCACACATCATGAAAATAGAATAATCAAGAATGAGATATTTCATAATACAAGAATCTAAAGAAAGCAAAACTAAGAGTAATAATCACCTTTATTAAATCTTCTTCAAATTTACACAATTCCTCAATTCGAGGTACAAGAATAAGCTCTCGATTGCTCCTTTGAAGAAGTGAATTTGTCGTCGATCTTTGCTTGGCTCGATCACCGTGAGACGCGGATCGGTTGGGGATCTCTTGCTCCGATGACGATCGGCGTTGCGATAAAGGATCTTTGGATGCCTTCGCTTGTTAATGCTCTCAATTGACTCTTGATTTGAATTTGGATCTTGAATTAAATCTCAAGTTGTGTCACTCAAATTTTTACCACCATCCACCAACAACCTTTTACCTTAGCCCTAGAACCCCTTTTATAGATCTCAAATCAAGCTTCCCTTATAAGCTAGGTTGTTACAAGGAGCCTTCTAGAATAAGGTTGTTACAAGGAGCCTTCTAGAATATAGTTGTTACAAGGAGCCTTCTAGAATAAGTTTGTTACAAGGAGCCTTCTAGAATAAGGTTGTTACAAGGAGCCTTCTAGAAGAAGCTTGTTATGAGGAGTCGTCTAGAATAAGGTTGTTACAAGGAGCCTTCTAGAATGTGGTTGTTACAAGGAGCCTTCTAGAATGAGGTTGTTATGAGGAGTCTTCTAGAAGAAGCCACGTGGTAATTTAGTGTCTCAAGGAAGCTAGGAGGTTAGAATGAAGCTTCTGGAGAGATGTTGACTGCTGACGACCCTACTCGGCCGCGGATCCGCGGCAACTCGGCCAACTCGGCCGCTGTACCGCGGCCATATGACTGGATCTCTGCATCATATTTCTGGGGTAACTTCGTGTTGGTCTTTGGGTGTTGATTTGATGTCTGGAATCTTCTAATGTTTTCTTGGTTACTGCCAGATTTTAAGTCTTTGACTTGCTTCGAATTATCGGCACTTTTTCGATTCCGGTTCTTTGACCTGAAGAATTTTCTGCACACGATCTTGATAAAATGTTGAGAGATATAGAATATTATGCATAACATACTAAACATACAATTTTCTTCATAATGCCGGTTATAAAGTACAACACATGGTAATTGGTATTTTCCAGATGATTCTTGTAATATGTCTCATATTTATAACAAACACCCTTAAATGATTAAAATAATGAGGAAATTGATATGTTACAGAATGCAATATTTTCGACTGAACACATGTCGAGAAATAAACACCTTTTGTTTCTCGGCATGGTAGAAGATATACCCGCACGAATGCTTGGGATATCCAACAAACTTACACAGAAAAGACCTTGCCTTGAGCTTGTCCGGATTTTATGTTTTCACATATGCCGAATAACCCCAGATCTTAATATAATTAAGATATGGTCTCTTTCCTTTCCTTATCTCATATGGAGTGGTTGGCACAGATTTGGTGGGAACCATATTCAATAGGTCTGCAACTGTCTCCAGTGCATATCCACAAAAGAAAATAGGTAACTCATCAGTGCTCATCATAGAGCGCACCATATCTAATAGGGTGTGATTTCTCCGTTCCGATACACTGTTGTGCTGTGGTGTATACAGAGGAGTAAGCTGATAGAGAATCCCATTCTCTTTTAGAAAGTCCAGGAACTTCGTGCTCAAGTATTCCTCAATCAGATCGAAGAATTTTAATACTTTTACCCGTTTGGTTCTCGACTTCGGATTTATATTCCTTGAATTTCTCAAAAGCTTCAGACTTGTGTTTCATCAGGAACACATGTCTGAATCTTGAGAGATCGTCAATGAATGTAATGAAGTACGAGGAACCATTCCTGGAATGTATAGACATAGGACCACATGCATCACTATGTATCAGTCCCAAAAGCTTACTAGCTCTTTCTCCGTGTCCTGTAAACGGAGTTTTGGTCATTTTTCCTTTAAGACATGACTGGCAAGTGTCATAAGATGAAAATTCGAATGGATTCAAATATCCATCCTTATGTAACTTAGCTAGTCGTGTCGCATTGATATGACCTAGTCTACAATGCCACAAGAAGGATTCGTTCATTTCTGAACTCTTCCTCTTGTGTGTGTTTTGTATGTTAAGAACCGTGGTTTGATTTAGAACGTCATGCCATTAATTAGTGAGCCTGATCCAATCAACTTCTGATTCTGGAAGATGTTCATAACATTATCATGTACTACAAAATTATATCCTTCTTTACTTAATAAAGAAACTGATATACGATTGCATATCAGGGTCGGAATGTAATACCATTCGTTCAAAATCAATGTATTACCATTTGGTAATACATGGTGATATTCGCCAACTGCTTTGGCTGCAACATTTGCACCATTCCCTACTCTTACGGAATGATCACCCATTCCCTGTTCTCTACCTTTCCTTAGCCCATGTAACATATTACATATGTGGGATTCCGATCCGGTATCTAATACCCAGGACGTAGAGTGAACTGAGAAACAGTTCTCAATAACTAACACACCCGAAGAAGATGCATCAGCATGCTTATTCTTCGTTTAGGCGGCATGGGAATCCGGATATGTCCCTATTCCCTGTTCAGTCTTATAACAATTATAAGAAAAAACAGAACCAACGTTCCCCTGCATAGTATAACATGCGGGTTCGGTCAATACATCCATATTATTACCTTGATTAAGACGTGACATGGTCGCTACCTGGAGAGAGAGAGAAGAAAACACTTTATCGTATGCTCTTGCAAGATCAAATTGGTTATTATTTTATCTAATCAGGATGGCTCCCACTGTTTTTATCAAATCTTCCTTCAAACCCTAAAAGGAAAGACTAGCCGGGATTAATTACACACAATTTCGCCAATCTTTCAGCCAGGTCAGTGTTGGTACTTTGAGAGAGGTTTCCCGTGCTTTCGCACGGACCTAATTAAAATAAACCACATTTTCCCAGAGGCATAACCCCGTAAACACCTTTCTAGACACCTACTTGATCGGATAATTGTCTTGTGTAAAACTCTCCCAGGAGTAATACTTACTCGCAGTGGTTATCGGGATCCAACTATCTCATAGAAGGTATGCAATCTCATTGCAAATTTCAACACTTGAAATTCCCGATAATATTTTGCCCCTAGCGTCCTATGACCTTGATGCAGGCCAACAAACCATAGTCCGCTAGTCAAGTTCAACCCGTCATTTCTTGATTGAATTAAACCCACCCGCACGACCATTGACGCAAGCCAACAAAGCCGCACGACAACCCTAATTCAATCTCATCTTATGTCACAGATAAGTACTAGTTAGCTACCGCACACGACGCCTTGACGCAGGCCAACAAACGTAGCACGAATACTAAGTAGGACTTATCTGAAATGACGGAGGGCTACGGCAGGTTTTTCAGAAAACCTTTTGCGTAATGAACTTGATATCGTTGTAGAATCGAGTGATTTAGAAAAGGAGTGTTTTTGAGATTTTTTCTAGTTTCGCTAAAGAGGTCACTCCCGGTGAAGGGATCTCGGCTCTTTCCTTATCGAATAAGGTGCAGGATATATCACATATATCAATATGCAAAGAAATACTCCAAAAGCAATCAAAAGACAAGCCGTGTGTTGTAGCATCTGCCAGTTATTGCTAAAGAGGTCACTCCCGGTGAAGGGATCTCGGCTCTTTCCCTATCGAATAAGGTGCAGGATATATCACATATATCACTATGTAAAGCAAATACTGTAGCTACCCTTTTTGAAAATTTAATTCCACAACATCTTTTAGGTTTCTTTCTTTCATTAATCACATTAATGAAGTCCCATCATTTATACTTCCTAAGCATCACAGAAGAAACGAAAATACAACGTACGCTTATGCCATCCGCATTCGCCACAGTGTCCCGTTATGCACCGTTAGGTTACTTAACTAACGGCATACCGGGACGGGGCTAGCGCGGGTGCAAAACATAAGCAACGTATACTATATATCTCATATATAATGTATATCCATTCGTCTCAGAATGCACAGTGATCACATCACAAAGCAGCAGAAGAAACATATGAAATATTGGATATACTAGGAGGTCCGTGTTTTATTTTGAGCATGTATAAAACACGGATTCCACGGTCGCTATGAATAGCCAAACCCACATCCTTAGACCCCTACGAGAGCGGCAAGCAACCCTACCAATTCTAGAGTTAGGAGACCCGGACTCGACTCCTCAAGTTGGTCTCCTACTGGACTCTAGAACCCGGTTACTTGTGCTCCCCTCCTTGTGTCTATCCTAATGCGGAAAAGTAAAGAATATACAACAACGGTGATATCATCCTTAACCCGAAAGTGCCACAATAAAAGAATATTACATATATTGAATTTTACATGAATGAAAATAAAAACTCTCATCTCACATAAAACCCCCAGCTATTCAAAACGCGACGATCCAATATAACATATCACAGCAACATATAACATCACATGTCATCAACGTAAGTAAATATGTGTATCCCAATTGTCGTTGACATATAGTAATGAAACCGGTAATACACCACATATTACCCTTACGGTCGTAGAAAAGAAAATGTCAAACTACAACATTTGGAATCCATAATAACCTTAGACATCATAAACCCAAAATATCACATACTTTGGATTTCATGCCTAAGTATATGAATTCCACATATTGTATCACATTCCATAAATAGCTAGACGATGTTAAATCTTTCGATTGAATCAACGAATTCCTAAAATTTCCCAGAAAGCTCAACACTTGAGCAGTATTAAAAATACCCAGGAGCATGCCCCAATACCAATGGACCAACCGTTGAAGTGCCATCCCTTGCCTCCTTAGTGGCGCTGCGGAACCGCCGCCAAAACCATGTTTTGGCCGCGGTTCCGCGGTCACTAAAACGAGATAGGGACTCGTTCTTCAAGAGGATCCATAGAATTACTTGCATGATTTTCTGACTATTTTTAATATGAAAAATTCCAACAATTTGAAAAATTTCCAGAAACTGGGCAATATCGGGTTTTCGGAGTTCGTTCGAACTTCTAACTTCGTCTAGACAACTCCTAATACTCTAGTAAGGCTATGATACCACTGTAGGGTTCTTAGGCACAACCATAAGGTTTCACAAGGCATCAAACATGCTATATTTAAAAAATTTAGTGTGCCGAACAACCCTAACCAAGGATCTAACTAGAGTTTTAGGAGCTAAACTATAAAGTAAACATCTTTACTTCTAAGTGATAACGGAATACAACCTTTATAAACCGGTCCTTCACTTCATTTGCTCCTTGTAGTGGTCCCTTTGCTGCGATCATGGAACTCCTGGACTCTTGTATGGCTTCTCAAGGCGAAATGAACGATCTTGCTTGAAGTCTTCGAGGCCGAAGATGATCTACGTCGAGGAGACACTAACTCAAGCTACTACTTCACTAATGAAAGATTAGTGATGCTAACACCCTATACTAAAGTGCTAATCTAGTATAGGATGATGAAGTAGGAAGTGGGCTCACTTCGGTTTTATTTTTCTCACAATATTTTCCCACTTTGGAAAAAGCTAGCAAGCTTTTTCCTCAAGGATGAAGAAGATGAAGCAAAGAGATGAGAATGAACTAAATTGAGGTGAGAGAATCAACCATGGGTGAGTTTGTATCATATACCAACTCATGTAGAGAGATAACCATGGCTAAATTATAATGGTTAGGTTAATAAATATCTTAAGTAAAACAAAATGAGTGGACTAACTCAATGCATCCACAAGCTTCTACAAGCTTCATGCATGTGAGCAATTATCCACTAATTTAGATTTACTTCAAATATTAAAACCCTACATTATAATTAGTATGGTGTAAGTCTCATACACCCATGTAGTGTGTATCAACAACCATAACACAAAATAAAACACAATTAATATATATCACGTATATATTAAGTGTGCACATGTGAGAAAATAAATGCTTAAGTGAGCTAATATTAGTTAATGTAAACTAGTATATAAAGTATACAATTATACATTAAATTATCAAATCAACACTTGATTTAATAATCCGGCTATATCTCATATAACCGACTAATATTATATGTACCAACTTATCGAATCAACACTTGATTCGATAACCCGGCTATATCACATATAACCGACCGATATAAATATCGCGAGAATAGAATACGGTATTACATACTCGTATTATTCTCAGTCCCGCACATATCACATATGTGCTCCTACTTCGTTTTGCCTGAGCCAGTAAAACCTCTATATAGGACTCTAAAGACTCGTCAATACGCCGGCGGTAGGTGATGATCACATCAAACACCCACAGGCCGTCAGCGGTACTAGCTGGACATAACGGCTACCCAGGTATTGAGCGATTAGAAGATTAACAAGCAGGCCCGCTCTAGCTCCTGTAAAGCCTGTCAGTAACACTACCATACAGTTCGGTCTCTTCTTCTAAGATGTCGCATATCAAGTGTAAGGGCGGTAAACGTCAGACCCCAATAACTCGATAAGTCATGCCGATACGAGGCTCATAACGGATCGAGATGTAAGTCCACGTTACCTCTCCCGGTACTTACGGGCATGCGGAAATGATGAAAAACGATTTTTCTAGAGGTGGTAACATGGACTCAAAATACAGATCTTTGTTAAACAACTATCTAACAATCCTAACAAGAGTTTTACCTACTCGATTAGGTGGTTATACCTTAACTTGAACTCCTTCGTCTTCAACTCCTTGCGGTGGTCGGATCGGCCTCACCTCGTCGTCTCCTTGCGCCGAAGATGGATCCACCTGAAAGCTTCTACCTTTGGCTTCTCTTCAAACTAGAAAAAACTAGAACACTTGGTTTGCTAAACCTTATGAACTAGGATGAGTAGAGGAGTGTGTTGGGATTTGTCTTTATGGTTCTTGCTTGTCAACACATGAGACAAGTGAACCATAGACTAGAGAGAGAGAGCAAGAGGAAGAGGAAGAGCTCAAGCAAGAGCAAGAAAGCAAATGAGAGAATGAGCAAGCCTTTTGCCATCCAAGCTCTCATAATCCAAAATCATGATAACTCATAATAGTAATTGAGTATTATGTGATGGTTCAAGTCAAAATGGCCGTATCATTTCATGTACTCATTTTGCAAAAAGAAACAAGCAAGCAAAAGTCTTTGCCATGAAATGATAGCCATTGTAATGATGATAGTCAACTAGTCCAACCTAGTCAACCGGTCAACAAAGTCAACAAGTCAACAAAGTCAACCCCTCAACAACCATGTCACTATAATACTTAATTAATATTATTGTTAATCATATTTCATATTCTCATTAGGGTTTTAGCAAAAGTCAACAGTCAACAGTCAACAATCCCAATGAGAATCCTCTACCTCTGTCTCTCTGTCAACTGTTTATACACACCAGCATCCACGTTCCGAGGAACACAAATACAAACGAGATAAAACCAATCCCAAAACGTACACTAGGATCTGGCATAAACCAAAGCCCGCTAGTGTTAACTGTCCGGACACTAAACGTGCAGAAGTGCACGGATGTGACCGAACCCTGTCGCAAAACCATGCGACCTCTACCCTTTGGCCTAAAGGCGAATAGCTTTCTGTGTGGGACTCTAAAGACTCGACACTACGCTGGCAGTGGGTTTAACCACAGACCGCAAGCGGCACTAGCTGTGCGTAACGGTCCCCAGGTAGATGCCGATAAGAAGACTGACGAGGTGAAACCCATCTGAACTCCTACTGAGCCTGAATGTGACAATCTGCGTACAGTCCGGTCTGTTCGTCTGAGAACATCGCATGGCGGGCCTAGGGGGCGGTAAACGTCAGTCCCCTAATAGCGGTACAAGTCGTGTCGGAGTGTAGCCCAGAACACCCTGAGATAACACTGGAAACCTACCAGTATATCTCGCTTGCCCTGGCCAGGGACTTTGTGTAATGGCTCTCCTAGACACAGCGCGATATCAACCCCCAATACCGGGAGAGACGAATCCTGTCTAACCGTCACTGCCTCCAAGTGCTTCGGGACTGCACCCAACTACTACCTGTTTGCACGACTCCTTTGAGCCGTGGTAGGGTAGTAATCTAAGTACAGTGGGAACACACTCGAGGCGAAGTGACAGTGTCAAGTCAGCGGACTAAGCTGTACTTATGTCACCTGGGAACTGATAACTGACGATAGGTATAGTACCAACCAACAGTTCCCGACGTGTCTTGTCCAGTGTACTCGTAACCTAACGAGCACCCGCATACTATCTCAAGTACGACGTACTGACGGCTGTGGGACAGATCGTCTCCCCTGCTGGGATGAGAAGCGTATACGCTAGTCTACTCCAGAGTATCGATGCCCTGTCTCGATAGTCCTACGACTAGGGACCTGCATAAGGATTTGCTTGTGGATTACCCAGCCCCCACTAGTGTGACTGCCATCACAACGCTGGTAATCAAGCAAAGATCCTAAGGGCTCCACTAATGTGTATAGGTGATATACTAAAATAAACACATGTACACATTAAAGTAGAAACAAACCAAGTAGCATACTACTATTTTGAGCAAGATTGTCTATACAAGGTGAATATCCCAAGTTTCCATTAAGTAATATACAAACTAGTATGATACAGTAATGGCCTCTAGGGCACATACACTAACAATCTCCCACTTGCACTAAGGCCATGTACTGGCGTATCGAAGACCTATCATCTCGATCAGCCGCTCGAACTGAGTCTAGGGTAAGGCCTTCGTGAATGGATCAGCAGTGTTATCTTCCATAGCAACTCTCCGAACCTCGATCTCCCTGATCAGGTGATACCGCCTCAAGATGTGTCTGGAACTCTGATGGGACCTGGGTTCCTTCGCTAAAGCTATATCCCCATTGTTATCGCAATACATAGGTATTGGATCAACAATGGACGGAACCACCTGAAGTTCTGTTAAGAACTTCCTTATCCAGACGGCTTCTTTTACAGCATCTGCAGCAGCGATATATTCCGCTTCCATCGTCGAGTCAGCAACGGTTTCCTGTTTGGAACTCTTCCAACACACCGCCCCTCCATTGAGGGCAAAGACATAACCCGACATGGACTTGGAATCATACTTGTCACTCTGGAAGCTGGAGTCAGCAAAGGCCTCGATCTGGAGGTCCTTTCCGCCATACACCAAGAACATCTCCTTAGTCCTTCTCAGGTACTTGAGAATGTTCATTACCGCTATCCAGTGTTTCTCCCCAGGGTTTGACTGATACCGGCTTACCACACTCAGGACATAAGCTACATCTGGTCTGTTACACAACATCGCATACATTATAGAGCCTACCGCAGAAGCGTAGGGTATAATAGACATCCGATCCCTTTCCAAATCAGTCTTAGGAGACATCTCTTTGGAGAGAGTGATCCCGTGACAAGCCGGTAGATTACCGCACTTGGAATCTTCCATACCGAATCTTTTCAGTATGGTGTTGATGTACCTGGACTGTGAAAGTCCTAATATCCTCTTGGATCTGTCACGAAAGATCCGGATCCCCAGAATGTACGAGGCATCACCCAGGTCTTTCATGGAGAACCTGTGTGACAAGAATCCCTTGACAGATTGTAGCATAGGAATGTCATTTCCTATCAGAAGAATTTCATCTACGTACAATACGAGGAATACGATAGTTTGACCGTCTCATCAAAACAGATGTTCCAACTCCGCGATGCCTGCTTTAGTCCATAGATGGACTTAAGCAACTTGCACACCTTTCCGCTGCTCCTACTCTGAATGAAACCCTCTGGCTGGTCCATATAGACACACTCCTCTAAATTTCCATTCAGAAAAGCGGTCTTTACGTCCATCTGCCAAATCTCATAATCGTGGAAGGCAGCATTGGCAAGAAGGATCCGAATGGATTTCAGCATAGCCACTGGAGAAATTGTTTCGTCATAGTCCAAACCAGGTCTTTGACGAAAACCCTTTGCAACAAGTCTAGCTTTATAAGTCTCAACCTGTCCATCTACACCAATCTTCCTTTTGAAGATCCACTTGCATCCTACGGGTTTTACCCCATCGGGAGCAACGTCCAACGTCCATACATTGTTGGTGTACATGGACTCCATTTCGGTCCGCATTGCATCCAGCCATTTTAACGAGTCAACGCTCTGAATGGCCTGCTGGAAGCTAGTCGGCTCATCATAATCAATGATGCAATCCTCTTTATCACCGTCTATGAGAAAACCGTAGTATCTCTCGGGCGGATGAGACTGCCTACTACTCCTGCGGAGCGGCGTAGGAATGTCATGTTCTTTTGAACCCTCTGGTTCTACTAAGCTTTCAGTAATAGTCTGTGGTTCTGGAATTTCTTCCAGTTCTATTTCGCTCCCACTTGTTTCCTTTTCTAAGAACTGGTGTTCCAGAAAATGGGCATTACGAGAAACGATGATCTTTTGTTTCTCTGCGTAATAGAAGAGATACCCCCTGGAGTTCTTTGGGTATCCCGCAAACTTGCACAGTACTGAGCGTGCCTCGAGTTTGTCCGCATGTTGCTTTTTGATAAAAGCCGGACATCCCCAGATCTTCAGATATTGAAGATATGGTTTCTTCCCACTCCATATCTCATATGGTGTGGTAGGCACAGTCTTAGTTGGAACTCGGTTCAAAAGGTATGCAGCTGATTCTAGTGCATATCCCCAGAATGATCATGGTAACTCAGTGTTACTCATCATGGAATGTACCATATCCAATAAGATCCGGTTCCGTCTCTCCGATACACCATTATGTTGCAGAGTGTATGGAGGAGTAAGCTGAAAGAGAATACCATTCTCTTTTAAGTAATCCAGGAATTCGGCACTTAAGTATTCACCGCCTCGATCAGATCTTAGTGTCTTCATACTTTTGCCTGTTTTTTTTTCTACTTCATTCTTATATTCCTGGAATTTTCCAAAGGTTTCGGATTTATGTTTCATTAAGAAGACATATCCGTACCTTGAAAAGTCATCCGTAAAAGTAATGAAGTAAGAATAACCGCTTCGTGCATGTGTAGACATTGAACCGCACACGTCGCTGTGTACGAGTCCCAAGAGCTCGCTCGCTCTTACTCCGTGTCCAGTGAACGGAGTCTTTGTCATCTTTCCTTTGAGACAGGATTGACAAGTGGCATACGATTGATATTCGAACGGATCCAAATATCCTTCTGTATGTAACTTCGTCAACCTTCTCTCATTGATGTGACCCAGTCTACAATGCCATAAGAAATCCTGGTTTGTTTCCTGAGACTTTCTTTTGTGTGTATTCTGGACATTGAAAATCTGTGGTTGGTTTAGTACGTATATACCATTGCTTAATGTACCTAACCCAATCAAAACTTGATTAAGGTGAATGTTTACAACATTACTTACAAATGCAAATTCATAACCTTCTTTAGATAATAAAGATATAGAAATTATATTACAAGTTGCATTGGGTACAAAATAGCAATTACGCAAAACCAAAACGTGTCCATCTGACAACCCCAGGTGATAGTCCCCCACGGACTCAGCATCCATGCTAGCTCCGTTTGCAACTCTGAGGGTCATATCACTTGCCTTCAAAACCCTACGCCTTCTCAGTTCTTGTAAAGAATTACAGATATGAGATCCTGATCCGGTATACAATACCCAGGATGTATTATTGATAGACAGTTTTCAATAACATACACATCTGAAGCTGAAGCCGCAACTTGCTTCAGATCCTGGGTTCTGGCCTTCCAAGCCTTGCAATCCTTTTTCCAGTGTCCACTCTTGTGACAGTAAAAGCATTCTTCCTTCCCCACAAGCTTTCCCGCTACCTTTGTTGCTTTTGTCTTTCCCTTCATATCCACTTTACTAACACCGCCCCTTGGTTTGGCGGGGGCTTTCTTCTTCTTTCCCTTGGCTTTCGCCTTGGACCTAGAAGAGGAAGATCCTCCAACAAACAAAGTGGATGTTTCCCTACCTTTCTGTAGGGTGCCCTCTGCACTCCTCAGCATGTTGAGGAGTTCTGAAAGTTCAACTTCTTTTTCTTGCAAGTTGAAGTTCAGGATAAACTGGGCGTAAGTGGAAGGAAGGGACTGGAGAATCAAGTCCGTATAGAGCTCGTTCTCTAACGTGGTCCTAAAGTTCGTGAGCTCCTCAATGAAGCCAATCATCTTAAGCACATGTTCCGCTACCGATGATCCGACGGCCAATCTCGCCGAAAACAGCTTTTTCGAGACTTCGTATCTTGGGATACGTGATTGCTCTCCATACAGTTCTTTTGTATGGAGAAATATGGATTCAAGGTCCATATTCTCATGCCTCCTCTGATGTTCATTGTCCATAGAAGCAAGCACGAGGCACTTGGCCTTCGCGCAATCGATTTCCCACATCTTATGGATTTCCCTATCCGCGACGCTGGTTTTGGGACCTGGGACAGGGGGAGCTTTGGTGGTAAGGAGATACCCCAACTTGTCATAAGTGATTGCCATTTTGACATTTCTGAGCCAATCTTTGTAGTTTGGCCCTGTCAGTATGTTTTTATCTAGTAGTAACTTAAGTCCAGTCATGATGTTTGGTCGCTGCAATTAGGAGAGAGAGAAGAAACACTTTAGCATGATGCTCTTGCAAGTTTAGAGTGGTTTTTAATTTGTCTAAACAGGATGGCTCCCACTGTCTCTCGAATCCCTCCTCAAATCAAAACGGAAGAATTAGTCAGGATCCATCTCACCGTACAATACTTGCTTAACCGTTCAGCCAGGCTAGTGTCGGTACTTCGAGGAAGGTTTTCCAACGCTTTCGCAAAGTTCCTTAATTAAATAACCTCTTTTCCCTCGGGGCGTAGCCCCGCTAACACCTTTCTAGACACCTACTTGGTTTATAGCATTGATCGTTAAGTGAGAAATTTCCCGAGGAGCAGCATATACTCACAGTAGGATCGGGATCCAAATATCATTGCGTGACAAAACTGAAGGAATCCTACCAAAATCATCACACTCCAAATGGTATGTAGCGCTTGCAAGTTTCAGTTCTTTTGAAACTCCCGATGTTGATTTTTTGCCCCATGCTCTTATAACCTTGGCGTGAGGTCAAAATGTCATAAGTCACATGTCAAGTTCTTCCCATCATTATCCAGGTTAATTTGAACCCACCCGTACCTACCCTTGACGTAGGCCAAAATGGCAGTACGACTATCTCAAACCAACGCATTCTATCTATGCAACAGATAAATATCCGGCAGCTACCAATCACTATGCCTTGGCGTGAGGTCAAAATACATAGCTTGAATACCACCGAATATTTAACTGAAATGATGGAGGGCTACGGATGGTTTTGGCAAAACTGTGATCGTAGTGAATTTGATATAATCGATGGAACGAGATAGCTTTTAAAAAGGAGTGGCTTAAGCTTTGCGTTTTAAAGGTTGTTTTTGAAAAGAAACTGAGTGGTTTTGAAAGTGTTCCAACGATTCAACTTTGGTTTATTTTCTTGCATTAATTTAATGCGTCCCATCATTTAATCCTACCATTACAGAAAACAACGAAAATATGACGTACGCTTATGCCATCCGCATTCGCCATGGGGCCCCATCATTACCCGTTAGGTTACTTAACTAACGATAGAGCGGGGGCTGGACTAGCACGGATGAAAAACATAAGCAACGCCTAAATAGATATCATATATAGATATTCACATTCGTCACATGCAATGATAGCCATTCCAGATCACAGATGAACACATTGGATATACTAGGAATCCGCAATCCGTACGAGCCTGTAACGAAGAGCGGATTACACGGTCGCGATGAATAGCCAAGACCCCACCCTAGACCCCTACGGGTGCGGCAAACTACCCGCCAAGTACCCGAAGCGAAGCAACCTCCCTCAACACCGTGAGTAGGCCACTCGGCACTTCGAGATACCCGGTAATTTGTGCACCCCACCTTGGGTCTATCCTAGGAGCAAAAATAGTTAAAGAAATTATACAATGACGGCTACAACCCCATCCCGGTTGTGCGGCCATATAAATAATATTAGATCAATTACAAATTTACATGAATTGAAAGAAAAAGAAAACTCTCATCTCACAACCCCCCGGCTATTCATCCGCGAGAATCCAATGAATTCATATATACATTCAATCAACATTACAGATCACAGATATGTATAACCCCCACTAATCGACGTATAGCGATTCGCGGACGTTCAATACATATATCACATCACAGATATAACCCGTTAGCTTAAGTCTTTTAGAAGTTCGATCAAAATACGGATTTTTAAGCCCCAAACACAAATTTTTCATTCTGGAAAATCTGGGCAGAAAAATCATATTGTAAAAATCCCAAAACAACCCCAGAAGCACACTGCAGGTAATTTGTGCCACGGCCGAGTCAACTCGGCCGCGGATCCGCGGCGGGAGCATGCTCCGGCCGCGGTTCCGCGGCGCTTTGACCAAGCCAGTGGACCAAATTTCTTGGGTGTCTTTTAAAAAGCCTGAGTCGATTTTTGGTGCAAGATTTATTAATTTTTTAACAGAATACAGAATCGATAGAAACTTGATTTTTTCGGGTTCGTTTCGCGACTTTTTCTCCGATAGAACTTCTAGTTATTTTGCTAACATGTTAGATAGTGTTTAACTAGGCTCTGATACCACTGTAAGTCCACGTTACCTCTCCCGGTACTTACGGGCATGCGGAAATGATGAAAAACGATTAATCTAGAGGTGGTAACATGGACTCAAAATACGGATCTTTGTTAAACAACTATCTAACAATCCTAACAAGAGTTTTACCTACTTGGTTAGGTGGTTATACCTTAACTTGAACTTCTTCGTCTTCAACTCCTTGCGGTGTTCGGATCGGCTTCACCTCGTCGTCTCCTTGCGCCGAAGATGGATCCACCTGAAAGCTTCTACCTTTGGTTTCTCTTCAAACTAGAAGAAACTAGAACACTTGGTTTGCTAAACCTTATGAACTAGGATGAGTAGAGGAGTGTGTTGGGATTTGTCTCTATGGTTCTTGCTTCTCAACACATGAGACAAGTGAACCATAGACTAGAGAGAGAGCAAGAGGAAGAGGGAGAGCTCAAGCAAGAGAGAGAAAGCAAATGAGAGAATGAACAAGCCTTTTGCCATCCAAGCTCTCATAATCCAAAATCATGATAACTCATAATAGTAATTGAGTATTATGTGATGGTTCAAGTCAAAATGGCCATATCATTTCATACACTCATTTTGCAAAAAGAAATAAGCAAGCAAAAGTCTTTGCCATGAAATGATAGCCATTGTAATGATGATGGTCAACTAGTCCAACCTAGTCAACCGGTCAACAAAGTCAACAAGTCAACAAAGTCAACCCCTCAACAACCATGTCACTATAATACTTAATTAATAATATTGTTAATCATATTTCATATTCTCATTAGGGTTTTAGCAAAAGTCAACAGTCAACAGTCAACAACCCCAATGAGAATTCTCTGCCTCTGTCTCTCTGTCAACTGTGCATACACACCCGCATTCGCGTTCCGAGGAACATGAATACAAACGAGATAAAACCAATCCCAAAACGTACACTAGGATCTGGCTTAAACCAAAGCCCGCTAGTGTTAACTGTCCGGACACTAAACGTGCAGAAGTGCACGGATGTGACCGAACCCTGTCGCAAAACCATACGACCTCTACTCTTTTGCCTAAAGGCGAATAGCTTTCTGTGTGGGATGCTAAAGACTCGACACTACATTGGCAGTGGGTTTAACCGCAGACCGCAAGTGGCACTAGCTGTGTGTAACGGTCCCCAGGTAGATGCCGATAAGAAGACTGACGAGGTGAAACCCATCTGAACTCCTACTGAGCCTGAATGTGACAATCTGTGTACAGTCCGGTCTGTTCATCTGAGAACATCACATGGCGGGCCTAGGGGGGCGGTAAACGTCAGTCCCCTAATAGCGGTACAAGTCGTGTCGGAGTGTAGCCCAGAACACCCTGAGATAACACTGGAAACCTACCAGTATATCTCGCTTGCCCTGGCCAGGGACTTTGTGTAATGGCTCTCCTAGACACAGCGCGATATCAACCCCCAATACCGGGAGAGACGAATCCTGTCTAACCGTCACTGCCTCCAAGTGCTTCAGGACTGCACCCAACTACTACCTGTTTGCACGACTCCTTTGAGCCGTGGTAGGGTAGTAATCTAAGTACAGTTGGAACACACTCGAGGTGAAGTGACAGTGTCAAGTCAGCGGACTAAGCTGTACTCATGTCACCTGGGAACTGATAACTGACGATAGGTATAGTACCAACCAACAGTTCCCGACGAGCCCTGTCCAGTGTACTCGTAACCTAATGAGCACCCGCATACTATCTCAAGTACGACGTACTGACGGCTGTAGGACAAACCGTCTCCCCTGCTGGGATGAGAAGCGCATATGCTAGTCTACTCTGGAGTATCGATGCCCTGTCGCGATAGTCCTACAACTAGGGACCTGCATAAGGATGTGCTTGTGGATTACCCAGCCCCCACTAGTGTGACTGCCATCACAACGCTGGTAATCAAGTAAAGATTCTAAGGGCTCCACTAATGTGTATAGGTGATATACTAAAATAACACATGTACACATTAAAGCAGAAACAAACCAAGTAGCATACTACTATTTTGAGCAAGATTGTTTATACAAGGTGAATATCCCAAGCTTCCATTAAGTAATATTCAAACTAGTATGATACAGTAATGGCCTCTAGGGCATATACAGTAACACGAGAAACTACTGAAACACTTACCAGTAAATCTCTAAATCAGCCCTGGGTAGGGACTTCCCTGTCATGGCCAATCGAGTGTTAGTTATGTATATGCCCTAGAGGCCATTGTTGTACATATGATGTATATTATAATGGATGCTTGGATATATATAGAGATGACTTTCTTGCTCGTCATGATAGTATGCTATTTGGTTTCACTTTATCTTAACATGTTGACTTGTATTGGTTTACTGTTTTTCTCTCACATGTTGATAAAGCCCTTAGGATCTGTACTCGACTACTGGGACTATGATGAGATCATACTAGTGGGGCCATGGTAGTCGATGAGTACATCCTATAACTGTTCCTAGTCAAGGGTATTTCGAGACAGGGCATCGATACACCAGAGTAGACTAGCGTATACGCATCTTGACCCATATGATGGGCGATGGATGATCCCATATCCATCGGTGTTTGACATCAGAGATGGTGTATGGGTGCTAAGTGGAGACTGGGTACACTGGACGGACTCGCCGAGAACTCCCAGATGGTGATATACCACACGTCAGATGGCAGTTCTCCGGTGACACTGGTACAGGGTAGTCTGTAGACCCGAGATCGTCATAGAGTCTTGTGTGATTCCCACTGTGCTTTGATTTCCATCTTACCACGTCCAAGAGGGCATGCAAAACGGTGGCTTTTGGGTACAGTCCCGAATCACATGGAGGCAATGAGCGATAGGAGGGGATTCGTCTCTCCCGGTATAGGGAGTTGATGTTGTGCTGTGTTCGATTGGCTATAACTGGAAGTCCCTGGCCAGGGCTGATATAGAGATTTACTGGTAAGTGTTACTAGTAGTTTCTCGACCCGTTATGAGACAGACAACGACACGACTTATCGATTACTGGGGTCTGACGTATACCACCCCTAGACTTGATATGCGACATATCAGACGAACAGACCGGACTGTACATGAGTGTTACTGATTGGATTCACAGGAGAACGCACAGGCTAGCTTGTTGATCTTCTGATCGCTCAATACCTGGGTGGCTGTTACGTTTAGCTGACTGATTAGTCCAAAAATAATATGTTTACCGCAATCAGAAACGGCGTCACTTCGCAGCTAGCCGGTGAGTACGGGTCGATCCACAGAGACGGGTAAATTTCTTTAATGTGTTTTAACGAGTTGATTCAAATTGTCGTTTTGGTTGGTTTATAAAAATCTATAAAATCTGGATCTAATTAATCTAATTTAAATTCTTGCTAGGGTTAGGCTTAGGGGAAGTTTTAGAGATTAACATTTTCCTCACCGCTTTCAATGCCTTCTTTTTTAGATCTGTTAGATGTTAAAGTAGTTATCAATAAAGTGGATCCGAATCTTTTGGGAAGATGTTTCTTCCTCTAGATTCGTATCCTTCCTTTGTTGATAATTACCCTAACCCCCACGGAAAACGCGCGCAACCGGCCCTTTATACTATGGTTCACCGTTACCTCGCAGGGTAGGGTGCCGTAGGGAGTGGTTGTGCGCGTATGTATGGAGTTCTAATTCATTAGGTGAATGTGGCATTGAAAGGGGTGAGAGATCTCATCACTCAACCCTTTCCCTAAGGCAAACCCTAACAAGCGAGAAGACTACTCGCTCATTAGGGGATGATAAGGCATACTAATTAAAAGAATTGAAGACATAAAATACTTACTAGGTTGACGGCTCCCTCCAAGTAATATAGAACAGATCTGAATATAACTCCCAGAAATTCTGAATTTTATTGAATGAAAAGAGGCATAGGGTTTTACAATTTTAGATTACAATTTATAAGTAAACAGAAGAATTAGGTTTCAGAGTCTCGCAGATGTGAAATTACGGATTTGCCCTCGAAAAATCCCAACACCCGCACCGACGCACCGACACGCCAAAAATCCACCGACACGGGCTTTGAATGGTCGCGGATCCGCGGCAAATGTTGGCTTGGGCCGCGGATCCGCGGCCCTTTGGTGGGCTTGGGTCACCAACTTTCTGCACATGGGTTGTATTTTCTTGAGCTTCCTATTTTCATATGTATTTTCTCTGTTGGGCTTCTGGGCCTTCTCCAGATCTTCAGTGAAAACTTGTTCGTATCTTTTGACCGTTCACTTGTCATTTTGGACCTTGCACTGTTCTTCGTCTAGGCTTGACTAGGATCCGTCTAATTGTTGGTCAAAAGTCCTTTTTTCTGTTGTTTTGTGTCTTTTTCACTGTATTTGCTCCAGAAACCTGTATCCTGTAATATGCAACAAACGTGCGTCAAGAGTACCTGTTTATTTATAAAAAGGATAAGAATAGGGGAATGGAAAATGCAATATTATGGTCTGAACACTGACCGCTTGCAGCTTGTGGGTGTTTGATATGATCATCACCTACTACCGGCGTATTGACGATTCTTCAGAGTCCTACACAGAGGTTTCTTGGCTCAGGCGAAACGGAGTAGAGGCACATATGTGATATGTGCAGGAACGAGGATAATGCGATAAGAGATACCGTATTATATTCTTGCGATATTTAGATATGAACCGAGACATCGGATCAAGTGTTGATTCGATAAATCGGTACATGATATATTAGTCGGTAATATTCGATATAGCCGGATCGTCGAATCAAGTGTTGATTCGATGATTTAATGTATAATAATATGTAGGGTTCCTAGGCACTCTAGTGAAGTCTCACAAGTGATCAAACATGCCAATTTATAAAAATCACGGTGCCGAGGAAACCTAGAACGGATCGTTGGCTAGAAGTATAGGCAAACCAAGCAAGCTAGTTTACAACTAAACTATAAGATAACGGAAATACAACCTTTGTAGATCCGTTTGTCCACCTCCATAGCTCCGCAACGAAGTGCCTTCGCTGTCCAAGTGAACTCCCGGGCTCTAGCGTCGGCTTCGTCGAAGAATAAGCAAGCTAGGTCGTCGATGTCCATGCCGAAGATGATCTACGTTGAGGCATCGCTAGATTAAGCTCCACCTTCACCTAGTCGGAAAAACTTGTGAAGGAAACACCCTATACTACTTGGCAAGATGTAGAGGATGAAGAAATAGGAAGTGGGTAGACTTTAGATTTGGATTTCTCACACTTTTTCATTACTTGCCATTGGAGTAGCAAGCTACATCCATGGAAGAAGAAGATGAAGAAGAAGAAGATATGATAAGTTATTCCTTAAAAGAAAAATAAAATAAATGAATACTTATCATCTCTTTGACCATGGTTTAGTGTAGAGTTTTAACTAAGGTTAGAGAGTGGTTAGGGTTAGATAAAAGACAAGAATGGTGGACTAAGTTCAAAGCTTCAAGAAGCTTTCAAATAAAAACAAAAACTAGCAACCATTCTTATCTCTTTATCTTTTCTTTTTCCAAAATAAACAAAAGGAATAAATAAATGATTAAGTAAATGAAAAAGAAACCCTAATCACTAATTAACCATGGTTTAACACTTTACACAAAACCAAGCTAGAATGTATCATCAAACATGATACAATCATGTGCACAAAACTATATCGAATATACAATGTGCACATCCGCGGGAGAAAATCCATTTAAAGTGAACCGATACTAGTTAATGCAAAGCAATATATCAAATATATAATTATGTATTAAATCATTAAATCAACACTTGATTTAACGATCCGGTCATATCGCATATAACCGGCTAGTATCCAATGTGTCGGCTTATCGAATCAATCCTTGATTCGATAACTAGGTTATATCGCATATAACCATTCGATACATTGATCGCGAGAATAGAATACGGTATCATATACACGCATTATTCTCCGTCCCGCACATATCTCATATGCGCTCCTATTTCGTTTCGCTTGAGCTAGGAAACCTCTGTGTAGGACTCTAAAGACTCGTCAATACGCCGGTAGCAGATGATGATCATATCAAACATCCGCAAGCCGCAAGCGGTCTGCTAAACGTAACGGCCACCCTGGTATTGAGCGATCAGAAGATCGACGAGCAAGCCCGCTCACACTCCTGCGAATCCAACCAGTAACACTTACCGTACGGTCCGGTCTGTTCGTCTGATATGTCGCATATCTCGCCTAGGGGTGGTAAACGTCAGACCCCAATAGCTCGATAAGTCATGCCGACTTGAGGTCCATAACATTCGTGAAACTACTGATAACTCTTACCAGTATATCACAGCAACCCTGGCCAGGGATTTCCTGTTATGGCCAGTCGAGCATAGCACAACATCAACCCCCAATACCGGGAGAGACGAATCCCCTCCTATCGCTCATTGCCTCCATGTGAATCGGGACTGTACCCAAAAACCACCTGTTTGCACGGCTCAGTAGAGCCGTGGTAGGGTGGAAATCAAAGCACAGTGGGAGACACACAAGACTCTATGACGATCTCGGGTCAACAGACTAAGCTGTACCAGTGTCACCAGAGAACTGCCATCTGACGTGAGGTATAATACCATCTGGGAGTTCTCGGCGAGTCCGTTCAGTGTACCCAGTCTCCACCGAGCACCCGCATACCATCTCCGATGTCAAACACCAATGGATATGGGATCATCCATCGCCCATCGCATGGGTCGAGAAGATATACGCTAGTCTACTCTGGAATATCGATGCCCCGTCTCGATATTCCCTCGACTAGGAACATTTCAAGGATGTACTCATGGACTATCCAGGCCCCACTAGTATGATCTGCATCACAGTCCTGGAAGTCAAGTATACATCCTAAGGGCTTTATCAACATGTAATCAGAGAGACAGAAAGTATACATGTTAAGATAAAGTGCAACCAGATAGCGTACTATCATGTCGAGCAAGAAAGTCCTACCTATATATGTCCCAGCATCCACTACAATATACATCCAATGTACAGTAATGGCCTCTAGGGCATACATATAACTAACAATCTCCCACTTGCACTAGGGCCATCTGTAGCAGTGGTTGCAGTATCACATACTGAACATCCCATAAAATTCTCTCTTTGGGAAAAAGGCCTTCGTGAGTGGATCCGCCGTGTTGTCCTCTGAGTCTACTCTCCTAACCTCGATCACCCTGGAGATTAACTATCTCCATGATCAGGTGATGCTGCCTCAGAATATGTCTGGGTCACTGATGGGACCAGGGTTCCAGGGTCGAAGCCACGCTTCCATTGTCATACAATGGCAGGAACCTAGTTCATCTTATGAACCAATATACACCCAAACTTCCTCTTTGGTAGTATCTTTAATAGCGATGTTACCAGCCTTTATCGTCTAGATTGCTACGGTATCGAGCTTGGAACTCTTCCAACATACCGTCCCTTTACTGAGGGTAAAGACAGTGCCTGTGACTGACATTCAGTCGTCTTTATCACCCTGGAACACTTCCAGTGATTCTCCCCAGGATCGATTGATACCATCTCACTACATCTAGTGAGAATCCTAACATCCAATTACATCTATCTCATAGATGAAAACTCAGGATTTAGGAGGTATCACTTTGATCCTATTTGGGGAATCCTAGTGATAATAGGAGATTGACCGATCGTAGTATAGGAAACTCTTTTCCTATCAAGAGTATGTTGTCTCCGTACAATACGAAGATGACCACCTTACTCTCTACTACCCTTTTTTATATACAAGGTTCGTCTACCATTTTGATGAAGTCAAACACTTTGACTATCACATCAAAACAGACGTTCCAACTCCGCGATGCCTGCTTCATTATGTAAAGCAACTTGCACACGTTTCCGCTGCTCCCACTGTTTACGAAGACCTCTGGCTGTGTTCTTATAGACGTTCTCTTCTAAATCAGTATTAGAAAAGCAGTCGTGGCACCCAACTGCCAGATATCGTAGACATGGTATGTAGCCGTGGTAAGTAGGATCTGGATAGACTTAAGCATAGCTACTGGAAAAAGGTTTCATCATTATCCACGCCTGGTCGATGACGAAAAACCTTTAACAAGTCTAGCTTTGAAAGTCTCAACCTTTCCATCTATACCAAGTAATCTTCTCAAGATATACTTACTCCTGATGGGGATTTAACCCTTCAGATATAGCAGCTAAAGTCCATACTTTGCTGGTGTGCATGGATTCCATCTCAGATCGCTAAGCATCCAGCCATTCTTACAGAGTCCCTGCTCTCGATGGCCTGCTCGAAACTAGTTGGGTCATCATCTCATGATGCAATCCTTGCTCCCACTGTCATCGAGAAACCGAGGTATCTCTCAGGCGGATGAGGAATCCTACTAGATCGGCGGAGAGGCTGAGGTTCGTTGGAATCTACTGAATCCCTTGGTTCTATCAAATCATCTGCTGTAGTTTGTATAGCTGGAACCTTTCCAGTTCTACATAACAGACCTTGCCTTGAGCTTGTCCGGATTTTGCTTTTAGACATAGCCCGGACAACCCCAAATCTTAACCAACTTAAGATATGGGCTCTTCTTTTCCATATCATATATGAAGCGGTAGGCACTGATTTGATTCAAACCCAATTCAATAGGTATGCAGCTTCTCAAGTGCATAACACCCCAAAAGGAAATAGGTCACTCAGTAATACTCATCATAGAGCACACCATATCATATAGGGTGTGATTGCTCCGCCCTGATACACCGTTGTGCTGTGGTGTAATCAGAGGAGTAGTACGGAGAGAGAATCTCATTCTCCTTTAGAATGGTCCAGGAATGCCATGCAAAAGTATTCTCCTCCCTGATCTCATCATAGGACATAATACTTATACCCGGTTATTAGTTCTCTACTTCTAACTTATATTCTGTGAATGCCTCAAAAGGTTCGGACTTATGTTTCAACAGGAACATATGACTGAATCTTAAGAGATTATCAGAGAATATAATGAAGTATAAAGAACCAGTCTTGGCGTGTGTAGACAGGAGACTTTACATACATCATCATGTATCAGTCCCAAGAGTTTACTAACTCTTTCTCTGTTTCTAGTAAACGGAGCTATGGTCATCTAATCTTTGTGACATGACTGGCAAGTTTCATAAGATGTAAATTCAAACTGATTTAAATATGCATCTAAAATGTAACTTCAGCCAGTCGGGTCGCATTGATATGACCTAGTCTGCAATGCCTCAAGAATGATTCGTTTATTTCTGAACTCTTCCTCTTGTGTGTGTTCTGTATACGAGGAACTGTAGTTTGATTTAGAACGTCAATGCTTTTAGATAACGTGCCTGAACCGATCAACTTTTGATATAGGAAATGTTCAAAACATTATCCATCAATACAAAATTATATCCTTTCTTTAGAAATAAAGAGACTTATATGATTTTGTATATCAGGTTCGGTATCTAATAGCATTTGTTCAGAATCAATGTATTCGTAATACAGGGTGACAGTGACCAACAGACTTGGCTGCAACACTTGCCCCGTTTTCTGTCTCATGAAACTTATCACCCGTTCTCAGTTTTTCTACCTTTTTGTAGCCCTATGTAACAGATTACATATCTGGGATCCTGATCCGGTATCATATACCCTGGATGCAGAGGATACTGAGAAACAGTTCTTTGTAATGAACACACCCGAAGGAGATGCATCATATGCACTTTCTTCGTTTGGGCGGCATATGAATTCTGGTATTCCCCAATTTCCTGCTCTGTCTTATAACAATTATAAGTTGGAGCGGGACCAACGTTCCCCAGCGCAGTATAACAAGCAGGTTCGGTCAATTTTCCGTATTATTATCTTGATTAAGGCGTGATATGGTCGCTACCTGGAGAGAGAGAGAAGAAAACACTCTGCGTGCGCTCTTGCAAGATCAGATTGGTTATATATTTTATCTAATCAGGATGGCTCCCACTGTTTTTATCAAATCTTCCTTCAAACCTTAAAAGGAATGACTAGCCGGGATTAATTACACTCTACAAGTTCGCCAATCTTTCAGCCAGGCCAGTGTCGGTACTTTGAGGGAGGTTCCCCGTGCTTTCGCACGGACCTAATTACTGTAAACCTCGTTTTCCCAGAGGCGTAACCCCGTTGACACCTTTCTAGACACCTACTTGATCGGCTAATTGTAAAGTGCAAAACTCTCCCAGGAGTAACAATTACTCGCAGTAGGTATCGGGATCCAACTATCACATAGAAGGTATGCAATCTCATTGCAAGTTTCAACACTTGAAACTCCCGATAAAGGTTTTTACCCCTAGCACCTATGACCTTGGCTAAGGTCAACAAATCATAGGTACTAGTCAAGTTCTACCCGTCATTTCGTGATTAATTAGACCCACCCACATGACCCTTGGCTAAGGTCAACAAAGCCACATGACTGTCCTAACTAATCGCATCATATGCTGTGTAGGAAGACATCACTTAGCTACCGCACACTACGCCTCGGCTATGGTCGACAAACGTAGCACGAATACTAAGTACTCTACTTTCTAAAATGACGGAGGGTTGCGAATGGTTTTTATGAAAACCTTTAACGCTTTGAACTTGATCTCGTTGCGGAATCAAATGGTTTTTTTAAATGGAATGTTTTTGAGGCTTTTCTAGTTTTGCTAAAGGGGTCACTCCCGGTGAAGGGATCGTCGGCCCTTTCCTCGTCGAATGAGGTGCGGGATTTATCATATATATCACTGTGCAAAGAGGAAACTATAGAAGCGATCAAAGACAAACCGAGGGTTGTAGCATCTGCCAGTTATTGCTAAAGGAGTCACTCCCGGTGAAGGGATCTCGGTCCTTTCCTCATCGAATAAGGTGCAGGATGTTCTATAATGAACACCGCGATGCAAAGCAAGAACTGTAGCTACCTGTTTTTATTTTGAAATTCGATTCCACAACATCAATTAGGTTTATTTTCTTTCATTAATCTCATTAATGAATATCCCATCAATTAAGTCCACCTAACCATCACAGATAAATATAACGTACGCTTATGCCATCCGCATTCGCCTCGATGTCCCGTCTGCACCGTTAGGTTAGGTAACTAACGGCAGAGCGGGGCAGGGCTAGTGTGGGTGTAAAACATAAGCAACGTTTATACAATATATCATATATACTATATATTATACCTGTCACAGAACATCACATGATCACAGATAAATCACAGCAGAAGAAACATATGAAATATTGGATATACTAGGACGTCCGTGTTTTCAATACGAGCCAGTATAAAACACGGATTCCACGGTCGTGATGAATAGCCAATCCCACACCCCAAGACCCCTACGAGAGCGGCAGGCAACCCTACCAATTCTAGGGTTAGGAGACCCGGACTCGACTCCTCGAGATGGTCTCCCACTGGACCCCAGAACCCGGTTACTTGTGCTCCCCTCCTTGGGTCTATCCTAGTGCAGAAAAGTAAATAATATACAACGGGTGACGACTTCCGCAACCTGGAAGTGCCCCAATAAAAGAATATTACATACAAGTTTTTACATGAATGAAAATGAAAAACACTCATCTCACATAAAAAACCCCGGCTATTCAAACACGACGATCCAATATAACATATCCAGCAACACATAACATCACATGTCATCAACGTAAGTAAATATGCGCATCCCAATTGTCGTTGACATATAGCAACGAAACCGGCGATATCACATATTACACTTACGGTCACAGAAAAGAAAGTGTAAAACTACAACAGTTGGAATCCGCAACCACCTCAGACATCGCATGCCTGACCAAATGAATTACTTAGACATCGCATGCCTAACAATTATAAACCCCGCATTTTAGTCTCATTATCGAAAACACTTTTCAATATCGAGTCGGGCAATTCAACAAGATTCCCGACATTCTGATCGAATGCTCGTCGCAAACTTTAGTAGGCGGCCGCACCCTCGATACCGTCGACGAAGTGCACCAAGGCGGAACACCGCTGCCGCGAGCACCCGAACGGATGCTTTCGGCGACGGGGTTCTCCTACAGTCACTTGGTCGGGGCAATGGGGTGAGGCTGTCTATTAAGTTTACCCGGCGAGTATCCGCGTACGCTACGTGATTGCGACGGACTTTTGATCACATCAAAATTCCGTGGCAACCGATCAAGTGAGACTAAACTGCTATGTTTATAATATTCATTCCGTTATCTCATAACTATTTGTGAATTCCAATTATTGTATCACATTCCGGATAAATAGAAAATGCTAAACTTTTCGATCGAACAATCGAACACCCAAGTTTTCCCGATACAGCTCAACACATGAAATAAGTCTAACAGCATTCAGTTCGTTCCTCAGTAGCAACGGTCCAGCCGTAGAAGGGTCAAGCCAACGCCTCACATGTGGCACGCCGTACTGCCCCAAACCCGAAGGTTCAAAGGGCAGTTCAAGACGGTCACATAATCGAGTTAAGGTTTGTTGTCTTCTAGAGGGTCCATCGCGTTACTTGCACTACTTAGAACGTCGTTAAACTACGGAAAAATCCAACAATTGGAAATTTCCCGGCAGGGGAAAAAGTGGGTATTTATATCCGGTCGAACTTTTTAACATATTCTAAAATAACCCGGAAAGCCACACCGACAAAATTAGACAGTCCGATCGAATATACAGAGTTCCCAATACAAGCCAGAAAATAAAACTCTGGAAAAATTATTAAAAATTCCCAAGAAAATCAGCACATACAAATAAGAATTACTGTGCAGAAATCGATGCAGAAAACGACAAAGTCGCCGCGGATGCGCCGCATGTTCCTTCTTTAATGCCGCGGATCCGCGCCGCCTATGTGGAATTAGGATCACGAAATTTACAGTATGTCTTATATTTTCCTGCTGATTTTTCTGAATATTTTTAATCTCGAAAAAACCACATTTTACAGAAAAGTCCAGAGAGCAATTTTCTAGTCGGGTTTTGGGTCGTTCGGACTTCAAATTCCGTCGGGACTTCGCCTAAGGCTCTAGCTAGGCTCTGATACCACTGTAGGTTTCCTAGGCACTCTAGTGAAGTCTCACAAGTGATCAAACATGCCAATTTATAAAAATCACGGTGCCGAGGAAACCTAGAACGGATCGTTGGCTAGAAGTATAGGCAAAGCAAGCAAGCTAGTTTACAACTAAACTATAAGATAACGGAAATACAACCTTTGTAGATCCGTTTGTCCACCTCCATAGCTCCGCAACGAAGTGCCTTCGCTGTCCAAGTGAACTCCCGGGCTCTAGCGTCGGCTTCGTCGAAGAATAAGCAAGCTAGGTCGTCGATGTCCATGCCGAAGATGATCTACGTCGAGGCATCGCTAGATTAAGCTCCACCTTCACCTAGTCGGAAAAACTTGTGAAGGAAACACCCTATACTACTTGGCAAGATGTAGAGGATGAAGAAATAGGAAGTGGGTAGACTTTAGATTTGGATTTCTCACACTTTTTCATTACTTGCCATTGGAGTAGCAAGCTACATCCATGGAAGAAGAAGATGAAGAAGAAGAAGATATGATAAGTTATTCCTTAAAAGAAAAATAAAATAAATGAATACTTATCATCTCTTTGACCATGGTTTAGTGTAGAGTTTTAACTAAGGTTAGAGAGTGGTTAGGGTTAGATAAAAGACAAGAATGGTGGACTAAGTTCAAAGCTTCAAGAAGCTTTCAAATAAAAACAAAAACTAGCAACCATTCTTATCTCTTTATCTTTTCTTTTTCCAAAATAAACAAAAGGAATAAATAAATGATTAAGTAAATGAAAAAGAAACCCTAATCACTAATTAACCATGGTTTAACACTTTACACAAAACCAAGCTAGAATGTATCATCAAACATGATACAATCATGTGCACAAAACTATATCGAATATACAATGTGCACATCCGCGCGAGAAAATCCATTTAAAGTGAACCGATACTAGTTAATGCAAAGCAGTATATCAAATATATAATTATGTATTAAATCATTAAATCAACACTTGATTTAACGATCCGGTCATTTCGCATATAACCGGCTAGTATCCAATGTGTCGGCTTATCGAATCAATCCTTTATTCGATAACTAGGTTATATCGCATATAACCATTCGATACATTGATCGCGAGAATAGAATACGGTATCATATACACGCATTATTCTCGGTCCCGCACATATCTCATATGCGCTCCTATTTCGTTTCGCTTGAGCTAGGAAACCTCTGTGTAGGACTCTAAAGACTCGTCAATACGCCGGTAGCAGATGATGATCATATCAAACATCCGCAAGCCGCAAGCGGTCTGCTAAACGTAACGGCCACCCGGGTATTGAGCGATCAGAAGATCGACGAGCAATCCCGCTCACACTCCTGCGAATCCAACCAGTAACACTTACCGTACGGTCCGGTCTGTTCGTCTGATATGTCGCATATCTCGCCTAGGGGTGGTAAACGTCAGACCCCAATAGCTCGATAAGTCATGCCGACTTGAGGTCCATAACATTCGTGAAACTACTGATAACTCTTACCAGTATATCACAGCAACCCTGGCCAGGGATTTCCTGTTATGGCCAGTCGAGCATAGCACAACATCAACCCCCAATACCGGGAGAGACGAATCCCCTCCTATCGCTCATTGCCTCCATGTGAATCGGGACTGTACCCAAAAACCACCTGTTTGAACGACTCAGTAGAGCCGTGGTAGGGTGGAAATCAAAGCATAGTGGGAGACACACAAGACTCTATGACGATCTCGGGTCAACAGACTAAGCTGTACCAGTGTCACCAGAGAACTGCCATCTGACGTGAGGTATAATACCATCTGGGAGTTCTCGGCGAGTCCGTTCAGTGTACCCAGTCTCCACTGAGCACCCGCATACCATCTCCGATGTCAAACACCAATGGATATGGGATCATCCATCGCCCATCGCATGGGTCGAGAAGATATACGCTAGTCTACTCTGGAATATCGATGCCCCGTCTCGATATTCCCTCGACTAGGAACATTTCAAGGATGTACTCATGGACTATCCAGGCCCCACTAGTATGATCTGCATCACAGTCCTGGAAGTCAAGTATACATCCTAAGGGCTTTATCAACATGTAATCAGAGAGACAGAAAGTATACATGTTAAGATAAAGTGCAACCAGATAGCGTACTATCATGTCGAGCAAGAAAGTCCTACCTATATATGTCCCAGCATCCACTACAATATACATTCAATGTACAATAATGGCCTCTAGGGCATACATATAACTAACATAATATATATGATATATTATTACATTATCTAATATTGGCTTGCTTTATTATTTCATTTTCTCACTGGATGATACATTGATATATATGCGATATATGTTAATTGTATTATTTTCTTTTGTTGCAAATATATAATATAAATGTGATATATATTATTGTGACATGATATGATTTATTATTAAACATGTTTAAGGATGATTAAATAAGGTTAGGGTTTGATTAGGGTTAGTTGCTTCTTGCACTTTCTAGAAGCTTTTTCTTTTGTCAAGTTTAAGATATTATGGTTGATATTTCTTGGTGACTCATTGCTAACCCAACCAAACCCTAACTCTAGTTTATTCTCTACAAACTATTAGCCACTCATCCTTGACCATGGTTGATACATCAATCATATACTTTTATTTCTATTCATCACAAAAGGAATTTTCATTTTCCATTATCATCTTCTTCTCTCTTGATTTTGAGCTCACTAGAAATTCATTTTGTGATGATAAATTATGAGAAAATGATTTAAAAAGAATGCATAAATACTACTCTCTCATTCTCATCTCATCTAGCCCATGAGATTAGTGTGTTCATCTCTTTAGAGTGAGAAACCTTGAGTTATTGATACTTTGACGTAGATCAACGGAGATTTGGAACACTTCAAGTTAGCATGGATCGTTCGAGTCGTGGAGCCTCTCTTGAGTCCGGGAGATCGTGGATCGCGGCGAAGGGACTTCTACTCGGAGCTTATGAAGCGAAGGAGCGGGCTACAAAGGTTGTAATCCCACACACTTAGCTTAAAAGATGTAATCTTGTATGCTTAACGATAATAATCAAGCAAAGATCCTGTCTTTGGGTTGTTCGGCACATGTAAAATTTTATTCGTGCATGTTTGATGCATTATGAACCTCACTAGTGTTCCTAGGAACCCTACAGTGGTATCAGAGCCTAGTTAGAGCATTTGGCGACGCGTTTACGAAGTTAAAACTCCGATCGAACCCGAACCGACGAAAATAACCCCCTCTCTGGAAATTTTCCAAAATATGGGATTTTTCTGAATTAAAAATACCTAAAAAAATCAGCAGGGAATTTTAAGAATTACCATGAAACACGGGCCCACAAATCCACTAAACCGCGGCAGAAACCTGCTTCACGCGGCGGTTCCGCGGCCGATTTATGAGATTGTGACACGCGGCTTCATGGTATTATCCGTAGGTGCTTGTTGATGCTTCTGGGTATTTTTAAAAGTGATTCAAGTGTTGTTTAATCTGGGGTTTATTTTGTAATCGTAGATTCGATCGGAAAATTTAAATTTGTTTTTATTTCCGGATATTTAGAAACTGTTAAACTATTTGAACGGGTATCATTAACTCACTTTTTCCCGGCACGGCAAATTTTCAAGTGTTGAATTTTTATCGGGTTTAAATCTTTCGGAAAAATTGTACAAGTTAAGCGGTGGACCCTCTAGAAGACAACAAACCTTAACTCGATTATGTGACCGTCTTGAACTGCCTTTTGAACCTTCGGGTTTGGGGCAGTACGGCGTGCCACATGTGAGGCGTTGGCTTGACCCTTCTACGGTTGCATCACTGGTACTGTGACATATTCTGGGATTATTTGAACTTCGCTCAAGTGTTGAGCACTTTAGGAAATTTTGGGTATTTGATTATCTGTTCGAAAAGTTTAATACTGTCTATTTATCTGGAATGTGATACAATATGTGGAATTCATAGATTTAGGCATGAAATGCGAAGTATGTGATATTTCAGATTTACGATGTCTAAAGTGATTGTGGATTCCAAATGTTGTAGTTTTACACTTTCTTTTCTGTGACCGTAAGTGTAACATGTGATATCGCCGGTTTCGTTGCTATATGTCAACGACAATTGGGATGCGCATATTTACTTACGTTGATAATATGTGATATTATGTGTTGCTGTGATATGTTATATTGGATCGTCGCGTTCTGAATAGCCGGGGGTTTTATGTGAGATGAGGGTTTTTATTTTCATTCATGTAAAATTCATTTGTAATGTAATATTCTTTTATTTGGGGCACTTCCAGGTTGAGGTTGATGTCACCCTTGTATATTATTTACTTTTCCGCATTAGGCAGACCCAAGGAGGGGAGCACAAGTAACCGGGTTCTAGGTCCAGTGGGAGGCCATCTCGAGGAGTCGAGACCGGGTCTCCTAACCCTAGAATTGGCAGTGTTACTTGCCGCTCTCATAGGGGTCTTGGGATGTGGGTTTGGCTATTCGTCGCGACCGTGGAATCCGTGTTTTATACAGGCTCGTATTGAAAACACGAACGTCCTAGTATATCCAATATTTCATATATGTTCTTCTGCTGCAATGTTCTGTGATGAGATCATATTACTGCCTGAGACGAATGCTTATACTAGATATATATGCTGATATATAAATATTACTGCTTTCGTTTCTTCTGTAATGCTTAGGAAGCATAAGCTGATGTGATTTTATTAATGAGATTAATAAAAAGAAAAGAAACCTAAAGATGTTGTAGAAT
Source organism: Agapanthus africanus (assembly GCA_030015575.1). NCBI lineage: Eukaryota > Viridiplantae > Streptophyta > Magnoliopsida > Asparagales > Amaryllidaceae > Agapanthus > Agapanthus africanus. The sequence goes on from CM057341.1 coordinate 564,188,948, forward strand.
CAAAACTTTATAAAAAGGGTAGCTACAGTTTTGCTTTGCACAGCGGTATATATGATATATCCTGCACCTTATTCGATAAGGAAAGAGCCGAGATCCCTTCACCGGGAGTGATCTCTTTAGCGAAACTGGCAGATGCTACAAAACTCGGTTTGTCTTTTGATTGCTTTTAGAGTTTTGCTTTGCACAGCGGTATATATGATATATCCTGCATCTTATTCGATGAGGAAAGGGCCGATGATCCCTTCACCGGGAGTGACCCCTTTAGCGAAACTAAGAAAAGCCTCAAAAACACTCCTTTTCAAAAACTACTCGATTCTACGACGATATCAAGTTCATTACGCTCAGGGTTTTCTGAAAAACCTGTGTAGCCCTCCGTCATTTCAGATAAGTACTACTTAGTATTCGTGCTACGGTAGTTTGGCATTCGTCAAGGCGTAGTGTACGGTAGCTAACTAGTATTCATCTGCTTATGCATATGATGCAGATTGGATTAGGGTATTCGTACGTCGTTGTTTGGCATTCGTCAAGGGTCGTGCGGGTGGGTTTAATTCAATCAAGAAATGTACGGGTTGAACTTGACTAGTGGACTATGGGTTGTTTGGCATTCGTCAAGGTCATAGAACACTAGGGGTAAAATATTATCGGGAATTTCAAACCGTTGAAATTTGCAATGAGATTGCATACCTCCTATGAGATAGTTGGATCCCGATACCCACTGCGAGTAAGAGTTAGTCCTGGGAGAGTTTTACACAGGACAATTAGCCGATCAAGTAGGTGTCTAGAAAAGTGTTAACGGGGTTACGCCTCTGGAAAAACGAGGTTTACTTTAATTAGGTCCGTGCGAAAGCACGGGGAACCTCCCTCAAAGTACAGACACTGATCTGGCTGAAAGATTGACGAAATTGTAGGGTGTAATTAATCCCGGCTAATCTTACCTTTTTGGGTTTGAAGGTAGATTTGATAAAAAACAGTGGGAGACATCCTGATTAGATAAGATAATAACCAATCTAATCTTGCAAGAGCATACGCTAAAGTGTTTTCTTCTCTCTCTCTCCAGGTAGTGACTATGTCAGGCCATAATCAAGATAATAATATGGATGTATTGACTGAACCCGATTATTGTACTGAGCAAGGAAACGTTGGACCCGTTCTTTCTTATAAGAGTTATAAGACAGAACAGGAAACAGGAGAATATCTGGATTCTCACGCCGCCCAAAAGAACATGCATGTTGATGCATCTTCTTCGGGTGTGTTAGTTATTGAGAACTCTTTCTCAGTTCACCCTACGTCCTGGGTATTAGATACCGGATCAGGATCCCACATATGTAAATTGTTACATGGGCTACGAAAAGGTAGAGAACTGGGAAAAGGTGATCATTCCGTTCAAGTAGGGAACGGTGCAAGTATTATAGCCAAAGCAGTTGGCGAATATCACCTTGTATTACCAAATCGTAATACACTGATTCTAAATGAGTGCTATTATATACCGAACATGATGTGTAATATTATATCAGTTTCTTTATTAAGTAAAGAAGGATATAATTTTGTAGTAAAGGATAATGTTATGAACATATTCCTAGATCAAAAATTGATCGCATCAGGCTCGTTACATAATGGCATATTCATTCTGAATCAGAATACAGTCCTGAATATACAAAACACACACAAGAGGAAAAGTTCAGATATGAACGAATCCTACTTGTGGCATTGTAGACTTGGTCATATCAATGCAACACGACTGGCTAAGTTACATAAGGATGGTTATTTGAATCCGTTCGAATTATCATCTTATGATACTTGCCATTCATGTCTCAAAGGAAAAATGACCAAAGCTCCGTTTAGTGGACACGGAGAAAGAGTTACTGAACTCTTAGGACTAATACATAGTAATGTATGTGGTCCCATGTCTACGCATGCTAGGAACGGTTCTTCCTACTTCATTACATTCACTGACGATCTCTCTAGATACAGACATGTGTTTCTGATGAAACACATGTCTGAAGCTTTTGAGAAATTCAGAGAATATAAGCATGAAGTAGAGAACCAAACGGGCAAAAGTATTAAGATTCTTCGATCTGATCGAGGAGGCGAATACTTAAGCAGTGAGTTCCTAGATTATCTAAAAGAGAATGGGATTCTATCTCAGCTTACTCCTCCTTATACACCACAACACAACGGTGTATCGGAACGAAGGAATCGGACCCTATTAGATATGGTGCGATCTATGATGAGCGATGCTGAGTTACCTATTTCCTTTTGGAGGTATGCGCTTGAGACAGCCATACTCCTATTGAATATGGTACCTACCAAATCAGTGCCTACCACTCCATATGAGATATGGAAAGGGAAGAGACCATCTCTTAAGTATGTTAAGATATGGGGTTGTCCAGCCTATGTCAAAAGATAAAATCCGGACAAACTCGAGGCAAGATCAGTCTTATGTAAGTTTGTAGGATATCCCAAAAATTCACAAGGGTATATCTTCTACCACCCCGAGGAACAAAAGGTGTTTGTTTCTCGACATGCCACTTTCTTAGAAAAAGGTTTTCTTATGAAACAGATTAGTGGCATTGAGGTAGAACTGGAAGAGGTTCCAGCAACACAAACTATAACAGAAGACTTGGTTGAACCAGAGGATTCAGTAGTACCCGACGAACCTCAGCCTCTCCGCCGATCTAGTAGGGTTTCTCATCCACCTGAAAGATGCTACGGTTTTCTCATTGATGGTGGATGCGAGGATTGCATCATGGATGATGATGACCCGACTAGTTTCGAACAGGCCATCACGAGTGGTGACTCTGTGAAATGGCTGGATGCAATGCGATCTGAGATGGAATCCATGTACACCAACAAAGTATGGACTTTGGAAAATGCACCTGAAGGGGTAAAACCCATTGGGAGAAAGTGGATCTTTAAAAAGAAATTTGGTGTAGATGGAAAAGTTGAGACTTTCAAAGCTAGACTTGTAGCAAAGGGTTTTCGTCAGCGACCAGGTGTGGATTATGACGAAACCTTTTCTCCAGTAGCTATGCTTAAGTCCATCCGGATCTTACTTGCCATTGCTGCATACTATGACTACGAAATCTGGCAAATGGATGTTAAGACCGCCTTTCTAAACGGTGATTTAGAAGAGAGCGTGTACATCACTCAGCCAGAGGGCTTCGTAGATAGTGAGAGCAGCGGAAATGTGTGCAAGCTGCTTAAATCCATTTATGGGTTAAAGCAAGCATCGCGGAGTTGGAACATCTGTTTTGATGTTGTAGTCAAAGAGTTTGACTTCATCAAAAATATAGATGAACCTTGTATCTATAAGAAGGTAGCAGAGGGTAAGGTTGTCTTCCTCGTATTGTACGTGGATGACATACTCTTGATTGGAAATAATATTCCTATGCTGCAATCAGTCAAGCTCTTCTTATCACAGAGATTCTCAATGAAAGATCTAGGTGATGCGTCCTGCATATTGGGAATCATGATCTATAGAGATAGATCTAAACGGATACTGGGATTGTCCCAATCCAGGTACATTGACACCATACTAAAGAGGTTTAGTATGGAAGAATCCAAACGTGGAAACCAACCCACGATCTCTGGACTCACTCTTTCCAAAGAGATGTCTCCTAAGACTGATTTGGAGAGAGCTCGCATGCAAGGGATACCCTATGCTTCGGCAGTAGGCTCTATCATGTATGCGATGCTATGTACCAGACCCGATGTAGCATACTCACTAAGTGTAGTGAGTCGGTATCAAGCAGATCCTGGAGAGAGTCACTGGACAGCTGTGAAGAACATTCTCAAGTACTTGCGAAGCACTAAGGAGATGTTCTTGGTGTATGGTAACGGAGAACTCCGGGTGGAGTCCTTTACCGATTCCAGCTTCCAAAGTGATAAGGACGACTCTAAGTCGCACTCGAGATTTGTCTTTACCCTCAATGGAAGGGCGGTATGTTGGAAGAGTTCCAAACAGGATACCGTTGCAGACTCGACGATGGAGGCTGAATACATCGCTGCCAACGATGCTGCCAAAGTGGCTGTCTAGATCAAGAAGTTCATTAGTGAACTTGGAGTGGTTCAATCCATTGAGCATCCAATACCTCTGTATTGCGATAACAATGGAGCTGTGGCTTTGGCCAAGGAACCCAGGTCCCATCAAAAGTCCAGACATATTCTGAGGCGGTATCACCTGATCAGGGAGATAGTTGATCGCCGAGAGATCGAGGTTAGGAGAGTAGATACGAGGGACAACACTGTGGATCCATTCACGAAGGCTATTCCCCAGATACAGTTTGAGAGATTATTCGGGATGCTAGGTATGAGATACTACAGCAGCTGGCCTTAGTGCAAGTGGGAGATTGTTAGTTATGTATATGCCCTAGAGGCCATTGTTGTACATATGATGTATATTATAATGGATGCTTAGATATATATAGAGATGACTTTCTTGCTCGTCATGATAGTATGATATTTGGTTTCACTTTATCTTAACATGTTGACTTGTATTGGTTTACTGTTTTTCTCTCACATGTTGATAAAGCCCTTAGGATCTGTACTCGACTACTGGGACTATGATGAGATCATACAAGTGGGGCCATGGTAGTCGATGAGTACATCCTATAACTGTTCCTAGTCGAGGGTATATCGAGACAGGGCATCGATACACCAGAGTAGACAAGCGTATACGCATCTTGACCCATATGATGGGCGATGAATGATCCCATATCCATCGGTGTTTGATATCAGAGATGGTGTACGGGTGCTCAGTGGAGACTGGGTACACTGGACGGACTCGCCGAGAACTTCCAGATGGTGATATACCACACTTCAGATGGCAGTTCTTCGGTGACACTGGTACAGGGTAGTCTGTAGACCCGAGATCGTCATAGAGTCTTGTGTGATTCCCACTGTGCTTTGATTTCCATCTTACCACGTCCAAGAAGGCGTGCAAAACGGTGGTTTTTGGGTACAGTCCTGAATGACATGGAGGCAATGAGCGATAGTAGGGGAATCGTCTCTCCCAGTATAGGGAGTTGATGTTGTGCTGTGTTCGATTGGATATAACTGGAAGTCCCTGGCCAGGGCTGATATAGAGATTTACTGGTAAGTGTTACTAGTAGTTTCTCGACCCCTTATGAGCCACACATCGACACGACTTATCGATTACTGGGGTCTGACGTATACCACCCCTAGACTTGATATGCGACATATCAGACGAACAGACCGGACTGTACAGGAGTGTTACTGATTGGATTCACAGGAGAACGCACAGGCTAGCTTGTTGATCTTCTGATCGCTCAATACCTGGGTGGTTGTTACGTTTAGCTGACCGCTTGCAGCTTGTGGGTGTTTGATATGATCATCACCTGCTACCGGCGTATTGACGATTCTTTAGAGTCCTACACAGAGGTTTCTTGGCTCAGGCGAAACGGAGTAGAGGCACATATGTGATATGTGTAGGATCGAGGATAATGCGAGATGAGATACCGTATTTTATTCTCGCGATATTTAGATATGAACCGGGACATCGGATCAAGTGTTGATTCGATAAATCGGTACATGATATATTAGTCGGTAATATTCGATATAGCTGGATCGTCGAATCAAGTGTTGATTCGATGATTTAATGTATAATAATATATATGATATATTATTACATTATCTAATATTGGCTTGCTTTATTATTTCATTTTCTCACTGGATGATACATTGATATATATGCGATATATGTTAATTGTATTATTTTCTTTTGTTGCAAATATATAATATATATGTGATATATATTATTGTGACATGATATGATTTATTATTAAACATGTTTAAGGATGATTAAATAAGGTTAGGGTTTGATTAGGGTTAGTTGCTTCTTGCACTTTCTAGAAGCTTTTTCTTTTGTCAAGTTTAAGATATTTTGGTTGATATTTCTTGGTGACTCATTGCTAACCCAACCAAACCCTAACTCTAGTTTATTCTCTACAAACTATTAGCCACTCATCCTTGACCATGGTTGATACATCAATCATATACTTTTATTTCTATTCATCACAAAAGGAATTTTCATTTTCCATTATCATCTTCTTCTCTCTTGATTTTGAGCTCACTAGAAATTCATTTTGTGATGATAAATTATGAGAAAATGATTTAAAAAGAAAGCATAAATACTAATCTCTCATTCTCATCTCATCTAGCCTATGAGATTAGTGTGTTCATCTCTTTAGAGTGAGAAAGCTTGAGTTATTGATACTTCGACGTAGATCATCGGAGATTTGGAACTTTTCAAGCTAGCATGGATCGTTCGAGTCGTGGAGCCTCTCTTGAGTCCGGGAGATCGTGGATCGCGGCGAAAGGACTTCTACTCGGAGCTTATGAAGCGAAGGAGCGGACTACAAAGGTTGTAATCCCTCACACTTAGCTTAAAAGATGTAATCTTGTATGCTTAACGATAATAATCTAGCAAAGATCCTGTCTTTGGGTTGTTCGGCACATGTAAAAGTTTATTCGTGCATGTTTGATGCGTTATGAACCTTCACTAGTGTGCCTAGGAACCCTACATCGAGCACAGCACGACATCTACCCCCAATATCGGGAGAGATGAAATCCCCTACTATCGCTCATTGCCTCCATGTGACTCGGGACTGTACCCAAAAGCCACCGTTTTGCACGTCCTCTTGAAGATAGTAAGGTGGAAATCAAAGCGCAGTGGGAATCACACAAGACTCTGTGACGATCTCGGGTCTACAGACTAACCTGTACAAGTGTCACCAGAGAACTGCTATCTGACGTCAGGTATAATACCATCTAGGAGTTCTCGGTGAGTCCGTCTAGTGTACCCAGTCTCCTCTGAGCACCCGTATACCATCTCTGATGTCAAACACCAATGAATATGGGATCATCCATCGCCCATCACATGGGTCGAGAAGCGTATACGCTAGTTTACTCTGGTATATCGATGCCCCATCTCGATACACCCATGACTAGGAACATTAAAAGATGAACTTATGGACTACCATGGCCCCACTAGTATGATCTGCATCATAATCCCGGTAGTCAAGTACACATCCTAAGGGCTTTACCAACATGTAACCATAAAACATTAAGAGTCAAGTATACATGTTAAGATAAAGAGCAACCAGATAGCATACTATCATGTCGAGAAAGAAAGTCCTCTCTATATATGTCCAAGCATCCACTATAATATACATCATATGTACAATAATGGCCTCTAGGGCATACGTACAACTAACATTTAAGCAAAGCTACTAGTGAAAAGGTTTCGTCATAGTCCAATCCTGGTCTTTAATGAAAACCTTTAGCAAGTCTAGCTTTGTAAGTTTCTACCTGACCATCTACACCAATCTTCTTTTTGAAGATCCATTTGCATCCTACGGGTTTTACCCCAGAAGGAGCAAAATCCAAAGTCTATACTTAGTTTGTGTGCATGGATTCCATCTCGGATCGCATAGCATCCAGCCACTTCACCGAGTCTCTACTCATGATAGCTTGCTGAAAACTAGTTGGCTCATCATCATCGATAATGCAATCCTCTTTATTCCCGTCTATGAGAAAACCGTAGTGTCTCTCGGGCGGATGAGACTGCCTACTAGATCTGCGAAGAGACATAGGTACGTCCAGTTGCATTGAAATCTCGGGTTCTACTGAGTTTTCAGTTATAGTTTGTGGTTTTAGAATTTCTTCCAGCTCTATTGCGCTCCCACTTATCTCCTTTTAAAGAAATTGAGTTTCTATGAAGCGGACATGATGAGAAACAAAGACCTTTTGTTTCTCAGCGTAATTCCCTCTAGAGTTCTTGGGGCATCCCGCAAACTTACACAATACTAAATGTGCCTCGAGTTTGTCCGGATGAACCTTTTTGACAAATGCAGGACAAACCCATATCTTAAGATACTTAAGACAGAGTTTCTTCCCACTCCATATTTCATATGGAGTGGTAGGCACAGACTTAGTTGGAACCTTATTCAATAGGTATGCAGCAGATTCTAGTGCATAACCCCAGAAGGAGAGCGGCAACTCAGCATTACTCATCATGGAACGCACCAGATCAAGTAAGGTGCGATTCCGTCTTTCTGATACACCGTTGTGTTGTGGTGTGTATGGAGGAGTAAGCTGAGAGAGAATTCCATTCTCTTTTAGATATTCCAGGAACTCGGCACTTAAGTATTCACCACCCCGATCAAATCGGAGCATCTTGATACTTTTGCTAGTTTGCTCTTCCGCTTCATTCTTATACTCTTGGAATTTCTCAAAGGTCTCGGCTTTATGTTTCATTAAGAATACATGTCCATAGCTTGAGAAATCATCGATGAAAGTAATGAAGAAAGAATAGACACTTCTTGCATGCGTAGAAATTGTCCCACACACGTCGCTGTGTATGAGTCCCATGAGCTCAGTAGCTCTTTCTCTGTGTCCAGTGAACAGAGTTTTTGTCATCTTTCCTCTGGTACATGATTGACAACTTGCATATGATTAATACTCAAACGGATCTAAGTATCCTTTTTCTTGTAAGTTAGTCAGTCATGTTTCATTGATATGACCAAGTCTACAATACCATAAGAAAGCTTGGTTTGATTCTAAAGTCTTTCTTTTTAGTATGTTTTGGACGTTGAAAACTTGATGTTGATTGAGAATGTATATTCCATTATTAAGTGTACCCGACCCAACCATTTTATGATTTAAGTGAATGTTTATGACATTGCTTTCAAGTACAAAATTATATCCTTCATTAGATAACAAAGATACAGATATAATATTACACATCATACTGGGTACACAAAATAAGTTATGCAATAACAAAATATGTCCACTCGCTAATCCTAGGTGATATTCTCCTACTGCAATAGCATCCACACTGGTTCTGTTGCCAACCCTGAGGGTCATATCACCTTTGCTCAAATCTCTACGGTTTCTCAGCACCTGCAATGAATTATAGATGTGGGATCCTGATCCGGTATCCAATACCCAAGAAGTAGAGTTTATAGAGAAACAGTTTTCAATCACGAACACACCTGAAGCCGAAGACACAACTTGCTTTGTGTCCTGATTCTTGGCTTTTAGGGCTCGGTAGTGCTTCCTCCAATGTCCCTTTTTCCGACAATAGAAGCATTCTTCCTTTGTGGCTGCCCCCCATTCTTTTCCTTTCCCTTTCCCTGCACCTTCTGCACACCTCCCCTAGGTTTGGTGGGGGCCTTCTTCTTCTTCCTCTTGGCCTTAGCCTTGGATTTAGTAGAAGAAGATTCCCTAATAAACAGAGCGGATGTTTCCTTGGTTTTCTTCAAGGTGTCCACTACCACCCTCAGCATGTTGAGGAGCTCAGGAAGTAAAACTTCTATCTTCTGCATATTAAAGTTCAATATGAATTGGGCATAGATGGAGGGAAGGGACTGTAGAATCAAGTCGATGTACAACTCATTCTTCAACGTAGTTCCCAGGTCCGCGAGCTCTTCTATGAGGGAAATCATCTTTAGGACGTGGTCCCCAACAGATGATCCGATAGCCAACCTCGCTTGAAACAATTTCTTCGAGGTCTCATATCTTGCGATACGAGATTGCTCTCCATATAAATCTTTGGTATGGAGGAAGATGGAAGCGAAGTCTATCTTCTCGTGCCGCCTCTGATGTTCATTATCTATTGAGGCCAGCACGAAGCACTTGGCTTTCGCACAATCAAGATCCCAGGTCTTACGGACCTCAATGTCCACGACCGAGGATTCTGGACCGGGAACAGGGGGAGCTTTTGCCGTGAGGATGTATGCGACCTTATCATATGTAAGGGCCATATGGACAATCCTCAACCAGCCTTTATAATTTTCCCCGGCGAGTTTATTTTTATCTAGTATTAGCTTAAGTCCCGTCATGGTCGCTGCAATTAGAAGGGAGAAAAGAAACATTCAGCATATGCTCTTGCAAATTTAGATTGGCTATTCGTTTATCTAAACAGGATGGCTCCCACTATTTTCTCGAATTCTTCTTCAAACCCTAAAAGAAGAATTAGTCATGATTAATCGCACCCTACAAGTTCGCTTATCTTTCGGCCAGGCCAGTGTTGGTACTTCGGAGGGAGGTTCCCTGTGCTTTCGCACGGACCTAATTAAATAACCTTGTTTTCCCAGAGGTGTAGCCCCGTTAACACCTTTCTAGACACCTACTTGATTAGCTAATTGCAAAGTGAAAAAATCTCTCGAAAAGTAGTGGATACTCACAGTAGGATCAGGACCAAACTATCATTGTGTGATAATTTTTAAAGAAGCCTACCAAAAATACCACTCTCCAGAAGGTATGCAACACTAGCTAGTTTCCTGTATGTTTGAAACTCCCGATGTAATTTTTGCCCCGCGCGCTTATAACCTTGACGAAGGTCAAAAAATCATAAGTCACAAGTCAAGTTCAACCTGTCATTGTCCAGATTAATCTAAACACATTCGTACAGGCCCTTGACGAAGGTCAAAACAGCTGTACGCCTCTCCTAGATTAATGCATCTATCTATGCTACAGATAAGCACCCACTAGCTACCAAACACTATGCCTTGGTGAAGGTCAAAACACATAGCATGAATACTGGTAGATACCTATCTGAAATGACAGAGAGCAACGGCTGGTTTTCGAAAAAACCGTTAACGTAATGAACTTGATATAATCGAAGGAACCGAATAGCTTTTGAAAAGGAGTGGTTTAAGCTCCGCGTTTTAAAAGTTGTTTTTGAAGAAAACCGAGTGGTTTTGCAATTGTTCCAATGACGTCAGATTTTAGGTTTATTACTTTGCATTAATCAATATTAATGTGGTCCCATCAATTAACCTTATCATTACAGAAAGAAACGAAAATAGAACGTACGCTTATGCCATACGCATTCGTTACGGGGCCCAGTCATAAACTGTTAGGTTAACTAACGGCAGAGCAAGGGCTGGACTAGCGCGGGTACAATCCATAAGCAACGTTTATTATATATATATAACCATTCGTCTCACGCAATAATATCCATTCCAGATCACAGATCACAGCACAACAACACAAATGAATATATTGGATATACTAGGATTTTCGTGTTTCGTTTTAGCCTATTACGAAAAACGGATTCCACGGTCGTGATGAATAGCCAAACCCCACCCTAGACCCCTACGGGTACGGCAAACTACCCGCCAAATTTTCGAAGTGAAGCAACCTCCCTCAATGAAATGAGTAGGCCACTCGGCACTTCAAGAACCCGGTAGTTTGTGCATACCTCCTTTGGTCTATCCTAGGTGCAAGAAAAAATAAATGAAATAATACAATGGTGGCTACAATCTCAACCCGGATGTGCCCCGCAAAAGAATTTTACATCAATTTACAAATATACATGAATGAATGAAAAGAACACTCTTCTCACATCCTCCCGGCTATTCATTCACGATGATCCAATACTTCATATCCACAAACCATCAACAAGATACAAGATATGTGCAACCCCCACTAATCGACATATAGCAATTACTAGACATTTAGCAATACATATACAAACAAAATACACAATTTGGCAAGAATTTAGAATTTCGATCAATTAAAACTTTCCGCATTTACCCCATGTACAAACCAGTACACAAACAAATCTAGGAAAAACCCAAATGTACCAAAAATCACATTTCCATGAACTTGGAGCCCAGAAAAAAATGGTGCACCTTAGCCACAATTAGGCCGCGGATCAGTGGCCAAATGACCTATTTGGCTGCGGATTAGCGGTAGAATTGTGAGCTCATGTGCTCAAAAAATTTTATTGGTCTTATAAATGCCTGCACATATTTTTAAGGTCATTGAAAATATTGTTTGAACAACTTTGAAAATTGAACAGCAAGCTATACTTCGAAATGCAATTTCGGATAATTTCTGTCGATCGAAGTTCTAAATACGTGCTAACTAGCTAGTTAAGGTTTAAGTAGGCTCTGATACCAGTGTAAGTCGATGTCGCACGCCCCACGTGGTTTGTGGGGAGGTGGAATTCACAAAAAATGATTTTATCTTTGCAACATCAACTAAACATCCAAGATCTTTCAGAAACCCTAACTACCTAACTACAAAGAGGTTCTAAACTACTATGATGGTGGTCTTATACCACTAGGATACAAGTTTTTCGGGTCTTCTTCTCCTCTTCTTAAGCTACTAGAAGATTTGGATCAAGCTCGGTCGTCGGCCTCCTCATGTCAAAGACGATCCCCCTCCTCATGTCGAAGACAATCCACCCGAGAGTCTATGGTTCAAGCTCCAACCTCAAGAATGAGGTAACTAAAGTACCTTGTTTTCTAATCTAGGTAGCTTAGGAGATGTAGAGAGTTAAATAGACTATTTTATCTTAAAGAACTCTAGGATTCACAATACATGTGAGGGTTAGGGTTTGAGGAAGAAGGAGGAGAGCAAAATGGAGAGAGAAGAAGAAAACACAAATGAACAAGTCTTGTAAGCAAGTGAAGAATAGATAACCTTTTTCCAATAATCAAGCAGGCAATATTTTTCTATAGAAAAATACAACTATGCTTGAATAGTAAAGCCAAATGAATAAACAAAAGAATTAGCCATGCTTCAACACATGCCACATATATCTCCATTTCCACCTCATTAATCTATTTTGCAAAAATAGATAAAACCAAAAAATGAGGATTCCCCTTCTAGAAGCAATTCTTGTAAAAATTACAAGAATGCCCTCACCGTATATACATACCCTTATTCGTACTGCAAAAAATACGAATACAAAGAGATAAAAATAATCTAAGAATATAATACTAGAATCCGGTTTAATCTTAAGCCCACTAGTATTATACGTCCGAACAATATCCATGTAGCCAGTACACGTATATGATCGGAACCCTGTACGTAAAACCATACGGCCTACATCGTTTCGCCTGAACTAGGAAACCCTCTGTGTGGGACTCTAAAGACTCGACAGTACGCTGGCAGTAGGTTTAACCACAAGTCCGTCAGTGGCACTAGCAGTACGTAACGGCCACCCAGGTACCTGTCGAAAAGAAGGCCAACGAGCGAATGTTAGATATGTATGGCCTAGAGGCCATTATTATATATGTATACATGTAGATGCTAGGGATATGTATCTACAGGACATTCTTTCTCAGTTATATAGTATATTATTTTAGTTGTCTTCATCAGGATATCTGTATTTATTTTTATTAATACTTTATCCAGCTTGCATATATTGATAAAGACTTGATATAGTAGTATACTATTATAGTTTGACTTTATCTTAACATGGCATATGTTATACATGTTATTACATATTGAGGTTACATGTTGATAAAGCCCGTAGGATCTTGCTTGGCTACCTGCATTGTGATGGCGATCATACCTATGGGAGCAGGGTAGTCTATAAGCACATCCTTAAATGGTCCCTAGTCACGTAAGTATCGAGACTGGGCATTGATACTCCAGAGTAGACTAGTGTATACGTTTCTAGACCCCAACACGGGGTGATAGTTGGTCCCGTAGCCATTGGTCTGATGCGCCTAAGATCGTATACAGGTTCTCACTGGGTATGAGTACACTGGACGTACTCGCGGAGAACTTCCATATGGTATTATACCTATCGTCGGATGGAAGTTCTCAGGTGACATGTGTACATGTTAGTCTTCAGACCCGAGATCGTCATTTGTCTCGTGTAAGTTCCCACTGTGTTTTGATCACTACCTTACCATGGTTCTGTCGATTCGTACAAACAGGTTTTGATTGGGTACAGTCCCGAGCCACATGGAGGCAATGAGTGATTGTTAGGGATTCGCCTCTCCCGGTATTGGGAGTCGATATCGCACAGTGTTTGATTGGTCAGGACCATAAGACCTTGGCCAAGGCAGTTGGGATTTACTGATAGGTTGATAAGTAGTTTTTCGGATTGTTCCTGAGCCTCATCAGCATGAATTATTGGGTTATTAAGATCTGACGTTTACCACCCCCTAGACCCGGTATGCGATACTCTTAGAAAAAGAGACCGGACTTTACGGAGATTGTCATGGATAGGCTCAGTAAGAGTTCGGACGAGTTTGCTCGTCGGCCTTCCTTTTCGATAGGTACCTGGGTAGCCGTTACGTACAGCTAGTGTCGCTGACGTGCTTATGGTTAAACCCACTGCCAGCATACTGTCGAGTCTTTAGTGTCCCACACATACGGTTTCCCTGCTTCGGGTGAAACGATGTAGAGGCTTTATGGTTTTACAGTAGCGCTTCGATCACATACGTGTACTTGTGCACGTGTGATGTTCTGGCGTATAATACTAGTGGGCTTTGGTTTGAGCCAGATCCTAGTATTATATTCTTGGATTATTTTGTCTTTTTGTATTCGTATTTTTCGGAATATGGATACGAGTATGTATATACGGTGAAGGACATTCTTGTAATTGTGCAAGATGCTTATAGAAGAAGACACCTCATTATTTGTTTAAACCATTATTGTTAATGGTTAATGAGGTGGAGAAATGAGGTATTCCTTTGCATTAAGTGAAGCATGGCTACTTGGTGACTCATGGCATGACTCATTCTTTATTATTGGAGTATGCTTGATATTTTCTTTTGTTGTGAATTTTTATGCAAGGTGGCATCTAGATATTTTTGTAATATCTAGATAATTTGGTATGGCATTATTGGTTTGCATTATTAATACACAACACTTAGCCATTCTTCACTTAATGATATTCATTTCTCACTTGAACACTCTCATCTTCTCCTTGCTCTCTTCTTCTAAGCTCTAACCCTAATTGTCTCATGTGTTGAGAAACCTAGGGTTAGTGAGACATATTAATCCATCATCTCACTCTACTTCATCAAGGCTACTTAGATTAGCAAGTTAAGTACTCTAGTTACCTCATATTTGAGGTAGGAGCTCAAAGTAGGCACAGTCCGGTGGATCATCTTTGACGTGAGAAGGCCGAAGTTCAAGCGCAATCCGAACATCTTTTGAGGAGCCAAAGGAAAGGAGCGAAGACCCGAAGGACTTGTTTCTTCCGGTATAATTTATATCATAGTAGATAGAGTTTCTCTTGTTTCTAGTTTGGTTTATGGCTAGATCTGGTTTAGGGTTATTCTAGCACCAAGTTTCATATCATATTAAAAAATTTGTTCCGCAAACGGCCACGGATGATGGCCATGGCGTTAACATAACCTTGCATGGTATCAGAGCAAGAGCCATCCCATAAACCCTATACTAGCAGGTTTAAACAATGTTAAAGTAACGAAACCGAACTAACTCCGAAACACGAAACACAAATCCAAGTTTCTGTCGAAATTTTCAGAGGCTCTAAAATTTTTTAAAATAATTGCAGCGTGCTCCTTTGGCTGTGAGATGAACACAGAAAAAAATGAAGCAATTCTACTATAACTTGGCCGGCCAAAGTCCTATAATGACCGGCCCTACTGGTTTGGATTGTGTGGAATTAGGTCGTTTTTGTTTGGTTCTCTCTAACTCTTGGATTTAGGTTTTCAGGATATGTTTGATTTCCCAGATTGTGAAAGTTCAGTTGTCTTGAGTTTTGGGGCAATGTGGGGTATTTCGAAGTCATTATTTTTTAACACTGTTTAATAGTTTCAGTATATTCACTTCTATCTGCTACCGCGAATGTCATTTGAGAGGTATAACTCGTCTAACTGCTATATGTTCCTTTAGACGGGTTTGCGAACATAACATTCACGTTAATATTCTGTGTTTGTGCTGTGGTTGTAGTTGGATAGTCGTGGTGGATAGCTTGTGGTGCAATGTTAGTAATACAGTTGAGATTCATTTGTACATTTTTTATTGCGGGGCGAGCATCCGACATGTGGACAGTCGTTACTGCCTGTTGTATATTATTTGATTGGGGCACGAC
Source organism: Agapanthus africanus (assembly GCA_030015575.1). NCBI lineage: Eukaryota > Viridiplantae > Streptophyta > Magnoliopsida > Asparagales > Amaryllidaceae > Agapanthus > Agapanthus africanus. The sequence continues at coordinate 564,204,783 of CM057341.1, forward strand.
CGAGTTGAGGTCATGTCACCATTGTACATATTATTTTTCTTTTATGTACTAGGATTACCCCATGGTGGAGTGCACGAATAGCCGGGTTCTAGAAAGCAACAAGCCCGCATCTCATGGCGTTGAGACGAATGGGGCTTCACTTTAGAATTGGCGGGCTATTCGCCGCACTCGTAGGGGGTATAGTTTGACCCACAGAGGGGCACCCAAGTTACCGGATTTCGTGAAGTGCTGGGTGGCCCATTCACTTTGTTGATTGGGGTTGCCTCACTTCTGGGATTGGTAGGTAACTTTCCGTGCTCGTAGGGGTTCAGGTTTTCATTGCACAAGCTATCCACACGACCGGGAACGTTGGGTTTTATTTGCAGCTCAAATGAAACCCGAGGCTCCAAGATTATCCACCATTCTGTGTTGCTTGATGAGATTCTGTGATTTTGATTATATCATTCCTGGGAAGAATGTTATATATATTTATATATATACTAGTAGATGTTGTATATGTTTTGCACCCGCGCTAGTCCAGCCCCTGCTCTGCCGTTAGTTAAGTAACCTAACGGGTGATGATGGGCCCAGAGGCGAATGCGGATGGCATATACGTACATTGTATTTTCATTCTTTTCTGGTGTGATAGGATTAATTGATGGGACCGTATTAATTTTGATTAATGCAAGAAAAGAAACCTAAAAAGATGTTGTTGGAACAAATTTCGAAAAACTATAGTTATATTCTTTCGCTTTGCATAGTGGTATTCGGTTGTGAATATCCATTACCTTATTCCAGGAGGCAAGAGCCGAGATCCCATCGTGGGGAGTGAGCTCTTGAGGAAAAATCTATACTGTAGATTACTCGGTTTTTTCAAAACCAGAAATTTTCAAAAAGCGGAGCTTAAACCACACTTTTTCAAAGCTATCAGGTTCCTTCAACGATATCAAGTTCATTACATTAATGGGTTTTTTTCCAAAAACCCAGCTGTAGCCCTCCGTCATTTCCAACGAGTAGTACTTAGTATTCGTGCTACGTTTGTTGACTCCGTCATGGCATGGTGTACGGTAGCTAAGTGGTGCTCGTTTATAGCATTAGTTGCGATTGATTAGGACAGTCGTATAACCTTGTTGACTCCGTCAAGGGTTATGCGGGTGGGTTTAATGCAATCAAGATAATGACGGGTTGAACTTGACTAGGACTCTTTGATTTGTTGACTCCGTCAAGGTCACTAGTGTAAGTCCACGGTAGCACCCCGGCCTTCATTCTGACGCCAAACGCGGAACAAAAACTTTTATAACTGGCGCTATCGCATACTATAACCCGGATCTTGCCATTAACGCTAAACTAACAAACTGTAAAGAGGTAGAAAGGCTATACCGATCGATCCGAGTACTTCGGTCTTTAGCAATCATCCCACGCTCCTCGCGGCAACTCCGATCTCTCGTTTCCTCATCGAGGTGGCACCACGTCAACGGATCTTTAAACGGGGTCCCGCCTCTATACCGAGGCAACTCGGCCATCAAGTCTGCTAAAAGAGATGACCAAGATGAAGTAGAGAACGAGTAGAATACTTTGCCTCAAACACCCTAGGGTTCTCATCACTTGAGAGGGTTAGGGTGGAGGTTGAAGAAGATGCTAAATATTGGAAATTGTGAACTAAAGAAATTTTTCTCAAGAGAGCAAAAACCAAGCATACAAAATTAACCCTTGGCTGCCCTCTTCTCTTGTGTGTGATAAATATAAGGTTTAGAGTTAGAGAAATAAAGAAAATATCTTATCAAAATATCTCCAACTCATCCTTAAAATATCTCACCCAAAACAAACCTCATTAATACTCTAATGACTCACTAGATGACTCATTACATGAGTCATTAGTGAACATTCTAGAATCAATGAGTCATTAACATGAGTCACCTTTTCCAAAACTAATAATCATTTAAACCAAAATGATTAACCCAAAAAGAAATGCATTTTCTAAAATATTCTCGTAACGGATTACGAGAATACCCCTCACCTGTATATACATACCTGTATCCGTATTCCGACCGAATACGAATACGAGAGACTAAAATATTCCGACTCAATATAATACTTGGATCCGGCTTAAACCAAAGCCCACCAGTATTTTCTGTCCGAAATATGACACATGCACGTGCATTTTTCGAACCCTGCCATAAAACCATACGGCCTCTACAACGTTTCGCCCGAACTTGGGAAACTATCTGTGGGGGACTCTAAAGACTCGTCAGTACCATGGCAGTGGGTTTAACCACAAGCACGTCAGCGGCACTAGCTGTGCATAACGGCTGCCCATGTACTGACCTTAAGGGAAGCCGATGAGCGAACCCATCCTGGAACCCTACTGAGCCTATCAGTGACAATATACATACACTCCGATCCATTCGTATATGAGTATCGCATATCGGGCCTAGGGGCTGGTAACGTCAGACCCCATTAGCGGTATAAGTCGTGTCGGAGAGTAGCCCTGAACACCCTGAGAAACTACTGGAATACTTACCAGTAATTCTCACCTGCCTTGGTGTAATGGCTCTCCTAGACACAACGCGATCTCACCCCCAATACCGGGAGAGACGAATCCCCTGCCGATCCGCTCACTTGCCTCCATGTGGCTCGGGACTGTACCCAAAAAAACCCTGTTTGCACGACTCCTTTGAGCCGTGGTAGGGTAGAAATCAAAGCACAGTGGGAATTCACACGAGACAAATGACGACCTCAGGTCTATGAACTAACCAGTACACATGTCACCAGGGAACTGCTATCTGACGCTAGGTATAAATACCAACTAGCAGGTTCCCGGCGAGTCCTGTGCGGTGTACTCATAACCCAATGAACACCTGTATACATCTTAGGTGATCCAACTGACACCAATGGCTTGTGAGACCGGCCACCGCCATTCGTCGGGGTCTCGACTGTATACACGAGTCTACTCCGGAGTATCGATGCCCTGTCTCGAAACTCCCACGACTAGGGACCACTTTTAAGGATGTGCTTATGGACTACCCAACTCTCACGTATATGATCACCGTCATACTGTTGGTAGTCAAGCAGGATCCTAAGGGCTCTATCAACGTGTAATAGTGATCATGTCACCTAAAAATGTACACAACTGATAAAGGCAAACCAGATAGCATACTAACATCTCGAGTAAGACGGTCCTACCGGTACAGGTCCTCCCTCAATCATTGCAATCATGTACCTGCGATCCAATAATTGAATTTGAGGGCACTATATCCAAAAATCTCCCACTTGCACTTAAGGCTAATTATTGCGATGCCGCATACTCACAGCCCGTGTGATACCGAACATCCAACTCCTCTACTAATCAGTTTCGCAAAGCTCGTTTGTAAAACTCTTGTGTTCGAGAAATAGCCTCAATGAGTGGATCCGCCCTGATGTTCCTTTCTATGTCTCTCTTAATCTCAAGTTCGCGGAGAAAGCCATCTCCCGAATTGAGTAATACCTGTCTTAGAACATGTCTGGATATCTGATGGGACCTAGTTCATAAATGAACTCCAAATCCAAACTTCTTAGACTGTATCGTCAACTGAACCCCTGCACCATGCCTCCCACAGTATCCTCTTGGACCACCTGTCTATAATACCGCCCCCTTCGTCAGAGGGAAAACTATAACTCTGACAATCACTATGTCATCCATGTCACCTTTGAAGCCTGGAATGATAACCGTCCCCCGAAGGAGGCTGCCGTTATCAAATCCCTAGAACATTCACTTATGTTCTAAAACTGCTTCCTTATGTTTCTTCAGGATTGGATTAATATAAACTTATCGCATCTAGTGCAAAAACAACATCTGGTGTGGTACTTGACATCTCACGATTGACTCAATTGCCTAAGCAAGTGATATGCCAATCATGCACATCCCTCTCCCCTTTAGTCTGTAAGACACCTTTAGAGAGGGTGACTCCATCACCTGCAGGTACACCACCATGCCAGGAGTCGTCCATTCCAAAATACTATTAGAATACTGTCAAAGTACCCAAATTGGGAAACTACCTAAATCTAGATCTAAAACCATAGATCTAGTAACCAGAATGTCAGATATTATATCCATATCCTTTGCGGAGAAACAACTGTGTGACAACAACAGTATAACCGATCGTAGTATAGGAATTTTACTTCCTACTCTGTGTATGTCATCCAAATACCAGGACATCACACCCTACTACCTTCTTAACATATCCATCCCCTATTCTGATGAAGTCAAAGCCATGACTGTCACATCAAAATTAGATGATCTATCTCCGCTATATCTGCTCTAGTCTATAAATAGACATAAGTTACTTGCCCACTATGCTTCCGCTGCTCCCACTGACCACAACAACCCTCTGGCAGAATAATATATACGAGTTTAGAACGACGCTATACTCATCCTCCTTCGAGTCTCATAGTCTGGAACAACAGTAGTGTCAAGTCTGGGTAAACAAGAACCTTCCTGTCACCGTCCTTGAGGCTACCGGAGTACCTCTCGGGTGCCTGAGGTTACCCACCATATCTGCGGAGTGGCTAATAGAATGTCAAACCTGATTGAATCTTTAGGTCCTATTAAATTTTCTGTAATCGTTTGTGGATCTGGAATCACTTCCAGTTCTACCATACTCCCACTACTGTTTTCTGAAAAAATCCATTTTACTAAAACTGTTGCGAGTCAAGAACAATATCACCATTGATCTTCCAGATGGTAGAAAATCAACCCTTGGGTCAACCCACAAACTGCAATTACAGAAACGTGCCTTGAGTTATCCAGAGTCTGGTTTTAATCATAAGCCGGACAACTCTCCATACCTTAACATCGTTAAGATATGAACCATTCTATATCCAATATAGAAACGTTGGCACTTATTTAATTGGAACCAGATTCTAATCATGCAGCTGTCTCCTGTGCATATCAACTTAATGGAAAAGGCTGATCATCATTACTCAACTTAGGAATACATCCAATTATGAGGTACCTGAAAGAGAAACAAGTTTCTCAAAACCATTACTATCAACTGAATACCAATCACAAGTATCTACATCTTCGATCTCTTTGAAAAATCCCGATACTTGCGACATCTGGTTCTCTACTTTATTCCTATACCCACAACTTCTTAAACCTTAGATCTTGTATTTCTTCGAAACACTTGTCTAAAAACTAGAGAAGTCACAAGTAAACAGAACATAGTACGAGGACCAACCCTTTTGCCCTGATGGACACTGGACATCGTACAATACTCTGTATGAGTCACCTGAGTTGAATAACTCAAAAACATGTGCATCGTAGGTTGAAAACTGTACTTATGGTTAAGAACTACTCCGTTGTTCAATGCTCCTTACCCAATCGTCAACTGATATAGGTAAATGTCACGGACATAATTACAAAAAGTTATATCTCACTTTATAAAAATAAACGTACAGATATATTAGTTTGAAATTGGTGCACAACAACGGACACTCAAAACCAAATACTTGCCGTCCGGCAAAAACCCAGGCGACTTCCTCAAATATACCAATTACAATGAATTCCGATATAATGAGGATGATCACCTAATTCCCAATAACTTACTCCCACTCATCATCTGTAAAACCATACAGATGTGAGAATCATAAATGGTAAATACATACCTTGGAGTAAGTATCTAATCAGAAAATCAGTTTTCCTTTAACAATGCACAGTGAAACTGAAACATGAAAATGTTTCGTAGGGGTATCCTGGTATTCCTAGTAATGCCTCTTCCATAATTCAATTCATGACTGTAACCGTATATTTCATTGCCATCTCTCCAAATCCTTTTATTTGTCTTTAGTCGTTACCTTCTGTACACCCCTTTAGGCTAAGTGGTTTTCTTCCTTCCCTACCGTTCGGCACCAGCCTATGGTTTAGAAGAAGACTATCCAGTAAGCATAATATGTGTACTCTCCTAAACCAAGGAGTACTCGCAACCTGAGAGAAGGTGATGATAAAAGACAACTGAAAAATACCTTATTCTATTTCTCCCGAACTGGGGAAAAAAGCAAAGGTGAAATAGGAGTGGCGATGAAGTACGCGGTTTGGTCGTGAATGGTAGCAGTCGCAATTTACTTTGCCCTCTTTCCAATCCCTTTATTTTGTCTTTACTTATTACTTTCTGTACACCCTACTTAAGCTAATTGGTTTTCTTCATTCCCTGCCTTTCGGCACCTGCCTATGGTTTGGAAGAAGACTATCCAATAAGCGTAATAGGTGTACTCTCCTAAAGCAAGGAGCCCTCGCAACCTGAGAGAAGGTGATGATAAAAGACAACTGAATAAACCAATTCAATTTCTCCTGAACCTGGATCCATCCTCGAAGAATTCCCTTCGAGTTCGTAAATAACCATACGATGGATCTATCAAATGGAAGTGGATGTTCGTAGTGATACGAGGTGTTCTGAGAAATTCAAAGGGTAAAAGAAGGAGCAGAAATGACTTATGCAACTCGGACAATCCAAAAGCCAGTATTTTAAGAAGGTTCGGTCAACTTGGTCACTGAGTCATAGTCTAGGGTCGGTCAAAGGTCGCTGCCAAAGAGAGAGAGAAAAGAAACACTCTGCGTGCACTCTAACCTAGATCAGAATGGTTATCACTTTATCTAATCAGGAAACCTCCCACTGTACTATCAAATTCTCCTCCAAACCTGAAAGAAGAATCAATCTGGATCACCCGAAGAGTAAACCAACTCATCAGTGGAAATCGGGATCCAACTCTCATCGCATGATAACGTGAAGGTATCCACTCATGTTATCACGCTCCAGAAGGTATGCGCATGCCTGGCAAGTTTCAGTTTCTTTAGAAACTCCCGAATTGATTTTTACCTCATGTTCTTATGACCTTGACGAAGGCCAACAAATCATAAGTCACATGTCAAGTTCTACCCGTCATTATCTTGTCAATTTGAACCCACCCGTACATGCCTTTGACATTGGCCAAATGGCAGAACGACTGCCCCAAACCAACTCATATATCTATGCAACAGAAAAGTAACAAGCAGCTACCATTCACTATGCCTTGACGAAGGCCAACAAACATAGCATGAATACTACGTGCTACCTATCTGAAACGACGGAGGGCTACGGCTGGTTTTTGGCGAAAAACCTTTAACGTAATGAACTTGATATCACTGAAGAAACCTAATAGCTTTTTACAAAAATATAGTGGCGAAAACCTTCGCTAAAGAGGTCACTCCCGGTGAAGGGATCTCGGCTCTTTCCTCGTGGAATGAAGTGCAAGATATTCCAACTAAATACCGCTATGCAAAGCAACATGTAATCGACTATAGTGGAGTTATTACCCTGATGCAAACTTCTGCCCAAGGGGTCACTCCCGGTGAAGGGATCTCGGCCCTTGCCTCGTCGAATGAGGTGCAGGATATTCCAACTGAATACCACTGTGAAAAACAAAAGAAAACGTCCTTATAATAACACTTTTTAAAACTGTTCCAACAACGTCCAAACAGGTTTGTATTTGCTTGCATTGATCAAAATCAACACAGTCCCATCAATTAATCACACCAGAAAAGAACGAAAATAAAATGTACGTATATGCCATCCGCATTCGCCACTGGGTCCTGTCATCACCCGTTAGGTTACTTAACTAACGACAGAGCGGGGACTGGACTAGCGCGGGTGTAAAACATATACAACATCTACTAGTATATATACCAATATACAATAATCTCTCCAGGCGTGATAAATGCAACATTACAGAAAAGTAATAAGCATCACAGAACAATATAGATAATCTGGGATCCCCGGGTTTCACAGAGCCGCTGCAGAAACCCGACGTTCCCCTGGTTGTGTGGATAGCCTGTGCAATGAAACCTAGACACCTACGGGTGCGGCAAGTTATCCGCCAAAACCTGAAGCGAGGCAGCCCCGTACAGCAAAGTGAATGGACCACCCAGCACTTCATGGAATCCGGTAACTTGGGCACCCCTCCTTAGGTCAACCTGTACCCCCTACGAGTGCGGCGAATAGTCTGCCAATTCTAGAGTGAGACCCTCTGCCTCTCAAAGCCATGAGATGCGGACCCGTTGCCCTCCAGAACCTGGCTATCCGTGCACTCCATCGGGGGGTAAACCTAGTACAGAAATGAAAAATATGTACAACGGGTACATCGACCTCAGCCCGATCGTGCCCCAAAAGAATATTATACAAACAGGCAGTGACGCCAGTCTACATGTTGGACGCTCGTCCCGCAATATCAAATGTACAAATAAATCCAAACTGCACTACCATTGCACACAGCTATCCACAAAGACAAATCCGCAACATCACACCACAACACAGAACATCAATGCGAATGTCACGTTCGCAAACCCGTCTAAAAGGACTATAGCAATTAGACATGATTTACCGCTCGAATGACATTCACGGTCGAAGATATAATGTAAGTACTGTTAACTAACAAGTTTAAAATTCTGATCGACAAAACTTCCCGAAGTGGGCCCCAGGTATAACTGCAGTACTCAAACAAAATCTGGGCCCAAACAAAGTATTCCAGAAACCACAATTTTACATGAAAGACACTACTGTAGAAAAATGGTTCACTATTGATCCAAAACGGCGGCGGAACCGCGGCCAAACCATGGTCTGTGCGGCGGTTTCGCGGCGCTTTGGAACCTTTAGTATACCAAATTTCTACAGTATCCTAAAAAAAGCCTGCTCGATTTTCTGTGATACTCAAAATTATTTTTAGACTAGTTTAAAAATTCGACAGAAACTTTAACATTGAAAAATGTGGTTTTGGAAATTTCGTTCGATCGATATTTTAAACATGTTAGAACAAGTTAGTAAAGGTTAATGGCGTGGCTCTGATACCATGTAAGTCTACGGTAGTGCCCCGCCGTCATTCTGACGCCAAACGCGGAACAAAAACTTTTATAACTGGCGCTATCGCATACTATAACCCGGATCTTGCCATTAACGCTAAACTAACAAACTATAAAGAGGTAGAAAGGCTATACCGATCGATCCGAGTCCTTCGGTCATTAGCCATCATCCCACGCTCCTTGCGGCAACTCCGATCTCTCGTCTCCTCATCGAGGTGGCACCACGTCAACGGATCTTTAAACGGGGTCCCGCCTCTATACAGAGGCAACTCGGTCATCAAGTCTGCTAAAAGAGATGACCAAGATGAAGTAGAGAATGAGTAGAATACATTGTCTTAAACACCCTAGGGTTCTCATCACATGAAAGGATTAGGGTAGAGGTTGAAGAAGATGCTAAGGATTGGAAATTGTGAACTCAAGAAAACTTTCTCAAGAGAGCAAAAACCAAGCATACAAAATTAACCCTTGGCTGCCCTCTTCTCTTGTGTGTGATATATATAAGGTTTAGAGTTAGAGAAATAAAGAAAATATCTTATCAAAATATCTCCAACTCAACCCTAAAATATCTTACCCAAAACAAACCTCATTAATACTCTAATGACTCGCTAGATGACTCATTACATGAGTCATTAGTGAACATTCTAGAATCAATGAGTCATTAACATGAGTTACCGTTTCCAAAACTAATAATCATTTAAACCAAAATGATTAACCCAAAAAGAAATGCATCTTCTAAAATATTCTCGTAACGGATTACGAGAATACCCCTCACCTGTATATACATACCTGTATCTGTATTCTGACCGAATACGAATACGAGAGACTAAAATATTCCGACTCAATATAATACTTGGATCCGGCTTAAACCAAAGCCCACCAGTATTATATAACCGAAATATGACACGTGCACGTGCATTTTTCGAACCCTGCCATAAAACCGTACGACCTCTACAACGTTTCACCCGAACTTGGGAAACTATCTGTGGGGGACTTTAAAGACTCGTCAGTACCCTGGCAGTGGGTTTAACCACAAGCACGTCAGCGGCACTAGATGTGCGTAACGGCTGCCCATGTACTGACCTTAAGGGAAGCCGATGAGCGAACTCATCCTGGAACCCTACTGAGCATATCAGTGACAATATACATACAGTCCGGTCCGTTCGTCTATGAGTATCGCATATTGGGCCTAGGGGACTGCTAACGTCAGACCCCCAATAGCGGTATAAGTCGTGTCGGAGAGTAGCCCTGAACACCCTGAGAAACTACTGGAATACTTACCAGTAATTCTCACCTGCCTTGGCCAAGGACTTGGTGTAATGGCTCTCCTAGACACAGCGCGATCTCATCCCCAATACTGGGAGAGACGAATCCCCTGCCGATCCGCTCACTTGCCTCCATGTGGCTTGGGACTGTACCCAAAAAAAAACCTGTTTGCATGACTCCTTTGAGCCGTGGTAGGGTAGAAATCAAAGCACAGTGGGAACTCACACGAGACAAATGACAACCTCAGGTCGATGAACTAACCTGTACACATGTCACCAGGGAACTACTATCTGACGCTAGGTATAAATACCAACTAGCAGGTTCCCGGCGAGTCCTGTCCAGTGTACTCATAACCCAATGAGCACCTGTATACATCTTAGGTGATCCAACTGACACCAATAGCTTGTGAGACTGGCCACCGCCCCACGTCGGGGTCTCGACTGTATACACTAGTCTACTCCGGAGTATCGATGCCCTGTCTCGAAAATCCCACGACTAGGGACCACTTTTAAGGATGTGCTTATGGACTACCCAACTCTCACGTATATGATCGCCGTCATACTGTTGGTAGTCAAGCAGGATCCTAAGGGCTCTATCAACGTGTAATAGTGCTCATGTCACCTAAAACTGTACACGACTGATAAAGGCAAACCAGATAGCATACTATCATCTTGAGTAAGACGGTCCTACCGGTACAGGTCCTCCCTCAATCATTGCAATCACGTACTTATGATCCAATAATTGACTTTGAGGGCACTATATCCAAAAACTAGGGCCCTAAGGGCAAAAACCACATCGGGAGTTTCAAATATGGAAGAAACTTGCAGATTTAGCATACCTTCTAGAGTGTGGTGAATAGAGTAGATTCCATCTAGGTCATCACACAAAGATAGTTGGATCTCGATCCCACTGATGAGAAGGATTACTCTTGGGAGATTATTTCACTTAACAATCAATGCTATAAACCAAGTAGGTGTCTAGAACGGTGTTAGCGGGGCAACGCCTCCAGGGAAAAGAGGTTACATAATTAAGGAACTTCGCAAAAGCGTTGGAAAACCTCCCTCGAAGTACCAACACTAGCCTGGCCGAAAGGATAAGCAAGTATTGTAACGTGCGATTAATCCCGACTAATTCTCCTTTTAAGATTTACTGGAGAATTCGAGGAAACAATAGGAGCCATCCAGGTTAGATAAACTAATAACCAATTTATTTTTGCAAGAGCGTACGCTAAGTGTTTCTTTTCTCTCTCTCTCCAGGTGGCAACTGTAACTCCACGTTGCCCACCCCGGTTCTTACAGGGAGGCAGAAACGGTAAAAAACGATTTTTGACACTAGGCAACCTGGACTAGAAATGAGGATCTTTGCTAAACAAAAACCTAGCAAACTAACTAGAAGTTTAACTACTATGTTAGAGGGTTATACCTAGGTCTTGAACTCCTTCTCTTCTTGCTCCTTGGGATGGTTTGAACGGGTCCTACCTCGTAGTCTCCTCTTTGTCGAAGAAGGATCCACCCGAAAGCTTCTACCTTGAGCTCCTACCTCAACCGAGAGGCAACTAAAGTGCTAGGCTTGCTAAACCTAAAACTCTAGAGTGAGTAAAGAAGAGTTTTGAGGGTTTTATCTCAATAGCTCATGCTTCTCAACACATGAGACATGAGAGCTTTGAGAGAGAGAAAGAGGATGAGCTTTGGATGAGAGAGAGTGATCAAGTGAGAATCAGCTTGACTTTTTACAACCATGCTCACAAAAGAAATAATAATGATGATAATAATAATAATTAAGAATTGTGATGGTTAGTTTTAATAACCATTATCATTTCATGCATTTAATACATTTTGTAAAGAACAACAAGTCAACAAAAGTCATTGAAATGAAATGATGATGGTCAACAAGTCCACAATGGTCAACCAGTCAACAAAGTCAACAAGTCAAAAAAAGTCAAATGTTCACCTCAACCATGGCACAATTATCCTTAATTAATATTATTAATCATATTTCTTATTCTCATTAGGGTTTTGAAAAAGTCAACGGTCAACAACCCCAATGAGAATCCTCTGCCTCTGTCAACTGTGCATACACACCCGCACCCGTGTTCCGAGGAACACGAATACAATGAGATAAAACCAATACCAAAACATATACTAGGATCTGGCTTAAACCAAAGCCCGCTAGTAATAACTGCCCGAAAACCAAACGTGCATAAGTGCGCTGATGTGAACGAACCCTGTCGCAAAAACCATGCGACCTCTACTCTGTTTTGCCCAAAGGTGAATAGCTCTATGTGTGGGACTCTAAAGACTCGACACTATGCTGGCAGTGGGTTTAACCACAGGCCGCAAGCGGTACTAGCTGTACGTAACGGTCCCCAGGTTGATGCTGATAAGAAGACAGATGAGGTGAACCCATCCGAACTCCTACTGAGCCTGAATGTGACAATCTATGTACAATCCGGTCTGTTCGTCTAAGAATATCGCATGGCGGGCCTAGGGGCGGTAAACGCCAGTCCCCTAATAGCGGTACAAGTCGTGTCGGAGTGTAGCCCAGAACACCCTGAGATAAAACTGGAAAACCTACCGGTATATCTCGCTTGCCCTAGCCAAGGATGACTATGTGTAATGGCTCTCCAAGACACAGCGCGATATCAACCCTAAATACCGGGAGCGACGAATCCTGTCTAACCGTCACTGCCTCCAAGTGGTTCGGGACTGCACCCAACTGCTACCTGTTTGCATGACTCATTTGAGCCATGGTAGGGTAGCAATCTAAGAACAGTGGGAACACACTCGAGGCGAAGTGACAGTGTCAAGTCAGCGGACTAAGTTGTACTCATGTCACCTGGGAACTGATAACTGACAATAGGTATAGTACCAACCAACAGTTCCTGACGAGTCCTATCCAGTGTACTCGTAACCTAACAAGCAACCGCATACTATCTCAAGTACGACGTACTGACGGCTGTGGGACAGACCATCTCCCCTGCTGGGATGAAAAGTGCATACGCTAGTCTACTCCAGAGTATCGATGCCCCGTCTCAATAATCCTACTACTAGGGACCTGTATAAGGATGTGCATGTAGATTACCCAGCCCACACTAGTGTGACTGCCATCACAACGCTGGTAATCAAACAAAGATCCTAAGGGCTCCACTAATGGTTATAGGCGATATGCTAAAAGAAACACATGCACACATTAAAGTAGTGTAAGTCCACGTTGCCCACCCCGGTGCTTACGGGGAGGCGGAAACGTTATGAAAAATTCGATTTTTACAACACTAGGCAACATGGATTAACCAAAGGAGGGATCTTTGCTAAACATAAACTCACTACCAAGCTAAAAGAGTTAGCTACTCGCAAAGGGGGTTATACCTAGGTCTTCAAGTACTTCTCTTCTTGCTCCTTGGAGTGTGATGAACGGGTTCTCCTTGTCGCCTTCTCTTGCCGAAGAAAGATCCAACCGAGGGCCTCTACCTTTGGCTCCAACCTCAAACTAGAAGTAACTAAGGTGCTTGGTGTGCTAAACCTAGAACCTTAGAAAAAGTAGAGAGTAATTTTAAGGGATTTATCTCAAGCTCAATGGTTCTCAACTCATGAGAGGGGAGAGCTATGAGAGAGAGGAAGAGGATGAGAGAGAATGATAATGATAGAATGAGAAGAATAAAGCCAACCTTCTCACATGTATGTGAATTATGATAAATAAATAATTAGCTAAAGATAATTGTGATGGTTAATCTTGAAATGACCATTATCATTTCACATTAATTACTTTTGCAAGAATCAAAGAGCATCTTTCATATGAAATGATGATGGTCAACTTGTCAACCTAGGTCAACAAGTCAAGCATAGTCAAATGGTCAACAACCCTAACCATAACACAATTATAATTAACTAATATTAATAATCATAATTCACAGATAAACATTAGGGTTAAGAAAAAGACAACGGTCATTAACCCTAATGGAAATCCTCTGCCTCTGCCTCAGTCAACTGTGCATACACACCCGTATCCGTGTTGCCGAGGAACACGAATACAATGAGATAAAACTAATCCCAAAACATATACTAGGATCTGGCTTAAACCAAATCCCGCTTGTATAAGCTGTCCGGACACCAAACGTGCACAAGTGCGCGGATGTGAACGAACCCTGTCGCAAAACCATGCGACCTCTACTCGTTTTGCCTAAAGACGAATAACCCTCTGTGTGGGACTCTAAAGACTCGACACTACGCTGGCAATGGGTTTAACCACAGACCGCAAGCGGCACTAGCTGTACGTAACGGTCCCCAGGTAGATGCTGATAAGAAGACTGACGAGGTGAACCCATCTGAACTCCTACTGAGCCTGAATGTAACAGTCTCCATACAGTCCGGTCTATTCGTCTAAGAGTATCGCATGGCGGACCTAGGGCGGCGGTAAACGTCAGTCCCCTAATAGCGGTACAAGTCGTGTCGGAGTGTAGCCCAGAACACCCTGAGATAACACTGGAAACCTACCAGTCTATCTCGCTTTCCCAGGCCAGGGACTTTGTGTAATGGCTCTCCTAGACACAGCACGATATCAACCCTCAATACCGGGAGAGACGAATCTAGTCTAACCGTCACTGCCTCCAAGTGCTTCGGGACTGCACCCAAAAACTACCTGTTTGCACGACTTCTTTGAGTCGTGGTAGGGTAGTAATCAAAGAACAGTGGGAACACACTCGAGGCAAAGTGACAGTGTCAAGTCAACGGACTAAGCTGTACTCATGTCACCTGGGAACTGATAACTGACGATAGGTATAATACCAACCAACAGTTCCCGACGAGTCATGTCCAGTGTACTCGTAACCTAACGTACTGACGGCTGTGGGACAGACCGTCTCCCAAGCTGGGATGAGAAGCGGATACGCTAGTCTACTCCGGAGTATCGATGCGCTGTCTCGATAGTCCTACGACTAGGGACTTGCATAAGGATGTGCTTATGGATTACCCAGCCCCCACGAGTGTGACTGCCATCACAACGTTGGTAATCAAGCAAAGATCCTAAGGGCTCCACTAATGTGTAAAGGCGATATGCTAAAAGAAACACATGCACACATTAAAGTAAAAACAAACCAAGTAGCATACTACTATTTTGAGCAAGATTGTCAATACAAGGTGAATATCCCAAGCTTCCATCAAGTAATATACAAACTAGTATGATACAGTAATCGCCTCTAGGGCATATACACTAACAATCTCCCACTTGCACTAAGGCCATGTACTGGCGTATTGAAGACCTATCATCTCGATCAGCCGCTCGAACTGAGTCTGGGGTAAGGCCTTCATGAATGGATCAGCAGTGTTATCTTCTGTAGCAACTCTCCAAACCTCGATGTCCTGGCGACCCACGATCTCCTTGATCAGGTGATACCGCCTCAAGATGTGCCTGGACTTCTGATGGGACCTGGGTTCCTTCGCTAAAACTATAGCTCCGTTGTTGTCGCAATACAGAGGTGTAACACCTTAGAATGTGTTTTGTGGCTAATTATATTTTATATGTATGGTTTTTAATAAAAAGTTTACTAATTTGGATTTTTAATATTTTATCCTATTTATTGAGTATTTTATTAGATTTTTCCTAGCCTTGCACACACTTGTGCATGATAACTAGGGTTGTTTTGGGGGTTTAACCATGATTAGCAACATGGTGAACTAACTATTCCTTAATCTAGTTTAATATTGTATTAGGTGCTTTTGGGTTTTTAGTTGTATATGGTTGTTTTTAAAATGAAATGAATTTAAAAAGGGTTTTTAAATGGTTTGAATGTTGACCTTGAGGGATAGAGAGTGCATTATGGGGCATGATGGCCTTTGCCATGCCTCATTTAATGAAGAGAGAGAGAGGGAAGGGGGTTGACTTGTGTGTGTGTTATCATTCTTGCCTCTCATTTTTCTCACTCTCTCAAACACACACACACACACTTACCTTCAGCTGAAGCAGCAGCCTCAGCATCAGCAGCAGGCAGCACTGGCAGCAGCAACAACAACAGAAGCAGCAGCAGTGGCACCAGCATCAGCAACAGCTGCAGAAGCAAGCAGCAGTAGCAGCAACTGTAGCAGCAGGAGCCCCAGCAGCAGTAGCAACCCCTCACACACTTCTTCACCTGCCCTCTATGGTTCATTAGGGTGTAATTCTGAAACCCTTTTCCCTAGTTTGCTTAGTTTTGTGTGGTTTTGTTTCGATTTGTGTTAATTATGAGTTTAGTGCTAGATTATGGTGATTTGTGTGGAATATTGATTAAGTGATGATTGTTCTAGTTAACCCTACTTGTTTAAGTGTTGTTAGGGTCACCTTAACTGAGTTTAACGCCAGATTACACTAAAAGACCATAGGGTTTGCCTTTTGTGCAAATTGGTGATTTTAAAGCGATATATTAGCATTTTGTGATCTGCTATTGACCCAGGACCTTTAGGTAAAAATTAAGAAGACTGGAACATGCTCACTAGGTATGGACAACACCACCAGAACACGAGCCCCTACCCTCATATTCTGGCCGTCGATTTAATCTTATTGGCCGCAAATTGCAGCCATGGTAGGGTGTTGGGTCTTGAGGTTTTGTGTAGGGTAGTCTGCAGTGTATTGTAGTGTTTTGGCATGGCTAGTTTTGTAAGTTTTGATCTGTAGGAGAATCTGGGATCATATATCGTTTTTGGAGTCCGTTGTGTTTGCGCGATACGCGCGATACGTGAGTGGGTTCTGTGATCCAGCGTATCGCGGCGTGTCGTGATAGTTTTAGATGCGTACACACACGGTTCAGCGTATCGTGCACACGCGCGTTTAGTTCGCGACGCAAGTTTCTCGTTTTGGTTCGATATCGCGTTTCGCAGAATATTTGGCTTATATGTGATTTCCATGTCTTATTTACAGGTTTGCAGGCAGGGACTACGGACACTACTACAGGGGGGAGCAGATGGTAGGATTCACCTAGTGTGGAGCGTGGGTGAGTAGATTTAACATCTACAGGGGAATCTGTAGCGTTTTGAAAATCGTTTCGGTGAAATTTCGGAAAATCGGTAAAATGAGGGGGTTTTCTGTAAAAAGTCAAAATACAAATATCTTATTATAAAAATTAAATATACATATTCTAGCTATGTAATTGCTATTATTTGGTGTTTATTGAGCCGCTGGTGAAATTTCAAATTTTCTGAAAAAAATATTATTTTATTATTATTTTAAGCCGTCACTAATACATTTAATTAGGGAAAATTACAAATCGGAATGAGTTGAAACAAATTTTGTGCATCATAAAACAATAAATAAAATTTTATTATGTGGTTTTTGGAACGAAATCATTTGCCAAAACGGTTTAGAAATTTTTGAAAAAAAAAAAGGTTTTTTTTATCGTAAATGGATGTTTGGGGTATCGTATTTATCATTTTTCATCATCCCACACCCGTACCCACACCCCCACATCCCCACTTACTCCTCCCCTTAGCCAAATTCAGCAGCCCTCACTTCGTCCCCACTTGGTTTGCAAAGGAAAGAAAAGGAAAAGAAAAGAAAAGAAAAGAGTAGAAAATGATATAAATTGAGTTGACTTTGACTTGAAACAACTTTCCCCACCTCACTCTCTCTCCTCACTCACCCACTCCCCCCAAAATCTGGCCGAAACTGATCCCTTAGCAGCAGCCCCCCTCCCCAAGTTCTCACTCCATTTTTGCTTCAAAAATCCATAAAAAAGCTTCAAAATCCATACAATTTCAAAGCTTTTTTCCAAATCCAACACTTACCCATTATTCCTTAGCATTTCAAGCATGGATCCTTGTGAAAAGAGAGCATTTTGGAGTGCCATGGATTCTTGTGGATCTTCATATGCTTTAGGGTATATTTCTAAACATTTTTGTTGCTTAAATTGTTACTAATTTCTTAAGCTAATTTATTTAAGTGTTATTTGGATATGTGAGTTTAATTGCACGTTTTGGAATTCAAGAAAAGGGTTTGAATGCAAGTTAGGTTATTGTGAATTGGTGTATGGTTGTGATGGGTAGCTTACCATCTTAGAATTTGTAGAAAGTAATTTAGTAGTTAAATTTCATATTGTTGCATGGAAATGTCTAAATTAAGTTTTGTTTTTGCTAACTAGAGTTTTTGAAAAATTATCAAATGCTTAGATTAAAATATAATTAAGTGTTCATGTCATTATAACTATTATAATGAGTAGTTTAATGACTTTGATTCATGCAAAACGAAGCTTAATTGATGAATTGTGAATTTTGCTTTAAAGGGTGTTAAATTTGATATTTTGCAAACTAGGATTTTGGAAATTATGCAAATTTATGAGTTTAAATTATGGAAATGGTTTTTATGACTTATTTAAGATATTTAATAAATATATTGGCCGCTACATTCATTTAAACATCGTGTTTTGTACAAAAACGGCGAATTGTGCTTGCTAGAATTTCGGAAAAATGACTTTTTGAGTGAAATTGGCGTTTTTGTGAGTTTTAACCTAGTTTATATTAAAATTAGTGTTCGTGAATGTGCAAATGAGTGTATTTGGGTTTTTCTCGATGGTTTGGCGTTTGTACGCCGACGTCGAGGGTTTTTGGGTTGATTTGTGAAAGCAACCATAGGTTTTGACCTATGTGGGATTCGTGCGTCGTTTTGATCATGAGTCGGATTTTAATGAGATATGGTGCGTTATGATATGTAGGTACCCCCATGTGGACTTCGAGACGACAAGCAAGTGCGTGGCAACGTCGGCACCGGCTAGCGAGGACCAGGTGAGTAGATTTATATCTACGGGGAGAAGTCGGGTGGATGGCGTATAGCACCCCCGCAGTCCGTGGTGGTGTATACAGATGCGTATACACACCAACAATTATTATATGTTATTTAGGATTAATAACGATACTTAGGATTGATATTGGTGTGTTGGACTATTTTTAGTGTTGCGAACCCTAGGGTAGGGTTGCAGTACACATACACACATACATACTTGCATACATTCCTATTGATATGTACTCATGGGATTCTTTATAGTTATGTGTTCACATGGGTATGGGACTATGTGTTCACATACGGATTGAGGATGATACTTGGGATTGAGCTGAGTCGATGAGATTTGATTTGAGGCCGTGAGATCGGTGATATAGCAGGGTTCGTATCTTAGATACGACATGACGTTGTAGCTGGTCCTTGACGTAGTGTTTCACACACGTCCATGCACACGTAGGCGGTATCAGTATGGTACTAGACGTAGATCAGTACCCCGATCATGATATTTGATAAAGAGGATACCAGGTGAATAGTATGATGAATGTGATATTGACCCGTACCCAGATTGGGATGCCGTACGACGAATTTACGTACGAGCTATATTGATGATTGATCCGCACTCTTGACTTGGGATGCCTGATTATAGATATGGTATCGGATATGATATTATTGAGGCGGGATCACCGAATATACATATACAGGTATGTATATGTATCGACTCAGATGATAGGCAGTTTCCTTACCTGTAGTTCAGCTTGTTAGTTCAGCCGTATAGTTTAGTGTAGTTGTTAGATTAGATTAGACTTCTTACCTATTTCAAAAACTAACGAATCATGGGCATTTTTAAAGACAGCTCAAGGGAATCTACGGATATTTCAAAAACGACGTATCTTTTCATAAAAACACCGTAGCCCCTATTTTCAAAACCCCATGATTCGTGTTATTTCAAAAGGCACCATTTGTAGGACTTATATTAGATTATTGCACATTAGTTATCGTTGTGTCTAGTATTCAGCTCCCGCACATTATTGCTGTTCGCTCTGCCTCGCATATTTATTTTGCTGCATATTCCATTATTGATATCATGCTGTTAGGACACCAGCACCATTACCGATGATGCGTATGTACCACGTACACCTACTTGCCGGCTCACACACATCTTCATCGGTAATTGCCATGTCACGTACACTTTAGAGAATATAATTGCTTGACTTAGATTGTTAGCTAGTAGTTTTGACATGATATTAGTGTACTTCCCTTATATGCCATATTTGACATTGTAGTTATTACCTACCACTTCATGCATACGGTTATTCAGTTGTTCATGCCTAGTTCATTATCATTGACATATGCACTTGTGATGATTTCTTGAGATTTATGATATTTCTGGATTTCGGGGAAAGCCGCAAAAATTTACAACTTATGATCTTTTAAAATATAAAATGTTGCGGTTTTCTAGTGATGTAAAGTGTCGTCCACCATGAGTTTGCTGTGGTTTTGGAGATCCGAGTCGAGGAGTGGAGGAACCGTCACGGGTACATGGTGGGCCCGGTATGGTACCCCGGGGCAAGAGGAATGTGGTGTTGACGTTGAGCCTGGCTGGGGAGCACTACCTACTGGTGATATTACCCGACGCGTCGGATATCCGGAGGATACCGTCGTGGTCTTGAGATGGATGGTAGGGGCCGGTCTGGACTGACGGCGCCCTAGATATTGAGATTGAGACATTGATATTTCGAGACAGTGAGATTTATGTTTTGTGTCGATGCTAGACACTGTTGATGCTGATTTCATTTATGATACCTCAGTTTAAAAATACGAAAGAAATCTCACTAATTTATGAAAACAGTTTCTTCATTTACATGTATTCTGTTTCATGCATTCATACCTCATTCATATGATATATTGCTACCTGAGGCACTGACACGGGCACATGAGTTTACACTCGGTTAGATATTACCCTAGCCATTGTTATAGGCTGCATGTTATACATATTTTTGAGGATATATTATGATCATTGACCTAGGTTGCGTTATTTATGCGATTTCTGTGCGTAGATGTTTTTCTATTCACGAGTTGGCAACTCACCCCCGTTGTGCCCCAGTTTCTTGCAAGTTGCCGTACAGGTTCCTTACAGCTTTGCGGGCATAGTTTCATTCGGGTGATTTGCTAGTAGTTTACTTGTATCATACCCCCATTATTTACCTTGTATGATATTATTCAGTTGTATCTAGTAAATTCCATCAACCAAACATGTATTTATTGAGTTAGAGACCAGTGTTGTTTATTCTTTCGACCTTAGAGTCGCTCGTTATATTTCTGGTGGTTTTGAGTTTCCTTTTGAGTTTTGATCCTCGCCCTTGGCGTTGTATATTATTTTGCTTGTGTGGTTGTGACCGTCGATTGACGAAGAGCTAGCTCCCGCTTGGGGATGCCTTTTTTTTTGATTTCGTATACTATTCATGTTGTATCCCGTTTGGGAGCCAGTATTTACAAAGGAGACTCTGCCGAAATTTTCAGGAAATACTTGATGTTTTTTTTTAAAAACCGCATAATTCGGCTTATGCTATTAAAACTACTTGATTTTAAATTGGTTTTCCTTCACTCTACTACTTTTCTTGGTTTGGATTTCTGGGTTTTCGGCTTACTTAGATTACGTACGCCTCGAGACGTTTCGTAGTTTAAGTGCCGGTCATTTTTCGTACTTTCGAGACGTGACAAAGTTGGTATCAGAGCGTTAGGTTTTACCTTCGGAGCGTAGGATGACCCTTGGTCGATGGAATAGGTGACTAAAGTAGAGTGACGTACCGTTGGTATGTTCCGCGGCATATTTACGACACGCCACTCCACTTATGAAGCCTTAGGATGTACATTTCCTTGTTCAGTATTATATTCCTTCCTGATCCAGCCTCATCAGTACCAGTTATGGTTTTTCTGCCATGATTATGGGCAGGGAGAGCTACAGCTAGAGTTGAGGTCAGCACGAGCTCGTCATGAACGAGGACTGACCAGGGCAAAATTCCGGCGACACACGATTGCGGATATGTGTCTTTTTACTGTGTTTCCGTGCCATGAGCGTTTGGCGAATCGCCTTTATGAGGTTACTCGGATGTGCTGATCGACACTAGAGGATTGAGCCAATGATAGAGGCCAGCCAGATTTTGATGACCGTTAGTGTATTGCTTACTCATGACGATTGAGGCACTGTTCAGCGTGCAGACGAGTGAGCTAGTTGTTGCTGCGAGTGACGAGATATCGCCCAATATGTTGGAGCTATTGCGGGACGAGTTGTACTAATAGATGCTAGAAGGTCGCTAGTCATTGAGGATGAATGACTAGGACATGTGGATCGTTCGCCTACCCCGATGCGAGGTCATCAGATAGATTGATTCCAGCTGGAGACGATTTCACGCGGAGACGTTGAGAGTCGACAGAGACGATCGAATGTCAGAAACCTATTATTCCAAGTTTAAAGTAGTCGGAAAGACATGCAGGCAATTCTATGGTCCCTCTAGAAGAATGAAACCCTAACTCGACTTAATGACCGTGTGAAAGCCTTTGAACCTTCGGGTTTGCGGCAGTTCTACGGCGCCATTAGTGAGGCTTGGGTTTGCCCTTCTACGGCTGGACCACCGATGCTGTGGTATGTACTCGATACTATTAAACTGTGCCCAAGAGGTTGAGCTCTTGGGGGATTATGAGGTTTGACGACTCGGTCGGATGGCTCGACTTAATTCGGATGCTAGGTGGTGAGATGCATTTCTTGGGAGACTCCAGATACGAGGATAGCCGTTGGAGCTCAGTCCATATAGCCATGATGAGACGATTCCGAAGCAGTCGACATTAGAGAAAGTGGAGTAAAGAGGTCCGTACAAGATCTGGATAAGACGACGTTCCACTCCGCCGACATCAGAGATGCGATACGCATGCCGAGGCAGAGTACTGGATATACCTTCCAGAAGGAGTCGCGATGGGTATGCAGCCGTTCCGGAGCAAGATGCAGATATAGGAAAGGACGATGACTTCCGGACAGTTGGCAGGGACGAGACATGGAAGAGACCGTGAGCAGGATTCCTTCCAGGACACTGCTGCAATGATACTTGCATCCAGGATCAGATGTGTCACGTACATTCAGAGAGCCAGAGGCCGACGCCAGTGATATGCTGTCTTATGAGTGGTCGCGATGATTGATCGAGAGATGACCAGAGAAGTGCCAGAATGGGATCATCCCCGTTAGCACACCTGATAGGGCCGATGAGCCGATGGACCGAGAGATTGGTAATTCACAGTGGAAATCTTGACCCAGGAGTGGTCATTGTTACGCACACCAGCAGGCCAGAGTCCATGATCATCGACGAGACGTCCCACTAGTGACCGCGACAGTTGGCCCGAGATTCTTAGAGGATGCACTTGAGCGGTACTATTCCACCATTATCGATTTCGATGTTTTGGGTGATTTATTCGCATGATTTGATTTTGATGATTGAGAATTTACGATTCTTGCACAGTGTTGCACTTGATATCGTTTTCGTGCTTGGGTTTCACATGTTTGTGATTTTACGGTTTCAGACATTTGAGTTGATTTTGTGCGTATGCACGCACACGATTTCGTTCCTGCACTCTGTATAGTTTATATATGCTTGCAGTGCAGTGATACGCCTTTTGTGCACTTAGATGCACTGGACTTCGATTTCGATTGTGATACTCGATATTTGTTTTGTGTACCTTGTGCACCTGATTGATTTTGCGCACGTTCGGCTCTTGATATTGGATTTTATGATTTCGTGCACGATGGATGCACCTGATTTGGATTTTCGCGCATGTTGGGCGCATGTTTTGAAGGGTGATTTTGGTGCACCCCAGATGCACTAAATCGAGATTTTTTTTCATGCATGTCAGATGCACCTGATTTTGCTGTCAGGCACACATGTTGCCTACGACAGATGTTTCGTGCACACCGATGCACTTAGATGTTGTTTCTGTGCGCATGTATGACACATTCATGGATTTTGATTTCCGTGCGCACCAGACGCACGTAGTATTCATGTGCATATTTTAGGATTGATTTCGTATAGAGCAGTACGTTTTTATGATATTGCTATGTGTTTTCGTACTGAGCAGGACTAGTCAGAGGACAGTAATATATTTTGCATGCATTGATAGTTATTGAAGGGATTTCCAAAAAGCGAGCTATAGCCTCAGTATTTACCTACGTGTCTGATATGACACGAAATTTTTAAAACAAGGAGACCCTTCTAAATTGTTTCCAAAACGGCGGAACGTACATTTCAAACAAAGGTATATATGTATATAGTTATTTTCTTATGATAGACGTCCGCCACTGTGCAGTGTTATACGCGTTGCACAGCGACTTAAGAGATTTGGCATGCATTTCCTTCAGATACTTACAAATATAGATTCGATGTTTACATGTATAGTTTCGAGTTATATCATATTGGTTTGATTTGGATTTGGCATTGATGTCTTCTCCATGACTCCGATGATTGCGGGATGCTTGACGGAGTTTTGATTTGAGTTATATACTCATTTTTTTTTCAAGCGCATGCACTGCGCTACGATTTGTTTTATGTATTTACAATTTCGGAGCCCCGACGACTTGATGGTTTTTCTTAGATGTTTTAGTATTTGGGGAAGTTTGAATTTAAATTCGGGGACCGAATTTCTTTAAGGGGGGAAGATTGTAGCGTTTTGAAAATCGTTTCGGTGAAATTTCGGAAAATCGGTAAAATGAGGGGGTTTTCTGTAAAAAGTCAAAATACAAATATCTTATTATAAAAATTAAATATACATATTCTAGCTATGTAATTGCTATTATTTGGTGTTTATTGAGCCGCTGGTGAAATTTCAAATTTTCTGAAAAAAATATTATTTTATTATTATTTTAAGCCGTCACTAATACATTTAATTAGGGAAAATTACAAATCGGAATGAGTTGAAACAAATTTTTTGCATCATAAAACATTAAATAAAATTTTATTATGTGGTTTTTGGAACGAAATCATTTGCCAAAACGGTTTAGAAATTTTTGAAAAAAAAAAGTTTTTTTTTAGCGTAAATGGATGTTTGGGGTATCGTATTTATCATTTTTCATCACCACACACCCGTACCCACACCCACACACCCCCACTTACTCCTCCCCTTAGCCAAATTCAGCAGCCCTCACTTCTTCCCCACTTGGTTTGCAAAGGAAAGAAAAGGAAAAGAAAAGAAAAGAAAAGAAAAGAAAAGAGTAGAAAATGATATAAATTGAGTTGACTTTGACTTGAAACAACTTTCCCCACCTCACTCTCTCTCCTCACTCACCCACTCCCCCCAAAATCTGGCCGAAACTGATCCCTTAGCAGCAGCCCCCCCTCCCCAAGTTCTCACTCCATTTTTGCTTCAAAAATTTGGAAAAAAGCTTCAAAATCCATACAATTTCAAAGCTTTTTTCCAAATCCAACACTTACCCATTATTCCTTAGCATTTCAAGCATGGATCCTTATGAAAAGAGAGCATTTTGGAGTGCCATGGATGCTTGTGGATCTTCATATGCTTTTGGGTATATTTCTAAACATTTTTGTTGCTTAAATTGTTACTAATTTCTTAAGCTAATTTATTTAAGTGTTATTTGGATATGTGAGTTTAATTGCACGTTTTGGAATTCAAGAAAAGGGTTTGAATGCAAGTTAGGTTATTGTGAATTGGTGTATGGTTGTGATGGGTATCTTACCATCTTAGAATTTGTAGAAAGTAATTTAGTAGTTAAATTTCATATTGTTGCATGGAAATGTCTAAATTAAGTTTTGTTTTTGCTAACTAGAGTTTTTGAAAAATTATCAAATGCTTAGATTAAAATATAATTAAGTGTTCATGTCATTATAACTATTATAATGAGTGGTTTAATGACTTTGGTTCATGCAAAACGAAGCTTAATTGATGAATTGTGAATTTTGCTTTAAAGGGTGTTAAATTTGATATTTTGCAAACTAGGATTTTGGAAATTATGCAAATTTATGAGTTTAAATTATGGAAATGGTTTTTATGACTTATTTAAGATATTTAATAAATATATTGGCCGCTACATTCATTTAAACATCGTGTTTTGTACAAAAACGGCGAATTGTGCTTGCTAGAATTTCGGAAAAATGACTTTTTGAGTGAAATTGGCGTTTTTATGAGTTTTAACCTAGTTTATATTAAAATTAGTGTTCGTGAATGTGCAAATGAGTGTATTTGGGTTTTTCTCGATGGTTTGCCGTTTGTACGCCGACGTCGAGGGTTTTTGGGTTGATTTGTGAAAGCAACCATAGGTTTTGACCTATGTGGGATTCGTGCGTCGTTTTGATCATGAGTCGGATTTTAATGAGATATGGTGCGTTATGATATGTAGGTACCCCCATGTGGACTCCGAGACGACAAGCAAGCGCGTGGCAACGTCGGCACCGGCTAGCGAGGACCAGGTGAGTAGATTTATATCTACGGGGAGAAGTCGGGTGGATGGCGTATAGCACCCCCGCAGTCCGTGGTGGTGTATACAGATGCGTATACACACCAACAATTATTATATGTTATTTAGGATTAATAACGATGCTTAGGATGGATATTGGTGTGTTGGACTATTTTTAGTGTTGCGAACCCTAGGGTAGCGTTGCACTACACATACACACATACATACTTGCATACATTCCTATTGATATGTACTCATGGGATTCTTTATAGTTATGTGTTCACATGGGTATGGGACTATGTGTTCACATACGGATTGAGGATGATACTTGGGATTGAGCTGAGTCGATGAGATTTGATTTGAGGCCGTGAGATCGGTGATATAGCAGGGTTCGTATCTTAGATACGACATGACGTTGTAGCGGGTCCTTGACGTAGTGTTTCACACACGTCCATGCACACGTAGGCGGTATCAGTATGGTACTAGACGTAGATCAGTACCCCGATCATGATATTTGATAAAGAGGATACCAGGTGAATAGTATGATGAATGTGATATTGACCCGTACCCAGATTGGGATGCCGTACGACGGATTTACGTACGAGCTATATTGATGATTGATCCGCACTCTTGACTTGGGATGCCTGATTATAGATATGGTATCGGATATGATATTATTGAGGCGGGATCACCGACTATACATATACAGGTATGTATATGTATCGACTCAGATGATAGGCAGTTTCCTTACCTGTAGTTCAGCTTGTTAGTTCAGCCGTATAGTTTAGTGTAGTTGTTAGATTAGATTAGACTTCTTACCTATTTCAAAAACTAACGAATCATGGGCATTTTTAAAGACAGCTCAAGGGAATCTACGGATATTTCAAAAACAACGTATCTTTTCATAAAAACACCGTAGCCCCTATTTTCAAAACCCCATGATTCGTGTTATTTCAAAAGGCACCATTTGTAGGACTTATATTAGATTATTGCACATTAGTTATCGTTGTGTCTAGTATTCAGCTCCCGCACATTATTACTGTTCGCTCTGCCTCGCATATTTATTTTGCTGCATATTCCATTATTGATATCATGCTGTTAGGACACCAGCACCATTACCGATGATGCGTATGTACCACGTACACCTACTTGCCGGCTCACACACATCTTCATCGGTAATTGCCATGTCACGTACACTTTAGAGAATATAATTGCTTGACTTAGATTGTTAGCTAGTAGTTTTGACATGATATTAGTGTACTTCCCTTATATGCCATATTTGACATTGTAGTTATTACCTACCACTTCATGCATACGGTTATTCAGTTGTTCATGCCTAGTTCATTATCATTGACATATGCACTTGTGATGATTTCTTGAGATTTATGATATTTCTGGATTTCGGGGAAAGCCGCAAAAATTTACAACTTATGATCTTTTAAAATATAAAATGTTGCGGTTTTCTAGTGATGTAAAGTGTCGTCCACCATGAGTTTGCTGTGGTTTTGGAGATCCGTGTCGAGGAGTGGAGGAACCGTCACGGGTACATGGTGGGCCCGGTATGGTACCCCGGGGCAAGAGGAATATGGTGTTGACGTTGAGCCTGGCTGGGGAGCACTACCTACTGGTGATATTACCCGACGCGTCGGATATCCGGAGGATACCGTCGTGGTCTTGAGATGGATGGTAGGGGCCGGTCTAGACTGACGGCGCCCTAGATATTGAGATTGAGACATTGATATTTCGAGACAGTGAGATTTATGTTTTGTGTCGATGCTAGACACTGTTGATGCTGATTTCATTTATGATACCTCAGTTTAAAAATACGAAGGAAATCTCACTAATTTATGAAAACAGTTTCTTCATTTACATGTATTCTGTTTCATGCATTCATTCCTCATTCATATGATATATTGCTACCTGAGGCACTGACACGGGCACATGAGTTTACACTCGGTTAGATATTACCCTAGCCATTGTTATAGGCTGCATGTTATACATATTTTTGAGGATATATTATGATCATTGACCTAGGTTGCGTTATTTATGCGATATCTGTGCGTAGATGTTTTTCTATTCACGAGTTGGCAACTCACCCCCGTTGTGCCCCAGTTTCTTGCAGGTTGCCGTATAGGTTCCTTACGGCTTTGCGGGCATAGTTTCATTCGGGTGATTTGCTAGTAGGTGGGTTTACTTGTATCATACCCCTATTATTTACCTTGTATGATATTATTCAGTTGTATCTAGTAAATTCCATCAACCAAACATGTATTTATTGAGTTAGAGACCAGTGTTGTTTATTCTTTCGACCTTAGAGTCGCTCGTTATATTTCTGGTGGTTTTGAGTTTCCTTTTGAGTTTTGATCCTCGCCCTTGGCGTTGTATATTATTTTGCTTGTGTGGTTGTGACCGTCGATTGACGAAGAGCTAGCTCCCGCTTGGGGATGCCTTTTTTTTTTGATTTCGTATACTATTCATGTTGTATCCCGTTTGGGAGCCAGTATTTACAAAGGAGACTCTGCCGAAATTTTCAGGAAATACTTGATGTTTTTTTTAAAAAACCGCATAATTCGGCTTATGCTATTAAAACTACTTGATTTTAAATTGGTTTTCCTTCACTCTACTACTTTTCTTGGTTTGGATTTCTGGGTTTTCGGCTTACTTAGATTACGTACGCCTCGAGACGTTTCGTAGTTTAAGTGCCGGTCATTTTCCGTACTTTCGGGACATGACAGAATCGCCCGCATGGCGTTATGCGTCTGGGTTAGAATTCAAATACCTATCGCACATTCTACGTCATTGTTAGAATTGCGCCTTTACTTTATTTTCTTGATATAGTTGTACTGTGACTAGCAGCCGTAGGACACTGCACATATTATTGACGGTTCATGTTGCACGAGCACGGATTGTATGCTACACACACACCGTCAATAATTGCCATGTCACACACAAACTATTATAGACATTATATTGCTTGGTTAGGGACCTTGTGAAATTGATTCGTATTGCTTATCACATATGACATTACCATACCTATATACCTATAGAGTATCGTACCATTAGTGATAGGTACACATACCCTTTACGATACATCTACAGGTATACCTTACTCATATTTTCTTATACCCAGGGGGGTATACGACATCAGTTCTTATAGGTAGATACCTATAACTGCTACACCTGTATGTTTCATGCATATTCAGTTGCAGTACATTTTTATCTTCACTTATGTTACTTAGCTGTACCTTATTGATTTTTGCATACATCTGGTTTCAGCTATATACTTTCATTTACATGCTCACATTTAGATATATCGCATTTATTTGTTCCTGGATTTGCTCATTGTTTATTTGGATTTTACATGGTGTTTTCTGGATTAGGGAACCATGGGAGTTCATGAAATTATGTATGCATTAAAAAACCCGGTTTCCTTGAAATGATATTTACGCGTCCACCATGAGTTTTATCGGTGCTGATTATATACTCCATACGAGGTGTGGTTGCCGTATGAGAGTACATGGTGGGGCCCGGTATGGTTCCCCTCGGCAAGAAGATCGATGGATTTTGCCGATTGAGCCTGGAGGCGGGCGAGTACCTACCGGTGACAGTACCCATGACTCGGCGGGGGATCACGGAGACACCGCTGGGAGTCATGTACGTATGCATACGTCGGAAGACGAGGGTCAGAGCTAGGCACTCGTGCTTTCGGGATAGCGTATGATACGTGATCAGGATTTCTGTGTCGATGCTTGGCACATTGGTTTTCATGATATTTCTTTTAATACCTTTGTATATATAACAGGGGATTTAGCCGTTGTTATATATACCCTTACACCAATATTAGTCGAATGGGACGCTAATATATGTGTATTGCCCCCATCATATTTATTTCTTGCATATATATATATATATTTAGGATGTTAGAAATTATTTTAAGACTCGACTTGGGATATAGGTGATTCATTGAGATTGGATACTGGATATGAAGGAGATTGATGATTTGTACATTCGGGATATAGGAGATCTAATCGATATTGTACATTGAGGAGATGTGAGACTTATATAATAGGAGAGCCCGGTTTGGGGGCTGATTTGAGGATTTGCGGATTGGAGTGTCTTGATGGATGGTGATCCTGCCACGATGTCAGGTTTCCGTGGAAAATGACATATTCCACCCCATACCTCACACTTATCTATTCTTTGCACAGATTCATATATTGGTTGTACCTGTTAGCGTACCCTTATGATAGTTGCATATTAGCTTTCTCGTATCCCTATTGCATAGTTATTGCATACTATTATCATGTCAACATTGCTTCATATATTGATTGTACCTGCTAGTGTACATCTCCATTACATTGCTTTCACGTGACCTGTTATTACTGTAATCGCATATCTTAGATTCATGCTGTACGTACATTCTTGCGATTACCTGCATATGTTATCTACTATTCACGAGTTGGCAACTCACCCCCGTTGTGCCACAGGTGTTTCAGGTTTTTCCCAAAGTAGTCAAGGCAGGCTATTCAGCTTCTCATCTATCATCTTTTGCTACAGATACCGCATCAGCTCACAGTACACCATTTTGCTTAGGTGGGATAGATGATTATCTGTATTTCATATTATACATTCGTTGTATTTTGTACTCTCCATCTACTATTGTATTGTTGACTTAGAGACTTGGTGATGACGCTTTTGTATATTATTTGTGGATTGTTGCCTTTTATATACAGTTTCCTTCCTATTGTCTTTATTTCTTCGCTACGGCGTCGTATATTTGTATTGTATTCTTCTTGGCTAGTTTTACAAAAAGGGGGTGTTGCCAAAATTTTAAAGAAAGAAAGTGGGACTTTTAAAGGATTTAGGTTGTGATTTCAAATGTTTCAAAAACTTATATTATCTTTTCCGTATTTTCTTGCTTTAGATTTCTGGGTTTTGGCTTTCTTTTACTGCGTTACGTCTTTTGGCGTTGCGTAGTATTAGGGCCGTCACGGACCAATTTTGGGTCGTGACAAAGTTGGTATCAGAGCGCTAGGTTTTACCTTTCGGAGTGTAGGATGACCTTAGTATGATGGAGTAGGTAGCGTAAGCAGAGTAACGTAGTGTGTGTATGTCTGCAGCATACCCACGACGCGGTAACTTGCATTAAGTGACCTAAGTACAATTTGCTTGAAATTCCTTCCTTGATGATTCATATCCTTAAGATTCGATTTCCTTATTCTTATCGAATCTTATCTTATATCTATTTATAGCCTTGCCGCCGATGACTATGGGGACTCCGCGTGATGCAGCGAGGGCCGAGGTCAGAGTTGGCTCGGGCGAGACGAGTACTGACCAGGATGGCACTCTAGTTGCACAGGTGCAGACGGATCAGCCTACGACATATACTATTGATAGACTTTTGGCAGAGATGCAGGACTTCCGCCAGACTATGAGTTCATTGGTTGATATCGTTCGGGAGCTACGACAGGAGGTTGTCACCCCTGTTACTCAGCTGTCCCTTACGATCAGCATGCAGCAGTCCGTCACCTACATAGCACCAGTGGTTGCAGCTCCAGTTGACGAGGCACATATTCCAGAGGCTCAGACAGTTCCAGGACAGTGGAGGACTCGTACCAGCGTACCAGCCCAGAGGCAGAGGTTTGGTCATCGAGACAGATTTCGTGGCCGTCGTGGGAGTAGCAGAGGCTTAGGACGAGGACAGTCGTTCAGCTCTCATCCCCAGGATGGTCAGCAGTCAGCGCATGGATGTTTTTTATGCGGAAGCCTTCAGCACTTCGTCAGGGATTGTTCCTTAGCACCTCGTCAGAGTCGTATTCAGAGAGGCCGTGGACATGGAAGATTCACTCAGAGGGCTCAGTCTACCAGAGGAGTTCATCCAGCTGCGAGTAGAGGGCAGACACAGGAGTTTGCTTCTACTCATCGGGACGTGCAGACGTCCAATGTGGAGTTTTCAGGTATATTTTATTTATTTGTTCTTTTGACGTATTCGTTTGTTTTCTTGCTTGTATCGTGGTTGGGTAGTTTAGTCGTAGTTGTTGTTTTAACTTCTGTCAGCGATTCTTTTGTTGCGCGACACGTATTCAGTTGTGTGCCAATCGAATAGGAGATAAAGATTCGTCCGTCGTTTTGGTCCTTCTAGAGATGTTGGATTTGACGTTCTCCTGGGCATGGACTGGTTAACTACGTGCTAGGCGTCTGTGGACTACCGTGAGGAAACAGTCAGGTTTGTTTTCCCCGGCCGGTCAGTTCTCGTTGTGCAGGTAGATAGTTGTGCCTCCTCTCACAGCTTGAATTCAGCCTTTTTCGCTGGTCGGCTTTTGAGGAGTTGTCGTGGATTCTTGGAGTTCATTTGTGATACCGGAGCCACAGTGGGATTGTTGGACCGAGTTCCTTTCGTGCGAGAGTTTTCCGACGTTGTTCCAGATGGGCCGGCGAAGCTGGGAGCTAAAGGATCAGCTGCAGAGTTATGGTTTGGGTAGTTTGTGCATCTGAGTGTTTCGATTTTGGGAGCTCCTATTTCTGTTCGTCGAGGAGGAAGGACGGCAGTTTGAGGTTGTGTATCGACGGATCGTCAATTGAACCGGCTTACGGTGCGGATAGGTATCCCTTACCTCGCATTGACGATTTCTTCGATCAGCTCCAGAGTGCGAGACATTTTCTAAGTTTGCTTGGGATCAGGTCATCATTATTGCGGGTTCGGAGAAATGGCATTCCGAAAACTGCCTTGTGCGTGCTACGGGCTTTGTGTGTTTGGTGTGTCATTGGACTCATCAGTGCCCTGGCAGCATTTGTAAATGTGATGAACCAGATTTCTGCAGGCCGTTCCCCGACCAGTTATTGTTGTGTTATTTACGACATTCTGGTCTATCTAATGTGTCTTGAGGGACAGTTGTAGCACTTGAGGATTTGTTATGCAGATACTGGGAGAGCACCAGCAGTTGCTGCATTCTCGGAGTGTTTCTTCAGGTTTGTTTTGTGTTGACTCCTAGGTCTTATAGTTGCGGGTGACGGTTTTGTATGGTTCCAAGAAAGATCGTGGCCGTACGGCTTAGGCCCAGACTTGTGTGCAGGACGGAGATCCGCAGATTTTTGGGCTTAGCAGGTTCTTACCGCCGTTTCATGCAGGATTGCTAGAATAGTGCTGCACCGTCGACTAAATTGACCAGAAAGGAGGTTTCTTTTCTTTGGACTGAGGCATTTGTGCGGAATTTTCAGCAGTTGAAGATTCGGTCAACAACCGCATTAGTCCTTTCTTTGCTTTTGGTTCGGGCGACCTGGTTGTGTAACTGTAATGTTTCTTGAGTGGGCTCGAGTGTGTACTGAGGTGACACTATAGAGCTATCGCTCTTGCTTCCCTACATTTGGAGGAAGTACGAGAAGGATGTTCCACTCAGGATCTGGAGATGGCCGCGGTGGTTTTGCGTTGGAGATTTGGAGACACTACTTGTTCGAGAGTCATGACAGATTTTTACGGACCACCAGAGCTTAATGTACATCTTCCTGCAGCGGATTTTGATTGTTGTGATAGTCTTCTGCAGATTTACAGTTCTGTGTAATCGTTGAGTATAGCTTTAGTTCGTCTCTACGGAGGGGACAGCTTGATCATGTCCGCGCCCGACCACTTTCCTTAAATCGTTTTCGCGAGACACTGCCCGCCGATGCTCGTACGTCAGAGATACTTGAGCATACTCGGCTGGGTAATGATTCGGAGACCTTGATTGGTGACAATAGTGTGTTAAGTTAGGGACGCGTTTGTGTACCTGGTATCATTGGGTAGAGACGTGTAATCCTAGAACATGCACATCTGTCAACTCTCTATATACATTCAAGTTCCACCAACATTTAGCGTGACTTGTGAGATAGTTACGGGTGGACAGGGATGTAAGGAGACGTTTCAGGTTTCGTTTCAAGGTGTCTGTCTTGTTGTGTGCTTGGGTCGAGCATCTGAGGCCGGCTGGAGAGTTGCAATCTTTAACCGTTCCGAAGTAGGAGTGGGAGCAGATCTCCACGAATTTCGTTATGGTTTTTACCCAAGTTTAGTTAGGGTGTGACTCCATCCGGACTCTTGTAGTCTGGTTATACTCAGTTTGCTCAGTTGTTCTTTTTAAGTGGTGTGTTTGTTTTGATTGTTGTCAGCAGTTGGGGGTCGTCACTCGCTATCGTTAGGGTTCTCCTTCGATAGTCGTTATCAGGAGACACTCCAATTGGCCACTTTTAGGTTTAGGGGTTAGGTCGTATCAATCACCAGCCTGTTGTTTTTCTGACTCTGCGTAAGTAGGACCTTGGACCCCAGCTAGTCTAGAGACTTCGGAGATGGTCCAGTTGTGATAGGTCAGGATGGGAATTGTCCATTTCGAACTGAGGTCTTATGCCGACTGTGTTGGTCATAGACTCGAGTTCGCAGGGACAGATCATGTATTCCTACGGACTTTTCCGATGAATGACGTGTTGGATTTTGGGAAGCTTGTCCCAGGATTTAGGTCTTTCTGAGATCCTATAAGCGAGTTAGTTTCGTTGCCCTTAATTTGGCTCTTCCGCCCAGATTATTGAATTTTCACCCCGTATTCCTTATGATGATGCTTTACAATTACCTTCATGACCTTTCTCACATGATTTGGCATCAGACCATTTAGCTTGACGCAATCTTTCGTTCACCAGCAGCCATGCGTGTAAATGGCTCGGCAAGTGGAAGAACATCGGTCAAGGGTCTTGCTATCTGTGAAGGGGTTTTTCTCGGACGTAGCCGTTTAGTGAGATAATCACTTGGGAGGCTGCGAGCGAGATTTGAGAGATTGTAATCTTCTCCTTGAAGGTACGCGTAACAGCATATTCTTAAATTCGGGGATGAATTTCTTTTAAGGGGGGGAGATTGTAACACCTTAGAATGTGTTTTGTGGCTAATTATATTTTATATGTATGGTTTTTAATAAAAAGTTTACCAATTTGGGTTTTTAATATTTTATCCTATTTATTGAGTATTTTATTAGATTTTTCCTAGCCTTGCACACACTTGTGCATGATAACTAGGGTTGTTTTGGGGGTTTAACCATGATTAGCAACATGGTGAACTAACCATTCCTTAATCTAGTTTAATATTGTATTAGGTGCATTTGGGTATTTATTTGTATATGGTTGTTTTTAAAATGAAATGAATTTAAAAAGGGTTTTTAAATGGTTTGAATGTTGACCTTGAGGGAGAGAGAGTGCATTATGGGGCATGATGGCCTTTGCCATGCCTCATTTAATGAAGAGAGAGAAAGGGAAGGGGGTTGACTTGTGTGTGTGTTATCATTCTTGCCTCTCATCCTTTTCACTCCTCTCATTTTTCTCACTCTCTCAAACACACACACACACACTTACCTTCAGCTGAAGCAGCAGCCTCAGCATCAGCAGCAGGCAGCACTGGCAGCAACAACAACAACAGAAGCAGCAGCAGTGGCACCAGCAACAGCTGCAGAAGCAAGCAGCAGTAGCAGCAACTGTAGCAGCAGGAGCCCCAGCAGCAGTAGCAACCCTTCACAAACTTCTTCACCTGCCCTCTAGGGTTCATTAGGGTATAATTCTGAAACCCTTTTCCCTAGTTTGCTTAGTTGTGTGTGGTTTTGTGTCGATTTGTGTTAATTATGAGTTTAGTGCTAGATTATGGTGATTTTTGTGGAATATTGATTAAGTGATAATTGTGTTAGTTAACCCTACTTGTTTAAGTGTTGTTAGGGTCACCTTAACTGAGTTTAACCCCAGATTACACTAAAAGACCATAGGGTTTGCCTTTTATGCAAATTGGTGATTTTAAAGCGATATATTAGCATTTTGTGATCTGCTATTGACCCGGGGCCTTTAGGTAAAAATTAAGAAGACTGGAACATGCTCACTAGGTATGGACAACACCACCAGAACACGAGCCCCTACCCCCATATTCTGGCCGCCGATTTAATCTTATTGGCCGCAAATTGCGGCCATAGTAGGGTGTTGGGTCTTGAGGTTTTGTGTAGGGTAGTCTGCAGTGTATTTTAGTGTTTTGGCATGTCTAGTTTTGTAAGTTTTGATCTGTAGGAGAATCTGGGATCATATATCGTTTTTGGTGTCCGTTGTGTTTGCGCGATAGGCGTGATACGTGAGTGGGTTCTGTGATCCAGCGTATCGCGGCGTGTCGCGATAGTTTTAGACGCGTACACACACGGTTCAGCGTATCGTGCACACGCGCGTTTAGTTCGCGACGCGAGTTTCTCGTTTTGGTTCGATATCGCGTTTCGCGGAATATTTGGCTTATATGTGATTTCCATGTCTTATTTGCAGGTTTGCAGGCAGGGACTACGGACACTACTACAGGGGGGAGCAGATGGTAGGATTCACCTAGCGTGGAGCGTGGGTGAGTAGATTTAACATCTAGAGGGGAATCGCCCGCATGGCGTTATGCGTCTGGGCTAGGATTCAAACACCTATCGCACATTCTACGTCATTGTTAGAATTGCGCCTTTACTTTATTTCCTTGATATAGTTGTACTGTGACTAGCAGCCGTAAGACACTGCACATATTATTGACGGTTCATGTTGCACGAGCACGGACTGTATGCTACACACAAACCGTCAATAATTGCCATGTCACACACAAACCATTATAGACATTATATTGCTTGGTTAGGGACCTTGTGATATTGATTCGTATTGCTTATCACATATGACATTACCATACCTATATACCTATAGAGTATCATACCATTAGTGATAGGTACACATACCCTTTACGATACATCGACAGGTATACCTTACTCATATTTTCTTACACCCAGGGGGGTATACGACATCAGTTCTTATAGGTAGATACCTATACACTGCTATACCTGTATGTTTCATGCATATTCAGTTGCAGTACATTTTTATCTTCACTGATGTTACTTAGCTGTACCTTATTGATTTTTTCATACATCTGGTTTCAGCTATATACTTTCATTTACATGCTCACATTTAGATATATCGCATTTATTTGTTCCTGGATTTGCTCATTGTATATTTGGATTTTACATGGTGTTTTCTGGATTTGGGAACCGTGGGAGTTCATGAAATTATGCATACATTGTAAAACCCGGTTTCCTTGAGATGATATTTGCGCGTCCACCATGAGTTGTATCGGTGCTGATTATATACTCCATACGAGGTGTGGTTGCCGTATGAGAGTACATGGTGGGGCCCGGTATGGTTCCCCTCGACAAGAAGATCGATGGATTTTTCCGATTGAGCCTGGAGGCGGGCGAGTACCTACCGGTGACAGTACCCATGACTCGGCGGGGGATCACGGAGACACCGCTGGGAGTCATGTACGTATGCATACGTAGGAAGACGAGGGTCAGAGCTAGGCACTCGTGCTTTCGGGATAGCGTATGATACGTGATCAGGATTTCTGTGTCGATGCTTGGCACATTGGTTTTCATGATATTTCTTTTAATACCTTTGTATATATAACAGGGGATTTAGCCATTGTTATATATACCCTTACACCAATATTAGTGGAATGGGACGCTAATATATGTGTATTGCCCCCATCATATTTATTTCTTGCATATATATATATATATATTTAGGATGTTAGAAATTATTTTGAGACTCGACTTGGGATATAGGTGATTCATTAAGATTGGATACTGGATATGAAGGAGATTGATGATTTGTACATTCGGGATATAGGAGATCTATTCGATATTGTACATTGAGGAGATGTGAGACTTATATGATAGGAGAGCCCGGTTTGGGGGCTGATTTGAGGATTTGCGGATTGGAGTGTCTTGATGGATGGTGATCCTGCCACGATGTCAGGTTTCCGTGGAAATGACATATTCCACCCAATACCTCACACTTATCTATTCTTTGCACAGATTCATATATTGGTTGTACCTGTTAGCGTACCCTTATGATAGTTGCATATTAGCTTTCTCGTATCCCTATTGCATAGTTATTGCATACTATTATCATGTCATCGTTGCTTCATATATTGATTGTACCTGCCAGTGTACATCTCCATTACATTTCTTTCACATGACCTGTTATTACTGTAATCGCATATCTTAGATTCATGCTGTACGTACATTCCTGCGATTACCTGCATATGTTATCTACTATTCACGAGTTGGCAACTCACTCCCGTTGTGCCACAGGTGTTTTTGGTTTTTCCCCAGAGTAGTCGAGGCAGGCTATTCAGCTTCTCATCTATCATCTTTTGCTACAGATACAGCATCAGCTCACAGTACACCATTTTGCTTAGGTGGGTTAGATGATTATCTGTATTTCATATTGTACATTCGTTGTATTTTGTACTCTCCATCTACTATTGTATTTTTGACTTAGAGACTTGGTGAGGACGCTTTTGTGTATTATTTGTGGATTGTTGCCTTTTTTATACAGTTTCCTTCCTATTGTCTTTATTTCTTCGCTACGGCGTCGTATATTTGTATTGTATTCTTCTTGGCTAGTTTTACAAAAAGGGGGTGTTGCCAAAATTTTAAAGAAAGAAAGTGGGACTTTTAAAGGATTTAGGTTGTGATTTCAAATGTTTCAAAAACTTATATTATCTTTTCCGTATTTTCTTGCTTTAGATTTCTGGGTTTTGGCTTTCTTTTATTGCGTTACGTCTTTTGGCTTTGCGTAGTATTAGGGCCGTCACGGGCCAATTTCGGGTCGTGACAAGAGGTACTGGATCAACAATGGACGGAACCATCTGAAGTTCTGTCAAGAACTTCCTTATCCAGACGGCTTCTTTTGTGGCATCTGCAGCAGCGATATATTCCGCTTCCATCGTCGAGTCAGCAACGGTTTTCTGTTTGGAACTCTTTCAGCACACCGCCCCTCCATTGATGGTAAAGACAAAACCCGACATGGACTTAGAATCATCCTTGTCACTCTGGAAGCTGGAGTCAGCAAAGGCCTCGATCTGGAGGTCTTTTCCGCCATACACCAAGAACATCTCCTTAGTCCTTCTCAGGTACTTGAGAATGTTCTTTACCGCTATCCAGTGTTTCTCCCCAGGGTTAGATTGAT
This sequence comes from Agapanthus africanus, assembly GCA_030015575.1. Lineage (NCBI taxonomy): Eukaryota > Viridiplantae > Streptophyta > Magnoliopsida > Asparagales > Amaryllidaceae > Agapanthus > Agapanthus africanus. Next base: position 564,244,109 of record CM057341.1, read on the forward strand.
ACCTGCTTTCTACACTCAGTGAATAAGCTACATCCGGTCTGGTACACAACATCGCATACATTATAGAGCCTACCGCAGAAGCGTAGGGTATAATAGACATGCGATCCCTTTCCAAATCAGTCTTGGGAGACATCTCTTTGGAGATGGTGATCCCTTGACAAGCCGGTAGATTACCGCGCTTGGAATCTTCCATACTGAATCTTTTCAGTATGGTGTCGATGTACCTGGACTGTGAAAGTCCTAATATCCTCTTGGATCTGTCATGATAGATCCGGATCCCCAGAATGTAAGAGGCATTACCCAGGTCTTTCATGAGAACCTGTGTGACAAGAACCCTTTGACAGACTGTAGCATAGGAATGTCATTTCCTATCAAGAGAATGTCATCCACATATAAAACGAGGAATACTACAGTTCTTGCTACAAATCTACTATAGATGCATGGTTCATCTGGATTTTTGATAAAGCCAAATTCTTTGACCGTCTCATCAAAACAGATGTTCCAACTCCGCGATGCCTGCTTGAGTCCATCGATGGACTTATGCAACTTGCACACCTTTCCGCTGCTCCCACTCTGAATGAAACCCTCTGGCTGGTCCATATAGACACACTCCTCTAAATTTCCATTCAGAAAAGCGGTCTTTACGTCCATCTGCCAAATCTCATAATCGTGCAAGGCAGCAATGGCAAGAAGGATCCGAATGGATTTCAGCATAGCCACTGGAGAAAAGGTTTCGTCATAGTCCAAACCAGGTCTTTGACGAAAACCCTTTGCAACAAGTCTAGCTTTATAGGTCTCAACCTGTCCATCTACACCAATCTTCCTTTTGAAGATCCACTTGCATCCTATGGGTTTTACCCCATCTGGAGCAACGTCCAACGTCCATACTTTGTTGGTGTACATGGACTCTATTTCGGTCCGCATTGCATCCAGCCATTTTACCGAGTCGACGCTCTGAATGGCCTGCTGGTAGCTAGTCGGCTCATCACTATCAATGATGCAATCCTCTCTATCCCCGTCTATGAGAAAACCGTAGTATGTCTCGGGCGGATGAGACTGCCTACTACTTCTGCGGAGTGGCGCGGGAATGTCCTGATCTTTAGAACCATCTGGTTCTACTAAGCTTTCAGTAATAGCTCATGGTTCTGGAATTTCTTCCAGTTCTATTGCGCTCCCACTTATCTGATTTTCCAAAAACTCAGTTTCCAAGAAGTGGGCATGACGAGAAACAAAAACCTTTTTTTCCACTTCGCAATAGAAGAAATATCCCTTGGAGTTCTTTGGATATCCCACAAACTTGCACCGTACTGAGCGTGCCTCGAGTTTGTCCGCATGCTGCTTTTTGACAAAAGCTGGACATCCCCATGTCTTAATGTGATTAAGATAGGGTCTCTTCCCACACCACATCTAATATAGTGTAGTAGGCACATTCTTAGTTGGAACTCGGTTCAAAAGGTATGCAACTGATTCTAGTGCATATCCCCAGAATGATCGAGGTAACTCAGCGTTACTCATCATGGAACGTACCATATCCAATAGGGTGCGGTTCTGTCTCTCCAATACACCGTTATGTTACGGAGTGTATGGAGAACTAAGCTGAGAGAGAATTCCATTCTCTTTTAAGTAATCCAGGAACTCAGCACTCAAGTATTCACCACCTCGATCAGATATCAGTGTCTTGATACTTTTGCCTGTTTGTTTTTCTACTTCATTCTTATATTTATGGAATTTTCCAAAGGCTCCGGATTTATGTTTCAATAAGAAGACATATCCGTACCTTGAAAAGTCATCCATAAAAGTAATGAAGTAAGAATAACCACTTCGTGCATGCGTAGATATTGGACCGCACACGTCGCTGTGTATGAGTCCCAAGAGCTCGCTCGCTCTTACTCCGTGTCCAGTGAACGGAGTCTTTGTCATCTTTCCTTTGAGACAGGATTGACAAGTTGCGTATGATTGATATTCGAACGAGTCCAAATATCCTTCTTTATGTAACTTCGTCAACCTTCTCTCATTGATGTGACCCAGTCTACAATGCCATAATAAAGCCTGATTTGTTTCCGGAGACTTTCTTTTGTGTGTATTCTGGACGTTGAAAATCTGTGGTTGGTTTAATACGTATATACCATTGCTTAATGTACCTGACCCAATCAGAACTTGATTAAGGTGAATGTTTACAACATTACTTACAAACGCAAATTCATAAGCTTCTTTAGATATTAAAGATACAGAAATGATCAAGTTGCATTTGGTACAAAAAAGCAATTACGTAAAACCAAAACATGTCCATCTGACATTCCCAGGTGATAGTCCCCCACGGCCTCAGCATCCATGCTAGCTCCGTTTGCAACTTTTAGGGTCATGTCACCTGCCTTCAAAAACCTACGCTTTCTCAATGCCTGCAAAGAATTATAGATATGAGATCCTGATCCGCTATCCAATAACCAGGAAGTAGAGTTTATTGATAGACAGTTTTCAATAACATACACACCTGAAGCTGAAGCAGCAACTTGCTTCATATCCTGGGTTCTGGCCTTCCAAGCCCTGCAATCTTTCTTCCGGTGTCCACTCTTGTGACAGTAAAAGCACTCTTCCTTATCCACAAGCTTTCCCGCTACCTTTGTTGCCTTTGCCTCTCCCTTTGTATCCACTTTACTAACACCGCCCCTTGGTTTGGCGGGGGTTTTCTTCTTCTTTCCCTTGGCTTTTGCCTTGGACCTAGAAGAGGAAGATCCTCCTACAAACAAAGTGGATATTTCCCTATCTTTCTGTAGGGTGCCCTCTGCACTCCTCAGCATGTTGAGGAGTTCTGAAAGTTCAACTTCCTTTTCTTGCAAGTTGAAGTTCAGGATAAACTGGGTGTAAGTGGAAGGAAGGGACTGGAGAATCAAGTCCGTATAGAGCTCAATCTCCAACGTGGTCCCAAGGTCCGCGAGCTCCTCTATGTAACCAATCATCTTAAGCACGTGTTCCGCTACCGATGATCCGACAGCCAATCTCGCCGAAAACAGCTTTTTCGACACTTCGTATCTGGCGATACGGGATTTCTCTCCATACAGTTCTTTTGTATGGAGAAATATGGATTCGAGGTCCATATTCTCGTGCCTCCTCTGATGTTCATTGTCCATAGAGGCAAGCACGAGGCACTTGGCCTTCGCGCAGTCGATTTCCCAGGTCTTACGGATTTCCCTATCCGCGACGCTGTTTTTGGGACCTGGGACAGGGGGAGCTTTGGTGGTAAGGAGATACCCCAACTTGTCATAAGTGATTGCCATTTTGACATTCCTGAGCCAATCTTTGTAGTTTGGCCCTGTCAGTATGTTTTTATCTAGAAGTAACTTAAGTCCAGTCATGATAATTGGTCGCTGCAATTAGGAGAGAGAGAAGAAACACTTTAGCATGATGCTCTTGCAAGTTTAGAGTGGTTTTTAATTTGTCTAAACAGGATGGCTCCCACTGTCTCTCGAATCCCTCCTCAAACCATAAAGGAAGAATTAGTCGGGATCAATCTCACCGTACAATTCTTGCTTAACCATTCAGCCAGGCCAGTGTCGGTACTTCGAGGGAGGTTTTCCAACGCTTTCGCGAAGTTCCTTAATTAAATAACCTCTTTTCCCTGTGGGCGTAGCCCCGCTAACACCTTTCTAGACACCTACTTAGTTTATAGCATTGATCGTTAAGTGAGAAAGTTCCGGAGGAGTAGCATATACTCACAGTAGGATCGGGATCCGAATATCATCGCGTGACAAAACTGAAGGAATCCTACCAGAATCATCACACTCCAAATGGTATGCAGCGCTAGCAAGTTTCAGTTTCTTTTGAAACTCCCGATGTGGATTTTTTGCCCCATGCTCTTATGACCTTGACTTTGGCCAACAAATCATAAGTCACATGTCAAGTTCTACCCGTCATTCTCCATGTTAATTTGAACCCACCCTCACATACCCTTGACTTTGGCCAACAAGGTAGAACGACTGTCCCAAACCAACACATCTATCTATGCTGCACATGAATACCCAATAGCTACCAATCACTATGCCTTGACTTTAGCCAACAAACATAGCTTGAATGCTTATTGACCATCCATGTGAAATGACGGAGGGCTACGAATGGTTTTGGCGAAACCGTGAACGTAGTGAACTTGATATAATCGAAGGAACGAGATAGCTTTCAAAAGGAGTGGTTCAAGCTCCGCATTTAAAAGTTGGTTTTGAAAAGAACCGAGTGGTTTTGAAAGTGTTCCAACGACTTTTACTTGGTTTATTTTTTTTGCATTAATTTTAATACGTCCCATCAATTAATCCTACCATTGCAGAAAACAACAAAAATATGGCGTACGCTTATGCCATCCGCATTCGCCACGCGGTCCCGTCATCACCCGTTAGGTTACTTAACTAACGACAGAGCGGGGGCTGGACTAGCACGGATGCAAAACATAAGCAACGCCTAAATAGATATCATATATAGATATATACATTCGTCACATGCAATGATAACCATTCCAGATAACAGATGAACACATTGATTATACTAGGAATCGCTTCGGGTACTTGGCAGGTAGTTTGCCGCACCCATAGGAGTTTGTGCACCCCACCTTGGGTCTATCCTAGGAGCAAAAACAGTAACAGAAATTATACAATGACGGCTACAACCCCAACCCGGTTGTGCGGCCATAGAAATAATATTACATCAAATTACATATTACAAGAATTGAAAGAATAAGAAAACTCTCATCTCACAACCCCCCGGCTATTCATCCGCGACAATCCAACGAATTCATATACACAAACCATCAACATTACAGATCACAGATATGTATAACCCCCACTAATCGACGTATAGCGATTAGCAGACGTTCAATACATATATCACATCACAGATATAACCCATTTTCCTAAGTGTAAAGAAGTTCGATCAAAAATACGGATTTGTGACCACCCCAAAAACTAACTTGTTCTCTGGAAATTTTGGGCAGAAACAAACCATCTCAAAAATCACAAAACGCCAGCAGAAGAAAACTGCAGGAGAAACGATCCACAGCCGAGTCAACTCGGCCGCGGAACCGCGGTGAGTTGGTCGACTCACTAGATCGTTTTTCTTGCCTGTTCTAACAAAAGCCTGAGCCGATTTTTAGTACATGATTTATTATTTTTAGAGCAGAAATAAAAATCGGCAGAAACTAGGGTTTTACGGGGTGTTTTGTGTTTTTTTGTCCGATCGAAGTTCTAGATACTTTGCTAACTTGCTAGTTTTTGTTTAGCTAGGCTCTGATACCACTGTAAGTCTACGTTGCCCACCCCGGTGCTTACGGGGAGGCGGAAACGTTACGAAAAATTCGATTTTTACGACACTAGGCAACATAGACTAACCAAAGGAGGGATCTTTGCTAAACATAAACTAACTACCAAGCTAAAAGAGTTAGCTACTCGGAAAGGGGGTTATACCTAGGTCTTCAAGTCCTTCTCTTCTTGCTCTTTGGAGTGTGATGAACGGGTTCTCCTTGTCGCCTTCTCTTGCCGAAAAAAGATCCACCTGAGGGCCTCTACCTTTGGCTCCATCCTCAAACTAGAAGTAACTAGGTGCTTGGTATGCTAAACCTAGAATCTTAGAAAGAGTAGAGAGTAATTTTAAAGGATTTATCTCAAGCTCAATGGTTCTCAACTCATGAGAGGGGAGAGCTATGAGAGAGAGGAAGAGGATGAGAGAGAATGAGAATGATAGAATGAGAAGAATAAAGCCAACCTTCTCACATATATGTGAATTATGATAAATAAATAATTAGCTAAAGATAATTGTGATGGTTAATCTTGAAATGACCATTATCATTTCACATTAATTAATTTTGCAAGAATCAAAGATCATCTTTCATATGAAATGATGATGGTCAACTTGTCAACCTAGGTCAACAAGTCAAGCATAGTCAAATGGTCAAAAACCCTAACCATAACACAATTATAATTAACAAATATTAATAATCATAATTCACACATAAACATTAGGGTTAAGAAAAAGACAACGGTTATTAACCCTAATGGAAATCCTCTGCCTATGCCTCAGTCAACTGTGCATACACACCCGTATCCGTGTTCCGAGGAACACGAATACAATGAGATAAAACCAATCCCAAAACATATACTAGGATTTGGCTTAAACCAAAGCCCGCTAGTATAAGCTGTCCGGACACCAAACGTGCACAAGTGCGCGGATGTGAACGAACCCTGTCGCAAAACCATGCAACCTCTACTCGTTTTGCCTAAAGGCGAATAACCCTCTGTGTGGGACTCTAAAGACTCGAAACTACGCTGGCAGTGGGTTTAACCATAGACCGCAAGCGGCACTAACTGTACGTAACGGTCCCCAGGTAGATGCCGATAAGAAGACTGACGAGGTAAACCCATCTGAACTCCTACTGAGCCTGAATGTGACAGTCTTCATACAGTCCGGTCTGTTCGTCTAAGAGTATCGTATGGCGGGCCTAGGGGGCGGTAAACGTCAGTCCCCGAATAGCGGTACAAGTCGTGTCAGAGTGTAGCCCAGAACACCCTGAGATAACACTGGAAGCCTTCCAGTCTATCTCGCTTGCCCTGGCCAGGGACTTTGTGTAATGGCTCTCCTAGACACAGCGCGATATCAACCCCCAATACCCGGAGAGACGAATCCTGTCTAACCGTCACTGCCTCCAAGTGCATCGGGACTGCACCCAAAAACTACCTGTTTGCACGACTCCTTTGAGCCGTGGTAGGGTATTAATCAAAGAACAGTGGGAACACACTCGAGGCGAAGTGACAGTGTCAAGTCAACGGACTAAGCTGTACTCATGTCACCTGGGAACTGATAACTGACGATAGGTATAATACCAACCAACAGTTCCCGACGAGTCCTGTCCAGTGTACTCGTAACCTAACGAGCACCCGCATACTATCTCAAGTACGACGTACTGACGGCTGTGGGACAGACCGTCTCCCAAGCTGGGATGAGAAGCGCATACGCTAGTCTACTCCGTAGTATCGATGCCCTGTCTCGATAGTCCTACGACTAGGGACCTGCATAAGGATGTGCTTATGGATTACCCAACCCCCACGAGTGTGACTGCCATCACAACGCTTGTAATCAAGCAAAGAACCTAAGGGCTCCACTAATGTGTAAAGGCGATATGCTAAAAGAAACACATGCACACATTAAAGTAGAAACAAACCAAGTAGCATACTACTATTTTGAGCAAGATTGTCAATACAAGGTGAATATCCTAAGCTTCCATCAAATAATATACAAACTAGTATGATACAGTAATGGCCTCTAGGGCATATACACAAACAAGTAGAAACAAACCAAGTAGCATACTACTATTTCGAGCAAGATTGTGTATACAACTATGAATATCCCAAGCTTCCATTAAGTAATATACAAATTAGTATGATACAGTAATGGCCTCTAGGGCATATACACTAAAAATCTCCCACTTGCACTAAGGCCATGTACCGGCATATCGAAGACCTATCATCTCGATCATCCGCTCAAACTGAGTCTTGGGTATGGCCTTCATGAATGGATCTGCAGTGTTATCTTCTGTAGCAACCCTCCGAACCTCGATCTCCCGGTGATCCACGATCTCCCTGATCAGGTGATACCGCCTCAAGATGTGTCTGGACTTCTGATGGGACCTGGGTTCCTTCGCTAAAGCTATAGCCCCGTTGTTGTCACAATACAGAGGTATTGGATCAACAATGGACGGAACCACCAGAAGTTCTGTCAAGAACTTCCTCATCCAGACGGCTTCTTTTGCGGCATCAGATGCAGGGATATATTCCGCTTCCATCGTCGAGTCAGCAACAGTTTCCTGTTTGGAGCTCTTCCAACACACTGCCCCTCCATTGAGGGTAAAGACATAACCCGACATGGATTTGGAGTCGTCCTTGTCACTCTGGAAGCTGGAGTCAGCAAAGGCCTCCATCTGGAGGTCTTTTCCGCCGTAAACCAAAAACATGTCCTTAGCCCTTCTCAGGTACTTTAGAATGTTCTTTAACGCTATCCAGTGTTTCTCCCCATGGTTTGACTGATACCGGCTTACCACACTCGGTGCTTAAGCTACATCTGGTCTGGTACACAACATCGCATACATTATAGAGCCTACTGCAGAAGCGTAAGGTATAATAGACATGCGATCCCTTTCCAAATCTGTCTTGGGAGACATCTCTTTGGAGAGGGTGATCCCGTGACAAACCGGTAAATTACCGCGCTTAGAATCTTCTATACTGAATCTTTTCAGTACGGTGTCGATGTACCGGGACTGTGAAAGTCCTAATATTCTCTTGGGCCTATCACGATGGATCCGGATCCACAGAATGTAAGAGGCATCACCCAGGTCTTTCATGGAGAACCTGTATGACAAGAACCCTTTGACAGATTTTAGCATAGGAAAGTCATTTCCTATCAAGAGAATGTCATCCACGTATAAAACGAGGAATACCACAGTTCGTGCTACAATTTTACTATAGATGCATGGTTCATCTGGATTTTTGATAAAGCCAAATTCTTTGACCGTTTCATCAAAATAGATGTTCCAACTCAGCGATGCCTGCTTCAGTCCATAAATGGACTTAAGAAACTTGCACACTTTCCCGCTGCTCCCACTCTGAATGAAACCCTCTGGCTGGTCCATATAAACACACTCCTCCAAATTTCCATTCAGAAAAGCGGTCTTTACGTCCATCTGCCAAATCTCATAATCGTGGAAGGCAGCAATGGCAAGAAGGATCCGAATGGATTTGAGCATAGCCACTGGAGAAAAGGTTTCGTCATAGTCCAAACCAGGTCTTTGACGAAAACCCTTTGCAACAAGTCTAGCCTTATAGGTCTCAACCTGTCCATCTACACCAATCTTCCTTTTGAAGATCCATTTGCAGCCTACGGGTTTTACTCCTTCTGGAGCAACGTCCAAAGTCCATACTTTGTTGGTGTACATGAACTCCATTTCGGTCCGCATTGCATCCAGCCATTTTACCGAGTCAACGCTCTGAATGTCCTGCTGGAAGCTAGTCGGCTCATCATTATCAATGATGCAATCCTCTCTATCTCCGTCTATGAGAAAACCGTAGTATCTCCCGGGCGGATGAGACTGCCTACTGCTCATGCGGAGCGGCGCAGGAATGTCCTGTTCTTTCGAACTCTCTGGTTCTACTAAGCTTTCAGTAATAGCTTATGATTCTGGAATTTCTTCCAGTTCTATTGCGCTCCCACTTATCTGATTTTCCAAAAATTCAATTACCAAGAAGCAGGCATGACGAGAAACAAAAACCTTTTGTTCCTCTGTGCAATAGAAGAAATATCCCTTGGAGTTCTTTGGATATCCCACAAACTTGCACTGTGCTGAGCGTGCATCGAGTTTGTCCGCATGCTGCTTTTTGACAAAAGCTGGACACCCCCATGTCTTAATGAGCTTAAGATAGGGTTTCTTCCCACTCTACATCTAATATGGTGTGGTAGGCACTGTCTTAGTTGGAACTCGGTTCAAAAGGTATGCAGCTGATTCTAGTGCATATCCCCATAATGATCGCGATAACTCAGCGTTACTCATCATAGAACGTACCATATCCAATAGGGTTCGGTTCCGTCTTTCCGATACACCATTATGTTGTTGGGTGTATGGAGGAGTAAGTTGAGAGAGAATTCCATTCTCTTTTAAGTAATCCAGGAACTCGGCTCTCAAGTATTCACCACCTCGATCAGATCTCAGTGTCTTGATACTTTTGCCTGTTTGTTTTTCTACTTCATTCTTGTATTCCTGGAATTTTTCGAAAGCTTCAGATTTATGCTTCATCAAGAAGACATATCCGTACCTTGAAAAATCATCCGTAAAAGTAATGAAGTAAGAATAACCACTTCACGCATGTGTAGACATTTGACTGCATACATCGCTGTGTATGAGTCCCAAGAGCTCGCTCGCTCTTACTCCATGTCCAGTAAACGGAGTCTTTGTCATCTTTCTTTTGAGACATGATTGACAAGTTGCATATGATTGATATTCGAATGGAGCTAAATATCCTTCTTTATGTAACTTAGTCAACCTTCTCTCATTGATGTGACCCAGTCTACAATGCCATAAGAAAGCATGATTTATTTCTGGAGACTTTCTTTTGTGTGTATTCTGGACATTGAAAATCTGTGGTTGGTTTAATACGTATATACCGTTGCTTAATGTACCCGACCCAATCAGAACATGATTAAGGTGAATTTTTACAACATTGCTTACAAATGCAAAATCATAACCTTCTTTAGACATTAAAGATACAGATATGATATTACAAGTCGCATTGGATAAAAAATAACAATCACGTAAAACCAAAACATGTCCATCTGACAATCCCAAGTGATAGTCCCCCACGGACTCAGCATCCATACCAGCTCCGTTTGCAACTCTGAGGGTCATATCACCTGCCTTCAAAACCCTACACTTTCTCAGTGCCTGCAAAGAATTACAGATATGAGATCCTGATCCGGTATCCAATACCCAGGAAGTAGAGTTTATTGATAGACAGTTTTCAATAACATACACACCTAAAGCCGAAGCCACAACTTGCTTCGGGTCCTGGTTTCTGGCCTTCCAAGCCCTGCAATCTTTCTTCTGTTAGTTATATGTATGCCCTAGAGGCCATTACTGTACATAGGATGTATATTGTAGTGGATGCTTGGACATATATAGGGAGGACTTTCTTGCTCGACATGATAGTATGCTATCTGGTTACCCTTTACCTTAACGTTTATGCTGATTGTCTCTCTGTTACATGTTGGTAAAGCCCTTAGGATGTGTACTTGACTATCTGGACTATGATGCGGATCATACTAGTGGGGACATGGTAGTCCATAAGTACATCCTTTAAAGTCCCTAGTCGAGGGTGTATCGAGACGGGGCATCGATATACCAGAGTAGACTAGCGTGTACCTTCTCGACCCATACAGATGGGCGATGGATGATCCCATATCCATTGGTGTTTGACATCAGAGATGATATACGGGTTCTCAGTAGAGACTGGGTACACTGGACGGACTCACCGAGAACTCCCAGATGGTATTATACTTCACGTCAGATGGCAGTTCTCTGGTGACACTGGTACAGAGTAGTCTGTTGACCCGAGATCGTCATAGAGTCTTGTATGGTTCCCACTGTGCTTTGATTTCCACCTTACCACGTCCAAGAGGGCATGCAAAACGGTGGCTTTTGGGTACAGTCCCGAATCACATGGAGGCAATGAGCGATAGGAGGGGATTCGTCTCTCCCGGTATAGGGAGTTGATGTTGCGCTGTGTTCGATTGGCTATAACAGGAAATCCCTGGCCAGGGTTGCTGAGATTTACTGGTGAGTGTTACCAGTAGTTTCTCGAATTGTTATAGACCTCATATCGACACGACTTATCGAGCTATTGGGGTCTGACGTTTACCACCCCTAGGCGAGATATGCGACAGATCAGACGATCAGACCGGACTGTACGGTAAGTGTTACTGGTTGGATTCACAGGAGTGTGAGCGGGCTTGCTCGTCGATCTTCTAATCGCTCAATACCCGGGTGGCCGTTACGTTTAGCAGACAGCTTGCGGCTTGTGGGTGTTTGATATGATCATCACCTGCTGCCGGCGTATTGACGAGTCTTTAGAGTCCTACACAGAGGTTTCCTGGCTCAAGCGAAACGAAATAGGAGCGCATATGAGATATGTGCGGGACCGAGAATAATGCGTGTATGTGATACCGTATTCTATTCTCGCGATGAATGTGTCGAATGGTTGTATGCGATATAACCTAGTTATCGAATCGAGGATTGATTCGATAAGCCGATACATTGGATACTAGTCGGTTATATGCGATATGACCGGATCGTTAAATCAAGTGTTGATTTAATGATTTAATGCATAATTATATATTTGATATATTACTTTGCATTAACTAGTATCGGTTCACTTTAAATGGATTTTCTCGCTCGGTTGTGCACATTGTATATTTGATATAGTTTTGTGCACATGATTGTATCATGTTTGATGATGCATGTTTACTTGGTTAAGTGTAAAGAATAAACCATGGTTAAACTAATGATTAGGGTTTTATTTATCCATTACTTATTTATTCATTTATTAATTTATTTATTCTTTTTGGAAAATAAATGGCATGAATATAAAATGGTGGCTTGATTTGTTTTGTAGTTGAATCTTCATGAAGGTTTGACTTTGTAACCACTTTGTCTTCATGCTTAACCCTAACCATTTAATCAAACCATGGTATACTCTCTACACTTAACTAGGGTTAGGAGATGATAAGTATTCTTATTTTTTCTTTTTAGAAAATAACTTATCATATCATTTCTTCTTCTTCTTCCTTGAACTCAAGAAGAAAACCTTGAGGTCATCAATGGTGATTGATGATAAAGAGTGAGAAATCCAATTCTAAAGTGTACCCACTTCCTATTTCTTCATCCTCTACCTCTTTCCAAGTAGTAGAGTGTGTTTTCTTCACAAGTTTCATGACTTGGTGAAGTGAGAGCTTGATCTTGCGATGCTTCGACGTAGATCATCTTCGGCTTGGACATCGACGACCTAGCTAGCCATTTCTCCGACGAAGCCGACGCTAGAGCCCGGGAATTCTTTTGGACAGCGAGGGGACTTCGTTGCGGAGCTATGGAGGTGGAGCACCGGATCTACAAAGGTTGTATTTCCGTTAAACTTTTAGTTAAGTGTTAACTAGTTTCATTTTCGCCTAGAAATCTAGCCGACGATCCGTACACTAGGGTTTCTCGGCACCGTATTTTTTTGAAATTGGCATGGTTGATGCCTTGTGAGACCTCATTAGGGTGCCTAGGAACCCTACATCTTCCAGTGTTCACTCTTGTGACAATAAAAGCACTCTTCCTTTGCCACAAGCTTTCCCGCTACCTTTGCTACTTTTGCCTTTCCCTTGGCTTCCACTTTACTAACAACGCCCTTTGGTTTGGTGGGGGCCTTCTTCTTCTTTCCTTTGGCTTTCGCCTTGGACCTAGAAGAGGAAGCTCCTCCAACAAACAAAGTGGATGTTTTCCTTACTTTCTTCAGGGTGCCCTCTGCACTCCTCAGCATGTTAAGGAGTTCCGGAAGTTCTACTTCTTTTCCTTGCATGTTGAAGTTCAGGATAAACTGGGCGTATGTGGAAGGAAGGGACTGGAGAATCAAGTCGGTGTAGAGCTTGTTCTCTAACGTAGTCCCAAGGTTCGCGAGCTCTTCAATGTAGCCAATCATCTGAAGCACGTGTTCCTCTACAGATGATCCGACGGCCAATCTCGCCGAAAACAACTTTTTTGAGACTTCGTATCTGGCGATACGAGATTGCTCTCCATACAGATCTTTTGTATGGAGAAATATGGATTCTAGGTCCATATCCTCATGCCTCCTCTGATGTTCGTTGTCCATAGAGGAAAGCACGATGCACTTGCCCCTCGCGCAATCAATTTCCCAGGTCTTACGGATTTCCTTATCCGCGACACTGGATTGAGGTCCTGGGACAGGGGGAGCTTTGGTGGTAAGAATATACCCCAACTTGTCATAAGTGATTGCCATTTTGACATTCCTGAGCCAACCTTTGTAGTTTGGCCCTGTCAATGTACTTTTTTCTATTAGTCACTTAAGTCCGGTCATGATGTTTGGTTACTGCAATTAAGGAGAGAGAGAAGAAACACTTTAGCATGATGCTCTTGCAAGTTTAGAGTGGTTTTTAATTTGTGTAAACAGTATGGCTCCCACTGTTTCTCGAATCCTTCCTCAAACCGAAAAAAGAAGAATTAGTCGGGATCAATCTCACCGTACAATACTTGCTTAACCGTTCAGCCAGGCCAGTGTTGGTACTTCGAGGGAGGTTTTCCAACGCTTTCGCGAAGTTCCTTAATTAAATAACCTCTTTTCCCTGTGGGCGTATCCCCGCTAACACCTTTCTAGACACCTACTTGGTTTATAGCATTGATCGTTAAGTGAGAAAGTTTTCCGAGGAGTAGCATATACTCATAGTAGAATCGGGATCCAAATATCATCGTGTGATAAAACTGAAGGAATCCTACCAGAATCATCACATTCCAAATGGTATGCAGCAGTAGCAAGTTTCAGTTTCTTTAGAAACTCCCGATGTGGATTTTTGCCCCATGCTCTTATGACCTTGACTTTGGCCAACAAATCATAAGTCACACGTCAAGTTCTACCCGTCATTTTCCAGGTTAATTTGAACCCACCCGTACCTACCCTTGACTTTGGCCAACAAGGCAGTACGACTGTCCCAAACCAACGCATCTATCTATACTACATATGAATATTCAATAGATACCAATCACTATGCCTTGACTTTGGCCAACAAACACTGCTTGAATACTGTTGACTATCCATATGAAATGACGGAGGGCTATGAATGGTTTTGGCGAAACCATGAACGTAGTGAACTTGATATAATCGAAGGAACGTGATAGCTTTTAAAAGAGTGGTTTAAGCTCCGCGTTTAAAAGTTGTTTTGATTTGAAAAGAAACCCAGTGGTTTTGAAATTGTTCCAACGACTTTACTTTGGTTTATTTTCTTGCATTAATTTAATGCGTCCCATCAATTAATCCTACCATTGCAGAAAATAACGAAAATATAACGTACGCTTATGCCATCCGCATTTGCCACGGGGCCCCGTCATTACCCGTTAGGTTACTTAACTAACGACAGAGCGGGAGCTGGACTAGCGCAGATGCAAAACATAAGCAACGCCTACTAGATATCATATATAGATATATATACATTCGTCAGATGCAATGATAGCTATTCCAGTTCACAGATGAACACATTGGATATACTAGAAATCCGCGTTTCGTTCGAGCCTGCAACGAAAGACGGATTACACGGTCGCGATGAATAGCCAAAACCCCATCCTAGACCCCTACGGGTGCGGCAAACTACCCGCCAAGCACCCGAAGTGAAGAAACCTCCCTCAACAACGTGAGTTGGCCACTCGGTGTAGGGTTCCTAGGCACTCTTGTGAGGGTTCATAAGGCATCAAACATGCCCGGATAAAATTTTAGACGTGCCGAACAACCCAAAACCGGGATCTTTGCTAGATTATTAGGGTTTAACATGCAAGTAAACATCTTTACCACTAAGTGTGAGGGATTACAACCTTTGTAGTCCGCTCCTTCGCTTCATGAGCTCCGAGTAGAAGTCCCTTCGCCGCGATCCATGATCTCCCGGACTCAAGAGAGGCTCCACGACTCGAACGATCCATGCTAGCTTGTAGTGTTCCGCTTCTCTGATGATCTACGTCGAAGTTGCAATAGCTCAAGCTCTCTCACTCTAATGAGGTGAACACCCTAATCTAATGGGTTAGATTAGATGAGGATGATGGAGTAGTATTTATGCTTTCTTTTTATATCATAATCTCACATGAAATCATCACAAAAGGAATTTCTAGTAAGCTTTCTCAAAGCTAAAAAGAGAAGAAGATGATGAATGAAAAAGATAATCCTTTTGTGATGAATAGTAGTAAAGAATATATGATTGATCATGGAACCATGATCAAGGATGATAAGGATAACCTTTGTAGAGAATAAACTAGAGCTAGGGTTTGGTTAGGTTAAAAATGAGTCATGGATAAATATCAACCATAATATCTTAACCAAGACAAAAGGAATGCTTCTAGATGGTGCAAGAAAAAGCTAACCCTAACCAAAACCTAATCTCTTTTTATCATCACTAAACATGTTTCATTATTAATCATATCATGTTACTATAATATATATCACATATATATTATATTTGTAACAAAAGAAAATAATACAATTAATATATATCGCATATATATCAATGTATTATCCGGTGAGAAAATGAAATAATAAAGCGAGCCAATATTAGATAATGTAATACAATATATCATATATATTATTATACATTAAATCATCGAATCAACACTTGATCCGACAATCCGGCTATATCGAATATAACCGACTAATATATCATGTACTGATTCATCGAATCAACACTTGATCCGATGTCCCGGTTCATATCTAAATATCGCGAGAATATAATACGATATCTCATATCGCATTATCCTCGGTCATGCGCATATCACATATGTGCCTCTACTCCGTTTTGCCTGAGCCAAGAAACCTCTGTATAAGACTCTAAAGAATCGTCAATACGCCGGTAGCAGGTGATGATCATATCAAACACCCATAAGCTGCAAGCGGTCAGCTAAACGTAACAGCCACCCAGGTATTGAGCGATCAGAAGATCAACAAGCTAGCCTGTAAGTTTTCCTGTGAATCCAATCCGTAACACTCCCGTACAGTCCGGTCTGTTCGTCTGATATGTCGCATATCAAGTCTAGGGGTGGTATACGTCAGACCCCAGTAACCGATAAGTCATGTCGATGTGAGGCTCATAACAGGTCGAGAAACTACTGGTAACACGTACCAGTAAATCTCTATATCAGCCCTGGCCAGAGACTTCCAGTTATAGCCAATCGAACACTGCACAACATTAACTCCCTGTACCGGGAGAGACGAATCCCCTCCTATCGCTCATTGCCTCCATGTGATTCGGGACTGCACCTAAAAGCCACCATTTTGCACGCCCTTTTGGACATGGTAAAGTGGAAATCAAAGCACAGTGGGAATCACACAAGACTCTATGACGATCTCGGGTCAACAGACTACCCTGTACCAGTGTCACCGGAGAACTGCCATCTGACGTGTGGTATATCACCATCTGGGAGTTCTCGGCGAGTCCGTCCAGTGTACCCAGTCACCACTGAGCACCCGTAAACGATCCTTGATGTCAAACGCCAATGGATATAGGATCATCCATCACCCATCATATGGGTCAAGATGCGTATACGCTAGTCTACTCTGGTGTATCGATGCCCTGTCTCGATATACCCTCGACTAGGAACAGTTATAGGATGTACTCATCGACTACCATGGCCCCACTAGTATGATCTCATCATAGTCCCAGCAGTCGAGTACAGATCCTAAGGGCTTTATCAACATGTGAGAGTAAGAAAGTAAACCAGTACAAGTCAACATGTTAAGATAAAGTTAAACCAATTAGCATACTATCATGAAGAGCAAGAAAGTCCTCTCTCTATATATCGAAGCATCCATCATAATATACATCATATGTACAACAATGGCCTCTAGGGCATATACATAACTAACAATCTCCCACTTGCACTAAGGCCAGCTACTGTAGTATCTCATACCTGGCATCCCGAATAATCTCTCAAACTGTATCTGGGGAATGGCCTTCGTGAGTGGATCCGCAGTGTTTACCTTCGTATCTACTCTCCTGACCTCGATCTTCCGGCGATCAACTATCTTCCTGATTAGGTGATACCGCCTCAGAATATGTCTGGACTTCTGATAGGACCTGGGTTCCTTGGCCAAAGACACAGCTCCATTGTTATCGCAATACAGAGGTATTGGATGCTCAATGGATGGAACCACACCAAGTTCACTAATGAACTTCTTTATCCAGACAGACTCTTTTGCAGCATCGATGGCAGCGATGTATTTAGCCTCCATCGTCGAGTCTGCAACGGTATCCTGTTTGGAACTCTTCCAACATACCGCCCCTCCATTGAGGGTAAAGACAAATTCTGAGTGCGACTTAGAGTCGTCCTTATCACTTTGGAAGCTGGAATCGGTAAAGGACTGCACCCGGAGTTCTCCGTTACCATACACCAAGAACATGTCTCTAGTCCTTCATAAGTACTTGAGAATATTCTTTCATAGCTGTCCAGTGACTCTCTCCAGGATCTTCTTGATACCGACTCACTACACTTAGTGAGTATACTACATCGGGTCTGGTACATAGCATCGCATACATGATAGAGCCTACTGCCGAAGCATCGGGTATCCCTTGCATGCGAGCTCTCTCCAAATCAGTCTTGGGAGACATCTCTTTGGAAAGAGTGAGTCCAGAGATCGTGGGTTGGTTTCCACGCTTGGATTCTTCCATACTAAACCTCTTTAGTATGGTGTCAATGTACCTGGATTGGGACAATCCCAGTATCCGTTTAGATCTATCTCTATAGATTATGATTCCCAATATGCAGGAGGCATCACCTAGATCTTTCATTGAGAATCTTTGTGATAAGAAGAGCTTGACTGATTGCAGCATAGGAATATCGTTTCCTATCAAGAGTATGTCATCCACGTACAATACGAGGAAGACAACCTTACTCTCTTCTACCTTCTTATAGATATAAGGTTCATCTATATTTTTGATGAAGTCAAACTCTTTGACTACAACATCAAAACAGATGTTCCAACTCCGCGATGCTTGCTTTAACCCATAAATGGATTTAAGCATCTTGCACACCTTTCCGCTGCTCCCACTATCTACGAAGCCCTCTGCCTGAGTCATGTACACGCACTCTTCTAAATTACCGTTTAGAAAGGCGGTCTTAACATCCATTTGCCAGATTTCGTAGTCATGGTATGCAATAATGGCAAGTAAGATCCGGATGGACTTAAGCATAGCCACTGGAGAAAAGGTTTCGTCATAATCCACACCTGGTCGTTGACAAAAACCCTTTGCTACATGTCTAGCTTTGAAAGTCTCAACTTTTCCATCTACACCAAATTTCTTTTTAAAGATCCACTTGCTTCCAATGGGTTTTACCCCTTCAGGAGCATTTTCCAAAGTCCATACTTTGTTGGTGTACATGGATTCCATCTCAGATCGCATTGCATCCAGCCATTTCACAGAGTCACCACACGTGATGGCCTGCTCGAAACTAGTTGGGTCATCATCTTCCATGATGTAATCCTCGCTTCCACCATCAATGAGAAAATCGTAGTATCTCTCAGGTGGAGGAGAAACCCTACTAGATCGGCGGAGAGGCTGGGGTTCGTCGGGTACTACTGAATCTTCTGGTTCCAACAAATCATCAGTTGTAGTTTGTGGTGCTGGAACCTCTTCTAGCTCTACCTCTTTGCCATAAATTTCTTTTGCAAGAAATTCCTTTTCCAAAAAGGTGGCATGTTGAGCAACAAACACTTTTGTTCCTCAGCGTGGTAGAAAAAATATCCTTGAGAATTATTTGGATATCCCACAAATTTGCAAAGAACTGATCGTGCCTCGAGTTTGTCCGGATTTTGCCTTTTGACATAGGCCGGACAACCCCATATCTTAACTCGTTTAAAATATGGTCTCTTCCCACTCCATATCTCATATGGTGTGGTAGGTACAGATTTAGACGGAACTAGATTCAATATGTATATGGCTGTCTCAAGCGCATAACCCCAGAACGAAATAGGTAACTCAGCTTCGCTCATCAAAGAGCGCACCATATCTAATAGGGTGAGATTCCTCTGTTCCGATACACCGTTGTGCTATGGTGTATAAGGTAGAGTAAGCTGAGAGAGAATCCCATTCTCTTTTAGATAATCTAAGAACTCATTGCTTAAGTATTCACCTCCTCGATCAGATCGAAGAATCTTAATACTTTTGCCCGTTTGGTTCTCTACTTCGTATTTATATTCTCTGAATTTCTCAAAAGGTTCAGACTTGTGTTTCAACAGGAACACATGCCCGTATCTAGAGAGGTCGTCAATGAATGTAATGAAGTAGGAAGAACCGTTCCAAGCGTGTGTAAATATAGGACCGCATACATCACTATGTACCAGTCCTAAGAGTTCCGTAACTCTTTCTCCGTGTCCACTAAACGGAGTTTTGGTCATTTTTCCTTTGAGACATGAATGGCAAGTATCATAAGATGATAATTCGAACGTATTCAAATATCCATTCTTATGTAACTTAGCTAGCCGTGTTGCATTGATATGACCAAGTCTGCAATGCCACAAGAAGGATTCGTTCATTTCTGAACTCTTCCTCTTGTGTGTGTTTTGTATATTGAGGACTGCATTTTGATTTAGAATGAATATGCCATTATGTAACGAGCCTGATGCAATCAACTTTTGATCTAGGAATATGTTCATAACATTATCCTTTACTACAAAATTATATCCTTCTTTACTTAATAAAGAAACTGATATAATGTTGCACATCATGTTCGGTATATAATAGCACTCATTCAGAATCAGTGTATTATGACTTGGTAATACTACCATTCCCTACTTGAACAGAATGATCACCTTTTCCCAGTTCTCTAACTTTACGTAGCCCATGTAACAATTTACATATGTGGGATCCTGATCCGGTATCTAATACCCAGGACGTAGGGTGAACTGAGAAATAGTTCTCAATAACTAACACACTTGAAGAAGATGCATCAACATGCATGTTCTTTTGGGCGGCTTGAGAATCCAGATATTCTCCTGTTTCCTGTTCAGTCTTATAACTCTTATAAGAAAGAACGGGTCCAACATTCCCCTGCTCAGTATAATAAGCGGGTTCAGTCAATATATCCATATTTTTATCTTGATTATGGCCTGACATGGTCGCTACCTGGAGAGAGAGAAGAAAACACTTTAGCGTATGCTCTTGCAAGATTAGATTGGTTATTATCTTATCTAATCCGGATGTCTCCCACTGTTTTTATCAAATCTTCCTTCAAACCCTAAAAGGTAAGATTAGCCGGGATTAATTACACCCTACAATTTCGTCAATCTTTCAGCCAGATCAGTGTCGGAACTTGAGGGAGGTTCCCCGTGCTTTCGCACGGACCTAATTAAAGTAAACCTCATTTTCCCAGAGGCGTAACCTCGTTAACACTTTTATAGACACCTACTTGATCGGCTAATTGTCCTGTGTAAAACTCACCCAGGAGTAACTCTTACTCGCAATGGGTATCGGGATCCAGCTATCTTATAGGAGGTATGCAATCTCATTGCAAATTTCAACACTTGAAATTCCCGATAATATTTTGCCCCTAGCGATCTATGACCTTGACTAAGTCAACAAACCATAAATCGCAAGTCAAGTTCAACCCATACATTTCCCGATTGAATTAAACCCACCCGTACGACCCTTGACTGAGTCAACAAGGCCGTGCGAATACCCTAATCCAATCACATCTCATGTTTTAGCAGATAAACACTATTTAGCTACCGTACACTACGCCTTGACTAAGTCAACAAACATAGCACGAATACTAAATAATATCTATCTGAAATGACGGAGGGCTATGCAGGTTTTTCAGAAAACCTTGAACATAATGAACTTGATATCGTCATAGAATCAAGTGAATTTTGAAAAGGAGTGTTTTTTAGGATTTTCTAGTTTTGCTAAAGTGGTCACTCCCGGTGAAGGGATCTCGGCTCTTTCCTTATCGAATAAGGTGCAGGACATATCATATATATCACTGTGCAAAGCAAAACTCTAAAAGCAATCAAAAGACAAACCGAGTTTTGTAGCATGTGCCAGTTTCGCTAAAGAGGTCACTCCCGGTGAAGGGATCTCGGCTCTTTCCTCATCGAATAAGGTGCAGGGTATATCATATATACCGCTATGCAAAGCAAGACTGTAGCTACCCTTTTTATAAAGTTTTGATTCTACAACATCTTTTAGGTTTCTTTTCTTTTTATTAATCTCATTAATAAAATCCCATCGGCTTATGCTTCCTAAGCATCACAGAAGAAACGAAAGCAGTAATATTTATATATCAGCATATATATATATATATATATATATATATATAATATAAGCATTCGTCTCAGGCAGTAATATGATCTCATCACAGAACATTGCAGCAGAAGAACATATATGAAATATTGGATATACTAGGACGTCCATGTTTTCAATACGAGCCTGTATAAAACACGAATTCCACGGTCGCGATGAATAGCCAAACCCACATCCTTAGACACCTACGAGAGCGGCAAGTAACAATGCCAATTCTAAGGTTAGGAGACCCGGTCTCGACTCCTCGAGATGGCCTCCCACTGGACCCTAGAACTCGGTTACTTATGCTTCCCTCCTTGGGTCTACCTAATGCGGAAAAGTAAATAATATACAATGGTGACATCAACCTCATCCCGGAAGTGCCCCAATAAAAGAATATTACATACAAATGAATTTTACATGAATGAAAATAAAAACCCTCATCTCACATAAAACCCCCGGCTATTCAGAACACGACGATCCAATATAACATATCACAGCAACACATAATATCACATATCATCAACGTAAGTAAGTATGCATACACCGATCGTCGTTGACGTATAGCAACGAGAACCGGCAATACAACTACATGCTACACTTACGGTCACAGAAAAGAAATTTTAAAACTACAATATTTGGAATCCACAATCACTTTAGACATCGTAAATCCGAAATATCACATAATTCGCATTTCATGCCTAACCCTATGAGTTCCACATATTGTATCACATTCCAGATAAATAGACAGTATTAAACTTTCCGACCGGATAATCAAATACCCAAGATTTCTTAAATAGCTCAACACTTGAGCGGAGTTCAAATAATCCCAGAAATATGTAACAGTACCGATGATCGAGCCGTAGAAGGGTCAAGCCAACGCCTCACATGTGGCACGCCGTACTGCCCCAAACCCTAAGGTTTAGAGGCAGTTCAAGACGGTCACATAATCGAGTTAAGATTTGTTGTTTTCTAGAGGGTCCACCGTGTTACTTGCACATTTTTCCGAAAGATTTAAACCCGATAAAAATTCAACACTTGAAAGTTTTTCGTGCCGGGAAAAAGTGAGTTAATGATATCCGCTAGAACTTTTTAACAGTTTCTAAATATCCGAAATACAAAACAAAATTAAATTTTCCGATCGAATCAACGATTACAAAATAAACCCCAGAACACTCAACACTTGAGTCATATAAAAAATACCCAGAAATTATCACTAACAGAGACGGTCATAATAGTGTAAAACAAAAAGTTAAACTTCACTATACGGCCGCGGATCCGCGGCCCAAGAAGGATTCGCCGCGGTTCCGCGGCAGTACATACAGTTTAGACTGTCGGTTTTCACTGTTATTCTTATAATTCACTGCTGATTTTTTAAGGTATTTTTAATTCATAAAAATCAAAGATTTTGAAAAATATCCAGAGAGGGGTTTTATTTCGTCGTATCGGGTTCGATCGGAGTTTTAACTTCGTATACACGTCGCCTAATGCTCTAGCTAGGCACTGATACCACTGTAGGGTTCCTAGGCACTCTTGTGAGGGTTCATAAGGCATCAAACATGCCCGAATAAAATTTTAGACGTGCCGAATAACCCAAAGCCGGGATCTTTGCTAGATTATTAGGGTTTAACATGCAAGTAAACATCTTTACCACTAAGTGTGAGGGATTACAACCTTTGTAGTACGCTCCTTCGCTTCATAAGCTCCGAGTAGAAGTCCCTTCGCCGCAATCCATGATCTCCGGGACTCAAGAGAGGCTCCATGACTCGAACGATCCATGCTAGCTTGTAGTGTTCCGCTTCTCCGGTGATCTACGTCGAAGTTGCAATAGCTCAAGCTCTCTCACTCTAATGAGGTGAACACCCTAATCTAATGTGCTAGATTAGATGAGGATGATGGAGTAGTATTTATGGTTTCTTTTTATATCATAATCTCACATGAAATCATCACAAAAGGAATTTCTAGTAAGCTTTCTCCAAGCTAAAGAGAGAAGAAGATGATGAATGAAAAAGATAATCCTTTTATGATGAATAGTAGTAAAGAATATATGATTGATCATGGAACCATGATCAAGGATGATAAGGATAACCTTTGTAGAGAATAAACTAGAGCTACGGTTTGGTTAGGTTAAAAATGAGTCATGGATAAATATCAACCATAATATCTTAACCAAGACAAAAGGAATGTTTCTAGATGGTGCAAGAAGAAGCTAACCCTAATCAAAACCTAATCTCTTTTTATCATCACTAAACATGTTTCATTATTAATCATATCATGTTACTATAATATATATCACATATATATTATATTTGTAACAAAAGAAAAATAATACAATTAATATATATCGCATATATATCAATTTATTATCCGGTGAGAAAATGAAATAATAAATCGAGCCAATATTAGATAATGTAATACAATATATCATATATATTATTATACATTAAATCATTGAATCAACACTTGATCCGACAATGCGGCCATATCGAATATAACCGACTAATATATCATATACTGATTCATCGAATCAACACTTGATCCGATGTCCCGGTTCATATCTAAATATCGCGAGAATATAATACGGTATCTTATATCGCATTATCCTCGGTCCTGCGCATATCACATATGTGCCTCTACCCCGTTTTGCCTGAGCCAAGAAACCTCTGTGTAGGACTTTAAAGAATCGTCAATACGCCGGTAACAGGTGATGATCATATCAAACACCCACAAGCTGCAAGCGGTCAGCTAAACGTAACAGCCACCCAGGTATTGAGCGATCAGAAGATCAACAAGCTAGCCTGTACGTTCTCCTGTGAATCCAATCAGTAACTCTCCCGTACAGTCCGGTCTGTTCGTCTGATATGTCGCATATCAAGTCTAGGGGTGGTATACGTCAGACCCCAGTAACCGATAAGTCGTGCCGATGTGAGGCTCATAACAGGTCGAGAAACTATTGGTAACACTTACCAGTAAATCTCTATATCAGCCCTAGCCAGGGACTTCCAGTTAGCCAATCGAACACTGTACAACATCAACTCCCTGTACCGGGAGAGACGAATCCCCTCCTATCGCTCATTGCCTCCATGTGATTCGGGACTGCACCCAAAAGCCACCGTTTTGCACGCCCTCTTGGACATGGTAAGGTGGAAATCAAAGCACAGTGGGAATCACACAAGACTCTATGACGATCTCGGGTCTACAGACTACCCTGTACCAGTGTCACCGGAGAACTGCCATCTGACGTGTGGTGTATCACCATCTGGGAGTTCTCGGCGAGTCCGTCCACTGTACCCAGTCACCACTGAGCACCCGTACACCATCCTTGATGTCAAACACCAATGGAAATGGGATCATCCATCGCCCATCATATGGGTCAAGATGCGTATACGCTAGTCTACTCTGGTGTATCGATGCCCTGTCTCGATATACCCTCGATTAGGAACAGTTATAGGATGTACTCATCGACTACCATGGCCCCACTAGTATGATCTCATCATAGTCCCAGCAGTCGAGTACAGATCCTAAGGGCTTTATCAACATGTGAAAGTAAGACAGTAAACCAGTACAAGTCAACATGTTAAGATAAAGTGAAACCAAATAGCATACTATCATGACGAGCAAGAAAGTCCTCTCTATATATATCCAAGCATCCATCATAATATACATCATATGTACAATAATGGCCTCTAGGGCATATACATAACTAACACTCGGCACTTCGAGGTACCCGGTAGTTTGTGCACCCCACCTTGGGTCTATCCTAGGAGAAAAAAACAGTAAAAGAAATAATATACTATGGTGGCTACAACCTCATCCCGGATGTGCGGCCATAAAATAATATTACATCAATTTACATGTTACATCAAATGAAAGATAAGGAAAACTCTCATCTCACAACCCCCGGCTATTCATCTGCGATAATCCAACGAGTTCATATACACAAGCCAACAACATTACAGATCACAGATATGCACAACCCCCACTAATCGACGTATAGCGATTAGTTGACGTTCAGTGCATATATCACATCACAGATATAACCATTAGCTAAAGTCTACAGAACTTCGATCAAGAATACGAATTTGTAACTACCCCAAACACAACTTTGTTCTCTGGAAAATCTGGGCAGAAACAAAATATCCAAAAAAAATCCTAAAACAGAACAGTGAGCAAACTGCAGCAAAGACGAGTCGCGGCCGAGTCAACTCGGCCGCGGATCCGTGGCGAGAAGCATGTCCCCACCGTGGTTCCGCGGCGCGATGACCGAGTCAGTGGCTCGTTTTTGCTGTATGTTCTTACAAAACCCTGAGCCGATTTTTAAGATATGTGGAATTATTTTTGGAGCAGTTTTAAAATCGGCAGAAAGTTTAGTTTTCGGACGTGTTTTGCGATTTTTTCTCGGATCGAAATTCTAAATACTTTGCTAACATGCTAGTTGTTGTTTAGCTAGACTCTGATACCACTGTAAGTCCACGTTGTCCATCCCGGTAATTACGGCGAGGCGGAAACGGTAAAAAACGATTTTTGACACAAGGAAACATGGACTAGAAATGAGGGTCTTTGCTAAACAAAAACCTAGCAAACTAACTATAAGTTTAACTACTATGTTAGAGGGTTATACCTAGGTCTTGAACTCTTTCTCTTCTTGCTCCTTGGGATGGTTTGAACGGGTCCTACCTCGTAGTCTCCTCTTTGTAGAAGAAGGATCCACCCGAAAGCTTCTACCTTGAGCTCCTACCTCAACCGAGAGGCAACTAAAGTGCTTGGCTTGCTAAACCTAGAACACTAGAGTGAGTAGAGAAGAGTTTTGAGAGTTTTATCTCAATAGCTCATGCTTCTCAACACATGAGACATGAGAGCTTTGAGAGAGAGGAAGAGGATGAGCTTTGGATGAGAGAGAGTGATCAAGTGAGAATCAGCTTGACTTTTTATAACCATGCTCACAAAAGAAAGAATAATGATGATAATAATAATAATTAAGAATTGTGATGGTTAATTTCAATGACGATTATCATTTCAAGCATTTAATGCATTTTGTAAAGAACAACAAGTCAACAAAAGTCATTGAAATGAAATGATGATGGTCAACAAGTCCACAATGGTCAACCGGTCAACAAAGTCAATAAGTCAACAAAAGTCAAATGTTCAACTTAACCATGGCACAATAATCATTAATTAATATTATTAATCATATTTCTTATTCCCATTAGGGTTTTGAAAAAGTCAACGGTCAACAACCCTAATGAGAATCCTCTGCCTCTGCCTCTGTCAACTGTGCATACACACCCGCACACGTGTTCCGAGGAACACGAATACAATGAGATAAAACCAATCCCAAAACATATACTAGGATCTGGCTTAAACCAAAGCCCGCTAGTAATAACTGCCCGGACACCAAACGTGGACAAGTGCGCGGATGTGAATGAACCCTATCGCAAAAACCATGCGACCTCTACTCTGTTTTGCCTTCAGGCGAATAGCTCTCTGTGTGGGACTCTAAAGACTCGACACTACGCTGGCAGTGGGTTTAACCACAGGCCGCAAGCGGTACTAACTGTACGTAACGGTCCCCAGGTAGATGCCGATAAGAAGACTGATGAGGTGAACCCATCCGAACTTCTAATGAGCCTGAATGTGACAATCTATGTACAGTCCGGTCTGTTCGTCTGAGAATATCGCATGGAGGGCCTAGGGGGCGGTAAACGTCAGTCCCCTAATAGCGGTACAAGTCGTGTCGGAGTGTAGCCCAGAACACCCTGAGATAACACTGGAAAACCTACTAGTATATCTCGCTTGCCCTGGCCAGGGACGACTTTGTGTAATGGCTCTCCTAGACACAGCGTGATATCAACCCCCAATACCGGGAGAGACAAATCCTGTCTAATCGTCACTGCCTCCAAGTGCTTCGGGACTGCACCCAACTGCTACCTGTATGCACGACTCATTTGAGCCGTGGTAGGGTAGCAATCTAAGAATAGTGGGAACACACTCGAGGCGAAGTGACAGTGTCAAGTCAGCGGACTAAGCTGTAATCATGTCACCTAGGAACTGATAACTGACGATAGGTATAGTACCAACCAACAGTTCCCGACGAGTCCTGTCCAATGTACTCGTAACCTAACGAGCACCCGCATATTATCTCAAGTACGACGTACTGACGGCTGTGGGACAGACCATCTCCCCTGCTGGGATGAGAAGCGCATACGCTAGTCTACTCCGGAGTATCGATGCCCCATCTCGATAATCCTACGACTAGGGACCTGTATAAGGATGTGCTTGTAGATTACCCAACCCCCACTAGTGTACTGCCATCACAATACTGGTAATCAAGCAAAGATCCGAAGGGCTCCACTAATGTGTATAGGCGATATGCTAAAATAAACACATGCACACATTAAAGTAAAAACAAACCAAGTAGCATACTACTATTTCGAGCAAGATTGTCTATACAACTGTGAATATCCCAAGCTTCCATTAAGTAATATACAAACTATCCCAAGCTTCCATTAAGTAATATACAAACTAGTATGATACAGTAATGGCCTATAGGGCATATACACTAACAGCAACCATTTCACGCCCTAATCAAGATAATAAAAATGTATCGCTTGACCGATCCGAATTCTTATTCGGGGATGGGGAACGTCGGTTTGGCTCTAAACTATGACAGCAGTCATGAGTATGAGCAAGGGAAAGAGGATTGCATGAATTTCTTGATAACCCCAATGAAGAAGAAGCACATCGCTGTGTCTTTTTCAGGTGTTCTTGTTATTGAGAACTGTTTATCGATCCGTCCTACCTCCTGGGTACTTGATACCAGATCAGGATCCAATATCTGTAATTTATTGCAGGGACTGAGAAAAAGTAGGATGGTTGGACCTGGTGATATGTCCCTCAGAGTAGGGAACGGAGCACAAGTTGATGCTGCAGCCGTCGGTGAATATCACCTTGTGTTGCCAAAAGGCAATACTATGATTTTGAACAATTGCTACTATGTACCTTCCATGGTTTGCAATATCATATCAGTTTCTTTACTTAATAAAGATAGATATAAGTTTGTTCTTGATAGAAATATCATGAACATTTACCCTAATCAGGTATTGGTTGCAGAAGGTACATTGTGTAATGGTATCTATGTTCTAAATCAAAACACCCTTTTCAACGTACAAAACACAAGCAAGAGAAAGAGTCCAGAAATGAATGAATCCTACTTGTCGCATTGTAGACTTGGTCATATCAAAGAGAAAAGACTAAGTAAGTTTCATAAAGATGGACTTTGAATACGTTCGAATTTTCATCTTATGAAACTTGTCAGTCTTGTCTCAAAGAAAAGATGACCAAATCTCCATTCACCGAACACGGAGAAAGAGCAGCAGAGCTCTTGGGACTCGTACACAGCGATGTATATGGTCCGATGTCTATACATGCAAGGGGTGCGTTCTCGCACTTCATCCTATTCACTGACGATCTTTCTAGGTTCAGATATGTGTATCTTTTGAAATACAAATCTGAAGCTTTTGAGAAATTCAAAGAATTCAGGAACGAATTTTTGAACCAGACTGGAAAAAGTATCAAGATCCTCCAATCTGATAGGGGAGGGGAGTACTTAAGCACGGAATTCCTAGAATACTTAAAAGATAATGGAATTCTCTCTCAGCTTACTCCTCCGTATACACCACAGCACAATGGTGTATCGGAGCGGAGGAATCGTACCCTTTTGGATATGGTTCGCTCCATGATGAGTAGTGTTGAGTTTCCTCTTTCATTTTGGGGATATGCACTTCAGACAGCAGCATACTTACTGAATTACGTTCCATCCAAATCTATGCCTAAGACTCCATATGAAATATGGAGTGGATGGAATCCATATCTTAAGCGATTTAAGATATGGGGTTGCCCGGCCTATATGAAAAAACATAAACCGGACAAACTTCAGGCATGATCAGTTCGAAGTAAATTTGTGGGATATCCTAAGGATTCGCTAAGATATCTGTTCTACCACACTGAGGAACAGAAGGTGTTTGTATCTCGCCACACCACCTTTTTAGAAAGGGAACTTCTTGCAAAAGAAGTTAGTGGGAGTACGGTAGAACTGGAAGAAATTTCTGAACCACAAAATATAACTGAAGATTTGGTAGAACCACTAGATTCAGTAATCCCAGACGAACCTCAGCCACTCCGTAGATCTAGTAGGATTTCTCATCTGCCTGAGAGATACTACGGTTTTCTTATAGACGGGGATTGAGAGGATTGCATCCTGGAAAAAGATGATCCTAATAGTTTCAGGCAGGCCATTATCAGTAGGGACTCTGATAAGTGGCTGGATGCTATGTGGTACAAGATGGAGTCTGTGTATACCAATAAAGTGTGGACCTTGGATATTGCTCCATCTGGGGTAAAACCCGTTAGATGCAAATGGATCTACAAAAGGAAATTTGGTGTAGATGGGCAGGTGGAAACCTATAAGGATAGACTCGTTGCAAAAGGTTTTCGTCAAAGAACAGGAGTAGACTATGACGAAACCTTTTCTCCAGTGGCTATGCTCAAATCCATTCGGATCCTACTTGCCATTGCTGCCTTCCATGACTATGAAATCTGGAAGATGGACATAAAACGGCCTTTCTGAACGGAAGTTTGGAAGAGTGCGTTTATATGGATCAACCAGAAGGTTTTGTAGACAGTAGGAGCAGCGGGAAGGTGTGCAAGTTGCTTAAATCCATTTATGGATTAAACCAGGCATCGCGGAGATGGAACATCTGTTTTGATGAAACAGTCAAGGAATTTGACTTCATCAAGAACGAGGATGAGCCATGTATTTATAAGAAGATTGTAGGACGAACTGTAGTATTCCTAGTCTTGTGCATAGACGATATTCTTTTGATAGGAAATGATATTCCTATGCTACAATCGGTCAAGCTGTTCTTGTCACAAAGGTTCTCCATGAAGAAACTGGGTGATGCATTCTAGGGATCAAGATCTACAGAGATAGATCTAAGAGATTATTGGGACTTTCACAGTCCAGGTACATAGAGACCGTACTAAAAGGATTTAGTATGGAAGATTCTAAGCGAGGTAAGATACCCGCACTGCACGGAATCACCCTCTCCAAAGAGATGTCTTCCAAGACTGATGAGGAGAGGGTTCGCATGAGCATTATACCCTATGCTTCGACAGTAGGATCTATAATGTATGCGATGCTGTGTACAAGACCAGATGTAGCTTACGCGCTCAGCGTGGTGAGCCAGTATCAGTGAAACCCAAGTGAGGATCATTGGACGGCTGTGAAGAACATTCTGAAGTACCTGAGAAGGACTAAGGAGATGTTCTTAGTGTACAGTAATGGAGACCTCAGGGTCGAGTCCTTTACCGATTCCAGCTTTCAGAGTGACAAGGATGACAGCAAGTCTGTCTCGAGTTTTGTGTTTACACTCAACGGAGGGGCGGTGTGTTGGAGGAGTTCCAAATAGGACACCGTCGCAGACTCGACGATGGAGGGTGAATACATTGCTACAAGCGATGCTGCAAAAGAAGCGGTCAATATGAAGAAGTTCATTACTGAACTTCGGGTGGTTCCGTCCATTATTGATTCAATACATTTGTATTGCGATAACAATAGGGCTATAGCATTAGCGAAGGAACCACGGTCCCATAAGAAATCCAGACACATCTTAAGGCGATATCACCTGATCAGGGAGATCATTGATCACCAGGAGATCGAGGTACGGAGAGTAGACACTAAAGAAAACACGGTGGATCCATTTACAGTGGACATCCCTCAAGCGCAGTTCGTGCGACTTTGTGAGATGTTGGGTATGCGGTACGCCAGCAGCTGGCCTTAGTGCAGACGTTGGGTATTCGGTACACCAATTACTGGCCTTTAGTGCAAGTGGGAGATTGTTAGGTATGTATGCCCTAAAGGCCATTATTGTATATGTATACATGTGGATGCTAAGGATATGTATCTACAGGACATTCTTGCTCAGTTATATAGTATATTATTTCAGTTATCTTCATAAGGATACGTGTATTTGTTTTTATTGATACTTTATCCAGCTTGTACATATTGATAAAGACATGATATATTAGTATACTATTATGGTTTGACTTTATCTTAACATGGCATATGTTATACATGTTATTACATATTGCGGTTACATGTTGATAAAGCTCATAGGATCTTGCTTGACTACCTGCATTGTGATGGCGATCATACTTGTCGGAGCAGCTAGTCCATAAGCACATCCTTAAATGGTCCCTGGTCACGTGAGTATCGAAACTGGGCATTGATACACCAGAGTAGACTAGTGTATATGTTTCTAGACCCCGACGCGGGGCAATAGTTGGTCCCGCGGCTATTGGTCTGATGCGCCTAAGATCGTATACAGGTGCTCACTGGGTGTGAGTACACTGGACGGACTCGCGGAGAACTTCCAGATGGTACTATACCTATCGTCAGATGGAAGTTCTCAGGTGACAAGTGTACAGGTTAGTCTTCGGACCTGAGATCGTCATTTGTCATGTGTAAGTTCCCACTATGTTTTGATCACTACTTTACCACGGCTCTACAGAGTCGTGCAAACAGGTTTTGGTTGGGTATAGTCCCAAGCCATATGGAGGTAGTGAGCGATTGTTGGGGATTCATCTCTCCCGGTATTGGGAGTCGATATCGCACAGTGTTCGATTGGTCAGGGCCATAAGACCTTGGCCAAGGAAGTTGGGATTTACTGATAGGTTGATCAGTAGTTTCCCGGATTGGTCCTGAACCATATCAGCACGAGTTATTTGGTTATTAGGGTCTAACGTTTACCACCCCCTAGACCCGGTATGCGATATTCTTAGACGAAGAGACCGGACTGTATAGAGATTGTCATGGATAGGCTCAGTAGGAGTTCGGACGAATTTGCTCGTCGGCCTTCTTTTCCGACAGGTACTTGGGAAGCCGTTACGTACAGCTAGTGCCGTTGAGGTGCTTATGGTTAAACCCACTGGCGGTGTACTGTCGAGTCTTTAGAGTCCCACACATAGGGTTTCCCTGCTTCGGGCGAAATGATATAGAGGCCGCATGGTTTTACGGCATGGCTTCGATCACATACGTATACTTGTGCACGTGTGATGTTCGGGTGGATAATGCTGGTGAGCTTTGGTTTAAGCCAGATCCTAGTATTATATTCTTGGATTATTTTGTCTCTTTGTATTCGTATTTTCCGTAATACGGATATGGGTATGTATATACGGTGATGGGCATTCTCGTGATTTGTGCAAGATGCTTATAGAAGAAAACACCTCATTATTTGTTTAAACCATTATTGTTAATGGTTAATGAGGTGGAGAAATGAGGTGTTCCTTTGCATTAAGTGAAGCATGGCTACTTGGTGACTCATGGCATGACTCATTCTTTACTATTGAAGTATGCTTGATATTTTCTTTTGTTGTGAATTTTTATTGCAAGGTGGCATCTAGATATTGTTGTAATATCAAGATATTTTGGTATGGTATTATTGGTTTGCATTATTAATACACAACACTTAGCCATTCTTCACTTGATGATATTCAATTCTCACTTGAATACTCTCATCTTCTCTTTGCTCTCTTCTTCTAAGCACTAACCCTAATTGTCTCATGAGTTGAGAAACCTAGGGTTAGTGAGACATATTAATCCATTATCTCACTCTACTTCATCTAGGCTACTTAGATTAGCAAGCTAAGTACTCTAGTTATCTTATATTTGAGGTAAGAGCTCAAAGTAGGCACTCTCGGGTGGATCATCTTTGACGCGAGGAGGCCGAAGTTCAAGCACGATCCGTACATCTTTTGAGGAGCTAAAGGAGAGGAGCGAGACGTGAAGGACTTGTTTCTTTAGGTATAATTTCTATCATAGTAGATAGTGCTGCTCTTGTTGCTAGTTAGTTTTATAGTTAGATCCGGTTTAGGATTATTCTAGCTCCAAGTTTTGTATCGTATTAAATTTTTTATTCTGCAAATGGCCATGGATGATGGCCAGGGCGTTAGCATAACCTTTCAGTGAACTTATCCGAACCCCTACTGAGCCTATTCATGACAATCTCCGTACAGTCCGGTTCTAGGAGGTAGAAAAAGTCAGACCCCTAATAACCTGACAAGTCGTGCCAGTGTGGCTCAAGACCATCCGAGAATCTACTAGTCCATCTACCAGTAATTTTCAATCCGCCCTGGCTAGGGACTTATCGTGTTAGCCAACCGAACACAATGCGACATCTACTCCCTATACCGGGAGAGACAAATCCCCAACAGTCGCCCACTGCCTCCATGTGGCTCAGGACTGTACCCAACTAAAACCTATTTGTATGACTCAGTAGAGCCGTGGCAGGGTAGTAATCAAAGTACAGTGAGAACTCACATGAGACAAATGACGACCTCAAGTCGACAGACTATCTGCACTCATGTCACCAGAGAACTGCTATCTGCGTTAGGTATAATACCATCTAGCCAGTTCTCAGCGAGTCTGTCCAGTGTACTCACTCCTAGTGAGAACCTATATACAATCTTAAGTACACCACACCAATGGCTGCAGGACCAATCCATCGCCCCTTGTCAGGGTCTAGATATGTATACACTAGTCTACTCTGGAGTATCGATGCCCAGTCTCGATACTCCCACGACTAGGGACATTTTAAGGATGTGCTTATCGACTACCCAGCTCCCACAAGTATGATTGTCGTCATAACCCTAAGTCAAGCAAGGATCCTACGGGCTTTATCAACATGTATACAAGATATGAAATAACAAGTAAAACATATCACACGTTAAAATAAAGGCAAACCAAATAGCATACTATCATATCGAGCAAGATTGTCCTGTACATACATATCCCTAGCATCTTATACAATGAAGGCCTCTAGAAAATACATATCCAACAGAAAACACTTGGTATACTTTACAGTACTACTCTGTGCCTATACATATTGTTCCATCATTGTTACATGCTTATGAGATTCTGTTTTATGAGATTTCTGGATTTGAGAAACCGCAGACACATTTTAAAAACATATGATTGTTTTAAAAATACGGTTTTTCTTGATATGATATTTCGACGTCCACCATGAGTTTTCTCAGTGCTGAGCTATGATGATTACCCAATTCGAGGAGTGAAGAGTCATCATCTGCGGGTACATGGTGGACCCGGTACGGTACCCCGGGACAAGAAGAATGTATAAAAAGGCGTTGAACCCGGCAAGGGAACACTACCTACCGGTTACAGTACTGGACTCGGCGAATATCCGGAGGATACCAACTGGAGCGATTTGAGATAGATGGATATGAGGGCCGATCCAATGAGACGGTGCATGAGATATGAGGATTTACGTGTCGATGCTGGACACGGGTTTTATGATGAGTTCGAGGGTCGATATTGGGCACTTAGGTTTTTATGATGATTTGATGTGTCGTTGATGGACACATATTGGATGATACACATATATACATATATATGACACTGATGACATGGTACCATATTAGGACACAGACACGATATTATTATTATTATTATACTTATGTATACATGATCACCCTAGATACCGCACGGTATGATATTATTGTATTACAATATGACCTAGGAGATCATTATACATTCGATTTCTACCTGATGATGTCTTTTACTCATGAGTTGGAAACTCACCCCTGTTGTGCCATAGTTTTCTTGCAGGATCGACCGCTCGGATCAGTAGCGGCTTGCTGGCACATATTTTCTTCTGGGTGATTTGCATTGGTTGGTGGGTTACTCCTCGGATCGTAACCGCCATTGTATACATTTATTATTCATTTGTATCTAGTTAAAAGTTCCATCAACCAGACAATGTATATTTGGTAGACTTAGAAACCAAAGACTTGTATATTCTTTTAGACTTAGAGCAAGATATGTGTATTATTCTTTATTTTGGGCTTGATGATACTTTGGTTTTCTGTATCTTCTTTTCCGTGATTGATCTTCGCCTTGGGCGTCGTATATTCTGATTTGTGTGGTTGTTTCCGCCGATTGGTGAAGAGCTAGCTCCCGCTTGGGGATGCCATATTATTATCGATTATATACTTGTTTTTATCAAAATTTACAAGGGATGTGCTGCCCAAATTTCAAATGACGAAAACGTTTTCAAATTATAGCATATAATTCACTTGAATTTCAAACAAACTTTATATATACTTTAAAAAGAATACTTGATTTTATTATACCTTTATTTAAAACTTCACCTCCATTATTTTCCTAAAGGGTTTAGATTTTTGGGCTTTCGGTTTACTTGGGTTACGGTAGGGTCCTATAGGCTTCACGTGATCAGAGTGCCGGTCATATGCCATTTCCCGATCGTGACAAAGTTGATATCAGAGCATTAGGTTTAACAATTGTTCGAGTCTAGGTTTGACTATACGAAGTCTAGGGCATATATATTTCAAAACCTAGGCTTGACCTTACGGAACTTAGACTTAACTGAGAGGGTATTAGACCCGAACTTTCATTACGTAGGTTGACCTTGGTTGATGGAGTAGGTAACTCAACTAGAGTGACGTACCATATGTATATTCCGCGGTATACTTACTATACGCTGCTCCGCTTACGTAACCTTAGGAAGTGCATTATTTTGAGACCCGTATTTCTATTTGTTCTTATGATTTATCCTCATCGATATTTGATTGTGGTTCCTATTACCTTGGCTACGCGAGCTAAGAGGGTTGCGGCTAGAGATGCTATCAGAGTGAGCTCGTTAAGGAAGAGGACTGGCCACAGCGTTATTCCGGTGACGTAGGAACGTATTGAATTATTGTTTATACTAGGATTTCTCGTTTGACACAAGCGTTCGGGATCTGCACTGGATGATCGGGCCATCGCTTGAGGCGACCAGATTGAGAGGGTTGTTGACATACAGCCTACTCCAGAGATCGTTGTGTCGTTTATCGTGCAAACCAATGTACCTGCTGGTGCTGAGATTGACGAGATGTCGCTTCCAGAGTTCACGAAGCTGAAACCACATGAGCTATAGGCAGGAATGTGACAGAGAATCCGTAGTCATTCTTGGGTAAAGTGACTAGGATAATTTGTCTGTTTGGATGTCCCGATGCAAGATCAGTTAAGTTCAATAATTCCAGTTCGAAGGGTATTGCTCAGATATGGCGTGAATCGATTGGGATAGGGCGAGCAATGCATATTTCTCATATGACTTTGGACAAGTTCTCGAGAATGAATTTCGCCAGATTTCTTCCACCAAGTGTAGGAGATGCCCGAGTTTGTAGCTTTGAGTCTTTTCGAGAGATTCCGCATATGACCATAGCCAAATATAGATTGCAGTCTACACGGCGATCAAGATACATCTCCGAATTGGACGATAATGAAGAAAAGTGGAGTAAGAGATTTGTGCAAGATCTCAATAAGTTGTTCCTCTCCGTTGATGCAAGAGATTTTATACGTACACAGAGGCGTTGGATACGGCCACATTTCCAGAGGAAGGTCATGATGAGATTACAACTGTTCCAGAACAAGAACGGATTAAATTAAGAGTGCCAACTTCCAGGAAGTTCGGAAGGGATGATATTGGAAGAGACCATAGCAGGTTCTTTCTGAAGTACTTCAGCGATAAAGATTTAGATCTAGGATCGGTTGTATGGAATGCACTCATAGGGCTAGAGGCCACAATCAGTAACGCGTATCATTAACGCGTTACATTATGAGTGGCCATGTTAAGTAGCCAGGAGATGTTCAGAGAGGCGTCCGAGCGGGGCGGTGTCCGTCGTTACTCCTTACCGGGTTGTCGAGCTGGGAGATCAAGGTATTGGTAATCCACAGAGAAAATAAGGACCCAGATACAGAAGACGCCAGGCCATGGGCAGAAAGTAAGAAGGAGTTCTTGCTCTGCCAGCTTTGGGTCCACCAGCACCTTTCGACATTGAAAGAGATGTACCTCAATGTCATTTATTTATGATTTGTGTTTAGTGATTCAAGTATCACGCTTTTATCATTTGGGACTTTGAGTTTTGATGATTTGGTTTCGCGATTGATATTTTCATGCACCGTAGCTGCACCTGAAGGATATTTTTCCTTGTGTACAGTGATTGCACTCTATGTTGTTTTGTTTACGTAGTGGCACATATTTATGATTTCGTACATTTCGGTATACTCGATTTTGATTGTGTGCATGTTGTATACCGCTGATTTTGATTCACACACTCGATGTTTACACGCGCTTTCAATGCATTGATAAAAATTTTCGTGCATACCAGTTGCACTAAATTTATGTTTTCATGCCCCTAGTGCACTTGATACTTGTTTTTGTGCACCCTACTGCACTAGATTGCTTTTGTCCATACCTGATGCACTTGATTTAGATTTTCGTACACACTCGGCGCACTTGATGTAGTTTTGTGCATATTTGATGCACTTGAGATTTTCATGCACTTTAGTTGCACTAGATTGAGGTTTTCGTGCACTTTAGATTCACTTGATGTTGTTGTCATGCACACCCGTTGCACTTGACAGATGCTTTAGTGCACACCCGTTGCACTCAGTTTTCGTTTCCGTGCACATTCATGGCACTTGGAATTGAATTTGATTTTCGCGCGCATCAGACGCACGTGGATTGTGAAAGTATATCTTTGCACCTCTACTAGGTTTCAATGAGCATCAAGTATGAAATTTTAAAATTTTAGAGGTCTAAGTATACTAAACAAGAATCGAACTAGAGAATTGGGGTTTTAAAGTTAAGCAAACAAGTTCTAATCTAAGTAAAGAGAGTCTACAACCTTTGTAGTCTAGTTCTTTCACTTCTAAAGCACCAACTAGTAGTCCCTAGAACTCTTCTTTGATTCCACTTGAAGAATGGAACAAGCTTGCCTATTGTTTTCGTCATCGAAAATGATCCACCTTTTGTTTTTGTCATCGAAAATGATCCACCTTGAGGCAACTCTCACTCAAGCTCACACTTCACTAATCAAGATATTAGTGAAGATAACAATCTCCACTAATGAGTTGGAGTAATGTAGGTTGATGAAGTAGGAATTTTGCTCACTAGAAATATTTCTTTCTCTTTTTCTTTTTCTCACCGTAGAAAACTAGTGAAGAGATAATGAAGGAGATGAACATTGAACTGAGAATCAACCATGAGCTCTAAAGATAAGATGAGATAAGGAAAATATCTGTGAATAAAACAAAGAAAAATAGATGAGTCATGGCTTCTAAAGGCTTCTCCAAGCATCCCAAGAACATGATTCATTGTTCTTTTTCTTTAATTCATAAATCAAACCATTATCTTCTCATCTTTAACCTTTGTATGATTCTCATACATCCATGTTCAATGTATCAACAACTATGATACAATATATATATATATATATATATATCAATCAAATATATAAATATATATTAAATTATTAAATCAACACTTGATTCAATAATCGGGTTATATCATATATAACCCGGCTAATATCAAATATATATGTATATCAAAACATTAAATCAACACTTGATTCAATAATCCGGTTATATCATATATAATCCGCTAATATTTAATATTAGTTAATATATATATATATATATATCAAAATTATTAAATCAATACTTGATTCGATAATCCGGTTATATCATATATAATCTGGCTAATATCAAATATATATATACATATAAATAAATCAAATAATTGAATTAACACTTGATTCAACAATCCGGTTATATCATATATAACCCAGCTGATATCAAATATCGTTAGATTAGAATACGGTATCGTATACTCGTATTTAATAAAGCTCCCGCAAACTTCTTGGGTTCGGGAGTTGAGTGGAGTCACATATCTCCATACGTGCCCTACTTCGTTTTGCTTGAGCTAGAAAACCTCTATGTAGGACTTTAAAGACTCGTCAATACGCCAGCAGTAAGTAATGATCATATCAGATACTCACAAACCGTCAGCGGTACTAGCTGAACGTAACGGCTACCCATGTATTGAACGAATAGAAAATCAACAAGTAAACTTGTCCAAACTCCTATAGAGCCTATAAGCAATACTTACCGTACAGTCCGGTCTTTTCGTCTGATATGTCGCATATCGAGTCTGGGGGTGGAATCGTCAAACCCCACTAACTCGATAAGTCATGTCGTTGTGTGGCCTATAACCTTTCGAGAAACTACTGATAACACTTATCGGTAAATCTCATCAACCCTGGCCAGGGACATGCTATTATAGCCAATCAAACATAGTGCAACATCAACTCCTAATACCGGGA
This sequence comes from Agapanthus africanus, assembly GCA_030015575.1. NCBI lineage: Eukaryota > Viridiplantae > Streptophyta > Magnoliopsida > Asparagales > Amaryllidaceae > Agapanthus > Agapanthus africanus. The sequence continues at coordinate 564,283,943 of CM057341.1, forward strand.
GAGACGAAACCCCTCCTATCGCTCACTGTCTCCATGTGACTCGGGACTGTACCCAAACAGCCTGTTTGCACGACTCTCTTGAGCCGTGGTAGGGAGGAAATCAAAGCACGGTAGGAACCACACAAGACACTATGACGATCTCAGGTCTACAGCCTAACCTGTACAAGTATCACTAGAGAACTGCTATCTGACGATTGGTATGGTACCATCTAAGAGTTCTCGGCGAGTACTGTTTGGTGTACTCATTCTCCAATGAGCACATGTGTACAATCTTTGATGTCAAACCCCAATGGCTGTGGGATCAACTATCGCCCTATACAGGGTCAAGAAACGTACACACTAGTCTACTCTGGAATATTGATGCCCTATCTCAATACTCTCTCGACTAGAAACTATTAAGGATATACTTGTGGACTATACAAGCCCCACTAGTATGATCTGCATCATAGTCCTGGTAGTCAAGCAAACATCCTAAGGGCTTTATCAACATGTATCAACAAGATAGTAAACTAAAACAAGTTCACATGTTAAGATAAAGAGCAACCAGATAGTATAGTATCATGTCAAGCAAGAAAGTCCTCTATATATATGTCTGAGCATCCACTATAATATACAATAATGGCCTCTAGGGCATACATATTCCTAACAGATTGGTCTTCATATACACATATTGAGATTGATTTTCTTCCGAGAATCACGTTTTTATGATATGTACTATTTTATATAATAGCATAGCAGGACGAGTCTGAGGACCGCACCCGAGTGTTTTGCATGCATTGATATTTACTGAAGAGGTTTTCAAAGGGAACTATAGCCTCACTATTTTCCTACATGTCCATGAGTGACACGAACTTTTACAAAGAAAACCCTTCTAAATCATTTTCAAAAGGGTGAGACATATGTCTTAAATGAAACGTATGTAGATATATATCTATTTCTTCACAAATGAACGCCCGCTACTTGTACAGTGATATACGCATCACACGGCGATTTGAAAAGGATTTTGCATACACTTTATTCAGTTATTTAAATGATTTGGCAAGGATACGTACTATATATATTGTACTTGATTTAAACCGTAGATTTCGAAACTTGCATTTCATCATAACTCGCATGATTTGCATAACGTTTGACGGAGTTTTGATTATTTTGTTTTCAAACGTACACGTTGCGCTGTGATATGTTTAGCTTATCCATGATTTTGGAGCCCCGTTGATTTGATTGATTACTGAAATGTTTTAATATTTGGGGTTTTTAAATTTAAATTCGGGACCGAATTTATTTAACGAGGGAAGACTGTAACATTTCAGAAAATAGAAAATATTATTTTTGGAATTTAAATAATAGAATAATAAATTTTATGAATATTATATAAATATGGAAATGAGTTTTAGAAGAATGGTATAATTATATACTTATATTTTTGGAAAATAATTGAAATTTAAAATGAATTATTAATTATGAAAGCATTTATTTGATTTAGGATTTTTATAAATTAATATATAATTATTTACATATAAGTTTAATGTTAAACTTGATTAGTATTCTCCTAATTATTCATTAAACCAAGTTCATTTAGTTAAACCATGTTTAAGTGTCATGATATGTTATTGACATGCCAACATTTTTGCATTTTGTTTATTATGGTTTTGTATATTCAAAATAAAAGAAAAATAGAATAGAATATGATGGGGGGACAAAGGGGGGACATCAAGGTATGGTCATGGAGAGGGGGGAGAGAGAGTGATATGGTTGCTTAACCATGAGCCTTCCTTCATTCCTCATTTCTTCATATCATCTCTTATTCCTCTTCTTCATCTCCTTCTCCTTCATCTTCTTCCAACCTTCACTAACTCCCACAAACACCATGAAAATTTCATCAAAATATCACACGACCTTCACAAAAATTGTTCTTCATCTCATCCTACACATCATGGTGGGATCAAGTTTGAGTTTTGAGCTCATTTGGCCATCTTAGAATTTTCATGAGTTGCTCTTTTAAGGTAATACTCTCACTTTTAGTCAAGTTTTAAGTTTCCCAGCCTCATAAACTAGTTTAGAGTTGATATATACATGTTTAGTGAACTTGGAAAATTCTAGGATGGGAATTAGTGGATAAAACTTGTAGTAGAGGTTTAGTGAGTGTTTAATAGCCTAGCAGTGGTGGTAGCCTTGATTAAAATGAGTTTAGAAGGTTCAAAGACGAACTTAGAATTTTCCGATATCGATTTTGTAATACTTGTGGTGATTAATTGGAATTTGGTATTACTCAGAGACTCTGAAAATTTTATAGCGGATACTGTGAGATGTGCAGACCACTAGGAAGCAACCCTAGAAACCCGAGCCCATGCCTTTATCTTTTGGCCGCCGTTTTATTCGATTTGGCCGCAATTTGCGACCCAATTTTGAAGCTAGGGTCTGAAACTTGGTCTGTACGCATTAGATAACTAGACCTACCCTCTATAAAAAAGGTCTAATTCCACCTTAAGAAAAATCTATAGTTGTTTTACTTGAGTTCTGGCGTTGTTTTGCGACTTTTCAAAACTTGACTTTTGATATTTGAGTTTTGACTTGGTCGTTTGACGTTCGTACGACGACGTTAGGGGTTGTTTTGTTATTTTAGCGCGCGTTAACCGTAGGTTCTAACTTATGTGCGCTTCGCGTGTCGTGTCGGTTTCCGAATTTGATTTTGATGCGATAAGATATGCTTTGATTTGTATGTACGAGCACGTGGACTTCCGGGACGACAAAGGAGGGCAAGGCATCCATTGGGATCGATTAGAGCGAGGCGTTGTAGGTGAGAAGTGTATATCCACGGGGGAAGTCGGATGGATGGCATATAGCACCCCTGCAATCGTAGTATTAGGGTATATATGAATACACACACACACACACACGCACACTTAGGATACGAATACTTAGCTAATAGTGTTTCTAGAATAATATAGGCGATAGTGGTAAACTAGTAGAATGACAGATCCCCAAACTAGTTCTTAGCCTATGATCTATATTTACTCATAAAAGTATATAACTACATATATTTACAATATGATACGATATGATGAGGATATAATACGATATGATGAAACGAGTCAATATGATATGATATGATGACATGAGGCGATGTATATACATGATGCGATATGAAATGATATGACATGTGATGATTGTAAGTCTACGGTAGCGCCCCGGCCGTCTTTCAGATGCCAAATGCGGAACAAAAACTTTTATAACTGGCGCTATCGCATACTATAACCCGGATCTGCCATTAACGCTAAACTAACAAACTACAAGGTAAGTAGAAAGGTTATACCGAACAATCCGAGTCCATCGTTCTTTAACCACCATCCCATGCTCCGTTGCGGCTGCTCCGATCTCCTGGCTCCTCGTCGAGGTAGCACCACATCTACGGATCTTTAAACGGGCTCCCGCCTCTATACCGAGCCAACTCGGTCATCAAGTCTGCTAAAAGAGATGACCAAGATTGATGTAGAGAATGAGTAGAACACTTTGTCTCGCTTCTTCCAAAACTATGGATGAACGGTTAATGAAGTTGCCTTTTGAAACTTTGATGAAAAATGAGCTATGAAATATTTATGAACCAAATCTATCATCTCAATTTTTAACAACCATCTCCCTACCACAAGAATGGGCCGGCCACATATGAAGAGGTGGGGGTGAGTGTAGGAGCCAAGGAAAAGTGACCATTAGCAATAATGAAGTGAATGAGTCATATAATACCTTGCATAAATCATTTAATGCAAACCATGAGTCACAAAACCTAGTCATCAACCATTTAATGCAAAATGGTGACACACTAAACCTAGTCACCATTCTAGAAGCTTCCACACTCATGACTCATCCTCATGAAGAAAAGATAAATCCGCATTAAACCGAATGTTTAAGACGGGTGATAGAAAACTGGTAACATCCAAAAGCGATCCCGAAACGAATTTCAGGACAACCCCGTAACAGTATAAACATACTCGCATTTGTATTACGACCGAATACAAATGCAACTGAGACAAAGATATTATATTTACATAGTATAATACTCGGAACCGGCTTAAACCAAAGCCCACCAGTAATATCTGCCCGAAATATGACACGTGCGTAAACGCACGTGCATTTTCCGAATCCTTCCATAAAACCATACGGCCTCTACAACGTTTCGTCCGAACTTGGTAAACTATCTGTGGGAGACTCTAATGACTCGTCAGCACCCTGGCAGTGGGTTTAACCACAAGCCATCAGCGGCACTAGCTGTGCGTAACGGCTGCCCATGTACTGACCTCAAGGGAAGCCGATGAGCGAACTCATCCTGGAACCCTACTGGGCCTAACAGCGACAATATACATACAGTCCGGTCCGTTCGTCTATGAGTATCGTATATCGGGCCTGTGGGGCTGGTAACGTCAGACCCCCAATAGCGGTATAAGTCGTGTCGGAGTGGCTTGTGAGACCGGCCACCAGTGGCTTGTGAGACCGGCCACCGCCCCTCGTCGGGGTCTCGACTGTATACACTAGTCTACTCCGGAGTATCGATGCCCTGTCTCGAAACTCCCATGACTATGGACCACTTTTAAGGATGTGCTTATAGACTACCGAACTCTCACGTATATGATCGCCATCATATTGTTGGTAGTCATGCAAGATCCTAACGGCTCTATCAACATGTAATAGTGATCAGTCCCCTGAACCTGTACACAGCTGATAAAGGCAAACCAGGTAGCATACTATCATCTCGAGTAAGACTGTCCTACCGGTATAGGTCCTCATCAATCATTGCAATCACGTGCCTGTGATCCAATAATTAACTTTGAGGGCACTATAACCAACAATCTCCCACTTACACTTAAGGCTAATTATTACTGTTGGATATAGTGCCCTCAGAGTCAATTATTGGATCACAGGCACGTGATTGCAATGATTGAGGGAGGACCTATACCGGTAGGACAGTCTTAATCGAGATGATAGTATGCTATCTGATTTATCTTTATCATCGTGTACTGCTTTAGGTGACCTTACGAGTCGCTATTACACGTTGATAAAGCCCCTAGGATTCTTGCTTGACTACCAACAGTATGAGGGAGATCATATACGTGAGAGGTGGAGTCTATAAGCACATCCTTAAAAGGTCCCTAGTCGTGGGAGTTTCAAGACAGGGCATCGATTCCCCAGAGTAGACTAGTGTATACAGTCGAGACCCCGACGAGGGGCGGTGGCCGGTCTCACAAGCCACTGGTGTCAGTTGGTTCACCTAAGATATATATAGGTGCTCATTGGGTTATGAGTACACCGGACAGGACTCGCCGGGAACCTGCTAGTTGGGATTATACCAGACGTCAGATAGCAGTTCCCTGGTGACATGTGTACAGGTTAGTTCATCGACCTGAGATCGTCATTTGTCTCGTGTGAGTTCCTACTGTGCTTTGATTACTACCCTACCACGGCTCAAAGGAGTCGTGCAAACAGGTTTTAGTTGGGTACAGTTCCGAGCCACATGGAGGCAGTGAGCGGATCTGCAGGGGTTCGTCTCTCCCGGTATTGGGGATGAGGTCGCGCTGTGTCTAGGAGAGCCATTACACAAAGCTCTCGGCCGTGGCAGGAGATTTACTGGTAGGTATTCCAGTAGTATCTCAGGGTGTTCTGGGCTACACTCCGACACGACTTGTACCGCTTTTGGGGGTCTGACTTTTACCAACCCCTAGGCCCGCCATGCGATACTCATAGATGAACGGACCGGACTGTACGGATATTGTCACTGACAGACTCAGTAGGGTGTCAGGATGAGTTCGCTCATCGACGTCCCTTTGGTCAATAGCTGGTGGCCCGTCACGTATGGCTAATACCTCTGACGTGCTAGTGGTTAAATCCACAGCCATAGTATTGACGAGTCTTTAGAGTCCACCACACACAGTTACTCAGGTTTCGGGCGAAACGCTGTAGAGGTCGTATGGAGATATGGCAGGGTTCGATCAGATACGTGCGGTATTGCACGGATCGTGATCGGACGGTTTTTACTAGCCGGATTTGGCTTAAGCCGGATCCTAGTATTAGATAGTGTAGTTTTGTCTCTTTGCAGTTGTATTCAGTGGGAATACAAATGCGGGCATGTATATGCAGTAGCGGGGTTTTCCTGTAATTTATTACGGGATCAGTTTTCTGAGGTTGCCAGTTTGCATTCCGTTCCGGCCGGTTTTCCATTGTTCCTTCGCGGCCGGACTTTTAGATGGAGGGGGTAATTTGCAATTGTATAAATTACTTATTGTGGAGGGGTTTCTTGTATTTGTGGCTTCTTTCATCATGAGATTCCTTTTGAGTCCATTCCATTGCATTTATTATGATGTTATGGATAGGATGTGGATGAGAAATGGTATGACTTTTCTCATTTCATTTTGATACCATTTCTTCTCTTGATTTATTAATTCCTTGCTTGAAATTTTTTTCCTCCACCATTCTCACATGAGGGGCCGGCCACTAGAGAGAGGGAGGGAGATTATTGTGGTTCTCATTCTTTATGCTATCTCATTTTTCCATTGTTGCAACAAAAGGAAAAATCCCTCTCCAAAGTTCTTGATTCCTACCTCCATCAAGGCAGCTTCACAAACCCCAAAAGAGGCAACCATTCTACACTACATCTACAGCAAATCATGGACGCGTCGGCTAGCCAACTTCGCGCCCGAGTTGCCTCGGTCCAAAGGTGGGAGCCCGTAAAAGAAACCGGCTACGTGGTGCCCTTTCCGACGAGGAGGTGATGGACGGAGATTCCGCGGGAGATCGGAGCAGAGACGAAGACCGAAGGACATGGATCGCTTGGTATAACTCTCTACCCATTCTCTTGATTGCTAGGATTAGGTTAATGGTTACGATCCGGGTTTTATTGTCCGCGATAGCGCCGGTTTAAACTTAAGAAAAAATTTGATTCCGCATTTTGGCCTCGGATAAACGGCCGGGGCGCTGCCGTGGCGCAACATGGTATCAGAGCCACGCCATTAACGTAGTCTAGCTTGCTCTAGTATGTTTAAAGACTCGATTGATCAAAAATCCCAAAAACCGTATTTTCACATGCACAGTTTCTGTCGAAATTTTTTTGGGCTCTAAACATTTTTCAGGTTGTTTCAGAAACACGTGCAGGGAATTCTAAGCATTTTGTAAAAATTTGGTCACCTGAACTTACTATACCACCGCGGAACCGCGGCCAAAACCATGCTTGGGGCGCGGTTCCGCCGCTCTTTGTACTGTTCATTGTACTAAAATTTTCCGGTAGGCTTTTGAATAGAAAATAGGGGTTTTGGGACATTATTTTTGGGCCCAGATTTTCGGTAAGTGCTACAGTATTGCTAGGGGCCCACTTCGATAAATTTGATCGATCGAGAATTTTAAACATGTTAGTTCACAGTATTTACATTATATCTGCGACCGTGAATGTCATTTGATCGGTAAATCCTGTCTAACTGCTATAGCCCGGTTAGACGGATTTGCGAACGTGACATTCACGTTGATGTTCTGTGTTGTGCTGTGATGTTGCGGATCGGTCGTGGGGATAGCCTGGATGCAGTGGTAGTACAGTTTTGTTTTATATGTACATTTGATATTGCGGGGTGAGCGTCCGACATGTGGACTGCCGTCACTGCCTATTTGTATTATTCTTTTGGGGCACGACCGGGTCGAGGTCGATGTACCCGTTTTATGTATATTTTACTTTCTGTACTAGGATTACCCCGCGGAGGGGTGCACGGATAGCCGGGTTCTAGAGGGCAACGGGCCCGCATCTCATGGCATTGAGACAGAGGGGGCTTTACTGTAAAATTGGCAGGCTATTCGCCGCACTCGTAGGGGGTACAGGTTGACCCAAGAGGGGTGTCCAAGTTACCGGATTCCGTGAAGTGCTGGGTAGTCCATTCACGTTGCTGAAGGGGGCTGCCTCGCTTCAGGTTTTGGCGGGTAACTTGCCGCGCCCGTAGGGGTCTATGATCTCTTTGCACAGGCTATCCACACGACCAGGGGAACGTCGGGTTTCAGTAGCGGCTCTATGAAACCCGGGGATCCCAGATATCTGTATTGTTCTGTGATGCTGATTACATTTCTGTGATGTTGCATTTTATCACGCCTTGAGCGATATTATATATTATATATATACTAGTAGATGTTGTATATGTTTTGCATCCGCGCTAGTCCAGTTCCCGCTCTGTCGTTAGTTATCTAACCTAACGGGTGATGACGGGACCCAGTGGCGAATGCGGATGGCATATACGTACGTCATTATTTTCGTTCTTTGTAGTGTAATCAATTGATGGGACTGCGTTGATTCGGATCAATGCAAGATAAACAAACCTATTCTGATATTGTTGGAACATTTTTCAAAAAGCTGTTATTGCAAGGACGTTCTCTTTTGTTTTGCGTCGTGGTATTCAGTTGAAATATCCTGCTCCTCAGTCGACGAGGCAAGGGCCGAGATCCCTTCACCGGGAGTGCCCCTTGGACAGAAGTTTGCGTCAGGGCAATAACTTCACTATAGCCGATTACTTTTGCTTTGCATCGTGGTATTCAGTTGGAATATCCTGCACCTCATTCTACGGGGAAAGAGCCGAGATCCCTTCACCGGGAGTGACCTCTTTAGCAAAGGTTTTCGTCACTATATTTTTATAAAAAGCTATGCAGTTCCTTCAATGATATCAAGTTCAATACGTTAAAGGTTTTTCGCCAAAAACCAGTCGTCGCCCTCCGTCGTTTCTTACAAGTATTACTTAGTATTCGTGCTGCGTTTGTTGACTGTGTCAAGGCGTAGTGTGCGGTAGCTAAGTAGTGTTTGTGTGTGGCATATTAATGGGATTGGTTAGGACAGTCGTGCGGCCTTGTTGACTGTGTCAAGGGATTGTACGGGTGGGTTTAATGCAATCCAGGATAATGACGGGTTGAACTTTGTAGGGTTCCTAGGCACTCTTGTGAAGGTTCATAAGGCATCAAACATGCCCGGATTAAATTTTGGACGTGCCGAACAACCCAAAGCCAGGATCTTTGCTAGATTATTAGGGTTAAACATGCAATAAGATAACTTTTATCTAAGTGTGAGGGATTACAACCTTTGTAGTCCGCTCCTTCACTTCACAAGCTCCGAGTAGAAGTCCCTTTGCCGCGATCCACGATCTCCCGGACTCATGAGAGGCTCCACGACTCGAACGATCCATTCTAGCTTGTCGTATTCCAAATCTCCGATGATCTACCTTGAAGTTGCTACGACTCAAGCTTTCTCACTCTTAAAGAAGTGAACACACTATTCCCATGGGCTAGATGAGATGAGGATGAGGGAGTAGTATTTTTGCTTTCTTTTTTTATATCATTTTCTCATATTTTATCATCACTTAAGGATTTTCAAGAGAGCTTCTTCAAGAGAGAAGAAGAAGAAGATCATGGAAAATGATAATATGAATTAATCCTTTTGTGATGAATAGAAAATAAAGTATATGATTGATATGTAAACCATGGTCAAGGATTAATGGATAAGAATGAGTAGAGAGTTAACTAGAGTTAGGGTTTGGTTGGGTTAAATGAATGTGTCATTCTAAATATCTTAGAAATGACAAAAGAAGAAAGCTTCTAGAAGGAACTTGAAGCATCCAACCCTAATCAAACCTTAACCTCAATTAATCATCCTTAAACATGTTTAACAATTAATCATATCATGTCACAATAATATATATCACATATATATTATATATTTGCAACAAAAGAAAATAATACAATTAACATATATCGCATATATATCAATGTATCATCCACTGAGAAAATGAAATAATAAAGCGAGCCAATATTAGATAATGTAATACAATATATCATATATATTATTATACATTAAATCATCGAATCAACACTTGATTCGACGATCCGGCTATATCGAATATTACCGACTAATATATCATGTACCGATTCATCGAATCAACACTTGATCCGATGACCCGGTTCATTTCTAAATATCCTGAGAATATTATACGGTATCCCATATCGCAATATTCTCGTTCCTGCGCATATCACATATGTGCCACTACTCCGTTTCGCCTGAGCCAAGAAACCTCTGTGTAGGACTCTAAAGAATCGTCAATACGCCGGTAGCAGGTGATGATCATATCAAACACCAACAAGCTGCAAGCGGTCAGCTAAACGTAACAGCCACCCAGGTATTGAGCAATCAGAAGATCAACAAGCTAGCCTGTGCGTTCTCCTGTGAATCCAACCAGTAACACTCCCGTACAGTCCGGTCTGTTCGTCTGATATGTCGCATATCAAGTCTAGGGGTGGTATACGTCAGACCCCAGTAACCGATAAGTCGTGTCGATGTGTGGCTCATAACGGGTCGAGAAACTACTAGTAACACTTACCAGTAAATCTCTATATCAGCCCTGGCCAGGGACTTCCAGTTATAGCCAATCGAACACAGCACAACATCAACTCCCTATACCGGGAGAGACGAATCCCCTCCTATCGCTCATTGCCTCCATGTGATTCGGGACTGTACCCAAAAGCCACCGTTTGCACGCCCTCTTGGACGTGGTAAGGTGGAAATCAAAGCACAGTGGGAATCACACAAGACTCTATGACGATCTCGGGTCTACAGACTACCCTGTACCAGTGTCACCGGAGAACTGCCATCTGACGTGTGGTATATCACCATCTGGGAGTTCTCGGCGAGTCCGTCCAGTGTACCCAGTCTCCACTGAGCACCCGTACACCATCTCTGATGTCTAACACCGATGGATATGGGATCATCCATCGCCCATCATATGGGTCAAGATGCGTATACGCTAGTCTACTCTGGTATATCGATGCCCTGTTTCGATATACCCTCGACTAGGAACAGTTATAGGATGTACTCATCGACTACCGCGGCCCCACTAGTATGATCTCATCATAGTCCCAATAGTCGAGTACAGATCCTAAGGGCTTTATCAACATGTGAGAGTAAAACAGTAAACCAATACAAGTCAACATGTTAAGATAAAGTGAAACCAAATAGCATACTATCATGACGAGCAAGAAAGTCATCTCTATATATATCCAAGCATCCATTATAATATACATCATGTGTACAACAATGGCCTCTAGGGCATATACATAACTAACAATCTCCCACTTGCACTAAGGCCAGCTGCTGTAGTATCTCATACCTAGCATCCCGAATAATCTCTCAAACTGTATCTGGGGAATAGCCTTCGTGAATAGATCCGCAGTGTTGTCCTTCGTATCTACTCTCCTGACCTCGATCTCCCGGCGATCAACTATCTCCCTGATCAGGTGATACCGCCTCAGAATATGTCTGGACTTTTGATGGGACCTGGGTTCCTTGGCTAAAGCCACAGCTCCATTGTTATCACAATACAGAGGTATTGGATGCTCAATGGATGGAACCACACCAAGTTCACTAATGAACTTCTTGATCCAGACAGCTTCTTTGGCAGCATCGTTGGCAGCGATGTATTCAGCCTCCATCGTTGAGTCTGCAACGGTATCCTGTTTGGAACTCTTCCAACATACCGCCCCTCCATTTAGGGTAAAGACAAAACCCGAATGCGACTTAGAGTCGTCCTTATCACTTTGGAAGCTGGAATCGGTAAAGGACTCCACCTGGAGTTCTCCGTTACCATACACCAAGAAAATCTCCTTAGTCCTTCGCAAGTACTTGAGAATGTTCTTCACAGCTGTCCAATGACTCTCTCCAGGATCTGCTTGATACCGACTCACTACACTTAGTGAGTATGCTACATCGGGTCTGATACATAGCATCGCATACATGATAGAGCCTACTGCCGAAGCATAGGGTATCCCTTGCATGCGAGCTCTCTCCAAATCAGTCTTGGGAGACATCTCTTTGGAGAGAGTGAGTCCAGAGATTGTGGGTTGGTTCCCACGCTTGGATTCTTCCATACTAAACCTCTTTAGTATGGTGTCAATGTACCTGGATTGGGACAATCCCAGTATCCTTTTAGATCTATCTCTATAGATCATGATTCCCAATATGCAGGAGGCATCACCTAGATCTTTTATTGAGAATCTCTGTGATAAGAAGAGCTTGACTGATTGCAGCATAGGAATATCATTTCCTATCAAGAGTATGTCATCCACGTACAATACGAGGAAGACAACCTTACCCTATGCTACCTTCTTATAGATACAAGGTTCATCTATATTTTTGATGAAGTCAAACTCTTTGACTACAACATCAAAACAGATGTTCCAACTTCGCGATGCTTGCTTTAACCCATAAATGGATTTAAGCAGCTTGCACACCTTTCCGCTGCTCCCACTATCTACGAAGCCCTCTGGCTGAGTCATGTACACGCACTCTTCTAAATCACCGTTTAGAAAGGCGGTCTTAACATCCATTTGCCAGATTTCGTAGTCATGGTATGCAGCAATGGCAAGTAAGATCCGGATGGACTTAAGCATAGAAACTGGAGAAAATGTTTCGTCATAGTCCACACCTGGTCGTTGACGAAATCCCTTTGCTACAAGTCTAGCTTTGAAAGTCTCAACTTTTCCATCTACACCAAATTTCTTTTTAAAGATCCACTTGCTCCCAATGGGTTTTACCCCTTCAGGAGCATTTTCCAAAGTCCATACTTTGTTGGTGTACATGGATTCCATCTCAGATCGCATTGCATCCAGCCATTTCACAGAGTCACTACTCGTGATGGCCTGCTCGAAACTAGTCGGGTCATCATCATCCATGATGCAATCCTCGCTTCCACCATCAATGAGAAAACCGTAGTATCTCTCAGGTGGATGAGAAACCCTATTAGATCGGCGGAGAGGCTGGGGTTCGTCGGGTACTACTGAATCCTCTGGTTCCACTAAATCTTCAGTTGTAATTTGTGTTTCTGGAACCTCTTCCAGCTCTACCTCTTTGCCACTAATTTCTTTTGCAAGAAATTCCTTTTCCAAAAAGGTGGCATGTTGAGCAACAAATACTTTTTGTTCCTCAGCGTGGCAGAAGAAATATCCTTGAGAATTCTTTGGATATCCCACAAATTTGCAAAGGACTGATCGTGCCTCGAGTTTGTCTGGATTTTGTCTTTTGACATAGGCCGGACAACCCCATATCTTAACTCGTTTAAAATATGGTCTCTTCCCACTCCATATCTCATATGGTGTGGTAGGTACAGATTTAGACGGAACTAGATTCAATATGTATATGGCTGTCTCAAGCGCATACCCCCAGAAGGAAATAGGTAACTCAGCATCGCTCATCATAGATCGCACCATATCTAATAGGGTCCGATTCCTTCGTTCCGATACACCGTTGTGCTGTGGTGTATAAGGAGGAGTAAGCTGAGAGAGAATCCCATTCTCTTTTAGATAATCCCGAAACTCATTGCTCAAGTATTCTCCTCCTCGATCAGATCGAAGGATCTTAATACTTTTGCCTGTTTGGTTCTCTACTTCGTGCTTATATTCTCTGAATTTCTCAAAAGCTTCAGACTTGTGTTTCAACAGGAACACATGTCCGTATCTGGAGAGATCGTCAGTGAATGTAATGAAGTAGGAAGAACCGTTCCTGGCATGCGTAGACATGGGACCGCATACATCACTATGTACTAGTCCTAAGAGTTCGGTAACTCTTTCTCCGTGTCCACTAAACGGAGCTTTGGTCATTTTTCCTTTGAGACATGAATGGCAAGTATCATAAGATGATAATTCGAACGGATTCAAATAACCATCTTTATGCAACTTAGCCAGTCGTGTCGCATTGATATGACCAAGTCTACAATGCCACAAGTAGGATTCGTTCATATCTGAACTTTTCCTCTTGTGTGTGTTTTGTATATTCAGGACTGTATTCTGATTTAGAATGAATATGCCATTATGTAACGAGCCTGATGCAATCAACTTTTGATCTAGGAATATGTTCATAACATTATCCTGTACTACAAAATTATATCCCTCTTTACTCAATAAAGAAACTGATATAATTTTGCACATCATGTTCGGTATATAATAGCACTCATTTAGAATCAGTGTATTACGACTTGGTAATACAAGGTGATATTCGCCAACTGCTTTGGCTACAATACTTGCACCGTTCCCTACTTGAACGGAATGATCACCTTTTCCTAGTTCTCTACCTTTTCGTAGCCCATGTAACATTTTACATATGTGGGATCCTGATCCGGTATCTAATACCCAGGACGTAGGGTGAACTGAGAAACAGTTCTCAATAACTAACATACCCGAAGAAGATGCATCAACATGCATGTTCTTTTGGGCGGCATGAGAATCCAGATATTCTTCTATTTCCTGTTCAGTCTTATAACTCTTATAAGAAAGAACGGGTCCAACATTCCCTAGCTCAGTACAATAATTGGGTTCAGTCAATACATCCATATTATTATCTTGATTATGGCATGACATGGTCGCTACCTGGAGAGAGAGAGAAGAAAACACTTTAGCGTATGCTCTTGCAAGATTAGATTGGTTATTATCTTATCTAATCAGGATGTCTCCCACTGTTTTTATCAAATCTACCTTAAAACCCTAAAAGGTAAGATTAGCCGGGATTAATTACACCCTACAATTTCGTCAATCTTTCAGCCAGATCAGTGTCGGTACTTTGAGGGAGGTTCCCCGTGCTTTCGCACGGACCTAATTAATGTAAACCTCGTTTTCCCAGAGGCGTAACCCCGTTAACACTTTTCTAGACACCTACTTGAATGACTAATTGTCCTGTGTAAAACTCTCCCAGGAGTAACACTTACTCGCAGTGGGTATCGGGATCCAACTATCTCATAGGAGGTATGCAATCTCATTGCAAATTTCAACACTTGAAATTCCCGATAATATTTTTCCCCTAGCGATTTATGACCTTGACTAAGTCAACAAACCATAAATTGCAAGTCAAGTTCAACCCGTACATTTCTTGATTGAATTAAACCCACCCGTACGACCCTTGACTGAGTCAACAAGGCCGTGCGAATACCCTAATCCAATCACATCTCATGTTTTAGCAGATAAACACTACTTAGCTACCGTACACTACGCCTTGACTAAGTCAACAAACATAGAACGAATACTAAATAATATCTATCTGAAATGACGGAGGGCTACGCAGGTTTTTTAGAAAACCCTGAGCGTAATGAACTTGATATCGTCGTAGAATCGAGTAGTTTTTGAAAAGGAGTGTTTTTGAGGCTTTTCTTAGTTTCGCTAAAGGGGTCACTCCCGGTGAAGGGATCGTCGGCCCTTTCCTCATCGAATAAGGTGCAGGATATATCATATATACCGCTGTGCAAAGCAAAACACTAAAAGCAATCAAAAGACAAACCGAGTTTTGTAGCATCTGCCAGTTTTGCTAAAGGAGTCACTCCCGGTGAAGGGATCACGGTCCTTTCCTCATCGAATAAGGTGCAGGATATATCGTATATATCACTGTGCAAAGCAAAACTGTAGCTACCCCTTTTATAAAGTTTTTGATTCTACAACATCTTTAGGTTTATTTTCTTTTATTAATCTTATTAATAAAAATCCCATCAGCTTATGCTTCCTAAGCATCACAGAAGAAACGAAAGCAGTAATATTTATATATCAGCATATATATATAGTATAAGCATTCGTCTCAGGCAGTAATATGATCTCATCATAGAACATTGCAGCAGAAGAACATATATGAAATATTGGATATACTAGGATGTCCGTGTTTTCAATACGAGCCTGTATAAAACACGGATTCCACGGTCGCGACGAATAGCCAAACCCACATCCCAAGACCCCTACAAGAGCGGCAAGTAACCTTGCCAATTCTAGGGTTAGGAGACCCGGTCTCGACTCCTCGAGATGGCCTCCCACTGGACCCTAGAACCCGGTTACTTATGCTCCCCACCTTGGGTCTACCTAATGCGGAAAAGTAAATAATATACACTGGTGACAGCAACCGCAACCTGGAAGTGCCCCAAATAAAAGAATATTACATTACAAATGAATTTTACATGAATGAAAATAAAAACCCTCATCTCACATAAAACCCCCGGCTATTCAGAACGCGACGATCCAATATAACATATCACAGCAACACATAATATCACATATCATCAACGTAAGTAAATATGCGCATCCCAATTGTCGTTGACATATAGCAACGAAACCGGCGATATTACATATTACACTTACGGTCACAAAAAAGAAAGTGTAAAACTACAATATCTGGAATCCACAATCACTTTAGACATCGTAAATCTGAAATATCACATACTTCGCATTTCATGCCTAACTCTATGAATTCCACATATTGTATCACATACCAGATAAATAGACAGTATTAAACTTTCTGAACAGATAATCAAACACCCAAAATTTCCTAAACTGCTCAACACTTGAGCGGAGTTCAAATAATCCCAGAATATGTCACAGTACCGGTGATCCAGCCGTAGAAGGGTCAAGCCAACGCCTCACATGTGGCACGCCGTACTGCCTCAAACCCGAAGGTTCAAAAGGCAGTTCAAGACGGTCACATAATCGAGTTAAGGTTTGTTGTCTTCTAGAGGGTCCACCACTTAACTTGTACAATTTTTCCGAAAGATTTAAACCCGAATAAATTTCAACACTTGAAAGTTTGCCGTACCGGGAAACAGTGAGTTAATGATATCCGTTCAAATAGTTTAACAATTTCTAAATATCCGGAAAGAGATACGGACTTAAATATTCCGATCGAATCTACTATTACAAAATAAACCCCAGATTTAAACAATACTGGAATCACTGTTAAAAATATCCAGAAGCATCAACAAGTACCTACGGACATTACCATAAAATCCACGTGTCATAAATCGACTGTTCCGCCGCGGAACCGCCGCGCAAGCAATGCCTTGCGCCGCGGTTCCGCCGCCGTTTAGTCGAATTAGGGGCTCGGGTTTTATGGTAATTCTTAGAATTCCCTAATGATTTTTTTACATATTTTTAATTCAGAAAAATCCCAAAATTTAGAAAATTTCCAGAGAGGGGTCTAGTTTCGTCGTTTCGGGTTCGATCGGAGTTTTAACTTCGTAAACACATCGCCTAATGCTCTAGCTAGGCTCTGGTACCACTGTAGGGTTCCTAGGCACTCTTGTGAAGGTTCATAA
The DNA here is from genome assembly GCA_030015575.1 of Agapanthus africanus. NCBI lineage: Eukaryota > Viridiplantae > Streptophyta > Magnoliopsida > Asparagales > Amaryllidaceae > Agapanthus > Agapanthus africanus. The sequence goes on from CM057341.1 coordinate 564,301,051, forward strand.
GGCATCAAACATGCCCGGATTAAATTTTAGACGTGCCGAACAACCCAAAGCCAGGATCTTTGCTAGATTATTAGGGTTAAACATGCAATAAGATAACTTTTATCTAAGTGTGAGGGATTACAACCTTTGTAGTCCGCTCCTTCACTTCACAAGCTCCGAGTAGAAGTCCCTTTGCCGCGATCCACGATCTCCCGGACTCATGAGAGGCTCCACGACTCGAACGATCCATTCTAGCTTGTCGTATTCCAAATCTCTGATGATCTACCTTGAAGTTGCTACGACTCAAGCTTTCTCACTCTTAAAGAAGTGAACACACTAATCCCATGGGCTAGATGAGATGAGGATGAGGGAGTAGTATTTTTGCTTTCTTTTTTTATATCATTTTCTCATATTTTATCATCACTTAAGGATTTTCAAGAGAGCTTCTTCAAGAGAGAAGATGAAGAAGATCATGGAAAATGATAATATGAATTAATCCTTTTGTGATGAATAGAAAATAAAGTATATGATTGATATGTAAACCATGGTCAAAGATGAATGGATAAGAATGAGTAGAGAGTTAACTAGAGTTAGGGTTTGGTTGGGTTAAATGAATGTGTCATTCTAAATATCTTAGAAATGACAAAAGAAGAAAGCTTCTAGAAGGAACTTGAAGCATCCAACCCTAATCAAACCTTAACCTCAATTAATCATCCTTAAACATGTTTAACAATTAATCATATCATGTCACAATAATATATATCACATATATATTATATATTTGCAACAAAGGAAAATAATACAATTAACATATATCGCATATATATCAATGTATCATCCACTGAGAAAATGAAATAATAAAGCGAGCCAATATTAGATAATGTAATACAATATATCATATATATTATTATACATTAAATCATCGAATCAACACTTGATTCGACGATCCGGCTATATCGAATATTACCGACTAATATATCATGTACCGATTCATCGAATCAACACTTGATCCGATGACCCGGTTCATTTCTAAATATCCTGAGAATATTATACGGTATCCCATATCGCAATATTCTCGTTCCTGTGCATATCACATATGTGCCACTACTCCGTTTCGCCTGAGCCAAGAAACCTCTGTGTAGGACTCTAAAGAATCGTCAATACGCCGGTAGCAGGTGATGATCATATCAAACACCCACAAGCTGCAAGCGGTCGGCTAAACGTAACAGCCACCCAGGTATTGAGCGATCAGAAGATCAACAAGCTAGCCTGTGCGTTCTCCTGTGAATCCAACCAGTAACACTCCCGTACAGTCCGGTCTGTTCGTCTGATATGTCGCATATCAAGTCTAGGGGTGGTATATGTCAGACCCCAGTAACCGATAAGTCGTGTCGATGTGTGGCTCATAACGGGTCGAGAAACTACTAGTAACACTTACCAGTAAATCTCTATATCAGCCCTGGCCAGGGACTTCCAGTTATAGCCAATCGAACACAGTACAACATCAACTCCCTATACCGGGAGAGACGAATCCCCTCCTATCGCTCATTTCCTCCATGTGATTCGGGACTGTACCCAAAAGCCACCGTTTTGCACGCCCTCTTGGACGTGGTAAGGTGGAAATCAAAGCACAGTGGGAATCAAACAAGACTCTATGACGATCTCGGGTCTACAGACTACCCTGTACCAGTGTCACCGGAGAACTGCCATCTGACGTGTGGTATATCACCATCTGGGAGTTCTCGGCGAGTCCGTCCAGTGTACCCAGTCTCCACTGAGCACCCGTACACCATCTCTGATGTCTAACACCGATGGATATGGGATTATCCATCGCCCATCATATGGGTCAAGATGCGTATACGCTAGTCTACTCTGGTGTATCGATGCCCTGTCTCGATATACCCTCGACTAGGAACAGTTATAGGATGTACTCATCGACTACCGCGGCCCCACTAGTATGATCTCATCATAGTCCCAGTAGTCGAGTATAGATCCTAAGGGCTTTATCAACATGTGAGAGTAAAACAGTAAACCAATACAAGTCAACATGTTAAGATAAAGTGAAACCTAATAGCATACTATCATGACGAGCAAGAAAGTCATCTCTATATATATCCAAGCATCCATTATAATATACATCATATGTACAACAATGGCCTCTAGGTCATATACATAACTAACAAACTTGACTAGGGCTCTTTGATTTATTGACTGTGTCAAGGTCACTTGGGTCCTAGGGGTAAAAAATTCACATCGGGAGTTTCTAAAGAAACTGAAACTTGCCAGGCTTGCGCATACCTTCTGGAGTGTGGTGACGTGAGTGGATTCCGTCACGTTATCGTGCGATGATAGTTGGATCCCGATTCCCACTGATGAGTTGGTTTACTCCTCGGGTGATCCCGACTAATTCTTCTTTCAGGTTTGGAGGAGAATTTGAGGTTACAGTGGGAGGTTTCCCGATTAGATAAAGTGATAACCATTATGATCTAGGTTAGAGTGCACGCTGAGTGTTTCTTTTCTCTCCCTCTTTGGCAGCGACCATTGACCCGACCCTAGACTATGATTCAGTGACCAAGTTGACCGAACTTTCTTTACACTGGCTTTTGGATTGTCAGAGTTGCATACCTCATTGCCACTCCTACTTTTACCCTTTTCTCCAGGACACCCCGTGTTACTACGAACGTCCACTTCCATTAGACAAAACCATCATATGGTTATATACGAACTCGCATGATTTTATTCGAGGATGGTTTCCGGTTCTGGAGAAAACGAATAGGACTATTCAGTTGTCTTTTCCTTTTACCTTTTCTCAGGTTTCGAGTACTCCTTGGTTTAGGAGATAGTACACCTATTACGCAAATTGGATAGTCGTCTTCCAAACCTTTGGCTGGTGCCGAACGATGGGGAATGAAGAAAACCAATTAGCATAACGATGGTGTACAGAAGGTATTAAGTTAAGACAAAGAAAGGGATTAGTAAGAGGGCAAAGTAAATTGCGACTGCTATTCTCGACCAAACCAAGTTTTTCTTCTCCAATCCTAAATCACCTTTGTATTTCTCCAGAACACTCCGTATCACTACGAAGATCCCAAGTTTATTGGATAATCCATCGTATGGTTATATACGAACTCGAAAGGAACTTGTTCCAGTTCGGGGATGGATCCTGGTTCAGGAGAAATAGGAATAAGGTTTATTTGGTTGTCTTTTATCTTCACCTTCTCTCGCATCATGAGTGCTCCTAGGATTAGGACAGTACACCCATTATTCTTATTAGATAGTTTTCTTCCAAACCATAGGCTTGTGCCGAACGGTAGGGAAGGAAGAAAACCATTTGGCCTAAAGGGGTGTACAGAAGGTAATGACTAAAGACATATAAAGGGATTTGGAGAGGTGGCAAAGAAATATACGGTTACAGTTGTGAATCTAGATAATGGAAGAGGCATTACTAGGAATACCCGGATACCCCTACGAAACATTTCAATGTTTCAGTTTCACTGTGTACTGTTAAAAGAAAACTGATTTCCCAATTAGACACTTGCTCCAGGGTATGTATTTACCAGGTTTGATTCTCACATCTGTATGGTTTTATAGATGATGAGTGGGAGTAAGTTATTGGGAATTAGGTGATCATCCTCATTATATCGTAATTCGTTGTAATTGGTGATATTTGAGGAAGTCACCTGGGTTATTTGCCGGACGACAAATGTTTGGTTTTGAATATCCGTTGTTATGCACCAATTTCAAATTGATATATCTGTACGTCTATTTTTATAGAGTGAGATATACCTTTTTGAAATTATGTCTATGACATTTACCTATATCAGTGGATGGTTAGGTAAGGAGTATTGAACAGCGGTGTAATTCTTCTTAACCATAAGTACAGTTTTCAACTTACAACACACAGGAATTGAGTTATTAGACTCATGGGACTTATACAGAGTATTGTATATTGTCCAGTGTCCATTAGGACAGAGGGGTTGGTCCTCGTACTATATTCTGTTTACTTATGACTTCTCTAGTTCTTAGACATGTGTTTCGTAGAAATACAAGGTCCAAGTTTTGAGAAGTTATAGCTATATGAACAGAGTAGAGAACCAGGTATTGCAAGTATCGGGATTCTTCAAGGTGATCGAAGATGTAGATACTTGTGTATGGTATTCAGTTGATAGTAATGAGAACTTGCTTCTCTTTCAGGTTACTCATAATTGGAAGCATTCCTAAGTTGAGTAACGCTGATCGGCCTCCTTCCATTTAGTTGACATGCACTGGTGACAGCTGCATGATTTGAATCTGGTTCAATTAAATCAGTGCCTCTGTTGGATATAGAACAGTTCATATCTTGACATTGTTAAGATACGGGGAGTTGTCCGGCTTATGTTTAAAACCAGACTCCGGATAACTCAAGGCACGTTTCTGTAATGGCTGTTTGTGGGTTGACCCGGGCTATGACGAGGGTTGATTTTCTACCATCTGGAAGATCAATAGTGATATTGTTCTTGACTCGCCACAGTTTTAATAAAAATGGATCTTTTTCAGAAAACAGTAGTGGGAGTATGGTAGAACTGGAAGTGATTCTAGAACCGCAAACGATTACTGAAAATTTGATAAGAACCTAAAGATTCAATCTGTATTGACATTCCATTGGCCACTCCGCAGATAAAGTGGGTAACCTCAGGCACCCGAGAGGCACTTCGGTATGCTCAAGGACGGTGGCAGGGAGGTTCTTGTTTACCCAGACTTGCCATTGCTGTTGTTCCAGACTGTAAGACCCGGCAGGAGGATGAGTATAGCGTTGTTCTAAACTAGGTTTAGAAGTGTACGTCTATATGACTTTACCAGAGGGTTGTCGTAGTCAGTGGGAGCAGCGGAAGCATTGGTGGACAGGAGGCTTATGTCTATTTATAGACTAAAGCAGATATAGCGGAGATAGATCATCTATTTCTGATGTGACAGTCATAGGTTTGACGTCATCACAATAGAGGATGGATCTGTTAAGAAGGTAGTAGGGTGTGATGTCCTTGTATTTGGATGACATACACAGAGTAGGAAGTGATATTCCTATACTACGATCGGTTATTCTTTGGTTGTCACACAGTGGTTTCTCCACATAGGACATAGATATTATATCAGACATTCTGGTTACTGGATCTATGGTTTTAGATCTAGATTTGGGGAGTATCCCAATCTGGGTACTTAGACAGTATTCTATGAGTATTTAGAATGGACGACTCCTGGCACGGTAGTGTACCTGCAGCTAATGGAGTCACCCTCTCTAAAGGTGTCTTATAGACTAAAGTAGAGAGGGATGTGCATAATTGGCAGATCACTTGCTTAGGCAATTGAGTCAATCATGAGATGTCAAGTACCACACCAGATGTTGTTCTTGCAGTAGATGCAATAAGTTGATATTAATCCAATCCTGGAGAAACGATCGGAAGCAGTTTTAGAACATAAGTGCATGTTCTAAGGATATGATAACGACAGCCTCATTCGGGAGACAGTTATCATTCCAAGCTTCCAAGGTGACATGGATGACAGAGTGACTGTCAGAGTTATAGTTTTCCCTCTGACGAGGGACAGTATTTTGGACAGGTAGTCCAAGGGGATACTGAGGGAGGCATGGCGCAGGACACTGATTAAGTTCAGTTGTCGATACAGTCTAAGAAGTTTGGATTTGGAGTTCATTTATGAACTAGGTCCCATCAGACATCCAGATATTCTAAGACAGGTATTGCTCATTTCGGGAGATGGCTTTCTCCGCGAACTTGAGATAAAGAGAGACATAGAAAGAAACATCAGAGCGGATCCACTCACTGAGGCTATTCATCGAATGCAATAGTTTCGCAAACGAGCTTTGTGAGACTGACTAGTAGAGGAGTTGGGTTTTCGGTATCACACAGGCTGTGAGTATGTGACATCGCAATAATTAGCCTTGAGTGCAAGTGGGAGATTGTTGGATATAGTGCCCTCAGAGTCAATTATTGGATCACAGGCACGTGATTGCAATGATTGAGGGAGGACCTATACCGGTAGGACAGTCTTACTCGAGATGATAGTATGCTATCTGGTTTGCCTTTATCATCGTGTACTGCTTTAGATGACCTTAGGAGTCGCTATTACATGTTGATAGAGCCCCTAGGATTCTTGCTTGACTACCAGCAGTATGAGGGTGATCATATACGTGAGAGCTGGAGTCTTTAAGCACATCTTTAAAAGGTCTCTAGTCGTGGGAGTTTCGAGACAGGGCATCGATTCTCCAGAGTAGACTAGTGTATACAGTCGAGACCGCGACGAGGGGCGGTGGTCGGTCTCACAATCCACTGGTGTCAGTTGGTTCACCTAAGATGTATACAGGTGCTCATTGGGTTATGAGTACACCGGACATGACTCGCCGGAAACCTGCGAGTTGGGATTATACCAGACGTCAGATAGCAGTTCCCTGGTGACATGTGTACAGATTAGTTCATCGACCTGAGATCGTCATTTGTCTCGTGTGAGTTCCCACTGTGCTTTGATTACTACCCTACCACGGCTCAAAGGAGTCGTGCAAACAGGTTTTAGTTGGGTACAGTCCCGAGCCACATGGAGGCAGTGAACGAAGCTGCAGGGGTTCGTCTCTCCCGGTATTAGGGGTGAGGTCGCGCTGTGTCTAGGAGAGCCATTACACAAAGCCCTCGGCCGAGGCAGGAGATTTACCTGTAGGTATTCCAGTAGTATCTCAGGGTGTTCTGGGCTACACTCCGACACGACTTGTACCGCTTTTGGGGGTCTGACTTTTACCAACCCCCTAGGCCCGCCATGCGATATTCATAGACGAACGGACTGGACTGTACGGATATTGTCACTGACAGGCTCAGTAGGGTGTCAGGATGAGTTCGCTCATCGACGTCCCTTTGGTCAATAGCTGGTGGCCCGTCACATATGGCTAATACCTCTGACGTGCTAGTGGTTAAATCCACAGCCATAGTATTGACGAGTCTTTAGAGTCCACACACAGTTACTCAGGTTTCGGGCGAAACGCTGTAGAGGCCGTATGGAGATATGGCAGGGTTCGATCAGATACGTGCGGTATTGCACGGATCGTGATCGGACAGTTTTTACTAGCCGGCTTTGGCTTAAGCAGGATCCTAGTATTAGGTAGTGTAGTTTTGTCACTTTGCTGTTGTATTCAGTGGGAATACAAATGCGGGCATGTATATGCAGTAGCGGGATTTTCCTGTAATTTATTACGGGATCAGTTTTTTGAGGTTGCCAGTTTGCATTCCGTTCCGGCCGGTTTTCCTTTGTTCCATCGCGGCCGGACTTTTAGATGGAGGGGGTAATTTGCAATTGTGCAAATTACTTATTATGGAGGGGTTTCTTGCATTTGTGGCTTCTTTCATCATGAGATTCCTTTTGAGTCTATTCCATTGCATTTATTATGATGTTATAGATAGGATGTGGATGAGAAATGGTGTGACTTTTCTCATTTCATTTTGATACCCTTTCTTCTCTTGATTTATTAATTCCTTGCTTGAAAATTTTTTCCTCCACCATTCTCACATGAGGGGCCGGTCACTAGAGAGAGGGAGGGAGATTATTGTGGTTCTCATTCTTTATGCTATCTCATTATTCCATTGTTGCAACAAAAGGAAAAATCCCTCTCCAAAGTTCTTGATTCCTACCTCCATCAAGGCAACTTCACAAACCCCAAAAGAGGCAACCATTCTACACTACATCTACAGCAAATCTTGGATGCGTCGGCTAGCTAACTTCGCGCCCGAGTTGCCTCGGTCCAGAGGTGGGAGCCCGTAAAAGAATCCGTCTACGTGGTGCCCTTTCCGACGAGGAGGTGATGGACGGAGATTCCGCGGGAGATCGGAGCGGAGACGAAGACCGAAGGACACGGATCGCTTGGTATAACTCTCTAGCCATTCTCTTGATTGCTAGGATTAGGTTAATGGTTACGATCCGGGTTTTATTGTCCGCGGTAGCGCCGGTTTAAACTTAAGAAAAATTTTGATTCCGCATTTTGGCCTCGGATAGACGGCCGGGGCGCTGCCTTGGCGCAACAATTACGATGTCGCATACTCACAGCCTGTATGATACCGAACACCCAACTCCTCTACTAATCAGTTTCACAAAGCTCATTTGTAAAACTCTTGTGTTCGAGAAATCGCCTCAGCGAGTGGATCCGCCCTGATGTTCCTTTCTATGTCTCTCTTAATCTCAAGTTCGCGGAGAAAGCCATCTTCCGAATTGAGTAATACCTGTCTTAGAATATGTCTGGATATCTGATGGGACTTAGTTCATAAATGATCTCCAAATCCAAACTTCTTAGACTGTATTGTCAACTGAACCTAATCAGTATCCTGCACCATGCCTCCTAGAGTATCCTCTTGGACCACCTGTCCAAAATACTGTCCCTCGTCAGAGGGAAAACTACAACTCTGACAATCCCTCTGTCATCCTTGTCACCTTTGAAGCCTCTCCCGAAGGAGGCTGCCGTCATCAAATCCGTAGAAAATACACTTATGTTCTAAAACTGCTTCCTTATGTTTCTTCAGGATTGGATTAATATAAACTTATCGCATCTAGTGCAAAAATAACATCTGGTGTGGTACTTGACATCTCATGATTGACTCAATTGCCTAAGCAAGTGATCTGCTAATCATGCACATCCCTCTCCCCTTTAGTCAGTAAGACACCTTTAGAGAGGGTGACTCCATCACCTGCAGGTACACCACCATGCCAGGAGTCATCTATTCTAAAATACTATTAGAATACTGTCAAAGTACCCACATTGGGAAACTACCCATATCTAGATCTAAAACCATAGATCTAGAAACCAGAATGTCTGATATTATAACCATATCCTGTCTGGAGAAACAACTGTGTGACGACCACAGTACAACCGATCGTAGTATAGGAATTTTACTTCCTACTCTGTGTATGTCATCAAAATACCAGGACATTAGACCCTACTACCTTCTTAACAGATCCATCCCCTATTCTGATGAAGTCAAACCTATGACTGTCACATCAAAATTAGATGATCTATCTCCGCTATATCTGCTCAAGTCTATAAATAGACATAAGCTTCTTGCCCACTATGCTTCCGCTGCTCCCACTGACCCCAACAACCCTATGGCAGAATAATATATACGTGCACTTCTAAAGCTAGTTTAGAAGGATGCTATACTTAACCTCCTGCCGGGTCTCATGGCCTGGAACAACAGTAGTGTCAAGTCTGGGTAAACAATAACCTCCCTTTCACCGTCCTTGAGGCTACCGGAGTACCTCTCGGGTGCCTGAGATTACCCACCATATCTGCGGAGTGGCTATTGGAATGTCAAAACCTGATTGAATCTTTAGGTTCTATTTAAATTTTCCGTAATCGTTTGCGGTTCTGGAATCACTTCCAGTTCTGCCATACTCCCACTACTGTTTTCTGAAAAAAATCCATTTTACTAAAAATGTGGCGAGTCAAGAACAATATCACTATTGATCTTCCAGATGGTAGAAATTCAACCCTCGTCATGGCCTGGGCCAACCCACAAACTGCCATTACAGAAACGTGCCCTGAGTTATTCAGAGTCTGGTTTTAAGCATAAGCCGGACAACTCCCCGTACCTTAACATTGTTAAGATATGAACCATTCTATATCCAATATAGAAACTTTGGCACTTGTTTAATTGGAACCAGATTCAAATCATGAAGCTGTCTCCAGTGCATATCAACTTTATGGAGAGTGGCTAATCAGCATTACTCAACTTAGGAATCCATCCAATTATGAGTAATCTGAAAGAGAAACAAGTTTCTCAAATTCATTACTATCATCTGAATACCAATCATAAGTATCTACATCTTCGATCTCTTTGAAGAATCCCGATACCTGTGACATCTGGTTCTCTACTTTATTCTTATACCCACAATTTCTCAAAATTTAGACCTTGTATATCTGCGAAACACTTGTCTAAAAACTAGAGAAGTCATAAGTAAACAGAACATAGTACGAAGACCAACCCCTTTGTCCTGATGGACACTGGACAACATACAATACTCTGTATAAGTCCGCTGAGTTGAATAACTCAAATCCTGTGCATCGTAGGTTAAAAACTGTACTTATGGTTAAGAACTACTCCTTTGTTCAATGCTCCTTACCCAATCGCCAACTGATATAGGTAAATGTCATCGACATAATATCAAAAAGTTATATCTCACTTTATAAAAATAAACGTACAGATATATCATTTTGAAGTTGGTGCACAACAACGGATACTCAAAACCAAATACTTGCCATCTGGCAAAAACCCAGGCGATTTCCTCAAATATCATCAATTACAACGAATTCCGATATAATGAGGATGATCACCTTATTCCCAATAACTTACTCCCACTCAACATCTGTAAAACCATACAGATGTGAGAATCATACCTGGTAAATACATACCCTGGAGTAAGTATCTAATCGGGAAAATAGTTTTCCTTTAACAACGCACAGTGAAACTGAAACATGAAAATGTTTCGTAGGGGTATCCTGGTATTCTTAGTAATGCCTCTTCCATAATCCAATTCATGACTGTTAATCGTATATTTCTTTTCCATCTCTCCAAATCCCTTTATTTGTCTTTAGTCATTTCCTTCTGTACACCATCGTTAGGCTAAATTGTTTTCTTCCTTCCCTACCGTTCGACACCAGCCTATGGTTTGGAAGAAGACTATCCAATAAGCGTAATAGGTGTACCCTCCTAAACCAAGGAGTACTCATAACTTGATAGAAGATGACGATAAAAGACAACTGAATAATACCTTATTCTATTTCTCCCGAACTGGGGAAAAAAGCAAAGGTGAAATAAGAGTGGCGATGAACTACGCGGTTTGGTCGTGAATGATACCAGTCGCAATTTACTTTGCCTTCTTTCTAATCCCTTTATTTTGTCTTTACTCATTACCTTCTGCACACCCTACTTAGGCTAATTGGTTTACTTCATTCCCTACCTTACGGCACCTGCCTATGGTTTAGAAGAAGACTATCCAATAAGCGTAATAGGTGTACTCTCCTAAACCAAGGAGCCCTTGCAACCTGAGAGAAGGTGATAATAAAAGACAACTGAATAAACCAATCTATTTCTCCTGAACCTGGATCCATCCTCGAAGAAGTCCATTCGAGTTCGTATATAACCATACGATGGATCTATCCAATGGAAGTGGATGTCCGTAGTAATACGGGGTGTTCTGAGAAATGCAAAGGGTAAAAGAAGGAGTGGCAATGACTTATGCAACTTAGACAATCCAAAAGCCAGTATTTTAAGAAGGTTCGGTCAACTTGGTCACTGAGTCATAGTCTCGGGTCGGTCAAAGGTCGCTGCCAAAGAGAGAGAGAAAAGAAACACTCTGCGTGCACTCTAACCTAAATCAGAATGGTTATCACTTTTTCTAATCAGGAAACCTCCCACTGTACTGTCAAATTCTCCTCCAAACCTTAAAGAAGAATCAATCGGGATCACCCGAAGAGTAAACCAACTCATCAGTGGGAATCGGGATCCAACTCTCATCGCATGATAACGTGACGGAATCCACTCACGTTATCACACTCCAGAAGGTATGCGCATGCCTGGCAAGTTTCAGTTTCTTTAGAAACTCCCGATATGATTTTTACCCCATGTTCTTATGACCTTGACGAAAGCCAACAAATCATAAGTCACATGTCAATTTCTGCCCGTCATTATCTTGTTAATTCGAACCCACCCGCACATACCCTTGACGAAAGCCAACAAGGTAATACGACTGTCCCAAACCAACTCATCTATCTATGCAACAAATGAATACCCCAGCAGCTACCAAACACTATGCCTTGACGAAAGCCAACAAACATAGCTTGAATACTACTGACCATCCATAAGAAATGACGGAGGGCTACGGCTGGTTTTTGGCAAAAAAACCTTTAACGTAATGAACTTGATCTCGTTGAAGGAACTTGATAGCTTTTTATAAAAATATAGTGGCGAAAACCTTTGCTAAAGAGTTCACTCCCGGTGAAGGGATCTCGGATCTTTCCTCGTGGAATGAGGTGCAGGATATTCCAACTGAATATCGCGATGCAAAGCAGCATGTAATCGACTATAGTGAAGTTATTACCCTGACGCAAACTTCTGTCCAAGGTGTCACTCCCGGTGAAGGGATCTCGGCCCTTGCCTCGTCGAATGAGGTGCAGGATATTCCAACTGAATACCATTATGCAAAGAAAAAAGAAAACGTCTTTGTAATAACACTTTTTAAAACTGTTCCAACAACATCCAAACAGGTTTTTTTTCCTTTGCATTGATCAAAATCAACGCAGTCCCATCAATTAATCACACCAGAAAAGAACGAAAATAAAATGTACGTATATGCCATCCGTATTCGTCACTGGGTCCCGTCATCACCCGTTAGGTTACTTAACTAACGACAGAGCGGGGCCTGGACTAGCGCGGGTGTAAAACATATACAACATCTACTAGTATATATACCAATATACAATAATCGCTCCAGGCATGATAAAATGCAACATTACAGAAAAGTAATAAGCATCACAGAACAATACAGATAATCTGGGATCCCCGGATTTCACAGAGCCGCTGCTGAAACCCGATGTTCCCCTGGTCGTGTGGATAGCCTGTGTAATGAAACCTAGACCCCTACGGGTGCGACAACTTACCCGCCAAAACCTGAAGCGAGGCAGCCCCTTACAGCATAATGAATGGACCACCCTGCACTTCATGGAATCAGGTAACTTGGGCACCCCACCTTGGGTCAACCTGTACCCCCTACGAGTGCGGCGAATAGTCTACCAATTCTAGAGTGAGGCCCCTCTGCCTCTCAAAGCCATAAGATGCAGACCCGTTGCCCTCCAGAACCCGGCTATCCGTGCACTCCGTCGCGGGGTAAACCTAGTACAGAAATGAAAAATATGTACAACGGGTACATCGACCTCAACCCGGTCGTGCCCCAAAAGAATATTATACAAATAGGCAGTGACGGCAGTCCACATGTTGGACGCTCGCCCCACAACATCAAATGTACAAATAAATTCAAACTGCACTACCATTGTACACTGCTATCCACCACGACAAATCCGCAACATCACAACACAACACAGAACATCAACGCGAATGTCACATTCGCAAATCCGTCTAAAAGGACTATAACAATTAGACACAATTTACCGCTCGAATGACATTCACGGTCGGAGATATAATGTGTGTACTGTAAACTAACACGTATAAATTTCGATCGACCAAATTTCCCGAAGTGGGCCCCACGTACATCTGCTGTACAGTAACAAAATCTGGGCCCAGAAGAAATATTCCAGAAACCACAATTTCCCATGAAGAAGCCCCAGAAGAAATTTGACCCACTGAAGCACCAAGACGGCCGCGGATCCACAGCTACAACATGGCTTCGGCGACGGTTCCGCGGCCGTACGGTCGAATCAGGGGATCAATTTTCTTCTGTGTTCTTAGAAAAGCCTGCACGATTTTCTGAGATGCTCAAAATAATTTTTAGACCGGTTAAAAAACTCGACAGAAACTTTACACTGAAATTTGCGGTTTTTGAAATTCCGTTCGATCGATATTTTAAACGCGTTAGAACAAGTTAGTAAAGCTTAATGGTGTGGCTCTGATACCATTGTAAGTCTACGGTAGCGTCCCGGCCGTCTTTCAGACGCTAAATGCGGAACAAAAACTTTTATAACTTGCGCTATCGCATACTATAACCCGGATCTGCCATTAACGCTAAACTAACAAACTACAAAGTGGGTCGAAAGGTTATACCTAACGATCCGAGTCCTTCGTTCTTTAACCATCATCCCACGCTCCGTTGCGGCTGCTCCGATCTCCTGGCTCCTCGTCGAGGTGGCACCACATCTACGGATCTTTAAACGGGCTCCCGCCTCTATACCGAGGAAACTCGGTCATCAAGTCTGCTAAAAGAGATGACCAAGATTGATGTAGAGAATGAGTAGAACACTTTGTCTCTCTTCATCCAAAACCATGGATGAACGGTTAATGAAGTTGCCTTTTGAAACTTTGATGAAAAATGAGCTATGAAATATTTATGAACCAAATCTATCATCTCAATTTTTAACAACCATCTCCTTACCACAAGAATGGGCAGGCCACATATGAAGAGGTGGGGGGTGAGTGTAGGAGCTAAGGAAGGGTGACCATTAGCAATAATGAAGTGAATGAGTCATATAACACCTTGCATAAATCATTTAATGAAAACCATGAGTCACTAAACCTAGTCATCAACCATTTAATGCAAAATGGTGACACACTAAACCTAGTCACCATTCTAGAAGCTTCCACACTCATGACTCACCCTCATGAAGTAAAGATAAATCCGCATTAAACCGAATGTTTAAGACGGGTGATAGAAAACTAGCAACTTCCAAAAGCGATCCCGAAACGAATTTCAGGACAACCCCGTAACAGTATAAACATACCCGCATTTGTATTATGACCGAATACAAATGCAACTGAGACAAAAATATTATATCTACACAGTATAATACTCGGATCTGGCTTAAACCAAAGCCCACCAGTATTATCTGCCCGAAATATGACACGTGCGTAAATGCACGTGCATTTTCCGAACCCTTCCATAAAACCATACGGCCTCTACAACGTTTCGTCCGAACTTGGAAAACTATCTGTGGGGGACTCTAATGACTCGTCAGTACCCTGGCAGTGGGTTTAACCACAAGCCGTTAGCCGCACTAGCTGTGCGTAACGGCTGCCCATGTACTGACCTCAAGGGAAGCCGATGAGCGAACTCATCCTGGAACCCTACTGAGCCTAACAGTGACAATATACATACGGTCCGGTCTGTTCGTCTATGAGTATCGCATATCGGGCCTGTGGGGCTGGTAATGTCAGACCCCCAATAGCGGTATAAGTCGTGTCGGAGTGTAGCCCAAAACACCCTGAGATACTACTGGAGTACCTACCAGTAAATCTCCTGCCTCGGCCGAGGGCTTTGTGTAATGGCTCTCCTAGACACAGCGTGATCTCACCCCCAATACCGGGAGAGACGAATCCCCTGCCGATCCGCTCACTTGCCTCCATGTGGCTCGGGATTGTACCCAAAAAGACCTGTTTGCACGACTCCTTTGAGCCGTGGTAGGATAGAAATCAAAGCACAATGGGAACTCACATGAGACAAATGACGACCTCAGGTCGATGAACTAACCTGTACACATGTCACCAGGGAACTGCTATCTGACGCTAGGTATAAATACCAACTAGCAGGTTCCCGGCGAGTCCTGTCCGGTGTACTCATAACCCAATGAGCACCTGTATACATCTTAGGTGATCCAACTGACACCGGTGGCTTGTTATACCGGCCACCGCCCCTCGTCGGGGTCTCGACTGTATACACTAGTCTACTTCGGAGTATCGATGCCCTATCTCGAAACTCCCACGACTAGGGACCACTTTTAAGGATGTGCTTATAGACTACCCAACTCTCACGTATATGATCGCCATCATACTGTTGGTAGTCAAGCAAGATCCTAAGGGCTCTATCAACATGTAATAGTGATCAGTCACCTGAACCTGTAAACGACTGATAAAGGCAAACCAGATAGCATACTATCATCTCGAGTAAGACTGTCCTACCGGATAGGTCCTCCTCAATCATTGCATTCACGTACCTGCGATCCAATAATTGACTGTAAGGGCACTATAACCAACAATGATATATGACGAGATGAGATGATAAGATGTACGTGACAATAGATCTGTACTACATGATTGATAATATCGTACGGTGGATTATACCGTACGTGATATGATGTACGTGATGATAGATTCGTACTACATGATTGATAATATCGTACGATGGATTATACCATACGTGATATGATGTACGTGATGATAGATCCATACTATTTGATTTGATGATATCGTACGATGGATTATACCGTACATGATATGATGTACATGACGATAGATCTGTACTATTTGATTTGATGATATCATACGATGAATTATACCGTACGCGATATGATGTGCGTGATGATAGATTCGTACTAATTGATTTGATGATATCGTATGATGTATTATACCGTACGTGATATAATGAGGATGGATCACCAACTTATGTATATATCGACTCGAGAAATATTGTTTTTAAATCACTTAAGTTGACATTAGGATCTAATTTGAGCCATACCTATTTTCAAAACTAACGAACCGTTATGCACTGTTAAATGATAATTTCAAGGGATGGGTCACGTGATCAGTCGAAAATATTGCATTTTTAACACATCAATTTCCCTACTCTTTGCATTCATCTAAAGGTGTTTAGTATAAATATAGCACATATTAGCAATTTGTCTGCAAAATACCAAATAACATGTGTTGTACATTATAACAAGCATTTTGAGGGAAATTGAGTGTTTATTATTGCTGATCTTTTGTATATCAAATACTTGTCTCGAGATTGTGTGCAGGAAATTCTCCAGGTAAAAGAGCGGAACTGCTTAAAGTGCTGATAAAATACGTCAAGTTAGAGACATGAAATCTGGCCAATGAACAAGAAAGTATAAAAATATTCTACACATCAGAAAAAGTGCCATAAAGCCAACACAAAAATGCCCTGAAATTTCCATGCAGAGATCATACCAAACGGCCACGGAATCCGCGGCCGAGGTTGGCCGATCCGCCGTGGATCCGCGGCCGCGTTGACTCATTGGCACTTGGTCATGTTTGCAGAAGCTTCTGTTTAAATGGCAAACTTCTTCAAGACACTTCAGTACCTAGAGATCTCCAGAAGCTTCCTTTCTGACAGCCTTGGTCATGTTTGCAGAAGCTTCTGTTTAAATGGCAAACTTCTTCAAGACACTTCAGTACGTAGAGATCTCCAGAAGCTTCCTTTCTAACAGCCAAGCTTCTTGTGCAAGCCTAATACCTACCAAGCTTCTCAAGCAAGCTAGCTAACTACCTTAATCCAGAAGCTTCTCTATAACTACCTAGCTTCCTATGCAAGCTTCATAACAACCAAGCTTCCAAGGGAAGCTAAACCTAGCTTAGCTTCTAAAGGAAGCTAAACTTAGCTTCTAGGGGAAGCTTGAGGGAAAGCTATAAAAAAGGGGACCTAGTACTTCATTATAAGGTTGTTGAAGGTTGTTCAACAATTCCAAACACAAGTTGAGTGACACAACTTGCAACTCAAAGCCCTAGCCTTAAATACAATTCAAAAGCCAAATCAAGATTCATCGAGTACCAAATTGAGCAAGAATCCAAAGAGCCTTTTGAAGCAACGCCGATCTTCATCCAAGCAAGAGATCCACGACGATCCGCGACTCAAGAAGACGATGCGAAGCTAGTTCGACGATTTAGTTCCTCCTCAAATCTTGTATTCATTGAGTGTGTTGTAACTAATCATCGATTAAATAAAAGGTGAAAATTCATGATCTTGCTTTTCTTTACATTTGGGCATTATGAAGAGTTATCGATTCTTGATTGTTATCTTTTTCATGATGTTTGAGTAAAAACTCCGCTTGTGGAGGAATCGCGAAAATAGGTAGATGATGATGACTAAATTCTTGAACGATTCTTAAGTCTTATGAGTTTTGTAAACTTTAGAAAATTAAATCAACGACGACCTAGTTTTGAGCAAGATGCTTTCTTGAATGTTCTCGCTCTAAATTAGAGATCAATGATCGATGATTGAATTTCCTAGAGGCTAGAATTTGAATGCAAATCAAAGAAAGGACAAGGGATGATGATGAAGAAACCCAAGTTTCTTCAATAAATCCCTAAACCTCGTTGATTGTCATCGATCTAGCAACAAATCTTCAATAGATAAGAATTTGTAATCATAAGTATTCATTTATCACTATCGATTGGATCGATTCCTACAAGCCTCTTTACAAATCTTGATAATTCAAACAATTTGGGAACATTTCTTGATTCTTGATTTTAGATCTTTACTTTCTTTAAGTTTCTTGAAAATAAAAAACTCACAAATCTTGAATCAATTTTATTGCTATTTCTTTTATCTTTTAATTTTCGACTCAACTAAAACAATAAAGAGCAAATCACACTTTCTCAGTGGACGATCCGCATTCACCGACGAAGCTACAGTAGACACGGTCAATTGCTTGCGGTATAAATTTTTTTAGTTGTGAAACATTCTAAACACACACGGGAAACGATTCAATCAAATGGCGCCGTTGCCGGGGGATAGTGTGCTAATTTGTTCGTTTTTTCTAATTTGAGTTGAAAAATTTATTATTCCATCAGAATTTTTAGATCAAAATTCGCACAAGCGCTTAACGATTTGTTGTGATTTGTTGCAAGGAGATCTAAAATCTGTGGAGCGAGAGGAAAAATTTTCAGGACATCTCGGAGAGTTCACTGAGTGAACAGGAGTAGTTGCTGAAATTTTTGTGCAGAGAACTGTTCAACAGAGTGCGGAACTGCGGCACATTGCATCAGTTTGCGGCGGAACCGCGGTGCATTGAGCGTTTCACTGTTCCAAAATTCTCTGGTATATTCTGTACTTTCTTATCTCCTCCCTGCTCTGTCCATTAACCAATTTCTGCAGGATTCTTTGCAAAAATTCGCAGCGCCGCAAAAAGAAAAAAAAATTGTGCGTGTTTGATCTTGGTTGTTTGCAAATTTTAACACAGAAGTTAAGGGGCAAAGACCAAATTCATATTAGGTGGGGAAGTTCATTACCCTTCCTACGCCCCAAAAAATCACAAAACTTGCATCCGCATCACCCTCATTAACTAAGAAATATCTAGACATGATTCTAAGGGACCGTCGCGCTCACTTAGGACAGAAGGAGGTCGTGGGTAATCTATTGCTTATCCGCGTTTCTTTTTGTGGTGTCTAAGGAAAGTGTGTATAAGGCAAGTGGTTACTTAATTAGGCCCACTACTTACGTAGTGGAGAACCTCCCACTTACCTGGCACTTACCTGGCCACAGGGAGGGGCAAAGAGGCAGTAGAGGATCTATCTTGAGACTTGACTTCTGGAACTCTAGGAGCGGTCTATAGACTTGACCTAGGTGACCATTAGATCTAGGGTTGTTTGTGCATTTTTGTGATTTGAATTTTTCAAAAATCCGTATTTTTCAAAACCAAACACCAAACTCATCTTTTCCTTAATTATCACAACGCTGCCACTTGTGCTAAACCATTTAGTGCATACTCGGCTGGACATGGGATTGTAAGCCTACCGTAGCGCCCCGGCCGTCTAACAGACGCCAAATGTGGAACAAAAACTTTATAGCTGGCGCTATCGCATACTATATCCCGGATCTGCCATTAAAGCTAAACTAACAAATTACAAAGTGGGTAGAAATGTTATACTGAACGATCCGAGTCCTTCGGTCTTCAACCATCATCCCACGCTTTGTTTGTGGCTGCTCCGATCTCCTGAATCTCCAGTCTTCTCGTCCAGGAGGCACCACGTCGACGGATCTTTTAAACGGGCTCCCGCCTCTGAACCGAGGCAACTCGGTCATCAAGTTTGCTAAAAGAGATGACCAAGATTGATGTAGAGAATGAGTAGAACACTTTGTCTCACTTCGTCCAAAGCCATGGACGAACGGTTAATGAAGTTGCCTTTTGGAATCGGGGTAAATGAGAAAATGAGTATACAAATTTCATGAACCTAATTCATAATCTTTTCTTTTGCAAAATCAAATCATCTTTGCTATGAGGGGGCCGGCCACTATTCGAAGGAGAAGGGTGAGTGTAGGAGAGATGAGGGGTTGACCATAAGAATATGATACTTATCATAACACATCATGAAAGAATGACTCACTAAATTCATTTAATGCAAAATGGTGATTCGTTAACCTAGTCACCTTAACATTAAATGAACAATTAATGCTAATGAATGATACATGAATCTAGTCACCATAATCTAGAAGCTTCTGGAATCATGACTCACCCAATGATGAAAAGATAAATCCGCATTTAACCGAATGTCAAAGCAGGTGATAGAAAACAGGAAACTGGCAACTTCCAAAAGCGATCCCGAAACGAATTTCAGGATAACCCCGTAACAGTATAAACATACCCGCTTTTGTATTACGACCGAATACAAATGCAACTGAGACAAACATATTATATCTACACAGTATAATACTCGGATCCGGCTTAAACCAAAGCCCACCAGTATTATCTGCCAGAAATATGACACGTGCATAAACGCACGTGCATTTTCCGAACCCTGCCATAAAACCATATGGCCTCTACAACGTTTCGCCCGAACTTGGGAAACTGTCTGTGGGGGACTCTAATGACACATCAACACACTGGCACTGGGTATAACCACTAGTACGTCAGAGGTACAAGCTGTACGTAACGGTTGCCTATGTATTGATCGGAAGGGAAGCTGACGAGCGAACTCATCCAGAAACCCTACTGAGCCTGACAATGATAATATCCGTACGGTCGGGTCCGTTCGTCTAAGAGTATCGCATATCGAGTCTGGGGGGGGGTGGATAAAGTCAGACCCCTAATAACGCGATAATTCGTGTCGGTATGAAGCCCATCACCACCTGAGAAACTACTGATCCAAATCAGTAATCTCCCTACCTCGGTCGAGGATTTCTAGTGATGGCCACCCGTGCACTGTGCGACATCAACCCCCAATACCGGGAGAGACGAATCCCCGACGATCCGCTCACTGCCTCCATGTGGCTCGGGACTGTACCCAACTAAAACCTGTTTACACGTCTCCTTTAAGCGTGGTAGGGTAGCAATCAAAGCACAGTGGGAACTCACACGAGACAAATGACGATCTCAGGTCGACAAACTAACCTGTACACATGTCACCAGGGAACTGCTATCTGACGATATGTATAATACCAACTAGCATGTTCCCTGCGAGTCCTGTCCGGTGTACTCATAACCTAATGAGCACCTGTATACATCTTAGGTGAACCAACTAACACCAATGGCTTGTGAGACCGGCCACCGCCCCTCGTCGGGGTCTCGACTGTATACACTAGTCTACTGTGTTGTATCGATGCCCTGCCTCGAAACTCCTACGACTAGGGACACTTTAAGGATGTGCTTATAGACCCCAGCTCCCACGTATATGATCGCCATCATACTGCTGGCAGTCAAGCAAGAATCCTATGGGCTCTATCAACATGCAATAGTGAACTAAAAGCATGTATATTATGATAAAGACAAACCAGATAGCATACTATCATCTCGAGCAAGACTGTCATATCGGTATAGGTCCTCCCTCAATCATTGCAATCACGTACCTGTGATCCAATAATTGACTTAGAGGGCACTATATCCAACAATCTCCCACTTGCACTTAAGGCTAATTATTACGATGTTGATACCGAACACCCAACTCCTCTACTAATCAGTTTCACAAAGCTCGTTTGTAAAACTATTATGTTCGAGAAATAGCCTCAGTGAGTGGATCCGCCCTGATGTTTCTTTCTATGTCTCTCTTAATCTCAAGTTCACGGAGAAAGCCATCTCCCGAATTGAGTAATACCTGTCTTAGAATATGTCTGGATATTTGATGGGACCTAGTTCATAAATGAACTCCAAATCCAAACTTCTTAGACTGTATCGATAACTGAACCTAATCAGTATCCAGCACCATGCCTCTCACAGTATCTTCTTGGACCAACTGTCCATAATACTGTCCCTCGTCAGAGGGAAAACTATAACTCTGACAATCACTCTGTCATTCATGTCACTTTTGAAGCCTGGAATGATAACCGTCTCCTGAAGGAGGCTGCCGTCATCAAATCCATAGAACATGCACTTATGTTCTAAAACTGCTTCCTTATGTTTCGATTGGATTAATATAAACTTATCGCATCTAGTGCAAAAACAACATCTGGTGTGGTACTTGACTTCTCACTATTGACTCAATTGCCTAAGCAAGTGATCTGCCAATCATGCACGTCCCTCTCCTCTTTAGTCTGTATGACACCTTTAGAGAGGGTGACTCCATCATCTGCAGGTACACCATCATGCCAGGAGTCATTTATTCTAAAATACTATTAGAATACTGTCAAAGTACCCACATTGGGAAACTACCCAATTCTAGATCTAAAACCATAGATCTAGTTACCAGAATGTCAGATATTATATCCATATCCTTTGTGGAGAAACAACTGTGTGACAACCACAGTATAACCGATTGTAGTATAAGAATTTTACTTCCTACTCAGTGTATGTCATCCAAATACCAGGACATCACACCCTACTACCTCCTTAACAGATCCATCCCCTATTCTGATGAAGTCAAACCCATGACTGTCACATTAAAAATAGATGATCTTGTCTCCGCTATATCTGCTCAAGCCTATAAATAGAATAAGCTTCTTGCCCACTATGCTTTCGTTGCTCCAACTGACTACGACAACCCACTGGCAGAATAATATATACGTACACTTCTAAAGCTAGTTTAGAACGACGCTATACTTATCCTCCTGCCGGGTCTCATAGCCTGGAACAACAGTAGTGTCAAGTCTGGGTAAACAAGAACCTCCCTGTCACCGTCCTTGAGGCTACCGGAGTAACTCTCGGGTGTCTGGGGTTACCCACCATATCTGCGGAGTAGCTAATGGAATGTCAAACCTGATTGAATATATAGGTCCTATTAAATTTTCCGTAATCGTTTGCGGTTCTGGAAACACTTCCAGTCTACCATACTCCCACTACTGTTTTCTGAAAAAATCCATTTTACTAAAACTGTGGCGAGTCAAGAACAATATCACTATTGATCTTCCAGATGGTAGAAAATCAACCCTCGTCAAAGACAGGGTCAACCCACAAACTGCCATTACAGAAACGTGCCCTGAGTTATCCAGAGTCTGGTTTTAAGCATAAGCTGGACAACTCACCGTACCTTAACATCGTTAAGATATGAACCATTCTATATCCAATATAGAAACTTTGGCGCTTATTTAATTGGAACCAGATTCAAATCATGCAGCTGTCTCCAGTACATATCAACTTAATGGAAAGAGACTAATCAGCATTGCTCAACTTAGAAATCCATCCAATTATGAGTAACCTGAAAGAGAAACTAGTTTCTCAAAAAACATTACTATCATTTGAATACCAATCACAAAAACCTACATCTTCGATATCTTTGAAGAATCCCGATACTTGCGACATCTGGTTCTCTACTTTATTCCTATACCCACAACTTCTCAAAAGTTAGACATTGTATTTTTACGAAACACCTGTCTAAAAACTAGAGAAGTTACAAGTAAACACAACAGAGTATGAGGAACTACCCCTTTTGTGGACACTGGACAACATACAATACTCTGTATAAGTCCGTTGAGTTGAATAACTCAAAACCTGTGCGTCGTAGGTTGGAAACTGTACCCAGGTGATTTCCTCAAATATCACAAATTCTAACGAATTCCGATATAATGAGGATGATCACCTAATTCCCAATAACCTACTCCCACTCATCATCTATAAAAGCATACAGATGTGAGAATCATACCTGGTAAATACATACCCTGGAGTAAGTATCTAATCGGGAAATCAGTTTTCCTTTAACAATGCACTGAAACATGAAAATGTTTCGTAGGGGTATCCTGGTATTCTTAGTAATGCCTCTTCTATAATCCAATTCATGACTTTAACCGTATATTTCTTTGCCATCTCTCCAAATCCCTTTATTTGTCTTTATTCATTACCTTCTGTACACCATCGTTAGGCTAAATGGTTTTCTTCCTTCCCTACCGTTCGGCACCAGCCTATGGTTTGGAAGAAGACTATCCAGTAAACATAATAGGTGTACCCTCCTAAACTAAGGAGTACTCGCAACTTGAGAGAAGGTGATGACAAAAGACAACTGAATAATACTTTATTCTATTTCTCCCGAACTGGGAAAAAAGCAAAGGTGAAAATAGGAGTGGCGATGAAGTACGTGTTTTGGTCGTGAATGATAACAGTCGCAATTTACTTTGCCCTCTTTCTAATCCCTTTATTTTGTATTTAGTTATTACCTTCTGTTCACCCTACTTAGGCTAATTGGTTTTCTTCATTCCCTACCTTTCGGCACCTGCCTATGGTTTGGAATAAGACTATCCAACAAGCGTAATAGGTGTACCCTCCTAAACTAAGGAGCCCTCGCAACCTGAGAGAAGGTGGTAATAAAAGACAACTGAATAAACCAATTCTATTTCTCCTGAACCTGGATCCATCCTCGAAGAAGTCCCCCCGAGTTCGTATATAACCATACGATGGATCAATCGAATGGAAGTGGATGTTCGTAGTAATACGGGGTGTTCTGAGAAATACAAAGGGTAAAAGAAGGAGCGGCAATGACTTATGCAAATTTAGACAATCCAAAAGCGAGTATTTTAAGAAGGTTCGGTCAACTTGGTCACTGAGTCATAGTCTAGGGTCGGTCAAAGGTCGCTGCCAAAGAGAGAGAGAGAAAAGAAACACTCTGCGTGCACTCTAATCTAGATCAGAATGGTTATCACTTTATCTAATCAGGAAACCTCCTACTGTTCCGTCAGATTCTCTTCCAAACCTCAAAGAAGAATCAATCGGGATCACCCGAAGAGTAAACCAACTCATCAGTGGGAATCGGGATCCAACTCTCATCGCATGATATCGTGACGGAATCCACTCATGTTATCATACTCCAGAAGGTATGCGCACACTTGGCAAGTTTCAGTTTCTTTAGAAAACTCCCGATATGATTTTTGTCCCATGCTCTTATGACCTTAACGAAGGTCAACAAATCATAAGTCACATGTCAAGTTCTACCCGTCATTATCCAGGTCAATTTGAACCCACCCGTACAAACCTTTGACGAAGGTCAACAAGGCTATACGACTGTCCCAAACCAACATATCTATCTATGCAACAAATGAATACCCCAGCAGCTACCAAACACTATACCTTGACGAAGGTCAACAAACATAGCTTGAATACTACTGACCATCCATAAGAAATGACGGAGGGCTACGGCTGGTTTTTGGCGAAAAACCTTTAACGTAATAAACTTGATTTCGTTGAAGGAACCTGATAGCTTTTTATAAAAATATAGTGGCGAAAACCTTTGCTAAAGAGGTCACTCCCGGTGAAGGGGTCTCGGCTTTTTCCCCGTGGTATGAGGTGCAGGATATTCTAATTGAATACCGCTATGCAAAGCAACTTGTAATCGACTATAGTGAAGTTATTATCCTGACGCAAACTTCTATCCAAGGGGTCACTCGCGGTGAAGGGATATCGGCCCTTGCCTCGTCGAATGAGGTGTAGGATATTCTAACTGAATATCACTGTGCAAAACAAAAGGAAACGCCTTTGTAATAAAACTTTTTAAAACTTTTCCAACAATATCAAATATAGGTTTGTTTTTATCCTTGCATTGATAAGAATAAATGCAGTCCCATCAAATAATCACACCAGAAAAGAACGAAAATAGAATGTACGTATATGCCATCCGCATTCGCCTCTGGGTCCCGTCATCACCCGTTAGGTTACTTAACTAACGACAGAGCGGGGACTGGACTAGCGCGGGTGTAAAACATATACAACATCTAATAGTATATATACCAATATACAATAATCGCTCCAGGCGTGATAATATGCAACATTACAGAAAAGTAATAAGCATCACAGAACAATACAGATAATCTGGGATCCCCGGGTTTCACAGAGCCGCTACTGAAACCCGACGTTCCCCTGGTCGTGTGGATAGCCTGTGCAATGAAACCTAGACCCTTACGGGTGCGGCAAGTTACCCGCCAAAACCTGAAGAGAGGCAGCCCCCTACAGCACAGTGAATGGACCACCTGGCACTTCACGGAATCCGGTAACTTGAGCACATCTCCTTGGGTCAACCTATACCCCCTACAAGTGCGGCGAATAGTCTGCCAATTCTAGAGTAAGGCCCCTCTGCCTCTCAAAGCCATGAGATACGGACCGTTGCCCTCCAGAACCCGGCTATCCGTGCACTCCGTCATGGGGTAAACCTAGTACAGAAAAGAAAATATATACAACGGGTACATCGACCTCAGCCCGGTCGTGCCCCAAAAGAATATTATACAAACAGGCAGTGACGGCAGTCCACATGTTGGACGCTCGCCCCGCAATATCAAATGTACAAATAAATCCAATTACCAATACCATTGCACATTGCTATCCACCACGACAAATCCGCAACATCACAGCACAACACAGAACATCAACGCGGATGTCATGTTCGCAAATCCGTCTAAAAGGATTATAGCAATTAGACGCAATTTACTACTCAAATGATATTCCTGGTCGGAGATATAATATAAGTACTGCATACTAACAAGTTTAAAATTTCGATCGACAAAACATCCCGAAGTGGGCCCCACGTACTTCTGGTGTACAGTAATAAAATCTGGGCCCAAAGAAAATATTCCAGAAACCACAATTTACAATGAAGAACATACTGTAGAAAATTGGAGCATTGATCCTACAATATGGCGGCTGATCCGCGGCCAAACCCTGGTTTTGGCCGCGGATCCGCGGCCGTACAGTAAGATCACTCGACCAATTTTCACCAGTTTTCTTAGAAAAGCCTGGACAATTTTCTGTGATGCTCAAAATAATTTTTAGACCAGATTTAAAATCGACAGAAACTTTGTACAAAAAAATTGTAGTTTTCGAAAATCCGTTCGATCGATGTTTTAAACGTGTTAGCACAAGTTAGTAAAGCTTAATAGTGAGGCTATGATACCACTGTATGTCTATGGTAGCGCCCCGGCCGTCTAACAGACGCCAAATGCAGAACAAAAATTTTTAGCTCGCGCTATCGCATACTATATCCCGGATCTGCCATTAAAGCTAAACTAAAAAACTACAAAGTGGGTAGAAATGTTATACCGAACGATCCGAGTCCTTCGGTCTTCAGCCATCATCCCACGCTTTGTTGCGGCTGCTCCGATCTCCTGAATCTCCAGTCTTCTCGTCCAGGTGGCACCACGTCGACGGATCTTTAAACGGGCTCCCGCCTCTGAACCGAAACAACTCGATCATCAAGTTTGCTAAAAGAGATGACCTAGATTGATGTAGAGAATGTGTAGAACACTTTGTCCCACTTCGTCCAAAGCTATGGACGAACGGTTAATGAAGTTGCCTTTTGGAATCGGGTAAATGAGAAAATGAATATACAAATTTCATGAACCAAATTCATAATCTTTTCTTTTGCAAAATCAAATCATCTTTGCTATGAGGGGGCCGGCCACTATTTGAAGGAGAAGGGTGAGTGTAGGAGAGATGAGGGGGTGACCAAAAGAATACGATACTTATCATAACACATCATGAAACAATGACTCACTAAATTCATTTAATGCAAAATGGTGATTCATTAACCTAGTCACCTTAACATTAAATGAACAATTAATGCTAATGAATGATACATGAATCTAGTCACCATAATCTAGAACCTTCTAGAACCATGACTCACCCAATGATGAAAAGATAAATCCGCATTTAACCGAATGTCAAAGCGGGTGATAGAAAACAGGAAATTGGCAACCTCCAAAAGCGATCCAGAAACGAATTTCAGGATAACCCCGTAACAGTATAAACATACCAGCTTTTGTATTACGACCGAATACAATGCAACTGAGACAAACATATTATATCTACACAGTATAATACTCGGATCCGGCTTAAACCAAAGCCCACCAGTATTATCTGCCCGAAATATGACACGTACGTAAACGCACGTGCATTTTCCAAACCCTGCCATAAAACCATATGGCCTCTACAACGTTTCACCCGAACTTGCGAAACTGTCTGTGGGGGACTCTAATGACTCATCAACACACTGGCACTGGGTATAACCACTAGTACGTCAGAGGTACAAGCTGTACGTAACGGTTGCCTATGTATTGATCGGAAGGGAAGCTGACGAGCGAACTCATCCAGAAACCCTACTGAGCCTGACAGTGATAATATCCGTACGGTCGGGTCCGTTCGTCTAAGAGTATCGCATATCGAGTCTAAGGGGTGGATAAAGTCAGACCCCTAATAACGCGATAATTCGTGTCGGTA
This sequence comes from Agapanthus africanus, assembly GCA_030015575.1. Lineage (NCBI taxonomy): Eukaryota > Viridiplantae > Streptophyta > Magnoliopsida > Asparagales > Amaryllidaceae > Agapanthus > Agapanthus africanus. The sequence continues at coordinate 564,329,072 of CM057341.1, forward strand.
TGAAGCCCATCACCACCTGAGAAACTACTGATCAAAATCAGTAATTCTCCACTACCTCGGCCGAGGATTTCTAGTGATGGCCACCCATGCACTGTGCGACATCAACCCCCAATACCGGGAGAGACGAATCCCCGACGATCCGCTCACTGCCTCCATGTGGCTCGGGACTGTACCCAACTAAAACCTGTTTGCACGTCTCCTTTGAGCGTGGTAAGGTAGTAATCAAAGCACAGTGGGAACTCACACGAGAAAAATGACGATCTCAGGTCGACAAACTAATCTGTACACATGTCACCAGGGAACTGCTATCTGACGATATGTATAATACCAACTAGCATGTTCCCTGCGAGTCATGTCCGGTGTACTCATAACCTAATGAGCACCTGTATACATCTTAGGTGAACCAACTAATGGCTTGTGAGACCGGCCACCGCCCCTAGTCGGGGTCTCGACTGTATACACTAGTCTACTCTGGAGTATCGATGCCCTGTCTCGAAACTCCTACGACTAGGGACACATTAAGGATGTGCTTATAGACCCTAGCTCCCACGTATATGATCGCCATCATACTGCTGGCAGTCAAGCAAGAATCCTATGGGCTCTATCAATATGCAATAGTGAACTAAAGCATGTATATTATGATAAAGACAAACCAGATAGCATACTATCATCTCGAGCAATACTGTCATATCAGTATAGGTCCTCCCTCAATCATTGCAATCACGTACCTACGATCCAATAATTGACTTAGAGGGCACTATATCCAATAGGGATTCTAGTGCCCGTCTTGTCCGCGTTCCTCCTATCGACTCCGAAGTCGGTATTTCTACGTCTACTTTTTCTTCACCCCTTACCACACCCACTTCGATGGACAATTTTCCATCGAATTTCTTTAACACTACTATGCCACCAGCCACAGGTGCGCAGAATCCACCCCGCCTCTCTCTCCAAGAGAGATGTTACCCTATGCGAGGTCCTCTTTCGACCTGTCTCACCATTCCACCAGCCAATGGGGACAATTTTGAAATAAAACCACAATACATCAATCTTCTACCCAAATATCACGATCTCGAGTCTAAAGACGCATACGTCTTTATTACCAAATTTGAAAATGTATGCACTATGATGGGTACTTCACAGCTTTCTGTGGATGCTATGCGTCTACGTCTTCTCCCTTTTACTTTGTGCGATATAGCCGAGAAATGGCTTTATAACACAGCCGCACATTCTATTTCAAACTGGGGAGAATTCGTTACAGCTTTCCTAAAGAAATTCTACCCCAATCAAAAAACAGCTCGAGTCCGTAGAGAAATAAATCAATTTACCCAGCTTCCAAATGAACCATTCTCGAAGTGTTTTGAACGCTTCAAGGATCTGTAAGTTCAATGTCCACATCATGGAATCCCTAGATGGGATCTGTGCAGAATCATATATGAGGGCATTAATCCTATCACAAAACAGACCGTTGAATCCATGTGTCAAGGTACCTTCATGACTAAAGATGATGGTGAAGCCCGGAGATTTTTAGAAGATTTCGCTGAAAAATCTTTACAGTGGGAGAGTATAAGTCAGTCATCGTCTAGGGGTGGCAGTAACCAATCTGATGTTTCCATAGGAGTTAGAGCTGAAATGGCAGCAATGCAAAAGAAACTCGAAACTATGGAACATAAATTTTTAGCAGCCGCCCTAAATCAGATAGCACTCTCCAAAACTGTCTGTGGATGCTGTTCTGATCCATCTCATCTTACGGAAGAATGTCCATTGAATTCTCCATTTCAAGGCCAAGAGCATACCAATGCTTCTTTCCAACAAAGACCTAGAAACGATCTGTATTCTTCCACTTATAATCAGGGTTGGAGGAATCACCCTAACTTTGCATGGAACCAACAAAAAAATCAAAACATAGTTCCAAATCAAAACACTTTCCAAAGGGCTCCTCTACCACAACAGCAACCACTTCAAATAAGTCAGCACCCCTACCAAACACAAACTTTTCAAAATCCGGCCACAAATTCTATACCTGGGAATAATTCTTTCCAAACGATCGATTCAGATAACTCATCTTCACTCGAACAAACCATGAATTTGCTTCTGACAAATTTCATGCAAGTTACAGCAAATTTTCTGTCTTCCGTCGATAAAATCCAGAAAAACTCTTACTCCCAAAGTGAGAGTATTAAATCGATGGAAGCACAAATTGCCCGTATAAATGCCGAATTGAGTGCTAGAGAGAAAGGGAAACTTCTAGCTCAACCCTTACCAAATCCTGGCAATTCACATCATGTGAATGCTATCACCACATTGAGATCTGGAAGAGTGCTTGACAACCATGTCGGTGGAGAGAATGATAATAATGAAGAATCAATCGATGATACCCCGGCTGAGACTTTTCCTTCCACTTCTGACCCCAGTTCGTCTACCCAACCATTTTCTTCCGAGCCTATTCTCCGTTTTCCCTAAGGCTCGAACCCTCAGCACACCTCTTCTAGTCCACCAAAGACGATCCCCACTCCTATTCTTGGATCTTTTTTACCCACACGATCTTCTCCAATGTTGGACCCTGCTCTTATTGCTAAAGCTCCTTATTCGAATCGGTTAAGGGGAAACAAACCAAGTCCGCAAATGGAGAAGATCACTGAAATCTTTAAACAGATTAACATCAACATCCCTCTTCTAGATGCAATACAATAAGTCCCCGCTTATGCGAAAATTCTCAAAGACTTGTGCACTAGGAAGAGGAAGACTCAAGTGCCTAAAAAGGTATTCATATCAAAGACTGTAGACACAGCTTTTCCCTAACAATTACCTTGGAAACGTAAGGATCCTAGCTATCCTACTATTTCTATTTCTATTGGGGATAAACACATTAACCGTGCTCTACTTGACCTTGGCGCAAGTGTTAACCTGCTTCAAAACTCAATTTTTGAGCAGTTAGGGATCGGAGAGTTGAAACCAGCTCACTGCACTCTCCAGATGGCCGACCGATCAATCACCAAACCTAGGGGTGAGCTGGAGGATGTGTTAATAAAAATCGGGGAATTTTTATTCCCTGTGTACTTTATTGTACTCGATACACAGCCTGTAGCGAACACACGGAATCAAATTCCGGTGATTCTTGGTCGACCCTTTTTGGCCACTTCCAATGCTCTAATCAACTGTCGTAATGGCTCTATAACCCTATCCTTGGGGAAGATGTCAATAGAGCTTAACATTTACAAGTTGGGAAGTGTACCCTCCGAACCTACTGCTCAAGTATGTTCTTGTAACATTTGGAATATTTAGAAATAAATTAAATTAAATAAATTAAAAATAAAAATGATAAATCACAAAACGGTTAAAATCAAATATGTCAATTATCATAAGTTGTATATAGTACAATTTAGATTAGAATTTTTGAATGTAAATTAAATAAGTTATAAGAGTTTTAATGATAAATTCAGCTTCATTTTAATAAAATGTGTGTTTTATAATAATTTAAGTTGTGAGGGGTTAAATTGTAAAGTTTAAGTTTTTATGCAAATAGGATATTGTTGAGGGTATAAGTGGAAGTGGGTGGAAATTAATTTAGTTCAGAATTTATATTAAATTTTTAAAAAAAAATTTGAGGATAATGCAATAACACATCATGCTTGCATGTTTACAGTTTCATTACACCTCCTTCTTGCATGAACTAAGCACCCTTCAACCTTGACACCTCCTCCTACCACCTCACCTCCCTTCTTATCACATATAAAGGTTTGGTTCAGATCAAAATCCAAAGAAAAACTCTAAAATTCTGAAATCAAAACAAGAAAGTAAAAGAGAAAAGAAAGAACAAGAAGAAGAAGAAGAATGGAGCTATGTTCTATGAGTTGATCATCATCAAGCTAGGAGGGACTTAGCCATTTGGAGGTTTATTCATACAGCAATATAGGAGGGTAAAACTCTTAAACACAGTAGGGATTAAATTCTGTAGCTTAGTTAGTTTAGAGTTAATCAAGTCACATAATATCGTATTTTAGTTAAAATTAAGCTCTGTTAAAATCTGCTAATATTTAGAAGATAATTAATTGAACTAAACAGAGTTAAAATGATATAGGTAACAACTAGAGTAAACCACAAGACCACGACACCAAGGGGCCGGCTTTGGGCCGGCGGCTATAGGGGAAAATCCGGCGTCGCCGGCCATGGGGAGAGCTTGGTGGGGTTTCTCTGTTTGGTAGTTTACAGTACACAATTTTGGTTATTTTGGTGTTGTTTAATTAAATTAGTTTCACAGTAGTTAAAATTTGGGAACATATATCGGAAAGGGTAATTCAAAACACTATATACGATACGTCTAAAACACGTCGCGTTTTATATTCTGTAACAGTACAGATTAAGGTTAAAAATTCAGCAAGATTAAGTGTTTAATAACTTGATATAATCAAATAGTATGTAACTTGTAAGTGGAAAAGGGTGTTTTTCATTTCCGTCGTATCGGAATAACCATTTTCTTATATGAGTTAAAATTGTAAAATTTAGATACGGATACGAGAAATTCAGAAGCAGCGAGGAAAGGGAAAGGATTAGCAATTCCGGAGTAGATTCGACCTTTCCGGTGAGTAGAGTAAACATCTACCGGGGAATTTTGTAAAGATGGCGTGTTTCGCCCGTAGTTTTACTTAACTTAATACTTTATATCGTTATGCCAAATTGATAATATGCATTCATCATATACATATATAAATTGCTTAGTTGTTAGAACACTTCATAATTATCGACGAGTCATGCCACGTGCACGTCTTATATGCTACACAAACCTCGTCGATATTGCTATGTCACTTTACACTTAAACATCATATTTGTTAACATAAATTTATATCGTATGTCACATATCATTAATAGTAGTAAATTGCATCGTTTACATCATGCTGCTATATGCGTTTTCTGTGTTATATATGAGGTAAATGCAGAATTGAGGATTTATGGTTTTGAGTTTTGAACACTATTTCATAAATCCAGAGTTTTTATGATTGAGGTGTCATGTCCACCATGAGATGTTTTTTGTTTTGGTTTTATTCCGGACCGAGTGGGGGAGATATACGGTCGTGGATTGTACGTTATCCATACTGAGTGGGGGAGATATACAGTTGGATACATGGTGGACCCGGTCGAGACCGAGGGGCAGGATAGCCGTATTGAGACGGGGGAGCTTAGCGAGGTTACTCGATACCGGAGTTAGTGATAAATATACGACGTATATCTAGATGATAACGACCGGTATTATTGATTCAGGATCATTCGGGGAATGATGCCTATAAGAATGGAAGTTTTGTGTCGTTGATGGACACTGAGAAATGATTTTATTGAGTTGTGATTTCCGAAGTATCATGAGATTTATTGTTGAACTTCGCATATACTCATACCTCATTTGGATTCATATTTCAGTAGTATGATTGTCATATTTACTTTATTCACCATCATATGTTAGTCATATTCACTGAGTTGGCAACTCACCCGCGTTGTGCCACAGTTCCTTGCAGGGATAGAGTGGACGGGTAGCTACGAGGCAGAGCTACATTTGCAGTTGTATTTCATCTTTTGATAGGTAGGTTACATGTAGTAACCTTCCTTTTTGATTTTGTATTTTGTATCTAGAAAGTCTTCTTCAAACCTGTATTTTGACTTAGAATGAGAGATTATATATATATGGACAGTTGAGATCTATTGGTCAGTATCATAGTTTCTTTCTTTATGAGATTCATGGTGATGTTCTATATGTTTATATTCATGTTCATTGTTAATATTGTTGATTCCAACTAGGAATACAACTAAACTTAACCTTTATTAGTTGTTTAATAAATTAACCTCATAAATTGGGATTTTTACTTAAAAACTAAATTTTCATAAATAATTCCGCAATAAGGTATTTTGATCTTGGTTTTCGGCTTACTTGGACTTGTGCATATCTTTAGACATGATACAATCTAAGTGCCGGTCACATCCAAACTTGGGTCGTGACAAAGTTGGTATCAGAGCTTAGGAGTAACCTTACGGAATTAAGTAAGGGATTTCAATAGGTTGATATGAGTCCGTGAGTTAGGATGACCTTTGGTTTGATGGAGTAGGTGAATTAGGATGAATGCAGTACCGTACGTATGTTCCGCGGCATATTTACGTTATCGTATTCAGCATAACTAACCTTAGGTTGTTTATCTTGATCTATTCTTCCGTTGATTCTCCGTTATTGATTGCTTCTATTCCTACACCTTATCAACTCTCGTTTCTTGTTCCAGTTGCTATGGCTACGCGGGCTAGGCGAGCCGCTGCCAGAAATGAAGCTAGGGCGAGTCCGCCTGTAACGACGACTGGTACACCGGACGTTCTGGCGGTGCATGAGCATGTTGATCCTTCTCCTCCAGATCGCATGACTAGGATTGAGGAGGGTATGTTGGGATTACAGCGAGTGGTAGGACAGTTAGCTGAGACCACTCGAGTACTGATACCAGATCCAGCATCGACCATAGCGGAGTCCGAGGTACAGCCTACACAGACGGTGGTGCTAGTAGATACGAGAGTGATGGAGGTATCACTTGCAGAGTTTATGCGATTGAGACCCCCGGTATTTACAGGGACCGATGTGGCAGAAGATCCTCAGTCTTTTCTTGATAGGATGGCGAGGATTGGCAGATCATTGCGATGTTCTGATGCGAGGTCAGTTGAGCTGACTAGCTTTCGTTTAGAGGGACTTGCACAGGAGTGGTGTGAGTCGATGGAAAGAGGGCGAGCTACGAATCTTCCTCTGATGACGTGGTCCAAGTTTTCTACAGTCTTTCTTGCCAGATTTCTTCCCCGGAGTGTGAGGGACGCTAGAGCTAGCAGTTTCAAAGCATTGAGGAAATCAGCAAGTATGTTAGTAGCAGATTATGACTTACGATTCACCCAGTTGTCGCGATATGCCCCATACTTAATACCTACAGAGGAGCTTCGGGTGAAGAGGTTCCTAAGGAGTTTGGACACACAGTTGTATCTGGCAATAGGCTCCCAGCATTTTGATACGTATGCACAGGCCATGGATGTGGCGATTCGAGTAGAGGAACGTTTGACCGAGTCAGTGGTCGTTCCGGAGCCAAAGAGGAGTAGGCCGATCGTGCCGACGAATAGACAGTTTGGCAGAGGTAGAGGGTCATATCTATGCAGATATACTCCAGGCCGCAGTGTCGGACGAGGTCGGACACCGGGCCAGATGTTCAGTTCTTATCCTGATGATCAGAGATCACCATCTACCTGTTTTAGTTGTGGACTTCCCGGACACTTTGCGCAGGATTGTAGATCTCAGGGAGGGACCGTTGCTCCACAGGTTGCTTTACCCTTTCCACCTCCTACACCGATGGCTTTACTTCCTCCCCCAGTTGGCGTTACACGACAGGCAGTTGCACCACGAGGTCGAAGCCTTGCAGGACATGCTCAAAGAGGTCGAGGAGATAGAGGTAGAGGATGACAGAATGCGGGCAGGGGCCAGGCACGGGTATTTGCGCTGACTACACAGGATGCCCAGGCATCAAATGCAGTCGTGACAGGTACTCTTACAGTATGCTCATTAGAGGCACATGTTTTATTTGATCCCGGTTCTACACATTCTTATGTATCTTCAAGATTCGCACTTTTATTGGGGAAAGAGTCGTCGTTATTAGAGTTACCTTTGGTAGTAATTACTCCGGTTGGAGATTCTTTTATAGCTCGACACGTATTCAGATCGTGTTCAGTGCGCATTGGTGATAGAGATTCGCTAGTTGATCTGATTCTCCTAGACATGTTAGATTTTAACATACTTCTTAGTATGGATTGGTTAGCCGCTTGTCATGCCTATGTAGATTGTCGAGGAAAAGCGGTTAGATTTTGTTTTCCAGGTGAACCGGTGTTTGTTGTGCAGGGAGATTGCAAGTTAACCCCTGTCAACATGATTTCTGCTCTTTGTGCGGGGCGGCTCTTGAAGAAGGGTTGTCATGGGTTCTTGGCTTTCGTTCAGGACTTAGGGGTCGCTGAAGTTTCATTGGACCAGATTCCGATCGCGCGAGAATTTCCTGAGGTATTTCCTGCCGAGTTACCAGGATTGCCACCAGATCGCGACATCAAATTTTGTATCGACTTGATTCCGGGTGCGGGGCCTATTTCTATAACACCCTATCGAATGGCACCGACGGAATTGAAGGAACTCAAAGGCCAGTTGCAAGAGTTGTAAGATGGAGGACGTGTTCGTCCCAGTGTTTCACCATGGGGAGCTCCTGTCTTATTTGTAAAGAAAAAGGACGGTAGTATGAGAATGTGCATTGACTACCGACAGCTGAATTGCGTCACTGTGCGAAACAGGTATCCATTACCACGTATAGATGACTTGTTCGATCAGTTGCAAGGAGCTGGGTTTTTCTCGAAGATTGACTTGAGGTCAGGGTATCATCAGTTGAGGGTTCGGAAGGACGATATTCCGAAGACGGCGTTTCGTACGAGATATGGGCATTATGAATTTTTGGTGATGTCGTTCGGACTCACCAATGCCCCAGCAGCATTTATGGATATGATGAACCGTATTTTTAGACCATTTATCGATCGGTTTATTATAGTATTCATATATGATATTCTTGTATATTCTCGGAGTCAGACGGAGCACGAGGAGCATTTACGTATCACATTGCAGACCTTGAAGGAGCATCAGCTGTATGCAAAATTCTCTAAGTGTGCTTTTTGGCTCGATAGTGTAGAGTTCTTGGGTCACATAGTTACAAGAGAGGGCATATGTGTGGACCCAAAGAAAATTGAAGCGGTACAACACTGGCCCAGGCCTATGTCAGTTACGGAGGTTCGGAGTTTCTTAGGTCTGGCAGGTTATTACAGACTCTTCGTACAGGATTTCTCACGGATAGCGGCACCTTTGACAGGATTGACTAGGAAGGAAGTTCCATTTCAGTGGACAGATGCGTGTGAGCAGAGTTTCCAACAGTTGAAGACGCGTTTGACGACTGCACCTGTATTATCTTTACCTTCCGGGTCAGGGGTTTTCGTCGTATATTGCGATGCTTCTAGAGTGGGACTAGGCTGTGTGTTGATGCAACACGGCAGAGTTATAGCTTATGCTTCTCGACAGTTGAAGAGGCATGAATAAAACTACCCCACTCATGATCTAGAGATGGCTGCTGTAGTATTCGCATTGAAGATTTGGAGACATTACTTGTATGGAGAATCGTGTCAAATCTTCACAGATCATAAAAGCTTAAACTATATCTTTCAGCAGAAAGATCTGAACCTCAGGCAGCGTAGATGGATGGAACTGGTGAAAGATTGCGATTGTGAGATCTTGTACCATCCAGGCAAGGCGAATGTTGTAGCAGATGCCTTGAGTCGGAGACCTGGAAGTAATTTATCTCATTTGAGCATTTTGCAGAGACAGTCTTCTACAGACTGGCAGATCTTATGTGATAGTCGTATACAGTTTGAATTCTCATCAGCAGGAGGCCAGCTAGCACATGTTCGCACCAGACCTCAGTTATTAGATCGCATTCGAGAGGCACAGCCTACAGATACTCGTATGATGGAGATTATGGATCAGGTCAGGCAGGGCAGGGAAATGGAGTTCGTGATTGATGATCATGGAGTATTACGTTTTAGGACTCGTCTCTGTGTGCCAGGTTCTGAGGGATTGAGGCGTGAGATTTTGGAGGATGCCCACAGATCAGTATACAGTATTCATCCTGGTTCCACTAAGATGTATCATGATTTGAAAGATGGTTACTGGTGGGAAGGAATGAAGAGGGACATTACAGATTATGTTTCACGATGCTTGACTTGTCAGCAAGTCAAAGCAGAACACCAGAGGCCAGCCGGGGAGCTGCAACCCTTACCCATTCCAGAGTGGAAATAGGAACAGATTTCCGTGGATTTCGTGGTGGGTCTACCCAGGACTAGGAAAGGGTATGATTCCATTTGGGTGATTGTAGATAGATTGACAAAGGCCGCTCATTTTCTTCCAGTAAAGACGACGTATAGATTTGCTCAGTATGCACAGGTTTATATCGATGAGATTGTACGTCTACATGGAGTGCCGACATGTATAGTATCAGATCGAGGTACCCAGTTCACTAGCAGGCTATGGCAGAAACTTCAGGACGCTCTTGGTACACGACTGAGTTTTAGTACAGCTTTCCACCCACAGACAGACGGTCAGTCGGAATGGACCATTCAGATACTAGAGGATATGCTTCGGGCTTGTAGCCTAGATTTCGGTGGTAGTTGGGATCATCATCTACCTTTGATAGAATTTTCGTACAACAACAGTTTTCAGGAGACGATCCAGATGGCACCCTTTGAAGCTTTGTATGGGAGGAAATGTCGATCACCCGTTTGCCGGACGGAACTTAGCGAAAGTGGCATTTTGGGACTGCAAATAGTACAGGAAACTACAGAGAAGATTCAATTGATACGAGATAGAATGAAAGCGGCTCAATGTATACAAAAGTCATATGCAGATCGACGACGACGTAAACTCGAGTTTGATGTGGGAGATCATGTGTTCCTTCGAGTATCTCCAATGAAAGGTGTGATGCGCTACGGGAAGAAAGGGAAGCTCAGCCCCAGATATATTGGACCTTATAAGATTTTAGAGAGGGTGGGCGCTGTAGCTTATCGGTTAGCACTTCAACCTAGTTTTCCCGACGTGCATCCGGTGTTCCACGTTTCGATGCTTCGCAGATATCTTCACGATCCATCTCACGCGATCCAGCATCAGACCTTACAGCTTGAGCCAGATTTATCCTACACAGTGCAGCCAGTCGCTATTCTTGACAGGCAGGCAAAGCAACTATGATCAAGGATACTTCCATCTGTAAAGGTTCTCTGGCAAGGAAAGAATCGCGAGGAGGTTACTTGGGAGACGGAGGACGCAATGCGAAAGAAATTTCCACATCTTTTCGTAGGTATGTCCAGTAATTATTTTAAATTCGGAGACCGAATTTTCTTAAGGGGGGAATATTATAACATTTGGAATATTTAGAAATAAATTAAATTAAATAAATTAAAAATAAAAATGATAAATCACAAAACGGTTAAAATCAAATATGTCAATCATCATAAGTTGTATATAGTACAATTTAAATTAGAATTTTTGAATGTAAATTAAATAAGTTATAAGGGTTTTAATGATAAATTTAGCTTCATTTTAATAAAATGTGTGTTTTATAATAAGTTAAGTTGTGAGGGGTTAAATTGTAAAATTTAAGTTTTTATGCAAATAGAATATTGTTGAAGGTATAAGTGGAAGTGAGTGGAAATTAATTTAGTTCAGAATTTATATTAAATTTAAAAAAAAATTTGAGGATAATGCAATAACACATCATGCTTGCATGTTTACAATTTCATTACACCTCCTTCTTGCATGAACTAAGCACCCTTCAACCTTGACACCTCCTCCTACCACCTCACCTCCCTTCTTATCATATATAAAGGTTTGGTTCAGATCAAAATCCAAAGAAAAACTCTAAAATTCTGAAATCAAAACAAGAAAGTAAAAAAGAAAAGAAAGAACAAGAAGAAGAAGAAGAATGGAGCTATGTTCTATGAGTTGATCATCATCAAGCTAGGAGGGACTTAGCCATTTGGAGCTTTATTCCTACAGCAATATAGGAGGGTAAAACTCTTAAACACAGTAGGGATTAAATTCTGTAGCTTAGTTAGTTTAGAGTTAATCAAGTCACATAATATCGTATTTTAGTTAAAATTAAGGTCTGTTAAAATCTGCTAATATTTAGAAGATAATTAATTGAACTAAATAGAGTTAAAATGATATAGGTAACAACTAGAGTAAACCACAAGACCATGACACCAAGGGGCCGGCTTTGGGCCGGCGGCTATAGGGGAAAATCCGGCGTCGCCGGCCATGGGGAGAGCTTGGTGGGTTTTCTCTGTTTGGTAGTTTACAGTACACAATTTTGGTTATTTTGGTGTAGTTTAATTAAATTAGTTTCACAGTAGTTAAAATCTGGGAACATATATCGGAAAGGGTAATTCAAAACACTATATACGATACGTCTAAAACACGTCGCGTTTTATATTCTGTAACAGTACAGATTAAGGTTAAAAATTCAGCAAGATTAAGTGTTTAATAACTTGATATAATCAAATAGTATGTAACTTGTAAGTGGAAAATGGTGTTTTTCATTTCCGTCGTATCGGAATAACCATTTTCTTATATAAGTTAAAATTGTAAAATTTAGATACGGATACGAGAAATTCAGAAGCAGCGAGGAAAGGGAAAGGATTAGCAATTCCGGAGTAGATTCGACCTTTCCGGTGAGTAGAGTAAAGATCTACCGGGGAATTTTGTAAAGATGGCATGTTTCGCCCGTAGTTTTACTTAACTTAATACTTTATATCGTTATGCCAAATTGATAATATGAATTCATCATATACACATATAAATTGCTTAGTTGTTAGAACACTTCATAATTATCGACGAGTCATGCCACGTGCACGTCTTATATGCTACACACACCTCGTCGATATTGCTATGTCACTTTACACTTAAACATCATATTTGTTAACATAAATTTATATCGTATGTCACATATCATTAATAGTAGTAAATTGCATCGTTTACATCATGCTGCTATATGCGTTTTCTATGTTATATATGAGGTAAATGCAGAATTGAGGATTTATGGTTTTGAGTTTTGAACACTATTTCATAAATCCAGAGTTTTTATGATTGAGGTGTCATGTCCACCATGAGATATTTTCTGTTTTGATTTTATTCCGGACCGAGTGGGGGAGATATACGGTCGTGGATTGTACGTTATCCATACTGAGTGGGGGAGATATACAGTTGGATACATGGTGGACCCGGTCGAGACCGAGGGGCAGGATAGCCGTATTGAGACGGGGGAGCCTAGCGAGGTTACTCGATACCGTAGTTAGTGATAAATATACGGCGTATATCTAGATGATAACGACCGGTATTATTGATTCAGGATCATTCGGGGAATGATGCCTATAAGAATGGAAGTTTTGTGTCGTTGATGGACACTGAGAAATGATTTTATTGAGTTGTGATTTCCGAAGTATCATGAGATTTATTGTTGAACTTCGCATATACTCATACCTCATTTGGATTCATATTTCAGTAGTATGATTGTCATATTTACTTTATTCACCGTCATATGTTAGTCATATTCACTGAGTTGGCAACTCACCCCCGTTGTGCCACAGTTCCTTGCAGGGATAGAGTGGACGGGTAGCTGCGAGGCAGAGCTACATTTGCAGTTGTATTTCATCTTTTGATAGGTAGGTTACATGTAGTAACCTTCCTTTTTGATTTTGTATTTTGTATCTAGAAAGTCTCCATCAAACCTGTATTTTGACTTAGAATGAGAGATTATATATATATGGACAGTTGAGATCTGTTGGTCAGTATCATAGTTTCTTTCTTTATGAGATTCATGGTGATGTTCTATATGTTTATATTCATATTCATTGTTAATATTGTTGATTCCAACTAGGAATACAACTAAACTTAACCTTTATTAGTTGTTTAATAAATTAACCTCATAAATTGGGATTTTTACTTAAAAACTAAATTTTCATAAATAATTCCGCAATAAGGTATTTTGATCTTGGTTTTCGGCTTACTTGGACTTGTGCATATCTTTAGATATGATACAATCTAAGTGTCGGTCACATCCAAACTTGGGTCGTGACAGTTCTGTCGAATTAATGGATGTCGACAGCAGCGAATTTGATCAGCCTCATGATATTGATCTTGACTCTTTTCATATGTTGTTGTTTGACCCAACTATGTATCATACACATACGGACTCTTCCACCGAGTTGTCCGGGTCAACAACTAGCACTGATTATGAACCGTTTTTGGAGTCTGAAGATCACCCCGTGCTTTTTGATGACATTATTCTTCCGGGTATCGTTGAGAGTTGAGGAAATTTTCGCTGATGAGCTCGCATTTTTAGCAAACACGGGTGTTGAGATGAATCATCTCCAAAACGAAGAAATTGAAGCTCCACTCCTTCTTCTGGACTATAAAGAGAATGCGAGTAATCCATCACAATCATTGTGTCGTCTCTCCAAAACGAGACGCAAACACATTATATCCCACCACTTATCTCTTCCCCACTTCGTCATATCTCCATACAACATGTTCTTTCACCAACCGGTGCACTACACGGATAAAATCTTTGAATAGTTGGTGTTGACTTTCGGTCTTTGCAAAGCTTGGCATTGACCAATAATTTTGACCCCCTCTTGTGATTTTCAAATCTTAACATTGTTTAACTCATGTTTGGGGGGGGTATAAGCTGGCTCTTGAAAATAAAAATTTTACTCAAAATGGTGAGCCAAAAGAATAAGTTTGGGGGTGGATTTTCACGATCATATTTATTGCCCCCTTTAATAAATTTCCTCCCAGGTTTACATGTTTTTGTGATCCAGCAGATGGCAACAGTGAGGACACTGTTGAAAACAAGTTTGGGGGAGGTTTGTGCTTATTTACGCATCACTTTGCATCATATTTTGCATAAGCACAATACATATATTTTTTTTTACATAAATAAGATAATAAAAGATTAGATAGTGAAAAAATACATCCAAAAGATTGGAAAAATTTAAGAAAACCTAGAAAATTAGAAGTTTTCTTAAATGAAACTAGTAACAAGTAGTTATGAGCCGTTGTCCCAAGGGTTAGTAAGATGAAGGAAGTCACTAATCTGAGGATAAAATAAGTCTGAAAAATAGTTCCTATTCTGGAAGCCAAACATTTGAACATTGATACCCTACTATACGCACTTACACACGTCTTGAAACTCGGGATAGTAGAGGATACATTGAAATGCTCTTGTCTAGAAGCCAAAGTATGAAGGAAATAATAAATGAAGAAAATATAAATGGTGTAGAAAAATAAACACTGGTTTTGTTATCACCAAGGCAACAATAAAAAAATATAGCGAGGGTGCTTCATCACCCAGTGCCTTAGACCAACTGGTTTGGGAGTCACTGCTAAGCCTTAGGTGGTGCAAGATGAGAAAAATACTAATACGCCTAATAAGCAAGCACATGAGTAATCGGTCGGTTAGTACCTCAAGAAGTATTAACGATCGCATGAAAAATGTGTGAGCAAATCCATCTAAATAATCATCGAAAAAAAGTACTGAGGTAGATGGACAAGAGTATGATAGCTTGAATTGAATTCTCCGAGTGTAGGGATGTCTTTTACACACACGTTGGGGTATATGATCGATGTTTGGAAGAAAGGTAGGAATGAAGAATAAAGACGATGTTTTATTGAGGGATGATGTGATCTCTAACATCTTTTCATGACTATTAAGATAGGGCTCATGCCAACCGAAAAGATAGTATAGTTGGAAACTCTGATTTTCAAAGCCTTTCTTTTACAATTCTTATCTCTACATGTAACTTTCACGGTCTTCCTTTTATTATTGGATTTTTTGGGTGCAATCTGCTGAAAACCCTCAGGAGACAACACTCCTACTACTAGGGACACCTAGAGGTTTAAAGGCTTGTTGCACGTGCTCAGTGCAATCGTGTTACCTACGAAAGTGTGCTAGTTAGTTTTTCTTTTTCTTATATTTTCTCCTTCTCTTTCTAATAAAACAAGTTTGCTCGAGACGACCAAAATTATGTTTGGGGGAATTTGATCAGTCGAAAATATTGCATTTTTAACACATCAATTTCCCTACTCTTTGCAATCATCTAAAGGTGTTTGGTATAAATATAGCACATATTAGCAATTTGTCTGCAAAATACCAAATAACATGTGTTATACATTATAACCAGCATTTTGAGGGAATTGAGTGTTTATTATTGCACGCATGATCTTTTGTATATCAAACACTTGTCTCGAGATTGTGTGCAGGAAATTCTCCAGGTAAAAGAGCCGGAACTGCTTAAAGTGCTGATAAAATATGTCAAGTCAGAGACTTGAAATCTGGCAGTGAATAAGAAAGTATAAAAATATTCCAGACATCAGAAAAGTGCCATAAAGCCAACACAAAAATACCCTGAAATTTCCACACAGAGATCATACCGAACGGCCGCGGATCCACGGCTGAGTTGGCCGATCCGCCGCGGATCCACGGCCGCGTTGACTCATTGGCAGTTGGTCATGTTTATAGAAGCTTCTCTTTAAATGGAAAACATCTTCAAGACACTTTAGTACCTAAAGATCTCCAGAAGCTTCCTTTCTAACAGCCAAGCTTCTTGTGCAAGCCTAATACCAACCAAACTTCTCATGCAAGCTAGCTAACTACCTTAATCTAGAATCTTCTCTACAACTACCAAGCTTCCTATGCAAGCTTCATAACAACCAAGCTTTCAAGGGAAGCTAAACCTAGCTTAGGTTCCAAAGGAAACTAAACTTAGCTTCTAAGGGAAGCTTGAGGGAAAGCTATAAAAAGGGACCTAGTGCTTCATTACAAGGTTGTTGAAGGTTGTTCAACAATTCCAAACACAAGTTGAGTGACACAACTTGCAACTCAAAGTCCTAGCCTCAAATACAATTCAAAAGCCAAATCAAGATTCATCGAGTACCAAATTCAGCAAGAATCCAAAAAGCCTTTTGAAGCAACGCCGATCTTCATCCGAGCAAGAGATCCACGACGATCTGCGACTCAAGAAGACGATGCGAAGCTAGTTCGACGCTTTAGCTCTGTCACGACCCGAATTTAGCACGTGACGGCCCTAATACTACGCAACGTCTAAAGGCGTAACGCAGTAAAAGAAAGCCAAAACCCAGAAATCTAAACCATTAAAAGAAGACACGAAAAGATAATAGATGTTTTGAAACATTTGAAATCACAACCCAAATTCTTTAAAAGTCCAACTTTTGTTTCTTTAAAATTTTGGCAGCACCTCCTTTGTAAAAACTATCCCCAAAAATGGGTACAACATAAATATAAATAAAGCATCCCCAAACGGGGGCAAATACGCGCCCAAAGGAGGAAAACAACCACCACAACAAATATACGACGCCGTAGCGAAGAAATAAAAGACAATAGAAAGAAAGCTGTATAAAAGGCAACAAATCACAAATAATATACAATATCATCCTCACCAAGTCTCTAAGTCAACATGAAAATATAATAGATGGAGAGTACAAGGATACAAAGAATATACAATACAAAAATACGGATAACCACAAAAACCCACCTAAGCAAAACTGCACACTATGAGCTGAACCGGTATCCGTAGCAAAAGATGATCGGATAGATGAATAGCCAGCCTCGACTACTCTGGGGAACATCCAGCAAAACAACTGTGGCACAACGGGGGTGAGTTGCCAACTCGTGAATAGGAAATAACATATGCAGGTAATCGAAGTATGCACGTACAGCGTGAATCTAAGATATGCAATTAGTAGCAATGACAGGTCATATGAATGCAATAATCATGAATAGTACACTAGCAGGTACAAGTAATACATGAAGCAATAATATGACAATCAGTATGCAATAATCATGCAATAATAATATGAAAATGTATATATATGCAACAATCATGAAAGGTATACTAACAGGTACTACTAATACATGAAGCAGTGCATAAACAATAAATGTGAGGTATGGAGTGAAATATGTCATTTTCACGGAATCCTGACATCGTGGTAGGATCACAATCCATCAAGACAATCAAAATCCTATTTCCTCAAATCAGCCCCCAAATTGGCTCTCATATCATATAAGTCTCACAACTCCTCAATGCACAATATCGAATAAATCTCCTATATCCTTAATGTACAAAATCAAGCGAGTCTCGTATATCCTTTATCAAATCTCAAGTAAATATCATATGTCCTAAATCCAATATCAAGTGATTCTCTTATAACCTAGGTATATCTGCATGAATAAATATGATGAGTATCTAAATTGATATCAATACACATATATTAGTGTCCCATTCCACTAATATTGGTGTAAGGGCATATATAACAGCGTCCTAACCCACAGTTATATATACATATGAGTTAAAAGAAATATCATGAAACCAATGTGTCAAGCATCGACACAGAAATACTGATCTAACAAGTGTTGTCACCAAGACTGGCATCCTGATAGGTACGTATCATACGCTATATTGAAAGCTCGAGTCCCTAGCTCTGACCCTCGCCTTTCGACGTATCCATATCTACATGACTCCCGTCGGTATCCCCATGATAACCGTCGAGTCATAAGTAATGTCACCAGACGGTATGGTTCCCCTGCCGAGCTCATCGGCGTGGTGCATCGACATCCCTTTCTTGCCCCGGGGTACCTCCGGGCCCCACCATGTACCCTCATACGGCCTCTACGCCTCCTCGTAGGGGTATATATATATAAGAACAGATAAAACTCGTGGTGGATGCTGAAACATCATATCAAGGGAAACCGGGTTTTTCAAATAATGCATAATTTCATGAACGCCCACGGTTCCCAAATCCAGAAAACATCATGAAAAATCCATAATTCAAATGCGAAAATCCATGAATATAATATATGCGACATAACTGAAATGTAAGCATATAAAGGAAAACCGCTAATTAACTGCAATAAGTTAAAATGAAATATCATGTGGTTCCTATTTTATCCAATTCTAAATAACATCAAGTAAAGGTAAATATGTAGCTATAACTGATATATGCGTAACATACAGGTATAGCAAGGTATAGGTATCTAAATGTCATATGCGATAAGAAATATGAATTAATGTCACAATGTCCCTAACCAAGCAATATCATATCCATAAGTGGTTTGTGCGTGACATGGTAATTATTGACAGTGTGTGAAGCATAAAATCAGTGTTCGTG
Source organism: Agapanthus africanus (assembly GCA_030015575.1). Taxonomy (NCBI): domain Eukaryota; kingdom Viridiplantae; phylum Streptophyta; class Magnoliopsida; order Asparagales; family Amaryllidaceae; genus Agapanthus; species Agapanthus africanus. The sequence continues at coordinate 564,347,886 of CM057341.1, forward strand.
CAACATGCGTCGTCAATAATATGTGCAGTGTCTTAAGAATACTAGTCCAAGCACAACAATATCTAAGTAGTAGGGTAAATGCAAAATTCTAAATATGACATAGAATATGCGATAAAGGTAACATCTCTAGCCCAGACGCATAACGCCATGCAGACGATTCCCCTGTAGATGTTAAAGCTACTCACCTGGTCGCGTGCTATACGTAGCCGACCACCTACTTCCCTTTCTTTGCTGCGTTCGATGTACCCGCCTGCGAACCTGGAAATTACACAAGGAATCCATATATAAGCAAAATACCTCGCAAAACGCGATATCGAAACCAACCGAGAAACTCGCGTCGCGGACTAAACGCACGTGTGTACGATACGCTGAAACATGTGTATACGCGTCTAAAACCACCCCGACACGTCGCGACATGCTGGATCACAAGACACACTCACGTATCGCGCGAATCGCGCAAACAAAACATACTAGAAAAACGATATATGGTCCCAGATTTTGATACAGGTGAAATCTTACAAAATTGCACATGCCAAAACACTGGAAAACACAGCAGACTACTCTTGCCAAAATCCCAGCACCTATCTCCCCCATTTGGCCGCAATTTGCGGCCAGAAAGAATAAAATTGCGGCCTGGGTGTGGGGTTAGGGGCTCGTGCTTGGTGTGTGTAGTCTAGACCTAGTATATATGCTCCAGTTTCCTAAATTTTTCTCTGAAGGAGCCGGGTCACAAGCAGATCACAGAAAGCTACAATTTCACTTTAAAACCATAAATTTTGCACAAAAAGGAAACCTAGGGTATTTTATTGAAATATGGGGTTAATCCCAGTTAAAGTGGCCCTAATAACACTTAACTAGGCTAGGCTAACCAATAAAATCATCGCCTAACCAAAAGTCCACGCAATTCACCATAATTAGCACAAAATCACACATTTTACACTAACCGAAGCCATCTACACATAAGTTTAGCAAGCTAGGAATTCAAGCCTAAGAAGTATACCTCACTTGACCCTAGGCACAAGGAGAAGGAGAAGTGGAAGAGAAGAGCTACTGCAGTTGCTAGGGCTGCTGCTAATGCTGCTGGAGCTGCTACTGGTTCTGTTGCTGCTGGTGCTCCATGCTGTTGCTGTTGTCGCTGCTTGCTGCTGATGGTGCTGCTGCTTCCTCTGCTGCTGCTGCTGAGTCTTCTGCTGGTGTGTGTGTGAGTGTGAGAGAATGAAAGAAGTGAGAGTGAGAATGAGAGCACAAGTCCAAACCCCCCTTCTCTTTCTTTATTTAATGAGCATGGCTCATGCCATGAAGCCCATACTCTCTCTCTCTCTCTTTGTCAACAAAAGAAGAAAAACCTTTTCATTTTTAAAACAACCATACACAATTTAAAACCCAAAAACACCTAAAACAATTATTAAACTGGATTAAGGAAATGGTTAGTCCACCATGGTTGCTAATCATGGTTTAACCCTAAATTAAACCCTAGTTTACATGCATAAGTGTGTGCAAGCCTAGGAAAATTCTAATAAAATATTCATTAAATAGGATAAAATATTTGAAAATCAATTTGGTAAACTTTTTTTATTAAAAACCATATATTAAAATATAATTAGCCTCTAAACACATCCTAAGGTGTTACAATCTTCACCCCTTAAAGAAATTCGTCCCCGAATTTAAAAATATACTGCTACGCGTACCTTCAAAGAGATGAGGGAACTTCTTCCGCACCTCGCTCTCGGCCTCCCATGTGATCTCTTCACCATTCGGGCTGCGCCAAAGCATCTTCACTGATAGCAAGACCTTCGATCGAAGTTTCTTCACCTGCCGGTCCAATATCACGACTGGCCGCTCGGTGAACGAAAGATCGCGCTCGAGCTAAATGGTCTGGTGCTGAATCAAGTGAGAAAGGTCATGAAGGTAATTGCAAAGTATCGACACAAAAAATACGGGGTGAATACTCAATAATCTGGACGAAAGTGCCAAATTAAAGGCAACGAAACTTACTCGCTTATAGGATCTCAAAAGGACCTAAAATCCTGGGATAAACTTCCCAAAAGTCAACATGTCATTATCGGAAAATCCGTAGGACTACATGATCTTCCACTGCGAACTCAAGTCTGCGACCATCTCGGTCGGCATATGACCTATGTTTGCACTGGGGTACTCTCATCCTGACCTGAATCAACTGGATCATCTCCGACGTCTCTAGACTAGCTGGGGTCTAAAAATCCTACTTACGCAGAGTCAAAAAAACAACAGACTGGTGATCGGCACGACCTAACCCCTAAACCTAAAAGTTGCCAATTGGAACGCTTCCCGATAACTACTATCAAGAAGTATCCTAACGATGGAAAGTGACGATCCAAACTTCCGAAAATAATTAATACATACGCACAAACTTAACAAGGAACAACTGAGCAAACTGAGTATAACCGGATGACAAGAATCCGAATGGAGTCACACCCTGACTAAACCTGGGTAGGCACCATAACGAAATTTATGGAAACCTGCTCCCATTCCCACTTCGGAACGGTTAAAGGTTGCAACTCTCCAGCCGGTCTCAAATGCTCAACCAAAACACACAACAAGACAAACACCTTGAAATGAAATCCGAAACTTCTCTTTACATCCCTGCCCACCCGTAACTATCTCACATGTCACGTCAAATGTTGGTGAAACTTGAATGAGTATAGAGAGTTGACTGATTTCCTTGCTCTAGGATTTCACGTCTCTACCCAATAATATCAGGTACACAAACACGTCCCTAAACTTAGCACACTATTGTCACAAATCAAGGACTCCGAATCATTACCCAGCCGAGTAGGCTCAAGTATCACTGACGAACGAGCATCGGCGGGTAGTGCCTCGCGAAAGCGATTAAGGAAAAACTGGTCAGGCGCGGACATAAGCAAGCTGTCCCCTTACTAGAGGCGAACTTAAGCTGTACTCAACGATCGCACAAGAACTGTAAATCTGCATAAGACTGTCTCAACAATCAATACCCACTGTAGGAAGATGTATATTAAGCTCTGGTGGTCCATGAAAATCTGACACGACTCTCGAACAAGTAGTGTCTCCAAGTCTCCAACGCAAAACCACCGCGGCCATCTTCAGATCATGAGTGGAATATCCTGCTAGTACTTCCTCCAAATGTAGGGAAGCAAAAGCGATAACTCTATAGTGTCACCTCAGTACACAATCGATCCCCACTCAAGAAACATTACAGTTAAACAACAAAGTCACCTGAACCAGAAAGCAAAGAAAGAACTGATGCAGTTGTTAACCGAGTCTTCAACTGCCGAAACTCCGCATACATGCCTCAGTCCAAAGAAAAGAAACCTCCATTCCGATCAATTCAGTCAATGGTGCAGCACTACACTAGCAATCCTGCACGAAACGGCGGTAAAAACCTGCTAAGCCCCAAAATCTGCGGACCTCCGTCCTGCACACAAGTTTGGGCCTAAGCTATACAGCTTCGATCTTCCTCGGAACCATACAAAAACGTCTCCCGTAACTACAAGACCTAGGAGTCAACACAAACAAGCCTGAAGGAACACTCCGAGAATCTAGCAAACCGCTGGGGCTCTCCCAATGCCTGCAAAATAAATCCTTAAGTGCTGCTCCTGTCCCTCAAGACACATTAAATAGACCAGAATGTCGTAAATAACACAACAATAACTGGTCGAGGAACGGCCTGAAGAAATCCGGTTCATCACATCTACGAATGCTGCTAGGGCATTGGTGAATCTAATGACACCACCAAAACACACAAAGCGCATATCACACACAGGGCAATCTTCGGAATGTCATCACTCCGAACCTGCAACAATGATGACCCGATCCCGAACAAACTTAGAAAATGTCTCGCACTCTGGAGCTGATCGAAGAAATCGTCAATGCGAGGTAAAGGATACCTATCCGCACCGTAAGCGGTTCAATTGACGATAAATCAATACATAATCTCAAACTGCCGTCTTTCTCCTTGACGAACTTAGGAGCTTCCCAAAGCGAAATACTCAGACGCACAAGCCCCCCAACAAACAACTCTGCAGTTGATCCTTAAGCTCCCTAAGCATCGCCGGCTCATCTAGAACAACGTCGGAAAACTCTCGCACGTAAGAAAACCGGTCCAACAAACCAACTGTGGCTACGGTATCACGAATGAACGCCAAGAATCCACGAGATCTCCTCAAAAGCCGACTAGCGAAAAAGGCTGAATTCAAGCTGTGAGAGGCGGCACAACTATCCATCTGCACAATAAGAACCGACTTGCCGGGAAAACAAAACCTGACTGTTTCCTCACGGTAGTCCACAGACGCCTAACACGTAGCTAACCAGTCCGTGCCCAGGAGAACGTCAAATCTAACTTCTCTAGAAGGATCAAAACGACGGACAAATCTCTATCTCCTATCCGATTGGCACACGACCGAAATACGTGCCGCGCAACAAAAGAATCGCTGGCAGAAGTTAACACAACAAACGGCTGATCTACCTAACACGACTCTCGTCCCAACCATGGCACAAAGTGTGAAAAACAAACAGTACATCAAAAGAACATACGAATTAAGAATTACCTGAAAACTCTGCATTGGACGCCCGCGCGTCCCGATGAGTAGAAGCAAACTCTCATGTCTGCCCCCTACCCGTAACTGGCTGAACTCCTCCTCTGCTAGACTGACCCCTCTGAGCGAACCTTCTGCGTCCATGACGTCTCAGAATATGACCCTGACATGGTGCTAAGGAACAATGTCTGACGAAGTGTTGAAGGCTTCCGCATCGAAAACATCCACGCGCTGACTGCTGTTAGTTATATGTATGCCCTAGAGGCCATTACAATATATAGGATGTATATTGTAGTGGATGCTTGGACATATATAGGGAGGACTTTCTTGCTCGACATGATAGTATGCTATCTGGTTGCTCTTTACCTTAACGTGTACACTGATTGTCTCTCTATTACATGTTGGTAAAGCCCATAGGATGTGTACTTGACTATCTGGACTATGATGCGGATCATACTAGTGGGGACATGGTAGTCCATAAGTACATCCTTCAAGGTCCCTAGTCGTGGGTATATCGAGACGGGGCATCAATATACCAGAGTAGACTAGCGTATACCTTCTCGACCCATACAGATGGGCGATGGATGATCCCATATCCATTGGTGTTTGACATCAGAGATGATATACGGGTGCTCAGTGGAGACTGGGTACACTGGACGGAATCGCCGAGAACTCCCAGATGGTATTATACCTTACGTCAGATGGCAGTTCTCTGGTGACACTGGTACAGAGTAGTCTGTTGACCCGAGATCGTCATAGAGTCTTGTGTGGTTCCCACTGTGCTTTGATTTCCACCTTACCACGTCCAAGAGGGCGTGCAAAACGGTGGTTTTTGGGTACAGTCCCGAATCACATGGAGGCAATGAGCGATAGGAGGGGATTCGTCTCTCCCGCTATAGGGAGTTGATGTTGCACTGTGTTCGATTGGCTATAACCAGAAATCCCTGGCCAGGGTTGCTGAGATTTACTGGTAAGTGTTACCAGTAGTTTCTCGAACTGTTATAGGCCTCATATCGACACGACTTATCGAGCTATTGGGGTCTGACGTTTACCACCCCTAGGCAAGATATGCGACATATCAGACGAACAGACCGGACTGTACGGTAAGTGTTAATGGTTGGATTTACAGGAGTGTGAGCGGGCTTGCTCGTCGATCTTCTGATCGCTCAATACCCGGGTGGCCGTTATGTTTAGCAGACCGCTTGCGGCTTGTGGGTGTTTGATATGATCATCACCTGCTGCCGGCGTATTGACGAGTCTTTAGAGTCCTACACAGAGGTTTCCTGGCTCAAGAGAAACGAAATAGGAGCACATATGAGATATGTGCAAGACCGAGAATAATGCGTGTATGTGATACCGTATTCCATTCTCGCGATGAATGTATCGAAAGGTTGTATGCGATATAACCTAGTTATTGAATCAAGGAATGATTCGGTAAGCCGATACATAGGATACTAGTCGGTTATATGCGATATGACCGGATCGTTAAATCAAGTGTTGATTTAATGATTTAATGTATAATTATATATTTGATATATTACTTTGCATTAACTAGTATTGGTTCACTTTAAATGGATTTTCTCACTTGAATTGTGCAAGTTGTATATGTGATATACTTTTGTGCACATGATTGTATCATGTTTGATGATACATGCTTATTTGGTTAAGTGTAAAGAACTAAACCATGGTTAAATTGATGATTAGGGTTTTGCTTATTCATTCATTTATTTATTTATTCTTTTTGGAAATTAAAAGGATAAATTGATATGGTGGCTTTCTTTGTATCTTTCATGAAGCTTCATGAAGTGTTGAAAGTTTGACCACTTTTGTCTCCTGCTTAACCCTAACCATTCCACTTAACCATGATTCATTCTCTACACTTAACCATGGTTTGTATATGATAAGAATTCATTTTCTTTTCTATTTCATTATTCTTATGATAATATTCTTTCTTCTTCTTCTTCTTCTTCTTCAAGATGAAGAAGCTTGATTCCATCAATGGTGGTTTGATGAAAAGAGTGAAAAATCCAATTCTAAAGTGAACCCACCTCCTATTTCTTCATCCTCTACCTCCTGCCAAGTAGTATAGGGTGTTTTCTTCACAAGTTTTATGACTTGGTGAAGTGGGAGCTTGATCTAGTGATGCCTCGACGTAGATCATCTTCGGCATCGTAGTCGATGACCTAGCTCGTCCATTTCTCCGATGAAGCCGACGCTAGAGCCTGGGATTTGATTTGGACAGCAAGGGGACTTCATCATGGAGCTATGGAGGTGGAGAACCGGATCTACAAAGGTTGTATTTCCGTTCACTTAGTTAAGTTGTTAACTAGTTTCTTGTTTCGCCTAAAATTCTAGTTAACGATCCGTATTAGGGTTTCTCGGCACTTGTAAAATTTGAAATTGGCATGGTTGATGGCTTGTATGACCTCATTAGTGTGCCTAGGAACCCTACAGTGGTATCAGAGACTAGCTAGAGCCTTAGGCGATGCGTAGACGGAGTTAGAAGTCCGATCGAACCGAAACCCTAACTCAAAAATTGCTCTCTGTACATTTTTGAATTTTATGGATTTTTGAGAATTAAAAATATGCAGAAAAATCAGCAGGAATATCTAAGAGTTACTGTGAAATTCGATTCCCTAATTCCATCAAACCGCCGCGGTTCCGCGGCACGAGCATGGCTCGTGCGGCGGATCCGCGGCCGTTTTGTCTTATCATGCATTGAATTTTGTACAGTAATTATTATTTTGCAGTACTGGTTTTCCTGGGAATTTTTAATATTTATTCAAGAGTTGAATTTTTTAGGGTTGTATTGGGGACTCGGTGTTTCGATCGGATTGTCTAATTTTGTCTGTGTGTTTTTCCGGATAATTTTAGAATATGTTAAAAAGTTCGACCGGATATAAATACCCACTTTTTCCCCTGCCGAGAAATTTCCAATTGTTGGATTTTGCCGTAGTTTAACGACGTTCTAAGTAGTGCAAGTAACGCGATGGTCCCTCTAGAAGACAACAAACCTTAACTCGATTATGTGACCGTCTTGAACTGCCCTTTGAACCTTAGGGTTTGGGGCAGTACGGCGTGCCACATGTGAGGCGTTGGCTTGACCCTTCTACGGCTGGACCGTTGGTACTGAGGCATGAACTGTATGTTTTTAAACTTGTTTCATGTGTTGAGCTGTTTCGGGAAAACTTGGATGTTTGACTGTTCGATCGGAAAGTTTAACATTTTCTATTTATCCGGAATGGGATACAATAATTGGAATTCACAAGTAGTTATGAGATAACTGAATGAATGTTATAAATATAGCAGTTTAGTCTCACTTGATCGGTTGCCACGGAATTTTGATGTGATCAAAAGTCCGTCGCAATCACGTAGCGTACGCGGATACTCGCCGGATAAACTTAATAGACTGCTACATCCCTTAGCCCTGACCAAGTGACTGTAGGAGAACCCCGTCGCCGAAAGCATCCGTTCGGGTGCTTGCGGTAGCGGTGTTCCGCCTTGGTGCACTTCGTCGATGGCGTCAGGGGTGCGGCCGCCTACTGAAGTTTGCGACGAGCATTCGATCAGGATGTCGGGAATCTTGTTGAATTGCCCGACTTGATATTGAAAAGTGTTTTCGATAATGAGACTAAAAGGCTGGGTTTATAATTGTTAGGCATGCGATGTCTAAGGAATTCATTTGATTAGGCATGCAATGTCTATGTAGGTTGCGGATTCCAACTATTGTAGTTTTACACTTTTTTTTCTGCGACCGTAAGTGTAATATGTGATATCGCCGGTTTCGTTGCTATATGTCAACGACAATTGGGATGCGCATATTTACTTACGTTGATGACATGTGATGTTTTGTGTTGCTGGATATGTTATATTGGATCGTCGTGTTTGAATAGCCGGGGGTTTTTATGTGAAATGAGTGTTTTTCCTTTTCATTCATGTAAAAACTTGTATGTAATATTTTTTTATTGGGGCACTTCCAGGTTGCGGAAGATGTCACCCTTTGTATATTATTTACTTTTCCGCACTAGGATAGACCCAAGGAGGGGAGCACAAGTAACCGGGTTCTAGGGTCCAGTGGGAGACCATCTCGAGGAGTTGAGTCCGGGTCTCCTAACTCTAGAATTTGTAGGGTTGCTTGCCGCTCTCGCAGGGGTCTAGGGGTGTGGGTTTGGCTATTCATCACGACCGTGGAATCCGTGTTTTATACTGGCTCGTATTGAAAACACAGACGTCCTAATATATCCAATATTTCATATGATTCTTCTGCTGCGATATCTGTGATGTGATCATGTGATATGTTCTGTGATGGATACTTTATATAGTATATATGACATATTATATAGGCGTTACTTATGTTTTACACCCGCGCTAGCCCTGCCCCGCTCTGCCGTTAGTTACCTAACCTAACGGTGCACGAGAGGACATCGAGGCGAATGCGGATGGCATAAGTGTACGTCGTATTTATCTGTGATGTTTAGGTACTTAAATGATGGGACTTCATTAATATGATTAATGAAAGAAAAAGAAACCTAAGATGTTGTAGAATCGAATTTCAAAAATAAAATAGGTAGCTACAGTTCTTGCTTTGCACAACGGTATATATGATATATCCTGCACCTTATTCGATAAGGAAAGGACCGAGATCCCTTCACCGGGAGTGACTCCTTTAGCAATAACTGGCAGATGCTACACACTCGGTTTGTCTTTTGATTGCTTTTAAAAGTTTTTGCTTTGGACAGTGATATATATGATATATCCCGCACCTCATTCGACGAGGAAAGGGCCGACGATCCCTTCACCGGGAGTAACCCCTTTAGCAAAACTAGAAAAGCATAAAAAACACTCCATTTCAAAATCATTTGATTCTACAACGATATCAAGTTCATTACGCAATAGGTTTTCAGAAAAACCTGTCGTAGCCCTCCGTCATTTCAGATAAGTCCTACTTAGTATTCGTGCTACGTTTGTTGACCTCCGTGAAGGCGTAGTGTGCGGTAGCTAACTAGTATTTATCTGCTTATGCGTATGATGCGGATTGGATTAGGGTAGTCGTGCGGCCTTGTTGACCTCCGTCAAGGATCGTGCGGGTGGGTTTAATTCGATCAAGAAATGACGGGTTGAACTTGACTAGTAGCCTATGGTTTGTTGACCTCCGTCAAGGTCATAGGACGCTAGGGGCAAAATTATCGGGAATTTCAAGTGTTGAAATTTGCAATGAGATTGCATACCTTCTATGAGATAGTTGGATCCCGATACCCGCTGCGAGTAATTGTTACTCCTGGGAGAGTTTTACACATTACAATTAGCCGATCAAGTAGGTGTCTAGAAAGGTGTCAACGGGGTTACGCCTCTGGAAAAACGAGGTTTACATTAATTAGGTTCGTGCGAAAGCACGGGGGACCTCCCTCAAAGTACCGACACTGGCCTGGCTGAAAGATTGGCGAACTTGTAGTGTGTAATTAATCCCGGCTAGTCCTTCCTTTTAGGGTTTGAAGGAAGATTTGATAAAAACAGTGGGAGCCATCCTGATTAGATAAAATAATAACCAATCTATTCTTGCAAGAGCATACGCTGAGTGTTTTCTTCTCTCTCTCTCTCGGTAGCGACCATATCACGCCTTAATCAAGATAATAATACGGATTATTGACCGAACCCGCTTGTTATACTGAGCTAGGGAACGTTGGTCCCGCTCTAACTTATAATTGTTATAAGACAGAGCAGGAATTAGGGGAATACCAGGATTCCCATGCCGCCCAAACGACGAGAGTGCATGCTGATGCATCATCTTCGGGTGTGTCCATTATATAGAACTATTTCTCAGTGTCCTTTACGTCCTGGGTATATAATACCGGATCAGGATCCCGCATATGTAAAATGTTACATGGGCTGCAAAAAGGTAGAAAAACTGAGAACGGGTGATAAGTTTCATGAGACAGAAAACGGGGCAAGTGTTGCAGCCAAGTCTGTTGGTCACTGTCACCCTGTATTACCAATACATTGATTCTGAACAAATACTATTAGATAACGAACCTGATATACAAAATCATATCAGTCTCTTTATTAGTAAAGAAATGATAAAATTTTGTATTGTTGGATAATGTTTTGAACATTTCCTATATCAAAAGTTGATCGGTTCAGGCACGTTATCTAAAAGCATTGACGTTCTAAATCAAACTACAGTTCCGAGTATGCAGAACACACACAAGAGGATGAGTTCAGAAAAGAACGGATCCTTCTTGAGGTATTGTAGACTAGGTCATATCAATACGATCCGACTAGCTAAGTCGCACATAGATGAATATTTAAAACTGTTTGAATTTACATCTTGTGAAACTTGCCAGTCATGTCACAAAGATAAGATGACCATAGCTCCGTTTACTGGAAGCAGAGAAAGAGTTAGTGAACTCTTGGGATGATACATGTTGATGTATGATAGGTCCCCTGTCTACATATGCCAGGACTGGTTCTTTGTACTTCGTTACATTCTCTGATAATCTCTCAAGATTCAGACATATGTTCCTGTTGAAACACAAGTCCGAACCTTTTGAGATATTCACAGAATATGATTTAGAAGTAGAAAACCAAAACACGGGTATAAGTATTATGTCCTTTGATGAGATCGAGGAGGAGAATACTTGAGCACGGAAATCTTGGATTATTCTAAAGGAGAATGAGATTCTCTCTCAGCATTACTCCTCCGCATACACCATAGCACGATGGTATATTAGGGCAGAGCAATAGCACCCTATGAGATAAGGTGTGCTCTATGATGAGTACTACTGTGTTTCCTATTTCTTTTTGGCAGTTATGCACTTGAGAAGCTGCATACCAATTGAATTGGGTTCTAATCAAATCAGTTGCCTACTACTTCATATGTGATATGGAAAGGGAAGAGCCCATATCTTAAGATGGTTAAGATTTGGGGTTGTCCAGCCTATGTCTAAAAGCAAAATCCGGACAACCTCGAGGCAAAGTCTGTAATGTAGAAATGGAAAGGTTCCAACTATACAAACTGCAGCTGATGATTTGAAAGAACCAAATGATTCAATAGTTACCAGCGAACCTCAGCCTCTCCGCCGATCTAGTAGAGTTCCTCACCTACCTGAGAGATACTACTGTTTCTCTATGACAGTGGGAGCGAGGATTGCATCATGAGATGATGACCCAACAAGTTTCGAGCTGGCCATCAGGAGTGGGACTCTGTAAGAATGGCTGGATGCTTAGTGATCTGAGATGGAATCCTTATATACCAACAAAGTATGGACTTTAGTTGCTTTATCTGAAAGGTTAAATCCCCATCAGGAGCAAGTATATCTTGAGAAGATTACTTGGTGTACATGGAAAAGTTGAGACTTTCAAAGCTGGACTTGTTAAAGGTTTGCATCATTAACCAGGTATGGATCATGATGAAACCTTTTCTAAGGAGCCATGCTTAAGTCCATTCAGATCCTACTTGCCACGGCTTCATACCATGACTACGATATCTGGCGGTTGGGTGTCATGACTGCTTTTCTTAAATGATGTTTCAGAAAAGAGAGTCTGTAAGTACACAGTCAGAGGGCTTCGTAAACAGTGGGAGCAGCGGAAACGTGTGCATGATGGTTTATGTGATAAAGCAGGTATCGCGGAGTTGGAACATCTGTTTTGATGGATTAGTCAAAGAGTTTGACATCATCAAAATGGTAGATGAACCTTGTATAAACAAAAGGTAGTAGGGAGTATGGTGGTGATCCTCGTAGAGTACGTGGATGTCATACTCTTGATAAGAAAGGAGTTTCCTATGCTACGCTCGGTCAATCTCCGCTTATCACAATGATTCTCCATAAAGGATCAAAGTGATACCTCCTAAATCCTGGGTTTTGGATCTATGAGATAGATCTAATTGGATGTTAGGATTCTCACTAGTTGTAGTAAGATGGTATCAAATGATCCTGGGGAGAATCACTGGAAGTGTTCCAGGGTGATAAAGACGACTGAATATCAGTCACAGGCATTGTCTTTACCCTCAGTAGAGGGACGGTATGTTGGAAGAGTTCCAAGCTAGATACCGTGGCAAACTAGACGATAAAGGCACGATACATCGCTACTTAAGATGCTACCTAAGATGCAGTCTGGGTGTATATTTGTTCATGAGATGAACTTAGTTCCTCCCATTGTGTGACAATGGAGTTGTGGCTTCTGCCAGGGAACGCCCGTCCCATCAGTGATCCAGACATATTCTAAGGCAGTATCACCTGATCATAGAGATGGTTGATCTCCAGGGTGATCGAGGTCAGGAGAGTAGACTCAGAGGAAAACACGGCGGATCCACTCACGAAGGCCTATTCCCAGAGAGAGACTTTTATGGGATGGTTGCGTATGAGATACTACAACCACTGCGACAGATGACCCTAGTGCAAGTGGGAGATTGTTAGTTATATGTATGCCCTAGAGGCCATTACTATACATAGGATGTATATTGTAGTGGATGCTTGGACATATATAGGGAGGACTTTCTTGCTCGACATGATAGTATGCTATCTGGTTGCTCTTTACCTTAACGTGTACACTGATTGTCTCTCTGTTACATGTTGGTAAAGCCCTTAGGATGTGTACTTGACTACCTGGACTATGATGCGGATCATACTAGTGGGGACATGGTAGTCCATAAGTACATCCTTCAAGGTCCCTAGTCGTGGGTATATCGAGACGGGGCATCAATATACCAGAGTAGACTAGCGTATACCTTCTCGACCCATACAGATGGGCGATGGATGATCCCATATCCATTGGTGTTTGACATCAGAGATGATATACGGGTGCTCAGTGGAGACTGGGTACACTGGACGGACTCGCCGAGAACTCCCAGATGGTATTATACCTTACGTCAGATGGCGGTTCTCTGGTGACACTGGTACAGAGTAGTCTGTTGACCCGAGATCGTTATAGAGTCTTGTGTGGTTCCCACTGTGCTTTGATTTCCACCTTACCATGTCCAAGAGGGCATGCAAAATGGTGGTTTTTGGGTACAGTGCCGAATCACATGGAGGCAATGAGCGATAGGAGGGGATTCGTCTCTCCCGGTATAGGGAGTTGATGTTGCGCTGTGTTCGATTGGCTATAACCAGAAATCCCTGGCCAGGGTTGCTGAGATTTACTGGTAAATGTTACCAGTAGTTTCTCGAACTGTTATAGGCCTCATATCGACACGACTTATCGAGCTATTGGGGTCAGATGTTTACCACCCCTAGGCGAGATATGCGACATATCATACGAACAGACCGGACTGTACGGTAAGTGTTAATGGTTGGATTCACAGGAGTGTGAGCGGGCTTGCTCGTCGATCTTCTGATCGCTCAATACCCGGGTGGCCGTTATGTTTAGCAGACCGCTTTCGGCTTGTGGGTGTTTGATATGATCATCACCTGCTGTCGGCGTATTGACGAGTCTTTAGAGTCCTGCACAGAGGTTTCTTGGCTCAAGCGAAACGAAATAGGAGCGCATATGAGATATGTGCAGGACCGAGAATAATGCGTGTATGTGATACCGTATTCCATTCTCGCGATGAATGTATCGAAAGGTTGTATGCGATATAACCTAGTTATCGAATCATGGATTGATTCGGTAAGCCGATACATAGGATACTAGTCGGTTATATGCGATATGACCGGATCGTTAAATCAAGTGTTGATTTAATGATTTAATGTATAATTATATATTTGATATATTACTTTGCATTAACTAGTATTGGTTCACTTTAAATGGATTTTCTCACTTGAATTGTGCAAGTTGTATATGTGATATACTTTTGTGCACATGATTGTATCATGTTTGATGATACATGCTTATTTGGTTAAGTGTAAAGAACTAAACCATGGTTAAATTGATGATTAGGGTTTTGCTTATTCATTCATTTATTTATTTATTCTTTTTGGAAATTAAAAGGATAAATTGATATGGTGGCTTTCTTTGTATCTTTCATGAAGCTTCATGAAGTGTTGAAAGTTTGACCACTTTTGTCTCATGCTTAACCCTAACCATTCCACTTAACCATGATTCATTCTCTACACTTAACCATGGTTTGTATATGATAAGAATTCATTTTCTTTTCTATTTCATTATTCTTATGATAATATTCTTTCTTCTTCTTCTTCTTCTTCAAGATGAAGAAGCTTGATTCCATCAATGGTGATTTGATGAAAAGAGTGAGAAATCCAATTCTAAAGTGAACCCACCTCCTATTTCTTCATCCTCTACCTCTTGCCAAGTAGTATAGGGTGTTTTCTTCACAAGTTTCATGACTTGGTGAAGTGGGAGCTTGATCTAGTGATGCCTCGACGTAGATCATCTTCGGCATCGTAGTCGATGACCTAGCCCGTCCATTTCTCCGATGAAGCCGACGCTAGAGCCCAGGATTTGATTTGGACAGCAAGGGGACTTCATCATGGAGCTATGGAGGTGGAGAACCGGATCTACAAAGGTTGTATTTCCATTCACTTAGTTAAGTTGTTAACTAGTTTCTTGTTTCGCCTAAAATTCTAGTTAACGATCCGTATTAGGGTTTCTCGGCACTTGTAAAATTTGAAATTGGCATGGTTGATGCCTTGTGTGACCTCATTAGTGTGCCTAGGAACCCTACAACTGCTGACCCTCCTGGGATGAGAGCTGAACGACTGTCCTCGTCCTAAGCCTCTGCTACTCCCGCGACGGTCACGAAATCTGTCTCGACGACTAAGCCTCTGTCTCTGGGCTGGTACACCGGTACGATTCCTCCACTGTTCCGGAACTTTCAAAGTCTCTGGAATACGTGCCTCGTTAACTGGAGCTGCATCCACTGGTGCTATGTAGGTGACGGACTGCTGCATGCTGATCACAAGGAACAACTGAGTAACAGGGGTGACAACCACCTGTCGCTGCGCTCTAACGGCCTCAACCAATGAGCTCATCGTCTGGGGCAAGTCCTGCATCTCTGCCACAAGCCTAGCGAGCTGATCTGTCGAAGGCGGATCCGTCTGCACCTGTGCAACTAGCGTGCCATCCTGGTCGGTGCTCGTCTCACCCGAACCAACTCTGACCTCGGCCCTCGCTGCATCACCCTGAGTCCCCATAGTCATCTGCGGCAAAGCTATAAATAAGATTCGATAAGAACACGGAAATCGAATCATAAGGATATGAATCATCAAAGAAGGAATTTCAAGCAATGTACTTAGGTCACTTTGGCGGAGTACCGCATCATGAGCATGCTGCAGACATACACACACTGTGTTACTCTGCTTAAGCTACCTACTCCATCATACCAAGGTCATCCTACACTCCGAAAGGTAAAAACCTAGCGCTCCGATACCAACTTTTTTACGACCCGAAATCGGCACGTGACGGACTTAATACTACGCAACGTCTAAAGGAGTAACGCAGTAAAAGAAAGCCAAAACCCAGAAATCTAAACCATTAAAAAAAGACACAAAAAGATAATAGAAGTTTTGAAACATTTGAAATCACAACCCAAATTCTTTAAAAGTCCAACTTTTCTTTCTTTAAAATTTTGGCAGCACCTCCTTTATAAAAACTAGCCCCGAAAATGGGTACAACATAAATATAAATAAAGAATCCCCAAACGGGAGAAAATACGCGCCCAAAGGCGGAATACAACCACCACACCAAATATACGACGCCGTAGCGAAGAAATAAAAGACAATAGAAAGAAAGCTGTATAAAAGGCAATAAATCACAAATAATATACAATATCGTCCTCACCAAGTCTCTAAGTCAACATGAAAATATAGTAGATGGAGAGTACAAGGATACAACGAATATACAATACAAAAATACGGATAACCATAAAAACCCACCTAAGCAAAACTGCACACTATGAGCTGAAGCGGTATCCGTAGCAAAAGATGATCAGATAGATGAATAGCCTGCCTCGACTACTCTGGGGAACACCGTGCAAAACAGCTGTGGCACAACGGGGGTGAGTTGCCAACTCATGAATAGTAAATAACATATGCAGGTAATCGCAAGTATGCACGTACAACGTGAATCTAAGATATGCAATTAACAGCAATGACAGGTCATATGAATGCAATAATCATGAATAGTACACTAGCAGGTACAACTAATACATGAAGCAATAATATGACAATCAGTATGCAATAATCATGCAATAATGATATGAAAATGTTTATATATGCAACAATCATGAAAGGTACACTAACAGGTACTACTAATACATGAAGCAGTGCATAAACAATAAATGTGAGGTATAGAGTGAAATATGTCATTTCCACGAAATCCTAACATCGTGGTAGGATCACAATCCATCAAGATAATCAAAATCCCAATTCCTCAAATCAGCCCCCAAATTGGCTCTCATATCATATAAGTCTCACAACTCCTCAATATACAATATCGAATAAATCTCCTATATCCTGAATGTACAAAACCAAGTGAGTCTCGTATATCCTTTATCAAATCTCAAGTAAATATCATATGTCCTAAATCCAATATTAAGTGATTCTCTTGTAACCTAGGTATATCTGCATGAATAAATATGATGAGTATCTAAATTGATATCAATACACATATATTAGCGTCCCATTCCACTAATATTGGTGTAAGGGCATATATAACAGCGTCCTAATCCACTGTTATATATACATATGAATAAAAAGAAATATCATGAAACCAAAGTGTCAAGCATCGACACAGAAATACTGATCTATCTGGTGCTGTCACCAAGACAAGCACCATGATAGGTATGTATCATACGCTATATCGAAAGCTCGAGTGCCTAGCTCTGACCCTCGCCTTTCGACGTATCCATACGTACATGACTCCCGTCGGTATCCCCATGATAACCGCCGAGTCATAGGTAATGTCACCGGACGGTATGGTTCCTCTGCCGGGCTCATCGGCATGGTGCATCGACATCCCTTTCTTGCCCCGGGGTACCTTCGGGCCCCACCATGTACTCTCATACGGCATCTACGCCTCCTCGTAGGGGTATATATATATCAGAACCGATAAAACTCATGGTGGATACTGAAATATCCTATCAAGGGAAACCGGGTTTTTCAAATAATGCATAATTTCATGAACTCACACGGTTCCCAAATCCAGAAAACATCATGAAAAATCCATAACTCAAATGCGAAAATCCATGAATATAATATATGCGACATAACTGAAATGTAAGCATATAAAGGAAAACCGCAAATTAACTGCAATAAGTTAAAATGAAATATCATGTGGTTCCTATTTTATCCATTTCTAAATAACATCAAGTAAAGGTAAATATGTTGCTATAACTGATATATGTGTAACATACAGGTATAGCAAGGTATAGGTATCTAAATGTCATATGCGATAAGAAATATGAATCAATGTCACAATGTCCCTTACCAAGCAATATCTTATCTATAAGTGGTTTGTGCGTGACATGCCAATTATTAACGGTGTGTGTAGCATAAAATCAGTGCTCGTGCAACATCAGTCGTCAATAATATGTGCAGTGTCCTAAGGATACTAGTCCAAGCACAACAATATCTAAATAGTAGGGTAAATGCGCAATTCTAAATATGACATAGAATATGCGACAAAGGTAACATCTCTAGCCCAGACGCATAACGCCAAGCGGGCGATTCCCCTGTAGATGTTAAATCTACTCACCTGGTCGCGTGCTACACGTAGCCGACCACCTGCTTCCCTTTCTTTGCTGCGGTCGATGTACCCGCCTGCGAACCTGGAAATTACACAAAGAATCTATATAAAAGCAAAATATCCAGCAAAACGCGATATCAAAACCAAATGAGAAACTCGCGTCGCGGACTAAACGCTCGTGTGCACGATACACTGAAACGTGTGTATACGCGTCTGAAACCACCCCGACACGTCGCAACACGCTGGATCACAAGACACACTCACGTATCGCGCGTATCGCGCAAACAAAACGTACTAGAAAAACGATATATTGTCCCAGATTTTGATACAGGTGAAATCATACAAAATTGCACATGCCAAAACACTGGAAAACACAGCAGACTACTCTAGCCAAAATCCCAGCACCTATCTCCCCCATCTAGCCGCAATTTGCGGCCAGAAAGAATAAAATTGCGGCCTAGGTGTGGGGTTAGGGGCTCGTGCTTGGTGTGTGTAGTCTAGACCTAGTATACATGCTCCAGTTTCCTCAATTTTTCTCTGAAGGAGCCGGGTCACAAGCAGATTACAGAAAGCTACAATTTCACTTTAAAACCATAAATTTTGCACAAAAAGGAAACCTAGGGTATTTTGGTGAAATCTAGGGTTAATATCAGTTAAAGTGGCCCTAATAACACTTAACTAGGCTAGGCTAACCAATAAAATCATCCCCTAACCAAAAGTCCACGGATTTCCCCATAATTAGCACAAAATCACACATTTTACACTAACCGAAGCTATCTACACATAAGTTTAGCAAGCTAGGAATTCAAGCCTAAGAAGTATGCCTCACTTGACCCTAGGCACAAGGAGAAGGAGAAGGAGAAGAGGAAGAGAAGAGCTGCTGCAGTTGCTGGGGTTGCTGCTAATGCTGCTGGAGCTGCTACTGGTTCTGTTGCTGGTGCTGCTCCATTCTGTTGCTGTTGCTGCTGCTTGCTGCTGATGGTGTTGCTGCTTCCTCTGCTGCTGCTGCTGAGTCTTCTACTGGTGTGTGTGTGTGAGTGTGAGAGAATGAGAGAAGTGAGAGTGAGAATGAGAGCACAAGTCCAAACCCCCCTCTCTCTTCATTTAATGAGCATGGCTCATGCCATGAAGCCCATACTCTCTCTCTCTCTGCCAACAAAAGAAGAAAAACCTTTTCATTTTTAAAACAACCATACAAAATTTAAAACCCAAAAACACCTAATACAATTATTAAACTAGATTAAGGAAATGGTTAGTCCACCATGGTTGCTAATCATGGTTTAACCCCAAATTAAATCCTAGTTTACATGCACAAGTGTGTGCAAGCCTAGGAAAATTCTAATAAAATATTCATTAAATAGGATAAAATATTTGAAAATCGATTTGGTAAACTTTTTTATTAAAAAACCATATATTAAAATATAATTAGCCACTAAACACATCCTAAGGTGTTACAAGTTCCTCTTCAAATCTTGTAGTCTTTGAGTGTGTTGTTACTAATCATCGATTAAATAAAAGGTGAAAAATTTTGATCTTGCTTTTCTTTACATTTGAGCATTATGAAGAGTTATCGATTCTTGATTGTTATCTTTTTCATGATGTTTGAGTAAAAACTCCGCTTGTGGAGGAATCGCGAAAATAGGTAGATGGTGATGACTAAATTCTTGAACGATTCTTAAGTCTTATGAGTTTTGTAAACTTTAGAAAATTAAATCAACGACGACCTAGTTTTGAGCAAGATGCTTTCTTGAATGTTCTCGCTCTAAATTAGAGATCAATGATCGATGATTGAATTTCCTTGAGGCTAGAATTTGAGTGCTAATAAACGAAAGGACAAGAGATGATGATGAAGAAACCATAGTTTCTTCAATAGATCCCTAAAGCTCGTTGATTGTCATCGATCTAGCAACAAATCTTCAATAGACAAGAATTTATAATCATAAGTATTCATCATCACTATCGATTGGATTGATTCCTACAAGCCTCTTTACAAATCTTGATAATTCAAACAATTTGGGAACATTTCTTGATTCTTGATTTTAGATCTTTACTTTCTTTAAATTTCTTGAAAATAAAAACTCATAAATCTTGAATCAATTTTATTGCTATTTCTTTTATCTTTTAATTTTCGACTCAACTAAAACAATAACGAGCAAATCACACTTTCTCAGTGGACGATCCGCATTCACCGACGAAACTACAATAGACACCGTCAGTTGATTGCGGTATAAATTTCTTTGGTTGTGAAACATTCTAAACACACACGGAAATGATTCAATCATCATGACCCGGAAATGGCATGTGACTGGCACTTGAATCACTTGATGTCTATAAGACCCCACTGTAATCCAAGTAAGCCAAAATCCCAGAAAACTAAACCTTTTTGGGAAAATAGTGGAGGTGAAGTTTTGAAATAATGGTATAATGAAATCAAGTTCTTTCTTTAAATGCATAAGTAATTATATATGAAAATACAAGTGGATTATATACTATAGTTGAAAACATTTTCATCATTTGAAATTTGGGCATCACCTCCTTTGAAAATTTTGAACCAAAACCAATACATAGCAATAATAGTAGGCATCCCCAAGCGGGAGCTAGCTCTTCACTGAATTGGCGGAAACAACCACACGAATACAGATATACGATGCCAAAGGCGAAGATCAAAAACAGAAAAGAAAGTAAAGAAACCAAAACATCATCAAGGAAACCAGAAATAAAGAATAAATGCATATTCATGACTCTAGGTCTGAAAAATATACAATCTGTGGTTTCTAAGTCTACAAAATATACATAGTCTGGTTGATAGAGCTTTTAACTAGATACAACTGAATAAATATACAAGTACAAATGGTGGTCACGATGCATGTGTACCCCACCCACCAAAGCAAATCACCCAGAAGAAGACGGTGTGCCAGCAAGCCACTACTGAATCCGTGCGGTCAAACCTGCAAGAAAACTGTGGCACAACAGGGGTGAGTTGCCACTCATGAGTAGAAGACATCACCGGGTAGAAATCGAATGTATGACGATCTCCTAAGTCATACAGTGATATAATAATAATAGCGTCAAGTGGTAACAAGGGTGATAGTGTAAACTTAAGTATAATACTAATATAATCGT
This sequence comes from Agapanthus africanus, assembly GCA_030015575.1. NCBI lineage: Eukaryota > Viridiplantae > Streptophyta > Magnoliopsida > Asparagales > Amaryllidaceae > Agapanthus > Agapanthus africanus. The sequence goes on from CM057341.1 coordinate 564,369,200, forward strand.
GTTCGTGTTATGATGTGGTATCATGTCATCTGTATCATATATATGTGTATAGGTATATCATCCAACGTGTGTCCATCAACGACACACCAAATCAACATAAAAACCTGAGTGCCCAGCATCGACACTCAAAAACATCATAAAAACCGTGTCTAGCAGCGACACATAAATCCTCATGTCTCGGGCACCGTCTCATCGGATCGGCCCTCAAATCCATCTGATCATACGACTCCGGTCGGTATCCTCTGGATATCCACTGAGCCAAACTATCATCGGTCGGTAGTGCTCCCCTGCCGGGCTCAACGTCTCTTTATACGATCTTCTTGCCCCGGGATACTGTATCGGGTCCACCATGTTCCCGCAGACGGTGCCTCCTCTCTCCTCGAATCGGGTATATACATAGCTTAGAACCGAGAAAACTCATGGTGAACGCCACATATCATATCAAGAAAAACTACGTTTTTAAAACAATCATAAGTTTTCAAAAATGCATCTGCGGTTTCTTAAATCCAGAAATCTCATGAAAACTGAAATCTCATAATCATGAGCCAATAATGAAACAATGAGTACCGGCACAGAACCAATCTACAGTGCATCACCAGAATGTGTGTGTATGTGTGTGTATATATATATATATAAACATGGCATTAACTAAATAAGAAATACAATATCTAAACTAGCATGTGAGGTAATGAGTACTAAGCAATACTAATAAGCTACAAGTTATTAGGTTATATGATGAAGTAGCGATTTCTAGTGTGTACGTGGCATGGAAATTACAGATGATGAGTGTGTGAGCCGACGAGTATGTGTGTGTGCAACATGCGCGTCATCGGTAATGGTGCATGTGTCCTAACAGATGATATCATATAAGATAAGGAAAAAGAACGTGTATGTAAAAACGCAAAAAGAGAATAATACGAGCATAACAGAAAAAGTAAAAAGTAAACGCAACGGTATAAAATATGTAGCTACATATGAGCCATACAGTTATTTTTTTAAAATAATATGAATCTTTGTTTTTTAGAAATATAGGGGCTACGGTGTTTTTGAGAAAAGATACCATTTAAAAATCCGTAGCGTCCTTTGGGGTTGTCCTTTAAAAATGCATAACGATGCGTTAGTTTTGACAGTAGGTATGGATCTAATTATATTCTAATATCTACTTAAGAGATTAGAAAACTATAATTTTCCGAGTCAAAAGTGATTAGAAGACTATAATTTTCCGAGTCGCTACATCCATCAGTCGGCGATCCAGCCTCACAGTATCACGTACGGTATAATCCATCGTACGACATCCTCAAGTCGAGTGCGGATTGATTGATACATTTTCCGGTGTGTAGTTAGAAAATGTATAGAAATCACAACCAAAAATATTTTGACCGCAATCAATAACGGTGTCGGATGTAGCGCGTTAGCGAGTGCGGATCGTCCACAGGGATTATGCGATTTGTTCGTATTCGTTTTATTTGAATTGAAAATTTAAGAGAAAAGAAAATAAAATGATTCAACATTTAAATCAATGAATTTCAAGAATTGTCTAGATCTAGTCTAAAATCAAGAAAACATTAAAAATCAAGAATCAAGAATTGATAGAATTCCAATCGATTTAAGTTTCAAGAATTGAAGTGAAGCTCGTAGGAGTCGATTAAATCTATAGACGTAAAAAAGACTAGAGATTACTTTTTCTTATCCATTAACGAATTGATGCTAGATCGATGACGATTTATCGAGATTTAAGGATCATGCAAAGAAACTAGGGTTTCCTCATCTCATCCTTTGTCCTTTCGATGAATCTCATTCACAAGCTAGCTTCTAGTAAATCAAACGATCGATCATTGATCTCTAGTTCCGAACGAAAATAATCAAGAAAGCACTTCGCATCGAAACTAGATCATCGATCATTTGATTTTCAAGAATTTAAAAACATTATAGGACTTAAGAAATGTTTCAAGATTTGTAAACTTCATCATCTATTGATTCTTTCAACTCCTCCACGAGCGGAGTTTTACTCAAGCATCATCACAAAGAACACATTCAAGAATCTAGATTGAATCATAATGCTCGAATTAAAGAGATAAGCAAGATAAAAGAATTTCACCTTTATTTATCAACAATTTTGTTACAAATCTCTCGAAATCTACAAGAGTAAGGAACTTGATTGTCGATTTTGGCTTCGCTCGGCTCCTTGAGTCGCGGATCGGCTTGGATCACTTGCTCCGATGAAGTCCGGCTTCGCTTCTAAAGGATTTGAAGGCTTCTTGCTTTGATTGAACTCGAAGATCTTGAACTTTTGGCTTTTTGATTGGATTAGGGTTAGGGTTTTGAGTCACAAGTTGTGTCACTCAACTTGTGGTGAATTTGGTGTAAGAATCAACAACTTTTCAAGTGAAGCCTAGGGTCCCTTTTATAGCCTTAAGAGTGGTTAGCTTCCTTTGTAAGCTTGGATTAGGTTAGCTTCTCTCATAAGCTTGGAGGTTAGGGAGAAGGTTCTAGATTTAGTTAGTTAGGGTTAACTTCCTTCATAAGCTTGGAGGTTAGGGAGAAACTTCTAGGGTTTAAGGTAGTAAGGGGGAAGCTTTCTTAGGAAGCTTGGAGTGTTTAGCTTTGATCAAGGAGCCATGCTGTACTGAAGAAGCTTCTGGAGTTTTCTGGAAATTGCATTGGCTTGATGAGGTGTTCTGAGTGAGGGAATAATTCTGCAGTGAATCTTTGATGACGTAGCTGTCACGTGACCGCGGATCCGCGGCATGGGCCCTATTCCGGCCGCGGATCCGCGGACTTTTGGCTTTCTCTCTGCTTCAATTTTCCTTACATGCTTTGTGTTGACCTCATGGTAGTTTGCTGATATATCTAATCTGATAATGAGTCCTTGATCACTTCCAGATCTCTAATCTTTGAGTTGGCATATTTTTTTATCAGCAATTTGACAATTTTGGCTCGGTTCCTGAAATTTCCTGCACAGACATCGAAACAAGTGTTGTGTTATACAAGGATGATGCAATGCCATGATAAACACTCAATTTCCTTTAAATTGTCGGTTTTAGTATACAACACAGGTAATCTGGTATTTTACGACTGTTTTTCTAATATATGCAATACTTAACCTGAATACCTTTAGATGAATGCGAATGATAGGGAAATTGACGTGTTAAAAATACATTATTTTCGACTGATCAAATTCCCCCAAACTTATTTTCGGTCGTCTCGAGCGAATTGTTTTATTAAAAAGAGAAGGAGAAAATAAAGAAAGAGAAAAACTAACTAGCACACTTTCGTAGGCAACACGATTGCACTGAGCACATGCAACAAGCCTTTAAACCTCTAGGTGTCCCTAGTAGGAGGAGTGTTGTCTCCTGAGGGTTTTTAGGAGATTGCACCCACAAAATCCAATAATAAAAGGAAGACCGTGAATATTACATTTAAAGATAAGAATTGTAAGAGAAAAACTTTGAAAATTAGGGTTTCCAACTACACTAGCTTTTCGGTTGGCATGAGCCCTATCTTAATAGTCATGAAAAGATGTCAGAAATCACATCCTCCCTCAATAAAACATCGTCTTTATTCTTCATTCCCATCTGTCTTCCAAACATCGATCATATAACCCTACGTGTGTGTGAAGAACATCCCTACACCCGGAGAATTCAATTCAAGCTATCATACTCTTGTCCATCTGCCTTAGTACTTTTTATTTAATGAATATTTAGATGAATTTTCTCACACACTTTCATGCGACTGTTAATACTTCTTGAGGTACTAGCCGACCAATTACTCATATGCTTTCTTATTAGGTGTTTTTCCTCGTCTTGCACCACCTAAGGCTTAGCAGTGACTCCCAGACCAGTTGGTCTAAGGCACTAGGTGAAGAGGCACCCTCGCTATATTTTTTTATTGCTGCCTTAGCGATAACAAAACCAGTGTTCATTTTTCTCACCATTTTATATTTTATTCATTTCTTTTTTTTTTATTTCCTTCATACTTTTGGCTTTTAGACAAGAGCATTTCAAGGTATCCTTTACTATCCCGAGCTTCAAGACGTGTGTAAGTGCGTATAGTAGGGTATCAACGTTCAAAATGTTTGGCTTCCAGAATAGAAACTATTTTTCAGACTTATTTTTATCCTCAGATTAGTGACTTCCTTCATCTTACTAACCCTTGGGACAACGGCTCATAACTACTTATTACTAGTTCGTTTAAGAAAACTTCTAATTTTCTTGGTTTTTAAAATTTTCAAATCTTTTGGATGTAATTTTTCACTATCTAATCTTTTATTATCTTATTTATGTTCAAATTTATCTTTTTATATTTTCGAAAAATTTTAAAATTTTTATAGGTTTTTCAAAATGTTTTGGGCTTATGCAAAGTATGATGCAAATGACGCGAAAATAAGCACAAACCTTCCCCAAACTTGTTTTCAACAGTGTCCTCACTGTTGCCAACCGCTATATCTACAAAAACCTGTAAGCCTGGAAGGAAATTATTAATGGGGGCAAAATATTTAAGTGAAGATCTTCTCCCAAACTTATTCTTTTCACTCACCTCCATTCAAAAGATGATGCAGTAATTTACAGGAAATGGCGGTGAAACGGAGGAATTTTAATCAAGATAAAATGGCTCCTGTAAGAACAAGAGCTCCTCCGTGGGGTCAGTGGAAAAATACGGCTTTAGTCTATGTCCATTCACTTTGAAAAATGTGCCGTTTTGAACATTTTCTACCTCAACTGCCCCGTGCGGGTATACAGACCGCACAACAAAAAGCCCCTTCCACCGAGATCGTACCTTACCCGCATGAAGGTGTAGTCGTGAATCATAAAGAAGGACTTGTTGACCAGGTGAAAATGTTTTCCTCAAAATGTTTTTATCGTGAAAAACCTTAGTCCGATTCTTTATAATTACAGCGTTATCATAAGCTTCATCGCGGAGTTCGCTTAGCTCATTTAATTGCAGCTTCCGAAAGTTGCAGGCTTGATTCAAGTGAAAGTTGATTTCTTTAATAGCCAACATTGCTTTGTGCTCAATCTCGACTGGCAAGTGACAGGCCTTCCCAAACACGAACCTATATGGAGACATCCCTAGATCGGTTTTATATGCAGTTCGAAATGCCCAAAGAGCATCCGTCAATTTGATCGACCAATCTTTTCTATTCTTCGCAACAGTCTTCTCCAAGATTTGTTTGATCTGTCTATTCGAAATCTCAGCCTGCCCGCTCGTTTAGGGATGATAGGGTTTAGAAATTTTGTGGTTGATTGCGTATTTCCGCATCAAAGTCTCGAAAGATTTGTTGCAGAAATGTGTCCCGTTATCGCTAATGATAGTGCGTGGGTGTCCAAATCGCGAAAAGATGTTTTCTTTTAAGAACTTAATGACAACTTTCTTGTCATTAGTGCGACATGGAATTACTTCAACCCATTTTGAGACGTAATCAACCGCAAGCAGTATGTATAGATTCCCAAAGGAGTTGGGAAAGGGACCCATAAAATCAATGCACCAAACATCAAAAATTTCAACCACTAGGATGGGTTACTGTGGCATCTCATTTCTCCGGGAAATCCTACCCGTGTGTTGACACTGTGTACAGGTTTTGCAATGATCAAATGCGTCTTTGAACAAGGTCGGCCAATAAAACCGCATTGCAAAACCTTCTCCGCCGTCTTTTTAGGACCGAAGTGACCCCCACATGCCTGATCATGACTAAAAGATAGAACACTCTTGAATTCCTTATTCGGGACACACCGGCGAATGATATGATCAGGACAATACTTAAACAGATAGGGTTCATCCCAGTAAAAATGTTTTACTTGGGATAGAAAATGATGTTTGTCCTGTTTTGACCAATCGCTGGGTATAAGTCCCGTGACAAGATAGTTCACAATATCCCTGAACCAAGGTTCATCGGATACGTTCAAGAGTTGTTCATCCGGAAAAGAATCATTGATCGGCAGGGTCACAGGTAGAGAAGAGATGCATGAAAGATGGTCGGCTACAACGTTTTCACATCCTTTCTTATCTTTAATAACAAGATCAAATTCTTGTAATAGAAGGATCCAACGTATTAACCTACTTTTAGCATCCTTCTTCGCCAAAAGATGTTTCAAGGCGGAGTGGTCAGTGTACACAACTATTGGTGAGCCAATCAAGTAAGGCCTGAATTTTTCTAATGCAAATACAACCGCCAAAAGTTCTTTTTCGGTAGTTGTATAGTTAATTTGAGCATCGTTCAGGGTCTTACTTGCATAATAGATCATATGTGGCATCTTTTCAATGTGCTGTCCTAAAACTGCACCAATTGCAAAATCTGATGCATCACACATAAGCTCAAAAGGGTGGTCCCAATCTGGAGACGATAGAACGGGGGTTGTAGTGAGGGAGTGTTTGAGTGAGTCGAATGCTGCCTCACAATCCGAGTCAAAGTGGAAGGTCGTATCCTTGGCCAAGAGAAGAGTTAAGGGTCTAGCAATTTTGCTAAAATCCTTAATGAATCTCGTGTAAAAGCCTGCATGGCCAAGAAATGATCGGATATCCTTAACGCTTTTAGGATGAGGAAGGTTTTGAATGACATCTATCTTAGCTCTGTCAACCTCAATGCCTTTTCGTGAAATAACATGTCCAAGCACAATTCCCTCTTGGATCATGAAATGGCTTTTTTCCCAATTCAAGATTAAGTTCTTCTCTTTGCAACGAGTAAGAACTGCGTCAAGATTCGATAGGCAGTCAGAAAAAGAGTCTCCGAAAATCGAGAAATCGTCCATGAAAATCTCCAAAAAATTCTCGACCATGTCCGAGAATATCCCCATCACACACCGCTGAAATGTAGCGAGAGCATTGCATAACCCAAAGGGCATGCGACTATAAGCAAAGGTACCAAAAAGACAAGTAAATGTGGTTTTATCTTGATCCTTTTTGGTAATGGGGACCTGATTATAGCCACAGTATCCGTCCATAAAGCAATAATACTCACGTCCAGCTAAGCGTTCCAGCATCTGATCAATGAAAGGCAGAGGAAAGTGGTCTTTCCTCGTAGCAGCATTGAGTTTTCTATAATCAATACATACACGCCACCCAGTTTGGGCGCGTGTCTGAATTAACTCATTTGCCTCATTGGTAATAACAGAGATGCCAGATTTCTTAGGGACGACATGAATTGGACTCACCCATTGGCTATCGAAGATTGGGTAAATAATACCATTGTCAAGGCATTTGACGATCTCTTTCTTCACCGCATCCTTCATGATGGGGTTCAACCGTCTCTGTGGTTCTCGGGTTGGTTTGGCATCATCCATCAAGTGTATATGATGTTCTACAATCAAGGGACTAATTCTTTTGATGTCCGCCATAGTCCAACCAAACGCCTGCCTATTTGATCTCAATACTGTCAAAAGTGCATTCTCTTGCTCTGATGCTAGAGAAGCGGATATGATAACCGGTAAAGACTCATTCTCACCTAAATATGCATATTTAAGATGAGAAGGTAAAAGTTTGAGATCTAATGCTGGCGGAGAAATAATAGAAGGTGGGATCATCGAATGATTTTCGGAGTCACAAAGAAGCTCAAAGCCTGTGATAGATACAGACTCGGATGATGATGAGTCAGGAGTGTCGGACTCAAGCGTGGAAAATGTGTCCTCACTAAGATGTGTAAGATCAAACATTGATGTAGTAGTGTCGTCGAGATCTTCAAAGAAAAGTTCATCAACTCCGCAACTTTCGGGAGCAATCTCGTTGACAGAGCACACATCAAGTATATGAGCAAAAGGTTCAGATGGCTGACTTCCAATTTTGTAGATGTTCAGTTCAATTGTCATATTTCCAAATGATAAGTTCATTGAACCGTTTCTACAGTTAATGACAGCATTGGAAGTGGCAAGGAATGGTCGACCCAAAATCACAGGAATTTGACTCCGGGGGTTTGCTATAGGTTGTGTATCGAGAACAATGAAGTCCACAGAGAATACAAATTCCCCGACTTTTATCAACACATCCTCTAGTTCACCCCTAGGTTTGGTGATTGAACGGTCTGCCATTTGGAGAGTGCAGTGAGCTGGTTTCAACTCTCCAATCCCTAGCTGCTCGTAGACAGAGTATGGAAGTAGGTTAACACTTGCGCCTGGGTCTAAAAGAGCACGGTTGATGTTTTTACCCCCAATAGAAATCGAAATAGTAGGACATCCTGGGTCCTTACGTTTCTTTGGTAGCTGTGGGATAAAAGCAGTGCTAATATTATTAGACATGAAGACCTTCTTTGGCACTTGAGTCTTCCTCTTCCTAGTGCACAAGTCTTTAAGAATTTTCTCATAAGCGGGGACTTGTTGAATAGCATCTAGGAGAGGGATGTTGATGTTAACCTGTTTGAACATTTCCATAACTTTCTCCATATGTGGACTCGATTTGTTACCCCTTAACCGATTCAGATAAGGAGCTTTAGCAATAAGCGCTGGGTCCATCATAGGAGAAGGTGGTGTGTGTAGACGTGATCCCAGAATAGGAGTGGGGATCGTCTATGGTGGACTAGAAGAGGGTTGCTGAGGTAATGAGCCTTATGGGAAACGGAGAATAGGCTCGTGAGAAGGCGGTGGGGGTAGAAGAACAAGAATCAGAAGTAAAAGTGTGTGTGTGTGAGGAAAGGTCTCAACCGGCGTGTTATTGATAGATTTCTCAGTATCATTAATCTCTTACCCAACATGATTATTCAGCACTCTTCCTGATCTCAACATTGTGATGGCATTTACATTGTAATGCCCAGGATTCGGTAAGGGTTGAGACGGAAGTTTCCCTTTTTCTCTCGCACTCATTTCGGCTTTTAGTCGTGCAATTTCTGCTTCCATCGATTTTAAACTCCGAGCCTGGAGGTCAGAGTTTTTATCAAATTTATCGTGGGAAGACTTAACTCCAGCCGACATTTGTTTCATGTACGTTTCAAAAGTCCGTTCGAGTGAAGCAGAGAGATCAGTGCCAGTCAACTGTGCAGGTGCATGTGTGTTGACTGGATCTTGAAAGTTTTGTGATTGGTAGGGGTGCAAAGTTAGGTGAAATGGTTGCTGTTGTGGTGAAAGAGCCCTTTGGAAATTATGTTGGTTTGGAACCGTATTTTGATTTTGTTGTTGGTTCCAAGAAAAATTAGGGTGATTCCTCCAACCCTGATTATATGTGGAAGAATATAGATCGTTTCTAGGTCTTTGAAATGCGGCATTGGTATGCTCTTGACCTTGAAACGGAGAATTCAATGGACATTCTTCCATCAAATGAGAAGGATCAGAACAGCATCCGCATACAGTTTTGGGGAGCGACATCGAATTTAGGGAGGCTGCTGAAAATTTATGTTCCATAGCCTCGACCTTCTTTTGCATTGCTGCCATCTCAGCTCGAACACCTATGAAAACATTAATTTGGTGTATGCCACCCCTAGACGATGACTGGTTTACACTCTCCCACTGTAAGGATTTTTCAGCGAACTCTTGTAAAAATTTCCAAGCTTCCCCATCATCCTTGGTCATAAAATTGCCTTGACACATGGCTTCAAGGTTCTGTTTAGTGGTAGGGTTAATGCCCTCATATATGATTCGGCACAGATCCCATCTCGGGATTCCGTGATGTGGACATTGAACCAACAGATCCTTGAAGCGTTCAAAGCACTTCGAGAATGGTTCATTTGGAAGCTGGGTGAATTGATTTATTTCGCTATGGACTCGAGCTGTCTTGTGATTAGGGTAGAATTTCTTAAGGAATGCTGCAACGAATTCTTCCCAATTCGAAATGGAATGTGCGGTAGTGTTATATAGCCACTTCTCGGCTATATCGCACAAGGTAAATGGAAGAAGACGTAGACGCATAGCATCCACAGAAAGTTGTGACGTACCCATCATTGCGCAAACATTTTCAAATTTGGTAATAAAGACATATGCGTCTTCAGTCTCGAGACCGTGATATTTGGGTAGAAGGTTGATGTATTGGGGTTTAATCTCAAAATTATCACCGTTGGCTGGTGGAATGGATAAGCAGGTCGAAAGAGGACCTCGCATAGGATAGCACCCCTCTTGGAGAGAGATGCGGGGTGGATTCTGCGCACCAACGGACGTCGGCAGATTAGTGGTAAAGAAGTTCGATGGAGAAGGATCCATCGATGTGGGTGTGGTGGTGGGTAAAGAAGAAGTAAATGTAGAAATACCGACTTCGGAGTCAATCGGGGGGACGCGGACTAAACGGGCACTAGAATCCCGTGTCCAGCCTGTCTTGCACTAAAGGTTTTAGTACAAGTGGCAGCGTGAATATAATTAGAGAAAATGATGTGATTGGTGTTTGTTTTGAAACATATACGGATTTTTTGAAAAGATGATGCAAATCACAACAAATGCAACAAGCAACCCTAAGTCTAGTGGTCACCTAGGTCAAGGCTCTAGACCGCTCCTAACTGCCAAAAGACAAGTCGCAGGATGAATCCTCCACTGCCTCTTTGTCTCTCCTGTGGCCAGGTAAGTGCCAGGTAAGTGGGAGGTTCTCCACTACATAAGTAGTGGGCCTAATTAAGTAACCACTAGCCTTCGACACACTTGCCTTAGACACCACAAAAGAAACGCGGATAAGCAATGAATTATCCACGGCTTTCTTCTGTCCTAAGTGAGCGCGACGGTCCTTAGAGTCATCTCTAGATTTCTTTTAGTTAATGAGGGTAATGCGGATGCAAGTTTGTGATTTTTTGGGGCTTAGGAAGGGTAATGAACTCCCCACCTAATTTGAATTTGGCCGTGACCCTTAAATTCCGTATTACTATGCAAACAACCAAGAATCAAAACACGCACAATTTTTATTTCTTTTTGCGGCGCAGTGAATTTTGCAAAGAAACCTACAGCAAATTGTTAGTTGGAGCAGATAAGGAAGGAGATAAGAAAGTCAAGATTTTACAGAGCAAATTTCGTGCAGCGATGCCTTGAAGAGACCGCGGAACCGCCGTAGGAGGTAGGTGTTAGCCGCGGAAACACGGTGCTACAGTGTGATCCCTGCACAAAACTTTTTCCACACACTCATGTTCACTTCCTGAGTCCTCTGGAATATTCCAAATATTTTTCCAATTGCACAGCAAGCTCCAGATTTCCTTGCAACAAATCACAACGAATCGTTTAGTGTTTTGCGCTAATTTTGATCTCAAAATTATGATGGAATAAATCTTTCAACTCAAAAAACAAAAACGAACAAATTAGCACACGATCCCCGGCAACAGCGCCATTTGATTAATACGTTTTCCGGTGTGTAGTTAGAAAATGTATAGAAATCACAACCAAAAATATTTTGACCGCAATCAATAATGGTGTCGGATGTAGCGCGTTAGCGAGTGCGGATCGTCCACAGGGATTATGTGATTTGTTCATATTCGTTTTATTTGAATTGAAAATTTAAGAGAAAAGAAATAAAAACGATTCAAGATTTATATCAATGAATTTCAAGAATTGTCTAGATCTAGTCTAAAATCAAGAAAGCATTAAAAATCAAGAATCAAGAATTGATAGAATTCCAATTGATTTAAGTTTCAAGAATTGAAGTGAAGCTCGTAGGAGTCGATTAAATCTATAGACGTAAAGAAGACTAGCGATTACTTTTTCTTATCCATTAACGAATTGATGCTAGATCGATGACGATTTATCGAGGTTTAAGGATCATGCGAAGAAACTAGGGTTTCCTCATCTCATCCTTTGTCCTTTCGATGAATCTCATTCACAAGCTAGCTTCTAGTAAATCAAATGATCGATCGTTGATCTCTAGTTCCGAGCGAAAATAATCAAGAAAGCACTTCGCATCGAAACTAGATCATCGATCATTTGATTTTCAAGAATTTACAAACATTATAGGACTTAAGAAATGTTTCAAGATTTGTCAACTTCATCATCTATTGATTCTTTCGACTCCTCCACGAGCGGAGTTTTACTCAAGCATCATCACAAAGAACACATTCAAGAATCTAGATTGAATCATAATGCTCGAATTAAAGAGATAAGCAAGATAAAAGAATTTCACCTTTATTTATCAACAATTTCATTACAAATCTCTCGAAATCTACAAGAGTAAAGAACTTGATTGTCGATTTTGGCTTCGCTCGGCTCCTTGAGTCGCAGATCGGCTTGGATCACTTGCTCCGATGAAGTCCGGCATCGCTTCTAAAGGCTTTGAAGGCTTCTTGCTTTGATTGAACTTGAAGATCTTGAACTTTTGGCTTTTTGATTGGATTAGGGTTAGGGTTTTGAGGCACAAGTTGTGTCACTCAACTTGTGGTGAATTTGGTGTAAGAATCAACAACCTTTCAAGTGAAGCCTAGGGTACCTTTTATAGCCTTAAGAGTGGTTAGCTTCCTTTGTAAGCTTGGATTAGGTTAGCTTCTCTCATAAGCTAGGAGGTTAGGGCGAAGGTTCTAGATTTAGTTAGTTAGGGTTAGCTTCCTTCATAAGCTTGGAGGTTATGGAGAAGCTTCTAGGCTTTAAGGTAGTTAAGGGGGAAGCTTGCTTAGGAAGCTTGGAGTGTTTAGCTTTGATCAAGGAGCCTTGCTGTACTGAAGAAGCTTCTGGAGTTTTCTGGAAATTGCATTGGCTTGATGAGGCGTTCTGAGTGAGGGAATAATTCTGCAGTGAATCTTTGATGACGTGGCTGTCACGTGACCGCGGATCCGCGGCATGTGCCCTACTCCGGCCGCGGATCCGCGGCCGTTTGGCTTTCTCTCTACTTCAATTTTCCTTACATGCTTTGTGTTGACCTCATGGTAGTTTACTGATATTTCTAATATGATAATGAGTCTTTTATCACTTCCAGATCTCTAATCTTTGAGTTGGCGTATTTTTTTATCAGCAATTTGACAATTTTGGCTCGGTTCCTGAAATTTCCTGCACAGACTTCGAAACAAGTGTTGCGCTATACAAGGATGATGCAATGCCATGATAAACACTCAATTTCCCTTAAAATGCGGTTTTAGTATACAACACAGGTAATCTGGTATTTTACGACTGTTTTTCTAATATGTGCAATACTTAACCTGAATACCTTTAGATGAATGAGAATGATAGGGAAATTGACGTGTTAATACATTATTTTCGACTGATCACGGGTCAATCATCATATATATCATATCATCATATATATTATATCCCGTACGGTATAATCCATCGTACGGCATCCTCGAATCAAGAGTGCGGGTCAATCATCATATATATTATATCCCGTACGGTATAATAGTCGTACAATATCATAAATCAAGGGTACGGATCTATGGTCACGTACATCATTCATCGCATCTAGTCACATGTCGTCGCATGTTATAAATATATATCTCCCAATGTCCATAATATATCATATCATATTATGATGTTTCAATCTCATATCACATTACATAGTCTCGTGACATCGTGTCCGATCATATCGACTCAAATCATTTTAACATGTCATATCCTCATCTCGTGATATCATATCGAAATTATCCTCAAATTTACACGTGTATGTATGTATATATATGTCCATATACATACACACACACACACACACACACACACACATCTTACCAAGTGTGTCTGTGTGTGTGATAACATATTTACCAATGGCTCAAGGCTAAGAAAAATAAGAGCTAAGGGTATATCTTCCTACGAGTACACTTATGATATCTTGTAGTCTCCTAGAACCCTATTCTCTAAGTATACATATCTAATATTGAAATATATATATATATATATATATATATATATATATATAAGTATCCTATTACTACAGTTGCGGGGGTGCTATACGCCATCCACCCGACTTCCCCTGTAGATATACATCTATTCACCTACTATTCTTGCTCTAGCCGAAGTTGATGAACGCCTTGTTCTCCTTTATTGTCCCGAAAGTCCATGTAAAGGTACCAACAGTTCAACGCGTATCGTATCGACATTAAAAATCAAGCCCGAAAACCGATATGGCAAGCGAGGCGTATGAAAGTGTTTGCTAGCACCGTGACGTGGTTTAAACGGGCATCACACATGCAATTTTCAAAAATTCATGGTGCTAATGAACACTTACCAAGATCTAACTAGAATATTAGGGTTTTACTATGATGATATGATAAAACTATAAGAAGGGAAGGAGGCTACAACCTTTGTAGACCATGTCCTTCTCTTTTAATATTCCGGATTGTAGTCCACACGACTCCACTAGGCTCCACTTGAAAGGTGAACGAACGTCCTCCGATGACCTTCATGCCGAAAATGATCCACCAGAAGTCCGCCAATCGAAGCTACCTCTTCACTAAACTTTTTAGTGAAGGAAACACTCCACTACAAAGTGCTAATCTAATATGGGATGGTGAAGTAGGGATTTTGTTTGCTCACTAGATATTATACAAGCTCCATGGTTCACATCACATGTGAGGGGTTGGAGCTTGAAGCATCAAGAGGAAGAAGAAGAAGAGAGCTAGAGAGCTCATGAGCTCATATGAAGAAAAATGAACTCAAGAAGAAGCTAAGTGTAGAATGGCTAAGGTTCACTTATTGAAGCATTCATTTTATTCAATAATAAAATGAATCCATGCTTCAATAGTGAAGTAAGATGAATATAATATTCATCAAGCCATGCTTCACCCCATTCTCCAAATTATCCACCTCATTTTTCCATTTTCTCAAAATAGAAAATACACCATGCTTCATTATATATATATATATATATATATATATATATATCATATATATATATATTAATACATATATATAAAGAAAATAATTAGTGAGCTAATAATATTAGTTAATATATAAGTATATCAAATATAAATATATTTCATATTATTAAATCAACACTTGATTTAATAATCCGGTTATATGATATATAACCGACTAATATCATTTATCTGTATATCACATTATCAAATCAACACTTGATTCGATAATCTGGTTATATCACATATAACCTGACTGATAACAAATAACCGCCAGATTAGAATACGATATCTCATACTCGTATTTAATCAGGCCTTCGCACATATCAACATATGTGCCCTAATTCGTTTCGCTTGAACCAGGAAACTTCTGTGTGGGACTTTAAAGATTCATCAATACGCCAGCAGTAGGTAATGATCACATCAGTCACCCAACAAGCCGTCAGCAGTACTAGTTGGACGTAACGGCTACCCAGGTATTGAGCGATTAGAAGATCCACAAGTAAGCTTGTCCAAACTTCCATGAAGCCTATAGGTAACACTTACCGTACAGTCCGGTCTCTTCGTTTAATATGTCGCATATTGAGTCTGGGGTGGTATCGTCAGACCCCAATTGTTGGATATAGTGCCCTCAAAGTCAATTATTGGATCGCAGGTACGTGATTGCAATGATTGAGGGAGGACCTATACCGGTAGTACAGTCTTGCTCGAGATGATAGTATGCTATCTGGTTTGTCTTTATCATCGTTTACATGCTTTAGTTCACTATTGCATGTTGATAGAGCCCATAGGATTCTTGCTTGACTACCAGCAGTATGATGGCGATCATATACGTGGGAGCTGGGGTCTATAAGCACATAGTTAAAGTGTCCCTAGTCGTGGGAGTTTCGAGACAGGGCATCGATACTCCAGAGTAGATTAGTGTATACAGTCGAGACCCCGACAAGGGGCGATGGCCGGTCTCACAAGCCATTGGTGTCAGTTGGCTCACCTAAGATCTATACAGGTGCTTATTGCGTTATGAGTACACCGGACAGGACTCGCCGGGAACATGCTAGTTGGTATTATACATATCATCAGATAGCAGTTCCCAGGTGACATATGTACATGTTAGTCTGTCGACCTGAGATCGTCATTTGTCTCGTGTGAGTTCCCGCTGTGCTTTGATTACTACCCTACCACGGCTCAAAGGAGTTGTGCAAACAGGTTTTAGTTGGGTACAGTCCCGAGCCACATGGAGGAAGTGAGCGGATCTTCAAGGATTCGTCTCTCCCGGTATTGCGGGTGAGATCGTGCTGTGTTTAGGAGAGCCATTACATGAAATCCCTGACCAGGGTAATCGAGATTTACTGGTAGGTACTCCAGTAGTATCTCATGGTGTTCTGAGCTTCTCTCCGACACAACTTATACCGCTATTGGGGGTCTGACGTTGACCAGCCCCTTAGGCCCTATATGCGATACTCATAGACGAACGGACCGGACTGTACGGATATTGTCACTGTCAGGCTCAGTAGGGTTTCTGGATGAGTCTGCTTATCAGCTTCCCTTCCGTTCAATACATAAGCAACCGTTACGTACAGCCAGTACCTCTAACGTGCTAGTGGTTATACCCAGTGCCAGTGTATTGATGAGTCACTAGAGTCCCCCAATGACAGTTTCCTAAGTTCGGGCGAAACGTTGTAGAGGCCGTATGGATATATGGTGGGGTTCGATCATGATCGGACGGATAATGCTAGCGGGGTTTGGTTTAAGCCGGATCCTAGTATTATAGCGTAGGAATATTTTCGTCTCATTGCATTTGTATTCGGCCGGAATACAAATGCGGGTATGTATTTACCGTTGAGGTGTAATCTCGTAATTCGTTACGGGATTATTTTGGGAGTTGCCAGTTTTCTTTTTCTGTCTTAACTTCACCCTCTATGTTTAATACATGTGAGCATTGATCATTGACTTTTTTGCCCTGACCTTTCTTCTTCCCTACCCTTTCCTAGTGATTGCTTTAAAGAGGCATGGGTCTTTTGTGATCTAAAGGGGTTCTTTGCATTAAGTGTTTTTGTTATAAAAAAAAAGGGAGGGGTTTTGTGTGGTGGCTGGGGCCTCAGCAGTTGCTGGGTTTTCTTTGCTAAAGGGGTTGCTTTCATTTTCTTTTTTTAGAACACAACACACACTCCACAAAAAAATTCCTAGAGCACTTGGTGTGCTGTTTTTGGCCGAGCCCCATTTCAATTCTTTGCTTGATTTCTCATATGCTCACATTGTTCTCCCAAATGGCAACTCCAATTTACCTCCACCCAATGCTTGGGTATCTTGAGACAGCATATTCCACACACTCTCTACTTCATTCTTAGACATGTCGGCTAGCAAACTTCATGTCCGAGTTTCCTCGGTTCGAGGTGGGAGCCCGTATAAAGATTTATAGATGTGGTGCTACTTTGATGGGCATGATCGGGGAGCGGACTTCGTCAATGCAGCAGCGAGGTGTTTGTCGCGGAGATTGAAGATCGAAGGACATGGATCGATCGGTATAATTTCCTAACTCCTTTGACATTTAGGTAGTTTACGGTTAATGGAAAGATCCGGGTATTTGGGCTGCGGTAGCGTCATGTTTTGATAAAAATTTTGTTCTGCATTTGGCGTCGGTTTGAAGGCCGGGCCGCCGCCGCATCCCAACATGGTATTAGAGACACGCCATTAACCGTATATTAGCTTGTTCTAACATGTTTAAAAGCTCGATCGGACAAAATTTCCAAAACCGCATTTTCAAGTTCAAAGTTTCTGTCGAATTTTTTTGTGGTCTAAAAATTATTTTGAGTATTTCAGAAAATCAGGCAGGCTTTTATAAGACAACTGTAAAATTTTGGTAGCACGTTCCCTCTGTAGCGCCCGGAACCGCGGCCGTACCCACGTGTTGGCCGCGGTTCCGCCGCAGTTTTGAGTTTTCAGTGCACTAAATTTTTGCTTTGGGTATTTAACTTAGAATTGGGGTTTCTGGAATATTTTGTTTGGGCCCAGATTTTATTTTGAGTACTTGATTTGTACTTGGGGCCCACTTCGGGAAGTTTTGTCGATCGAGATTTTAAATGTGTTAGTTTTGCAGTGCCTTACATTTCTATCTGTGACCGTGAATGTCATTTGATCGGTAAATCTTGTCTAATCGCTATAGTCCTTTTAGAAGGATTTGCGAACGTGACATTCACGTTGATATTCTGTGTTGTGCTGTGATATTGCGGATTTGTCATGGTGGATAGTTCCTGTGCAATGGTAGTGCTGTTTGGATTTATTTCTACGTTTGATATTGCGGGGCGAGCGTCCAACATGTGGACTGCCGTCACTGCCTTTTTGTATATTATTCTTTTGGGGCACGACCGGGTTGAGAACGATGTACCCGTTGTATATTATTTTATTTTCTGTACGAGAATTACCCCACGGTGGAGTGCACGGATAGCCGGGTTCTAGAGGGAAACAGGCTCGCATCTCATGGCCTTGAGACGGAGGGGGCTTCACTCTAGAATTGGCAGGCTATTCGCCGCACTCGTAGGGGGTACAGGTTGACCCAAGAAGGGGTGCTCAAGTTACCGGATTCCGTGAAGTGCTGGGTGGTCCATTCACTTTGTTGAAGGGGGCTGCCTCGCTTCAGGTTTTGGCTGGTAATTTGCCACGCTCGTAGGGGTCTAGGTTTCATTGAACATGCTATCCACATGACCAGGGGAACGTCGAGTTTCATTTGCGGCTCTATGAAACCCGGGGATCCCAGATTATCTGTTTTGTTCTGTGATGCTTATTACTTTTCTGTGATGTTGCATTTATCATACCTGGAGCGATTATTATATATTGATATATATACTAGTAGATGTTGTATATGTTTTGCACCCGCGCTAGTCCAGTCCCCACTCTGTCGTTAGTTAAGTAACCTAACGGGTGATGACGGGACCCAGTGGCGAATGCGGATGGCATATACGTACATTTTATTTTCGTTCTTTTGTGGTGTGATCAATTGATGGGACTGCGTTGATTCTTATCAATGCAAGGAAAACAAACCTATATATGATGTTGTTGGAACCAATTTTTCAAAAGCTGTTATTACAAGGGCGTTCTCTTTTGTTTTGCACAGTGGTATTCGGTTATGAATATCCAGCACCTCATTCGACGAGGCAAGGGCCGAGATCCCTTCATCGGGAGTGACCCCTTGGACAGAGGTTTGCGTCAGGGTAATAACTTCACTATAGTCGATTACTTTTTGCTTTGCATCGTGGTATTCAGTTTGGAATATCCTGCTGTAAGTCTACGGTAGAGCCCCGGCCGTCTGTCCGAGGACAAAATGCGGAAACAAAAACTTTTCTTAAACTTGAAACTGGCGCTAACGCACACTATAAACCCGGATCGAACCATTAACCTAGAACTAGCAACTAGAGAAAGGGTTGGAAAGCTATACCGATTGATCTGTGTCCTTCGGTCTTTGGCCACCATCCCAAGCTCCTCGCGGCATCTCCGGTCCCGATCTCCTCGTCGGAAAGCGCACCACATCTTCGTGTCTTTTTACGGGCTCCCGCTTCGTCCAAAGCAACTCGGGCACGAAGTTCGCTAGCCGACGTGTCCAAAGCGAAGTAGAGAATGTTTGTGACAACTTTGTCTCTTGCATCCATTGATTCTCATCACATGAGAGTGTATGGATGGAGGTTAGAGATGATGCCATTAATGGAGATAGTGAGCTAGAGCAAGAAGAAGAAGAAGAAGCCTTTTCTTTCTTGAGTTGTATGATAAAAAATGGGAGCAAGAATTAGAAATACAAGAGCAAACCCAAAGGGATATGGCTTCCCTTCTCTCTCTTCCTCTCATTTCATCACTCAAATCCATCACAAAATGTGACATGCACAATAAAAGAGACCATGAGTCACTAGGTTGCATGTGTCACAATAAATGCACCTCATGATGAATTCTAGCTCACAATTTCCATTTGTAAACATTAATCCAAATGTTTACAACAATAAAAAGATACGGCAACATCTAAAATAAACTCGTGACGGATCACAAGGATACCCCTCACCTGTACATACATACCTGCATCCGCATTCTGAACGAATGCGAATGCGATAAGACTAAAGTAATTCAACAAATCTAATACTAGGATCCGGCTTAAACCAAAGCCCACTAGTATGATCCGCCCGATCATGATCCGTGCACTACTGCACGTATATGATCGGACCCTGCCATATATCATACGGCCTCTACAACGTTTCGCTCGAAACTTGAAAACTGTCTTTGGGGGACTCTAAAGACTCGTCAATACATTGGCTGTGGATTTAACCACTAGCACGTCAGAGGTACTAGCCGTACGTAACGGGCTACCAGGTATTGACCAAAAGGGAGGTCGATGAGCAAACTCATCCTAACACCCTACTGAGCCTGTCAGTGACAATATCCGTACAGTCCGGTCCGTTCGTCTATAAGCATCGCATGGCGGGCCTAGGGGGTTGGTAAAAGTCAAACCCCAAAAAGCGGTACAAGTCGTGTCGGAGTGTAGCCTAGAACACCCTGAGATACTACTGGAATACCTACCAGTAAATCTCCTGCCTTGGCCAAGGACTTCGTGTAATGGCTCTCCTAGACACAGCGCGATCTCACCCCCAAAACCGGGAGAGACGAAACCCCTGCCGATCCGCTCACTGCCTCCATGTGGCTCGGGACTGTACCCAACTAAAACCTGTTTGCACGACTCCTTTTAGCAGTGGTAGGGTAGTAATCAAAGCACAGTGGAAACTCACACGAGACAAATGACGATCTCAGGTCGATGAACTAACATGTACACATGTCACCAGGGAACTGCTATCTGACGCCAGGTATAATACCAACTAGCATGTTCCCGGCGAGTCCTGTCCGGTGTACTCATAACCCAATGAGCACCTGTATACATCTTAGGTGAACCAACCGACACCAATGGCTTGTGAGACCGGCCACCGCCCCTTGTCGGGGTCTCGACTGTATACACTAGTCTACTAATGGAGTATCGATGCCCAGCCTCGAAACTCCCATGACTAGGGACCACTTTAAGGATGTGCTTATAGACTACCCAACTCTCACGTATATGATCGCCATCATACTGCTGGTAGTCAAGCAAGAATCATATGGGCTCTATCAACTTGCAATAGTGACCTGTAAGGTCACCTAAAGCAGTACACGATGATAAAGATAAACCAGATAGCATACTATCATCTTTGAGTAAGAATTTCCTACTGGTATAGGTCCTCCCTCAATCATTGAAATCACGTGCCTGTGATCCAATAATTGACTCTGAAGGCACTATATCCAACAATCTCCCACTTTCACTCAAGGCTAATTATTGCGATATCGCATACTCACAGCCCGTGTGATACCGAACACCCAACTCCTCTACTAATCAGTTTCACAGAGCTCGGTTGTGAAACTTCAGCGTTCGAGGAATAGCCTCAGTGAGTGGATCCGTCCTGATGTTTCTTTCTATGTCTCTCTTAATCTCATGTTCGCGAAGAAAGCCATCTCCCGAAATGAGCAATACCTGTCTTAGAATATGTTTGGATGTCTGATGGGACCTAGTTCATAAATGAACTCCAAATCCAAACTTATTAGACTGTATCGTCAACTGAATTTAATCAGTATCCTGCGCCACACTTCCCTCAGTATCGGCTTGGACCACCTGTCCAAAATACTGCCCCTCGCCAGAGGGAAAACTATAACTCTGACAGCCACTCTGTCATCCAGGTCACCTTGGAAGCCTGGAATGATAACTGTCTGCTAAAAGAGGCTGTTGTTATCATATCCCTAGAACATCTACTTAAGTTCTAAAACTGCTTCCGAACGTTTCTCCATGAGAGGATTAATATCAACTTATTGCATCTAGTGCAAAAATAACGTCTGGTGTGGTACTTGACATATCATGATTGACTCAATTGCCTAAGCAAGTGATATGCCAACCATGCACATCCCTCTCCCCTTTAGTCTGTAAGACACCTTTAGAGAGGGTGACTCCATCACCTGCAGGTACACTACCGTGCCAGGAGTCGTTCATTCTAAAACACCTTTAGAATGCTGTCTAAGTACCCTGATTGGGACACTTCCCAAATCTAGATCTAAAACCATAGATCTAGTAACTAGAATATCTGATATAATATCCATATCCTATATGGAGAAACGACTGTGTGACAACCGAAGTATAACCGATCGTAGTATAGGAATTTCACTTCCTACTCTGTGTATGTCATCCAAATACCAGGACATCACACCCTACTACCTTCTTAACAGATCCATCCCCTATTCTGATGAAGTCAAACCTATGACTGTCATATCAGAAATAGATGATCTATCTCCGCTATATCTGCTCTAGTCCATAAATAGACATAAGCTACTTGTCCACTATGCTTCCGCTGCTCCCACTGACTCCGACAACCCTCTAGCAGAGTCATATACACGTAAACCTCTATAGCTAGTTTAGAACGACGCTATATTCATCCTCCTGTCGGGTTTCACAGTCTGGAACAACAGAAATGGCAAGTCTGGGTAAACAAGAACCTCCCTGTCACCGTGCTTGAGCATACCGAAGTACCTCTTGAGTGCCTGAGGCTCCCCACCATGTCTGCGGAGTGGCCAATGGAATGTCAATCCAGATTGAATCCTTAGGTCCTATTGAATTTTCAGTAATCGTTTGCGGTTCTGGAATCACTTCCAGTTTTACCATACTCCCACTATTGTTTTCTGAAAAAATCCATTTTTATTAAAACTGTGGCGAGTCAAGAACAATATCACTATTAATCTTTCAGATGGTAGAAAGTCAACCCTCGTCATAGCCCGGGTCAACCCACAAACAGCCATTACAGAAACGTGCCTTGAGTTATCCAGAGTCTGGTTTTAAGCATAAGCCGGAAAACTCCCCGTACCTTAACAATGTTAAGATATGAAATATTCTATATCCAATATAGAAACAGAGGCACTGATTTAATTGGAACCAGATTCAAATCATGCTGCTGTCACCAGTGCATGTCAACTAAATGGAGAGAGGCCGATCAGCATTACTCAACTTAGGAATGCTTCCAATTATGAGTAACCTGGAAGAGAAGCAAGTTCTCATAATCATTACTATCAACTGAATACCATACACAAGTATCTACATCTTCGATCACCTTGAAGAATCCTGATACTTGCAATACCTGGTTCTCTACTTTATTCTTATACCTATAACTTCTCAAAACTTAGATTTTGTATTTCTACGAAACACATGTCTAAGAACTAGAGAAGTCATAAGCAAAAAGAATATAGTACGAGTACCAACCCCACTGTCCTAATGGACACTGGACAACATACAATACTCTGTATAAGTCCCCTGAGTTTAACAACTCATTCCCTGTGTGTCGTAGGTTGAAAACTGTACTTTTGGTTAAGAAGAATTACACTGCTGTTTAATGCTCCTTACCTAACAATCCACTGATATATGTAAATGTCATAGACATAATTTCAAAAAGTTATATCTCACTTTATAAAAATAAACGTACAGATATATCAATTTGAAATTGGTGCATAACAACGGATATTCAAAACCAAATATTTGCCGTCCAGCAAACAACCCAGGCGATTTCCTCAAATATCACCAATTAAAACGAATCCCGATATAATGAGGATGATCACCCAATTCCTAATAACTTACTCCCACTCATCATCTGTAAAACCATACAGATGTGAGAATCAAACCTGGTGAATACATACCCTGGAGCAAGGACCAATTGGGAAATCAGTTTTGTTTTAACAATACAAAGTGAAACTAAAACATGTAAATGTTTCGAAGGGGTATCTAGGTATTCTAAGTAATGCCTCTTCCATTATCAGATTCACAACTATAACCGTATATTTCTTCGCCATCTCTCCAAATCCCTTTATATGTCTTTAGTGACTACCTTCTGTACGCCACCTTTAAGCCAAATGGTTATCTTCCCTCCCTACCGTTCGACACCATCCTATGGTTTGGAAGAAGACTATCCAATAAGCATAATGGGTGTACTCTCCTAATCCTAGGAGTACTCGTAACCTGAGAGAAGGTGAGGATAAAAGACAACTGAATAAAACCTTATTCCTATCTCTCCTGAACCAGAATCTATCCCCGAACTGGAACAAGTTCCTTCGAGTTCGTATATAACCATACGATGGAGTATCCAAATAACCGTGGATCTTCGTAGCGATACGGAGTGTCCTGGAGAAATACAAAGGTGAAGTAGGAGTGGCGATGAAATACTTGGGTTGGTCGTGAATAACAGTCGCGGTTTACTTTGCCCTCTTACTAATCCCTTTATTTGTCTTTACTTAATACCTTCTGCACACCTTCGTTAGGCTAGTTGGTTTTCTTCATTCCCCACCGTTCGGCACCTGCCTATGGTTTCGAAGAAGACTATCCAATAAGCGTAATTGGTATACTGTCCTAATCCAAGGAGCACTCGCAACCTGAGAGAAGGTAAAAGGAAAAGACAACTGAATAGTCCTATTCATTTTCTCCAGAACCTGAAACCATCCTCGAATCTGGAACAAGTTCCTTCGAGTTCGTATATAACCATACGATGGTTTTATCCAATGGAAGTGGATGTTTGTAGTAATACGGGGTGTTCTGGAGAAAAAGGATAAAAGTAGGAGTGGCAATGAGGTATGCAACTCTGTCAATCCAAAAGCCAGTGTTTTAAGAAGGTTCGGTTAACTTGGTCACTGAGTCATAGTCAAGGGTCGGGTCAGGGTCGCTGCCAAAGAGAGAGAGAAAAGAAACATTCAGCGTGCACTCTAACCTAGATCAGAATGGTTATCAATTTATCTAATCAGGAAACCTCCCACTGTATCGTCAAATTCTCCTCTAAACCTGGAAGAAGAATTAGTCGGGATCACCCGAGGAGTAAACCAACTCATCAGTGGGAATAGGGATCCAACTATCATCGCATGATAACTTGATGGAATCCACTCAAGTAACCACACTCCAGGAGGTATGCGCATGCCTGGCAAGTTTCAGTTTCTTTAGAAACTCCCGATGTGATTTTTACCCCTTGGACCCAAGTGACCTTGACGAATAATCAACAAATCAAAGGCCCTAGTCAAGTTCAACCCGTCATTATCTTGATTGCGTTAAACCCACCCGCACGACCCTTGACGAATAATCAACAAAGTCGTATGACCGTCCTAACCAATCCATATATCCATTCGACAGAAAGCATTACAGAGCTAACGCACACTATGCCTCGGTGAATAGCAATGACAAACGTAGCGCGAATACTAAGCAATACTAATCTGAAATGACGGAGGGCTACGAATGGTTTTTGGCGAAAAACCTTTTACCGTAATGAACTTGATATCGTTGAAGGAACTGGATAACCCCCCTTTTTTAAAAATATAGTGACGAAAATCTTTGCTAAAGAGGTCACTCCCGGTGAAGGGATCTCGGCTCTTTTCCCGTAGAATGAGGTGCAGGATATTCCAAACTGAATACCACGATGCAAAGCAAAAGGCAATCGGCTATAGTGAAGTTATTACCCTGACGCAAACTTTTGTCCAAGGGGTCACTCCCGGTGAAGGGATCTCGGCCCTTGCCTCGTCGACTGAGGTGCAGGATATTCCAACTGAATACCACTGTGCAAAACAAAAGAAAACGTCCTTGGAATAACAGCTTTTTGAAAAATGTTCCAACAACATCAGAATAGGTTTATTTAGCTTGCATTGATCCGAATCAATGCAGTCCCATCAATTAATCACACCACAAAAGAACGAAAATACGATGTACGTATATGCCATCCACATTCTCCACTGGGTCCCGTCATCACCCGTTAGATTACTTAACTAACGACAGAGCGGGGACTGGACTAGCGCGGGTGTAAAACATATACAATATCTACTAGTATATATATATCAATATATAATAATCGCTCAAGGCATGATAAAATGCAACATCACAGAAATGTAATAAGCATCACAAAACAATACAGATAATCTGGGATCCCCGGGTTTCACAGAGCCGCTACTGGAAACCCGACGTTCCCCTGGTCGTGTGGATAGCCTGTGCAATGAAATCCTAGACCCCTACGGGCACGGCAAGTTACCCGCCAAAACCTGAAGCGAGGAAGCCCCATCAACAACGTGAATGGACCACCCAGCAGTTCACGGAATCCGGTAACTTGAGCACCCCTCCTAGGGTAAACCTGTACCCCCTACGAGTGCGGCGAATAGCCCGCCGATTCTATAGTGAAGCCCCTTCCGTCTCTAAGCCATGAGATGTGGGCCCGTTTCCCTCTAGAACCCGTCTATCCGTGCACCCCACCGCGGGGTAATCCTAGTACAGAAAGTAAAATATATACAACGGGTACATCGACCTCAGTCCGGTCGTGCCCCAAAAGAATAATATACAAACAGGCAGTGACAGCAGTCCACATCTCGGACGCTCGCCTCGCAATATCAAATGTACAAATACAACCAAACTGTACTACCATTGCATCCAGGCTATCCACCACGATAAATCCGCAACATCACAGCACAATACAGAACATCAACGTGAATGTCACGTTCACAAATCCGTCTAAAAGGACTATAACAATTAGACAAGATTTACCGATCAAATGACATTCACGGTCGCAGATATAATGTAAATACTGTGAACTAACATATTTAAAATTTTCGATCGACAAAATTTCCCGAAGTGAGCCCCAAGCACAATTCCTAGTACTCAAAATAATCTGGTCCAAAACCAAAATTACCAGAATCCCCATTTCCAACTTAGAGACCACTGTAGAAATTTTGGTGCCCTAATGCTACAGTGTTGCGACGGAACCGCGGCCAATACAAAGGTCATGCCGTGGTTCCGCGGTGCAACAGTGGGTTCAGGCAACCAATTTTCTGCAGTGGTCTTAGAAAAGCTTGCCTGATTTTCTGCAATACTCAAAATAATTTTTTCACGACAATAAAAATTCGACAAAAAGTTCAGTATTGGAAATGCAGATTTTGGAAATTTCGTCCGATCGAAGTTCTAAACACATTAGAGTAAGCTAGTAAAGTTTAATGGCGTGGCTCTGATACCATGTAAGTCTACGGTAGCGCCCCGGCCGTCTGTCCGAGGCCAAAATGCGGAAACAAAAACTTTTCTTAAACTTGAAACTGGCGCTAACGTACACTATAAACCCAGATCGAACCATTAACCTACAACTGGCAACTAGAGAAAGGGTTTGGAAAGCTAGACCGATCGATCCGTGTCCTTCAGTCTTTGGCCACCATCGCAAGCTCCTCGCGGCATCTCCGGTCTCGATCTCCTCGTCGGAAAGGGCACCACATCTTCGAGTCTTTTTACGGGCTCCCGCTTCATCTGAAGCAACTCGGGCACGAAGTTCGCTAGCCGACGTGTCCAAGGCGAAGTAGAGAATGTTTGTGACAACTTTGTCTCTTGCATACATTGATTCTCATCACATGAAAGTGTATGGATGGAGGTTAGAGATGATGCCATTAATGGAGGTAGTGAGCTAGAGCAAGAAGAAGAAGAAGAAGAAGCATTTTCTTTCTTGAGTTGTATGATAAAAAATGAGAGCAAGAATTAGAAATACAAGAGCAAACCGAAAAGGATATGGCTGCCCTTCTCTCTCTTCCTCTCATTTCATCACCCAAATCCATCACAAAATATGACATATACACAATAAAAGAGACCATGAGTCACTAGGTTGCATGTGTCACAATAAATGCACCTCATGATGAATTCTAGCTCACAATTTCCATTTGTAAACATTAATCCAAATGTTTACAACAATAAAAAAATACGGCAACATCTAAAGTAAACTCGTGACGGATCACAAGGATACCCCTCACCTGTACATACATGCCTGCATCCGCATTCCGACCGAATGATAATGCGATGAGACTAAAGTAATCCAACAAATCTAATACTAGGATCCGGCTTAAACCAATGCCCACTAGTATGATCCGCCCGATCATGATCTGTGCACTACTACATGTATATAATCAGACCCTGCTATATATCATACGGCCTCTACAACATTTCGCCCGAAACTTGAAAACGGTCTGTGGGGGACTCTAAAGACTCATCAATACATTGGTTGTGGATTTAACCCCTAGCACGTCAGAGGTACTAGCCGTACGTAACGGGCTACCAGGTATTGACCAAAAGGGAGGTCGATGAGCGAACTCATCCTGACACCCTACTGAGCCTGTCAGTGACAATATCCGTACAGTCCGGTCCGTTCATCTATGAGCATCGCATGGCGGGCCTAGGGGGTTGGCAAAAGTCAGACCCACAAAAGCGGTACATGTCGTGTCAGAGTGTATCCCAGAACACCCTGAGATACTACTGGAATACCTACCAGTAAATCTCCTGCCTTGGCTAAGGACTTCGTGTAATGGCTCTGCTAGATACAGCGCGATCTCACCCCCAATACCGAGAGAGACGAAACCCCTGCCGATCCGCTCACTGCCTCCATGTGGCTCGGGACTGTACCCAACTAAAACCAGTTTGCACGACTCCTTTGAGCCGTGGTAGGGTAGTAATCAAAGCACAGTGGGAACTCACACGAGACAAATGACGATCTCAGGTCGATGAACTAACCTGTACACATGTCACTAGGGAACTGCTATCTGACGTCAGGTATAATACCAACTAGCATGTTCCCGGCGAGTCCTGTCCGGTGTACTCATAACCCAATGAGCACCTGTATAAATCTTAGGTGAACCAACGGACACCAATAGCTTGTGAGACCGGCCACCACCCCTCGTCGGGGTCTCGACTGTATACACTAATCTACTAATGGAGTATCGATGCCCAGTCTTGAAACTCCCACGACTAGGGACCACTTTAAAGATGTGCTTATAGACTACCCAACTCTTACGTATATGATCGCCATCATACTGCTGGTAGTCAAGGAAGAATCCTAAGGGCTCTATCAACGTGCAATAGTGAACTGTAAGGTCACCTAAAGCAGTACACGATGATAAAGGTAAACCAGATAGCATAATATCATCTTTGAGTAAGACTGTCCTACCGGTATAGGTCCTCCCTCAATCATTGCAATCACGTGCCTGTGATCCAATAATTGACTCTGAGGGCACTATATCCAACACCTGCACCTCATTTGACGAGGAAAGAGCCGAGATCACTTCACCGGGAGTGACCTCTTTAGCAAAAGTTTTCGCCACTATATATTTATAAAACCACTTGGATTCCTTCAACGATATCAAGTTCATTATGCTAAAGGTTTTTCGCCAAAAACCAGCCGTAGCCCTCCGTCATTTCCGATTAGTATTGCTTAGTATTCGTTCTACGTTTGTCGTGCATTGCCGAGGCGTAGTGTTCGGTAGCTCTGTAATGCTTTTCTGTCGCATGGATATGTGGATTGGTTAGGACAGTCGTACGGTTATGTTGGCATTGTCAAGGACTCGTACGGGTGGGTTTAACGCAATCAAGATAATGACGGGTTGAACTTGACTAGGACTATTTGATATGTTGGCATTGTCAAGGTCACTTGGGTCCTAGGGGTAAAAATCTTATCGGGAGTTTCAAATATACAGGAAACTTGTCAGGCTTGCACATACCTTCTGGAGTGTGATGACGTGAGTGGCTTCCATCACGTTATCAAGCGATGATAGTTGGATCCCGATTCCCACTGATGAGTTGGTTTACTCCTCAGGTGACCCCGATTGATTCTTCTTTCAGGTTTGGAAGAGAATTTGAGGATACAGTGGGAGGTTTCCTGATTAGATAAAGTGATTAACCATTCTAATTTAGGTTAGAGTGCACGCAGAGTATTTCTACTTTTTCTCTCTTTGACTGCGACCATGACCCGACCCTAGACAATAACTCAGTGACCAAGTTAACCGAATTTTCTTAAAACACTGGCTTTTGGATTGTCTGGGTTGCATACATCTTTGCCACTCTTTCTATTACCCTTTGAGTTTCTCCAGAACACCTCGTATCACTACGAACATCCACTTCCATTGGATAAATCCATCGTATGGTTATATACGAACTTGAAGGAATTTCTACGAGGATGGATTCTGGTTCTGGAGAGATTGAATAGGACTATTCAGTTGTCTTTTCCTTTTACCTTCTCTCAGCTTGTGAGGGCTCCTAGGATTAGGAGAGGGTACACCTATTACGCTTATTGGATAGTCTTCTTCCAAACCATAGGCAGGTGCCGAAAGGTAGGGAATGAAGAAAACCAATTAGCCTAAGTTGGGTGTATAGAAGGTAATAAGTAAAGACAAAATAAAGGGATTAGAAAGAGGGCAAAGTAAATTGTGACTGCTATCATTCACGACCGAACCACATATTTCATAGCCACTCCTAATTCACCTTTGTATTTCTCCAGAACACCCTGTATCACTACGAACATCCAATTCCATTGGATAAATCCATCGTATGGTTATATACGAAATCGAAGGAACTTTTTCGAGGATGGATTCTGGTTCAGGAGAAATAGGAATAAGGTTTATTCAGTTGTCTTTTATCCTTACCTTCTCTCAGGTTGCGAGTGCTCCTAGGATTAGGAGAGTACACCTATTATGCTTATTGGATAGTCTTCTTCCAAACCAAAGGCTGGTGCCGAACGGTAGGGAAGGAAGAAAACCACTTAGCCTAACGATGGTGTACAGAAGGTAATGAGTAAAAACAAATAAAGGGAATTGGAGAGATGGCAAGGAAATATACGGTTACTGTCCTGAATCTGATAATGGAAGAGGTATTACTAGGAATACACGGATACCCCTTTGGATCATTTTTATGTTTCAGTTTCACTGTGCATTGTTAATTGAAATCTGATTTCCCAATTAGACACTTGCTCTAGGGTATGTATTTATCAGGTATGATTCTCACATCTCTATGGTTTTACAGATGATGAGTGGGAGTAAGTTATTGGGAATTAGGTGATCATCCTCATTATATCGGAATTCGTTGTAATTGGTGATATTTGAGGAAATCGCCTGGGTACAGTTTTCAACCTACGACGCACAAAATTTGAGTTATTCAACTCAGGGGACATATACAAAGTATTGTATATTGTCCAGTGTCCATTAGGACAAAGGGCTTGGTCCTCGTACTGTATTCTGTTTACTTATGACTTCTCAAGTTTTAGACAAGTGTTTTGTAGAAATACAAGGTCCAAGTTTGAGAAGTTATAGGAACAAGAATAAAATAGAGAACCGGGTGTTGCAAGTATCGGGATTCTTCAAGGTGGTCGAAGATGTAAATATTTGTGTTTGGTATTCAGTTGATAGTAATGGTTTTGAGAAACTTGTTTCTCTTTCAGGTTACTCATAATTGGATGCACTCCTAAGTTGAGTAATGTTGATCGGCCTCTCTCCATTTAGTTGACATGCACTGGAGACAGCTGCATGTTTTGAATCTGGTTCCAATTAAATCAGTGCCTCTATTTCTATATTGTGTATAGAATAGTTCATATCTTAACGTTGTTAAGGCACGGGGTGTTGCTCGGCTTATGCTCAAAACCCGACTCTGGATAACTCTAGGCACGTTTCTGTAATGGCTGTTTGTGGGTTAACCCGGGCTATGACAAGGGTTAACTTTCTACCATCGGGAAGATCAATAGTGATATTGTTCTTGACTCGCCACAGTTTTAGTAGTGGGGGTATGGTAGAACTGGAAGTGATTCCAGAACCGCAAACGATTACGGAAAATTTAATAGGACCTAATGATTCAATCAGGATTGACATTCCATTAGCCACTCCGCAGATATGGTCGGTAACCTCAGGCACCCGAGAGGTACTTCAGTATCCTCAAGGACGGTGACAGGGAGGTTCTTGTTTACCCATACTTGATACTACTCTTGTTCCAGATTATGAAACCCGGCAGGAGTATATGACTCTGCCAGAGGGTTTTCGTAGTCAGTGATAGTTATATGTATGCCCTAGAGGCCATTACTGTACATTGGATATATACTGTAGTGGATGCTGGGACATATATAGGTAGGACTTTCTTGCTCGACATGATAGTACGCTATCTGGTTGCTCTTTATCTTAACATGTATACTTTCTGTCTCTCTGTTACATGTTGATAAAGCCCTTAGGATGTGTACTCGACTTCCAGGACTATGATGCAGATCATACTAGTGGGGCCTGGATAGCCCATGAGTACATCCTTCAATGTTCCTAGTCGTGGGAATATCGAGACGGGGCATCGATATTCCAGAGTAGACTAGCGTATATCTTCTCGACCCATGTGATGGGCGATGGATGATCCCATATCCATTGGTGTTTGACATCAGAGATGGTATGCGGGTGCTCAGTGGAGACTGGGTACACTGAACGGACTCGCCGAGAACTCCCAGATGGTATTATACCTCACGTCAGATGGCAGTTCTCTGGTGACACTGGTACAGCTTAGTCTGTTGACCCGAGATCGTCATAGAGTCTTTTGTGTCTCCCACTGTGCTTTGATTTCCACCCTACCACGGCTCTACTGAGTCGTGCAAACAGGTGGTTTTTGGGTACAGTCCCGATTCACATTGAGGCAATGAGCGATAGGAGGGGATTCGTCTCTCCCGGTATTGGGGGTTGATGTTGCTCTATGCACGACTGGCCATAACAAGAAATACCTGGCCAGGGTTGCAGTGATATACTGGTAAGTGTTATCAGTAGTTTCACGAATGTTATGGACCTTACGTCGGCATGACTTATCAAGCTACTGGGGTCTGACGTTTACCACCCCTAGGCGAGATATGCGACATATCAGACGAACAGACCGGACTGTACGATAAGTGTTACTGGTTGGATTCGCAGGAGTGTGAGCGGGCTTGCTCGCCGATCTTCTGATCGCTCAATACCCGGGTGGCCGTTACATATACCAGACCGCTTGCGGCTTGTGGGTGTTTGATATGATCATCACCTGCTGCCGGCGTATTGACGAGTCTTTAGAGTCCTACACAGAGGTTTCCTGGCTCAAGCGAAACGAAATAGGAGCGCATATGAGATATGTGCGGGACCGAGAATAATGCGTGTATGTGATACCGTATTCTATTTTCGCGATGAATGTATCGATTGGTTGTATGCGATATAACCTAGTTATCGAATCGAAGATTGATTCGATAAGTCGATACATTGGATACTAGTCGGTTATATGCGATATGACCGGATCGTTAAATCAAGTATTGATTTAATGATTTAATGCATAATTATATATTTGATATATTACTTTGCATTAAATAGTATTGGTTCACTTTAAATGGATTTTCTCACTTGAAATACATAAGTTGTATATGTGATATACTTTTGTGCACTTGTTTGTATCATGTTTGGTGATACATGCAAACTTGGGTTTGTGTAAAGAATTAAACCATGGTTATGTTAATGGTTAGGGTTTTGATTTACTTACTTATTCATTTATTTATTTATTCATTAATTCATTTTGGGCAAAAATGAAATGGTGGCTTAATTTGTTTTGTTGTTGAAGCTTCATGAAGCTTTGACTAAGTGACCATTTTCTCCTCATGTCCTAACCCTAACCATTCAACTAAACCCTAGTTAATTCTCTACACTTAACCATGGTTGTAAATATGATAAGTATCATATTATTTTCTATTTGAAAATAACTTATCATATTCTTTCTTCTTCTTCTTCTTCTTCAACAAAGAAGAAAGCTTGCCTCCATCAATGGCAACATGAGAAAAAGAGTGAGAAATCCAATTCTAAAGTGAACCCACTTCCTCTTTCTTCATCCTCTACCACTTTCCAAGTAGTATAGGGTGTTTTCTTTACAAGTTTCATGGCTTGGTGAAGTTGGAGCTTGATCTTGTGTTGCCTCGACGTAGATCATTTTCGGCATCGAAGTCGACGACCTAGCCCGATCAATTCTTCGATGAAACCACCGCGAGAGTCCGGGATCCGAAGAGTACAGCGGAGGGTCATCAACACGGAGCTAGAGAGGTGGAGGACCGGATCGACAAAGGTTGTAGTCACTTTCCTTTGGCAATAAAGTAGTTTACTTGCTTGCATCGCCTTATTATCTAGTTAACGATTCGTATTAGGGTTTGTAGGCACATGAAAAATATGAATTTGGCATGGTTGATGCCTTGTGAGACCTCATTAGTGTGCCCAGGAACCCTACAGTGGTATCAGAGCCTAGCTAGAGCTTTAGGCGATGTGTAGACGGAGTTAGAAGTCCGATCGAATCGAAACCCTAATTCAAATTTGCTCTCTGTACATTTTTCCAAAACTGGGTTTTTTCCAGATTAAAAATTCTTAAAAAATTCAGCAGGAAGATCTAAGAATTATGGTGCAAAACGAGCTCCTGATTCACCTAAACCGCCGCGGAACAGCGGCAGAAGCATGGCTTCTGCGGCGGTTCCGCGGCCGTATGGTCACATTGCCCAATAATTTTTGCACAGTAATTCCTATATTTTGGTTCTGGATTTTCTGGGATTTTTTAAATATCACTCAAGAGTTGAGTTTTCTGGGTTGTATTGAGAGTTCGTAAATTCGATCGGATTATCAAACTTTGTTTGTGTATTTTTCCGGGTAATTTTAGAATATGTTAAAAAGTTCGACCAGATATAAATACCCACTTTTTCCCCTGCCGGAAAATTTCCAATTGTTGGATTTTTCCATAGTTTAATGACGTTCCAAGTAGTGCAAGTAACGCGATGGTCCCGCTAGAAGACAACGAACCTTAACTCGATTATGTGACCGTCTTGAACTGCCCTTTGAACCTTAGGGTTTGGGGCAGTACGGCGTGCCACATGTGAGGCGTTGGCTTGACCCTTCTACGGCTGGACCGTTGGTACTGAGGCATGAACTGAATGTTTTTAAACTTATATCATGTGTTGAGCTGTATCGGGAAAACTTGGGTGTTCGATTGTTTGATCGGAAAGTTTAACATTTTCTATTTATCCGGAATATGATACAATATTTGGAATCCACAAGTAGTTATGAGATAACTGAATGAATGTTATAAACATAGCGGTTTAGTCTCACCTGATCGGTTGCCACAGAATTTTGATGTGATCAAAAGTCCGTCGCAATCACGTAGCGTACGCGGATACTCGCTGGATAAACTTAATAGACAGCTACACCCCTTAGCCCCGACCAATTGACTATAGAAGAACCCCGTCGCTGAAAGCATCCGTTCGGGTGCTCGCGGTAGCGGTGTTCCGCCTTGGTGCACTTCGTCGACGGTATCGGGGGTGCGGCCGTCTACTAAAGTTTGCGACGAGCATTCGATCAGGATGTCGGGAATCTTGTTGAATTGTCCAACTTGATATTGAAAAGTGTTTTCGATAATAAGACTGAAATGCGGGGTTTATAATTGTTAGGCATGTGATGTCTAAGGAATTCATTTGGTTAGGCATGCGATGTCTAAAGAGATTGCGGATTCCAACTGTTGTAGTTTTGCACTTTCTTTTCTGTGACCGTAAGTGTAATATGTGATATCACCGGTTTCGTTGCTATATGACAACGACAATTGGGTTACGAATTTTTACTTACATTGATGACATGTGATGTTATGTGTTGCTGGATATGTTATATTGGATTGTCGTGTTTGAATAGCCGGGGGGTTTTATGTGAGATGAGTGTATTTCATTTTCATTCATGTAAAAACTTGTATGTAATATTCTTTTATTGGGGCACTTCCAGGTTGCGGAAGATGTCACCTTTTGTATATTATTTACTTTTCCGCATTAGGACAGACCTAAGGACTGGAGCACAAGTAACCGGGTTCTAGGGTCCAGTAGGAGACCATCTCGAGGTGTCGAGTCCGGGTCTCCTAACCCTAGAATTGGTAGGGTTGCTTGCCGCTCTCGTAGGGGTCTAGGGGTGTGGGTTTGGCTATTCATCGCGACCGTGGAATCCGTGTTTTATACTGG
The DNA here is from genome assembly GCA_030015575.1 of Agapanthus africanus. Taxonomy (NCBI): domain Eukaryota; kingdom Viridiplantae; phylum Streptophyta; class Magnoliopsida; order Asparagales; family Amaryllidaceae; genus Agapanthus; species Agapanthus africanus. The sequence goes on from CM057341.1 coordinate 564,404,708, forward strand.
CTCGTATTGAAAACACGGACGTCCTAGTATATCCAATATTTCATATGATTCTTCTGCTGCGATATCTTTGATGTGATCATTTGATATTCTGTGATAGATACTATATATAGTATATATGATATATTATATAGACGTTACTTATGTTTTACACCCGCGCTAGCCCTGCCCTGCTCTGCCGTTAGTTACCTAACCTAACGGTGCACGAGGGGACATCGAGGCGAATGCGGATGGCATAAGTGTACGTCGTATTTATCTGTGATGTTTAGGTGATTTAAATGATGGGACTTCATTAATGTGATTAATGAAAGAAAAGAAACCTAAGATGTTGTGGAATAAAATTTCTAAATAAAACAGGTAGCTACAGTTCTTGCTTTGCATCGCGGTGTTCCTTGTAGAACATCCTGCACCTTATTCGATAAGGAAAGGACCGAGATCCCTTCACTGGGAGTGTCTCCTTTAGCAATAACTGCCAGATGCTACAACCCTCGGTTTATCTTTTGATTGCTTCAATATTTTTTGCTTTGCACAGCGATATATATGATATATCCCGCACCACATTCGACGAGGAAAGGGCCGACGATCCCTTCACCGGGAGTGACCCCTTTAGCAAAACTAGAAAAGCCTAAAAAACACTCCATTTTAAAATCATTTGATTCTACAACGATATCAAGTTCATTACGCAATAGGTTTTCAGAAAAACCTGCCGTAGCCCACCGTTATTTCAGATAAGTAGTAGTTAGTATTCGTGCTACGTTTGTTGGCCTACGTCAAGGCGTAGTGTGCGGTAGCTAACTAGTATTTATCTGCTTATGCATATGATGCGGATTGGATTAGGGTAGTCATGCGACTTTGTTGGCCTGCGTCAAGGGTCGTGCGGGTGGGTTTAATTCAATCAAGAAATGACGGGTTGAACTTCACTAGCGCACTATGATTTGTTGTCCTGCGTCAAGGTTATAGGACTCTAGGGGCAAAATTATCGGGAATTTCAAGTGTTGAAATTTGCAATGAGATTGCATACCTTCTATGAGATAGTTGGATCCCGATACCCACTGCGAGTAATTGTTACTCCTGGGAGAGTTTTGCACTTTGCAATTAGCCGATCAAGTAGGTGTCTAGAAAGGTGTCAACGGGGTTACGCCTCTGGGAAAACGAGGTTTACTGTAATTAGGTCCGTGCGAAAGCATGGGGAACCTCCCTCAAAGTACCGACACTGGCCTGGCTGAAAGATTGGCGAACTTGTAAAGTGTAATTAATCCCGGCTAGTCTTTCCTTTTAGGGTTTGAAGGAAGATTTGATAAAAACAGTGGGAGCCATCCTGATTAGATAAAATAAATAACCAATCTAACTTGCAAGAGCGCACGCAGAGTGTTTTCTTCTCTCTCTCTCTCTCCAGGTAGCGACCATATCACGCCTTAATCAAGATAATAATATAGATGTATTGACCGAACCCGCTTGTTATACTGAGCTGGGGAACGTTGGTCCCGCTCCAACTTATAATTGTTATAAGACAGAGCAGGAAATAGGGAAATACCAGAATTCCCATGCCGCCCAAAAAAAGAAAATGCATGAGATGCATCTCCTTCGGGTGTGTTCATTACAAATAACTGTTTCTCAGTATCCTCTGCATCCTGGGTATTTGATACTGGATCAGGATCCCAGATATATAATCTGTTACATAAGGCTACAAAAGGGTAGAAAACTGAGAACGGGTGATAAGATTCATGAGACAGAAAACGGGGCAAGTGTTGCAGCCAAGTCTGTTGGTCACTGTCACCCTGTATTACCAATACATTGATTCTGAACAAATGCTATTAGATACCGAACCTGATATACAAAATCATATCAATCTCTTTATTTATTAAAGTAATGATAAAATTTTGTATTGATGGATAATGTTTTGAACATTTCCTATATCAAAAGTTGATCGGTTCAGGCACGTTATCTAAAAGCATTGACGTTCTAAATCAAACTACAGTTCCTAGTATACAGAACACACACAAGAGGAAGAGTTCAGAAATGAACGGATCCTTCTTGAGGCATTGTAGACGAGGTCATATCAATGCGACCCGACTGGCTGAAGTTACATTTTAGATGCATATTTAAATCAGTTTGAATTTACATCTTGTGAAACTTGCCAGTCATGTCACAAAGATAAGATGACCATAGCTCTGTTTATTGGAAACAGAGAAAGAGTTAGTAAACTATTGGGACTGATACATGATGATGTATGTAAGGTCTCCTGTCTACACATGCCAGGACAGGTTCTTTGTACTTCATTACGTTCTCTGATGATCTCTCAAGATTCAGACATATGTTCCTGTTGAAACATAGGCCCGAAGCTTTTGAGATATTCACAGAATATAAGTTAGAAGTAGGGAACCAATATGGGTATAAGTATTATGTCCTATGATAAGATCAGGGAGGAGAATACTTGTGCATGGCATTCCTGGAGTATTCTAAAAGAAAATGAGATTCTCTCTCAGCATTACTCCTCCGTATACACCATAGCACGATGGTATATCAGGGCGGAGCAATCACACCCTATATGATATGGTGCGCTCTGTGATGAGTAATACAGAGTTTCCTATTTCCTTTTAAGGAGTTATGCACTTATGAAGTTGCATACCTATTGAATTGGATTCGAATCAAATCAGTGCCTACCACTCCATATAAGATATGGTATGGGAAGAGACTATCTCTTAAATAAGTTAAGATTTGGGATTGTCCGGCCTATGTCAAAAGCAAAATCCGGACAAAATCGAGGCAAGGTCAGTTCTGTAGAACTGGAAAGGTTCCAGCTATACAAAACTGCAGCTGATTTGACTGGACCAAAGGATTCTATAGTCCCCAACGAACCTCAAGCCTCTCCGCCGATCTGGTAGGGTTCCTCACCTGCCTGAGAGATACTTCGGTTTCTCGATGACAGTGGGAGCGAGGACAGCATCATGAGATGATGACCCAGCTAGATTCGAGCTGGCCATCAGGAGTGGGACTCTATAAGAATGGCTGGGTGCTTAGCGATCTGAGATGGAATACTTATACACCAGCAAAGTGTGGACTTTGGCTGCTATATCTGAAGGGTTAAATCCCCATCAGGAGCAAGTATATCTTGAGAAGATTACTTGGTGTAGATGGAAAGGTTGAGACTTTCAAAGCTAGACTTGTTAAAAGTTTTCGACATCGACCAGGCGTGGATAATGATGAAACCTTTTCCAGTGGCTATGCTTAAGTCCATCCGGATCCTACTTGCCATGGCTACATACCATGACTACGATATCTGACGGTTGGGTGTCATGACTGCTTTTCTAAAATGATGTTTTAGAAAAGAGAGTCTGTAAGTACACAGTCAGAGGGCTTCGTAGACAGTGGGAGCAGCGGAAACGTATACAAGATGCTTTATAGGATAAAGTAGGCATCGCGGAGTTGGAACGTCTGTTTTGATGTGTTAGTCAAAGAGTTTGACATCATCAAAATGGTAAATGAACCTTGTATAAACAAAAGGGTAGTAGGGTGTATGGTGGTGATCCTCGTAGAGTACCTGGATGACATACTCTTGATAGAGAAGCAGTTTCCTATGCTACGCTCGGTCAATCTCCGCTTATCACAAGGATTCTCCATATAGGATCAAATTGATACCTCCTAAATCATAGGTTTTGGATCTATGAGATAGATCTAAAGGGATGTTAGGGTTCTCACTAGGTTTAGTGAGATGGTATCAATCGATCCTGGGGAGAATCACTGGAAGGCTTCCAGGGTGATAAGGACGACTGAAAGTCAGTCACAGGCATTGTCTTTACCCTCAGTGGAGGGACGGTGTGTTGGAAGAGTTCCAAGCTAGATACCGTGGCATACTAGACGATAAAGGCTGGATATATCGCTACTTATGATACTACCAAAGAGGCAGTCTGGGTGTATATTGGTTCATGAGATGAACTAGGTTCCTATCATTGTATGACAATGAAAGTGTGGCTTTGGCCCAGGAACCCTGGTCCCATCAGTGACCCAGACATATTCTGAGGCAGCATCACCTGATCATGGAGATAGTTGATCTCCAGGGTGATCGAGGTTAGGAGAGTAGACTCAGAGGATAACACGGCGGATCCATTCCCAGAGAGAGACTTATATAGGATGGTTGAGTATGTGATACTGCAACTACTGCTACAGATGGCCCTAGTGCAAGTGGAAGATTGTTAGTTATATGTATGCCCTAGAAGCCATTACTGTACATTGGATGTATACTGTAGTGGATGCTGGGACATATATAGGTAGGACTTCCATGCTCGACATGATAGTACGCTATCTGGTTGCTCTTTATCTTAACATGTATACTTTCTGTCTCTCTGTTACATGTTGATAAAGCCCTTAGGATGTGTACTCGACTTCCAACACTATGATGCAGATCATACTAGTGGGGCCTGGATAGTCCATGAGTACATCCTTCAATGTTCCTAGTCGTGGGAATATCGAGACGGGGCATCGATATTCCAGAGTAGACTAGCGTATATCTTCTCGACCCATGTGATGGGCGATGGATGATCCCATATCCATTGGTGTTTGATATCAGAGATGGTATGCGGGTGCTCAGTGGAGACTGGGTACACTGAACGGACTTGCCGAGAACTCCCAGATTGTATTATACCTCACGTCAGATGGCAGTTCTCTGGTGACACTGGTACAGCTTAGTCTGTTGACCCGAGATCGTCATAGAGTCTTGCGTGCCTCCCACTGTGCTTCGATTTCCACTCTACCACGGCTCTACTGAGTCGTGCAAACAGGTGGTTTTTGGGTACAGTCCCAATTCATATGGAGGCAATAAGCGATAGGAGGGGATTCGTCTATCCCGGTATTAGGGGTTGATGTTGCGCTATGCACGACTGGCCATAACAGGAAATCCCTGGCCAGGGTTGCAGTGATATACTGGTAAGAGTTATCAGTAGTTTCACGAATGTTATGGACCTTACGTCGGCATGACTTATCAAGCTACTGGGGTCTGACGTTTACCACCCCTAGGCGAGATATGCGACATATCAGACGAACAGACCGGACTGTACGGTAAGTGTTACTGGTTGGATTCGCAGGAGTGTGAGCGGGCTTGCTCGTCGATCTTCTGATCGCTCAATACCCGGGTGGCCGTTACGTTTAGCAGACCGCTTGCGGCTTGTGCGTGTTTGATATGATCATCACCTGCTGCCGGCGTATTGACGAGTCTTTAGAGTCCAACACAGAGGTTTCCTGGCTCAAGCGAAACGAAATAGAAGCGCATATGAGATATGTGCGGGACCGAGAATAATGCGTGTATGTGATACCGTATTCTATTCTCGCGATGAATGTATCGATTGGTTGTATGCGATATAACCTAGTTATCGAATCGAAGATTGATTCGATAAGTCGATACATTGGATACTAGTCGGTTATATGCGATATGACCGGATCGTTAAATCAAGTATTGATTTAATGATTTAATCCATAATTATATATTTGATATATTACTTTGCATTAACTAGTCTTGGTTCACTTTAAATGGATTTTCTTACTTGAAATACACAAGTTGTATATGTGATATACTTTTGTGCACTTGTTTGTATCATGTTTGATGATACATGCAAACTTGGGTTTGTGTAAAGAATTAAACCATGGTTATGTTAATGGTTAGGGTTTTCATTTACTTACTTATTCATTTATTTATTTATTCATTAATTCATTTTGGGCAAAAATGAAATGGTGGCTTAGTTTGTTTTGTTGTTGAAGCTTCATGAAGCTTTGACTAAGTGACCATTTTGTCTTCATGTCCTAACCCTAACCATTCAACTAAACCCTAGTTAATTCTCTACACTTAACCAAGGTTGTAAATATGATAAGTATCATATTTTTTTCTATTTGAAAATAACTTATCATATTCTTTCTTCTTCTTCTTCTTCTTCAACAAAGAAGAAACCTTGCCTCCATCAATGGCAACATGAGAAAAAGAGTGAGAAATCCAATTCTAAAGTGAACCCACTTCCTATTTCTTTATCCTCTACCACTTGCCAAGTAGTATAGGGTGTTTTCTTCGCAAGTTTCATGGCTTGGTGAAGTTGGAGCTTGATCTTGTGTTGCCTCGACGTAGATCATCTTCCGCATCAAAGTCGACGACCTAGCCCGATCAATTCTTCGATGAAACCACCGCGAGAGTCCAGGATCCGAAGGGTACAGCGGAGGGTCGTCAACACGGAGCTAGAGAGGTGGAGGACCGGATCTACAAAGATTGTAGTCACTTTCCTTTAGCAATAAAGTAGTTTACTTGCTTGCATCGCCTTATTATCTAGTTAACGATCTGTATTAGGGTTTGTAGGCACTTGAAAAATATGAATTTGGCATGGTTGATGCCTTGTGAGACCTCATTAGTGTGCCCAGGAACCCTACAGTCAGTGGGAGCAGCGGAAGCATAGTGGATAAGTAGCTTATGTCTATTTATAGACTAAAGCAAATATAGCGGATATAGATCATCTATTTTTGATATGACAGTCATAGGTTTTGACTTCATCAGAATAGGAGATGGATCTGTTAAGAAGGTAGTAGTGTGTGATGTCCTGGTACTTGGATGACATACACATTGTAGGAAGTGAAATTCCTACACTACGATCGGTTATACTGTGATTGTCACACAGAGTTTTCTCCACATAGGATATGGATATAATATCATGCATTCTGGTTACTAGATCTATGGTTTTAGATCTAGATTTAGGTAGTTTCCCAATCTGGGTACTTAGACAGTATTCTAAAGATGTTTTAGAATGGAAGACTCCTGGCATGGTGGTGTACCTGCTGGTGATGGAGTCACCCTCTCCAAAGGTGTCCTACAGACTAAAGGGGAGAGGGATGTGCATGATTGACATATCACTCGCTTAGGCAATTGAGTCAATCATGCGATGTCAAGTACCACACCAGATGTTGTTTTTGTACTAGATGCAATTAGTTGATATTGATCCAATCCTGGAGAAACGCCAGGAAGCAGTTTTAGGGCATAAGTGGATGTTCTAGGGATTTGATAACGACAGCCTCCTTCGGGGGACAGTTATCATTCCAGGCTTCCAAGGTGACCCGGATGACAGAGTGACTGTCAGAGTTATAATATTTCCTCTGACGAGGGGCGGTAGTTTGGACAGGTAGTTCAAGCGGATACTGAGGGAGGCATGGTGCAGGATACTGATTAAATTCAGTTGACGATACAGTCTAAGAAGTTTGCTGGATTTGGAGTTCATTTATGAACTGGGTCCTATCAGATATCCAGACATATTCTAAGACAGGTATTGCTCATTTTGGGAGATGGCTTTCTCAGCGAACTTGAGATAAAGATAGACATAGAAAGAAACATCAGGGCGGATCCACTCACTGAGGCTATTTCTCAAACACAATAGTTTTACAAACGAGCTTTGTGAAACTGATTAGTAGAGGAGTTGGATGTTCGGTATCACACGAGCTGTGAGTACGCGACATCGCAATAATTAGCCTAAAGTGCAAGTGGGAGATTGTTGGATTTAGTGCCATCAAAGTCAATTATTGGATCGCAGGTACGTGATTGCAATGATTGAAGGAGTACCTATACCGGTAGTACAGTCTTGCTCGAGATGATAGTATGCTATCTGGTTTGTCTTTATCATCGTTTACATGCTTTAGTTCACTATTGCATATTGATAGAGCCTATAGGATTCTTGCTTGACTGCCAGCAGTATGATGGCGATCATATACGTGGGAGCTGGGGTCTATAAGCATATCCTTAAAGTGTCCCTAGTCGTGGGAGTTTCGAGAAAGGGCATCGATACTCCAGAGTACACTAGTGTATATAGTCGAGACCCCGATAAGGGGCGGTGGCCGGTCTCACAAGCCATTAGTGTCAGTTGGCTCACCTAAGATGTATACGGGTGCTTATTGAGTTATGAGTACACCGGACAGGACTCACCGGGAACATGCTAGTTGGTATTATACATATCGTCAGATAGCAGTTCCCAGATGACATGTGTGGAGGTTAGTCTGTCGACCTGAGATCGTCAGTTGTCTCGTGTGAGTTCCCACTGTGCTTTGATTACTACCCTACCACGGCTCAAAGGAGTCGTGCAAACAGGTTTTAGTTGGGTACAGTCCCAAACCACATGGAGGCAGTGAGCAGATCGTCAGGGATTCGTCTCTCCCTGTATTGGGGGTGAGATCGCGCTGTGTTTAGGAGAGCCATTACACAAAATCCCTGGCCAGGGTAATCAAGATTTACTGGTAGGTACTCCGGTAGTATCTCAGGGTGTTCTGGGCTTCTCTCCGACACGACTTATACCGCTATTGGGGGTCTGACGTTGACTAGCCCCCTAGGCCCTATATGCGATACTCATAGACAAACGGACCAAACTGTACGGATATTGTCACTGTCAGGCTCAGTAAGGTTTTTGGATGAGTCCGCTTATCAGCTTCCCTTCCGTTCAATACATAGGCAACCGTTACGTACAACTAGAACCTCTTACGTGCTAGTTGTTATACCCAGTGCCGGTGTATTGATGAGTCATTAGAGTCCCCCACAAACCGTTTTCCAATTTCGGGCGAAACGTTGTAGAGGCCATATGGATATATGGCGGGGTTCGATCATGATCGGACGGAAAATACTAGCGGGCTTTGGTTTAAGCCGGATCCTAGTATTATAGCGTAGGAATATTTTTGTCTCATTGCATTTGTATTCGGTCGGAATACAAATGCAGGTATGTATTTACCGTTGAGGTGTAATCTCGTAATTCGTTACGGGATTATTTTGGGAGCTTCCAGTTTTCTTTTTCCGTCTTAACTTCACCCTCTATGTTTAATACATGTGAGCATTGATCATTGACTTTTTTCCCTTGACCTTTCTTTTTTCCTACACTTTCCTGCTACTGCGTGGGCTGCAGAGTGAAGGGGGTGCCTCATTTAATGAGGCATGGGTGTAGTGATTTCTTTAAAGAGGCATGGGTCTTTTGTGATCTAAAGGGGTTCTTTGCATTAAGTGTTTTTGTTAAAAAAAGGGAAGGGTCTTTTGTGGTGGCTGAGGCCTCAGGAGTTGCTGGGTTTTCTTTGCTAAAGGGGTTGCTTTCATTTGCTTTTTTTTAGAACACAACACACACTCCACAGAAAAATTCCCAGAGCACTTGGTGTGCTGTTTTTGGCCGAGCCCCATTTCAATTCTTTGCTTGATTTCTCATATGCTCACATTGTTCTCCCAAATGGCAACTCCAATTTACCTCCACCCAATGCTTGGGTATCTTGAGACAACATATTCCACACACTCTCTACTTCATTCTTGGACATGTCGGCTAGCAAACTTCATGTCCGAGTTGCCTCGGTTCGAGGCGGGAACCCGTATAAAGATTCATAGACGTGGTGCCACTTGGACGTGCATGATCGGGGAGCGGACTTCGTCAGCGCAGCAGCGAGGAGTTTTGCTCGGAGATTGAAGACCGAAGGACACGGATCGATCGGTATAATTTCCTAACTCCTTTTACATTTAGCTAGTTTATGGTTAATGGAAAGATCCGGGTATTTGGGCTGCCGTAGCGTCAAGTTTTGATAAAATTTTTGTTCCGCATTTGGCGTCGGTTTGATGGTCGGGGCGCCGCCGCATCCCAACACCAATAACTTGATAAGTCATGTCGATGTAAGTCCTATAACGGTATGAGAAATTATTGATAACACTTACCAGTAAATCTTATCAACAGCCCTGGCCAGGGATTTACTATTATAGCCAACCGAGCACAGCGCAACATCAACTCCCTATACCGGGAGAGACGAAACCCCTCCTATCGCTCTTTTCCTCCTTATGACTCGGGACTATACCTAAAATCCACCTATTTGCATAACTCCTTTGAGCCGTGGTAGGGAGGAAATCAATGCACAATGGGAACCAAACAAGACTCTATGACGATCTCGGGTCTACAGACTAACCTGTACCAGTGTCACCAGAGAACTGCTATCTGACGATAGGTATAGTACCATCTAGGAGTTCTCGGCGAGTCCTGTTTGGTGTACCCATTCTTTAATAAGCACCCTATACAATCTTTGATGTCAAACACCAATGGATATGGGATCAACCATCGCACCATACATGGTCAAGAAACGTATACACTAGTCTACTCTGGAATATCGATGCCCTGTCTCGGTATTCCCTCGACTAGGAATAATTGAAGGATGTGCTTGTGGACTACCTAGGTCCCAGTAGTATGATCCGCATCATAATCTTAGTAGTCAAGTCTACATCTTAAGGGCTTTATCAACTTGTATATAAGAGACGGTATAATAATACCAGTGAACATGTTAAGATAAAGGAAACCAGATAGCATATTATCATGTCGAGCAAGAAAGTCCTCCATATATATGTCCAAGCATCCACTATATCATACATATCACTAACAATCTCCCACTTGCACTAAGACCAGTTGTTGTAGTATCTCATACCCAACATCCCAGAAAGTCTCTTGATTAGCATCTGGGGGAAGGCCTCGGTGAGTGGATCCGCTGTGTTATCCTCAATGTAACCCCTCCTGACCTTGATCACCTGGCGATCTACTATCACCCTGATCAGATGATACCGCCTAAGAATATGTCTGGATCACTGATGGGACCGGGGTTCCTTGGCCAAAGCCACAACTCAATTTTTATCACAATACACAGGTATTGGATGCTCAATGGATGGAACCTCACCAAGTTCATCTCATGAACTTCTTCATCAAGACAGCCTCTTTGGCAGCATCATTTGTAGCGATGTATTCAGCCTTCATCGTCGAGTCTGCTACAATATCTAGCTTGGATCTCTTCCAACATACCGTACTTCCACTGAGGGTGAAGACAAAACCCTAGAACGGCTTACTGTCGTCCTTATCACTCTGGAAGCTCGAATCGATAAAGGACTCCACCTGGAGTTCACTGTTACAATACACCAAGAACATCTCTTAAGTCTTTCTCATGTACTTAAGAATGTTCTTCACAGCTGTCCAGTATTTCTCCCCAGGATCTGATTGATACCTACTCACTACACCTAGTGAGTAAGCTACATCCGGTCTGGTACACAACATCGCAAACATGATTGACCTGACTGCCGAAGCATAGGGTATCCCTTGCATTCGAGCCCTCTCCAAATCAGTCTTGGGAGACATCTTTTTGGAGAGAATGATTCCTGAACAAGAGGGTACATTACCATGCTTAGAATCTTCCATACTAAACCGCTTTAGTATGGTGTCTATGTACCTGGACTGGGACAATCCCAACATCCGTTTAGATATATCTCTATAGATCTTAATCCACAAGATGTCGGAGGCATCACCTAGATCTGTCATAGAGAACTTGTGTAATAAGAAGAGCTTGACCGAGTGTAGCATAGGAACATCGTTTCTTATCAAGATCACGTACAATACGAGGAAGACAACCTTACTCTCTACTACTTTCTTATATATACATGGTTCACCTACATTTTTGATGAAGTCAAACTCTTTGACAGCTTCATCAAAATAGATGTTCCATCTCCACGATGCCTGCTTTAATCCATAGATTAATTTAAGCAGCTTGCACATGCTTCCACTGCTACGAAGCCCTCTGGCTGTGTCATATACACGCTCTCTTCTAAATCACCATTTAGAAAAGTGGTCTTGACGTCCATCAGCCAGATTTTGTAGTCATGGTATGCAGCAACGGCAAGAAGGATCCTGATGGACTTAAGCATAGCTACTGGAGAAAAGGATTCATCATAGTCGACACTTGGTCGTTGACGAAATCCTTTTACTACAAGTCTAGCTTTGAAAATCTCAACGTTTCCATCTACACCAATTTTCTTCTCAAGATCCACTTGCTCCCGATGGGTTTTACCCCTTCAGGAGCAATATCTAAAGTCCAAGCTTTGTTGGTGTACATGGATTCCATCTCGGATCGCATAGCATCCAGCCATTTCTCAGAGTTTCCACTTGTGATGGCCTGCTCGAAACTAGTTGGGTCATCATCTTCCATGATGCAATCCTCGCTCCCACCATCTATGAGAAAACCGTAGTATCACTCAGGTGGATACGGAACCCTATTAGATCTGCAGAGTGGATGGGGTTCGTCAGGGACTATTGAATCCTTCGGTTCCACCAAATCGTCAGTTATAGTTTTTGTAGCTAGAACTTCTTCCATTTCTACCTTATTACTACTAATTTCTTTCACAAGAAATTCTTTTTATAAAAAGGTGGCATTCTGAGAAACAAACACCTTTCGTTCCTTGGTGTGGTAGAAGATATACCCTCGCAAATGTTTGGGATATCCTACAAACTTGCACAAAACTGACCTTGCCTTGAGCTTGTCCAAATTTTGCTTTTTATCATAGGCCAGACAACCCCAATCTTAACTCGTTTAAGAGATGGTTTCTTCCCATTCCATATCTCATATGGAGTGGTAGGCACGGATTTGTTCGGAACTCTATTCAATAGAAATGCAGCTATCTCAAGTGCATAACCCCAAAAGGAAATAGGTAACTCAGCATTACTCAACATAGAGCGCACCATATCTAATAGGGTGCGATTCCTTCGCTCCGATAATCCGTTGTGCTGTGGTGTATACGGAGGAGTAAGCTGAGAGAGAATACCATTCTCTTTTAAGTAGTCTCTAAATTCCGTGCTCAAGTATTCTCCTCCCCGATCAGATTGAAGGATTTTAATACTTTTACCCGTCTGGTTCTCAATTTCGTACTTATATTCCTTGAATTTCTTAAAAGATTCAGATTTATGTTTCAACAGGAACACAAGTCTGTATCTTGAGAGATCATCGGTGAATGTAATAAAGTACGAGGAACCATTCCTGGCATGTGTAGACATAGGGCCGCATACATCACTATATATTTGTCCAAGAGTTCAGTAACTCTTTCTCCGTGTCCAGTAAACGGATATTTAGTCATCTAGCGTTTGAGACATGACTGGCAAGTTTCATAAGATGTAAATTCGAACGGATTCAAATATGCATCCTTATACAACTCAGCCAGTCTTGTCTTATTGATATGACCTAGTCTACAATGCCACAAGAAGTCTTCGTTCATTTATGAATTGTTCCTCTTGTGTGTGTTCTATATACTTAGAACTGTTTTGTGATTTAGAATGTATATGTCGTTATACAACGTACTATACCCAATCAACACTTGATTTAGGAAAATATTCACAATATTTTTGGTACGAAATAACAGTCTCTCAGAATCATTGTGTTACAACTTGGTAATATAAGGTGATATTTGCCAACTGCTTTGGCTGCAACAATTGCACCATTTCCTACTACTAGAGACTTATCACCCTTTTCCAGTTCTCTACCTCTCTTTAGCCCATGTAAAAAATTACATACATGGGATCCTGATCCAGTATCCAATACCCAGGACATAGAGTTAACTGAGAAACGGTTCTCAATAACGAACACACCCGAAGAAGATGCATCAACATGCATATTCTTCATTTGGGTGGCGTGGGAATCCGGATATTCCCCTATTACTTGCTCAGACTTATGATAATCATAAGATAGAGCGAAACCTAGCCCAGTATTATAAGTGGGTCCGGTCAATACATCCATATTATTATCTTGATTAAGGCGTGTCATTGGTCGCTACCAGGAGTGAGAGAAGGATAATCACTTTGCGTGCACTCTTTGCAAGATTAGATTGGTTATTATTTTATCTAATCAGGATGGCTCCCACTGTTTTTATCAAATCTTCCTTCAAATCTTAAAAGGTAAGATTAGCCTGGATTAATTACACCCTACAAGTTCGCCAATCGTTCGGCCAGGCAGGTATTGGTACTCTAAAAGTCTCCCCATGCTTTCACATGGAACTAATTAAATAACCTCGTTTCCGCAGGGGAATCACCTCGTTAACACCTTTCTTAGACACCTACTTGATCGGATAATTGTGAAGTGCAAAACTCTCCCATGAGTAACACATACTCGCAGTGGGTATCGGGATCCAACTATCATATAGAAGGTATATAATCTCATTGCAAATTTCAACACTTGAAATTCCCAATATCTGTTTTTACCCCTAGCAACTTATGACCTTAACTATGGTCAACAAATCATAAGCGCTAGCCAAGTTCAACCAGTCATTTCTTGATTGAATTAAACCCACCCGTACGACCCTTAACTATGGTCAACAAAGCCGTACGTCTACCCTAATCCAATCGCATCTCATGCGGCAGATAAGCACTAATCAGCTACCGCACACTACGCCTTGACTATGGTCAACAAACGTAGCACAAATACTAAATAGTACTTATCTGAAATGACGGAGGGCTACGGTTGGTTTTTTAAGAAAACCTATAACGTAATGAACTTGATATCGTTGTAGAATCTAGTGATTTTGAAAAGGAGTGGTTTAAGTTCCGCTTTTAAAATTGAATAGTTTTCAAAACAAACCGAATAGCTTTTACTAGCTTTCGCTAAAGAGGTCACTCCCTGTGAAGGGATCTCGGCTCTTTCCTCGTCGAATGAGGTGATGGATATCCATCAAGGAATATCATTGTGCAAAGCAAGAACTATAGAAGCTATGATGATAAACCGAGTGGGTTGTAGCATTTGCTAGTTTTGCTAAAGAGGTCACTCACGGTGAAGGGATCTCGGCTCTTTCCTCATCGAATAAGGTGGTGGATATTCATCAAGGAATACCACTATGCAAAGCAAGAACTAGAGCTATCTTTATAAAACTTTTGATTGTACAGCATATTTAGATTTCTTTTATTTTCATTAATCTCATTAATGAAGTCTCATCATTTAATATTTCCTAAATATCATAGAAAATGAAACAAAAATAGAACGTACGCTTAGGCCATCCGCATTCTCCATGGGGCCCCGTCATTTACCGTTAGGATACTTAACTAACGGCAGAGCGGGGGCTGGACTAGTGCGGGTGCAAAACATAAGCAACGTTTATTATATATCATATATATAGCATTCGTCTCACGCGGTTATATGATCACATCACAGAACCAAGCAGCAGAAGTCAACATATGAAATATTGGATATACTAGGAGGTCCGTGTTTTAAATTAAGACAGTAATGAAAAACACGGATTCCACAGTCATGATGAATAGCCAAACCCACATCCCTAGACCCCTATGAGAGCGACAAGCAACCCTGCTAATTCTAGAATTAGGAGACCCGGTCTCGACTCTTCGAGATGGTCTTCCACTGGACTCCAGAACCCGGTTACTTTTGCTCCCCGCCTTGGGTCTATCCTAATGCAAAAAAGCAAATAATATACATCAATGGTGACATCATCCTCAACCCGGAAGTGTCCGAATAAAAGAATATTACATACAATTTTTACATGAATGAAAATTGAAAAACTCTTATCCTACATAAAAAAAACCCAGCTATTCATTCATGATGATCCAATATAATATATCACAGCAACACATAACATCACATGTCATCAACATAAGTAAATACGCGTATCCCAAATTCCGTTGACATATAGTAACGAGATTTGGGATACCCCACATATTACACTTACGGTCGCAGAAAAGAAATGAAAAACTACAATAATTAGAAATTGTATTGTTGAGTTCCCTAGGGCGGCAGCAAGGTTTCGCAAGGCATCGTCCATACCAATTTCAAATTTTTGCCGTACTAAAGAACCCTAACCCTAGAATCATAACTAGAGATTTAAATGAACTAGCAATGCAAACAACTTTACATCTAAGTGAATGAGGAATACAACCTTTGTAGACCGGTCTTTCACTTCTAAAGCTCCATGTAGTAGCCCCTTCGCTCCAAGTAGTGAACACCCGAACTCTAGTAAGGGTTCACATGAAGAAATGAACAAGCTTGCTCAAAGTCTTCGAGGCCAAAGATGATCTACGACGAGGAGACTCAAGCCCATGCTACCTCTTCACTAATGGTAGATTAGTGAAGCAAACACCCTAAACTAAATGGCTAATATAGTAAAGGATGATGAAGTAGGAATTGGGCTCACTTTAGATTTATTTTTCTCACAATATTTCCTCACTTTGAGAAAAACTAGAAAGCTTTCTCATGAGGAAGAAGAAGATGAAGTGAAGATGAGAATGAAACTCATGAGGTGAGAATAGCTACCATGGGTGAGTTAGTGTTATACACTAACTCATGTAGAGAATGAACCATGGCTAACAATAATGGTTAAGTTAATAAATATCTACAAGTAAAACAAAGTTAGTGGACTAAGTCAGTGGTTCCACAAGTTTCTACAAGTTTCAACCATGTGACTTAATTCCATCTAATTTTGATTAACTTTAAATAAATAAAACCCTTCTTATATCAAGCATGGTGTGAGTCTCATACACCTATGAAGCATGTGGCAACAATCATGACACAAATAAAATGTACATTAATATATATCACATATATACTATATGAACACAAGTGAGAAAAAGAAACGTTTAAGTGAGCTAATATTAGTTAATGTAATTTAATATATCAAATATATAAATATACACTAAATTATTAAATCAACACTTGATTTAATAATCGGGCTATATCGCATACAACCGGCTAATATCAAATGTAACATTTTATCGAATCAACACTTGATCTGATAACCCGGCTATATCACATATAACCGACCGATATCACATATCGCGAGAATATAATGCAGTATCATATACGCGCATTAATATCGGTCCCGCACATATCACATATGTGCTCCTACTCCATTTCACATGAACCAGGAAACCTCTGTGTAGGACTCCAAAGACTCGTCAATACGCCGGTAGTAGGTGATGATCATATCAAACACCCATAAGCCGCAAGCGGTCTGCTAAACGCAATGGACACCTGGGTATTAAGCGATCAGAAGAACAACAAGCAAGCATGCTCATACTCCTACGAATCTAATCAGTAACACTACCGTACAGTCTGGTCTCTTCGTCAGATATGTCGCATATCGCAGCCTGGGGGCGGTAAAACGTCAGACCCCAATAGCCTGATAAGTCATGCTGATGCAAGGTCCATAACGGTTTGAGAAACTACTGATAAAACTTACCAGTAAATCTCAGCAACCCTGGCTAGGGATTTCCTGTTATGGCCAATTGAGCATAGCGCAACATCAACTCCCAATACCGGGAGAGACGAATCCCCTTCTATCGCTCATTGCCTCCATGTGACTCGGGACTGTACCCAAAAACTACCATTTTGCACGATCTCTTGAACGTGGTAAGGTGGAAATCAAAGCACAGTGGAAATCACACAAGACTCTATGACGATCTCGGGTCGAAAGACTAACCTGTACCAATGTCATCAGAGAACTGCTATCTGACGATAGGTATAATACCATCTAGGAGTTCTCGCCAAGTCCGTCCAGTGTACCCAGTCTCCACTGAGCACCCGTATACCTTCTCTGATGTCAAACACCAATGGATGTGGGATCATCCATGCCTATCATATGGGTCAAGAAGTGCATACGCTAGTCTACTCTGGAGTATCGATGCCCTGTCTCGATACTCCCACGACTAGGAACAATTGAAGGATGTACTTACCGGCTACCATTGCCCCACTAGTATGATCTGCGTCATAATCCTGGTAGTCAAGTACTCATCCTAAGGGCTTTATCAACATGTAATAGAGAGACTATAAGTGTACATGTTAAGATAAAGAGCAACCAGATAGCATACTATCATGTCGAGCAAGAAAGTCCTCCCTATATATGTCCAAGCATCCAATACAATATACATCACATGCACAGTAATGGTCTCTAGGGCATACATATAACTAACAATCTCCTACTTGGACTAAGGTCATTTGTTGCAGCATCTCATACTCAACGTCCTATAGAAGTCTCTCTAGGGAAATGCCTTTGTGAGTGGATCCGCCTTGTTATCCTTCGCGTTAACTCTCCTAACCTCGATCTCTTGGAGATTAACCATCTCCCTGATCAGGTGATACTGCCCTCAAAATATGTCTGGATCGCTGATGGGACCGGTGTTCCTAGGCTAAAGCCACAACTCCATTGTAGTCACAATAACAGTTTTTGGACGCTCAATAGTAGGAACCATGTTCATCTCATGAACAAGAAATGCCCAGACAGCCACTTTGGCAGCATCATTGGTAGCGATGTATTCAGCCTTTATCGTCTAGTTTTCCACGGTATTTAGCTTGGAACTCTTCCTACATACCATCCCTCTAATGAGGGTAATTAAAAAGCCCGTGACTGACTTTCAGTCGACCTTATCACTCTGGAAGCTTGAACCTAGAACATTCTTTTAGTGCTTCTCAAGTACTTAAGAATGTCCTCCACAGCTGTCCAGTGATGCTCCCAAGATCCGATTGATTCCTGATCACTACACCTAGTGAGATAGCTACATCTGGTTTAGTACATAACATCGCATACATGATAGAGCCTACTGCTGAAGCATAGAGTATCCTTTGCACGCGAGCTCTCTCCAAATCAGTCTCGAAAGACATCTTTTTGGAGAGAGTGATTCGTGAGTAAGCGGGCGAACCACCACGCTTAGAATCCTATATACTAAACCCCTTTAGTATGGTGTTAATGTACCTGGATTTGGGACACTCCCAACATCCACTTAGATCTATCCCCATAGATCATAATCCACAAAATGTAGTAGGTATCATCCAGATCTTCCATGGAGAATCCTCGTGATAAGAGAAGCTTGACCGAGTGTAGCATAGGAAACTATTTCCTCTCAAGAGTATGTCATCTACATACAATACGTGGAAGACAAACTTACTCTCTACTACCTTCTTGTATATACAAGGCCCGTCTATCTTTTTGATGAAGTCAAACTCTTTGACTGCCCCCCTTCAAAATAGATGTTCCAACTCCGCGATGCGCGCATTTATCCTGTTGGACTTAAGCATAGCTTTGAAAATCTCAACTTTTCCATTCACCAAGAATCTTCTCAAGATCCACTTACTCCCGATGGGTTTTACCCCTTCAGATGCAACATTCAAAGTCATACTTTGTTAGTGTACATGGATTCCATCTATGATCGCATAGCATCCAGCCATTTCACAGAGTCCCCACTCGTGATGGCCTGCCTGAACCTAGGTTGGTCATCACCTACCATGACGCAATCCTTGCTTCTACTGTAACCGATAAGACCGTACTATCTCTCAAGTGGATGAGGAACCCTACCAGATTCACGGAGAGGCTGAGGTTCATTGGAGACTATTGAATCCTTTGGTTTCACCAAATCATCAGTTGTTGGTTTGTCTAGCTGGAACTCCTTCCAGTTCTACCCCATGACCACAAATTTCTTCATAAGAAATTCCTTTTCTAAAAAAGTGGCATGCTGAGAAACAAAACACCTTTTGCTCCTCAGTGTGGTAGAAGATATTCCCTCGCAAATGTTTGGGATATCCAACAAACTTACAGAACTGACCTTTCCTCGAGCTTGTCCGGATTTTGCTTTTCAACATAGGCCGGACAACCCCATATCTTAACTCGTTTAAGACATGGTCTCTTCCCATACCATATCTCATATGGAGTGGTAGGCACTGATTTGGATGGAACCCCATTCAATAGGTATGCAGCTTCTTAAGTGCATAACCCCAAAAGGAAACAGGCAACTCAGCAGTACTCATCATAGAGCACACCATATCTCATAAGGTGCGATACCTCCGCCCTGATACACCGTTGTGCTGTGGTGTACTCGAAGGAGTAAGCTGAGAGAGAATCACATTCTCCATTTAGAAACTCCAGGAACTTCATGCGCAAGTATTCACCTCCTCGATCACATAGAAGGACCTAATACTTGTTCTTAACTTCAAGCTTATATTCCTTGAATTTCTTAAAAGTTTCAGACTTGTGTTTCAACGGGAACATATATCCGAATCCTGAGAGAAGATCGGTGAATATAATGAAGTACGAAGAACCAACCTTAGCATTTGTAGACATAGGACCGTATACATCATCATGTATCCGTCCTAAGAGTTCATTAACTCTTTCTCTGTTTCGAGTAAATGGAGTACTGGTCAGTTTACCTTTGTGACAAGACTGGCAAGTATCATAAGATGAAAATTCGAACAGATTCTCATATTCATCCTTACGTAACTTAGCTGGTCGTGTCGCATTGATATGACCTAGTCTACAATGCCACAAGAAGGATTCGTTCATTTCTGAACTATACCTCTTGTGTGTGTTCGGTATACTTTGAACTGTGGTTTGATTGAGAACGTATATGCCATTACATAACGTGCCTGATCCAATCAACTCTTGATTCAGGAAAATGTTCACAACATTATCCATCAATACAAAATTATATCCTTCTTTAACTTATTAAAGAAACCGATGTAATGTTGTATATCAGGTTCGGTATGTAATAACATTCGTTCAGAATCAATGTTTTTACCATTTGGTAATACAAGGTGATATCTGACATCTGACTTGGCTGCAACAATTGCACCATTCTCTACACAAGAGAACAATCATCTATTCTCAGTTCTCTACCGGTCTGTAGCCCATGTAACATATTACATATATGGAATCCTAATCCAGTATCACATACCCAGGACATAGAGCATACTGAGAAACAGTTCTTGGTAATCGAACACACCTGAAGAATATGCATCAACATGCTCATTCCTCGATTGGGTCGCGTGGAAATCCAGATATTTCCCTATTTCTTGCTTGGACTCATAACAATTATAAGATAGAGTGGAACCAACATTTCCCAGCTCAGTATAATAAGCAGGTTCGGTCAATGCATCCATATTATTATCTTGATTAAGGCGTGACATGGTCGCTACTAGGAGAGAGAGAGAGAGAAGAAAACACTCTCCGTGTGCTATTGCAAGATCAGATTGGTTATTATTTTATCTAATAAGGATGGCCCCACTGTTTTTATCAAATATTCCTTCAAATCCTAAAAGGTACGATTAGCCGGAATTAATTACACCCTACAAGTTCGCCAATCTTTCGGCCAGGTCAGTGTCGGTACTTTGAGGGAGATTCCCCGTGCTTTCGCACGGACCTAATTAAAATAAACCTCGTTTTCCCACGGGCGTAACCCCGTTAACACCTTTCTAGACACCTACTTGATCGGCTAATTGTAATGTGTAAAACTTTCCCAGGAGTAACTCTTACTCGCAGTGGGTATCGGGATCCAACTATCTCATAGAAGGTATGCAATCTCATTGTAAATTTTAACACTTGAAATTCCCGATAATATTCTGCCCCTAGCGTCCTATGACCTTGACGAAAGCCAACAAACCATAGTCCACTAGTCAAGTTCAACCCGTACATTTCATGATTGAATTAAACCCACCCGCACGACCCTTGACGAAAGCCAGCAAAGTCGTACGACTACCCTAATCCAATCGCATCATATGCTTAAGCAGATAAGCACTAATCAGCTACCGCACACTACGCCTTGACGAAAGCCAACAAATGTAGCACGAATACTAAATACTACTTATCTGAAATGACGTAGGGCTACGACAGGTTTTTAAGAAAACCTTTTGCGTAATGAACATAATATCGTTGTAGAATCGAGTGAATTTTAAAAGGAGTATTTTTGAGGGTTTTACTGGTTTTGCTAAAGAGGTCACTCCCGGTGAAGGGATCTCGGCTCTTTCCTTATTGAATAAGGTGCAGGATATTTCACAAATACCACTATGCAAAGCAAGAACTAAAAAGCAGTCAAAAGGCAAAACCGAGTGGGTTGTAGCATCTGCTAGTTTCGCTAAAGAGGTCACTCCCGGTGAAGGGATCTCGGCTCTTTCCTTATCGAATAAGGTGCTGGATACTCTACAAGGAATACCGCTATGCAAAGCGAGAACTAGAGCTACCAGTTTTTAAAACAAGATTCTACAACATCTTTAGGTTTCTTTTCTTTTCATTAATCTCATTAATGAAGTCCCATCATGTTATGCTTCCTAAGCATCACAGATGAAACGAAAGCATCAATATTTACTATATATCATCATATATATAATATAAGCATTCGTCTCAATATATCAAGTGATCACATTATAGAATATCAACAGCAGAAGAACACATATGAAATATTGGATATATTAGGAATTCAGTGTTTTAAATTAAGCCAATAAAAAATACGGATTCCACTGTCGTGATGAATAGCCAAACCCACATCCTTAGACCCCTACGAGAGCGGCAAGCAACCCTTCCAATTCTAGAGTTAGGAGACCCGGTCTCGACTCCTCGAGATGGTCTCCCACTGGACCCTAGAACCCGGTTACTTATGCTCCCCACCTTGGGTCTATCCTAATACGGAAAAGTAAATAATATACATCAATGGTGACATCATCCTCAACCCGGAAGTGCCCCAATAAAAGAATATTACATACAAGCTTTTACATGAATGAAAATGAAAAACTCTCATCTCACATAAAAAAAACCCGGCTATTCAAAACACGACGATCCAATATAACATATCACAGAAACACATAACATCATATGTCATCAACTTAAGTAAATATTCATATCCCAATTGTCGTTGACATATAGCAATGAAACCGGAGATACACTACATATTACACTTACGGTCACAGAAAAGAAAGTGAAAAACTATAACAATTGGAATCCGCAACCACCTTAGATATCATAAACCCAATTTATCACATACTTTGGATTTCATGCCTAACCAAATGAATTCCTTAGACATCACATGCCTAACAATTATAAATCCCACATTTTAGTCTCGATATTGAAAACGCTTTTCAATGACCAGTCGGGTAATTCAACAAGATTCTCGATAACCTGATCGAATGCTCGTCGGAAACTTTAGTAGACGGCCGCAACCCCGATACCGTGGACAAAGTGCACTAAGGCGAAACACCGCGGCCGCGAGCATCCGAACGGATGCTTTTGGCGACGGGGTTCTCCTACAGTCACTTGGTCGGAGCTAGGGGGCGTGGCTATCTAGTAAGGTTACTTGGCGAGTATCCGCGTACACTACGTAATTGCGACAGACTTTTGATCCTCATCAAAATTCCGTGGCAACCGATCAAATGAGACTAACTTGCTAGATTTATAAAATTCAAACTAGTTATCACATAACTAATTATGTGGATTCCAAATATTGTATCACAATCACAAATAGTTAGACGGTGTTAAGCATTTTGATCGAATAAACAAAAAACCAAAATTTCCCTAAGAACTCAACACTTGAGCGGAGTTTAAAAAGTACCCACAATATGCCACAGCACCTATGGATCAACCGTAGAAAGGTCAACCCTTGCCTCACCTATGGCACCGCGGAACTACCACAAACCCTAAGGTTTAGTGGCGGTTCCGACGGTCACAGATGTTAGTTATATGTATGCCCTAGAGGCCATTACTGTACATTGGATGTATATTATAGTGGATGCTGGGACATATATAGGTAGGACTTTCTTGCTCGACATGATAGTACGCTATCCGGTTGCTCTTTATCTTAACATGTATACTTTCAGTCTCTCTGATTACATGTTGATAAAGCCCTTAGGATGTGTACTCGACTTCCAGGACTATGATGAAGATCATACTAGTGGGGCCTGGGCAGTCAATGAGTACATCCTTCATTGTTCCTAGTCGTGGAAATATCGGGACGGGGCATCGATATTCCAGAGTAGACTAGCGTATATCTTCTCGACCCATGTGATGGGCGATGGATGATCCCATATCCATTGGTGTTTGACATCAGAGATGGTATGCGGGTGCTCAGTGAAGACTGGGTACACTGAACGGACTCGCCGAGAACTCCCAGATGGTATTATACCTCACGTCAGATGGCAGTTATCTGGTGACACTGGTACAGCTTAGTCTGTTGACCCGACATCGTCATAGAGTCTTGTGTGTCTCCCACTGTGCTTTGATTTCCACCCTACCACGGCTCGACTGAGTCGTGCAAACAGGTGGTTTTTGGGTACAGTCCCGATTCACATGGAGGCAATGAGCGATAGGAGGGGATTCGTCTCTCCCGGTATTGGGGGTTGATGTTGCGCTATGCTCGACTGGCCATAACAGGAAATCCCTGTCCAGGGTTGCAGTGATCTACTGGTAAGTGTTATCAGTAGTTTCACACATGTTATGGACCTCACGTCGGCATGACTTATCGAGCTATTGGGGTCTGACGTTTACCACCCCTAAGCGAGATATGCGACATATCAGACGAACAGACCGGACTGTACGGTAAGTGTTACTGGTTGGATTCACAGGAGTGTGAGCAGGCTTGCTCGTTGATCTTCTGATCGCTCAATACCCGGGTGGCCGTTACGTTTAGCAGACCGCTTGCGGCTTGTGGGTGCTTGATATGATCATCATCTGCTACCGGCGTATTGACGAGTCTTTAGAGTCCTACACAGAGGTTTCCTGGCTCAAGCGAAACGAAATAGGAGCGCATATGAGATATGTGCGGGACCGAGAATAATGCGTGTATGTGATACCGTATTCCATTCTCGCGATTAATGTGTCGAAAGGTTGTATGCGATATAACCTAGTTATCGAATCAAGGATTGTTTCGATAAGATGATACATTAGATATTAGTCGGTTATATGCGATATGACCGGATCGTTAAATCAAGTATTGATTTAATGATTTAATGCATAATTATATATTTGATATATTACTTTGCATTAACTAGTATTGGTTCACTTTAAAAGGATTTTCTCACTTGAAGTGCACATTGTGTATATGATATATTTTTGTGCACAAGATTGTATCATGTTTGATGATACTTGCTCATTTGGGTTTGTGTAAAGATTAAACCATGTTTAGTGAATGGTTAGGGTTTCTTTTCTCTTATTTATTTATCCATTTATTATTGTTTTGGAAAAGATAAAGAGAAAAAGAAATGGTGGCTTAGTTTGTTTTTTGTTGAAGCTTCTTGAAGCTTTGAACAAGTCCACCATTCTTGTCTCATGACTAACCCTAACCATTCATCTAACCTTAGTTAAATCTCTACACTAAACCATGGTTGAATTATGATAAGTATCATATTGTTTTCCTTTTTTTTAAACATACTTATCATATTTTCTATTATATTATCTTCTTCTTCTTCTTCATCTTCAACAAATGAAGAAGCTTGTCTTCATCAATGGAAAGTTGAGCATATGAGTGAGAAATCCAATTCTAAAGTGAACCCACTTCCTATTTCTTCATCCTCTACCCATTGCCAAGTAGTATAGGGTGTTTCCTTCACAAGTTTTCATGGCTTTGTGAAGGTGGAGCTTGATATAGTGATGCCTCGACGTAGATCATCTTCGGCATCGAAGCCGACGACCAAGCCCGCCCATTTCTTCGATGAAGCCGATGCTTGAGTCTGGAATCCGATTTGGACAGCGAGGGGACTTCATCGCGGAGCCTAGGAGGTGGAGGACCGGATCTACAAAGGTTGTAGCCCCTTCCCTTTATCTATATTTCCGTTTACTTGCTTGCATCGCCTAGTTTTTCTAGTTAACGATCCGTATTAGGGTTTGTAGGCACAAGGAAATTCATGAATTAGCCATGGTTGATGCCTTGTGAGACCTAATTAGTGTGCCTAGGAACCCTACAGTGGTATCAGAGCCTAGCTAGAGCCTTAGGCGATACTTAGACGACGTTTGAAACCCGATCGAACCGAAACCCTAAAAACCAAATTGCTCTCTGGAAATTTTCTGAAAAATTGGATTTTTGTCAATTAAAAATATGCAGAAAATTCAGCAGGGAATTGTAAGAATTACTGTGAAGCCCGTACCCATGATTCCCTCAAAGCGCGGCGGGACCGCGGCACAAGCATGGCTTGTGCGGCGGTTCCGCGGCCAAATTGTCATATCTGCCAACCATTTTTGCACAGTAATTCCTCTTTTATGGTGCTGGATTTTCTGGGAATTTTTAATATTTATTAAAGAGTTGAATATTCTGGGTTGCTTTGCGGTTTCGTATATTCGATCGGATTATCATACTTTGTTTAGGTGTTTTTCCGGATATTTAGAATATGTTAAAAAGTTTGACCGGATGTAAATACCCAATTTTTCCCCTATCGGAAAATTTCCAAGTGTTGGATCTTTCCGTGGTTTAATAACGTTCTAAGTAGTGCAAGTAACGCGATGGTCCCTCTAGAAGACAACAAAGCTTAACTCGATTATGTGACCGTCTTGAACTGCCCTTTGAACCTTCGGGTTTGGGGCAGTACGGCGTGCCATATGTGAGGCGTTGGCTTGACCCTTCTACGGCTGGACCGTTGGTACTGAGGCACGAACTGAATGTTTTTAGACTTGTTTCATGTGTTGAGCTGTTTCGGGAAAACTTGGGTGTTCGATTGTTCGATCGGAAAGTTTAACATTTTCTATTTATTCGGAATGGGATACAATAATTGGAATTCACAAGTAGTTATGAGATAACTAAATGAATGTTATAAATCAAGCACTTTAGTCTCACTTGATCGGTTGCTACGGAATTTTGATGTGATCAAAAGTCCGTCGCAATCACGTAGCGTACGCGGATACTCGCCGGGTAAACTTATTAGACAGCTACATCCTTTAACCCCGACCAAGTGACTGTAGGAGAACCCCGTCGCCGAAAGCATCCGTTCGGGTGCTTGCGGTAGCGGTGTTCCGCCTTGGTGCACTTCGTCGACGGTATCGGGGGTGCGGCCGTCTACTGAAGTTTGCGACGAGCATTCGATCAGGATGTCGGGAATCTTGTTAAATTGCCCGACTCGATATTGAAAAGTGTTTTCGATAATGAGACTAAAATGCGAGGTTTATAATTGTTAGGCATGCGATGTCTAAGGAATTCATTTGATTAGGCATGCGATGTCTATGTAGGTTGCGGATTCCAACTGTTGCAGTTTTACATTTTCTTTTCTGTGACCGTAAGTGTAATATGTGTTATTGCCGGTTTCGTTGCTATATGTCAACGACAATTGGGATGGGCATATTTACTTACGTTGATGACATGTGATGTTATGTGTTGCTGGATATGTTATATTGGATCGTCGTGTTTGAATAGCCGGGTTTTTTTTATGTGAGATGAGTGTTTTTTCATTTTCATTCATGTAAAAAACTTGTATGTAATATTCTTTTATTGGGGCACTTCCAGGTTGCGGATGTTGTCACCATTTGTATATTATTTTCTTTTCCGCATTAGGATAGACCCAAGGAGGGGAGCACAAGTAACCGGGTTCTAGGGTCCAGAGGGAGACCATCTTGAGGAGTCGAGTCCGGGTCTCCTAACCCTAGAATTGGTAGGGTTGCTTTCCGCTCTCGTAGGGGTCTAGGGGTGTGGGATTGGCTATTCATCGCGACCGTGGAATCCGTGTTTTATACTGGCTCGTATTAAAAGCACGGACGTCCTAGTATATCCAATATTTCATATGATATTCTTCTGCTGCGATATCTGTGATGTGATCATGTGATTTTCTGTGATAGATATAATATATAGTATATATGATATATTATATAGACGTTGCTTATGTTTTTACACCCGCACTAGCCCTGCCTCACTCTGGCGTTAGTCACCTAACCTAACGGTGCAGACGGGACATCGAGGCGAATGCGGTTGGCATAAGCGTACGTTATATTTATCCGTGATGTTTAGGTGGACTTAAATGATGGGATATTCATTAATGAGATTAATGAAAGAAAATAAACCTAATTGATGTTGTGGAATCGAATTTCAAAATAAAAACAGGTAGCTACAGTTCTTGCTTTGCATCGCGGTGTTCCTTGTAGAACATCCTGCACCTTATTCGATGAGGAAAGGACCGAGATCCCTTCACCGGGAGTGACTCCTTTAGCAATAACTGGCAGATGCTACACACTCGGTTTGTTTTTGATTGCTTCTATAGTTTCTGCTTTGCACAGTGATATATATGATATATCCCGCACCTCATTCGATGAGGAAAGGGCCGACGATCCCCTCACCGGGAGTGACCCCTTTAGCAAAACTAGAAAAGCCTCAAAAACATTCCATTTAAAAATCATTTGATTCCACAACGAGATCAAGTTCGAAGCGTTAAAGGTTTTCTTAAAAACCATTCGCAACCCCCCGTCATTTTAGGAAGTAGAGTACTTAGTATTCGTGCTACGTTTGTCGACCATAGCCGAGGCGTAGTGTGCGGTAGCTAAGTGATGTCTTCCTACACAGCATATGATGCGATTAGTTAGGACAGTCATGTGGCTTTGTTGACCTTAGCTAAGGGTCATATGGGTGGGTCTAATTAATCACGAAATGACGGGTAGAACTTGACTAGTACCTATGATTTATTGACCTTAGCCAAGGTCATAGGTGCTAGGGGTAAAAACGATTATCGGGAGTTTCAAGTGTTGAAATTTGCAATGAGATTGCATACCTTCTATGTGATAGTTGGATCCCGATACCTACTGCGAGTAATTGTTACTCCTGGGAGAGTTTTGCACTTTGCAATTAGCCGATCAAGTAGGTGTCTAGAAAGGTGTCAACGGGGTTACGCCTCTGGGAAAACGAGGTTTACTATAATTAGGTCTGTGCGAAAGCACGGGGAACCTCCCTCAAAGTACCGACATTGGCCTGGCTGAAAGATTGGCGAATTTGTAGAGTGTAATTAATCCCGGCTAGTCTTTCCTTTGAGGTTTGAAGGAAGATTTGATAAAAACTGTGGGAGCCATCCTGATTAGATAAAATATATAACCAATCTGATCTTGCAAGAGCGCACGCAGAGTGTTTTCTTCTCTCTCTCTCCAGGTAGCGACCATATCACGCCTTAATCAAGATAATAATATGGATGTTTTGACCGAACCCGCTTATTATACTGAGCTGGGGAACGTTGGTCCCACTCCATCTTATAATAGTTATAAGACCGAGCAGGAAATTGGGGAATACCAGAATTCCTTTGCCGCCCAAACGAAGAAAGTGCATATGATGCATCTCCTTCGGGTGTGTTCATTACAAAGAACTGTTTTCTCAGTATCCTCTGCATCCTGGGTATTTGATACCGGATCAGGATCCTAGATATGTAATTTGTTACATAGGGCTACAAAAGGGTAGAAAAACTGAGAACGGGTGATAAGTTTCATGAGACAGAAAACGGGGCAAGTGTTGCAGCCAAGTCTGTTGGTCGCTGTCACCCTGTATTACCAATACATTGATTCCGAACAAATGCTATTAGATACCGAACCTGATATACAAAATCATATCAGTCTCTTTATGAGTAAAGAAATGATAAAATTTTGTATTGTTGGATAATGTTTTGAACATTTCCTATATCAAAAGTTGATCGGTTCAGGCACGTTATCTAAAAGCATTGACGTTCTAAATCAAACTACAGTTCTTAGTATACGGAACACACACAAGAGGAAAAGTTCAGAATTGAACGATTCCTTCTTGAGGCATTGTTGACTAGGTCAGATCAATGTGACCCGACTAGCTAGAGTTACATAAAGATGCATATTTAAATTAGTTTGAA
Source organism: Agapanthus africanus (assembly GCA_030015575.1). Lineage (NCBI taxonomy): Eukaryota > Viridiplantae > Streptophyta > Magnoliopsida > Asparagales > Amaryllidaceae > Agapanthus > Agapanthus africanus. The sequence goes on from CM057341.1 coordinate 564,434,051, forward strand.
TTTACATCTTGTGAAACTCGCCAGTCATGTCACAAAGATAAGATGAACTCTTGGGATGGTACATGTTGATGTATGTAGGTCCCCTGTCTACACATGCCAAGACCGGTTCTTTGTACTTCATTACGTTCTCTGATAATCTCTCAAGATTCAGACATATGTTCCTGTTGAAACACAAGTCCGAACCTTTTGAGATATTCACAGAATATAAGTTAGAAGTAGAGAACTAAAAACCGGGTGTAAGTATTATGTCCTATGATAAGATCAGGGAGGAGAATACTTGTGCATGGTATTCCTGGACTATTCTAAAGGAGAATGAGATTCTCTCTCAGTGTTACTCCTCTGAATACACCATAGCACAACGGTGTATCGGGGTGGAGCAATCGCACAATATTAGATATGGTGTGCTCCATGATGAGTACTGCTGAGTTTCCTATTTCCTTTTAGGGAGTTATGCACTTATGAAGTTGCATACCTATTGAATTAGGTTCGAATCAAATCCGCGCCTACCACTCCATATGAGATATAGTATGGGAAGAGCCTATCTCTTAAGTAAGTTAAGATTTAGGATTGTCCGTCCTATGTCTAAAGCAATATCCGGACAAGATCGAGGCAGGATCAGTTCTGTAGACCTGGAAAGGTTCCAGCTATACAAAACTGCAGTTGATGATTTGACAGAACCAAAGGATTCTATAGTCCCCGGCGAACCTCAGCCTCTCCGCCGATCTGGAAGGGTTCCTCACCTGCCTGAGAGACACCTCGGTTTCTCGATGACAGTGGGAGCGAGGAATGCATCATGAGATGATGACCCAACTAGTTTCGAGCAGGCCATCAAGAGTAGGGACTCTATAAGAATGGCTGGATGCTTAGCGATCTGAGATGGAATCCATATACACCAACAAAGTATGGACTTTGGTTGCGATATCTGAAAGGTTAAATCCCCATCAGGAGCAAGTATATCTTGAGAAGATTACTTGGTGTAAATGGAAAGGTTGTGACTTTCAAAGCTAGACTTGTTAAAGGTTTTCGTCATAGACCAAGAGTGGAAAATGATGAAACCTTTTCCAGGGACTATACTTAAGTCCATCCAGATCCTACTTACCATTGCTATATACCATGACTGCGATATCTGGTGGTTGGGTGTCATGACTGCTTTTCTAAATAGTGATTTAGTATAGAAAGTCTATAAGTACACAGCTAGAGGGCTTCGTAAACAGTGGGAGCAGCGGAAACATGTGCAAGTTGCTTTACAGGATAAAGCAGGCATCGCGGAGTTGGAACATCTGTTTTGATGTGGTAGTCAAAGAGTTTGACTTCATCAAAATGGTAGATGAACCTTGTATGTACAAAAGGGTAGTATGGAGTATGGTAATGATCCTCGTAGAGTACGTGGATGACATACTCTTGATAGGAAAAGAGTTTCCTATGCTACGATCGGTCGATCTCCTCTTATCACATAGATTCTCCATATAGGATCAAAGTGATACCTCCTAAATCCTGAAATTTGGATCTATGAGATAGATCTAAAGGGATGTTAGGGTTCTCACTATCTGTAGTAAGATTGTATCAATTGATCCTGGGGAGAATCAATGGAAAGGTTCTAGGGTGATAAGGATGACTGAATGGCAGTCGCAGGCATTGTCTTTACCCTCAGTAGAGGGACGGTATATTGGAAGAGTTCCAAACTAGATACCGTGGCAAACTAGACGATAAAGGCCGGTAACATCGCTATTTAAGATACTACCAAAGAGGCAGTTTGGGTGTATATTGTTTCATAAGATGAACTAGATTCCTACCATTGTATGACAATGGAAGTGTGGCTTTTTTCCCAGGAACCTCGATCCCATCAGTGATCCAGACATATTCTGAGGCAGCATCACCTGATCATGGAGATAGTTGATCTCCAGGATGATCGAGGTTAGGAGAGTAGACTCAGAGGACAACACGGCGGATCCACTCACGAAGGCCTTTTCCCAAAGAAAGACTTTGAGGGGATGGTTGAGTATTAGATACTGCAACCACTGCTACAGATGGCCCTAGTGCAAACAGGTGGTTTTTGGGTACAGTCCCGATTCACATGGAGGCAATGAGCGATAGGAGGGGATTCGTCTCTCCCGGTATTGGGGGTTGATGTTGCGCTATGCTCGACTGGCCATAACAGGAAATCCCTAGCCAGGGTTGCAGTGATCTACTGGTAAGTGTTATCATTAGTTTCACACATGTTATGGACCTTACGTCGGCATGACTTATCGAGCTATTGGGGTCTGACGTTTACCACCCCTAGGCGAGATATGCGACATATCTGACGAACAGACCGGACTGTACGGTAAGTGTTACTGGTTGGATTCACAGGAGTGTGAGCGGGCTTGCTCGTCGATCTTCTGATCGCTCAATACCCGGGTGGCCGTTACGTTTAGCAGACCGCTTGCGGCTTGTGGGTGCTTGATATGATCATCATCTGCTACCGGCGTATTGACGAGTCTTTAGAGTCCTACACAGAGGTTTCCTGGCTCAAGCGAAATGAAATAGGAGCGCATATAAGATATGTGCGGGACCGAGAATAATGCGTGTATGTGATACCGTATTCCATTCTCGCGATGAATGTGTCGAAAGGTTGTATGCGATATAATCTAGTTATCGAATCAAGGATTGTTTCGATAAGATGATACATTAGATATTAGTCGGTTATATGCAATATGACCGGATCGTTAAATCAAGTATTGATTTAATGATTTAATGCATAATTATATATTTGATATATTACTTTGCATTAACTAGTATTGGTTCACTTTAAAAGCATTTTCTCACTTGAAGTGCACATTGTGTATATGATATATTTTTGTGCACAAGATTGTATCATATTTGATGATACTTGCTCATTTGGGTTTGTGTAAAGATTAAACCATGTTTAGTGAATGGTTAAGGTTTCTTTTCTCTTATTTATTTATCCATTTATTATTGTTTTGGAAAAGATAAAGAGAAAAAGAAATGGTGGCTTAGTTTGTTTTTTGTTGAAGCTTCTTAAAGCTTTGAACAAGTCCACCATTCTTGTCTCATGTCTAACCCTAACCATTCATCTAACCTTAATTAAACCTATACACTAAACCATGGTTGAATTATGATAAGTATCATATTGTTTTCCTTTTTTTTTAAACATACTTATCATATTTTCTATTATATTATCTTCTTCTTCTTCATCATCTTCAACAAATGAAGAAGCTTGTCTTCATCAATGGCAAGTTGAGCATATGAGTGAGAAATCCAATTCTAAAGTGAACCCACCTCCTATTTCTTCATCCTCTACCTCTTGCCAAGTAGTATAGGGTGTTTCCTTCACAAGTTTTCATAGCTTTGTGAAGGTGGAGCTTGATCTAGTGATGCCTCGACGTAGATCATCTTCGGCATCGAAGCCGACGACCAAGCCCGCCCATTTCTTCGATGAAGCCGATGCTTGAGTCCGGAATCCGATTTGGACAGCGAAGGGACTTCATTGCGGAGCCTAGGAGGTGGAGGACCGGATCTACAAAGGTTGTAGCCCCTTCTCTTTAGCTATATTTCCGTTTACTTGCTTGCATCGCCTAGTTTTTCTAGTTAACGATCCGTATTAGGGTTTGTAGGCACAAGGAAATTCTTGAATTAGCCATGGTTGATGCCTTGTGAGACCTAATTAGTGTGCCTAGGAACCCTACAACAGAATCGAGTTAGGGTTTTGTTCTTCTAGAGGGTTCACAGAATCACCTGCATGATTTTCTGATTATTTTAAACTTGGAAAAAATCCAACTCTTAGAAAATTTCCAGCGAGGGAAAAATTGGGTTATTGATATCTGTTCGAACATTATAACGCCGTCTAAATAACCCAAAATGATGTTAAAATTATGAATACAAAACACTCCAAATTGCCTTTACAGAAGGTTAATATCACATGCAAATTTAGCAAAAACAAGCAACACCTGAAATACCAAAACCCAGAGACCGGAACACAGAAAAAATTTGAAGCCAAAATACCCCAGAAGAACCGGTGAGCTCGGAATTCAAGTCTTGTGGCTGGCCAAAAACGGGTGGGAAGGGGTCAAATTTGTGTTGTGTTCATGTGTTACATTTCATATAATATTCTGCAGTTGCTAAAAAAAAATTTTGACACCTTAAAAATTTCGACAGAAACTAGATTTTTATATCAGGTGTTTCAGAGTTGTTTCGAGTTCCGTAATCTAACAAACATCGTCTAATTCTCTAGCATTGCTCTGATACCACTGTTGGGTTCCTTAGGGCGGCAGCAAGGTTTCGGGAGGCATTGTCCATGCCAATTTCAAATTTTTTCCGTACTAAAGAACTCTAACCCTAGAATCTTAACTAGAGATTTAGACGAACTAGCAATGCAAACAACTTTACATCTAAGTAAATGAGGAATACAACATTTGTATACCAGTCCTTCACTTCTAAAGCTCCATGTAGTAGCCCCTTGGCTCCAAGTAGTGAACACCCGAACTCTAGTAAGGGTTCACATGAGGAAATGAACAAGCTTGCTCGAAGTCTTCGAGGACGAAGATGATCTACGTCGAGGAGACTTAAGCTCATTCTATCTCTTAACTAATGGTAGATTAGTGAAGCAAACGCCCTAAACTAAATGGCTAATATAGTAGAGGATGATGAAGTAAGAATTGGGCTCACTTTAGATTTATTTTTCCCACAATAATTCCTCACTTTGAGAAAAACTAGAAAGCTTTCTCATAAGGAAGAAGAAGATGAAGTGAAGATGAGAATGAAACTCATGAGGTGAGAATAGCAACCATGGGTGAGTTAGTGTTATACACTAACTCATGTAGAGAATAAACCATAGCTAACAATAATGGTTAGGTTAATAAATATCTACAAGTAAAACAAAGTTAGTGGACTAAGTCAGTGGTTCCACAAGTTTCTACAAGTTTCAACCATGTGACTTAATTCCATCTAATTTTGATTAACTTTAAATAAATAAAACCCTTCATTATATCGTGTATGGTGTGAGTCTCATACACCCATGAAGCATGTGGCATCAAGCATGATACAAATAAAATGTACATTAATATATATCACATATATACTATATGCACACAAGTGAGAAAAAGAAATGTTTAAGTGAGCTAATATTAATTAATGTAATTCAATATATCAAATATATAAATATATACTAAATTATTAAATCAACACTTGATTTAATAATCCGGCTATATCACATACAACCAGCTAATATCAAATGTAATATTTTATCGAATCAACACTTGATCTGATAACCCGGTTATATCATATATAACCGACCGATATCACATATCACGAGAATATAATGCGGTATTACATATGCGCATTAATCTCGGTCCCGCACATATCACATATGTTCTCCTACTTCATTTTTCATGAACCGGGAAACCTCTATGTAGGACTCTAAAGACTCGTCAATACGCCGGTAGTAGGTGATGATCATATCAAACACCCATAAGCTGCAAGCGGTCTGCTAAACGTAACGGCCACCCGGGTATTGAGCGATCAGAAGATCAACAAGCAAGCTTGCTCATACTCCTGCGAATCCAATCAGTAACACTATCGTATAGTCCGGTCTCTTCGTCAAATATGTCCCATATCGCAGCCTGGGGGTGGTAAAACGTCAGACCCCAATAGCCTGATAAGTCATGCCGATGCAAGGTCCATAACGGTTCGAGAAACTACTGATAACACTTACCAGTAAATCTCAGCAAGCCTGGCCAGGGATTTCCTGTTATGGCTGTTAGTTATATGTATGCCCTAGAGGCCATTACTATACATAGGATGTATATTGTAGTGGATGCTTGGACATATATAGGGAGGACTTTCTTGCTCGACATGATAGTATGCTATCTGGTTGCTCTTTACCTTAACGTGTACACTGATTGTCTCTCTGTTACATGTTGGTAAAGCCCTTAGGATGTGTACTTGACTACCTGGACTATGATGCGGATCATACTAGTGGGGACATGATAGTCTATAAGTACATCCTTCAAGGTCCCTAGTCGTAGGTAAATCGAGACAGAGCATCGTATACCAGAGTAGACTAGCGTATACCTTCTCGACCCATACAGATGGGCGATGGATGATCCCATATCCATTGGTGTTTGACATCAGAGATGATATACGGATGCTCAGTGGAGACTGGGTACACTGGACGGACTCTCCGAGAACTCACAGATGGTATTATACCTTACGTCAGATGGCAGTTCTCTGGCGACACTGGTACAGAGTAGTCTGTTGACCCGAGATCGTCATAAAGTCTTGTGTGATTCCCACTGTGCTTTGATTTACACCTTACCACGTCCAAGAGGGCGTGCAAAACGGTGGTTTTTGGGTACAGTCCTGAATCACATGGAGGCAATGAGCGATAGGAGGGGATTCGTCTCTCCCGGTATAGGGAGTTGATGTTGCGCTGTGTTCGATTGGCTATAACCGGAAATACCTGGCCAGGATTGCTGAGATTTACTGGTAAGTGTTACCTGTAGTTTCTCGAACTGTTATAGACCTCATATCGACACGACTTATCGAGCTACTGGGGTCTGACGTTTACCACCCCTAGGCAAGATATGCGACATATCAGACGACGAGACCGGACTGTACGATAAGTGTTACTGGTTGGATTCACAGGAGTATGAGCGGGCTTGCTCGTCGATCTTCTGATCGCTCAATACCCGGGTGGCCTTACGTTTAGCAGACCGCTTGCGGCTTGTGGGTGTTTGATATGATCATCACCTACTGCCGGCGTATTGACGAGTCTTTAGAGTCCTACACAGAGGTGTTCTGGCTCAAGCAAAACGAAATAGGAGCACATATGAGATATGTACGGGACCGAGAATAATGCGTGTATGTGATACCGTATTCTATTCGCACGATGAATGTATCGATTGGTTGTATGCGATATAACCTAGTTATCGAATCAAGGATTCATTCGATAAGTCGATACATTAGATATTAGTCGGTCATATACGATATGACCGGATCGTTAAATCAAGTGTTGATTTAATGATTTAATGTATAATTATATATTTGATATATTACTTTACATTAACTAGTATTGGTTCACTTAAGATAGATTTTCTCACTTGATGTGCACATTGTATATATGATATAGTTTTGTGCACTAGTTTGTATCATGTTTGATGATACATGTAAACTTGGGTGTGTATGATTAAACCATGGTTATGTTAATGGTTAGGGTTTTGATTTACTAATTTATTTATTTATTTTATTCATTTTTGCAAGGAAATTGAAATGGTTGCTTGCTTTGTCTTTTCTTTGAAGCTTCATGAAGCTTTGAAAAGTTCAACTATTTTTGTTTCTTTTGCCTAACCTAACCATTCACCTAACCTTAGTTTATTCTCTACACTTAACCATGGTTGCAATATGATAAGGGTCACTTGATTTTCTTTTTAAGTTAATTCATTTTTTTCATTTCTTTCTTCTTCTTCTTCTTGATGAAGAAAGAAAAGCTTTCTACAAAAAAGTCAAGTGATGAAATCAAGTGAGAAATCCAAATCCAAAGTGAACCCACTTCCTATTTCTTCTTCCTCTACCACTTGCCATGTAGTATAGGGTGTTTTATTCATAAGTTTCATGACTTGGTGAAGGTGGAGCTTGAGCTTGAGTTGCCTCGACGTAGATCATCTTCGGCATCGAAGTCGACGACCTAGCCCGATCATTTCTTCGATGCAACCATCGCTAGAGTCCGGGATTCGATGATCGCAGCGGAGGGACGTCAACACGGAGCCAAGGAAGTGGAGGACCGGATCTACAAAGGTTGTATTTCCGTTCACTTTAGAGTAAAGTTGTTTATTCGCATTTGTTTTCGCCTAAACTCTAGTTAACGATCGCATTAGGGTTTCTCGGCACCGGAAAAATTAGAATTTGGCATGGTTAATGCCTTGTGGAACCTCATTGGTGTGCCTAGGAACCCTACAATGGCCAATCGAGCATAGCGCAACATCAACCCCCAATACCGGAAGAGACGAATCCCCTCCTATCGCTCATTGTCTCAATGTGACTCGGGACTGTACCCAAAAACCACCGTTTTGCACGATCTCTTGAACGTGGTAAGGTGGAAATCAAAGCATAGTGGGAATCACACAAGACTCTATGATGATCTCTGGTCGATAGACTAACCTGTACCAGTGTCACCAGAGAACTGCTATCAGACGATAGGTATAATACCATCTAGGAGTTCTCGGCAAGTCCATCCGGTGTACCCAGTCTCTACTGAGCACTCGTATACCTTCTCTTATGTCAAACACCAATGGATGTGGGATCATCCATTGCCTATCATATGGGTCAAGAAGCGCATGCGCTAGTCTACTCTGGAGTATCGATGCCCTGTCTCGATACTCCCATGACTAGGAACAATTGAAGGATGTACTTACCAACTACCATTGCCCACTAGTATGATCTGCATCATAATCCTGGTAGTCAATTACTCATCATAAAGTCTTTATCAACATGTAATAGAGAGACAATAAGTGTACATGTTAAGATAAAGAGCAACCAAATAACATACTATCATGTCGAGCAAGAAAGTCCTCCCTATATATGTCCAAGCATCCACTACAATATACATCACACGCACAGTAATGGCCTCTAGGACATACATATAACTAACACGTATTTCCTTAGACATCATAAACCCGGAATATCTCATATTTCGAATTTCATGCCTAACCTATAAACCTTGCATTTTAGTCTCAAATCGAAAACACTTTTCAATAACTTAGTCGGGTAATTCAACAAGATTCCCGACTACCCAATCGAATGCTCGTCGGAAACTTTAGTAGATGGCCGCACCCCCGATGCCATCGACGAAGTGCACTTAGGCGGAACACCGTGGCCGCGAGCACCCAACTGGATGATTTTGGCAACGGGGTTCTCCTACAGTCACTTGGTCTGAGCTATGGGGTGTGGCTACCTAGTAAAGTAATTCGGCGAGTATTCGCGTACGATACACGATTGCGATGGAGTTTCGATCAAAATCGAAACTTTGTGGCAATCGATCAAACGAGACTAAAACACTAGATTTACAAAATACTAACCAGTTTTCACAAAACTAATTGTTTGGATTCTAAATATTGTATCACATATCATCAAGATCTATACAACGTTAAACATTTCGATTGATTTATCGAACACCAACAAATACCAGAGACCTCAACAACTTTAGCATCATTAAAAACATCCAGAAAGTACCAAATTTACCAATGGAGCAACACAGAAAAATTCAACCCATGACACCACAAAAGTGCGGCGGAACCGTGGCCAAACTAGGGTTTGGACCGCGGTTCTGCGGTGGTTTGAAGGGGTTAGGGGTTCTAATTTTCTGGGGATCCATAAAAAATCCTGTACTATTTTCTGCATATTTTTAATCTCGAAAATTTCAATATTTGAAAAATTCAACAGAAACTTCACATTTTGAGAACTTCGAAAACCGATCGAACACTTTAACATCATAATGACCTACCCTAATGTTCTAGCTTGTCTTTGATACCATGAAAATGTTTGCTAGCACCGCGACATGGTTTAAACGGGCTTCACACATGCAATTTTCAAAAATTCGTGATGCTAATGAACACTTACCAACATTTAACTAGAATATTAGGGTTTTACTATGATGATATGATAAAACTATAAGAAGGGAAGGAAGCTACAACCTTTGTAGACCATGTCCTTCTCTTCTAATACTCCGGGTTGTAGTCCACGAGACTCCACTAGGCTCCACTTGAAAGTTGAATGAACCTCCTCCGATGACCTTCGTGTCGAAGATGGTCCACCTGAAGTCCGTCAATCCAAGCTACCTCTTCACTAAACTTTTTAGTGAAGAAACACTCCACATCAAATTGCTAATCTAATGTGGGATGGTGAAGTAGGGATTTTGTTTTCTCACTAGATATTATCCAAGCTCCATGGTTCACATCACATGTGAAGGGTTGGAGCTTGAAGCATCAAGAGGAAGAAAAAGAAGAGAGCTAGAGAGCTCATGAGCTCATATGAAGAAAAATGAACTCAAGAAGAAGCCAAGTGTAGAATGGCCAAGGTTCACTTATTGAAGCATTTATTTTATTCAATAATAAAATGAAGCCATGCTTCAATAGTGAAGTAAGATGAATAAAACATTCATCAAGCTATACTTCACCCCATTCTCCTCATTATCCACCTCATTTTTCCATTTTCTCAAAATAGAAAATACATCGTGCTTCATTATATATATATATATATATATATATATATTAATACATATATATAAAGAAAATAATTAGTGAGCTAATAATATTAGTTAATATATAATTATATCAAATATACATATATATATCATATTATTAAATCAACACTTGATTTAATAATCCGGTTATATCACATACAACTTACTAATATCATTTATCGGTATATCACATTATCAAATCAACACTTGATTCGATAAGTTGGTTATATCACATATAACCTAACTGATAACAAATAACCGCCAGATTAAAATACGGTATCACATACTCGTATTTAATCAGGCCCCCACACATATCAACATATGTGCCCTACTTCGTTTCGCTTGAACCAGGAAACTTCTGTGTGGGACTCTAAAGACTCGTCAATACGCCAGCAGTAGGTGATGATCACATCAGTCACCCACAAGCTGTCAGCGGTACTAGCTGGATGTAACGGCTACCCAGGTATTGAGCGATTAGAAGATAAACTAGCAAACTTTTTCAAACTCCCATGAAGTTTATAGGTAACACTTACCGTACAGTCCGGTCTCTTCGTCTAATATGTCGCATATCGAGTCTGGGGGTGGTATCGTCAGACCCCAATAACTTGATAAGTCATGCCGATGTAAGACCTATAACGGTATGAGAAACTAATGATAACACTCACCAGTAAATCTCATCAACAGCCCTGGCCAGGGACTTACTATTATAGCCAATCGAACATGGCGCAACATCAACTCCCTATACCGGGAGAGATGAAACCCCTCCTATCGCTTATTGCCTCCATGTGACTCGGGACTGTATCTAAAATCCACCTGTTTGCACGACTCCTTTCAGCCGTGGTAGGGTGGAAATCAAAGCACAGTGGGAACCGCACAAGACTCTATGACGATCTCGGGTCTACAGACTAACCTATACCAGTGTCACCAGAGAACTGCTATCTGACGATATGTATAGTACCATGTAGGAGTTCTCGGCGAGTCCTGTTCGGTGTACCCATTCTCTAAGGAGCACCTGTGTACAATCATTGATGTCAAACTGTTAGTTATATGTATGCCCTAGAGGCCATTACTGTACATTGGATGTATATTGTGGTGGATGCTGGGACATATATAGGTAGGACTTTCTTGCTCGACATGATAGTACGCTATCTGGTTGCTCTTTATCTTAACATGTATACTTTCTGTCTCTCTGTTACATGTTGATAAAACCCTTAGGATGTGTACTCGACTTCCAGGACTGTGATGCAGATCATACTAGTGGGGCCTGGGTAGCCCATGAGTACATCCTTCAATGTTCCTAGTCGTGGGAATATCGAGACGGGGCATCGATATTCCAGAGTAGACTAGCGTATATCTTCTCGACCCATGTGATGGGCGATGGATGATCCCATATCCATTGGTGTTTGACATCAGAGATGGTATGCGGGTGCTCAGTGGAGACTGGGTACACTGAACGGACTCGCCGAGAACTCCCAGATGGTATTATACCTCACGTCAGATGGCAGTTCTCTGGTGACACTGGTACAGCTTAGTCTGTTGACCCGAGATCGTCAAAGAGTCTTGTGTGTCTCCCACTGTGCTTTGATTTCCACCCTACCACGGCTCTACTGAGTCGTGCAAACAGGTGGTTTTTGGGTACAGTCCCGATTCACATGGAGGCAATGAGCGATGGGAGGGGATTCGTCTTTCCCGGTATTGGGGGTTGATGTTGCGCTATGCTCGACTGGCCATAACAGGAAATCCCTGGCCAGGGTTGCAGTGATCTACTGGTAAGTGTTATCAGTAGTTTCACACATGTTATGGACCTCATGACTGCATGAATTATCAAGCTACTAGGGTCTGACGTTTACCACCCCTAGGAGAGATATGCGACATATCAGACGAACAGACCGGACTGTACGGTAAGTGTTACTGGTTGGATTCACAGGAGTGTGAGCAGGCTTGCTCGTCGATCTTCTGATCGCTCAATACCCGGGTGGCCGTTACGTTTAGCAGACCGCTTGCGGCTTGTGGATGCTTGATATGATCATCATCTGCTGCCGGCGTATTGACGAGTCTTTAGAGTCCTACACAGAGGTTTCCTGGCTCAAGCGAAACGAAATAGGAGCGCATATGAGATATGTGCGGAACCGAGAATAATGCGTGTATGTGATACCGTATTCCATTCTCGCGATGAATGTGTCGAATGGTTGTATGCGATATAACCTAGTTATCGAATCAAGGATTGATTCGATAAGCCGATACATTTGATATTAGTCGGTTATATGCGATATGACCGGATCGTTAAATCAAGTATTGATTTAATGATTTAATGCATAATTATATATTTGATATATTACTTTGCTTTAACTAGTATTGGTTCACTTTAAATGGATTTTCTCACTTGAAGTTCACAAGTTGTATATGTGATATACTTTTGTGCACTTGTTTGTATCATGTTTGATGATACATGCTAACTTGAGTTTGTGTGTACGATTAAACCATGGTTATATGAATGGTTAGGGTTTTGTTTACTTATTCATTTATTTATTTTGTTTATTTATTTTGGAAAAGATAAATAGAAATGGTGGCTTTCTTTGTTTCTTTCATGAAGCTTCATGAAGTGTTGAAAGCTTGACCATTTTGTTTGTTTCCCTTAACCTAACCATTCACCTAACCCTAGTTTAGTCTCTACACTTAACCATGGTTAGTATATGATAAGTATTCATTTTATTTTTTATTTGAAAAAAGACTTATCATATTCTTTCATCATCTTCTTCATCTTGAACAATGAAGAAACCTTGCCACCATCAATGGCAACTTGAGAAAAAGAGAGAAATCCAATTCCAAAGTGAACCCACTTCCTATTTCTTCATCCTCTACCTCTTGCCAAGTAGTATAGGGTGTTTTCTTCACAAGTTTCATGACTTGGTGAAGTTGGAGCTTGATCTTGTGTTGCCTCGACGTAGATCATCTTCGGCATCGAAGTCGATGATCTAGCCCGCCCATTTCTCCGATGAAGCCGATGCTAGAGTCCGGGATCCGATATGGACAACGGAGGGACGTCATCACGAAGCCTAGGAGGTGGAGGACTGGATCTACAAAGGTTGTAGTCACTTTACTTTAGCAATAAAGTAGTTTACTTGCTTGCATCGCCTCTTTATCTAGTTAACGATCCGTATTAAGGTTTGTAGGCACATGAAAATTTTAGAATTGGCCATGTTTGATCACTTGTGAGACCTCATTAGTGTGTCTAGGAACCCTACAGTGGTATCAGGGCCTAGCTAGAGCCTTAGGCGATGCGTATACGGAGTTAGAAGTCCGATCGAACCGAAACCCTAATTCAAAGTTGCTCTCTGTACATTTTTTGAAAACGGGGATTTTTTAGAATTAAAAATATGCAGAAAACCAAGCAGGAATTTCTAAGAATTACTGTGAAGCCCGAGCACTTAATTCGACCATAGCCCGGCGGAACCGCGGCATTAGCATGGCTAATGCGGCGGTTCCGCAGCCAATTTATCTCTTCAGTCAATTAACTTTACACAGTAATTCCTATTTTGAAGTGCTGGTTTTCCTGGGAATTTTTAATCTGAACTCAAGAGTTGATTTTTCTGGGTTGTATTGGGAGTTCGAAGATTCGATCGGATTGTCAAACTTTGTCTATGTGTTTTTCCGGGTAATTTTAGAATATGTTAAAAAGTTCGGCCGGATATAAATACCCACTTTTTCCCCTGCCAGGAAATTTCCAGTTGTTGGACTTTTCCTTAGTTTAATGACGTTCTAAGTAGTGCAAGTAACGCGACGGTCCCTCTGGAAGACAACAAACCTTAACTCGATTATGTGACCGTCTTGAACTGCCCTTTGAACCTTCCGGTTTGGGGCAGTACGGTGTGCCACATGTAATGCGTTGGCTTGACCCTTCTACGGCTGGACCGTTGGTACTGAGGCATGAAGTGAATGTCTTTGAACTTATTTCATGTGTTGAACTGTTTCGGGAAAACTTGGGTGTTTGATTGTTCGATCGGAAAGTTTAACATTTTCTATCTTATCCGGAATGTGATACAATAATTGAAATTCACAAGTTGTTATGAGATAACTAAATGAATGTTATAAATCAAGCACTTTAGTCTCACTTGATCGGTTGCCACGGAATTTTGATATGATCAATAGTCCGTCGCAATCACGTAGCGTACGCGGATACTCTCCGGGTAAACTTAATAGACAGCCTCACCCCATAGCCCCGACCAAGTGACTGTAGGAGAACCCCGTCGCCGAAAGCATCCGTTCGGGTGCTCGCGGTAGCGGTGTTCCGCCTTAGTGCATTTTGTCGACGGTATCGGGGGTGCGGCCGCCTACTAAAGTTTGCGACGAGCATTCGATCAAAATGTTGGGAATCTTGTTGAATTGGCCGACTTGATATTGAAAAGAGTTTTCGATAATGAGACTAAAATGCGGGGTTTATAATTGTTAGGCATGCGATGTCTAAGGAATTCATTTGATTAGGCATGCGATGTCTAAAGAGGTTGCGGATTCCAACTGTTGTAGTTTTACACTTTCTTTTCTGTGACCGTAAGTGTAATATGTGATATCGCCGGTTTCGTTGCTATATGTCAACGACAATTGGGATGCGCATATTTACTTACGTTGATGACATGTGATGTTATGTGTTGCTGGATATGTTATATTGGATCGTCGTGTTTGAATAGCTGGGGGTTTTTTATTTGAGATGAGTGTTTTTCATTTTCATTCTTGTAAAAACTTGTTTGTAATATTCTTTTATTGGGGCAGTTCTAGGTTGCGGATGATGTCACCATTTGTATATTATATACTTTTCTGCACTAGGATAGACCCAAGGAGGAGGGCACAAGTAACCGGGTTCTAGGGTCCAGTGGGAGACCAACTCGAGGAGTCGAGTCCTGGTCTCCTAAATTTAGAATTGGTAGGGTTGCTTGCCGCTCTCGTAGGTGTCTAGGGGTGTGGGATTGGCTATTCATCACGACCGTGGAATCCGTGTTTTATACTGGCTCGTATTGAAAACACGGACGTCCTAGTATATCCAATATTTCATATAATATTTTCTGCTGCGTTATCTGTGATGTGATCATGTGATTTGTTCAGATAGATACAGTATATAGTATATATGATATATTATGTAGACGTTGCTTATGTTTTACACCCGCACTAACCCTGCCTCGCTCTGGCGTTAGTTACCTAACCTAACGGTGCAGACGGGACATCGAGGCGAATGCGGATGGCATAAGCGTACGTTATATTTATCTGTGATGTTTAGGTGGACTTAAATGATGGGACATTCATTAATGAGATTAATGAAAGAAAATAAACCTAATTGATTTGTGGAATCGAATTTCAAAATAAAACAGGTAGCTACAGTTCTTGCTTTGCATCGCGGTGTTCCTTGTAGAACATCCTGCACCTTATTCGATGAGGAAAGGACCGAGATCCTTTCACCGGGAGTGACTCCTTTAGCAATAACTGGCAGATGCTACAACCCTCGGTTTGTCATTTGATTGCTTCTATAGTTTCTGCTTTGCACAGTGATATATATGATATATCCCGCACCTCATTCGACGAGGAAAGGGCTGACGATCCCTTCACCGAGAGTGACCCCTTTAGCAAAACTAGAAAAGCCTCAAAAACATTCCATTTAAAAACCATTTGATTCCGCAACGAGATCAAGTTCAAAGCGTTAAAGGTTTTCTTAAAAACCATTCCCAACCCTCCATCATTTTAGGAAGTAGAATACTTAGTATTCGTGCTGTGTTTGTTGACCTTAGTTAAGGCACAGTGTACGGTAGCTAAGTGATGTCTTCCTACACCGCATATGATGCGATTAGTTAGGACAGTCGCATGACTTTGTTGACCTTAGTTAAGGGTCATATGGGTGGGTCTAATTAATCACGAAATGACGGGTAGAACTTGACTAGTACTTATGATTTGTTGACCATAGTTAAGGTCATAAGTGCTAGGGGTAAAAATCTTTATCGGGAGTTTCAAGTGTTGAAATTTGCAATGAGATTGCATACCTTCTATGTGATAGTTGGATCCCGATACCCACTGCGAGTAATTGTTACTCCTGAGAGAGTTTTGCACTTTGCAATTAGCCGATCAAGTAGGTGTCTAGAAAGGTGTCAACGCGGTTACGACTCTGGGAAAATGAGGTTTACTGTAATTAGGTTCGTGCGAAAGCATAGGGAACCTACCTCAATGTACCGACACTGGCCTGGCTGAAAGATTGGCGAACTTGTAGAGTGTAATTAATCCCGGCTAGTCTTTCCTTTTAAGGTTTGAAGGAAGATTTGATAAAAACAGTGGGAGCCATCCTGATTAGATAAAATAAATAACCAATCTAATCTTGCAAGAGCGCACGCAGAGTGTTTTCTTCTCTCTCTCTCCAGGTAGCGACCATATCACGCCGTAATCAAGATAATAATATGGATGGATTGATCGAACCCGCTTGTTATACTGAGCTGGGGAACGTTGGTCCCGCTCCAACTTATAATTGTTATAAGACAGAGCAGGAAATAGGGGAATACCAGAATTCCTATGCAGCCCAAACGAAGAAAGTGCATATGATGCATCTTCTTAGGGTGTGTTCATTATAAAGAACTGTTTCTCAGTATCCTCTGCATCCTGGGTATTTGATACCGGATCAGGATCCCAGATATGTAATCTGTTACATAGGGCTACAAAAAAGGTAGAAAACTGAGAACGGGTGATAAGTTTCATGAGACAGAAAACGGGGCAAGTGTTGCAGCCAAGTCTGTTGGTCACTGTCACCCTGTATTACCAGTACATTGATTCTGAACAAATGCTAATAGATACTGAACCTGATATACAAAATCATGTCATTCTCTTTATTAGTAAAGAAATGATAAAATTTTGTATTGATGGATAATGTTTTGAACATTTCCTATATCAAAAGTTGATCGGTTCAGGCACGTTATCTAAAAGCATTGATGTTCTAAATCAAACTACAGTTCCTAGTATACAGAACACACACAAGAGGAAGAGTTCAGAAATGAACGAATTCTTCTTGAGGCATTGTAAACTAGGTCATATCAATGCGACCCGACTAGCTGAAGTTACATTTTAGATGCATATTTAAATCAGTTTGAATTTACATCTTGTGAAACTTGCCAGTCATGTCACAAAATTAAGATGACCATAGCTCTGTTTATTGGAAACAGAGAAAGAGTTTGAAACTCTTGGGACTGATACATGATGATGTATGTAAGGTCTCCTGTCTACACATGCCAGGACACGTTCTTTGTACTTCATTATGTTCTCTGATGATCTTTCAAGATTCAGACATATGTTCCTGTTGAAACATAGGCCCGAAGCTTTTGAGATATTCACAGAATATAAGTTAGAAGTAGAGAACCAATAACCGGGTATAAGTATTATATCCTATGATGAGATCAGGGAGGAGAATACTTGTGCATGGAATTCCTGGACTATTCTAAAGGAGAATGAGATTCTCTTTCAGCATTACACCTCCGTATACAACATAACACGATGGTATATCGGGGCGGAGCAATTGCGCCCTATTCGATTGCTGCCTCTTCCGGTACTTTCGGGCATGCGGAATTTGGTGAAAAACGATTTTCTTAGAGGTGGTAACATGGACTCAAAAACCGGATCTTTGTTAAACATCTAACTAACAACCTAACTACGAGTTGCTAACTACTCGGTTAGGGGGTTATACCTTTCTTTTGCTCGAACTCCTTCGTCTTCAAGCTTCGATGGTCGTCCGAATCGGCTTCTCCCCGTCATCTCCTTGCGCCGAAGATAGATCCACCTGAAAGATTCAACCTTTGGCTCCTTCTTCGAACTTTGAAGAAACTAGTTCACTCGGTTTGCTAAACCTTGTGAACTAGAGTGAGTAGAGAAGAGTTTGTATGGGATTTTATCTATGGTTCTTGGTTCTCAACTCATGAGACAAGTGAACCATAGACTAAAGAGAGAGAGCAAGAGGAAGAGGGTGAGAGCAAGAGCAAGAGAGCTCAAAACCAAGAGAGAGAAAGGTCAATCAAGAATGAGCCTCTCTTTTGTCTTTCACCCTCTCATAATCCAAAAGCATCATTAGCCATAATGTCAACCAAGTATTATGTGATGGTTCATATCATGACAAAGGCAATATCATTTCCATCCACTCATTTTGCAAACTACAACAAGCAAGCAAAAGTCTTTGCATGAAAATGATAACCATTGTGATGATGATGGTCAACTAGTCCAACCTAGTCAACCGGTCAACAAAGTCAACAAGTCAACAAAGTCAACCCTCCAACAACCATGTCACTATAATACTTAATTAATATTATTGCTAAATATATATATATATATATCATATTCTCATTAGGGTTGAGCAAAAAGTCAATAGTCAACAGTCAACGGTCAACAACCCTAATGAGAATCCTCTGCCTCTGTCTCTCCGTCAACTATGCATACACACCCGCATCCGCGTTCCGAGGAACACGGATGCAAACCGGATAAAACCAATCCCAATACGTACACTAGGATCTGGCTTAAACCAAAGCCCGCCAGTGTAAACTGTCCGGACACTAAACGCGCACAAGTGCACGGATGTGACTGAACCCTGTTGCAAAACCATGCGACCTGTCGCAAAACCATGCGACCTCTACTCTTTTGCCTAAAGGTGAATAGCTTTCTGTGTGGGACTCTAAAGACTCGATACTACGCTGGCAGTGGGTTTAACCACAGACCGCAAGCGGCACTAGCTGTGCGTAACGGTCCCCAGGTAGATGCCGACAAGAAGACTGACGAGGCGAAACCCATCTGAACTCCTACTGAGCCTGAATGTGACATTCTCCGTACAGTCCGGTCTGTTCGTCTGATACATCGCATGGCGGGCCTAGGGGGCAGTAAACGTCAGTCCCCCAATAGCGGTACAAGTCGTGTCGGAGTGAAGCCCAAAACACCCTGAGATAACACTGGAAGCCTACCAATATATCTCGTTTACCCTGGCCAGGGACTACTCGTGTAATGGCTCTCCTAGACACAGCGCGATGTCAACCCCCAATACCGGGAGAGACGAATCCTGTCTAACCGTCACTGCCTCCAAGTGCTTTGGGACTGCACCCAACTACCACTTGTTTGCACGACTCCTTTGAGCCGTGGTAAGGTAGTAATCTAAGTACAGTGGGAACACACTCGAGGCGGAGTGACAGTGTCAAGTCAGCGTACTAAGCTGTACTCATGTCACCTGGGAACTGATAACTGACGATAGGCATAATACCAACTAGTCAGTTCCCGACGAGTCCTGTCCAGTGTACTCGTAACCCAACGAGCACCCGCGTACTATCTTAAGTACGATGTACCAACGGCTGTGGGACAGACCGTCTCCTACACTGGGATGAGAAGCGCATGCGCTAGTCTACTCCGGAGTATCGATGCCCTGTCTCGATAGTCCTGCGACCAGGGACCTGCATAAGGATGTGCTTATAGATTACCCAGCCCCACTAGTGTGACTGCCATCACAACGCTGGTAATCAAGCAAAGATTCTAAGGGCTCCACTAATGTGTATAGGCGATATACTGAAATAAACACATGTACACATTGAAGTAGAAACAAACCAAGTAGCATACTACTATTTTGAGCAAGATTGTATATACAAGATGAATATCCTGTTAGTGTTTATGCCCTAGAAGGCCATTACTGTATCATACTAGTTTGTATATTACTTAATGGAAGCTTGGGATATTCACGTGTATATAACAGTCTTGCTAAACATGGTAGTATGCTACTTGGTTTTTCTATCTTAATATGTGAGTGTACGTATTGATAGAGCTCTTAGGATCTTGCTTGTCTACCAGCGTTGTGATGGCAGTCACACTAGTAGGGGCTGGGTAGTCTACAAGCACATCCTTATTCAGGTCCCTGGTCGTTGGATTATCGAGACAGAGCATCGATACTCCGGAGTAGACTAGTGTGTACGCTTCTCATCCCAGTTGGGGAGATGGTCTGTCCCACAGCCGTCAGTACGTCGTACTGGAGATAGTATGCAGGTGCTCGTTAGGTTACGGGTACACCGGACAGGACTCACAGGGAACTGTTGGTTGGTTTTATACCAGTCGTCAGTGAACAGTTCCCAGGTGACATGAGTACGGCATAGTCCGCAGACTTTACACTGCTACTTCGCCTCGAGTGTGTCCCACTGTTCATAGATTGCTACCCTACCACGGCTCAAAGGAGTCGTGCAAACAGGTAGCAGTTGGGTGCAGTCCCGAGCACTTGGAGGCAGTGGCGGTTAGACAGGATTCGTCTCTCCCGGTATTGGGGGTTGATATCGCGCTGTGTCAGAGAGCCATTACGCAAAGTCCCTGGCCAGGGCAAGCGAGATTTGCTAGTAGGTTCCAGTAGTTTCTCAGGGTGTAATGGGCTTCGCTCCGACACGACTTATACCGCTATTAGGGGACTGACGCTTGCCGCCCCCCTAGGCCCGATATGCGATAGTCTAAGACGAACGGAACGGACTGTATGGAGATTGTCACAGCAGGCTCAGTAGGAGTTCGAATGGGTTTCCTCATCGGCCTTCTTATCGACAACTACCTGGGGACCGTTACGTACAGCTAGTGCCGCTTGCGGTCTGTGATTAAACCCACTGCCAGCGTAGTAGTCGAGTCTCTAGAGTCCCACACAGAGAGTTTCCTACTCCAGGCGAAACGATATAGAGGTCGTATGGTTTTACGACAAAGGGTTCGGACGCATACGTGTGTTTACACACGTACGACTTTCGGACAGTTTTTACCAGTCGGCTTTGGTTTAAGCCAGTTACTGGTATCCGGTTATTGGATTTATACAGTCTAAAGTTTTTCCGTATTTTTGCGGAAAGGAGGGGCGTTCTCGTAATTGTGCGAGAAGCTTCTAGAAGATGGTGACTAAGGAGGTTTAGGTGTCATATGCATTAAATGGGTTTAGTGAATCATGAGAGTGATTCATCCATATCATTAATGCACAATAAATGCTTAATGAGTCATGGTTATGAATCACCATTAGATATTTATGAAACTTGATTATTCATCATTTGTTTTTCTTTTATTGATGAATTTTAAAGTTTCATATATATTATGATAACTTACTATTCTCACTTGATAATATCATTCACATTCTCTCTCCTCAAGCTCTCTCTCTTCAAACCCTAATCCTCACCTCTCATGTGTTGAGAACAAGGATTAGTTAGACTAAACAATCCATAACCCTCACTCTATCTCATCTATCTTCTTTGATTAGCAATCCAAGAAGGTTAGTTGCCTCAAGTTTAGAGGCTAAGCTTGGAGTTTTGCTCTCGGGTGGATCATCTACTACATCGAGAAGGCCGAGAAGGACGAGGAGATCGTAAAGCCGAAGGACTTGGTTCGATGGGTATAATCCCTAAGCATAGTAGTTTAGAACAACTATGTGTTTAGTTAGTTATCGTTTAGCTTCGATTCAAGCGGTTAGTCGATGTTTGTTCACTAAACAAGTTCGTTTTTGAAAATTCCGCCTCCCCACAAATATTGAGGTGTTGTACATCGACTTACAGTGGTATCAGAGCCTCGCTAAATAATAAATAACTTTTTTGCAAATTTGTATGAATTTCGAACGAAAAAAACGAAACCGGAAAACCCTAAAATATCATGTTTCTGTCGATTTATAAATGAAGTCCAAAATTTTTTCAGGGATGTTCAGAAAGCTTAAAATGATAGTAGTAGAACGCACAAAAAATTTGGTCCCCTGAATCGCCTACGGCGCTGCGGATCCGCGGCGGATAGCACTGATCCCGCCGCGCTTCCGTCGCCGAGTTGACGATTCAGGGACCCATTTTTCTTGTGATGGTTCTCTGTGATATTTGGGATTTTCTGGAATATTTAATTTTTGCTCAGGTTTCATATTTGCAGAGCAGTATTGGAGCAAAATTAAAAGTGTTTAATCGATCGAAATTATACAGTATTTGCTTGATGGATTATATCTGTGTTTGTATAATGTGTTCGTAAACCTCCCCTAACTGCTAGTATGTCGGTTGGCAGGGGGTTCCACATTTCTGTAATGGTTTTTACTGTTTGTGGATATGAACTGTATTGGACTGTTGTGATGTATAGCCGGGGTTATGTGATGGGTTATTATTTAATTCATTTGATGTAAATGTAATTTGTTGTAATATTATTTTGCGGGGCACATCCAGGTTGCGGTTGTAGCCACCGTTGTATTATTTCATTTTACTGTTTTTGCTCCTAGGACAGACCCAAGGTGGGGTGCACAAACTGCCGGGCGGGTAGTTTACCGTACCCGTTGGGGTATTGGGTGGGGTAAAGGCTATTCATCACAACTGTGTAATCCGTCTTTTGTTGCAGGCTCGAAACAAACACGGATTACTTGCAAATCCAATAAAGTTCATCTGTGATCTGGAATGCCTATTATTGCGTCTGACGAATGTACAATATCTATATATGATAGCTATTTAGACGTCACTTATGTTTTACACCCGTGCTAGCCCAGCCCCCGCTCTGTCGTTAGTTAAGTAACCTAACGGGTGATGACGGGACCCCGTGGCGAATGCGGATGGCATAAGAGGTCGTTGTATTTTCGTTGTTTTCTGCAATGATAGGTTAATGATGGGACGCATTATCTATAATGCAAAGAAAAACAAACCAAAGTTTAAATCGTTGGAACAATTTAAAAGAAACCACTCGGTTAATTTTAAAAACAGATATTTTTCAATGCGGAGCTTTAACCACTCCTTTTAAAAGCTATCAGGTTCCTTCGGTTATATCAAGTTCACTACGTTCACGGTTTCGCCAAAACCATTCGTAGCCCTCCGTCATTTCATCTGGGTATTCAGTAGTATTCAAGCTATGTATTTTGACCTAACGCCAAGGCATAGTGTTTGGTAGCTACTGGGTATTCATTTGTTGCATAGGTAGATGAGTTAGTTTGGGACAGTCGTATTATCATTTTAGCCGAACGTCAAGGATATATACGGATGGGTTCAAATTGACAAGATAATGATGGGTAGAACTTGACATGTGACTTATGACATTTTGACCTAACGCCAAGGTCATAAGAGCATGGGGCAGAAATATATATCGGGAATTTCTAAAGAAACTGAAATTTGCAAAGAGTTGCATACCATTTGGAGTTTGATGAATGTTGGTAGGATTCCTTCAACATTATCATACAATGATATTTGGATCCCGATCCTACTGTGAGTATATGCTACTTATCAGGAGATTCGTCACTTAACGATCAATGCTATAAACCTAGTAGGTGTCCAGAAAGGTGTCAGCAGGGTTACGCCCCCAGAGAAAAGAGGTTATTTAATTAAGGAACTTCGCGAAAGCGTTGGAAAACCGCCCTCGAAGTATCGACACTGGCCTGGCTGAACGGTTAAGCAAGTATTGTACGGTGAGAATAGTCCTGGCTAATTCTTCTTTTATGGTTTGAGGAAGGATTCGAGAAACAGTGGGAGCCATCCAGTTTAGATAAACTAAAAACCACTCTAAACTTGCAAGAGCATCATGCTAAAGAGTTTTCTTCTCTCTCTCCTAATTGCAGCGACCCTGAAAATGACTGGACTTAAGTTACTTTTAGAGAAAAATATACTGACAGGGCCAAACTATAAAGATTGGCTGCGGAATGTCAAAATGGCTTTGACCTATGACAAATTGGGGTACATCCTCACCGCTACGGCACCTGCTGTCCCTGGTCCCAAATCCAGCAATGCGGATAAGGAAATCCGCAAAACCTGGGATTTAGATTGCGCGAAAACCAAGTGCATCGTGCTTGCCTCAATGAACAATGAACATCAGAGGAGGCACGAGGATATGACCCTAGATGGCATATTTCTCCATACAAAGGAACTTTATGGAGAGCAATCTCGTATAGCAAGATACGAGACCTCTAAGAACTTGTTTCGAGCGAGGTTGGCTGTCGGGTCATCGGTAGGAGAACATGTCTTAAAGATGATCGGCTATATTGAAGAGCTCGCAGACCTTGGGACGACTTTAGATAATGAGCTATATACAGACCTTATTCTCCAGTCCCTTCCTCCCACCTACGCCCAGTTTATCCTGAACTTCAACCTTCAAGGAAAAGAAGTTGAACTTCCGGAACTCCTGAACATGTTAAGGAGTGCAGAGGGCACCTTGCAGATGGCAAGGGAAACACCCGCTATGTTTATTGGCGGTGCATCTTCTTCCGGGTCCAAGGCTAGGGCCAAAGGAAGGAAGAAGAAGGCCGCACCCAAACCTAGAGGAGGTGTAAGTAAGGTGGGAGGGAAGGGAAAGAAAAAGTTTGCGGTACCGGTAGTGGGCCAGGATGAGTGCTTCCATTGTCACAGGAAAGGGCACTGGAAGAAGGATTGCAAGGCGTGGAACGCCAAGAACCAGGAACCGAAGCAAGCTGTGGCTTCGACTTCAGGTGTGTTTGTAATTGAGAATTGTCTGTCGATCAACTCTACTTCCTGGGTATTGGATACCGGATCAGGATCTCATATTTGCAATTCATTGCAAGCACTGAGAAACCGTAGAGTGCTGAAGGAAGGTGATATGACCCTAAAGGTTGCTAACGGAGCTAGTGTGGGAGCTGTGTCCGTCGGGGATTATCACCTAGGATTGACGAGTGGACACATTTTGGTTTTACATAACTGTTATTTTGTACCAAGCTTAACGTGTAATATCATATCAGTTTCCTTGTTATCAAATAAAGGTTATGATTTCACGTTTGTAAGAGATGTTGTTAACATCCACCTTAATCATGGTTTGATTGGGTCCGGTACTCTAAATAACGGTATATATGTTTTAAACCAACTCCAAATTTTCAATGTCCAGAACACATTTAAAAGAAAGTCTCCAGATTTAAATAAAGCTTTCTTATGGCATTGTAGACTGGATCACATCAATGAGAGAAGGTTGACTAAGTTGCATAGAGAAGGATATTTGGACTCGTTCGAATATCAAACTTATGACACTTGTCAATCTTGTCTCAAAGGAAAGATGACAAAGACTCCATTTACTGGACAAGGAGTAAGAGCGAGCGAGCTCTTAGGACTCATACACAGCGATGTATGCGGTCCGATGTCTACACATGCAAGAGGTGGTTTTTCTTATTTCATTACTTTCACGGATGATTACTCAAGATACGGATTCATTTATCTGATGAAACATAAATCCGAGGCTTTTGAGAAATTCCGAGAGTATAAGAATGAAGTAGAAAACCAAACCGGCAAAAGTATCAAGACACTTAGATCTAATCGAGGTGGTGAATACTTGAGTGCCGAGTTCCTTGGTTACCTAAAAGAGAAAGGAATTCTCTCTCAGCTTACTCCTCCATACACTCCACAGCATAACGGTGTATCGGAGAGACGGAATCGAACCCTATTGGATATGGTACGATCCATGATGAGTAATGCCGAGTTACCGCGATCTTTCTGGGGTTATGCGCTAGAATCAGCGGCATATCTTTTGAACATGGTTCCTACCAAGACTGTGCCTACCACTCCATATCAGATGTGGAGCGGGAAGAAACCCCATCTACAGTATATAAAGATTTGGGGATGTCCAGCTTTTGTTAAAAAGCAGCATGTGGACAAGCTCGAGGCACGATCAGTAAAGCGTAGTTTTGTGGGATATCCAAAGAACTCCAGGGGATATCTATTCTATTACGCAGAGGAACAAAAGGTATTTGTTTCTCGTAATGCCCATTTTCTAGAACATCAGTTTTTAGAAAAGGAATTAAGTGGGAGCGAAATAGAACTGGAAGAAATTCCAGAACCACGAACTAATACTGAAAGTTTGGTAGAACCGGTAGTTCAAGAAGAACAGGACATTCCCGCACCCCTCCGCAGGAGTAGTAGGCCGTCTCATCCGCCTGAGAGATACTACGGTTTTCTCATAGATGGGGATAGAGAGGATTGCATCATAGATGATGATGAACCTACTGGCTTCCAGCAGGCCATCCAGAGCGGCGACTCGGTAGGATGGCTAGATGCAATGCGTACCGAAATGGAGTCCATGTACACCAACAAAGTATGGACTTTGGACTTTGCTCCAGATGGGGTAAAACCCATAGGATGCAAATGGATCTTCAAGAAAAAGATTGGTGTAGATGGACAGGTGGAAACCTATAAGGCTAGACTTGTTGCAAAGGGTTTTCGTCAAAGACCTGGTTTGGACTATGACGAAACTTTTTCCCCAGTGGCTATGCTCAAATCCATTCGGGTCCTTCTTGCTATTGCTGCCTTCCATGATTATGAAATCTGGCAGATGGACGTAAAGACGGCTTTTCTGAATGGAAATTTAGAAGAGAGCGTCTATATGGATTAGCTAGAGGGTTTCAATCAGAGTGGGAGCAGCGGGAAAGTATGCAAGCTGCTTAAGTCCATTTATGGACTAAAGCAGGCATCGCGGAGTTGGAACATCTGTTTTGATGAGACAGTCAAAGAATATGACTTTATCAAAAATCCAGATGAACCGTGCATATATAGTAAAGTTGTAGCCAGAAGTGTCGTATTCCTCGTCTTGTACGTGGATGACATTCTATTGATAGGAAATGACATTCCTATGCTACAATCTGTCAAAGGATTCTTGTCACACAGGTTCTCCATGAAAGACCTGGGTGATACCTCTTACATTCTGGGGATCCGGATCTATCGTGATAGATCCAAGAGGATGTTGGGACTTTCGCAGTCCAGGTATATCGACACTGTACTGAAAAGATTCAGTATGGAAGATTCTAAGCGCGGTAATCTACCGGCTTGTCACGGAATCACCCTCTCCAAAGAGATGTCTCCCAAGACTGA
Organism: Agapanthus africanus; assembly: GCA_030015575.1. Classification (NCBI taxonomy): domain Eukaryota; kingdom Viridiplantae; phylum Streptophyta; class Magnoliopsida; order Asparagales; family Amaryllidaceae; genus Agapanthus; species Agapanthus africanus. Next base: position 564,461,081 of record CM057341.1, read on the forward strand.
TTTGGAAAGGGAACGCATGTCTATTATACCCTACGCTTCTGCGGTTGGCTCTATAATGTATGCGATGTTGTGCACCAGACCAGATGTAGCTTACGCACTGAGCGTGGTAAGCCGGTATCAGTCAGACCCAGGGGAGAAGCACTGGATAGCAGTAAAGAACATTCTCAAGTACCTGAGAAGGACTAAGGAGATGTTCTTGGTTTACGGCGGAAAAGACCTCAGGTTGGAGGCCTTTGCTGATTCCGGCTTCCAGAGTGATAAGGACGATTCCAAGTCCATGTCGGGTTATGTCTTTACCCTCAATGGAGGGGCGGTGTGCTGGAAGAGCTCCAAGCAGGACACCGTTGCTGACTCGACGATGGAAGCGGTGTTAGTTGTATGTATGCCCTAGAGGCCAGTATTGTACAAATTATGTATATTATATTGGATGCTTGGACATATATAGAGATGACTTTCTTGCTCGACATGATAGTATGCTATCTGGTTGATCTTTATCTTAACATGTACACTTGTCTCTTTATACTGTCTTATAGTTACATGTTGGTAAAGCCCTTAGGATGTGTACTTGACTACCTGGACTATGATGCAGATCATACTAGTGGGGACATGGTAGTCCATAATTACATCCTTCAAGGTCCCTAGTCGTGGGTGTATCGAGACAGGGCATCGATATACCAGAGTAGACTAGCGTATATGCTTCTCGACCCATGAGATGGGCGATGGATGATCCCATATCCATTGGTGTTTGACATCAGAGATGGTATACGGGTGCTCAGTAGAGACTGAGTACACTGGACGGACTCACCGAGAACTCCCAGATGGTATTATACCTCACGTCAGATGGCAGTTCTCAGGTGACACTTGTACAGGTTAGTCTGTAGACCCGAGATCGTCATAGAGTCTTGTGTGATTCCCACTGTGCTTTGATCTCCACCTTACCACGTCCATGAGGGCGTGCAAAACGGTGGTCTTTGGGTACAGTCCCGAGTCACATGGAGGCAATGAGCGATAGGAGGGGTTTCGTCTCTCCTGGTATTGGGAGTTGATGTTGCGCTGTGCTCGATTGGCCGTAACAGGGAAGTCCCTGGCCAGGGCTGATCAGAGATTTGCTGGTAAGTGTTACCAGTAGCTTCTCGACCCGTTATGAGCCTCACATCAGCACGACTTATCGGGTTATTGGGGTCTGACGTATACCACCCCTAGACTTGATATGCGACATATCAGACGAAGAGACCGGACTGTATGGTAAGTGTTACTGGTCGGATTCGCAGGAGTGTGAGCGGGCTAGCTCATCGATCTTCTGATCCCTCAATACCCGGGTGGCCGTTACGTTTAGCAGACCGCTTGCGGCTTGTGGGTGCTTGATATGATCATCATCTGCTACCGGCGTATTGACAAGTCTTTAGAGTCCTACACAGGGGTTTCCTGGCTCAAGCGAAACGAAATAGGAGCGCATATGAGATATGTGCAGGACCGAGAATAATGCGTGTATGTGATACCGCATTTCATTCTCGCGATATATGTTTCGATTGGTTATATTCGATATGACCTAGTTATCGAATCATTTATTCGATAAATCGATACATTGGATTCTAGTCGGTTATGTGCGACATGACCGGATCATTGAATCAAATGTTGATTTAATGATTTAATGCATAATTATATATTTGATATATTGCATTGCATTAACTAGTATTGGTTCACTTTAAACGGATTTTTCTCACTTGATGCACATTGTATATGTGATATACTTTTGTGCACATATTTGTATCATGTTTGATGATACATGATCTTGTTGTTAAGTATAAAGAATTAAACCATGGTTAAAAGTTGATTAGGGTTTTGCATTTTCATCTATCTATTTATTTATTTGTTTGAAAAGGATTATGATGAGAATGGTGGCTCTTTTTGTTTTAAGTTGAAGCTTCATGAAGCTTTGACTTTTGTAACCATCCTTATCTTCATGCTTAACCCTAACCCTCTCAAGTGACCATGGTTTATTCTCTACACTTAACCCTAGTTAAAGTTATGATAAGTATTTGATTTTCTATTTCTTTTTATGATAACTTATCATAACTATCTTCATCTTCTTCTTCTTCTTCAAGCTTGCTAGTTTAATGGCAACTTGAGATCTAGTGAGATAAATCCAATTCTAAAGTGAACCCACCTCCTATTTCTTCACCCTCTACCTCTTGCCAAGTTGTTTTGGGTATTTACTTCACAAGTTTCACAAGTTTGTGAAGTCGGAGCTTGAGTTTGTGCAACCTCGACGTAGATCGTCTTTGACACGAAGCCTATTCCGCACGTTTCTCCGATGAAGCCGTCACGAGAGTCCAAGCTTCAAGATGGACAGCGAGAGGACGCCCTCGTGGAGCTAAGGAAGTGGGTATCCGGATCTACAAAGGTTGTAGCATCTTAACTTTAGTTAAATTGTTAACTAGATTTATATTTCGCCTAGAATTCTAGCGACGATCCGTAGTCTAGGGTTTCTCGGCACCATAATTTTTGTAAAATGGCATGTTCGATGTCTTGTGAGACCTCTACTGGGTGCCTAGGAACCTTTCAGTGGTATCAGAGCCAAGCTAGAGCCTTAGGCGAAGTCTAGACACGATTTGAAGTCCGAACGAACCCGAAACCCCAAATCTATAATGCTCTCTGTACATTTTCTAAAAACCGGGATTTTTCCAGATTAAAATAGCCTAAAAAATTCAGCAGGAGTATCTAAGAGTTATGGTGAAACACGATCTCCTGATTCATTTATACAGCCGCGGAAACGCGGCAGAAGCATGCCTTCTGCCGCGCTTCCGCCGCTCACTGTTCATATTGCGCAATAATGTTTGCACAGTAACTCATATTTTATTATGCTGGATTTTCTGGGAATTTTTAATTTTTATTCAAGAGTTGAATTTTCTGGAATTTTTTTGGGGATTCGGTGTTTCGATCGGAGTATCAAATTTCGTCTTTGTGTTTTTCCGGATAATTTTTAGAATATGTTAAAAAGTTCGACCGGATATAAATACCCAATTTTTCCCCTGTCGGGAAATTTCCAAGTGTTGGATTTTTCCGTAGTTTAACAACGTTCTAAGTAGTGCAAGTAACGCGATGGACCCTCTAGAAGACAACAAACCTTAACTCGATTATGTGACCGTCTTGAACTGCCCTTTGAACCTTCGGGTTTGGGGCAGTACGGCGTGCCACATGTGAGGCGTTGGCTTGACCCTTCTACGGCTGGACCGTTGGTACTGAGGCACGAACTGAATGTTGTTAGACTTATTTCATGTGTTGAGTTGTATCGGTAAAACTTGGGTATTCGATTGTTCGATCGGAAAGTTTAACATTTTCTGTTTAACTGGAATGTGATACAATAATTGGAATTCACAAGTAGTTATGAGATAACTGAATGTATGTTATAAATCTAGCAATTTAGTCCCATATGATATTGAAAAGAGTTTTCGATAATGAGACTAAAATGCGGGATTTATATCTGTTAGGCATGCGATGTCTAAAGAGGTTGCGGATTCCAACTGTTGTAGTTTTACACTTTCTTTTCTGTGACCGTAAGTGTAGTATGTTCATATCGCCGGTTTCGTTGCTATACGTCAACGACAATTGGGGTATGCATACTTACTTACGTTGATGACATGTGATGTTATGTGTTGCTGGATATGTTATATTGGATCGTCGTGTTCGAATAGCCGTGGGTTTTTATGTGAGATGAGTGTTTTTCTTTTTCATTCATGTAAAAACTTATATGTAATATTCTTTTATTTGGGGCACTTCCAGGTAGTGGAAGCTGTCACCCTTTGTATATTATTTACTTTTCCGCATTAGGATAGACCCAAGGAGGGGAGCACAAGTAACCGAGTTCTGGGGTCCAGTGGGAGACCAACTCGAGGAGTCGAGTCCGGGTCTCCTAACCCTAGAATTGGCAGGGTTGCTTGCCGCTCTCGTAGGGGTCTAGGGGTATGGGATTGGCTATTCATCACGACCGTGGAATCCGTGTTTTATACTGGCTCGTATTGAAAACACGGACGTCCTAGTATATCCAAATTTCATATGTTTATTCTGCTGCGATATCTGTGTTGTGATTCTGTGATGGATATAGTATATAGTATATATGATATATTATATAGACGTTACTTATGTTTTACACCCGCGCTAGCCCTGCCCTGCTCTGTCGTTAGTTACCTAACCTAACGGTGCACGAGGGGACATCGAGGCGAATGCGGATGGCATAAGTGTACGTCATATCTATCTGTGATGTTTTGGTATTTAAATGATGGGACTTCATTAATGTGATTAATGAAAGATAAGAAACCTATGATGTTGTGGAATCAAATTTTAAAATAAAACTGGTAGCTACAGTTCTTGCTTTGCATAGCGGTATATGTGATATGCCCTGCACCTTATTCGATGAGGAAAGGACCGAGATCCCTTCACCGGGAGTGACTCCTTTAGCAATAACTGGCAGATGCTACACACTCGGTTTGTTTTTTGACTGCTTCTATAGTTTCTGCTTTGCACAGTGATATATATGATATATCCCGCACCTCATTCGACGAGGAAAGGGCCGACGATCCCTTCACCGGGAGTGACCCCTTTAGCAAAACTAGAAAAGCCTCAAAATCACTCCATTTCAAAACTTTATTTGATTCTACAACGATATCAAGTTCATTACGCTCATGGTTTTTATGAAAAACCTGCGTAGCCTTCCGTCATTTCAGATAAGTCCTGTTTAGTATTCGTGCTGCGTTTGTTGACCTTGTCAAAGCGCAGTGTGCGGTAGCTAATCAGTATTTATCTGCTTATGCATATGATGCAGATTGAGTTAGGGTAGTCGTACGGCCTTGTTGACCTTGTCAAGGGTCGTGCGGGTGGGTTTGATTCAATCAAGAAATGACGGGTTGAACTTGACTTGCGGTCTATGGTTTGTTGACCTTGTCAAGGTCATAGATCGTTCGGGGCAAAATATTATCGGGAATTTCAAGTGTTGAAATTTGCAATGAGATTGCATACCTTCTATGAGATAGTTGGATCCCGATACCCGCTGCGAGTAAGAGTTACTCCTGGGAGAGTTTTACACACTACAATTAGCCGATCAAGTAGGTGTCTAGAAAGGTGTCAACGGGGTTACGCCTCTGGGAAAACGAGGTTTACAGTAGGTTCGTGCGAAAGCACGAGGGACCTCCCTCAAAGTACCGACACTGGCCTGGCTGAAAGATTGGCGAACTTGTAGTGTGTAATTAATCCCGGCTAGTCTTTCCTTTTAGGGTTTGGAGGAAGATTTGATAAAAAGCAGTGGGAGCCATCCTGATTAGATAAGATAATAACCAATCTGATCTTGCACGAGCATACGCTAAAGTGTTTTCTTCTCTCTCTCTCCAGGTAGCGACCATTTCATGCCTTAATAAAGATAATAATATGGATGTATTGACCGAACCCGCATGTTATACTGTGCTGGGGAACGTTGGTTCCGTTCTTTCTTATAAGAGTTATAGGAATGAACAGGATATAGGGGAATGCCAGGATTCCCATGCCACCCGAATGAAGAAAGTACATGTTGATGCATTTTCTTCGGGTGTGTTCGTTACTGAGAACTGTTTCTCCATTTGCTCTACGTCCTGGGTATTGGATACCGGGTCGGGATCCCATATATGTAATCAGTTACATGGGCTAAGGAAAGGTAGAGAACTTGGGGAAGGTGATAAAGACATTAGAGTTGGAAATGGTGCAATTGTTGCAGCTAAGACTGTCGGGGAATATCACCTTGTATTACCAACTGGTAATATATTGGTTCTGAACGAATGCTATTACATGCCGAACCTGATATGCAACATTATATCGGTTTCTTTATTGAGTAAAGAGGGATATAATTTTGTATTACAGGATAATGTTATGAACATTTTCCGTAACCAAAAGTTGGTTGGATCAGGCACGTTATGCAATGGCATTTATGTTCTAAATCAATCAACAGTTCTGAGCATAACAAACACACACAAGAGGAAAAGTTCTGAACTCAATGAATCCTTCTTGTGGCATTGTAGACTGGGTCACATCAATGTGACACGACTGGCTAAGTTGCATAAGGATGGATATTTGAAACCTTTTGAATTTTCATCTTATGACACTTGCCAGTAATGTCTCAAAGGCAAGATGACTAAAACTCCGTTTACGGGACACAGGGAAAGAGTTACCGAACTCTTGGGACTTATACATAGTGATGTATGCGGTCCCATGTCTATACATGCCAGGGATGGTTCTTCATACTTCATTACATTCACTGACGATCTCTCTAGGTTCGGGTATGTGTTCCTGATGAAACACAAATCAGAAGCTTTTGAGAAATTTAGGGAATATAAACAAGAAGTTGAGAACCAAACCGGAAAAAGTATTAAAATCCTTCGATCTGATCGAGGAGGGGAATACTTGAGCAATGAATTCCTGGACTTCCTAAAAGAGAATGGGATTCTCTCTCAGCTGACTCCTCCATATACACCACAGCACAACGGTGTATCTGAACGAAGGAATCGCACCCTATTAGATATGGTGCGCTCTATGATGAGCACAGCTGAGTTACCTATTTCCTTCTGGGGTTATGCGCTGGAAACAGCAACATACCTATTGAATCAAGTTCCATCTAAATCTGTACCTACCACACCATATGAGATATGGAGTGGGAAGAGACCATATTTTAAACGAGTTAAGATATGGGGTTGTCCGGCCTATGTCAAAAGACAAAATCCGGACAAGCTCGAGGCACGGTCAGTTCTCTGCAAGTTTGTGGGATATCCAAAGAATTCTTATGGGTATTTTTTCTACCACAGTGAGGAACAAAAAGTGTTTGTTGCTCAACATGCCACCTTTTTAGAAAAGGAATTCCTTGAAAAAGAAATTAGTGGCAAAGTGGTAGAGCTGGAAGAGGTTCCAGATACACAAACCGTAACTGAAGATTTAGTGGAACCAGAAGATTCAGTAGCTCCCAATGAACCTCAGCCTCTCCGCCGATCTAGTAGGGTTCCTCGCCAGCCTGAGAGATACTACGGTTTTCTCATGGACGGTAGGAGCGAGGATTGCATCATGGAGGATGATGACCCAACTAGCTTCGAGCAGGCCATCACGAGTGGGGACTCAGTGAAATGGCTGGATGCTATGCGGTCCGAGATGGAATCCATGTACACCAACAAAGTATGGACTTTGGAAGTTGCTCCTGAAGGGGTAAAACCCATTGGGAGCAAGTGGATCTTCAAGAAGAAACTTGGTGTAGATGGGAAAGTGGAGACTTTCAAAGCTAGACTTGTAGCAAAGGGTTTTCGTCAAAGACCAGGTGTGGACTATGACGAAACCTTTTCTCCAGTGGCTATGCTTAAATCCATCCGAATCATGCTTGCCATTGCTGCCTTTCATGACTATGAAATCTGGCAAATGGATGTTAAGACCGCCTTTCTAAATGGTGATTTAGAAGAGTGCGTGTACATGACTCAGCCGGAGGGCTTCGTAGATAGTGGGAGCAGCGGGAAGGTGTGCAAGCTGCTTAAATCCATTTATGGATTAAAGCAAGCATCGCGGAGTTGGAACATCTGCTTTGACGTCGTTATCAAAGAGTTTGATTTCGTCAAAAATCCAGATGAACCTTGTATCTACAAGAAGGTGGCAGAGAGTAAGGTTGTCTTCCTCGTATTGTACGTGGACGACATACTCTATATAGGAAATGATATTCCTATGCTGCAATCGGTCAAGCTCTTCTTATCACAAAGATTCTCAATGAAAGATCTTGGTGATGCCTCCTGCATATTGGGAATTAGGATCTATAGAGATAGATCCAAACGGATTTTGGGATTGTCCCAATCCAGGTACATTGACACCATACTAAAGAGGTTTAGTATGGAAGAGTCCAAGCGTGGGAACTTGCCCACGATCTCTGGAGTCACTCTCTCCAAAGAGATGTCTCCCAAGACTGATTTGGAGAGAGCTCACATGCAAGGGATATCCTATGCTTCGGCAGTAGGCTCTATCATGTATGCGATGCTATGTACCAGACCCGATGTAGCATACTCACTAAGTGTAGTGAGCAGGTATCAAGCTGATCCTGGAGAGAGTCACTGGACAGCTGTGAAGAGCATTCTCAAGTACTTACGAAGGACTAGAGATATGTTCTTGGTGTATGGTAACGGAGAACTCAAAGTGGAGTCCTTTACCGATTCGAGCTTCCAGAGTGATAAGGATAACTCTAAGTCGCAGTCGGGCTTTGTCTTTACCCTTTACGGAGGGGCGGTTGGCTGGAAGAGTTCCAAGCAGGAAACCGTGGCAGACTCGACGATGGAGGCTGAATACATCGCTGCCAAAGAGGCTGTCTGGATCAAGAAGTTCATTACTGAACTTGGAGTGGTTCCATCCATTGAGCATCCAATACCTTTGTATTGCCATAACAATGGAGCGGTGGCTTTGGCCAAGGAACCCAGGTCCCATCAGCGGTCCAGGCATATTCTGAGGCGGTATCACCTGATCCGGGAGATAGTTGATCGCCGGGAGATCGAGGTCAGGAGGGTTGACACGAAGAACAACACGGCGGATCCACTCACGAAGGCCATTCCCCAGATACAGTTTGAGAGACTCTTCGGGATGCTCGGTATGAGATACTACAGCAGCTGGCCCTAGTGCAAGTGGGAGATTGTTAGTTGTATGTATGCCCTAGAGGCCAGTATTGTACAGATTATGTATATTATATTGGATGCTTGGACATATATAGAGATGACTTTCTTGCTCGACATGATAGTATGCTATCTGGTTGATCTTTATCTTAACATGTACACTTGTCTCTTTATACTGTCTTATAGTTACATGTTGGTAAAGCCCTTAGGATGTGTACTTGACTACCTGGACTATGATGCAGATCATACTAGTGGGGACATGGTAGTCCATAATTACATCCTTCAAGGTCCCTAGTCGTGGGTGTATCGAGACAGGGCATCGATATACCAGAGTAGACTAGCGTATATGCTTCTCGACCCATGAGATGGGCGATGGATGATCCCATATCCATTGGTGTTCAACATCAGAGATGGTATACGGGTGCTCAGTGGAGACTGAGTACACTGGACGGACTCGCCGAGAACTCCCAGATGGTATTATACCTCACGTCAGATGGCAGTTCTCAGGTGACACTTGTACAGGTTAGTCTGTAGACCCGAGATCGTCATAGAGACTTGTGTGATTCCCACTGTGCTTTGATCTCCACCTTACCACGTCCATGAGGGCGTGCAAAACGGTGGTCTTTGGGTACAGTCCCGAGTCACATGGAGGCAATGAGCGATAGGAGGGGTTTCGTCTCTCCTGGTATTGGGAGTTGATGTTGCGCTGTGCTCGATTGGCCGTAACAGGGAAGTCCCTGGCCAGGGCTGATCAGAGATTTGCTGGTAAGTGTTACCAGTAGCTTCTCGACCCGTTATGAGCCTCACATCAGCACGACTTATCGGGTTATTGGGGTCTGACGTATACCACCCCTAGACTTGATATGCGACATATCAGACGAAGAGACCGGACTGTATGGTAAGTGTTACTGGTCGGATTCGCAGGAGTGTGAGCGGGCTAGCTCGTCGATCTTCTGATCGCTCAATACCCGGGTGGCCGTTACGTTTAGCAGACCGCTTGCGGCTTGTGGGTGCTTGATATGATCATCATCTGCTACCGGCGTATTGATGAGTCTTTAGAGTCCTACACAGAGGTTTCCTGGCTCAAGCGAAACGAAATAGGAGCGCATATGAGATATGTGCAGGACCGAGAATAATGCGTGTATGTGATACCGCATTTCATTCTCGCGATATATGTTTCGATTGGTTATATTCGATATGACCTAGTTATCGAATCATTGATTCGATAAATCGATACATTGGATTCTAGTCGGTTATGTGCGACATGACCGGATCATTGAATCAAATGTTGATTTAATGATTTAATGCATAATTATATATTTGATATATTGCATTGCATTAACTAGTATTGGTTCACTTTAAACGGATTTTTCTCACTTGATGCACATTGTATATGTGATATACTTTTGTGCACATATTTGTATCATGTTTGATGATACATGATCTTGTTGTTAAGTATAAAGAATTAAACCATGGTTAAAAGTTGATTAGGATTTTGCATTTTCATCTATTTATTTATTTATTTGTTTGAAAAGGATTATGATGAGAATGGTGGCTCTTTTTGTTTTAAGTTGAAGCTTCATGAAGCTTTGACTTTTGTAACCATCCTTATCTTCATGCTTAACCCTAACCCTCTCAAGTGACCATGGTTTATTCTCTACACTTAACCCTAGTTAAAGTTATGATAAGTATTTGATTTTCTATTTCTTTTTATGATAACTTATCATAACTATCTTCATCTTCTTCTTCTTCTTCAAGCTTGCTAGTTTAATGGCAACTTGAGATCTAGTGAGATAAATCCAATTCTAAAGTGAACCCACCTCCTATTTCTTCACCCTCTACCTCTTGCCAAGTTGTTTTGGGTGTTTACTTCACAAGTTTCACAAGTTTGTGAAGTCGGAGCTTGAGTTTGTGCAACCTCGACGTAGATCGTCTTTGACACGAAGCCGACGACCTATTCCGCACGTTTCTCCGATGAAGCCGTCACGAGAGTCCAAGCTTCAAGATGGACAGCGAGAGGACGCCCTCGTGGAGCTAAGGAAGTGGGTATCCGGATCTACAAAGGTTATAGCATCTTAACTTTAGTTAAATTGTTAACTAGATTTATATTTCGCCTAGAATTCTAGCGACGATCCGTAGTCTAGGGTTTCTCGGCACCATAATTTTTGTAAAATGGCATGTTCGATGTCTTGTGAGACCTCTACTGGGTGCCTAGGAACCTTTCAAGCGGAGTATATAGCTGCTTGCGATGCCGCAAAAGAAGCAGTCTGGATGAAGAAGTTCCTAACAGAACTTCAGGTGGTTCCTACCATAGTTGATCCAATACCTCTGTATTGCAACAACAACGGAGCTATAGCTTTAGCAAAGGAACCAAGGTCCCATCAGAAGTCCAGACACATCTTAAGGCGGTATCACCTGATCAGGGAGATCATTGATCGTCAGGAGATCGAGGTTCGGAGAGTTGCTTCTGAAGAGAACATTGCTGATCCATTCACGAAGGCCCTACCTCAGATTCAGTTCGAGAGGCTACTCGAGATCATCGGTCTACGATACGCCAGTATATGGCCCTAGTGCAAGTGGGAGATTGTTAGTGTTTATGCCCTAGAAGGCCATTACTGTATCATACTTGTTTGTATATTACTTAATGGAAGCTTGGGATATTCACGTGTATATAACAGTCTTGCTAAACATGGTAGTATGCTACTTGGTTTTTCTATCTTAATATGTGAGTGTACGTATTGATAGAGCTCTTAGTATCTTGCTTGTCTACCAGCGTTGTGATAGCAGTCACACTAGTGGGGGCTGGGTAGTCTATAAGCACATCCTTATTCAGGTCCCTGGTCGTTGGATTATCGAGACAGAGCATCGATACTCCGGAGTAGACTAGTGTTTACGCTTCTCATCCCAGTTGGGGAGATGGTCTGTCCCACAGCCGTCAGTACGTCGTACTGGAGATAGTATGCAGGTGCTCGTTAGGTTACGGGTACACCGGACAGGACTCACAGGGAACTGTTGGTTTGTTTTATACCAGTTGTCAGTGAACAGTTCCCAGGTGACATGAGTACAGCATAGTCCGCAGACTTGACACTGCTACTTCGCCTCGAGTGTGTCCCGCTGTTCTTAGATTGCTACCCTACCACGGCTCAAAGGAGTCGTGCAAACAGGTAGCAGTTGGGTGCAGTCCCGAGCACTTGGAGGCAGTGGCGGTTAGACAGGATTCGTCTCTCCCGGTATTGGGGGTTGATATCGTGCTGTGTCAGAGAGCCATTACGCAAAGTCCCTGGCCAGGGCAAGCGAGATTTGCTGGTAGGTTCCAGTAGTTTCTCAGGGTGTAATGGGCTTCGCTCCGACACGACTTATACCGCTATTAGGGGACTGACGCTTGCCGCCCCCCTAGGCCCGATATGCGATAGTCTAAGATGAACGGACCGGACTGTATAGAGATTGTCACAGCAGGCTCAGTAGGAGTTCGGATGGGTTTCCTCATCGGCCTTCTTATCGACAACTACCTGGGGACCGTTACGTACAGCTAGTGCCGCTTGCGGTCTGTGGTTAAACCCACTGCCAGCGTAGTAGTCGAGTCTCTAGAGTCCCACACAGAGAGTTTCCTACTCCAGGCGAAACGATATAGAGGTCGTATGGTTTTACGACAAAGGGTTCGGACGCATACGTGTGTTTACGCACGTACGACTTTCGGACAGTTTTTACCAGTCGGCTTTGGTTTAAGCCAGTTACTGGTATCCGGTTATTGGATTTATACAGTCTAAAGTTTTTCCGTATTTTTGCGGAAAGGAGGGGCGTTCTCGTAATTGTGCGAGAAGCTTCTAGAAGATGGTGACTAAGGAGGTTTAGGTGTCATATGCATTAAATGGGTTTAGTGAGTCATGAGAGTGATTCATCCATATCATTAATGCACAATAAATGCTTAATGAGTCATGGTTATGAATCACCATTAGATATTTATGAAACTTGATTATTCATCATTTGTTTTTCTTTTATTGATGAATTTTAAAGTTTCATATATATTATGATAACTTACTATTCTCACTTGATAATATCATTCACATTCTCTCTCCTCAAGCTCTCTCTCTTCAAACCCTAATCCTCACCTCTCATGTGTTGAGAACAAGGATTAGTTAGACTAAACAATCCATAACCCTCACTCTATCTCATCTATCTTCTTTGATTAGCAATCCAAGAAGGTTAGTTGCCTCAAGTTTAGAGGCTAAGCTTGGAGTTTTGCTCTCGGGTGGATCATCTACTACATCGAGAAGGCCGAGGAGGACGAGGAGATCGTAAAGCCGAAGGACTTGGTTCGATAGGTATAATCCCTAAGCATAGTAGTTTAGAACAACTATGTGTTTAGTTAGTTATCGTTTAGCTTCGATTCAAGCGGTTAGTCGATGTTTGTTCACTAAACAAGTTCGTTTTTGAAAATTCCGCCTCCCCACAAGTATTGGGGTGTTGTACATCGACTTACATATCCCAAGCTTCCATTAAGTAATATATATACTAGTATGATACAGTAATGGCCTCTAGGGCATATACACTAACAATCTCCCACTTGCACTAAGGCCATGTGTAAGCCCGCGGGGGCGCCCCGGCCGTCGATCGGACGCCGGAAACGCGGAAGACAAAAACTTTGCGAACTTTGCAAAACGGCACCGCCGCGGACTTTTCACCCGGATCGGGCCATTAACCAAGCTAGCTAGCGAAAAGAAAAGAGTAGAGATGTTATACCAAACGATCCGTGTCCTTCGGTCTTCGTCTCCGCTCCGATCTCCCGCGGAATCTCCGTCACCTCCTCGCTCGTCGGAAAGGGCACCACGTAGCCGGAATCTTTTACGGGCTCCCGCCTCTTGACCGAGGCAACTCGGGCGCGAAGTTGGCTAGCCGACGCGTCCAAGGCTTGCTATAGAATAGTGTAGTAGCTTGTCTCTTTGGGGTTTAAGAGGTTGCCATGATATGGTGGAGGTGAAGAAAGCAACTCAAGAAATGTGCTTATGAACTTGCTAGCAAAAAAATGATATGAAACATTTTTCCTCACTCAAAGTGAAATCCCCTCTCCTTCCCTCTCAAGTGGCCGGCTCCTCCATCTCAAGAATGAGATTGGAGAGAGAAAAGAGAATGGCATAAAACAATATGAAGAAAAGGAAAATGAGAGATAAGCATGTAAAAATGGTCACCCTTCATTCTCATCAAAGTCCACTCACAAGAAAAGCAAATGAAAATGACCAAAAGGGAATCTCATGATTAAGCAACAATCATGAAGCCACACTTATGCAAAGAAAACCCCTCACATAATGTTAATTGCGAACTTGCAATTAACACCCTCCATCACAAAGCCCGGCCGAGAAGGAATGAAAGAAAACCGGCCGGAACGGAATGCAAACTGGCAACTTCAGAAAACCGATCCCGTAATAAATTACAGGAAAACCCCACTACTGCAAATACATGCCCGCATTTGTATTCGCACTGAACACAAATGCAAAGAGACAAAACTACACTATCTAATACTAGGATCCGGCTTAAGCCAAAGCCGGCTAGTAAAAACTGTCCGATCGCGATCCGTGCAATACCGCACGTATCTGATCGAACCCTGCCATATCTCCATACGGCCTCTACAGCGTTTCGCCCGAAACTTGAGTAACTGAGTGTGGTGGACTCTAAAGACTCGTCAATACTGTGGCTGTGGATTTAACCACTAGCACGTCAGAGGTATAAGCCAATACGTGACGGGCCACCAGGTATTGACCAAAAGGGACGTCGATGAGCGAACTCATCCTGACACCCTACTGAGCCTGTCAGTGACAATATCCGTACAGTCCGGTCCGTTCGTCTATGAGCATCGCATGGCGGGCCTAGGGGGTTGGTAAAAGTCAGACCCCCAAAAGCGGTACAAGTCGTGTCGGAGTGTAGCCCAGAACACCCTGAGATACTACTGGAATACCTACCAGCAAATCTCCTGCCTTGGCCAAGGACTTTTCATGTTCTGGCTCTCCTAGACACAGCACGACCTCACCCCCAATACCGGGAGAGACGAACCCCTGCAGATCCGCTCACTGCCTCCATGTGGCTCGGGACTGTACCCAACTAAAACCTGTTTGCACGACTCCTTTGAGCCGTGGTAGGGTAGTAATCAAAGTACAGTGGGAACTCACACGAGACAAATGACGATCCCAGGTCGATGAACTAACCTGTACACATGTCACCTGGGAACTGCTATCTGACGTCTGGTATATCCCAACTAGCAGGTTCCCGGCGAGTCCTGTCCGGTGTACTCATAACCCAATGAGCACCTGTATACATCTTAGGTGAATCAACTGACACCGGTGGCTTGTGAGACCGGCCACCGCCCCTCGTCAGGGTCTCGACTGTATACACTAGTCTACTGTGGAGAATCGATGCCCTGTCTCGAAACTCCCTCGACTAGGGACCATTTAAGGATGTGCTTATAGACCCCAGCTCCCACTTATATGATCGCCCTCATACTGCTGGAAGTCAAGCAAGAATCCTAGGGGCTTTATCAACGTGTAATAGCGACTCGTAAGGTCACCTAAAGCAGTACACGATGATAAAGATAAACCAGATAGCATACTATCATCTCGAGTAAGACTGTCCTACCGGGATAGGTCCTCCCCTCAATCATTGCAATCACGTGCCTGTGATCCAATAATTGACTCTGAGGGCACTATCTCCAACAATCTCCCACTTGCACTCAAGGCTAATTATTGCGATGTCGCATACTCACAGCCCGTGTGATACCGAACACCCAACTCCTCTACTAGTCAGTTTCACAAAGCTCGTTTGCGAAACTATTGCGTTCGAGGAATAGCCTCAGTGAGTGGATCCGCCTTGATGTTTCTTTCTATGTCTCTCTATATCCCATGTTCGCGGAGAAAGCTATCTCCCGAAATGAGCAATACCTGTCTTAGAATGTCTGGATGTCTGATGGGACCTAGCTCATAAGTGAACTCCAAATCCAAACTTCTTAGACTGTATCGACAACTGAACTTAATCAGTGTCCTGCGCCATGCCTTCCCTCAGTATCCACCTGGACCAACTGTCCAAAATACTGCCCCTCGTCAGAGGGAAAACTATAACCCTGATAGCCACTCTGCCATCCAGGTCACCTTGGAAGCCTGGAATGATAACCGTCTCCTAAAGGAGGCTGCCGTTATCAATTCCTTAGAACATCAACTTATGTTCTAAAACTGCTTCCGACTGTTTCTCCAAGATTGGATTAATATCAACTTATTGCACCTACTGCAAGAACAATATCTGGTGTGGTACTTGACATCTCATGATTGACTCAATTGCCTAAGCAAGTGATCTGTCAATCATGCGTATCCCTCTCCCCTTTAGTCTGTAAGACACCTTTAGAGAGGGTGACTCCATTATCTGCAGGTACACTACCGTGCCAGGAGTCGTCCATTCTAAATACTCATAGAATGCGGTCAAAGTACCCAGATTGGGAAACCACCCAAATCTAGATCTAAAACCATAGATCTAGTAACCAGACTGTCTGATTTAATATCCAAGTCCTATATGGAGAAACCACTGTGTGACGACCAAAGTATAACCGATCGTAGTATAGGAATATCACTTCCTACTCTGTGTATGTCATCAAACACCAGGACATCACACTCTACTACCTTCTTAACAGATCCATCCCCTATTCTGATGAAGTCAAACCTATGACTGTCACATCAGAAATAGATGATCTATCTCCGCTATATCTGCTTTAGTCTATAAATAGACATAAGCTTGATGTCCACCAATGCTTCCGCTGCTCCCACTGACTACGACAACCCTCTGGCAGAGTCATACACACGTGCACTTCTAAAGCCAGTTTAGAACGACGCTATACTCATCCTCCTGCCGGGTCTCACAGTCTGGAACAACAGCAATGGCAAGTCTGGGTAAACAAGAACCTCCCTGCCACCGTCCTTGAGCATACCGAAGTACCTCTCGGGTGCCTGAGGTTACCCACCATATCTGCGGAGTGGCCAATGGAATGTCAAACCAGATCGAATCTTTAGGTTCTTATTAAATCTTCAGTAATCGTTTGTGGTTCTGGAATCACTTCCAGTTCTACCATACTCCCACTCCTGTTTTTCTGAAAAAATCCATTTTTGATAAAACTGTGGCGAGTCAAGAACAATATCACTATTGATCTTCCAGATGGTAGAAAGTCAACCCTCGTCATAGCCCGGGTCAACCCACAAACAGCCACTACTGAAACGTGCCTTGAGTTGTCCAGAGTCTGGTTTTAAGCATAAGCCAGACAACTCCCCGTATCTTAACCATGTCAAGATATGAACTGTTCTATATCCAAGAAACAGAGGCACTGATTTAATTGAACCAGATTCAAATCATGCAGCTGTCTCCAGTGCATGTCAAGTAAATGGAGGAGAGGCCGATCAGCGTTACTCAACTTAGGAGTACTTCCAATTATGAGTAACCTGAAAGAGAAGCTAGTTCTCTTAATCATTACTATCAACTGAATACCACTCACAAGTATCTACATCTTCGATCTCCTTGAAGAATCCCGATACTTGCAACACCTGGTTCTCTACTTTACTCTTATACCTATAACTCCTCAAAACTTAGACCCTGTGTTTCTACGAAACACATGTCTAAGAACTAGAGAAGTTAAAAGTAAACAGAATATAGTACGAGGACCAACCCCTCTGTCCTAATGGACACTGGACAATATACAATACTCTGTATAAGTCCCTTGAGTCTTGTGACTCATTCACTGTGTGTCGTAGGTTGAAAACTGTACTTTTGGTTAAGAAGAATTACACCGTTGTTCAATGCTCCTTACCTAATCATCCACTGATATAGGTAAATGTCCTAGACATAATTTCAAAAAGGTATATCTCACTCTATAAAAATAGACGTACAGATATATCAATTTGAAATTGGTGCATAACAACGGATACTCAAAACCAAATATTTGCCGACCGGCAAACTACCCAGGTGACTTCCTCAAATATCATCGATTACAACGAATCCCGATATAATGAGGATGGTCACCTAATTCCCAATAACTTACTCCCACTCATCGTCTGTAAAACCATACAGATGTGAGAATCCAACCTGGTAAATACATACCCTGGAGTAAGTGTCTAATCGGGAAATCAGTTTTCATTTAACAGTACACAGTGGAACTGAAACATTGAAATGTTTCGATGGGGTATCCTGGTATTCTTAGTAATGCCTCCTCCATTATCCAGATTCACAACTATAACCGTATAATTCTTTGCCATCTTTCTAAATCCCTTTACATGTCTTTAGTCATTACCTTCTGTACACCCCTTTAGGCCAAATGGTTTTCTTCCTTCCCTACCGTTCGGCACCAGCCTATGGTTTGGAGGAAGACTATCCAAAAAGCATAATGGGTGTACTGTCCTAATCCGAGGAGCACTCGCAATGCGAGAGAAGGTGAGGATAAAAGACAACCGAATGCACTTAATTTATAGGTGATTTAGGATTGACAAAGAAGTACATGGTTAGGTTGTGAATAGCAGTCGCATTTTACTTTGCCCTCTTACTAATCCCTTGCTTTGTCTGAACTTAATACCTTCTGTACACCGTTTAGGCTAATTGGCTTTCTTCATTCCCTACCGTTCGGCACCAGCCTAAGGTTTGGAAGAAGACTATCCAATTTGCGTAATAGGTGTACTACTCCTAAACCAAGGAGTACTCACAACCTGAGAGAAGGTAAAAGGTAAAGACAACTGAATAGTCCTATTCGTTTTCTCCAGAACCGGAAACCATCCTCGAAGTCATTCGAGTTCGTATATAACCATACGATGGTTTTGTCCAATGGAAGTGGACGTTCGTAGTAATACGGGGTGTCCCGGAGAAAAGAGTAAAAGTAGGAGTGGCAAAGAGGTCTGCAACTCTGACAATCCAAAAGCCAGTGTTAAGAAGGTTCGGTCAACTTGGTCACTGAGTCATAGTCTAGGGTCGGGTCAATGGTCGCTGCCAGAGAGAGAGAAAAGAAACACTCAGCGTGCACTCTAACCTAGATCAGAATGGTTACCAATTTATCTAATCTGGAAACCTCCCACTGTAACGTCAAATTCTTCCCCAAACCTGAAAGAAGAATTAGCCGGGATAACCCGAGGAGTAAACCAACTCATCAGTGGGAATCGGGATCCAACTCTCATCGCATGATAACGTGACGGAATCCGCTCACGGTATCACACTCCAGAAGGTATGCGCATATCTGGCAAGTTTCAGTACTTTTGAAACTCCCGATGTGGATTTTTACCCCATGCTCTTATGACCTTGGCGTGAGGTCAAAATATCATAAGTCACATGTCAAGTTCTACCCGTCATTATCCTGGTTAATTTGAACCCACCCGTACATACCCTTGACGTAGGCCAAAATAGTAGTACGACTGTCCCAAACCAACGCATCTATCTATGCAACAGATAAATACCCGGCAGCTACCAAACACTATGCCTTGGCGTGAGGTCAAAATACATAGCTTGAATACTACCGAATATTTAACTGAAATGACGGAGGGCTACGAATGGTTTCTGGCGAAAACCTTTAACGTAATGAACTTGATATCGTTGAAGGAACTGATAGCTTTATAAAAATATAGTGACGACAACCTTTGCTAAAGAGGTCACTCCCGGTGAAGGGATCTCGGCTCTTTCCCCGTAGAATGAGGTGCAGGATATTCCAACTGAATACCACGGTGCAAAGCAAAAGTAATCGGCTATAGTGAAGTTAATGCCCTGACGCAAACTTTTGTCCAAGGGGTCACTCCCGGTGAAGGGATCTCGGCCCTTGCCTCGTCGACTGAGGAGCAGGATATTCCAACTGAATACCACGGTGCAAAACAAAAGAGAACGCCCTTGCAATAACAGCTTTTTGAAAAAGTGTTCCAACAACATCAGAATAGGTTTGTTTAACTTGCATTGATCCGAATCAATGCAGTCCCATCAATTGATCACACCACAAAGAACGAAAATATACTGACGTACGTATATGCCATCCGCATTCGCCACTGGGTCCCGTCATCACCCGTTAGGTTAGCTAACTAACGACAGAGCGGGGACTGGACTAGCGCGGATGCAAAACATATACAACGTCTACTAATATATATATAATATATAATTTTCGCTCAAGGCGTGATATAAAAGCAGCAACACAGAAATGTATAGCAACACAGATCAATACAGATATCTGGGATCCCCGGGTTTCACAGAGCCGCTGAAACCCGACGTTCCCCTGGTCGTGTGGATAGCCTGTGCAATGAAATCCTAGACCCCTACGGGCGCGGCAAGTTATCCGCCAAAACCTGAAGCGAGGCAGCCCCCTTCAGCAACGTGAATGGACCACCCAGCACTTCACGGAATCCGGTAACTTGGGCACCCCTCCTGGGTCAAGCCTATACCCCCTACGAGTGCGGCGAATAGCCCGCCAATCCTAGAGTGAAGCCCCTCCGTCTCAATGCCATGAGATGCGGGCTTGTTGCCTTCTAGAATCCGGCTATCCGTGCACCCCTCCGCGGGGTAATCCTAGTACAGAAAGTAAAATATACATACAACGGGTACATCGACCGCAACCAGGCCGTGCCCCAAAAGAATAATACAAACAGGCAGTGACGGCAGTCCACATGTCGGACACTCGCCCCGCAATATCAAATGTACATATAAAACAGAACTGTACTATCACTGCAACCAGGCTATCCCCCACGACCGATCCGCAACAACACAGTACAATCACAGAACATCAACGTGAAAATCACGTTCGCAAATCCGTCTAACCGGGCTATAGCAGTTAGACGGGATTTACCGATCAAGTGACATTCACGGTCGCAGATATAATGTAAAAACTGTGAACTAGCATGTTTAAAATATCCGATCGAACAAATTTATCAAAGTGGGCCCCACACACTACTGTAGCACTTACAGAAAATCTGGGCCCAAAGAAAATGTCCCAAATACCCTATTTTCCACACACAAGCTAACTGGGAAAATATGGTGCCACGATTCCTCTTTTCCGCCGCGCAAGCGCGGCCAAACCAGGGTTTTGGCCGCGCTTCCGCGGTGGAACTGAGGAATTAGTGGATCGTATTTTCCCAGATTTCTTATAATTGCTTGTACATGCCTCTGAAACAACCTGAAAAATTTTAGGAGCTCAAAAAATTTCAACAGAGAACACATGTGCTAAAAAATACGGTTTTTGGGGATTTTGTTCGATCGGGTTCTAAACGCGCTAGAGCAAGCTAGGTATGGTTAACGGCGTGTCTCTGATACCATTGTAAGCCCGCGGGGGCGCCCCGGCCGTCGATCGGACGCCGGAAACGCGGAAGACAAAAACTTTGCGAACTTTGCAAAACGGCACCGCCGCGGACTTTTCACCCGGATCGGGCCATTAACCAAGCTAGCTAGCGAAAAGAAAAGAGTAGAGATGTTATACCAAACGATCCGTGTCCTTCGGTCTTCGTCTCCGCTCCGATCTCCCGCGGAATCTCCGTCACCTCCTCGCTCGTCGGAAAGGGCACCACGTAGCCGGAATCTTTTACGGGCTCCCGCCTCTTGACCGAGGCAACTCGGGCGCGAAGTTGGCTAGCCGACGCGTCCAAGGCTTGCTATAGAATAGTGTAGTAGCTTGTCTCTTTGGGGTTTAAGAGGTTGCCATGATATGGTGGAGGTGAAGAAAGCAACTCAAGAAATGTGCTTATGAACTTGCTAGCATAAAAATGATATGAAACATTTTTCCTCACTCAAAGTGAAATCCCCTCTCCTTCCCTCTCAAGTGGCCGGCTCCTCCATCTCAAGAATGAGATTGGAGAGAGAAAAGAGAATGGCATAAAACAATATGAAGAAAAGGAAAATGAGAGATAAGCATGTAAAAATGGTCACCCTTCATTCTCATCAAAGTCCACTCACAAGAAAAGCAAATGAAAATGACCAAAAGGGAATCTCATGATTAAGCAACAATCATGAAGCCACACTTATGCAAAGAAAACCCCTCACATAATGTTAATTGCGAACTTGCAATTAACACCCTCCATCACAAAGCCCGGCCGAGAAGGAATGAAAGAAAACCGGCCGGAACGGAATGCAAACTGGCAACTTCAGAAAACCGATCCCGTAATAAATTACAGGAAAACCCCACTACTGCAAATACATGCCCGCATTTGTATTCGCACTGAACACAAATGCAAAGAGACAAAACTACACTATCTAATACTAGGATCCGGCTTAAGCCAAAGCCGGCTAGTAAAAACTGTCCGATCGCGATCCGTGCAATACCGCACGTATCTGATCGAACCCTGCCATATCTCCATACGGCCTCTACAGCGTTTCGCCCGAAACTTGAGTAACTGAGTGTGGTGGACTCTAAAGACTCGTCAATACTGTGGCTGTGGATTTAACCACTAGCACGTCAGAGGTATAAGCCAATACGTGACGGGCCACCAGGTATTGACCAAAAGGGACGTCGATGAGCGAACTCATCCTGACACCCTACTGAGCCTGTCAGTGACAATATCCGTACAGTCCGGTCCGTTCGTCTATGAGCATCGCATGGCGGGCCTAGGGGGTTGGTAAAAGTCAGACCCCCAAAAGCGGTACAAGTCGTGTCGGAGTGTAGCCCAGAACACCCTGAGATACTACTGGAATACCTACCAGCAAATCTCCTGCCTTGGCCAAGGACTTTTCATGTTCTGGCTCTCCTAGACACAGCACGACCTCACCCCCAATACCGGGAGAGACGAACCCCTGCAGATCCGCTCACTGCCTCCATGTGGCTCGGGACTGTACCCAACTAAAACCTGTTTGCACGACTCCTTTGAGCCGTGGTAGGGTAGTAATCAAAGTACAGTGGGAACTCACACGAGACAAATGACGATCCCAGGTCGATGAACTAACCTGTACACATGTCACCTGGGAACTGCTATCTGACGTCTGGTATATCCCAACTAGCAGGTTCCCGGCGAGTCCTGTCCGGTGTACTCATAACCCAATGAGCACCTGTATACATCTTAGGTGAATCAACTGACACCGGTGGCTTGTGAGACCGGCCACCGCCCCTCGTCAGGGTCTCGACTGTATACACTAGTCTACTGTGGAGAATCGATGCCCTGTCTCGAAACTCCCTCGACTAGGGACCATTTAAGGATGTGCTTATAGACCCCAGCTCCCACTTATATGATCGCCCTCATACTGCTGGAAGTCAAGCAAGAATCCTAGGGGCTTTATCAACGTGTAATAGCGACTCGTAAGGTCACCTAAAGCAGTACACGATGATAAAGATAAACCAGATAGCATACTATCATCTCGAGTAAGACTGTCCTACCGGGATAGGTCCTCCCCTCAATCATTGCAATCACGTGCCTGTGATCCAATAATTGACTCTGAGGGCACTATCTCCAACACCATGTACTGGCGTATCGAAGACCTATCATCTCGATCAGCCGCTCGAACTGAGTCTGGGGTAAGGCCATCGTGAGTGGATCAGCAGTGTTATCTTCCGTATTTACTCTCTTCACCTCGATCTCCCGGCGATCAACGATCTCCCTGATCAGGTGGTACCGCCTCAAAATATGCTTGGACTTCTGATGGGACCTGGGTTCCTTCGCTAAATCTATAGTGCCGTTGTTGTCACAATACAGCGGTATTGGATCAACACTGGTAGGAACCACCTGAAGTTCCGTGAGGAACTTCTTCATCCAGACAGCTTCCTTTGCGGCATCGCAAGCAGCTATGTACTCCGCTTCCATAGTTGAGTCAGCAACGGTTTCCTGCTTGGAACTCTTCCCGCAAACCGCCCCTCCATTGAGGGTAAAGACATAACCCGACATGGACTTGGAGTCATCCTTATCACTCTGGAAGCTGGAGTCAGCAAAGGCCTCAATCTGGAGGTCTTTTCCGCCATATACCAAGAACATCTCCTTAGTCCTTCTCAGGTACTTGAGAATGTTCTTTACTGCTATCCATTGTTTCTCTCCTGGGTTCGACTGATACCGGCTTACAACGCTCAATGCTTATGCTACATCTGGTCTGGTACACAACATCACATACATAATAGAGCCTACCGCAGATGCGTAGGGTATTGATGACATGCGAGCCCTTTCCAAATCAGTCTTGGGAGACATCTCTTTGGAGAGGGTGATTCCGTGACAAGCCGGTAGATTACCGCGCTTGGAATCTTCCATACTGAATCGTTTCAGTATGGTGTCGATATACCTTGACTGTGAAAGTCCCAACATCCTCTTAGATCTATCACGATAGATCTGGATCCCCAGAATGTAGTTGACATCGCCCAGGTCCTTCATGGAGAACCTCTGTGACAAGAATCCTTTGACTGACTGTAGCATAGGAATATCATTTCCTATTAGGAGAATGTCATCGACCTACAAGATGAGGAATACCACATTTCTCCCTACAATCTTACTATAAATGCATGGTTCATCTGGGTTTTTGACAATGTCGAATTCTTTGACAGTATCATCAAAGCAGATGTTCCAACTCCGCGATGCCTGCTTGAGTCCATAGATGGACTTGAGCAATTTGCACACTTTACCGCTGCTCCCACTCTGAATGAATCCCTCTGGCTGATCCATATAGATGCACTCTTCCAAATTTCCATTTAGAAAAGCCGTCTTTACATCCATCTGCCAGATTTCATAATCGTGGAAGGCAGCAATGGCAAGAAGGATCCGAATGGATTTAAGCATGGCTACCGGAGAAAATGTCTCGTCATAGTCCAAACCAGGTCTTTGACGAAAACCCTTTGCAACGAGCCTTGCTTTATAGGTTTCAACCTGCCCATCTACATCAATCTTCTTTCTGAAGATCCATTTGCAGCCTACGGGTTTTACCCCTTCTGGAGCAAAGTCCAAAGTCAAACTTTGTTGGTGTACATGGACTCCATCTCGGTCCGCATTGCATCCAGCCATTTTACCGAGTCACCGCTCTGAATGGCTTGCTGGAAGCTAGTAGGCTCACCAAAATCCATGGTGCAATCCTCTCTATCCCCATCTATGAGAAAACCGTAGTATCTCTTGGGCGGATGAGACTTCCTACTACTCTTGCGGAGTGGCGCAGGAATGTCCGGTTCTCCTAAAACTACTGGCTCTTCCAAGCTTTCAGTAATAGCATGTGGTTCTGGAATTTCTTCCAGTTCTATTGCGCTCCCAGTTATCTGATTTTCCAAAAATTCAGTTTCCAAGAAGTGGGCATGCGGAGAAACAAAAACTTTTTGTTCTTCTGCGGAATAGAAAAGATACCCTCTGGAGTTCTTTGGGTATCCCACAAACTTACACAGTACTGAGCGTGCCTCGAGCTTGTCCGCATGCTGCTTTTTTACAAAAGCTGGACATCCCCATACCTTAAGATACTTAAGACAGGGTTTCTTCCCACTCCACATCTGATATGGGTGGAAGGCACAGTCTTGGTTGGAGCCTTGTTCAAGAGATATGCAGCTGCTTCTAGTGCATAACCCCAGAAAGATCGCGGTAACTCATCCTTACTCATCATGGAACGAACCATATCCAATAGGGTCCTATTCCTCCTTTCAGATACACCGTTGTGTTTTGGTGTGTATGGAGGAGTAAGTTGAGAGAGAATTCCATTCTCTTTTAAGTAGCCCAGAAACTCGGCACTCAAGTATTCTCCACCTCGATCCGATCTTAGAATCTTGATACTTTTGCCGGTTTGTTTTTCAACTTCATTCTTGTATTCTTGAAATTTCCCAAAGGCCTCGGATTTGTGCTTCATTAAGAAGACATGTCCATACCTAGAGAAATCATCTGTGAAAGTAATGAAGTATGAATAACCACTTCGCGCATGTGTAGACATTGGACCACACACATCACTGTGTATGAGTCCCAAGAGCTTGCTCGCTCTTTCTCCGCGTCCAGTGAACGGAGTCTTTGGCATCTTTCCCATGAGACAAGATTCACAAGTGGCATAAGACTGATACTCGAACGGATTCAAGTACCCTTCTTTATGTAACTTAGTCAATCGTGTCTCATTAATGTGACCCAGTCTACAATGCCATAAGAAAGCCTGATTTGTTTCTGGAGACTTCTTTTAAGTGTGTTCTGGACACTGAAAATCTGAGCTTGATTTAACACGTATATTCCGTTCTGTAATGTACCTGACCCAATCAGAACTTGATTTAGGTGGATGTGTACTACATCGCTTACAAAAGTAAATCCATATCCTTCCTTAGAAAGTAAGGATACAGATATGATATTACAAGTCGCACCTGGTACATACAAACAGTTACGCAAAATCAATATCTGCCCAGTTGTCAGTCCAAGATGATATTCCCCTGCGGATTCAGCATCCATGCTCATTCCGTTAGCAACCCTGAGGGTCATATCACCTTTCCTGATAACCCTACGGTTTCTCAGAGCCTGTAACGAATTACAGATATGAGATCCTGATCCGGTATCCAATACCCAGGAAGTAGGGTTAACTGACATACAGTTCTCAATTACAAACACACTCGAAGCCGAAGCCACAACATGCTTCGAATTCTGGCTACTGGCTTTGCAAGCCATGCAATCTTTCTGCCAATGTTCATTCCCATTACAATAGGAACGTCCCTCTTTTACTACATCCAGTCCTGAAACCTTTTCCCTTGCTTTTCCTTCTTCTTCCCTGGTTTCCTTCAGGGTATAAGCAGAGGGCAGGGAATGTAGAATTAAGTCAGTACTTGACCCATTCTCCAACGTGGTCTCCAGGTCCGTGAGCTCAAAATAGCTGGCCTCTGTAAGGACGTTGTCCCCTACAGATGACCCGACAGCCAACCTCGCTTGAAGCAATTCGTTCGAGGTCTCATATCTTGCGATACGAGATTGCTCTCCATATAAATCTTTGTTATGGAGGAAGATAGAAACTGAGTCCATCTTCTCGTGCTGCCTCTGGTTTGCACCATTAACTGAGGCTAACACGAGGCACTTGGCTTTCGCACAATCCTTTTCCGATGTCCTACGGATGTAAATATCCGTGACAGGGGAAACTGGACCTGAGACGGCAGGGGTATGATCAGTTAAGAGGTGTCCCAGCTTGTTATGGGCAATGGACATCTGGACAGACCTTTGCCAGTCATAACAGTCAGGTTCAGTCATTTTATTATCTAGATGTAACCTAGGTGCGGTCACTGGGTCGCTGCAATTAAGAGAGAGAGAGAAGAAAACACTCAGCATGATGCTCTTGCAAGTTTAGATTGGTTTTTAATTTGTCTAAACAGGATGGCTCCCACTGTCTCTCGAATCCCTCCTCAAACCTAAAAGGAAGAATTAGTCAGGATCAATCTCACCGTACAATACTTGCTTAACCGTTCGGCCAGGCTGGTGTCGGTACTTCGAGGGAGGTTTTCCAACGCTTTCGCAAAGTTCCTTAATTAAATAACCTCTTTTCCCTATGGGCGTAGCCCCGCTAACACCTTTCTAGACACCTACTTGGTTTATAGCATTGATCGTTAAGTGAGAAATTTCCCGAGGAGTAGCATATACTCACAGTAGGATCGGGATCCAAATATCATCGCGTGACGAAACTGAAGGAATCCTACCAGAATCATCACACTCCAAATGGTATGCAACACTAGCAAGTTTCAATACTTATGAAACTCCCGATGTGGATTTTTGCCCCATGCTCTTATGACCTTGACGAAGGTCAACAAATCATAAGTCACATGTCAAGTTCTACCCGTCATTATCCAGGTTAATTTGAACCCACCCGTATATACTCTTGACGAAGGTCAACAAGATAATACGACTGTCCCAAACCAACGCATCTATCTATGCTACATATGAACACCCAACAGCTACCAATCACTATGCCTTGACGAAGGTCAACAAACATAGCTTGAATACTATTGAATATTCATACGAAACGACGGAGGGCTACGAATGGTTTTGGCGAAACCTTGAACGTAGTGAACTTGATATAATCGAAGGAAACGAGATAGCTTTTAGAAGGAGTGGCTCAAGCTCCGCATTTAAAAGTTAGTTTTTGAAAAGAACCGAGCGGTTTTTCGAAAGTGTTCCAACGATTTTTACTTGGTTTATTTTCTTGCATTAGTTCTTTTAATGCGTGATATTCTTGCATTAGTTCTTTTAATGCGTCCCATCATTTAATCCTACCATTGCAGAAAACAACCAAAATATGACGTACGCTTATGCCATTCGCATTCGCCACGGGGCCCCATCATTACCCGTTAGGTTACTTAACTAACGACAGAGCGGGGGCTGGGCTAGCGCGGCTGTAAAACATAAGCAACGCCTAAATAATATTATATATAGATATATTGCAATGATAGCCATTTCAGATCACAGATGAACACATTGGATATACTAGGAATCCGCAATTCGTACGAGCCTGTAACGAAAAGCAGATTACACGGTCGCGGTGAATAGCCAAAACCCCACCCAAGACCCCTACGGGTGCGGCAAACTACCCGCCAAGTACCCGAAGCGAAGCAACCTCCCTCAACTCTGTGAGTAGGCCACTCGGCACTTCGGCATACCCGGTAGTTTGTGCACCCCCACCATGGGTCTATCCTAGGAGCAAAAACAGTAAAAAGAAATTATACAATGACGGCTACAACCCCGACCCGGTTGTGCGGCCATACAAATAATTATTACATCAATTTACAAATATACATGAATTGAAAGAAAAGAAAACTCTCGTCTCACAACCCCCGGCTATTCACCCGCGACAATCCAATGAATTCATATACACATTCCAATAACATTACAGATCACAGATTTGTATAACCCCCACTAATCGACATATAGCGATTAGCAGACGTTCAATACAAATATCACATCACAGAAAAACCCATCAGCTTAAGTCTTTTAGAAGTTCGATCAAAAATACGGATTTTCAGGACCCCAAAAATAAAATTTTCGTTCTGGAAAATCTGGGCAGAAAATATATATTCCAAAAATCCCAAAACAACCCCAGAAAAACACTGCACCAAACTTGGACCTCGGCTGAGTCAACTCGGCCGCGGATCCGCGGCGGGAGCGTGCTCCCACCGCGTTTCCGCGGCGCTTTGACTCGATCGTTGGACCAAATTTGGTGGGTGATCACACAAAAGCCTGAGCCGATTTTTAAGATAAAATTTATCAATTTTTGAACAGAAAAAAAATCGGCAGAAACTTATCATATCGGGTTCGTTTTGCGACTTTTTCTTTGATCGATCTTCTAGCTACTTTGCTAACATGTTAGATAGAGTTTAACCTGTCTCTGATACCACTGTAAGTCCATGCTACCTCTCCCGGTACTTTCGGGCATGCGGAATTTGGTGAAAAACGATTTTCTTAGAGGTGGTAACATGGACTCAAAACCGGATCTTTGTTAAACATCTAACTAACAACCTAACTACGAGTTGCTAACTACTCGGTTAGGGGGTTATACCTTTCTTTTGCTCGAACTCCTTCGTCTTCAAGCTTCGATGGTCGTCCGAATCGGCTTCTCCCCGTCGTCTCCTTGCGCCGAAGATAGATCCACCTGAAAGCTTCAACCTTTGGCTCCTTCTTCGAACTTTGAAGAAACTAGTTCACTCGGTTTGCTAAACCTTGTGAACTAGAGTGAGTAGAGAAGAGTTTGTATGGGATTTTATCTATGGTTCTTGGTTCTCAACTCATGAGACAAGTGAACCATAGACTAAAGAGAGAGAGCAAGAGGAAGAGGGTGAGAGCAAGAGCATGAGAGCTCAAAACCAAGAGAGAGAAAGGTCAAGCAAGAATGAGCCTCTCTTTTGTCTTTCACCCTCTCATAATCCAAAAGCATCATTAGCCATAATGTCAACCAAGTATTATGTGATGGTTCATATCATGACAAAGGCAATATCATTTCCATGCACTCATTTTGCAAACTATAACAAGCAAGCAAAAGTCTTTGCATGAAAATGACAACTATTGTGATGATGATGGTCAACTAGTCCAACCTAGTCAACCGGTCAACAAAGTCAACAAGTCAACAAAGTCAACCCTCCAACAACCATGTCACTATAATACTTAACTAATATTATTGCTAAATATATATATATATACATCATATTCTCATTAGGGTTGAGCAAAAAGTCAATAGTCAACAGTCAACGGTCAACAACCCTAATGAGAATCCTCTGCCTCTGTCTCTCCGTCAACTGTGCATACACACCCACATCCGCATTCCGAGGAACACGGATGCAAACTGGATAAAACCAATCCCAATACGTACACTAGTATCTGGCTTAAACCAAAGCCCGCTAGTGTAAACTGTCCGGACACTAAACGCGCACAAGTGCACGGATGTGACTGAACCCTGTTGCAAAACCATGCGACCTGTCGCAAAACCATGCGACATCTACTCTTTTGCCTAAAGGCGAATAGCTTTCTGTGTGGGACTCTAAAGACTCGACACTACGCTGGCAGTGGGTTTAACCACAGACCGCAAGCGGCACTAGCTGTGCGTAACGGTCCCCAGGTAGATGCCGACAAGAAGAATGACGAGGTGAAACCCATCTGAACTCCTACTGAGCCTGAATGTGACATTCTCCGTACAGTCCGGTCTGTTCGTCTGATACATCGCATGGCGGGCCTAAGGGGCGGTAAACGTCAATCCCCCAATAGCGGTATAAGTCGTGTCGGAGTGAAGCCCAAAACACCCTGAGATAACACTGGAAGCCTACCAGTATATCTCGTTTGCCCTGGCCAGGGACTACTCGTGTAATGGCTCTCCTAGACACAGCGCGATGTCAACCCCCAATACCGGGAGAGACGAATCCTGTCTAACCGTCACTGCCTCCAAGTGCTTCGGGACTGCACCCAACTACCACCTGTTTGCACGACTCCTTTGAGCCGTGGTAGGGTAGTAATCTAAGTACAGTAGGAACACACTCGTGGCGGAGTGACAGTGTCAAGTCAGCGGACTAAGCTGTACTCATGTCACCTGGGAACTGATAACTGACGATAGGCATAATACCAACTAGTCAGTTCCCGACGAGTCATGTCCTGTGTACTCGTAACCCAACGAGCACCCGCATACTATCTCAAGTACGATGTACCGACGGCTGTGGGACATACCGTCTCCCACACTGGGATGAGAAGCGCATGCGCTAGTCTACTCTGGAGTATCGATGCCCTTTCTCGATAGTCCTGCGACCAGAGACCTGCATAAGGATGTGCTTATAGATTACCCAGCCCTACTAGTGTGACTGCCATCACAACGCTGGTAATCAAGCAAAGATCCTAAGGGCTCCACTAATGTGTATAGGCGATATACTGAAATAAACACATGTACACATTGAAGTAGAAACAAACCAAGTAGCATACTACTATTTTGAGCAAGATTGTATATACAAGGTGAATATCCCAAGCTTCCATTAAGTAATATACATACTAGTATGATACAGTAATGGCCTCTAGGGCATATACACTAACATCGATATGGTGCGCTCTATGATAAGTACTACTGAGTTTCCTATTTCCTTTTAGGGAGTTATGCACTTATGAAGTTGCATACCTATTGAATAGAGTTCGATTCAAATCAGTGCCTACCACTCCATATAAGATATGGTATAGGAAGAGCCTATCTCTTACGTAAGTTAAGATTTGGGATTGTCCGGCCTATGTCAAAAGCAAAATCCGGACAAGATCGAGGCAAGGTCAGTTCTGTAGAACTGGAAAGGTTCCAGCTATACAAAACTGCAGCTGATGATTTGACAGAACCAAAGGATTCAATAGTTCCCAATGAACCTCAGCCTCTCCACCGATCTGGTAGGGTTCCTCATCCGCCTGAGAGATACCTCGGTTTCTCGATGAAAGTGGGAGCGAGGATTGCATCATGAGATGATGACCCAACTAGTTTCGAGCAGGCCATCGAGAGTAGGGACTCTGTAAGAATGGCTGGATGCTTAGCAATCTGAGATGGAATCCACGTACACCAGCAAAGTATGGACTTTGGTTGCTATATCTGAAGGGTTAAATCCCCATCAGGAGCAAGTATATCTTGAGAAGATTACTTGGTGTAGATCGAAAGGTTGAGACTTTCAAAACTAGACTTGTTAAAGGTTTTCGTCATCGACCAGGCATGGATAATGATAAAATCTTTTCAGGGGACTATGCTTAAGTCCATCCAGATCCTACTTGCCATTGCTACATACCATGACTACGATATCTGGTGGTTGGGTGCCTTGACTACTTTTCTAAATAGTGATTTAGAAGAGAACGTCTATAAGAACACAGCCAGAGGGCTTCGTAAATAGTGGGAGCAGCGGAAACGTGTGCAAGTTGCTTTATAGAATAAAGCAGGCATCGCGGAGTTGGAACGTCTGTTTTGATGTGGTAGTCAAAGTGTTTGACTTCATCAAAATGGTAGATGAACCTTACATATACAAAACGGTAGTAGAGAGTAAGGTGGTCATCCTCGTATTGTACGTGGACAACATACTCTTGATAGGAAACGAGTTTCCTATACTACGCTCGGTCAATCTCCGCTTATCACAAGGATTCTCCAATAGGATCAAAGTGATATCTCCTAAATCCTGAGTTTTCATCTATGAGATAGATGTAATTGGATGCTAGGATTCTCACTAGATGTAGTGAGATGGTATCAATCGATCCTGGGGAGAATCACTGGAAGGGTTCTAGGGTGATAAAGACGACTGAATGTCAGTCACAGGCATTGTCTTTACCCTCAGTAAAGGGATGGTATGTTGGAAGAGTTCCAAGCTAGATACAATGGCAAACTAGACGATAAAGACTGGTGACATCGCTATTAAAGATACTACCAAAGAGGCAGTTTGAGTGTATATTGGTTCATAAGATGAAATAGGTTCTTACCATTGTATGACAATGGAAGTGTGGCTTTGGCCAAGGAACCCCGATCCCATCAGTGTCCCAGACATATTCTGAGGCAGCATCACCTGATCATGGAGATAGATGATCTCCAGGATGATCGAGGTTAGGAGAGTAGACTCAGAGGACAACACGGCGGATCCACTCACAAAGGCATTTTCCCAAAGAGAGACTTTTATGGGATGGTTAAGTATGTGATACTGCAACCACTGCTACAGATGGCCCTAGTGCAAGTGGGAGATTGTTAGTTATATGTATGCCCTAGAGGCCATTACTGTACATTGGATGTATATTGTGGTGGATGCTGGGACATATATAGGTAGGACTTTCTTGCTCGACATGATAGTACGCTATCTGGTTGCTCTTTATCTTAACATGTATACTTTCTGTCTCTCTGTTACATGTTGATAAAGCCCTTAGGATGTGTACTCGACTTCCAGGACTGTGATGCAGATCATGCTAGTGGGGCCTGGGTAGCCCATGAGTACATCCTTCAATGTTCCTAGTCATGGGAATATCGAGACGGGGCATTGATATTCCAAAGTAGACTAGCGTATATCTTCTCGACCCATGTGATGGGCGATGGATGATCCCATATCCATTGGTGTTTGACATCAGAGATGGTATGCAGGTGCTCAGTGGAGACTGGGTACACTGAACGGACTCGCCGAGAACTCCCAGATGGTATTATACCTCACGTCAGATAGCAGTTCTCTGGTGACACTAGTACCGCTTAGTCTGTTGACCCGAGATCGTCAAAGAGTCTTGTGTGTCTCCCACTGTGCTTTGATTTCCACCCTACCACGGCTCTACTGAGTCGTGCGAACAGGTGGTTTTTGGGTACAGTCCCGATTCACATGGAGGCAATGAGCGATAGGAGGGGATTCGTCTCTCCCGGAATTGGAGGTTGATGTTGCGCTATGCTCGACTGGCCATAACAGGAAATCCCTGGCCAGGGTTGCAGTGATCTACTGGTAAGTGTTATCAGTAGTTTCACACATGTTATGGACCTCACGACTGCATGACTTATCAAGCTACTGGGGTCTGACGTTTACCACCCCTAGGCGAGATATGCGACATATCAGACGAACAGACCGGACTGTACGGTAAGTGTTACTGGTTGGATTCACAGGAGTGTGAGCAGGCTTGCTCGTCGATCTTCTGATCGCTCAATACCCGGGTGGCCGTTACGTTTAGCAGACCGCTTGCGGCTTGTGGATGCTTGATATGATCATCATCTGCTGCCGGCGTATTGACGCGTCTTTAGAGTCCTACACAGAGGTTTCCTAGCTTAAGCGAAACGAAATAGGAGCACATATGAGATATGTGCGGGACCGAGAATATTGCGTGTATGTGATACCGTATTCCATTCTCGCGATGAATGTGTCGAATGGTTGTATGCGATATAACCTAGTTATCGAATCAAGGATTGATTCGATAAGTCGATACATTGGATATTAGTCGGTTATATGCGATATGACCGGATCGTTAAATCAAGTATTGATTTAATGATTTAATGCATAATTATATATTTGATATATTACTTTGCATTAACTAGTATTGGTTCACTTTAAATGGATTTTCTCACTTGAAGTTCACAAGTTGTATATGTGATATACTTTTGTGCACTTGTTTGTATCATGTTTGATGATACATGCTAACTTGAGTTTGTGTGTATGATTAAACCATGGTTATATGAATGGTTAGGGTTTTGTTTACTTATTCATTTATTTATTTTGTTTATTTATTTTGGAAAAGATAAATAGAAATGGTGGCTTTCTTTGTTTCTTTCATGAAGCTTCATGAAGTGTTGAAAGCTTGACCATTTTGTTTGTTTCCCTTAACCTAACCATTCACCTAACCCTAGTTTAGTCTCTACACTTAACCATGGTTAGTATATGATAAGTATTCATTTTATTTTTTATTTGAAAAAAGACTTATCATATTCTTTCATCATCTTCTTCATCTTCAACAATGAAGAAACCTTGCCACCATCAATGGCAACTTGAGAAAAAGAGTGAGAAATCCAATTCTAATGTGAACCCACTTCCTATTTCTTCATCCTCTACCTCTTGCCAAGTAGTATAGGGTGTTTTCTTCACAAGTTTCATGACTTGGTGAAGTTGGAGCTTGATCTTGTGTTGCCTCGACGTAGATCATCTTCGGCATCGAAGTCGACGACCTAGCCCGCCCATTTCTCCGATGAAGCCGATGCTAGAGTCCGGGATCCGATATGGACAGCGGAGGGACGTCATCATGGAGCCTAGGAGGTGGAGGACTGGATCTACAAAGGTTGTAGTCACTTTACTTTAGCAATAAAGTAGTTTACTTGCTTGCATCACCTCTTTATCTAGTTAACGATCTGTATTAGGGTTTGTAGGCACATGAAAATTTTAGAATTGGCCATGTTTAATCACTTGTGAGACCTCATTAGTGTGTCTAGGAACCCTACACAAACAACAATGGATATGGATCAACCATCGCCCCATACAGGGTCAAGAAACGTACACACTAGTCTACTCTGGAATATCGATGCCCTGTCTCGATATTCACTTGACTAGGAACAATTTAAGGATGTGCTTATGGACTACCTAGGTCTCAGTAGTATGATCCGCATCATAGTCCTGGTAGTCAAGTCTACATCTTAAGGGCTTTATCAACATGTATATGAGAGACGGTATAATAATACCAGTGAACATGTTAAGATAAAGGAAACCAAATAGCATAGTATCATGTCGAGCAAGAAATTCCTCCATATATATGTCCAAGCATCTACTTTATCATACAATAATGGCCTCTAGGGCATACATATCACTAACAACGTACATAGATTAGAACCTATGGTCCATGCATACAAGAATAACCAACTCTCAATGTTGACGTACAAACGTCAAACGACCGAGTCAAAACTCAAATACCAAAATTCAAGTTAACAAAAGTCGCAAAACGAAATCAGAAACTTAGAAAAACACTCCGAGATTTTACCCTAAGTGAAATTAGGACATTTTGCATATAGGGTTGGCCTAGATATCAGATAATTGAGCTATGGACCAAAAACCAACCCCTAACTCAAAAATGTGGCCGCAATTTGCGGCCATATCTAATAAATCTACGGCCATTTCAGGGAGATGGGGGCTCGGGTTTCTAGGGTATATTCCTAATAGATTGCACACCTCTCTGTGTTTGCAACTTAATTTTTAGAGTCCCCGATTCATAGCAGATTCTAATTTGATCATCACATTTCAACAGAACCCGATGTCGGAAAATTCCAAGTTCATGTTTGGGACTTCTAAACTCAGGTTTGGACCAGAATTTAAAAGGTTTGTGGTCACTAACTAAGCCTCAATTACATCTCCACAACTCAAAACATCCACTAAATATCATCCTAGAATTTTCCAAGATCACTAAACATAACTTGTTTAACTCTAAACTATCATAGGAGGTTAGAAAACTTAAACACTTAACTAAAAGTGAAGGAATTACCTTCCAAGAGCAACTCAAGAAAATTCTAAGATGGCTAAAGTGCTCAAAGTTCCAACTTGGTCCTACCATGGCGTTTGTAGTGAGCCAAGGAACATTATTCGTGAAGTTTGTATAGGGTTTTAGTGGAGTTTTGATGGCGTTGTATGGTGGTAGTGAGGTGGTGGAAATGTTAAGGAAAAAGGATGAGGCGATGAGGAAGAGCAAGAAGATGAAGGATGAAGAAAACAAAGGAGAGTGTGTAGAACTTTCTCAACTCCTCTCTCTTTCTCAACCATGCTCTTGTCCCTACCCTCCTTTATTTATTCTTTTCTCTTTCTTTTCTCAAATTAAAACAAAACAATTTAAAAGAAAATAAAAATGAAGCCATAGTTATAAATATGGACAAGTGTTATAATATGATATGTTTCATGTCATGATACATAAACATGGTTAATACATAATTAGTAAAGTATTAATCGAGTTTAGAATAAACTTGTATGTAAATAATTTTATGATAATTTATAAAATGTCCAAATCCAAATAAATGCCTTCATAATCAATAATTCATATTAATTTCCAAATATTTTCCAAAATATAGGTATATAATAACACCATTCCATTAAAACTAATTTCCATACTTTTATAATATTTATAAAATTTATTATTTTATAATTTAAAATCCAAAAATAACATTTTATATTTCTGAAATGTTACAATCTTCCCTACTTAAATAAATTCAATTTCCGAATTTAAATTTAAACCCCCCAAATACTAAAACATTTCAGTAAATTAATCAAATCAATGGGACTCCAAAATCACGAATACGTAAGATATATCATAGCGCAACGTATGCGCATAAAAACGAGTACGAGACTCAAATTCGAACTCCGTCAAGTATCACACAATCATGGAGTTATGACGAAAATAAAAGTTTCAAAATCTACTATTAAAATTAAATATAATATAATTAAGACTATAACATATATATAGTACGCATCCTAGTGAAATTGTAACACCTTAGAATGCGATTAGTGTTAATTAAGCGATAATGCGGGTTTTTAGTAAAAAGTTTACCAAAATAGTTTTCAAATATTTTATAAAAATTAATTAATATTTTATTATAATTTATTGTGGGCTTGCACACACATGTGCATGTTAACCTAGGGTTAATTTGGGGCTAAACCATGATCTGGTAGCCATGGCATATTAACCCATTACATTAAGTGTAATATGTGATTTATTAAATTAATTAGTTTTCAAATTTTAAATAAAAATGGTTTTTAATTAGGTTGACTTGAGAGAGAGGAGAGAGAGATGGCATCACGAAGCATGGGGCAAGCTTGCCATGCATTTAATGAAGAGAGAGGGAGGCATGGCTTATGCTAAACTCACCCCTCATTCCCTCACCCCTCACCCTTACACATACACACTCACATAATCTCTCACTCTCTCATTCACAACTCTCCTTCTCAATTATTTTTCCTCCTCTCATTTCCTCACACCCTCAACTGAACACTCACTAAACCCTAACCCAAATCCTCATAAACCCTCACTAATCTTCACAAGCTCATTAAACCCCTCATTAAACTTGATCTAGAGCCTATGGAGATCACTTGGAGCATGGAAAGCTAGGATTTTGAGCAAGTGTGGATAGATATAATCTCTAAACTATTAATTAGGTAGTTATTTTGTAGTGTTGGTTTGTAGTTTCAATTTAGAACGATAAAGATTTAGTCTTATGCACGATAACGTATTTTAGTGTCATTATTGAGTGTCTGTGATCTGCTGTAACCCGGAGTCTTTACTGTGAAAACAAGCAGTGTAGTAGCATAGTTCCAGAGACCCTAAGTAATTACCTGAGACCCTGACCCCATCTGAACGGTTTTGGCCGGCGACACGGCAAGGATTTCCGGTGAGCTCGGTCGATTCGGTGCCTGGGTGGTTATAACTTTTAGGGTAGCTGTCTGCTGTTATTTTGAGTTGTTTGGTACTGCTAAATTTTGGTGTTTTTATAGTGGGTAAAATCTGGGATCAATTAGCTAGTTTTTAGTGATTCGACGACGCACGTTGCGATATCCGACACGGTGTCCGACTCAGTTCTGTGCTTCGCGATATTTCTGCACTTAGCGTTGTTTTAGTGATGTCGTCACACACGTTAGCCACTAAGCGAACACTTGGGAGTTGTTAGAGTCGGCGCATCGGTCTAAGCGTAGTTTTTGCGTATTATTGGTCGATTTCTATGTTTTTCCTTTCTATGTTTTATGTTTAAATAGGATCGCAGGCGGGGACTTCGGACGCTGCAAAGAAAGGGAAGTAGGTGGTCGGATATACTTAGCTCTGGATCACCGGTGAGTAGATTTAACATCTACGGGGAAATCGCCCATATGGCGTTATGCGCCAGGGCTTGATAGGATATTGTAGCCGCATGTCATATTCATATACATTGATTTTGCATGTGTACCATTGTTGCATACCCTATTTCCTGTTGCATATGGACATAGTATTAATAAGACACAGCACTGTTACTAACGGTTCATGTTGCACGAGCACTAAACTGTATATAACACACACACACACACACACCGTTAGTAATTTCCATGACACTCACACTATAGAATTGCCATAGATAATACATTGTTTAGCTTACCTTATCATTGATGATTAGACACGATTCTTGTCATATTGCGCATATGAATTACATTATGCGTACGTACATACTTGCATACATACACACTTGCATACATACATATTTGCGTACATGCATACTTGCGTACAGCTACATGTGCACCTTTAGATGACGTTAAATTTGATTTTGGAGAAATTGGGAACCCCATGATATATTTTAAAACTGAATTCATTTAAAAGGAGCGGGTTTCCCTTGATATGCCCATATTACTGTTTTACGTTGCATATATCATGTTTCATGGATTTACGCATTGATATATGGATTTCATGTGATTTATGGATTTGAGAACTGTGGTATTATTTCAAGAAAGTATGCATCATTTTGAAAACCCGGTTTCTCTTGATATGATATTTCAGTGTGTCCATAATGAGTTTTCTCGGTTCTGAGACTTGTGATAGAAACCCGATTCGAGGAGTAGGAGACACTGTCTGTGGGTACATGGTGGACCCGGTATGGTACCCCAGGGCAAGAGTGGTTTTTTAGCGTAGACAATGAGCCTGGCGGAGGGAGCATGACCTACCGGTGATAGTATGGAACCCGACGGATATCCGGAGGATACCGTCTAGGAGTTACGACATGAGATATATTGAGGGCCGATCTGGGATGCGGCGCCAGAGAGATGAGTATTTGCGTGTTGATACTGGACACGAGTATTTCATGATGTTTTCGAGCGCCAGTGTTGGGCACTCAGGTTCCATGAGATTTACAGGATGTGAAGGCCGATCAGAGTGACGGCACCTGAGGTATTAGGATTTTGGCAGTATTTGATGGACACCGGTTTTTCCACGATGATGACGACATGTTTTATCCCATACTTAGCACTCATTGTTATGCATAGCTTCCTGTATTTGTAGTACCTGATAGAGTACCTTTCATGATTGTGGCATATCCATATTAGCATATCCATACTAGCATATTGATATTATCATATGGCACGTGATAGAGTATCGCAGTACGTACATAACTGCGATACCTGTATAATGTTACTTACTATTCACGAGTTGGCAACTCACCCCTGCTGTGCCACATTGTTTTGCAGGTTTTACCCTCAGAGTAGTCGCGACAGGGCTTCTCCTCATTGTATTTTTTGCAGCGGATACCAATACGGTTGGTTGTGAGACTTTTGTTGTAGGTGGGTTGCGGTTATCTGTTTATATTTATTGTATATCTCTCATTGTATCTAGTACTCTCCATCTACCATTTCATGTATTGACTTAGAGACGAGTTGTGAGGACGATATTGTATATTATTTTGTGACTCTGGGTGTCGAGCTCGTGTGAGCCAACTTTTATTATGCAGTTTATCCTTTATTCTGTTTTTACTTTTACTGTCTATTCTTCGCTACAGCGTCGTATATATATGCTTGTGGTGGTTGTTTCCGCCTTTAGGCGTGATTTGCTCCCGTTTGGAGATGCTTTATTTATTTCACATGTTGCTTTACTTATATTTTATGTTGTACCCGTTTTGGGGCTAGTATTTACAAAGGAGGTGCTGTCGAAATTTTTAAGAAAATAAATTTAAACTTTAAAGATTTTTACTGAGATTTTCAAATGTTTTTAACAATGTTTTTATCACTTACTACTTTTGATAGTTTATATTTCTGGGTTTTCGGCTTACTTAAATTGCGTTACGCCTGTAGACGTTACGTGGTTTAAGTGCCGGTCACGTGCCGAATTTTGGGTCGTGACAAAGTTGGTATCAGAGCGCTAGGTTTTACCTTTCGGAGGGTAGGATAACCTTAGTATGATGGAGTAGGTAGCTTAAGCAGAGTGACGTAGGGTGTGTATGTTCCGCGGCATACTTACGAAACGGTACTCCGCCTAAGTGATCTTAGGACTTGTTGGTTGAAATTCCTTCCATGATTATATACATCCTTGTGATTTGATTTCCGTGTTCTTATCGAATTCTATTTTCATTTCCAGCCATTATGTCACCGAAGACTACGAGGGCACAGAAAGCTGCCGCGAGAGCCGAGGTCAGAGCCGACTCGTCAGAGACGAGGACTGACCAGGACGATACGCCCGTTGTACAGGAGCAGGTTGATCCACCTTCGCTAGATCATAACACTAGGCTAGTGGCCGATATGCAGGATTTGCGCCAGATGATGGGATCGTTGGTTGACGCCAGTCGAGCGCAGCGACAGGAGGTTGTCCTACCTGTTACCCAGTTGTTCATCGCTATCAGCGCCCAGCATTATGACACGTATGCAGTAGCAGTGGATGCAGCCCTACCAGTTGAGGAGCGTCTACCCGAGATGTCGGTCGTTCCAGGACCGAAGAGGATTTGTACTAGTGTATCAGCACAGAGACAGGTGTTTAGACGCCGCGACAGATTTCTTTCAGGTCGTGGGAGTAGCAGAGGCTGCGGACGAGGCTAGTTGTTTAGCTTTTATCCCCAGGAGGGTCAGCAGTCATCGTATGGATGTTTTCGATGCGGGAGTTTCTATCATCGCATTCGAGATTGTACTGAGAGACACCAGAGAGACAACGGTTCTATATGTAACCTTACCACCATCTCCACCTCAGAGAGCGTTGCCTCTTACGCCTGTTGTAGCTCCGCGTCAGACATATGCTCAGAGAGGCTATGGTCATGGAGGGTTCATTCAGAGAGGACGGGGTGGCAGAGGCGGAGGACAGCCAGTTGCCGACAGAGGACAGGCTCAAGTGTTTGTTTTGACTCATCAGGATGCGCAGACATCCAATGTAATGGTTTCAGGTACTTTTTCTATATGTTCTTTTGATGCGCACGTTTTGTTTGATCCAGTATCTATGCACTCGTATGTTTTGACACACTTCATGCCGAGTTTGGGCCGAGAGTCATGGTTGCTAGATCAGCCGCTTGTCGTGACTACTCCTGGTGGAGAGTCGTTGGTTGCGCGACACGTATTTCGGTCATGTGTCTTCTTTTTAGAAGATAGAGAGTCGTCCGTCGACTTGATCCTTCATAAGATGTTGGACTTCGACGTTCTCCTGGGCATGGACTGGTTAGCTAAGTGCTACACGTCCGTAGACCGCTGCGAGAAGATAGTAAGGTTTTGTTTTCCCGACGAGTCGGTTCTTGTGTGCCGGGGGACCGTGGTGCCGCCCCTCACAGTGTGATTTCAGCCCTTTTGCGCTAGTCGGCTTTTGAGGAGAGTATGTCGGGGATTCTTGGCTTTCATTCATGGTACCGGAGCCACAGTAGATTCGTTGGACCGGGTTCCTATCGTGCGAGAGTTTCCCGATGTCTTTCCCGATGAGTTGCCTAGATTGCCGCCAGAGCGTGAGATAGAGTTTTGCATTGATCTGATTCCCGGCACGGGGCCTATTTCTATACCTCCTTACCGGATGGCCCCGGCGGAATTTAAGGAGCTTAAGGATCGGCTGCAAGAGTTTCTTGATAGGGGACTTTTGCATCCAAGTGTTTCGCCTTAGGGAGCTCCTGTTCTGTTCGTCAAGAAGAAGGACG
The DNA here is from genome assembly GCA_030015575.1 of Agapanthus africanus. Classification (NCBI taxonomy): domain Eukaryota; kingdom Viridiplantae; phylum Streptophyta; class Magnoliopsida; order Asparagales; family Amaryllidaceae; genus Agapanthus; species Agapanthus africanus. Next base: position 564,503,164 of record CM057341.1, read on the forward strand.
GCAGTTTGAGGTTGTGTATTGATCTTCATCAATTGAACCGAGTTACGGTGCGGAATAGGTATCCTTTACCTCGCATTGACGATTTGTTTGATCAGCTCCAGGGTGCGGGACATTTTTCTAAGTTTGATTTGAGATCAGGTTATCATCAGTTGCAGGCTCAGAATGATGACGTTCCGAAGACTGCTTTGCATACACGCTAAAGGAATTATAAGTTTTTGGTGATGTCGTTTGGACTCACCAATGCCCCAGCAGCGTTCATGGACTTGGTGAACCAGATTTTAAGGCCGTTTCTCGACCAGTTTATTATTGTTTTTATTGATGACATTATGGTTTATTCCAAGAGTCATAAGGAGCATGAGCAGCACTTGAGGATTGCCTTGTAGAAATTTAGAGAGCATCACTTGTTTGCTAAATTCTCGAAGTGTGCCTTCTGGCTTGATAGTGTTGACTTCCTTGCTCATGTGGTTACGGGAGACAGTATTCATGTGGACCCTAGGAAGATCGAGGCCGTGCAGCTTTGGCCCCGACCTGTATCAGTGACAGAGGTCCTCAGCTTTTTGGGCTTAGTCGGTTATTACCGCCATTTCGTGTAGGACTTCTCGAGTATCGCTTCACCTCTGACCGGACTGACCAGGAAGGGAGTTTCTTTTCTTTGGACTGAGGCATGCGAGCTGAGTTTTCAGCAGTTGAAGAAGCACGGGCAGATTTATCCCACCCATTATCTTGAGATGGCCACGGTGGTCTTTGCGCTTAAGATTTGGAGACACAACTTATACGGAGAGTCGTGTCAGATTTTCACGGACCACCAGAGCTTTAAGTACATCTTTCAGCAGCGGGATCTGAATTTGAGACAGTGCCGTTGGATGGAGCTTATGAAGGATTATGATTGTAAGATCCTTTATCACCCGGGCAAGGCTAATGTGGTAGCCGATGCTTTCAGTCATAGGCCCGGGGTAGCTTGTCCCAGTAGAGCGCAGTTCAGAGTCAGTCTTCTGCAGATTTGCAGATCTTGTGTAACAGTAGAGTACAGTTTAAGTTCACCTCCACTGGGGGACAGCTTGCTCATGTCCTCAGACTAGTCCTGCTTGGTTGTTGTATGATATAATATATGTCATAAAAAACATGATGCTCGAAAGAAATCAATCTCAAATAGTGTATACAAAAATTCCACGTGCATCTGGTGCGCTCAGAAATCAAAATCAAATACAAGTGCCACGAATATGAACAGAGCAAAAACTAAGTTCAACAGGTGTGCACGAAAACATCTGTCAAGTTCAACGGGTGTACACGACAACAATATCAAGTGTATCTAATACGCACGAAGAATCTCGATTAAGTGCATCTCGTGTGCACAAAATCACATCAAGTGTGCGTAAGAATCTAAACCAAGTGCGTCAGGTTCGCATGAAAGCATGTAGTGCAATAGGGTGCACGAAAACGAATATCGAGCGCTGATGGTGAAAGTGTGTCTTAGCACCTCTACTAGATTTTCACATGCATCAAGTATGCAATTTTAAAAAACTCTAGAGGTCTAAACTACATAAACCTAGAATTGAACTAGAGAATTAGGGTTTTAGTGTATGAAAGCAAGTTCTAATCAAAGTGAAGAAGGTTACAACCTTTGTAGACCAAGTCCTTCACTTCAATAGCTCCAAGTAGTAGTCCCTAAGCTCCAAGTAGTAGTCCCTAGAACTTTTCTTGGCTCCACTTGAAGAAAGGAATGAACTTGGTATGTGATCTTCGAATCCGAAGATGATCCCTCTTTAAGCCTCTCTAGGTCAAGCTAACTCTTCACTAATCAAGGTATTAGTGAAGCAAACAACATAAACTAATGAGCTAGATTAGTGTATCTTGATGAAGTAGGAGTTTTCTCACTTTAGAAATATTTTCCTCTTACTTTTTCCAACTCAAGAAAAACCCTAGAATGAGCTCTTGAGGAAGAAGATGAACTTGGGTGAAGAATAAACTTGTGATGAGAGAGTGAACAATAGGCTCAAGATAAATATAAGATGAATAAGCATCTAAGGTAAAAACAAAATAGAGAGATGCGTCATGGCTTCTCAATGCTTCTACAAGCATTCAAGCCATGACACATTTTCTCCTCTTTTAATTTTCCTTTAAAATAAATCATCACATAATATCTTTTGCCCAAGGTGTGAGTCTCATACACCCATGTTTCATGTATCATCAACCATGATACAAAAACATTTTATATATAACATGAGAAGAAAAACATTAGAGTGCGATATTAGTTAATATATATTTATATATCAAATATCTTAATATATATCAAATTATTAAATGAACACTTGATTCAATAATCCGGTTATATCATATATAACCGACTAATATCATTTATATATATATCATTTTATCAAATCAACACTTGATTCAATAACCCGGTTATATCACATATAACCGACAATATTCAATATTCAATATCAAATCAACACTTGATTCAATAATCCGGTCATATCATATATAACCGGCCAATATCAAATATATATAAATATAATAAATCATTGAATCAACACTTGATTCAATTATCCGGTTATATCATATATAACTTAACCGATATCATATATCACAAGATTAGAGTACGGTATCACATACTCGTATTTAATCAAGCTCCCACACATATCACCTTATGTGCCCTACTTCGTTTCGCTTGAGCTAGAAAATCTCTGTGCGGGACTCTAAAGACTCGTCAATACGCAAGCAGTAGGTAATGATCACATCATTCATCCACAAGCCGTCAGCGGTACTAGCTGGACGTAACAGTTACCCAGGTATTGAACGAATAGTAGATCAACAACCAAGCTTGTCCAAACTCCCGCAAAGCCTATAAGCAACACTTACCGTACAGTCCGGCCTCTTCGTCTGATATGTCGCATATCGAGTCTAGGGGTAGAATCGTCAAACCCCAATAACTTGATAAGTCATGTCGATGTGTGGCCAATAACCTTTCGAAAAACTGCTGATAACACTTACCAGTAAATCTCATCAGCCCTGGCCAGGGACTTGTTGTTATGGCCAATCGAGCATAGCGCAACACCAACTCCCTATACCGGAAGAGGCGAAACCCCTCATATCGCTCACTGCTTCCATGTGACACCTGTATGCATAACTCCTTTGAGCCGTAGTAGGGAGGAAATCAAAGCACAGTGGGAACCACACAAGACACTATGACGATCTCGGGTCTACAGACTAAAATGTACAAATGTCACCAGAGAACTGCTATCCGACGATAGGTATGGTACCATCTAGGAGTTCTCGGCGAGTCCTGTTCGGTGTACCCATTCTCTAATGAGCACCTGTGTACAACATTTGATGCCAAATCCAATGGTTGTAGGATCAACCATCGTCCCATACAGGGTCATGAAACGTGCACACTAATCTACACTAGAATATCGATGCCTTGTCTCGATACTCCCTCGACTAGGAACGGTTAATGGATGTGCTTGCGAACTACATAAGCCCCACTAGTATGATCTGCATCATAGTCCTGGGAGTCGAGCCAACATCCTAAAGGCTTTATCAACATGTATCAAAGAGACAGTATAATAATACAAGTGTACATGTTAAGATAAAGAGCAATCAGATTGCATACTATCATGTCGAGCAAGAAATTCCTCTATATATATTCCAAGCATCCACTATATCATATAATAATGGCCTCTAGGGCATACATATTCCTAACAATCTCCTACTTGCACTAAGGCCGGTTGTTGTAGTATCTCATACCCAGCATCCCAAAAACTCTCTCAAACTGCGTCTGGGGGAGGGCCTTCATGAGTGGATCCGCTGTGTTATCCTTCGTGTCAACTCTCCTGACCTCAATCTCCCGGCGATCAACTATCTCTCGGATCAGGTGATACCGCCTAAGAATACGTCTAGATCGCTGATGGGACCTGGGTTCCTTGGCCAAAACCACAGCTCCATTGTTATCACAATACTAAGGTATTAGATGCTCAATGGATGGAACCACACTAAGTTCAGCAATGAACTTCTTCAGCCGGACAGCCTCTTTGGCAGCAATGTATTCGGCCTCCATCGTCGAGTCTGCCATGGTATCTTGCTTGGAACTCTTCCAACATACCGTCCCTCCGTTAAGGGTGAAGACAAAACCCGAGACCGACTTACTGTCGTCCTTATCACTCTGGAACCTCGAATCGGTAAAGGACTCCACCTGGAGTTCTCCGTTACCATACACCAAGAACTAGTCCTTCTCAAGTACTTAAGAATGTTCTTTACAGTTGTCCAGTGATTCTCCCCAGGATCTGATTGATACCTACTTACCACACTAAGTACGTAAGCTACATCCGGTCTAGTACATAACATCGCGTACATGATAGACCCAACTACAGAAGCATAGGGTATCACGTTCATGCTAGCCCTCTCCAAATCAGTTTTAGAATACATCTCTTTGGAGAGAGTGATTCCTGAGCAAGCGGGTAAATTACCATGCTTAGAATCTTCCATACTAAACCTCTTTAGTATGGTGTCAATGTACCTGTATTGGGATAATAACATCCTCTTAGATCTATCTCTATAGATCTTAATCCCCAGGATGTAGGAGGCATCACCCAGATCTTTCAAGGAGAACTTTTGTGATAAGAAAAGCTTGACCGAGTGTAGCATAGGAACATAATTTCCTATCAAGAGTATGCCATCCATGTACAATATGAGGAAGACAACCTTACTCTCTACTACCTTCTTGTATATATAAGGTTCATCTACGTTTTTGATGAAGTCAAACTCTTTGACTACCATATCAAAATAGATGTTCCAGCTCCGCGATGCCTGCTTTAATCCGTAGATTGATTTAAGCATCTTGCATACCTTTCCGTTGCTCCCACTATCTACGAAGCCCTCTGACTGTGTCATGTACATGCTCTCTTCTAAATCACCATTTAGAAAAGCGGTCTTGACGTCCATCTGCAAGATTTCGTAGTCATGGTATGCAGCAATGGCAAGTAGGATCCTGATAGACTTAATCATAGCTATAGGAGAAAAGGTTTCATCATAATTGACACCTGGTCATTGATGAAAACCTTTGGCTACAAGTCTAGCTTTGAAGGTCTCAACCTTTCCATCTACACCAGGTTTCTTCTTGAAGATCCACTTGCTCCCAATGGGTTTTACCCCTTCAGGAGAAACATCGAAAGTCCATACTTTGTTGGTGTACATGGATTCCATCTCAGATCGCATAGCATCCAGCCATTTCACAGAGTCTCCACTTGTGATGGCCTACTCAAAACTAGTTAGGTCATCATCTTCCATGATGCAATCCTCACTCCTACCGTTTATGAGAAAACCATAATATCTCTCAGGTGGATCAGAAACCCTACTAGATCTGCGGAGTGGCTGAGGTTCGTCGGGGACTATTGAATCCTCCGGTTCTACCAAATCATTAGCTGTAGTTTGTGTAGCTATAACATCTTCCAGCTCTACCCCCATTACCACTAATTTCTTTTACAAGAAATTCCTTTTCTAAAAAGGTGGCATATTGAGAAACAAACTGTAACGTTTTTAAAATCGTTTCGGTGAAATTTCGAAAAATCGGTAAAATAAGGAGGTTTTCTGTAAAAAGTCAAAATACAAATATCTTTATTATAAAATTAAATATACATATTCTAATTATGTAATTGCTAGTATTTGGTGTTTATTGAGTCACTGGTGAAATTTCAAATTTTCTGAAAATTTTTCCGAAATTAATTATTTTAATATTATTTTAAGCCGTCACTAATACATTTAATTAGGGAAAATTACAAATTGGAATGAGTTGAAACAAATTTTGTGCATCATAAAACATTAAATAAAATTTTATCATATGTTTTTTGAAATGAAATCGTTTGCCAAAACGGTTTAGAAAATATCGAAGAAAAAGGCATTTTCCGGTGAATTTAGTGTTAACGGGAATCGGGGTAATACATTTATCTTTTTCCCGAACTCACACACCCACACCTCACCCTCTCTGCCTCTCCCCATGTGTCCGGCCCCACCATGACAGCCCTCCCTCTCTCTCTCTCTCCAATCACCAAGAAAAGAAAAGAAAAGAAAGGAAAATGATAGAAAATGGTGGACTTTGACTTTTTCCACTTTCTCCACCTCACTCTCTCTCCTCCCTCACCCATTCCCCACCCCCATGCTGGCCGAACCTGCACATTTCAGCAGCCCTCCCCTCTCATTCCTCATCTCATCTCTTCTCAAAAAAAAATTCACAAAAAAATTCATGAAAAATCAACTAAAACTCAAAACCGAAATCCAACTCCTACCCATTATTTATTTGCCTATCTAGCATGGATTTTGGGAGCAAGAGAGCAATTTGGGAGGCTTAGATCCTTTCTAGATCTCTAATTGGGAGGTATAAATCTTAACCCATATCTTAATTGTTGGTTAATTACTCCAATTTAACTAATTTCGGTGTTTAATTGGTGTTCATATTGCAAACTTGAATTGTGGAATTAATGGTTATATGTGAGATTAAAATCAAGATAGGGTTTTATCACATCATTAAGGTTGCCATGAGTAGATTAACATATTAATTCTTGCTAAAACCTAATCTAGTTACTAATTTCAAAATTTGTTAGTTGGAAATTGTGATAAATGTGCTTTTTGCTAACTAGGTTTTTTTGAAATTGTTTTATATTGGGATTAAAATCTAAATTTAGATTTCATCTCATTATTAATATTATAATGAGTGGTTTAATGATTTTGGATCATGCAAAACCAAGCTTAATTGATGAATTGTGAATTTTTCTTTAAAAGGTGTTAAAAATTGATATTTTTGCAAACTAGGATTTTGGAAATTATGCAAATTTATGAGATTAAATTATGGAAATGGTTTTTATGACTTATTTAAGATATTTAATATGTATTATGGCCGCTACATTTGTTTAAACATCATGTTTTGTACAAAAACGGCGAATTGTGCTTGCTAGATTTTCGGAAAAATGACTTTTTAAGTGAAATTGGGGTTTTTGTGAGTTTTAACCTATTTTACATTAAAATTAGTGTTCGTGAATGTGCAAATGAGTGTATTTGGGTTTTTCTCGATGGTATGACGTTTGTACATCGACATCGAGAGTTGGTTTGGCCGTTCTTGCATGCGTAGGCGATAGGTTTTGACCTATGCGTGATACGCGTGCCGATTTGATTTTCGTATGCCGTTTCGATTTCGAATTTGGTTTTAATGCGATACGGTGCGTTATGATATGTAGGTATCCCATGTGTACTTCGATACGACAAGCAAGCGCGTGGCGACGTCGGCACCGGCGAGCGAGGACCAGGTGAGTAGATTTATATCTACGGGGAGAAGTCGGGTGGATGGCGTATAGCACCCCCGCAGTTCGCGGTGATGTATACGAATACGTATACACACATATATATATTGATTATATTTTGTTTGAGTATATTGATGATAATATGGATATTTGGTGTTCTTGGATGATTTAGTGTCGCGAAACCGTAGAGTAGTGGTCGCACCACACATGCACACAACCACCCATACTTGCATATTTTCTTCTTTCATTTGTGCTTATTCGGGAATATATAGTTATGTGTTCACATGGGTATGGGACTATGTGTTCACATACAGATTTGAGGATAGTTCTTGGGATTTATGATGAGTCGATGAGATTTGATTTGAGGCCGTGAGATCGGTGATATAGCAGGGTTCGTATTTGAGATACGACATGACGTTGTAGCGGGTCCTTGACGTAGTGTTTCACACACGTGCATGCATACTTAGGCGGTATCTGTAATGTACTAGACGTAGATCAGTACCCCGATCATGATATTTGATAAAGAGGATACTAGGTGAATAGTATGATGAATGTGATATTGACCCGTACCCAGATTTGGGGTTGCCGTACGACGGAATTACGTACGAGCTATATTTTGATGATTGATCCGCACACTTGACTTGGGATGTCTAGTTATAGATATGGTATCGGATATGATATTATTGAGGCGGGATCACCGACTAATATATATATACAGGTATGTATATGTATCGACTCAGATGTTAGGCGGTTTCCTTACCTGCGGTCCAGCTTGTTAACTTTGTCCTTTAGTTTAGTTTAGTTGTTAGATTAGATTCGATTCTTACCTATTTCAAAAACTAACGAATCGTGGGTATTTTAAAAGACAGCCCAAGGGATCCTACGGATATTTCAAAAGACGTATCTTTTCATAAAAACACCGTAGCCCCTATTTTCAAAACCCAATGATTCGTGTTATTTCAAAAGGCACCATTTGTAGGACTTATATTAGATTAATGCAGATTAGTTATAGTTGCGTCTAGTATTCAGCTCCCGCTCATTATTGTGGTTCGCTTCGTATCGCATGCTTATATTTTGTTTCATACTCCATTATTGATATCATACTGTTAGGACACCAGCACCATTACCGATGATGCGTATGTACCACGTACACTTACTTGCCGGCTCACACACATCTTCATCGGTAATTGCCATATCACGTACACCTTAGAAAATATTATTGCTTGACATAGCCTGTTAGCTAATAGTTTAGACATTGTAGTTATTATCTGCTACTTCATGCATACTGTTATTCATTGTTATGCCGCATTCATGGATTCTCATGCATATATTCACTATTTTACGTGTTATTGAGGTTTTGGATTCGGATTTCCATGAGATTTTCTGGATTTGGAGGAAAACCGCAAAAACATAAATAAACCTTTTCTCTCTTTTAAAATATAAAGTGCGGTTTTCCCATGATGTATGAGTCGTCCACCATGAGTTTGCTGATGGATTTTGAGACCCGATTCGAGGAGTGGAAGAACCGTTTCGGTTACATGATGGGCCCGGTGCGGTATCCCGGGGCAAGAGGAATGTGTTGTTGACATTGAGCCCGGCAGGGGAGCACTACCGACCGGTGATATTACCCGACGCGTCGGATATCCGGAGGATACCGTCGTGGTCTTGAGATGGATGGTAGGGGCCGGTCTGGATTGACGGCGTCCTAGATTTTGAGATTTTGAGATATTGAGGTACAGAGACTGTGATACAGAGATATCGAGATATTTGGACACTTGTTTTGTGTCGATGCTGGGCACTGTTTTATGCTGATTTCATTTATGGTAGCTCACTTTTAAAATACTGAAATCTCACTGATTTATGAAATCAGTCTTCGTCAGTACATGCATTCTGTTCCATGCATTCATACCTCATTCATATGATATATTGCTACCTGAGGCACTGACACGGGCACATGAGATCACACTCGGGTTAGATATTACCCTAGCCATTGTTATAGGCTGCATGTTATTCATATATTTGAGGATATATTATGATCATTGACCTAGGTTGCGTTATTTATACGATTTCTGTGCGTAGATGTTTTTCTATTCACGAGTTGGCAACTCACCCCCGTTGTGCCCCAGTTCTTACAGGTTTGCCGTACAGGTTTCTTTACGGCTTTGCTGGCACAGCTCCTTTCGGGTGATTTGCTAGTAGGTGGGTTTATTGTATCATACCTATCAGTATACATTGTATATTATTATTCAGTTGTATCTAGAAGTTCCATCAACCAAACATGTATTTATTTTGAGATAGAGACCAGTGATGTTATTCCTTCAACCTTAGAGTCGCGCGTTATATTTCTGTGGTTTTCTTTTGGTTTTGAGTTTCCTTTTGAATTTTGATCCTCGCCGTTGGCGTTGTATATTATATTGCTTGTGTGGTTGTGGCCGTCGATTGACGAAGAGCTAGCTCCCGCTTGGGGATGCCTTTTTATGGATTTCGTATACTATTCCTGTTGTATCCCGTTTGGGGGCCAGTATTTACAAAGGAGACTCTGCCGAAATTTTCGGGAAATATTTGATGTTTTTTTTAAACCGCATAATTCGGCTTATGCTATTAAAACTACTTGTTTTAAATTGGTTTTCCTTCACTCTACTACTTTTCTTGGTTTGGATTTCTGGGTTTTCGGCTCACTTAGATTACGTACGCCTCGAGACGTTCGTAGTTTATGTGCCGGTCATGTTCCGTACTTTCGGGTCGTGACAAAGTTGGTATCAGAGCGTTAGGTTTTACCTTCGGAGCGTAGGATGACCCATGGTTGATGGAATAGGTGACCAAAGTAGAGTGACGTACTGTGGGTATGTTCCGCGGCATATTTACGATACGCTACTCCACTTAAGAAGCCTTAGGATGTACATTTCTTTGCTCAGTATTATATTCATTCCGATCTAGCCTCATCAGTACCAGTTACGGTTTTGCTGCCACGATTACGGGCAGGGAGAGCTACGGCTAGAGTTGTGGTCAGCACGAGCTCGTCACGAACGAGGACTGACCAGGGCGAAATTCCGGCGACACACGATTGCAGAGATGTGTCTTTTTACTGTGTTTCCGCGCCACGAGCGTTTGGCGAATCGCCTTTATGAGGTTACTCGGATGTGCTGATCGACACTAGAGGATTAAGCCAATGATAGAGGCCGGCCAGATTTTGATGACCGTTGGTGTATTGCTGACTCATGATGATTGAGGCACTGTTCGGGCAGACGAGTGAGCCAGTTGTTGCTGCGAGCGACGAGATATCGCCCCATATGTTAGAGCTATTGCAGTACAGGTTGTACTAAGAGATGATAGAAGGTCGCTAGTCACCCGAGGATGAATGACTAGGACATGTGGTTCGTTCGCCTACCCCATGAGAGGTCATCAGATAGATTGATTCCAGCAAGAGACGACTTCATGCGGAGACGTTGAGAGTCGACAGAGACGATCGAATGTCAGAAACCTATTATTCTAAGTTTAAAGTATTCGGAAGGGCATGCAGGCAATTGTATGGACCCTCTAGAAGAATGAAACCCTAACTCGATTTAATGACCGTGTGAACCTTCGGGTTTGCGGCAGTTCTACGGCGCCATTAGTGAGGCTTGGGTTTGCCCTTCTACGGCTGGACCATAGATGCTGTGGTACGTACTCGATACTGTTAAACTGTACCCAAGATGTTGAACTCTTGGGGGATTATGAGGTTTTGACAAATCGATCGGATGGTTCGACTTCATTCGGATGCCAGGTGGTAGATGCATTTCTTGGGAGACTCCAGATACGAGGGTAGCCGTAGGAGCTCAGTCCATGCAGCCACGACGAGATGAGTCCGAAGCAGTCGACATTAAAGAAAGTGAAGTAAGAGGTTCATACCAGATCTAGATGAGATGACGTTCCACTCCGCCGACATCAGAAATGCGATGCGCATGCCGAGGCATGGTACTTGGATTTACCTTCCAGAAGGAGTCGCGATGAGTATGCAGTCGTTCCAGAGCAAGATGCAGATATAGGAAAGGACGATGACTTCCGGACAGTTGGCAGAGACGAGACATGGAAGAGACCGTGAGCAGGATTCCTTCCAGGACACTGCTGCAATGGTACTTGCACCCAAGATCAGATGTGTCACGTACATTCAGAGAGCCAGAGGCCGACGCCAGTGATATGCTGTCTTACGAGTGGTCGCGATGATTGACCGAGAGATGACCAGAGAAGTGCCAGAACGGAATCATCCCCGTTAGCACACCTGACAGGGCCGATGAGCCGATGGACCGAGAGATTGGTAATTCACAGTGAAGACCTTGACCCAGGGGTGGTCATTGTTACGCACACCAGCAGGCCAGAGTTCATGATCATCGACGAGACGTCCCACTAGTGACCGCGACAGTTGGCCCGAGATTCTTAGAGGATGCACTTGAGCGGTACTATTCCGTCATTATTGATTTTGATGTTTTGGGTGATTTATTCGCATGATTTGATTTTGATGATTGAGGATTTACGATCTTTGCATAGTGTTGCACTCGATATCGTTTTCCTGCTTTGGTTTCAGATGTTTGTGATTTTACGGTTTAGACATTTTAGTTGATTTTGTGCGTATGCACGCACACGATTTGGTTCCTGCACCATGTATAGTTTATATATACTTGCAGTGCAGTGATACGCCCTTTTGGGCACTTAGATGCACTGGACTTCGATTTCGATTGCGATACTCGATATTTGTTTTGTGCACCTTGTGCACCTGATTTGATTTTGCGCATGTTCGGCGCTTGATATTGGATTTCATGATTTCGTGCATGATGGATGCCCCTGGTTTTGGGTTTTCACGCATGTTGGGCGCATGTTTTGAGGTGCGATTTTGGTGCACACCAGATGCACTAAATCGAGATTCTTCGTGCATGTCAGATGCACCTGATTTTGCTGTCAGGCACCCACGTTGCCTATGACAGATGTTTCGTGCACACCCGATGCACTTAGATCTTATTTCTGTGCACATGTTGGCACATATATGGATTTTGATTTCCGTGCGCAACAGACACACGTGGTATTCGTATGCATATTTTGGGGTTGATTTCTTATAGACCAGTACGTTTTATGATATTTGCTATATGTTTTCCTACTGAGCAGGACTAGTCAGAGGACAGTACCTAAGTATATTTTTGCATGCATTGATAGTTATCGAAGGGATTTCCAAAAAGCGAGCTATAGTCTCAGTATTTACCTACGTGTCTGATATGACACAAAATATTTAAATTAAGGAAACCCTTCTAAATTGTTTCCCAAAACGGCGGAACGTACCTTTCAAACAAAGGTATATATGTATATAATTATTTTCTTATGATAGACGTCCGCCACTGTGCAGTGTTATGCGCATTGCACAGCGACTTAAAAGATTTGGCATGCATTTCCTCCTGATATTTACATGTATAGTTCCGATTTATAGCATATCGGTCTTGCTTTGGATTTGGCATTCGTGTCTTCACCTTGACTCCGATGATTGCGGGATGCTTGACGGAGTTTTGATTTCGAGTTATCTGCTCATTACTCATGCGCATGCAATGCGCTATGATGCGTTTTATGTATTTATGATTTCGGAGCCCCAGCGATTTGATGGTTTTGGCTGAAATATTTTAGTATTTGGGGGGAGTTTTAATTTAAATTCGGGGACCGAATTTCTTTAAGGGGGGAAGATTGTAACGTTTTTAAAATCGTTTCGGTGAAATTTCGAAAAATCGGTAAAATAAGGGGGTTTTCTGTAAAAAGTCAAAATATAAATATCTTTATTATAAAATTAAATATACATATTCTAATTATGTAATTGCTAGTATTTTGTGTTTATTGAGTCACTGGTGAAATTTCAAATTTTCTGAAAATTTTTCCGAAATTAATTATTTTAATATTATTTTAACCCGTCACTAATACATTTAATTAGGGAAAATTACAAATTGGAATGAGTTGAAACAAATTTTGTGCATCATAAAACATTAAATAAAATTTTATCATGTGGTTTTTTAAATGAAATCGTTTGCCAAAACGGTTTAGAAAATATCGAAGAAAAAGGCATTTTCCGGTGAATTTAGTGTTAACGGGAATCGGAGTAATACATTTATCTTTTTCCCTAACCCGCACACCCACACCTCACCCTCTCTCCCTCTCCCCATGTGGCCGGCCCCACCATGACAGCCCTTCCTCTCTCTCTCTCAAATCACCAAGAAAAGAAAAGAAAAGAAAGGAAAATGATAGAAAATGGTGGACTTTGACTTTTTCCACTTTCTCCACCTCACTCTCTCTCCTCCCTCACCCATTCCCCACCCCCATGCTGGCCGAACCTACACATTTCAGCAGCCCTCCCCTCTCATTCCTCATCTCATCTCTTCTCAAAAAAAAAATTCACAAAAAAATTCATGAAAAATCAACTAAAACTCAAAACCGAAATCCAACTCCTACCCATTATTTATTTTCCTATCTAGCATGGATTTTGGGAGCAAGAGAGCAATTTGGGAGGCTTAGATCCTTGCTAGATCTCTAATTGGTAGGTATAAATCTTAACCTATATCTTAATTGTTGGTTAATTACTCCAATTTAACTAATTTCGGTGTTTAATTGGTGTTCATATTGCAAACTTGAATTGTGGAATTAATGGTTATATGTGAGATTAAAATCAAGATAGGGTTTTATCACATCATTAAGGTTGCCATGAGTAGATTAACATATTAATTCTTGCTAAAACCTAATCTAGTTACTAATTTCAAAATTTGTTAGTTGGAAATTGTGATAAATGTGCTTTTTGCTAATTAGGTTTTTTTGAAATTGTTTTATATTGGGATTAAAATCTAAATTTAGGTTTCATGTCATTATTAATATTATAATGAGTTGTTTAATGATTTTGGATCATGCAAAACCAAGCTTAATTGATGAATTGTGAATTTTGCTTTAAAAGGTGTTAAAAATTGATATTTTTGCAAACTAGGATTTTGGAAATTATGCAAATTTATGAGATTAAATTATGGAAATAGTTTTTATGACTTATTTAAGATATTTAATAAGTTTTATGGCCGCTACATTTGTTTAAACATCATGTTTTGTACAAAAACGGCGAATTGTGCTTGCTAGATTTACGGAAAAATGACTTTTTAAGTGAAATTGGGGGTTTTGTGAGTTTTAACCTATTTTATATTAAAATTAGTGTTCGTGAATGTGCAAATGAGTGTATATGGGTTTTTCTTGATGGTCTGACGTTTGTACATCGACATCGAGAGTTGGTTTGGCCGTTCTTGCATGCGTAGGCGATAGGTTTTGACTTATGAGTGATACGCGTGCCGATTTGATTTTCGTATGCCGTTTCGATTTCGAATTTGGTTTTAATGCGATACGGTGCGTTATGATATGTAGGTATCCCATGTGTACTTCGAGACGACAAGAAGCGTGTGGCGACGTCGGCACCGGTGAGCGAGGACCAGGTGAGTAGATTTATATCTACGGGGAGAAGTCGGGTGGATGGCGTATAGCACCCCCGCAGTTCGCAGTGATGTATACGAATACTGTTGGTTATATGTATGCCCTAGAGGCCATTACTGTACATAGGATGTATATTATAGTGGATGCTGGGACATATATAGGGAGGACTTTCTTGCTCGACATGATAGTATGCTATCTGGTTGAACTTTACCTTAACGTGTATACTGATTGTCTCTCTGTTACATGTTGGTAAAGACCTTAGGATGTGTGCTTGACTACCTAGACTATGATGCGGATCATACTAGTGGGGACATGGTAGTCCATAAGTACATCCTTCACAGTCCCTAGTCGTGGGTATATCGAGACAGGGGCATCGATATACCAGAGTAGACTAGCGTATACCTTCTCGACCCATACAGATGGGCGATGGATGATCCCATATCCATTGGTGTTTGACATCAGAGATGATATACGGGTGCTCAGTAGAGACTGGGTACACTGGACGGACTCGCCGAGAACTCCCAGATGGTATTATACCTCACGTCAGATGGCAGTTCTATGGTGACACTGGTACAGAGTAGTCTGTTGACCCGAGATCGTCATAGAGTCTTGTGTGGTTCCCACTGTGCTTTGATTTCCATCTTACCACGTCCAAGAGGGCGTGCAAAACGGTGGTTTTTGGGTACAGTCCCGAGTCACATGGAGGCAATGAGCGATAGGAGGGGATTCGTCTCTCCCGGTATAGGGGGTTGATGTTGCGCTGTGTTCGGTTGGCTATAACAGGAAGTCCCTGGCCAGGGCTGATCAGAGAATTGCTGGTAAGTGTTACCAGTAGTTTCTCGACCCGTTATGAGCCTCATATCGACACGACTTATCGAACTATTGGGGTCTGACGTTTACCACCCCTAGGCGAGTATGCGACATATCAGACGATCAGACCGGACTGTACGGTAGTGTTACTGGTCGGATTCACTGGAGTGTGAGCGGGCTTGCTCGTCGATCTTCAGATCGCTCAATACCCGGATGGCCGTTACGTTTAGCAGACCGCTTGCGGCTTGTGGGTGTTTGATATGATCATCACCTGCTGCCGGCGTATTGACGAGTCTTTAGTGTCCTACACAGAGGTTTCCTGGCTCAAGCGAAACGAAATAGGAGCGCATATGAGATATGTGCGGGACCGAGAATAATGCGTGTATGTGATGCCGTATTCCATTCTCGCGATGAATGTGTCGAAAGGTTGTATGCGATATAACCTAGTTATCGAATCAAGGATTGATTCGATAAGCCGATACATTCTATACTAGTCGGTCGTGTGCGACATGACCGGATCATTGAATCAAGTGTTGATTTAATTATTTGATGCATAATTATATATTTGATATATTACTTTGCATTAACTAGTATCGGTTCACTTTAAATGGATTTTCTCACTCGGGTGTGCGCATTGCATATGCGATATGAGTTTGTGCACATGATTGTATCATGTTTGATGATACATGCTTTTTTGGTTAAGTGTAAAGTATTAAACTATGGTTAAGTGGATGATTAGGGTTTTTACTTATTCATTTATTTGTTCATTTATTCTTTTTGGAAAAATAAATAGCATAAAGGAAAATGGTGGCTTGTTTTGTATTCTAGTTGAAGCTTCATGAAGCTTTGACCTAAGTAACCATTTTGTCTCATGCTTAACCCTAACCACTCCATTAACCCTAGTTTAATCTCTACACTTGACCATGGTTCATGTTATGATAAGTATTGATTTTCTTTTTCAATATTTATTCAACTTATCTTATCATCTTTCTTCTTCTTCTTCCTTGAACTTCAAGAAGAAAGCTTACCTCATCAATGGTGATTGATAAATTAGAGTGAGAAATCCAATTCTAAAGTTAACCCAATTCCTATTTCTTCATCCTCTACCTCTTGCCAAGTAGTAGAGTGTGTTTCCTTCACAAGTTTTAGGGCTTGGTGAAGGTGGAGCTTGATTTAGCGATGCCTCGACGTAGATCATCTTCGGCATGGACATCGACGACCTAGCTCGCTTTGTCTCCGACGAAGCCGACTCTAGAGCCCGGATTCCTTTTGGACAGCGGAGACGACTTCGTTGCGGAGCTATGGAGGTGGAGCACCGGATCTACAAAGGTTGTATTTCCGTTTCTCATTAGTTAAGTGTTAACTAGCTAGCTTTTTCGCCTAAACATCTAGCAAACGATCCGTAGTCGGGTCTCTCGGCACCGTTAAAATTTTAATTTGGCATGTTCGATGCCTTGTGTGACCTCATTAGGGTGCCTAGGAACCCTACAGTGGTATCAGAGCCTAGCTAGAGCCTTAGGCGAAGTCTAGACGGAATTTGAAGCCCGAACGAACCCGAAACCCACCCGGCAATATGCTCTCTGGACGATTTCGTAAAACGTGGATTTTTCCATATTAAAAATTGCTAAAAAATTCAGCAGGAAAAAATAAGAATTACCATGCAAATATTTTTGGATGAACAGTAAATCTTGCGGCGGAAGCGCGGCAGAAGGCTACCTTCTGCGGCGGTTCCGCCGCACAATGATGACGTCATCCTCCAAGATCTGCACAGTAACTCTTATTATTTTATGATGGATTTTTTGGGAATTTTTAATACTGTTTCAAGAGTTGTATTTTCTGCAGTTGTTTTGGGGATTAGGTGTTTCGATCGGGGTATCAAATTTCGTCTTTGTGGATTTCCGGATAAATTTTAGAATATGTTAAAAAGTTCGACCGGATATAAATACCCAATTTTTCCCCTGTCGGGAAATTTCCAAGTGTTGGATTTTTCCGTAGTTTAACGACGTTCTAAGTAGTGCAAGTAACTCGATGGTCCCTCTAGAAGACAACAAACCTTAACTCGATTATGTGACCGTCTTGAACTGCCCTTTGAACCTTCGGGTTTGGGGCAGTACGGCGTGCCACATGTGAGGCGTTGGCTTGACCCTTCTACGGCTGGACCGTTGGTACTGAGGTACGAACTGAATGTTTTTAGACTTATTTCATGTGTTGATCTGTATCGGGAAAACTTGGGTGTTCGACTGTTCGATCGGAAAGTTTAACTTTTTCTATTTATCTGGAATGGGATACAATAATTGGAATTCACAAGTAATTATGAGATAACTGAATGAATGTTATAAACATAGCAGTTTAGTCTCACTTGATCGGTTGCCACGGAATTTTGATGTGATCAAAAGTCCGTCGCAATCACGTAGCGTACGCGGATACTCGCCGGGTAAACTTAATAGACAGCCTCACTCCATAGCCCCGACCAAGTGACTGTAGGAGAACCCCGTCGCCGAAAGCATCCGTTCGGGTGCTCGCGGTAGCGGTGTTCCGCCTTGGTGCACTTCGTCGACGGTAATGGGGGTGCGGCCGCCTACTGAAGTTTGCGACGAGCATTCGATCAGCATGTCGGGAATCTTGTTGAATTGCCCGACTTGAATATTGAAAAGTGTTTTCGATAATGAGACTAAAATGCGGGGTTTATAATTGTTAGGCATGCGATGTCTAAGTAATTCATTTGGTCAGGCATGCGATGTCTGAGGTGGTTGCGGATTCCAACTGTTTTAGTTTTACACTTTCTTTTCTGTGACCGTAAGTGTAATATGTGATATCGCCGGTTTCGTTGCTATATGTCAACGACAATTGGGATGGACATATTTACTTACGTTGATGACATGTGATGTTATGTGTTGCTGGATATGTTATATTGGATCGTCGTGTTTGAATAGCCGGGGGTTTTTATGTGAGATGAGTGTTTTTCATTTTCATTCATGTAAAAACTTGTATGTAATATTCTTTTATTGGGGCGCTTCCAGGTTGCGGAAGTTGTCACCGTTTGTATATTATTTACTTTTCCGCACTAGGATAGACCCAAAGAGGAGGGCACAAGTAACCGGGTTCTGGAGTCCAGTGGGAGACCAACTCGAGGAGTCGAGTCCGGGTCTCCTAACTCCAGGATTGGTAGGGTTGCTTGCCGCTCTCGTAGGGGTCTAGGGGTGTGGGTTTGGCTATTCATCACGACTGTGGAATCTGTGTTTTATACTGGCTCGTATTGAAAACACGGACGTCCTAGTATATCCAATATTTCATATGATTCTTCTGCTGCGATATCTGTGATATGATCATGTGATGTTCTGTGATAGATACAGTATATAGTATATATGATATATTATATAGACGTTACTTATGTTTTACACCCGCGCTAGCCCTGCCCCGCTCTGCCGTTAGTCACCTAACCTAACGGTGCACGAGGAGACATCGAGGCGAATGCGGATGGCATAAGTGTACGTCGTATTTATCTGTGATGTTTAGGTAACTTAAATGATGGGACTTCATTAATGTGATTAATGAAATAAAAGTAACCTAAGATGTTGTAGAATCGAATTTCAAAATAAAACAGGTAGCTACAGTTCTTGCTTTGCACAGCGGTATATGTGATATATCCTGCACCTTATTCGATAAGGAAAGGACCGAGATCCCTTCACCGCGAGTGACTCCTTTAGCAATAACTGGCTGATGCTACACACTCGGTTTGTCTTTTGATTGCTTTTAAGAGTTTTGCTTTGCACAGTGATATATACGATATATCCCGCACCTCATTCGACGAGGAAAGGACCGACGATCCCTTCACCGGGAGTGACTCCTTTAGCAAAACTAGAAAAGCCTCAAAAACACTCCATTTCAAAATTCATTTGATTCTACAACGATATCAAGTTCATTACGCAATAGGTTTTCATAAAAAAACCTGTCGTAGCCCTCCGTCATTACAGATAAGTACTAGTTAGTATTCGTGCTGCGGTAGTTTGGCATTCGTCAAGGCGTAGTGTGCGGTAGCTAACTAGTATTTATCTGCTTATGCATATGATGCAGATTGGATTAAGGTATTCGTACGGCGTTGTTTGGCATTCGTCAAGGGTCGTGCGGGTGGGTTTAATTCGATCAAGTAATGTACGGGTTGAACTTGACTAGTGGACTATGGGTTGTTTGGCATTCGTCAAGGTCATAGCGAGCTAGGGGCAAAATATTATCGGGAATTTCAAGTGTTGAAATTTTCAATGAGATTGCATACCTTCTATGAGATAGTTGGATCCCGATACCCGCTGCGAGTAAGAGTTACTCCTGGGAGAGTTTTACATATTACAATTAGCCGATCAAGTAGGTGTCTAGAAAGGTGTTAACGAGGTTACGCCTATGGGAAAACGAGGTTTACATTAATTAGGTTCGTGCGAAAGCACGGGGGACCTCCCTCAAAGTACCGACACTGGCCTGGCTGAAAGATTGGCGAACTTGTAGTGTGTAATTAATCCCGGCTAGTCTTTCCTTTTAGGGTTTGAAGGAAGATTTGATAAAAAGCAGTGGGAGCCATCCTGATTAGATAAAATAATAACCAATCTATTCTTGACAGAGCGCACGCTGAGTGTTTTCTTCTCTCTCTCTCCAGGTAGCGACCATATCACGTCTTAATCAAGATAATAATACGGAATATTGACCGAACCCGCTTGTTATACTGAGCTGGGGAACATTGGTCCCGCTCCAACTTATAATTGTTATAAGAAAGAGCAGGAAATTGGGGATTACCAGATTTCCCGTGCCGCCCAAATGAAGAGAGTGCATGCTGATGCATCATCTTCGGGTGTGTTCATTACAGAACTGTTTCTCAGTGTCCTTTACGTCCTGGGTATGTGATACCGGATCAGTATCCCAGATATGTAATCTGTTACATAGGGCTACAAATAGGCAGAGAACTGGGAACGGGTGATAAGTTTCATGAGGCAGAAAACGGGGCAAGAGTTGCAGCCAAGTCTGTTCGTCACTGTCACCCTGTATTACAATACATTGATTCTGAACGAATGTTATTAGATACCGAACCTGATATACAAAATCATATCAGTCTCTTTATTAGTAAAGAAACGATAAAATTTTGTATTGCTGGATAATGTTTTGAACATTTCCTATATCAAAAGTTGATCAGTTCAGGCACGTTATCTAAAAGCATCAATGTTCTAAATCAAACTACAGTTCTTCGTATACAGAACACACACAAGAGGAAGAGTTCAGAGATGAACGAATCCTTCTTGAGGTATTGTAGACTAGGTCATATCAATGCGACCCGACTAGCTGAAGTTACATATAGATGCATATTTAAATCAGTTTGAATTTACATCTTGTGAAACTTGCCAGTCATGTCACAAAGATATAATGACACCAGCTCTGTTTATTGGAAACAGAGAAAGAGTTAGTGAACTCTTGGGATGATACATGTTGATGTATGTAGGTCCCCTGTCTACACATGCCAGGACTGGTTCTTTATATTTCATTACATTCTCTGATGATCTCTCAAGATTCAGACCTATGTTCCTGTTGAAACACAAGTCCGAACCTTTTGAGATATTCACAGAATATAAGTTAGAAGTAGAGAACCAAAATACGGGTATAAGTACTATGTCCTTTGATGAGATCAAGGAGGAGAATACTTGAGCACGGAATTCTAGGACTATTCTAAAGGAGAATGAGATTCTCTCTCAGCATTACTCCTCTGTATACACCATGGCATGATGGTATATCAGGGAGGAGCAATCACACCCTATATGATATGGTGTGCTCTATGATGAGTATTACTGAGTTACCTATTTCCTTTTTGGGAGTTATGCACTTGAGAAGCTGCATACCTATTGAAAAGGTTCGAATCAAATCAGTTGCCTACCACTGCATATATGATATGGTATGGGAAGAGCCCATGTCTTAAGTCAGTTAAGATTTGGGGTTGTCCGGCCTATGTCTAAAAGCAAAATCCGGACAAGCTCAAGGCAAGGTCAGTTATGTAGAACTGGAAGTGTTCCAGCTATACAAACTACAACAGATAATTTGGTAGAACCAAAGGATTCAGTTGATTCCAACGAACCTCAGCCTCTCCGCCGATCTAGTAGGGTTCCTCACCCACCTGAGAGATACTTCGGTTTCTCTATGACAGTGGGAGCGAGGATTGCATCATGAGATGATGACCCAACTAGCTTCGAGCTGGCCATCAGGAGTGTGACTCTGTAAGAATGGCTGGATGCTTAGCGATCTGAGATGGAATCCATGTACACCAACAAAGTATGGACTTTGGTTGCAATATCTGAAGGGTTAAATCCCCATCAGGAGCAAGTATATCTTGAGAAGATTACTTGGTGTAGATGGAAAAGTTGAGACTTTCAAAGCTAGACTTCTTAAAGCTTTTCGTCATCGACCAGGCGTGGATCATGATGAAACCTTTTCAAGTGACTATGCTTAAGTCCATCCAGATCCTACTTGCCACGGCTACATACCATGACTACGATATCTGGCGGTTGGGTGTCATGACTGCTTTTCTGAAATGATGTTTTAGAAGAGAGCGTCTATAAGTACACAGCCAGAGGGCTTCGTAGACAGTGGGAGCAGCGGAAACGTGTGCAAGATGCTTTATAGGATAAAGCAGGCATCGCGGAGTTGGAACATCTGTTTTGATGGATTAGTCAAAGAGTTTGACATCATCAAAATGGTAGATGAACCTTGTATAAACAAAAAGGTAGTAGGGAGTATGGTGACGATCCTCGTAGAGTACGTGGATGACATACTCTTGATGGGGAAGGAGTTTCCTATGCTACGCTCGATCAATCTCCGTTTATCACATTGATTCTCCATATAGGATCATAATGATACCTACTAACTCCTGGATTTTGGATCTATGAGATAGATCTAAATGGATGTTAGGATTCTCACTAGTTGTAGTGAGATGGTATCAATCAATCCTGGGAAGAATCACTGGAAGGGTTCCAGGGTGATAAAGACGACTGAATGTCAGTCGCAGGCATTGTCTTTACCCTCAGTAAAGGGACGGTATGTTGGAAGAGTTCCAAGCTAGATACCGTAGCATACTAGACGATAAAGGCACATACATCGCTACTTAAGATGCTACCAAAGAGGCTGTTTGGGTGTATATTGGTTCATGAGATGAACAACGTTCCTACCATTGTGAGACAATGGAGTCGTGGCTCATGCCGAGGAACGCCGGTCCCATCAGTGATCCAGACATATTCTAAGGAAGTATCACTTGATCATGGAGATAGTTGATTTCCAGGGTGATCGAGGTTAGGAGAGTAGACTTAGAGGACAACACAGCGGATCCACTCACAAAGGCCTGTTCCCAGAGAGAGACTTTTATGGGATGGTTGAGTATGAGATACTGCAACATCTGCTATCAGATGGCCCTAGTGCAAGTGGGAGATTGTTAGTTATATGTATGCCCTAGAGGCCATTACTGTACATAGGATGTATATTGTAGTGGATGCTGGGACATATATAGGGAGGACTTTCTTGCTCGACATGATAGTATGCTATCTGGTTGAACTTTACCTTAACGTGTATACTGATTGTCTCTCTGTTACATGTTGGTAAAGCCCTTAGGATGTGTGCTTGACTACCTGGACTATGATGCGGATCATACTAGTGGGGATATGGTAGTCCATAAGTACATCCTTCACAGTCCCTAGTCGTGGGTATATCGAGACAGGGGCATCGATATACCAGAGTAGACTAGCGTATACCTTCTCGACCCATACAGATGGGCGATGGATGATCCCATATCCATTGGTGTTTGACATCAGAGATGATATACGGGTGCTCAGTAGAGACTGGGTACACTGGACGGACTCGCCGAGAACTCCCAGATGGTATTATACCTCACGTCAGATGGCAGTTCTATGGTGACACTGGTACAGAGTAGTCTGTTGACCCGAGATCGTCATAGAGTCTTGTGTGGTTCCCACTGTGCTTTGATTTCCATCTTACCACGTCCAAGAGGGCGTCCAAAATGGTGGTTTTTGGGTACAGTCCCGAGTCACATGGAGGCAATGAGCGATAGGAGGGGATTCGTCTCTCCCGGTATAGGGGGTTGATGTTGCGCTGTGTTCGATTGGCTATAACAGGAAGTCCCTGGCCAGGGCTGATCAGAGAATTGCTGGTAAGTGTTACCAGTAGTTTCTCGACCCGTTATGAGCCTCATATCGACACGACTTATCGAACTATTGGGGTCTGACGTTTACCACCCCTAGGCGAGATATGCGACATATCAGACGATCAGACTGGACTGTACGGTAGTGTTACTGGTCGGATTCACTGGAGTGTGAGCGGGCTTGCTCGTCGATCTTTAGATCGCTCAATACCCGGGTGGACGTTACGTTTAGCAGACCGCTTGCGGCTTGTGGGTGTTTGATATGATCATCACCTACTGCCGGCGTATTGACGAGTCTTTAGAGTCCTACACAGAGGTTTCCTGGCTCAAGCGAAACGAAATAGGAGCGCATATGAGATATGTGCGGGACCGAGAATAATGCATGTATGTGATGCCGTATTCCATTCTCGCGATGAATGTGTCGAAAGGTTGTATGCGATATAACCTAGTTATCGAATCAAGGATTGATTCGATAAGCCGATACATTCTATACTAGTCGGTCGTGTGCGACATGACCGGATCATTGAATCAAGTGTTGATTTAATTATTTGATGCATAATTATATATTTGATATATTACTTTGCATTAACTAGTATCGGTTCACTTTAAATGGATTTTCTCACTCGGGTGTGCGCATTGCATATGCGATATGATTTTGTGCACATGATTGTATCATGTTTGATGATACATGCTTTTTTGGTTAAGTGTAAAGTATTAAACTATGGTTAAGTGGATGATTAGGGTTTTTACTTATTCATTTATTTGTTCATTTATTCTTTTTGGAAAAATAAATAGCATAAAGGAAAATGGTGGCTTGTTTTGTATTCTAGTTGAAGCTTCAAGAAGCTTTGACCTAAGTAACCATTTTGTCTCATGCTTAACCCTAACCACTCCATTAACCCTAGTTTAATCTCTACACTTGACCATGGTTCATGTTATGATAAGTATTGATTTTCATTTTCAATATTTATTCAACTTATCTTATCATCTTTCTTCATCTTCTTCCTTGAACTTCAAGAAGAAAGCTTACCTCATCTATGGTGATTGATGAATTAGAGTGAGAAATCCAATTCTAAAGTTAACCCAATTCCTATTTCTTCATCCTCTTCCTCTTGCCAAGTAGTAGAGTGTGTTTCCTTCACAAGTTTTAGGGCTTGGTGAAAGTGGAGCTTGATTTAGCGATGCCTCGACGTAGATCATCTTCGGCATGGACATCGACGACCTAGCTCGCTTTGTCTCCGACGAAGCCGACTCTAGAGCCCGGATTCCTTTTGGATAGCGGAGACGACTTCGTTGCGGAGCTATGGAGGTGGAGCACCGGATCTACAAAGGTTGTATTTCCGTTTCTCATTAGTTAAGTGTTAACTAGCTAGCTTTTTCGCCTAAACATCTAGCAAACGATCCGTAGTCGGGTCTCTCGGCACCGTTAAAATTTTAATTTGGCATGTTCGATGCCTTGTGTGACCTCATTAGGGTGCCTAGGAACCCTACAAATACGTATATACACATATATATATTGATTATATTTTGTTTGAGTATATTGATGATAATATGGATATTTGGTGTTCTTGGATGATTTAGTGTCGCGAAACCCTAGAGTAGTGGTCGCACCACACATGCACACAACCACCCATACTTGCATACTTTCTTCTTTAATTTGTGCTTATTCGGGAATATATAGTTATGTGTTCACATGGAAATGGGACTATGTGTTCACATACAGATTTGAGGATAGTTCTTGGGATTTATGATGAGTCGATGAGATTTGATTTGAGGCCGTGAGATCGATGATATAGCAGGGTTCGTATTTGAGATACGACATGACGTTGTAGCGGGTCCTTGACGTAGTGTTTCACACACGTGCATGCATACTTAGGCGGTATCAGTATTGTACTAGATGTAGATCAGTACCCCGATCATGATATTTGATAAAGAGGATATTAGGTGAATAGTATGATGAATGTGATATTGACCCGTACCCAGATTTGGGGTTGCCGTACGACGGAATTACGTACGAGCTATATTTTGATGATTGATCCGCACTCTTGACTTGGGATGTCTAGTTATAGATATGGTATCGGATATGATATTATTGAGGCGGGATCACCGACTAATATATATATACAGGTATGTATATGTATCGACTCAGATGTTAGGCGGTTTCCTTACCTGCGGTCCAGCTTGTTAACTTTGTCCTTTAGTTTAGTTTAGTTGTTAGATTAGATTCGATTCTTACCTATTTCAAAAACTAACGAATCGTGGGTCTTTTAAAAGGCAGCCCAAGGGATCCTACGGATATTTCAAAAGACGTATCTTTTCATAAAAACACCGTAGCCCCTATTTTCAAAACCCCATGATTCGTGTTATTTCAAAAGGCACCATTTGTAGGACTTATATTAGATTAATGCAGATTAGTTATAGTTGCGTCTAGTATTCAGCTCCCGCTCATTATTGTGGTTCGCTTCGCATCGCATGCTTAT
Organism: Agapanthus africanus; assembly: GCA_030015575.1. NCBI lineage: Eukaryota > Viridiplantae > Streptophyta > Magnoliopsida > Asparagales > Amaryllidaceae > Agapanthus > Agapanthus africanus. The sequence goes on from CM057341.1 coordinate 564,529,383, forward strand.
ATTATGTTTCATACTCCATTATTGATATCATGCTGTTAGGACACCAGCACCATTACCGATGATGCGTATGTACCACGTACACTTACTTGCCGGCTCACACACATCTTCATCGGTAATTGCCATGTCACGTACACCTTAGAAAATATTATTGCTTGACATAGCCTATTAGCTAATAGTTTAGACATTGTAGTTTTTACCTGCTACTTCATGCATACTGTTATTCATTGTTATGCCGCATTCATGGATTCTCATGCATATATTCACTATTTTACGTGTTATTGAGGTTTTGGATTCGGATTTCCATGAGATTTTCTAGATTTGGAAGAAAACCGCAAAAACATAAATAAACCTTTTCTCTCTTTTAAAATAAAAAGCGCGGTTTTCCCATGATGTATGAGTCGTCCACCATGAGTTTGCTGATGGATTTCGAGACTTGATTCGAGGAGTGGAGGAACCGTTTCGGGTACATGGTGGGCCCGGTGCGGTACCCCGGGGCAAGAGGAATGTGTTGTTGACGTTGAACCCGGCAGGGGAGCACTACCGACCGGTGATATTATCCGACGCGTCGGATATCCGGAGGATACCGTCGTGGTCTTGAGATGGATGGTAGGGGCCGTTCTGGATTGACGGTGTCCTAGATATTGAGATTTTGAGATATTGAGGTACAGAGATTGTGATACAGAGATATCGAGATATTTGGACACTTGTTTTGTGTCGATGCTGGGCACTGTTTTATGCTGATTTCATTTATGGTAGCTCACTTTTAAAATACAGAAATCTCACTGATTTATGAAAGCAGTCTTCGTCAGTACATGCATTTTGTTCCATGCATTCATACCTCATTCATATAATATATTGCTACCTGAGGCACTGACACGGGCACATGAGATCACACTCGGGTTAGATACTACCCTAACCATTGTTATAGGCTGCATGTTATTCATATATTTGAGGATATATTATGATCATTGACCTAGGTTGCGTTATTTATACGATTTCTGTACGTAGATGTTTTTCTATTCACGAGTTGGCAACTCACCCCCGTTGTGCCCCAGTTCTTGCAGGTTTGCCGTACAGGTTTCTTTACGGCTTTGCTGGCACTGCTCCTTTCGGGTGATTTGCTAGTAGGTGGATTTATTGTATCATACCCATCAGTATACATTGTATATTATTATTCAGTTGTATCTAGAAGTTCCATCAACCAAACATGTATTTATTTTGAGATAAAGACCAGTGATGTTATTCCTTCGACCTTAGAGTCGCGCGTTATATTTCTGTGGTTTTCTTTTGGTTTTGAGTTTCCTTTTGAATTTTGATCCTCGCCGTTGGCGTTGTATATTATATTGCTTGTGTGGTTGTGGCCGTCGATTGACGAAGAGCTAGCTCCAGCTTGGGGATGCCTTTTTATGGATTTCGTATACTATTCATGTTGTATCCCATTTGGGGGCCAGTATTTACAAAGGAGACTCTGCCGAAATTTTCGGGAAATATTTGATGTTTTTTTTAAACCGCATAATTCGGCTTATGCTATTAAAACTACTTGTTTTAAATTGGTTTTCCTTCACTCTACTACTTTTCTTGGTTTGGATTTCTGGGTTTTCGGCTCACTTAGATTACGTACGCCTCGAGATGTTCGTAGTTTATGTGCCGGTCATGTTCCGTACTTTCGGGTCGTGACACAAACACCTTTTGTTCCTTAGTGTGGTAGAAGATATATCCATGTGAATTCTTTGGATATCCCACAAACTTGCAAAGAACTGATCGTGCCTCGAGTTTCTCCGAATTCTGTTTTTTAACATAGGTCGGACAACCCCATATCTTAGCGCGTTTAAGATATGGTCTCTTTCCACTCCATATCTCATATGGTGTTTTAGGCACTGATTTTGATGGAACTTGATTCAATAGGTATGCAGCTGTCTCAAGTGCATAACCCCAAAAGTAAATAGGTAACTCATCAACACTCATCATAGAGTGCACCATATCTAATAGGGTGCGATTTCTCCGCTCCAAAACTCCATTGTGCTGTAGTGTATATGGAGAAGTAAGCTGAGACAGAATCCCATTCTCTTTTAGATAGTCCCGGAATTCCATGCTTAAGCATTCTCCTCCTCGATCAGATCGAAGGACTTTAATACTTTTACCCATCTGGTTCTCAACTTCGCACTTATATTCTTTGAATTTCTCAAAAGCTTCAGATTTGTGTTTCAATAGGAATACATGTCCGAATCTTGAGAGATCATCGGTGAATGTAATGAAGTAAAAGAAACCATTCCTGGCATGTGTAGACATAGGACCGCATACATCACTATGTATCAGTCCCAAGAGTTCAGTAGCTCTTTCTCCGTGCCCCGTAAACGGAGTTTTGGTCATCTTGCCTTTAAGACATGACTGGCAAGTTTCATAAGATGTAAATTCGAGAGGATTCAAATATCCATCTTTATGTAACTTCGCTAGTCTGGACGCATTGATATGACGAAGTCTACAATGCCACAAGAAGTTTTCGTTCATTTCTAAACTTTTCCTCTTGTACGTGTTCTGTATATTTAGAACCGTGGTTTGATTTAGAACGTATATACCATTACACAACGTACCAAACCCAATCAACACTTGATTTAGGAAAATGTTCATAACATTTTTCTTATATCCTTCTTTATCTAATAAAGAAATGTATACGGTGTTGCACATCATCAAAGGTACGTAATAACAGTCGTTCAAAATTAATGTATTACCATTTGGTAATACTAGGTGATATTCGCCGACAGCTTCGGCAGCAACAATTGCTCCGTTCCCTACTCTAAGGGACATATCACCCTTTCCCCATTCTCTACTTCTTTTTAACCCTTGTAACTGATTACAAATATGGGATCCTGATCCGGTATCTAATACTCAGGACGTAGAGTAGACAGAGAAACGGTTCTCAATAACTAACACACCCGAAGAAGATGCATCTTCAAGCTCTTTCTTCGTCCGGGTTGCATGGGAATCCATGCATTCCCCTATGTTTTGCTCAGACTTATGACAGTCATAAGATAAAGCGGAACCAACGTTCCCTAGCCCAGTATAAAAAGCGGGTTCAGTCAATACATCCATATTATTATCTTGATTAAGGCGTGTCATGGTCGCTTCCTGGAGAGAAGAGAAGAAAACACTTTAGCGTGCACTCTTGCAAGATTAGATTGGTTATTATCTTATCTAATCAGGATGGCTCCCACTGTTTTTATCAAATCTTCCTTCAAACCCTAAAAGGTAAGATTAGCCGGGATTAATTACACCCTACAAGTTCGCCAATCGGTCAGCTAAGCAGGTATTGGTACTCCAAGGGAGTCTGCCCATGCTTTCGCATGGAACTAATTAAATAACCTTGTTCCGTAGGGGCATAACCCTGTTAACACCTTTCTTAGACACCTACTGGATCAACTAATTGTAAAGTGAAAAACTCTCTGACTGTAGTGATTTAGCGTGCTTGCGCTTTCTAAAAGATAAATCAAAAATATTTGTAACCGCAATCAAGAACGGCGTCGCTTTGCAGCTAGCCGGTGAGTACGGGTCGGTCCACAGGGATATTGTGAATCTCCTAGTCGCGCTAACGAGTTAATTCCGAAGGGTGTTCGGATTAATTATTAAATCTAAAAACCTAATTATTCTATACTACGATTATCTAGATCTAGTCTTGCTAGGGTTAGGTTTAGGGATGGTTTGGAAATGCAAGTAAATCTCAACGCTTTTTATACCCGAATGAAGATCTATGAGGAGTTATGGTAATTATCAATAAAGGGGATTAGATCCATTCGGGAAGGTGTTCCTTCCTCTAGGTTCTTGTCCTTCCTTTATAGATCCTTACCCTAACCTTCATGGAAAACATCACAACCGGGCCTTTATACTACGGTATCACCGCTACCTCGAGGGATAGGGTGCCGTAGGGAGCGGTATGTGCATGTATGCATGAAGTCCTATGAAAATATATGACGGGCAAAAAGGGGATGAGAGATCTTCGTCTCTCAAACCTTCCCCAGATCTAACCCTAACAAGCGAGGAGACTACTCACTCATTAGGGAATTTAAAAACATTTATCTAGGGCAGAGAATGAAAATTACCTAGGGCAAGGAATTAAATCTAAACTAGAGCAAGGAATTAAATCTACTTACAGATGCATCTCTCCAATCATCAACGCAGGGTTGTCAGATCTGAATTCATGAATTGAAAAGAAACACCGATGCTCTCCATAAAGAATTCTGAAATTTATTATTAAAAGGAGGCATAAAGTTTACAATGATTTAGAGTTCTATTTATAGGAAATAGAAACCCTAGGTTACATTTTGATCCGCATATCTACAATTACAAAAATAGCCCTAGGAAGACTTATTCAGAGCCTATTTAAATTATGGTAAAAATTCCTTTAACTGTAGGCTCTTAATGGCCGCGGAACCGCGGCATGGATAGGGCTTGGGGCGTGGTTCCGCGGCCCAATAGAGAGAACATTGGCTGAAAATTTGTGTGCTGTATTTGGGCGTTTGGGGCTTCCTGATTCTTTTGTTCTTTTCTCCATTTGGCTTCTACATTGGTTCCAGATCTCCAGTGGACAATTGCATTGGACTTTTAACCGTTCGCTTTGACATCTTGGACCTTGCGTTGCCTTGTACTTTGTGAATTTTATCTTTGATGTAGGCTTGATCAAGAGTCCTCTGTTTGTTGGTTAAAGTCCATATTTTCATCGTCTTTACATCGTTTGCACTGTTTTCTGTCCAAGAATCTGTAACCTGTAACATGTAGCAGACATGCGTCAAAAGCACCTGTTTATTTATAAAAAGAATAAGAATGGGGAATATAATAATGCAATATTATAGTGTGAACAAATACCCCCAAACATATCTTTTGCTCGTCCTCGAGCAAACTTATTTTTATTCACTAAAATCCTAACCGCACTTTCGCAGGGAAACGCGATTGCACTGAGCTCGTGCAACAAGCCGTTAAACCTCTAGGTGTCCCTAGTAGGAGGAGTGTTGTCTCCTGAGGGTTTTCAGCAGATTACACCCACAAAATCCTATCAACTTGGCCCATTGACTTTTGTTCTTCATTTAAGTTTTCTAACAAGGAATTCTATTATCTTTTGACTCGCAAATTATCCACCCATATTCTTCACACTTTCTCATTATTTAACTTAAGATTATATATGTTATGTAGACCTACTTGCTTTCGGCATCTCTTAAGTTTTCCTTCTAGGGTTCCATCTCCACTTAGGAATTTCTATCAACTCTACAAAAGATACAAGTTCTATTCTTCACTTCTTTCTCTCATCTAAACTCCAATCACATACCCCCACGTGTGTGTATAAATCACCCCTATACTTGGAAATTCAAATCAAGCAATCATACCCTTGTCCGTTGTCCAAAGTACTTATTAGTAGGTGAATTTTTAATTGAATTTTGCTTACACATCCTTCATGCGACCGTTAATACTTCTTGAGGTACTAACAACCGATTATAAGATGTGTTTGCACATTAAAACGTACTTCCTAGTCTTGCAACACCCAAGGCTTTAGCAGTGACTCCCAAACCAGTTGGTCTAAGGCACTAGGTGATGAAGCACCCTCGCTAAATATTTTTCTATTTTTGCAGCCTTAAGTAATCACAAAAACCAGTGTCCATTTTTTTTTTAATTCTTTATTCACACTTGTATTTTTTTATTTCATTTTTTTCGTACTAGGGACTTCAGACAAAAGCATTTCAAGGTCTCTTCTACTATTCCAAGTTTCAAGGTGCGTGATTGTGAAAATTGTAGGGTATACGTTTTCAGAATCTAGACTTAAGCTAGGAACTATTTTTCAAACTTATACTCTAATAAGAACATCAATACTTTCCTTCGTTTTGACTTAGCCCAAGAAGTGAACTCAAAATTTGCCTATTTCTAAATAAACTACAAAAACATATACTTTCTACCGCTAAACTTTAAGAAAAGTTATTTTTAGGGTTTTTAATTCACTAAGTCTAAGATCTAGTTGTTCCTAGCCAGTTAACCCATTTGTCAAACATAAATCAATTAGACCAAATTGAATACATTGATTTTTATAATTTTTGAATTTTTTCAATTTTTATGGGTTTTCAAATAAGTATGCAAATGCAAAAATATGTACAAATGAATGCGAAGGAAGAAGACGTACCGAGCATACCCCTAAACTTGAACTTGACAGTGTCCTCACTGTCATGCTAAACCAAGAGGGTCAAAATACCGGCACTTCCCTGTTTATTTATTTATAAATTTTTTAAATATTTTTTTATATTTTGATTTTTTTTATTTGTTTATAGAAAAAGAAAACAAAAATATATACATATATACAACAAGGCTCCCCCCAAACTTAAGCTTGGCCTTACACAAGCCAAAGGTTAGCACCAACCATTCAAAAATCTTATCGTGGTAATGGTATAGTTGGTACAAGAATGGGGTGGAAAGAAAAGAGATGAGAAACATACGAGACCGTGTGGAAAGAAGAATGGTGGAATATGGTCTCGGTGGAGGAGAAGAATGGCGGAAAGGAGAAAGAAGGGTCGCGCGATCTTGAGGGTGTAAATCGAGTGAATAAATTAGCGCAATTTGTGATAACCGATGTGTGAAAACTGATTGTGCTAATCTATCAACTCGTCGTGCAATGGGGTCAAATCCCTTAAGATTCGTAAGAAAACATGGGTACGCCGAACTTGGTATTGGAGATGAAAGCGTAACGGTCTTTTGTCCGGTCGGAACGATAGGAAGGACGAAAGGGAGTGAATTAGTGATAGTCTCATTCTCACCGTAGTAAACTGTCTCGAAATGGAAAGATTCCATCAATGGTTCGAAACGACTATAAGCAACCGAGTCTGATGGATTAACTAACTCATCTGAAAATGCAAAGGACTCAAACTCAGGCGGTGAGACTTCAACATCGTCCGAAAAAGTGAAACACTCGTAATGGTTATCGGCTGTGAGAACTGTGTCAGATTCAAAGGAAAAGTTTTCAAGCTCACAGTCGTCAAGCGTGATATTAGGCGTGGTCGGAACGATGGAAAAGAGGGAGGGTGATTTAGGTAAATATTCAAGAGGATGAATTGGAAAATCCGACACATCAAACAAAAATGGTTCAACCTCAATATTATCCTCAAGACTTTCCTCAATACTATCCTCATAATTTTCCTCAATAGTTAACTCATCCATGCCATTATCATCAAAATCAAGACGCATATGAAGTTCGGGAGAAACATTTAATGACTCGGGATGATGAATTGGACATAAAATTTCAATCAAATCGACTGGTTCATCATCCAAAATATTCCCGGCGTCTATATCCTCAATCAAGTAAAAATCAATATTTTCTGACACCTCATCAAAAGCATGGATATTTATCAATTTAGGTTCTAGAATGGAGGTGTAAAGGTCAAACGGATTAGGTGTGGTCTCACTCGAAAGGGGTTCTTCACAATTTGGCAAATCAAACACCACAAAGTCGCACAACTCATCATTTTGGACACATGTTTGAAAACTGGAGTTGTTGGATTCAATTAGGTATGGGTAGCTTTGATTTGGAAATCCTCTCTCATTCTCACTCTGTCCAACCGCCTCCTTATACATTGAAAATTTTTGAGCTAGCGGGGAACTAGCAACCGGTTCACTAGGTTGCATAAGGGCGGCCACGGACGCTTCTACATTCCTAGTCATTTTATTTGTTGCAGCAATATAAGCCTCCAACGACTCTTCCAAACTAGACTTAGGTGGTGAGGGGGTTTCGGTAAAGGATTCAAAATGGTGTGGATATATGAAACTCCCTAATGACTGTGTAGAAACAGTGTCTAGTGAAGGTGGGAAAGTCGGGTAGGACTGGTAGGAAGTGGGTGATTGGACAGGGGTAGAGTTAACATGTGGATAAAAAGGTGAATAGTCGTGCGGATCCCTAGAACTAGATGAGTGGAGAGGGGTGAAAGATCGACTGCGAGATTAAGCAATATGCTCAGCAATGGACATCGGCTTAGGAGTTACAGCTGAACTTGAAAAAGTGGTGTCAACATATGAAGGTGGTGAAGGTTGACTTGGTTGACACAAAGTGGGTTGAAAAGTCAAACTGTTTCTTCTAGAAGCCTCTATGTGATCTTTCAAAGATTTTTTAGGCATGGAGGGATCGTTTTTAAATTGACCGAACAAATTGACATATGACGCAAAATTAGGTTCGGGATACCAAAGTTCGGCTAATGATTTATTATGTGGGGTACCCATGTTGTAAGAAAAGGGGAAAGAAGGAAAGTTTATTGTGTTCAAGGATTTATTTGCGGCTAAAAATTTTGCAAGTTTCTATAAAATATTTGTCCTTTTAATTTTCATTCTTTTTCTCTTTATTTGGAAAAATTTTGTTGCAAAATGATTTTAGAGAAAAGATATGCAACCGCAAAATATTTTATAGAAAAGATATGCAACAGCAAAATATTACTTGCAATCTAATTTCATTTCAAGCAAGGCACAAAAATCCTGCAAAAGATCGTTACTTGGAAGGGAAAAAAATTTTGAGCGTAAAGAAATCCTGCAGGCAAATTTACAGAAGATATATCAAAATTTGCAGAGGAGGAGAGAGAAAACTCACAGAAATTTGCAGTGGCAGAACTGTTTTTATTTTAATACCGCGCTTCTGCCTTTTTTCTGGCAACCGATCTGTCACCACCACCGCGGAACCGCCGCGAAGTGCCGCCTCCGACCGCGGATCCGCCGTGGGTTGGTGCCTTCGGCGGTTTTTTTTCTCTCACCAGATCGCTGTTGTTCTTCTTGTTGACTCGGTCCTCCAAATTTGTTCTGTTCCTCTGTTGTTGCAATCTTCTGTTGATAGGATCGTCTATTTGCTGTTTTGATCTCTGGAGATTTCCAGATCCGAACTTGATTGTAGATCCTGCAAAATTCAAACAACAAAGTACCCTTTCCAAAAATAACAGATGATATATTTTTATATTTTTTGGATTTTTCAGATTTTTATGATTTTCTTTTTATTAAGATTAACCCGAAATTGCAAAAAGGAAATAACACGCCATCCCCGGCAACGGCGCCATTTCATTATAGCGATTTAGCGTGCTTGCGCTTTCTGAAAGATAGATCAAAAATATTTATAACCGCAATCAAGAACGCGTCGCTTTGCAGCTAGCCGGTGAGTACGGGTCGGTCCACAGGGATATAGTCAATCTCCTAGTCACGCTAACGAGTTAATTCCGAAGGGTGTTCGGATTAATTATTAAATCTAAAAACCTAATTATTTTATACTATGACTATCTAGATCTAGTCTTGCTAGGGTTAGGTTTAGGGATGGTTTGGAAATGCAAGTAAATCTCAACGCTTTCTATACCCAAATGAAGATCTATGAGGAGTTATGGTAATTATCAATAAAGGGGATTAGATCCATTCGGGAAGGTGTTCCTTCCTCTAGGTTCTTGTCCTTCCTTTAGAGATCCTTACCCTAACCTCCATGGAAAACATCACAACCGGGCCTTTATACTACGGTATCACCGCTACCTCGAGGGATAGGGTGCCGTAGGGAGCGGTATGTGCATGTATGCATGAAGTCCTATGAAAATATATGACGGGAAAAAAGGGGATGAGAGATCTTCGTCTCTCAAACTTTCCCCAGATCTAACCCTAACAAGCGAGGAGACTACTCACTCATTAGGGAATTTAAAAACATTTATCTAGGGCAGAGAATGAAAATTACCTAGGGCAAGGAATTAAATCTAAACTAGAGCAAGGAATTAAATCTACTTACAGATGCATCTCTCCAATCATCAACGCAGGGTTGTCAGATCTGAATTCATGAATTGAAAAGAAACACCGATGCTCTCCATAAAGAATTCTAAAATTTATTATTAAAAGGAGGCATAAAGTTTACAATGATTTAGAGTTCTATTTATAGGAAATAGAAACCCTAGGTTACATTTTGATCCGCATGTCTACAATTACAAAAATAGCCCTAGGAAGACTTATTCAGAGCCTATTTAAATTATGGTAAAAATTCCTTTAACTGTAGGCTCTTAATGGCCACGGAACCGCAGCATGGATAAGGCTTGGATCGCGGTTCCGCGGCCCAATAGAGAGAACATTGGCTGAAAATTTGTGTGCTGTATTTGGGCCTTTCGGGCTTCCTGATTCTTTTGTTCTTTTTTCCATTTGGCTTCTACATTGGTTCCAGATCTCCAGTGGACAATTGCATTGGACTTTTAACCGTTCGCTTTGACATCTTGGACCTTGCGTTGCCTTGTACTTTGTGAATTTTATCTTTGATGTAGGCTTGATCAAGAGTCCTCTGTTTGTTGGTTAAAGTCCATATTTTCATTGTCTTTACATCGTTTGCACTGTTTTCTGTCCAAGAATCTGTAACCTATAACATGTAGCAGACATGCGTCAAAAGCACCTGTTTATTTATAATAAGAATAAGAATGGGGAATATAATAATGCAATATTATACTCTCCCAAGAGTAACTCTTACTCGCAGTAGGTATCGTGATCCGACTATCTCATAGAAGGTATGCAATCTCATTGCAAATTTCAGCACTTGAAATTCCCAATATCCGTTTTTACCCCTAGCAACTTATGACCTTAACAAGGTCAACAAATTATAAGCGCTAGTCAAGTTCAACCCGTCATTTCGTGATTGAATTAAACCTACCCGTAAGACCCTTAACAAGGTCAACAAAGTCGTACGACTGCCATAATCCAATCGCATCATATGTGGCAGATAAGAACTATTCAGCTACCGCACACTACGCCTTGACAAGGTCAACAAACACAGCACGAATACTAAATAGCACTTATCTGAAATGACAGAGGGCTACGAATGATTTTCAAGAAAACCTTTAACGTAATGAACTTGATATCGTTGTAGAATCTAGTGATTTGAAAAAGAAGTGGTTTAAGCTCCGCTTTTAAAATCAAATAGTTTTCAAAACAAACCGAGTGGGTTGTAGCATTTGCTAGTTTTGCTAAAGCGGTCACTCCCGATGAAGGGATCTAGGCTCTTTCCTCATCGAATGAGGTGCTGGATATTCATAAAAGAATACCACTATGCAAAGCAATAACTAGAGCTACCTATTTAAAAAAATTAATTCTACAACATCTTTAGGTTTATTTTCTTTTCATTAATCTCATTAATGGCGTCCCATCATTTATGTTTCCTAAACATCACAGAAGAAAAGAAAATAAAACACACATATATGCCATTCGTATTAACCACAGGGACCCGGGTCTTCAACGTAAGGTTACTTAACTTACGGCAGGGCGAAGTCAGGACTAGCACGAATGCAAAACATATATAGTGTCTACTAATATATCATATATATAAGTAGCATTCATCTCAGGCGGTTATATGATCACATCACAGAACTCAAGCAGCAGAAGCAAACATATGAAATATAGGATATACTAGGAGGTCCGTGTTTTAAATTAAGCCAGTAATGAAAAACACGGATTCTACGGTCGTGATGAATAGCCAAACCCACATCCCTAGACCCTTACGAGAGCGGCAAGTGACCCTACCAATTCTAGAGTTAGGCGACCCAGTCTCGACTCCTCGAGGTGGCCTCCCATTAAACTCTAGAACCCGGTTACTTGTGCTTCCCATCTTGGGTCTATCCTAATGCGGAAAAGTAAATAATATACATCAATGAAGACAACATCCTCAACTCGGAAGTGTCCCAATAAAAGAATATTACATACAATTTATATTTACATGAATGAAAATATAAAAACTCTAATCTCGCGTAAAAAAAACCCGGCTATTCAATCACGACGATCCAATATAACATATCAGAAGCAACACATAACATCACATGTCATCAACGTATGTAAATATGTGTATTCCTAATATCGTTGACGTATAGCAACGAGATCGGGAATACACCACATATTACACTTACAGTCGCAGAAAAGAAATGAAAAATACAATAATTAGAATCCGCATATTGCTTAGACATCATAAACTCGGAATATCTCATATTTCAGATTTCATGCCTAACCCTATAAACCTTGCATTTAAGTCCCGAATTGAAAACATTTTTCAATAACAAATCGGGTAATTCAACAAGATTCCCGATTAGTGATCGAATGCTCGTTGGGAACTTTAGTAGATTGCCGCATCCCGATGCCGTCAACAAAGTGCACTTGGGCGGAACACCGCGGCCACAAGCACCCGAGTGGATACTTTTAGCTACGGTGTTCTCTTATAGTCACTTGGTCGAGGCTATGGGGCGTGGCTATCTAATAGTGTTTCCCGGTGACTATTCACGTACAATACGAGATTGCGACGGAGTTTAGATCTGAATCGAAACTCCGTGGCAATATATCAAATGAGACTAAAATGCGAGATTTACAAAACACAAACTAGTTTTCAAATAACTAATTAATGTGGATTCCAAAAATAATATCACATATCATAATAATCTAGACAATATTAAACATTTCGATCGATATATCAAACACCCACAAATCACCGAGACCTCAACAACTTGAGCCTCACTAAAAATATCCAGAAAGTGCCAAATATCACTACGGAGCAGCACAAGAAAAATGAGTCCCAAACTCACCAAACTTGGGGCGGAACCGGGGCTGTTGGGGTAAAAATTTACACCCCGGTTGACCAAGTCAAAATCAAAGTCAACCACAAGCCAAGTGGGCCCAAGCCCAGATCCAGTGGGCCCATGCCCGGGTCGAGCCAGAACATGAAGCGGCCGGTCTCCCCCCATGCTATGATAAAAATTTTGTAATAAATAATTTTGTTGCATTTCTTTTAGTTTATTTTATGGATAAATGTAAGAAAAATAGGCATAAAGCAAAATTTTTGTAAAGCCCATGGCTTATTGGCAAAAAGAAATGGCATATGAGCCATGGGATAGGCAAAATGCCATTTTGTGAAGCCCAAGGGGCTATGTGTAAAGTGTATAGCCTATAAAGGCAAAGATAATGAAATATCTCAACAACTTTTTTCTCTCCAAAAAAAAGCTTCAGATCTGAGATCTTTCTTCCTTCTTCAAGGTTCCAAAATCTTCTTCTTTCTTTTGAATTAAATCAAGAGTTTTACTCTTTCTTTTTCAAAACTAAATAGTTTTCCACCATAAAACCCATTAAGGGGAACTCAGATCTGCCATCAGATCTCAAAAAGAAAAGATTTTTAAATCTCACATCTCTTTATCTCCAAGATTCGGCCAGAAAAGGAAGAAGAAGGACCCATTTCCTTAACCCAAAGCATATTAGGAGTTTAACTCCACCATATTTTCTCTTTAGAGAATTTCCGGGGCTAAAAACGCCCCCCTTTTTCCTCGCTGGTGCACTAGCGTTCGAGCGCAAAGCGCCCACGTGCCGACACGTGGCGCGCTTGCGCTCCAGCGCACTGCGCTCGAGCGCAAAACGCCCACATGCCGACACGTGGCGTGTTGCGCTCCAGCGCTCTGCGCTCGAGCGCAAAGCGCCCTCGTGCCGACACGTGGCGCGCTTGCGCTCCAGCGCTCTGCGCTCGAGCGCAAAGCACCCTCGTGCCGACACGTGGCGCGTTGCACTCAAGCGCCCAGGCGCTGGCCCCACGCATCCTTTGGATGTCTTTTTCCCCCTTTTTTTTATATATATACATATGTATATAAATGTACACATACACATACTCCACGACACTGTCCCTGTTAGAAAAAAATTTCTAACGGGGCACTGCCCCGCACCCCGCAAGAGGGCTGCTAGCCCCTTTGACCCCCAGCCCGCTATCCGGGTAGCGGGACCCCCGTAAAAACTCTGCGTGGCTCCCGATATATTCAAACCCCCCTCCAAAACAACAACACACGTACACTGCACATTGAGTTCACATGACCAGTTTGACCCGTCAATCGGAGGTTCCCTCGCCCCAAAGGCGGGGGGTAATTAACGGCAGCTTAGTCCGCGGCTGCCGGAGATTCGGATCCCCACAATCATTAAACCCCGGCCTACCATAGGTAGGGGGAATCTGTACTACGCCTGACAAGAACGCGCGTATTCCCATCTCAATGGGGTGACGAAAAACACCCTACAGATTCTGGCACACCCGGTATGACCAATCTCTCCTTCCATATTTCGGGTTAAACGTTTATGCGAATTCAATCCATATACATATCGATTGCCTATACTGAAATGATGTTCTTTTTTTTCCGTGCAGCAATCAACCTTCGACGACAATGTCTCCCCAGAAGAATTCAGCTTCCAACGTGACCCCGATTCCGTACGCGGTCAAGATCAACGCTCGTGTGATTCTCCCCGCAAGCCTCAGTCGACAGTGGGAGGAACCGCCCCGCCAGTTTGGCTCCGTCATCATTTACCCTGCCGGAAGCGCTCATCTGGCGGAAATCCCGACGGAACAGGTGGCCAAGCCAGTCTCAAGGGGTAAGAGGCCGAATGTCGTGATCGCCAAGGCACCACAACCGAAACTTAAGACGGTGTCTGAATGACTCCCTGGCGCTCTAGCTGGGGGTAAGAACTTCGGTACAAAGGGCAACATCAAATGTTGCGGACGAGCTCAGGCGATGACTCCAACAAATGCACAATCGAGCGTATCTCCAAGGACCTCCATCGACCGGTCTGCGGCGTCTTCCCAAAGAGCCAAAGTCTGCCAGATGCTTAGAACAGAAAAGTTAAGGCAGAAGCGGCTCAGGTATCGAGCCAACAAAAGGGCCAAGGCTTCGGCTAAATGGAATCGTGTGAAGTTCCAAGTGCAGGGTTGTCCCGCGACGACGGCTGAGTCGGACGTAAGAATCAACAATTCCTTCGAGCCTCTGAAGTAGGTTCCGAAAAACGCTATGACCGCCAGAATCAAGAAGACAGCGGTCCGAACAGTGCCACAAAGAGACGTGTCCCGGTCCCAACAGAAAAAGTATGACACTGTCTCCTCAAGAGTCTATCAAGCACTCCGTGCCGCACGAAAGCAGCGGGGATAACCCAGAAAAGAAGTGCCAGCACCATTCAGGAAACTGGTTAGGCTAGCCGCCTTCAATCGACTACCAGCTACCGAAACAAGGGGGTCAAGACAGCAATCCGTGAAATCAGCTGCCAATGATAGAAAGACAGCCGGATATATCATCCATATGGTCTATATGGCGGGCGGGCGCCCCAGCGACAACCTTCGCAGCAAAAGCAAGGATGGGGCCACCACATCCCAAGCCTAATCTAGCCTGAATGTGGTTGTCGCTGCCCAAGAACAGCCACCCCCGCTGGATGAAGAAAACCCACTCGATGAGGATGATAGGCAGAAAGACCCCTTGGTCCATCCAGAGTCAAGCTCGGACAGCGAGGAAGAGCCGACTTTCCGCCCCAGGACTGCGGAGCAAGAGCTTCTTCAAGAGCTTCGAAAACAGCTCAGGAGCAAAGATAAAGAGATAGCCAAGCTCTATTCGAAGATTGACGACTTAACGAACGTGGTGATGAAGCTTACGGCTCAAATTGCTCGAGCGCCTCCCAATCAAGCACAAGCCACTACTAATCAGCCGGGTGATGACAATCCGAGGCAGCCAATGCCTGTTCCTTCGGGTCCGAGACTGGTCGAGCCACATGAAAGCCGGCCACACTCCGCTTCTGGGGACGCCTTGGCCCCCAGATAGCACTATCCCGCTAACACAGGATCGGATAATGGATTTGGTCACCAACAAGGTTAAAACATTGGTGGCCGAAGCTGAAGCTCAGAAAGAAATCGGCAGTAGTGGGCGGCCATATCCCGCGCAGTACGATCTGATTGAGTTCCCAAGCGGCTACGTCATTCCTAAGTTTGGAAGATTTGATGAAACGGGGAATGCAAATCAGCATGTCGCCCACTTCAAAGCATCGTGTGGAAATACAGGGGGCAATGACGCGCTCCTTCTTCGTCAGTTTGTCAACAGCCTGACCGGTGTCGCTTTCGACTGGTACGCGAGCATACCAGATGGGTCCGTCATTACCTTTGCCCAAATGGAATCTCTGTTTCGGCAAAGGTTCATGAGTGTCAGTGATAAAATCTCCATTGCCGACCTTGTGAGGACCAAGCCGGGGAAGAATGAAAGCAACACGGACTTTATCGCTCGATGGCGTAATCTCACAGTCAAGTGCGAACCGCCGCTGGAGCAGGACCAGTCCGTCAGCCTTCTCATTGGGAACCTCAGCAATTGGATGGTCCCATTCTTGTGTACGGCGGGCCTCAAGACATTTCAGGAGCTAACCAAGAAAGTCCAAATGCTGGAACGCTCAAAGCAAGAGTCCCCGCAGGACTCTCAGAGAGACAAAACTTGGAAAAGCAAGCGGGACGACAACCGTAGAAGCGGGAGTTCCAGCAATACCAATGTCTTCAATGCGTCCGACAATGAAGAAAAGCGAAGGGCGGCCGAATCCAAAACTAACTGGTCTCGAAAGCCATTGTTGGGAGGAGATGGGCCTTCCCTAGAGGAGAAAAAGAACAAGGTTTACTCTTTCAGAAGGGACAAAGTCCGCAAGATATTTAAAGATGCCTTGAACAACGGCCTCCAATTGCCGGAGTCGAAAAGACCCCAAGAAGCAAAAATGACCGACAATCCTCTGTATTTCCCGTACCACCGAGTAGTGAGCCATGCGATCGATGATTGCTATATCTTCAAAGATTGAGTCGAGAAGCAGTACAAGGCTGGAGAGATCGAACTGTCCAAAAGTGTGTTGGTGAACAATCATGTTGCAACCACCAACTTTATACAGACAGAAACTGAAGCCTTCTGGGAGCAGACAGCCGAACCCGCTGCCCTGAGAAATGAAACGGACTCATCGCGGCCTCCGTGGAGTACGCACATATCTAATAAGACGAAGAAGATGATAAAGCTACTTTGGAAGGAACCCAGGACGGAATGGGAAGGGCAGAAGAAGCCTACCAGTCCAGCTGCCAATGCTGCACCATCAGGCTCAAAATCCAAGAAGCTCAAGAAGAAGAAAAGTGCAGCTCGGCGCGAAAAAGAGTCTGCAGGGAGATCGACCATTCAAAAATATATCGATTCCCTCGAAGAATATGAACAAAGGGAAAGAACATTGATTCAATTGAAGGAGTTCTTCCCTGTACAAGCGGCTGAAATTCTGGAGGAGTTAGAAGAAGACTCCAATGAAGAGATCCCAGTAGTGACCTGCTTCGCCATCCATCTTGGCAGCGACTCCGAGGATGAGCTCTGTTTTCCCGAAGAGGACGAGGAGCTCACCACAAAGGCCAATCAAATCCAGCTCAGAAGCGGCAGGGCTCTACCGCCAAATCAGGGCAACGCCCCAAAAGGGAAGGAAAAACAAGTCGCCAATGAAGAAGATGGCAAAGAACAGGCTGATGAAAACATAAGTCCTTCCTCGGTGGACTATAATGTCTTGGCACATCTCCGGAAGCTTCCGTCTCTCCTGAACATCTACGACGCCTTGGTCCTATCTAGGGAGCTTAGAGATGTTCTCATTCACGCTCTACAAAACCCCGAGCGGTATCAGGCTCACTTTGCTGAAATTAATATGAAAGAAGCCCAGCACGCTTTGCATGCCGCTGCTGTCACATTTAAGGATGAAGACTTGCTACTGGGAACGGCTGAGCATAATCGGCCGCTTTACGTGACCGGGTACAGCAACGGAGATCGAATTAATCACATATTGATTGATCCGGGGTCCTCAGTGAACATCATGAACTTGTGAACTCTGAAGAGTTTGTCAATGGACGTCCGACACCTGTCAAGGGAAAGGATTGTCATTCAAGGCTTCAACTAAAATTGCCAGCAAGTTCTGGGGTCTATAACTTTGCCAATCAAATTTGGGGATTTGCAAACTGAAGCTAAGATATATGTGATCGATGCCGACACATCTTATAAGATTCTCTTGGGGCGGCCGTGGCTCCATGATTACGGCATCATTCCGTCAACTCTCCATCAATGCATGAAGTATACTAAAAATGGAGAAGAAAGACGCATTGACGGAGACATCCAGCCGTTCGGTGTGCATGAAGTCCGATATGAAGATTCTCGGTACTTTATGAACCACCAAAATGCTAAGCCACAACTGACTGAAGATAGACCGGCCCAAAGACTCAAAAGCAAATCTGAGCCGGCTATCACCTTCAAAAGCAAAGACGCCCAAGTTCGCCCCCGTTTTGGTAGCGACACTGATGAGTCCGATGCTGGAAGCCCGTCCTTCCGTAAAACTCGCCCTCATTTCGGCAGCGATACGGACGAATCTGTTACTGAAGGCCTATCTACCAGCAAAGTCCGCCCTCATCTTGGCAGTGGCACTGAAGAGTCAGAAGAAGAGGACCTGCCGTGCAACAGCTGTGCAGATTGGCCCCCCATGCAGCAAGTGAAACTACGAGAGACCTTTGAAGTCGCAGAAGGGTCCCTGGCCATCACAAGGGTGCCGGAACGGATGTGCAAAGAGCTCGACGCATTGTCAGTCTCTACCGTGGACCAGCTGAAAACTTTCTACGTGCCCGGGAGGAAAAATGGACAGAAGGGCATCCTGTTTTACAGGTCAAACCCCGTTGTGCACCCAGACGACCTTTCTGTCGCATGCCTTCCCTATGAGAGAGGCATAAGAGCCGTCCTCAATCCCAGATACTATGCGCCCGAGATGCGGGAATACTTTAAGAAGTGTGGATGCCGGTTATATCAAACGGAGTCCGAAGCAAAGTTTTACGAAGGGCTATGGTATCCGCCCCAGGTCCGAGCACTCATCGATGGACGAATTCCAGATAAACGGGGCATAGGCTACATTCAACCTGATTCCAAAGCATGCTACATGATCCATGTTGGTGAGGCCAGTGAAAGATCGAATGATGATGACGAGATTGCCGAGCCAGAAGAAGCTCCTCAAGAGCTCGAAGATGGAGGACAAGCAACCTTTGATGAGCTAACCGAGATTGACTTAGGAACGCCCGATAATCCAAGGCCGACCTACATCAGTTCGCTCTTGTCAGAGGAAATGAAAGCGCAGATAATTGCCCTGCTGCATGAGTTCGTCGACTGCTTCACGTGGACATACAAAGAAATGCCAGGCCTTTCCCCTGAAGTGGCTGTGCATAAGCTGGCTATATCTCCTGATGCTAAGCCAGTCAAACAAGCTCCTTGAAGAATGAGAAGGGAACTAGAAGAAAAAGTCATCGAGGAAACCAAGAAGCTCATCGACGCCGGCTTCATCAGGGAAGAGAAATATGCGGACTGGATCGCATGCATAGTCCCAGTGAAGAAGAAAAATGGGCAGATCCGAGTTTGTGTCGATTTCAGGGACCTTAACAAGGCATGTCCTAAAGACGACTTCCCGCTACCGGTCATGGAAATGATGGTCGATGACACCTCAAATTACGAGCTGTTCATCTTTATGGATGGCTCGTCTGGATACAATCAGATCAAGATGTCGCCTGAGGATGAGAAACACACATCATTTCGAACCCCGATCGGAATATATTGCTACAAGGTGATGCCGTTCGGACTGAAGAACGCAGGTGCTACATATCAAAGGGCAATGACTAATATCTTTGATGACCTAATCCATAAAGACGTCGAATGTTATGTTGATGATCTGGTCGTCAAAACTAAAGCCAAGGTCGACCACATCCAAGATCTTAGGACTGTTCTCACCAGACTGAGGGAATACGATCTGAAGATGAATCCTCTGAAGTGCGCTTTTGGCGTGTCATCGGGAAAATTCCTGGGCTTCATAGTCCGACATCGAGGGATCGAAGTTGACCCATCAAAGATAAAGGCCATCATGGAGATGCCCCCTCCGAAGAGTCTGACGCAGCTAAGATCTTTTCAAGGCAAGCTTGCTTATATACGGAGGTTTATCTCAAATTTATCGGGGAGATGTAGGCCCTTCTCAAAGCTCATGAAGAAAGGAGCCCCTTTTATCTGGGATGCCGAATGTCAAGCAGCGTTTGAAAGCATCAAACAATACTTGTTGCACCTCCAGTGCTGGCCGCTCCCATTCCAAATAAACCGTTGATTCTCTACACTGCCGCGCTGGATGAGTCACTCGGTGCGCTCCTTGCCCAGAATAACGAGGAGGGAAAAGAAAATGCCCTCTACTACCTTAGTCGAACTCTAGTCGGGGCGGAACACAACTATTCCCCAATCGAAAAGCAATGCCTGGCTCTGATATTTGCTGTGAAGAAGCTGAGGCACTATCTGCTTGCTCATCGGGTTATGCTGATCTCCAAGGTCGACCCGCTCAAACACTTGATGACCAGAGCAAGCCTAGCCGGCAGAATGGCAAGATGGGCTGTCATGCTACTTGAGTTTGACATAGTTTATACTCCTCAGAAAGCAGTAAAAGGGCAAGCTCTTGCAGACTTTCTCGCTGCTCATCCCATACCAGAAGGGTCACCACTCAATTGCGAGTTACCCGATGAACAAGTGCTACACCTAGAGAATGACGAGCCATGTTGGGAGCTCTACTTCGATGGGGCCTCATCGATAAGGACCTCCAGTAAATCAAGTGTCCCGGAGATAAAAGCAGGGATAGGATTGGTATTCATCACGCCATCAATGGGAACCCTACGGCGTTCTTTTGCTCTCACCGAGCCTCG
Source organism: Agapanthus africanus (assembly GCA_030015575.1). Classification (NCBI taxonomy): domain Eukaryota; kingdom Viridiplantae; phylum Streptophyta; class Magnoliopsida; order Asparagales; family Amaryllidaceae; genus Agapanthus; species Agapanthus africanus. The sequence continues at coordinate 564,549,910 of CM057341.1, forward strand.
CACAAACAATGAGGCTGAGTATGAAGCTCTGATAGCTGGTTTGGAGCTCGCCATAGAAATGGAAATCCTTCGGCTACGGGTTTACGGTGACTCCCAGCTTGTCGTCAACCAAGTAAGCGGCGATTATAAGATATACAAACCCGAATTAGCTCGGTACAGAGGCCGAGTGGTGGAACTCATGAAACGGTTAACTCACATTGAACTAACAAGAGTCCCTAGAGCGTTGAACGGAAAGGCTGACATACTCGCTCGCCTAGCCAAGGAGCTGGCTGATCCTGACATGGACGAAATTCTGATCACGGTCAGGAGCCGACAAATTCTACCCCCAGTCTCTCTACGAGAAGAAGAAAGCGCGGAACAGAAGAGCAGTCCCGCCGAAGAAGCTTCAATCATCCAAGACGAGCCCGATTGGAGAGAACCCTTCATAGAGTACCTCCGATACGGCAAGCTGCCCGAAGAAAAATCTGTGAGGATTCAGCTGAAGAAAAGAGCTCTCCGATACGTGTTTGTAAATGACACATTATACCGCAGGTCATATGACCAACTCTGGCTCAGGTGTCTGTCATTGGCCGAAGCCCAAAAGGTCATGAAAGATGTTCACTCGGGCGTTTGCGGTGCTCACCAATCTGGCCCCAAGATGCGACTTCAAATCAAACGGCTTGGGTATTACTGGCCCACCATGATACGGGATTGCGGAGAGCATGCAAAGAAATGTCAGATCTGCCAAATCCATGGTGATTTCATTCACAAGAATCCCAATCCGTTGCATCCTACGGTGGCGTCGTGGCCCTTCGAAGTCTGGGGCACCGACATTGTTAGCCCAATTGATCCTCCGTCATCCAAAGGCCACCGGTTCATACTGGCCGCGACAGACTACTTCTCTAGATGGGCTGAAGCTGTCCCGCTAAAAGAAGTCAAGACAAAAGATATTCTGACATTCTTCCAGCATAATATTCTATACCGCTTCGGTACACCAAGAAGAATCATTTCTGACAACGGGCCTTCTTTCAAGAGCTTCAATGTCTCAAGGTTCGCTACTCAGCACAAGATAGACTGGAGATATTCCTCCATCTATAATCCAAGAGCCAATGGGCTAGCAGAAGCCTTCAATAAGACTCTATGCAAGCTCCTGAGGAAAAATGCTTCAGCCAACAAGAGAGACTGGAATCTCAAACTTCACGAGGCGTTGTGGGCATATCGTACCACGCACCGTACTCCAACTCAGTCCACTCCATACTCATTGCTCTTCGGAGTGGAGGCGGTCCTCCCCCTCGAAGTCGAAGTTCCAAGCTTAAGAATGGCTGTTCAGCACGAGTTGACGGAGGAGGAAAACGTGCTCCTTCGACTTGAAGAGCTCGATGCCCTCGAAGAAAAGAGGCTCACGGTGCAGCAAAATCTGGAGCTATACCGAGCCCAAATGTCACGGGCCTATGACAAGATAACCCGTCTCCGCGCTTTCAAGAAAGGTGAATTGGTGTTGGTCCTCAAAAGACCGATCATTCTCAATCGACATGCCAAGGGAAAATTCGAGCCAAACTGGGATGGACCATAAGTCATCGAGAAAGTGTTCGACGGAGGATCCTACCAACTAAAAAGTGCCGAGGGAGAAAGGCCCATGCCACCCATCAATGGCCGATATTTTAAGAAATACTACACATGAATGCTCCAAGTCGCAGGCGAATTGAGCACATTAGCCCTACGGTCTGGATCATATATCCTACTAAACCGTATACAATCCACGGGCGTAAATGACCCCTATTTCTCCCAAATCCTGCCGGTGAGACTACTTTTAAAGTCCCACCAGCGGCAAAAAAAAAGGAAAGAAAAAAAAAAGAAAAAAAAAGAAAAAGAAAAAGAAAAAGGTATGTCCACAAGCAAAACGGGCACGAATGAAAACCCGAAAGGGCTCCGTGAGTAAAAACAGCAGGACTACCGGCGAGTTTGTGAAAACCCGAAAGGGCGCAAACTCATGAAAATAGATGAATACACTCGCAAAGTCCTCTCGACCTTGTGAGGAGAAAATCCCTGCGTGAGATCCTTACGACTCACAAAGGAGCAACACACTTAGGAATCCTCATGATTCCTAAGGAGAAAATACACCTGCGGGATCTTTATGACTCGTAGGGAGAAAATGCTTTTATGGGACCCTCACGGCCCATAAAATTGAAAAGCCTTAGGTGATAGGGACCCAAACCTGTCTCCTAAGCCATCATTCCCCAACGGGCAACGGCAAATGATGAGTCGCTCCTGGCATTTCGCTTCTGTGTTAGCGGTGCTGATGCCAACCAAAAACCCAAATCCCAAGTCCTCCCAAGGCAAATGATGAGTTGCTCCTGGCATTATTCCAGTGCAGCAATGCTGTTGCCAAACAAGATTCAAATTCCAAGTCCCCAACCCCAAAGTGGCGAATGATGAGTCGCTCCTGGTACCATATTCCAGTGTAGCGATGCAGACGCCAACCAAATTCCAAATCCCATACCTCAACGGTGAATGATGAGTCGCTCCTGGTACCACATTCCAGTCCAACGATGCAGACGCCAACAAAGCCCTGAAATTTTTTCGGCCCTACGGTCTGGATCATACATCCTGCAAAACCGTATACAATCCACGGGCGTAAAACAATCCCAACCTCTCCTAAGTCCTACCGGTGAGACCACATTCAAATTCCCAAAAAAAATCCTAAATCCTCCCGGGGCAAATGATGAGTTGCTCCTAGCATTATTCCAGTGCAGCAATGCAGATGCCAAACAAAAACCAAAATCCCAAAATCCCCAAAATGACAGATGATGATTCGCTCCTGGTACCATATTCCAGTATAGCGATGTTGATGTCAACCTAAATCAAAATCAACAAGTCAACTGTCACTCCGACACCGCAAAAAGCGGAGCAACTTAGAATCCAAGCTCGACACCGCAAGAAGCGGAGCAAGTCAAGTCTACCCCTGACACTGCAAGAAGCAGAGCAAGTCAAATCAAGTATCGACCGTCCAAGTCGCAAAAAGGGCAGCACCGACCGTCCACGTCGCTAAAAGGTCAGCACCGACCGTCCACGTCGCTAAAATGGCAGCACCGACCGTCCACGTCGCTAAAATGGCAGCACCGACCGTCCACGTCGCTAAAATGGCAGAACCGACCGTTCACGTCGCTAAAATCACCGACCGTCCACGTCGCTAAAAGGGCAGCACCGACCGTCCAAGTCGCAAAAAGGGCAAAACCGACCGTCCATGTCGCTAAAAGGGCAGCACCGACCGTCCACGTCGCTAAAAGGGCAGCACCGACCGTCCAAGTCGCAAAAAGGGCAGAACCGACCGTCCACGTCGCTAAAAGGGCAGCACCGACCGTCCAAGTCGCTAAAATGGCAGCACCGACCGTCCACGTCGCAAAAAGGGAAGAACCGACCGTCCAAGTCGCTAAAATGGCAGCACCGACCATCCAAGTCGCTAAAATGGCAGCACCGACCGTCCAAGTCGTAAAAAGGGCAGCACCGACCGTCCGAGTCGCAAAAAGGGCAGCGCAGGATTCCTACAAAGCGGGAACCAGATCACTCCGGGCCAGGGAAAACGTCTATCACGAACACTCCGTCTCGGAGACATGTCAAGCAACGACCGTCCATGTCGTAAAAAGGGCAGTGCCAGCTTCCCAAAAAAGCGGAAACCAAATCAAGTCGCCTCCACGTGAAAGAAGATCCATCAATTTCATGCACACGACACACATATGTGGTGTGCCTTTATTGATGGGGGGCAATTTGTTGGGGTAAAAATTTACACCCCGGTTGACCAAGTCAAAATCAAAGTCAACCCCAAGCCAAGTGGGCCCAAGCCCAGATCCAGTGGGCCCATGCCCGGGTCGAGCCAGAACATGAAGCGGCCGGCCTCCCCCCATGCTAAGATAAAAATTTTGTAATAAATAATTTTGTTGCATTTCTTTTAGTTTATTTTATGGATAAATGTAAGAAAAATAGGCATAAAGCCAAATTTTTGTAAAGCCCATGGCTTATGTGCAAAAAGAAATGGCACATGAGCCATAGGATAGGCAAAATGCCATTTTGTGAAGCCCAAGGGGCTATGTGTAAAGTGTATAGCCTATAAAGGCAAAGATAATGAAATATCTCAACAACTTTTTTCTCTCCAAAAAAAAGCTTCAGATCTGAGATCTTTCTTCCTTCTTCAAGGTTCCAAAATCTTCTTCTTTCTTTTGAATTAAATCAAGAGTTTTACTCTTTCTTTTTCAAAACTAAATAGTTTTCCACCACAAAACCCATTAAGGGGAACTCAGATCTTCCATCAGATCTCAAAAAGAAAAGATTTTTAAATCTCACATCTCTTTATCTCCAAGATCCGGCCAGCAAAGGAAGAAGAAGGACCCATTTTCTTAACCCAAAGCATATTAGGAGTTTAACTCCACCATATTTTCTCTTTAGAGAATTTCCAGGGCTAAAACCCCCCCTTTTTCCTCGCTGGTGCACTAGCGCTCGAGCGCAAAGCGCCCACGTGCCGACACGTGGCGCGCTTGCGCTCCAGCGCAATGCGCTCGAGCGCAAAGCGCCCACGTGCCGACACGTGGCGCGTTGCGCTCCAGCGCTCTGCGCTCGAGCGCAAAGCGCCCTCGTGCCGACACGTGGCGCGTTGCGCTCCAGCGCTCTGCGCTCGAGCGCAAAGCGCCCACGTGCCGACACGTGGCGCGTTGCGCTCCAGCGCTCTGCGCTCGAGCGCAAAGCGCCCACGTGCCGACACATGGCGTGCTTGCGCTCAAGCGCCCAGGCGCCGGCCCCACGCATCCTTTGGATGTCTTTTTCCCCCCCTTTTTTTTATATATATACATATGTATACAAATGTACACATACACATACTCCACGACACTGTCTCTGTTAGAAAAAAATTTCTAACAGGGCGCTGCCCCGCACCCCGCAAGAGGGTTGCTAGCCCCCTTGACCCCCAGCCCGCTATCCGGATAGCGGGACCCCCGTAAAAACTCTGCGTGGCTCCCGATATATTCAAACCCCCCTCCAAAACAACAACACACGTACACTGTACATTGAGTTCACATGACCAGTTTGACCCGTCAATCGGAGGTTCCCTCGCCCCAAAGGCGGGGGGTATTTAACTGCAGCTTAGTCCGCGGCTGCCGGAGATTCGGATCCCCACAATCATTAAACCCCGGCCTACCCTAGGCAGGGGGAATATGTAGTATGCCTGACAAGCACGCTTGTATTCCCATCTCAATGGGGTGATGAAAAATACCCTACAGCGGCTAAACCCTAGGTTATGCCGCAGTTCCGTGGCCATTTAGTTGATTTGGGCCCTCGTATTTCTTGAGGCTCCATAGAATAACCTGCATGATTTTCTGAATATTTTTAATCTGAAAAATTCCAACTTTCGAAAAATGGACATAAGCTTGGTAAAATTGGGTTTCGAAACTTCAATCGAACACTTTAACGTCGTCTAGACATTGCCTAATGCTCTAGCTTGGCTCTGATACCATAAAAGTGTGTCTCAACACCTCTACTAGGTTTCCACATGCATCAAGTATGCAATTTTAAAAAATCTAAAGGTCTAAGCTATACTAACCTAGAATCGAACTAGAGAATTAGGGTTTTAGTGTATGAAGGCAAGTTCTAATCTAAGTGAAGAAGGTTACAACCTTTGTAGACCAAATCTTTCACTTTAATAGCTCCAAGTAATAGTCCCTAAGCTCCAAGTAGTAGTCCCTAGAACTCTTCTTGGCTCCACTTGAAGAAAAGAATGAACTTGCTATGTAATCTTCGAAGCCGAAGATGATCCACCTTGAAGCCTCTCTAGGTCAAGCTAACACTTCACTAATTAAGGTATTAGTGAAGCAAACAACATAAACTAATGAGCTATATTAGTATAGGTTGATGAAGTAGAAGTTTTTCTCACTTTAGAAATATTTTCCTCTCACTTTTTCCAACTCAAGAAAAACCCTAGAATGAGCTCTTGAGGAAGAAGATGAACTTGGGTGAAGAATAAACTTGTGATGAGAGAGTGAACCATAGGCTCAAGATAAATATGAGATGAATAAATATCTAAGGTAAAAACAAAAGAGAGAGATGAGTCATGGCTTCTCAATGCTTCTATAAGCATCCAAGCCACGACTCATTTTCTCCTCTTTTAATTTTCTTTTAAAATAAATCATCACATAATATCTTTTGCCCTAAGTGTGAGTCTTATACACCCATGTTCCATATATCATCAACCATGATACAAAAACATTTTATATATAACATAAGAAGACAAACTTTAATGAGCAATATTAGTTAATATATATTTATATATCAAATATATTAATATATATCAAATTATTAAATTAACACTTGATTCAATAATCCGGTTATATCATATATAACTGACTAATATCATTTATATGTATATCATTTTATCAAATCAACACTTGATTCAATAACCCGGTTATATCACATATAACAGACAATATTCAATATTCAATATCAAATCAACACTTGATTCAATAATCCGGTCATATCATATATAACCGTCCAATATCAAATATATATACATATAACAAATCATTGAACCTGTAAGTCCATGCTACCTCTCCCGGTACTTACGGGCTTGCGGAAATGATGAAAAACAATTTTCTAGAGGCGGTAACATGGACTCAAAACGGATCTTTGTTAAACTATCTACCTAACTTCCTAACTAGGAGTTGTTAACTACTCGGTTAGGGTGTTATACCTTTCTTGAACTCCTTCGTCTTCAACTCGTGATGGTGTACGGATCGGCTTCACCCCGTCGTCTCCTTGCGCCGAAGATCGATCCACCCGAAAGCTTCTACCTTTGGCTTCTTCTTCGATCTTTGAAGAAACTAGTTCACTCGGTTTGCTAAACCTTGTGAACTAGAGTGAGCAGAGGATTGTGTTGGGATTTTTCTCTATGGTTCTTGCTTCTCAACACATGAGACAAGTGAACCATAGACTAGAGAGAGAGCAAGAGGAAGAGGGAGAGCTCAAGAGAATGAGAGAGCTCAAGCAAGAGAGAGAAAGCAAATGAGAGAATGAGAAAGACTTTTTCCCTCTTGGCTCTCATAATCCAATGCCATCATAACAAATAATAGCAATCAAGTATTATGTGATGGTTTAAGTCAAAATAGCCATATCATTTCATGCACTCATTTTGCACAAGATAAACAAGCAAGCAAAAGTCTTTGCCATGAAATGATAGCCATTGTCATGATGATGGTCAACTAGTCCAACCTAGTCAACCGGTCAACAAAGTCAACAAGTCAACAAAGTCAACCCCTCAACAACCATGTCACTATAATACTTAATTAATATTATTGTTAATTATATTTCATATTGTCATTAGGGTTTAGCAAAAAGTCAATAGTCAACGGTCAACAGCAACAACCCTAATGAGAATCCCCTGCCTCTGTCTCTCTGTCAACTGTGCATACACACCCGCATCCGCATTCCGAGGAACACGAATACATACGAGATAAAACCAATCCCAAAAAGTACACTAGGATCTGGCTTAAACCAAAGCCCGCTAGTGTTACTGTCCGGACACTGAACGTGCACAAGTGCACGGATGTGACCGAACCCTGTCGCAAAACCATGCGACCTGCCGCAAAACCATGCGATCTCTACTCTTTTGCCTAAAGGCGAATAGCTCTCTGTGTGGGACTCTAAAGACTCGACACTACGCTGGCAGTGGGTTTAACCACAGACCGCAAGCGGCACTAGCTGTGCGTAACGGCCCCCAGGTAGATGCCGACAAGAAGACTGACAAGGTGAAACCCATCTGAACTCCTACTGAGCCTGGATGTGACAGTCTCCGTATAGTCCGGTCTGTTCGTCTGATACATCGCATGGCGGGCCTAGGGGGCGGTAAACGTCAGTCCCCTAATAGCGGTACAAGTCGTGTCGAAGTGAAGCCCAGAACAACCTGAGATATCACTGGAAACCTACCAGTATATCTCGCTTGCCCTGGCCAGGGGCTACTCGTGTAATGGCTCTCCTAGACACAGCACGATGTCAACCCCCAATACCGGGAGAGACGAATCCTGTCTAACCGTCACTGCCTCCAAGTGCTTCGGGACTGCACCCAAAAACTACATGTTTGCACGAATCCTTTGAGCCGTGGTAGGGTAGTAATCAAAGTACAGTGGGAACACACTTGAGGCGAAGTGACAGTGTCAAGTCAGCGGACTAAGCTGTACTCATGTCACCTGGGAACTGATAACTGACGATAGGTATAGTACCAACCAACATTTCCCGACGAGTCCTGTCCAGTGTACTCGTAACCTAACGAGCACCCGCATACTATCTCAAGTACGACGTACTGACGGCTGTGGGATAGACCGTCTCCCATACTGGGATGAGAAGCGCATACACTAGTCTACTCCGGAGTATCGATGCCCTGTCTCGATAGTCCTGCGACTAGGGACCTGCATAAGGATGTGCTTATAGATTACCCAGCCCCCACGAGTGTGACTGCCATCACAACGCTGGTAATCAAGCAAAGATCCTAAGGGCTCCACTAATGTGTATAGGTGATATACTAAAATAAACACATGTACACATTGAAGTAGAAACAAACCGATTAGCATACTACTGTATTGAGCAAGCTTGTCAATACAAGGTGAATATCCCAAGCTTCCATTAAGTAATATACATACTAGTATGATACAGTAATTGCCTCTAGGGCATATACACTAACAATCTCCCACTTGCACTAAGGCCATGTACTGGCGTATCGAAAACCTATCATCTCGATCAGCCGCTCGAACTGAGTCTGGGGTAAGGCCTTCGTGAATGGATCAGCAGTGTTATCTTCCGTATTTACTCTCCGAACCTCGATCTCCTGGCGACCCACGATCTCCCTAATCAGGTGATACCGCCTTAAGATGTGTCTGGATTTCTGATGGGACCTGGGTTCCTTCACTAAAGCTATAGCCCCGCTGTTGTCGCAATACAACGGTATTGGATCAACAATGGACGGAACCACCTGAAGTTCAGTTAAGAACTTCCTTATCCAGACGGCTTCTTTTGCGGCATCTGCAGCAGCGATATATTCCGCTTCCATCGTCGAGTCAGCAACGGTTTCCTGTTTGGAACTCTTCCAACACACCACCCCTCCATTGAGGGTAAAGACATAACCCGACATGGACTTGGAATCATCCTTGTCACTCTGGAAGCTGGAGTCAGCAAAGGCCTCGATCTGGAGGTCTTTTCCGCCATACACCAAGAACATCTCCTTAGTCCTTCTCAGGTACTTGAGAATGTTCTTTACCGCTATCCAGTGTTTCTCACCAGGGTTTGACTGATACCGGCTTACCACACTCAGTGCATAAGCTACATCTGGTCTGGTACACAACATCGCATACATTATAGAGCCTACCGCAGAAGCGTAGGGTATAATAAACATGCGATCCCTTTCCAAATCAGTCTTGGGAGACATCTCTTTGGAGAGGGTGATCACGTGACAAGCCGGTAGATTACCGCGCTTGGAATCTTCCATACTGAATCTTTTCAGTATGGTGTCGATGTACCTGGACTGTGAGAGTCCCAGTATCCTCTTGGATCTGTCACGATAGATCCGGATCCCCAGAATGTAAGAGGCATCACCCAGGTCTTTCATGGAGAACCTGTGTGACAAGAACCCTTTGACAGATTGTAGCATAGGAATGTCATTTCCTATTAAGAGAATGTCATCCATGTATAAAACGAGGAATACTACAGTTCTCGCTACAAATCTACTATAGATGCTTGGTTCATCTGGATTTTTGATCAAGCCAAATTCCTTGACCGTCTCATCAAAACAGATGTTCCAACTCCGCGATGCCTGCTTTAGTCCGTAGATGGACTTAAGCAACTTGCACACCTTTCCGTTGCTGCCACTCTGAATGAAACCCTCTGGCTGGTCCATATAAACACACTCCTCTAAATTTCCATTTAGAAAAGCGGTCTTTACGTCCATCTGCCAAATCTTATAATCGTGGAAGGCAGCAATGGAAAGAAGGATCCGAATGGATTTCAGCATAGCTACTGGAGAAAAGGTCTCGTCATAGTCCAAACCAGGTCTTTGACGAAAACCCTTTGCAACCAGTCTAGCTTTATAGGTCTCAACCTGTCCATCTACACCAATCTTCCTTTTAAAGATCCACTTGCATCCTACGGGTTTTACCCCATCTGGAGCAACGTCCAACGTCCATACTTTGTTGGTGTACATGGACTCCATTTCGGTCCGCATTGCATCCAGCCATTTTACCGAGTCAACGCTCTGAATGGCCTGCTGGAAGCTAGTCGGCTCATCATAATCTATGATGCAATCCTCTCTATCCCCGTCTATAAGAAAACCGTAGTATCTCTCGGGCGGATAAGACTGCCTACTACTCCTGCGGAGCGGCGTAGGAATTTCATGATCTTTCGAACCCTCTGGTTCTTCTAAGCTTTCAGTAATAGCTCGTGGTTCTGGAATTTCTTCAAGTTCTATTGCGCCCCCACTTATCTGATTTTCCAAAAACTCAGTTTCCAAGAAGTGGGCATGACGAGAAACATAAATCTTTTGTTCCTCTTCGCAATAGAAGAAATATCCCTTGGAGTTCTTTGGATATCCCACAAACTTGCACTGTACTGAGCGTGCCTCGAGCTTGTCCGCATGCTGCTTTTTGACAAAAGCTGAACATCCCCATGTCTTAATGTGATTAAGATAGGGTCTCTTCCCACACCACATCTGATATGGTGTGGTAGGCACAGTCTTAGTTGGAACTCGGTTCAAAAGATATGCAGCTGATTCTAGTGCATATCCCCAGAATGATCGCGGTAACTCAGCGTTACTCATCATGGACCGTACCATATCCAATAGGGTTCGGTTCCGTCTCTCCGATACACCGTTATATTGCGGAGTGTATGGAGGAGTAAGCTGAGAGAGAATTCCATTCTCTTTTAAGTAATCCAGGAACTCGGCACTTAAGTATTCACCACCTCGATCAGATCTTAGTGTCTTGATACTTTTGCCGGTTTGTTTTTCTACTTCATTCTTATATTCCTGGAATTTTCCAAAGGCTTCGGATTTATGTTTCATTAAGAAGACATAACCGTACCTTGAAAAGTCATCCGTAAAAGTAATGAAGTAAGAATAACCGCTTCGCGCATGTGTAGACATTGGACCGCACACGTCGCTGTGTACGAGTCCCAAGAGCTCGCTCGCTCTTACTCCGTGTCCAGTGAACGAAGACTTTGTCATCTTTCCTTTGAGACAGGATTGACAAGTGGCATACGATTGATATTCGAACGGATCCAAATATCCTTCTGTATGTAACTTCGTCAACCTTCTCTCATTGATGTGACCCAGTCTACAATGCCATAAGAAAGTCTGATTTATTTCTGGAGACTTTCTTTTGTGTGTATTCAGGACATTGAAAATCTGTGGTTGGTTTAATACGTATATACCATTGCTTAATGTACCTGACCCTATCAGAACTTGATTAAGGTGAATGTTTACAACATTACTTACAAACGCAAATTCATAACCTTCTTTAGAAATCAAAGATACAGAAATGATATTACAAGTTGAGTTGGGTACAAAAAAGCAATTACGTAAAACCAAAACATGTCCATCTGACATTCCCAGGTGATAGTCCCCCACGGCCTTAGCATCCATGCTAGCTCCGTTTGCAACTTTGAGGGTCATGTCACCTGCCTTCAAAACCCTACGGTTTCTCAACGCCTGCAAAGAATTACAGATATGAGATCCTGATCCAATATCCAATACCCAGGAAGTAGAGTTTATTGATAGACAGTTTTCAATAACATACACACCTGAAGCTGAAGCCGCAACTTGCTTCAGATCCTGTGTTCTGGCTTTCCAAGCCCTGCAATCTTTCTTCCAGTGCCCACTCTTATGAGAGAAAAAGCACTCTTCCTTTCCTATAAGCTTCCCCGCTTTCTTTGTTGCTTTTGCCTTTCCCTTCGTATCCACTTTACTAACACCGCCCCTTGGTTTTGCGGGGGTTTTCTTCTTCTTTCCCTTGGCTTTCGCCATGGACCTAGAAGAGGAAGATCCTCCTACAAACAAAGTGGATGTTTCCCTACCTTTCTGTAAGGTGCCCTCTGCACTCCTCAGCATGTTGAGGAGCTCTGAAAGTTCAACTTCCTTTTCTTGCAAGTTGAAATTCAGGATGAACTGGGCGTAAGTGGAAGGAAGGGACTGAAGAATCAAGTCCGTATGGAGCTCATTCTCCAACGTGGTCCCAAGGTCCGCGAGCTCCTCTATGAAGCCAATCATCTTAAGCACGTGTTCCGCTACCGATGATCCGACAGCCAACTTTGCCGAAAATAACTTCTTCGACACTTCGTATCTTGTGATACGAGATTGCTTTCCATACAGTTCTTTTGTATGGAGAAATATGGATTCGAGGTCCATATTCTCGTGCCTCCTCTGATGTTCGTTGTCCATAGAGGCAAGTACGAAGCACTTAGCCTTCGCGCAATCGATTTCCCAGGTCTTACGGATTTCCCTATCCGCGACGCTAGTTTTGGGACCTGGGACAGGGAGAGCTTTGGTGGTAAGGAGATACCCCAACTTGTCATAAGTGATTGCCATTTTGACATTCCTGAGCCAATCTTTGTAGTTTGGCCCTGTCAGTATGTTTTTATCTAGTAATAACTTAAGTCCGGTCATGATGTTTGATCGCTGCAATTAGGAGAGAGAGAAGAAACACTTTAGCATGATGCTCTTGCAAGTTTAGAGTGGTTTTTAATTTGTCTAAACAGGATGGCTCCCACTGTCTCTCGAATCCCTCCTCAAACCAAAAAGGAAGAATTAGTCAGGATCAATCTCACCGTACAATTCTTGCTTAACCGTTCGGCCAGGCTGGTGTCGGTACTTCGAGGGAGGTTTTCCAACGCTTTCGCGAAGTTCCTTAATTAAATAACCTCTTTTCCCTGTAGGCGTAGCCCCGCTAACACCTTTCTAGACACCTACTTGGTTTATAGCATTGATCGTTAAGTGAGAAATTTCCCGAGGAGTAGCATATACTTACAGTAGGATCGGGATCCAAATATCATTGCGTGACAAAACTGAAGGAATCCTACCAGAATCATCACACTCCAAGTGGTATGCAACGTTAGCAAGTTTCAATTCTTTTGAAACTCCCGATGTGGATTTTTGCCCCATGCTCTTATGACCTTGACTTTGGCCAACAAATCATAAGTCGCATGTCAAGTTCTACCCGTCATTCTCCAGGTTAATTTGAGCCCACCCGCACATACCCTTGACTTTGGCCAACAAGGTAGAACGACTGCCCCAAACCAACACATCTATCTATGCTGCACATGAATACCCAATAGCTACTAATCACTATGCCTTGACTTTGGCCAACAAACATAGCTTGAATACTATTGACCATCCATGTGAAACGACGGAGGGCTACGAATGGTTTTGGCGAAACCGTGAACGTAGTGAACTTGATATAATCGATGGAACGAGATAGCTTTTAAAAGGAGTGGCTCAAACTCCGCATTTAAAAGTTGGTTTTTGAAAAGAACCGAGTGGTTTTTGAAAGTGTTCCAACGACTTTTACTTGGTTTATTTTCTTGCATTAGTTCTTTTAATACGTCCCATCATTTAATCCTACCATTGCAGAAAACAACCAAAATATGACGTACGCTTATGCCATTCGCATTCGCCACGGGGCCCCATCATTACCCGTTAGGTTACTTAACTAACGACAGAGCGGGAGCTGGGCTAGCACGGCTGAAAAACATAAGCAACGCCTAAATAATATCATATATAGATATATTGCAATGATAGCCATTTCAGATCACAGATGAACACATTGGATATACTAGGAATCCGCAATTCGTACGAGCCTGTAACGAAAAGCGGATTACATGGTCGCGGTGAATAGCCAATACCCCACCCAAGACCCCTACGGGTGCGGCAAACTACCCGCCAAATATTCGAAGCGGAGCAACCTCCCTCAACGACGTGAGTAGGCCACTCGGCACTTCGAGATATCCGGTAGTTTGTGCACCCCACCATGGGTCTATCCTAGGAGCAGAAACAGTAAAAAGAAATTATACAATGACGGCTACAACCCCGACCCGGTTGTGTGGCCATACAAATAATATTACATCAATTTACATATTTACATGAATTGAAAGAAAAGAAAACTTTCATCTCACAACCCCCGGCTATTCACCCGCGACAATCCAATGAATTCATATACACATACCATCAACATTACAGATCACAGATTTGTATAATCCCCACTAATCGACATATAGCGATTAGCAGACGTTCAGTACAAATATCACATCACAGATATAAACCCGTTAGCATTAGTCTTTAGAAGTTCGATAAAAATACGGTTTTTCAAGCCCTAAAAACAAATTTTGCTTTTTGGAAAACCTGGGCTGAAAAGACATATTGTAAAAATCCCAAAACACCCCTGTGAACAAACTGCAACAAAAATTCCCCACGGCCGAGTCAACTCGGCCGCGGAACCGCGGCGAGAGCACGCTCCCGCCGCGTTTCCGCGGCGCTTTGATCAGATCAGTGAACCAATTTTTTGCAGTTTGTTCTAAAAACCCTAAGACGAATTTTAAGGCATGATTTATCATTTTTGGAACAGAGGAAAAATTCGACAGAAAGTTGATAATCCAGGTGTTTTTCGCGACTTTTTTTCCGATCGAACTTCTACTTACATTGCTAACATGTTAGATAGTGTTTAACCTGGCTCTGATACCACTGTAAGTCCATGCTACCTCTCCCGGTACTTACGGGCTTGCGGAAATGATGAAAAACAATTTTCTAGAGGCGGTAACATGGACTCAAAACGGATCTTTGTTAAACTATCTACCTAACATCCTAACTAGGAGTTGTTAACTACTCGGTTAGGGGGTTATACCTTTCTTGAACTCCTTCGTCTTCAACTCGTGATGGTGTACGGATCGGCTTCACCCCGTCGTCTCCTTGCGCCGAAAATCGATCCACCCGAAAGCTTCTACCTTTGGCTTCTTCTTCGATCTTTGAAGAAACTAGTTCACTCGGTTTGCTAAACCTTGTGAACTAGAGTGAGCAGAGGATTATGTTGGGATTTTTCTCTATGGTTCTTGCTTCTCAACACATGAGACAAGTGAACCATAGACTAGAGAGAGAGCAAGAGGAAGAGGGAGAGCTCAAGAGAATGAGAGAGCTCAAGCAAGAGAGAGAAAGCAAATGAGAGAATGAGAAAGACTTTTCCCTCTTGGCTCTCATAATCCAAAGCCATCATAACAAATAATAGCAATCAAGTATTATGTGATGGTTTAAGTCAAAATAGCCATATCATTTCATGCACTCATTTTGCACAAGATAAACAAGCAAGCAAAAGTCTTTGCCATGAAATGATAGCCATTGTCATGATGATGGTCAACTAGTCCAACCTAGTCAACCGGTCAACAAAGTCAACAAGTCAACAAAGTCAACCCCTCAACAACCATGTCACTATAATACTTAATTAATATTATTGTTAATTATATTTCATATTCTCATTAGGGTTTAGCAAAAAGTCAATAGTCAACAGTCAACAGCCAACAACCCTAATGAGAATCCCCTGCCTCTGTCTCTCGGTCAACTGTGCATACACACCCGCATCCGCATTCCGAGGAACATGAATACATACGAGATAAAACCAATCCCAAAACGTATACTAGGATCTGGCTTAAACCAAAGTCTGCTAGTGTTAACTGTCCGGACACTGAACGCGCACAAGTGAACGGATGTGACCGAACCCTGTCGCAAAACCATGCGACCTGCCGCAAAACCATGCGATCTCTACTCTTTTGCCTAAAGGAGAATAGCTCTCTGTGTGGGACTCTAAAGACTCGACACTACGCTGGCAGTGGGTTTAACCACAGACCGCAAGCGGCACTAGCTGTGCGTAACGGCCCCCAGGTAGATGCCGACAAGAAGACTGACAAGGTGAAACCCATCTGAACTCCTACTGAGCCTGGATGTGACAGTCTCCATACAGTCCGGTCTGTTCGTCTGATACATCGCATGGCGGGCCTAGGGGGCGGTAAACGTCAGTCCCCTAATAGTGGTACAAGTCGTGTCGAAGTGAAGCCCAGAACAACCTGAGATATCACTGGAAACCTACCAGTATATCTCGCTTGCCATGGCCAGGGACTACTCGTGTAATGGCTCTCCTAGACACAGCGCGATGTCAACCCCCAATACCGGGAGAGACGAATCCTATCTAACCGTCACTGCCTTCAAGTGCTTCGGGACTGCACCCAAAAAATACCTGTTTGCATGACTCCTTTGAGCCGTGGTAGGGTAGTAATCATAGTACAGTGGGAACACACTCGAGGCGAAGTGACAGTGTCAAGTCAGCGGACTAAGCTGTACTCATGTCACCTGGGAACTGATAACCGACGATAGGTATAGTACCAACCAACAGTTCCCGACGAGTCCTGTCCAGTGTACTCGTAACCTAACGAGCACCCACATACTATCTCAAGGACGACGTACTGACAGCTGTGGGACAGACTGTCTCCCACACTAGGATGAGAAGCGCATACGCTAGTCTACTCCGGAGTATCGATGCCTTGTCTCGATAGTCCTGCGACTAGGGACCTGCATAAGGATGTGCTTATAGATTACCCAGCCCCCACGAGTGTGACTGCCATCACAACGCTGGTAATCAAGCAATGATCCTAAGGGCTCCACTAATGTGTATAGGTGATATACTAAAATAAACACATGTACACATTGAAGTAGAAACAAACCAAGTAGCATACTAATATATTGAGCAAGATTGTCAATACAAGGTGAATATCCCAAGCTTCCATTAAGTAATATACATACTAGTATGATACAGTAATTGCCTCTAGAGCATATACACTAACAGAACCAACACTTGATTCAATAATCCGGTTATATCATATATAACCTAACCGATATCATATATCGTGAGATTAGAATACAGTATTACATACTCGTATTTAATCAAGCTCACGCACATATCACCATATGTGCCCTACTTCGTTTTGCTTAAGCTAGGAAACCTCTGTGTGGGACTCTAAAGATTTGTCAATATGCCAGCAGTAGGTAATGATCACATCAGTCACCCACAAGCCGTCAGCGGTACTAGCTGGACGTAACGGCTATCCAGGTATTGAATGAATAGAAGATCAACTAGCAAGCTTGTCCAAACTCCCGCAAAGCCTATAAGCAACACTTACCGTACAGTCCGATCTCTTCGTCTGATATGTCGCATATCGAGTCTAGGGGTGGAATCGTCAGACCCAGTAACTTGATAAGTCATACCGATGTGTGGCTTATAACCTTTCGAAAAACTACTGATAACACATACCAATAAATCTCATCATGCCTGGCCAGGGACTTGTAGTTATAGCCAATCGAGCATAGCACATCATCAACTCCCTATACCGGGAGTGACGAAACCCCTCATATCGCTCACTGCCTCCATATGACTCGGGACTGTACCCAAAATCCACCTATTTTCATGACTCCTTTGAGCTGTGGTAGGGAGGAAATAAAAGCACAGTGGGAACCACACAAGACACTATGACAATCTCAGGTCTACAGCCTAACTTGTACAAGTGTCACCAAAGAACTGCTGTCTGACGATAGGTATGGTATCATCTATGAGTTCTCAGCGAGTCCTGTTCGGTGTACCCATTCTCTAATGAGCACTTGTGTACAATCTTTGATGTCAAACACCAATGGTTGTGGGATCAACCATCACCCCATACAGGGTCAAGAAACGTACACACTAGTCTACACTGGAATATCGATGCCCTGTCTCGATACTCCCTCGACTAGGAACGGTTAAAGGATGTACTTGCGGACTACACAAGCCCCACTAGTATGATCTGTATCATATTCCTGGTAGTCAAGCCAATATCCTAAGAGCTTTATCAACATGTATTAGAGAGATAGTATAATAATATAAGTGTACATATTAAAATAAAGAGCAACCAGATAGCATACTATCATGTCGAGCAAGAAAGTCCTCAATATATATGTCCAAGCATCCACTATATTATACAATAGTGGCCTCTAGGGAATACATATTCCTAACACATGGTGTACGAAAACATAATCTAGTGCACTATGGTGCACGAAAACGAACATCGAGTATCAAAAATCAAAATCAACAGTATACAACATGCACCAAATCAAAATCAAGTATACCGCGGTATATGAAATCATAAACGTGTGCAACTGCGTGCACAAAACCCATATCAATGCACTGAAAGCGCACGTAAACTACACCGAATGCATAAGTCAAAATCAAGTGCATACTATATGCACGAAATCAAAATCAAGTATCTCGGAGTGCATAAAATCAAAATCGAGTGCAATGGGTATGCACGAAAACGAAAATAATTTCAACTGATATATAAAAAAACGAATCAAGTGCAACTATGGAGCACATAGGAAATATCTGTCAAGTGCAGCTATAGTGCACGAAAATATCAATCATGAAACTAAATCATTAAAACTCTTAAGCCTAAAACAATAAGAGTGTGATACTCGGATCACTAAACAAAAATCAAAACAAATGACATTGAGTTACACCTCCTTCAATGTCAAAAGGTTCTGGTGCACCCAAGGCTGGCAGAGCAAGAATATCTACTTACCTCCTGCCCACGGTCTGGCTTCCTTTGCTCTTAGGTCCTCGTTTCTCTCTGTGGATCACCATTTGCACGACTCTTCGGCTCGAAAGCCCGTTAGGGAGTAGCGACGGAAACAGTCCCGTTCAGACACTTCCCTGAACATCCCATAGCCAATTTACATGGCCACTCATAATGTAGCACGTCAATGATGGCGGCTTATGGCCCTCTGAGTGCATGCCATACAACCGATCCTCGGTCTAAATCCTCACTACTGAGTACTACGGAAAGTACCTACCATGGCCTCTCCGAATATCATCTCTGCCGAATAGTCCGGAAGTTGCCACTCTTTACTTAATCTGTTTCTCGTTCCGGGACAGCTGCTTTCTTATCATGACCTTCCTATGGAATTATGGTCGTATCCAATGCCCTTACGTACGTATCAAGACTCTGATATCAACGGGGAGTAACAACAACTCGTTAAGATCTCGCACGATCCTCTGGTTCCACCTTTCTTCATTATCGTCCGCTTCGAAATCATACCTTGCCGGCTACGTACTGCAATTCATTCTCGACTACAGTCAATCCGAAGTCTCTCACAACAACTCGAAGCTACGAATTCGTTATCTTCAACCCTCTGTGGAAGGCAGCTGGAAAATTACATCCTCTGGAACTCATCCAAGTCATCAGAGGAATACACTTCGTTCGTCCTTTCTCGATCAACTCACAACACGTCTGGGTGAGGCCCTTCTGACTGAAGCTAACCATCTTACAGATCTCGCATCGGAGCATCCAACAAACAAAATGTTCTCTCTTGATCGATTCACTCCAGGTCTGAGCAAGATCCTTCAAACTGGAATTATTCAACTTAACTGAACCTGCGTTGGGGCGTCCAACCCAACGAAATATCCTAGTCACTCTATTCAAGATGGACTAGAGATCTAATGTCGCATCCCTGTGTGTAAGCTCATGTGGCTTCAACTTATAAACTCTAGAGGCGACATCCCGTCAATCTCAGCAACAGTTGGGCTATCTGTCTGCACGGTAGACAACATCGCGATCACTGGGGTAAGCTGTATGTCATAGTCCTCTCAATCTGGCTAGCTTCAAGCAATAGCCCGATCATCTTGTGCATATCCCGAACGCTCGTGTCAAATGAGAAATCCTAGTAAAACAATAAATCAAGGCGTCCGTACGTCACCGGAATATATCCTGGTCAGTCCTTGTCCCAGACGAGCTCGCTCTGACCGTATCTCTAGCCGCAGCCTCTCTCTACTTATGCAGCCAAGGTAACAGAAACTATAGGGTTCCTTAACACCCTCACTAGGTTTTCTAAGGCATATAGCATGTAATTTTAAAAAATCTAGAGCACTAGGAAACCCTAAACCAAGGATCTGACTAGAGAATTAGGGTTTAACTAAGCAAGTAAACAACTTTACTCTAACTGAACAAGGAATACAACCTTTGTAGACCAGTCCTTCACTTCAAAAGCTCCGTGTAGTAGTCATTTCGCTCCAAGTAGTGGTCTCCCGGACTCTCGTTAGGCTCCACTAGGAGAAACGAACAAGCTTGCTTGAAGAACTTCGAGGCCAAAGATGATCTACGTCGAGGAATCTCCAACTCAAGCTACCTCTTCACTTATTGATAATTAGTGAAGCAAAAAACCTATACTAAATGGCTAGCCTAGTGTAGATTGATGAAGTAGGAATTTTTCTCACTTTTGAATAATTTTTCTCACTCTTAAATAATTTTTCTCACTCTCTTTCTTCACCTCAAGAAAACCTAGAGAGCAAACTAGAGATGAAGAAGATAAAGTCAAGAATAGAATGGGAACCATGGGTGAGAAAATATCATATATAACTCATGTAGAGACTTAACCATGGCTAAAGATAATGGTTGGGTTAATAAATATCTAAATTAAAACAAAAATTAGTGGACCAAGTCAATGGTTTCCACAAGCTTCTCCAACCTTCATAAGCCATGACAATTTCCACTTAATTTTGTTTATACTTTAAATAATTAATTACCCAAATTATCTATGGTATAGTATGAGTCTCATACACCCATGTATAATGTATCATCAAGTATGACACAAAAAACTAATACATTAATATATATCACATATATATTAAATGTACAATGAGAAAAGAAATTCTCAAGTGAGCTAATATTAGTTAATATATATTAATGCATCAAATATATAATTATATATTAAATTATTAAATCAACACTTGATTTAATAATCCGGCTATTGTAAGGTTCCTATCAACGACAGCAAAGTTTCGGGAGGCATCGTCCATACCATTTTCAAAATCTTTCCATTCTTAAGAACCCTAAACTAGAATCTTTATCTAGAGAATCATACGAAACAAATTGTCAACTACTTTACAACTAAGTGAACTAGGAATACAACCTTTATAAGCCGATCATTCACTTCAATAGCTCCGTGTAGTAGTCCCTTTGCTCCAAGTAGTGATCTTCCGGACTCTAGCATGGCTTCACAAGAAGAAAGGAACAAACATGCTTGAAGTCATCGAGGCCGAAGATGATCTACGTCGAGAAGACACTAACCCAAGTTACTACTTCACTAATGAGAAATTAGTGAAGCTAACACCCTATACTAAAGTGCTAATCTAGTAGAGGACGATGAGTAGGATTTTTGCTCACTTTAGAATTAATTTTCTCACTAATTTTAAGCTCACTCTCAAAACCTAGTGAGCTCTCTCTTGAGCTTGAGGAAGAAGAAGATGATAATAGATGAGAGAGTGAATGGTAACCATGGGTGAGAAAATATCTAATATGAATCATGTAGAGACTTAACCATGAGTTTAGATAATGGTTGGGTTAACAAATATCTAGTATAAGACAAAACTATTGGACTAAGTCAATGGATCTCAAAGCTTCATGAAGCTTCATGCCATGTGACAAATTTCCAACTAATAATTGAATTACAATAAATAACCCTACATTATCTTTATCATGGTGTAAGTCTCATACACCCATGTTGCATGTATCATCAACCATGACACATTAAATAAAACACAACTAATATATATCATATATATATTAAGTGTGCACATGTAAGAAAAATAAATGCTTAAGTGAGATAATATTAGTTAATGTAAACTAGTATATCACATATATAATTATACACTAAATTAACAAATAAACACTTGATTTAATAATCCGGCTATATCACATATAACCGACTAATATTATATGTATCAACTTATCGAATCAACTCTTGATTCAATAACCCGGCTATATCACATATAACCGACCGATACGAATAAATCGTGATAATAGAATACGGTATTACATACTCGTATTATTCTCGGTCCCACACATATCACATATGTGTTCCTACTACATTTTGCCTGAGCCAGTGAAACCTCTGTGTAGGACTCTAAAGACTCGTCAATACGCCGGCAGCAGGTGATAATCACATCAAGCACCCACAAGCCGTCAGCGGTACTAGCTGGACGTAACGGCTACCCAGGTATTGAGCGATCAGAAGATCAACAAGCAAGCCCGCTCTAGCTCCAGTAAAGCCTGTCAGTAACACTACCGTACCGTCCAGTCTTTTCGTCTAAGATGTCGCATATCAAGTTTAGGGGTGGTAAACTTCAGACCCTAATAACTCGATATGTCATGTCGATACGAGGCTCATAACGGGTCGAGAAACTACTGATAACACTTACCAGTTAATCTCTAAATCAGCCCTGGCCAGGGACTTCTAGTTATAGCCAATCGAACACAGCATGACATCTACCCCCAATACCGGGAGAGACGAAATCCCCTCCTATCGCTCACTCCTCCATGTGACTGGGGATTGTACCCAAAAACCACTGTTTTGCACGTCCTCTTGAACGTGGTAAGGTGGAAATCAAAGCACAGTGGGAATCATACAAGACTCTATGACGATCTCGGGTCTACAGACTAACATGTACCAGTGTCACCAGAGAACTGCTATCTGACGTCAGGTATAATACTATCAAGGAGTTCTCGGCGAGTCCGTCCAGTGTACCCAGTCTCCACTGAGCACCCGTATATCATCTCTGATGTCAAACACCAATGGATATGGGATCATCCATCGCCCATCTCATGGGTCGAGAAGTGTATACGCTAATCTACTCTCGTATATCGATGCCCTCTCTCGATACATCCACGACTAGGAACATTAAAGGATGAACTTATGGACTACCATGGCCCCGCTAGTATGATCTGTATCATAATCCTGGTTGGCAAGTACACATCCTAAAGGCTTTACCAACATGTAACCATGAGACAGTATCAAGAGAAAAGTATACATGTTAAGATAAAAAGCAACCAGATAACATACTATCATGTCGAGCAAGAAAGTCCTCTCTCTATATGTCCAAGCATCCATTATAATATACATCATATGTACAATAATGGCCTTTAGGGTATACATACAACTGACAATCTCCCACTTGCACTAGGGCTAGCTGTTGTAGTATCGCATACCCAACATCCTGAAGAGTCTCTCGAACTGTATCTGGGGAATGGCCTTCGTGAGTGGATCCGCTGTGTTGTTCTTCGTGTCAACTCTCCTGACCTCGATCTCTCAGCGATCAACTATCTCCCGGATTAGGTGATACCGACTCAGAATATGCCTGGATCGCTGATGGGGCCTGGGTTCCTTGGCTAAAGCCACTGCTCTATTGTTATCACAGTTCAAAGGTATTGGATACTCAATGGATAGAACCACTCCAAGTTCAGTTATGAACTTCTTCATCCAGACAGCCTCTTTGGCAGCATCGTTGGCAGCGATGTATTTAGCCTCCATCTTCGAGTCTGCCACGGTTTCTTGCTTAGAAATCTTCCAACAAACAGCCCCTCCATTTAGGGTAAAGACAAATCCCGAGTGTGACTTAGAGTCGTCCTTATCACTTTGTAAGCTCGAATCGGTAAAGGACTCCACCTGGAGTTGTCCGTTACCATACACCAAGAACATCTCCTTAGTCCTTCTCAAGTACTTGAGAATGCTCTTCATAGCTGTCCAGTGACTCTCTCCTGAATCTTCTTGATACCTACTCACTAAACTTAATGAATATGCTACATCGGGTCTCGTACATAGCATCGTGTACATGATAGAGCCTACTGCCGAAGCATAGGGTATCCCTTGCATGCGAGCTCTCTCCAAATCGGTCTCGGGAGACATCTTTTTGGAGAGAGTGGGTCCTGAGATCGTGGGTAAAAACCCAAGTTTGGATTCTTCCATACTAAACCTCTTCAGTATGGTGTCAATGTACCTGGATTGGGACAATCCCAGTATCCTTTTAGATCTATCTCTATAGATCTTAATCCCTAAGATGTAGGAGGCATCACCTAGATCTTTCATTGAGAATCTTTGTGATAAGAAGAGCTTGACCTAGTGCAGCATAGGAATGTCATTTCCTATCAAGAGTATGTCATCCACGCACAATACGAGGAAGACAACCTTACTCTCTACCACCTTCTTGTATATACAAGGTTCATCTACGTTTTTGACGAAGTCAAACTCTTTGACAACGACATCAAAACAGATGTTCCAACTCCGCGATGCCTACTTTAACCCATAGAAGGATTTAAGCAGCTTGCACACCTTTTCGCTGCTCCCACTGTCTACGAAGCCTTCTGGCTGAGTCATGTACACGCTCTCCTCTAAATCACCATTTAGAAAGGCGTTCTTAACATCCATTTGCTATATTTCATAGTCATGGTATGCAGCAATGGCAAGTAGGATCCGGATGGACTTAAGCATAGCCACTGGAGAAAAGGTTTCGTTATAATCCACACCTGGTCGTTGACGAAAACCCTTTGCAACAAGTATAGCTTTGAAAGTCTCAACTTTTCCATCTACACCAAGTTTCTTCTTTAAGATCTATTTGCTCCCGATGGGTTTTACCCCTTCAGGAGAAACTTCCAAATTCCATAGTTTGTTGTGTGTACATGGATTCCATCTCAGATCGCATTGCATCTAGACACTTCACTGAGTCTCCACTCATGATAGCCTGCTCGAAGCTAGTTGGGTCATCATCCTCCATAATGCAATCCTCGCTTCCACCATCAATGAGAAAACTGTAGTATCTCTCAGGTGGATGAGGAACCCTGCTAGATCGGCGGAGAGGCTGAGGTTCGTTGGGAACTACCGAATCCTCTGGTTCCACCAAATCATCTGTCATAGTTTGTATAGTTGGAAAACCTCCTTGCCATTAATTTCTTTCATAAGAAAACCCTTTTCTAAAAAGGTGGCATGTCGAGAAACAAACACCTTTTGTTCCTCGGAATGGTAGAAGATATACCCTCGCGAATGTTTGGGATATCCTATAAATTTACACAGAACTGATCTTGCCTCGAGCTTATCCGGATTTTGTGTTTTCACATAGGCCGGACAACCCCATATCTGAATAAAATTAAGATATGGCCTCTTCCCATTCCATATCTCATATGGAGTGGTAGGCACTGATTTGGTAGGAACTCGATTCAATAGATATGCTGCTGTCTCAAGCGCATACCCCCAAAAGAAAATAGGTAACTCAGCGATGCTCATCATAGAGCGCACCATATCTAATAGGGTGTGATTCCTCCGTTCCGATACACCGTTGTGCTGTGGTGTATACGGAGGAGTAAGCTGAGAGAGAATCTCATTCTCTTTTAGAAAGTCCAAAAACTCCGTGCTCAAGTATTCACCTCCTCGATCAGATCGTAGAATTTTAATACTTTTACCCGTTTGGTTCTCGACTTCAGATTTATATTCCTTGAATTTTTCAAATGCTTCAGACTTGTGTTTCATCAGGAACACATGTCCGTATCTTGAGAGATCGTCAGTGAATGTAATGAAGTATGAAGAATCATTCCTGACATGTGCAGACACAGGACCACATACATCACTATGTATCAGTCCCAAGAGCTCACTAACTCTTTCTCTGTATCCTGTAAACGGAGTTTTGGTCATCTTGCCTTTGAAACATGACTGGCAAGTGTCATAAGATAAAAATTTGAACGAATTCAAATATCCATCCTTATATAACTTAGCTAGTCGTGTCGCATTGATATGACCTAGTCTACAATGCCATAAGAAGAATTCGTTCATTTATGAACTCTTCCTCTTGTGTGTGTCTTGTACATTAAGAACTATGGTTTGATCTAGAATATATATGCCATTATTTAACGAGCTTGATCCAATCAAATTTTGATTCAGGAAGGTGTTCATAACATTATCCTGTACTATAAAATTATATCCTTCTTTACTAAATAAAGAAACTGATATAAGATTGCATATCAGGGTCGGTATGTAATAGCATTTGTTCAGAATCAATGTATTACCATTTGGTAATACAAGGTGATATTTGCCAACTTCTTCGGCTGCAACATTTGCACCATTCCCTACTCTTACGGAATGATCACCCATTCCCAGTTCTCTACCTTTTCTTAGCCCATGTAACATATTACATATGTGGAACCCGATCCGGTATCCAATACCCAGGACATAGAGTGAACCAAGAAACAGTTCTCGATAACTAACACACCCGAAGAAGATGCATCAACATGCTTATTCTTCGTTTGGGTGGCGTGGGAATCCGGATATGTCCTTATTCCCTGCTTAGTCTTATAAAATTATAAGAAAGAACGGAACCAACATTCCCCAGCTCAGTATAATAAGCGGGTTCGGTCAATACATCCATATTATTATCTTGATTAAGGCCTGACATGGTCGCTACCTAGAGAGAGAGAAAAAAACAGTTTAGCGTATGCTCTTCCAAGATTAGAATGGTTATTATCTTATCTAATCAGAATGGCTCCCGCTGTTTTTATCAAATCTTCCTTCAAACCCTAAAAGGAAAGACTAGCCGGGATTAATTATATCCTATAATTTCGCCAATCTTTCAGCCAGGTCAGTGACGGTACTTTGAGGGAGATTCCCCGTGCTTTCGCACGGACCTAATTAAAATAAACCTCGTTTTCCCAGAGGCATAACCCCGTTGACACCTTTCTAGACACCTACTTGATCGGCTAATTGTCATGTGTAAAACTCTCCCGGGAGTAACTCTTACTCACAGTGAGTATCGAGTTCCGACTATCTCATAGAAGGTATGCAATCTCATTGCAAATTTCAACACTTGACTCCCAATAATATTTTACCCCTAGCGTCCTATGACCTTGACGGAGGCCAAACTACCCATAGGGTGCTAGTCAAGTTCAACCCGTTCATTTCATGATTGAATTAGACCCACCCGCACGACCCTTGACGGAGGCCAAACTACGTCGTATGAATACCCTAATACAATCGCATCTCATGATGCAGATAAGCACTTGTTAGCTACCGAACACTACTCCTTGACGAAGGCCAAACTACCGTAGCACGAATACTATGTAGTACTTATCTGAAATGACGGAGGGCTACGACAAGTTTTTAGAAAAACCTTTTGCGTAATGAACTTGATATAGTTGTAGAAACAAGTGATTTTTGAAAAAGAGTGTTTTTTAGGCTTTCACTAGTTTTGCTAAAGAGGTCACTCCCGGTGAAGAGATCTCGGCTCTTTCCTTATCGAATAAGGTGAGGGATATTTCATAAATATCACTATGCAAAGCAGAAACTATAAAAGCAATCAAAAAACAAACCGAGTGGGTTGTAGCATCTGCCAGTTTCTCTAAAGAGGTCACTCCAAGTTAAGGGATCTCGGCTCTTTCCTTATCGAATAAGGTGCTGGATATTCTACAAGCAATACCGCTATGCAAAGCGAAAACTAGAGCTACACTTTTTGAAAATTTGATTCTACAACATCTTTTAGGTTTCTTTTCTTTCATTAATCTCATTAATGAAGTCCCATCATTTATACTTCCTAAGCATCACAGAAAATGAAACGAAAATACAACGTATTCGTATGCCATCCGCATTCGCCACAGTGTCCCGTTATGCACCGTTAGGTTACTTAACTAACGGCATACCGGGATGGGACAAGCGCAGGTGCAAAACATAAGCAACGTCTATTATATATCTCATATATAATATATAGCCATTCGTCTCAGAATCCACAGTGATCACAACACAGAATATCAGCAGCAGCAGATAACATATGAAATATTGGATATACTAGAAGGTCCGTGTTTTATTTTGAGCCTGTAAAAAACACGGATTCCACGGTCGCGATGAATAGCCAAACCCACACCCCTAGAC
Source organism: Agapanthus africanus (assembly GCA_030015575.1). NCBI lineage: Eukaryota > Viridiplantae > Streptophyta > Magnoliopsida > Asparagales > Amaryllidaceae > Agapanthus > Agapanthus africanus. The sequence goes on from CM057341.1 coordinate 564,577,700, forward strand.
CCCTTCGAAAGCAGCAAGAAACCCTACCAATTCTAGATTTAGGAGACCCGGACTCGACTCCTCGAGTTGGTGTCACGACCCGAAATGGCACATGACTGGTACTTGAATCATATAAAGTCTATAGGACCCCATCTAATTCAAGTAAGCCAAAAAAACCCAGAAATCTAAACCATTTAAAAGAATAAAGAGGGAAAATTTTAGTTTTTAAAGCAAGTAGTATAACAACATAAGCCGAAGTATGCATTTTTAAAACATCAAGACTTTTCTGAAAATTTCGGCAGAGTTTCCTTTGTAAAAACTGGCCGCAAAAGGGTACAGCATGTATAATATGAATAAAAGCATCCCCAAGCGGGAGCTAGCTCTTCGTCAATTGACGGTCACAACCACACAAGCAATATAATATACAACGCCAAAGGCGAGGATCAAAACTCAAAAGGAAACTCAAAAACATCAAGAAATCCATAATAATACAACGCGGGACTCTAAAGTCGAAATAATATACACCGGTCTTCTAAGTCTATCAAATAATACAGTCTGCTTGACGAAGTTACTAGATACAACATAATATAAATAAAAGGTACAATGGTATCCACGATGTGATTGGACCTACCTACCAAGGCAATCACCTGAAAAGGAGCAGTGTGCCAGCAAAGCCGCAACGAACCTGAAAAGGATTTTTTCTCTCTTTATTTATCTTTTTCTCATATTTATTCATCACTTGGAAAAAGCTAGTAAGATTTTTCATGAAGAGAGAAGAAGGAAGAAGATGAAGAATGATAGAATTCCTTTTGTGATGAACAATGATAGACTTTGATAAGGTTAGAAATGCAACCATGGTTCAATTAACCATTGTAGAGAATTAACTAGGGTTAGGGTTTAGGGTTGAGTTAAAGAAATATCTTGCAAAATATCTTTTCCAAAACAAAAAAGAAAACCTTCTAGAAACTTCTAGAAAGGTTTAACCCTAATCAAACCCTAACCATGTTTAATCACTACAAAACATGTTGCATTAGTAATCATATCATGTTACAATATTATATATCACATATATAATATTTATCGTAACAAAATAAAATAATACATTTAACATATATCGCATATATATCAATGTATTACCCGAGTGAGAAAAATAATCTTTTAGTGAGCTAATATTAGTTAATGTAATTTAATATATCATATATATTATTATACATTAAATTATCGAATCAACCCTTGATCCGACAATCCGGCTATATCGCATATAACCGACTAATATTTATCCGTACCGATTCATCGAATCAACACTTGATCCGATGACCCGGCTGATATCAAATATCGCGAGAATAGAATACGGTATCTCATATCGTATTATTCTCGGTCCCGCACATATCACATATGTGCCCCTACTCCGTTTTGCCTGAGCCAAGAAACCTCTGTGTAGGACTCTAAAGAATCGTCAATACGCCGGCAGTAGGTGATGATCATATCAAACACCCACAAGCTGCAAGCGGTCAGCTAAACGTAACAGCTACCCAGGTATTGAGCGCTCAGAAGATCAACAAGCAAGCCTGTACATTCTCCTGTGAATCCAAACAGTAACACTCCCGTACAGTCCGGTCTTGTCGTCTGATATGCCGACGTCAGACCCCAGTAGCTCGATAAGTCGTGTCGATTTAAGGTCTATAACAGTTCGAGAAACTACTGATAACACTTACCAGTAAATCTCAGCAACCCTGGCCAGGGATTTCCGGTTATAGCCAATCAAACACAGCGCAACATCAACTCCCTATACCGGAAGAGACGAATCCCCTCCTATCGCTCATTGCCTCCATGTGATTCGGGACTGTACCCAAAAGCCACCTTTTTGCACGCCCTCTTGGACGTGGTATGATGGAAATCAAAGCACAGTGGGAATCACACAAGACTCTATGACGATCTCGGGTCAACAGACTACTCTGTACCAGTGTCACCGGAGAACTGCCATCTGACGTGTGGTATAATACCATCTGGGAGTTCTCGGCGAGTCCGTCCAGTGTACCCAGTCTCCACTGAGCACCCGTACACCATCCTTGATGTCAAACACCGATGGATATGGGAACATCCATCACCCATCATATGGGTCAAGATGCGTATACGCTAGTCTACTCTGGTGTATCGATGCCCTGTCTCGATACACCCTCGACTAGGAACAGTTATAGGATGTACTCGTCGACTACCGTGGCCTTACTAGTATGATCTCATCATAGTCCCAGTAGTCGAGTACATATCCTAAGGGCTTTATCAACATGTAATATAGAGACAATCAGAGTACATGTTAAGATAAAGTACAACCAGATAGCATACTATCATGTCGAGAAAGAAAGTCCTCCCTATATATATCCAAGCATCCATTACAATATACATCGTATGTACAGTAATAGCCTCTAGGGCATACATATAACTAACAACCATACCATGGCATATCTAATGGAAGTGGATCTCCGTAGTGATACAGAGTGTTCTAGAGAAAAGCAAAGTGGATGTAGGAGTGGCAGGGGTATACACGGTTTTTGTCGTGAATGATGATGGTTGCAATTTCCTTTGCCATTATTCTAATCCCTTTATATGTCTTTACTTATTACCTTCTGTACACCACACTTAAGCTTAATTGGTTTTCTTCCTTCCCTACCGTTCGGCACCTAACTATGGTTTGGAAGAAGACTATCCAATAAGCTCAATAGGTGTGTGTACACTCTCCTAATCCTAGGAGCCCTCACAACCTGAGAGAAGGTAAAGGGAAAAAACAACCGAATAATCCTATTCAATCACTCCAGAACCAAAATCCGTCCTTAAAAAAGTTCCTTCGAGTTTTTATGTAACTATATGATGGATTTATCCAATGGAAGTGGATGTTCGTAGTGATACGGGGTGTTCTGGAGAAATACAAAGGTGATATAGAAGTGGCAATGATGTATGCGATACCGTGACATTCCAAAAGCCAAAGTGTTTTAAGAAGGTTCGGTCAACTTGGTTTCATGAGTTTTAGTCAAAGGTCGGGTCATAGTCGCAGCCGGAGAGAGAGAGAGAGAGAGAAGAAACACTCAGTGTGCACTCTAACCTAGATCAGAATGGTTAATCATTTTGTCTAATCAGGATAGCTCCTACTATTTCCTCGAATTCTCCTCCAAACCCAAAAGGAGAATTCTCTTTTGGTTTACTCATAATTGGATGGATTCCTAAGTTGAGTAATGCTGATTAGCCTCTCTCCATTAAGTTAATATGCACTGGAGACAGCTGCATGATTTGAATATGGTTCCAATTAAATAAGTGCTAAAGTTTCTATATTGGATAAAGAATGCTTCATATCTTAACAATGTTAAGGTAAGGGGAGTTGTCCAGCTTATGCTTAAAACCAGACACTGGATAACTCAAGGCACGTTTCTGTAATGGCAGTTTGCGGGTTGACCCTAGCTTTGACGAGGGTTGATTTTCTACCATCTGGAAGATCAATAGTGATATTGTTGTTGACTCGCCACAGTTTTAGTAAAATGGATTTTTTTTCAGAAAAACAGTAGTGGGAGTATGGTAGAACTGGAAGTGATTCCAGAACCGCAAACGATTACGGAAAATTTAATAGGACCTATATATTCAATCAGGTTTGACATTCCATTAGCCACTCCGCAGATATGGAGGATAACCTCAGACTCCCGAGAGGTACTTCGGTAGCCTCAAGGACGGTGACAGGGAGGTTCTTGTTTACCCAGACTTGACACTACTGTTGTTCCAGACTATGAGACCCGGCAGGAGGATATGTATAGCGTCGTTCTAAATTAGTTTTAGAAGTACACGTATATATTATTCTGCCAGAGGGTTGTTGTGGTCAGTGGGAGCAGCGGAAGCATAGTGGGCAAGTAACTTATGTCTATTTCTAGGCATAAGCAGATATAGCAGAGATTAGATCATCTAATTTTGATGTAACAGTCATGACTTTGACTTCATCAGAATAGGGGATGGATCTGTTAAGAAGGTAGTAGGGTGTGATGTCCCGGTATTTGGATGACATACACAGAGTAGGAAGTAAAATTCCTATACTACGATCGGTTATACTGTGGTTGTCACACAGTTGTTTCTCCATAAAGGACATGGATATAATATTTGACATTTTGGTCACTAGATCTATGGTTTTAGATCTAGAATTGGGTAGTTTCCCAATTGGGGTACTTTGACAGTATTCTAAAGGTATTTAGAATAGATGACTCCTGGCATGATTGGCAGATCACTTGCTTAGGCAATTGAGTCAATCGTGAGATGTCAAGTACCACACCAGATGTTGTTTTTTGCACTAGATGCGATAAGTTTATATTAATCCAATCCTGGAGAAACATTAGGAAGCAGTTTTAGAACATGAATGGATGTTCTATGGATTTGATAATGGCAGCCTCCTTGAGGAGACGGTTATCATTCCAGGCTTCCAAGGTGACCTGGATGACAGAGTGATTATCAGAGTTATAGTTTTCCCTCTGACGAGGGACAGTATCATGGACAAGTGGTCCAAGAGGATACTGTGGGAGGCATGGTGCGCGATACTGATTAGGTTCAGTTATCAATACAGTCTAAGAAGTTTGGATTTGGAGTTCATTTATGATCTAGGTCCCATCAGATATCCAGACATATTCTAAGACACCTATTACTCGATTCGGGAGATGGCTTTCTCCGCGAACTTGAGATTAAGAGAGACATAGAAAGAAACATCAGGGCGGATCCACTCACTAAGGCTATGAGTATGCGACATCGCAATAATAGCCTTAAGTGCAAGTAGGAGATTGTTGGATATAGTGACCTCTAAGTCAAATATTAGATCCCAGGTACGTGATTGCAATGATTGAGGGAGGACCTATACCGATATGAAAGTCTTGCTCGAGATGATAGTATGCTATCTGGTTTGTCTTTATCATCGTATACATGCTTTAGTTCACTATTGCATGTTAATAGAGCCCATAGGATTCTTGCTTGACCGCCGGCAGTATGATGGCGATCATATACGTGGGAGCTGGGGTCTATAAGAACATCCTTAAAGTGTCCCTAGTCGTGGGAGTTTCGAGACAGGGCATCGATACTCCAGAGTAGACTAGTGTATACAGTCGAGACCCCGATGAGGGGCGGTGGCCGGTCTCACAAGCCATTGGTGTCAGTTTGTTCACCTAAGATGTATACAGGTGCTCATTGAGTTATGAGTACACCGGACTGGACTCGCCGGGAACATGCTAAGTTGGTATTATATATATCGTCAGATAGCAGTTCCCAGGTGACATGTGTACAGGTTAGTTCATTGACCTAAGGTCGTCATTTGTCTCGTGTGAGTTCCCATTGTGCTTTGATTTCTACCCTACCACGGCTCAAAGGAGTCGTGCAAACAGGTATTTTTTGGGTACAGTCCCGAGCCACATGTAGGCAGTGAGCAGATCATCGGCGATTCGTCTCTCCCGATATTGGGAGTGAGATCACGCTGTGTTTAGAAGAGCCATTACACGAAATCCCTGGCCAGGGTAATCGAGATTTACTGGTAGGCATTCCAGTAGTATCTCAGGGTGTTCTGTGCTTCTCTCTCTGACACGACTTATACAGCTATTGGGTATCTGACGTTTACCGGCCCCCTAGGCCCTATATGCGATACTCATAGACGAATGGACCGGACTGTACGGATATTGTCACTGTCAGTCTCAGTAGGGTTTCTGGATGAGTTCGCTCGTCAGCTTCCCTTCCAATCGATATATAGGCAACCGTTACGTACAGCTTGTACCTCTGACGTGCTAGTGGTTATACCCAGTGCCAGTGTATTGATGAGTCATTAGAGTCCCCCACAGACAGTTTCCCATGTTCGGGCGAAACGTTGTAGAGGCCGTATGGTTTTATGGTAGGGTTCGGAAAATGCACGTGCGTTTACGCACATGTCATATTTCGGGCAGATAATACTGGTAGGCTTTGGTTTAAGCCGGATCCAAGTATTATACTGTGTAGATATAATATATTTGTCTCAGTTGCATTTGTATTCGGTAGTAATACAAATGCGGGTATGTTTATACTGTTACGGGGTTATCCTGAAATTCGTTTCAGGATCGCTTTTGGAAGTTGCCAGTTTCCAGTTTTCTATCACCCGTCTTTAACATTCGGTTAAAGACGGATTTATCTTTTCTTGGGTGAGTCAGAGTTGTAGAAGGTTCTAGAATTGGTGACTAGCTTCATGAGTCATTAGTTCATTTATTAGTGCATTTAATGTTTGGTTACTAGGTTAATGACTCTTCAATTGCATTAAATGGTTGTTGCTAGGTGTATGATGATTCATTCATCTCATTTAGTGCTTATGGTCACCACTACCCTCTCCTGCACTCACCTCCCCCCTTTAAATTGGCCGGCCACTTTTGTGGAGGCTTATGGATTCATTTTTGGAAAAATATGATGATAGTTTTATTGTATGGAAATTTCATAACTCATTTTATTCCATCACCGATTCCAAAAGGCAACTTCATTAACCGTTCGTCCATAACTTTGGACGTAACGAGACAAAGTGTTCTACTCATTCTCTACATCAATCTTGGTCATCTCTTTTAGCAAACTTGATGATCGAGTTGCCTCAGTTCAGAGGCGGGAGCCCGTTTAAAGATCCGTCGACGTGGTGCCACCTGGACGACGAGACCGGAGATCGAATGAGTTCGGAGCAGTCGCAACAAAGCGTAGGATAATGGTTGAAGACCGAAGGACTCGGATCGTTCGGTATAACATTTCTACCCACTTTGTAGTTTGTTAGTTTAGCTTTAATGGAAGATCCAGGTTATAGTATGCGATAGCGCCGGTTGTAAAAGTTTTTGTTCCGCATTTAGCGTGTGATAGACGGCCGGGGCGCTACCGTAGACTTACAGTGGTATCAGAGCCTCGCCATTAAGCTTTACTAACTTGTGCTAAGGCGTTTAAAACATCGATCGAACGAAATTTCTAAAACTACATTTTTCTGCACAAAAGTTTCTGTCAATTTTGAACTTGGTCTAAAAATTATTTTGCATACCACAGAAAAACAAGCAGGCTTTTTTTAAGCAATCTGTAAAAATTTGGTCACGTGATCCCACAGTACCGCCACGGATCCGCGGTCAAACCTAGGGTTTGACCGTGCATCCGCGGCCAGTTTGTGGGATCAGTGATCCAAATTTGTACAGGGGCTTCTACGCAGTGAATTGTTGTTTTTGGTATATTTCTTTTGGGCCCAGATTTTATTACTGTACAACAGATGTACGTGGGGCCCACTTCGGGAAGTTTTGTCGATCGAAATTTTAAACTTGTTAGTATGCAGTTTTTACATTATATCTCCGACCGGGAATGTCATTTGAGCGGTAAATTGCGTCAAATTGCTATAGTTCTTTTAGACGAATTTGCGAACGTGACATTCGCGTTGATGTTCTGTGTTGTGCTGTGATTTGCGGATATGTTGTAGTGGAAGCAGTGTGCAATGGTAGTGCTGTTTGAATTTATTTGTACATTTGATATTGCGGGGCGAGCGTCCAAAATGTGGACTGCCGTCACTACCTGTTTGTATAATATTCTTTTGGGGCACGACCGGGATGAGGTCGATGTACCCGTTGTACATATTTTTATTTCTGTACTAGGTTTACCCCGCGACGGAGTGCACGGATAGCCGGGTTCTGGAGGGCAACGGGTCCGTATCTCATGGCTATTAGAGGAAGATGGGCCTCACTCTAGAATTGGCAGACTATTCGCCGCACTCGTAGGGGGTACAGGTTGACCCAAGGAGGGGAGCTCAAGTTACCGGATTCCGTGAAGTGCCGGGTGGTCCATTCATTTTGCTGTAGGGGGCTGCCTCGCTTCAGGTTTTGGCGGGTAACTTGCCGCAACCGTAGGGGTCTAGGTTTCATTGCACAGGCTATCCACATGACCAGGGGAACGTCGGGTTTCAGTAGCGGCTCTGTGAGACCCGGGGATCCCAGATTATCTGTATTGATCTGTGATGCTTATTACTTTTATGTGATGTTGCATTTATCATGCCTGGAGCTATTATTATATATTTATATATGCTAGTAGATGTTGTATATGTTTTGCACCCGCGCTAGCCCAGTCCCCGCTCTGTCGTTTGTTAAGTAACCTAACGGATGATGACAGGACCCAGTGACGAATGCGAATGGCATATACATACATTTTATTTTCGTTCTTTTCTGGTGTGATTAACTGATGGGACTGCATTGATTCTTATCAATGCAAGGATAAAACAAACATATATTTAATATTGTTGGAACAAATTTTAAAAAGGAGTTATTACAAAGACGTTTCCTTTTGTTTTGCATAGTGGTATTCAGTTAGAATATCCAGCACCTCATTCGACGAGGCAAGGGCCGAGATCCCTTCACTGGGAGTGACCCCTTGGGCAGAAGTTTATGTCAGGGTAATAACTTCAATATAGTCGATTACAAGTTGTTTGGCATTGCGGTATTCAGTTAGAATATCCTGCACCTCATTCCACGAGGAAAGAGCCGAGATCCCTTCACCGGGAGTAACCTCTTTAGCAAAAGGTTTTTCGCCACTATAACTTTTTTTATAAAAAGCTATCAGGTTCTTTCAACGAGATCAAGTTCATTACGTTACAGGTTTTTCGCCAAAAACCAGCCGTAATCCTCCGTCATTTCTTGTGGATGGTCAGTAATATTCAAGCTATGTATGTTGGCCTACGTCAAGGCATAGTGTTTGGTAGCTGCTGGGTATTCATTTGTTGCATAGATAGATGCATTAGTTTAGGACAGACGTACAGCCTTGTTGGCCTACGTCAAGGGCATGTACGATGGACCTAAATTAATCAGGACAACGACGGGTAGAACGTGACATGTGGCTTATGATTTGTTGGCCTACGTCAAGGTCATAAGAGCATGGGATAAAAATTATATCGGGAGTTTCAAACATACAAGAAACTTGCAAAACTTGAGTATACCTTCTGGAGTGTGATAACGTGAGTGGATACCGTCACGTTATCATGCGATGAGAGTTGGATCCCGATTCCCACTGATGAGTTAGTTTACTCCTCGGTTGATTCCGACTAATTCTTCTTTCAGGTTTGGAGGAGAATTTGAGAGAACGGTGGGAGGTTTCCTGATTAGATAAAATGATAACCATTCTGATCTAGGTTAGAGTGCACGCAGAGTGTTTCTTTTCTCTTTCTCTCTTTGGTAGCGACCTTTGACCGACCCTAGACTATGACTCAGTGACCAAGTTGACCGAACCTTCTTAAAATACTGGCTTTTGAATTGTCTAAAGTTGCATAAGTCATTATCGCTCCTTCTTTTACCCTGTATTTCTCAGAACACCCCGTATTACTACGGACATCCACTTCCATTGGATAGATCCATCGTATGATTATATACGAACTCGAAGGGACTTCTTCGAGGATGGATCCAAGTTCAGGAGAAATAGAATTGGTTTATTCGGTTGTCTTTTATTAGCACCTTCTCTCAGGTTGCGAGGGCTCCTTAGTTTAGGAGAGTACACCCATTACGCTTATTGGATAGTCTTATTCCAAACCATAGGCGGGTGCCGAAAGGTAGGGAATGAAGAAAACCAATTAGCCTAAGTAGGGTGTACAGAAGATAATAACTAAAGACAAAATAAAGGAATTAGAAAGAGGGCAAAGTAAATTGCGACTACTAATATTCACGACCAAACCACGTATTTCATCGCCATTCCTACTTTACCTATAATTTCTCCAGAACAACTCGTATCACTACGAACATCCAATTCCATTGGATAAATCCATCGTATGGTTATATACGAACTCGAAGGACAATTTTTCGAGGATGGATTCTGATTCAGGAGAAATAGGAATAAGGTTTATTAAGTTGTCTTTTATCATCACCTTCTCTCAAGTTGCGAGTACTCCTAGATTAGGAGGGTACACCTATTATGCTTACTAGACATTCGTCTTCCAAACCATAGGCTGGTGCCGAACGGTAGGGAAGGAAGAAAACCATTTTAGCCTAACAATTGTGTACAGAAGGTAACGACTGAAGACAAATAAAGGGAATTGGAGAGATGGAAAGGAAATATACGGTTACAGTCATAAATCTGAATAATGGAAAAGGCATTAATATGAATACCCAGATACCCTTTCGAAACATATTCGTGTTTCATTTTCACTGTGTATTGTTAATAGAAAACGGATTTCCCAATTAGACCCTTGCTCCAAGGTATGTATTTACCAGGTATAATTCTCACATATGTATGGTTTTACAGATGATGGGTGGGAGTAAGTCATTGGGAATTAGGTGATCATCCTCATTATATCGGAATTCGTTGTAATTGGTAATATTTGAGGAAATCGCCTGGGTACAGTTTTCAACCTACGACGCACAGGTTTTGAATTATTAAACTCAGCGGACTTATACAAAGTATTGTATGTTGTCCAGTGTCCATCAGGACAAAGAGGTTGGTCCTCGTACTATGTTCTATTTACTTGTGACTTCTCTAGTTTTTAGACAAGCGTTTCGTAGAAATACAATGTCTAAGTTTTGAGAAGTTGTGAGTATAGGAATAAAGTAGAGAACCACGTGTCGCAAGTATCGGGATTCTTCAAAGAAATCGAAGATGTAGATTCTTGTGATTGGTATTCAATTGATAGTAACGGTTTTGAGAAACTTGTTTCTCTTTCGGGTTACTCATAATTGGATGGATTCCTAAGTTAAGTAATGCTGATTAGCCTCTCTCCATTAAGTTAATATGCACTGGAGACAGCTGCATGATTTGAATATGGTTCCAATTAAATAAGTGCCAAAGTTTCTATATTGGATAAAGAATGCTTCATATCTTAACAATGTTAAGGTAAGGGGGGTTGTCCAGCTTATGCTTAAAACCAGACACTGGATAACTCAAGGCACGTTTCTGTAATGGCAGTTTGCGGGTTGACCCTAGCTTTGACGAGGGTTGTTTTTCTACCATCTGGAAGATCAATAGTGATATTGTTCTTGACTCGCCACAGTTTTAGTAAAATGGAATTTTTTTTCCAGAAAAACAGTAGTGGGAGTATGGTAGAACTGGAAGTGATTCCAGAACCGCAAACGATTACGGAAAATTTAATAGGACCTATATATTCAATCCTTTGACATTCCATTAGCCACTCCGCAGATATGGAGGGTATCCTCAGACTCCCGAGAGGTACTCCGGTAGCCTCAAGGACGATGACAGGGAGGTTCTTGTTTACCCAGACTTGACACTACTGTTGTTCCAGACTATGAGACCCAGCAGGAGGATATGTATAGGGTCGTTCTAAACTAGTTTTAGAAGTACACGTATATAATATTCTGCCAGAGGGTTGTTGTGGTCAGTGGGAGCAGCGGAAGTATAGTGGGCAAGTAACTTATGTCTATTTATAGGCGTAAGCAGATATAGCAGAGATTAGATCATCTAATTTTGATGTAACAGTCATGACTTTGACTTCATCAGAATAAGGGATGGATCTGTTAAGAAGGTAGTAGGGTGTGATGTCCTGGTATTTGGATGACATACACAGAGTAGGAAGTAAAATTCCTATACTACGATCGGTTATACTGTGGTTGTCACACAGTTGTTTCTCCATAAAGGACATGGATATAATATTTCACATTCTGGTTACTAGATCTATGGTTTTAGATCTAGAATTGGGTAGTTTCCCAATTGGGGTACTTTGACAGTATTCTAAAGGTATTTAGAATAAATGACTCCCGGCATGATTGGCAGATCACTTGCTTTGGCAATTGAGTCAATCGTGAGATGTCAAGTACCACACCAGATGTTGTTTTTTGCACTAGATGCGATAAGTTTATATTAATCCAATCCTGAAGAAACATTAGGATGCAGTTTTAAAACATGAATGGATGTTCTATGGATTTGATAATGGCAGCCTCCTTGAGGAGACGGTTATCATTCCAGGCTTCCAAGGTGACCTAGATGACAGAATGATTATCAGAGTTATAGTTTTCCCTTTGACAAGGGACAGTATCATGGACAGGTGGTCCAAGAGGATACTGCGGGAGGCATGGTGCGCGATACTGATTAAGTTCAGTTATCAATACAGTCTAAGAAGTTTGGATTTGGAGTTCATTTATGATCTAGGTCCTATCAGATATCCATACATATTCTAAGACACCTATTACTCGATTCGGGAGATGGCTTTCTCCGCGAACTTGAGATTAAGAGAGACATAGAAAGAAACATCAGGGCGGATCCACTCACTGAGGCTATGAGTATGCGACATCGCAATAATAGCCTTAAGTGCAAGTGGGAGATTGTTGGATATAGTGCCCTCTAAGTCAATTATTGGATCGCAGGTACGTGATTGCAATGATTGAGGGAGGACCTATACCGATATGAAAGTCTTGCTCGAGATGATAGTATGCTATCTGGTTTGTCTTTATCATCGTATACATGCTTTAGTTCACTATTGCATGTTAATAGAGCCCATAGGATTCTTGCTTGACTGTCGGCAGTATGATGTCGATCATATACGTGAGAGCTGGGGTCTATAAGCACATCCTTAAAGTGTCCCTAGTCGTGGGAGTTTCGAGATAGGGCATCGATACTTCAGTGTAGACTAGTGTATACAGCCGAGACCCCGATGAGGGGCGGTGGCCGGTCTCACAAGCCATTGGTGTCAGTTTGTTCACCTAAGATGTATACAGGTGCTCATTGAGTTATGAGTACACCGGACTGGACTCGCCGGGAACATGCTAAGTTGGTATTATACATATTGTCAGATAGCAGTTCCTAGGTGACATGTGTACAGGTTAGTTCATTGACCTGAGGTCATCATTTGTCTCGTGTGAGTTCCCACTGTGCTTTGATTTCTACCCTACCACGGCTCAAAGGAGTCGTGCAAACAGGTATTTTTTGGGTACAGTCCCGAGCCACATGGAGGCAGTGAGCAGATCATCGGGGATTCGTCTCTCCCGGTATTGGGGGTGAGATCGCGCTGTGTTTAGGAAAGCCATTACACAAAATCCCTAGCCAGGGTAATCGAGATTTACTGGTAGGCATTCCAGTAGTATCTCAGGGTGTTCTAGGCTTCTCTCTCTGACACGACTTATACAGCTATTGGGGGTCTTGTAAGTCTACGGTAGCGCCCCGGTCATCTACAGACGCCAAATGCGGAACAAAAACTTTTAACTGACGCTATCGTATACTATAACCCGGATCTGCCATTATTGCTAAACTAACAAACTGTAAAGAGAGTAGAAAGGTTATACCGAATGATCCGAGTCCTTTGTTCTTCAACCATCATCTCACGCTCCGTTGCGGCTGCTCCGATCTCGTCGATCTCCGATCTGCTCGTCCAGGTGGCACCACGTCAACGATTCTTTAAATGGGCTCCCGCCTCTGACTCGAGGCAACTCGGTCGTCAAGTTTGCTAAAAGAGACGACCAAGAGTGATGTAGAGAATGAGTAGAATACTTTGTCTCGTTACTTCCAAAGCTATGGACGAACGGTTAATGAAGTTGCCTTTTGGATCGATATGAAAATGAGATATGAATATGTTAATTTCCATACATCCAAAACTCTATCTTTTTTTTTTCAACAACCATTTCCATCAAGTGTGTGAGAGAGAGGGGAGGGGCCGGCCATCTTATAGGAGTGGGGGGGTGAGTGTAGGAGAGGGGGAGGTGACAATAAGAGAAATATCTAGTGTGAACACAAAGTATGAACACAATAAATGCACCATTAAAGCACCATTAATGAACAAGTGAGTCACAAGCCTAATCACCTCTTCTAGAACCTTCTAAAAGCATCCACACTTATCCAAAGAAAAGATAAATCCGTCTTTAACCGAATGTTAAAAGACGGCTGATAGAAAACTTGAAACTGGCAACTTCCAAAAGCGATCCCGAAACGAATTTCAGGATAACCCCGTAACTGTATAAATATACCAGCATTTGTATTACGACCGAATACAAATGCAACTGAGACAAAGATATTATATCTACTCAATATAATATTCGGATCCGGCTTAAACTAAAGCCCACCAGTATTATCTGCCCGAAAAATGACACGTGCGTAAACGCACGTGCATTTTCCGAACCCTGCCATAAAACCATACGGCCTCTACAACGTTTCGCCCGAACTTGGGAAACTGTCTGCGGGGGACTCTAATGACTCGTCAGTACTCTGGCAGTAGGTTTAACCACAAACCGTCAGCGGTACTAGCTATGCGTAACGGCTGCCCATGGACTGACCTCAAGGGAGGCCGATGAGCGAACTCATCCGGAAACCCTACTGAGCCTAACAGTGACAATGTATATACAGTCCGTTCCGTTCGTCTATGAGTATCGCATATCTTCCTAGGGGGCTAGTAACGTCAGACCTCCAATAGCAGTATAAGTCGTGTCGGAGTGTAGCCCAATAACACCCTGAGATACTACTAGAGTACCTACCAGTAAATCTCCTGCCATGGCCGTGGGCTTTGTGTAATGGCTTTCCTAGACACAGCATGACCTCACCCCCAATACCGGGAGAGATGAATCCCCTGCTGATCCGCTCACGTGCCTCCATATGGCACGGGACTGTACCCAAAAACTACCTGTTTGCACGACTCCTTTGAGCCGTGGTAGGGTAGAAATCAAAGCACAGTGGGAACTCACACGAGACAAATGACGACCTCAGGTCGATGAACTAACATGTACAAATGTCACCAGGGAACTGCTATCTGACGATAGGTATAGTACCAACTAGCAGATTCCCAGCGAGTCCTGTCCGTTGTACTCATAACCCAATGAGCACCTGTATACATCTTAGGTGATCCAACTGACACCAGTGGCTTGTGAGACCGGCCACCGCCCCTCGTCAGGGTCTCGACTGCATACATTAGTCTACTCCGGAGTATCGATGCCCTGTCTCGAAACTCCCACGACTAGGGACCACAATTAAAGATATGCTTATAAACCACCCAACTCTCACGTATACGATCGCCATCATACAGTTGGTAGTAAAGCAAGATCCTAAGGGCTCTATCAAAGTGTAACAGTGATCAGTCACCTGAACCTGTACACGACTGATAAAGGCAAACCAGATAGCATACTATCATCTCGAGTAAGACTGTCCTACCGGTATAGGTCCTCCGCAATCATTGCAATCACGTACCTGCGATCCAATAATTGACTCTGAGGGCACTATCTCCAACAATCTCCCACTTGCACTTAAGGCTAATTATTATGATGTCGACTACTCACAGCCCGTGTGAAACAGAACATCCAACTCCTCTACTAATCAGTTTCACAAAGCCCGTTTGTAAAACTATTGTGTTCGAGAAATAGCATCAGTGAGTGGATCCGCCTAGATGTTTCTTTCTATATCTCTCTTAATCTCAAGTTCGCGGAGAAATCCATCTCCCGAATTGAGTAATACCTGTCTTAGAATATGTCTGGATAACTGATGGGACCTAGTTCATAAATGAACTCCAAATCCAAACTTCTTAGACTGTATCGATCACTGAACCTAATCAGTATCCTGCACCAAGCCTCCCACAGTATCCTCTTGGACCACCTGTCCATAATACTGTCCCTCGTCAGAGGGAAAACTATAACTCTGACAATCACTCTGTCAACCATGTCACCTTTGAAGCCTGGAATGATAACCGTCTCCCGAAGGAGGCTGCCGTCATCAAATCCGTAGAACATGTACTTATGTTCTAAAACTGCTTCCTTATGTTTCTCCAGGATTGGATTAATACAAACTTATTGCATCTAGTGCAAAAACAACATTTGGTGTGGTACTTGACATCTCATGATTGACTCAATTGCCTAAGCAAGTGTTAGTGTATATGCCCTAGAGGCCATTACTGTATCATACTAGTATGTATATTACTTGATGGAGGCTTGTGATATTCACAGTTGTATAGACAATCTTGCTCGAAATAGTAGTATGCTACTTGGTTTGTCTCTGATTTAATGTGTACATGTGTTTCTTTATTATATCACCTATACGCATTAGTAGAGCCCTTAGGATCTTTGCTTGATTACCGGCGTTGTGATGGCGATCACACTCGTGGGGGCTGGGTAATCCAAAAGCACATCCTTATACACGTCCCTAGTCATGGGATTATCGAGACAGGGCATCGATACTCCGGAGTACACTAGCGTATGCGCTTCTCATCCCAGCACGGGAGACGGTCTGTCCCACAGCCGTCAGTACGTCGTACTTGAGATAGTATGCGGGTGCTCGTTAGGTTACGAGTACACTGGACAGGACTCGTCGGGAACTGATGGTTGGTATTATACCTATCGTCAGTTATCAGTTCCCAGGTGACATGAGTACAGCTTAGTCCGCTGACTTGACACTGTCACTTCGCCTCGAGTGTGTTCCCACTGTTCTTTGATTACTACCCTACCACGGCTCTAATGAGTCATGCAAACAGGTAGTAGTTGGGTGCAGTCCCGAAGCACTTGGAGGCAGTGACGGTTAGACAGGATTCGTCTCTCCCGGTATTGGGGGTTGACATCGCGATGTGTCTAGGAGAGCCATTACACGAGTAGTCCCTGGCCAGGGCAAGCGAGATATACTGGTAGGTTTCCAGTGATATCTCAGGGTGTTCTGGGCTACACTTCGACACGACTTGTACCGCTATTAGGGGACTGACGTTCGCCAGCCCCCTAGGCCCGCCATGCGATGTATCAGACGAACAGACCGGACTGTACGGAGATTGTCACATACAGGCTCAGTAGGAGTTCGGATGGGTTTACCTCATCGGCCTTCTTATCGACATCTACCTGGGGACCGCTACGTACAGCTAGTGCCGCTTGCGGTCTGTGGTTAAACCCACTGCCAGCGTAGTGTCGAGTTTTTAGAGTCCCACACAGAGAGTTTCCCTGCACTGAGCGAAACGTGTAGAGGCCGTATGGTTTTACGGCAGGGCTGCGATCACCTACGTACACTTGTGTGCGTATGGTGTTCGGGCAGGCACTACTAGTGGGCTTTGGTTTAAGCCGGATCCTAGTATTGCACGGATGGATTTGTTTTGTCTTCTGTGTATCCGCATTCTACGGAATGCGGATGCAGGTGTGTATGCACAGTTTTCCGGAGCGATGAAGGAGGAGGTGCCTCATTAGGGTTTTGGCAGTTGGTTCGGCCAAAACCGTTATGTGGCAGGCTCATTAGGGTTTTGACAGTTGATTCGGTCAAAACCATTTTGAGGCGGACTCATTAGGGTTTTGGCAGTTCGTTTGGTCAAAACCATTATGTGCCGCGGACATCATTTACTGATCCTTTTAGTGATAATTTTATGATGGCTAATTGCATTGACCATTTGACCTCTCTTGACTTTGTTGACCGGTTGACCGTGTTGACCATTGACTTTCAAGAGAGATCTACACTCTTCTTTTCTTTTTCTTTTTCTATTTTGATTATGATAATGGTCATTTCAATGTAGCCATCAAACTTTATCTTAATGGGATTAGTAATGATATTTTTTTGCATTATTGAACCATGGTTCATTTTCTTATGCTCACATTTTCTTTCTCATTCTCTCCCTTGCCTTTTTCTAGTGAGAAGAAAAGAAATG
Source organism: Agapanthus africanus (assembly GCA_030015575.1). Taxonomy (NCBI): domain Eukaryota; kingdom Viridiplantae; phylum Streptophyta; class Magnoliopsida; order Asparagales; family Amaryllidaceae; genus Agapanthus; species Agapanthus africanus. The sequence goes on from CM057341.1 coordinate 564,595,227, forward strand.
CACCATGGTTGCTAGCTCCTCCTTCTTCCTCCTCTTGATTCATCTTTTGATCTCATGTGTTGAGAGATAAAGATCCCACAAAGACAAAACCATCCCTCTACCACTTCTACACAACCTAGGGCTTCTAGACTAGCAATCTCTTTGCCCTAGTTACCTCGGCTCAAGGTGGAGCTCGGTGTACATCTCTCGGGTGGATCGTCTTCGACTCAAGGAGGCCGCGGAGGTGACCAAAGTCCGGATCAACCATCGGAGCAAGCAAAGAGAAGAACAACAAGAAGATAAGGAGTTCAAGTTGAGGTATAACCCCTAACCGAGTAGATAAATCTCTAGTTAGGATGCTAGTGTGTTGTTTAGCAAACATCCGGCTTTTACGGTCCATGTTACCAAGTCTAGAAAAAAAATTTGTTTTACCGTTTCCGCAACCCCGAAAGTACCGGGAGAGGTAACGTGGACCTAACAGTGATATCAGAGCATAACTAAACACACCCTAGCATGTTAGCAAAGTATTTAGAATTTCGACCGGACGAAAAACCGCAAAACACCCAGGAAATTTCAAGTTTCTGCCGATTTTTAGATCTGTTCCAAAATTAATAAATCATTCACTAATAATCGGCTCAGGCTTTTGTTAGAATACTGGAGAAATATGATCCCCCAACTCGTCTAAAGCGCCGCGGTTCCGCGGCATAAGCTTGCTTATGCCGCTGAACCGCGTCCGAATTAGCTCAGTTGTGGGATCGGTTTCCTGCAGTTTTCTTAAATGGGTATTTTGGGATTTTTACAATATGATTTTTCTGCCCAGATTTTCAAGAAAGCAAAATTTGTTTTTGGGGCTCAAAAATCCGTATTTTTGGTCGATGTTCTGTAGACTTTGGCTAATGGTTATATCTGTAATGTTATATATGTATTGAACGTCTACTAATCGCTATACGTCGATTAGTGGGGGTTATACATATCTGTGATCTGTGTTGTTGATGGTATGTGTATATGAACTCGTTGGATTGTCGCGGATGAATAGCCGGGGTGGATGTGAGATGAGAGTTTCTTTTTCTTTCATTCATGTAATAAATTTGTAAATTGATGTAATATTATTTGTATGGCCGCACAACTGGGTCGGGGTTGTAGCCGTCATTGTATAATTCTTTTTACTGTTTTTGCTCTTAGGATAGACCCATGGAGGGGGTGCACAAACTACTGGGTATCTCGAAGTGCCGAGTAGCCTACTCACGGCGTTGAGGGAGATTGCTTCACTTCGGGTACTTGGCGGGTAGTTTGCCGCACCCGTAGGGGTCTTGGGTGGGGTATTGGCTATTCATCGCGACCGTGTAATCCGCTTTTCGTTGCAGGCTCGAACGAATCGTGAGTTCCTAGCATATCCAAAGTGTTCATCTATGATCTGGATTAGCTATCATTGCTATATATATATATATAATAACTATTTAGGCGTTGCTTATGTTTTTCAGCCGCGCTAGCCCAGCCCCCGCTCTGTCGTTAGTTAAGTAACCTAACGGGTGATGACGGGGCCCCGTGGCGAATGCGAATGGCATAAGCGTACGTCATATTTTGGTTGTTTTCTGCAATTGTAGGATTTAAATGATGGGATGCATTAAAAGAACTAATGCAAGAAAAGAAACCTAAAAGATGTTGTTGGAACAATTTTTTTTCAAAAAGCTGTTATTGCAAGGACGTTCAATTTTGTTTTGCATCGAGGTATTCGGTTATGAATGCCCAGCACCTCAGTCGACGAGGCAAGGGCCGAGATCCCTTCATCGGGAGTGACCCCTTGGACAAAAGTTTGCGTCAGTGTAATAACTTCACTATAGTCGATTAATTCTTGCTTTTCATCGAGGTATTCAGTTTGGAATATCCTGCACCTCATTCGACGAGGAAAGAGCCGAGATCCCTTCACAGGGAGTGACCTCTTTAGCAAAAGTTTTTCGTCACTATATTTTCAAAAAGGCAATCACGTTCCTTCAACGATATCAAGTTCATTACGTTAACGGGTTTTTCGCCAAAAACCCAGCCGTAGCCCTCCATCGTTTCGGATTAATATTATTTAGTATTCGTGCTGCGTTTGTTGACCTAGTCAAGGCGTAGTGAACGGTAGCTAAATAATATTTTTCTGTGGATTGCAAATGTGATTGGTTAGGACAGTCGTGCTGCCTTGTTGACCTAGTCAAGGGCACGTACGGGTAGGTCTAATGCAATCAGGATAATGACGGGTAGAACTTGACTAACAGTTTGTGGCTTGTTGACTTAGTCAAGGTCATAAACCGTTAGGGGCAAAAACCACATCGGGAGTTTCAAAAGTACTGAAACTTGCTAGTTTTGCATACCATTTGGAGTGTGATGATTCTGGTAGGATTCCTTCAGTTTTGTCACGCGATGATATTTGGATCCCGATCCTACTGTGAGTATATGCTACTCCTCGGGAACTTTCTCGCTTAACGATCAATGCTATAAACCAAGTAGGTGTCTAGAAAGGTGTTAGCGGGGCTACGCCCACAGGGAAAAGAGGTTACTTAATTAAGGAACTTCTCGAAAGTGTTGGAAAACCTCCCTCGAAGTACCGACACTGGCCTGGCTGAACGGTTAAGCAAGTATTGTACGGTGAGATTGATCCCGACTAATTCTTCCTTTATGGTTTGAGGAGGGATTCGAGAGACAGTGGGAGCCATCCTGTTTAGATAAATTAAAAACCAATCTAAACTTGCAAAAGCGCACGCTGAGTGTTTCTTTTCTCTCTCTCCAGGTAGCAACCATTTCACGCCCTAATCAAGATAATAAAATGTATCGCTTGACCGATCTGAATTCTTATTCGGGGCTGGGGAACGTTGGTTCAGCTCTAACTTGTGACAACAGTGATAAGTATGAGCAAGGGAAAGGGGATTGTATGGATTCCCAGGATATCCAGTTGAAGAAGAAGCATGGTTTTGCATCTACTTCAAGTGTTCTTGTAATTGAGAACTGTTTTACGGTCAGCCCTACCTCCTGGGTACTTGATACCGGATCAGGATCTCATATCTGTAATTTATTGTAGGGACTGAGAAAAAGTAGGAAAGTTGCACCGGGTGATATGTCGCTCAAAGTAGCGAACGGAGCACAAGTTAATGCGGCAGCCGTCGGTGAATATCACCTAGTATTGCCGAATGGAAAGACTATGATTTTGAACGATTGCTACTATGTACCCTCCATGGTTTGCAACATCATATCGGTTTCTTTACTCGATAAAGATGGATATAACTTTGTTCTTGATAGAAATATCATGAACATTTACCTTCATAAGGTACTGGTTGCAGAGGGTACACTGTGTAATGGTATCTACGTTCTAAATCAGAATACAGTTCTCAATATACAAAACACACGCAAGAGGAAGAATTCAGATACGAATGAATCCTACTTGTGGCATTGTAGACTTGGTCATATCGGAGAGAAAAGACTGAGTAAGTTGCATAAAGATGGACTCTTGAATGCATTCGAGTTTTCATCTTATGAAACTTGTCAGTCTTGTCTCAAAGGGAAGATGACCAAATCTCCGTTCACCGGACATGGAGAAAGAGCAACAGAGCTCTTGGGACTCGTACATAGTGATGTATGCGGTCCGATGTCTATACATGCAAGGGGCGGGTTCTCGTACTTCATCACATTCATTGACGATCTCTCTAGATTCGGATATGTGTATCTGATGAAACACAAATCTGAAGCTTTTGAGAAATTCAAGGAATTCAGAAACGAAGTAGAGAACCAGACTGGCAAAAGTATCAAGATCCTCCGGTCTGATAGAGGAGGGGAGTACTTAAGCACGGAATTCCTAGATTACTTAAAAGAGAATGGTATTCTCTCTCAGCTTACTCCTCCTTATACACCACAGCACAACGGTGTATCGGAGAGGAGGAATCGTACCCTTCTGGATATGGTTCGCTCCATGATGAGTAATGCCGAGTTGCCTCTTTCATTTTGGGGACATGCGCTATTGACAGCAGCATATCTATTGAATGATGTTCCGTCTAAATCAGTGCCTAAGACTCCATTCGAGATATGGAATGGAAAAAGGTCATATCTTAAAAGATTTAAGATATGGGGTTGTCCGGCTTATGTTAAAACACATAAACCGGATAAACTAGAGGCACGATCAGTTTTATGTAAGTTTGTGGTATATCCAAAGAATGGTTATGGATATCTATTCTACCACACCGAGGAACAAAAGGTGTTTGTTGCTCAGCATGCCGTTTTCTTAGAAACGGAGTTTCTTGCAAAAGAAATTAGTGGGAGCACGGTAGAATTGGAAGAAATTCAGCGACCACAAACTGAAACTGAAAATTTGACAGAACCTCAGGATTCAATAACCCCAGACGAACCTCAGCCACTCCGCAGATCTGGTAGGATTTCTCGTCCGCCCGAGAGATACTACGGTTTTCACATAGACGGGGATCGAGAGGATTGCATCTTGGAACAAGACGACCCTACCAGTTTCAGGCAGGCCATTATGAGTAGGGACTCTGATAAGTGGCAGGAAGCAATGCAATCCGAAATGGAGTCCATGTACGCCAATAAATTGTGGACCTTGGATATTGCTCCACCTGGGGTAAAACCCCGTTGGATGTAAATGGATCTACAAAAGGAAACTTGGTGTAGATGGGCAGGTGGAAACCTATAAGGCTAGACTCGTTGCAAAAGGTTTTCGTCAAAGACCTGGTTTGGACTATGACGAAACTTTTTCTCCGGTGGCTATGCTCAAATCCATTCGGATCCTACTTGCCATTGCTGCCTTCCATGACTATGAAATCTGGCAGATGGATGTTAAAACGGCTTTCCTAAACGGTTGTTTAGAAGAGTGCGTTTACATGGATCAGCCAGAAGGTTTCGTAGACAGTGGGAGCAGCGGGAAGGTGTGCAAGTTGCTTAAATCCATTTATGGATTAAAGCAGGCATCGCGGAGCTGGAACATCTGTTTTGATGAGGCAATCAAGGAATTTGATTTCATCAAGAACGAAGATGAACCTTGTTTTTATAAGAAGATTGTAGGACGAACTGTCGTATTCCTAGTCTTGTACGTGGACGACATTCTTTTGATAGGAAATGACATTCCTATGCTACAATCGGTCAAGCTATTTTTGTCACAACGGTTCTCCATGAAGGACGTGGGTGATGCCTCGTACATTCTGGGGATCAAGATCTATAGAGATAGATCCAAGAGACTACTGGGACTTTCGCAGTCCTGGTACACAGAGACCGTACTAAAAAGATTTAGTATGGAGGATTCCAAGCGCGGTAACATGCCCGCATTGCACGGAATTACCCTCTCCAAGAAGATGTCTCCTAAGACTGACGAGGAGAGGGTTCGCATGAGCACTATACCCTACGCTTCGGCGGTAGGATCTATAATGTATGCGATGCTATGTACAAGACCAGATGTAGCTTACGCGCTGAGCACGGTAAGCCGGTATCAGTCAGACCCAGGTGAGGACCACTGGACAACAGTGAAGAACATTCTCAAGTACCTAAGAAGGACTAAGGAGATGTTCCTGGTTTACGGTAATGGAGACCTCAGGGTCGAGTCCTTTACCGATTCAAGCTTCCAGAGTGACAAAGATGACAGCAAGTCTGTCTCGGGTTTTGTGTTTACCCTCAACGGAGGGGCGGTATGTTGGAGGAGTTCCAAACAGGATACCGTCGCAGACTCGACGATGGAGGCCGAATACATTGCCGCAAGCGATGCCGCAAAAGAGGCGGTCTGGATGAAGAAGTTCATTAGTGAACTTCAGGTGGTTCCGTCCATTGTTGACCCAATACCTTTGTATTGCGATAACAATGGGGCTATAGCTTTAGCGAAGGAACCAAGGTCCCATCAGAAATCCAGGCACATCTTAAGGCGGTATCACCTGATCAGGGAGATCATTGATCGCCAGGAGATCGAGGTGCGGAGAGTGGACACAAAGGACAACACAGCGGACCCATTCACGAAGGCCTTACCCCAGACTCAGTTCGAGTGGCTGATCGAGATGATAGGTCTTCGATACGCCAGTACATGGCCTTAGTGCAAGTGGGAGATTGTTAGTGTATATGCCCTAGAGGCTATTACTGTATCATACTAGTATGTATATTACTTGATGGAGGCTTGGGATTATCACAGTTATATAGACAATCTTGCTCGAAATAGTAGTATGCTACTTGGTTTGTCTCTGCTTTAATGTGTACATGTGTTTCTTTATTATATCACCTATACGCATTAGTAGAGCCCTTAGGATCTTTGCTTGATTACCGGCGTTGTGATGGCGATCACACTCGTGGGGGCTGGGTAATCCACAAGCACATCCTTATACACGTCCCTAGTCATGGGATTATCGAGACAGGGCATCGATACTCCGGAGTACACTAGCGTATGCGCTTCTCATCCCAGCACGGGAGACGGTCTGTCCCACAGCCATCAGTACGTCGTACTTGAGATAGTATGCGGGTGCTCGTTAGGTTACGAGTACACTGGACAGGACTCGTCGGGAACTGATGGTTGGTATTATACCTATCGTCAGTTATCAGTTCCCAGGTGACATGAGTACAGCTTAGTCCGCTGACTTGACACTGTCACTTCGCCTCGAGTGTGTTCCCACTGTTCTTTGATTACTACCTTACCACGGCTTTAATGAGTCATGCAAACAGGTAGTAGTTGGGTGCAGTCCCGAAGCACTTGGAGGCAGTGACGGTTAGACAGGATTCGTCTCTCCCGGTATTGGGGGTTGACATCGCGCTGTGTCTAGGAGAGCCATTACACGAGTAGTCCCTAGCCAGGGCAAGCGAGATATACTGGTAGGTTTCCAGTGATATCTCAGGGTGTTCTGGGCTACACTCCGACACAACTTGTACCGCTATTAGGGGACTGACGTTCGCCACCCCCCTAGGCCCGCCATGCGATGTATCAGACGAACAGACCGGACTGTACGGAGATTGTCACATACAGGCTCAGTAGGAGTTCGGATGGGTTTACCTCATCGGCCTTCTTATCGACATCTACCTGGGGACCGTTACGTACAGCTAGTGCCGCTTGCGGTCTGTGGTTAAACCCACTGCCAGCGTAGTGTCGAGTATTTAGAGTCCCACACAGAGAGTTTCCCTGCACTGAGCGAAACGTGTAGAGGCCGTATGGTTTTACGGCAGGGCTGCGATCACCTACGTATACTTGTGTGCGTGTGGTGTTCGGGCAGGAAATACTAGTGGGCTTTGGTTTAAGCCGGATCCTAGTATTGCACGGATGGATTTGTTTTGTCTCCTGTGCATCCGCATTCTACGGAATGCGGATGCAGGTGTGTATGCACAGTTTTCCAAAGCGATGAAGGAGGAGGTGCCTCATTAGGGTTTTGGCAGTTGGTTCGGCCAAACCCGTTATGTGGCAGGCTCATTAGGGTTTTGACAGTTGATTCGGTCAAAACCATTTTGAGGCGGACTCATTAGGGTTTTGGCAGTTCGTTTGGTCAAAACCATTATGAGCCGCGGACATCATTTACTGATCCTTTTAGTGATAATTTTATGATGGCTAATTGCATTGACCATTTGACCTCTCTTGACTTTGTTGACCGGTTGACCGTGTTGACCATTGACTTTCAAGAGAGATCTACACTCTTCTTTTCTTTTTCTTTTTCTATTTTGATTATGATAATGGTCATTTCAATGTAGCCATCAAACTTTATCTTGATGGGATTAGTAATGATATTGTTTTTGCATTATTGAACCATGGTTCATTTTCTTATGCTCACATTTTCTTTCTCATTCTCTCTCTTGCCGTTTTCTAGTGAGAAGAAAAGAAATGCACCATGGTTGCTAGCTCCTCCTTCTTCCTCCTCTTGATTCATCTTTTGATCTCATGTGTTGAGAGATAAAGATCCCATAAAGACAAAACCATCCCTCTACCATTTCTACACAACCTAGGGCATCTAGACTAGCAATCTCTTTGCCCTAGTTATCTCTGCTCGAGGTGGAGCTCGGTGTACATCTCTCGGGTGGATCGTCTTCGACTCAAGGAGGCCGCGGAGGTGACCAAAGTCCGGATCAACCATCGGACCAAGCAAAGAGAAGAACAACAAGAAGAGAAGGAGTTCAAGTTGAGGTATAACCCCTAACCGAGTAGATAAATCTCTAGTTTGGATGCTAGTGTGTTGTTTAGCAAAGATCCGGCTTTAACGGTCTATGTTACCAAGTCTAGAAAAAAAATTTGTTTTACCGTTTCCGCAACCCCGAAAGTACCGGGAGAGGTAACGTGGACCTAACAGCAAGCGATCTGCCAATCATGCCCATCCCTCTCCCCTTTAGTCTGTAAGACACCTTTAGAGAGGGTGACTCTATTCCCTGCAGGTACACCACCATACCAGGAGTCATCTATTCTAAAAACCATTAGAATATTGTTTAAGTACCCATATTGGGAAACTACCTAAATCTAGATCTAAAACCATAGATCTAGAAACCAGAATATCTTATATTATATCCATGTCCTGTCTGGAGAAACAACTGTGTGACGACCACAGTACAACCGATCGTAGTGTCGGAATTTTACTTCCTACTATGTGTATGTCATCCAGATACCATGACATCACACCCTACTACCTTCTTAACAGATCCATACCCTATTCTGATTGAAGTCAAACCCATGACTGTCACATCAAAATTAGATGATCTATCTCCGGTATATCTGCTCTAGTCTATAAATACACATAAGCTACTTGCCCACTATGCTTCCGCTGCTCCCACTGACTACGACAACCCTCTGGCAGAATAATATATACGTGCACTTCTAAAGCAAGTTTAGAACGACGCTATACTTAACCTCCTGCCAGGTCTCACAGTCTGGAACAACAGTAGTGTTAAGTCAGGGTAAACAAGAACCTCCTTGTCACCGTCCTTGAGGCTACCGGAGTACCTCTCCGGTGTCTGAGGTTACCCATCATATCTGCTGAGTGGCTATTTGGAATGTCAAACCTGATTGAATATATAGGTCCTATTAAATTTTCCGTAATCGTTCGCGGTTCTGGAATCACTTCCAGTTCTACCATACTCCCACTACCGTTTTCTGAAAAAATCCATTTTACTAAAACTGTAGCGAGTGAAGAACAATATCACTATTGATCTTCCAGATGGTAGAAAGTCAACCCTCGTCATAGGCTGGGCCAACCCACAAACAGTTATTACAGAAACGTGCCCTGAGTTATCCAGAGTCTGGTTTTAAGCATAAGCTGGACAACTCCCCGTACCTTAACATCTTTTAAAGTACGAACCATTCTATATCCAATATAGAAACTTTGGCACTTTATTTAATTGGAACCAGATTCAAATCATGCAACTGTCTCCAGTGCATATTAACTTAATGGAAAAAGGCTAATCAGCATTACTCAACTTAGGAATCCATCCAATTATGAGTAACCCGAAAGAGAAACAAGTTTCTCAAAACTAATACTATCATCTGAATACCAATCACAAGAATCTACATCTTCGATCTTTTTGAAGAATCCCAATACTTGTGACACCTGGTTCTCTACTTTATTCTTGTACCCACAACTTCTCAAAACTTAGACCTTGTATTTCTACGAAACACTTGTCTAAAAACTAGAGAAGTCATAAGTAAACAGAACAAAGTACGAGGACCTACCCCTTTGTCCTGATGGACACTGGACAACATACAATACTCTGTATAAGTCCGCTGAGTTGAACAACTCAAAACCTGTGCGTCGTAGGTGGAAAACTGTACCCTGGCGATTTCCTCAAATATCACCAATTACAACGAATTCCGATATAATGAGGATGATCACCTAATTCCCAATAACTTACTCCCACTCATCATCTGTAAAACCATACAGATATGAGAATGAAACCTGGTAGATACATACCCTGGAGTAAGTATCTAATCGGGAAAACAGTTTTCTTTTAACAATGCACTGAAACATGAAAATGTTTCGTAGGGGTATCTTGGTATTCCTAGCAATGCCTCTTCCATAATCAAATTCATGACTTTAACCGTATATTTCTTTATCATCTCTACAAATCCCTTTATTTGTCTTTAGTCGTTACCTTCTGTACACCATCGTTAGGGTAAATGGTTTTCTTCCTTCCCTACCGTTCGGCACCAGCATATGGTTTGGAAGAAGACTATCCAGTAAGCATAATAGGTGTACCCTCCTAAACCAAGGAGTACTCGCATCTTGAGAGAAGGTGATGATAAAATACAACTAAATAATACCTTATTCTGTTAAAGGTGAAATAGGAGTGGCGATGAAGTACGCGGTTTGGTCGTGAATGATAGCAGTCGCAATTTTACTTTGCCCTCTTTCTAATCCTTTTATTTTGTCTTTAGTTATTACCTTCTGCACACCCTACTTAGGCTAATTGGTTTTCTTCATTTCCTACCTTTCGGCACCTGCCTATGGTTTGGAATAAGACTATCCAATAAGCGTAATAGGTGTACTCTCCTAAACCAAGGAGCCCTCGCAACCTGAGAGAAGGTGATAATAAAAGACAACTGAATAAACCAATTCTATTTCTCCTGAACCTTGATCCATTCTCGAAGAAATCCCTCCGAGTTCGTATATAACCAGACGATGGATCTATCCAATGGAAGTGGATGTCCGTAGTAATACGGGGTGTTCTGAGAAATTCAAAGGGTAAAAGAAGGAGTGGCAATGACTTATGCAATTTAGACAATCCAAAAGCCAGTATTTTAAGAAGGCTCGGTCAACTTGGTCACTGAGTCATGGTCTAGGGTCGGTCAATGGTCGCTGCCAAAGAGAGAGAGAAAAGAAACACTCTGCGTGCACTCTAACCTAGATCAGAATGGTTATCACTTTATCTAATCCGGAAACCTCCCAATGTACTGTCAAATTCTCCTCCAAACCTAAAAGAAGAATCAATCGGGATCACCCGAAGAGTAAACCAACTCATCAGTGGGAATCGGGATCCAACTCTCATCGCATGATAACGTGACGGAATCCACTCACGTTACTCACACTCCAGAAGGTATGCGCATACTTGGCAAGTTTCAGTTTTTTTAGAAACTCCCGATATGATTTTTGCCCCATGCTCTTATGACCTTGGCGTTAGGTCAAAATGTCATAAGTCACATGCCAAGTTCTACCCGTCACTATCTTGTTAATTTGAACCCACCCGAACATGCCCTTGGCGTTAGGTCAAAATGGCAGAACGACTGTCCCAAACCAACTCATCTATCTATGCAACAAATGAATACCCAGCAGCTACCAAACACTATGCCTTGGCGTTAGGTCAAAATACATAGCTTGAATACTACTGATACCCAAAAGAAATGACGGAGGGTTACGGCTGGTTTTTGGTGAAAAACCTTTAACGTAGTGAACTTGATATCGCTGAAGGAACCTGATAGCTTTTTATAAAAATATAGTGGCGAAAACCTTTGCTAAAGAGGTCACTCCCGGTAAAGGGATCTCGGCTCTTTCTTCGTAGAATGAGGTGCAGGATATTCCAACTGAATACCATGATGCAAAGCAACTTGTAATCGACTATAGTGAAGTTATTACACTGACGCAAACTTCTGCCCAAGGGGTCATTCCCGGTGAAGGGATATCGGCGCTTTCCTCGTCGAATGAAGGGCAGGATATTCCAACCGAATACCGCTATGCAAAACAAAAGGAAACGTCTTTGTAATAACACTTTTTAAATTTGTTCCAACAACTCCAAACAGGTTTGTTTTTCTTTGCATTGATCAGAATCAACGCAGTCCCATCAATTAATCACACCAGAAAAGAACGAAAATAAAATGTACGTATATGCCATCCGCATTCGTCACTGGGTCCCGTCATCACCCGTTAGGTTACTTAACTAACGACAGAGCGGGGACTGGACTAGCGCGGGTGTAAAACATATACAACATCTAATAGTATATATACCAATATCCAATAATCGCTCCAGGCGTGATAATATGCAACATTACAGAAAAGTAATAAGCATCACAGAACAATACAGATAATCTGGGATCCCCGGGTTTCACAGAGCCGCTGCTGAAACCCGACGTTCCCCTGGTCGTGTGGATAGCCTGTGCAATGAAACCTAGACCCCTACGGGTGCGGCAAGTTACCCGCCAAAACCTGAAGCGAGGCAGCCCCTACAGCAAAGTGAATGGACCACCCTGCACTTCACGGAATCCGGTAACCTGAGCACCCCTCCTTGGGTCAACCTGTACCCCCTACGAGTGCGGCGAATAGTCTGCCAATTTTAGAGTAAGGCCCCTCTGCCTCTCAAAGCCATGAGATGCGGACCCGTTGCCCTCCAGAACCCGGCTACCCGTGCACTCCGTCGCGGGGTAAAACCTATTACAGAAATGAAAAATATGTACAACGGGTACATCGACCTCAACCCGGTCGTGCCCCAAAAGAATATTATACAACAGGCAGTGACGGCAGTCCACATGTTGGACGCTCGCCCCGCAATATCAAATGTACAAATAAATCCAAACTGCACTACCATTGCACACTGCTATCCACCACGACAAATCCGCAACAACACAGCACAACACAGAACATCAACGTGAATGTCACGTTCGCAAACCCGTCTAAAAGAACTATAGCAATCAGACACGGTTTACCGATCAAATGACATTCCCGGTCGGAGATATAATGTAAGTACTGTAAACTAACATGTTTAAATTTCGATCGACTAAAAAACACGAAGTGGGCCCCACGAACATCTGCTGTACAGTAACATAATCTGGGCCCAAAAGATATATACCAAAAACCACAATTTTCAGCAAATAACCAACAGTAGAAATTTGACCCGCTAAAACGCCAAGACGGCTGCGGTTCCGCGGTCAAAGCTAGGCTTTGACCGCGGTTCCGTGGTCGTACGGACAACTTAGGGGACCGTATTTCTCCGTTATATTTTAAAAAGCCTGCTTGTGTTTCTGTGATGGTTAAAATAATTTTTGGAACCCTTTAAAAATCAACAGAAACTGTGAATGGAAATTTTGCAGTTTTTGATATTCGGTCCGATCGATATTTTAAACGCGTTAGCACAAGTTAGTAAAGCAAAATGGTGAGTCTCTGATACCACTGTAAGTCTACGGTATCGCCCCGGCCGTCTACAGATGCCAAATGCGGAACAAAAACTTTTAACTGGCGCTATCGTATACTATAACCCGGATCTGCCGTTATTGCTAAACTAACAAACTGTAAAGAGAGTAGAAAGGTTATACCGAACGATCCGAGTCCTTCGTTCTTTAACCATCATCCCACGCTCCGTTGCGGCTGCTCCGATCTCGTCGATCTCCGATCTGCTCGTCCAGGTGGCACCACGTCAACGATTCTTTAAACGGGCTCCCACCTCTGACTCAAAGCAACTCGGTCGTCAAGTTTGCTAAAAGAGACGACCAAGAGTGATGTAGAGAATGAGTAGAATACTTTGTCTCGTTATGTCCAAAGCTATGGACGAACGGTTAATGAAGTTGCCTTTTGGATCGATATGAAAATGAGATATGAATATGTTAATTTCCATACATCCAAAACTCTATCTTTTTTTTCAACAACCATTTCCATCAAGTGTGTGAGAGAGAGTGTAGCGTCTTGAAAAGTCGTTTTGGTGTTTTCCTGAAATTCGGTGAAAATTCGGTATTTTTCCGAAAACCGTCTTTCTCGATATTTTGCAGTTTAGGGCTAATTATACCTAAAATGGATAGGTAATTACTTGTTTTTAGTAGCTAATGAGTTAATTATGAAATTTTGGTCATTTAAAAATTTTTCCCTATTTTTCAATTTTTTAATATTATTTAAGCCGGTAAGAAAATACATTAAATAAGCGATAAATACAAATTTTTCCGGGCTAATTTTAATCTATAAAATTATGATAATTATAATCTAGTGATGACATGAATTTTTAGTAATTTATTTTGATTTTTAACAAATTTTTATGAATTGAAACGAATTTATTGAATTTTGGGCTAAAACTTGCAATTTTTGATTTGTAGGGGGCCTTTTTGCATAAAATTTCTTTTGTAAAACCCCTCTCTCATTTCCCTCAGCCCTAGGACAGCCCAACCATGACCAAGTCCAGAAAATTCTGATCTCTTTTCTTTAGTTGTTTCTTGAGTTGAATTAAGGGGTTTTTTGGATTTATTATAATTTATAATGGATAAAGTATGATACATTGACTTTGGAACTTGACCCTTGACCTTCCCACTCACCCCACACCCTCCCCCATACCTCCTACCTGGCCGAAACCTGCACCCCTCTTCCTCATCTCTTTTCTTTGCATTTTTCTTCAATTTCCTTCAAGAAAATACATCAAATCCATGAATTAATTCCAAAAATCCAAACAAAATCCTTATGCTATCATTATCCTTAGCCATTCTTGCTTGAATCTTGGAGCTAGGAAGCCATTCCTTGGAGCAAATTCTCTTGCTTGATCCATTGATCAAGAGGTATAATTCTCATCAAGTTGCTTTCTTTTGCTAAAAAAATTCCTTTAATTGTATGGTTAGTGTTAAAAGTTAGCTTATTTCTAATCTAGTTTAAAAGAGTAGTTTGTTTAAATTAGGGTTTTGAAGCCATGATAATTAATTAAGTTGTTTATTAGTTAATCTAGTTGTTAGTGAACTAATCTATATGGTTACCTTGTTATGTAGTCTTTAATTATGCTAATTTAGGTAATTTTAGAAGTTGATTTTAGTTGTAAATTGTTGTTTTAAATTTTCAAGAGAAGGTTTTTGTATGGAATTGATATTTGAAACTTGATTAGTGAGTTGATTAAGTTTTAGAAAGCATTATTTAATTGATTTAAACCTAATTTGCTATCTAGTGTTTTGCTAACCTTAATCTAAGAGGTGAACTTGCTAATTGGGGTTGAAATTAGTGTTAATTAAGTTTTTCAAGTATGGTTTTTGATTTGCAATTGCTATTTATAAAAATCAAGAAAGGGTTTGGTTGTGGAATATAGGTTTTGGAGCATGGTTAATGTGTTGTAATTAGTGGGTGTGGATTGCTTGTAGTGTGCTTGGGTGAGTATGCTTTATTGTAGTCGTTTTGTCGCAAATCGGCGATTTTTGCACCGATTTTTGGAATGTATATGCTTACTAGATTTTTATATAAATTATGTGATGGACTATTTTTGATATCTTGATGATTGTAATGGCTTGTCCTACGACTTTTAGGATGCGTGAGTGCGGTTTTTGGGTAGTCGGGTTTTAGTTTTGCCGGGTGACCCAAATCGGCGTTTTTGGCAGTTTTTGCGATTTTCGCGTGTGTTCCGCGCACTTTGTGCACGTTGTACCTAGCTAGCGAACTTTAGTAGTTTCGTTGGGGTTTGCGTCGTTCTTGATATGTAACCTTATAATTGGTAATGATGTAAATTCCAGGTTCGGTCGCGGAAACGTCAGACGCGGCGCGAAAGGGAAAGGCGGTGATTGGACACAGCTAGCCAGGGATCCCGGTGAGTAGATTTAACATCTACGGGGGACGATCGTTTGGATGGCGCAAGTCGCCCGATAGATTTAGTAAACTGAAAATAAAATAGTAAACTGGATAACCACTTGTGACATTAGAATAATAATACTGGCATGATAATTGCTGCAATTAGATCAATATGTTATACCCATATACGCAAACTCAATTGTAGGACACATGCACCATTACCAGGTTTTTATATGCAGCACGAGCACTATTCATGTTTACACACACACCCTGGTAATTGCCATGCCACCACACTAGATAACATTTAAATTTAAACCTTTTACTAATTGATACTTAAACTGGTGCTATTGCCTTTAATTCCTTAAAATGAAACCGTAGAATTGCTATTCATGTGCATGTACTTCATCATATTAATTGTTCATGCTTAATCCATTAATCACACATCGCAACTTGATTATTGATATCATATGCATTCATTATCACTGATATATGCACTTATGAGGATTTCTTGAGATTTTATGATATTGCTGGATTTCGGGGGAAAGCCGCAAAATTTCCAAACTTATGATATTTTTAAAACATGTAAATTGCGGTTTTCTAGTGATGTAAGTGTCGTCCACCATGAGTTTGCTGTGGCTTTGGAAATCCGTGTCGAGGAGTGGAGGAACCGGCACGGGTACATGGTGGGCCCGGTAAGGTATCCCGGGGCAAGAGGAATGTGGTGATGACGTTGAGCCTGGCAGGGGACGGATTACCTACCGGTGACTGTTTGGGACGGCGGATATCCAGAGGATACCGACCGTGGCCGCTAGATGATGAGATATTGATATTTGAGATGGGTCAGCCGGACGGCTGAGGCCAGCGATACATTTATGAGATTTGAGACAGCTTTTGGGGTGTCGTTGCTGGACACCGGTTTTCGTCGATTCATTGACATTTGCTGGCATTCTAAAAGAGTTTCAAAAACACCATCTGATAAAATATTTTTATATATAAACCTATTGAGACCTCAGATATTCATGTTGCATACATATTCGTACACTGATGTTGTATACACACCTGCTAGTATATCCATATTGCATACATACTCGCCATTATGTCCTGCCTTACCTGTATATAGATGCTAGGATGCTTGTGTGCATGCATTCGATAGCCTGTGTAAATGTTATTTATTACTCACGAGTTGGCAACTCACCCCCGTTGTGCCATAGCCTGTTGCAGGTCCGCTCCGTCAGTTCAGTAGCGGCGGGTGCGCTTGCTTCTTTTGCCTCTTTTGCCTGGACTCGAGATTTGTTCATAGGTGGGTTATGTTAATATTTTTGTACCACCTTGTATATTCTTTGCATCTAGTGTACTCCATCTACTGTTTCTACCAGATTATTGTATATTGACCTAGAGATGAGACTGTGAGGTTTGTGGATTTTATGCTGTATTTTGGGGGTCGAGCTCACTTGAGCCGACATGCTACTTTTTCATGCTTCCTTATGCTTTATTATGATTATTATGCTTGCTGTCATTTACATTGCGTGGGATTTGTGACCGCCTTATGGCGAAGAGCTAGCTCCCGCTTGGGGATGCCCTATTTTGTTGGATTCATGTATATATTTTGTTGTACCCATTTCTGGGGGTCAGTATTTACAAAGGAGACTCTGCCGAAATTTTCGGGAAAAATTGGTATTGTTTTTAAAAAAGGGTTTTACATGACTTATTTGATAACTCGTTTTCAATTGATTGGGTTTTCTTCACTCTTTTGCTTAATTGGTTTTGTTTTCTGGGCTTTGGCTTACTTATTTTACGGACGTCTTTAGACGTTTCGTAAACTTAAGTGCCAGTCACGTTCCGTACCCTGCTGGTCGTGACAAAGTTGGTATCAGAGCGATAGGTTTTACCTTTGTGAGTGTAGGATGACCCTTGGTAGATGGAGTAAGTGACTTAAGCAGCGTAACGTAGCGTGCGTATGTCCGCGGCATACTTACGATACGGTACTCCGCCTAAGTGACTTTAGGATATACTTGCTTGAAAAACTCCTTCTTCAACTCCGTGTATCCTATGATCCTATTGCACTGTCCTTATTATCCTTTTCCTGTACCAGCCACTATGCCGCCGAAGGCTACGAGGGCACAGAGGGCTGCCGTCAGAGACGAGATTCGAGCTGGCTCGTCCGAGACTAGGACTGAGCAGGGTGGTATGCCTACGCCGCAGAGACAGACTGATCCGCATTCCCCAGGTCGCATGGATAGGCTTGAGTCCGGTATGGAGGAGCTGCGACAGATGATGGGAGGCATGCAGGAGTTACGACAGATGGTGGAATCGTTAGTAGAGGTCAATCGAGCACAGAGATCGGATATTACTCCCCCTGCAGTCGTTTCGAGACCGAGTCGGATTCGCACTGATATGTTAGCACGTAGGAGGGTTCGCAGAGGCTGTGGTGGATTCTTTAGGGGCCAGTTATATCGCCTTCACCCATATGGTCAGCAGCCATGGTTAGGATGTTTTTGGTGTGGTAGCCTGCATCATCGTATCAGAGACTGTCCGGTGAGACGACAGGGAGCAGCGACAGTTCCGCATGTGACCCTACCACCATCACCACCCCCTCCTCAGAGAGCCCTACTTTCTACCCCAGGCGATGCTCCACGCCAGTTAGGTGCACCGAGAGGCCGAGGACGTGGCGGTCCTGTTCAGAGAGGACGAGGAGGCAGAGGCCAAGGTCGAGGTCAGCCCGCTATCGGTGGAGGACAGGCCCGAGTTTTTGCTTTGGCACCGCAGGATGCGCAGGCATCCAATGCCGTCGTGACAGGTACCTTGCCAGTTTGTTCTTTCGACGCACGGGTATTATTCGACCCAGGTTCCACACATTCGTACGTCTCTACACACTTTGCACCGATGTTGGGCCGTGAGTCGTCGTCGTTGGATCAGCCGCTTGTTGTTGTTACTCCGGTAGGCGAGTCGTTTGTCGCTCGGTTTGTATTTCGTTTGTGTTCCGTTCGTATCGGGGAGAGGGATTCATCAGTTGATTTGATACTCCTCGATATGTTGGACTTTGATGTGCTTCTGGGCATGGATTGGCTAGCCACTTGTTATGCTTCTGTGGACTGCCGTGAGAAGGCAGTCAGATTTAGCTTTCCGGGAGAGCCAGTCCTTGTTATTCAGGGAGACCGCAGTGTCGCCCTTCCCAGCTTAATTTCGTCTCTTCGCGCTGGTCAGCTCTTGCGGAAGGGATGTCAGGGATTCTTAGCGTTTGTTTGTGTTACTCGAGCTGCAGAGGTTCCGTTGGACCGGGTCCCGGTAGTTTGTGAGTTCCCTGATGTTTTCCCTGATGAGCTACCTGGGCTACCGCCTGAGCGCAATGTTGAGTTCGGCATTGATTTGATTCCCGGTTCGGGGCCTATTTCTATACCGCCTTATCGGATGGCCCCGGCAGAGCTTCGAGAGCTGAAGGATCAGTTGCAGGATTTGTTGGACAAGGGGCTTATTCGACCGAGTGTTTCTCCGTGGGGTGCTCCGGTCCTGTTTGTAAAGAAGAAGGATGGAAGTTTGCGCTTATGTATCGACTACCGCCAGCTGAACAAAGTTACCGTTCGGAACAGATATCCGTTGCCGCGCATTGATGATTTGTTCGACCAGCTTCAGGGTGCGGGGTATTTTTCGAGGATCGACTTGCGATCAGGATACCATCAGCTGCGAGTTCGACAGGAGGATATACCGAGGACAGCTTTCCGTACACGCTATGGCCACTACGAGTTTTTGGTGATGTCGTTCGGACTCACTAACGCCCCAGCAGCATTTATGGATTTGATGAACCGTACATTCAGGCCGTATCTTGACTTGTTCATCATCGTGTTTATCGACGATATCTTGGTGTACTCCCGGAGCAGAGAGGAGCACGAGCAGCACTTGCGGATTACGTTACAGACTCTGAGGGAGCACCAGCTGTTCGCGAAGTTCTCCAAGTGTGCTTTCTGGCTGGACAGCGTCGGATTCTTGGGTCACGTGGTTACGAGAGACGGCATTTGTGTGGACCCGAAGAAGATTGAGGCTGTTCAGCAGTGGCCCCGACCTACATCGGTTACTGAGATCCGTAGTTTTCTAGGCTTGGCAGGCTACTACAGGAGTTTTGTTCAGGACTTCTCCCGTATAGCTGCACCGTTGACCAGTTTGACCCGGAAGGGAGTTCCTTTCGTCTGGACAGAGGAGTGCGAGCGCAGTTTTCAGCAGCTACGGACTCGTTTGACTACAGCGCCGGTATTATCTTTGCCTTCGGGATCAGGCGGATTTGTTGTCTACTGTGATGCTTCGCGAGTGGGATTAGGATGCGTTTTGATGCAGCATGGCCGGGTGATCGCTTATGCTTCTCGGCAGTTGAAGAAGCATGAACAGAACTACCCCACTCATGATTTAGAGATGGCTGCAGTGGTCTTTGCACTGAAGATTTGGCGACATTACCTATACGGCGAGTCGTGTCAGATATTCACCGATCACAAGAGCTTAAAGTACATATTTCAGCAGCGAGGCCTGAACCTCAGACAGCGTCGTTGGATGGAGTTGGTGAAAGACTACGACTGCGAGATCTTATATCACCCAGGCAAGGCGAATGTGGTGGCAGATGCGTTGAGTAGGAGGCCCGGGGGTAGTCTATCCTTTTGCGCGCAGTGCAGAGGCAGTCATCAGCAGATTGGCAGATGTTATGCGACAGCCGAGTTGAGTTCGAGTTCACTCAGACAGGGGGACAGCTCGCGCATGTTCGTGCACGCCCACAGTTGCTTGACCGTATATATGAGGCACAGCGTAGTGACGACCGTTGCTCAGAGATCATGGCACAGATGGGACAGGGCAGATTTTCCGAGTTCATGGTTGACGATCAGGGGATTTTATGATATGGATCTAGACTGTGCGTACCAGATACTGATGGATTACGGCGCGACATTCTCGAGGAGGCACACCGATCAGTGTATAGTGTCCACCCCGGTTCCACCAAGATGTACCATGATATGAGAGAGACCTGCTGGTGGGACGGGATGAAGAGGGACATTGCGGAGCTCGTTTCGAGATGCCTGACTTGTCAGCAAGTCAAGGCCGAGCACCAGAGGCCCGCAGGAGAGCTACAGCCGTTACCCATTCCAGAGTGGAAATGGGAACAGATTTCGATGGATTTCGTTGTGGGTCTACCCAGGACCAGTCGAGGGTACGACTCCATCTGGGTGATCGTGGATAGATTGACGAAAGCGGCCCACTTCCTTCCAGTGAAGACGACTTTCAGCTTCGCTCAGTATGCTCAGCTCTATATTGACGAGATCGTGCGACTACATGGCGTACCGACTTGTATCGTGTCAGATCGAGGCACTCAGTTCACCAGCCGACTTTGGCAGAGACTTCAGGAGGCTTTGGGCACTCGTTTGAGCTTCAGCACAGCGTTTCATCCGCAGACAGACGGACAGTCAGAGCGGACCTTTCAGACTCTCGAGGACATGCTCAGAGCGTGCGTTTTAGACTTTGGTGGTAGCTGGGATCGTCATTTACCTCTAGTGGAGTTCTCCTACAACAATAGCTTCCAGGATACTATTCAGATGGCACCTTTCGAGGCATTGTATGGGAGGAGATGCAGATCGCCCGTTAGTTGGACAGAGCTCAGCGAGAGCAGCATTTTGGGGCCGCAGCTTGTTGAGGAGACGACATCGAAGATCCAGTTGATCCGAGACCGGATGAGAGCGGCTCAGAGCAGGCAGAAATCCTATGCAGACAGACGCCGTCGCAGATTAGAGTTCGCAGTTGGCGACCATGTTTTTCTGAAAGTCTCTCCGATGAAGGGCGTGATGCGTTTTGGGCGAAAGGGGAAGCTTAGCCCTAGATTCGTTGGTCCCTTCGAGATCCTCGAGCGTGTTGGCGCTGTTGCATATCGTTTGGCTCTTCCACCCAGCTTTCCCGATGTTCACCCCGTTTTTCATGTTTCGATGCTCCGCAAGTACCTTCACGACCCTTCGCATGCGATTCAGCACCCGACAGTCCAGCTAGAGCGCGACCTTTCTTTTGCAGAGCAGCCGGTGGCCATCTTGGATCGGCAGGTGAAGAAGTTGAGGTCGAAGATTATACCAACCGTCAAGGTCCTTTGGCGTAGCCCGAGCAGCGAGGAGGTTACCAGGGAGGCCGAGGGCGAGATGAGGAAGAAGTATCCCCATCTCTTTGAAGGTATGCGTAGCTATATTTTTAAATTCGGGGACCGAATTTCTTTAAGGGGGAAGATTGTAGCGTCTTGAAAAGTCGTTTTGGTGTTTTCCTGAAATTCGGTGAAAATTCGGTATTTTTCCGAAAACCGTCTTTCTCGATATTTTGCAGTTTAGGGCTAATTATACCTAAAATGGATAGGTAATTACTTGTTTTTAGTAGCTAATGAGTTAATTATGAAATTTTGGTCATTTAAAAATTTTTCCCTATTTTTCAATTTTTTAATATTATTTAAGCCGGTAAGAAAATACATTAAATAAGCGATAAATACAAATTTTTCCGGGCTAATTTTAATCTCTAAAATTATGATAATTATAATCTAGTGATGACATGAATTTTTAGTAATTTATTTTGATTTTTAACAAATTTTTATGAATTGAAACGAATTTATTGAATTTTGGGCTAAAACTTGCAATTTTTGATTTGTAGGGGGCCTTTTTGCATAAAATTTCTTTTGTAAAACCCCTCTCTCATTTCCCTCAGCCCTAGGACAGCCCAACCATGACCAAGTCCAGAAAATTCTGATCTCTTTTCTTTAGTTGTTTCTTGAGTTGAATTAAGGGGTTTTTTGGATTTATTTTAATTTATAATGGATAAAGTATGATACATTGACTTTGGAACTTGACCCTTGACCTTCCCACTCACCCCACACCCTCCCCCATACCTCCTACCTGGCCGAAACCTGCACCCCTCTTCCTCATCTCTTTTCTTTGCATTTTTCTTCAATTTCCTTCAAGAAAATACATCAAATCCATGAATTAATTCCAAAAATCCAAACAAAATCCTTATGCTATCATTATCCTTAGCCATTCTTGCTTGAATCTTGGAGCTAGGAAGCCATTCCTTGGAGCAAATTCTCTTGCTTGATCCATTGATCAAGAGGTATAATTCTCAACAAGTTGCTTTCTTTTGCTAAAAAAATTCCTTTAATTGTATGATTAGTGTTAAAAGTTAGCTTATTTCTAATCTAGTTTAAAAGAGTAGTTTGTTTAAATTAGGGTTTTGAAGCCATGATAATTAATTAAGTTGTTTATTAGTTAATCTAGTTGTTAGTGAACTAATCTATATGGTTACCTTGTTATGTAGTCTTTAATTATGCTAATTTAGGTAATTTTAGAAGTTGATTTTAGTTGTAAATTGTTGTTTTAAATTTTCAAGAGAAGGTTTTTGTATGGAATTGATATTTGAAACTTGATTAGTGAGTTGATTAAGTTTTAGAAAGCATTATTTAATTGATTTAAACCTAATTTGCTATCTAGTGTTTTGCTAACCTTAATCTAAGAGGTGAACTTGCTAATTGGGGTTGAAATTAGTGTTAATTAAGTTTTTCAAGTATGGTTTTTGATTTGCAATTGCTATTTATAAAAATCAAGAAAGGGTTTGGTTGTGGAATATAGGTTTTGGAGCATGGTTAATGTGTTGTAATTAGTGGGTGTGGATTGCTTGTAGTGTGCTTGGGTGAGTATGCTTTATTGTAGTCGTTTTGTCGCAAATCGGCGATTTTTGCACCGATTTTTGGAATGTATATGCTTACTAGATTTTTATATAAATTATGTGATGGACTATTTTTGATATCTTGATGATTGTAATGGCTTGTCCTACGACTTTTAGGATGCGTGAGTGCGGTTTTTGGGTAGTCGGGTTTTAGTTTTGCCGGGTGACCCAAATCGGCGTTTTTGGCAGTTTTTGCGATTTTCGCGTGTGTTCCGCGCACTTTGTGCACGTTGTACCTAGCTAGCGAACTTTAGTAGTTTCGTTGGGGTTTGCGTCGTTCTTGATATGTAACCTTATAATTGGTAATGATGTAAATTCCAGGTTCGGTCGCGGAAACGTCAGACGCGGCGCGAAAGGGAAAGGCGGTGATTGGACACAGCTAGCCAGGGATCCCGGTGAGTAGATTTAACATCTACGGGGGACGATCGTTTGGATGGCGCAAGTCGCCCGATAGATTTAGTAAACTGAAAATAAAATAGTAAACTGGATAACCACTTGTGACATTAGAATAATAATACTGGCATGATAATTGCTGCAATTAGATCAATATGTTATACCCATATACGCAAACTCAATTGTAGGACACATGCACCATTACCAGGTTTTTATATGCAGCACGAGCACTATTCATGTTTACACACACACCCTGGTAATTGCCATGCCACCACACTAGATAACATTTAAATTTAAACCTTTTACTAATTGATACTTAAACTGGTGCTATTGCCTTTAATTCCTTAAAATGAAACCGTAGAATTGCTATTCATGTGCATGTACTTCATCATATTAATTGTTCATGCTTAATCCATTAATCACACATCGCAACTTGATTATTGATATCATATGCATTCATTATCACTGATATATGCACTTATGAGGATTTCTTGAGATTTTATGATATTGCTGGATTTCGGGAGAAAGCCGCAAAATTTCCAAACTTATGATATTTTTAAAACATGTAAATTGCGGTTTTCTAGTGATGTAAGTGTCGTCCACCATGAGTTTGCTGTGGCTTTGGAAATCCGTGTCGAGGAGTGGAGGAACCGGCACGGGTACATGGTGGGCCCGGTAAGGTACCCCGGGGCAAGAGGAATGTGGTGATGACGTTGAGCCTGGCAGTGGACGGATTACCTACCGGTGACTGTTTGGGACGGCGGATATCCAGAGGATACCGGTGACTGTTTGGGACGACGGATTACTTTTTCATGCTTCCTTATGCTTTATTATGATTATTATGCTTGCTGTCATTTACATTGCGTGGGATTTGTGACCGCCTTATGGCGAAGAGCTAGCTCCCGCTTGGGGATGCCCTATTTTGTTGGATTCATGTATATATTTTGTTGTACCCATTTCTGGGGGTCAGTATTTACAAAGGAGACTCTGCCGAAATTTTCGGGAAAAATTGGTATTGTTTTTAAAAAAGGGTTTTACATGACTTATTTGATAACTCGTTTTCAATTGATTGGGTTTTCTTCACTCTTTTGCTTAATTGGTTTTGTTTTCTGGGCTTTGGCTTACTTATTTTACGGACGTCTTTAGAAGTTTCGTAAACTTAAGTGCCAGTCACGTTCCGTACCCTACGGGTCGTGACAGAGAGGGGAGGGGCCGGCCATCTTATAGGAGTGGGGGGGTGAGTGTAGGAGAGGGGGAGGTGACAATAAGAGAAATATCTAGTGTGAACACAAAGTATGAACACAATAAATGCACCATTAAAGCACCATTAATGAACAAGTGAGTCACAAGCCTAATCACCTCTTCTAGAACCTTCTAGAAGCATCCACACTTATCCAAAGAAAAGATAAATCCGTTTTTAACCGAATGTTAAAAGACGGCTGATAGAAAACTGGAAACTGGCAACTTCCAAAAGCGATCCCGAAACGAATTTCAGGATAACATCGTAACTGTATAAATATACCCGCATTTGTATTACGACCGAATACAAATGCAACTGAGACAAAGATATTATATCTACTCAATATAACACTCGGATCCGGCTTAAACCAAAGCCCACCAGTATTATCTGCCCGAAAAATGACACGTGCGTAAACGCACGTGCATTTTCCGAACCCTGCCATAAAACCATACGGCCTCTACAACGTTTCGCCCAAACTTGGGAAACTGTCTGTGGGGGACTCTATGTTAGTGTATATGCCCTAGAGGCCATTACTGTATCATACTGGTTTGTATATTACTTAATGGATGCTTGGGATATTCACCTTGTATATACAATCTTGCTCAAAATAGTAGTATGCTACTTGGTTTGTTTCTACTTCAATATGTACATGTGTTTATTTTTGTATATCGCCTATACACATTAGTAGAGCCCTTAGGATCTTTGCTTGATTACCAGCGATGTGATGGCCGTCACACTAGTGGGGCTGGGTAATCTATAAGCACATCCTTATGCAGGTCCCTGGTCGCAGGACTATCGAGACAGGGCATCGATACTCCGGAGTAGACCAGCGCATGCGCTTCTCATCCCAGTATGGGAGACGGTCTGTCCCACAGCCGTCAGTACGTCGTACTTGAGATAGTATGCGGGTGCTCGTTAGGTTACGGGTACACTGGACAGGACTCGTCGGGAACTGACTAGTTGGTATTATACCTATCGTCAGTTATCAGTTCCCAGGTGACATGAGTACAGCTTAGTCCGCTGACTTGACACTGTCACTTCGCCTCGGGTGTGTTCCCACTGTACTTTGATCACTACCCTACCACGGCTCAAAGGAGTCGTGCAAACAGGCGGTGGTTGGGTGCAGTCCCGAAGCACTTGGAGGCAGTGACGGTTAGACAGGATTCGTCTCTCCCGATATTGGGGGTTGACATCGCGCTGTGTCTAGGAGAGCCATTACACGAGTAGTCCCTGGCCAGGGCAAACGAGATATACTGGTAGGTTTCCAGTGTTATCTCAGGGTGTATTGGGCTTCACTCCGGCACGACTTGTACCGCTATTGGGGGACTGACGTTTACCGCCCCCTAGGCCCGCCATGCGATGTATCAGACGAACAGACCGGACTGTACGGAGAATGTCACACTCAGGCTCAGTAGGAGTTCAGATGGGTTTCGCCTCGTCGGTCTTCTTGTCGGCATTACCTGGGGACCGTTACGCACAGCTAGTGCCGCTTGCGGTCTGTGGTTAAACCCACTGCCAGCGTAGTGTCGAGTCTTTAGAGTCCCACACAGAAAGCTTTTCGCCTTTAGGCAAAAGAGTAGAGGTCGCATGGTATTGCGACAGGTCGCATGGTTTTGCGACAGGGTTCGGTCACATCCGTGCACTTGTGCACGTACAGTGTCCGGACAGTTTACACTAGCGGGCTTTGGTTTAAGCCAGATCCTAGTGTACCTTATGGGATTGGATTTATCCAGTTTGCATTCGTGTTCCTCGGAACGCGGATGCGGGTGTGTATGCACAGTTGACAGGGAGGCAGAGGCAGCGGATTCTCATTAGGGTTGTTGACAGTTGACCGTTGACTTTTTGACTTTATGCTCAACCCTAATGAGAATATGATTTGTGATTAACTATTATATTAATTAAGTATTATGGTGATATGGTTGTTGACTTGTTGACTTTTGTTGACTGTTGACTTTGGTGACTTGTTGACTTTTGTTGACTTGTTGACCGGTTGACTAGGCTTGACTAGTTGACCATCATGATGACCATGGTTATCATTTCATGCCAAAGACTTTTTTCTTGCTTGCCTTTTTGAGTAAAATGAGTGCATGATATGATAACCTTATGGTTGCTTCTAACCATTACCATAAGACTTTTGTTGATATGATGAGTTATCATTGCTTTGGATTATGAGAGGGTGAGAGAGAAAAGAGAGCCTCATTCTTTCTTGCTCATTCTCTCTCTTGTTCTTGAGCTCTCCTCTTGCTCTCACCCTCAACCTCTTCCTCCCTCTCTTGATCTATGGTTCTCTTGTCTCATGAGTTGAGAATCAAGAACCATAGATAAAATCCCATTCTAAATCATCTCTACTCATTCTAGTTCACTAGGTTTAGCAAACCAAGTGAACTAGTTTCTTCAAAGAACGAAGAAGAAGCTAAAGGTTGGAGCTTTCAAGTGGATCTATCTTCGGCGTACGGAGACAACGAGAAGGAGCCATCGAACCACCATCGGAGCTTGAAGAGAAGGAGTTCAAGTTTAGGTATAACCATCTTCATCCGAGTAGCTAAATATCTTTAGCTTAGTTTGCTAGTTTTAGTTTAGACAACGATCCCGACCATAGTTTAGTCCATGTTGCCTCTTGCGATAAAAATTCGTTTTTTTATACCGTTTCCGCCTCCCCGTAAGAACCGGAGGTCGCAACGTGGACTTACAGTGGTATCAGAGCCTAACTAAACTTAAACTAGCTTGGTAGTGAAGTGTAACGAAGTTCGGAACCGAAAAAAATCACAAAACCGGATAATCACAAAAACTGAGTTTCTGTTGAAATTTTTTCTGCTCAAAATGAAAAACTTTATACTCCTAAATTCGGCTCAGGGTTTTGTGTGAACACCCAAGAAAAACGATACAGTGATTCGCCTAAAGTGCCGCGCTTCCGCCGCGTGATCCTTCTTAGACGCCGCGGAACCGCCGCGACTTGGTGTCTTCTCTGCATCGTTTTTCGTGCAGTGTGTTTGTGTGTTGGTTTTGGGATTTTTAAAATATATTATATGTGCCCAGATTTTCCAGAAAAGAAATTTCCTTTTGGGGTCCTATAATTCCGTATTTTTTCCGAACTTCACTGCACTTTGACTATGATGGTTATATCTGTGATGCTTGCATGTATTGAACGTCGGCTAATCGCTATAAGTCGATTAGTCGGGGTTATACATGATCTGTAATGTGCTGGAATGTGTATATGAATGTGTTGGACTGTCGCGGGTGAATAGCCGGGGTGGATGTGAGATGAGCTTTTGTTTTTCTTTCATTCATTGTAAATGTAAATTGATGTAATAATTATTATTTGTTTGGCCGCACAACCGGGTCGGGGTTGTAGCCGTCATTGTATAATTCTTTTTACTGTTTTTGCTCCTAGGATAGACCCATGGAGGGGTGCACAAACTACCGAGTACTTGGCGGGTAGTTTGCCGCACCCGTAGGGGTCTTGGGTGGGGTATTTGGCTATTCACCGCGACCGTGTTATCCGCTTTTCGTTTCAGGCTCGAAAGGATTGCGGATTGCTAGTATATCCAATGCATTCATCTGTGATCTGTAATGTCTATCATTGCTTATTATTTAGGCGTTGCTTATGTTTTACAGACGCGCTAGCCCAGCCCCCGCTCTGTCGTTAGTTAAGTAACCTAACGGGTAATGACGGGGCCCAGTGGCGAATGCGAATGGCATAAGCGTACGTCATATTTTGGTTGTTTTCTGCAATGGTAGGGTTAAATGATGGGACGCATTAAAAGAACTAATGCAAGAATATCACGCATTAAAAGAACTAATGCAAGATAATAAACCAAGTTAAAGTCGTTGGAACACTTTCGAAAAACCACTCGGTTCTTTTCAAAACAAACTTTTAAAATACGGAGTTTGAGCCACTCCATTTAAAAGCTATCTCGTTCCATCGACCATATCAAGTTCACTACGTTCACGGTTTTGCCAAAACCATCCGTAGCCCTCCGTCGTTTCACATGAATAGTCAATAGTATTCAAGCTGTGTATGTTGGCCAAAGTCAAGGCACAGTGATTGGTAGCTATTGGGTGTTCATGTGTAGCATAGATAGATGCGTTGGTTTGGGACAGTCGTACTGCCATTTTGGCCAAAGTCAAGGGTAGGTACGGATGGATCCAAATTAACCTGGATAATGACGGGTAGAACTTGACATGTGACTTATGATATTTTGGCCAAAGTCAAGGTCATAAGAGCATGGGGCAAAAATCCACATCGGGAGTTTCATAAGTACTGAAACTTGCTAGATTTGCATACCATTTGGAGTGTGATGATTCTGGTAGGATTCCTTCAGTTTCGTCACGCAATGATATTTGGATCCCGATCCTACTGTGAGTATATGCTACTCCTCGGGAAATTTCTCACTTAACGATCAATGCTATAAACCTAGTAGGTGCCTAGAAAGGTGTTAGCGGGGCTACGCCCCCAGGGAAAAGAGGTTCTCTAATTAAGGAACTTCGCGAAAGCGTTGGAAAACCTCCCTCGAAGTACC
Source organism: Agapanthus africanus (assembly GCA_030015575.1). NCBI lineage: Eukaryota > Viridiplantae > Streptophyta > Magnoliopsida > Asparagales > Amaryllidaceae > Agapanthus > Agapanthus africanus. The sequence goes on from CM057341.1 coordinate 564,624,497, forward strand.
GACACCGGCCTGGCTGAACGGTTAAGCAAGTATTGTACGGTGGGATTGATCCTGACTAATTCTTCCTTTATGGTTTGAGGAGGGATTCGAGAAACAGTGGGAGCCATCCTGTTTAGACAAACTAAAAACCACTCTAAACTTGCAAGAGCATCATGCTGAGTGTTTCTTCTTCTCTCTCCTAATTGCAGCGACCAATCAACATGACTGGACTTAAGTTACTCCTAGATAAAAACAAACTGACAGGGCCAAACTACAAAGATTGGCTCAGGAATGTCAAGATAGCAATCACTTATGACAAGCTGGGGTATCTTCTTACCACCAAAGCTCCCCCTGTCCCTGGTCCAACTTCCAGCGTCGCGGATAAGGAAATCCGCAAGACTTGGGAGATTGATAGCGCGAAGGCCAAGTGCCTCCTGCTTGCCTCGATGGACAACGAACATCAGAGGAGGCATGAGAATATGGACATGGAGTCCATATTGCTCCATACAAAAGAACTGTATGGAGAGCAATCACGTATCGCAAGATACGAAGCGTCGAAAAAGTTATTTTCGACAAGAATGGCCGTCGGATCATCAGTAGCCGAGCATGTGCTAAAGATGATCGGCTTCATTGAGAAGCTCGCTGACCTAGGGATCACATTGGAGAGTGAGCTATATACGGATATAGTTCTCCAGTCCCTTCCTTCCACTTACGCCCAGTTTATACTGAACTTCAACCTACAAGAAAAAGAGGTTGAACTATCAGAGCTCCTCAACATGCTGAGGAGCGCAGAGGGCACCCTACAGAAAGGTAGGGAAACATCCACTTTGTTTGTAGGAGGATCATCTTCTTCTAGGTCCAAGGCGAAAGCCAAGGGAAAGAAGAAGAAGGCCCCCGCCAAACCAAGGGGCGGTGTTGGTAAAGTGGATACGAAGGGAAAAGGCAAAGCAACAAAGATAGCGGGGAAGCTTGTGGATAAGGAAGAATGCTTCTATTGTCATAAGAAAGGACACTGGAAGAATGATTGCAGGGCCTGGAAGGCCAGAACACAGGAATTGAAGCAGGTTGCAGCTTCAGCTTCAGGTGTGTATGTTATTGAAAACTGTCTTTCAATAAACTCTACTTCCTGGGTATTGGATACCGGATCAGGATCTCATATCTGTAATTCTTTGCAGGCGTTGAGAAACCGTAGTGTTTTGAAAGCAGGTGACATGACCCTCAGAGTTGCGAACGGAGCTAGCATGGATGCTAAAGCCGTGGGGGACTATCACCTGGGAATGTCAGATGGACATGTTTTGGTTTTGCGTAATTGCTTTTTTGTACCCAACGCAACTTGTAATATCATTTCTGTATCTTTAGTTTCTAAAGAAGGTTATGAATTTGCGTTTGTAAGTAATGTTGTAAACATTCACCTTAATCAAGTTTTGATTGGGTCAGGTACATTGAGTAATGGTATATACGTGTTAAACCAACCACAGATTTTCAACGTCCAGAATACACACAAAAGAAAGTCTCCAGAAATAAATCAGACTTTCTTATGGCATTGTAGATTGGGTCACATCAATGAGAGACGGTTGACTAAGTTACATACAGAAGGATATTTGAATGCGTTCGAATATCAATCGTATGCCACTTGTCAATCTTGTCTCAAAGGAAAGATGACAAAGACTCCGTTTACTGGACAAGGAGTAAGAGCGAGCGAGCTCTTGGGACTCGTACACAGTGACGTGTGCGGTCCAATGTCTACACATGCCCGAAGCGGACATTCTTACTTCATTACTTTTACGGATGACTTCTCAAGGTACGGTTATGTCTTCTTAATGAAACATAAGTCCGAGGCCTTTGGAAAATTCCAGGAGTATAAGAATGAAGTAGAGAAACAGACCGGCAAAAGTATTAAGATTCTAAGATCGGATCGAGGTGGAGAATACTTAAGTGCCGAGTTCCTGGACTATTTAAAAGAGAACGGAATTCTCTCTCAGCTTACTCCTCCATACACCCCGCAACATAACGGTGTATCGGAGAGACGGAACCGCACCCTATTGGATATGGTGCGGTCCATGATGAGTAACGCTGAGTTACCGCGATCATTCTGGGGGTATGCGCTAGAATCAGCCGCATACCTTTTGAACCGAGTTCCCACTAAGACTGTGCCTACCACGCCATTTGAGATGTGGTGTGGGAAGAGACCCCATCTTAATCACATTAAGATATGGGGAAGTCCAGCTTTTGTCAAAAAGCAGCATACGGACAAGCTCGAGGCACGCTCAGTACTGTGCAAGTTTGTGGGATATCCAAAGAATTCCAAGGGATATTTCTTCTACTGTGAAGAGGAACAAAAAGTTCTTGTTTCTCGACATGCCCACTTTCTAGAACACCAGTTCATAGAAAAAGAAATAAGTGGGAGCGCAGTAGAACTGGAAGAAATTCCAGAACCACAGACTGTTACTGAAAGCTTGATGGAACCAGAGGGTTCAACAGAACAGGACATTCCTACGCCGCTCCGCAGGAGTAGTAGGCAGTCTCATCCGCCCGAGAGATACTACGGTTTTCTCATAGACGGGGATAGAGAGGATTGCATCATAGATTATGATGAGCCTACTAGCTTCCAGCAGGCCGTTCAGAGCGTTGACTCAGTGAAATGGCTGGATGCAATGCGGACCGAAATGGAGTCCATGTACACCAACAAGGTATGGACGTTGGACATTGCTCCAGACGGGGTAAAACCCGTAGGATGCAAGTGGATCTTCAAAAGGAAGATTGGTGTAGATGGACAGGTTGAGACCTATAAAGCTAGGCTGGTAGCAAAGGGTTTTCGTCAAAGACCTGGCTTGGACTACGACGAAACCTTTTCTCCAGTAGCCATGCTGAAAACCATTCGGATCCTTCTTGCCATTGCTGCCTTCCACGATTATGAGATCTGGCAAATGGACGTAAAGACAGCTTTTCTAAATGGAAATTTAGAGGAGTGTGTCTATATGGACCAGCCAGAGGGTTTCATTCAGAGTGGGAGCAGCGGAAAGGTGTGCAAGTTGCTTAAGTCCATCTATGGACTAAAGTAGGCATCGCGGAGTTGGAACATCTGCTTTGATGAGACGGTCAAAGAATTTGGCTTTATCAAAAATCCAGATGAACCATGCATCTATAGTAGATTTGTAGCGAGAACTGTAGTATTCCTCGTTTTATACGTGGATGACATTCTCTTAATAGGAAATGACATTCCTATGCTACAATCTATCAAGGGGTTCTTGTCACACAGGTTCTCCATGAAAGACCTGGGTGATGCCTCATACATTCTGGGTATCCGGATCTACCGTGACAGATCCAAGAGGATATTAGGACTTTCACAGTCCAGGTACATCGACACCATACTGAAGAGATTCAGTATGGAAGATTCCAAGCGCGGTAACCTACCGGCTTGTCACGGGATCACCCTCTCTAAAGAGATGTCTCCCAAGACTGATTTGGAGAGGGATCGCATGTTTATTATACCCTACGCTTCTGCGGTAGGCTCTATAATGTATGCGATGTTGTGTACCAGGCCGGATGTAGCTTATGCACTGAGTGTGGTAAGCCGGTATCAGTCTAACCCTGGGGAGAAACACTGGATAGCGGTAAAGAACATTCTCAAGTACCTGAGAAGGACTAAGGAGATGTTCTTGGTGTATGGCGGAAAAGACCTCCAGATCGAGGCCTTTGCTGACTCCAGCTTCCAGAGTGACAAGGATGATTCCAAGTCCATGTCGGGTTTTGTCTTTACCCTCAATGGAGGGGCGGTGTGTTGGAAGAGTTCCAAACAGGAAACCGTTGCAGACTCGACGATGGAAGCGGAATACATCGCTGCATCTGATGCCGCAAAAGAAGCTGTCTGGATAAGGAAGTTCTTGAAAGAACTTCAGGTGGTTCCGTCCATTGTTGATCCAATACCTCTGTATTGCGACAACAACGGGGCTATAGCTTTAGCGAAGGAACCCAGGTCCCATCAGAGATCCAGGCACATCTTAAGGCGGTATCACTTGATCAGGGAGATCGTAGATCGCCAGGAGATCGAGGTTCGGAGAGTCGCTTCAGAAGATAACACTGCTGATCCATTCACCAAGGCCCTGCCCCAGACTCAGTTCGAGCGGCTGATCGAGATGATAGGTCTTCGATACGCCAGTACATGGCCTTAGTGCAAGTGGGAGATTGTTAGTGTATATGCCCTAGAGGCCATTACTGTATCATACTGGTTTGTATATTACTTAATGGATGCTTGGGATATTCACCTTGTATATACAATCTTGCTCAAAATAGTAGTATGCTACTTGGTTTGTTTCTACTTCAATGTGTACATGTGTTTATTTTTGTATATCGCCTATACACATTAGTAGAGCCCTTAGGATCTTTGCTTGATTACCAGCGATGTGATGGCTGTCACACTAGTGGGGCTGGGTAATCTATAAGCACATCCTTATGCAGGTCCCTGGTCGCAGGACTATCGAGACAGGGCATCGATACTCCGGAGTAGACCAGCGCATGCGCTTCTCATCCCAGTGTGGGAGACGGTCTGTCCCACAGCCGTCAGTACGTCGTACTTGAGATAGTATGCGGGTGCTCGTTAGGTTACGGGTACACTGGACAGGACTCGTCGGGAACTGACTAGTTGGTATTATACCTATCGTCAGTTATCAGTTCCCAGGTGACATGAGTACAGCTTAGTCCGCTGACTTGACACTGTCACTTCGCCTCGGGTGTGTTCCCACTGTACTTTGATCACTACCCTACCACGGCTCAAAGGAGTCGTGCAAACAGGCGGTGGTTGGGTGCAGTCCCGAAGCACTTGGAGGCAGTGACGGTTAGACAGGATTCGTCTCTCCCGGTATTGGGGGTTGACATCGCGCTGTGTCTAGGAGAGCCATTACACGAGTAGTCCCTGGCCAGGGCAAACGAGATATACTGGTAGGTTTCCAGTGTTATCTCAGGGTGTATTGGGCTTCACTCCGGCACGACTTGTACCGCTATTGGGGGACTGACGTTTACCGCCCCCTAGGCCCGCCATGCGATGTATCAGACGAACAGACCGGACTGTACGGAGAATGTCACACTCAGGCTCAGTAGGAGTTCAGATGGGTTTCGCCTCGTCGGTCTTCTTGTCGGCATTACCTGGGGACCGTTACGCACAGCTAGTGCCGCTTGCGGTCTGTGGTTAAACCCACTGCCAGCGTAGTGTCGAGTCTTTAGAGTCCCACACAGAAAGCTTTTCGCCTTTAGGCAAAAGAGTAGAGGTCGCATGGTATTGCGACAGGTCGCATGGTTTTGCGACAGGGTTCGGTCACATCCGTGCACTTGTGCACGTACAGTGTCCGGACAGTTTACACTAGCGGGCTTTGGTTTAAGCCAGATCCTAGTGTACCTTATGGGATTGGATTTATCCATTTTGCATTCGTGTTCCTCGGAACGCGGATGCGGGTGTGTATGCACAGTTGACAGGGAGGCAGAGGCAGCGGATTCTCATTAGGGTTGTTGACAGTTGACCGTTGACTTTTTGACTTTATGCTCAACCCTAATGAGAATATGATTTGTGATTAACTATTATATTAATTAAGTATTATGGTGATATGGTTGTTGACTTGTTGACTTTTGTTGACTTGTTGACTTTGGTGACTTGTTGACTTTTGTTGACTTGTTGACCGGTTGACTAGGCTTGACTAGTTGACCATCATGATGACCATGGTTATCATTTCATGCCAAAGACTTTTTTCTTGCTTGCCTTTTTGAGTAAAATGAGTGCATGATATGATAACCTTATGGTTGCTTCTAACCATTACCATAAGACTTTTGTTGATATGATGAGTTATCATTGCTTTGGATTATGAGAGGGTGAGAGAGAAAAGAGAGCCTCATTCTTTCTTGCTCATTCTCTCTCTTGTTCTTGAGCTCTCCTCTTGCTCTCACCCTCAACCTCTTCCTCCCTCTCTTGATCTATGGTTCTCTTGTCTCATGAGTTGAGAATCAAGAACCATAGATAAAATCCCATTCTAAATCATCTCTACTCATTCTAGTTCACTAGGTTTAGCAAACCAAGTGAACTAGTTTCTTCAAAGAACGAAGAAGGAGCTAAAGGTTGGAGCTTTCAAGTGGATCTATCTTCGGCGTACGGAGACAACGAGAAGGAGCCATCGAACCACCATCGGAGCTTGAAGAGAAGGAGTTCAAGTTTAGGTATAACCATCTTCATCCGAGTAGCTAAATATCTTTAGCTTAGTTTGCTAGTTTTAGTTTAGACAACGATCCCGACCATAGTTTAGTCCATGTTGCCTCTTGCGATAAAAATTCGTTTTTTATACCGTTTCCGCCTCCCCGTAAGAACCGGGGGTCGCAACGTGGACTTACACTCTAATGACTCGTCAGTACCCTGGCAGTGGGTTTAACCACAAACCGTCAGCGGCACTAGCTATGCGTAACGGCTGCCCATGGACTGACCTCAAGGGAGGCCGATGAGCGAACTCATCCGGAAACCCTACTGAGCCTAATAGTGACAATGTATATACAGTATGGTCTGTTCGTCTATGAGTATCGAATATCTGCCTAGGGGGCTAGTAACGTCAAACCACCAATAGCAGTATAAGTCGTGTCGGAGTGTAGCCCAATAACACCCTGAGATACTACTGGAGTACCTACCAGTAAATCTACTGCCTGTTGGAGATAGTGCCCTCAGAGTCAATTATTAGGTCACAGGTACGTGATTGCAATGATTGAGGGAGGACCTATCCCGGTAGGACAGTCTTACTCGAGATGATAGTATGCTATCTGGTTTACCTTTATCATCGTGTACTGTTTTAGGTGACCTGACACGTCGCTATTACACGTTGATAGAGCCCCTAGGATTCTTGCTTGACCACCAGCAGTATGAGGGCGATCATATAAGTGGGAGCTGGGGGTCTACAAGCATATCCTTAAAAGGTCCCTAGTCGTGGGAGTTTCGAGACCGGGCATCGATACTCCATTAGTAGACTAGTGTATACAGTCGAGACCCCGACGAGGGGCGGTGGCCGGTCTCACAAGCCATTGGTGTCAGTTGGATCACCTAAGATGTATACAGGTGCTCATTGGGATATGAGTACACCGGACAGGACTCGCCGGGAACATGCCAGTTGGTCATATACCAGACGTCAGATGGCAGTTCCCTGGTGACATGTGTGCAGGTTAGTTCATCGACCTGGGGATCGTCATTTGTCTCGTGTGAGTTCCCACTGTACTTTGATTACTACCCTACCACGGCTTAAAGGAGTCGTGCAAACAGGTTTTAGTTGGGTACAGTCCCGAGCCACATGGAGGCAGTGAGCGTATCTTCAGGGGTTCGTCTCTCCCGGTATTGGGGGTGAGGTCGTGCTGTGTCTAGGAGAGCCATTACACAAAGTCCTTGGCCAAGGCAAGGAGATTTACTGGTAGGTATTCCAGTAGTATCTCAGGATGTTCTGGGCTACACTCCGACACGACTTGTACCGCTTTTGGGGGTCTGACTTTTACCAACCCCCTAGGCCCGCCATGCGATACTCATAGACGAACGGACCGGACTGCACGGATATTGTCACTGACAGGCTCAGTAGGGTTGTCAGGCTGAGTTCACTCACAGACATCCCTTTTAGTCAGTACCTGGTAGCCCGTTACGTATTGGCTTATACTTCTGACGTGCTAGTGGTTAAATCCGCAACCGAGGTGTTGACGAGTCTTTAGAGTTCCCCACATTCAGTTACTTAGCTTTCGGGCGAAAGGTTGTAGAGGCCGTATGGAGATATGGCAAGGTCCGACTAGATACGTGCAGTATTGCACGGATCGGGATAGGACAGTTTGTACTATAGGCCGTATGGATATATGGCAGGGTTCGATCAGATACGTGCGGTATTGCACGGATCAGGATCGAACGGATATTACTGGCCGGCTTTGGTATAAGCCGGATCCTAGTATAGTACAGTGTAGATTTTGTCTCATTACATTTGTATTTCGGTCGGAATACAAATGCGGGTGTGTATGCACAGTTTCAGGGTTTTCCCGTAATTTATTACGGGACCAGTTTTCTGGAGTTGCCAGTTTGCTTTCCGTTTCGGCCAATTTCCTTTGTTCCGTTCATTGGCCGAAGATTGGTGGAGGAGGGTTTATTTGCATTGTTGCAAATAGGTTTTTGTGGAGGGGGGTCTTTGCTTATTGTAGCATCATGATGGTTTTCATGATGTGCACCATCATTGACTTCTCCTTCTCATGATGGCTTGACTTTTAGTGGGCATGATGGTTGATGATGATGAGGGGTGAGGTTGGTTGAGTGTGGGTTTATTGTTGTGATCATATTCTTTCATGATGCCCTCTTGCATGATTGATCCACTCACTCCCTCATTGTGTTGCTCTCTCATTTTTCACTCCCTCCCTCCCTCACAAGTATGTGGCCGGCCATTCTTTAGGATGGTGGGTGATTGATTTTGGTGTGGCAATTTTTGGTTCTCTTCATTCTCTAAAAATCACACAAGAACCCTCTCCAAAAGTTCACTTCATTTCCTCCACCACAAAGGCATCTCCATGAACCCCAAATGAGACTTGAGGACTACATATTCTACAGCGAACCTTGGGCACGTCGAGTAGCCGGCTTCGTGCCCGAGTTGCCTCGGCATTGAGGTAGGAGCCCGTAAACAAAGCAGGCGATGTGGTGCACTTCCGGCGACGAGGAGGAGACGGGACTTTTCCGCAGGAGATCGGGACCATGACGAGAAGACCGGAGGACTTGGATCGTCGGTATATCTCTATTCCCTTTCTTGTAGTTTGCTTAGACTAGTTAATGGTTCGATCCCGGTTATAGTGCGCGGTGGTGCCGGTTTGCTAAGTCCGCAAAAATTTAAGTTATTCACCGCTTCCGCATTTGGCCGTCGGATTGACGGCCGGGGCGTCCCCGTGCACTTACAGTGGTATCAGAGCCTCGCCATTAACTTCGTCTAGCTTCGTTTGATGTGTTTTTCAGTTCCGATCGACCAAAATTCCGAAAACCCAATTTGTGTTCACATCAGTTTTCTGTTAAGATTTTTTGGTGTCCAAAAATTTTTCAGGTGACAGAAAAGTGATCTACCAAAAGATATAAGAATTCTGCAAAAATACGATATAGTGATTCATCTACAGGAGCGCGGAAGCGCCGCGAAAACCCACTTCCCGCCGCCCTTCCGCCGCACGGTAGCTTCATCATGTTATCATATTTTTCCAGTTTCTTTCTGGGTTAATTTCTGGGGTTTTGGAATATTAAAATTGGGCCAATTATTTCTGTGAGTGCTGCAGTATTGGTTTGGGGCCCACTTGTTAATTTTTGGTCAATCGGAAAATTTTAAACACATTTTTCACAGTATTTACATTATATCTGCGACCGTGAATGTCACTTGATCGGTAAATCCGGTCTAACTGCTATAGCCCGGTTAGACGGATTTGCGAACGTGACATTCACGTTGATGTTCTATGTTTATGCTGTGATGTTGCGGATCGGTCGTGGGGGATAGCCTGGATGCAATGCTAGTACAGTTGTGGTTGTATTATGTACATTTGATATTGCGGGGCGAGCGTCCGACATGTGGACTGCCGTCACTGCCTGTTTGTATTATTATTTTGGGGCACGACCTGGTTGCGGTCGATGTACCCGGTGTATGTATATTTTACTTTCTGTACTAGGATTGCCCCGCGGAGGGGTGCACGGATAGCCGGGTTCTAGGGGGCAACAAGCCCGCATCTCATGGCATTGAGACGGAGGGGGCTTCACTCTAGGATTGGCGGGCTATTCGCCGCACTCGTAGGGGGTACAGGTTGACCCAGGAGGGGTGCCCAAGTTACCGGATCCCGTGAAGTGCTGGGTGGTCCATTCACGTTGCTGAAAGGGGCTGCCTCGCTTCAGGTTTTGGCGGGTGACTTGCCGCGCCCGTAGGGGTCTAGGATTTCATTGCACAAGCTATCCACACGACCAGGGGAACGTCGGGTTTCAGTAGTGGCTCTGTGAAACCCGGGGATCCCAGATATCTGAATTGTTTCTGTGATGCTGTTCATTCTCTGTGATGTTGCATTCTGTTCACGCCTTGAGCGAATATAGTATATTGGTATATATATTAGTAGATGTTGTATATGTTTTACATCCGCGCTAGTCCAGTCCCCGCTCTGTCGTTAGTTAGCTAACATAACGGGTAATGACGGGACCCAGTGGCGAATGCGGATGGCATATACGTACATCAGTATATTTTCGTTCTTTTTGGTGTGATCATTTAATGGGACTGCATTGATTCGGATCAATGCAAGTTAAAACAAACCTAATCTGATGTTGTTGGAACACTTTTCAAAAAGCTGTTATTGCAAGGACGTTCACTTTTGTTTTGCATCGTGATGTTCAGTTGGAATATCCTGCTCCTCAGTCGACGAGGCAAGGGCCGAGATCCCTTCACCGGGAGTGACCCCTTGGATAAAAAGTTTGCGTCAGGGCATTAACTTCACTATAGCCGATTACTTTTGCTTTGCACCGTGGTATTCATTTGGAATATCCTGCACCCCATTCTACGGGGAAAGAGCCGAGATCCCTTCACCGGGAGTGACCTCTTTAGCAACGGTTTTCGTCACTATATTTTTAAAAGCTATCAGTTCCTTCAACGATATCAAGTTCTTTACGTTAAAGGTTTTCGCCAGAAACCATTCGTAGCCCTCCGTCGTTTCATATGGATAGTCAGTAGTATTCAAGCTGTGTATGTTGGCCAAAGTCAAGGCACGGTGTTTGGTAGCTATTGGTTATTCATATGCAGCATAGATAGATGCGTTGGTTTGGAACAGTCGTACTGCCATGTTGGCCAAAGTCAAGGGTATGTACGGGTGGATTCAAATTAACCTGGAGAATGACGGGTAGAACTTGACATGTGACTTATGATATGTTGGCCAAAGTCAAGGTCATAAGAGCATGGGGCAGAAATCACATCGGGAGTTTCAAAAGAACTGAAACTTGCCAGATATGCGCATACCTTCTGGAGTGTGATAGCGTGAGCGGATTCCGTTACGTTATCATGCAATGATAGTTGGATCCCGATTCCCACTGATGAGTTAGTTTACTCCTCGGGTGACCCCGACTAATTCTTCTTTCAGGTTTGGAGGAGAATTTGAGGTACAGTGGGAGGTTTCCAGATTAGATAAATTGGTAACCATTCTGATCTAGGTTAGAGTGCACGCTGAGTGTTTCTTTTCTCTCTCTCTTCGGCAGCGACCATTGACCCGACCCTAAGACTATGACTCAGTGACCAAGTTGACCGAACCTTCTTTAACACTGGCTTTTGGATTGTCAGAGTTGCAAACCTCATTGCCACTCCTACTTTTACCCTTTTCTCCAGGACACCCCGTATTACTACGAACGTCCACTTCCATTGGACAAAACCATCGTATGGTTAGATACGAACTCGAAAGAATTTATTCGAGGATGGTTTCTGGTTCTGGAGAAAACGGATGGGATTATTCAGTTGTCTTTTCCTTTTACCCTCTCTCAGGTTACGAGTACTCCTTGGTTTAGGGGTAGTACACCTATTACGCAAATTGGATTGTCTTCTTCCAAACCTTAGGCTGGTGCCGACCGGTAGGGAATGAAGAAAACCAATTAGCATAACGATGGTGTGCAGAAGGTATTAAGTTCAGACAAAGCAAGGGATTAGTAAGAGGGCAAAGTAAATTGCAACAGATTTTCACGACCAAACCAAGTATTTCTTCGCCAATCTTAAATCACCTTTGTATTTCTCCAGAACACTCTGTATCACTACGAAGATCCACAGTTTATTGGATACTCCATCGTATGGTTATATACGAACTCGAAAGGAACTTGTTCCAGTTCGGGGATGGATTCTGGTTTAAGAGAAATAGGAATTAAGTTCATTCGATTGTCTTTTATCCTCACCTTCTCTCGCATTGCGAGTGTTCCTAGGATTAGGACAGTACACCCATTATGCTTATTGGATAGTCTTCTTCCAAACCATAGGCTGGTGCCGAACGGTAGGGAAGGAAGAAAACCATTTGGCCTAAAAGGGTGTGCAGAAGGTAAAGACTAAAGACATATTAAGGGATTTGGAGAGGTGGCAAAGAATTATACGGTTACAGTCGTGAATCTGGAAGAGGCATTACTAGGAATACCGGGATACCCCATCGAAACATTTAAATGTTTCAGTTTCACTGTGTACTGTTAAAAGAGAACTGATTTCCTAATCAGACACTTGCTCCAGGGTATGTATTTACCAGGTACGGTTCTCACATCTGTATGGTTTTACAGATGATGAGTGGGAGTAAGTTATTGGGAATTGGGTGATTATCCTCATTACATCGGGATTCGTTGTAATCGGTGATATTTGAGGAAATCACCTGGGCTGTTTGCCGGTCGGCAAATATTTGGTTTTGAATATCCGCTGTTATGCACCAATTTCAAATTGATATATCTGTACGTCTATTTTCATAGAGTGAGATGTACCTTTTTGAAATTATGTCTATGACATTTACCTATATCAGTGGATGGTTAGGTAAGGAGCATTGAACAGCGGTGTAATTCTTCTTAACCATAAGTACAGTTTTCAACCTACGACACACAGTGAAAGAGTTATCAGACTCAAGGGACTTATACAGAGTATTGTATGTTGTCCAGTGTCCATTAGGACAGAGGGGTTGGTCCTCATACTATATTCTGTTTACTTTTAACTTCTCTAGTTCTTAGACATGTGTTTCGTAGAAACACAGGGTCTAAGTTTTGAGGAGTTACAGGTATTTGAATAGAGTAGAGAACCAGGTGTAGCAAGTATCGGGATTCTTCAAAGTGATCGAAGATGTAGATACTTGTGTATGGTATTCAGTTAATAGTAATGATAAAGAGATCTTGCTTCTCTTTCAGGTTACTCATAATTGGAAGTATTCCTAAGTTGAGTAACGCTGATCGGCCTCCTTCCATTTACTTGACATGCACTGGAGACAGCTGCATGATTTGAATCTGGTTCAAATAGATCAGTGCCTCTGTTCCTATATTGGATATAGAACAGTTCGTATCTTAACGATGTTAAGGTACGGGGAGTTGTCCGGCTTATGCTTAAAACCAGACTCTGGTTAACTCAAAGGCATGTTTCTGTAATGGCTGTTTGTGGGTTGACCCAGGCTATGACGAGGGTTGACTTTCTACCATAAGAAAGATCAATAGTGATATTGTTCTTGACTCGCCACAGTTTTAATAAAATTGCATTTTTCCAGAAAACAGTAGTGGGAGTATGGTAGAACTGGAAGTGATTCCAGAACCACAAACGATTACTGAAGATCTGACAGGAACCTAAAGATTCAATCTGGATTGACATTCCATTGGCCACTCCGCAGATAAGGTGGGTAACTTCAGGCACCCGAGAGGCACTACGGTAGCTTCAAGGACGGTGACAGGGAAGTTCTTGTTTACTCACAATTACCATTGCTGTTGTTCCAGGTTACGAGACCCGACGGGAGGATGAGTATAGCGTCGTTCTAAACCAGTTTTAGAAGTGTACGTCTATATGACTCTGCCAGAGGGTTGTCGTAGTCAGTGGGAGCAGCGGAAGCATTGGTGGACATGTTGCTTATGTCTATTTATAGACTAGAGCAGATGTAGCGGAGATAGATCTTCTATTTCCGACGTGACAGTCATGGGTTTGACTTCATCAGAATAGGGGATGGATCTGTTGAGAAGGTAGTAGGGTGTGATATCCTGGTATTTGGATGATATACACAGAGTAGGAAAAGAAACTCCTACACTACGATCGGTTATACTTTGGTCGTCACACAGTTGTTTCTCCACAAAGGAAATGGATTTTATATCAGACATACTGGTTACTAGATCTATGGTCTTAGATCTAGATTTGGGTAGTTTCCCAATCAGGGTACTTGACAGCATTCTAAGAGTATTTAGGATGGATGACTCCTGGCACGGTAGTGTACCTGCAGGTAATGGAGTCACCCTCTCCAAAGGTGTCTTACAGACTAAAGGGGAGAGGGACGGGCATGATTGGCAGATCACTTGCTCAGGCAATTGAGTCAATCGTGAGATATCAAGTACCACACCAGACATTGTTCTTGCACTAAATGCAATAAGTTGACATTAATCCAATCCTGGAGAAACAGTCGGAAGCAGTTTTAGAACATAAGTGGATGTTCTAGGGATATGATAACGACAGCCTCATTCGGGAAACAGTTATCATTCCAGGCTTCCAAGGTGACATGGACGACAAGGAGGTTATCAGAGCTATAGTTTTCCTTCTGATGAGGGGCAGTATTTTGGACAGGTGGTCCAAGGAAATACTGAGGGTGGCATGGCGCGCTGGATACTGATTAAGTTCAGTTGACGATACAATCTAAGGAGTTTGGATTTGGAGTTCATTTATGAGCTATGTCCCATCAGACATCCAGACACATCCTAAGACAGGTATTGCTCTTTTCGGGAGATGGCTTTCTCCGCGAACTTGAGATATAGAGAGACATAGAAAGAAACAACTAAGCGGATCCACTCACTGAGGCTATTCCTCGAACGCAATAGTTCCGCAAACGAGCTTTGTGAGACTGACTAGTAGAGGAGTTGGATGTTCGGTATCACACGGGCTGTGAGTATGCGACATCGCAATAATTAGCCTTGAGTGCAAGTGGGAGATTGTTGGAGATAGTGCCCTCAGAGTCAATTATTAGGTCACAGGTACGTGATTGTAATGATTGAGGGAGGACCTATCCCGGTAGGACAGTCTTACTCGAGATGATAGTATGCTATCTGGTTTACCTTTATCATCGTGTACTGTTTTAGGTGACCTGACACGTCGCTATTACACGTTGATAGAGCCCCTAGGATTCTTGCTTGACCACCAGCAGTATGAGGGCGATCATATAAGTGGGAGCTGGGGGTCTACAAGCATATCCTTAAAAGGTCCCTAGTCGTGGGAGTTTCGAGACCGGGCATCGATACTCCATTAGTAGACTAGTGTATACAGTCGAGACCTCGACGAGGGGCGGTGGCCGGTCTCACAAGCCATTGGTGTCAGTTGGATCACCTAAGATGTATACAGGTGCTCATTGGGATATGAGTACACCGGACAGGACTCGCCGGGAACATGCCAGTTGGTCATATACCAGACGTCAGATGGCAGTTCCCTGGTGACATGTGTGCAGGTTAGTTCATCGACCTGGGGATCGTCATTTGTCTCGTGTGAGTTCCCACTGTACTTTGATTACTACCCTACCACGGCTTAAAGGAGTCGTGCAAACAGGTTTTAGTTGGGTACAGTCCCGAGCCACATGGAGGCAGTGAGCGTATCTTCAGGGGTTCGTCTCTCCCGGTATTGGGGGTGAGGTCGTGCTGTGTCTAGGAGAGCCATTACACAAAGTCCTTGGCCAAGGCAAGGAGATTTACTGGTAGGTATTCCAGTAGTATCTCAGAGTGTTCTGGGCTACACTCCGACACGACTTGTACCGCTTTTGGGGGTCTGACTTTTACCAACCCCCTAGGCCCGCCATGCGATACTCATAGACGAACGGACCGGACTGCACGGATATTATCACTGACAGGCTCAGTAGGGTTGTCAGGCTGAGTTCGCTCACAGACATCCCTTTTAGTCAGTACCTGGTAGCCCGTTACGTATTGGCTTATACCTCTGACGTGCTAGTGGTTAAATCCGCAACCGAGGTGTTGACGAGTCTTTAGAGTCCCCCACATTCAGTTACTTAGCTTTCGGGCGAAAGGTTGTAGAGGCCGTATGGAGATATGGTAAGGTCCGACCAGATACGTGCGGTATTGCACGGATCGGGATAGGACAGTTTGTACTATAGGCCGTATGGATATATGGCAGGGTTCGATCAGATACGTGCGGTATTGCACGGATCAGGATCGAACGGATATTACTGGCCGGCTTTGGTATAAGCCGGATCCTAGTATAGTACAGTGTAGATTTTGTCTCATTACATTTGTATTTCGGTCGGAATACAAATGCGGGTGTGTATGCACAGTTTCGGGGTTTTCCCGTAATTTATTACGGGACCAGTTTTCTGGAGTTGCCAGTTTGCTTTCCGTTTCGGCCAATTTCCTTTGTTCCGTTCATTGGCCGAAGATTGGTGGAGGAGGGTTTATTTGCATTGTTGCAAATAGGTTTTTGTGGAGGGGGGCCTTTGCTTATTGTAGCATCATGATGGTTTTTATGATGTGCACCATCATTGACTTCTCCTTCTCATGATGGCTTGACTTTTAGTGGGCATGATGGTTGATGATGATGAGGGGTGAGGTTGGTTGAGTGTGGGTTTATTGTTGTGATCATATTCTTTCATGATGCCCTCTTGCATGATTGATCCACTCACTCCCTCATTGTGTTGCTCTCTCATTTTTCACTCCCTCCCTCCCTCACAAGTATGTGGCCGGCCATTCTTTAGGATGGTGGGTGATTGATTTTGGTGTGGCAATTTTTGGTTCTCTTCATTCTCCAAAAATCACACAAGAACCCTCTCCAAAAGTTCACTTCATTTCCTCCACCACAAAGGCATCTCCATGAACCCCAAATGAGACTTGAGGACTACATATTCTACAGCGAACCTTGGACACGTCGAGTAGCCGGCTTCGTGCCCGAGTTGCCTCGGCATTGAGGTGGGAGCCCGTAAACAAAGCAGGCGATGTGGTGCACTTCCGGCGACGAGGAGGAGACGGGACTTTTCCGCAGGAGATCGGGACCATGACGAGAAGACCGGAGGACTTGGATCGTCGGTATATCTCTATTCCCTTTCTTGTAGTTTGCTTAGACTAGTTAATGGTTCGATCCCGGTTATAGTGCGCGGTGGTGCCGGTTTGCTAAGTCCGCAAAAATTTAAGTTATTCACCGCTTCCGCATTTGGCCGTCGGATTGACGGCCGGGGCGCCCCCGTGCACTTACACTGCCACGGCCGTGGGCTTTATGTAATGGCTCTTCTAGACACAGCACGACCTCACCCCCAATACCGGGAGAGACGAATCATCTGCCGATTCGCTCACATGCCTCCATGTGGCTCGGGACTATACCCAAAAATTACCTGTTTGCACGACTCCTTTGAGCCGTGGTAGGGTAGAAATCAAAGCACAGTGGGAACTCACACGAGACAAATGACGACCTCAGGTCGATGAACTAACATGTACACATGTCACCAGGGAACTACTATCTGACGATAGGTATAGTACCAACTAGCAGATTCCCGGCGAGTCTTTTCCGGTGTACTCATAACCCAACGAGCACCTGTATACATCTTAGGTAATCCAACTGACACCAGTGGCTTGTGAGACTGGCCACCGCCCCTCGTCGGGGTCTCGACTGTATACACTAGTCTACTCCGGAGTATCGATGCCCTGTCTCGAAACTCCCACGACTAGGGACCACAATTAAGGATATGCTTATAAACCACCCAACTCTCACGTATATGATCGCCATCATACTGTTGGTAGTAAAGCAAGATCCTAAGGGCTCTATCAAAGTGTAACAGTGATCAGTCACCTGAACCTGTACACGACTGATAAAGGCAAACCAGATAGCATACTATCATCTCGAGTAAGACTGTCCTACCGGTATAGGTCCTCCGCAATCATTGCAATCACGTACCTGCGATCCAATAATTGACTCTGAGGGCACTATCTCCAACAGGTCTGACGTTTACCGGCCCCATAGGCCCTATATGCGATACTCATAGACGAATGGACCGGACTGTACGAATATTGTCACTGTCAGTCTCAGTAGGGTTTCTGGATGAGTTCGCTCGTCAGCTTCCCTTCCAATCGATACATAGGCAACCGTTACGTACATCTTGTACCTCTGACATGCTAGTGGTTATACCCAGTGCCAGTGTATTGATGAGTCATTAGAGTCCCCCACAAACAGTTTCCCATGTTCGGACGAAACGTTGTAGAGGCCGTATGGTATGGCAGGGTTCGGAAAATGCACGTGCGTTTACGCACGTGTCATATTTCGGGCAGATAATACTGGTAGGCTTTGGTTTAAGCCGGATCCAAGTATTATACTGTGTAGATATAATATCTTTGTCTCAGTTGCATTTGTATTCGGTAGTAATACAAATGTGGGTATGTTTATACTGTTACGGGGTTATCCTGAAATTCGTTTCAGGATCGCTTTTGGAAGTTGCCAGTTTCCAGTTTTCTATCACCCGTCTTTAACATTCGGTTAAAGACGGATTTATCTTTTCTTGGATGAGTCAAAGTTGTAGAAGGTTCTAGAATTGGTGACTAGCTTCATGAGTCATTAGTTCATTTATTAGTGCATTTAATGTTTGGTGACTAGGTTAATGACTCTGTTAGTGTGTATGCCCTAGAGGCCATTACTGTATCATACTAGTTTGTATATTACTTAATGGAAGCTTGGGATATTCACCTTGTATATACAATCTTGCTCAAAATAGTAGTATGCTACTTGGTTTGTTTCTACTTCAATGTGTACATCTGTTTATTTTAGTATATCGCCTATACACATTAATGGAGCCTTTAGGATCTTTGCTTGATTACCAGCGTTGTGATGGCCGTCACACCAGTGGGGGCTGGGTAATCTATAAGCACATCCTTATGCAGGTCCCTAGTCGCAGGACGATCGAGACAGGGCATCTATACTCCGGAGTAGACTAGCGCATGCGCTTCTCATCCCAGAGTGGGAGATGGTCTGTCCCACAGCCATCAGTACGTCGTACTGGGGATAGTATGCGGGTGCTCGTTGGGTTACGAGTACACTGGACAGGACTCGTCGGGAACTGACCGGTTGGTATTATACCTATCGTCAGTTATCAGTTCCCAGGTGACAAGAGTACAGCTTAGTCCGCTGACTTGACACTGTCACTTCGCCTCGAGTGTGTCCCACTGTACTTTGATTACTACCCTACCACGGCTCAAAGGAGTCGTGCAAACAGGTAGTAGTTGGGTGCAGTCCCGAAGCACTTGGAGGCAGTGACGGTTAGACAGGATTCGTCTCTCCCGGTATTGGGGGTTGACATCGCGCTGTGTCTAGGAGAGCCATTACACGAGTAGTCCCTGGCCAGGGCAAGCGGGATATACTAGTAGGATTCCAGTGTTATCTCAGGGTGTATTGGGCTTCACTCCGACACGACTTGTACCGCTATTAGGGGACTGACGTTTACCGCCCCCTAGGCCCGCCATGCGATGTATCAGACGAACAGACCGGACTGTACGGATATTGTCACATTCAGGCTCAGTAGGAGTTCAGATGGGTTTCACCTCGTTAGTCTTCTTGTCGGCATCTACCTGGGGACCGTTACGCACAGCTAGTGCCGCTTGCGGTCTGTGGTTAAACCCACTGCCAGCGTAGTGTCGAGTCTTTAGAGTCCCACACAGAAAGCTATTCGCCTTTAGGCAAAAGAGTAGAGGTCGCATGGTTTTGCGACAGGTCGCATGGTTTTGCGACAGGGTTCGGTCACATCCGTGCACTTGTGCACGTACAGTGTCCGGACAGTTTACACTAGCGGGCTTTGGTTTAAGCCAGATCCTAGTGTACCTTTTGGGATTGGTTTTATCCAGTATGCATCCGTGTTCCTCGGAACGCGGATACGGGTGTGTATGCACAGTTGACGGAGAGACAGAGGCAGAGGATTCTCATTAGGGTTATTGACCGTTGACCGTTGACTATTGACCTTTTACTCAACCCTAATGAGAATATGGTATATGATTAACAATAATATTAATTAAGTATTGTGATGACATGGTTGTTGAAGGGTTGACTTTGTTGACTTGTTGACTTTGTTGACCGGTTGACTAGGTTGGACTAGTTGACCATCATGATGACAATGGCTATCATTTCATGGCAAAGACTTTTTTACTTGCTTGTTTCTCTTGTGAGAAATGAGTGCATGAAATAATATGGCTATTGTAGCTTAAACCATTTACACAATACTTGATTACTATTTTTGTGATGATGGTTTTGGATTATGAGACCCAAGTGAGAAAAGTCTTTCTCATTCTATTATTCTCATTCTCTCTCTTGTTCTTGAGCTCTCATCTCCTTCCTCTTGCTCTCCCTCTCTTAGTCTATGGTTCACTTGTCTCATGTGTTGAGAACCAAGAACCATAGAGAAAATCCCAACACACTCTTCTCTACTCACTCCAGTTCACAAGGTTTAGCAAACCAAGTGAACTAGTTTCTTCAAAGATCGAAGAAGAAGCCAAAGGTAGAAGCTTTCGAGGTGGATCTATCTTCGGCGCAAGGAGACGACGGAGTGAAACCGATCCGGACAACCATCAAGGCTTGAAGACGAAGGAGATCAAGAAAGAAAGGTATAACCCCCTAACCGAGTAGTTAACAACTCCTAGTTAGGTTGTTAGTTAGATGTTTAACAAAGATCCGGTTTTGAGTCCATGTTACCACCTCTAGAAAAATTGTTTTTCACCAAATTCCGCATGCCCGAAAGTACCGGGAGAGGTAGCATGGACTTACAGACTCTTCATTTGCATTAAATGGTTGTTGCTAGGTGTATGATGATTCATTCATCTCATTTAGTGCTTATGGTCACCACTACCCTCTCCTACACTCACCTCCCCCCTCGAAATTGGCCGGCCACTTTTGTGGAGGCTTATGGATTCATTTTTGGAAAAATATGATGATAGTTTTATTGTATGGAAATTTCATAACTCATTTTATTCCAAAAGGAAACTTCATTAACCGTTCGTCCATAGTTTTGGACGTAACGAGACAAAGTGTTCTACTCATTCTCTATATCAATCTTGGTAATCTCTTTTAGCAAACTTGATGATCGAATTGCCTTGGTTCAGAGGCGGGAGCCCATTTAAATATACGTCGACGTGGTGCCACCTGGACGACGAGACCGGAGATCGAACGAGTTCGGAGCAGCCACAACAAAGCGTGGGATGATGGTTGAAGACCGAAGGACTCGGATCGTTTGGTATAACATTTCTACCCACTTTGTAGTTTGTTAGTTTAGCTTTAATGGAAGATCCGGGTTATAGTATGCGATAGTGCCAGTTGTAAAAGTTTTTGTTCCGCATTTGGCGTCTGATAGACTGCCGGGGCGCTACCGTAGACTTACACTAACCAATCGCATTAATATGCCACAAACAAGCACAACTTAGCTACCACACACTACGCCTTGACACAGTCAACAAACGCAGCACGAATACTAAGCAATACTTGTAAGAAATGACGGAGGGCTATGGCTGGTTTTTGGCGAAAAACCTTTAACGTAATGAACTTGATATCGTTGAAGGAATCCAAGTGGTTTTATAAATATATAGTGGCGAAAACTTTTGCTAAAGAGGTCACTCCCGGTAAAGGGATCTCGACTCTTTCCTCGTCGAATGAGATGCAGGATATTCCAAACCGAATACCACAATACAAAGCAAAAGAATCGACTATAGTAAAGTTATTACGCTGACGCAAACTTTTACCCAAGGGGTCACTCCCGATGAAGGGATCTCGGCCCTTGCCTCGTCGAATGAGGTGCTGGATATTCATAACCGAATACCACTGTGCAAAGAAAAAGAGAACGTCTGTAATGTCAGTTTTAAAAACTTAGTTCTAACAACAATATATATAGGTTTGTTTTATCCTTGCATTGATAAGAATAAATGCAATCCCATCAATTAATCACACCAGAAAAGAATGAAAATAAAATGTACGTATATGCCATCCGCATTCACCACTGGGTCCCGTCATCACCCGTTAGGTTACTTAACTGACGACAAAGCGGGGACTGGGCTAGAGTGGGTGCAAAATATATACAACATCTACTAGTATATATATAAA
The DNA here is from genome assembly GCA_030015575.1 of Agapanthus africanus. Lineage (NCBI taxonomy): Eukaryota > Viridiplantae > Streptophyta > Magnoliopsida > Asparagales > Amaryllidaceae > Agapanthus > Agapanthus africanus. The sequence continues at coordinate 564,646,261 of CM057341.1, forward strand.
TCTACAACAATTGTCCCAGGAATGATATAAAGCAACATCACAGAAATATCACAGAAGCAATACAGAATGGTGGATAATCTGGAGCCCCGGGTTTCACTTGAGCCGCAAGTGAGACCCGACGTTCCCTATCGTGTGGATAGCCTGTGCAATGAAAACCTAGGCCCTTACGAGCGCGGCAAGTTACCCGCAAAACCAGAACCGAGGCAACCCCCTTCAACAACGTGAATGGGCCACCCAGCACTTCACGGAATCCGGTAACTTGAGCACCCCTCCTGGGTCAGCCTATACCCCCTACGAGTGCGGCGAATAGCCCGCCAATTCTAGAGTAAGGTCCCCTCCGTCCCAACGCCATGAGATGCGGACCTGTTGCCCTCTAGAATCCGGCTATTCGTGCACCCCACCGCGGGGTAATCCTAGTACAGAAAAGAAAATAATATACAAGGGTGACATCGACCTCAACCCGGTCGTGCCCTAAATGAATAATATACAAACTGGCAGTGATGGAAGTCCACATGTCGGACGCTCGCCTCGCAATATCAAATGTACAAATGAAATTAAAATGTACTAACATTGCACCATAGCTATCCACCATGACGATCCAACCAACAACACAGCACAACACAGAACATCAAAGTGAATGTTACGTTCGCAAACCCGTCAAAAGGAACATATAGCGGTTAGACGGGTTTACCGATCAAATGACATTCATGGTCGCAGATTATAATGTATGTACTGATATAAACATTTAAACAGTGTTAAAACATCGACTCCGAAACACCCCGAATAGCCCCCGAACAACTGATAACAAAATATCAAAAATGGGCAAAATAAACAATACCACTGCACCAAGTTTCCAGAGACCAAACCACACCCAAAAAACCAACTCCAAATTCCCTCATAGGGCCGGCCTCCCCGGTTTTCTTGGCAATGTGCTCGGCCCAAAACAGGTGGGTGTGGTTCGTTTTTTGGGTGTGGTCTTCTGGTCACTCAAGAAGTCTTCTGCACTAGTTTGCAAAATTTTTTGAACACTTTGAAAATCGACAGAGAACACAATCTGCAGTGCATCGTTTCGGGACTGTTTCATTTTCGATACTTTTACATTGTCTAAACTAGCTAGCTAAGGGTTTAAAGGGTGGCTCTGATACCATGAAGGGTTACGGCAGCGCCCCGGCCATCAAAACGCGGCCAAAATGCGGAACAAAAATTTCTAAACCGGCGCTACCATTACCCAATTTACGGATCGACCTTAAACCCTAAACTAGCAAACTAAACTAAGAGTTAGAATCATTATACCGAGTTGATCCGTGTCCTTCGGTCTTGATTGATTCGAAAAAAGTGTTTGTAGTTAACCGCAATCAGAACGGTGTCGCGTGTAGCTAGACCGAGGTAAGTACGGGTCGTCCTCTGGGAAACGTTGAATCTTTTATTCTTACTTTAGATGTGTTGAGAGACGGGGGGAAATAAAGAATATTGTAGAATGGTTTCTAGATCTACGTTAAGCACTAATGCAAAATTTAGATCTAGATTATTTATGGATGTAGTTAATATATAAAAGGGGGCTTGTAGGGTTCATTAGGATTTAGTAGTTATGGATGATTAATTAAAAATTACTCTTTTTATCCTTTAATAGATTTAAAACTAGAACGACGGTAATGCATGTAGATTATGGTTTCTGGAGGGAAAAGGAATCCCACTCTTAATCCTTATCTCGACACGGAACTACGTTCATTTCTAGCCTTTACCAAAATAATCATTAATCTAATCTCTAATCGCGGTCGAGACTAACAATGAATTGTTAGCGTGCCCGATTAGGATGTTAATGATTCTTTTGATAAAGTTTATAAACTTTATAGGACTTAAAAAGAGTTTAGAGATGTTCATCATCCATTAGCCTACCCTAATCCTACGAACCCTAACAAGCGGAGAATTACTCGCGCATGTTGGGAAAAAAAGAGATGGAGAGAAAATGCATAATTAAACTACGAAGAAATAAAATAAGAAAAAAAAAGCTACCTTTATTAATCAACAATATTCATTACACTTTGATTCCTTAGAAAATGATTACAAAGACTAGTTTGCTTCTCGATCTCTTCCAAGGAGGTAGACGAATAGTTGATGATCAGTCTGGATGCGTGAGCCGTCTTGGACTTCATGATCGCGTCGACTTGATGATTTTTCCAAGAGGCTCTCGGTCTTTATTTATAGTCCCAAAGCCAGAAATTTAGCTTCCAAGTATGGAAACTAACTGTAAAGATTTTCCCACAAAAATTGCAAACCGTAACTCATCTAACATGCGGTGGATCCGCGGCCCAAGGGGGGTATGGCCGCGGATCCGCGGCCATTGGTCAAGATCTCTTGATCAAAATTTTAGGGCTTCATCCTTGTGACAAGTGGCAATATATGGGACCTTTAGATCTTTGAAATCTTCTCGTGGTTGCTGCCAGACTTGGTTTCTTCATTTTGATTTCTTAATTAGGCAGGTTTACTATAACAACATGATTTCTTTGATTTTAGACCTGCAAATTCTGCACAACAACTTAACAAATAATATTTAGTAGACTTTGTTCTACTAGGATTTGGTCAATGATATTATTTGCATACATTTTCCTACCAAATGTTAATTACAATATATCAACACATGGAAAATAGTATTTTTACAGATAAACCCTCATATGTATAATATATTATAACAAAGACCTTTTTAATATAGAAATAGTAGGAAAAATGTAATAACAAATGTGCAGTTTTATCAACTGAACAAATACCCCCAAACTTATCTTTGATCGTCCCGAGAAAACTAGTTTATTCAAGAGAAGGAGAAAAAGAAAGGAGAAAACTAAGCACACTTTCGTAGGCAAACACGATTGCACTGAGCACGTGCAACAAGCCGTTAAACCTCTAGGTGCCCCTAGTAGGAGGAGTGTTGTCTCCTGAGGGTTTTCAGCGGATTACACCCACAAAATCCTTTAATAAAAGAGAGATGGTGAAATTTACATATAAAGATAAGAACCATAAACGAAAGACTTTGAAAATAAGAGTTTCCATCTAATACTAGCTTTTCAGTTGTTATGAGCCCTATCTTAATAGTCATGAAAAGATGTTAGAAATCACATCATCCCTCAATAAAACAACGTCTTTATTCTTGATTCCTACCTTTCTTCCAAACATCGATCATATACCCCTACGTGTGTGAATAGAACATCCCTACACTTGGAGAATTCAATTCAAGCTATCATACTCTTATCCATCTACCTTAGTACTTTTTAACTTTATGAATATTTAGATTTGCTCACACATTTTCATGCGACCGTTTATACTTCTTGAAGTACTAACCGACCAATTACTCATGTGCTTGCTGATTAGGTGATAATATTTTCCTCGTCTTGCACCACCTAAGGCTTAGCAGTGACTCCCAGACCAGTTGGCCTTAGGGCACTAGGTGAAGAGGCACCCTCGCTATATATTTTTTTTATTGCTGCCTTGGCGATAACAAAACCAGTGTTCATTTTTCTTTTCACCATTTTTATATTTTCTTCATTTTTTTCATTTCCTTCATACTTTGGCTTTTAGACAAGAGCATTTCAAGGTATCCTCTACTATCCCGAGTTTCATGACGTGTGTAAGTGCATAAAGTAGGGTATCAACATTCAAATGTTTGGCTTCCAGAATAGAAACTATTTTTCAGACTTATTTTTAACCTCAGATTAGTGACTTCTTTCATCTTACTAACCCTTGGGACAACAGCTCATAACTACTTATTACTAGTTCGTTTAAGAAAACTTCTAATTTTCTTGGTTTTCTTAAACTATTCCTATCTTTTGGATGTAATTTTCCACTTTCTACTCTTTTGTTATAATTTTTTTTTAAAATTTTTGAAAACGTTGTGCTTATGCAAAATATGATGCAAATTGATGTGTAAATAAGCACAAACCTCCCCCAAACTTGTTTTCAACAGTGTCCTCACTGTTGCTATCTGCTGGATCACAAAAACCTGTAAGCTTGAGAGGACATTATTAATGGGGGCAAGAATATATGAAAGTGAAAATACTCCCCCAAACTTATTTTTGGCTCACAAATTTGAGGACAAAATTTATTTTCAAGTGCCAAAAATATAACCCCCCCTCCTCAAACATGAGTTAGACAATACGAAGCATTTTAAGAGGGGGTGAGTCATTTGGTCAAAGTAAGACTTTATAAAGACTAAAAGTTAACACCAACCATTCGAAGATTTTATCAGTATAGCGTATAGGTTGGTGGAAGAATGCGTTGTATCGAGTCAAGAAAAAATGGGGAAGGGATAACAAGTGGTCTGGAAAGGGTTTGAAATTAGAGAAAAGAAAGAATGAGGATGAATGTGAATGATTAGGAAGAAGGAATGGTGACGGTTCAACCTCTATTGGTAGAGATTGATCAATCACAAAATCTGTATTGTTTAAAAATTCAAGTTCGTCAGCAAAAAGTTCTTCAAAACTTTTATTAATGGTGTGATTGAACATTTTGCTGTCAAAGAGTTTTGTGCCAGAATTTATCCTACTTGATTCAAAAATTATTGAGGTAGAGGACTCGAAAAACGCATCTACCTCATTTTCAAAAATATCCAAATCAAGTTGAATTTCTGGTATTATTGAACTTGAATTAACGGATTGTGATTCATCAAAACTCACTGAAACTATAGGAACAGAAGAAGAACCGGAGAAAATAGAAGGTGAAATGGGTAAACAAATTGGTGTGTCGAGTGTTGCTGTACCAAATGTGGAAGATGGAGGTTGTATTTCGGTCTGATCTTCGGGTATACCATTATCATCAACTTCAAGATATATTTGGGATTCGGGAAGAATTAAAGGCTCAAGATGATGACCACACGGAAGTGAAAGAATTTGATGAAATGGTGGGACAAAATCATCCAAAATTTCGGGTTCATCAATCAATATATCCCCAACGTCAATCACCTCATTCAAGTGAAGGTTAAAATTCTCAAACACCTCATCAAAAGTATGGTTTTCAATCAGTTTTGGTTCAAGAGTGGAGGTGTAGAGATCATAAGGGTTGGGTATGGTTTCACTTGAATTGGACCCTTCACAGTCGGGTAAATCAAACACTACAAAGTCACACAACTTATCAGTCATTCTATTTGGTGTACTTGATGAATCTATGAAACTGGAGTTGTGGATTTCAGTTTGGAAACAGGAGGTTTGATTAGGAAGGGTGTACAGTTCTGTCTGACAACCCAAATCCTTCCTAATTTGGTTCGACAGTTCTAGAAATTTTTCTAATGTCTGCTCCAGACTAGTCTTGGGTTGATAAGGGGTTTCAGTATAAGATTGAAATTCCTGTGGATATTTAAAACTCCCAAATGACTGATTAGAAGAACTGTCTAGAGTAGGTGGAAAAGTCGGATTGGATTGATAGGAATAGAATGGTTGCGGAACTTGGGTAGGAGTAAGATCAATATTATGATAAGAAGAATATTGATATGGGTTGGTTGGTTGGCTATTTTCAACAGACATCTTATATGCCACAAACCGCATATCAAACTCTTCTCCGGACAGTGGTGGTGATGGTTGATATTGGTCCGGGTTGAAACTTTGGCCTCTAGACCTAGCTATGTGCTCAGCAATGGACATTCGTCTAGGGGCTTCCTCACTCTGGGTATGAACTGAAACAGGTGTAGGATTAGGATACGGTTGATAAGACCTAGACTGAGGTGGCCAACTGTTTCTTCCTGCTTGTTCTATATGATCTCTTAAGGACATGGAAGAGCCGGACGGTATACCGAAGGGATTACGAAAACAAGAGATATCTGGTTGTGGACAGCAAAGCTTGGCAAGTGTTCTTCTGTTTAGGTCACCCATTATAAGAAGAGAAGAAGGGGAAGGGGTAAAAGGGGAGAAAATAATTGGTTTGTTTTGAAAAATGACGGATTTAGACAAATCACACAAAAATGCACAAACAACCCTAGAACTATGGTTACCTTGGTCAGTCTCTAGACCGCTCCTAGACTTCTAAAGGACAAACCGCAGGATAAATCCTCTACCGCCTCTTTACTACTCTTGTAGCCAGGTAAGTGCCAGGTGAGTGGGAGGCTCCCCACTACGAAAGTAGTGGTCCTAATTAAGTAACCACTCGCCTTGGACACACTTACCTAGGCACTACAAAAGTAATGCGGATAAGCGATAGATTACCCATGACCTTCCTCTGTCCGTAATAAACGCGACAGTCCTTAGAGTCTGGTCTAGATATATTTTAAATTATTGTAGGGTTGATGCGGATGCTCGGTTTGTGATTTGTGGGGCTTAGGAAGGGTGATGAAATCCCCACCTAATCTTGATTTGGTCTTTGCCCCTTAAAGTCCGTATTAAAATAAGCAAAACAAAACCAAGCACAAAACTTTAGCAAAAAGATTTTTGAGCGGCGCTATTTTGCAAAGAATCCTCCAGAAAATAGATTTTATTGGATTTGAGAGAAGAGAGAAGGAGTTAAGAAAGATACCAGAGAAGTTCGGATACCTAGATCTCCTGTTTCCTCAAGTCCGTGACTCCAGATCCCCTTGCAAAAATTCACGCACAAATCGTTAAATATGCAATTTACAGTTTTGTTTTAATAATGATATGAATCGTCTAAGAATTCAACACAAATAATAAGAATAAAAAATTACGCACGTATCCCCGGCAACGGCGCCGTTTGATTGATTCGAAAGTGTTTGTAGTTAACCGCAATCAGAACGGTGTCGCGTGTAGCTAGACCGAGGTGAGTACGGGTCGTCATCTGGGAAACGTTGAATCTTTTATTCTTACTTTAGATGTGTTGAGAGAGAGAGGGGGAATAAAGAATATTGTAGAATGGTTTCTAGATCTACGTTAAGCACTAATGCAAAATTTAGATCTAGATTATTTATAGATGTAGTTAATATATAAAAGGGGGCTTGTAGGGTTCATTAGGATTTAGTAGTTATGGATGATTAATTAAAAATTACTCTTTTTATCTTTTAATAGATTTAAAACTAGAACGACGGTGATGCATGTAGATTAGGATTTCTGGAGGGAAAAGGAATCCCACTCTTAACCCTTATATCGACACAGAACTCCGTTCATATCTAGCCTTTACCAAAACAATCATTAATCTAATCTCTAATCGCGGTCGAGACTAACAATGAATTGTTAGCGCACCTGATTAGGATGTTAATGATTCTTTTGATAAAGTTTATAAACTTTATAGGACTTAAAAAGAGTTTAGAGATGTTCATCATCCATTAGCCTACCCTAATCCTATGAACCCTAACAAGCGGAGAATTACTCGCGCATGTTGGGAGAAAAAGAGATGGAGAGAAAATGCATAATTAAACTATGAAGAAATAGAATAAGAAAAAGAAAGCTACCTTTATTAATCAACAATATTCATTACACTTTGATTCCTTAGAAAATGATTACAAAGACTAGTTTGCTTCTCGATCTCTTCCAAGGAGGTAGACGAACAGTTGATGATCAGTCTGGATGCGTGAGCCGTCTTGGACTTCGTGATCGCGTCGATTTGATGATTTTTCCAAGAGGCTTTCGGTCTTTATTTATAGTCCCAAAGCCGGAAATTTAGCTTCCAAGTATGGAAACTAACTGTAAAGATTTTCCCACAAAAATTGCAAACCCTAACTCATCTAACATGCGGCGGATCCGCGGCCCAAGGGGGGTATGGCCGCGGATCCGCGGCCATTGGTCAAGATCTCTTGATCAAAATTTTAGGGCTTCATCCTTGTGACATGTGGCAATATCTGGGACCTTTAGATCTTTGAAATCTTCTCGTGGTTGCTGCCAGACTTGGTTTCTTCATTTTGATTTCTTAATCAGGCAGGTTTACTATAACAACTTGATTTTCTTGATTTTAGACCTGCAAATTTTGCACAACAACTTAACAAATAATATTTAGTAGACTTTGTTCTACTAGGATTTGGTCAATGATATTATTTGCATACATTTTCCTACCAAATGTTAATTACAATATATCAACACATGGAAAATAGTATTTTTACAGATAAACCCTCATATGTATGATATATTATAATAAAGACCTTTTTAATATAGAAATAGTAGGAAAAATGTAATAACAAATGTACAGTTTTATCAACTGAACAGGTCTTCATTCCAAGCTCTTAGTGGTTCCTTGATGTGGTTTGGTTGCCGGTGTTCCTTCATCCTCGATGATCCACCTGAGGGAAACGGCGTAAGCTCCAGCCTCGTCGAACGAGACAACCGACGCTCCAAAGTTGCTAGTGATGGAGAGTAGGGGTGTATGAAAGTGCCACTACAATTTTCTCTCAACCCATGAGCTCAATGAGAAACTCAAGAAAGATGAAGAAGGAGGTGAACTTTGGCATGAGCAAAAATGGCTAAGTGTCCTTTTCTTTTCTTTTGAGTGAATGAGAGAGTAGGAGTAATGCAAGTGTAATCCTCCACAAAATGAAATCAATCGCCACCCCAAAGTGGCCGGCCCCCTCTCTCATTCCCACCAAAAAATCTTACCAATTATCCAATAAACAATTCACACCAAACTTTGATTCATGCTCAAAACTATGCTCAATACTATGCACATGCCACCTCACACCTCTACCTCATTTGTGAGTCAAATGAATTTTCCAAAAATGGAAAATCATACAAATGAGGTGGCCACCTTCTAGAAGCTATTCCGTATAAAATACGGAATACTTCCCGGTACATGTATCGAAATACATATACGCGTATTCGTACCAAAAATATGAATAGACAAAAGAGAAAACGAATAGTGAACAATAATACTAGAATACGTATATACAAATACATATATAAATTATTAAATCAAATTCTGATTTAATAATACGGCTTAATCCTAAGCCTCTAGTATTATCAACCGTCCGATTAAAATCTGCGCAGCATGTGCACATATTTAATCGGACACATGTGTGTATCAACATACCTCATGTACACCATATCGCCTGAACCGTGAAAACCTACTGTGTGGGACTCTAAAGACTCGTCAATATGCTGGCAGTGGGTTTAACCACTAGCACATCAGCGGCACTAGCTGTACGTAACGGCTACCCAGGTATTGAGCGAAAGGGAGGCCGACGAGCAAACTCATCCTGAACCCTTACTGAGCCTTGCAGTGACAATATCCGTACAGTCTGGTCTGTTCGTCTAAGAGTATCGCATATCGAGTCTAGGGGGTGGATAAAGTCAGACCCCCAACAACGCGACATTTAGTGTCGGTATGAAACCCCATCACCACCTGAGAAACTATCGATCCTGGATCGATAATTCTCGTCCACCGTGGCCACAGATTTATGGTGATGGCCATCCGTATACAACGCGACATCAACCCCCAATACCGGGAGAGACGAATCCCCGATGATCTGATCACTACCTCCATGTGGCTCGGGACTGTACCCAACTAAAACCTGCTTGCACGACTCCTTTGAGCCGTGGTAGGGTAGTAATCAAAGCACAGTGGGAACTCACACGAGACAAATGACAGTCTCAGGTCGACAGACTAACCTGTACACATGTCACCTAGGAACTGCTATCTGACAATAGGTATAACACCAACTAGCTGGTTCTCGGCGAGTCCGTCCAGTGTACTCATAACCCAATGAGCATCTGTATACTATCTTAGGTGAACAAACTAACACCATTGGCTTGTATGACCTGGCCACCGCCCCTCGTCGGGGTCTCGATCAGTATACACTAGTCTACACTGGAGTATCGATGCCCGGTCTCGATACTCCTACGACTAAGGACATTTAAGGATGTGCTTATAGACCCTAGCTCCCACATATATGATCGCCATCATAATGCTGGAAGTCAAGCAAGAATCATATGGGCTCTATCAACATGATGATAAAGACAAACCAGATAGCATACTATCATCTCAAGTAAGACTGTTCTATCGGTATAGGTCCTCACTCAATCATCATAATCACAAGTCCGCAACTATGATAATTGCCATGAGGGCACTATAGACAGCACATACTGCTCAAAAGAAATCAATCCCTATGCATATATGAATACCACATGCGTCTGGTGCGCACGGAAATTGAAATCCATGAATGTACCATACATGCGCACAGAACAAAATCTAAGTGCAACGGGTGTGTACGAAAACACCTGTCAATGGCAACGTGTGTTCCTGACAACAATATCAGGTGCATCTGATATGCACGAAGAATCCCGATTTTGTGCATCTGGCATGCACTAAAATCGCATCAAGCGCGTAAAGTATGCGCAAGAATCCAAATCAAGTGCCCAAGGTGCACAAAAACAAATATCGAGTATCACAATCGAAATCGACGGTATACAACACATTTTAATCCAAATCCAAATCAGGTATACCGTGGTAGATAATCTCACAACCATGTGCATCAGTGTACACAAAATCGAATCAAAATACTAAAAGTGCATGAAAACTATGCCGAAAGCATAAGTCAAATCACATGCATACCATAAGCATGAAATCAAAATCAATATCTTAAATGACATCAAACCGAAGTCAAGTGCAACTGTGGTGCATAAAATATAAATCATGCAAATAATCGCCCAAGATACCGAAATCAAAGATGACGGAAATAGTCCCGTTCTAGCACATCCTCTAAAGATCATTGGCCAACTGTCATGGTCACTCATAACATGTCTCGTCGACGATGCCGAACTCTGGCCTACTAGGTGTGTGCAATATGACCGATCCTGGGGCCAAGTCTTCTCGTATAGTATTCCAGAAAAGTTCTGTTGAAGTTTCTCCCAAATCTCGTTTCTGCCGAACTACCTGAAAGTTATCATCCTTTACTAAATCTATTTCTTGTTCCGGAACGGCTGCTTACTCATCGCGACTCCTTCTGGAAGATATATCCATGTACAACGCCTCTGCATGCGTATCACATCTCTGATGTCAGCGGAGTAGAATGTCATCTCATCAAGATCTCATACGAACCTCTTATTCCACTTTTCTCTAATGTCGACTGATTCAGACTTGTTTCTTCGTGGCTGCATGGACTGCGCTCCAACGGCTATACTCGTATCTGGAGTCTCCCAAGCAATGTATCCCATCACATGATATCCGAATGACGTCGAACCTTTCGATCGATTCATCAAAGTTCCATAATCCCCCAAGAGCTTAACATCTTGAGTAAAGTTTAATAGTATTCCGGTACATGGCACAGTACCTATGGACCAGCCGTAGAAGGGCAAACCCAAGCCTCATTAATGGCACCGCTGAACTGCTAAAAACCCTGAGGTTTCAAAGCGTTCTCATGGTCATTATATCGAGTTAGGGTTTCATTCTTCTAGAGGGTCCACGGAATTACTTGCATGTTTCTCCGAATACTTTAAAGTTGGAAAATGAGTTTCTGACATTCGATCGTCTTCTATCGACTCTTAATGTACCTGCGTGAAGTCGTATATAGCTAGAATCAATCAATCTGATGACCTCGCATCGGGGTAGGCTATGAATCACATGTCCTAGTCATTCCTCCGTAGGTGACTAGCGATCTTCTATCATATCTCTAAGTACAACTCGTGCGGCAATAGCTCCAAACATCTGGGGCGATATCTCATCATTCGCAGCAACAACTGGCTCATTCATCCGCACGCTAAACAGTGCTTCAATCATCACGAATAGTCGGTGCATTGGCGGTCATCACAATATGGCTGGCCTCTATCAGTGGCCCAATCCTCTGGTGCTGATCTGCACGTCCGTGAAATCTCATAAAAGCGATCCATCAAACGCTCATAGCGAGAAAACACAATAGGACGATACATCTATGCAATCATGTATCCCTGGTATCATGCCTGTAAGTCCACGGTAGCGCCCCGGCCGTCTAACAGACGCCAAATGCGGAACAAAAACTTTTACAACTGGCCTATAACCCGGATCTGCCATTAAAGGTAAACTAACAAACTACAAAGTGGGTAGAAGAGTTATACCGAACGATCCGAGTCCTTCGGTCTTCAACCATCATCCCACGCTTTGTTGCGGCTGCTCCGATCTCGTCGATCTCCGATATCCTCGTCCAGGTGGCACCACGTCAACGGTGCTTTAAACGGGCTCCCGCCTCTGACCCGAGGCAACTCGATCGTCAAGTTTGCTAGAAGAGACGACCAAGATGATATAGAGAAAGAGTAGAACACTTTGTCTCGTTACTTCCAAAGCCATGGACGAACGGTTAATGAAGTTGCCTTTTGAATTGGGTGAAATGAGAATTGTAGCTATCTAATTTCATGAATCCCAAACTAGCATAATCTCTTTTATCAAGTGAGAGAGATTTAATCAACTGGAGGGGAGGGGTCGGCCATATATAGAGTAGGGGGAGGTGAGTGTAGGAGAGGGGGTGACCACAACAATTAATGAAGAGAATGAATCACCAAACCACCTAGTATGAACTCATTTAAAGAAACAATGATTCATAACACATAGTCATCAACTCATAAATGCTCCATTAATGCACTAAGCCACCTCACCATCCTAGTCACCATCCTAGTCACCATCTAGAAGCTTTCACACCCATCTCAAGAAAAGATAAATCCGCATTTAACCGAATGTTAAATACGGCTGATAGCAAACTGGAAACTGGCAACTTCCAAAAGTGATCCCGAAACGAATTTCAGGATAACCCCGTAACTGTATAAATATACCCGCATTTGTATTACGACCGAATACAAATGCAACTGAGACAATGATATTATATCTTCTAAGTATAATACATGGATCCGGCTTAAACCAAAGCCCACCAGTATTATCTGCCCGAAATATGACACGTGCGTAAACGCACGTGCATTTTCCGAACCCTGCCATAAAACCATACGGCCTCTACAACGTTGCGCCCGAACTTAGGAAACTATCTGTGGGGGACTCTAATGACTCGTCAGTACCCTGGCAGTGGGTTTAACCACAAGCCGTCAGCGGCACTAGCTGTGTGTAACGGCTGCCCATGTACTGACTTCAAGGGAAACCGATGAGCGAACTCATCCCGAAACCCTACTGAGCCTAACAGTGACAATGTATATACAGTCCGGTCCGTTCGTCTATGAGTATCGCATATCCGGCCTAGGGGGCTAGTAACGTCAAACCCCCAATAGCGGTATAAGTCGTGTCAGAGACAAGCCCTGAACACCCTGAGATACTACTGGAGTACCTACCAGTAAATCTCACCTGCCTTGGCCAAGGACTTGGTGTAATGGCTTTCCTAGACACCGTGCGATCTCCACCCCCAATACCGGGAGAGACGAATCCCCAGCCGATCCGCTCACGTGCCTCTATGTGGCTCGGGACTGTACCCAAAAACTACCTGTTTGCACGACTCCTTTGAGCCGTGGTAGGATAGAAATCAAAACACAGTGGGAACTCACACGAGACAAATGATGACCTCAGGTCGATGAACTAACCTGTACACATGTCACCAGGGAACTGCTATCTGACGATATGTAAAATACCAACTAGCAGGTTCCCGGCGAGTCCTGTCCGGTGTACTCATAACCCAATGAGCACCTGTATACATCTTAGGTGATCCAACTGACACCAGTGGCTTGTGAGACCGGCCACCGCCCCTCGTCGGGATCTCGAGTGTATACACTAGTCTACTCCGGAGTATCGATGCCCTGTCTAGAAACTCCCACGACTAGGGACCACTATTAAGGATGTGCTTATGGACTACCCAACTCTCACGTATATGATCGCCCTCATACTGTTGGTAGTCAAGCAAGATCCTAAGGGCTCTATCAACGTGTAACATGTAATCAGTCACCTGAACATGTACACGACTGATAAAGTAAAACCAGATAGCATACTATCATCTCAAGTAAGACTGTCCTACCGGTATAGGTCCTCCTCAATCATTGCAATCACGTGCCTGCGATCCAATAATTGACTTTGAGGGCACTATATCCAACAATCTCCCACTTGCACTTAAGGCTAATTATTGCGATGTCGCATACTCACAGCCCGTGTCATACCGAACATCCAACTCCTCTACTAATCAGTTTCACAAAGCCCGTTTGTAAAACTCTTGTGTTCGAGAAATAGCCTCAGTGAGTGGATCCGCCCTGATGTATCTTTCTATGTCTCTCTTAATCTCAAGTTCGCGGAGAAAGCCATCTCCCGAATTGAGTAATACCTGTCTTAGAATATATCTGGATATCTGATGGGACCTAGTTCATAAATGAACTCCAAATCCAAACTTCTTAGACTGTATCTAAAACTGAACCTAATCAGTATCCTGCACCATGCCTCCCACAGTATCCTCTTGGACCACCTGTCCATAATACTGTCCCTCGTCAGAGGGAAAACTATAACTCTGACAATCACTCTATTATCCATGTCACCTTTGAAGCCTGGAATGATAACCGTCTCCCGAAGGAGGCTGCCGTCATCAAATCCGTAGATCATGCACTTATATTCTAAAACTGCTTCCTTATGTTTCTCCAGGATTGGATTAATACAAACTTATCGCATCTAGTGCAAAAACAACATTTGGTGTGGTACTTGATATCTCACGATTGACTCAATTGCCTAAGTAAGTGATCTGCCAATCATGCACAGCCCTCTCCCCTTTAGTCTATAAGACACTTTTAGAGAGGGTGACTCCATCACCTGCAGGTACACCACCATGCCAGGAGTCATCTATTCTGAAAACCATTAGAATACTGTCAAAGTACCCACATTGGAAAACTACCCAAATCCATATCTAAAACCATAGATCTAGAAACCAGAATGTCTGATATAATATCCATATCCTGTCTGGAGAAACAACTGTGTGACGACCACAGTACAACCGATCGTAGTATAGGAATTTTACTTTCTACTCTGTGTATGACATCCATAATACTGGGACATCACACCCTACTACCTTCTTAACAGATCCATCCGCTATTCTGATGAAGTCAAACCCATGACTATTACATCAAAATTAGATGATCTATCTCCGCTATTACTGCTCAAGTCTATAAATAGACATAAGCTTCTTGCCCACTATGCTTCCGCTGCTCCCACTGACCACAACAACCCTTTGGCAGAATAATATATACATGCACTTCTAAAGCTAGTTTAGAACGACGCTATACTTAACCTCCTGCTGGGTCTCATAGTCTGGAACAACAGTAGTGTCAAGTCTGGATAAGCAAGAACCTCCCTGTCACCGTCCTTGAGGCTACCGGAGTACCTCTTGGGTGTCTGAGGTTACCAACAATATCTGCGGAGTGGATATTGAAATGTCAAACCTGATTGAATCTTTAGGTCCTATTAAATTTTCCGTAATCATTTGCGGTTCTGGAATCACTTCCAGTTCTACCATACTCCCACTACCGTTTTCTGAAAAAATCCATTTTACTAAAACCGTGGCGAGTGAAGAACAATATCACTATTGATCTTCCAGATGGTAGAAAGTCAACCCTCGTCATAGGCTGGGCCAACCCACAAACAGCCATTACAGAAACGTGCCCTGAGTTATCCAGAGTCTGGTTTTAAGCATAAGCTGGACAACTCTCCATACCTTAACATCGTTAAGATATGAACCATTTTATATCCAATATAGAAACTTTGGCACTTATTTAATTGGAACCAGATTCTAATCATGCAGCTGTCTCCAGTGCATATCAACTTAATGGAGAGAGGTTAATCAGCATTACTCAACTTAGGAATCCATCCAATTATGAGTAACCTGAAAGAGAAACAAGTTTCTCAAAACCCATCACTATCAACTGAATACCAATCACAAGTATCTACATCTTCGATACTTGCGACATCTGGTTCTCTACTTTATTCTTATACCCACAACTTCTCAAAACTTAGACCTTGTATTTCTACGAAACACTTGTCTAAAAACTAAAGAAGTCACAAGTAAACAGAACATAGTACGAGGACCAACCCCTTTGTCCTGATGGACACTGGACAACATACAATATTCTGTATAAGTCCGCTGAGTTGAATAACTCAAAACCTGTGCGTCGTAGGTTGAAAACTGTACCTAGGCGATTTCCTCAAATATCACCAATTACAACGAATTCTGATATAATGAGGATGATCACCTAATTCCCAATAACTTGCTCCCACTCATCATCTGTAAAACCATACAGATATGAGAATGAAACCTGGTAAATACATACCCTGGAGTAAGTATCTAATCGGGAAAACAGTTTTCCATTAACAATGCACTAAAACATGAAAATGTTTCGTAGGGGTATCCTGGTATTCATAGTAATGCCTCTTCCATAATCCAATTCATGACTTTAACCGTATATTTCTTTGCCATCTCTCCAAATCCCTTTATTTGTCTTTAGTCGTTACCTTCTGTACACCATCGTTAGGATAAATGGTTTTCTTCCTTCCCTACCGTTCGGCACCAGCCTATGGTTTGGAAGAAGACTATCCAGTAAGCATAATAGGTGTACCCTCCTCAACCTAGGAGTACTCACATCTTGAGAGAAGGTGATGATAAAAGACAACTGAATAATACATTATTCTTTTAAAGGTGAAATAGGAGTGGCGATGAAGTACGCGGTTTGGTCGTAAATGATAACAGTCGCAATTTACTTTGCCCTCTTTCTAATCCCTTTATTTTGTCTTTACATATTACCTTCTGTACACCCTACTTAGGCTAATTGGTTTTCTTCATTCCCTACCTTTCGGCACCTGCCTATGGTTTGGAAGAAGACTATCCAATAAGCGTAATAGGTGTACTCTCCTAAACCAAGGAGCATCGCAACCTGAGAGAGGGTGATAATAAAAGACAACTGAATAAACCAATTCTATTTCTCCTGAACTTGGATCCATCCTCGAAGAAGCCCTTCGAGTTCGTATATAACCATACGATGGATCTATCCAATGGAAGTGAATGTCCAGA
The DNA here is from genome assembly GCA_030015575.1 of Agapanthus africanus. Lineage (NCBI taxonomy): Eukaryota > Viridiplantae > Streptophyta > Magnoliopsida > Asparagales > Amaryllidaceae > Agapanthus > Agapanthus africanus. The sequence continues at coordinate 564,663,110 of CM057341.1, forward strand.
GTAATATGGGGTGTTCAGAGAAATGCAAAGGGTAAAAGAAGGAGTGGCAATGACTTATGCAACTCAGACAATCCAAAAGCCAATATTTTAAGAAGGTTCGGTCAACTTGGTCACTGAGTCATAGTCTAGGGTCGGTCAAAGGTCGCTGCCAGAGAGAGAGAGAAAAGAAACACTCTGCGTGCACTCTAACCAAGATCAGAATGGTTATCACTTTATCTAATCAGGAAACCTCCCACTGTACTGTCAAATTCTCCTCCAAATCTGAAAGAAGAATCAATCGGGATCACCCGAAAAGTAAACCAACTCATCAGTGGGAATCGGGATCCAACTCTCATCGCATGATAACGTGACGGAATCCACTCACGTTATCACACTCCAGAAGGTATGCGCATACTTGGCAAGTTTCAGTTTCTTTAGAAACTCCCGATATGATTTTTGCCCCATGCTCTTATGACCTTGACTTTAGTCAAAATGCCATAAGTCACATGCCAAGTTCTTCCCGTCATTATCTTGTCAATTTGAACCCACCCGCACATGCCCCTAACTTTGGCCAATCGGCAGAACGACTGTCCCAAACCAACTCATCTATCTATGTAACAAATGAATACCCAGCAGCTACCAAACACTATGCCTTGACTTTGGCCAAAATGCATAGCTTGAATACTACTGAATACCCAAAAGAAATGACGGAGGGCTACGGCTGGTTTTTGGCGAAAAACCTTTAACGTAATGAACTTGATATCATTGAAGGAACATGATAGCATTTTATAAAAATATAGTGACGAAAACCTTTGCTAAAGAGGTCACTCCCGGTGAAGGGATCTCGGCTCTTTCCTCGTGGAATGAGGTGCAGGATATTCCAACTGAATACCGCGATGCAAAGCAATATGTAATCGACTATAGTGAAGTTATTACCCTGACGCAATCTTCAGCCCAAGGGGTCACTCCCGGTGAAGGGATATCGGCCCTTGCCTCGTCGAATGAGGTGCGGGATATTCCAACTGAATATCACTATGCAAAACAAAAGAAAACGTCTTTGTAATAACACTTTTTAAAATTGTTCCAACAACATCCAAACAGGTTTGTTTTCCTTTGCATTGATCAGAATCAACGCAGTCCCATCAACTAATCATACCAGAAAAGAACGAAAATAAAATGTACGTATATGTCATCCGCATTCGTCACTGGGTCCCGTCATCACCCGTTAGGTTACTTAACTAATGACAGAGCGGGGACTGAACTAGCGCGGGTGTAAAACATATACAACATCTAATAGTATATATACCAATATACAATAATCGCTCCAGGCGTGATAATATGCAACATTACAGAAAAGTAATAAGCATCACAGAACAATACAGATAATCTGGGATCCCCGGGTTTCACAGAGCCGCTGCTGAAACCCGACGATCCCCTGGTCGTGTGGATAGCCTGTGCAATGAAACCTAGACCCCTACGGGTGCGGCAAGTTACCCGCCAAAATCCGAAGCGAGGCAACCCCCTACAGCATAGTGAATGGACCACCCTGCACTTCACGGAATCCGATAACTTGGGCAGCCCTCCTTAGGTCAACCTGTACCCCCTACGAGTGCGGCGAATAGTCTGCCAATTCTAGAGTGAGGCCCCTCTACCTCTCAAAGCCATGAGATGCGGACCCTTTGCCCTCCAGAACCCGGCTATCCGTGCACTCCATCGCGGGGTAAAACCTAGTACAGAAAAAAAAATATGTACAACGGGTACATCGACCTCAGCCTGGTCGTGCTCCAAAAGAATATTATACAAACAGGCAGTGACGGCAGTCCACATGTTGGACGCTCGCCCCGCAATATTAAATGTACAAATAAACTCAAACTGCACTACCATTGCACACTGCTATCCACCACGACAAATCCGCAACATCACAGCACAACACAGAACATCAACGCGAATGCCACGTTCGCAAATCCGTCTAAAAGGACTATAGCAATTAGACGCAATTTACCGTTCGAGTGACATTCACGGTCGGAGATATAATGTAAGTACTGTAAACTAACACGTTTAAATTTCAATCGACAAAATTTCCCGAAGTAGGCCCCACGTACATCTGCTGTACAGTAACAATATCTGGGCCCAAAAGAACAGTACCAAACACCACAATTTCCAATTTAGAAACAACAGGAGAAAAATTGCCAACTGAGTCACCAAATGCGCCGCGGTTCCACGGTCAAAGCCAGGCTTTGACCGCGTTTCCGCGGCCGTACGGTCGATGCAGTTGGTCGTTTTTCTCTAGTATTCTATAAAACCCCTGCTTGATTTTCTGGCATATGTAAAATTAATTTTAGACATCATTTAAAATTAACAGAAACTCAGAACTTGGAATTTGCGGTTTTCGAAAATTCGTTCGATCGATATTTTAAACGCGTTAGCACAAGTTAGTATAGCTTAATGGTGAGGCTCTGATACCACTGTAAGTCCACGGTAGCGTCCCGGCCGTCTAACAGACGCCAAATGCGGAACAAAAACTTTTACAACTAAAGCTATCGTGTACAATAACCCGGATCTGCCATTAAAGCTAAACTAACAAACTACAAAGTGGGTAGAAGAGTTATACCGAACGATCCGAGTCCTTCGGTCTTCAACCATCATCCCACGCTTTATTGCGTCTGCTCCGATCTCCTCGTCCAGGTGGCACCATGTCAACGGTTCTTTAAACGGGCTCCCGCCTCTGACCCGAGGCAACTCGATCGTCAAGTTTGCTAGAAGAGATGACCAAGATGATGTAGAGAAAGAGTAGAACACTTTGTCTCGTTACGTCTAAAGCCATGGACGAACGGTTAATGAAGTTGCCTTTTGAATTGGGTGAAATGAGAATTGTAGCTATCTAATTTCATGAATCCCAAACTATCATAATCTCTTTTATCAAGTGAGAGAGAGTTAATCAAGTGGAGGGGAGGGGCCGGCCATATATAGAGTGGGGGGAGGTGAGTGTAGGAGAGGGGGGTGACCACAACAATTAATGAATAGAATGAATCACCAAAACACCTAGTATGAACTCATTTAAAGAAATAATGATTCATAACACATAGTCATCAACTCATAAATGCTACATTAATGCACTAAGCCACCTCACCATCCTAGTCACCATCCTAGTCACCATCTAGAAGCTTCCACACCCATCTCAAGAAAAGATAAATCCGCATTTAACCGAATGTTAAATACGGCTGATAGAAAACTGGAAACTAGCAACTTCCAAAAGCGATCCCGAAACGAATTTCAGGATAACCCCGTAACTGTATAAATATACCCGCATTTGTATTACGACCGAATACAAATGCAACTGAGACAAAGATATTATATCTACTAAGTATAATACATGGATCCGGATTAAACTAAAGCCCACCAGTATTATCTGCCCGAAATATGACACGTGCGTAAACGCACGTGCATTTTCCGAACCCTGCCATAAAACCATACGGCCTCTACAACATTTCGCCCGAACTTAGAAAACTATCTGTGGGGGACTCTAATGACTCGTCAGTACCCTGGCAGTGGGTTTAACCACAAGCCGTCAGCGGCACTAGCTTTGCGTAACGGCTGCCCTTGTACTGACTTCAAGGGAAACCGATGAGCGAACTCATCCCGAAACCCTACTGAGCCTAACAGTGACAATGTATATAAAGTCCGGTCCGTACGTCTATGAGTATCGCATATCCGGCCTAGGGGGCTAGTAACGTCAGACCCCCAATAGTGGTATAAGTCGTGTCGGAGACAAGTCCTGAACACCCTGAGATACTACTGGAGTACCTACCAGTAAATCTCACCTGCCTTGGCCAAGGACTTGGTGTAATGGCTTTCCTAGACACAGCGTGATCTCCATCCCCAATACCGGGAGAGATGAATCCCCTGCCGATCCACTCACGTGCCTCCATGTGGCTCGGGACTATACCCAAAAACTACCTGTTTGCACGACTCCTTTAAGCCGTGGTAAGGTAGAAATCAAAGCACAGTAGGAACTCACACGAGACAAATGACGACCTCAGGTTGATGAACTAACCTGTACACATGTCACCAGGGAACTGCTATCTAACGATATGTATAATACCAACTAGCAGGTTCCCGGCGAGTCCTGTCCGGTGTACTCATAACCCAATGAGCACCTGTATACATCTTAGGTGATCCAACTGACACCAGAGGCTTGTGAGACTGGCCACCGCCCCTTGTTGGGGTCTCGACTGTATACACTAGTCTACTCCGGAGTATCGATGCCCTGTCTCGAAACTCCCACGACTAGGGACCACTATTAAGGATGTGCTTATGGACTACCCAACTCTCACGTATATGATTGCCCTCATACTGTTGGTAGTCAACCAAGATCCTAAGGGCTCTATCAACGTGTAACATGTAATCAGTCACCTGAACATTTACACGACTGATAAAGGCAAACCAGATAGCATACTATCATCTTGAGTAAGACTGTCCTACCGGTATAGGTCCTCCTTAATCATTGCAATCACGTGCCTGCGATCCAATAATTGATTTTGAGGGCACTATATCCAACAATGCCCTGGTCAGTCCTCGTCCGTGACGAGCTCGTGCTGACCACAACTCTAGCCATAGCTCTCTCTGTCCGTGTAATCGTGGCAACAAAAATCATAAACCAATATCGATGGGGATAGATCATATGAATGAATATAATAATGTGCAAGGAAATGTACATCCTAAGTCTTCTTAAGCGGAGTAGCGTATCAGAAGTATGCCGCGGAAAATACACACGATACGTCACTCTCCTTAAGTCACCTACTCCATCAACCAAGGTCAACCTACGCGACAAAAGTTAGGGTCTAATACCCCCTCGACTAAGTCTAAGTTCCGTAAGGTCAAGCCTAGATTCCGTATATATACAAACGCCCTCGGCTCCGCATAGTCAAATATAGACTCGAACCAAGATTAACCTAGCGCTCTGATACCAACTTTGTCACGACCCGAAATGGCACGTGACTGGCACTTGAATCATATGAAGTCTATAGGACCCCATCTAAATCAAATAAGTCAAAAATCCCAAAAATCTAAACCATTTAAAAGGATAAAGAGGGAAAAGTTTAGTTTTTAAAGTAAGTAGTTTAACAACATAAGCCGAAGTATGCATTTTTAAAACATCAAGTCTTTTCTGAAAATTTCGGCAGAGTTGCTTTTGTAAAAACTGGCTCCAAAAGGATACAACATGCATAATATGAATAAAAGCATCCCCAAGCGGGAGCTAGCTCTTCATCAATTGACGGTCACAACCACGCAAGCAATATAATATACAACGCCAAGGGCAAGGATCAAAACTCAAAAGGAAACTCAAAAACATTAAGAAAACCATAATAATACAATGCGGGACTCTAAGGTCGAAATAATATACACTGGTCTTCTAAGTCTATCAAATAATACAATCCGGTTGATGGAGTTACTAGATACAACAGAATATAAATAAAAGGTATAATGGTGGCCACGATGCGAGTGGACCCACCTACCAAGACAATCATCCGAAAAAGAGCAGTGTGCCAGCAAAGCCGTAATGAACCTGTACGGCAAAACCTGCAAGAAACTGTGGCACAACGGGGGTGAGTTGCCAACTCATGAGTAGAAAACATCACAGAGCAGAAATCGTAAGTATGACTCAATCCTTGGTCAATACGATCATAATATATATATCTTCAATTTGATAAGGTCTAAAGCATGATAAGGTGGCAAGGGTAAACATCTATACATAAGTGTAATACCAAGTGCTCGTGTCAGTGCCTCAGGTAGTAATGTATCATAAATATGAGGTATGAATGCAATATAATGAAAACAGAATGCATCCTGAATGTGACAACTGTTTTCTTTATTTAGTGAGATTTCTGTATATTTATAAATCGAGGTATCATCAATGAAATCAACTTGAAATCAGTGTCAAGCATCGATACAAAACATAAATCTCAATATCTCAATATCTCAGGCTCCGGCAATCCGAACTGGCCTGCAATCTCGAATCTCAATATCTACGGCTCTGGCTATCCGGACTGGCCCATATCATCAAATCTCAAAACCTCAGGCTCCGGCTATCCAGACTGGCCTGTACTCTGATCGGTATCCTCCGGATATCCGTCGAGTCACAATACAATCACCGGTCAGTAGTGCTCCCTTGTCACAGGCTCAACGCCATCATCTGCGACCTTCTCGGCCCGGGGTACCGCACCGGGTCCACCATGCACCCACAGACGGTTTTTCCTCCTCCTCGAATCGGGTGTATGATATCGCTCAAGAGCCGAGAAAACTCATGGAGGACATATCTCAAATCATATCGGTAAAAAACCGCACCTTTGTATCTTTAAAAATGATAATACGTTTTATAAATCCTTGCGGTTTCTCCATATCCAGAAATCTCATGAAAATCCGAAATAACAATCTCCAGTGTAAATAACAGTGAATACTGGCTCCGGCAATCCGGACTGGCCCATAATATTGCATGACAAATGAATATAAAATGCATGAGTATCTAAATAAGGAATGCAATATCTAAACTAGCACATGAAAGCAATAACATATAGGAACTATCAGCTAGCAAGCTATGTCAATGAAATAATATTCTCTAAAGTGTATGTGACATAGCAATTACCGATGAAGATGTGTGTGAGTCGGCAAGCAAGTGTACGTGGAGTATACGTATCATCGGTAATGGTGTCGGTGTCCTAACAACAGGTTTCATCATTATTAACGAAAATACATATAAGCATGCAATGCAATGCGAACAGTAGAATAAATGTCAAATGAATAGTAAATGCAGCAATAAAGAAACAAACATTCCTATATACGAGTCATACAGTTTTTGGTATCTGAAATCGCATGAATCGTGGTGTTTAGAAAATAGGGCTACGGTTTTTTTATGAAAAGGTACATCCTTTGAAATATCCGTAGTATCCCTTGGCCTGTTTTTAAAATACCCACAATTCGTTAGTTTTGGAAATAAGTATGTCTCGTGCTCAGTCTAACATCTACTAAGTAACTACAGGACTAAACTAACAGACTAGTTGAAAGGGTAAGGAAATCCACCTAAATCTAAGTCGATCTATATATATATATAATAGTCGGTGATCTCGCCTCAATAGTATCGCGTGCGATACAATAAATATAATATATGACATCCTCGAGTCAAGAGTCCTGATCTATCATCAATATATAGCTCGTACGATAAATCCATCGTACGACATCCCAAATCTGGGTACTGGTCAAATATCACATTTATCTGATTATTCAACCGGTATCCTTATCATCATATAACATGAGCTGGGTACTGATCTACGTCTAGTACATACTGATACCATCAATAAAATATATGCGTGTGTTTGAAAACACGTCGCCTAAAGATCCTCTATAATATCATGTCGTATCTCATAATACAAACCAAATCACATCATCGATCTCATGACATCATGCCCAATCACATCAACTCATCTCCAAGTACCATATACTATTCTCATCATCTATGTATATGTATACGTGTGTGTGTACATATATATATACATAGTCCCATACCTATATGTGTGTGTGTGTGTATATACATATCCCCATATACGAACAAGAAATAAAATGTATACGAGTGTGTGTGTGTGCGCGCGTGTATGCAAATCATAAATCTAGGGTTTCGCGACTAGGAAGCTAAACTAAGTTACTTCTAATTACACTAAACTAACCCATGAACACATAAGCCTAACTTGATAGCCATTAATCTCACAATACACATAATTATATATATATATATATACGTATTCGTATACTACACTACGAACTGCGGGGGTGCTATACGCCATCCACCCGACTTCCCCCGTAGATATATATCTACTCACCTCGATCCATGCTTGCTGAAGTCGATGTCTCCACGCTCATCCTCGTCGTCTCGAAGTCCACGTGGGGGTACCTACATTTTCCAATGTGTCATATAGTATCATGAATCGAACATGAAAACCGAAACAGCATGCGAATCGCTTATAGGTTAGAACCTATAGCCTACTCCTGCAAGACCATCAAACCTCCCCCGTTGCTGGCGTACAAACATCATACGACGGAACTAAATATCAAATAGCAAATCCACATTTAAAACAAAGTCGCAAAAGGATGCAGCAGCTCAAGAAAAGGGTCCCAGATTATTCCCTAGGTGAAATTGGCCAAATTTTGCACATGTGGAGGGTCTAATTTACTGGAGATAAAGCCCTGGACCAAGCACGAAGACATTTCACTTCACTCTGGCCGCAAATTACGTCCAGAAACATTAAATTTGTGGCCATGGCTTGGTGGTTGGGGCTAGGGTTTCAGTGGTAGCTCCTAGGTTGCCTGCACGACTCCTAGTAATTGCTATAAAATTTTCAGGTGCCCCGGGCGATAGCAAATGTCAATATACCATCATAATTTCCAAAATCTGCCGATGTCGGGGTTTCTAAGTTTATGACTTGGGGTCCTAGTCTCTGTTTTAGTCCATAAAACTAATATTACAGGGGTTATATAGCCTCTACTAATCTCAATTACACCATAGAAACTCAATTAAAACCCTAACCTTAACTAGGAATTTTCAAGGTTCACTAAACCGCAATAAAACACTTCTAAACTTGCATGGAAGCTAAACTGAATGTAATTCTACACCAATGATGAAGAATATACCTCATTTCGCAACTCAAGAATTTTCTTGAGTTGCCCCCAAGTGCCTAAAATCTTTGCTTTTTGTTCCAAAGTGTTTGTGAGGAGCTTGTGCATGTTTTTAATGAAGTGGGGATGATATTTTGATGAGGGGTTGAGGGTGTTTGTGAGGGTTGAAGAGGAGGTGGAGGGAGTGTTGCCATAGGAGAGGCAGGGGAAGGAAAGATGAAGAAAATAATGAAGAAGGAATGAGCCAAGACTATGGTTGACCCCTCACCCTCTCTCTCGCTTGCCCATACCTCACTATTTTAATGTTTTCCTTTTTCTTTTTCTTTATCTTTTCTTTTAAATTCAAAACAAACACAACCCAAAACAAAATGTCATGGTTCAAAAAATGAAACAAGTGGTTAACATGACATGGTGCATGTCATGTGCACAAAACCGGATTAATGCAAGATTAGCGATATTTAATCGCGATTAGCATAAAAATGGAATATAATTAATTATATAGCAATCAATAAATGCTCAAATCTTATAATCTCTCTCAAATTCAATAATTGGCATAATTTCCAAATATTTCCCAATTTATCGGTATTTAATTATACCGCACCATTAAAATGTTCATAATATTTATTATTTATATATAAAAATTCCCAAAATAATATTTTATTTTTCTGAAATGTTACAGTCTTCCCCCTTAAAGAAATTTGGTCCCCGAATTTAAATTTAAACTCCCCCAATTTCTAAAACATTTCAATAAAATGGTTGAGCCGTCGGGGCTCCGAAATCATAAATACATAAAACATATCGTAGTGCAATGCATGCGCATGAAAAATGACCATATAGCTCAAAATCAAAACCCCGTCAAGCATCCCACAATCATCGGAGTTATGGTGAAGACACCAATGTCAAAACCCAATATGAAAACCAACATGATATACATCAAACTATACATGTAAACATCGTTAAAACGTCTGAAAGAAATGCATGCCAAACCTTTTCAAGTTGTTGTGCGATGCGCGTATCACTGCACAGTGGCGGACGTCCATTGTAAGAAAATAACTATATATATATATATATATAAATATATATATAGTTATATCCTTTGTTTAACATACACGTCCCGCCGTTTTGAAAAAAAATTTAGAAAGGTTTCCTTTATAAAATGTTTCGTGTCATCTCGGACACGTAGGTAAATACTGAGGCTATAGCTCCTTCTTTGGAAATTCATTCGATAACTATCAATGCATGCGAAAATATGTTCAGGTACTGTCCTCGGACTACTCCTGCTTAGCTACTATACTAAATAGTAAATATCATAAAAACATACTGCTCAAAGGAAATCAATCCCAATATATATATGAATGCCACATGCGTCTGGTGCGCACGGAAATCGAAATCCATGATTGTGCCATACATGTGCACAGAACAAAATCTAAGTGCAACGGGTGTGCACGAAAACACCTGTCAATGGCAACGTGTGTGCCTGACAACAATATCAGGTGCATCTGATATGCACGAAGAATCCCGATTTAGTGCATCTGGCATGCACCAAAATCGCATTAAGCGCATCAAATATGCGCAAGAATCCAAATCAAGTGCCCAAGGTGCACGAAAACAATTATCGAGTATCACAATCGAAATCGACGGATACAACACATTTCAATCCAAATCCAAATCAGGTATACCGTGGTATATAATCTCATAACCATATGCATCAGTGTGCACAAAATCGAATCAAAATACTATAAGTGCATGAAAACTATGCCGAAAGCATAAGTCAAATCACATGCATACCATAGACATGAAATCAAAATCAACATCTCAAATGATATCAAACCGAAGTCAAGTGCAACTGTGGTGCACAAAATCTCAATCATGCAAATAATCGCCCAAAATACCGAAATCAAAGATGACGGAAATAGTCCCGCTCTAGCACATCCTCTAAAGATCACTGGCCAACTATCATGGTCACTCATAATATGTCTCGTCGACGATGCCGAACTCTGGCCTACTGGGTGTGCACAATATGACCGATCCTGGGTCCAAGTCTTCTCGTATAGTATTCCAAAAAGGTTCTGTCGAAGTCTCTCCCAAATCTCGTTTCTGCCGAAATGCCCGGAAGTTATCATCCTTTACTAAATCTGTTTTCTTGTTCCGGAACGGCTGCATACTCATCGAAACTCCTTCTGGAAGATATATCCATGTACAACGCCTCTGCATGCGTATCACATCTCTGATGTCAGTAGAGTGGAACGTCATCTCATCAAGATCTCGTACGAACCTCTTACTCCACTTTTCTCTAATGTCGACTGATTCGGACTCGTCTCTTCGTAGCTGCATGGACTGCGCTCCAACGGCTATACTCGTATCTGGAGTCTCCCAAGAAATGTATCCCATCACATGATATCTGAATGATGTCGAACCTTTCGATCGATTCATCAAAGTTCCATAATCCTCCAAGAGCTCAACATCTTGAGTAAAGTATAATGGTATTCCAGTACATACCACAGTACCTATGGACCAGCCGTAGAAGGGCAAACCCAAGCCTCATTAATGGCACCGCTGAACTGCTACAAACCCTAAGGTTTCAAAGCGTTCTCATAGTCATTATATCAAGTTAGGGTTTCATTCTTCTAGAAGGTCCACGGAATTACTTGCATGTTTCTCCGAATACTTTAAACTTGGAAAATGGGTTTCTGACATTCGATCGTCTTCTATCGACTCTCAACGGACCTGCGTGAAGTCATCTCTACCTGGAATCAATCAATCTGATGACCTCGCATCAGGGTAGGCTACGAATCACATATCCTAGTCATTCCTCCTTGGGTGACTAGCGATCGTCTATCATATCTCTAAGTACAACTCGTACGACAATAGATCCAAACATCTGTGGCGATATCTCGTCATTCGCAGCAACAACTGGCTCATTCGTCCGCACGCTGAACAATGCCTCAATCATCACGAATAGTCGGTGCATTGGCGGTCATCACAATATTGCTGGCCTCTATCAGTGGCCCAATCCTCTGGTGCTGATCTGCACGTCTGAGAAATCTCGTAAAAGCGATCTATCAAACGCTCATGGCGCAAATACACAATAGGACGATACATCTATGCAATCGTGTGTCCCTAGAATCATGCCCTTGTCACTCCTCGTCTGTGCTGAGCTCGTGCTGACCACAACTTTAGCCGTAGCTCCCTTTGTCCGTGTAATCGTGGCAGCAAAAACCATAAACCAATATCGATGAGGATAGATCATATGAATGAATATAATAATGTGCAAGGAAATGTACATCATAAGGCTTCTTAAGCGGAGAAACGTATCGTAAGTATGGCGCAGAAAATACACACGGTACGTCACTCTCCTTAGGTCACCTACTCCATCAACTAAGGTCAACCTATGGCACGAAAGTTCGGTTCTAATACCCCCTCGACTAAGTATAAGTTCCGTAAGGTCAAGCCTAGATTCCGTATATATACAAACGCCCTAGGCTCTATATAGTCAAACATAGACTCGAACCAAGGTTAACCTAGTGCTCTGATACCAACTTCGTCACGACCTGAAAGGGCACGTGACTGGCACTTGAATCATATGAAGTCTATAGGACCCCATCTAATTCAAATAAGCCAAAAATCCCAGAAATCTAAACCATTTAAAAGAATAAAGAGGGAAAAGTTTAGTTTTTAAAGCAAGTAGTTTAACAACATAAGCCGAAGTATGCATTTTTAAAACATCAAGTCTTTTCTGAAAATTTCGGCAGAGTTTCCTTTGTAAAAACTGGCCCCAAAAGGGTACAACATGCATAATATGAATAAAAGCATCCCCAAGCGGGAGCTAGCACTTCGTTAATTGACGGTCACAACTACGCAAGAAATATAATATACAACGCCAAGGGCGAGGATCAAAACTCAAAAGGAAACTCAAAAATATCAAGAAAACCATAATAATACAACGCGGGACTCTAAGGTCGAAATAATATACACTGGACCCATCTATCAAGGCAATCACCCGAAAAGGAGCAGTGTGCCAGCAAAGCTGCAATGAACCTGAACGGCAAAACCTGCAAGAAACTGTGGCACAACGGGGGTGAGTTGCCAACTCGTGAGTAGAAAACATCACAGAGCAGAAATCGTATGTATGACTCAATCCTAGGTAAATACGATCATAATATATATATATATATCCTCAATGTGATAAGGTCTAAAGTATGATAAGGTGGCAAGGGTAAACATCTATACATAAGTGTAATACCAAGTGCTCGTGTCAGTGCCTCAGGTAGCAACGTATCATAAATATGAGGTATGAATGCAATATAATGAAAACAGAATGTATCATGAATATGACAACTGTTTTCTTTATTTAGTGCGATTTCTCTATATTTATAAATCGAGGTATCATCAATGAAATCAACATGAAATCAGTTTCAAGCATCGACACAAAACATAAATCCCAATATCTCAATATCTCAAGCTTCGGCAATCCGAACTGGCCTGCAACCTCGAATCTCAATATCTAGGGCTTCGGCTATCCGGACTGGCCCATATCATCAAATCTGAAAACCTCTGGCTCCGGCTATCCGGACTGGCCTGTACTCCGATCAGTATCCTCCGGATATCCGTCGAGTCACAATACAATCACCGGTCAGTAGTGCTCCCCTGTCACAGGCTTAACGCCATCATCTGCGACCTTCTCACCCCGGGGTACCGCACCGGGTCCACCATGCACCCACAGATGGATCCTCCTCCTCCTCAAATCGGGTGTATGATATCGCTCAAGAGCCGAGAAAACTCATGGTGGACATATCTCAAATCATATCAGGAGAAAACCGCACCTTTGTATCATTAAAAATGATAATATGTTTTATAAATCGTTGCGGTTTCACCAAATCCAGAAATCTCATGAAAATCCAAAATAACAATCTCTAGTGTAAATAACAGTGAATACTGGCTCCGGCAATCCGGACTGGCCCATAATATTGCATGACAAATGAATATAAAATGCATGGGTATCTAAATAAGGAATGCAATATCTAAACTAGCACATGAAAGCAATAACATATAGGAACTATCAGCTAGCAAGCTATGTCAATGAAATAATATTCTCTAAAGTGTACGTGACATAGTAATTACCGATGAAGATGTGTGTGAGCCGGCAAGCAAGTGTACGTGGAGCATACGCATCATCGGTAATGGTGCCATGTCCTAACAACATGTTTCATCATTATTAACGAAAAAATATATAAGCATGCAATGCAATGCGAACAGCAGAATAAATGTCAAATGAATAGTAAATGCAGCAATAAAGAAACAAACATTCCTATATACGAGTCATACAGTTTTTGGTATCTGAAATCCCATGAATCGTGGTGTTTAGAAAATAGGGCTACGGTGTTTTTATGAAAAGGTACATCCTTTGAAATATCCATAGTAACCTTTGGCATGTCTTTAAAATACCCACGATTCGTTAGTTTTGGAAATAAGTTTGACTCGTGCTCAGTCTAATATCTACTAAGTTATTACAGGACTAAACTAACAGACTAGTCGAAAGGGTAAGAAAATCCACCTAAATCTAAGTCGATATATATATATATATAGTTAGTCGGTGATCTCGCCTCAATAGTATCGCGTACGATACAATATATATAACATATGACATTCTCAAGTCAAGAGTGCGGATCTATCATCAATATAGCTCGTACGGTAAATCCATCGTACGACATCCCAAATCTGGGTACTGGTCAAATATCACTTTTATCTGATTATTCAACTGGTATCCTTATCATCATATAACATAAGCTGGGTACTGATCTACGTCTAGTACATACTGATACCATCAATAAAATATATGCATGTGTCTGAAAACACGTCGCCTAAAGATCCGCTATAATATCATGTCGTATCTCATAATACGAACCAAATCACATCACCGATGGCATCATGCCAAATCACATCTACTCATCTCCAAGTACAATATACTATCCTCATCATATATGTATATGTATACATATATATACACACACACACACACACATAGTCCCATACCTATGTGTGTGTGTGTATATATACATATCCCCATATACGAACAAGAAATAAAATGTATACGAGTGTGTGTGCGCGTGTATGCAAATGATAAATCTAGGGTTTCGCGACTAGGAAGCTAAACTAAGTTACTTTTAATTACACTAAACTAACCCATGAACACATAAGCCAATCTAGATAGCCATTAATCTCACAATACACATAATTATATATATATATATATATGTATGTATACGTATTCGTATACTACACTACGAACTACAGGGGTGCTATATAGGTTAGAACGCGCTGCAGGAGTCGATGATGCCACGCTCATCCTCATCGTCTCGAAGTCCACATGGGGGTACCTACAATTTCCAATGAGTCATATAGTATCATGAATCGAACATGAAAACCGAAACAGCATGCGAATCGCATATAGGTTAGAACGTATAGCCTACTCCTGCAAGACCATCAAACCTCCCCCGTCGCTGACGTACAAACATCATACGACGGAACTAAAAATCAAATACCAAATCCCCATTTAAAACGAAGTCGCAAAAGAACCGTAGCAACTCAAGAAAATGGTCCCAGATTTTTCCATAGGTGAAATTGGCCAAATTTTTCACATGTGGAGGGTCTAATTTACTGGAGATAAAGCCCTGGACCATGCACGAACACATTTTACTTCACTCTGGCCGCAAATTGCGGCCAGAAACATTAAATTTATGGCCATGGCTTGGTGGTTGGGGCTGTGGTTTCAGTGGTAGCTCTTAGGTTGCCTGCACGACTCCCAGTAATAGCTATAAAATTTTCAGGTGCCCCGGGTGATAGCAGATGTCAATATACCATCACAATTTCCAAAATCTGCCGATGTCAGGGTTTCTAAGTTTATGACTTGGGGTCTTAGTCTCTGTTTTAGTCCATAAAACTAATATTACAGGGGTTATATAACCTCTACTAACCTCAATTACACCATAGAAACTCAATTAAAACCCTAACCTTAACTAGGAATTTTCAAGGTTCACTAAACCGCAATAAAACACTTCTAAACTTGCATGGAAGCTAAAGTGTGTAAGTGCACGGCGACGCCCCGGCCGTCGATCCGACGCCGGAAACGCGGAAACGAAAAACTTTGCAAACTAGCAAACCGGCACCACCGCGCACAAAAAAACCCGGATCAGGCCATTAACCTAGCTACTAGCAAACTAAAAGATGGGTAGAGAAGTTATACCAAGCGATCCGTGTCCTTCGGTCTTCGTCTCCACTCCGATCTCTCGCGGAATCTCCGTCCGTCACCTCCTCGTCGGAAAGGGCACCACGTAGCCAAATTCTTTTACGGGCTCCCACCTCTGGACCGAGGCAACTCGGGAGCGAAGTTGGCTAGCCGACGCGGCCAAGATTTGCTGTAGATGTTGTGTAGTAACTTGTCTCTTTCGGTTGAAGTTGTTGCCATGGTGGAGGAGAAAACAAAAGGGGATGAACTTTGGAGAGACTTGTGAACTTTTATACCAAATGAGAATAAGAATAATTTCCATACACCAAAATGAAAAACTTCATTCTCCCCACCAAGAAATGTGGTCGGCCCCTCTCATGATAGAATAAGGAGAGAGAGAGCAAGCAAAATACCAATAAGTGAAGATAATGATCAAAAATAATCTCACATCAAAAATCCTCTCAAAACCAAATCAATCCCTTTCTCATAAGTGCAAAGGATAAGACTCAAAGAGAATCTCATCATGTGAAGCCACAATTGCAAGAAACCCCTCCACAATAAGTTATTTGCAAACTTGCAAATAACCCCCTCCACCATAAAGTCCGGCCGTGAAGGAACAAAGGAAAACCGGCCAGAACGGAATGCAAACTGGCAACTTCAGAAAACTGATCCCGTAATAAATTACAGGAAAACCCCGCGACTGCATATACATGCCCGCATTTGTATTCCCACTGAACACAAATGCAAAGAGACAAAATCTACACTGTCTAATACTAGGATCCGACTTAAGCCAAAGCCGGCTAGTAAAATCCGTCCGATCACGATACGTGCAATACCGCACGTATCTGATCGAACCCTGCCATATCTCCATACGGCCTCTATAGCGTTTCGCCCGAAACTTGAGTAACTGTGTATGGTGGACTCTAAAGACTCGTCAATACTATGGCTGTGGATTTAACCACTAGCACGTCAGAGGTATTAGCCATACGTGACGGGCTACCAGCTATTGACCAAAAGGGACGTCGATGAGCGAACTCATCCTGACACCCTACTGAGCCTTTCAGTGACAATATCCGTACAGTCCGGTCCGTTCGTCTATGAGCATCGCATGGCGGGCCTATGGGGTTGGTAAAAGTCAGACCCCCAATAGCGGTACAAGTCGTGTCGGAGTGTAACCCAGAACACCCTGAGATACTACTGGAATACCTACCAGTAAATCTCCAGCCTTGGCCAAGGACTTTTCATGTACTGGCTCTCTTAGACACAGCGCGACCTCACCCCCAATACCGGGAGAGACGAACCGCTGCAGATCCGCTCACTGCCTCCATGTGGCTCGGGACTGTACCCAACTAAAACTTGTTGGACGTCTCCTTTGAGCGTGGTAGGGTAGTAATCAAAGTACAGTGGGAACTCACACGAGAAAAATGACGATCTCAGGTCGATGAACTAACCTGTACACATGTCACCAGGGAACTGCTATCTGACGTCAGGTATAATACCAACTAGAAGGTTCCCGGCGAGTCCTGCCCGGTGTACTCATAACCCAATGAGCACCTGTATACATCTTAGGTGAACCAACTAACACCAGTGGCTTGTGAGACCGGCCACCGCCCCTCGTCAGGGTCTCGACTGTATACATTAGTCTACTCTGGAGAATCGATGCCCTGTCTCGAAACTCCCACGACTAGAGACCTTTTAAGGATGTGCTTATAGACTCCAGCTCTCACGTATATGATCGCCCTCATACTGCTAGTAGTCAAGCAAGAATCCTAGGGGCTCTATCAACGTGCAATAGCGACTCGTAAGGTCACCTAAAGCAGTACACGATGATAAAGTTAGACCAGATAGCATACTATCATCTCGAGTAAGACTGTCCTACCGGTATAGGTCCTTCCTCAATCATTGCAATCACGTGCCTGTGATCCAATAATTGACTCTGAGGGCACTATATCCAACAATCTCCCACTTGCACTCAAGGCTAATTATTGCGATGTCGCATACTCACAGCCCGTGTGATACCGAACACCCAACTCCTCTACTAGTCAGTCTCACAAAGCTCGTTTGCGAAACTATTGCGTTCGAGGAATAGCCTCAGTGAGTGGATCCGCTGTGATGTTTCTTTCTATGTCTGTCTATATCCCATGTTCGCGGAGAAAGCCATCTCCCGAAATGAGCAATACCTGTCTTAGAATGCGTCTGGATGTCTGATGGGACCTATCTCATAAATGAACTCCAAATCCAAACTTCTTAGACTGTATTGACAACTGAACTTAATCAGTGTCCTGCGCTATGCCTCCCTCAGTATCCCCTTGGACCACCTGTCCAAAATACTGCCCCTCGTCAGAGGGAAAACTATGACTCTGACAGCCACTCTGCCATCCAGGTCACCTTGGAAGCCTGGCATGATAACCGTCACCTGAATGAGGATGACGTTATCATATCCCTAGAACATCCACTTATGTTCTAAAACTGCTTCCGACTGTTTCCCCAGGATTGGATCAATATCAACTTATTGCATCTACTGCAAGAACAACATCTGGTGTGGTACTTGACATCTAATGATCAACTCAATTGCCTAAGCAAGTGATCTGCCAATCATGTACATCCCTCTCTACTTTAGTCTGTAAGACACCTTTAGGGAGGGTGACTCCATCACCTGCAGGTACACTACCATGCCAGGAGTCGTCCATTCTAAATACTCATAGAATGCTGTCTAAGTACCCAGATTGGGAAACCACCCAAATCTAGATCTATAGATCTAGTAACCAGAATGTCTTGATATAATATCCAAGTCCTGTATGGAGAAACCACTGTGTGACAACAAAAGTATAACCGACCGTAGTATAGGAATATCACTTCCTACTCTGTGTATGTCATCCAAATACCAGGACATCACACCCTACTACCTTCTTAACAGATCCATCCCCTATTCTGATGAAGTCAAACCTATGACTGTCACATCAGAAATAAATGATCTATCTCCGCTATATCTGCTTTAGTCTATAAATAGACATAAGCCACCTGTACACCAATGCTTCCGCTGCTCCCACTGACCACGACAACCCTCTGGCAAAGTCATATAGACGTACACTTCTAAAGCTAGTTTAGAACGACGCTATACTCATCCTCCTGCCGGGTCTCACAGTCTGGAACAACAGCAATGACAAGTCTGGATAAACAAGAACCTCCCTGTCACCGTCCTTGAGCATACCGAAGAACCTCTCGGGTGCCTGAGGTTACCCACCATATCTGCGGAGTGGCCAATGGAATGTCAAATACAGATTGAATCTTTAGGTTCTTTATCAAATCTTCAGTAATCGTTTGTGGTTCTGGAATCACTTCCAGTTCTACCATACTCCCACTACTGTTTTCTGAAAAAATCCATTTTTATTAAAACTGTGGCGAGTCAAGAACAATATCACTATTGATCTTCCAGATGGTAGAAAGTCAACCCTCGTCATAGCCCGGGTCAACCCACAAACAGCCATTACAGAAACGTGCCTAGAGTCATCCAGAGTCTGGTTTTAAGCATAAGCTGGACAACTCCCCGTATCTTAACAATGTCAAGATATGAACTGTTCTATATCCAATACAGGAACAGAGGCACTGATTTAATTGAACCAGATTCAAATCATGCAGCTGTCTCCAGCGCATGTCAACTAAATGGAAAGAGGCTGATCAGCGTTACTCAACTTAGGAATGCTTCCAATTATGAGTAACCTGAAAGAGAAGCAAGTTCTCATAAACATTACTATCAACTGAATACCATACATAAGTATCTACATCTTCGATCACTTTGAAGAATCCCGATACTTGCAATACCTGGTTCTCTACTTTATTCATATACCTATAACTTCTCAAAACTCAGACCCTGTGTTTCTACGAAACACCTGTCTAAGAACTATAGAAGTCACAAGTAAACAGAATATAGTACGAGGACCAACCCCACTGTCCTAATGGACACTGGACAATATACAATACTCTGTATAAGTCCCCTGAGTCTAGTAACTCATTCACTGTGTGTCGTAGGTTGAAAACTGTACTTATGGTTAAGAAGAATCACACCGTTGTTCAATGCTCCTTACCTAACCATCCACTGATATAGGTAAATGTCATAGACATAATTTCAAAAAGGTATATCTCACTCTATAAAAATAGACGTATAGATATATCAATTTGAAATTGGTGCATAACAACGGATATTCAAAACCAAATATTTGCCGTCCGGCAAACAACCTAGGTGACTTCCTCAAATATCACCAATTACAACGAATTCCGATATAATGAGGATGATCACCTAATTCCCAATAACTTACTCCCACTCATCATCTGTAAAACCATACAGATGTGAGAATCATACCTGGTAAATACATACCCTGGAGCAAGTGTCTAATTGGGAAATCAGTTTTCTTTTAACAGTACACGGTGAAATTGAAATATTGAAATGTTTCGATGGGGTATCTGGGTATTCCTAGTAATGCCTCTTCCATTATCCGATTCACAACTATAACCGTATAATTCTTTGTCATCTCTCCAAATCCCTTTATATGTCTTTAGTCATTACCTTCTGTACACCCTTTTAAGCCAAATGGTTTTCTTCCTTCCCTACCGTTCGGCACCAGCCTATGGTTTGGAAGAAGACTATCCAATAAGCATAATGGGTGTACTGTCCTAATCTTAGGAGCACTCGCAATGCGAGAGAAGGTGAAGATAAAAGACAACCGAATAAACCTTATTCCTATTTCTCCTGAACCAGGATCCATCCCCGAACTGGAACAAGTTCCTTTCGAGTTCGTATATAACCATACGATGGATTATCCAATAAACTTGGGATCTTCGTTGTGATACGGAGTGTCCTGGAGAAATACAAAGGTGATTTAGGATTGGCGAAGAAATACTTGGTTTGGTCATGAATAGCAGTCGCAATTTACTTTGCCCTCTTACTAATAACTTTCTTTGTCTTAACTTAATACCTTCTGCACACCGTTTAGGCTAATTGGTTTTCTTTATTCCCTACCGTTCGGCACCAGCCTAAGGTTTGGAAGAAGACTTATCCAATTTGCGTAATAGGTGTACTATCTCCTAAACCAAGAAGTACTCGCAACCTGAGAGAAGGTAAAAGGAAAAGACAACTGAATAGTCCTATTCGTTTTCTCCAGAACCGGAAACCGTCCTCGAATTCCTTCGAGTTCGTATATAACCATACGATAGTTTTGTCCAATGGAAGTGGACGTTCGTAGTAATACGGGGTGTCCTGGAGAAAAGGGTAAAAGTAGGAGTGGCAATGAAGTTTGCAACTCTGACAATCCAAAAGCCAGTGTGAAGAAGGTTCGGTCAACTTGGTCACTGAGTCATAGTCTAGGGTCGGGTAATTGGTCGCTGCCAAAGAGAGAGAGAAAAGAAACACTCAGCGTGCACTCTAACCTAGATCAGAATGGTTATCACTTTATCTAATCTGGAAACCTCCCATTGTAACGTCAAATTCTTCCCCAAACCTGAAAGAAGAATTAGTCGGGATCACCCGAGGAGTAAACCAACTCATCAGTGGGAATCGGGATCCAACTCTCATCGCATGATAACGTGACGGAATCTGCTCACGTTATCATACTCCAGAAGGTATGCGCATATCTGGCAAGTTTCAGTTTCTTTAGAAACTCCCGATGTGGAATTTTGCCCCATGCTCTTATGACCTTGACGAAGGCCAACATATCATAAGTCACATGTCAAGTTCTACCCGTCATTATCCAGGTTAATTTGAACCCACCCGTACATACCCTTGACGAAGGCCAAAATAGTAGTACGACTGTCCCAAACCAACGCATCTATCTATGCTGCAGAAAAGTAACAAATAGCTACTATCACTGTTCCTTGACTTTGGCCAACATACACAGCTTGAATACTTATTGACTATTCATATGAAATAACGGAGGGCTACGAATGGTTTCTGGCGAAAACCTTTAACGTAATGAACTTGATATCGTTGAAGGAACTAGATAGCTTTTTAAAAATATAGTGACGAAAACCTTTGCTAAAGAGGTCACTCCCGGTGAAGGGATCTCGGCTCTTTCCCCGTAGGATGAGGTGCAGGATATTCCAACTGAATACCACGATGCAAAGCAAAAGTAATTGGCTATAGTGAAGTTATTGCCCTGATGCAAACTTTTGTCCAAGGGGTCACTCCCGGTGAAGGGATCTCGGCCCTTGCCTCGTCGACTGAGGAGCAGGATATTCCAACTGAATACCACTGTGCAAAACAAAAGAGAACGCCCTTGCAATAACAGCTTTTTGAAAAATGTTCCAACAACATCAGAATAGGTTTGTTTAGCTTGCATTGATCCGAATCAACGCAGTCCCATTAATTGATCACACCACAAAAGAACGAGAATAATGATGTACGTATATGCCGTCCGCATTCGCCACTGGGTCCCGTCATCACCCGTTAGGTTACTTAACTAATGACAGAGCGGGGACTGGACTAGCGCGGATGCAAAACATATATAACATCTACTAGTATATATATCAATATATAATATTCGCTCAAGGCGTGATAAAATGCAACATCACAGAAATGTAATCAGCATCACAGAACAATACAGATATCTGGGATCCCCAGGTTTCATAGAGCCGCTACTGAAACCCGACGTTCCCCTGGTCGTGTGGATAGCCTGTGCAATGAAAATTCTAGACCCCTACGGGCGCGGCAAGTTACCCGCCAAAACCTGAAGCGAGGCAGCAACGTGAATGGACCACCCAGCAGTTCACGGAATCCAGTAACTTGGGCACCCCTCCTGGGTCAATCTTATACCCCGTACGAGTGCGGCGAATAGCCCGCCAATTCTAGAGTGAAGCCCCCTCCGTCTCAATGCCATGAGATGCGGGCCCGTTGCCCTCTAGAACCCATCTATCCGTGCACCCCACCGCGGGGTAATCCTAGTACAGAAAGGAAAATATACATACAACGGGTACATTGACCTCGACACGGTCGTGCCCCAAAAAAATAATACAAACAGGCAGTGACGGCGGTCCACATGTCGGACGCTCGCCCCGAAATATCAAATGTACATATTGTAAGTGCACGGCGGCGCCCCGGCCGTCAACCCGACGGCCAAATGCGGAAACGGTGATAAACTTTAATTTTGCGGACTTAGCAAACCGGCACCCCCGCGCACTAAACCCCGGATCGGGCCATTAAACTAGATCTAGCAAAGTAACAAGATAGGGAAGAGAGATATACCGAGTGATCCGAGTCCTCCGGTCTTCTCGTCGTCGTCCCGATCTCCCGCGGAAAATCCGGTCGTCGCCTCCTCGCCGGAAGGGCACCACATTGCCTGCGTCTTTTACGGGCTCCCGCCTCTTGACCGAGGCAACTCGGGCGCGAAGTTGGCTAGCCGACGCATCCAAGGGATGCTGTAGAATAGTGTAGTAAGCAGGTCTCTCTGGGTTTTATGAGGTTGCCATGTTGGAGGAATTTTGCACAAAGATATTCATGGATGCAAGAGGGAAAAAGGAGCATGCTAAGAAAATGGGCTCGGCCATAAAAACAACAGCACCCCCAATTTTTTTTTTCTCTGGAAAAACATGAAGCAAGCTCACTTTAAAAACAAAAATGGTTGAAGTGCATTAATCAAAAACATGCAACCAAGAATTAAAACCCTTCACAGCAAAGCACAAATGGGGGGGGGGTCCACCAATTAAGCATGAAAGAAATTTTCCACCAAAAATTAACCCCTCCCATACCCCTAAACAGTGGCCGGCCACATCAATGGACAAGTGGGGAAAAAGAATTCTTTTAATGAAGAGGTCACAATCACAATAAACCCCTTCCACAAAATGTTATTTGCAAACTGCAAATAACACCCTCTAACGAAAAGTCCGGCCGTGAAGGAACAATGAAAAAACCGGCCGGAACGGAATGTAAACTGGCAACCCCAGAAAACTGGTCCCATAATAAATTACAGGAAAACCCCGATACTGTGCATACACACCCGCATTTGTATTCCGACCGAAATACAAATGCAAAGAGACAAAATCTACACTGTACTATACCAGGATCCGGCTTAAACCAAAGTCGGCTAGTAATATCCGTCCTATCCTGATCCGTGCAATACCGCACGTATCTGATCGAACACTGCCATATAACCATACGGCCTCTAGTACAAACCGTCCGATCCTGATCCGTGCAATACCGCACGTATCTGATTGGACCCTGCCATATCTCCATACGGCCTCTACAGCGTTTCGCCCGAAAGCTTGAGTAACAGAATGAGTGGTGGACTCTAAAGACTCGTCAATACAATGGCTGTGGATTTAACCACTAGCACGTCAGAGGTATAAGCCAATACGTAACGGGCCACCAGCTATTGACTAAAAGGGACACCGATGAGCGAACTCATCCTGACACCCTACTGAGCCTGTCAGTGACAATATCCGTACAGTCCGGTCCGTTCGTCTATGAGCATCGCATGGCGGACCTAGGGGGTTGGTAAAAGTCAGACCCCCAAAAGCGGTACAAGTCGTGTCGGAGTGTAGCCCAGAACACCCTGAGATACCACTGGAATACCTACCAGTAAATCTCCTGCCTTGGCCAAGGACTTCGTGTAATGGCTCTCCTAGACACAGCGCGACCTCACCCCCAATACCGGGAGAGACGAACCCCTGAAGATCCGCTCACTGCCTCCATGTGGCTCGGGACTGTACCCAACTAAAACCTGTTTGCACGACTCCTTTGAGCCGTGGTAGGGTAGTAATCAAAGCACAGTGGGAACTCACACGAGACAAATGACGATCCCCAGGTCGATGAACTAACCTGTACACATGTCACCTGGGAACTGCTATCGGACGTCAGGTATAAGACCAACTAGCATGTTCCCGGCGAGTCCTGTCCGGTGTACTCATAACCCAATGAGCACCTGTATACATCTTAGGTGAACCAACTGACACCAGAGGCTTGTGAGACCGGCCACCGCCCCTCGTCGGGGTCTCGACTGTATACACTAGTCTACTCTGGAGAATCGATGCCCTGTCTCGAAACTCCCACGACTAGGGACCTTTTAAGGATGTGCTTATAGACTCCAGCTCTCACTTATATGATCGCCCTCATACTGCTGGCTGTCAAGCAAGAATCCTAGGGGCTCTATCAACGTGCAATAGCGACCTGTCAGGTCACCTAAGGCAGTACACGATGATAAAGGTAAACCAGATAGCATACTATCATCTCGAGTAAGACTGTTCAACCGGGATAGGTCCTCCCTCAATCATTGCAATCACGTGCCTGTGATCCAATAATTGACTCTGAGGGCACTATCTCCAACAATCTCCCACTTGCACTCAAGGCTAATTATTGCGATGTCGCATACTCACAGCCCGTGTGATACCGAACACCCAACTCCTCTACTAGTCAGTCGCACAAAGCCTGTTTGCGAAACTATTGCGTTCGAGGAAAAGCCTCAGTGAGTGGATCCGCCTAGATGTTTCTTTCTATGTCCCTCTATATCTCAAGTTCGCGGAGAAAGCCATCTCCCGAAATGAGCAATACCTGTCTTAGAGTGTCTGGATGTCTGATGGGACCGAGCTCATAAATGAACTCCAAATCCAAACTTCTTAGACTGTATCGTCAACTGAACTTAATCAGTATCCTGCGCCATGCCTCCCTCAGTATCTGCCTGGATCACCTGTCCAGAATACTGCCCCTCGTCAGAAGGAAAACTATAACTCTGACAACCTCCTTGTCGTCCATGTCACCTTGGAAGCCTGGAATGATAACTGTCTCCCAAATGAGGCTGTCGTTATCATATCCCTAGAACATCCACTTATGTTCTAAAACTGCTTCCGACTGTTTCTCCAGGATTGGGTCAATGTCAACTTATTGCATCTAGTGCAAGAACAACATCTGGTGTGGTACTTGACATCTCATGATTGACTCAATTGCCAAAGCAAGTGATCTGCCAATCATGCACATCCCTCTCTATTTTAGTCTATAAGACACCTTTAGAGAGGGTGACTCCATCACCTGCAGGTACACTACCGTGCCAGGAGTCGTCCATTCTAAATACTCTTAGAATGCTGTCAAAGTACCCTGATTGGGAAACCATCCAAATCTAGACCTAAAACCATAGATCTAGTAACCAGTATGTCTGATACAAAATCCATTTCCTTTGTGAAGAAAACACTGTGTGACGACCAAAGTATAACCGATCGTAGTATAGGAATATCACTTCCTACTACCTTCTCAACAGATCCAACCCCTATTCTGATGACGTCAAACCTATGACTGTCACATCAGAAACAGATGATCTAACTCCGCTATATCTGCTTTAGTCTATAAATAGACATAAGCCTGATGTTCACCAATGCTTCCGCTGCTCCCACTGACTACGAAAACCCTCCGGCAGAGTCATATAACATGCACTTCTAAAGCTAGTTTAGAACGACGCTATACTCATCCTCCCACCGGGTCTCGCAGCCTGGAACAACAGCAATGACAAGTGTGGGTAAACAAGAACTTCCCTATCACCGTCCTTGAGACTACCGGAGTACCTCTCGGGTGCCTGAAGTTACCCACCTTATCTGCGGAGTGGCCAATGGAATGTAAAATCAGATTGAATCTTTAGGTTCCTTATCAAATCTTCAGTAATCGTTTGCGGTTCTGGAATCACTTCCAGTTCTACCATACTTCCACTACTGTTTTTGAAAAAATCCATTTTTATTAAAACTGTGGCGAGTTTAAGAATAGCATCACTATTGATCTTTCTTATGGTAGAAAGCCAACCCTCGTCATAGCCTGGGTCAACCCACAAACAACCATTACAGAAACGTGTCTTGAGTTATCCAGAGTCTGGTTTTAATCATAAGCCGGACAACTCCCCGTACCTTAACAATGTTAAGATATGAACTGTACTATATCCAATATAGAACCAGAGGCACTGATTTAATTGAACCAGATTCAAATCATGCAGCTATCTCCAATGCATATCAACTAAATGGAAGGAGGCCGATCAGCGTTACTCAACTTAGGAATGCTTCCAATTATGAGTAACCTGAAAGAGAAGCAATTTCTCTTTATCATTACTATCAACTGAGTACCATACACAAGTATCTACATCTTCGATCACTTTGAAGAATCCCGATACTTGCAACACTTGGTTCTCTACTCTATTCAAATACTTATAACTCCTCAAAACTTAGACCCTGTGTTTCTACGAAACACATGTCTAAGAACTAGAGAAGTTAAAAGTAAACAGAATATAGTATGAGGACCAACCCCTTTGTCCTAATGGACACTGGACAACATACAATACTCTGTATAAGTCCGCTGAGTCTGACAACTCTTTCACTGTGTGTCGTAGGTTGAAAACTGTACTTATGGTTAAGAAGAATTACACCGCTGTTTAATGCTCCTTACCTAACCATCCACTGATATAGGTAAATGTCATCGACATAATATCAAAAGGTATATCTCACTCTATGAAAATAGACGTACAGATATATCAATTTGAAATTGGTGCACAACAGCGGATATTCAAAACCAAATATTTGCCGACCGGCAAACAGCCCAGGTGATCTCCTCAAATATCACCGATTACAACGAATCCCGATATAATGAGGATGATCACCCAATTCCCAATAACTTACTCCCACTCATCATCTGTAAAGCCATACAGATGTGAGAATCAAACCTGGTAAATACATACCCTGGAGCAAGTGTCTAATCAGGAAATCAGTTTTCTTTTAACAGTACACAGTTGAACTGAAACATTGAAGTGTTTTGATGGGGTATCCTGGTATTTCTAGTAATGCCTCTACCATTATCTAGATTCACAACTATAACCGTATAATTCTTTGCCACCTCTCCAAATCCCTTTATATGTCTTTAGTCATTACCTTCTGCACACCCCTTTAGGCCAATTGGTTTTCTTCCTTCCCTACCGTTCGGCACCAGCCTATGGTTTGGAAGAAGACTATCCAATAAGCATAATGGGTGTACTGTCCTAGTCCTAGGAGCACTCGCAATGCGAGAGAAGGTGAAGACAAAAGACAACCGAATAAACCTTATTCCTATTTCTCCTGGACCAGAATCCATCCCCGAACTGGAACAAGTTCCTTTCGAGTTCGTATATAACCATACGATGGATTATCCAATAAACTGTGGATCTTCGTAGTGATACGGAGTGTCCTGGAGAGATACAAAGGTGATTTAGGATTGGCGAAGAAATACTTGGTTTGGTCGTGAATATCAGTCGCAATTTACTTTGCCCTCTTACTAATCCCTTGCTTTGTCTTAATCTCAATACCTTCTGCACACCGTTTAGACTAATTGGTTTTCTTCATTCCCTACTGGTCGGCACCAGCCTAAGGTTTGGAAGAAGACTATCCAATTTGCTTAATAGGTGTACTATCTCCTAAACTAAGGAGTACTCGTAACTTGAGAGAAGGCAAAAAGGGAAAAACAACTGAATAATCCTATCCGTTTTCTCCAAAACCGGAAACCATCCTCGAATTCCTTCGAGTTCGTATCTAACCATACGATGGTTTTGTCCAACGGAAGTGGACGTTCGTAGTAATACGGGGTGTCCTGGAGAAAAGACTAAAAGTAGGAGTGGCAATGAGGTCTGCAACTCTGACAATCCAAAAGCCAGTGTTAAGAAGGTTCGGTCAACTTGGTCACTGAGTCATAGTCTAGGGTTGGGTCAATGGTCGCTGCCAGAGAGAGAGAGAAAAGAAACACTCAGCGTGCACTCTACCCTCGATCAGAATGGTTACAAATTTATCTAATCAGGAAACCTCCCACTGTACCTCAAATTCTCCTCCAAACCTGAAAGAAGAATTAGTCGGGGTCACTCGAGGAGTAAACCAATTCATCAGTGGGAATCGGGATCCAACTCTCATCGCATGATAACGTGACGGAATCCGCTCACGGTATCACACTCCAGAAGGTATGCGCATATCTGGTAAGTTTCAGTTCTTTTGAAACTCCCGATGTGATTTCTGCCCCATGCTCTTATGACCTTGACGAAGGTCAACAAATCATAAGTCACATGTCAAGTTCCACCCGTCATTGTCCAGGTTAATTTGAACCCACCCGTACAAGCCCTTGACGAAGGTCAACAAGGCTATACGACTGTCCCAAACCAACACATCTATCTATGCAGCAGAAAGGCAACAAGCAGCTACCATACACTATGCCTTGACGAAGGCCAACAAACATAGCATGAATACTACGTGCTACCCGTCTGAAACGACGGAGGGCTACGAATGGTTTCTGGCGAAAACCTTTAACGTAATGAACTTGATATCGTTGAAGGAACGAATAGCTTTTTAGAAAATATAGTGACGAAAACCTTTACTAAAGAGGTCACTCCTAGTGAAGGGATCTCAGCTCTTTCCCCGTAGAATGGGGTGCAGGATATTCCAAATGAATACCACGGTGCAAAGCAAAAGTAATCGGCTATAGTGAAGTTAATGCCCTGACGCAAACTTCTGTCCAAGGGGTCACTCCCGGTGAAGGGATCTCGGCCCTTGCCTCGTTGACTGAGGAGCAGGATATTCCAAATGAATACCACGATGCAAAACAAAAGTGAACGTCCTTGCAATAACAGCTTTTTGAAAAGTGTTCCAACAACATCAGAATAGGTTTGTTTATCTTGCATTGATCCGAATCAATGCAGTTCCATCAATTGATCACACCACAAAGAACGAAAATATACTGACGTACGTATATGCCATCCGCATTCGCCACTGGGTCCCGTCATCACCCGTTAGGTTAGCTAACTAACGGCAGAGCGGGGACTGGACTAGCGCGGATGAAAAACATATACAACATCTACTAATATATATACCAATATATTATATTTCGCTCAAGGCGTGAATAAAATGCAACATCACAGAAATGTACAGCATCACAGAATAATACAGATATCTGGGATCCCCGGGTTTCACAGAGCCACTACTGAAACCCGACGTTCCCCTGGTCGTGTGGATAGCCTGTGCAATGAAATCCTAGACCCCTACGGGCGCGGCAAGTCACCCGCCAAAACCTGAAGTGAGGTAGCCCCTTTCAGCTCCGTGAATAGACCACCCAGCACTTCACGGAATCCGGTAACTTGGGCACCCCTCCTGGGTCAACCTGTACCCCCTACGAGTGCGGCGAATAGCCCGCCAATTCTAGAGTGAAGCCCCCTCCGTCCCAATGCCATGAGATGCGGGCTTGTTGCCCTCCAGAACCCGGCTATCCGTGCACCCCACCGCGGGGCAAACCTAGTACATAAAGTAAAATATACATACAACGGGTACATCGACCGCAACCAGGTCGTGCCCCAAAAGAATAATACAAACAGGCAGTGACGGCAGTCCACATGTCGGACGCTCGCCTCGCAATATCAAATGTACATAATACAACAAAACTGTACTAGTATTGCATCCAGGCTATCCCCACGACCGATCCGCAACATCACAGCAAAATCACAGAACATCAATGTGAAAGTCACGTTCGCAAATCCGACTAACCGGGCTATAGCAGTTAGACCGGATTTACTGATCGAGTGACATTCACGGTCGCAGATATAATGTAAATACTGTGAAATAATGTGTTTAAAATATCCGATCGATCAAAAATTAACAAGTGGGCCCCCAAACAATACTGTAGCACTCACAGAAATACTGGGCCCAATTTTAATATTCCAAAACCCCTAAAATCATCCCAGAAGCCCACTGGAAAAAATTAATGCAGCGAGGACACCAATGTGCGGCGGAACCGCGGCCCAAGGGGGGGTTTGGCCGCGGTTCCGCGCTTCAGTGGTCGATTCACTGTATCGAATTTTTACAGAAGTCTTATAATTTCTTGTACATCAGTTTTCTACAACCTGAAAAAAATTTAAAGCCAGAAAAAATTCGACAGAAAACTGATGTGAATGAAAATGTGGATTTTGGAATTTTGGTCGATCGGAAATGCAAAACACATCAAACGAAGCTAGACGAAGTTAATGGCGAGGCTCTGATACCACTGTAAGTGCACGGCGGCGCCCCGGCCGTCAACCCGACGGCCAAATGCGGAAACGGTGATAAACTTTAATTTTGCGGACTTAGCAAACCGGCACCCCCGCGCACTAAACCCCGGATCGGGCCATTAAACTAGATCTAGCAAAGTAACAAGATAGGGAAGAGAGATATACCGAGTGATCCGAGTCCTCCGGTCTTCTCATCGTCGTCCCGATCTCTCGCGGAAAATCCGGTCGTCGCCTCCTCGCCGGAAGGGCACCACATTGCCTGCGTCTTTTACGGGCTCCCACCTCTTGACCGAGGCAACTCGGGCGCGAAGTTGGCTAGCCGACGCGTCCAAGGGATGCTGTAGAATAATGTAGTAAGCAGGTCTCTCTGGGTTTTATGAGGTTGCCATGTGGAGGAATTTTGCACAAAGATATTCATGGATGCAAGAGGGAAAAAGGAGCATGCTAAGAAAATGGGCCCGGCCAGAAAAACAACAGCACCCCCAATTTTTTTTTTCTCTGGAAAAACATGAAGCAAGCTCACTTTAAAAACAAAAATGGTTGAAGTGCATTAATCAAAAACATGCAACCAAGAATTAAAACCCTTCACAGCAAAGCACAAATGGGGAGGGTCCACCAATTAAGCATGAAAGAAATTTTCCACCAAAAATTAACCCCTCCCATACCCCTAAACAGTGGCCGGCCACATCAATGGACAAGTGGGGAAAAAGAATTCTTTTAATGAAGAGGTCACAATCACAATAAACCCCTTCCACAAAATGTTATTTGCAAACTGCAAATAACACCCTCCAACGAAAAGTCCGGCCGTGAAGGAACAATGAAAAAACCGGCCGGAACGGAATGCAAACTGGCAACCCCAGAAAACTGGTCCCATAATAAATTACAGGAAAACCCCGATACTGTGCATACACACCCGTATTTGTATTCCGACCGAAATACAAATGCAAAGAGACAAAATCTACACTGTACTATACCAGGATCCGGCTTAAACCAAAGCCGGCTAGTAATATCCGTCCTATCCTGATCCGTGCAATACCGCACGTATCTGATCGAACACTGCCATATAACCATACGGCCTCTAGTACAAACCGTCCGATCCTGATCCGTACAATACCGCACGTATCTGATCGGACCCTGCGATATCTCCATACGGCCTCTACAGCGTTTCGCCCGAAAGCTTGAGTAACAGAATGAGTGGTGGACTCTAAAGACTCGTCAATACAATGGCTGTGGATTTAACCACTAGCACGTCAGAGGTATAAGCCAATACGTAACGGGCTACCAGCTATTGACCATAAGGGACACCGATGAGCGAACTCATCCTGACACCCTACTGAGCCTGTCAGTGGCAATATCCGTACAGTCCGTTCCGTTCGTCTATGAGCATCGCATGGCGGGCCAAGGGGGTTGGTAAAAGTCAGACCCCCAAAAGCGGTACAAGTCGTGTCGGAGTGTAGCCCAGAACACCCTGAGATACTACTGGAATACCTACCAGTAAATCTCCTGCCTTGGCCAAGGACTTTTCATGTACTGGCTCTCCTGAACAAAGCGCGACCTCACCCCCAATACCGGGAGAGACGAACCCCTGCAGATCCGCTCACTGCCTCCATGTGGCTCGGGAATGTACCCAACTAAAACCTGTTTGCACGTCTCCTTTGAGCGTGGTAGGGTAGTAATCAAAGTACAGTGGGAACTCACACGAGACAAATGACGATCTCAGATCGATGAACTAACCTGTACACATGTCACCAGGGAACTTCTATCTGACGTCAGGTATAATACCAACTAGCAGGTTCCCGGCGAGTCCTATCCGGTGTACTCATAACCCAATGAGCACCTGTATACATCTTACGTGAACCAATTGACACCAGTGGCTTGTAAGACCGGCCACCACCCCTCGTCGGGGTCTCGACTGTATACACTAGTCTACTCTGGAGAATCGATGCCCTGTCTCGAAACTCCCACAACTAGGGACCTTTTAAGGATGTGCTTATAGACTCCAGCTCTCACATATATGATCGCCCTCATACTGCTGGTAGTCAAGCAAGAATCCTAGGGGCTCTATCAACGTGCAATAGCGACTCGTAAGGTCACCTAAAGCAGTACACGATGATAAAGATAAACCAGATAGCATACTATCATCTCGAGTAAGACTGTCCTACCGGTATAGGTCCTCCCTCAATCATTGCAATCACGTGCCTGTGATCCAATAACTGACTCTGAGGGCACTATATCCAACAAAGTGAATGTAATTCTACACTAATAGTGAAGAATATACCTCATTTGGCAACTCAAGAATTTTCTTGAGTTGCCCCCAAGTGCCCAAAATCCTTGCTTTCTTGGTCCAAAGTGTTTGTGAGGAGCTTGTGCATGTTTTTAATGAAGTAGGGATGATATTTTGATGAGGGATTGAGGGTGTTTGTGAGGGTTGAAGAGGAGGTGGAGGGAGTGCTGCCATAGGAGAGGAAGGGGAAGGAAAGATGAAGAAAATAATGAAGAGGGAATGAGCCAAGACTATGGTTGACCCCTCACCCTCTCTCTCTCTCTTGCCCATACCTCACTATTTTAATGTTTTCCTTTTTCTTTTTCTTTTTCTTTAACTTTTCTCCTCTTTTCTTTTAAATTCAAATCAAACACAACCCAAAACAAAATGGCATGGTTCAAAAAATGAAACAAGTGGTTAATATGACATGGTGCATGTCATGTGCACAAAACCGGATTAATGCAAGATTAGCGATATTTAATCGCGATTAGCATAAAAATGGAATATAATTAATTATATAACAATCTATAAATACTCAAATCTTATAATCTCTTTCAAATTCAATAATTGACATAATTTCCAAATATTTCCCAATTTATCGGTATTTAATTATACCGCACCATTAAAATGTTCATAATAATTAATATTTAATTATAAAAATTCCCAAAAATAATATTTTATTTTTCTGAAATGTTACAGTTGGTCTCCCACTGGACTCTAGAACCTGGTTACTTGTGCTCCCCTACTTGGGTCTATCCTAATGCGGAAAAGTAAATAATATACAACAATGGTGACATCATCCTCAACCCGGAAGTGCCCCAATAAAAGAATATTACATACAATGAATTTTACATGAATAAAAATAAAAACTTTCATCTCACATAAAAGCCCCGGCTATTCAAAACACGACGATCCAATATAACATATCACAGCAACACATAACATAGCATGTCATCAACGTAAGTAAATATGCGTATCCCAACTGTCGTTGACATATAGCAATGAAACCGGCGATACACCAAATATTACACTTACGGTCGCAGAAAAGAAAATGTCAAACTACAACATTTGGAATCCATAATAATCTTAGACATCATAAACCCAAAATATCACATACTTTGGATTTCATGCCTACCTATATGAATTCCACATATTGTATCACATTCCACAAATATCTAAACTAGGGTAAACGTTCCGATCTGTAACGCCTTAGATTTCGGTTAGTGTTAGTTTAGACGTTAATGCGGGTTTACTGTAAAAAGTTTACCATTTCGGGTTCCTCACATTTTATAACATTTAATTAATAATTTATTATTATTTGTTATGGCATGCACGCACGTGTGCACGTTAATGTGAGGGTTTGTTTTGTGTTAATCTAGGTTAGTGGCCATGACACTTAACCCTTAACATAATCCCTTATTGTAATCTAATCCTTAACCCTAATCTTACATATTTTGTGAGAGAGAAAGATATTTTTTTTGGATAAGAAGAGGTGGCATGGTGACTTGGTGTGAATGCATTGATGGTACATTAATGCAAAGGTGCAATTACCTCTCTCTTTCCCCTTATCTTTTCATTTTCTTTTTCCCTCACACTCATTTTCCTTCTCATTTTCTTCATCTCTCATTCCTTAACTGAACACTTCTTCATTTCTTTACAAAACCATATCAAATCCTTCACAAAACTTACAAAAATCACATCTTTGGACTTGATTTGCCTCTTGGATGCCTTGGAGCTTGCAAAGCTTGGATCTTTGAGTTCTTTTGAGTAGGTAATGATCTCTATCTGTTCTTTATGTAGTTATTATGTTGTTTAGACTTTTAGTTTTAGTTTATATCATTTTAAGTTAAGTTTTCGTGCAAATATAGTATTTTTAGTGTCAATATATGATATCTGTAATCTGCTGTGACCCAAAGAGTTTACTAGAAAACCAAACAATGTAGTTGTGTTGTACCTGAGACCATAGGACATTGCCTGGAGCACGGACCCCTGGAGCTCGGACTCGGCCGGCGACACAAAGGCTAATTCCGACGACCTCGGCTTGGGGAAAGAGTTAGGGTTTGGGTTTTTCTGGGTAGGTGTTTGCAGTGGTTTAAGTGTGTTTGGTCTTGTTTGGTTGTTGAGTTTTCTCTGTATGTGAAATCTGGGATCACATGGGTAGTTTCTTGTGTTGCGTTTACACGCGATATGTTATACAACACGGATCGTGCACTTTGTGTGATTTTGCCCTTGGGTTGGTTTCGTCGGGTCGTTACGCACGTTAGCCACAATACGAACACTTAAGAGTATGTTTTGTGTTGTTGCGTCGGTCAAATATAGTTTGTACCTGTTTTGGGTCTATTGCTAATATACACTTGTTTTATTGTTTTAATGTTTTAGGTTCGCAGGAGGGGACTTCGGACGCTGCGAAGAGAGGGAAACAGGTGGTTGGCTTTACTTAGCCAGGAGCGTTGGTGAGTAGATTTAACATCTACAAGGGAATCGCCTGCATGGCGTTATGCGTCTGGGCTAGAGATGTTAATATTATCGCATATTCTATTTCATATATAGAGTTGTGCATACACCTTATTGCTTAGTTATTGTTGTGCTTGGACTTGTACCCTTAGGACACTGCACTATTATTGATGGTTCATGTTGCACGAGCACTGATTGTATGCCACACACACCGTCAATAATTGCCATGACACGCACAGCACATATATAAATATGATATTGTTGGGTTAGGGACATTGAGACATTGATTCATATTTCTTTATGCATATGACATATAGCATAGCTGTATACCTACATGCTTACACATATGCCTTGACATGCTTACATGCTCGTTACCTGTATACCTATAGGGTATTGTACCATTAGCGATAGGTACATACACATATAATGACATAGCTACATGTATACCTTGCATATATACTTCACTTATACCTGGAGGGTATATCACATCATTCATGATAGGTAGATACATATACCTTGCTATACCTTTATGTTTACACATATATCTGGTTATACCTACATGTTTACCTTTACTTGATGTTATATAGACTTGGAGAAATTAGGAACCGCATGATATTTATATTAACTTGTTGCAGTTAAATAGCGGCTTTTCCTTTATATGCTCGCATTTCAGCTTTATGTTGCGTATATTATATTCATGGATTTTTGCATTGAGATATGGATTTTTCATGATATTTTCTGGATTTGAGGGCCGTGGTAGTTTCATGAAATTATGCATTATTTGAAAAATCCGGTTTCTCTTGATATGATATTTCAGCAGCCACCATGAGTTTTATCGGTTCTGATATATATACCCCATGCGAGGAGCTTCGTGGGCCGTATGAGGGTACATGGTGGGGCCCGGAGGTACCCCGGGGCAAGAAGGTCGATGTAACATGCCGTTGAGGCCTGGCGGGGGAACCATACTTTCCGGTGACAGTACCTATGACTCGGCAGTTATCGTGGGGATACCGACGGGAGTCATGTACGTATGGATACGTCGAAGGACGAGGGTCGAAGCTGGGCACTCGGGTTTTCGGATAGCGTATGATACGCACCTATCAGGGTGCCAGTCATGGTCATAGCACCTAATAGATCAGCCTTTATGTGCCGATGCTTGGCACAGGTTTTCATGATATTTTTACGCCTAAGTATATATAACAGTGGAATGGGACGCTGTTATATATATATATATATATATATTAGTGGAACGGGATGCTAATATATTTGTATACATATCAATTCATATACATCATCATAATTATTCAAGCAAATATACTTAGGTTATATGAGATTCACTTGATATTGGATTTGGGATATAGGAGATTTATTTGAGATTGGATACAGGATATATATGAGATTGCAGATTTTGTACATTCAGGATATATGAGATTTACTTGATATTGTACATTCAGGGTTTGTGAGACTTACATGATATGAGAGCCAATTTGGTGGCTGATTCGAGGAAATTGGGATTTGGATTGTCTTGATGGATTTTGGTCCTACCACGATGTCAGGATTCCGTGGAAATGACATGTTTCATCCCATACTCCACATTTATTGTTTATGCACTGCTTCATGTATTAGTTGTACCTAATAGAGTACCTTCCATGACTGTTGCATTTACCTACCTTATTTTATATGCATTGCTTCATGTATTAGTTGTACCTGATAGAGTACCTTTCATGAATGTTGCATATATACATTGTCATATCATTACTTCATGTATCAGTTGTACCTGATGGGGTACATTACATGGCTGTTGCTTACATATTGTCATATTACTGCTTCATGTATTATTGATACCTGCTAGTGTACCTTTCATAACTATTGCATACGTATGACCTTTTATTGCTATTAGCTTGGATATGTTGGATTCACGTTGTGCGTGCATACTTGCGATTACCTGCATATGTTATTTACTATTCACGAGTTGGTAACTCACCCCCGTTGTGCCACACTATTTTGCAGGTTGATCCTCACAGTAGTCAGAGGCAGGGCTAATATCATCTATCATATTATTTTTTGCTGCGGATACCGCTTCGGCTCACAGGGTGCAGTTTTGCTTTAGGTGGGTTTTGTGGTTATCCGTTCATGTTGCTTATTGTATAATCGTCGTATCCTGTACTCTTCATCTACCATTATCTTGTATGACTTAGAGACTTGATGTGAGGACGATATTGTATATTATTTTGTGACTTGGATGTCTTTTATGCAGTTTTATTTATATCGTCTTTTATGTCTTCGCTACGGCGGCGTATATCTGTTGTGGTGGTTGTTTTCCGCCGTTGGGCATAGATTTGCTCCCGTTTGGGGATTCTTTACTTATATTTATGTTGTACCCATTTTTGGGGCTGGTTTTTACAAAGGAGGTGCTGCCAAAATTTTAAAAGAAATAAAGTTGGATTTTAAAGAATTTGGGTTGAGATTTCAAAGGTTTTACAAATGTTATAATTTCTTACTACTTTTGATGGTTTAGATTGCTGGGTTTTAGGCTTACTTAAATTGCGTTACACCTGTAGACGTTGCGCAGTTTAAGGGCCGTTACGTGCCAATTTCGGGTCGTGACAAAGTTGGTATCAGAGCGCTAGGGTTTACCTTTCGGAGTGTAGGATGACCTTGGTATGATGGAGTAGGTAGCTTAAGCAGAGTAACATTGTGTGTGTATGTCCGCGGCATACTCACGACGCGGTACTCCGCCTAAAGTGACCTAAGTACTAATTGCTTGAAATTCCTTCCTTGATGTTATATCCTTGTGATTCGATTACCATGTTCATATCGAATCCTATTTCCATTTATAGCCTTTGCCGCCGATGACTATGGGGACTCAGAGGTGCAGCGAGGGCCGAGGTCAGAGTCGACTCGTGTGGGACGAGATTTGACCAGGATGGTACCCTCGCTATACAGGAGCAGATAGATCCGCCTTCGACAGATCGTATCGCTAGGCTTGTGGCAGAGATGCAGGACTTGCGCCAGACGATGAGATCTTTGGTTGAGGCCAGTAGAGCGCAGCGACAGGAGATTGTCACCCCTGTTACCCAATTGTTCCTTGCGATCAGTACACAGCATTCCGTCACCTACATTGCACCAGTGGATGCAGCCCCAGTTGACGAGGCACATCTTCCAGAGACTTTGGAAGTTCCGGAACAGTGGAGGACTCGTACCGATGTACCAGCTCCGAGACAGAGTCTTAGTCGTCGAGACAGATATCGGGCACATCACGGGAGTAACGGAGGCTTGGGACGAGGTCAGTCTTTTAGCTCGTATTTCCCGGAGGGTCGGCACCCATGGAGAGGATGCTAT
Organism: Agapanthus africanus; assembly: GCA_030015575.1. Lineage (NCBI taxonomy): Eukaryota > Viridiplantae > Streptophyta > Magnoliopsida > Asparagales > Amaryllidaceae > Agapanthus > Agapanthus africanus. The sequence goes on from CM057341.1 coordinate 564,702,039, forward strand.
CGGTGCGGGGACCTTCATCACCACATCAGGCGTTGTTCCCTAACACCGCGTCAGGGTCGTATTCAGAGAGGTCGTGGACGCGGAGGGTTCACTCAGATGTGTCAGCTTGGCAGAGGAGGAGTTTAGCCAGTTGCGGGTAGGGGGCAGACACCAGAGTTTGCTTCTACTCATCGGGACGCGCGGGCGTCCAATGCATAGTTTTCAGGTATTCTTAATCCGTATGTTCTTTTGATGCACTTTTTTGTTTTACACACTTGGTGCCGTGGTTGGGACGAGGGCTGTGTTAGCTAGATCAGCCGTTTGTTGTGTTAACTTCTGTCAGCGATTCTTTTGTTGCGCGACACGTATTTCAGTCGTGTGCCAATCGGATAGGAGATAGAGATTCGTCCGTCATTGTGATCCTTCTAGAGATATTGGATTTGACGTTCTTCTGGGCACGGACTGGTTAGCTACGTGCTAGGCGTCTGTGGACTGCCGCGAGAAAACAGTCAGGTTTTGTTTTCCTGGTGAGTCAGTTCTTGTTGTGCAGGGGGACAGTGGTGCCGCCTCTCACAGCTTGAATTTAGCCTTTTTCGCTAGTCGGCTATTGAGGAAAGGATGTCGAGGATTCTTGGCGTTCATTTGTGATACCGGAGCCACAGTGGTTTTGTTGGACCGGGTTCCTTTCGTGCTATAGTTTTCCGACGTTGTTCCAGATGAGCCGACGGAGCTTAGGGTGCTTAAGGATCAGCTGTAGAGTTGTTTGTTGGGGGGTCTTGTGCGTCTGAGTGTTTCGCTTTAGGGAACTCCTATTCTGTTCGCCAAGGAGAATGACGGCAGTTGAGGTTGTGTATCGATGGATCTTCAATTGAACCAGCTTACGATGTGGATAGGTATCCTTTACCTCGCATTGACAATTTCTTCGATCAGCTCTAGAGTGAGAGACATTTTCTAAGTTTGTTTGGGATCAGGTCATCATTGTTGCGGGTTCGGAGTGATGACATTCCAAAGACTGCTTTTGAGCGTGCTACGGGCAGTACGTGTTTTGGTGGTGTCGTTGGACTCACCAATGCCCTAGCAGCATTCATGGATATGATGAACTAGATTTCTTCAGGCCGTTCCTCGACCAGTTATTGTTGTGTTATTGATGACATTCTGGTCTATCTAATGTGTCGTGAGGAACTTGAGCAGCACTTGAGGATTTGTTTTGCGGACACTGGGAGAGCACCAGCTGTTTGCTAAATTCTCGGAGTGTTCATTCAGGCTTGTTTGTGTTGACTCCTAGGTCTTGTAGTTACAGGAGACGGTTTCGTATGGTTCCGAGGAAGATCGAGGCCGTACAGCTTTGGCCCAGACTTGTGTACGGGACGGAGGTCCGCAGATTTCTGAGCTTAGCAGGTTTTTACCGTCGTTTCATGCAGGATTGCTTGTGTATCACTGCACCGTTGACTGGACTGACCGGAAAGGAGGTTCCTTTTCTTTGGACTGAGGCATGCGTGCGAAGTTTTCAGCAGTTGAAGACTCGGTTGACAACTGCACCAGTTCTTTCTTTGCTTTTTGATTCGGGCGACTTTGTTGTTTAACTGTGATGTTTCGTGAGTGGGGCTCGATTATGTACTGATGTGACACTATAGAGTTATCGCTTTTGCTTCTCGACAGTTGGAGGAAGTACAAGCAGGATATCCCACTCATGATCTGGAGATGGCCGCGGTGGTCGTGCGTTAGAGATTTGGAAACACTATTTGTTCGGAGAGTCGTGTCAGATTTTCACGGACCACCAGAGCTTAATGTACATCTTCCTGCAGCGGGTTTTGAGTGTTGAGATAGTCTTCTACAGATTTATGACTTTTGTGCGATCGTTGAGTACAGTTTAAGTTCGCCTCTACTGAGAGGACAGCTTGCTCATGTCCGTGCCCGTCCATTTTATTTTCCTTAATCGTTTTCGTGAGGCACTGCCCGCCGATGCTCGTTCGTCAGAGATTCTTGAGCATACTCGGCTGGGTAACGATTCGGAGTCCTTGATTTGTGACTAGGGTGTGCTACGTTTAGGGACGCGTTTGTGTGTACCTGTTACTGATGGGTAGAGACGTGAAATCCTGGAGCAGGCACATCAGTCAGCTTTCTGTGTTCATTCAAGTTCCACCAACATTTGACGTGACTTGTGAGATAGTTACGGATGGGCAGGGATGAAGAGTGAAGTTTCGGATTTCGTTTCGAGGTGTTTGTCTTGTTGTGAGCTAAGGTTGAACATCTGAGACCGGCTGGAGAGTTGCAACCTTTAACCGTTCCGGGGTGGGAATGGGAGCAGATCTCCATGAATTTCGTTATGGTGTCTACCCAGGTCTAGACAGGGTGTGACTCCATTCGAGTGTTTGTTGGCCGGTTATGCTCAGTTTGCTCAGTTGTTCTTTGTTAAGTTTGTGCGTTTGTACGGAGTTCCTTCATGCGTTGTATCCAATGGAGGCACCCTGTTCGCTTGCCGTCTTGGGCAGAAGCTTCAGGAAGCCTTAGGTACTGGTTGAGCTTTAGCTCCGCTTTCCATCCGTTGGCTGATGGTTAGATAGAACGGACTATACAGACTCTGGAGGATATGCTTGTGCGTACGTACTAATTATTGTCGGCAGTTGGGATCGTCACTTGCCATTGTTAGGATTCTCCTTCGATAGCTGTTATCAAGAGGCACTATAATTGGCAACCTTTAGGTTTAGTTGTTAAGTCGTGTTGATCGCCATTCTGTTTTTCTGACTGTGCGAGGGTAGGATTTTTGGACCCCAGCTAGTCTAAAGACTTCGGAGATGATCCAGTTGGTTTAAGTCAGGATGAGAGTAGCCCAGTGCAGACAGAGGTCTTATGTCGACTGTGGTGGTCGTAGACTTGAGTTCGCAGTGGGAGATCATGTATTCCTACGGATTTTTTCGATCAATGATGTGTTGAGTTTTGGGAAGCTTATCTCAGGATTGTAGGTCCTTTCGAGATCCTTAAAGCGAGTTAGTTCCGTTGCCTTTAATTTGGCACTTCCGCCCAAATTATGAGTATTCACCCCGTATTCCTTGTGTTGATACTTTGCAAATACCTTCATGACCTTTCTCACATGATTCAGCACCAGACCATTTAGCTCGGACGCGATCTTTTCGTTCACCGGCAGCCATTTGTGTTAGTGGTTCGGCTGGTGGAGAAACTTCGGTCAAGGGTCTTGCCATCTATGGAGGGTTTTCTTGGACGTAGCCGTATAGTGAGGTGATCACTTGGGAGGCTGCGAGTGAGATATGAGAGTTTTGTAATCTTCTCTTTGAAGGTACGCTTTGTGAGAATTTTAAATTCGGGGAAGAATTTTTATAAAGGGGGAGATTATAACGCCTTAGATTTCAGTTAGTGTTAGTTTAGACGTTAATGCGGGTTTACTGTAAAAAGTTTACCATTTCGGGTTCCTCATGTTTTATAACATTTAATTAATAATTTATTATTATTTGTTATGGCATGCACACACGTGTGCACGTTAATGTGAGGGTTTGTTTTGTGTTAATCTAGGCTAGTGGCCATGACACTTAACCCTTAATCTAGTCCCTTGTTTTAATCTAATCCTTAACCCTAATCCTAGATATTTTGTGAGAGAGAGAGAGAGATATTTATTTTGGATGAGAAGAGGTGGCATGGTGACTTGGTGTGAATGCATTGATGATGCATTAATGCAAAGGTGCACTTACCTCTTACGCTCAGCTCTCTCTTTCCTTTTATCTTTTCCTTTTCTTTTTCCCTCACACTCATTTTCCTTCTCATTTTCTTCATCTCTCATTCCTCAACTGAACACTTCTTCATTTCTTTACAAAACCATATCAAATCCTTGAAAAAACTCACAAAAATCACATCTTTGGACTTGATTTGCCTCTTGGATGCCTTGGAGCTTGCAAAGCTTGGATCTTTGAGTTCTTTTGAGTTGGTAATGATCTCTATCTGTTCTTTATGTAGTTATTGTGTTGTTTAGACTTTTAGTTTTAGTTTATATCATTTTAAGTTATGTTTTCGTGCAAATGTAGTATTTTTAGTTTCAATATATGACATCTATAATCTGTTGTGACACCAAGAGTTTACTAGAAAACCAAACAATGTAGTTGTGTTGTACCTGAGACCATAGGACACCACCTGGAGCATGAACCCCTGGAGCTCGGACTCGGCCGGCGACACAAAGGCTAATTCCGACGACCTCGGCTTGGGGAAAGAGTTAGGGTTTGGGTTTTTTTGGGTAGGTGTCTGCAGTGGTTTAAGTGTGTTTTGTCTTGTTTGGTTGTTGAGTTTTCTCTGTATAAGAAATCTGGGATCACATGGGTAGTTTCTTGTGTTGCGTTTACGCGCGATACGTTATACAACACGGATCGTGCACTTTGTGTGATTTTGCACTTGGGTTGGTTTCATCAGGTCGTTACGCACGTTAGCCACAATACAAACACTTAAGAGTATGTTTTGTGTTGTTGCGTCGGTCAAATGTAGTTTGTACGTGTTTTGAGTATATTGCTAATATACACTTGTTTTATTGTTTTAATGTTTTAGGTTCGCAGGCGGGGACTTCGGACGCTGCGAAGAAAGGGAAACAGGTGGTTGGCTTTACTTAGCCAGGAGCGTTGGTGAGTAGATTTAACATCTACAGGGGAATCGCCTGCATGGCGTTTTGCGTCTGGGCTAGAAATGTTAATATTATCGCATATTCTATTTCATATATAGAGTTGTGCATACACCTTATTGCTTAGTTATTGTTGTGCTTGGACTTGTACCCTTAGGACACTGCACTATTATTGATGGCTCATGTTGCACGAGCACTGATTGTATGCCACACACACCGTCAATAATTGCCATGACACGCACAGCACATATATAGATATGATATTGTTGGGTTAGGGACATTGAGACATTGATTCATATTTCTTTAAGCATATGACATATAGCATAGCTGTATACCTACATGCTTACACATATGCCTTGACATGCTTACATGCTAGTTACCTGTATACCTATAGGGTATTGTACCATTAACGATAGGTACATACACACATAATGACATAGCTACATGTATACCTTGCTGTAAGTGCACGACGGCGCCCCGGCCTCCATCCCGAGGCCAAATACGGAAGCGGTGGTTAACTTTAATTTTGCAAACTAGCAAACCGGCGCCACCGCGCACTAAAACCCGGATCGAACCATTAACTAGTCCTAGCTAACTACAAGATGGGGAATAGAGATATACCGACTGATCCGAGTCCTCCGGTCTTCTCGTCATCGTCCCGATCTCCCGCGGAATGTCCTGTCTCCACCTCGTCGCCGGAAGTGCACCACATCGCCTACATCTTTTACGGGGTCCCACCTCAATGCCGAGGCAACTCGGGCACGAAGCTGGCTAGTCGACGTGCCCAAGGTTTGCTGTAGAATATGTAGTGCTCAAGTCTCATATGGGGTTTATGGAGGTGCCATTTTGGTGGAGGGATGATACATCCTTTATTGAGATGGTGTAGTGGGATTTTTCCAACATCAAATGAACCAAAAATCCCACATCCAAAATTTGGACAGCCCCCAAGAGGGAGTGGCCGGCCATACTCGTAGGAGGGGAGAGAAATATGAGGGGGTGACCAAAAGAAAATCAGAGTGAATCAAGAGAGTGATCCAATAATCCAAGGGAGAGAGAGAGTAGGCTATCATGCAAAGAATCATCATCACAACAATTCCAATACACAACCAACAACCATGATAGCTAATAAACTAACACTCCAACACCACCATCATCACCTCACAAAGTCAAGCAATCATGAACTCAAGAAAGGTCAAGCGATGGGGCTCCATCATAAAACCATCATGATACTAATATATGCAAAGAACACCCTCCATAAAAGCTTATTTGCAACAATGCAAATAAGCCCTCCTCCACCAATCTTCGGCCAATGAACGATACAAAGGAAATTGGCCGAAACGGAAAGCAAACTGGCAACTCCAGAAAACTGGTCCCGTAATAAATTACAGGAAAACCCCGAAACTGTGTATACACACCCGCATTTGTATTCCGACCGAAATACAAATGCAATGAGACAAAATCTACACTGTACTATACTAGGATCCGGCTTAAACCAAAGCCGACTAGTATTATCCGTTCGATTCTGATCCGTGCAATACCGCACGTATCTGATCGAACCCTGCCATATACCCATACGGCCTGTAGTACAAACTGTCCGATCCTGATCCGTGCAATACCGCACGTATCTGATCGGACCTTGCCATATCTCCATACGGCCTCTACAGCTTTTCGCCCGAAAGCTGAGTAACTGAATGTGGGGGACTCTAAAGACTCGTCAACACCTTGGTTGTGGATTTAACCACTAGCACGTCAGAGGTATAAGCCAATACGTAACGGGCTACCAGGTATTGACCAAAAGGGACGTCGATGAGCGAACTCATCCTGACACCCTACTGAGCCTGTCAGTGACAATATCCGTACAGTCCGGTCCGTTCGTCTATGAGCATCGCATGGCGGGCCTAGGGGGTTGGTAAAAGTCAGACCCCTAAAAGCGGTACAAGTCGTGTCGGAGTGTAGCCCAGAACACCCTGAGATACTACTGGAATACCTACCAGTAAATCTCCTGCCTTGGCCAAGGACTTCGTGTAATGGCTCTCCAAGACACAGCACGACCTCACCCCCAATATCGGGAGAGACGAACCCCTGAAGATACGCTCACTGCCTCCATGTGGCTCGGGACTGTACCCAACTAAAACCTGTTTGCACGTCTCCTTTGAGCGTGGTAGGGTAGTAATCAAAGTACAGTGGGAACTCACACGAGACAAATGACGATCCCCAGGTCGATGAACTAACCAGTACACATGTCACCTGGGAACTGCTATCTGACGTCTGGTATAAGACCAACTAGCATGTTCCCGGCGAGTCCTGTCCGGTGTACTCATAACCCAATGAGCACCTGTATACATCTTAGGTGATCCAACTGACACCAATGGCTTGTGAGACCGGCCACCGCCCCTCGTCGGGGTCTCGACTGTATACACTAGTCTACTCTGGAGTATCGATGCCCTGTCTCGAAACTCGCACGACTAGGGACCTTTTAAGGATGTGCTTATAGACCCTAGCTCCCACTTATATGATCGCCCTCATACTGCTGGTGGTCAAGCAAGAATCCTAGGGGCTCTATCAACGTGTAATAGCGACCTGTCAGGTCACCTAAGCAGTACACGATGATAAAGATAAACCAGATAGCATACTATCATCTCGAGTAAGACTGTCCTACCGGGATAGGTCCTCCCTCAATCATTGTAATCACGTACCTGTGATCCAATAATTGTCTCTGAGGGCACTATCTCCAACAATCTCCCACTTGCACTCAAGGCTAATTATTGCGATGTCGCATACTCACAGCCCGTGTGATACCGAACACCCAACTCCTCTACTCGTCAGTCTCACAAAGCTCGTTTGCGAAACTAATGCGTTCGAGGAATAGCCTCAGTGAGTGGATCTGCTTTGATGTTTCTTTCTATGTCTCTCTATATCTCAAGTTCGCGGAGAAACCCATCTCCCGAAATGAGCAATACCTGTCTTAGAATGTGTCTGGATGTCTGATGGGACCTAACTCATAAATGAACTCCAAATCCAAACTTCTTAGACTGTATCGTCAACTGAACTTAATCAGTATCCTGCGCCATGCCTCCCTCAGTATTGCCTTGGACCACCTGTCCAAAATACTGCCCCTCGTCAGAAGGAAAACTATAACTCTGACAACCTCCTTGTCGTCCAGGTCACCTTGGAAGCCTAAAATGATAACTGTCTCCCGAATGAGGCTGTCGTTATCATTTTCCTAGAACATCCACCTATGTTCTAAAACTGCTTCCGACTGTTTCTCCAGGATTGGATTAATGTCAACTTATTGCATCTAGTGCAAGAACAACATCTGGTGTGGTACTTGACATCTCATGATTGACTCAATTGCCTAAGCAAGTGATCTGCCAATCAGGCACATCCCTCTCCTCTTTAGTCTGTAAGACACCTTTAGAGAGGGTGACTCCATTACCTGCAGGTACACTACCGTGCCAGGAGTCATCCATTCTAAATACTCTTAGAATGCTGTCTGAGTACCCTGATTGGGAAACCACCCAAATCTAGATCTAAAGCAATAGATCTAGTAACCAGTATGTCTGATATAATGTCCAAGTCTTATGTGGAGAAACCACTGTGTGACGGCCAAAGTATAACCGATCGTAGTATAGGAACATCACTTCCTACTCTGTGTATGTCATCCAAATACCAGGACATTACACCCTACTACCTTCTCAACAGATCCATCCCCTATTCTGATGAAGTCAAACCTATGACTGTCACATTAGAAATGGATGATCTCTCTCCGCTATATCTGCTTTAGTCTATAAATAGACATAAGCTACCTGTCCACCAATGCTTCCGCTGCTCCCACTGACTATGACAACCCTCTGGCAGAGTCATATAAACGTACACTTCTAAAGCAAGTTTAGAACGACGCTATACTCATCCTCCTGCCGGGTCTCACAGTCTGGAACAACAGCAATGGCAAGTCTGGGTAAACAAGAACTTTCCTGTCACCGTCCTTGAGGCTACCGGAGTACCTCTCGGGTGCCTGAAGTTACCCACCATATCTGCGGAGTGGCCAATGGAATGTCAATCCAGATTGAATCTTTAGGTTCCTTATCAAATCTTCAGTAATCGTTTGCGGTTCTGGAATCACTTCCAGTTCCACCATACTCCCACTACCGTTTTTCTGGAAAAAAAATCCATTTTTAATTTAAAACTGTGGCGAGTCAAGAACAATATCACTATTGAACTTTCTTATGGTAGAAAATCAACCCTCGTCATAGCCTGGGTCAACCCACAAACAACCATTACAGAAACGTGCCTTGAATTATCCAGAGTCCGGTTTTAATCATAAGCCAGACAACTCCCCGTACCTTAACATCGTTAAGATACGAACTGTTCTATATCCAATACAGGACCAGAGGCACTGATTTAATTGAACCAGATTCAAATCATGCAGCTGTCCCCAGTGCGTGTCAACTAAATGGAAGGAGGCCGATCAGCGTTACTCAACTTAGGAATGCTTCCAATCATGAGTAACCTGAAAGAGAAGCAAGATCTCTTAATCATTACTATCAATTGAATACCATACACAAGTATCTACATCTTCGATCAACTTGAAGAATCCCGATACTTGCTACACCTAGTTCTCTACTCTATTCAAATACCTATAACTTCTCAAAATTCGGACCCTGTGTTTCCACGAAACACTTGTCTAAAAACTAGAGAAGTCATAATTAAACCGAATATAGTACGAGGACCAACCCCTCTGTCCTGATGGACCCTGGACAACATACAATACCCTGTATAAGTCCTTTGAGTCTGATAACTCATTCACTGTGTCGTAGGTTGAAAACTGTACTTATGGTTAAGAAGAATTACACCGCTGTTTAATGCTCCTTACCTAACCATCCACTGATATAGGTAAATGTCATAGACATAATTTCAAAAAGGTATATCTCACTCTATGAAAATAGACGTACAGATATATCAATTTGAAATTGGTGCACAACAGCGGATATTGAAAACCAAATATTTGCCGACCGGCAAACAACCCAAGTGACTTCCTCAAATATCACCGATTACAACGAATCCCGATATAATAAGGATGATCACCTAATTCCCACTAACCTACTCCCACTCATCATCTGTAAAAGCATACAAATGTGAGAATCATACCTGGTAAATACATACCCTGGAGTAAGAACTAATTGGGAAACCAGTTTTCCTTTAACAGTACACAGTGAAACTGAAACATTGAAATGTTTCGATGGGGTATCCCGGTATTCCTAGTAATGCCTCTTCCATTATCCAGATTCACAACTGTAACCGTATAAATCTCTACCACCTCTCCAAATCCCTTCATATGTCTTTAGTCATTACCTTCTGCACACCCCTTTAGGCCAAATGGTTTTCTTCCTTCCCTACCGTTCGGCACCAGCCTATGGTTTGGAAGAAGACTATCCAATAAGCGTAATGGGTGTACTGTCCTAATCCTAGGAGTACTCGCAATGCGAGAGAAGGTGAAGATAAAAGACACCTGAATAAATCTTATTCCTATTTCTCCTGAACCAGAATCCATCCCCGAACTGGAACAAGTTCCTTTCGAGTTCGTATATAACCATACGATGGATTATCCAATAAACTGTGGATCTTCGTAGTGATACGGAGTGTCCTGGAGAAATACAAAGGTGATTTGGGAGTGGTAATGAAATACCTGGTTTGGTCATGAATATCAGTTGCAATTTACTTTGCCCTCTTACCAATCCCTTGCTTTGTCTTTACATAATACCTTCTGTACACCATCGTTAGGCTAATTGGTTTTCTTCATTCCCTACCGTTCGGCACCAGCCTAAGGTTTGGAAGAAGACTATCCAATTTGCGTAATAGGTGTACTATCTCCTAAACCAAGGAGTACTCTCAACTTGAGAGAAGGTAAAAGGAAAAGACAACTGAATAATCCTATCCGTTTTCTCCAGAACCGGAAACCATCCTCGAATAAATTCCTTCGAGTTCGTATCTAACCATACGATGGTTTTTTCCAATGGAAGTGGACGTTCGTAGTAATACGGGGTGTCCTGGAGAAAAGGGTAAAAGTAGGAGTGGCAATGAGGTGTGCAACTCTGACAATCCAAAAGCCAATGTTTAAGAAGGTTCGGTTAATTTTGGTCACTGAGTCATAGTCTTAGGGTCGGGTCAATGGTCGCTGCCAGAGAGAGAGAAAAGAAACACTCAGCGTGCACTCTAACCTAGATCAGAATGGTTACCAATTTATCTAATCTGGAAACCTCCCACTGTACCGTCAAATTCTCCTCCAAACCTGAAAGAAGAATTAGTCGGGATCACCCGAGGAGTAAACCAACTCATCAGTGGGAATCGGGATCCAACTATCATCGCATGATAACGTGACGGAATCCGCTCACGGTGTCACACTCCAGAAGGTATGCGCATATCTGGCAAGTTTCAGTTCTTTTGAAACTCCCGATGTGATTTTTACCCCATGCTCTTATGACCTTGACTTTGGCCAACAAATCATAAGTCACATGTCAAGTTCTACCCGTCATTCTCCAGGTTAATTTGAATCCACCCGTACCTACCCTTGACTTTGGCCAACAAGGCAGTACGACTGTTCCAAACCAACGCATCTATCTATGCTGCATATGAATAACCAACAGCTACCAAACACTGTTCCTTGACTTTGGCCAACAAACACAGCTTGAATATTATTGACTATACATATGAAACGACGGAGGGCTACGAATGGTTTCTGGCAAAAACCTTTAACGTAATGAACTTGATATCGTTGAAGGAACGGATAGCTTTTAAAAATATAGTGACGAAAACCTTTGCTAAAGAGGTCACTCCCGGTGAAGGGATCTCGGCTCTTTCCCCGTAGAATGAGGTGCAGGATATTCCAACTAAATACCATGGTGCAAAGCAAAAGTAATCGGCTATAGTGAAGTTAATGCCCTGACGCAAACTTCTGTCCAAGGGGTCACTCCCGGTGAAGGGATCTCGGCCCTTGCCTCGTCGACTGAGGAGCAGGATATTCCAACTGAATACCACGATGCAAAACAAAAGTGAACGTCCTTGCAATAACAGCCTTTTGAAAAAGTGTTCCAACAACATCAGATTAGGTTTGTTTTAACTTGCATTGATCCGAATCAACGCAGTCCCATCAATTGATCACACCATAAAGAACGAAAATATACTGATGTACGTATATGCCATCCGCATTCGCCACTGGGTCCCGTCATTACCCGTTAGGTTAGCTACCTAACGTCAGAGCGGGGACTGGACTAGCGCGGATGCAAAACATATACAACATCTACTGATATATATACCAATATATTATATTTCGCTCAAGGCGTGATAAAATGCAACATCACAGAAATATACAGCATCACAGAATAAAACAGATATCTGGGATCCCCGGGTTTCACAGAGCCGCTGAAACCCGACGTTCCCCTGGTCGTGTGGATAGCCTGTGCAATGAAATCCTAGACCCCTACGGGCGCGGCAAGTCACCCGCCAAAACCTGAAGCGAGGCAGCCCCCTTCAGCACCGTGAATGGACCACCCAGCACTTCACGGAATCCGGTAACTTGGGCACCCCTCCTGGGTCAACCTGTACCCCCTACGAGTGCGGCGAATAGCCCGCCAATTCTAGAGTGAAGCCCCTCCGTCTCAATGCCATGAGATGCGGGCTTGTTGCCCTCTAGAGCCCGGCTGTCCGTGCACCCCTCCACGGGGCAATCCTAGTACAGAAAGTAAAATATACATACAACAGGTACATCGATCGCAACCTAGCCGTGCCCCAAAAGAATAATACAAACAGGCAGTGACGGTAGTCCACATGTCGGACGCTCGCCCCGCAATATCAAATGTACATAATACAACAAAACAGTACTACCACTGCAACCAGGCTATCCCCCACGACCAATCCTCAACATCACAGCAAAATCACAGAACATCAACGTGAAAGTCACGTTCGCAAATCCGTCTAACCGGGCTATAGCAGTTAGACTGGATTTACCGATCAAGTGACATTCACGGTCGCAGATATAATGTAAATACTGTGAACTAATGTGTTTAAAATATCCGATCGATCAAATTTTAACAAGTGGGCCCCCAAGTACTACTGTAGCACATCAAGAAATTCTGGGCCCAAAAATAATATTCCAAAAACCCTAAAATCAACCCAGAGAGCAACTGCAGAAATTTGATGCAGTGATCTCAACAGAGTGCGGCGGAACCGCGGCCCAAAGGGGTGTTTGGCCGCGGTTCCGCGCTCCCACTGTGGAGTCACCGTATCGAATTTCTACAGTGTTCTTATAATTTCCAGTAGATCACTTTTCTGCAACCTGAAAAAAATTTCGAGCAAGAAAAAATTCAACAGAAAACTGATGTGAAGAAAACGCGGATTTTGGAATTTTGATCGATCGGAAATGTAAACACTTTAAACAAAGCTAGACTAGGTTAATGGCGAGGCTCTGATACCACTGTAAGTGCACGGCGGCGCCCCGGCCTCCATCCCGAGGCCAAATGCGGAAGCGATGGTTAACTTTAATTTTGCAAACTAGCAAACCGGCACCACCGTGCACTAAAACCCGGATCGAACCATTAACTAGTCCTAGCTAACTACAAGATGGGGAATAGAGATATACCGACTGATCCGAGTCCTCCGGTCTTCTCGTCATCGTCCTGATCTCCCGCGGAATGTCCTGTCTCCACCTCGTCGCCGGAAGTGCACCACATCGCCTACATCTTTTACGAGCTCCTACCTCAATGCCGAGGCAACTCGAGCACGAAGCTGGCTAGTCGACGTGCCCAAGGTTTGCTGTAGAATGTGTAGTGCTCAAGTCTCATGTGGGGTTTATGGAGGTACCATTTTGGTGGAGGGATCATACATCCTTTTTTGAGATGGTGTAGTGGGATTTTTCCAACATCAAATGAACCAAAAGTCCCACATCCAAAATTTGGACAGCCCCCAAGAGGGAGTGGCCGGCCATACTCATAGTAGGGGAGAGAAATATGAGGGGGTGACCAAAAGAAAATCAGAGTGAATCAAGAGAGTGATCCAATAATCCAAGGGAGAGAGAGAGAAGGCTATCATGCAAAGAATCATCATCACAACAATTCCAATACACAACCAACAACCATGATAGCTAATAAACCAACACTCCAACACCACCATCATCACCTCACAAAGTCAAGCAATCATGAACTCAAGAAAGGTCAAGGGATGGGGCTCCATCATGAAACCATCATGATACTAATATATGCAAAGAACACCCTCCATAAAAGCTAATTTGCAACAATGCAAATAAGCCCTCCTCCACCAATCTTCGGCCAATGAACGATACAAAGGAAATTGGCCGAAACGGAAAGCAAACTGGCAACTCCAGAAAACTGGTCCCGTAATAAATTACAGGAAAACCCCGAAACTGTGTATACACACCCGCATTTGTATTCCGACCGAAATACAAATGCAATGAGACAAAATCTACACTGTACTATACTAGGATCCGGCTTAAACCAAAGCCGACTAGTATTATCCGTTCGATTCTGATCCGTGCAATACCGCATGTATCTGATCGAACCCTGCCATATACCCATACGGCCTGTAGTACAAACTGTCCGATCCTGATCCGTGCAATACCGCACGTATCTGATCGGACCTTGCCATATCTCCATACGGCCTCTACAGCTTTTCGCCCGAAAGCTGAGTAACTGAATGTGGGGGACTCTAAAGACTCGTCAACACCTTGGTTATGGATTTAACCACTAGCACGTCAGAGGTATAAGCCAATACGTAACGGGCTACCAGGTATTGACCAAAAGGGACGTCGATGAGCGAACTCATCCTGACACCCTACTGAGCCTGTCAGTGACAATATCCGTACAGTCCGGTCCGTTCGTCTATGAGCATCGCATGGCGGGCCTAGGGGGTTGGTAAAAGTCAGACCCCCAAAAGCGGTACAAGTCGTGTCGGAGTGTAGCCCAGAACACCCTGAGATACTACTGGAATACCTACCAGTAAATCTCCTGCCTTGGCCAAGGACTTCGTGTAATGGCTCTCCTAGACACAGCACGACCTCACCCCCAATACCGGGAGAGACGAACCCCTGAAGATACGCTCATTGCCTCCATGTGGCTCGGGACTGTACCCAACTAAAACCTGTTTGCACGTCTCCTTTGAGCGTGGTAGGGTAGTAATCAAAGTACAGTGGGAACTCACACGAGACAAATGACGATCCCCAGGTCGATGAACTAACCAGTACACATGTCACCTGGGAACTGCTATCTGACGTCTGGTATAAGACCAACTAGCATGTTCCCGGCGAGTCCTGTCCGGTGTACTCATAACCCAATGAGCACCTGTATACATCTTAGGTGATCCAACTGACACCAATGGCTTGTGAGACCGGCCACCGCCCCTCGTCGGGGTCTCGACTGTATACACTAGTCTACTCTGGAGTATCGATGCCCTGTCTCGAAACTCGCACGACTAGGGACCTTTTAAGGATGTGCTTATAGACCCCAGCTCCCACTTATATGATCGCCCTCATACTGCTGGTGGTCAAGCAAGAATCCTAGGGGCTCTATCAACGTGTAATAGCGACCTGTCAGGTCACCTAAGCAGTACACGATGATAAAGATAAACCAGATAGCATACTATCATCTCGAGTAAGACTATCCTACCGGGATAGGTCCTCCCTCAATCATTGTAATCACGTACCTGTGATCCAATAATTGACTCTGATGGCACTATCTCCAACACTTGCATACATACTTCACTTATACGTGGAGGGTATATCACATCATTACTGATAGGTGGATACATATACCTTGCTATACCTTTATGTTTACACATATATCTGGTTATAGCTACATGTTTACTTTAACTTGATGTTATATAGACTTGGAGAAATTAGGAACCGCATAATATTTATATTAACTTGTTGCAGTTAAATAGCGGCTTTTCCTTTATATGCTCGCATTTCAGTTTTATGTTGCGTATATTATATTCATGGATTTTCGCATTGAGATATGGATTTTTCATGATGTTTTCTGGATTTGAGGACCGTGGTAGTTTCATGAAATTATGCATTATTTGAAAAATCCGGTTTCTCTTGATATGACATTTCAGCAGCCACCATGAGTTTTATTGGTTCTGATATATATACCCCATGCGAGGAGCGTCGTGGGCCGTATAAGGGTACATGGTGGGGCCTGGAGGTACCCCGGGGCAAGAAGGTCGATGTAACATGCTGTTTAGGCCTGGCAGGGGAACCATACTCTCCGGTGACAGTACCTATGACTCCGCGGTTATCGTGGGGATACCGACGGGAGTCATGTACGTATGGATACGTCGAAGGACGAGGGTCGAAGCTGGGCACTCGGGTTTTCGGATAGCGTATGATACGTACCTATCAGGGTGCCAGTTGTGGTCACAGCACCTGATAGATCAGCCTTTATGTGTCGATGCTTGGTACAGGTTTTTATGATATTTTTACTCCTAAGTATATATAACAGTGGAAAGGGACGCTAATATATATGTATACATATCAATTCATATACATCACCATAATTATGCATGCAAATATACTTAGGTTATATGAGATTCACTTGATATTGGATTTGGGATATAGGAGATTTATTTGAGATTGGATACATGATATATATGAGATTGCAGATTTTGTACATTCAGGATATATGAGATTTACTTGATATTGTATATTCAGGGTTTGTGAGACTTACATGATATGAGAGCCAATTTAGGGGCTGATTCGAGGAAATTGGGATTTGGATTGTCTTGATGGATTTTGGTCCTACCACGATGTCAGGATTCCGTGGAAATGACATGTTTCATCCCATACTCCACATTTATTGTTTATGCACTGCTTCATGTATTAGTTGTACCTGATAGAGTACCTTTCATGACTGTTGCATTTACCTACCTTATTTTATATGCATTGCTTCATGTATTAGTTATACCTGATAGAGTACCTTTCATGAATGTTGCATATATACATTGTCATATCATTACTTCATGTATCAGTTGTACCTGATGGGGTACATTACATGACTGTTGCTTACATATTGTCATATTACTGCTTCATGTATTATTGATACCTGCTAGTGTACCTTTCATAACTATTGCATACATATGACCTTTTATTGCTATTAGCTTGTATATGTTGGATTCGCGTTGTACGTGCATACTTGCGATTACCTGTATATGTTATTTACTATTCACGAGTTGGCAACTCACCCCCGTTGTGCCACCGTGTTTTGCAGGTTGATTCTCACAATAGTCAGAGGCAGGGCTATTATCATCTATCATATTATCTTTTGCTGCGGATACCGCTTCGGCTCGCAGGGTGCAGTTTTGCTTTAGGTGGGTTTTGTGGTTATCCGTTCATATTGCTTATTGTATATTCATCGTATCCTGTACTCTTCATCTACCATTATCTTGTGTGACTTAGAGACTTGATGTGAGGACGATATTGTATATTATTTTGTGACTTGGATGTCTTTTACGCAGTTTATTTTATATCGTCTTTTATGTCTTTGCTACGGCGTCGTATATCTGTTGTGGTAGTTGTTTTCCGACGTTGGGTGTGGATTTGCTCCCGTTTGGGGATGCTTTACTTATATTTATGTTGTACCCAATTTTAGGGCTGGTTTTTACAAAGGAGGTGCTGCCAAAATTTTAAAGGAAATAAAGTTGGACTTTTAAAGAATTTGGGTTGAGATTTCAAAGGCTTTGAAAATGTTATTATTTCTTACTACTTTTGATGGTTTAGATTGCTGGGTTTTCGACTTACTTAAATTGTGTTACACCTGTAGACATTGCGTAGTTTAAGGGCCGTCGCGTGCCAATTTCGGGTCGTGACACGATCGAATCAACAAATACCCAAAATTTCCCAAAAAAGCTCAACACTTGAGCGTAGTTTAAAAATACTCAGTACATGCCACAGCTCCTATGAACCAGCCATAGAAGGGTCAACCAATTCCTCACATGTGGCACCGCTGAACTACCACAAACCCTGGGGTTTAGTGGCAGTTCTGACTGTCATATAATTGAGTTAAGGTTTCGTTCTTCTAGAGGGTCCACAGTATCGCTTGCATGATTTTCTGAAAGTTTTAAACTAAGGAAAAATCCAACACTTGGAAAAATTGCGGCAAGGGTTAAAGTGGGTATTTGATATCCGATCGAACTTTTTAACACCGTCTAAAATGACCGAAACAAACATTAGAATTACGAATACGAAACAGTCCGAGTTGCCTATGCAGAAAATTAACATCACATGCAATTTTTAGTAAAAACAAACAACACTTGAAACCCTAAAACCTAGAGACTGGAACACCTTGAAAATTTGAAGCCCAAACTTCAAAATTGACCCGAGCACACAAGATTTTAACCCATTGTGGCCGGCCAGATTTTCTTCAAATTGCCTCGAATTTTCATGGTGTTTATGTCATATCACATATAACATTCTGCAGTTGTTTAAAAAAAAATTCGAGCACCTTTTAAATTCGATAGAAACTAGTTTAAAGGGTTTCAATTTTCGGATTCATTTCGGTTTTGTAATCTAACAAACATCGTAGAATTCTCTAGCTAGGCTCTGATACCACTGTAGGGTTCCTATCAACGACAGCAAGGTTTCGGGAGGCATCGTCTATGCCATTTTCAAAATTTTGCCGTTCTTAAGAACCCTAAACTAGAATCTTTAACTAAAGAATCATACGAAACAAATTATAAACTACTTTAAAACTAAGTGAACTAGGAATACAACCTTTGTAGACCGGTCCTTCACTTCAATAGCTCCGTGTAGTAGTCCCTTCGCTCCAAGTAGTGATCTTCCGGACTCTAACATGGCTTCACAAGAAGAAAGGAATGAACTTGCTTGAAGTCATCGAGGCCGAAGATGATCTACGTCGAGGAGACACTAACCCATGCTACTAGTTCACTAATGAGAGATTAGTGAAGCTAACACCTTTATACTAAAGTCCTAATCTTGTAGAGGATAATGAAGTAGGATTTTTTCCCACTTTAGAATTGATTTTCTCACTAATTTTAAGCTCACTCACAAAACCTAGTGAGCTCTCCCTTGAGCTTGAGAAAGAAGAAGATGATAATAGATGAGAGAGTGAATGGAAACCATGGGTGAGAAAATATCTAATATGACTCATGTAGAGACTTAACCATGAGTTTAGATAATGGTTGGGTTAACAAATATCTAGTATAAGACAAAACTAGGACTAAGTCAATGGATCTAAAAACTTCATGAAGCTTCATGCAATGTGACAAATTTCCAACTAATAATTGAATTACAATAAATAAATAAACCCTACATTATCTTTATCATTGTGTAAGTCTCATACACCCATGTTGCATGTATAATCAACCATGACACATTAAATAAAACATAACTAATCAACACTTGATTTAATAATCCGGCTATATCACATATAACCGACTGATATTATATGTATCAACTTATCGAACCAACTCTTGATTCGATAACCCGACTATATCACATATAACCGACCGATATGAATAAATTGCGAGAATAGAATACGGTATCACATACTCGTATTATTCTTGGTCCAGCACATATCACATATGTGTTCCTACTACGTTTTGCCTGAGCCAGTGAAACCTCTGTGTAGGACTCTAAAGACTCGTCAATACGCCGGCAGCAGGTGATGATCACATCAAGCACCCACAAGCCATCAGCGGTACTAGATGGACGTAACAGCTATCCGGGTATTGAGCGATCAGAAGATCAACAAGCAAGCCTGCTCTAGCTCCTGTAAAGCTTGTCAGTAACACTACCGTACAATCCGGTCTCTTCGTCTAAGATGTCGCATATCAAGTCTAGGGGTGGTAAACTTCAGACCTCAATAACTCGATAAGTCATGTCGATACGAGGCTCATAACGGGTCGAGACACTACTGATAACACTTACCAGTAAATCTCTAAATCAGCCCTGGCCAGGGACTTCCAGTTATAGCCAATCGAGCACGGCACGACATCTACCCCCAATACTGAGAGAGACAAAATCCCCTCATATCGCTCATTGCCTCCATGTGACTCGGGACTGTACCTAAAACCCACCGTTTAGCACGTCCTCTTGAACGTGGTAAGGTGGAAATCAAAGCACAGTGGGAATTGTAGGGTTCCTAGGAACACTATAGAGGTCTCACAAGGCATCGAACATGCCAATTTAAAATTTTATGGGTGCCGAGAAACCCTAATACGGATCGTCGGCTAGATTTCTAGGCGAAACTATAAACTAGTTAACACTTTAACTAAAAGTTAGATGCTACAACCTTTGTAGATCCGGTTCTCCACTTTCTTAGCTCCACGTGGGTGTCCTCTCGCTGTCCATCATGAATCCCGAACTCAATCGTCGGCTTCATCGGAGAAACGAGCGAGCTTGGTCGTCGGCTTCGTGTCAAAGACGATCTACGTCGAGGCATCACAAGTTCAAGCTCTGACTTCACAAAGTTGTGAAACTTGTGAAGAAAACACCCAAAAAAACTTGGCAAGAGGTAGAGGGTGAAGAAATAGGAGGAGGGTTCACTTTAGAATTGGATTTCACTCACTTTTTCTCAAGTTGCCATTGATGGCATCTAGTTTTCTCTCTTGAAGAAGAAGGAGAAGATGAAGCTAGTTTATGATAAGTTGTTTTAAAATGAAAAGAAAAATCCATACTTATCATAATCTAACTAGGGTTAAGTGTAGAGAATAAACCATGGTCACTTGAGAGGGTTAGGGTTAAGCATGATGACAAGAATGGTTGCATAAGTCAAAGCTTCATGAAGCTTCAACTAGAAACAAAAGAAGCCACCATTCTTATCTAAATCATTTCCAAATAAATAAACAAATAAATAAATTAAAAAGCAAAACCCTAATCATCTCTTAACCATGGTTTAATCCTTTACACTTAACCACATGATCAAGTATCATCAAACATGATACAAAAATGTGCACAAAAGCATATCACATATACAATATGCATCAAGTGAGAAAAATCCGTTTAAAGTGAACCAATACTAGTTAATGTAAAGTAATATATCAAATATATAATTATACATTAAATCATTAAATTAACACTTGATTCAATGATCCGGTCATGTCGCACATGACCGACTAGTATTCTATGTATCGGCTTATCGAATCAATGATTCGATAACTAGGTCATATCGAATATAACCAATCGAAACATTTATCGCAAGAATGAAATGCGGAATAACATACACGCATTATTCTCGGTCCCGCACATATCTCATATGCGCTCCTATTTCGTTTCGCTTGAGCCAGGAAACCTCTGTGTAGGACTCTAAAGACTCGTCAATACGCCGGTAGCAGATGATGATCATATCAAGCACCCACAAGCCGCAAGCGGTCTGCCAAACGTAACGGCCATCCGGGTATTGAGCGATCAGAAGATCGACGAGCTAGCCCGCTCACACTCCTGTGAATCCAACCAGTAACACTTACCGTACAGTCCGGTCTATTCGTCTGATATGTCGCATATCAAGTTTAGGGGTGGTATACGTCAGACCCCAATAACCGATAAGTCGTGCCGATGTGAGGCTCATAACGGGTCGAAAAACTACTGGTAACACTTACCAGCAAATCTCTGATCAGCCCTGGCCAGGGACTTCCCTGTTACGGCCAATCGAGCACAGCGCAACATCAACCCCCAATACCGGGAGAGACGAAACCCCTCCTGTCGCTCATTGCCTCCATGTGACTCGGGACTGTACCCAAAGACCACCGTTTTGCACGCCCTCATGGACGTGGTAAGGTGGAGATCAAAGCACAGTGGGAATCACACAAGACTCTATGACGATCTCGGGTCTACAGACTAACCTGTACAAGTGTCACCTGAGAACTGCCATCTGACGTGAGGTATAATACCATCTGGGAGTTCTCGGCGAGTTCGTCCAGTGTACCCAGTCTCCACTGAGCACCCGTATACCATCTCTGATGTCAAACACCAATGGATGTGGGATAATCCATTGCCCATCTCATGGGTCGAGAAGCGTATACGCTAGTCTACTCTGGTATATCGATGCCCCGTCTCGATACACCCATGACTAGGGACCTTGAAGGATGTACTTATGGACTACCATGTCCCCACTAGTATGATCTGCATCACAGTCCAGGTAGTCAAGTACATATCCTAAGGGCTTTACCAACATGTAACTATAAGACAGTATAAAGAGACTAGTGTACATGTTAAGATAAAGAGTAACCAGATAGCATACTATCATATCGAGCAAGAAAGTCATATCTATATATGTCCAAGCATCCAATATAATATACATCATCTGTACAATACTGGCCTCTAGGGCATACATACAACTAACAATCTCCCACTTGCACTAGGGCCAGCTGCTGTAGTATGCATACCGAGCATCCCGAAGAGTCTCTCAAACTGTATCTGGGGAATGGCCTTCGTGAGTGGATCCGCCGTGTTGTTCTTCGTGTCAACCCTCCTGACCTCGATCTCCCGGCAATCAACTATCTCCCGGATCAGGTGATACCGCCTCAGAATATGCCTGGATCGCTGATGGGACCTGGGTTCCTTGGCCAAAGCCACTGCTCCATTGTTATCGCAATACAAAGGTATTGGA
Source organism: Agapanthus africanus (assembly GCA_030015575.1). Taxonomy (NCBI): domain Eukaryota; kingdom Viridiplantae; phylum Streptophyta; class Magnoliopsida; order Asparagales; family Amaryllidaceae; genus Agapanthus; species Agapanthus africanus. The sequence goes on from CM057341.1 coordinate 564,724,263, forward strand.
TGCTCAATGGATGGAACCACACCAAGTTCAGTAATGAACTTCTTGATCCAGACAGCCTCTTTGGCAGCATCGTTGGCAGCGATGTATTCAGCCTCCATCGTCGAGTCTGCCATGGTTTCCTGCTTGGAACTCTTCCAGCTAACCGCCCCTCCATAAAGGGTAAAGACAAAACCCGACTGCGACTTAGAGTCGTCCTTATCACTCTGGAAGCTGGAATCGGTAAAGGACTCCACTTGGAGTTCTCCACTACCATACACCAAGAGCATCTCTTTAGTCCTTCGTAAGTACTTGAGAATGCTCTTCACAGCTGTCCAGTGACTCTCTCCAGGATCAGCTTGATACCTGCTCACTACACTTAGTGAGTATGCAACATCGGGTCTGGTACATAGCATCGCATACATGATAGAGCCTACAGCCGAAGCACAGGGTATCCCTTGCATGCGAGCTCTCTCCAAATCAGTCTTGGGAGACATCTCTTTGGAGAGAGTGACTCCAGAGATCGTGGGTAGGTTCCCACGCTTGGATTCTTCCATACTAAACCTCTTTAGTATGGTGTCAATATACCTGGATTGGGACAATCCCAATATCTGTTTGGATCTATCTCTATAGATCCTGATTCCCAATATGCAGGAGGCATCACCAAGATCTTTCATTGAGAATTTCTGTGATAAGAAGAGCTTGACCGATTGCAGCATAGGAATATCATTTCCTATCAAGAGTATGTCGTCCACGTACAATACGAAGAAGACAACCTTACTCCCTGCCACCTTTTTATAGATACAAGGTTCATCTGGGTTTTTGACGAAATCAAACTCTTTGATAACGACATCAAAGCAGATGTTCCAACTCCGCGATGCTTGCTTTAATCCATAAATGGATTTAAGCAGCTTGCACACCTTCCCGCTGCTCCCACTATCTACGAAGCCCTCCGGCTGAGTCATGTACACGCACTCTTCTAAATCACCATTTAGAAAGGCAGTCTTAACATCCATTTGCCAGATTTCGTAGTCATGATATGCAGCGATGGCAAGCATGATCCGGATGGATTTAAGCATAGCCACTGGAGAAAAGGTTTCGTCATAGTCCACACCTGGTCTTTGACGAAAACCTTTTGCTACAAGTCTAGCTTTGAAAGTCTCCACTTTCCCATCTACACCAAGTTTCTTCTTGAAGATCCACTTGCTCCCAATGGGTTTTACCCCTTCAGGAGCAACTTCCAAAGTCCATACTTTGTTGGTGTACATGGATTCCATCTCGGACCGCATTGCATCCAGCCATTTCACTGAGTCCCTACTCGTGATGGCCTGCTCGAAGCTAGTTGGGTCATCATCCTCCATGATGCAATCCTCGCTCCCACCATCCATGAGAAAACCGTAGTGTCTCTCAGGTTGGCGAGGAACCCTACTAGATCGGCGGAGAGGCTGGGGTTCATTGGGAGCTACTGAATCCTCTTGTTCCACTAAATCTTCAGTTTGAGTTTGTGTATCTGGAACCTCTTCCAGCTCTACCACTTTGCCACTAATTTCTTTTTCAAGAAATTCCTTTTCTAAAAAGGTGGCATGTTGAGCAACAAACACTTTTTGTTCCTCACTGTGGTAGAAAAAATACCCATATGAGTTCTTTGGATATCCCACAAACTTGCAAAGAACTGACCGTGCCTCGAGCTTGTCCGGATTTTGTCTTTTGACATAAGCTGGACAACCCCATATTTTAACTCGTTTAAAATATGGTCTCTTCCCACTCCATATCTCATATGGTGTGGTAGGTACAGATTTAGATGGAACTTGATTCAATAGGTATGCTGCTGTCTCCAGCGCATATCCCCAAAAGGAAATAGGTAACTCAACAGTGCTCATCATAGAGCGCACCATATCTAATGGGGTGCGGTTCCTCCGTTCTGATACACCGTTGTGCTGTGGTGTATATGGAGGAGTCAGCTGAGAGAGAATCCCATTCTCTTTTAGGAAGTCCAGGAATTCTCCGCTTAAGTATTCACCTCCTCGATCAGATCGAAGGATTTTAATACTTTTTCCGGTTTGGTTTTCGACTTCTTGTTTATATTCTCTAAATTTCTCAAAAGCTTCTGATTTGTGTTTCATCAGGAACACATATCCGAATCTAGAGAGATCGTCAGTGAATGTAATGAAGTACGAAGAACCATCCCTGGCATGTGTAGACATAGGACCGCATACATCACTATGTATCAGTCCTAAGAGTTCGGTAACTCTTTCTCCGTGTCCCGTAAACGGAGTTTTGGTCATCTTGCCTCTGAGACATGACTGGCAAGTGTCATAAGATGAAAATTCGAATTGTTTCAAATATCCATCCTTATGCAACTTAGCTAGTCGTGTCGCATTGATGTGACCCAGTCTACAATGCCACAAGAAGGATTCGTTCAGTTCTGAACTCTTCCTCTTGTATGTGTTAGTTATGCTCAGAACTGTTGATTGATTTAGAACATAAATGCCATTGCACAGCGTGCCTGATCCAACCAACTTTTGGTTATGGAAAATGTTCATAACATTGTCCTGTAATACAAAATTATATCCCTCTTTACTTAATAAAGAAACCGATATAATGTTGCATATCAGGTTCGGCATGTAATAGCATTCGTTCAGAACCAATGTATTACCAGTTGGTAATTCAAGGTGATATTCCCCGACAGTCTTAGCTGCAACAATTGCACCATTTCCGACTCTAATGTCTTTATCACCTTCTCCAAGTTCTCTACCTTTCCTAAGCCCATGTAACTGATTACATATATGGGATCCTGACCCGGTATCTAATACCCAGGACGTAGAGCAAATAGAGAAACAGTTCTCTGTAACGAACACACCCGAAGAAAATGCATCAACATGTACTTTCTTCATCCGGGTGGCATGGGAATCCTGGTATTCCCCTATATCCTGTTCATTCCTATAACTCTTATAAGAAAGAACGGAACCAACGTTCCCCAGCACAGTATAATATGCGGGTTCGGTCAATACATCCATATTATTATCTTGATTAAGGCATGAACTGGTCGCTACCTGGAGAGAGAGAGAGAAGAAAACACTTTAGCGTATGCTCGTGCAAGATCAGATTGGTTATTATCTTATCTAATCAGGATGGCTCCCACTGGTTTTTATCAAATCTTCCTTCAAACCCTAAAAAGAAAGACTAGCCGGGATTAATTACACCCTACAACTTCGTCGATCTTTCAGCCAGGCCAGTGTCGGTACTTTGAGGGAGGTCCCCCGTGCTTTCGCACGAACCTAATTAATGTAAACCTCGTTTTCCCAGAGGCGTAACCCCGTTGACACCTTTCTAGACACCTACTTGATCGGCTAATTGTAGTGTGTAAAACTCTCCCAGGAGTAACTCTTACTCGCAGTGGGTATCGGGATCCAACTATCTCATAGAAGGTATGCAATCTCATTGCAAATTTCAACACTTGAAATTCCCGATAATCTTTTGCCCCAAACGATCTATGACCTTGACAAGGTCAACAAACCATAGACCGTAAGTCAAGTTCAACCCGTCATTTCTTGATTGAATTAAATCCACCCGCACGACCCTTGACAAGGTCAACAAGGCCGTACGACTACCCTAACTCAATCTGCATCATATGCATAAGCAGATAAATACTGGTTACCTACCGCACACTGCGCCTTGACAAGGTCAACAAACGCAGCACGAATACTAAACAGGACTTATCTGAAATGACGGAGGGCTACGACAGGTTTTTCTGAAAACCTATTGCGTAATGAACTTGATATCTTTGTAGAATCAAATGAAGTTTTGAAATGGAGTGATTTTGAGGCTTTTCTAGTTTTGCTAACGGGATCACTCCCGGTGAAGGGATCGTCGGCCCTTTCCTCGTCGAATGAGGTGCGGGATATATCATATATATCACTGTGCAAAGCAGAAACTATAGAAGCAGTCAAAAACAAACCGAGTGTGTAGCATCTGCCAGGTTTTGCTAAAGGAGTCACTCCCGGTGAAGGGATCTCGGTCCTTTCCTCATCGAATAAGGTGCAGGGTATATCATATATACCGCTATGCAAAGCAAGAACTGTAGCTACCTGTTTTGTTTAAAATCTGATTCTACAACATCTTAGGTTTCTTTTCTTTCATTAATCACATTAATGAAGTCCCATCATTTAAATACCTAAACATCACAGATAAATACGACGTACACTTATGCCATCCGCATTCGCCTCAATGTCCCCTCGTGCACCGTTAGGTTAGGTAACTAACGACAGAGCAGGGCAGGGCTAGTGCGGGTGCAAAACATAAATAACGTCTATATAATATATCATATATACTATATACTGTATCTATCACAGAACATCACATGATCACATCACAGATATCGCAGCAGAAGAAACATATGAAATATTGGATATACTAGGACGTTCGTGTTTTTAATACGAGCCAGTATAAAACACGGATTCCACGGTCGTGATGAATAGCCAATCACACACCCCTAGACCCCTTCGAGAGCGGCAAGCAACCCTGCCAATTCTAGGGTTAAGAGACCCGGACTCGACTCCTCGAGTTGGTCTCCCACTGGACCCCAGAACCCGGTTACTTGTGCTCCCCTCCTTGGGTCTATCCTAATGCGGAAAAGTAAATAATATACAAAAGGTGACAACTTCCGCAACCTGGAAGTTCCCCAAATAAAAAGAATATTACATACAAGTTTTTACATGAATGAAAATGAAAAACACTCATCCCACATAAAAACCCCCGGCTATTCAAACACGACGATCCAATATAACATATCCAGCAACACATAACATCACATGTCATCAACGTAAGTAAGTATGCATACCCCAATTGTCGTTGACGTATAGCAATGAAACCGGCGATATGAACATACTACACTTACGGTCACAGAAAAGAAAGTGTAAAACTACAACAGTTGGAATCCGCAACCTCTTTAGACATCGCATGCCTAACAGATATAAATCCCGCATTTTAGTCTCATTATCGAAAACTCTTTTCAATATCATATGGGACTAAATTGCTAGATTTATAACATTCATTCAGTTATCTCATAACTACTTGTGAATTCCAATTATTGTATCACATTCCAGATAAACAGAAAATATTAAACTTTCCGATCGAACAGTCGAATACCCAAGTTTTCCCGATAAAACTCAACACATGAAATAAGTCTAACAACATTCAGTTCGTGCCTCAGTACCAACGGTCCAGCCGTAGAAGGGTCAAGCCAACGCCTCACATGTGGCACGCCGTACTGCCCCAAACCCGAAGGTTCAAAGGGCAGTTCAAGACGGTCACATAATCGAGTTAAGGTTTGTTGTCTTCTAGAGGGTCCATCGCGTTACTTGCACTACTTAGAACGTCGTTAAACTACGGAAAAATCCAACACTTGGAAATCTCCCGACAGGGGAAAAATTGGGTATTTATATCCGGTCGAACTTTTTAACATATTCTAAAAATTATCCGGAAATATACAAATGACGAAATTTGATAATCCGATCGAAATACCGAATCCCCAAGACAACCCTAAAAATTAAAACTCTGGAAAAAACATTAAAAATTCCCAGGAAAATCACCACTGGAAACTAAGAGTTACTGTGCAAAAAACTTTACATATTGTGGCCGTACGGCCGCGGAACCGCCGCGTGAGCCTTGCTCATGCCGCGGAACCGCGGTGATAAAGTGGAATTTGGCTCACGAATTTCACAGTAAACCTTAGAATTTCCTGCTGATTTTTCTGCATATTTTTAATATCGAAAAACTCCAGATTTTGCAAAAAGTCCAGAGAGCATGTTTGGTTTAGGGTTTCGGGTTCGTTCGGACTTCAAACTCCGTCTAGACTTCGCCTAAGGCTCTAGCTTAGCTCTGATACCACTGTAGGGTTCCTAGGCACACTATAGAGGTCTCACAAGGCATCGAACAAGCCAATTTAAAATTTTATGGGTGCCGAGAAACCCTAATACGGATCGTCGGCTAGATTTCTAGGCGAAACTATAATCTAGTTAACACTTTAACTAAAAGTTAGATTCTACAATCTTTGTAGATCCGGTTCTCCACTTTCTTAGCTCCACGTGGGTGTCCTCTCGCTGTCCATCATGAATCCCGAACTCAATCGTCGGCTTCATCGGAGAAACGAGCGAGCTTGGTCGTCGGCTTCATGTCAAAGACGATCTACGTCGAGGCATCACAAGTCCAAGCTCCGACTTCACAAAGTTATGAAACTTGTGAAGAAAACACCCAAAACAACTTGGCAAGAGGTAGAGGGTGAAGAAATAGGAGGTGGGTTCACTTTAAAATTGGATTTCACTCACTTTTTCTCAAGTTGCCATTGATGGCATCTAGTTTTCTCTCTTGAAGAAGAAGGAGAAGATGAAGCTAGTTTATGATAAGTTGTTTTAAAATGAAAAGAAAAATCCATACTTATCATAATCTAACTAGGGTTAAGTGTAGAGAATAAACCATGGTCACTTGAGAGGGTTAGGGTTAAGCATGATGACAAGAATGGTTGCATAAGTCAAAGCTTCATGAAGCTTCAACTAGAAACAAAAGAAGCTACCATTCTTATCTAAATCATTTCCAAATAAATAAACAAATAAATAAATTAAAAAGCAAAACCCTAATCATCTCTTAACCATGGTTTAATCCTTTACACTTAACCACATGATCAAGTATCATCAAACATGATACAAAAATGTGCACAAAAGCATATCACATATACAATGTGCATCAAGTGAGAAAAATCCATTTAAAGTGAACCAATACTAGTTAATGTAAAGTAATATATCAAATATATAATTATACATTAAATCATTAAATCAACACTTGATTCAATGATCCGGTCATGTCGCACATGACCGACTAGTATTCTATGTATCGGCTTATCGAATCAATGATTCGATAACTAGGTCATATCGAATATAACCAATAGAAACATTTATCGCGAGAATGAAATGCGATATCACATACACGCATTATTCTCGGTCCCGCACATATCTCATATACGCTCCTATTTCGTTTCGCTTGAGCCAGGAAACCTCTGTGTAGGACTCTAAAGACTCATCAATACGCCGGTAGCAGATGATGATCATATCAAGCACCCACAAGCCGCAAGCGGTCTGCCAAACGTAACGGCCATCCGGGTATTGAGCGATCAGAAGATCGACGAGCTAGCCAGCTCACACTCCTGTGAATCCAACCAGTAACACTTACCGTACAGTCCGGTCTATTCGTCTGATATGTCGCATATCAAGTCTAGGGGTGGTATACGTCAGACCCCAATAACCGATAAGTCGTGCCGATGTGAGGCTCATAACGGGTCGAGAAACTACTGGTAACACTTACCAGCAAATCTCTGATCAGCCCTGGCCAGGGACTTCCCCGTTACGGCCAATCGAGCACAGCGCAACATCAACCCCCAATACCGGGAGAGACGAAACCCCTCCTGTCGCTCATTGCCTCCATGTGACTCGGGACTGTACCCAAAGACCACCGTTTTGCACGCCCTCATGGACGTGGTAAGGTGGAGATCAAAGCACAGTGGGAATCACACAAGACTCTATGACGATCTCGGGTCTACAGACTAACCTGTACAAGTGTCACCTGAGAACTGCCATCTGACGTGAGGTATAATACCATCTGGGAGTTCTCGGCAAGTCCGTCCATTATACCCAGTCTCCACTGATCACCTGTATACCATCTCTGATGTCAAACACCAATGGATGTGGGATCATCCATCGCCCATCTCATGGGTCGAGAAGCGTATACGCTAGTCTACTCTGGTATATCGATGCCCCGTCTCGATACACCCACGACTAGGGACCTTGAAGGATGTACTTATGGACTACCATGTCCCCACTAGTATGATCTGCATCACAGTCCAGGTAGTCAAGTACATATCCTAAGGGCTTTACCAACATGTAACTATAAGACAGTATAAAGAGACTAGTGTACATGTTAAGATAAAGAGTAACCAGATAGCATACTATCATATCGAGCAAGAAAGTCATCTCTATATTTGTCCAAGCATCCAATATAATATACATCATCTGTATAATACTGGCCTCTAGGGCATACATACAACTAACAGGAATTACACAAGACTCTATGATGATTTCGGGTCTACAGACTAACCTGTACCAGTGTCACCAGAGAACTGCTATCTGACGTCAGATATAATACGATCTAGGAGTTCTCGGCGAGTCCATTCAGTGTACCCAGTCTCCACTGAGCACCCGTATACCATCTCTGATGTCAAACACTAATGGATATGGTATCATCCATCGCCCATCTCATAGGTCGAGAAGCGTATACGCTAGTCTACTCTAGTATATCGATGCCATGTCTCGATACACCCATAACTAGGAATATTAAAGGATGAACTTATGGACTACCATGGCCCCACTAGTATCATCTGCATCATAATCCTGGTAGTCAAGTACACATCCTAAGGGCTTTACCAACATGTAACCATGAGACAGTATCAAGAGATAAGTATACATGTTGAGATAAAGAGCAACCAGAAATCATACTATCATGTCGAGCAAGAAAGTCCTCTCTATATATGTCCAAGCATCCACTATAATATACATCATATGTACAATAATGGCCTCTAGGGCATACATACAACAAACAGCTATATCATATATAACCGACTAATATCATTTATATCAACTTATCGAATCAACACTTGATTCAATAACCCGGCTATATCACATATAACCGACCAATATCATATATCGTGAGATTAGAATACGGTATCACATACACGTATTAATCTCGGTCCCGCACATATCATATATATGCCCTACTTCGTTTCGCATGAGCTAGGAAAGCTCTGTGTAGGACTCTAAAGACTCATCAATATGCCTGCAGTAGGTAATGATCATATCAGTTGCCCACAAGCCGTCAGCGGTACTAGCTGGACGTAACGGCTACCCGGGTATTGAGCGATCAGAAGATCAACAAGCAAGCCTGCTCATACTCCCGTGAATCCAATAAGTAACACTACTGTACAGTCCGGTCTCTTCGTCTGATATGTCGCATATGTAGCCTGGGGGTGGTAAACGTCAGACCCCAATAGCTTGATAAGTCATGCCGATATGAGGCTCATAACGGGTCGAGAAACTACTGATAACACTTACCAGTAAATCTCTGCCCTGGCCAGGGACTTCCTGTTATAGCAAATCGAGCACAGCGCAACATCAACCCCCAATACCGGGAGAGACAAAACCCCACCTATCGCTCATTGCCTCCATGTGACTCGGAACTGTACCCAAAAACCACCTGTTTGCACATTCTCTTGAACATGGTAGAGTGAAAATCAAAGCACAGTGAGAATCACACAAGACTCTATGATGATTTCGAGTCTACAGACTAACATGTACCAGTGTCACCAGAGAACTGCTATCTGACGATAAGTATAATACCAACTAGGAGTTCTCGGTGAGTCCTGTTCGATGTACCCAGTCTCCACTGAGCACTCGTATACAATCTTTGATTTCAAACACCAATGGATGTGGGATCATTCATCGCCTATCATATCGGTCAAGAAACGTATACGCTAGTCTACTCCGGAATATCGATACCCTGTCTCGATACACCCACGACTAGGAACAATTAAAGGATGAACTTGTGGACTACCCTGGCCCTACTAGTATGATATGTATCATAATCTTGGTAATCAAGTATACATCCTAAGGGCTTTATCAACATTTGAGAGAAAGACAGTATCACAATACAAGTCTACATGTTAAGATAAAGAACAACCAGATAGCATACTATCATGTCCAGTAAGAAAGTCCTCTCTATATATGTCCAAGAATCCAATATAATATACAATCATGTACAATAATGGCCTCTAGGGCATACATACAACCAACAATCTCCCACTTGCACTAAGGCCAGTTGTTGTACTATCTCATACCCAACATCCCGAAGAGTCACTCAAATTGTATCTGGGGTATGGCCTTCATGAGTGGATCCGCCGTGTTATTCTTCGTGTCAACTCTCCTGACTTTGATCTCCTGGCGATCATCTATCTCCCGGATCAGGTGATACCGCCTCAGAATATGCCTGGATCGCTGATGGGACCTGGGTTCCTTGGCCAAAGCCACTACTCCATTGTTATCATAATACAAAGGTATTGGATGCTCGATGGAAGGAACCACACCAAGTTCAGTTATGAACTTCTTCATCCAGACAGCCTCTTTGGCGGCATCGTTGGCAGCGATGTATTCAGCCTCCATCATCGGGTCTGCCACGGTTTCTTGCTTGGAACTCTTTCAACAAACTGCCTCTCCATTGAGGGTGAAGACAAAACCCGAGACCGACTTAGAGTCGTCCTTATCACTCTGGAAGATTGAATCGGTAAAGGACTCCACTTGGAGTTCACCGTTACCATACACCAAGAACATTTCTTTAGTCCTTCTCAAGTACTTAAGAATGTTCTTCACAACTGTCCAGTGATTCTCTCCAGGATCCGCTTGATACCTGCTCACTACACGTAGTGAGTATGCTACATCAGGTCTGGTACATAACATCGCATACATGATAGAGCCTACTGCCGAAAAATAGGGTATCCTTGCATGCGAGCCCTCTCCAAATCAGTCTTGGGAGACATCTTTTTAGGGAGAGTGATTCCTGAGATCGTTGGTAAATTCCCACGCATTGAATCTTCTATACTAAACCTCTTTAGTATAGTGTCAATGTACCTAGATTGGGACAATCCCAACAGCCGTTTAGATCTATCTCTATAGATCTTAATCCCCAAGATGTAGGAGGCATCACCTAGATCTTTCATTGAGAATCTTTGTAATAAGAAGAGTTTGACCGAGTACAGCATAGGAACATCGTTTCCTATCAAGAGTATGTCATCCACGTATAATATGAGGAAGACGGCCTTACTCTCTGCAACCTTCTTGTATACACAAGGTTCATCTACATTTTTGATGAAGTCAAACTCTTTGACTGCTACATCAAAACAAATGTTCCAATACCGTGATGCTTGCTTTAACCCGTAGATTGATTTAAGCAGCTTGCACACCTTTCCGCTGCTCCCGCTGTCCACGAAGCCCTCTGGCTGTGTCATGTACACACTCTCTTCTAAATCACCATTTAGAAAAGCGGTCTTGACGTCCATCTGCCGAATTTCATAGTCATGGTATGCAGCGATGGAAAGTAGAATTTGGATGGACTTAAGCATAGCCACTGGAGAAAAGGTTTCATCATAATCCACACCTGGTTGTTGATGAAAACCTTTTGCTACAAGTCTGGCTTTGAAAGTCTCAACTTTTCCATCTACACCAAGTTTTTTCTTAAAGATCCACTTGCTCCCGATGGGTTTTACCCCTTCAGGAGCATCTTCCAAAGTCCATACTTTGTTGGTGTACATGGATTCTATCTCAGATCGCATTGCATCCAGCCATTTCACAGAGTCCCAACTCGTGATGGCCTGCTCGAAGCTAGTTGGGTCATTATCTTCCATGATGCAATCCTCACTCCCACCATCAATGAGAAAACCGTAGTATCTCTCAGGTGGATGAGAAACCCTACTAGATCGGCGGAGAGGCTGAGGTTCGTTGGGGACTGCTGAATCTTCCGGTTCCATTAAATCATCAGTTGTAATTTGTGCGGTTGGAACTTCTTCCAGCTCTACCTCTTAGCCACTAATTTCTTTTACAAGAAATTCCTTTTCTAAAAAGGTGACATGTTGAGCAACAAACACCTTTTGTTCCTCACTGTCGTAGAATATATATCCATATGAATTCTTTGGATATCCTATAAACTTGCAAAGAACTGATTGTACCTCGAGTTTGTTCGAATTTTGCCTTTTGACATAGGCCGGACAACCCCATATCTTAACTCATTTAAGATATGGTCTATTTTCACTCCATATCTCATATGGTGTTGTAGGCACTGATTTAGATGGAAATTGATTCAATAGGTATGTTGTTGTCACAAGCGCATAACCCTAAAAGGAAATAGGTAACTCAGCGGTGCTCATCATAGAGCGCACCATATCTAATAGGGTGTGATTCCTCCGCTCCGATACACCGTTGTGCTGTGGTGTATACGGAGGAGTGAGCTGAGAGAGAATCCCATTCTCTTTTAGATAGTCTAGGAACTCTATGCTCAAGTATTCTCCTTCTCGATCAGATCGAAGGATTTTAATAATTTTACCTGTCTGGTTCTCAACTTCATGCTTATATTCTTTGAATTTCTTAAAAGCTTCAGACTTATGTTTCAACAGGAACACGTGTCCGAATCTTAAGAGATCGTCAGTGAATGTAATAAAGTATAAGGAACCATCCCTGGCATGTGTAGACATGGGACCGCATACATCACTATGTATCAATCCCAAGAGTTCCGTAGCTCTTTCTCCGTGTCCAGTAAACGGAGTTTTGGTCATCTTGCCTCTGAGACATGACTGGCAAGTTTCATAAGATGAAAATTCGAACGGATTCAAATATCCATCCTTATGTAACTTAGCTAGTCGTGTTGCATTAATATGACCTAGTCTACAATGCCACAAGAAGGATTCGTTCATTTATGAACTCTTCCTCTTGTGTGTGTTCTGTATACTTAGAACAGTGGTTTGATTTAGAACGTATATGCCATTGCACAACACGCTTTATCTAATCAACTTTTGATTCAAGAAAATATTCATAACATTATCCTGCAATACAAAATTCTATCCTTCTTTACTTAATAAAGAGACTGATATAATGTTGCATATCAGGTTCGGCATGTAATAACATTCGTTCAGAATCATTGTATTACCACTTGGTAATACAAGGTGATATTCGCCAACTGATTTGGCTGCAACAATTGTACCATTTCCAACTCTTATATCTTTATCACCCATTCCTAATTCTCTACCTTTCCTTAGCCCATGTAACAGATTACATATATAGGATCCTGATCCGGTATCTAATACTCAGGACATAGAGCACAGTGAGAAATAGTTCTTAGTAACGAACACACCCGAAGAAAATGCATCAACATGTTCTTTCTTCGATCGGGTGGCATGGGAATCCTGGCGTTCCCCTATTTCCTGCCCATACTTATAACAATTATAAGATAGAGTGGAACCAACGTTCCCCAGCTCAGTAGAATAAGCAGGTTCGGTCAATACATCAATATTATTATCTTGATTAAGGCGTGTCATGGTCGCTACCTGAAGAGAGAGAGAGAAGAAAACACTTAGCGTATACTCTTGCAAGATCAGATTAGTTATTATCTTATCTAATCAGGATGACTCCCACCGTTTTTATCAAATCTTTCTTCAAACCCTAAAAGGTAAGACTAGTCGGGATTAATTACACACTATAAGTTCACTAACCGTTAAGCCACGCCAGTGTCAGTACTTTGAGGGAGGTTTCCCGTGCTTTTTCACGGACCTAATTAAAGTAAACCTCGTTTTCCCAGAGGCATAACCCCATTGACACCTTTCTAGACACCTAATGGGTTAGCTAATTGTAAAGTGCAAAACTCTCCTAGGTGTAACACTTACTGGCAGTGGGTATCGGGATCCAACTATCTCATAGAAGGTATGCAGTCTCATTGCAAATTTCAACACATGAAATTCCCAATAATATTTTGCCCCAAGCGATTTATGAACTTGACAAGGTTAACAAACCATAAACCGCAAGTCAAGTTCAACCCGTTCATTTCGTGATTGAATTAAACCCACCCGCACGACCCTTGACAAGGTCAACAAGGCCGCACGACTACCCTAATCCTATCGCATCACATGCTTTACAGATAAGCACTAATCATCTACCGTACACACGTCTTGACAAGGTCAACAAACACAGCACGAATACTAAATAGTACTAATCTGAAATGACGGAGAGCTACGACAGGTTTTAAGAAAACCTTTTGCGTAATTAACTTGATATCGTTGTAGAATCGAGTGTTTGAAAAGGGGTGGTTCAAGCTCCACTTTTAAAATCAAGTTTTTCAAAATAAACCAAATGGGTGTAGCATCTGCTAGCTTCTGCTAAAGAGGTCTCTCCCGGTGAAGGGATCTAGGTCTTTCCTCATCGAATGAGGTGCTGGATATTCTACAAGGAATACCGCTATGCAAAGAAAGAACTAGAGCTACCAGTTTTGAAAATGTGAATCTACAACATCTTTAAGTTTCTTTCTTTTTCATTAATCTCATTAATGAAGTCCTATCATTTATGCTTCCTAAGCATGACAGAAGAAACGAAAATACAATGTACGCTTATGACATCCGCATTCGGCACTGGGCCCCATCTTCACCGTTAGGTTACTTAACTACCGGCAGAGCAGGGGCTAGACTACCGCGGGTGCAAAACATAAGCAACGTTTATTATATATCATATATATAATATAAAGTATTCGTCTCACGCAGTTATATGATCTCATCACGGAACATTGCAGCAGAAGCCAACATATGAAATATTGGATATACTAGGAGGTCCGTGTTTTAAATTAAGCCAGTAAAAAACATGGATTCCACGGTCGTGATGAATAGCCAGACCGACATCCCTAGACCCCTACGAGAGCGGCAAGCAACCCTGCCAATTCTAAAGTTAGGAGACCCTGTCTCGACTCCTTGAGATGGTCTCCCACTGGACTCTAGAACCCGATTACTTGTGCTCCCCACCTTGGGTCTATCCTAATGCAGAAAAGTAAATAATATACATCAATGGTGACATCATCATCAAACCGGAAGCGTCCCAATAAAAGAATATTACATACAAGTTTTTACATGAATGAAAATGAAAAAACTCTCATCTCATGCAAAAAAAACCCGGCTATTCAAACACGACGATCCAATATAACATATCCAGTAACACATAACATCACATGTCATCAACGTAAGTAAATATGCGTATCCCAAATTGTTGTTGATGTATAGCAATGAAACCGGCGATACACCACATATTACACTTACGGTCGCAGAAAAGAAAGTGAAAACTACAATAATTGGAATCTGCAATCACCTTAGACATCATAAATCCAAAATATCACATACTTCGGATTTCATGCCTAACCAAATGAATTCCTTAGACATCATAAACCCGGAATATCTCATATTCCGAATTTCATGCCTAACATTATAAACCCCGTATTTTAGTCTCGATATTGAAAACACTTTCAATAACTAATCGGGCAATTCAACAAGATTCCCGACATCCTGATCGAATGCTCGTCGGAAACTTTAGTAGACGGCCGCACCACCGATGCCGTCGATGAAGTGCACTTAGGCGGAACACCGCGGCCGCGAGCACCCGGGAGGATGCATTTGGCAACGGGGTTCTCCTACAGTCACTTGGTCGGGGTTATGAAGCATGGCTACCCGGAGAGTATCCGCATACACTACGTGATTGCGACAGAGTTTTGATCCAAATCAAAACCCCGTGGCAACCGATCAAATGTGGCCAAATTGCTAGATTTATAAAATTCAAACGAGTTTTTGTTGGATATATGTATGCCCTAGAGGCCATTATGTGATAGTGGATGTATCTATACATGTATATATATTCAGTTTGCATTCTTGCTCGACATGATAGTATGCTATCTGGTTCTTCTTTATCTGACATGTTGATTTGATCATGCTTTTATTCATTCATACGTGCTGATAAAGCCCTGAGGATATCGGCTTGACTACTCTGATTATGATGGAGATCATACTAGTGGGACATCTGTAGTCTATAAGCATATCCTGGAACGTCCCTAGTCGTAGGTATATCAAGACGGGGCATTGATATACCAGAGTAGACTAGCGTATATGATACTAGACCCATACGATGGGCGATGGATGTTCCCACATTCATCGATGTTTGACATCAAGATCACATACGGGTGCTCAGTGGTGACTGAGTACACTGGACGGACTCACCGAGAACTCCTATATGGAATTATATCTATCGTCGGATAGCAGTTCTCAGGTGACACTGGTACAGGTTAGTCTGTAGACCCGAGATCGTCATGGAGTCTTGTGTGTTCTCCCACTGTACTTTGATTGCCACCCTACCACGGCTCTACTGAGTCGTGCAAACAGGTGGCCGTTGGGTACAGTCCCGAGACACACGAAGACGATGAGCGATAGGAGGGGTTTCGTCTCTCCCGGTATTGGGAGTTGATGCTGTGCTGTGCCCGACTGGTTATAACAGCAAGTCCCTGGCCAGGGCTGCTGAGATTTGCTGATAAGTGTTATCAGTAGTTTCTCGATCTGTTATAGACCATTCACCGGCACGACTTATTGAGTTATTGGGGTCGACGTGACCATCCCTAGGCTCGATATGCAGCATATCTGACGAAGAGACCGGACTGTACGGTAGTGTTGCCGGATGGCTCGACGGGAGTTGTAGCAGGTTCGCTTGTTGTCTTCTGATCGCTCAATACCCGGGTGGCCGTTACGTTTAGCTGACCGCTTGTGGCTTGAGGGTACTTGATATGATCATCACCCTCTGCCGGCGTATTGACGGGTCTTAGAGTCCCACAAAGGAGTTACCCAGTCCAGGCGAAACGTTGTGGTGCGCGTATGCGATATGCGCATGCACCCGATTGAAATGTGCGTATATGATACCGAACATTGATCGGGTGAACTGCTTTTGGTGGGGTCATATGAGATATGACCGGATTGATAAATCAAGTGTTGATTTATCATTTAACCATTAGTTTTCTCACTTAAAACCTTTTCTTGGATGATGGATGTGTGCATGCATGTGTGCTTTTCTTTCTTTCTTTCATGCTAGTTTCATGCACATGTGGATGTGCATACATGCACGCATACATACACTCATCCATCATGGTTGTTAGCATATGGAAATGGTGGCAATATAAGACTCACACCATGGATTATATAATTGATTATTATTTGATTTTGGATTTAAAAGAAAATGAAAAGGAAAGGATAATCATTCTTGCTTCTACATTCTTCCTTTGACCTAACCATGCTCAACTACCACTAACCTAGGCTTATCCTTCTCTTTATCATTTAAAACTCAAGTTAAATAATGTCTCCATCACTTTAACCATGGTTCATAGTGAGAAGAAATAAAATATATATTGATATATTTCTTTTTCTTTTTATGAGTTATTTTTTACCTCTTGTTAAAAAAATTGCCACCATCTTCTTCCTCTTTCTCTTTTGCTCTCTAGTCTTTTCTACTGAGCAAATACCACTTAAAGAAAGGTTTTTGAAGTGAGAAATTTAACCACAACTTCATTCTACACAAGCTTAGCCGTTTTGTTTAGAGTGTTCTCTTCGGTTTTGCGAAATTGCGAGCTTGGACGGAGATCTCCGTGGTGGATCGTTGTGGACACAAGAGGACTTCAAGAGGACCTCCGTTCAACACCCTAGAGACCAAGGAGTCCAGCGAAAGGGAGCTACAAAGGTTGTAGTCTCGAAACCCTAGATTAGTTCGCTTTATATTTCGAAACCCTAATTTTCTAGGATCGATTCCTTTGCATGTTCGTTTAGCACCATAAAAATTTAAACTTTGGGTCATGTGATGCTTCAAAACTCTTCATAGGATGCTAGACTAACCTTACATTGGTATCAGAGCCGACCTAGAACATTAGGCGACCTTTTTACGAAGTAAAAACTCCGATCGAACCGAAATACGACTTTTTAGGGTGCTCTCTGGAAATTTTCTAAAAATTGACTTTTTTCAGAATTAAAAATATGTAAAAAATACAGCAGGAAAAAATAAGGGTTACGGTACAAAAATTATTCCATGAACAGTGATTCTCGCCGCGGAAACGCGGCCTAAGCTTGCTTAGGCCGTGGTTCCGCGGCCGTATATATGAATTGATGAATACTTTTTGTACAGTAATTCATGAATCTGCTTGTATAAATTTTTGGATATTTTTAATCTGTATTTGGTTTTGAAAAATTCTGGAGATGGTTTTGGACTCGTCATTTCGATCGGGATTTTTATTTCGTAGCTTTTCCGGGTAAATTAGAAAGTATTGAAGTGTTTGAACGAGTATCATTTACTCACTATTCACGGGGTTTAAATACTTTGGAGATACGTGCAAGTCTTTTTGCGGTGGTCCCTCTAGAAGACAACAAACCTTAACTCGATTATGTGACCGTCTCGAACCGCCCTTTGAACCCTAAGGTTTGGGGCAGTACGGCGTGCCACATGTAAGGCGTTGGCTTGACCCTTCTACGGCTGGACCGCTACTACTGTGTCACACTCCGGATTTTTGAACCCTGCTCAAGTGTTGAGCTTTAGTGAATCTTGGGTGCTTGATCGTTCGTTCGAAAACTTTAATACTGTCTGTTTGTCTGGAATGTGATACAATATGTGGAATTCATATAGTTTAGGCATGAAATACGAAATATGTGATATTTCGCATTTATGATGTCTAAAGAGAATCTGGATTCCAAATATTGTAGTTTTACACTTTCTTTTCTGTGACCGTAAGTGTAGTATGTACGATATCGCCGGTTTCGTTGCTATACATCAACGACAATCGGGGTACGCATACTTACTTACGTTGATGATATGTGATATTATGTGTTGCTGAGATATGATGTGCAGGATTGTCGCGATCGAATAGCCGGGGGGTTTTTGTGAGATGAGAGTTTTATATTTTCATTCATGTAAATTCAAATGTAATATAATATTCTTTTATTTGGGGCACTTCCAGGTTGAGGTTGTGTCACCAGTGTTGTATATTATTTACTTTTCCGCATTAGGATGGACCCAAGGAGGGGAGCACAGGTGACCGGGTTCTGGGGTTCAGTGGGAGGCCATCTCGAGGAGTCGAGACCGGGTCTCCTAAACTCCAGAATTGGTAGGGTCACTTGCCGCTCTCGTAGGGGTCCAGGGTGTGGGCTTGGCTATTCATCGCGACTGTGGAATCCGTATTTTCTATTCTGGCTAAATACTAAATACGGACGTCCTAGGATATCCCACGTTATATCTATGTTTCTGCTGCCTGTGTTCTGTGATATCTGAGACGAATGACATATTATATATATGATATATAGTAGACGTTGCTTATGTTTTACACCCGGGCTAGTCCCGTCCCGGTATGCCGTTAGTTAAGTAACCTAACGGTGCATAACGGAACATTGCGGCGAATGCGGATGGCATAAGCGTACGTGTTATTTTCGTTTCTTTTCTGTGATTGACTTAAGGACTTAAATGATGGGATTACATTAATGTGATTAATGTAAAGAAAATAAACCTAAAAAGATGTTGTAGAATCGGATTTAAAAACTACTCGGCTATTTATGAAAAAGCTACATTTCAAAACTGCGGAGCTTAAGCCACTCCTTTTGAAAACTGTTTGATTCTACAACGATATCAAGTTCAAAGCGTTAAAGATTTTCTCAAAAATCATTCGCAACCCTCCGTCATTTTAGGAAGTAGAGTACTTAGTATTCGTGCTACGTTTCTTGACTTTAGTTAAGGCGTAGTATACGGTAGCTAAGTGATGTCTTCCTACACTGCATATGATGCAGATTAATTAGGACAATCATGCGACTTTGTTGACCATAGTTAAGGGTCATATGGGTGGGTCTAATTGATCAAGAAATGACGGGTAGAACTTGACTGGTACTTATGATTTGTTGACTATAGTTAAGGTCATAAGTACTAGGGGTAAAAATTACATCGGGAATTTCAAGTGTTGAAATTTGCAATGAGATTGCATACCTTCCATGTGATGGTTGGATCCCGATCCCACTGTGGGCAATAGTTGCTCCTAGGAAAGTTTTACAGTTTACAATTAGCTAACTCATTAGGTGTCAAGAAAGGTGTTAACGGGGCTCCGCCTCTGGGAAAACGAGGTTTACTCTAATTAGGTCCGTGCGAAAGCACGGGGAACCTCCCTCAAAGTACCGACACTGGCCTGGCTGAACGGTTAGCGAAGTTGTAGACTGTAATTAATCCTGGCTAGTTTTTCTTTTTAAGGTTTGAAAGAAAAACTTGATAAAAAGCAGTGGGAAACATCGATTAGACAAGATAATAAACCAATCTAATCTGTGCAAGAGCTTTCGCTGAGTGTATTCTTTTCTCTCTCTTAATGGCAGATACCAATGACTGGACTTAAGCTTCTACTAGATAAAAACAAACTGACTGGGGCCAACTATAAAGACTGGCTGAGGAATCTGAAGATCGCCTTGACTTATGATAAAGTATCATATGTCCTCACGGCTTCAGCCCCGCCCGTCCCTGGTCCAAAATCCTCAGTTGCGGACATTGAAGTCCGCAAGACATGGGACGCTGACTGTGCCACGGCCACATGCCTCGCGCTTGCATCGATGGATAACACACATCAAAAGCAGCACGAGGACATGGACATTCACGGTATATTGCTCCATACAAAGGAGTTGTATGGGGAGCAATCCCGCGTATTACGATACGAAGCATCAAAGAAATTATTTCAGATGCGAATGGCCCCTGGCACACCAGTAGGAGACCATGTTCTGAAGATGATAGCTCTTATAGAAGAGCTTGAGGACCTTGGATGGACGATGGACAATGAACAATATATAGATATTATTCTGCAGTCCCTCCCCTCCACCTTTGCTCAGTTCATAGTAAACTTCAACATGCATGGCATGGAGAAGGATCTCCCTGAACTCCTTAATATGTTAAGGAGTGCAGAGAGCACTATGAAGTTAGCAAAAACTCCCGTTATGACTATTGGACAGTCTTCCTCTTCTCGCCCAAAAGCCAAGGCCAAGGGAAAGAAAAAGAAGAAACCCGCTAATCCTAAGGGAGGAGTTAAAAAGGTGAAGGGAAAGGGAAAGTCCAAGGCTGGAGACTCAGGGAAGGGCGAATGTTTCCATTGCCACAAGACAGGACACTGGAAGCGCAATTGCACGGAGTACTTAAGTCTCAAGAAGAAGCATGGTGATGCTTCTGCTTCAGGTGCGTTTGTGACTGAAAACCGTTTTTCTATAAACTCTGCTTCCTGGGTATTGGATACCGGTTCAGGTTCTCACATTTGCAATTCTATGCAGGGGCTGAGAAATAGCAAGGTTTTGAAGACAGGTGACCATACTCTTCGCGTTGGAAATGGTTCCAATGTACATACAGTCGCAGTGGGAGAGTATCACTTGGGGTTGCCATCTGGATGTATTTTGATTTTGAATCCATGTTATTTTGTACCAAGTATGCTATGTAATATAATATCCGTTTCTTTGTTGGACAATGAAGGATATAATTTTGTGTTGCAGAACAATGTTATGAACATTCACCTAAATGAAATGTTGGTTGGGTATGGTACGCTTAATAACGGAATATATGTCCTAAATCAACACACAGTTTTCAGTATACAACACACTAATAAAAGAAAACTTTCAGAATTAAATGAAGCTTTTCTTTGGCATTGTAGACTTGGTCATATTTACGAAACAAGACTAAACAGGTTATATAAAGATGGATATTTAAACTCTTTTGAATATAAATCTTATGCGACTTGCCAGTCTTGTATCAAGGGTAAAATGACCAAAACTCCGTTTACCGGACACGGAGAAAGAGCTACTCAGCTCCTTGGCCTCATACATAGTGATGTATGTGGGCCAATGTTTACACATGCTAGAGGCAGTTTTTCATACTTCATTACATTCACCGACGATTTCTCAAGATTCGGTCATGTATTTTTATTAAAGCACAAGTCCGACGCTTTCGAGAAATTCGTTGAATATAAACAAGAAGTAGAAAAACAAACCGGCTTGAGTATTAAGATGCTTCGATCAGATCGAGGTGGAGAGTATCTCAGTACAGAATTTGTAAACTTCCTAAAAGAGAATGGGATTCTCTCTCAGCTCACTCCTCCTTACACACCACAGCACAACGGTGTGTCAGAACGACGGAATAGGACCCTATTAGATATGGTCCAGTACATGATGAGTGACGCTGAGTTACCAGTCTCGTTTTGGGGGCATGCATTGGAGACTGCAGCGTTTCTGCTAAACAGGGTTCCAACCAAAGCCGTGTCTACCATGCCATATGAGATATGGAATGGGAAGAGACCATCTCTTAAGAGAATTAATATTTGGGGTTGCCCGGCCTATGTTAAAAAGCAGAATCCGGACAAACTCGAGACACGGTCAGTCATGTGTAACTTTGTGGGATATCCAAAGAATTCTTATGGATATCTATTCTACCACAAAGAGGAACAAAAAGTGTTTGTTTCTCAGTTTGCCACATTCTTGGAAAAAGAGTTTTTCACAGATAAAGATGATGGCAAGGTGGTAGATCTAGAAGAGGTTCTGGAGACACAAACTACAAATGACGATTTGGTTGAACCGGCTGTTGCAATAGAAACTGAAGGACCTCGGCCACTCCGTAGGTCTGGTAGGACTTCTGGCCCACCGAAGAGGTACTACGGTTTCTTCATTGATGGTAACGGAGAAGATTGCATCATGGATGATGATGATCCTACCAGTTTTCAGCAAGCTATCACGAGTGGTGACTCTGTGAAGTGGCTGGATGCCATGAGATCCGAAATGGAGTCTATGTACACCAACAAAGTATGGACTTTGGACGTTGTACCCCCTGGGGTAAAACCTGTAGGGTGCAAATGGATCTTTAAAAGAAAGATTGGTGTGGATGGGCAGGTAGAGACCTATAAGGCAAGACTTGTGGCGAAAGGTTTTCGTCAAAGACCAGGTTTGGACTATGACGAAACTTTTTCGCCCGTAGCCATGCTTAAATCCATTCGGATCCTACTTGCTATTGCTGCTCACTACGACTATGAAATCTGGCAGATGGACGTTAAAACAGCATTTCTAAATAGAGATTTAGAAGAATGCGTTTATATGGATCAGCCAGAGGGCTTCATTGACAGTGGGAGCAGCGAGAAAGCATGTAGATTGCTTAAATCCATATATGGGTTAAAGCAGGTATCTCGGAGTTGGAACATCTGTTTCGATGATGTTATCAAAGAGTTTGATTTCATCAAAAATCCAGATGAACCTTGTGTTTATAAGAAGGCTGTAGGAAGAGCTGTCACATTCCTCGTATTGTACGTGGATGATATTCTTCTGATAGGAAATGATATTCCTATGCTACAGTCGGTCAAATCATTCTTATCACTAAGGTTCTCCATGAAGGACCTGGGTGATGCCACATACATCCTGGGCATAAGGATCTATAGGGATAGATCCAAAAAGTTATTGGGATTGTCCCAAACCAGGTACATCAACACCATCCTAAAGAGGTTTAGTATGGAAGACTCCAAGCGGGGTGCCTTACCCGCTTACCATGGAGTCACTCTCTCCAAGGATTCTTGTCCAAAGACCGATGAAGAGAGAGCTCGCATGAGCATTATACCTTATGCTTCGGCAGTAGGGTCTATAATGTATGCGATGTTATGTACATGCCCAGATGTAGCTTATGCACTTAGTGTTGTAAGCAGGTATCAATCCAACCCAGGGGAGAACCACTGGACAGCTGTGAAGAACATTCTTAAGTACTTACGAAGGACTAAAGAATTGTTCTTGGTGTATGGTAATACAGATCTCCAAATGGAGGCCTTTACCGATTCGAGCTTCCAGAGCGATAAGGATGACAGCAAATCTATCTCAGGGTTTGTATTTACCCTCAATGGAGGGGCGGTAAGTTGGAAGAGTTCCAAACAAGATACCGTTGCAGACTCTACGATGGAAGCTGAGTACATTGCTGCAAATGATGCCGCCAAGGAAGCCGTCTGGATGAAGAAGTTCGTCTCGGAGCTAGGAGTAGTTCCAACCATTATTGATCCAATACATTTGTATTGTGACAATAATGGGGCGATGGCGTTAGCCAAGGAGCCCAGATCCCATCAGCGGTCCAGACATATCCTGAGGCGCTTTCATTTGATCCGGGAGATTGTAGATCGCCGCGAGATCGAGATTAAGAGAGTAGATACAAAGAACAACGCCGC
This sequence comes from Agapanthus africanus, assembly GCA_030015575.1. NCBI lineage: Eukaryota > Viridiplantae > Streptophyta > Magnoliopsida > Asparagales > Amaryllidaceae > Agapanthus > Agapanthus africanus. The sequence continues at coordinate 564,748,125 of CM057341.1, forward strand.
GGATCCACTCACCAAGGCCCTCCCTCAGCCACAGCATGAGCGACTTTTTGAGATGTTGGGTATGAGATACGCCAATAACTGGCCTTAGTGCAAGTGGGAGATTGTTGGATATATGTATGCCCTAGAGGCCATTATGTGATAGTGGATGTATCTATACATGTATATATATTCAGTTTGCATTCTTGCTCGACATGATAGTATGCTATCTGGTTCTTCTTTATCTGACATGTTGATTTGATCATGCTTTTATTCATTCATACGTGCTGATAAAGCCCTGAGGATATCGGCTTGACTACTCTGATTATGATGGAGATCATACTAGTGGGACATCTGTAATCTATAAGCATATCCTGGAACGTCCCTAGTCGTAGGTATATCGAGACGGGGCATTGATATACCAGAGTAAACTAGCGTATATGATACTAGACCCATACGATGGGCGATGGATGTTCCCACATTCATCGATGTTTGACATCAAGATCACATACAGGTGCTCAGTGGTGACTGAGTACACTGGACGGACTCACCGAGAACTCCTATATGGAATTATATCTATCGTCGGATAGCAGTTCTCAGGTGACACTGGTACAGGTTAGTCTGTAGACCCGAGATCGTCATGGAGTCTTGTGTGTTCTCCCACTGTACTTTGATTGCCACCCTACCACGGCTCTACTGAGTCGTGCAAACAGGTGGCCGTTGGGTACAGTCCCGAGACACACGAAGACGATGAGCGATAGGAGGGGTTTCTTCTCTCCCGGTATTGGGATTTGATGCTGTGCTGTGCCCGACTGGTTATAACAGCAAGTCCCTGGCCAGGGCTGCTGAGATTTGCTGATAAGTGTTATCAGTAGTTTCTCGATCTGTTATAGACCATTCACCGGCACGACTTATTGAGTTATTGGGGTCGACGTGACCATCCCTAGGCTCGATATGCAGCATATCTAACGAAGAGACCGGACTGTACGGTAGTGTTGCCGGATGGCTCGACGGGAGTTGTAGCAGGTTCGCTTGTTGTCTTCTGATCGCTCAATACCCGGGTGGCCGTTACGTTTAGCTGACCGCTTGCGGCTTGTGGGTACTTGATATGATCATCACCCTCTGCCGGCGTATTGACGAGTCTTAGAGTCCCACAAAGGAGTTAGCCAGTCCAGGCGAAACGTTGTGGTGCGCGTATGCGATATGCGCATGCACCCGATTGAAATGTGCATATATGATACCGAATATTGATCGGGTGAACTGCTTTTGGTGGGGTCATATGAGATATGACCGGATTGATAAATCAAGTGTTGATTTATCATTTAACCATTAGTTTTCTCACTTAAAACCTTTTCTTGGATGATGGATGTGTGCATGCATGTGTGCTTTTCTTTCTTTCTTTCTTGCTAGTTTCATGCACATGTGGATGTGCATACATGCACACATACATACACTCATCCATCATGGTTGTTAGCATATGGAAATGGTGGCAATATATGACTCACACCATGGATTATATAATGGATTATTATTTGATTTTGGATTTAAAAGAAAATAAAAAGGAAAGGATAATCATTCTTGCTTCTACATTCTTCCTTTGACCTAACCATGCTCAACTACCACTAACCTAGGGTTATCCTTCTCTTTATCATTTAAAACTCAAGTTAAATAATGTCTCCATCACTTTAACCATGGTTCATAGTGAGAAGAAATAAAATATATATTGATATATTTCTTTTTCTTCTCATGAGTTATTTTTTACCTCTTGTTAAAAAAATTGCCACCATCTTCTTCCTCTTTCTCTTTTGCTCTCTAGTCTTTTCTAGTGAGAAAATACCACTTAATGAAAGGTTTTTGAAGTGAGAAACTTAACCACAACTTCATTCTACACAAGCTTAGCCGTTTTGTTTAGAGTGTTCTCTTCGGTTTTGCGAAGTTGCGAGCTTGGACGGAGATCTCCGTGGTGGATCGTTGTGGACACAAGAGGACTTCAAGAGGACCTCCGTTCAACACCCTAGAGACCAAGGAGTCCAGCAAAATGGAGCTACAAAGGTTGTAGTCTCGAAACCCTAGATTAGTTCGCTTTATATTTCGAAACCCTAATTTTCTAGGATCGATTCCTTTGCATGTTCGTTTAGCACCATAAAAATTTAAACTTTGGGTCATGTGATGCTTCAAAACTCTTCATAGGGTGCTAGACTAACCTTACAGTTTTCACAAAACTAATTATTGTGGATTCCAAATATTGTATCACATATCACAGATAGCTAGACGATGTTAAACATTTCGATCGAATCAACAAACACCCACATTTCTCAGAGAGCTCAACACTTGAGCACAGTTAAAAATTCCAAGAACATGCCACAAGCACATACGGACCAACATAAGAAGTATCATTCATGGCCTCACCAACAGCGCCGCGGAACCGCCGCAAACCCTAGGGTTTGGCCGCGGTTCCGCGGTCGTATGGTCAAGTTAAGAGCTCGTTCTTCTTGTGGGTCCATAGAATACCCTGCATGAATTTTTGAATATTTTTAACTTAGAAAAATCCAACATTTGGAAAAATTTCCAGAGAGCATGCAAAACATGGGTTTCGGAGTTCGATCGAACACTTTAACTTCGTTTAGATGACTCCTAATGCTCTAGCTCGGCTCTGATACCACCATAGGGTTTCTTAGCACCCTCACTAGGTTTTCTAAGGCATCCAGCATGCAATTTTAAAAAATCTAGAGTGCTAGAAAACCCTAAACCAAGGATCTAACTAGAGAATTTGGTTTAACTAAGCAAGTAAACAACTTTACTCTATGTGAACAAGAAATACAACCTTTGTAGACCGGTCCTTCACTTCAAAAGCTCCGTGTAGTAGTCCTTTCACTCCAAGTAGTGGTCTTCCGGACTCTCGTTAGGCTCCACTAGGCGAAAGGAACAAGCTTGCTTGAAGAACTTTGAGGCTAAAGATGATCTACGTCGAGGAATCTCCAACTCAAGCTACCTCTTTACTAATTGAGAATTAGTAAAGCAAACAAGCTATATTAAATGGCTAGTCTAGTGTAGATTGATGAAGTAGGAATTTTGCTCACTTCAGAATAATTTTTCTCACTCTATTTTTTCACCTCAAGAAAACCTAGAGAGCAAATTAGAGATGAAGAAGATGAAGTCAAGAATAGAATGAGAACCATGGGTGAAAAAATATCATATATAACTCATGTAGAGACTTAACCATGGCTAAAGATAATGGTTGGGTTAATAAATATCTAAAGTAAGACAAAATTAGTAGACTAAGTCAATGGTTTCCACAAGCTTCTCCAAGCTTCATAAGCCATAACAAATTCCACCTAATTTTGTTTATACTTTAAATAATTAATTACCCTAATTATCTGTGGTATGGTATGAGTCTCATACACCCATGTATAATATATCATCAAGCATGACACAAAGAAATAATACATTAATATATATCGCATATATTAAATGTACAATGAGAAAAGAAATTCTCAAGTGAGCTAATATTAGTTAATATATATTAATATATCAAATATATAATTATATATTAAATAATTAAATCAACACTTGATTTAATAATCCAGCTATATCATATATAACCGACTAATATCATTTATATCAACTTATCGAATAAACACTTGATTCAATAACCCGGCTATATCACATATAACCGACCGATATCACATATCGCGAGATTAGAATATGGTATGACATACACGTATCAATCTCGGTCTCGCACATATCACATATGTGCCCTACTTCGTTTCGCATGAGCTAGGAAAGCTCTATGTAGGACTCTAAAGACTCATCAATACGCCGACAGTAGGTAATGATCATATCGGTTGCCTATAAGCCGTCAGCGGTACTAGCTAGACATAACGGCTACCCGGGTATTGAGCGATCAGAAGATCAACAAGCAAGTTTGCTCATACTCCCGTGAATCCAATAAGTAACACTACCGTACAGTCCGATCTCTTCATCTGATATGTCGCATATCTAGCCTGGGGGTAGAAAACGTTAGACCCCAATAACTTGATAAGTCATGCCGATATGAGGCTCATAACGGGTCGAACACTTACCAGTAAATCTCTGTATCAGCCCTGGCCAGGGACTTCCTGTTATAACCAATCGAGCACAGCGCAACATCAACCCCAAATACCGGGAAAGACGAAACCCCTCCTATCTCTCATTGCCTCCATGTGACTCGTGACTGTACCCAAAAACCACCTGTTTGCACGTTCTCTTAAATGTGGTAGGGTGGAAATCAAAGCACAGTGGGAATCACACAGGACTCTATGACAATCTCGGGTCTACAGACTAACCTGTACCATTGTCACCAGAGAACTGCTATCTGACGATAGGTATAATACCATCTAGGAGTTCTCGGCGAGTCCAGTTCGGTGTACCCAGTCTCCACTGAGCACCCGTATAAAATCTTTGATGTCAAACACCAATGGATGTGGGATCATCCATCGCCCATCATATGGGTCAAGAAACGTATATGCTAGTCTACTCCGGAATATCGATGCCCGGTCTTGATACACCCACGACTAGGAACAATTAAAGGATGAACTTGTGGACTACCCTAGCCCCACTAGTATGATATGTATCATAATCCTGGTAATCAAGTATACATCCTAAGGGCTTTATCAACATTTGAGAGAAAGACAGTATCACAATACAAGTCTACATGTTAAGATAAAGAACAACCAGATAGCATACTATCATGTCCAATAAGAAAGTCCTCTCTATATATGTCCAAGCATCCACTATAATATACAATCATGTACAATAATGGCCTCTAGGACATACATACAACTAACAGAAACCGCAATCAAATATCGATGATGATAGATCATAGGAATGAATAGAAATACGGTGCTTGAGAAATGTACATCCTAAGGCTACTTAAGCGGAGCAGCGTATCGTAAGTACAGGGTACCCTAGGGCGGCAGCAAGGTTTCGGGAGGCATTGTCCATGCCAATTTCAAAAAATTTCCGTTCTAGTTAACCCTAACCATAGAATCTTTACTACAAAATGCAACGAAACAACATGTAAACAACTTTACATCTAAGTCAATGAGGAATACAACCTTTGTAGACCGGTCCTTCACTTCTAATGCTCCGTGTAGTAGTCCCTTCGCTGCAAGTCATGAACACCCGAACTCTAGAAAGGGTTCTCCCGGAGAAATGAACAAGCTTGCTCGAAGTCTTCGAGGCCGAAGATGATCTACGTCGAGGAGACTCAAGCTCATGCTACCTCTTCACTAATGGTGAAATTAGTGAAGCAAACACCCTAAACTAAATGGCTAATAGTAGAGGATGATGAAGTAGGAAATGGGCTCACTTTAGTTTTATTTTTCTCACAATATTTTCTCACCTTGAGAAAAGCTTGTAAGCTTTTCTCATGAGGAAGAAGAAGCTCAAGTGAAGAAAAAAGAGAATGAACTCATGAGGTGAGAATAACAACCATGGGTGAGTTAGTGTCATACACTAACTTATGTAGAGAATAAACCATGGGTAATCAATAATGGTTAGGTTAATAAATATCTTCAAGTAAAACAAAAAGAGCGGACTTGGTCAATGGTCCCACAAGCTTCTACAAGCTTCAACCATGTGACAATTTCCAACCATTTTTTATTTACTTTAAATAAATAAAACCCTTCATTATTAATAAGCATGGTGTGAGTCTCATACACCCATGAACCATGTAGCATCTAGCATGACACAATAAAATGTATATTAATATATATATATCACATATATACTATATGCACACAAGTGAAAAAAAGAAATGTTTAAGTGAGCTAATATTAGTTAATGTAATCTAGTATATCAAATATACAATTATACATTAAATTATTAAATCAACACTTGATTTAATAATCCGGCTATATCACATACAACCGACTAATATCAAATGCAATAACTTATCAAATCAACACTTGATCCGATAACCCGGCTATATCTCATATAACCGACCGATATTACATATCGCGAGAATAGAATGCGGTATCACATACGCGCATTAATCTCGGTCCCGCACATATCACATATATGCTTCTACTTCGTTTCGCATGAACTAAGTAAACCTCTGTGTAAGACTCTAAAGACTCGTCAATACGCCGGCAGTAGGTGATGATCATATCAAACACCCACAAGTCTCAAGCGGTCTACTAAACGTAATGGCCACCCGGGTATTGAGCGATCAGAAGATCAACAAGCAAGCCTGCTCATACTCCTGCGAATCCAATTAGTAACACTACCGTACAGTCCGGTCTCTTCGTCTGATATGTCGCATATCTCGCCTGGGGTTGGTAAACGTCAGACCCCAATAGCTTGATAAGTCATGCCGATGTGAGGCTCATAACGGGTCGAGAAACTACTGATAAAACTTACTAGTAAATCTCATAAACAGCCCTGGCCAGGGACTTTCCTATTATAACCAATCGAGCACAGCGCAACATCAAGCCCCAATACCGGGAGAGACGAAATCCCCTCCTATCGCTCATTGCCTCCATGTGACTCGGGACTGTACCTAAAAACTACCGTTTTGCACGTTCTCTTGAACATGGTAAGGTGGAAATCAAAGCACGGTGGGAATCACATAAGACTCTATGACGATCTCGGGTCGACAGACTAATCTGTACTAGAGTCACCAGAGAACTGCCATCTGACGTGAGGTATAATACCATCTAGGAGTTCTCGGTGAGTCCGTCCAGTGTACCCAGTATCCACTGAGCACCCGTATATCATCTCTGATGTCAAACACCAATGGATATGGGATCATCCACCGCCCATCTATATGGGTCGAGAAGATATACGCTAGTCTACTCTTGTATATGGATGCCCCGTCTCGATACACCCACGACTAGAGACATTAAAGGATGTACTCACAGACTACCTTTGTCCCACTAGTATGATCCGCATCATAATCCAGGTAGTCAAGTACACATCCTAAGGGCTTTATCAACATGTAACAGAGAGACAATCAGTGTACATGTTAAGATAAAGAGTAACCAGATAGCATACTATCATGTCGAGCAAAAAAGTCCTCCCTATGTATGTCCAAGCATCCACTATAATATACATCATATGTACAATAATGGCCTTTAGGGCATACATATAACTAACAATCTCCCACTTGCACTAGGGCCATATGTTGTAGTATCCAATACCCAACAATCAGCAGTGGTTGTAGTAGCTCATACTCAACCATCTCATAAAAGTCTCTCTTGTGAAAAGGCCTTTGTGAGTGGATCTACCGTGTTGTCCTCTGAGTCTACTCTCCTAAACTCGATCTCCCTGGAGATCAACCATCTCCTTGATCAGGTGATACTGCCCTAGAATATGTCTGGGTCACTGATGGGATGGGGCTTCCTTGGCATAAGACACAACTCCATTGTCACACAATGGTATGAATGAAGTTCATCTCATGAACTTATATACACCCAGACTGCCTCTTTGGTAGCATCTTTGGTAGCGAAGTATCCAGCTTATATCGTCTAGTTTGCCACGGCATCTAGTTTGGAACTCTTCCAACATACCATCCCTCCACTGAGGGTAAAAACAATGTCTGTGACTGACATTCAGTCGACCTTACCACCCTGGAAGCTATCCAGTGACTCTCCCCAGGATCGTTTGATGCCATCTCACTACACCTAGTGAGAATCCTAACATCCACTTAGATATATCTCATAGATCCAAAACCCAGGATTTAGGAGGTATGACCTTGATCCTACATGGAGAATCAATGTGATAAGAGGAGATTGACCGAGTGAAGCATAGGAAACTCCTTTCCTATCAAGAGTAAGTCATCTTAGTACAATACGAGGAAGACCACCTTACTCTCTACAACCCTTTTGTATATACAAGGTTCATCTACTATTTTGATGAAGTCAAACACTTTGACTACCCTATCAAAACAGATGTTCCAACTCCGCGATCCTTGCTTTAACTCGTAAAGCAACTTGCACACGTTTCCACTGCTTCCACTGTCTACGAAGCCCTCCGGCTGTGTACTTATAGACGCTCTCTTCTAAATCAGCATTTAGAAAAGCAGTCATGACACCCAACCGCCAGATATCGTAGTCATGGTATGTAGCAATGGCAAGTAAGATCCGGATGGACTTAAGCATAGGTACTGGAGAAAAGGTTTCATCATAATCCACACCTGGTCGATGACGAGAACCTCTTACAACATCTCTAGCTTTGAAAGTCTCAACTTTTCCATCTACACCAAGTAATCATCTCAAGATATACTTGCTCCTAATGGGGTTTAACCCTTCAGATAAAGCAACCAAATTCCATACTTTGTTGGTGTATATAGATTCCATCTCAGATCGCTTAGCATCCAGCCATTCTTACAGAGTCCCCATTCTTGATGGCCTGCTCGAAACTAGTTGGTTCATCATCTCATGATGCAATCCTCGTTCCCACCATCATAGAGAAAACCGAAGTATCTCTCAGGTGGGTGAGGAACCCTACCAGATCGTCGGAGAGGCTGAGGTTCGTCGGGAGCTATTGAATCCTCCGGTTCTACCAAATCATCAACTATAGTTTGTATAGCTGGAACTCCTTCTAGTTCTACCTCATGTCCACAAATTTCTTTCCAAAATAAATTCCTTTTCTAAAAAGGTGGCATGCCGTGTGGTAGAAGATATACCTTGCGAATGCTTGGGATATCCAACAAACTTCCACAGAACTGACCTTGCCTCGAGCTTGTCCGGATTTTGTTTTTAGAGATAGGCCGGACAACCCCAAATCTTAACTTACTTAAGACATGGGCTCTTCCCATACTATATCGCATATGGAGTGGTAGGCACCTGATTTGGTTGGAACCCTATTCAATAGGTATGCAACTTCTCAAGTGCATAACTCCCTAAAAGGAAACAGGCAACTCAGTAGTACTCATCATAGAGCGCACCATATCAAATAGGGTGTGATTGCTCCGCCCTGATACACCGTTGTGTTGTGGTGAATACGGAGCAGTAATGCTGAGAGAGAATCTCATTCTCCTTTAGAATAGTCCAGGAACTACATGCTGAAGTATTCTCCTCCCCGATCACATCGTAGGACATAATACTTAAACCCGTTTGGTCCTCTACTTCAACAAGAACATATGTCCGAATCTTGAAAGATCACCAGTGAATATAATAAAGTATAAAGAACCTATCCTGGCATGTGTAGACAGGGGACCTCATACATCATCATGTATCAATCCCAAGAGTTCATTAACTCTTTCTATGTTTCCAGTAAACGGAGCTAGGGTAATTTTATTTTTGTGACATGACGGGCAAGTTTCACAAGATGTAAATTCAAACTTATTTAAATATGCATCTTAATATAACTTAGCTAGTCGGGTCGTATTGATATGACCTAGTCTACAATGCCCCAAGAAGGATTCATTCATTTCTGAACTCTTCCTCTTGTGTGTGTTCTGTATATTGAGAACTGTAGTTTGATTTAGAACGTCTATGTTTTAGATAACGTGCCTGAACCGATCAACTCTTGATCTAGGAAATGTTCAAAATATTATCCAACAATACAAAATTATATCCTTTTTTAGTAAATAAAGAGACTGGTATAAAGTTGCATATCAGGTTCGGTATCTAATAACATTCGTTCAGAATCAATGTATTTGGTAATACAGGGTGATAACTGCCAACACCTTGGCTGCAACAATTGCACTGTTTCCAACTCTTGAAACTTATCACCCATTCCCAGTTCTCTACCTATCTGTAGCCTATGTAACAGATTCCATTTGTGATATCCTGATCCGGTATCTCATACCCAGGACGTAGAGGATACTGAGAAACAGTCCTCGGTAATGAACATACCCGAAGAAGATACATCATCATGCACTTTCTTCGTTTGGGCGGCATGGGAATCCTGGTATTCCCCTAATTCCTACTCGGTCTTATAACAATTATAAGTTGGAACGGGACCAACGTTCCCCAGCTCAGTATAACAAGTGGGTTCGGTTAATACATCCATATTATTATCTTGATTAAGGCGTGACATGGTCTCTACCTGGAGAGAGAGAGAAGAAAACACTCTGCGTGCGCTCTTGCAAGATCAGATTGGTTACTATTTTATCTAATCAGGATGGCTCCCACTATTTTTATCAAATCTTCCTTCAAACCTGTTGGATATAGTGCCCTCAAAGTCAATTATTGGATCGCAGGTACGTGATTGCAATGATTGAGGAGGACCTATACCGGTAGGACAGTCTTACTCGAGATGATAGTATGCTATCTGGTTTGCCTTTGTCGGTCGTGTATAGGTTTAGGTGACTGATCACGATTACACGTTGATAAAGCCCTTAGGATCTTGCTTGACTACCAACTGTATGATGGCAATCATATATGTGAGAATTGTGTAGTCTATAAGCATATCCTTAATTGTGGTCCCTAGTCGTGGGAGTTTCGAGACAGGGCATCGATACTCCGGAGTAGACTAGTGTATACAGTCGAGACCCCGACGAGGGGCGATGGCCGGTCTCACAAGCTACTGGTTTCAGTTAGATCACCTAACATGTATACAGGTGCTCATTGGGTTATGAGTACACCGGACAGGACTCGCCGGGAACCTGCAAGTTGGTATTATACATATCGTCAGATAGCAGTTCCCTAATGACATGTGTACAGGTTAGTTCATCGACCTGAGCTCGTCATTTGTCTCGTGTGAGTTCCCACTGTGCTTTGATTTCTACCCTACCACGGCTCAAAGGAGTCGTGCAAACAGGTATTTTTTGGATACAGTCCCGAGCCACATGAAGGCAAGTGAGCGGATCGGCAGGGGATTCGTCTCTCCCGGTATTGGGGGTTGAGATCGCGCTGTGTCTAGGAAATCCATTACACCAAGTCTTTGGCCAAGGCAGGTGAGAATTACTGGTAGGTACTCCGGTAGTTTCTCAGGATGTTCAGGGCTTGTCTCCGACACGACTTATACCGCTATTGGGGGTCTGACGTTACTAGCCCCCCAGGGCAGATATGCGATACTCATAGACGAACGGACTGGACTGTATGTATATTGTCACTGTTAGGCTCAGTAGGGTTTCAGGATGAGTTCGCTCATCGGCCTCCCTTGAGGTCAGTACATGGGCAGCCGTTACGCACAGCTAGTGTCACTGACGGCTTGTGGTTAAACCCACTGCCATGGTACTGATGAGTCATTAGAGTCCCTCACAGATAGTTTCCCAAGTTCGGGCGAAACTTTGTAGAGGCCGTATGGTTTTATAGTAGGGTTCAGAAAATGCACGTGCATTTACGCACGTGTCATATTTCGGGCAGATAATACTGGTGGGCTTTGGTTTAAGCCGGATCTATGTATTATACTTTGTGGATATAATATTTTTGTCTTAGTTGCATTTGTATTCGGTTGTAATACAAATGCGGGTATGTTTATACAATTACGGGGTTATCCTGAAATTCGTTTCAGGATCGCTTTTGGAACTAGTTTTCTATCACCCGTATTAAACATTCGGTTTAATACGGATTTATCTTTTCTTGAGATGAGTCATGAGTTAGAAGGTTCTAGCTTTGGTGACTAGATTAGTGAGTCACCGTTATGCATTGATTGAATGATGAGGTGTTATTAGTGAGTCACATTTTCATTAATGACTTTTGTTCTTGCTAAGATATTTCCTCTTGATCTTTTGTGAGAAGCTTTGCTTATGGTTACCCTCCCTTGCTCCTACCCTCACCCCCTCCTCATATATGGCCGGCCCCTCCCCTCCTCACTCACTCACTTGTTGGTTGAAAAAAAGATGATTGATTTTGGGAAAAAGATTATGATAGCTTTACTTCATGTAATTTCATATAGCTCATTTTTCTATCACCCGATTCCAAAAAGGCAACTTCATTAACCGTTCGTCTATGGCTTTGGACGATGTGAGACAAAGTCTTCTACTCATTCTCTACATCAATCTTGGTCATCTCTTTTAGCAAACTTGATGATCGAGTTGCCTCGGTTCAGAGGCGGGAGCCCGTTTAAAGATTCGTAGATGTGGTGCCACCTCGACGAGGAGCCAGGAGATCGGAGCAGCCGCAACGGAGCGTGGGATGATGGTTAAAGAAAGAAGGACTCGGATCGTTCGGTATAACCTTTCTACCCTCTTTGTAGTTTGTTAGTTTAGCGTTAATGGTAGATCCCGGTTATAGTATGCGATAGCGCCAGTTATAAAAAGTTTTTGTTCCGGATTTGGCGTCTGAAAGACGGCCGGGGCGCTACCGTAGACTTACATGGTATCAGAGCCTCGCGATTAAGCTTTACTAACTTCTGCTAACGCGTTTAAAACATCGATCGAACAGATTTTCGAAAATCACAATTTTCAGTGTTAAAGTTTCTGTTGATTTTAAATCTGGTCTAAAAATCATTTTGACCATACCAGAAAATCAAGCAGGCTTTTTATAGGAAGCAGAAGAAATTCGATCAAGTGAACCGACCGTACGGTCGCGGAAACGCGGTCAAAGCCTAGCTTTGACCGCGGAACCGCGGCCGTCTTGGTGATTCACTTGGCCATTTTTCTTCTGGTGTTTCTTTGTTGTAAATTGTGGTTTCTGGAACTGTTCATTTGGGCCCAGTTTTTGTTACTGTACAGCAGATGTACGTGGGGCCCACTTCAGGAAGTTTTGTCGATAGAAATTTAAACGTGTTAGTTTACAGTACTTACATTATATCTCCGACCGTGAATGTCATTCGAGCGGTAAATTGCGTCTAATTGCTATAGTCCTTTTAGACGGATTTGCGAACGTGACATTCGCGTTGATGTTCTGTGTTGTGCTGTGATGTTGCGGATTTGTCGTGGTGGATAGCAGTGTGCAATGGTAGTGCAGTTTGGATTTATTTGTATATTTGATATTGCGGGGCGAGCGTCCAACATGTGGACTGCCGTCACTGCCTGTTTGTATAATATTCTTTTGGGGTACGACCGGGCTGAAGTCGATGTACCCGTTGTACATATTTTTCATTTCTGTACTAGGTTTACCCCACGATGGGGTGCACGGATAGCCGGGTTCTGGAGGGCAACGGGTCCGCATCTCATGGCTTTGAGAGGCAGAGGGGGCTCACTCTAGAATTGGCAGACTATTCGCCGCGCTCGTAGGGGTACAGGTTGACCCAAGGAGGGGTGCTCAAGTTACCGGATTCCGTGAAGTGCATGGTAGTCCATTCACTTTGCTGTATGGGGCTGTCTTGCTTCAGGTTTTGGCGGGTAACTTGCCGCACCCGTAGGGGTCTAGGTTTCATTGCACAGGCTATCCACACGGCCAGGAGAACGTCGGGTTTCAGCAGCGGCTGTATGAAACCCGGGGATCCCAGATTATCTGTATTGTTCTGTGATGCTTATTACTTTTCTGTAACGTTGCATATTATCACGCCTGGAGTGATTATTGTATATTGGTATATATACTAGTAGATGTTGTATATGTTTTACACCCGCGCTAGTTCAGTCCCCGCTCTGTCGTTAGTTAAGTAACCCGGGTGATGACGGGACCCAGTGATGAATGCGGATGGCATATACGTGCATTTTATTTTCGTTCTTTTCTGGTGTGATTAAATTGATGGGACTGCGTTGATTTTGATCAATGCAAAGGAAAACTAACCTGTTTGGATGTTGTTGGAACAGTTTTAAAAAGTGTTATTACAAAGACGTTTTCTTTTGTTTTGCACAGTGGTATTCGGTTGGAATATCCTGCACCTCATTCGATGAGGCAAGGGCCGATATCCCTTCACCGGGAGTGACCCCTTGGGCAGAAGTTTGCGTCAGGGTAATAACTTCACTATAGTCGATTACAAGTTGCTTTGCATCGTGGTATTCAGTTGGAATATCCTGCACCTCATTCCATGAGGAAAGAGCCAAGATCCCTTCACCGGGAGTGACCTCCTTAGCAAAGGTTTTCGCCACAATATTTTTATAAAAGGCTATCAGGTTCCTTCAACGAGATCAAGTTCATTACGTTAAAGGTTTTTCGCCAAAAACCAGCCGTAGCCCTCCGTCATTTCATATGAATGGTCAGTAGTATTCAAGCTATGTTGGTCTGGCCCTTAGCCAGGACATAGTGATTGGTAGCTGCTGGGGTATTCATCTGTTGCATAGATAGATGAGTTGGTTTAGGATAGTCGTTCTGCCATTTTGTCCAACGTCAAGGGCATGGCAGGTGGGTTCAAATTGACAAGATAGTGATGGGTAGAACTTGGCATGTGACTTATGACATTTTGACCAACGCCAAGGTCATAAGAGCATGGGGCAAAAATCATATCAGTAGTTTCTAAAGAAACTGAAACTTGCCAGGCATGCGCATACCTTCTGGAGTGTGATAACGTGAGTGGATTCCGTCACGTTATCATACGATGAGAGTTGGATCCCGATTCCCACTGATGAGTTGGTTTACTCTTCGGGTGATCCCGATTGATTCTTCTTTCAGGTTTAGAGGAGAATTTGACAGTACAGTGGGAGGTTTCCGGATTAGATAAAGTGATAACCATTCTGATCTAGGTTAGAGTGCACGCAGAGTATTTCTTTTCTCTCTCTCTTTGGCAGCGACCTTTGACCGACCCTAGACTATGACTCAGTGACCAAGTTGACCGAACCTTCTTAAAATACTGGCTTTTGGATTGTCCGAGTTGCATAAGTCATTGCCACTCCTTCTTTTACCCTTTGAATTTCTCAGAACACCCCGTATTACTACGGACATCCACTTCCATTGGATAGATCCATCGTATGGTTATATACGAACTCGAAGGGACTTCTTCGAGGATGGATCCAGGTTCAAGAGAAATAGAATTGGTTTATTCAGTTGACTTTTATTATCACCTTCTCTCAGGTTGCGAGGGCTCCTTAGTTTAGAAGAGTACACCTATTACGCTTATTGGATAGTCTTATTCCAAACCATAGGCAGGTGCCGAAAGGTAGGGAATGAAGAAAACCAATTAGCCTAAGTAGGGTATGCAGAAGGTAATAAGTAAAGACAAAATAAAAGGATTAGAAAGAGGGCAAAGTAAATTGCGACTGCCATCATTCACGACCGAACCGCGTACTTCATCGCCACTCCTATTTCACCTTTGCTTTTTTCCCCAGTTCGGGAGAAATAGAATAAGGTATTATTCAGTTGTCTTTTATCATCACCTTCTCTCAGGTTGCGAGTACTCCTTGGTTTAGGAGGGTACATCTATTACGCTTATTGGATAGTTTTCTTCCAAACCATAGGTTGGTGCCGAACGGTAAGGAAGGAAGAAAACCACTTAGCCTAAAAGGGGTGTACAGAAGGAAATGACTAAAGACAAATAAAGGGGTTTGGAGAGATGGCAATGAAATATACGGTTACAGTCATGAATTGGATTATGGAAGAGGCATTACTAGGAATACCAGGATAACCCTATGAAACATTTTTATGTTTCAGTTACACTGTGCATTGTTAAAGGAAAACTGATTTCCCGATTAGATACTTACTCCAGGGTATGTATTTACCAGGTATGATTCTCACATCTGTATGGTTTTACAGATGATGAGTGGGAAGAAGTTATTGGGAATTAGGTGATCATCCTCATTATATCGGAATTCATTGTAATTGGTGATATTTGAGGAAGTTGCCTAGGTTTTTGCCAGACGGCATGTATTTGGTTTTGAGTATCCGTTGTTGTGCACCAATTTCAAAATGATATATCTGTACGTTTATTTTTATAAAGTGAGATATAACTTTTTGATATTATGTCGATGACATTTACCTTTATCAGTTGGCGATTGGGTAAGGAGCATTGAACAGTGGAGTAGTTCTTAACCATAAGTACAGTTTTCAACCTACGATGCACAGGTTTTGAGTTATTCAACTCAACGGACTTATACAGAGTATTGTATGTTGTCCAGTGTCCATCAGGACAAAGGGGTTGGTCCTCGTACTATGTTCTGGTTACTTGTGACTTCTCTAGTTTTTAGACAAGTGTTTCGTAGAAATACAAGGTCTAAGTTTTGAGAAGTTGTGGGTATAGGAATAAAGTAGAGAACCAGGTATCGCAAGTATCGGGATTCTTCAAAGAGATCGAAGATGTAGATTCTTGTGATTGGTATTCAGTTGATAGTAAAAGTTTTGAGAAACTTGTTTCTCTTTCAGGTTACTCATAATTGGATGGATTCCTAAGTTGAGTAATGCTGATTAGCCTCTCTCCATTAAAGTTGATATGCACTGGAGACATCTGCATGATTAGAATCTAGTTCCAATTAAATAAGTGCCAAAGTTTCTATATTGGATATAGAATGGTTCATATCTTAACGATGTTAAGGTACGGGGAGTTGTCCGGCTTATGCTTAAAACCAGACTCTGGATAACTCAGGGCACGTTTCTGTAATGGTTGTTTGTGGGTTGGCCCAGGCTATGACGAGGGTTGACTTTCTACCATCTGGAAGATCAATAATGATATTGTTCTTGACTCGCCACAGTTTTAGTAAAAATAGATTTTTTCAGAAAACGGTAGTGGGAGTATGGTAGAACTGGAAGTTATTCCAGAACCGCAAACGATTACGAAAAATTTAATAGGACCTAAAGATTCAATCAGGTTTGACATTCCATTAGCCACTCCGCAGATATGGTGGGTAACCTCAGACACCCGAGAGGTACTCCGGTAGCCTCAAGGATGGTGACAGGGAGGTTCTTGCTTACCCAGACTTGACACTATTGTTGTTCCAGACTATGAGACCCGGCAGGAAGTTAAGTATAGCGTCTTTCTAAACTAGCTTCAGAAGTGCACGTATATATTATTCTGCCAGAGGGTTGTTGTGGTCAGTGGGAGAAGCGGAAGCATAGTGGGCAAGTAGCTTATATCTATTTATAGACTTAAGCAGTTATAGTTGAGATAGATCATCTAATTTTGATATGACAGTCATGGCTTTGACTTCATCAGAATAGGGGATGGATCTGTTAAGAAGGTAGTAGGGTGTGATGTCCTGGTATTTGGATGACATAAACAGAGTAGGAAGTAAAATTCCTATACTACGATCGGTTGTACTGTGGTCGTCACACAGTTGTTTCTCCAGACAGGATATGGATATAATATCAGACATTCTGGTTTCTAGATCTATGGTTTTAGATCTGGATTTGGGTAGTTTCCCAATGTGGGTAATTTGACAGTATTCTAATAGTTTTTAGAATAGATGACTCCTGGCATGGTGGTGTACCTGCAGGTGATGGAGTCACCCTCTCTAAAGGTGTCTTACAGACTAAAGGGGAGAGGGATGTGCATGATTGGCATATCACTTGCTTAGGCAATTGAGTCAACCGTGAGATGTCAAGTACCACACCAGATGTTGTTTTTGCACTAGATGCGATAAGTTTGTATTAATCCAATCCTGGAGAAACATAAGGAAGCAGTTTTTGAACATAAGTGGATGTTCTACAGATTTGATGACGGCAGCCTCCTTCGGGAGACGGTTATCATTCCAGGCTTCAAAGGTGACATGGATGACAGAGAGATTGTCAGAGTTATAGTTTTCCCTCTGACGAAGGGGGCAGTATTATGGACAGTTGGTCCAAGAGGATACTGTGGGAGGCATGGTGCATGATACTGATTAGGTTCAGTTGACGATACAGTCTAAGAAGTTTGGATTTAGAGTTCATTTATGAACTAGGTCCCATCAGATATCCAGACATATTCTAAGACAGGTATTACTCGATTCAGGAGATGGCTTTCTCCGCGAACTTGAGATTAAGAGAGACATAGAAAGAAACATCAGGGCGGATCCACTCACTGAAGCTATTTCTCGAACACAATAGTTTTACAAACGAACTTTGTGAAACTGATTAGTAGAGGAGTTGGATGTTCTGTATCACACGGGCTGTGAGTATGCGACATCGCAATAATTAGCCTTAAGTGCAAGTGGGAGATTGTTGGATATAGTGCCCTCAAAGTCAATTATTAGATCGCAGGTACGTGATTGCAATGATTGAGGAGGACCTATACCGGTAGGATAGTCTTACTCAAGATGATAGTATGCTATCTGGTTTGCCTTTATCAGTCGTGTATAGGTTCAGGTGACTGATCACGATTACACGTTTATAGAGCCCTTAGGATCTTGCTTGACTACCAACAGTATGATGGCAATCATATATGTGAGAGTTGGGTAGTCTATAAGCATATCCTTAATTGTGATCCCGAGTCGTGGGAGTTTTGAGACAGGACATCGATACTCCGGAGTAGACTAGTGTATACAGTCGAGACCCCGACGAGGGGCGGTGGCCGGTCTCACAAGCCACTGGTGTCAGTTAGATCACCTAACATGTATACAGGTGCTCATTGGGTTATGAGTACACCGGACAGGACTCGCCGGGAACCTGCTAGTTGGTATTATACATATCGTCGGATAGCAGTTCCCTGGTGACATGTGTACAGGTTAGTTCATCGACCTGAGGTCGTCATTTGTCTCGTGTGAGTTCCCACTGTGCTTTGATTTCTACCCTACCACGGCTCATAGGAGTCATGCAAACAGGTATTTTTTGGGACAGTCCCGAGCCACATGGAGGCAAATGAGCGGATCGGCAGGGGATTCGTCTCTCCCGGTATTGGAGGTTGAGATCGCGCTGTGTCTAGGAAAGCCATTACACCAAGTCTTTGGCCAAGGCAGGTGAGAATTACTGGTAGGTACTCTGGTAGTTTCTCAGGGTGTTCAGGGCTTGTCTTCGACACGACTTATACCGCTATTGGGGGTCTGACGTTACTAGCCCCTTAGGCCGGATATGCGATACTCATAGACGAATGGACCGGACTGTATGTATATTGTCACTGTTAGGCTCAGTAGGGTTTCAGGATGAGTTCGCTCATCGGCCTCCCTTGAGGTCAGTACATGGGCAGCCGTTATGCACAGCTAGTGCCGCTGACGGCTTGTGGTTAAACCCACTGCCAGAGTACTGACGAGTCATTAGAGTCCCCAGCAGATAGTTTCCTAAGTTCGGGAGAAACGTTGTAGAGGCCGTATGGTTTTATGGCAGGGTTCGGAAAATGCACGTGCGTTTACGCACGTGTCATATTTCGGGCAGATAATACTGGTGGGCTTTGGTTTAAGCCGGATCCATGTATTATACTTTGTAGATATAATATCTTTATCTCAGTTGCATTTGTATTCGGTTGTAATACAAATGCGGGTATGTTTATACAGTTACGGGGTTATCCTGAAATTCGTTTCGCGATCGCTTTTGGAAATTACCAATTTTCTATCACCCGTATTAAACATTCGGTTTAATACGGATTTATCTTTTCTTGAGATGAGTCATGAGGTGAGTCATGAGTGAGAAGGTTCTAGATTTGGTGACTAGATTAGTGAGTCACCATTGCATTGATTGAATGATGAGGTGTTATTAGTGAGTCACCTTTTCATTAGTGACTTTTGTTCTTGCTAAGATATTTCCTCTTGATCTTTTGTAAGAAGCTTTGCTTATGGTTACCCTCCCTTGCTCCTACCCTCACCCCATCCTCATATATGGCCGGCCCCTCCCCTCCTCACTCACTCACTTGTTGGTTGAAAAAAAGATGATTGATTTTGGGAAAAAGATTATGATAGCTTTACTTCATGTAATTTCATATAGCTCATTTTTCCATCACCCGATTCCAAAAAGGCAACTTCATTAACCGTTCTTCCATGGCTTTGGACGAAGTGAGACAAAGTCTTCTACTCATTCTCTACATCAATCTTGGTCATCTCTTTTAGCAAACTTGATGATCGAGTTGCCTCGTTTCAGTGGCGGGAGCCCGTTTAAAGATCCGTAGATGTTGTGCCACCTCGACGAGGAGCCAGGAGATCGGAGCAGCCGCAACGGAGCGTGGGATGATGGTTAAAGAACGAAGGATTTGGATCGTTCGGTATAACCTTTCTACCCTCTTTGTAGTTTGTTAGTTTAGCGTTAATGGCAGATCCGGGTTATAGTATGCGATAGCGCCAGTTATAAAAAGTTTTTGTTCCGCATTTGGCGTCTGAAAGACGGCCGGGGCACTACCGTAGACTTACAAAACCTGTAACATTTCAGAAAAATAAAATATTATTTTTGGGAATTTCTATAATTAAATAATAAATATATTGTATATTTTATTAGTGCGGTATAATTAAATACCGATAAATTGGGGAAAATTTGGAAAATTGTAGAAATTACTGAAATGAGGGTGTTTTAAATGAATTAAGCAAATTATGAAATTTTATGATTCATTATATTCACTTTTAATGCTAATCGCGACTAAATATCGATAATCGTGCATTAAGCTTGTTTTATGCACATGACATGCACCATGTCATTTTTCACATTTGTTACATTTTGTAACCATGGCTTCATTTGGTTTTTATTTGTGCTTGGTTTAAATGAGAAGAGAAAACAAAAGAAAAGATAAGAAAAGAAAAGAAAAGAAAAAGGTAAAATAATGATGTATGGGCAAGAGAGAGTGTGTGAGGGGTCAAGAGAGAGCCATGCCCATTTGTTTCCTTCATTCTCCTTCATCTTTTCCTCTCTCGCTCTCACCATGGCTGCTTCCCTCCTCCCTCCACCACCTCAACCCCTCACTTCATCATGAAAAATCCATCAAAACATCATCCTCACTTCATTAAAAACATGCACAAGCTCACTAGATACACTTTGGACCAAGAAAGGATGAATTTTGGGCACTTAGGGCAACTCAAGAAAATTCTTGAGTTGCCAAATGAGGTACTTTCATTGCCATTAGCATTGTATTTCTTTCACTTTAGTATCCATATGTGTTTAGAACCGTTTTAGTGTAGTTTTAATGGACTTCGAAATTCCTAGAAGAGGGTTGAGGAAGTCTTGAGTTGTGTTGGTGAACTTGAGCTTTATTGGTGACCTTAAACCCCACCCCCCACCCCAATGTCTAAAACCCAGACCAATCATGAACTGAAACCTGAAACACAATTCTGAAACTTTTCATGTCGGTTTTGTGTGTAATGTGAGGGTGCAGGGAAATCTGGAGTGAACCGGGGATTTTATGAGAAAAGAAAACAACTCTAGTGACCAAATTAAGACCCTAGGAGACCCCCCCTGCAAGTACGAGGCCCCAATTCCCTCCCAGAACTGACCAGGCCGAATTTTAGGGGATATTGGCCGGCCACTTGGTGGATTTGGGTGTCCAGGTTGCTTCTGTAGGTCATATACACCCTATACATCACCCCAGTACTGTTTGTGCACCTAGTTTTGACCTAAACTAAAATCTGGAACCATTTTATTGGGTTGCTGTTTTGAATTCCTCGATGTTTATGAATTCAAGTTTAGGTATTTGTGTTTTGTATCGGTCACTTAACGTTTGTACGTCTATATCGAGTGTTATTTGGTTGATTTGCATGAGTAGACCATAGGGTTTGACCTATGTGAGATTCATGCGTCGTTTTAGTTTTGAATTAGATTTTAATGCGGCACGATATGTTATAATATGTAGGCACTCTCGCAAGGACTTCGAGATGAAAAGCAAGCGCGTGGCGATATCAGCATCGGCAAGCGAAGATCAGATGAGTAGATATATATCTACGGGGGAAGTCGGGTGGATGGCGTATAGCACCCCCGCAGTTCATAGTGTAGTATATGGTATATATTATATGGATATATTTATACGTTTATTGTGAGATTATGATTATCTAGATAGACTTTGGGAGTCATAGATAACTTTAGTGTAATTGGGTGATAGCGTCATTAGTTAGTTTAGTCGCGAACCCTAGAATAAGGTTTACACCCACGCGCGCACACATGCTTACTTTGTTTTACTTATGCGTATATGGGGATATGTATATACACACACACACATAGGTATGGGACTGTGTGTGTGTGTGTATGTATGTATATATGTATATATGTATATATATATATATCTATGTATATGTATATATGTATGTATATATATATATATCTATGTATATGTATATATGTATATATATATATATATCTATGTATATGTATATGTATATATATGTATATGTATGTGTGTGTGTGTGTATGTATATGTATATATATATATGTATATATATATATATGTATGTATGTATACCTATGCATGGATGATGAGGATTGTACATGGTACTTGGAGATGAGTCGATGAGATTAGGCATGATGCCATGAGATTGGTGATATGTTTTGATTCGTATTATGAGATACGACATGAGATTATAGCGGGCCTTTAGGCGTGTGTTTTCATACACGCATATATATATATATATATATATATGCAGATGGTATCAGTTTGTACTAGACTTAGATCAGCACCCCTAATACAGGATATGATGATAAGGATACCAGATGAATGTGAGATTCAACCCATACCCAGATTGGGATGCCGTACGATGGATTTACCGTACGAGCTTTATATTGATGATAGATCCGCACTTTTGACTCGAGGATGTCATGCTATATATTGTATCGTATGTGATACTATTGAGGAGGGATCACCGACTATTATATGTATATGTATCGACTCAGATTTAAGTGGTTTCCGTACCCTTTTCGATTAGCCTGTTAGTTTAGCCATGTTGTTACTTGTAGATGATAGACTAGACTCAAGTCATACCTATTTCAAAACTAACGAATCGTGAGTATTTTAAAGACAGGACAAGGGATCCTACGGATATTTCAAAGGACATAATTTTTCTTCAAAACACCGTAGTCCCTATTTACCGAACACCACGATTCGTGTTATTTCAAATGTCAAAACTATGTGACTCACATATATTGATGTAGATTCTTTATTGTTGCGCGTATTATTCATTTTCCGCATATTCTTGCTATTCGCATCGCATTGCATGTTTAAATATGTTTATTATTATAATAAACCCATGTGATCAGGACACCAGCACCATTACCGATGATGCGTATGTCTACGAACACTTACTTGCCGGCTCACACACATCATCATCGGTAATTGCCATGTCACTACACAGTAGGATTGCTGCATCATGATATGACTCCTTACACAATTTACTTGCTATAGTTACATATGCACCTTTATACGATGTTGCATTGGACTTTGGAGAATTTGGGAACCGCGGGATATATTTTTAAACTGGACTCATTTAAAAGAGCGGTTTTCCCTCGATATGTGCATATTACTGTTCCATGTTGCATGATATACGGATATGCTTACATTTCTGCTATATGTCGCATACATCATGCTTTACGATTGTACGCATTGTGATATGCTGTTTTCATGAGATTTCTGGATTTGAGAACCGTGGGTATTTCAAGAAAGTAAGTATTGTTTTAAAAACCCAGTTTCTCTTGATATGATATTTCAGTGCGTCCACCATGCGTTTTCTCGGTTCTGAGACGTGTGATATATGAAACCCGATTCGAGGAGGCGGATGATCCGTTTGCGGGTTCATGGTGGACCCGGTATGGTTCCCCCGGGCGAGAAATGTTTTTCGTGGAGTAGACGATGAGCCTGGCAGGGTGGCTAGTACCTACCAGTGATTGGTTGGACCTGACAGCTATCCGGAGTATACCAACCGGAATCGAGAGATGTTATGGGCCAATCCGGACTGACGGAGCTCGAGAGATATAAGGATTTACGTGCCGTTTGCGGGTTTCATGATGTTTTTGAGTGTCGATGCTGGACACTCAGGTTCCATGATTTTGATGTGTCACGAGGGACACACGTTGATTTATATCCTCATACTTTCATGCATTTGCATTTATGACATTTACATGCATGATGTTGTTGTGTCATTGGTTGACACGTGGACGAGATCCACATGCATACAAGCATTGATTTCATAGTTGGATGATATCCACATACTTTTAGACTTGAGTATATAGTCGACACTGATTCATGTTGATTACATTGATCTTACCTCATATTTATGATATGTTGCTACCTGAGGCACTGACACGAGCACTTGGTATTACACTGATGTATAGATGTTTACCTTTGCCACCTTATCATGCTTCAGACTTTATCATTTTGAGGTTTATATATATATATTATGATCGTATTGACCTTGGATTGAGTCATACATACGATTTTTGCTCTGTGATGTTTTCTACTCACGAGTTGGCAACTCACCCCCGTTGTGCCACAGTTTCTTGCAGGTTTTGCCGTATAGGTTTTCCTTGGCGGCTTTGTTGGCACATTACTTCATTCCGGGTGATTTCTTTGGTAGGTGGGTTCACTCGCATCGTGACCACCATATTACTTATTTATATTCAGTTGTATCTAGTAAACTGTTGGATATATGTATGCCCTAGAGGCCATTATGTGATAGTCGATGTATCTATACATGTATATATATTCAGTTTGCATTCTTGCTCGACATGATAGTATGCTATCTGGTTCTTCTTTATCTGACATGTTGATTTGATCATGCTTTTATTCATTCATACATGCTGATAAAGCCCTGAGGATATTGGCTTGACTACTCTGATTATGATGGAGATCATACTAGTGGGACATCTGTAGTCCATAAGCGTATCCTGGAACGTCCCTAGTCGTAGGTATATCGAGATGGGGCATTGATATACCAGAGTAGACTAGCGTATATGATACTAGACCCATACGATGGGCGATGGATGTTCCCACATTCATCGATGTTTGACATCAAGATCATATACGGGTGCTCAGTGGTGACTGGGTACACTGGACGGACTCACCGAGAACTCCTATATGGAATTATATCTATCGTCGGATAGCAGTTCTCAGGTGACACTGGTACAGGTTAGTCTGTAGACCCGAGATCGTCATGGAGTCTTGTGTGTTCTCCCACTGTACTTTGATTGCCACCCTACCACGGCTCTACTGAGGCGTGCAAACAGGTGGCTGTTGGGTACAGTCCCGAGACACACGAAGACGATGAGCGATAGGAGGGGTTTCGTCTCTCCCGGTATTGGGAGTTGATGATGTGCTGTGCCCGACTGGTTATAACAGCAAGTCCCTGGCCAGGGCTGCTGAGATTTGCTGATAAGTGTTATCAGTAGTTTCTCGATCTGTTATAGACCATTCACCGACATGACTTATTGAGTTATTGGGGTCGACGTGACCATCCCTAGGCTCGATATGCAGCATATCTGACGAAGAGACCGGACTGTACGGTAGTGTTGCCGGATGGCTCGACGGGAGTTGTAGCAGGTTCGCTTGTTGTCTTCTGATCGCTCAATACCCGGGTGGCCGTTACGTTTAGCTGACCGCTTGCGGCTTGAGGGTACCCGATATGATCATCACCCTCTGCCGGCGTATTGACGAGTCTTAGAGTCCCACAAAGGAGTTACCCAGTCCAGGAGAAACGTTGTGGTGCGCATATGCGATATGCGCATGCACCCGATTGAAATGTGCGTATATGATACCGAACATTGATCGGGTGAACTGCTTTTGGTGGGGTCATATGAGATATGACCGGATTAATAAATCAAGTGTTGATTTATCATTTAACCATTAGTTTTCTCACTTAAAACCTTTTCTTAGATGATAGATGTGTGCATGCATGTGTGCTTTTCTTTCTTTCTTTCATGCTAGTTTCATGCACATGTGGATGTGCATACATGCACACATACATACACTCATCCATCATGGTTGTTAGCATATGGAAATGGTGGCAATATAAGACTGACACCATGGATTATATAATGGATTATTATTTAATTTTGGATTTAAAAGAAAATGAAGAAGGAAAGGATAATCATTCTTGCTTCTACATTCTTCCTTTGACCTAACCATGCTCAACTACCACTAACCTAAGGTTATACTTCTCTTTATCATTCCAAACTAAAGTTAAATAATGTCTCCATCACTTTAACCATGGTTCATAGCATGAAGGAATAAAATATATATTGATATATTTCTTTTTCTTCACTTGAGTTATTTTTTACCTCTTGTTGAAAATTGCCACCATCTTCTTCCTCTTGCTCTTTTGCTCTCTAGTTTTTTTTCTAGTGAGCAAATACCACTTAAAGATAGGTTTTTGAAGTGAGAAACCTAACCACAATATCATTCTACACAAGCTTAGCCGTTTTGTTTAGAGTGTTCTCTTCGGTTTGACGAAGTTGCGAGCTTCGACGGAGATCTCCGTGGTGGATCGTCGTGGACACAAGGGGACTTCAAGAGGACCTTCGTTAAACACCCTAGAGACCAAGGAGTCAGGCGAAAGGGAGCTACAAAGGTTGTAGTCTCGAAACCCTAGATTAGTTCGCTTTTTATTTCGTAACCCTAATTTTCTAGGATCGATCCCTTTGCATGTTAGTTTAGCACCATAAAAATTAAAACTTTGGGTCATGTGATGCTTCAAAACTCTTCATAGGGTGCTAAACAAACCTTTCATTGGTATGAGAGCCGACCTAGAACATTAGGCGTCGTTTTTACGAAGTGAAAACCCCGATCGGACAAAAATACGGTATTTTTGGGTGCTCTCTGGAAATTTTCTAAATTTTGATAATTTGCAGAATTAAAAATATGTAAAAAATACAGCAAAAACAAATAAGAGTTACGGTACAAAATTTTTCCAGTGAACAGTGATTCTCGCCGCGGAAACGCGGCCTAAGCTTGCTTAGGCCGCGGTTCCGCGGCCGTATATATATATTGATGAATACTTTTTGTACAGTAATTCATGAATCTGCTTGTATAAATTTTTGGATATTTTTAATCTGTATTTGGTTTTGAAAAATTCTGGAGATGGTTTTGAACTCGTCATTTCGATCGGGATTTTTATTTCGTAGCTTTTCCGGGTAAATTAGAAAGTATTGAAGTGTTTGAACGAGTATCATTTACTCACTATTCACGGGGTTTAAATACTTTGGAGATACGTGCAAGTCTTTTTGCGGTGGTCCCTCAAGAAGAAAACAAACCTTAACTCGATTATGTGACCGTCTCGAACTGCCCTTTGAACCTTAGGGTTTGGGGCAGTACGGCGTGCCACATGTGAGGCGTTGGCTTGACCCTTCTACGGCTGGACCGCTACTACTGTGTCACACTCCGGATTTTTTGAACCCTGCTCAAGTGTTGAGCTTTAGTGAATCTTGGGTGCTTGATCGTTCGTTCGAAAACTTTAATACTGTCTGTTTGTCTGGAATGTGATACAATATGTGGAATCCATATAGTTTAGGCATGAAATACGAAATATGTGATATTTCGCATTTATGATGTCTAAAGAGAATCTGGATTCCAAATATTGTAGTTTTACACTTTCTTTTCTGTGACCGTAAGTGTAGTATGTACGATATCGCCGGTTTCGTTGCTATACATCAACGACAATCGGGGTACGCATACTTACTTACGTTGATGATATGTGATATTATGTGTTGCTGAGATATGATGTGCAGGATTGTCGCGATCGAATAGCCGGGGGGGTTTTGTGAGATGAGAGTTTTATATTTTCATTCATGTAAATTCAAATGTAATATTCTTTTATTTGGGGCACTTCCAGGTTGCGGTTGTGTCACCAGTGTTGTATATTATTTACTTTTCCGCATTAGGATGGACCCAAGGAAGGGAGCACTGGTGACCGGGTTCTGGGGTTCAGTGGGAGGCCATCTCGAGGAGTCGAGACCGGGTCTCCTAAACTCCAGGATTGGTAGGGTCACTTGCCGCTCTCGTAGGGGTCCAGGGTGTGGGCTTGGCTATTCATCGCGACTGTGGAATCCGTATTTTCTATTCTGGCTAAATACTAAATACGGACGTCCTAGGATATCCCACGTTATATCTATGTTTCTGCTGCCTGTGTTCTGTGATATCTGAGACGAATGACATATTATTATATATGATATATAGTAGACGTTGCTTATGTTTTACACCCGCGCTAGTCTCGTCCCGGTATGCCGTTAGTTAAGTAACCTAACGGTGCATAACGGAACATTGCGGCGCATGCGGATGGCATAAGCGTACGTGTTATTTTCGTTTCTTTTCTGTGATTGGCTTAAGGACTTAAATGATGGGATTACATTAATGTGATTAATGTAAAGAAAATAAACCTAAAAAGATGTTGTAGAATCGGATTTAAAAACTACTCGGCTATTTATGAAAAAGCTATATTTCAAAACTGCGGAGCTTAAGCCACTCCATTTGAAAACTGTTTGATTCTACAACGATATCAAGTTCAAAGCGTTAAAGATTTTCTTAAAAATCATTCTCAACCCTCCGTCATTTTAGGAAGTAGAGTACTTAGTATTCGTGCTACGTTTGTTGACTTTAGTTAAGGCGTAGTGTACGGTAGCTAAGTGATGTCTTCCTACACTGCATATGATGCAGATTAATTAGGACATTCATGCGACTTTGTTGACCATAGTTAAGGGTCATATGGGTGGGTCTAATTGATCAAGAAATGACGGGTAGAACTTGACTGGTACTTATGATTTGTTGACTATAGTTAAGGTCATAAGTACTAGGGGTAAAAATTACATCGGGAATTTCAAGTGTTGAAATTTGCAATGAGATTGCATACCTTCCATGTGATGGTTGGATCCCGATCCCACTGTGGGCAATAGTTGATCTTAGGAGAGTTTTACAGTTCACAATTAGCTAACTCATTAGGTGTCTAGAAAGGTGTTAACGGGGCTCCGCCTCTGGGAAAACGAGGTTTACTCTAATTAGGTCCGTGCGAAAGCACGGGGAACCTCCCTCAAAGTACCGACACTGGCCTGGCTGAACGGTTAGCGAAGTTGTAGACTGTAATTAATCCTGGCTAGTTTTTCTTTTTAAGGTTTGAAAGAAAAACTTGATAAAAAGCAGTGGGAAACATCGATTAGACAAGATAATAAACCAATCTAATCTGTGCAAGAGCTTTCGCTGAGTGTATTCTTTTCTCTCTCTTAATGGCAGATACCAATGACTGGACTTAAGCTTCTACTAGATAAAAACAAACTGAATGGGACCAACTATAAAAACTGGCTAAGGAATCTGAAGATCGCCTTGACTTATGATAAAGTATCATATGTCCTCACGGCTTCAGCCCCGCCCGTCCCAGGTCCAAAATCCTCAGTTGTGGACATTGAAGTCCGCAAGACATGGGACGCTGACTGTGCCACGGCCACATGCCTCGCGCTTGCATCGATGGATAACACACATCAAAAGCAGCACGAGGACATGGATATTCACGGTATATTGCTCCATACAAAGGAGTTGTATGGGGAGCAATCCCGCGTATTACGATACGAAGCATCAAAGAAATTGTTTCAGATGCGAATGGCCCCTGGCACACCAGTAGGAGACCATGTTCTGAAGATGATAGCTCTTATAGAAGAGCTTGAGGACCTTGGATGGACGATGGACAATGAACAATATAGATATTATTCTGCAGTCCCTCCCCTCCACCTTTGCTCAGTTCATAGTGAACTTCAACATGCATGGCATGGAGAAGGACCTCCCTGAACTCCTTAATATGTTAAGGAGTGCAGAGAGCACTATGAAGTCAGCAAAGACTCCCGTTATGACCATTGGACAGTCTTCTTCTTCTCGCCGAAAAGCTAAGGCCAAGGGAAAGAAAAAGAAGAAACCCACTAATCCTAAGGGTGGAGTCAAAAAGATGAAGGGAAAGGGAAAGTCCACGGCTGGAGACCCAGGGAAAGGCGAGTGTTTTCATTGCCACAAGACAGGACATTGGAAGCGCAATTGCACGGAGTACCTAAGTCTCAAGAAGAGGCATGGTGATGCTTCTGCTTCAGGTGCGTTTGTGACTGAAAACTGTTTTTCTATAAACTCTGCTTCCTGGGTATTGGATACCGGTTCAGGTTCTCACATTTGCAATTCTATGCAGGGGCTGAGAAATAGCAAGGTTTTGAAGACAGGTGACCATACTCTCCGCGTTGGAAATGGTTCCAATGTACATACAGTCGCAGTGGGAGAGTATCACTTGGGGTTGCCATCTGGATGTATTTTGATTTTGAATCCATGTTATTTTGTACCTAGTATACTATGTAATATAATATCCGTTTCTTTGTTGGACAATGAAGGGTATAATTTTGTGTTGCAGAACAATGTTATGAACATTCACCTAAATCAAATGTTAGTTGGGTATGGTACACTTAATAACGGAATATATGTCCTAAATCAACACACAGTTTTCAGTATACAACGCACTAATAAAAGAAAACTTTCAGAATTAAATGAAGCTTTTCTTTGGCATTGTAGACTTGGTCATATTAACGAAACAAGACTAAACAGGTTACACAAAGATGGATATTTAAACTCTTTTGAATATAAATCTTATGCGACTTGCCAGTCTTGTATCAAGGGTAAAATGACCAAAACTCCGTTTACCGGACACGGAGAAAGAGCTACTCAGCTCCTTGGCCTCATACATAGTGATGTATGTGGGCCGATGTCTACACAGGCTAGAGGCGGTTTTTCATACTTCATTACATTCACCGACGATTTCTCAAGATTCGGTCATGTATTTTTATTAAAACACAAGTCCGACGCTTTCGAGAAATTCGTTGAATATAAACAAGAAGTAGAAAAACAAACCGGCTTGAGTATTAAGATGCTTCGATCAGATCGAGGTGGAGAGTATCTCAGTACAGAATTTGCAAACTTCCTAAAAGAGAATGGGATTCTCTCTCAGCTCACTCCTCCTTACACACCACAGCACAACGGTGTGTCAGAACGACGGAATAGGACCCTATTAGATATGGTCCGGTCCATGATGAGTGACGCTGAGTTACCAGTCTCGTTTTGGGGACATGCATTGGAGACTGCAGCATTTCTGCTAAACAGGGTTCCAACCAAAGCCGTGTCTACCACGCCATATGAGATATGGAATGGGAAGAGACCATCTCTTAAAAGAATTAAGATTTGGGGTTGCCCGGCCTATCTTAAAAAGCAGAATCCGGACAAACTCGAGACACGGTCAGTCATGTGTAACTTTGTGGGATAGCCAAAGAATTCTTATGGATATCTGTTCTACCACAAAGAGGAACAAAAAGTGTTTGTTTCTCAGTATGCCACATTCTTGGAAAAAGAGTTTTTCACAGATAAAGATGATGACAAGGTAGTAGATCTAGAAGAGGTTCTGGAGACACAAACTACAAATGACGATTTGGTTGAACCGGCTGTTGCAACAGAAACTGAAGAACCTCGGCCACTCCGTAGATCTGGTAGGACTTCTCGCCCACAGGAGAGGTACTACGGTTTCCTCATCGATGGTAACGGAGAAGATTGCATCATGGATGATGATGATCCTACCAGTTTTCAGCAAGCTATCACGAGTGGTGACTCTGTGAAGTGGCTGGATGCCATGAGATCCGAAATGGAGTCTATGTACACCAACAAAGTATGGACCTTGGACGTTGTACCCTCTGGGGTAAAACCTGTAGGGTGCAAATGGATCTTTAAAAGAAAGATTGGTGTGGATGGGCAGGTAGAGACCTATAAGGCAAGACTTGTGGCGAAAGGTTTTCGTCAAAGACCAGGTTTGGACTATGACGAAACTTTTTCGCCCGTAGCCATGCTTAAATCCATTCGGATCCTACTTGCTATTGCTGCTCACTACGACTATGAAATCTGGCAGATGGACGTTAAAACAGCATTTCTAAATGGAGATTTAGAAGAATGCGTTTATATGGATCAGCCAGAGGGCTTCATTGACAGTGGGAGCAGCGAGAAAGCATGTAGATTGCTTAAATCCATATATGGGTTAAAGCAGGCATCTCGGAGTTGGAACATCTGTTTCGATGATGTTATCAAAGAGTTTAATTTCATCAAAAATCCAGATGAACCTTGTGTTTATAAGAAGGCTGTAGGAAGAGCTGTCACATTCCTCGTATTGTACGTGGATGACATCCTTCTTGTTGGAGATAGTGCCCTCAGAGTCAATTATTGGATCACAGGCACGTGATTGCGATGATTGAGGGAGGACCTATCCCGGTAAAACAGTTTTACTCGAGATGATAGTATGCTATCTGGTTTATCTTTATCATCGTGTACTGCTTTAGGTGACCTGACATGTCGCTATTACACGTTGATAGAGCCCCTAGGATTCTTGCTTGACGACCAGCAGTATGATGGCGATCATATACGTGGGAGCTGGGGTCTATAAGCACATCCTTAAAAGGTCCCTAGTCGTAGGAGTTTCGAGACAGGGCATCGATACTCCATTAGTAGACTAGTGTATACAGTCGAGACCCCGACGAGGGGCGGTGGCCGGTCTCACAAGCCACTGGTGTCAGTTGGTTCACCTAAGATGTATACAGGTGCTCATTGGGTTATGAGTACACTGGACAGGACTCGCCGGGAACCTGCTAGTTGGGCTTATACCTGACGTCAGATAGCAGTTCCCTGGTGACATGTGTACAGGTTAGTTCATCGACCTGAGGATCGTCATTTGTCTCGTGTGAGTTCCCACTGTGCTTTGATTACTACCCTACCACGGCTCAAAGGAGTCGTGCAAACAGGTTTTAGTTGGGTACAGTCCCGAGCCACATGGAGGCAGTGAGCGGATCTTCAGGGGTTCGTCTCTCCCGGTATTGGGGGTGAGGTCGCGCTGTGTCTAGGAGAGCCATTACGCAAAGCCCTCGGCCGAGGCAGGAGATTTACTGGTAGGTATTCCAGTAGTATCTCAGGGCGTTCTGGGCTACACTCCGACACGACTTGTACCGCTTTTGGGGGTCTGACTTTTACCAACCCCCTAGGCCCGCCATGCGATACTCATAGACGAACGGACCGGACTGTACGGATATTGTCACTGACAGGCTCAGTTGGGTGTCGGGGTGAGCTTCCTCATCGACGTCCCTTTTGGTCAATAGCTGGTGGCTCGTCACGTATTGGCTTATACCTCTGACGTGCCAGTGGTTAAATCCACAGCCATAGTATTGACGAGTCTTTAGAGTCCACCACACTTAAGTTACTCAGCTTTCGGGCGAAACGCTGTAGAGGCCGTATGGAGATATGGCAGGGTCCGATCAGATACGTGCGGTATTGCAAGGATCAGGATCGGACAGTTTTGTACTAGTGGCCGTATAGTTATATGGCAGGGTTTGATCTGATACGTGCGGTATTGCACGGATCAGGATCGAACGGATTTTACTAGCCGGCTTTGGCTTAAGCCGGTCCTAGTCTAGTACAGTGTAGATTTTGTCTCATTGCATTTGTATCCGGTCGGAATACAGATGCGGGTGTGTATGCACAGTGTCGGGGTTTTCCTGTAATTCATTACGGGACCAGTTTTCTGGAGTTTCCAGTTTGCATTCCGTTCCGGCCGGTTTTCCTTTGTTCTTTCCCGGCCGGACTTTTCCGATGGAGGGGGTAATTTGCAGTTTTGCAAATTACACTTTGTGGAGTGGATTTATGCAATTGTGTTGATTATGATAGCTTCATATCTTTTTACACCATCACTTGCTTTATTGGTGCATTTATGAGATAGGAATGGGTTAAAGTAATAAGCATGGTTGTATGTTTATTGGTCTCTTGATGTGGTCACCTCCTCTCTTCTTCCTACCATCACCTCCCTTCATACTACATATTGTTTCTCCCTCCACCATTCCTTATTGACATGGCCGGCCACTTGAGTGAGGAGATGAGAGAAAATTTCTTTTTGGAATGACACATTTTTCTTCATCTCAAATCTTCATGCAAGGAAAAATGAAAGCACCATATATTTTCCTTGTTCTCATTCCTCCATCCAAAGGCAACAAACCCCAAAGTGAGACTATGATTCTACATTACGCTTCCTACAGCACTTCTTGAGCATGTCGAGTTGCCGGCTTCATGCTCGAGTTGCCTCGGTATTGAGGCGGGAGCCCGTAAAAGACGAAGGCGATGTGGTGCCCTTTCCGGCGAGGAGGCGACGATACGGAGACTACACTTTCCGCGGGAGATCGGGGCGATGATGAGAAGACCGGAGGACTCGGATCTCTTGGTATACTTCTTTTCCATCTCTTGTTAGCTAGCGTAGGTTAATGGTTAACGATCCGGGTTTTTGTCCGCGGTAGCGCCGGTTTCCGAGCAAGGAAAATTTTTTATTCCGCAATTTGGCCTCGAATAAGACGGCCGGGGCGCTGCCGTGGCGCAACATGGTATCAGAGCCACGCCGTTAACCTTACCTAGCTTGTTCTAATGCGTTTTACTTATCCGATCGACCAAAATCTCAAAAACCGTATTTTAGTTCACATCAGTTTCTGTTGAAATTTTTTGGTGTCTAAAAATTTTTCAGGTGGTCTCAGAAAGATGTGTAAGTAGTTCTAAGAACTCTGGAAAAAAACGACAAAGTGAACCCATAATCCAAGCGCGGAAGCGCGGCAATACCCACCATTCTGCCGCTCTTCCGCCGCACTATGGTGGGCCCACTTGGTAATTTTTCTCCAGTTGTCTTATGGGCTAAAAATAGGGCTTTTGGGATATTAAAATTGGGCCAGTTTTTCTGTGAGTGCTACAGTTTTCTTTTGGGGCCCGCTTGTTAATTATTTGATCGATCGGATATTTTAAACACATTATTTCACAGTATTTACATTATATCTGCGACCGTGAATGTCACTCGATCGGTAAATCCGGTCTAACTGCTATAGCCCGGTTAGATGGATTTGCGAACGTGACTTTCACGTTGATGTTCTATGTTTATGCTGTGTTGTTGCGGATCGGTCGGTGGGGATAGCCTGGATGCAATGCTAGTACAGTTTTGTTGTATTATGTACATTTGTTATTGCGGGGCGAGCGTCCGATATGTGGACTGCCGTCACTGCCTGTTTGTATTATTCTTTTGGGGCACGGCCTGGTTGCGGTCGATGTACCCGGTGTATGTATATTTTACTTTCTGTACTAGGGTTACCCCGCGGAGGGGTGCACGGATAGCCGGGTTCTGGAGGGCAACGGGCCCGCATCTCATGGCATTGAGACGGAGGGGGCTTCAGTCCAGGATTGGCGGGCTATTCGCCGCACTCGTAGGGGGTACAGGTTGACCCAGGAGGGGTGCCCAAGTTACCGGATTCCGTGAAGTGCTGGGTGGTCCATTCACGGTGCTGGAGGGGGCTGCCTCGCTTCAGGTTTTGGCGGGTGACTTGCCGCGCCCGTAGGGGTCTAGGATTTCATTGCACAGGCTATCCACACGACCAGGGGAACGTCGGGTTTCAGCAGCGGCTCTGTGAAACCCGGGGCTTCCAGATATCTGTATTGTTCTGTGATGCTGTACATTTCTGTGATGTTGCATTTTATTCACGCCTTGAGCGAAATACTATATATTGGTATATATATTAGTAGATGTTGTATATGTTTTACACCCGCGCTAGTCCAGTCCCCGCTCTGCCGTTAGTTAGCTAACCTAACGGGTGATGACGGGACCCAGTGGCGAATGCGAATGGCATATACGTACGTCAGTATATTTTCGTTCTTTGTGGTGTGATCAATTGATGGGACTGCATTGATTCGGATCAATGCAAGATATACAAACCTAATCTGATGTTGTTGGAACACTTTTTCAAAAAGCTGTTATTGCAAGGACGTTCACTTTTGTTTTGCATCGTGGTATTCATTTGGAATATCCTGCTCCTCAGTCGACGAGGCAAGGGCCGAGATCCCTTCACCGGGAGTGACCCCTTGGACAGAAGTTTGCGTCAGGGCATTAACTTCACTATAGCCGACTACTTTTGCTTTGCATCGTGGTATTCAGTTGGAATATCCTGCACCTCATTCTACGGGGAAAGAACCGAGATCCCTTCACCGGGAGTGACCTCTTTAGCAAAGGCTTTCGTCACTATATTTTATAAAAAAGGCTATGCAGTTCCTTCAACAATATCAAGTTCATTACGTTAAAGGTTTTTCGCCAAAAACCAGCCGTAGCCCTCCGTCATCTCTTACAAGTATTACTTAGTATTCGTGCTGCGTTTGTTGACTGTGTCAAGGCGTAGTGTGCGGTAGCTAAGTAGTGTTTGTTTGCAGCATATTAATGGGATTGGTTAGGACAGTCGTGCGGCCTTGTTGACTGTGTCAAGGGCTCGTACGGGTGGGTTTAATGCAATCCAGGATAATGACGGGCTGAACTTGACTAGGACTCTTTGATTTGTTGACTGTGTCAAGGTCACTTGAGTCCTAGGGGTAAAAACACACATCGGGAGTTTCAAAAGAACTGAAACTTGCCAGGCATGCGCATACCTTCTGGAGTGTGGTGACGTGAGTGGATTCCGTCACGTTATCATGCGATGATAGTTGGATCCCGATTCCCACTGATGAGTTGGTTTACTCCTCGGGTGATCCCGACTAATTCTTCTTTCAGGTTTGGAGGAGAATTTGAGGTACAGTGGGAGGTTTCCAGATTAGATAAAGTGATAACCATTCTGATCTAGGCTAGAGTGCACGCTGAGTGTTTCTTTTCTCTCTCTCTGGCAGCGACCATTGACCTGACCCTGGACTATGACTCAGTGACCAAGTTGACCGAACCTTCTTAACACTGGCTTTTGGATTGTCAGAGTTGCAGACCTCATTGCCACTCCTACTTTTACCCTTTTCTCCAGGACACCCCGTATTACTACGAACGTCCACTTCCATTGGACAAAACCATCGTATGGTTAGATACGAACTCGAAGGACTTCGAGGATGGTTTCTGGTTCTGGAGAAAACGGATAGGATTATTCAGTTGTCTTTTCTTTTCACCTTCTCTCAGGTTGCGAGTACTCCTTGGTTTAGGAGTAGTACACCTATTACGCAAATTGGATAGTCTTCTTCCAAACCTTAGGCTGGTGCCGACCGGTAGGGAATGAAGGAAACCAATTAGCATAACGATGGTGTGCAGAAGGTATTAAGTTTAGACAAAGCAAGGGATTAGTAAGAGGGCAAAGTAAATTGCGACTGATATTCACGACCAAACCAAGTATTTCTTCGCCAATCCTAAATCACCTTTGTAATTCTCCAGGACACTCCGTATCACTACGAAGATCCACAGTTTATTGGATATTCCATCGTATGGTTATATACGAACTCGAAAGGAACTTGTTCCAGTTCGGGGATGGATTCTGGTTCAGGAGAAATAGGAATAAAGTACATTCAGGTGTCTTTTATCTTCACCTTCTCTCGCATTGCGAGTGCTCCTAGGATTAGGACAGTACACCCTTTATGCTTATTGGGTAGTCTTCTTCCAAACCATAGGCTGGTGCCGAACGGTAGGGAAGGAAGAAACCAATTGGCCTAAAGGGGTGTGCAGAAGGTAATGACTAAAGACATATAAAGGGATTTGGAGAGGTGACAAAGAATTATGCGGTTATAGTTGTGAATCTGGATAATGGTAGAGGCATTACTAGGAATACCATGTTACCCCAACGAAACATTTCAATGTTTCAGTTTCACTGTATACTGTTAATGGAAAACTGATTTCCCAGTTAGACACTTGCTCCAGGGTATGTATTTACCAGGTTGGATTCTCACATCTGTATGGTTTTACAGATGCTGAGTGGGAGTAAGTTATTGGGAATTGGGTGATCATCCTCATTATATCGGGATTCGTTGTAATCGGTGATATTTGAAGAAGTCACCTGGGTTGTTTGCCGGTCGGCAAATATTTGGTTTTGAATATCCGCGGTTATGCACCAATTTCAAATTGATATATCTGTACGTCTATTTTCATAGAGTGAGATATACCTTTTGATATTATGTCGATGACATTTACCTATATCAGTGGATGGTTAGGTAAGGAGCATTAAACAGCGGTGTAATTCTTCTTAACCATAAGTACAGTTTTCAACCTACGACGCACAGTGAAAGAGTTGTTAGACTCAGCGGACTTATACAGAGTATTGTATGTTGTCCAGTGTCCATTCGGACAGAGGGGTTGGTCCTCATACTATATTCTGTTTACTTTTAACTTCTCTAGTTCTTAGACATGTGTTTCGTAGAAACACAGGGTCTAAGTTTTGAGGAGTTATAGGTATTTGAATAGAGTAGAGAACCAGGTGTAGCAAGTATCGGGATTCTTCAAAGAGATCGAAGATGTAGATATTTGTGTATGGTATTCAGTTGATAGTAATGATGAAGACAGATTGCTTCTCTTTCAGGTTACTCATAATTGGAAGCATTCCTAAGTTGAGTAACGCTGATCGACCTCCTTCCATTTAGTTGACATGCACTGGAGACAGCTGCATGATTTGAATCTGGTTCAATTAAATCAGTGCCTCTGGTTCTATATTGGATATAGAACAGTTCATATCTTAACGATGTTAAGGTACGGGGAGTTGTCCGGCTTATGCTTAAAACCAGACTCCGGATAACTCAAGGCACGTTTCTGTAATGGCTGTTTGCGGGTTGACCCAGGCTATGACGAGGGTTGACTTTCTACCATCTGGAAGATCAATAGAAATATTGTTCTAGACTCGCCACAGTTTTATTAAAAATGGATTTTTTTTTTAAAAAACAGAAGTGGGAGTATGGTAGAACTGGAAGTGATTCCAGAACCGCAAACGATTACTGAAGATTTAATAAGGAACCTAAAGATTCAATCTGATTTGACATTCCATTGGCCACTCCGCAGATAAGGTGGGTAACTTCAGGCACCCGAGAGGTACTCCGGTAGCCTCAAGGACGGTGACAGGGAAGTTCTTGTTTACCCACACTTGCCATTGTTGTTGTTCCAGGCTGCGAGACCGGGCAGGAGGATGAGTATAGCGTCGTTCTAAACTAGCTTTAGAAGTGCACGTCTATATGACTCTGGCAGAGGGTTGTCGTAGTCAATGGGAGCAGCGGAAGCATTGGTGGACATCAGGCTTATGTCTATTTATAGACTAAAGCAGATGTAGCGGAGATAGATCATCTATTTCTGATGTGACAGTCATAGGTTTGACGTCATCAGAATAGGGGGTGGATCTGTTGAGAAGGTAGTAGGAAGTGATATTCCTATATTACGATCGGTTATACTTTGGTCGTCACACAGTGTTTTCTCCACAAGGGACTTGGACATTATATCAGACATACTGGTTACTAGATCTATGGTTTTTAGATCTAGATTTGGGTGGTTTCCCAATCAGGGTACTTTGACAGCATTCTAAGAGTATTTAGAATGGACGACTCCTGGCACGGTAGTGTACCTGCAGGTAATGGAGTCACCCTCTCTAAAGGTGTCTTACAGACTAAAGGGGAGAGGGATACGCATGATTGACAGATCACTTGCTTAGGCAATTGAGTCAATCATGAGATGTCAAGTACCACACCAGATGTTGTTCTTGCACTAGATGCAATAAGTTGATATTAATCCAATCCTGGAAAAACAGTAGGAAGCAGTTTTAGAACATAAGTGAATGTTCTAGGGATATGATAACGGCTGCCTCTTATAGGAGACGGTTATCACTCCAGGCTTCCAAGGTGACATGGACGACAAGGAGGTTGTCAGAGTTATAGTTCTCCCTCTGACGAGGGGCAGTATTTTGGACAGGTGGTCCAAGGCAATACTGAGGGCGGCATGGCGCAGGATACTGATTAAGTTCAGTTGACGATACAGTCTAAGAAGTTTGGATTTGGAGTTCATATATGAGCTAGGTCCCATCAGACATCCGGACATTCTAAGACAGGTTTTGCTCATTTCGGGAGATGGCTTTCTCCGCGAACTTGAGATATAGAGAGACATAGAAAGAAACATCACAGCGGATCCACTCACTGAGGCTATTCCACGAACGCAATAGTTTCGCAAACGAGCTTTGTGAGACTGACCAGTAGAGGAGTTGGATGTTCGGTATCACACGGGCTGTGAGTATGCGGCATCGCAATAATTAGTCTTGAGTGCAAGTGGGAGATTGTTGGAGATAGTGCCCTCAGAGTCAATTATTGGATCACAGGCACGTGATTGCGATGATTGAGGGAGGACCTATCCCGGTAAAACAGTTTTACTCGAGATGATAGTATGCTATCTGGTTTATCTTTATCATCGTGTACTGCTTTAGGTGACCTGACATGTCGCTATTACACGTTGATAGAGCCCCTAGGATTCTTGCTTGACGACCAGCAGTATGATGGCGATCATATACGTGGGAGCTGGGGTCTATAAGCACATCCTTAAAAGGTCCCTAGTCGTAGGAGTTTCGAGACAGGGCATCGATACTCCATTAGTAGACTAGTGTATACAGTCGAGACCCCGACGAGGGGCGGTGGCCGGTCTCACAAGCCACTGGTGTCAGTTGGTTCACCTAAGATGTATACAGGTGCTCATTGGGTTATGAGTACACTGGACAGGACTCGCCGGGAACCTGCTAGTTGGGCTTATACCTGACGTCAGATAGCAGTTCCCTGGTGACATGTGTACAGGTTAGTTCATCGACCTGAGGATCGTCATTTGTCTCGTGTGAGTTCCCACTGTGCTTTGATTACTACCCTACCACGGCTCAAAGGAGTCGTGCAAACAGGTTTTAGTTGGGTACAGTCCCGAGCCACATGGAGGCAGTGAGCGGATCTTCAGGGGTTCGTCTCTCCCGGTATTGGGGGTGAGGTCGCGCTGTGTCTAGGAGAGCCATTACGCAAAGCCCTCGGCCGAGGCAGGAGATTTACTGGTAGGTATTCCAGTAGTATCTCAGGGCGTTCTGGGCTACACTCCGACACGACTTGTACCGCTTTTGGGGGTCTGACTTTTACCAACCCCCTAGGCCCGCCATGCGATACTCATAGACGAACGGACCGGACTGTACGGATATTGTCACTGACAGGCTCAGTTGGGTGTCGGGGTGAGCTTCCTCATCGACGTCCCTTTTGGTCAATAGCTGGTGGCTCGTCACGTATTGGCTTATACCTCTGACGTGCCAGTGGTTAAATCCACAGCCATAGTATTGACGAGTCTTTAGAGTCCAC
Source organism: Agapanthus africanus (assembly GCA_030015575.1). Classification (NCBI taxonomy): domain Eukaryota; kingdom Viridiplantae; phylum Streptophyta; class Magnoliopsida; order Asparagales; family Amaryllidaceae; genus Agapanthus; species Agapanthus africanus. The sequence continues at coordinate 564,788,793 of CM057341.1, forward strand.
CACACTTAAGTTACTCAGCTTTCGGGCGAAACGCTGTAGAGGCCGTATGGAGATATGGCAGGGTCCGATCAGATACGTGCGGTATTGCAAGGATCAGGATCGGACAGTTTTGTACTAGTGGCCGTATAGTTATATGGCAGGGTTTGATCTGATACGTGCGGTATTGCACGGATCAGGATCGAACGGATTTTACTAGCCGGCTTTGGCTTAAGCCGGTCCTAGTCTAGTACAGTGTAGATTTTGTCTCATTGCATTTGTATCCGGTCGGAATACAGATGCGGGTGTGTATGCACAGTGTCGGGGTTTTCCTGTAATTCATTACGGGACCAGTTTTCTGGAGTTGCCAGTTTGCATTCCGTTCCGGCCGGTTTTCCTTTGTTCTTTCCCGGCCGGACTTTTCCGATGGAGGGGGTAATTTGCAGTTTTGCAAATTACACTTTGTGGAGGGGATTTATGCAATTGTGTTGATTATGATAGCTTCATATCTTTTTACACCATCACTTGCTTTATTGGTGCATTTATGAGATAGGAATGGGTTAAAGTAATAAGCATGGTTGTATGTTTATTGGTCTCTTGATGTGGTCACCTCCTCTCTTCTTCCTACCATCACCTCCCTTCATACTACATATTGTTTCTCCCTCCACCATTCCTTATTGACATGGCCGGCCACTTGAGTGAGGAGATGAGAGAAAATTTCTTTTTGGAATGACACATTTTTCTTCATCTCAAATCTTCATGCAAGGAAAAATGAAAGCACCATATATTTTCCTTGTTCTCATTCCTCCATCCAAAGGCAACAAACCCCAAAGTGAGACTATGATTCTACATTACGCTTCCTACAGCACTTCTTGAGCATGTCGAGTTGCCGGCTTCATGCTCGAGTTGCCTCGGTATTGAGGCGGGAGCCCGTAAAAGACGAAGGCGATGTGGTGCCCTTTCCGGCGAGGAGGCGACGATACGGAGACTACACTTTCCGCGGGAGATCGGGGCGATGATGAGAAGACCGGAGGACTCGGATCTCTTGGTATACTTCTTTTCCATCTCTTGTTAGCTAGCGTAGGTTAATGGTTAACGATCCGGGTTTTTGTCCGCGGTAGCGCCGGTTTCCGAGCAAGGAAAATTTTTTATTCCGCAATTTGGCCTCGAATAAGATGGCCGGGGCGCTGCCGTGGCGCAACACTTCTGATAGGAAATGATATTCCTATGCTACAGTCGGTCAAATCATTCTTATCACTAAGGTTCTCCATGAAGGACCTGGGTGATGCCACATACATCCTGGGCATAAGGATCTATAGGGATAGATCCAAAAAGTTATTGGGATTGTCCCAAACCAGGTACATCAACACCATCCTAAAGAGGTTTAGTATGGAAGACTCCAAGCGGGGTGCCTTACCCGCTTGCCATGGAGTCACTCTCTCCAAGGATTCTTGTCCAAAGACCGATGAAGAGAGAGCTCGCATGAGCATTATACCTTATGCTTCGGCAGTAGGATCTATAATATATGCGATGTTATGTACACGCCCAGATGTAGCTTATGCACTTAGTGTTGTAAGCAGGTATCAATCCAACCCAGGGGAGAACCACTGGACAGCTGTGAAGAACATTCTTAAGTACTTACGAAGGACTAAAGAATTGTTCTTGGTGTATGGTAATACAGATCTCCAAATGGAGGCCTTTACCGATTCGAGCTTCCAGAGCAATAAGGATGACAGAAAATCTATCTCAGGGTTTGTATTTACCCTCAATGGAGGGGCGGTAAGTTGGAAGAGTTCCAAACAAGATACCGTTGCAGACTCTACGATGGAAGCTGAGTACATTGCTGCAAATGATGCCGCCAAGGAAGCCGTCTGGATAAAGAAGTTCGTCTCGGAACTAGGAGTAGTTCCAACCATTATTGATCCAATACCTTTGTATTGTGACAATAATGGGGCGATGGCGTTAGCCAAGGAGCCCAGATCCCATCAGCGGTCCAGACATATCCTGAGGCGCTATCATTTGATCCGGGAGATTGTAGATCGCCGCGAGATCGAGATTATGAAAGTTGACACAAAGAACAACGCCGTGGATCCACTCACCAAGGCCCTCCCTCAGCCACAGCATGAGCGACTTTTTGAGATGTTCGGTATGAGATACGCCAATAACTGGCCTTAGTGAAAGTGGGAGATTGTTGGATATATGTATGCCCTAGAGGCCATTATGTGATAGTGGATGTATCTATACATGTATATATATTCAGTTTGCATTCTTGCTCGACATGATAGTATGCTATCTGGTTCTTCTTTATCTGACATGTTGATTTGATCATGCTTTTATTCATTCATACATGCTGATAAAGCCCTGAGGATATTGGCTTGACTACTCTGATTATGATGGAGATCATACTAGTGGGACATATGTAGTCCATAAGCGTATCCTGGAACGTCCCTAGTCGTAGGTATATCGAGATGGGGCATTGATATACCAGAGTAGACTAGCGTATATGATACTAGACCCATACGATGGGCGATGGATGTTCCCACATTCATCGATGTTTGACATCAAGATCATATACGGGTGCTCAGTGGTGACTGGATACACTGGACGGATTCACCGAGAACTCCTATATGGAATTATATCTATCGTCGGATAGCAGTTCTCAGATGACACTGGTACAGGTTAGTCTGTAGACCCGAGATCGTCATGGAGTCTTGTGTGTTCTCCCACTGTACTTTGATTGCCACCCTACCACGGCTCTACTGAGTCGTGCAAACAGGTGGCTGTTGGGTACAGTCCCGAGACACACGAAGACGATGAGCGATAGGAGGGGTTTCGTCTCTCCCGGTATTGGGAGTTGATGCTGTGCTGTGCCCGACTAGTTATAACAGCAAGTCCCTGGCCAGGGCTGCTGAGATTTGCTGATAAGTGTTATCGGTAGTTTCTCGATCTGTTATAGACCATTCACCGACACGACTTATTGAGTTATTGGGGTCGACGTGACCATACCTAGGCTCGATATGCAGCATATCTGACGAAGAGACCGGACTGTACGGTAGTGTTGCCGGATGGCTCGACGGGAGTTGTAGCAGGTTCGCTTGTTGTCTTCTGATCGCTCAATACCCGGGTGGCCGTTACGTTTAGCTGACTGCTTGCGGCTTGAGGGTACCTGATATGATCATCACCCTCTGCCGGCGTATTGACGAGTCTTAGAGTCCCACAAAGGAGTTACCCAGTCCAGACGAAACGTTGTGGTGCGCATATGCGATATGCGCATGCACCCGATTGAAATGTGCGTATATGATACCGAACATTGATCGGGTGAACTGCTTTTGGTGGGGTCATATGAGATATGACCGGATTGATAAATCAAGTGTTGATTTATCATTTAATCATTAGTTTTCTCACTTAAAACCTTTTCTTAGATGATAGATGTGTGCATGCATGTGTGTTTTTCTTTCTTTCTTTCATGCTAGTTTCATGCACATGTGGATGTGCATACATGCACACATACATACACTCATCCATCATGGTTGTTAGCATATGGAAATGGTGGCAATATAAGACTCACACCATGGATTATATAATGGATTATTATTTAATTTTGGATTTAAAAGAAAATGAAAAAGGAAAGGATAATCATTCTTGCTTCTACATTCCTCCTTTGACCTAACCATGCTCAACTACCACTAACCTAAGGTTATCCTTCTCTTTATCATTCCAAACTAAAGTTAAATAATGTCTCCATCACTTTAACCATGGTTCATAGCATGAAGGAATAAAATATATATTGATATATTTCTTTTTCTTCACTTGAGTTATTTTTTACCTCTTGTTGAAAATTGCCACCATCTTCTTCCTCTTGCTCTTTTGCTCTCTAGTTTTTTTTCTAGTGAGCAAATACCACTTAAAGATAGGTTTTTGAAGTGAGAAACCTAACCACAACATCATTCTACACAAGCTTAGCCGTTTTGTTTAGAATGTTCTCTTCGGTTTGACGAAGTTGCGAGCTTGGACGGAGATCTCCGTGGTGGATCGTCGTGGACACAAGGGGACTTCAAGAGGACCTTCGTTCAACACCCTAGAGACCAAGGAGTCCGGCGAAAGGGAGCTACAAAGGTTGTAGTCTCGAAACCCTAGATTAGTTCGCTTTTTATTTCGTAACCCTAATTTTCTAGGATTGATCCCTTTGCATGTTAGTTTAGCACCATAAAAATTAAAACTTTAGGTCATGTGATGCTTCAAAACTCTTCATAGGGTGCTAAACAAACCTTTCATAAACTCCATTAACCAGACTTGTACTTTTATTTCAGACTTAGAAAACCAGTTGTATATTCTTACGACCTTAGAGTCGCGCGTTATATCAGTATGGTTTTCTTGATGATTTTGAGTTTCCTTTTGAGTTTTGATCCTCGCCCTTCGGCATTGTATATTATATTGCTTGCGTGGTTGTGACCGTCAATTGACGAAGAACTAGCTCCTGCTTGGGGATGCCTTTTATCATTGTGCATATATTATTCATGTTGTACCCCTTTGGGGCCAGTATTTACAAAGGAAACTCTGCCGAAATTTTCAGAAAAGATTTGGGATTTTTAAAATGCATATTTCGGCTTATGGTTTTAAAACCACTTGTTTTAAAACTAGTTTTCTTCAATTCTTCCTTAAAATGGTTTAGATTTCTGAGATTTTTTAGCTTACTTGAATTAGATGGCGTTCTATAGACTTCATATGATTCAAGTGCCAGCCACGTGCCATTTCGGGTCATGACGAAACCCTAAAAGGAAAGACTAACCAAGATTAATTACACTCTAAAAGTTCGCCAATCTTTCAGCCAGGCCAGTGCCGGTACTTTGAGGGAGGTTCCCGTGCTTTCGCACAGACCTAATTAAAATAAACCTCGTTTTCCCTGGGGCGTAACCCCGTTGACACCTTTCTAGACACCTACTTGATCGTCTAATTGTAAAGTGCAAAACTCTACCAGGAGTAACTCTTACTCGCAGTGGGTATCAGGATCCAACTATCTCATAGAAGGTATGCAATCTCATTGCAAATTTTAACACTTGAAATTCCTGATAATATTTTGCCCCTAACCTCCTATGACCTTGACAAAGGCCAACAAACCATAGGATGCTAGTCAAGTTCAACCTGTCATTTCCTGATTGAATTAAACCCACCCGCACGACCCTTGACAAAGGCCAACAAGATCACATGACTACCCTAATCCAATCGCATCATATGCTTAAGCAGATAAGCAACAATCAGCTACCACACACTACGCCTTGACAAAGGCCAACAAACGCAGCATGAATACTAAATACTGAAATGACGGAGGGCTATGACAGGTTTTTAAGAAAACCTTTTGCGTAATGAACTTGATATCGTTGTAGAATCAAATGATTTAAAATGGAGTATTTTTGAGGTTTTTGCTAGTTTCGCTAAAGAGGTCACTCCTGGTGAAGGGATCTCGGCTCTTTCCTCGTAAAATGAGGTGCAGGATATTCACAATACCACTATGCAAAGCAAGAACTAGAAAAGCAATCAAAAGACGAAACCGAGGGTTGTAGTATCTGCCAGTTATTGCTAAAGAGGTCACTCCCGGTAAAGGGATCTCGCCTCTTTCCTTATCGAATAAGGTGCAGGATGTTCTATAAGGAACATCGCTATGCAAAGCAAGAACTAGAGCTACCTGTGTTTGAAAATTCGATTCCATAACATCTTTAGGTTTATTTTCTTTCATTAATCGCATTAATGAAGTCCCATCATTTAAGTTACCTAAGCATCACAGATAAATACAAGGTACGCTTATGTCATCCGCATTCACCTCGATGTCCCGTCATGCACCGTTAGGTTTGGTAACTAACGGCAGAGCGGGGCAGGGCTAGTGCGGGTGTAAAACATAAGCAACGACTATATAATATATCACATATACTATATACAGTATCTATCTCAACATATCAAGTGATCACATCACAGAATATCGCAGCAGAAATCAACATACGAAATATTAGAAATGCTAGGATTTCCGGGTTTTATATTAAGCCTGTATAAAACACGGATTCCACGGTCATGATGAATAGCCAAATCCATATCCCTAGACCCCTACGAGAGCAGCAAGCAACCCTACCAATTCTAGAGTTAGGAGACCCGGACTCGACTCCTCGAGATAGTCTCCCACTGGACTCTAGAACCCAGTTACTTGTGCTCCCCTCCTTGGGTCTATCCTAATGCGGAAAAGCAAATAATATACATCAACGGTGACATCTTCCTCAATCCGGAAGTTCCCCAATAAAAGAATATTACATACAAGTTTTATGAATGAAAATAAAAAACTCTCATCTCACAAAAAAAAACCCGGCTATTCAAACACGACGATCCAATATAACATATCACAGCAACACATAACATCATATGTCATCAACGTAAGTAAATATGTGTATCCCAATTTTCGTTGACGTATAGCAACGAAACCGGCGATACACCACATATTACACTTACGGTCGCAGAAAAGAAAGTGAAAAACTACAACACTTGGAATCCGCAACCACCTTGGACATCCTAAACCCAATGTATCACATACTTTGGATTTCATGCCCAACCAAATGAATTCCTTAGACATCACATGCCTAACAATTATAAACCCCACATTTTATTCTCGATCTCGAAAATACTTTTCAATATCAAGTTGGGTAATTCAACAAGATTCCCGACATCCTGGTCGAATGCTCGTCGGAAACTTTAGTAAACGGCTGCACCCCGCAATACCGTCGACGAAGTGCACTTAGGCGGAACACCGCGGCCGCGAGCACCCGGACAGATGCTTTTGGCAACGGGGTTCTCCTACAGTCACTTGGTCGGGGCTATAGGGCGTGGCTATCTAATAAGGTTACCCGGTGAGTATCCGCGTACACTACGTGATTGCGACAGACTTTTGATCACATCAAAATCCCGTGGCAACCGATCAAATGAGACAAAATTGCTAGATTTATAAAATTCAAATTTGCATGGATTCCAAGTATTGTATCCCATCACATGATATCCGGACAACGTTAAACTTTTCGATCGATTCATCAAAGTCCCACAATTTCCCGACAGCTCAACACTTGAGCATAGTTCATCAATACCCAGAACATGCCATAGTACCTGTGGAACAGCCGTAGAAGGGCAAACCTAAGCCTCATTAATGGCACCGTGGAACTTCCGCAAACCCTAAGGTTCGTAAGTGTTCCATGGTCATTATGTCAAGTTAGGGTTTCATTCTTCTAAAGGGAACACAGACTTACTTGCATGTTTATCCGAATACCTTAAACTTGAAAAAATGGGTTTTTGATATTCGTTCGAACTTTTTAATTTCGCCTAGACAACATGTGAATACCCGAAATAATGTTAAAACTACGAATACGAAACACTCTGAATTTCCTATATTGTAAGATCACATCACATGCAAACTTAGAAAAAACAAACAACTCCTGAAACACCAAAACCCAGATTCTGGAACACACCAAAAAATTCAATCCCAAACCCCACTACTTGGCCTGCCAGCTCGAAAAAAACATCATTGTGCTCGGCCAAAATCCGGCAAGATGGGCTAAATTTTCTTGTGTGTTCATGTTGCATCTCATACTGTTAGTTATATGTATGCCCTAGAGGCCATTAATGTACATGCGATGTATATTGTAGTGGATGCTTGATATATATAGGGAGGACTTTCTTGCTCGACATGATAGTATGCTATCTGGTTGCACTTTATCTTAACATATTAACAAATACTGTTTTGTGATCACATGTTGATAAAGCCCTTAGGATGATTACTTGACTACCAGGACTATGATGCAGATCATACTGGTAGGGACAAGGTTGTCGATAAATACATCCTTCAAATGTTCCTAGTCGTGGGAGTATCGAAACAGGGCATCGGTACTCCAGAGTAGACTAACGTATGCGTTTCTTGACCCATATGATGGGCGATGGATGATCCCATATCCATTGGTGTTTGACTTTAGAGAAGGCATACGGGTGCTCAGTGGAGATTGGGTACACTGGACGGACTCGCCGAGAACTCCTAGATGGTATTATACCCATCGTCGGATAGCAGTTCTCTGGTGACACTGGTACATGTTAGTCTGTAGACCCGAGATCGTTATAGAGTCTTGTGTGATTCCCACTGTGCTTTGATTTCCACCATACCACGGTCAAGAGATCATGAAAAAAGGTGGTTTTTGGGTATAGTCCCGAGTCACGTAGGCAATGAGCGATAGGAGGGGTTTCGTCTCTTCCGGTATTGGGGGTTGATGTTGCGCTGTGCTCGATTGGCCATAACAGGAAATCCCTGGCCAGGGTTGCTGAGATTTACTGGTAAGTATTATCAGTAGTTTCTCGAACCGTTATAGACCCTGCATCGGCATGACTTATCAGGCTATTGGGGTCTGACGTTTTACCACCCCCAGGCTATTGATATGCGACATATCAGACGAAGAGACCGGACTATACGGTAGTGTTACTGATTGGATTCGCAGGAGTTATAGCAGGCTTGCTTGTTGATCTTCTGATTGCTCAATACTCAGGTGGCCATTACGTTTAGCAGACCGCTTGTGGCTTGTGGGTGTTTGATATGATCATCACCTACTGTCGGCGTATTGACGAGTCTTTAGAGTCCTACACAGAGGTTTCCTGGTTCATGCGAAACGGAGTAGGAGAACATATGTGATATGTGCGGGAACGAGATTAATACGAGTATGTGATATCGTATTCTATTCTCGCGATATGTGATATCGGTCGGGTATATGAGATATAGTTAGGTTATCGGATCAAGTGTTGATTCGATAAGTTGATTCATTTGATATTACTCGGTTATATGTATTATAGCCGGATTATTAAATCAAGAGTTGATTTAATTATTTAATGTATAATTATATATATTTGATATATTAAATTACATTGACTAATATTAGCTCACTTAAGATTTCTTTTCTCACTTTATGATACATTGACATATATGTGATATATGTTAAATGTATTGTTTTCTTTTGCACAAAATATATATGTGATATATATTGTTGTGTCATACTAGGTTACACATACAACATGTATGTATGAGACTCACACCATGCTAGGGTTAAGTTAGGGTTTTATTTGTTTTAAGTAATTCAAACACTTGGATAATGAGTCATGGTGGAAGCTTGGAGAAGCTTGTGGAAAACTTTGACTTAGTCTACCTGTTTGTCTAACTTAAGATATTTTTTGACCCAACCTTTCACTCATAGCTATGGTTAAGTCTCTACAATGGTTAGTGGATGATATACACTGACTATGGTTGCATTTCTAACCTCATGGATTCATTCATCACTTGAGCTTCATCTTCTTCTTCCTCATTCAAGCTTTCTAACTTTTGTGAAAGTGATGATAACTTGTGAGAAAAATATATCTAAAGTGAGCCCACTTCCTACTTCATCATCCTCTACCATTAGCCATTTAGTTTAGGGCGTTTGCTTCACTAATTTACATAATTAGTGAAGAGATAGCATGAGCTAGTGTCTCCTCGACGTAGATCATCTTCGGCCTCGAAGACTTCGAAGCAAGCTTGTTCGTTTCTTCATGAGAGCCTTTCTAGAGTCCGTGGGATCGTGATCACAGCGAAGGAACTACTACACGGAGCTATTGAAGTGAAGGACTGGTCTACAAAGGTTGTATTCCTTGTTCACTTAGATGTAAAGAGTTTACATATCATGTTTAACCCTAAGTCTCTAGTTAAGATCTTGGTTAGGGTTTGTTTAGCACCCCAAAATTTTAAAGTAACATGATTGATGCTTGCCAAAACCTTGCTAAGGTGCTAAGCTAACCCTAAATTGGTATCAGAGCCAAGCTAGAGCATTAGGCGTTGTCTAGACGAAGTTTAAAGTCCGATCGAACTCCGAAAGCCCGAAATGACCCCCTTTCTAGAAATTTTTCCAAAAGTTGGATTTTTCCATGTTAAAAATACTAAGAAAATCATGCAAGGAATTCTATGGACATACCTGAAGAATGAAATGTTGGATATAGTGCCCTTGGAGTCAATTATTGGATCACAGGCACATGATTGCAATGATTGAAGGAGGACCTATACCGGTAGGACAGTCTTACTCGAGAGGTTTGTATACTATCTGGTTTGTCTTTATCATCGTGTACATGCTTTAGGTGACATTGTGGTTCACTATTACACGTTGATAGAGAATAGTATGCTACCATGGTTTATCTTTATCATCGTGTACTGCTTTAGGTGACCTTACAGGTCACTATTGCACGTTGATAGAGCCCATAGGATTCTTGCTTGACTACCAGCAGTATGATGGCGATCATATACGTGAGAGTTGGGTAGTCTATAAGCACATACTTAAAGTGGTCTCTAGTCGTAGGAGTTTCGAGACTGGGCATCGATACTCCATTAGTAGACTAGTGTATACAGTCGAGACCCCGACGAGGGGCGGTGGCCGGTCTCACAAGCCATTGGTGTCAGTTGGTTCACCTAAGATGTATACAGGTGCTCATTAGGTTATGAGTACACCGGACAGGACTCACCGGGAACATGCTAGTTGGTATTATACCTGACGTCAGATAGCAGTTCCTTGGTGACATGTGTACAGGTTAGTTCATCGACCTGAAATCGTCATTTATCTCGTGTGAGTTCCCACTGTGCTTTGATTACTACTCTACCACGGCTCAAAGAAGACGTGCAAACAGGTTTTAGTTGGGTACAGACCCGAGCCAGATGGAAGCAGTGAGCGGATCGGCAGGGGTTTCGTCTCTCCCGGTATTGGGGGTGAGATTGCGTTGTGTCTAGGAGAGCTATTACACAAAGTCCTTGGTCAAGGCAGGAGATTTACTGGTAGGTATTCCAGTAGTATCTCAGGGTGTTCTGGGCTACACTCCGACACGACTTGTACCGCTTTTGGGGGTCTGACTTTTACCAACCCCCTAGGCCCGCCATGCGATGCTCATAGACGAACGGACCGGACTGTACGGATATTGTCACTGACAGGCTCAGTAGGGTGTCAGGATGAGTTCGCTCATCGACCTCCTTTTTGGTCAATACCTGGTAGCCCGTTACGTGCGGCTAGTACCTCTAACGTGCTAGTGGTTAAATCCACAGCCAAAGTATTGACGAGTCTTTAGAGTCCCCAACAGACTGTTTCTCAAGTTTCGGCCGAAACGTTGTAGAGGCCGTATGATATATGGCAGGGTTCGATCATATACGTGCGGTATTGCACGGATCATGATCGGACGGGTCATACTAGTGGGCTTTGATTTAAGCTGGATCCTAGTATTAGATTTGTTGGATTACTTTAGTCTAGTCGCATTCGCATTCAGTCAAAATGCGGGTGCAGGTATGTATATACAGGTGAGGGGTATCCTTGTGATCCGTCACGAGTTTACTTTAGATGTTACCGTATCTTTTTATTGTTGCAAACATTTGGATTAATGTTTGCATTTGGAAATAATGAGCTAGATTTCATCATGACATGCATTAAAATATGACATGGACACATTAGTGACTCATGGTCTCTTTTTATGTGTTAATGTCACATTATATGATGTTTTTGTGTTGATATGATGAGAAGAGAAAGAGAGAGGGGCTGCCAAGGGGAGGTGAGCTCTCATATTATTATCTCATACTCTCTCTTTTTATTATAATATACAACAACAAAAGAGAAGAAAAGGAGAGCCTTTTCTTGTTCTTCTTCCTCTAGCTCATTATCTCCATCAATGGCGACACTTTCAACCTCCATCCAAATCATGGATGCAAGAAACAAAGTGATCACAAACATTCTCTACATCATCTTGGACACGTCGACTGGCACACTTCGTGCCCGAGTTGCTTCGGATGAAGCGGGAGCCCGTAAAAAGAATCGATGATGTGGTGCCCTTTTCCGACGAGGAGATCGAGACCGGAGATGCCGCGAAGAGCTTGGGATGGTGGCCAAAGACCGAAGGACATGGATCGATCGGTATAGCTTTCCAACCCTTTCTCTAGTAACTAGTTGTAGGTTAATGGTTCGATCCGGGTTTTAAGCATACGATAGCGCCGGTTTCTAGTTTTGAAAAAGTTTCGTTTCCGCATTTTGGCCTCGGAAAGACGATCGGGGCGCTACCATAGACTTACATGGTATCAGAGCCATACCATTAACCTTTACTAGCATGTTCTAACGTGTTTAGAACTTCGATCGGGCGAAATTTCCAAAAACTGCATTTTCAATCATGAACTTTCTGTTGAATTTTTTTTTTGTGCTCAAAAAATTATTTAGAGTATTGCAGAAATTTGTGCAGGCTTTTCTAAGATTACTGTGAAAATTTGGTTGCCTAATACTACTGTTGCGCCACGAAACCGCGGCCTTACCCATGCTTTGGCCACGGTTCCGCTGCCATTCCATGTCTTTAATGCACCAAATTTTGTACAGTGTTCTATGAGTTGGAAATGGGGTTTCTGGTATTTTTAGTTTGGGCCCAGATTTGTTTGAGTACTGGGAATTGTGCTTGGGGCCCACTTCGGGAAATTTTGTCGATTGAAAATTTGAAACATGTTAGTTCACAGTATTTACATTATATCTGCGACCGTGAATGTCATTCGAGCGGTAAATCCTGTCTAATTGCTATAGCTCTTTTAGACGGATTTGCGAACGTCACATTCATGTTGATGTTCTGTGTTGTGCTGTGATATTGCGGATTTGTCGTGGTGGATAGCCTAGTGCAATGTGTAGGGTTCCTAGGCACTCTTACAAGGGTTAATAAGGCATCAACCATGCCCGAATAAAAAGTTAGACGTGCCGAACAACCCAAAGCCGGGATCTTTGCTAGATTATTATTGTTTAAATGCAAGTAAACATCTTTACAACTAAGTGTGAGGGATTACAACCTTTGTAGTGTAAGACTACGATAGCGCCCCGGCCGTCTTTCCTAGGCCAAAATGCGGAACGAAAATTTTTCTAAACTAGAAACCGGCGCTATTGTATACTTAAAACCCGGATCGAACCATTAACCTGTAAGCTAGCAACTAGAGAAAGGGGTGGAAAGCTATACCAATCGATCCGTGTCCTTCGGTCTTTAGCCACCATCCCAAGCTCCTCGCGGCATCTCCGGTCTTGATCTCCTCGTCGAAAAGGGCACCACATCTACGGGTCTTTTTACGGGATCCCGCTTCATCCGAAGCAACTCGGGCACGAAGTGTGCTAGCCGACGTGTCCAAAGTGTTGTAGAGAATGTTTGTAATCACTTTGTCTCTTGCATCCATTGCTTTGGATGGAGGTTAGAGGTGTTGCCATTAATGGAGATTTGAGCTAGAGAAGAAAGAGGAAGAAGAAGGAGTTTCTCTCTTTCTTTTCTGTTGTGATGCTATCATAATAAGAGTGAGAGAGTGAGAAGAATAATATGAGAGCTCACCCCTCATGGCAGCCCCTCTCTCTCTCTCCTCTTATCATATCAACATAAAACCATCATCTAATGTGACATTAGCACGTAAAAAGAGACCATGAGTCACTAATGTGTACATGTCACATTAAATGCATGTCATGATGAATTCTAGCTCATTATTTCCAAATGCAAACAATAATCCAAATGTTTGCAACAATAAAAAGATACAGCAACATCTAAAGTAAACTCATGACGGGTCATAAGGATACCCCTCACCTGTATATACATACCTGCACCCGCATTCCGACTGAACGCGAATGCGATGAGACTAAAGTAATCCAACAAATCTAATACTAGGATCCAGCTTAAACCAAAGCCCACTAGTATGATCCGTCTGATCATGATCCGTGCAATACCGTACGTATATGATCGAACCCTGCCATATATCATACGGCCTCTACAACGTTTCGCCCGAAACTTGAGAAACTGTCTGTGGGGGACTCTAAAGACTCGTCAATACTTTGGCTGTGGATTTAACCATTAGCACGTCAGAGGTACTAGCTGTACGTAACGGGCAACCAGGTATTGACAAAAAGGGAGGTCGATGAGCGAACTCATCCTGACACCCTACTGAGCCTGTCAGTGACAATATTCGTACAGTCCGGTCCGTTCGTCTATGAGCATCACATGTCGGGCCTAGGGGATAGGTAAAAGTAAGACCCGCAAAAGCGGTACAAGTCGTGTCGGAGTGTAGCCCAGAACACCCTGAGATACTACTGGAATACCTACCAGTAAATCTCCTGCCTCGGCCGAGGGCTTCGTGTAATGGATCTCCTAAACACAGCGCGATCTCACCCCCAATACCGGGAGAGACGAAACCCCTGCCGATACGCTCACTTGCCTCCATCTGGCTCGGGACAGTACCCAACTAAAACCTGTTTGAACGACTCCTTTGAGCCGTGGTAGGGTAGTAATCAAAGTACAGTGGGAACTCACACGAGACAAACGACGATCTCAGGTCGATGAACTAACCTGTACACATGTCACCAGGGAGCTGCTATCTGACGTCAGGTATAATACCAACTAGCATATTCCCGACGAGTCCTGTCCGGTGTACTCATAACCCAATGAGCACCTGTATACATCTTAGGTGAACCAACTGACACCAATGGCTTGTGAGACCGGCCCCGCCCCTCGTCGGGGTCTCGACTGTATACACTAGTCTACTAATGGAGTATCGATGCCCAGTATCAAAACTCCCACGACTAGGGACCACTTTAAGGATGTGCTTATAGACCCCAGCTCCCACGTATATGATCGCCATCATACTGCTGGTCGTCAAGCATGAATCCTAAGGGCTCTATCAACGTGCAATAGTGATCTGTACCATCACCTAAAGCAGTACACGATGATAAAGATAAACCAGATAGTATACTATTTTCTATCAACGTGTAATAGTGAACAGTACACGATGATAAAGAAAACCAGATAGTATACAAATCTCTTGAGTAAGACTGTCCTACTGGCATAGGTCCTCCCTCAATCATTGCAATCACGTGCCTGTGATCTAATAATTGACTCTGAGGGCACTATATCCAACAATCTCGCACTTGCATTCAAGGCTAATTATTGCGATGTCGCATACTCACAGCCCGTGTGATACCGAACACCCAACTCCTCTACCGGTCAGTCTCACAAAGCCCGTTTGTGAATCTATTGTGTTCGAGGAATAGCCTCAGCTAGTGGATCCGCCCGGATGTTTCTTTCTATGTCTCTCTTTATCTCAAGTTCGCGGATTAAGCCATCTTCCGAAAATGAGCAATACCTGTCTTAGAATATGTCTGGATATCTGATGGGACCTAGTTCATAAATGAACTCCAAATCCAAACTTCTTAGACTGTATCATCAACTGAACTTAATCAGTATCCTGCGCCATACCTCCCTCAGTATCCGCTTGGACCATCTGTCTAAAATACTGCCCCTCTTCAGAGGGAAAACTATAACTCTGACAATCACTCTGTCATCCAGGTCACCTTGGAAGCCGAGAATGATAACCGTCTCCTAAAAGAGGCTGTTGTTATCATATCCTTAGAACATGTACTTATGTTCTAAAACTGCTTCCGATCGTTTCTACATGATTGGATTAATATCAACTTATTGCATCTCGTGCAAAAACAACATCTGGTGTGGTACTTGACATCTCATGATTGACTCAATTGCCTAAGCAAGTGATCTGCTAATCATGCACATCCCTCTCCCCTTTAGTCTGTAAGACACCTTTAGAGAGGGTGACTCCATCACCTGCAGGTATACCACCGTGCCAGGAGTCATCCATTCTAAAACACCTTTAGAATGCTGTCTAAGTACCCAGATTGGGAAACTACCTAAATCTAGATCTAAAACCATAGATCTAGTATCCAGAATATCTAATATAATATCTATATCCTTTGTGGAGAAACCACTGTGTGACAACCAAAGTACAACCGATCGTAGTATAGGAATTTCTCTTCCTACTATGTGTATGTCATCAAAATACCAGGACATGACACCCTACTACCTTCTTAACAGATCCATCCCCTATTCTGATGAAGTCAAACCCATGACTGTCACATCAGAAATAGATTATCTATCTCCGCTATATCTGTTTTAGTCTATAAATAGATATAAGCCACTTGTCCACTATACTTCCGCTGCTCCCACTGACTACGACAACCCTCTGGCAGAGTCATATACACGTGCACTTCTAAAGCTAGTTCAGAACGACGCTATACTCATCCTCCTGCCGGGTCTCATAGTCTGGAACAACAGTAGTGTCAAGTCTGGGTAAACAAGAACCTCCCTGTCACCGTCTTTGAGCATACCGAAGTACCTCTCGAGTGCCTGAGGTTACCCCACCATATCTACGGAGTGGCCAATGGAATGTCAATCCAGATTGAATCTTTAGGTCCTATTAAATTTTCAGTAATCGTTTGCGGTTCTGGAATCACTTCCAGTTCTACCATACTCCCACTACTGTTTTCTGAAAAAATCCATTTTTATCAAAACCGTGGCGAGTCAAGAACAATATCACTATTGATCTTCCAGATGGTAGAAAGTCAACCCTCGTCATACCCCGGGTCAACCCACAAACAGCCATTACAGAAACGCGCCTTGAGTTATCTAGAGTCTGGTTTTAAGCATAAGCCAGATAACTCCCCGTATCTTAACATCGTTAAGATATGAACCGTTCTATATCCAATATAGAAATAGAGGCACTGATTTAATTGGAACCAGATTCAAATCATGCAGCTGTCTCCAGTGCATGTCAACTATATGAAAGGAGGCCAGTCAGCATTACTCAACTTAGGAATACATCCGGATATGAGTACCTGAAAGAGTAGCAAGTTCTCATAAACCATTACTATCAACTGAATACTATACACAAGTATCTACATCTTCGATCACCTTGAAGAATCCTGATACTTGCAACACCTGGTTCTCTACTTTATTCATATACCTATAATTTCTCAAAACTTGGACCCTGTGTTTCTACGAAACACTTGTCTAAGAACTAGAGAAGTCATAAGTAAACAGAATATAGTACGAGTACCAACCCCTGTGTCTTAATGGACACTGAACAACATACATTACTCTGTATAAGTCCCCTGAGTCTCATAACTCAATCCCTGTATGTCGTAGGTTGAAAACTGTATTTATGGTTAAGAAGAATTACACCGCTGTTTAATGCTCCTTACCTAACCATCCACTGATATAGGTAAATGTCATGGACATAATTTCAAAAAGTTATATCCCACTTTATAAAAATAAACGTACAGATATATCAATTTGAAATTAGTGCATAACAATGGACATTCAAAACTAAATATTTGCCGTCCGGCAAACAACCCAGGCAATTTCCTCAAATATCACCAATTACAACGAATCCCGATATAATGAGGATAATCACCCAATTCCCAATTACTTACTCCCACTCATCATCTGTAAAACCATACAGATGTGAGAATCAAACCTGGTAAATACATACCCTGGAGCAAGTGGCTAATTGGGAAATCAGTTTTCTATTAACAATACACAGTGAAACTGAAGCATATAAATGTTTCGAATGGGTATCCGGGTATTCCTAGTAATGCCTCTTCCATTATCAGATTCACAACTGTAACCGTTTTTTTCTTTGCCATCTCTCCAAATCCCTTTATATGTCTTTAGTCATTACCTTATGTACACTATCTTTAGGCTAAATGGTTTTCTTCCTTCCCTACCGTTCGGCACCAGCCTATGGTTTGGAAGAAGACTATCCAATAAGCGTAATAGGTGTACTGTCCTAATCCTAGGAGCACTCGCAACCTGAGAGAAGGTGAAGATTAAAGACAACTGAATAAACCTTATTCCTATTTCTCCTGAACCAGAATCCATCCCCGAACTGGAACAAGTTCCTTCGAGTTCGTATATAACCATACGATGGAGTATCCAATAAACTGTGGATCTTCGTAGTGATACGGGGTGTTCCGGAGAAATACAAAGGTGAAGTAGGAGTGGCGATGAAATACTTGGTTTGGTCGTGAATAGCAGTCGCAGTTTACTTTGCCCTCTTACTAACCCCCTTATTTGTCTTTACTTAATACCTTCTGTACACCATCGTTAGACTAATTGGTTTTCTTCATTCCCCACCATTCGGCACCTGCCTATGGTCTAGAAGAAGAATATCCAATCAGCGTAATAGGTGTACCGTCCTAATCCAAGGAGCACTCGCAACCTGAGAGAAGGTAAAAGGAAAAGACAACTGAATAGTCCTATTCGTTTTCTCCAGAACCGGAAACCATCCTCGAAAAAGTTCATTTGAGTTCGTATATAACCATACGATGGTTTTATCCAATGGAAGTGGACGTTCGTAATAATACGGGGTGTTCTGGAGAAAAGGGTAAAAGTAGGAGTGGCAATGAGGTATGCAACTCTGACAATCCAAAAGCCAGTGTTATAAGAAGGTTCGGTCAACTTGGTCACTGAGTCATAGTCAAGGGTCGGGTCATGGTCGCTGCGAAGGAGAGAGAGAAAAGAAACACTCAGTGTGCACTCTAACCTAGATCAGAATGGTTACCAATTTATCTAATCAGGAAACCTCCCACTGTATCGTCAAATTCTCCTCCAAACCTGAAAGAAGAATTAGTCGGGATCACCCGAGGAGTAAACCAACTCATCAGTTGGAATCGGGATCCAACTATCATCGTATGATAACGTGATGGAATCTACTCACGTTATCACACTCTAGAAGGTATGCGCATGCCTGGCAAGTTTCAGTTTCTTTAGAAACTCTAGATGTGTGTTTTTACCCCTAGGACCCAAGTGACCTTGACACAGTCAACAAATCAAAGAGTCCTAGTCAAGTTCAACCCGTCATTATCCTGGATTATGTTAAACCCACCCGTACGAGCCCTTGACACAGTCAACAAGGCCGCACGACTGTCCTAACCAATCGCATTAATATGCCACAAACAAACACTACTTAGCTACCGCACACTACACCTTGACACAGTCAACAAACGCAGCACGACTACTAAGTAATACTTGTAAGAAATGACGGAGGGCTACGGCTGGTTTTTGGCGAAAAACCTTTAGCGTAATGAACTTGATATCGTTGAAGGAACTGCATAGCTTTTATAAAAATATAGTGGCGAAAACCTTTGCTAAAGAGGTCACTCCCGGTGAAGGGATCTCGGCTCTTTCCCCGTAGAATGAGGTGCAGGATATTCCAACTGAATACCACGATGCAAAACAAAAAGGCAATCGGCTATAGTGAAGTTATTATCCTGACGCAAACTTCTGTCCAAGGGGTCACTCCCGGTGAAGGGATCTCGGCCCTTGCCTTGTCGACTGGGGTGCAGGATATTCCAACTGAATACCACTGTGCAAAACAAAAGAGAACGTCCTTGCAATAACAGCTTTTTGAAAAATGTTCCAACAACATCAGAATAGGTTTATTTAGCTTGCATTGATCCGAATCAACGCAGTCCCATCAATTAATCATACCACAAAAGAACGAAAATATGATGTACGTATATGCCATCCGCATTCGCCTCTGGGTCCCGTCATCACCCGTTAGGTTACTTAACTAACGACAGAGCGGGGACTGGACTAGCGCGGGTGTAAAACATATAAAACATCTACTAGTATATATATCAATATATAATATTCGCTCATGGCGTGATAAAATGCAACATCATAGAAATGTAATAAGCATCCCAGAGCAATACAGATAATCTGGGATCCCCGGGTTTTATAGAGCCTCTACTGAAACCCGACGTTCCCCTGGTTGTGTGGATAGCCTGTGCAATGAAATCCTAGACCCCTACGGGCGCGACAAGTTACCCACCAAAACCTGAAGCGAGGCAGCCCACTTCAACAACGTGAATGGACCACCCAACACTTCACGGAATCCGGTAACTTGAGCACCCCTCATTGGGTCAACCTGTACCCCCTACGAGTGCGGCGAATAGCCCGCCAATTCTAGAGTGAAGCCCCCTCCGTCTCAAAGCCATGAGATGCGGGCCCGTTGCCCTCTAGAACCCGGCTATCCGTGCACCCCACCGTGGGGTAATCCTAGTACAGAAAGTAAAATATACAACGGGTACATCAACCTCAGCCCGGTCGTGCCCCAAAAGAATAATATACAAACAGGCTGTGACGGCAGTCCACATGTCGAACGCTCGCCCTGCAATATCAAATGTACATATACAGCCAAACTGTACTAACATTGCATCCAGGCTATCCACCACGACAAATCTACAACAACACAGCACAACACAGAACATCAACATGAATGTCACGTTCGCAAATCCGTCTAAAAGGGTTATAGCAATTAGACAGGATTTACCGATCAAATGACATTCACGGTCGTAGATATAATATAAATACTGTGAACTAACATATTTAAATTTTCGATCGAAAAAATTTCCCGAAGTGGGCCCCAAGCACAATACCCAGTACTCAAACAAATCTGGGCCCAAAATAAAAATACCAGAAACCACAATACCAAACCAGAGAGCACTGTACAAAATTTGGTGCAGTGAAGGATCTATACTGCGGCGGAACCGCGGCCAAAACAAGGGTATGGCCACGGTTCCGCGGCACAACAGTACGATCACTTTACCAAATTTTTACAGAACTCTTAAAAAACCCTGCACGAATTTCTGCAATACTCCAAATAATTTTTTGACAACAAAAAAATTTCGACAGAAACTGCACATTTTGAAATCGCGGTTTCGGAATTTTTGTTCGATCGAAGTTCTAAATACGTTAGAGCAAGCTAGTAAAGGTTAATGGCGTAGCTCTGATACCATGTAAGACTACGGTAGCACCCCGGCCGTCTTTCCGAGGCCAAAATGCGGAACGAAAATTTTTCTAAACTAGAAACCAGCGCTATCGTATGCTTAAAACCCGGATCGAACCATTAACTTATAAACTAGCAATTAGAGAAAGGGGTGGAAAGCTATACCGATCGATCCGTGTCCTTCGGTCTTTGGCCACCATCCCAAGCTCCTCGCGGCATCTCCGGTCTTGATCTCCTCGTCGGAAAGGGCACCACATCTACGAGTCTTTTTATAGGCTCTCGCTTCATCCGAAGCAACTCGGGCACGAAGTGTGCTAGCCGACGTGTCCAAGGTGTTGTTTGTGATCACTTTGTCTCTTGCATCCATTGCTTTGGATGGAGGTTAGAGGTGTTGCCATTAATGGAGATTTGAGCTAGAGAAGAAAGAGGAAGAAGAAGGAGTTTCTCTCTTTCTTTTCTTTTGTGATGCTATCATAATAGGAGTGAGAGAGTGAAAAGAATAATATGAGAGCTCACCCCTCATGGCAGCCCCTCTCTCTCTCCTCTTATCATATCAACATAAAACCATCATCTAATGTGACATTAGCACGTAAAAAGAGACCATGAGTCACTAATGTGTCCATGTCACATTAAATGCATGTCATGATGAATTCTAGCTCATTATTTCCAAATGCAAACATTAATTCAAATGTTTGCAACAATAAAAAGATACGGCAACATCTAAAGTAAACTCATGACGGGTCATAAGGATACCCCTCACCTGTATATACATACCTGCACCCGCATTCTGACTGAACGCGAATGCGATGAGGCTAAAGTAATCCAACAAATCTAATACTAGGATCCGGATTAAACCAAAGCCCACTAGTATGATCCGTCCGATCATGATCCGTGCAATACCGTACGTATATGATCGAACCCTGCCATATATCATACGGCCTCTACAACGTTTCGCCCGAAACTTGAGAAACTGTCTGTGGGGGACTCTAAAGACTCGTCAATACTTTGGCTGTGGATTTAACTACTAGCACGTCAGAGTTACTAGCTGTACGTAACGGGCAACCAGGTATTGACAAAAAGGGAGGTCGATGAGCGAACTCATCCTGACACCCTACTGAGCCTGTCAGTGACAATATTCGTACAGTCCGGTCCGTTCGTCTATGAGCATCACATGTCGGGCCTAGGGGGTTGGTAAAATTAAGACCCCCAAAAGCAGTACAAGTCGTGTCGGAGTGTAGCCCAGAACACCCTGAGATACTACTGGAATACCTACCAGTAAATCTCCTGCCTCGGCCGAGGGCTTCGTGTAATGGATCTCCTAAACACAGCGCGATCTCACCCCCAATACCGGGAGAGACGAAACCCCTGCCGATACGCTCACTTGCCTCCATGTGGCTCGGGACAGTACCCAACTAAAACCTGTTTGCACGACTACTTTGAGCCGTTGTAGGGTAGTAATCTAAGTACAGTGGGAACTCACACGAGACAAATGAAGATCTCAGGTCGATGAACTAACATGTACACATGTCACCAGGGAACTGCTATCTGACGTCAGGTATAGTACCAACTAGCATGTTCCCGACGAGTCCTGTCCGGTGTACTCATAACCCAATGAGCACCTATATACATCTTCGGTGAACTAACTGACACCAATGGCTTGTGAGACCGGCCACCGCCCCTCGTCGGGGTCTCGACTGTATACACTAGTCTACTAATGGAGTATCGATGCCCAGTCTTGAAACTCCCACGACTAGGGACCACTTTAAGGATGTGCTTATAAACCCCAGCTCCCACGTATATGATCTCCTTCATACTGCTGGTCGTCAAGCATGAATCCTAAGGGCTCTATCAACGTGCAATAGTGATCTGTACCATCACCAAAAGCAGTACACGATGATAAAGATAAACCAGATAGTAGACTATTTTCTATCAACGTGTAATAGTGAACTGTACACGATGATAAAGACAAACCAGATAGTATACAAATCTCTTGAGTAAGACTGTCCTACCGGCATAGGTCCTCCCTCAATCATTGCAATCACGTGCCTGTGATCCAATAATTGACTCTGAGGGCACTATATCCAACATGTAGTCCGCTCCTTCGCTTCATAAGCTCCGAGTAGAAGTCCCTTCGCCGCGATCCATGATCTCCCGGACTCAAGAGAGGCTCCACAACTCGAACGATCCATGCTAGCTTGTAGTCTTCCTTTTCTCCGATGATCTACCTCGAAGTTTCTATAACTCAAGCTCTCTCTCTCTAATGAGGTGAACACCCTAATCTAATTGGCTAGATTAGATGAGGATGATGGAGTAGTATTTATGCTTTCTTTTTATATCAAATTCTCACACAAAATCATCACATGAAGAAAACCTAGAAAGCTTTCTCAAAGCTCAAGGTTGAAGAAGAAGAAGAATCATGAATTTATCCTTTTGTGATGAATAATGAAATGATATATGATTAATAATGTAACCATGGTCAACTATGACAAGGCTAACCCATGTAGAGAATTAACTAGGGCTAGGGTTTGGGTTGGGTTTAAGAATGAGTCACTAGAAAATATCAACCATAATATCGTAACTCATGACAAAAGAAATCCTTCTAGAAGCATCAAGAAAGAACTAACCCAATTCAAACCCTAACCTTGTTTAATCTCCACTAAACATGTTGCATTAGTAATCATATCATGTTACAATAATATATATCACATATATATTATTTATTTTGTAACAAAAGAAAATAATACAATTAATATATATCGCATATATATCAATGTATTACCCGGTGAGAAAATGAAATAATAAAGCGAGCCTATATTAGATAATGTAATGCAATATATCATATATATTATTATACATTAAATTATCGAATCAACACTTGATCCAACAATCCGGCTATATCGAATATAACCGACTAATATATCATGTACCGATTCATCGAATCAACACTTGATCCGATGACCCGGTTCATATCAAAATATCGCGAGAATATAATACGTTATCTCATATCGCATTATCCTCGGCCCTGCACATATCACATATGTGCTCCTACTCCATTTTGCCTGAGTCAAGAAACCTCTATGTAGGACTCTAAAGAATCGTCAATACGCCGGCAGTAGGTGATGATCATATCAAACACCCACAAGTTGCAAGCGGTCATCTAAACGTAACAGCCACCCAGGTATTGAGCAATCAGAAGATCAACAAGCAAGCATGTACATTCTCCTGTGAATCCAATCAGTAACACTCCCGTACAGTCCGGTCTCTTCGTCTGATATGTTGCATATCTAGTCTAGGGGTGGTATGTATCAGACCCCAGTAACCGATAAGTCATGTCGATGTGAGGCTCATAACAGGTCGAGAAACTACTGGTAACACTTACCAGTAAATCTCTATATCATCCCTGGCCAGGGACTTCCGGTTATGGCCAATTGAACACAGCACAACATCAACTCCCTATACCGGGAGAGACGAATCCTCTCCTATCGCTCATTGCCTCCATGTGATTCGGGACTGCACCCAAAAGCCACCGTTTTGCATGCCCTCTTGGACGTGGTAAGGTGGAAATCAAAGCAGTGGGAATCACACAAGACTCTATGACGATCTCGGGTCTACAGACTATCCTGTACCAGTGTCACCGGAGAACTGCCATCTGACGTGTGGTATATCACCATCTGGGAGTTCTCGGCGAGTCCGTCCAGTGTACCCAGTCTCCACTGAGCACCCGTACACCATCTCTGATGTCAAAACACCGATGGATATGGGATCATCTATCGCCCATCATATGGGTCAAGATGCGTATACGCTAGTCTACTCTGGTGTATCGATGCCCTATCTCGACACACCCTCAACTAGAAACAGTTGTAAGATGTACTCATCGACTACCGTAGCCCCACTAGTATGATCTCATCATAGTCCCAGTAGTCGAGTATAGATCCTAAGGGCTTTATCAACATGTGAGAGTAAGATAGTAAACTAATATAAGTCAACATGTTAAGATAAAGGAAAACCAAATAGCATACTATCATGACGAGCAAGAAATTCCTCTCTATATATATCCAAGCATCCATTATAATATACATCATATGTACAACAATGGCCTCTAGGGCATATACATAACTAACAATCTCCCACTTGCACTACGGCCAGCTGCTGTAGTATCTCATACCTAGCATCCCGAATAATCTCTCAAACTGTATCTGTAGAATGGCCTTCGTGAGTGGATCTACAGTGTTGTCCTTTGTATCTACTCTCCTGACCTCGATCTCCCGGCGATCAACTATCTCCCTGATCAGGTGATACCGCCTCAGAATATGTCTGAACTTTTGATGGGACCTGGGTTCCTTGGCCAAAGACACAGCTCCATTGTTATCACAATACAGAGGTATTGGATGTTCAATGGATGGAACCACACCAAGTTCGGTAATGAACTTCTTTATCCAGACAGCCTCTTTAGCAGCATCGTTGGCAGCGATGTATTCAGCCTCCATCATCGAGTCTGCAACGGTATCCTGTTTGGAACTCTTCCAACATACCGCCCCTCTATTGAGGGTAAAAACAAATCCCGAGTGCGACTTAGAGTCGTCCTTATCAATTTGGAAGCTTGAATCGGTAAAGGACTCCACCTGGAGTTCTTCGTTACCATATACCAAGAACATCTCTTTAGTCCTTCTCAAGTACTTGGGAATGTTCTTCACAGCTATCCAGTGACTCTCTCAAGGATCTGCTTGATACCTACTCACTACACTTAGTGAGTATGCTACATCGGGTCTGGTACATAGCATCGCATACATGATAGAGCCTACTACCGAAGCATAGGGTATCCCTTGCATGCGAGCTCTCTCCAAATCAGTCTTGGGAGACATCTCTTTAGAGAGAGTGAGTACAGAGATCGTGGGAAGGTTCCCACGCTTGGATTCTTCCATACTAAACCTCTTTAGTATGGTGTCAATATACCTGGATTGGGACAATCTCAGTATCCGTTTAGATCTATCTCTATAGATCATGATTCCCAATATGCAGGAGGAATCACCTAGATCTTTCATTGAGAATCTTTATGATAAGAAGAGCTTGATTGATTGCAGCATAGGAACATCATTTCCTATCAAGAGTATGTCATCCACGTACAATACGAGGAATACAACCTTACTCTCTGCAACCTTCTTATAAATACAAGGTTCATCTACATTTTTGATGAAGTCAAACTCTTTGACTACAACATCAAAACAGATGTTCCAACTCAGTGATGCTTGCTTTAACCCATAAATGGATTTAAGTAGCTTGCACACCTTTTCGCTGCTCCCACTATCTATGAAGCCCTCTGGCTGAGTCATGTACACGCACTCTTCTAAATCACCGTTTAGAAAGGCGGTCTTAACATCCATTTGCCATATTTCATAGTCATGGTATGCAGCAATAGCAAGTAAGATCCGGATGGACTTAAGCATAGCCACTGGAGAAAAGGTTTCGTCATAATCCACACCTGGTCGTTGACGAAAACCCTTTGCAACAAGTCTAGCTTTGAAAGTCTCAACTTTTCCATCTACACCAATTTTCTTTTTTAAGATCCACTTGCTCCCAATGGGTTTTACCCCTTCAGGAGCATTTTCTAAATTCCATACTTTGTTGGTGTACATGGATTCCATCTCAGATCGCATTGCATCCAACCATTTCACAGAGTCACCACTCGTGATGGTCTACTCGAAACTAGTTGGGTCATCATCTTCCATGATGCAATCCTCGCTCCCACCATCAATGAGAAAACTGTAGTATCTCTCAGGTGGATGAGAAACCAT
This sequence comes from Agapanthus africanus, assembly GCA_030015575.1. Taxonomy (NCBI): domain Eukaryota; kingdom Viridiplantae; phylum Streptophyta; class Magnoliopsida; order Asparagales; family Amaryllidaceae; genus Agapanthus; species Agapanthus africanus. Next base: position 564,815,259 of record CM057341.1, read on the forward strand.
GCTAGATCGACGGAGAGGCTGGGGTTCATCGGGTACTACTGAATCCTCTGGTTCCAATAAATTATCAGTTGTAGTTTGTGGTGCTGGAACCTCTTCCAGCTCTACCTCTTTGCCACTAATTTCTTTTGCAAGAAATTCCTTTTCCAAAAAGGTGGCATATTGAGAAACAAACACTTTTTGTTCTTCAGCGCGGTAGAAAAAGTATCCTTAGGAATTTTTAGGATATCCCACAAACTTGCAAAGAACTGATCGTGCCTCGAATTTGTCCGGATTTTGCCTTTTGACATAGGCCGGACAACCCCATATCTTAACTCGTTTAATATACGGTCTCTTCCCACTCCATATCTCATATGGTGTGGTAGGTACAGATTTAGACGGAACTTGATTTAATAGGTATGCTGCTGTCTCAAGCGCATAACCCCAGAAGGAAATAGGTAACTCAGCAGTGCTCATCATAGAGCGCATCATATCTAATAGGATGCGGTTCCTCCGTTCTGATACACCGTTGTGCTGTGGTGTATAAGGAGGAGTCAGCTGAGAGAGAATCCCATTCTCTTTTAGATAATACAGAAAATCATTGCTCAAGTATTCTCCTCCTCGATCAGATCGAAGGATCTTAATACTTTTTCCCGTTTGGTTCTCTACTTCATTCTTATATTCTCTGAATTTCTCAAAAGCTTCAGACTTGTGTTTCATCAGGAACACATGTCCGTATCTAGAGAGATTGTCAGTGAATGTAATGAAGTAGGAAGAACCGTTCCTGGCATGCGTAGACATAGGACCGCATACATCACTATGTACCAGTCCTAAGAGTTCCGTAACTCTTTCTCCGTGTCCACTAAACGGAGTTTTGGTCATTTTACCTTTGAGACATGAATGGCATGTATCATAAGATGATAATTCGAACGGATTCAAATATCCATCCTTATGTAACTTAGCTAGTCATGTCGCATTGATATGATCAAGTCTACAATTCCACAAGAAGGATTCGCTCATTTCTGAAATCTTCCTCTTGTGTGTGTTTTGTATATTAAGGACTGTATTTTGATTGAGAATGAATATGCCATTATGTAACGAGCCTGATCCAATCAACTTTTGATCTAGGAATATGTTCATAACATTATCCTTTACTACAAAATTATATCCTTCTTTACTTAATAAAGAAACTGATATAATGTTGCACATCATGTTCGGTATATAATAGCACTCATTCAGAATCAGTGTATTACCACTTGGTAATACGAGGTGATATTCGCCAACTGTTTTGGCTGCAATACTTGCACCATTCCCTACTTGAACGGAACGATCACATTTTCCCGGTTCTCTACCTTTACGTATCCCATGCAACAATTTACATATGTGGGATCCCGATCCGGTATCTAATACCCAGGACGTAGGGTGAACTGAGAAACAGTTCTCAATAACTAACACACCCGAAGAAGATGCATCAGCATGCATGTTCTTAGTTTGGGCGGCATGAGAATCCAGATATTCTCCTATTTCCTGTTCAGTCTCATAACTCTTATAAGAAAGAACGGGACCAACGATCCCCTGCTCAGTATAATAAGTGAGTTCAGTCAATACATCCATATTATTATCTTGATTATGGCCTGACATGGTCGCTACCTGGAGAGAGAGAGAAGAAAACACTTTAGCGTATGCTCTTGCAAGATTAGATTGGTTATTATCTTATCTAATCAGGATGTCTCCCACTGTTTTTATCAAATCCTCCTTCAAACCCTAAAAGGTAAGATTAGCCAGGATTAATTACACCCTACAATTTCGTCAATCTTTCAGCCAAATCAGTGTCGTTACTTGAGGGAGGTTCCCCGTGCTTTCGCACGGACCTAATTAAAATAAACCTCATTTTCCCAAAGGCATGACCCCGTTAACACCTTTCTAGACACCTACTTGATCGGCTAATTGTCCTGTGTAAAATTCTCGCAGGTGTAACTCTTACTCGCAGTGGGTATCAGGATCCAACTATCTCATAGGAGGTATGCAATCTCATTGCAAATTTCAACACTTGAAATTCCCGATAATGCTTTTGCCCCTAACAACTTATGACCTTAACATAGTCGACAAATCATAATTGCTAGCCAAGTTCAACCCGTCATTTCCCGATTGAATTAAACCCACCTGTACGACCATTAACATAGTCAACAAAGTCGTACAACTACCCTAATCCAATCACATCTCATGTTTTAGCAGATAAGTACTAATTAGCTACCGCACACTACGCCTTAACATAGTCAACAAACGTAGCAAGAATACTAACTTGCATCTATCTGAAATGACGGAGGGCCACGCAGGTTTTTCAGAAAACCATGAGCGTAATGAACTTGATATCGTTGTAGAAACAAGTGATTTTGAAAAGGAGTATTTTTGAGGCTTCTAGTTTCTCTAAAGAGGTCACTCCCGGTGAAAGGATCTCGGCTCTTTCCCCATCGAATAAGGTGCAGGGTATATCATATATACCGTTGTGCAAAGCAAGAACTATATAAGCTGTCAAAAACTAAACCGTGAGTTTGTAGCATCTGCCAATTTCGCTAAAGAGGTCACTCCTGGTGAAGGGATCTCGGCTCTTTCCCTATCGAATAAGGTGCAGGGTATATCATATATACCGCTGTGCAAAGAAAGAACTATATAAGCTGTCAAAAACTAAACCATGAGTTTGTAGCATCTGCCAATTTCGCTAAAGAGGTCACTCCCGGTGAAGGGATCTCGGCTCTTTCCTCATCGAATAAGGTGCAGGGTATATCATATATACCGCTATGCAAAGTAAAACTGTAGCTACCCTTTTTATAAAGTTTTGATTCTACAACATCTTTTAGGTTTCTTTTCTTTTATTAATCTCATTAATAAAACCCATCAGCTTATGCTTCCTAAGCATCACAGAAGAAACGAAAGAAGTAATATTTATATATCAGCATATATATATAGTATAAGCATTCATCTCAGGCAGTAATATGATCTCATCACAGAATATTGCAGCAGAAGAACATATATGAAATATTGGATATACTAGGATGTCAGTGTTTTAATACGAGCCTGTATAAAACACGGATTCCACGGTCGCGATGAATAGCCAAACCCACATCCCTAGACCCCTACGAGAGCGGCAAGTAACACTACCAATTCTAGGGTTAGAAAACCCGGTTTCGACTCCTCGAGATGGCCTCCCACTGGACCCCAGAACCCGGTTACTTGTGCTCTCCTCCTTGGGTCTACCTAATGCGGAAAAATAAATAATATACACTGGTGACATCAACCTCATCCCGGAAGTGCCCTAATAAAAGAATATTACATACAAATGAATTTTACATGAATGAAAATAAAAACCCTCATCTCACATAAAACCCCCGGCTATTCAGAACACGACGATCCAATATAACATATCACAGCAACACATAATATCTCATATCATCAACGTAAGTAAGTATGCATACACCGATCGCCGTTGATGTATAGCAATGAAAACCGGAAAAACAACTACATACTACACTTACAGTCACAGAAAAGAAATTGTAAAACTACAACATTTGGAATCCACAATCTCTTTAGACATCGTTAATCCGAAATATCACATACTTCGCATTTCATGCCTAACTATATGAATTCCACATATTGTATCACATTCCAGATAAATAGACAGTATTAAACTTTCCGATCGAATAATCAAATACCCAAGATTTCCTAAATAGCTCAACACTTGAGCGGAGTCCAAAAGTCCCAGAATATGTCACAGTACCAATGGTCCAGCCGTAGAAGGGTCAAGCCAACGCCTCACATGTGGCACGCCATACTGCCCCAAACCCTAAGGTTTAGAGGCGGTTCAGAAGGTCACATAATCGAGTTAAGGTTTGTGTTCTTCTAGAGGGTCCACCGCGTTACTTGCACGTTTTTCCGAAAGATTTAAACTCAAGAAAAATTCAACACTTGAAATTTTTCGTGTCGGGAAAAAGTGAGTTAATGATATCCGTTCGAACATTTTAACAGTTTCTAAAATATCCGGAAAACAGAACGAAATTAAATTTTCCGATCGAATCAACGAATTCAAAATAATCCCCAGAATACTCAACACTTGAGTCAGATTAAAAATACCCATAAGCAGCTACAAATACCTACGGACGTACTGTGCCAAAAAGCTAACCCTAATTCTACTGTGCTGCCGCGGAACCGTCGCAGAAGGCATGGTACGGCCGCGGTTCCGCGGCGCTTTAGTCGAATTGTGGTGTCGTTTTGCACAGTACCTCTTAGAATTCCCTGCTGATTTTTTTGAGTATTTTTAATTCAGAAAAAATCACATTTTTACAAAATTTCCAGAGAAGGGGTCATTTTCAACGTATCGGGGTTCGATCAGACTTTTAAATTCGTAAACACGTCGCCTAATGCTCTAGCTAGATTCTGATACCACTGTAGGGTTCCTAGGCACTCTTACAAGGGTTAATAAGGCATCAACCATGCCCGAATAAAAATTTAGACGTGCCGAACAACCCAAAGCCGGGATCTTTGCTAGATTATTAGGGTTTAACATGCAACTAAACATCTTTACAACTAAGTGTGAGGGATTACTGTTGGAGATAGTGCCCTCAGAGTCAATTATTGGATCACAGGCACGTGATTGCAATGATTGAGGGAGGACCTATCCCGGTAGGACAGTCTTACTCGAGATGATAGTATGCTATCTGGTTTATCTTTATCATCGTGTACTGCTTTAGGTGACCTGACATGTCGCTATTACACGTTGATAGAGCCCCTAGGATTCTTGCTTGACTGCCGGCAGTATGATGGCGATCATATACGTGGGAGCTGGTAGTCTATAAGCACATCCTAAATGGTCCCTAGTCGTAGGAGTTTCGAGACAGGGCATCGATACTCCATTAGTAGACTAGTGTATACAGTCGAGACCCCGACGAGGGGCGGTGGCCGGTCTCACAAGCCACTGGTGTCAGTTGGTTCACCTAAGATGTATACAGGTGCTCATTGGATTATGAGTACACCGGACAGGACTCGCCGGGAACCTGCTAGTTGGTCTTATACCAGATGTCAGATAGCAGTTCCCTGGTGACATGTGTACAGGTTAGTTCATCGACCTGAGATCGTCATTTGTCTCGTGTGAGTTCCCACTGTGCTTTGATTACTACCCTACCACGGCTCAAAGGAGTCGTGCAAACAGGTTTTAGTTGGGTACAGTCCCGAGCCACATGGAGGCAGTGAGCGGATCTGCAGGGGTTCGTCTCTCCCGGTATTGTGGGTGAGGTCGCGCTGTGTCTAGGAGAGCCATTACACAAAGCCCTCGGCCGAGGCAGGAGATTTACTGGTAGGTATTCCAGTAGTATCTCAGGGTGTTCTGGGCTACGCTCCGACACGACTTGTACCGCTTTTGGGGGTCTGACTTTTACCAACCCCCTAGGCCCGCCATGCGATACTCATAGACGAACGGACCGGACTGTACGGATATTGTCACTGACAGGCTCAGTTGGGTGTCGGGGTGAGCTTCCTCATCGACGTCCCATTTGGTCAATAGCTGGTGGCCCGTCACGTATTGGCTTATACCTCTGACGTGCTAGTGGTTAAATCCACAGCCAAGGTATTGACGAGTCTTTAGAGTCCACCACACTCAGTTACTCAAGTTTCGGGCGAAACGCTGTAGAGGCCGTATGGAGATATGGCAGGGTTCGATCAGATACGTGCGGTATTGCACGGATCGTGATCGGACGGTTTTTACTAGCCGGCTTTGGCTTAAACCGGATTCTAGTATTTGATAGTGTAGTTTTGTCTCTTTGCATTTGTGTTCAGTGGGAATACAAATGCGGGCATGTATTTGCAGCAGTGGGTTTTCCTGTAATTTATTACGGGACCAGTTTTCTGGAGTTGCCAGTTAGCATTCTGTTCCGGCGGTTTTCCTTTGTTCTTTCCCGGCCGGACTTTTCCGATGGAGGGGGTTATTTGCAGTTTTGCAAATAACACTTTGTGGAGGATTTTCTTGCAAAAGTTTTTATCATGATAGCCTTTTTAGATGCCATTCTTTTCCTTGATCTTTTCATGCTTTATCTTGATTAGAAATGATAAGAATGGTGGATGTAAGTTTGTAATGATTTTGTTTGGCTATGGTCACCACTTATGCTCCTACCATCACCTCCCTTCATGCTTGATATTGTTTTCCTCCACCATTCTTCTTCTCACTTGATAATATGATAAGTTTTCATGAGAGAAAAAGAAGAGAGAAAAAGAAAATGAGAGCTTCATCTTGAGAGTTTCTTCTTGATCTCATTTTCTTGCTAGAAAAATGCAAGCACCATTTTTCTATTCTTTGATTCCTCCATCATGGCAACAACAAACCCTAAAGAGACAAGTTCACTACACTATTCTATAGCAAGCCTTGGACGCGTCGGCTAGCCAACTTCGCGCCGAGTTGCCTCGGTCAAGAGGCGGGAGCCCGTAAAAGATTCCGGCTATGTGGTGCCCCTTTCCGACGAGCGAGGAGGTGATGGAGATTCCGCAAGAGATCGGAGTGGAGATGAAGACCGAAGGACACGGATCGCTTGGTATAACTTCTCACCCTATCTCTCTAGTTAGCTAGTATAGGTTAATGGTTTCGATCCGGGTTTTTCATTGCCCGCGGTAGCGCCGTTTCGCAAAGTTCGCAAAAATTTTGATTCCGCATTTTGGCCTCGGGAAAGAGGCCGTGGCGCTGCCGTGGCGCAACAATTACAACCTTTGTAGTCCGCTCCTTCGCTTCATAAGCTCCGAGTAGAAGTCCCTTCGCCGCAATCCATGATCTCCCGGACTCAAGAGAGGCTCCACAACTCGAACGATCCATGCTAGCTTGTAGTCTTCCTTTTCTCCGATGATCTACCTCGAAGTTTCTATAACTCAAGCTCTCTCTCTCTAATGAGGTGAACACCCTAATCTAATTGGCTAGATTAGATAAGGATGATGGGGTAGTATTTATGCTTTCTTTTTATATCAAATTCTTACACAAAATCATCACATGAAGAAAACCTAGAAAGTTTTCTCAAAGATCAAGGTTGAAGAAGAAGAAGAATCATGAATTTATCCTTTTGTGATGAATAATGAAATGATATATGATTAATAATGTAACCATGGTCAACTAAGACAAGGCTAACCCATGTAGAGAATTAACTAGGGCTAGGGTTTGAGTTGGGTTAAAGAATGAGTCACTAGAAAATATCAACCATAATATCTTAACTCATGACAAAAGAAATCCTTTTAGAAGCATCAAGAAAGAACTAATCCAATTCAAACCCTAACCTTGTTTAATCTCCACTAAACATGTTGCATTAGTAATCATATCATGTTACAATAATATATATCACATATATATTATTTATTTTGTAACAAAAGAAAATAATACAATTAATATATATCGCATATATATCAATGTATTACCCGGTGAGAAAATGAAATAATAAATTGAGCCTATATTAGATAATGTAATGCAATATATCATATATATTATTATACATTAAATTATCGAATCAACACTTGATCCGACAATCCGGCTATATCGAATATAACCGACTAATATATCATGTACCGATTCATCGAATCAACACTTGATCCGATGACCCGGTTCATATCAAAATATCACGAGAATATAATACGGTATCTCATATCGCATTATCCTCGGTCCTGCACATATCACATATGTGCTCCTACTCCGTTTTGCCTGAGTCAAGAAAGCTCTATGTAGGACTCTAAAGAATCGTCAATACGCCGGCAGTAGGTGATGATCATATCAAGCACCCACAAGCTGCAAGCGGTCAGCTAAATGTAACAGCCACCCAGGTATTGAGTAATCAGAAGATCAACAAGCAAACCCGTACATTCTCCTGTGAATCCAATCAGTAACACTCCCGTACAGTCCAGTCTCTTCGTCTGATATGTTGCATATCTAGTCTAGGAGTGGTATATATCAAACCCCAGTAACTGATAAGTCGTGTCGATGTGAGGCTCATAAAAGGTCGAGAAACTACTGGTAACACTTACCAGTAAATCTCTATATCATCCCTGGCCAGGGACTTCCGGTTATGGCCAATCGAACACAGCACAACATCAACTCCCTATACCGGGAGAGACGAATCCCCTCCTATCGCTCATTGCCTCCATGTGATTCGGGACTGCGCCCAAAAGCCACCTTTTTGCATACCCTCTTGGACATGGTAAGGTGGAAATCAAAGCACAGTGGGAATCACACAAGACTCTATGACGATCTTGGGTCTACAGACTACCATGTACCAATGTCACCGGAGAACTGCCATCTGACGTGTGGTATATTACCATCTGGGAGTTCTCGGCGAGTTCGTCTAGTGTACCCAGTCTCCACTGAGCACCCGTACACCATCTCTGATGTCAAAACACCCATGGATATGGGATCGTCCATCGCCCATCATATGGGTCAAGATGCGTATACGCTAGTCTACTCTGGTGTATCGATGCCCTGTCTCGACACACCCTCGACTAGGAACAGTTATAGGAAGTACTCATCGACTACCGTGGCCCCACTAGTATGATTTCATCATAGTCCCACTAGTCGAGTACAGATCCTAAGGGCTTTATCAACATGTGAGAGTAAGACAGTAAACTAATATAAGTCAACATGTTAAGATAAAGGAAAACCAAATAGCATACTATCATGACGAGCAAGAAAGTCCTCTCTATATATATCCAAGCATCCATTATAATATACATCATATGTACAACAATGGCCACTAGGGCATATACATAACTAACACAATGGTAGTACAGTTTGGTTGTATATGTACATTTGTTATTGCGGGGCGAGCGTCCGACATGTGGACTGCCGTTACTGCCTGTTTGTATATTATTCTTTTGGGGCACGACCGGGCTGAGGTCGATGTACCCGTTGTATATATTTTACTTTCTGTACTAGGATTACCCCGCGGAGGGGTGCACGGGTAGCCGGGTTCTAGAGGACAACGGGACCTCATCTCATGGCTTTGAGACGGAGGGGATTTCACTCTAGAATTGGCGGGCTATTCGCCGCACTCGTAGGGGGTACAGGTTGACCTAAGGAGGGGTGCTCAAGTTACCGGATTCCGTGAAGTGCTGGGTGGTCCATTCACGTTGTTGAAGGGGGCTAGCTCGCTTCAGGTTTTGGCGGGTAACTTTCCGCGCCCGTAGGGGTCTAGGATTTCATTGCACAGGCTATCCACACGACCAGGGGAACGTCGGGTTTCAGTAGCGGCTCTATGAAACCCGGGGATCCCAAATTATCTGTATTGTTCTGTGATGCTTATTACATTTCTGTGATGTTGCATTTTACCACGCCATGAGCGAATATTATATATTGCTATATATATACTAGTAGATGTTGTATATGTTTTGCATCCGCGCTAGTCCAGTCCCCGCTCTGTCGTTAGTTAAGTAACCTAACGGGTGATGACGGGACCCAGTGGCAAATGCGGATGGCATATACGTACATCGTATTTTCGTTCTTTTGTGGTGTGATCAATTGATAGGACTGCATTGATTCGGATCAAGGCAAGCTAAACAAACCTGCTTGATGTTGTTGGAACATTTTTCAAAAAGCTGTTATTGCAAGGATGTTCTCTTTTGTTTTGCACAGTGGTATTCAGTTGGAATATCCTGCACCTCAGTCGACGAGGCAATGGCCGAGATCCCTTCACCGGGAGTGACCCCTTGGATAGAAGTTTGCGTCTGGGTAATAACTTCACTATAGTCGATTACTTTTTACTTTGCATCGCGGTATTCAGTTGGAATATCCTGCACCTCATTCTACGGGGAAAGAGCCGAGATCCCTTCACCGGGAGTGACCTCTTTAGCAAAGGTTTTCGCCTCTATATTTTTATAAAAAGCTATCCGGTTCCTTCAACGATATCAAATTCATTACGTTAAAGGTTTTTCGCCAAAAACCATTCGTAGCCCTCCGTCATTTCAGAAAGGTAGCACTTAGTATTCATGCTATGTATGTTGCCCTTCGTCAAGGCATAGTGCATGGTAGCTGCTTGTTACTTTTCTGTTGCATAGATAGGTGTGTTAGTTTGGGACAGTCGTACTACTGTTTTGGCCTTCGTCAAGGGTATGTATGGGTGGGTTCAAATTAACCTGGACAATGACGGGTAGAACTTGACATGTGACTTATGATATGTTGGCCTTCGTCAAGGTCATAAGAGCATGGGGTAAAAATCACATCGGGAGTTTTAACATGAGTGGATTCCATCACGTTGTAAAGAAACTGAAACTTGCCAGATATGCGCATACCTTCTGGAGTGTAATAACGTGAGTGGATTCCATCAGGTTATCATGCGATGATAGTTGGATCCCAATTCCCACTGATGAGTTGGTTTACTCCTCGGATGATCTCGACTAATTCTTCTTTCAGGTTTGGAGGAGAATTTGAGGTTACTGTGGGAGGTTTCCTGATTAGATAAAGTGATAACCATTCTGATCTAGGTTAGAGTGCACACAGAGTGTTTCTTTTTTCTCTCTCTTTGGCAACGACCATGGCCCGACCCTTGACTATGACTCAGTGACCAAGATTAACCGAACTTTCTTAAAACACTGGCTTTTGGATTGTCAGAGTTGCATACCTCATTGCCACTCCTACTTTTACCCTTTTCTCCAGAACACCCCGTATTACTACGAACATCCACTTCCATTGGATAAAACCATCGTATGGTTATATACGAACTCGAAGGAACTTATTCAAGGATGGTTTCCGGTTCTGGAGAAAACGAATAGGACTATTCAGTTGTCTTTTCCTTTTACTTTCTCTCAGGTTGCGAGTGTTCCTTGGATTAGGACAGTACACCTATTACGCTTATTGGATAGTCTTCATCCAAACCATAGGCAGGTGCCGAACGGTGGGGAATGAAGAAAACCAATTAGCCTAACGATGGTGTACAGAAGGTAATAAGTTAAGACAAATAAATGGATTAGTAAGAGGGCAAAGTAAATTGCGACTGCTATTCACGACCAAACCAAGTATTTCTCCGCCAATTCTACATCACCTTTGTATTTCTCCAGAACACTCCGTATCACTACGAAGATCCACAGTTATTTGGATACTCCATCGTATGGTTATATACGAACTCGAAGGAACTTGTTCCAGTTCGGGGATGGATTCTGGTTCAAGAGAAATAGGAATAAGGTTTTATTCAGTTGTCTTTTATCTTTACCTTCTCTCGGGTTGCGAGTGCTCTTAGGATTAGGACAGTACACCCATTATGCTTATTGGATGGTCTTCTTCCAAACCATAGGTTGGTGCCGAATGGTAGGGAAGGAAGAAAACCATTTAGCCTAAATGAGTGCACAGAAGGTAATGACTAAAGACATATAAAGGGATTTGGAGAGATGGCAAAGAAATATACAGTTACAGTTGTGAATCTGATAATGGAAGAGGCATTACTAAGAATACCCGGATACCCCTACGAAACATTTACATGTTTCAGTTTCACTGTGTATTGTTAAAAGAAAACTGATTTCCCAATTAGCCCTTGCTCCAGGGTATGTATTTACCAGGTTTGATTCTCACATCTGTATAGTTTTATAGATGATGAGTGGGAGTAAGTTATTGGGAATTGGGTGATCATCCTCATTATATCGAGATTCGTTGTAATTGGTGATATTTGAGGAAATCACCTGGGTTGTTTGCCGGACGGCAAATATTTGGTTTTGAATATCCGTTGTTATGCACCAATTTCAAATTGATATATCTGTACGTCTATTTTTATAGAGTGAGATATAACTTTTTGAAATTATGTCTATGACATTTACCTATATCAGTGGATGGTTAGGTAAAGAGCATTAAACAGCGGTGTAATTATTCTTAACCATAAGTACAGTTTTCAACCTACGACACACAGGGATTGAGTTATTACACTCAGGGGACTTATACAGAGTATTGTATGTTGTCCAATGTCCATGAGGACAGAGGGGTTGGTACTCGTACTATATTCTGTTTACTTATGACTTCTCTAGTTCTTAGACAAATGTTTCGTAGAAACACAAGGTCCAAGTTTTGAGAAGTTATAGGTATAAGAATAAAGTAGAGAACCAGGTATAGCAAGTATCGGGATTCTTCAAGGTGATCGAAGATGTAGATACTTATGTATAGTATTCAGTTAAATAGTAATGATTATGAGAACTTTCTTCTCTTTCAAGTTATTCATATCTGGATGTATTCCTAAGTTGAGTAATGCTGATCGGCCTCTCTCCATTTAGTTGACATGCACTGGTGACAGCTGCATGATTTGAATCTGGTTCCAATTAAATCAGTGGCTCTGTTTCTATATTGGATATAGAATAGTTCATATCTTAACAATGTTAAGGTACGGGGAGTTGTCCGGCTTATGCTTAAAACCAGACTCTGGATAACTCAAGGCACATTTCTGTAATGGCTGTTTGTGGGTTGACCCGGGCAATGACGAGGGTTGACTTTCTACCATCTGGAAGATCAATAGTGATATTGTTCTTGACTCGCCACAGTTTTAGTAAAATGGATTTTTTCAGAAAACAGTAGTGGGGGTATGGTAGAACTGGAAGTGATTCCAGAACCGCAAACGATTACTGAAAATTTGATAAGAACCCAAAGATTCAATCTGGTTTGATATTCCATTGGCCACTCCGCAGATATGGTGGGTAACCTCAGGCACCCGAGAGGTACTCTGGTAGCCTCTAGGACGGTGACAGGGAGGTTCTTGTTTACCCAGACTTGCCATCGCTGTTGTTCCAGACTGTGAGACCGGCAGGAGGATGAGTATAGCGTCATTCTAAACTAGCTTTAGAAGTATACGTGTATATGACTCTGCCAGAGGGTTGTCGTAGTCAGTGGGAGCAGCGAAAGCATAGTGGGCAAGTAGCTTATGTCTATTTATAGAATAAAGCAGATATAGCGGAGATAGATCATCTATTTCTGATGTGACAGTCGTGAGGTTTGACTTCATCAGAATAGGGGATGGACCTGTTAAGAAGGTGGTAGGGTGTGATGTCCTGGTATTTGGATGACATACACAGAGTAGGAAGTGAAATTCCTATACTACGATCGGTTATACTTTGGTTGTCACACAGTGGTTTCTCCATATAGGAATTGGATATTATATCAGACATTCTGGTTACTAGATCTATGGTTTTAGATCTAGATTTGGGAAGTGTCCCAATCTGAGTACTTAGACAGCATTCTAAAGGTGTTTTCAAATGGACGACTCCTGGCACGGTAGTGTACCTGCAGGTGATGGAGTCACCCTCTTTAAAGGTGTCTTACAGACTAAAGGGGAGAGGAATGTGCATGATTGACATATCACTTGCTTAGGCAATTGAGTCAATCATGAGATGTCAAGTACCACACCAGACATTGTTTTTGCACTAGATACAATAAGCTGATATTAATCCTATCCGGGAGAAACGTTCGGAAGCAGTTTTAGAACATAGGTGGATGTTCTAGGGATATGATAACAACAGCCTCTTTTAGGAGACGGTTATTATTCTAGGCTTCCAAGATGACCTGGATGACAGGGTGACTGTCAGAGTTATAGTTTTCCCTCTGATGAGGGGCAGTAGTTTGGACAGATGGTCCAAGGGGATACTGAGGGAGGCATGGCGCAGGATACTGATTAGGTTCAGTTGACGATACAGTCTAAGAAGTTTGGATTTGGAGTTCATTTATGAACTAGGTCCCATCAGACATCCATACATATTCTAAGACGGTATTGCTCATTTCGGGAGATGGCTTTCTCTGCGAACTTGAGATAAAGAGAGACATAGAAAGAAACATCAGGGCGGATCCACTAGCTGAGGCTATTCCTCGAACGCAATAGTTTCATAAACGGGCTTTGTGAGACTGATCAGTAGAGGAGTTTGGTGTTTGGTATCACACGGGCTGTGAGTATGCGACATCGCAATAATTAGCCTTGAGTGCAAGTGGGAGATTGTTGGATATAGGGCCCTCAGAGTCAATTATTGGATCACAGGCACGTGATTGCAATGATTGAGGAAGGACCTATACCGGTAGGACAGTCTTACTCGAGAGGTTTGTATACTATCCGGTTTGTCTTTATCATCGTGTACATGCTTTAGGTGACATTGTGGTTCACTATTTTGTCATGCCCCGCTTCCCAGAGTACGCTCGATTAGGCACGTGACATAGCCAACCATACTACCTGTGGATAGAAAAAATCCCTCCACAGTCACATTACGGCTGTAGAGATATCAAGAACAATAAAGTAAACTAAACTATCTAGTACATGTAACGTTTTGAAAATCGTTTCGGTGAAATTTCGGAAAATCGGTAAAATAAGGGGGTTTTCTGCAAAAAGTCAAAAATACAAATATCTTTATTATAAAAATTAAATATACATATTCTCGCTATGTAATTGCTAGTATTTGGTGTTTATTGAGCCACTGGTGAAATTTCAAATTTTCTGAAAAATTTTCCGAAATTAATTATTTTAATATTATTTTAAGCCGTCACTAATACATTTAATTAGGGAAAATTATAAATTGGAATGGGTTGAAACAAATTTTGTGCATCATAGAAAATTAAACAAAATTTTAACATATTATTTTTGAAACGAAATTAAGTTGTTAATCGGTTTTAGAAAATATTGAGGAAAAAGGCTTATTTTGTGAAAATAAATGGAATTTGGTGCATATTGAATTGGTGTTTGGTGTTCATTGCTTCACACACACACACACACCACCTCACCCTCCCCCTTTTTCTGGCCGAAAATGGGCTGCCCCAATCCCCAAAGTTGTCCCCACTTAAAGAAAAAGTCAAAGAAAAGAAAATGGAATTAATAAAATGGGGCATGACTTTGTTGACTTGGAAATTGCATCATTCATTCAACCCACACTCTCTCTCCCCTCTCCCCATCCCCTAGCCGAGCCCCCCTCCCTCTCCCCAAATCAGCAACAGCCTTCCCCTTGTTCTCCCCTCTTTCACCACAAAAAAATTCCACAAAATGCCCAAAAATCAACACAAAAATCCCACAAAATCAAAATCCAATCTCTACCCATTTCTTCTTGACCTATTCTAGTGTGGATCATTGATCAAGAGAGCAATTTGGAGGCCAAGATTTTGGTGCTAGGTCTCTAATTTTGTGAGGTATAATCTTAGCATTTTGCATAAGTTATTGTTTGATTACTTGAATCTAGCTATTATGTGTTTAATTAGGAGTTAATTGTAGTTTTGATATTAAAGATTTAACTTTCAAGAAAGCGTTTTGAATTGCAAGTTAGGGTTTTATGATGTGAGATTATGGTTGTGTGATGTTTTTGACATATTAACGTTATGCTAAATCAAATCTAGTTTCTAGTTGCATTTTTGTTAATTTAAATTTGTGATAATTATATAAATTGCAAACTAGGTTTTAGAAATATATATATTTTGGTGAGATAAAAATCTAATTAGGTTTTTCATGACTTTATTAACATTTTAAATTGTAGTTCAATGCTTTAGATCATGCAAATCCAAGCTAGATTGTAGTTTGTGCATTTTTGCTATAAAATTGTTAAAATTGGTTATGTATGCAAACTAGAATTTTTATTTTTATAAGAATTGATGATATTAAATTCTTGAAATGGGTTGTATGACTTATTTGAGATGTTTAATAAGTATTATAGCCGCTAGATTTGCTTAAACGTCGAGTTTTGTACTAAAACGGGTAATTTTTGCTTGCTAGATTTTCGGAAAAATGGCTTTTAAAGTGAATTTGGGGTTTTTGTGAATTTTAACCTATTTTATATTATAATTAGTGTTCGCGAATGCGCAAATGAGTGTGTTTGGGTTTTTCTCGATGGTTTGACGTTTACATCGACATCGAGGGTTGGTTTAGCTATTCTTGCATGCGTAGGCGATAGGTTTTGACCTATGCGTGATACGCGTGCCGATTTGATTTTCGTATGCCGTTTCGATTTCGAATTTGGCTTTAATACGGTACGGTGCGTTATGATATGTAGGCACCCCATGTGGACTTCGAGACAACAAGAAAGCGCGTGGCGACATCGGCACGGGCGAGCGAGGACCAGGTGAGTAGATTTATATCTACGGGGTGAAGTCGGGTGGATAGCGTATAGTACCCCCGCAGTCTGTAGTATAGTTCATATATATATGTTTATATAGGTGCTTTATGATACGAGAATGTTTATTCATGATATGATTATGTGTTCATGGATTACCTTTGGGTTAGTTGCGAAACCCTAGAGTAGTTGTTATACCCACATACGCACACACAGACTTGCATACATTACTTTCTTGTGCGTAGATGGGGATGTGTATATATGTATATATGCGTGGGTATGGGACTATGCATATATACATTCATATACACATGCATGGATGATGAGGATAGTACTTGGGATTTGAGATGAGTCGATGAGATTTGATTTAAGGCCTTGAGATCGGTGATATGGCAGGGTTCGTATTTGAGATACGACATGACATTGTAGCAGGTCCTTGACGTAGTGTTTCACACACGTGCATGCATACTTAGGCGTTATCAGTATTGTACTAGACGTAGATCAGCACCCCGATCATGATATTTGATAAAGAGGATACCAGATGAATAGTATGATGAATGTGATATTGACCCGTACCCAGATTTGGGATGCCGTACGACGGATTTACGTACGAGCTATATATTGATGATTGATCCACATTCCTGACTTGGGATGTCTGATTATAGATATCGTATCGGATATGATATTATTGAGGCGGGATCACCGACTATACATATACAGGTATGTATATGTATCGACTCAGATGATAGGCGGTTTCCTTACCTGTAGTTCAGCTTGTTAGTTCAGCCGTATAGTTTAGTGTAGTTGTTAGATTAGATTAGACCCCTACCTATTTCAAAACTACCGGATCGTGGGTATTTTAAAAGATAGGTCAAGGGATCTACGGATATTTCAAAAGACGTATCCTTTCTTAAAACCACCGTAGCCCTTATTTTCAAAACCCCACGATTCGTGTTATTTCAAATGACACAATTGTTTAATATTTAGCTCCCGCTCATTATGGTTGCTCGCTCAGCATCGCATACTTACATTGTTATTTCATATTGCATTGTTGATATTATACTGTTAGGACACCAGCACCATTACCGATGATGCGTATGTACCACGTACACTTACTTGCCGGCTCACACACATCTTCATCGGTAATTTCCATGTCACGTACACCTTAGAAAATATTATTGCTTAACTTAGCTTGATAGCTAGTAGTTTGACATGATATTAGTGTACTTACCTTATATGCCAGTTTAGATATTGTAGTTATTACTTGTCATTTCATGCATATTGTTATTCATTGTTATGCCGTATTCATGGATTCTCATGCCGATATTCATGGTTTTACATGCTATTGATGATTTGGATTCGGATTTCCATGAGATTTTCTGGATTTGGGGGAAAACCACTTGTATAAGCTTCTTTCCTCTCTTTTAAATAAAAAGTGCGGTTTTCCCATAATGTATGAGTCGTCCACCATGAGTTTGCTGATGGATTTCGAGACCCGATTCGAGGAGATGGATGAACCGTTTTGGGTACATGGTGGGCCCGGTGCGGTACCCCGGGGCAAGAAGATCGTGTTTTTGACGTTGAGCCTGTGCAAGGGAGCACGACCGACCGGTGATATTACCGACGCGTCGGATATCCGGAGGATACCGTCGTGGTCATGAGATGGATGGTAGGGGCCGGCCTGGACTGACGGCGCCCTAGTCATTGTGATTGAGACATTGAGATTTCGAGATATTGAGGTACATAGACTGTGATACAGAGATATCGAGATATTAGGATTACGTTTTGTGCCGATGCTAGGCACTGTTTTATACTGATTTCATTATGATACTCATTTTAAAAATACAGAAATCTCACTAATTTATGAAAGCAGTTTTTTTCAGTACATGCATTCTGTTTCATGCATTCATACATCATCCATATAATATATTGCTACCTGAGGCACTGACAACGGGCATATGGGATTACACGTGGGTTAGATATTTAACCTAATCATTGTTATAGACTACTGGTTATATTTGAGGATTATATATTATGATCGTATGACCTAGGATTGCGTCATACATGCGATTTCTATTCGTAGATGTTTTTCTATTCACAAGTTGGCAAGTCATCCCGTTGTGCCCCAGTTTCTTGCAGGTTTGCCGTACAGGTTTCATTACTGCTTTGCGGGCACAGTTTCGTTCGGGTGACTTACTAGTAGGTGGGTTATTGGTATCGTACCCATCATATTACCTTGTATAATATTATTCAGTTGTATCTAGTAAATTCCATCAACCAAACATGTATTTATTTCGAGATAGAGACCAGTGATGTTATTCTTTCGACCTTAGAGTCGCGCGTTATATTTCTGTGGATTTCTTATGGTTTTGAGTTTCCCTTTTGAGTTTTTGATCCTCGCCCTTGGCGTTGTATATTATATTGCTTGTGTGGTTGTGACCGTCGATTGACGAAGAGCTAGCTCCCGCTTGGGGATGCCCTTTATTGATTTCGTATACTATTCATGTTGTATCCCGTTTGGGGGCCAGTATTTACAAAGGAGACTCTGCCGAAATTTTCAAGAAATAATTTGATGTTTTTAAAACCGCATAATTCGGCTTATGCTATTAAAACTACTTGATTTTAAATTGGTTTTCCTTCACTCTACTACTTTGCTTGGTTTGGATTTCTGGGTTTTCGGCTTACTTAGATTACGTACGTCTCGAGACGTTTCGTAGTTTAAGTGCCGGTCATGTTCCGTACTTTCGGGACGTGACAGTACATGTCCATGAGACAGAATGAATGAGTCAAGAAATAATTGATATGCGGAAGCGAAGATACAATAAATGAAACACCTGGAAAGTAAAACTACATACCGACAGGAACTTCACCGCTCGGTCTAACAGCGGCAATACTCCTGGTCAGTCTGCAACAAAAGTAGAAGAATCTGGGCCATGCAAAACCCAGACGTCAGCGCGTCATAACATCAAGCAATAATATAAACAGGGGTAGCATTACATGCAAGTATGAACATAAAAGGTAAACAAGCATAACAGTGATACAAGTAAGGACAGTGGGGTAATGTGTAGTGAGTTATCTAAACTGGTCTATTGGGTGAACTACTCTCAAGTCTTTGAAATCAATTTGATGAATCATCGATGTAACTCAATAGTATCCCGTGCGTGCCCGGGACCACGGTCAGATTCTCGGGCTGAATCCGAGACGTGCCGCTGGGCAGTAAAAGGTAGTATTTAAAGATGAATGATGTCAGCAGCATCATTCCGGGCTGGCCTAGCCCATAAGACTGATCAGTAAAGGCATCGAACTGTCGAGTTACAAGTCAGGTTTCATCATTGATTGTTAGTTATATGTATGACCTAGAGGCCATTACTGTACATACGATGTATATTGTAATGGATGCTTGGACATATATAGGAGGACTTTCTTGCTCGACATGATAGTACGCTATCTGGTTGTACTTTATCTTAACATGTACTCTGATTGTCTCTATATTACATGTTGATAAAGCCCTTAGGATATGTACTCGACTACTGGGACTATGATGAGATCATACTAGTGGGGCCACGGTAGTCGATGAGTACATCCTATAACTGTTCCTAGTCGAGGGTGTATCGAGACAGGGCATCGATACACCAGAGTAGACTAGCGTATACGTATCTTGACCCATATGATGGGCGATGGATGATCCCATATCCATCGGTGTTTGACATCAAGGATGGTGTACGGGTGCTCAGTAGAGACTGGGTACACTGGACGGACTCGCCGAGAACTCCCAGATGGTATTATACCTCACGTCAGATGGCAGTTCTCCGGTGACACTGGTACAGAGTAATCTGTTGACCCGAGATCGTCATAGAGTCTTGTGTGATTCCCACTGTGCTTTGATTTACACCATACCACGTCCAAGAGGGCGTGCAAAAAGGTGGCTTTTGGGTACAGTCCCGAATTACATGGAGGCAATGAGCGATAGGAAGGGATTCGTCTCTCTCGGTATAGGGAGTTGATGTTGTGCTGTGTTTCGATTGGCTATAACCGGAAATCCCTGGCCAGGGTTGCTGAGATTTACTGGTAAGTGTTATCACGTAGTTTCTCGAACTGTTATAGACCTCATATCGACACGACTTATCGAGCTACTGGGGTCTGACGTTTACCACCCCTAGGCGCCCCTAGGCGAGATATGCAACATATCAGACGACGAGACCGGACTGTACGGGAGTGTTACTGTTTGGATTCACAGGAGAAGTTACAGGGCTTGCTTGTTGATCTTCTGAGCGCTCAATACCTGGATGGCTGTTACGTTTAGCTGACCGCTTGCAGCTTGTGGGTGTTTGATATGATCATCACCTACTGCCGGCGTATTGACGATTCTTCAGAGTCCTACACAGAGGTTTCTTGGCTCAGGAAAAACGGAGTAGGGGCACATATGTGATATGTGTGGGACCGAGGATAATACGATATGAGATACCGTATTCTATTCTCGTGATATTTGATATCAGCCGGGTCATCGGATCAAGTGTTGATTCGATGAATCGGTACGGATAAATATTAGTCGGTTATATGCGATATAGCCGGATTGTCGGATCAAGTGTTGATTCGATAATTTAATGTATAATAATATATATGATATATTAAATTGCATTAACTAATATTAGCTCACTAAAAGATTCTTTTTCTCACTCGGGTAATACATTGATATATATGTGACATATGTTAATTGTATTATTTTATTTGGTTACAATAAATATTATATATGTGATATATAATATTGTAACATGATATGATAAACTAATGCAACATGTTTAGTGGAGTTTAAACATGATTAGGGTTTGGATTACGGTTAAGCTTTCTAGATGATTCTAGAAGGTTTAGTTTTTGTCATGATAAAGATATTTCTCTTGATATTTTTGTGTGACTCAATCTTAACTCAACCCAAAACCCTAGCCCTTGGTTAATTCTCTACAATGGTTAAGTCAACCATGGTTGCATTATTTATCATATTAATCCTTTCTTTATTCATCAAAAAAAAGAAAATGGATTACTATTCTTCTTCTTCCTTGAGTTCTTCATGCAAAGCTTTCTTGCTTTGATATTTGTGATGAAAATATGTGAGAAAAAGATAAATAAAGAGAGCAAAAATCCTAATTCATCATCCTCATCTTCCCTTGCCCTTTTAGATGAGAGTGTTCACCTCAATTTTAGTGAGTGTTAGCTTGTGTTAATGAAACTTCAAGGTAGATCATCTTTGTATCGAAGATCGGAAGCAAGACTGCACCTTTCTCTTCGTGGAGCCTCTCGAGAGTCCGGAGCATGATGATCGCAGCGAAGGGACTTCAATACGGAGCTTATGAAGTGAAGGACCGGATCTACAAAGGTTGTAATCCCTCTCACTTAGTGTTAAAGTGTTTAGCATGTTAGTTTTCGCCTAATCTCTAGTTTTAAAGAATCCGTATTCGGGTTGTTCGGCACGGCTAAAATTTTAATCGGGCATGGTTGATGCCCCGTAGACCCTTGTGCGCGTGGCCCAGCAACCCTACAGTGGTATCAGAGCCAAGCTAGAGCTTTAGGCGATGTCTAGACGAAGTTTAAAGTCCGATCGAACCCGGAAAAACCCGATAAAAACCCTTCTCTGTACATTTTCTGAAAATGTGGTTTTTTTCCAAATTAAAAATATCCAAAAATTACAGCAGAGAATTATAAGAGTTACTGTGAAGCACGTGGGTCCAAGTCGACCAAAAGCGCCGCGGAACCGCGGGCCCCACCCTAGCATGTGCGGCGGTTCCGCGGGCCAAAATTGGTGATTCTTGGCACGTGCTTTGCACAGTAATGTCTTATACTTAATCCTGTGTTTTCTGGGTAATTTTAAATTATACTCAAGTGTTGAGTTTTTCTGGGTTGTATTGGGGACTCTTTGTTTCGATCGGATATTTTAACTTTGTTTAGTTTTTTTTCCGGATAATTTTAGAAACTGTTAAAAAGTTCGAACGGATATCAATAACTCACTTTTTCCCCTGTCGGAAATTTTTTTCAAAAGTTGGATTTTTTCTCATGTTTAAGAACGTTTCTAAGTCGTGCAAGTAATGCGGTGGACCATCTAGAAGACAACAAACCTTAACTCGATTATGTGACCGTCTTGAACTGCCTTTTGAACCTTAGGGTTTGGGGCAGTACGGCGTGCCACATGTGAGGCGTTGTCTTGACCCTTCTACGGCTGGACCATTGGTAACTGTGGCATGTGATGGATGTTTTTTAAACTGATTTCAAGTGTTGAGATATATTGGGGAAATCTTGGGTGTTTGATCATTCGATCGGAAAGTTTAACATTGTCTATTTATCTGGAATGTGATACAATATTTGGAATCCACAAAAAGTTATGAGATAACTAATTTGAATAATATAAAACATAGCAGTTTAGTCTCAGATGATCGGTTGCCACGGAATTTTGATGTGATCAAAAGTCCGTCGCAATCACGTAGCATACGCGGATACTCGCCGGGTAAACTTAATAGACAGCCACGCCCCAAAGCCCCGACCAAGTGACTGTAGGAGAACCCCATCGCTGAAAGCATCCGTTCGGGTGCTCGCGGCAGCGGTGTTCCGCCTTAGTGCACTTCGTCGACGGCATCTGGGGGTGCGGCCGTCTACTAAAGTTTGCGACGAGCATTTCGATCAGGACGTCGGGAATCTTGTTGAATTGCCCGACTTGATATTGAAAAGAGTTTTCGATAATGAGACTAAAATGCGGGGTTTATAATTGTTAGGCATGTGATGTCTAAGAAATTCATTTGGTTAGGCATGCGATGTCTAAGGATGTTGCGGATTCCAACTGTTGTAGTTTTACACTTTTTTTCTGTGACCGTAAGCGTAGTGTGTGGTGTATCGCCGGCTTCGTTGCTATACATCAACGACAATCGGGATACGCATACTTGCTTACGTTGATGATATGTGATATTATGTTTTGCTGTGATATGTTATATTGGATCGTCGCATTTTGAATAGCCGGGGGTTTTATGTGAGATGAGAGTTTTTTCTTTTTCATTCATGTAAAATTCATTTGTATGTAATATTCTTTTATTGGGCACTTCCAGGTTGCGGAAGATGTCACCGTTGTATATTATTTACTTTTCCGCATTAGGTAGACCCAAGGCGGGGAGCACAAGTAACCGGGTTCTAGGGTCCAGTGGGAGACCATCTCGAGGAGTCGAGACCGGGTCTCCTAACCCTAGAATTGGCAGTGTTGCTTGCCGCTCTCGTAGGGGTCTAGGGATGTGGGTTTGGCTATTCATCGCGACCGTGGAATCCGTGTTTTATACAGGCTCGTATTGAAAACATGGACGTCCTAGTATATCCAATATTTCATATATGTTCTTCTGCTGCAATGTTCTGTGATGAGATCATATTACTGCCTGAGACGAATGTTTATATTATATATATGTGATATATGTTATATTGCAGATTTCATTTCAAAAAGGATGCTTGTGAAGCATTATAAAATGGGACTTCATTAATGAGATTAATGAAATAAAAGAAACCTAAGATGTTGTAGAAACTTGGTTAAAAAACTGGTAGCTCTAGTTCTTGCTTTGCATAGCGGTGTTCCTTGTAGAACATCCAGCACCTTATTCGATAAGGAAAGAGCCGAGATCCCTTCACCGGGAGTGACCTCTTTAGCGAAACTAGCAGATGCTACACACTCGGTTTGTCTTTTGATTGCTTTTATAGTTCTTGCTTTGCATAGTGATATTTGTGAAATATCCTGCACCTTATTCGATGAGGAAAGGGCCGACGATCCCTTCACCGGGAGTGACCCCTTTAGCAAAACTAGAAAGGCCTCAAAAACACTCCATTTAAAATCACTCGATTCTACAACGATATCAAGTTCATTACGCAAAGGGTTTTCTTAAAACCTATCATAGCCCACCGTCATTTCAGATAAGTACTAGTTAGTATTCGTGCTACGTTTGTTGACCATGTTAAGGCGTAGTGTGCGGTAGCTGATTAGTGCTTATCTGTATAAGCATATGATGCGATTGGATTAGGGTAGTCGTGCGACTTTGTTGATCATGTTAAGGGTCGTGCGGGTGGGTTTAATTCAATCGGGAAATGACGGGTTGAACTTGACTAGCACTTATGATTTGTTGACCATGTTAAGGTCATATAGCTGCTAGGGGCAAAATATTATTGGGAATTTCAAGTGTTGAAATTTGCAATGAGATTGCATACCTTCTATGAGATAGTTGGATCCCGATACCCGCTGCGAGTAAGAGTTACTCCTGGGAGAGTTTTACACATTACAATTAGCCGATCAAGTAGGTGTCTAGAAAGGTGTT
The DNA here is from genome assembly GCA_030015575.1 of Agapanthus africanus. NCBI lineage: Eukaryota > Viridiplantae > Streptophyta > Magnoliopsida > Asparagales > Amaryllidaceae > Agapanthus > Agapanthus africanus. Next base: position 564,839,612 of record CM057341.1, read on the forward strand.
AACGGGGTTACGCCTCTGGGAAAACGAGGTTTACATTAATTAGGTTCATGCGAAAGCACGGGGGACCTCCCTCAAAGTACCGACACTAGCCTGGATGAAAGATTGGCGAACTTGTAGCGTGTAATTAATCCCGGCTAGTCTTTCCTTTTAGGGTTTGAAGGAAGATTTGATTAAAACAGTGGGAGACATCCTGATTAGATATATTAAATAACCAATCTAATCTTGCAAGAGCATACGCTGAATGTTTTCTTCTCTCTCTCTCCAGGTAGCGACCATATCACGCCTTAATCAAGATAATAATACGGATTATTGACTGAACCCGCTTGTTATACTGAGCTGGGGAACGTTGGTCCCGCTCCAACTTATAATTGTTATAAGACAGAGCAGGAAATTAGGGAATACCAGATTTCCCGTGCCGCCCAAACGAAGAAAGTGCATGTTGATGTATCATCTTCGGGTGTGTTCATTACAGAGAACTGTTTCTCAGTATCCTTTACGTCCTGGGTATGAGATACCGGATCAGGATCCCACATATGTGTCAAGTCCCGAAAGTACGGAACATGACCGGCACTTAAACTACGAAACGTCTCGAGGCGTACGTAATCTAAGTAAACCGAAAACCCAGAAATCCAAACCAAGAAAAGAAGTAGAGTGAAGGAAAACCAATTTAATACAAGTAGTTTTAATAGCATAAGCCGAATTATGCGGTTTTTAAGAACATCAAAATTTACTGAAAATTTCGGCAGAGTCTCCTTTGTAAATACTGGCTCCCAAACGGGATACAACATGAATAGTATACGAAATCAATAAAAAGGCATCCCCAAGCGGGAGCTAGCTCTTCGTCAATCGACGGTCACAACCACACAAGCAATATAATATACAACGCCAACGGCGAGGATCAAAATTCAAAAGGAAACTCAAATCCACAAGAAAACCACAGAAAAATAACGCGCGGCTCTAAGGTCGAAGGAATAATATCACTGGTCTCTATCTCAAAATAAATACATGTTTGGTTGATTGAATTTACTAGATACAATGGAATAATATTATACAAGGTAATAGGATGGGTACGATACAAGAAAAACCCACCTACGGGCAAGTCACCCGAATGAAACTGAGCCCGCAAAGCCGTAATGAAACCTGTACGGCAAACCTGCAAGAAACTGGGGCACAACGGGGGTGAGTTGCCAACTCGTGAATAGAAAAACATCTACGCACAGAAATCGCATGTATGACGCAATCCTAGGTCATACGATCATAATATATCCTCAAAAAAAAGTATATAACATGCAGCCTATAACAAGGCTAGGGTAAATATCTAACCCGAGTGTAATCTCATGTGCCCGTGTCAGTGCCTCAGGTAGCAATATATCATATGAATGAGGTATGAATGCATGAAAACAAAAAACATGTAAATGAAGAACTGTTTCTATAATTTAGTGAGATTTCCTTTGTATTTTTAAAATGAGGTTTCATAATGAAATCAGCATAAAACAGTGCCTAGCATCAGCACAAAACGTAATCCCAATATCTCGATATCTCTGTATCACGGTCTCTGTACCTCAATATCTCGAAATCTCAATGTCTCAATCACAATATCTAGGGCGCCGTCAGTCCAGACCGGCCCCTACCATCCATCTCAAGACCACGACGGTATCCTCCGGATATCCGACACGTCGGGTAAAATCACCGGTAGGTAGTGCTCCCCTGCCAGGCTCACATCGTCATCATCACGCGCTTCTTGCCCCGGGATACCTTACCGGGTCCACCATGTACCCGAAACGGTTCATCCGCCTCCTCGAATCGGGTCTCGAAATCCATCAGCAAACTCATGGTGGACGACTCACACATCATGGGAAAACCGCACTTTTTATTTTAAAGAGAGAAAGAAGCTTATATAAGTTTTGCGGTTTTCCCCCAAAACCAGAAAATCTCATAGAAATCCGAATCCAATCCTCAATAGCATGTAAAAAGTGCATATCGGCATAAAAATCCATGAATGCGGCATAACAATGAATATTAACCTGCATGAAGTAACAAGTAATATCTACAATGTCTAATCTAGCATATAAGGCGAGTACACTAATATCATGTCTAAATTATTAGCTAACAACCTATGTCAATGCAATAGTATTTCTAAAGTGTACGTGGCATGACAATTACCGATGAAGATGTGTGTGAGCCGGCAAGTAAGTGTACGTGGTACATACGCATCATCGGTAATGGTGCTGGTGTCCTAACAGCATGATATCAATAATGGAGTATGAAACATAATATAAGCATGCGATGCGAAGCGAACAACAATAAAGAGCGGGAGCTGAATACTAGACGCAACTATAACTAATCTGCATTAACCTAATATAAGTCCTACAAATGGTGCCTTTTGAAATAACATGAATCATGGGGTTTTGAAAATAGGGGCTACGGTGTTTTTATGAAAAGATACGTCTTTTGAAATATCCGTAGGATCCCTTGGGCTGTCTTTTAAAATACCCACGATTCGTTAGTTTTTGAAATAGGTAAGAATCGAATCTAATCTAACAACTAAACTAAACTAAAGGGCTAAGCTAACCAGCTGGACTACAGGTAAGGAAACCGCCTAACATCTGAGTCGATGTATATACATACCTGTATATATATTAGTCGGTGATCCCGCCTCAATAATATCATATCCGATGCCATATCTATAATCAGACATTCCAAGTCAAGAGTGCGGATCAATCATCAATATATAGCTCGTACGTAAATCCGTCGTACGGCATCCCCAAATCTGGGTACGGGTCAAAGTCACATCAATCACACTATTCATTTGGTATCTTCTTTATCAAATATCATGATCCGGAATAATGTCCTACGTCTAGTACAATATTGATGCCATCTATGTATGCATGCGGGTGTAAGAATTACTACGTCAGAAGACCCGCTAAAACATCATGTCGTATCTCAATACGAACCAAATCACGTCACCGATCTCCTGGCCTCAAGCCCAATCTCATCGACTCATCTCAAATTCCAAATACTATCCTCAAATCCAGTATATGAATACATAGTCCCATACCCATGTGAACACATAAATATATATTCCCATACACGCACATATGAAATAAGGAATGTATGCAAGTATGTATATGTGTGTATGTGTAAGTGTAGTGCACCCACTACCTAAGGTTTCATAACTGTCACGCCCCGCTTCCCGGTATACGGCGAAGGGGACACGACGAGGTCCGCTACGTATGTACTCAGAAGTACATACGCTAAGCGTAGCTAAGCAATATAAAATAAATACACAAGAGACAAGAGATAAAAAGAACAACAACTTTTATTTATTAACATTCTTTGTACAATGCATGAAAGGAAATACAACTGAAATAAAGAGATGCCTAAACAGTGGCATAACAGGAAATGAAAAATACACAAAGGAAAAGTGTACAATGAAACTAAAGTGCAGGGTCTTCGGCAAACTGCTCCAAGTCTTCTTGAGATGGATCGATTTCCGCCGGGTCCAAACCACCTGACGACATTCAAAGAAGAAAGAAATAGAATGTCGTCAGCGAACAGGTCGCTCGGTAAGTCCCAAAGATAAGGGAGAAATAGACAGAGAGTAAGAGAGAGAGAGAGAGTAGCTTTTAATGTTGTATTATAATATTGTAATGTTGTATTAACGCTGTTGTTTGTAGCCTGGTACAGAAGATGTCAGTGTATACGAGGGGAGTCCCACTTACACCGGGGACTTTGGTATCCTGTAGTACAAGGCTCCGTCGATAATACCACGGAACAACGGCTTGGATGTAATTACGTCTTAAGTGTCCACCTCGTGCCACCTTTAACATATTCCGTATCATTCTACCCCTTAAACCCCGCGATATCTTGTTTGTATTGTTATCTTATAAATTGTATTGATTGTAAGATTGATTGGCTGACTGACCGAAACCATGATATCAGGAAACGGTTATAACCGTAGAGTCATGTAAATGGAATACTGAGAATCATGTAAAAGGAATATATATCCATGGTTCGGTTCAGTCAAGTTGTATAAATTGATAATTGTATTCATGGATTCATGTGTTCATATTGAATTAGAATATTGTAGATTATAGATTGACTTGAATCATATTCAAGTCAGATTAATCAGAAATGTGAATCGAAGTCTTATAATTGCTAGGGTCCTTAGGGTAATTTATAAAACTTGAGGGGGTTTTATGTAAAAAATAATTTTGTATGGTTTTCAAAATACAACTCAAATATTTAATTATCGTATTTATGTACAAATAACAATTTAATGATCAAGATAAATATGTATACATGTTCGAATAGTATGAAATGAGTCAAGTATATTATACGAGTAACTATCAAAAACAATGCTATAAAGAAATATTATGTACGACTAATTAATCAAGTCGAATGAATGCGGAACATAAAAAAAATATGTCTCTAAGTGTTTTGCATCCGTGAGTTCCAGTTTCACCCAAATACGACTACCGGTTTGAGAGATATATATGTTTTCGTATCGTCGCGCAAAACATATCAGAATCTATCCGGCACCGTCACATATTTTTAAAATGCAGTTTGAGTTAATTTCCATCAGTTTTCAGGTTATGAAAAGTATTAGAAAATTGTAGCTATTTCAATGAAATTATCGAAAACACCAAGATTCACATGATTTGGATTTCTGAAGCTCTAGTTATGATCATTTTAATATCAGCGTTTAAAACAGAAATTCAGATTTCTGGACAGCAACTATATATTCTATTGCAAAGCCTATATCAGGTTGTTTCATGCATTCCTAAGTAATATGATATACAGAAAATTATAGTTATATCAATGGTGCATCTACACATCTAAATTTTGTCACAAACGGACATCGGGTGTTCGAGTTATGTACAATTTGAAAACAGTGTGCGAATCGGAACAGATTCTGTCCAGATCCATCACTTAATATTGTAACACCGTTTTCTTTATCTTAGATGGGTTTTTAGTAAAACTATAAAACTAAGAAAATCTAGATCATTCGATGTAGATATCAAAAACACCTGAGTTTACTCAATTTGGATACCGGTATACCAAGTTATATGTCCTAGAAATTGACCGATAACTGCAGTTTTCTGTTTTACGATCAGTGAATAAATACGATGTAATTCCTAAACCGTTATGCGGATCGATCTAAAATTTTTACAGCATGTATAAAATAATATAATCTATCATATGTAAATTCCATGAAATTTTCAGAAGTAAAAATTAATTTCTAAAAATTATTTTAAACCTAAAGGTATTGATGTGTATACTAAAATCGGCAAAAAGATTAACTAGTATTTTTATGCAAGCTTCATCCTTTTTTTTAATAACCAAACCGATTCCATGAGATATCGTAGATATATTATGGATTGAAATCTATGTTCTCACAACTTGTAATAAACATTCATAATCATGAAGAAGGAATTAAAAATACTTTAATTTGAACAAGAGATAATAAGATATTATTAAACCATATAGAATCATATATATCTAAACTTATGTATATTTATATGTATATGTTTATGTGTATCTTCTCTTATGGATTATGATATGAAAAGAATAGGGGATTCACGATGCATGACAAGAGGAAAATAAGAGGTGGGGGGAAAAGGAGAGAGAAGGGACTTACATACACAAGCCGGTATTGTCACCGGGCTTGTCTATCCGCCGATAGCCTCGCGTTACTAGCGAGACCTTCTTGAAGACTTCTTCATGTTCTTCTTCTTGAACTTTAGGTGAAGAGGGAGAAGTGAGAGATAGAAAAATGTGAGGAATGAAAAGATAGAGGAGGACAATAAAGATGGTGTAATGGTGAATTATAATATATGCATTTAACATGAGAATTAAAAGAGAAATGAAAGGTCACCATTCATTTTGGAAATGAAAGGTCTCATTTGTAGGTTATGAGAAGAATAAAAAATTGATAAAAAAAATAATTGCAAGAATGAAGATTTGAACATGTGACTTATGGAATAACAATGCAAGGACTTGACCAATGTGGTACAAGATTGTTCATGCACATATTTAATTAGAATTAAATATATTATATTGCTTAAAAAGAAAATGGGCTTTTTAGATGGGCTGTAGAGAATGTGAATGAAAAGAAAGGAATTGGGCTTAAAGAATAAGTTTGGGTAAAAAGAAATGAGTTTTAGAAAATACTTAGATGAGAAAAATAGATGAAGGGATTAAATATAACTAATAACATGGAAATAAAAATATACCAAATGTACAAATACAGAATTTTATTAATACGAAGATATAGGAATTTTAGAGTCGTTACATTCTACCATCCTTATAAAAATTTCGTCCTCGAAATTTATAAAAGGAAAGTGTAACAGTTTGGTGTCAAAATTAAAGGTTGTAAAGAAGTTTTAGTCAAAGTGGTGAGGAGGTTACCTGGGTTACCTTGGTTCACAGTTTCAGGATCTATGGCTGCTAAGGTGAAAGCCTGTCGCCGTGGCACGTTCCTCCTAGCTGGAGGCATATTCCCCTGTACTCGAGGCATATTTCTCAGTACCTGATGGAATTGACGATTTGGCTGAGCAGGAAATCTACGTGGAGGTGGTGCTGGGAGTGCGGGACGAGTTGCAGGAGCCTGGATAGCTGGCTGCTGCGGGTAGTTGGCGGGTGTGTGTGCTGAGTGGCGTCTATAAGGACAGTTTCCAATTCCGTGATTGGACGCGCTACAAACCAAACATAGGCCTTTTGCGCGTCTAAAGTCCTTCCACAAGTGACCTTCCCTCTTGCAATAAAAGCAAAAATCGGGTCTTGACCGATCCTTAACTTCTTCCAGTCTTCTGAGTTCAACAGCTGGCCTTGAAGAGGCCCCTCCTGCCATCTGAGTGGCAGGACGTTTCACTCCTGCAGATTGAGGTCTGCCCCTTGCCTTTATCACTGCTTCATAGCTGCGGGCAGCTTCCAGAGCATCTTCATGAGTCAGAAATTTTCCCGTGGCTAGGGTAGCCTGAATCTCCGTGTCCAGTCCTTGTTGAAAGCGACGGGCTCTGATATCGTCCGTCGGTATCAAGTGTGCTGCGAATCGGCTTAACATGGTGAATTCAGCGTCGTATTCATCTACTGATTTGTCCCACATCGATCCTTGTTGTAGATGAATGAACTGCTGCTCCATTGCAAACCTAGCAGTCGCTGGAAAGTATTTCGCGTCGAACTTCTCGCGAAAAGTCTTCCATTCAATAGGCTGCACAAGACGGCTTTCTTCCTCCGTCTACCAGTTGCGAGCGTTGTCCGTGAGTTGTAGTTTCGCTACACGGACCCAAGCGACGTCTGGCACTTGTGCTGCGGCCAGATCATCCTCGATACTTTGAGCCCATTCCTCAGCTTCCAGTGGGCTCCCTTTTCCTGAGAACTGCTTCGGATGTAAAGCCCTGAATTGTTTCACTCCTGGAGCATCAGTCTCAGAACGGTTCAGAAGTTGTTGCTGTCCCTCGAGAAGGCTGCGGATCGCCTCAAATAGCATTGTTTGCTCAGTGGGTGGTGTAGGAACAGCCGGTGTGAGAGGTAGTGCTGAGGGTGTGTTGTTGACGTTGGTGCTGGTGTTGTTTGGGGAATCCATAACCCTGAAGAAAAATTTGGGTTAGGACAGATTCAAGTACATGAAATGATAAGATTCAAGGAAGATGAAATTGCAAGATTCAAGGAACATGAATTGTAAAGAATGTTTTAGTTGCTGGTTCTTGTGTTATATTGCTTAGGTTGTTCACGCAGACCAGAACTGCATGACAGGGATTCATACAGCTCTGACCTGCATGGGCCACCAACAAAACCTGTCACGCCCCGCTTCCCGGTATACGGCGAAGGGGACGCGACGAGGTCCGCTACGTATGTACTCAGAAGTACATACGCTAAGCGTAGCTAAGCAATATAAAATAAATACACAAGAGACAAGAGATAAAAAGAACAACAACTTTTATTTATTAACATTCTTTGTACAATGCATGAAAGGAAATACAACTGAAATAAAGAGATGCCTAAACAGTGGCATAACAGGAAATGAAAAATACACAAAGGAAAAGTGTACAATGAAACTAAAGTGCAGGGTCTTCGGCAAACTGCTCCAAGTCTTCTTGAGATGGATCGATTTCCGCCGGGTCCAAACCACCTGACGACATTCAAAGAAGAAAGAAATAGAATGTCGTCAGCGAACAGGTCGCTCGGTAAGTCCCAAAGATAAGGGAGAAATAGACAGAGAGTAAGAGAGAGAGAGAGTAGCTTTTAATGTTGTATTATAATATTGTAATGTTGTATTAACGCTGTTGTTTGTAGCCTGGTACAGAAGATGTCAGTGTATACGAGGGGAGTCCCACTTACACCGGGGACTTTGGTATCCTGTAGTACAAGGCTCCGTCGATAATACCACGGAACAACGGCATGGATGTAATTACGTCTTAAGTGTCCACCTCGTGCCACCTTTAACATATTCCGTACCAGTCTACCCCTTAAACCCCGCGATATCTTGTTTGTATTGTTATCTTGTAAATTGTAATGATTGTAAGATTGATTGACTGACTGACCGAAACCATGATATCAGGAAACGGTTATAACCGTAGAGTCATGTAAATGGAATACTGAGAATCATGTAAAAGGAATATATATCCATGGTTCGGTTCAGTCAAGTTGTATAAATTGATAATTGTATTCATGGATTCATGTGTTCATATTGAATTGGAATATTGTAGATTATAGATTGACTTGAATCATATTCAAGTCAGATTAATCAGAAATGTGAATCGAAGTCTTATAATTGCTAGGGTCCTTAGGGTAATTTATAAAACTTGAGGGGGTTTTATGTAAAAAATAATTTTGTATGGTTTTCAAAATACAACTCAAATATTTAATTATCGTATTTATGTACAAATAACAATTTAATGATCAAGATAAATATGTATACATGTTCGAATAGTATGAAATGAGTCAAGTATATTATACGAGTAACTACCAAAAACAATGCTATAAAGAAATATTATGTACGACTAATTAATCAAGTCGAATGAATGCGGAACATAAAAATAATATGTCTCTAAGTGTTTTGCATCCGTGAGTTCCAGTTTCACCCAAATACGACTACCGGTTTGAGAGATATATATGTTTTCGTATCGTCGCGCAAAACATATCAGAATCTATCCGGCACCGTCACATATTTTTAAAATGCAGTTTGAGTTAATTTCCATCAGTTTTCAGGTTATGAAAAGTATTAGAAAATTGTAGGTATTTCAATGAACTTATCGAAAACACCAAGATTCACATGATTTGGATTTCTGAAGCTCTAGTTATGATCATTTTAATATCAGCGTTTAAAATAGAAATTCAGATTTCTGGACAGCAACTATATATTCTATTGCAAAGCCTATATCAGGTTGTTTCATGCATTCCTAAGTAATATGATATACAGAAAATTATAGTTATATCAATGGTGCATCTACACATCTAAATTTTGTCACAAACGGACATCGGGTGTTCGAGTTATGTACAATTTGAAAACAGTGTGCGAATCGGAACAGATTCTGTCCAGATCCATCACTTAATATTGTAACACCGTTTTCTTTATCTTAGATGGGTTTTTAGTAAAACTATAAAACTAAGAAAATCTAGATCATTCGATGTAGATATCAAAAACACCTGAGTTTTCTCAATTTGGATACCGGTATACCAAGTTATATGTCCTAGAAATTGACCGATAACTGCAGTTTTCTGGTTTACGATCAGTGAATAAATACGATGTAATTCCTAAACCGTTATGCGGATCGATCTAAAATTTTTAAAGCATGTATAAAATAATATAATCTATCATATGTAAATTCCATGAAATTTTCAGAAGTAAAAATTAATTTCTAAAAATTATTTTAAACCTAAAGGTATTGATGTGTATACTAAAATCGGCAAAAAGATTAACTAGTATTTTTATGCAAGCTTCATCCTTTTTTTTAATAACCAAACCGATTCCATGAGATATCGTAGATATATTATGGATTGAAATCTATGTTCTCACAACTTGTAATAAACATTCATAATCATGAAGAAGGAATTAAAAATACTTTAATTTGAACAAGAGATAATAAGATATTATTAAACCATATAGAATCATATATATCTAAACTTATGTATATGTATATGTATATGTTTATGTGTATCTTCTCTTATGGATTATGATATGAAAAGAATAGGGGATTCACGATGCATGACAAGAGGAAAATAAGAGGTGGGGGGAAAAGGAGAGAGAAGGGACTTACATACACAAGCCGGTATTGTCACCGGGCTTGTCTATCCGCCGATAGCCTCGCGTTACTAGCGAGACCTTCTTGAAGATTTCTTCATGTTCTTCTTCTTGAACTTTAGGTGAAGAGGGAGAAGTGAGAGATAGAAAAATGTGAGGAATGAAAAGATAGAGGAGGACAATAAAGATGGTGTAATGGTGAATTATAATATATGCATTTAACATGAGAATTAAAAGAGAAATGAAAGGTCACCATTCATTTTGGAAATGAAAGGTCTCATTTGTAGGTTATGAGAAGAATAAAAAATTGATAAAAAAAATAATTGCAAGAATGAAGATTTGAACATGTGACTTATGGAATAACAATGCAAGGACTTGACCAATGTGGTACAAGGTTGTTCATGCACATATTTAATTAGAATTAAATATATTATATTGCTTAAAAAGAAAATGGGCTTTTTAGATGGGCTGTAGAGAATGTGAATGAAAAGAAAGGAATTGGGCTTAAAGAATAAGTTTGGGTAAAAAGAAATGAGTTTTAGAAAATACTTAGATGAGAAAAATAGATGAAGGGATTAAATATAACTAAGAACATGGAAATAAAAATATACCAAATGTACAAATACAGAATTTTATTAATACGAAGATATAGGAATTTTAGAGTCGTTACAATAACCATGCACCAATCCAACACCAATATCCATCTAAAATCATCAATAATAAATCCTAACAACATATCATAAATTGTTGGTGTGTATACGCATCCGTATACATCACCACGGACTGCGGGGGTGCTATACGCCATCCACCCGACTTCTCCCCGTAGATATAAATCTACTCACCTGGTCCTCGCTAGCCGGTGCCGACGTCGCCACGCGCTTGCTTATCGTCTCGAAGTCCACATGGGGTACCTACATATCATAACGCACCGTATCGCATTAAAACTAAATTCGAAATCGAAACAGCATACGAAAATCAAATCGGCACGCGTATCACGCGTAGGTCCAAACCGATCGCCTACGCATGCAAGAATAGTCAAACCAACCCTCGATGTCGATGTACAAACGTCAAACCATCGAGAAAAATCCAATCACACTCATTTGCATAATTACAAGCACTAATTATAATATAAAATAGCTTACGATTCCCAAAAATCCCAATTTCACTTAAAAAGTCGTTTTTCCGAAAATCTAGCAAGCACAATTCGCCGTTTTTGTACAAAACATGATGATTAAATGAATGTAGCGGCCAATATACTTATTAAATATCTTAAATAAGTCATAGAAATAATTTCCGGAATTTAATCTCATTAAATTCCAAAAACCCTAATATTCTAGTTTACAAAATACCCTTTTTAACAATTTCATAGCAAAAATGCACAAACTACAATTTAGGTTGGATTTCCATGAACTAAAGTGTTAAACTACACTTAATAAAGTTAATAATATGATAAAAACCCTAACCATATTTTTAATCTCATATTTCGAATTAAATCAAAAAAACTAGTTTGCAACAAAAAGCTTAATTTGGACATTTTTCAAGCAACAGCTTGTAATTAACAACTAGATTAGTTTTCTACAAAACTAATTATGTTAATCCACCTCACTAAACCATACACAATCAAACACAACTCATTTCCACAACAAACCCTAACTTGAAATCTTTAACCATGCAATTAAACTCACATAACCCAAATTAACACTTAATTAACTTAGCTTTAAGAAATTAAGTAACAAACTAAGCAAAAAGTTTAGAATTATACCCAAAAACATTTAAAGATCCACAAGCATACATGGCCCTCCAAAATGCTCTCTTTTCACAAGGATCCATGCTATACGGGCTAAGCAAAAATGGGTAGGAGTCGGATTTGGGTTTTGGGATTTTTTGATGGATTTTGGGGCAATTTTTGATGAAGTTTTGAAGAGAAAGAAGAAGGGAAATGGGGGGGCTGTTGCTGCAGTAGGAGAGGGGGGGTCGGCTGGAATGGGAGGGGGAGAAGAGAGAGAGGGAGGTAGAGAAAGTTGGGGGAGAAAGTCAAGGTCAAAGCAAAGTCAAAAGTCTAACTAATTTATCCATTTTCTTTTCTTTTCTTTTCTTTCATTTCATTTCCTTTGAAATTCAAGTGGGGAAAAAGATGGTGGCTGCTGAATTCAGCCATGGGGAGAAGTGAATGGGGGTGTGTGGGTGTGGGTACGGGTGTGGGGTGATGAAAAATGATAAATACAATACCCCAAACATCCATTTACGCTAAAAAAAAGCCTTTTTTTCTTCAATAATTTCTAAACCGTTTTGGCAAATGATTTCGTTCCAAAAACCACATGATAAAATTTTATTTAATGTTTTATGATGCACAAAATTTGTTTCAACTCATTCCAATTTGTAATTTTCCCTAATTAAATGTATTAGTGACGGCTTAAAATAATAATAAAATAATATTTTTTTCAGAAAATTTGAAATTTCACCAGCGGCTCAATAAACACCAAATAATAGCAATTACATAGCTAGAATATGTATATTTAATTTTTATAATAAGATATTGGTATTTTGACTTTTTACAGAAAACCCCCTTATTTTACTGATTTTTTTCGAAATTTCACCGAAACGATTTTCAAAACGTTACAATCTTCCCCCCTTAAAGAAATTCGGTCCCCGAATTTAAATTCAAACTCCCCCAAATACTCAAACATCTAAGAAAACCCATCAAGTCGTCGGGGCTCCGAAATTGTAAATACATAAAACAAATCGTAGCGCAGCGCATGCGCTTGAAAAATGAGCATATAACTCAAATCAAAACTCCGTCAAGCATCCCGCAATCATCGGAGTCATGGAGAAGACATCAATGCCAAATCCAAATCAAAACCAATATGACATAACTCGAAACTATACATGTAAATATCAAATCTATATCTGTAAGTATCTGAAGGAAATGCATGCCAAATCTCTTTAAGTCGCTGTGCAACGCGTATAACACTGCACAGTGGCGGACGTCTATCATAAGAAAATAACTATATACTTATATACCTTTGTTTGAAATGTACGTTCCGTCGTTTTGGAAACAATTTAGAAGGGTCTCCTTGTTTTAAACATTTCGTGTCATATCATACACGTAGGTAAATACTGAGGCTATAGCTCGCTTTTTGGAAATCCCTTCAATAACTATCAATGCATGCAAAAATATATTCAGGTACTGTCCTCTGACTAGTCCTGCTCAGTATGAAAACACATAGCAATATCATAAAAACGTACTGCTCTATACGAAATCAATCCCAAAATATGCACATGAATGCTACGTGCGTCTGGTGCGCACGGAAATCAAAATCCATGAATGTGCCATACATGCGCACAGAAACAACATCTAAGTGCATCGGGTGTGCACGAAACATCTGTCGTAGGCAACATGTGTGCCTGACAGCAAAATCAGGTGCACCTGACATGCACGAAAAATTCTCAATTTAGTGCCTCTGGTGTGCACCAAAATCACCCTTCAAAACATACGCCCAACATGCGCGAAAATCCAAATCAAGTGCATCCATCGTGCACGAAATCATGAAATCCAATATCAAGCGCCGAACGTGCGCAAAATCAATCACGTGCACAAGGTGCACAAAACAAATATCGAGTATCACAATCGAAATCGAAGTCCAGTGCACACTGCAAGCATATAATAACTATACAGGGTGCAGGAACCAATTCGTGTGCATGCATACGCACAAAACCAACTCAACTGTTTAAAACCGTAAAATCACAAACATGTGAAACTAAAGCACGAAAACGATATCAAGTGCAACACTGTGCAAAGATCGTAAATCCTCAATCATTAAAATCAAATCATACGAATAAATCACCCAAAACATCGAAATCAATAATGGCGGAACAGTACCGCTCAAGTGCATCCTCTAAGAATCTCGGGCCAACTGTCGCGGTCACTAGTGGGACGTCTCGTCGATGATCATGAACTCTGGCCTGCTGGTGTGCGTAACATGACCACTCCTGGGTCCAAGTCTTCTCCGTGGATTACCAATCTCACAATCCATCAGCTCATCGGCCCTGTCAAGGCAGCATATCACTGGCGTCGGCCTCTGGCTCTCTGAATGCACGTGACACATCTGATCCTGGGTGCAAATATCATTGCATCAGTGGCCTGGAAGGAATCCTGCTCACGGTCTATTCCATGCCTCGTCTCTGCCAACTGTCCGGAAGTCGTTGTCCTTTCCTATATCTGCATCTTGCTCTGGAACGACTGCATACTCATCGCGACTCCTTCTGGAAGGTAAGTCCAAGTACCATGCCCCGGCATGCGCATTGGATCTCTGATGTCGGCGGAGTGGAACGTCATCTCATCTAGATCTGGTACGAACCTCTTACTCCACTTTTCTCTAATGTCGTCTGCTTTGGACTCGTCTCGTCACGGCCGCATGGACTGAGCTCCAACGACTATCCTCGTATCTGGAGTCTCCCAAGAATGCATCTCACCACCTAGCATCCGAATTAAGTCGAGCCATCCAATCGATTCGTCAAAACCTCATAATCCCCCAAGAGCTCAACATCTTGGGTACAGTTTAATAGTATCGAGTACATACCACGGCATCGGTGGTCCAGCCGTAGAAGGGCAAACCCAAGCCTCACTAATGGCGCCGCAAAACTGCCGCAAACCCTAAGGTTCAAAGGCTTTCACACGGTCATTAAGTCGAGTTAGGGTTTCATTTTTCTAGAGGGACCATAGAATTGCCTGCATGTCTTTCCGACTATCTTAAACTTGGAATAATAGGTTTCTGACATTCGATCGTCTCTGTCGACTCCCAACGTCTCCGCGTGAAGTCGTCTCTAGCTGGAATCAATCTATCTGATGACCTTGCATCGGGGTAGGCGAACGGTCCACATGTCCTAGTCATTCATCCTCGATGACTAGCGACCTTCTATCATCTCTTAGTACAACTTATACTGCAATAGCTCCAACATCTGGGGCGATATCTCGTCGTTCGCAGCAATAACTGGCTCACTCGTCTGCATGCTGAACCGTGCCTCAATCATCAGGAGTAAGCAACACACCAACGGTCATCAAAATCTGGCTGGCCTCCATCATTGGCTCAATTCTCTAGTGTCGATCAGCACCTCCGAGTAACCTCATAAAGGCGATCCTCCAAACGCTCGTGGCGCGGAAACACAGTAAAAAGACACATCTCTGCAATCGTGTGTCGCCGGAATTTCGCCCTGGTCAGTCCTCGTTCGTGACGAGCTTGTGCTGACCGCAACTCTAGCCGTAGCTCTCCCTGCCCGTAACCGTAGCAGCAAAACCAAACTGGTACCGATGAGGCTAGATCAGGAAGGAATATAATACTGAACAAGGAAATGTACATCCTAAGGCTTCATAAGTGGAGTGGCGTGTCGTAAATATGCCGCGGAACATACCAACGGTACGTCACTCTACTTTAGTCACCTATTCCATCAACCAAGGGTCATCCTACGCTCCGAAGGTTAAAACCTAACGCTCTGATACCAACTTTGTCAAGTCCCGAAAGTACGGAACATGACCGGTACTTAAACTACGAAACGTCTCGAGGCGTACGTAATCTAAGTAAACCGAAAACCCAAAAATCCAAACCAAGAAAAGAAGTAGAGTGAAGGAAAACCAATTTAAAACAAGTAGTTTTAATAGCATAAGCCGAATTATGCGGTTTTTAAGAACATTAAAATTTACTGAAAATTTCGGCAGAGTCTCCTTTGTAAATACTGGCTCCCAAACGGGATACAACATGAATAGTATACGAAATCAATAAAAAGGCATCCCCAAGCGGGAGCTAGCTCTTCGTCAATCGACGGTCACAACCACACAAGCAATATAATATACAACGCCAACGGCGAGGATCAAAATTCAAAAGGAAACTCAAATCCATAAGAAAACCGCAGAAAAATAACGCGCGACTCTAAGGTCGAAGGAATAACATCACTGGTCTCTATCTCAAAATAAATACATATTTGGTTGATGGAATTTACTGGATACAACGGAATAATATTATACAAGGCAATAGGATGGGTACGATACAAGAAAAACCCACCTACTAGCAAGTCACCCGAATGAAACTGAGCCCGTAAAGCCGTAATGAAACCTGTACGGCAAACCTGCAAGAAACTGGGGCACAACGGGGGTGAATTGCCAACTCGTGAATAGAAAAACATCTACGCACAGAAATCGCATGTATGACGCAATCCTAGGTCATACGATCATAATATATCCTCAAAAAAAAGTATATAACACGCAGCCTATAACAAGGCTAGGGTAAATATCTAACCCGAGTGTAATCTCATATGCCCATGTCAGTGCCTTAGGTAGCAATATATCATATGAATGAGGTATGAATGCATGAAAATAGAATACAGTAAATGAAGAACTGTTTCCATAATTTAGTGAGATTTCCTTTGTATTTTTAAAATGAGGTATCATAATGAAATCAGCACAAAACAGTGCCTGGCATCGGCACAAAACGTAATCCCAATATCTCGATATCTCTGTATCACAGTCTCTGTACCTCAATATCTCGAAATCTCAATGTCTCAATCATAATATCTAGGGCGCCGTCAGTCCAGACCGGCCCCTACCATCCATCTCAAGACCACGACGGTATCCTCCGGATATCCGACGCGTCGAGTAAAATCACCGGTAGGTAGTGCTCCCCTGCCAGGCTCACATCGTCATCATCACGCGCTTCTTGCCCCGGGGTACCTTACCGGGTCCACCATGTACCCGAAACGGTTCATCCGCCTCCTCGAATCGGGTCTCGAAATTCATCAGCAAACTCATGGTGGACGACTCACACATCATAGGAAAACCGCACTTTTTATTTTAAAGAGAGAAAGAAGCTTATATAAGTTTTGCGGTTTTCCCCCAAAATCAGAAAATCTCATAGAAATCCGAATCCAATCCTCAATAGCATGTAAACAGTGCATATCGGCATAAAAATCCATGAATGCGGCATAACAATGAATATTAACATGCATGAAGTAACAAGTAATATCTACAATGTCTAATCTAGCATATAAGGCGAGTACACTAATATCATGTCTAAATTATTAGCTAACAACCTATGTCAATGCAATAGTATTTCTAAAGTGTACGTGGCATGACAATTACCGATGAAGATGTGTGTGAGCCGGCAAGTAAGTGTACGTGGTACATACGCATCATCGGTAATGGTGCTGGTGTCCTAACAGCATGATATCAATAATGGAGTATGAAAAATAATATAAGCATGCGATGCGAAGCGAACCACAATAAAGAGCGGGAGCTGAATACTAGACGCAACTATAACTAATCTGCATTAACCTAATATAAATCCTACAAATGGTGCCTTTTGAAATAACATGAATCATGGGGTTTTGAAAATAGGGGCTACGGTGTTTTTATGAAAAGATACGTCTTTTGAAATATCCGTAGGATCCCTTGGGCTGTCTTTTAAAATACCCACGATTCATTAGTTTTTGAAATAGGTAAGAATCGAATCTAATCTAACAACTAAACTAAACTAAAGGGCTAAGCTAACCAGCTGGACTACAGGTAAGGAAACCGCCTAACATCTGAGTCGATGTATATACATACCTGTATATATATTAGTCGGTGATCCCGCCTCAATAATATCATATCCGATACCATATCTATAATCAGACATCCCAAGTCAAGAGTGCGGATCAATCATCAATATATAGCTCGTACGTAAATCCGTCGTACGGCATCCCCAAATCTGGGTACGGGTCAAAGTCACATCAATCACACTATTCATTTGGTATCTTCTTTATCAAATATCATGATCCGGAATAATGTCCTACGTCTAGTACAATATTGATGCCATCTATGTATGCATGCGGGTGTAAGAATTACTACGTCAGAAGACCCGCTAAAACATCATGGCGTATCTCAATACGAACCAAATCACGTCACCGATCTCCTGGCCTCAAGCCCAATCTCATCGACTCATCTCAAATTCCAAATACTATCCTCAAATCCAGTATATGAACACATAGTCCCATACCCATATGAACACATAAATATATATTCCCATACACGCACATATGAAATAAGGAATGTATGTAAGTATGTATATGTGTGTATGTGTAAGTGTAGTGCACCCACTACCTAAGGTTTCGTAACCATGCACCAATCCAACACCAATATCCATCTAAAATCATCAATAATAAATCCTAACAACATATCATAAATTGTTGGTGCGTATACGCATCCGTATACATCACCACGGACTGCGGGGGTGCTATACGCCATCCACCCGACTTCTCCCCGTAGATATAAATCTACTCACCTGGTCCTCGCTAGCCGGTGCCGACGTCGCCACGCGCTTGCTTGTCGTCTCGAAGTCCACATGGGGTACCTACATATCATAACGCACCGTATCGCATTAAAACTAAATTCGAAATCGAAACGGCATACGAAAATCAAATCGGCACGCGTATCACGCGTAGGTCCAAACCTATCGCCTACGCATGCAAGAATAGTCAAACCAACCCTCGATGTCGATGTACAAACGTCAAACCATCGAGAAAAATCCAATCACACTCATTTGCACAATTACAAGCACTAATTATAATATAAAATAGCTTACGATTCCCAAAAACCCCAATTTCACTTAAAAAGTCGTTTTTCCGAAAATCTAGCAAGCACAATTCGCCGTTTTTGTACAAAACATGATGATTAAATGAATGTAGCGGCCAATATACTTATTAAATGTCTTAAATAAGTCATAGAAACAATTTCCGGAATTTAATCTCATTAAATTCCAAAAACCCTAATATTCTAGTTTACAAAATACCCTTTTTAACAATTTCATAGCAAAAATGCACAAACTACAATTTAGGTTGGATTTCCATGAAATAAAGTGTTAAACTACACTTAATAAAGTTAATAATATGATAAAAACCCTAACCATATTTTTAATCTCATATTTCGAATTAAATCAAAAAAAACTAGTTTGCAACAAAAAGCTTAATTTAGACATTTTTCAAGTAACAACTTGTAATTAACAACTAGATTAGTTTTCTACAAAACTAATTATGTTAATCCACCTCACTAAACCATACACAATCAAACACAACTCATTTCCACAACAAACCCTAACTTGAAATCTTTAATCATGCAATTAAACTCACATAACCCAAATTAACACTTAATTAACTTAGCTTTAAGAAATTAAGTAACAAACTAAGCAAAAAGTTTAGAATTATACCCAAAAACATTTGAAGATCCACAAGCATCCATGGCCCTCCAAAATGCTCTCTTTTCACAAGGATCCATGCTATACGGGCTAAGCTAAAATGGGTAGGAGTCGGATTTGGGTTTTGGGATTTTTTTGATGGATTTTGGGGCAATTTTTGATGAAGTTTTGAAGAGAAAAGAGAAGGGAAATGGGGGGGGGGGGCTGTTGCTGCAGTAGGAGAGGGAGGGTCGGCTGGAATGGGAGGGGGAGAGGAGAGAGAGGGAGGTAGAGAAAGTGGGGGGAGAAAGTCAAGGTCAAAGCAAAGTCAAAAGTCTAACTAATTTATCCATTTTCTTTTCTTTTCTTTTATTTCATTTCCTTTGAAATTCAAGTGGGGAAAAAGATGGTGGCTGCTGAATTCAGCCATGGGGAGAAGTGAATGGGTGTGTGTGGGTGTGGGTACGGGTGTGGGGTGATGAAAAATGATAAATACAATACCCCAAACATCCATTTACGCTAAAAAAAAAGCCTTTTTTTCTTCAATAATTTCTAAACCGTTTTGGCAAATGATTTTGTTCCAAAAACCACATGATAAAATTTTATTTAATGTTTTATGATGCACAAAATTTGTTTCAACTCATTCCAATTTGTAATTTTCCCTAATTAAATGTATTAGTGACGGCTTAAAATAATAATAAAATAATATTTTTTTCAGAAAATTTGAAATTTCACCAATGGCTCAATAAACACCAAATAATAGCAATTACATAGCTAGAATATGTATATTTAATTTTTATAATAAGATATTTGTATTTTGACTTTTTACAGAAAACCCCCTTATTTTACCGATTTTTTTCGAAATTTCACCGAAACAATTTTCAAAACGTTACAATATGTAATTTTTTACATAGGGCTACAGAAAGGTAGAGAACTGAGAACGGGTGATAAGTTTCATGAGACAGAAAACGGTGCAAGTGTTGCAGCCAAGTCTATTGGTCACTATCACCCTGTATTACCTGAATACATTGATCCTGAACGAATGTTATTAGATACCGAACCTGATATACAAAATCATATCAGTCTCTTTATTAGTAAAGAAAGGATATAATTTTGTATTGTTGGATAATGTTTTGAACATTTCCTATATCAAGAGTTGATCGGTTCAGGCACGTTATCTAAAAGCATTGACGTTCTAAATCAAACTACAGTTTTTAGTATACAGAACACACACAAGAGGAAGAGTTCAGAAATGAACGAATCCTTCTTGAGGCATTGTAGACTAGGTCATATCAATGCGACCCGACTAGCTAAGTTACATTTAGATGCATATTTAAATCTGTTTGAATTTACATCTTGTGAAACTTGTCGGTCATGTCACAAAGATACGATGACCATAGCTCTGTTTGTTGGAAAAAAAGAAAGAGTTAGTGAACTCTTGGGATTGATACATGATGATGTATGATGGTCCCCTGTCTACACATGCCAAGACTAGTTCTTTGTACTTCATTACATTCTCTGATGATCTCTCAAGATTCAGACATATGTTCCTGTTGAAACACAAGTCCGAACCTTTTGAGATATTCACAGAATATAAGTTAGAAGTAGAGAACCAAAATACGGGTATAAGTATTATGTCCTTTGATGAGATCAAGGAGGAGAATACTTGAGCACGGAATTCCTGGACTATTCTAAAGGAGAATGAGATTCTCTCTCAGCATTACTCCTCCGTATACACCACAGCACGTCGGTGTATCGGGGCGGAGCAATAGCACCCTATGTGATATGGTGTGCTCTATGATGAGTACTACTGAGTTTCCTATTTCCTTTTGGGAGTTATGCACTTGAGAAGCTGCATACCTATTGAATAGGGTTCAAATCAAATCAGTTGCCTACCACTTCATATGTGATATGGAAAGGAAGAGCCCATAT
Organism: Agapanthus africanus; assembly: GCA_030015575.1. Lineage (NCBI taxonomy): Eukaryota > Viridiplantae > Streptophyta > Magnoliopsida > Asparagales > Amaryllidaceae > Agapanthus > Agapanthus africanus. Next base: position 564,860,987 of record CM057341.1, read on the forward strand.
CTTAAGCTTGTTAAGATTTGGGGTTGTCTGGCCTATGTCTAAAAGAAAAATCCGGACAAACTCGAGGCAAGGTCTGTTATGTAGAACTGGAATGGTTACGGCTATACAAACTGCAGCTGATGATTTGGTAGAACCAAAGGATTCAATAGTTTCCAACGAACCTCAGCCTCTCCGCCGATCTAGTAGGGTTCCTCACCCACCTGAGAGATACTTTGGTTTCTCTATGACAGTGGGAGCAAGGATTACATCATGAGATGATGACCCAACTAGTTTCGAGCTGGCCATCAGGAGTGGGACTCTGTAAGAATGGCTGGATGCTTAGCAATCTGAGATGGAATCCTTATACACCGACAAAGTGTGGACTTTGGTTGCTTTATCTGAAGGGTTAAATCCCCATCAGGAGCGAGTATATCTTGAGAAGATTACTTGGTGTACATGGAAAAGTTAAGACTTTCAAAGCTATGCTTAAGTCCATCCAGATCCTACTTGCCACGGCTACATACCATGACTACGATATCTGGCGGTTGGGTGTCATGATTGCTTTTCTAAATGATGTTTTAGAAAAGAGCGTCTATAAGTACACAGCCAGAGGGCTTCGTAGACAGTGGGAGCAGCGGAAACGTGTGCAAGATGCTTTATAGGATAAAGCAGGCATCGCGGAGTTGGAACATCTGTTTTGATGTGGTAGTCAAAGAGTTTGACTTCATCAAAATGGTAAATGAACCTTGTATATACAAAAAGGTAGTAGAGAGTATGGTGGTGATCCTCGTAGAATACGTGGATGACATACTCTTGATAGGGAAGGAGTTTCCTATGCTACGCTCGGTCAATCTCCGCTTATCACAAGGATTCTCCATATAGGATCAAACCGATACCTCCTAAATCCTGGGTTTTGGATCTATGAGATAGATCTAATTGGATGTTAGGATACCCACTAGTTGTAGTGAGATGATATCAATAGATCCTGGGGAGAATCACTGGAATGGTTCCAGGGTGATAAGGATGACTGAATGTCAGTCACAGGCATTGTCTTTACCCTCAGTGGAGGGACGGTATGTTGGAAGAGTTCCAAGCTAGATACCGTGACTTACTAGACGATTAAAGGCAAGATACATCGTTACCAAGGATGCTACGAAAGAGGCAGTCTGGATATATAAGTTCATGAGATGAACTTCGTTCCTACCATTGTGTGACAATGGAGTTGTGGCTTTAGCCAATGAACTGCCGTCCCATCTGAAATCCAGATATAATTCTTAGGCAGTATCACCTGATCATGGAGATGGTTGATCTCCAGGGAGATCGAGATTAGGAGAGTAGACACAGAGGAAAACAGCGCGGATCCACTCACAAAGGCCTTTTTCCCAGTAGAGACATTTATGGGATGGTTGAGTATGAGATACTTCAACCACAGCTAATTGTTGGGTATGTGATACCACAAAAGATGGCCCTAGTGCAAGTAGGAGATTGTTAGTTATATGTATGCCCTAGAGGCCATTACTGTACATACGATGTATATTGTAATTGATGCTTGGACATATATAGGGAGGACTTTCTTGCTCGACATAATAGTACGCTATCTGGTTGTACTTTATCTTAACATGTACTCTGATTGTCTCTATATTACATGTTGATAAAGCCCTAAGGATATGTACTCGACTACTGGGACTATGATGAGATCATACTAGCGGGGCCACGGTAGTCGATGAGTACATCCTATAACTGTTCCTAGTCGAGGGTGTATCGAGACAGGGCATCGATACACCAGAGTAGACTAGCGTATACGCATCTTGACCCATATGATGGGCGATGGATGATCCCATATCCATCGGTGTTTGACATCAAGGATGGTGTACGGGTGCTCAGTAGAGACTGGGTACACTGGACGGACTCGCCGAGAACTCCCAGATGGTATTATACCTCACGTCAGATGGCAGTTCTCCGGTGACACTGGTACAGAGTAATCTGTTGACCCGAGATCGTCATAGAGTCTTGTGTGATTCCCACTGTGCTTTGATTTCTATCATACCACGTCCAAGAGGGCGTGCAAAAAGGTGGCTTTTGGATACAGTCGCGAATCACATGGAGGCAATGAGCGATAGGAGGGGATTCGTCTCTCTCGGTATAGGGAGTTGATGTTGTGCTGTGTTCGATTGGCTATAACCGGAAATCCCTGGCTAGGGTTGCTGAGATTTACTGGTATGTGTTATCAGTAGTTTCTCGAACTGTTATAGACCTCATATCGAAACGACTTATCGAGCTACTGGGGTCTGACGTTTACCACCCCTAGGCGAGATATGCAACATATCAGACGACGAGACCGGACTGTACGGGAGTGTTACTATTTGGATTCACAGGAGAAGTTACAGGCTTGCTTGTTGATCTTCTGAGCGCTCAATACCTGGGTGGCTGTTACGTTTAGCTGACCGCTTGCAGCTTGTGGGTGTTTGATATGATCATCACCTACTGCCGGCGTATTGAAGATTCTTTAGAGTCCTACACAGAGGTTTCTTGGCTCAGGCAAAACGGAGTAGGGGCACATATGTGATATGTGCGGGACCGAGGATAATACGATATGAGATACCGTATTCTATTCTCGCGATATTTGATATCAGCCGGGTCATCGGATCAAGTGTTGATTCGATGAATCGGTACGGATAAATATTAGTCGGTTATATGCGATATAGCCGGATTGTCGGATCAAGTGTTGATTCGATAATTTAATGTATAATAATATATATGATATATTAAATTGCATTAACTAATATTAGCTCACTAAAAGATTCTTTTTCTCACTCGGGTAATACATTGATATATATGCGATATTTGTTAATTGTATTATTTTATTTGGTTACAATAAATATTATATATGTGATATATAATATTGTAACATGATATGATAACTAATGCAACATGTTTAGTGGAGTTTAAACATGATTAGGGTTTGGATTACGGTTAAGCTTTCTAGATGATTCTAGAAGGTTTAGTTTTTGTCATGATAAAGATATTTCTCTTGATATTTTTGTGTGACTCAATCTTAACTCAACCCAAACCCTAGCCCTTGGTTAATTCTCTACAATGGTTAAGTCAACCATGGTTGCATTATTTATCATATTAATCCTTTCTTTATTCATAAAAAAAAAAGAAAATGGATTACTATTCTTCTTCTTCCTTGAGTTCTTCATGCAAAGCTTTCTTGCTTTGATATTTGTGATGAAAATATGTGAGAAAAAGATAAATAAAGAGAGCAAAAATCCTACTTCATCATCCTCATCTTCCCTTGCCCTTTAGATGAGAGTGTTCACTCAATTTTAGTGAGTGTTAGCTTGTGTTAATGAAACTTCAAGGTAGATCATCTTTGTATCGAAGATCGAAAGCAAGACTGCACCTTTCTCTTCGTGGAGCCTCTCGAGAGTTCGGAGCATGATGATCGCAGCGAAGGGACTTCAACATGGAGCTTATGAAGTGAAGGACCGGATCTACAAAGGTTGTAATCCCTCTCACTTAGTGTTAAAGTGTTTAGCATGTTAGTTTTCGCCTAATCTCTAGTTTAAAGATCCGTATTCGAGTTGTTCGGCACGGCTAAAATTTTAATCGGGCATGGTTGATGCCCCGTAGACCCTTGTGCGCGTGCCCAGCAACCCTACATTGATTTCCCCATACCCCCAAGCTATATGTGTTCAAGCCAGGTATTAAGTAATCAAGAACTAATGCCAACTTAGGATTAGGTAGGTGCAGGTTTGTCTGGATAGACAACAGGAACTGTCCGTAAGGACTACAGGTTATGTTTGTTGGCATTAGACACAAGATCAGGTAACAGGTAAGACCATGGTACATCAAGTCAAGCCAGATAATGTATAAAGGTGTCATGTCAGGTCAAGAATGTGCGGTACCATGTCATATCAAGTAGGAAGTGCAACAAGTCATGTCAGAATGTACAAGATGTCATGTGGATGCTCATAAAGCAAACTAATATAAACATAGTTATAAATCAACAAGCACCGGTACTGTCAGAACAATAAACTGGAACATGATATGCAAATCGGTACAGATTAATTTATATCGAAGCACGGTTATCATTACATAACTACAGTATACGAATATAGATGTTAGAATCATGTTAACATGTATTACATAATCTAGAGATGCAATTGAATATAGATCAGGTTAGATGTATGCAAACAGTCGTCCGACAGGGTGTAAAAATATAAAGGGGTACTGTAGACTATGCAAACAGTTATTATGTGATTTAAAATATAAGTGTGGTTACGTTTACAGTCCCCAACTAAATAGGGTGTAATTTATTAAACATGGGGTGTCAATATTACAGTGTTATATATTTAGGTGATCTATGGATACAATGATATATATTCTAAACGGAATGGATGCAAAATATCCGAAGTTATAAAACTATAAAATGGTAACACGGGATGTACCACTAAGCAATACGTGATGTAAATATTGGTATGGATGCAGTAAAACGTAATCTAATATGCAACAAGATAAGTTTCCATGTTCTAGATCTAAAATGATATAAACAGATGCAAACGGAACATCGAAATGTTATAAAATGATGCATGGGGTACTATATTTAAACTACAGGTATGATATATATTAGAATAGGTATATAATGATTTAAATAGCATGTAGCAAGATTAACTTGCCTGAACGGATACCAAAGCGGTACGTGCCACGTCGGATATCAGGGAAAACGTCGCGATATGTCCACGCGCGTACAGAACAGAACCAGGTATGATAAGAACATGATCACGCTATCTGGGAATGTCCTCAGGGTCACCCGGATCAACAGCGACGGGCCCGGCTCCGTCGATCACCGGAAAAACAAGAATCCAAGAAGTAAAGAGAAGAAAAAAAAGGAAGAAGAAGAAAGGAGAAGAAGGAGGAGAAGGGAGGAGAAGGGTGCCTTGGGGTTTGGATCACAGACGAGGATAGAGAGGGTGACGACGGCAACTGGTCTCCGGTGATCACCGGAAGGACGGATCAAGAGATTTAAGAAAAAGGAAAGGAAGAAGGGAAGAAGAAGGAATAAGTGCTGGGATTAGTGTAAGTCGATGTACAACACCCCATGACTTGCGGGGAGGCGGAAAATTGAAAAACGATCTTGTTCTTTGCATAAACATCGACTAACCGAGAATCTTTGCTAAACTATAACTAACAAGAAATATAGAAGTTGTGAACTACTATGATAAGTGATTATACCTAATGAACCGTGTCCTTCTCCTTTTCGTTATCCACGTCCTTCTCGGCCTCCTCCATGTAATAGATGATCCACCCGAGAGCTATACTCCAAGCTTCACCTCTAACTTGAGGTAACTAGGTTTCTTAAAGTGCTAATCTAAGTAACCTAGGTGATATAGAGAAGTGTTATGGATTAAATAGTCTTTTCTAATCCTTGGTCTCAACACATGAGAGGGGAGGATTAGGGTTTGAAGAGAGAGAGCTTGAGGAGAGAGAAGGTGAGCAAGAGAATGAGAAGAGATAATGAACTCATTTGAATATATATGAAGCATAATGTTTTATGAAATAAATCAATTAAATCATTTAACAACCATGGTTCATTCATTCATATGAGTGATTCATCTCATGAGTCATTAGATCAATAAATGATGCATTAACTCCATGGATGAATCACACAAATGAGTCATTAACACAAAAAATGCAAATGACACCTTAACCCTCAAGTCACCATCCTTCTAGAAGCTTCTCGCGAAATTACGAGAACGCCCCTCCTATCCGTGAAAACACAGAAAAACTTTAGACTGTATAAATCCAATAACCTGATACTAGAAACTGGCGTAAACTAAAGCCGGCTAGTAAAAACTATCCGGATGTCGTACGTGCGTAAACACACGTATGCGTCCGAACCCTTGTCGTAAAACCATACGACCTCAATATCGTTTCGCCCGGAGCAGGGAAACTCTCTGTGTAGGACTCTAAAGACTCGACTACTACGTTGGCAGTGGGTTTAACTACAGACCGCAAGCGGCACTAGCTGTACGTAACGGTCCCCAGGTAGATGTCGATAAGAAGGCCGATGAGGAAACCCATCCGAACTCCTACTGAGCCTGATGTGACAATCTCCGTACAGTCCGGTCTGTTCGTCTAAGACTATCGCATATCGGGCCTAGGGGGTGGCAAGCGTCAGTCCCCTAATAGCGGTATAAGTCGTGTCGGAGCGTAGCCTATTACACCCTGAGAAACAACTGGAACCTACAAGTAAATCTCGCTTTCCCTGGCCAGGGACTTTGCGTAATGGCTCTCTGACACAGCGCGATATCAACTCCTAATACCGGGAGAGACGAATCCTGTCTAACCGCCACTGCCTCCAAGTGCTCGGGACTGCACCCAACTGCTACCTGTTTGCACGACTCCTTTGAGCCGTGGTAGGGTAGCAATCTAAGAACAGTGGGACACACTCGAGGCGAAATAGAAGTGTCAAGTCTACGGACTATGCTGTACTCATGTCACCTGGGAACTGTTAACTGACGACGGGTAGAATACCAACCAATAGTTCCCTGTGAGTCCTGTCCGGTGTACCCGTAACCCAACGAGCACCTGTATACTATCTCCAGTACGACGTACTGACGGCTGTGGGACAGACCATCTCCCCAACTGGGATGAGAAGCGTACACACTAGTCTACTCCGGAGTATCGATGCCCTGTCTCGATAATCCTATGACTAGGGACCTGAAAAAGGATGTGCTTGTAGACTACCCAGCCCCCACTAGTGTGACTGCCATCACAACGCTGGTAGTCAAGCAAGATCCTAAGAGCTCTATCAATACATATACTCACATATTAAGATAGATGAAACCAAGTAGCATACTACCATGTTTAGCAAGACTGTTATATAACTGTGAATATCCCAACCTTCCATTAAGTAATATACAAACTAGTATGATACAATAATGGCCCCTAGGGCATATACACTAACAATCTCCCACTTGCACTAGGACCATGTACTGGCATATCGAAGACCGATGATCTCGAGTAGCCTCTCTAACTGAATCTGAGGTAGGGCCTTCGTGAATGGATCAGCAATGTTCTTGATCAGTCGAAAATAATGTATTTTTAACACGGCAATTTCCCTATCTTTTGCACTCATCTAGAAGTGTTCGGCATTCATATAGCACATATTAGCAAATCAGTCGTTAAATATCAGATTGCATGTGTTAAACTCTAAAACCGGCACTATAAAGGAAATTGACTGCATTTTATGGCATCGCATCATCCCTATATTGCGCAACACTTGTCTCGAGAAATTGTGCAGAAAAATCCAGAAGAAAAGCCAAAATTGTCATTTTGCTGATCAAACATGACGCCAACTCAAAGACCTGAAAGCTGGTAGCAATCTAGAGGGAAATATTAAATTCAACATATCAGAAAAAGGCCCAAGTATTAGCCCAAAGCATATCCAGAAGTCCCAAGCCCCAAGCCTCCAACATGGCCGCGGAACCGCGGCGGGAGCCGGCTTGCGCCGCGGTTCCGCGGCGGTATTGCCACGTCAGCACTCCAGATTTGCTTCATTATTCCTATCTCAGTGGCTACAGCTCAGAAATATACTTCAAATTCCAGAGAAGTCTCGAAGCTTCTGCCAGATCAGCAAAGATGATTAATTAAGCTAATCTTGATTAAGTTCCTAACTAATCACATCTAGAAGCTTCTCCTCAACAAACTTTTGGAAGGAAATTCAAATCTCCTCTAACTAACATTTGGAGGGAAATTCAAATTCTAATCCTAGATCTAGGGTTTGGGGAAGTCTATAAATAGAAGCCTAGACCTAGGGTTAAAGGCCAATCCTTAGCTAATCATCTTCCTAATTCTTCAACATCTCTCTCCCTCTTCTTCCACAAGTTGAGTGACACGACTTATGCGAAACCCTAACCCTAATTCCAATCCAAATTCAAGATCCCGAGTACCAATCCAGCGAGAAGCCTTCAACCTTTTAGGAGCGGAGCCGATCTTCAATCGGGCAAGTGATCCAAGCCAATCCGCGACTCAAGGAGACGAGCGAAGCCAAATCGACGATCGTGTTCTTCCTCTTGTAGTTCTTGAGCGATTGTAACGAAATTGTTGATATAAATAAAAGGTGAAATTCTTTAATCTTTCTTTCTTTCAATTCTTGCATCATGATTCGATCTCAATTTGTGATTATGATTCTTGTTGTGATGTTTGAGTAAAACTCCGCTCGTAAAGGAGTCAAGACGATCAATAGAATGATGATGATTTAGATCTTTTTACAATTCTTAAATCCTATAATGTTTGTAAATTCTTGTAAATCGAATAATCGATGACCTTGTTTCGAGACGATACTTTCTTGATTGTGTTCGCTCGAAACTAGAGATCAACGATCGATCATTAGATTTACTCGAAGCTAGTTTGTGAATGAGATTTATCGAAAGGATAAAGGATAAGACGAGAAAATCCTAGCTTCCTCGCAAGATCCTTAACCTCGATGAATCATCATCGATCTAGTATCAATTCGTTAAAGGATAAGAATATGAAATCATTAGATCTCATCACATCTATAGATCCGATCGATTCCTACGAGCCTCATTTCGATTCTTGATATTTGGTTGGAAAAATCATCAAACTCTCAATTCTTGATTTTATCATTTCTTGTTATTAGATCTAGATTTTCTAATTCTTGAACTTCAATTACAAATCATGAATTGTTTTCTTTTCTTTTCCTTAAAGTTTCAATTCATCTAATTCGAAACACGAACGATTACACTTTCTCTGTGGACGATCCGCACTTACTAACGCGCTACATTCGACACCGTTATTGATTGCGGTCAAAATATTTTTGGTTGTGATTTCTAAATACAATTTTCTAAAAACCATACACAACGGAAAATCAATCCAATCAGTTCTCTTCAGTAGCAACTCTCCGGACCTCGATCTCCCAACGATCAATGATCTCCCTGATCAGGTGATACCGCCTTAAGATGTGTCTGGACTTCTGATGGGACCTTGGTTCCTTCGCTAAAGCTATAGCTCCGTTGTTGTCGTAATACAGAGGTATTGGATCAACAATGGTAAGAACCACCTGAAGTTCTGTTTGGAACTTCTTCATCCAGACCGCTTCTTTTGCGGCATCGCAAGCAGCAATATACTCCGCTTCCATCGTCGAGTCAGCAACGGTGTCCTGCTTGGAACTCTTCCAGCACACCGCCCCTCCATTGAGGGTAAAGACATAACCTGACATGGACTTGGAATCGTCCTTATCACTCTGGAAGCCGGAATCAGCAAAGGCCTCCATCTTGAGGTCTTTTCCGCCGTAAACCAAGAACATCTCCTTAGTCCTCCTCTGGTACTTGAGAATGTTCTTTACTGCTATCCAGTGCTTCTCCCCTGGGTCTGACTGATACCGGCTTACCACGCTCAGTGCGTAAGCTACATCTGGTCCGGTGCACAACATCGCATACATTATAGAGCCTACCGCAGAAGCGTAGGGTATAATAGACATGCGTTCCCTTTCCAAATCAGTCTTGGGAGACATCTCTTTGGATAGGGTGATTCCGTGACAAGCCGGTAGATTACCGCGCTTAGAATCTTCCATACTGAATCTTTTCAGTATAGTGTTGATATACCTGGACTGCGAAAGTCCCAACATCCTCTTGGATCTATCACGATAGATCCGGATCCCCAGAATGTAAGAGGCATCACCCAGATCTTTCATGGAGAACCTGTGTGACAAGAATCCTTTGACAGATTGTAGCATAGGAATGTCATTTCCTATTAATAGAATGTCATCCATGTACAAGATGAGGAATACGACAGTTCGTGCTACAACTTTACTATATATACATGGTTCATCTGGATTTTTGATAAAGTCATATTCTTTGACCGTTTCATCAAAACAAATGTTCCAACTCCGCGATGCCTGCTTTAGTCCATAAATGGACTTAAGCAACTTGCATACTTTCCCGCTGCTCCCACTCTGATTGAAACCCTCTGGCTGATCCATATAGACGCACTCTTCTAAATTTCCATTCAAAAATGCCGTCTTTACGTCCATCTGCCAGATTTCATAATCATGGAAGGCAGCAATAGCAAGAAGGACCCGAATGGATTTGAGCATAGACACTGGAGAAAAATTTTCGTCATAGTCCAAACCAGGTCTTTGACGAAAACCCTTTTCAACAAGTCTAGCCTTATAGGTTTCCATCTGTCCATCTACACCAATCTTTTTCTTGAAGATCCATTTGCATCCTATGGGTTTTACCCCATCTGGAGAAAAGTCCAATGTCCATACTTTGTTGGTGCACATGGACTCCATTTCGGTCCGCATTGCATCTAGCCATCGTACCGAGTCGCCGCTCTGGATGGCCTGCTGGAAGCTAGTAGGTTCTGTAGGGTGTTTTTCGTCATCCCATTGAGATGGGAATACGCGTGCGCTTGTCAGGCGTACTTCAGATTCCCCCAGCCTGGAGTAGGCCGGGGTTTATTGACTGTGGGGATCCGAATCTCCGGCAGCCGCGGACTAAGCTACCGTTAATTACCCCTCGCCTTTGGGGCGAGGGAACCTCCGATTAACGGGTTAAACTGGTCATGCGAACTCAATGTGCAGTGTACGTGTGTTGTGTTTTGAAAGGGGGGTTTGGATATATCGGGAGCCATGCAGAGTTTTTACGGGGGTCCCGCTACCCGGATAGCGGGCTAGGGGTCAAGGGGGCTAGCAGCCCCCTTGCGGGGTGCGGGGCAGCGCCCCGTTAGAAATTTTTTTCTAACAGGGACAGTGTCGTGGAGTATGTGTGTGTGTAAATATGTATACATATGTATATGTATATGTATGTACATAAAGAGAGGGAGAAAAGGAATCCAAAGGATGCGTGGGGCCAGCGTCTTGAGCGCTGTGCGCTTAGGTGCTGTGCGCTCAGGCGTAAGCGCGCCACGTGTCGGCACGTGGGCGTTTTGCACTCGAGCGCAGTGCGCTTGAGCGCAAGCGTGCCACGTGTCGGCACATGGGCGCTTTGCGCTCGAGCGCAGCACGCCACGTGTCGGCATGTGGGCGCTTTGCGCTCGAGCGCAGTGCGCCTGAGCGCAAGTGCGCCACGTGTCGGTACGTGGGCGCTTTGCGCTCGAGCGCAGTGCGCCTGAGCGCAAGCGCGCCACGTGTCGGCATGTGGGCGCTTTGCGCTCGAGCGTAGTGCGCCTGAGCGCAAGCGCGCCACGTGTCGGCATGTGGGCGCTTTGCGCTCGAGCGTAGTGCGCCTGAGCGCAAGCGCGCCACGTGTCGGTACGTGGGCGCTTTGCGCTCGAGCGAGTGCGCCTGAGCGCAAGCGCGCCACGTTTCAGTACGTGGGCGCTTTGCGCTCGAGCGCAGTGCGCCTGAGCGCAAGCGTACCACGTGTCGGCATGTGGGCGTTTTGCGCTCGAGCGCTGGGCGCTGGCGAGACAAAGGGACTTTTAGTCCCAGAACCAGAAGCTATGCTTCGGAAAGGAAATATTTATTATATATATATATATATATATATATGTAAATATATGGAGTTAAACTCCTAAAATGTTTTGGTTGATGAAAGGGGTTCTTCCTCTTCCTCCTCTGTTGGCTGAATCTTGATGATCAAGAGATGTGAGATCTAAAAATCTCTTCTTTCTGAGATCTAATGGTAGATCCAAGTTCACCTTTGTGGGTTTTGTAGTGGAAGACTTCTTAGTTTTTGAAAAGAAAGAGTAAAACTCTTGATTTAATTCAAAAGAAATGAGAAGGTTTAGAACCTTAGAGAAAGAGCAGGAGGCACAAAAGATCTCAGATCTAAAATTTTTGTGGAGAGAATAAAAAGTGTTCTTCTTTTTTTATTCATCATGTTGCCTTTTATAGGATTACATATTTGCATATAGCCCCTTGGGCTTCACAAAATGGCATTTTGCCTATCCCATGGCTCATGTGCCATTTCATTTTTGCACATAAGCCATGGGCTTACAAAATATTGGCTTTATGCCCATTTGGCATACATTCATGTATAAAAAATTACATAAAAATTATTTATTACATGATTTTGTTGTTGGCATGGGGAGGCTGGCCGCGGGCTTGACTTGGGCATGGACCCGCTTGACCTGGGTTTCGGCCCATCTAGCTTGGGGGTTGACCTTGACTTTGACTCTGTCAACCGGGGTGTAAATTTTTACCCCAACAAAGTGCCCCCCATCAATAAATGCACACCGCACATTTGAGTTGAGTGCATGAAATTGATGGATCTTGAAGTTGGACTTCGAAGTAGAACATCATTCCAGGGGCGGAGCATCATCTCGGAGTTCGGAGCATCTTTTCGAAGAGCGGAGCATGATTCCAGAGTTCGGAGCATCTTTCCGAAAAGCGGAGCATAATTCCAAGGATCGGAGCATCATTCTGATGAGCGGAGCATCATTCCAATTTGCGGAGCATAATTCCAAGGATCGGAGCATCATTCCGATGAGCGGAGCATGATTCCAGGGGATCGGAGCATCATTCCGAAGAGCGGAGCATGATTCCAGGGATCGGAGCATCATTCCGATGAGTGGAGCATGATTCCAGGGGATCGGAGCATCATTCCGAAGGGCGGAGCATGATTCCAGGGATCGGAGCATCATTCCGATGAGCGGAGCATCATTCCAGGATTCGGAGCATCATTCCGAAGAGTGGAGCATGATTCCAGGGGTTCGGAGCATCATTCCGAAGAGCGAAGCATGATTCTAGGGGTTCGGAGCATGATTCCGAAGGGTGGAGCATCATTCCGAAGAGCGGAGCATGATTCCAGATTTCGGAGCATCTTTCCTAAGAGCGGAGCATAATTCCAAGGATCGGAGCATCATTCCGATGAGCGGAGCATCATTCCAATTTGCGGAGCATAATTCCAAGGATCGGAGCATCATTCCGATGAGCGGAGCATGATTCCAGGGGATCGGAGCATCATTCCGAAGGGCGGAGCATGATTCCAGGGATCGGAGCTTCATTCCGATGAGCGGAGCATGATTCCAGGGGATCGGAGTATCATTCCGAAGGGCGGAGCATGATTCCAGGGGGAGCATCATTCCGATGAGCGGAGCATCATTCCAGGATTCAGAGCATCATTCCGAAGTGCGGAGCATGATTCCGAAGTTCGGAGCATCTTTCCGAAGAGCGGAGCATAATTCCAAGGATCGGAGCATCATTCCGATGAGCGGCAGACATTCTGACCAAAGCATGATTTCGATGCAGAGGTAGATTCCTAAGCGAAGTATAATTCCGACAAGGAAGGAAAATATTCCGAGGTGAAGCATTGATTTCGACACGGGGTATATTCTGGGACGGAGCATGATTCCGGGGGAGAGCTTGTTGGCTGACTTGATTCCGAGACGAAGCATAATTTCGACAGGGAAGGCAGATACACCGAGACGAAGCATGATTTCGACGCGGGGTACACTCTGAGACGAAGTATGGTTCCGACGCAGAGCTAGTTGGTTGATTTGATTCCGAGGCGGAGCATAATTCCGGCAGGGAAGGTAGATATCCCGAGGCGAAGCATGATTTCGACACGGGGTATATTCTGGGACGAAGCATGATTCCGCCGTAGAGGTTGTTGGTTTGATTTGATTTGGGTTGACATCAGCATCGCTACACTGGAATATGGTACCAGGAGCGAATCATCATTTGTCATGAGAGGATTTTGGGATTGGTTTTGGTTTGGCATCTGCATTGCTGCACTGGAATAATGCCAAGAGCAACTCATCATTTGCCCCGGGAGGACTTGGAAACTGGTTTTTTTGTTTGGTATCAGCATCGCTACACTGGAATATGGTACCAGGAGCGAATCATCATTTGCGTTTGCTTATTAGGAAACGATGGCTTAGGAGACAGGTTTTAGGTCCCTATCACCTAAGACTTTTCAATTTTATGGGCCGTGAGGGTCCCAGAAAAGCATTTTCTCCCTACGAGTCGAAGGGATCTCGTAGGTGTATTTTCTCCTTAGGAGTCGTGGGGACTCCTAAGTGTGTTGCTCCTTTGTGAGTCGTAAGGATCTCACGCGGGAATTTTCTCCTCACAAAGTCGAGAGGACTTTGCGAGTGCATTTCATTTCTTTTTTTTTTTTACGAGTTTGCGCCCTTTCGGGTTTTCACAAACTCGCCGGCAGTCCTGCTGTTTTTACTCACGGAGCCCTTTCGGGTTTTCATCCGTGCCCATTTTGCTTGTGGACATACCATTCTTTTTAAATTTTTTATTTATTTATTTTATTATTTTTTATTTATTTTTTGGTGGGACTTTGAATGTGGTCTCACCGGTAGGACTTAAGAGAGATTGGGGTCGTTTTACGCCCGTGGATTGTATACGGTTTTGCAGGATGTATGATCCAGACCGTAGGGCTGGAAAAATTTTAGGACTTTGTTGGCATCTGCATCGCTGCACTGGAATATGGTACCAGGAGCAACTCATCATTCGCCGTTGGGATTTGGAATTTGGTTGGCATCTGCATCGCTGCACTGGAATATGGTACCAGGAGCGACTCATCATTCGCCATTTGGGATTTGAGTTTGGAATTTGGTTGGCGTCTGCATCACTGCACTGGAATATGGTACCAGGAGCGACTCATCATTCGCCATTGGGGTATGGGATTTTGAATTTGGTTGGCGTCTGCATCGCTGCACTGGAATATGGTACCAGGAGCGACTCATCATTCGCCACTTGGGGATTGGGGAGCGATGGCTTAGGAGATAGGTTTAGATCCCTATCCCTAAGACTTTTCAATTTTATGGGCCGTGAGGATCCCATAAAACATTTTCTCCCTACGAGTCGTAAGGATCCCGCAGGTGTATTTTCTCCTTAGGAGTCATGAGGACTCCTAAGTGTGTTTTTCCCTTTGTGAGTCGTAAGGATCCCACAAAGGTTTGTTCTCCTCATGTATCGTGAGGACACATGAGTGGGTCTTCTTTATGGAGAATAATTTCAAGAACGGAGACCAGCCGCATAACTGGTGATTGTGGTGGGGCATGGGTATGACGAGAATTATTTGAGCCCATGGATTGTATACGGCAGTCAATTTGGGGACTGACCGTAGGGCCGAAAGAATTTTGGGAAACTGGATTTTTTTTTTCGTTTTTGTTTTACCGCGATTGCTCTATCATTTCAGCTTTTCTTGTCGCGAAGATCGCGATTGCCCTATCATTTCGGCTATTTATTCGCGGTTGCCCCATCATTTCGGCTTTATTCTCATTTTTATTTTCACTCGCTGATTTTTATTGCGAGTTGCCCAATCATTTCGGCTTTATTTTCTTTTCTTTTATTTACACATTTTTTGTTTATTCACATATTTCTTTTTACATTCCCAGTTTAACGACTTAGAGGTCGACTGTTCCCAGTTTAATGACGTGGTGGTCGATTGTTTTCAGAGAAAGGCAGATGTCTGAGAGATCCGTTTCACGAAGAACTTCAGTCTCCGTTTGTATGAAATTGGCGGTCGCATCTTGACTGTTTACTAACACGCCTTTGGACAGTTCTATCTCTCCTGCCTTGTATTGCTTTTCGACCCAATCTTTGAAGACGAAGCAGTCCTCAATGGCATGACCTATCACTTTGTGATAGGGGCAGTATTTGGGGTCGTCGGTCCTATTTGCTTCCTGCGGTCTTTTTGATTCTGGCAGTTGTAGACCGTTCTTCAGGGCGTCTTTGAATATTTTACGGATTTTGTCCCTTCTGAAGGAATAGACCTTATCCAGCTTCTCTTTCAGTGGAAATTCTCCTCCTTCTCCGAACACTGGCTTCCGAAGCTGGTTGGCGCTAGGCCCGCTCACTCCTTGCTTATTTCGGTTAGTCGAAATGTTGAAAGATCCAGAATCATCGGAGTTTCCGCCTTTGCGATTATCGTCCTTTCGGTTTCTCCAGGACCTATTGTTATTTTGAGAATACGAGGAGGACTCCTGTTTTGAGCGCTCCAGCATCTGGACCTTCCTGGTCAGCTCTTGGAATGTTTTGAGACCCGCGGTGCATAAAAATGGCGCCATCCAATTGTTGAGATTTCCGACGAGGAGACTGACAGATTGGTCCTGCTCTATCGGCGGTTCGCATTTGACAGAGAGATTGCGCCATCGGGTTATAAAATCCGTGTTGCTTTCGTCGCTCTTGGGCTTGGTCCTTACGAGCTTGGCAATGGTAATCTTATCGCTGACGCTCATGAACCTCTGCCGAAACAGAGACTCCATTTGGACAAAAGTTGTGACGGAGCCATCCGGTATGCTCGCGTACCAGTCGAAAGCAACATCGGTCAAGCTATTAACGAACTGGCGGAGGAGAAGCGCATCGTTGCCCCCAGTGTTCCCGCATGAGGCTTTGAAGTGGGCGATGTGTTGATTCGCATTTCCCGTCCCATCGAATCTTCCGAATTTAGGGATGACATAGCCGCTAGGAAATTCTACCAGATCATATTGAGCAGGATATGGTCTCCCGCTACTGCTAACATCTTTTTGCGCGTCATCTTCGGCTACCAGTGTTTTGACTTTGCTGGCAACCAAATCCATGATTTGATCTTGAGTTAGCGGGCTACTGTCATCGGTAGCCAAGACATTTCCCGAGATAGGATGCGACTGATTTTCATGCGGTTCGCCCACTTTTGGATTTGAGGGAATAGGCGTCGGCTGCTTTGGGACACCACTTCCCGGTTCACGAGCAGAGCCCTCCGCTTGATTGAGCGGCTGAGAAGCAAGTCGGGCCGTGAGCTGCATCACGACATTCGTCAAGTCGTCGATTTTGGAGTAGAGTTTGGCCATCTCCTTGTCTTTGTTTCTGAGCTGCTTTCGGAGCTCTTGAAGCAGCTCTTGCTCCGCGGTCCTGGGGCGGAAAGCCGGCTCTTTATCACTTTCCGAGCCCGACTCCTCATGGACCGAAGGGTCTTTCTGCCTATCATCCTCATCGAGAGGGTCTTCATCACCCAGCAGAGGCGGCTGTTCTTAGGAAGCGGCCACCACATTAAAGCCAGATTGGGTTTAAGATGTGGTAGCCCCGTCCTTGCT
Organism: Agapanthus africanus; assembly: GCA_030015575.1. Lineage (NCBI taxonomy): Eukaryota > Viridiplantae > Streptophyta > Magnoliopsida > Asparagales > Amaryllidaceae > Agapanthus > Agapanthus africanus. The sequence goes on from CM057341.1 coordinate 564,877,970, forward strand.
CTTGCTGCGCGTGCCCACAGTGTAGACAGTGTGGACCATATACCCAGCCATTTCCTCATATTCGGCGGGGTAACCCTGTTCTTCGAACCTCATGAGGTTCAGCCTGGCAGGAGCCCTAGCCCTTTTGTTGGCTCTATATCTGAGTCTTTTCTCCCTCTGCTTCTCGATTTTGAAGGCTTGGCGGGCATCCGCTACCCGGGAAGCCATGGTGAGTTGATAAGCGGGGAGCTTAGAGAAGACACCCGATCGAGCAGTTGTCAGAGGCACCGTTGGGGCTTGAGCGAGACGCGTCGTAGCTTTGTTGGTGTTGATGGCCTTGCCCCCAGCTGGGGCCAAGGAAAATCGTTCAGACACCGACTTGCGTTTGGGTTGGGGCGCCCTTGAGATCACCACATTTGGTCTCCTGCCTTTCGAGACCGGTTTGTCTGCCTCCGGGGCTTGAGGAGCTGGGATGGCGCCAACTGGCATGAACACAATAGAGCCGAATGGTAGCAGCGGCTCCTCCCATTGTCTCCCGAGACTGGCCGGAAGGACCGTCCTAGAGTCTATCCTCATCGTGTAGGAGACGGGAGCTGAGTTCATCATCGAAGTCATCGTCGGAAGGTGATATCTTGAAAATCTGCATGAAAAAGCATTATTTTTAGTATAAATACAGGTATGTGTATTGATTGAGTTCGCATGAACGCTTTACTCGAAATATGGGAGGAGAGATTGGTCCCACCGGGCGTGCCAGAATCTGTAGGGTGTTTTTCGTCACCCCATTGAGATGGGAATACGCGCGCGCTTGTCAGGCATACTACAGATTCCCCCTGCCTGGAGTAGGCCAGGGTATATTGATTGTGGGGATCCGAATCTCCGGCAGCCGCGGACTAAGCTGCCGTTAATTACCCCTCGCCTTTGGGGCGAGGGAACCTCCGATTAACGGGTTAAACTGGTCATGCGAACTCAATGTGCAGTGTACGTGTGTTGTGTTTTGAAAGGGGGGTTTGGATATATCGGGAGCCATGCAGAGTTTTTACGGGGTCCCGCTACCCGGATAGTGGGTTAGGGGTCAAGGGGGCTAGCAACCCTCTTGCGGGGTGCGGGGCAGCGCCCCGTTAGAAATTTTTTTCTAAATGGGACAGTGTCGTGGAGTATGTGTGTGTGTAAATATGTATACATATGTATATGTATATGTATGTACATAAAAAGAGGGAGAAAAGGCATCCAAAGGATGCGTGGGGCCAGCGCCTTGAGCGCTGTGCGCTTAGGTGCTGTGCGCTCAGGCGTAAGCGCGCCACGTGTCGGCATATGGGCGTTTTGCGCTCGAGCGCAGTGCGCTTGAGCGCAAGCACGCCACGTGGCGATATGCGCTCGAGCGCAGTGCGCCTGAGCGCAGCACGCCACATGTCAGCATGTAGGCACTTTGCGCTCGAGCGCACTGCGCCTGAGCGCAAGTGCGCCACGTGTCGGCATGTTGCGCTGATACGTGGCACGCTTGCGCTCAGGCGCACTGCGCTCGAGCGCAAAGCGCCCATATGCCGACACGTGGGCGCTTTGCGCTCGAGCGCAGTGCGCTCGAGCGCAAGCACGCCACGTGTCGGCATATGGGCGCTTTGCGCTCGAGCGCAGTGCGCCTGAGCGCAAGCGTGCCACGTATCAGCACGTGGGCGCTTTGCGCTCGAGCGCAGTGCGCCTGAGCGCAAGCGCACCACGTGTCGGCACGTAGGCGTTTTGCGCTCGAGCGCTGGGCGCTGGCGAGACAAAGGGACTTTTAGTCCCAGAACCAGAAGCTATGCTTCAGAAAGGAAATATTTATTATATATATATATATATATATGTAAATATATGGAGTTAAACTCCTAAATTGTTTTGGTTGATGAAAGGGGTTCTTCCTCTTCCTCCTCTGTTGGCTGGATCTTGATGATCAAGAGATGTAAGATCTAAAAATCTCTCCTTTCTGAGATCTAATGGTAGATCCAAGTTCACCTTTGTGGGTTTTGTGGTGGAAGACTTCTTAGTTTTTGAAAAGAAAGAGTAAAACTCTTGATTTAATTCAAAAGAAATGAGAAGGTTTAGAACCTTGGAGAAGGAGCAGGAGGCACAAAAGATCTCAGATCTAAAATTTTTGTGGAGAGAATAAAAAGTGTTCTTCTTTTTTTATTCATCATGTTGCCTTTTATAGGCTTACATATTTGCATATAGCCCCTTGGGCTTCACAAAATGGCATTTTTCCTATCCCATGGCTCATGTGCCATTTCATTTTTGCACATAAGCCATGGGCTTACAAAATATTGTCTTTATGCCCATTTTTCATACATTCATGTATAAAAAATTACATAAAAATTATTTATTACATGATGTTGTTGTTGGCATGGGGAGGCTGGCCGCGGGCTTGACTTGGGCATGGGCCCGCTTGACCAGGGTTTCGGCCCACCTAGCTTGGGGGTTGACCGTGACTTTGACTCGGTCAACCGGGGTGTAAATTTTTACCCCAACAGGTTCATCATCATCTATGACGCAATCCTCTCTATCCCCATCTATGAGAATACCGTAGTATCTCTCAGGCAGATGAGACGGCCTACCACTCCTGCGGAGGGGAGCGGGAATGTCCTGTTCTTCTTGAACTACCGGTTCTACCAAACTTTCAGTAGTAGTTTGTGGTTCTGGAATTTCTTCTAGTTCTATTTCGCTCCCACTTATTTCCTTTTCTAAAAACTGATATTCTAGAAAATGGGCATTACGAGAAACAAAAACCTTTTGTTCCTCTGCGTAATAGAATAGATACCCCTTGGAGTTCTTTGGATATCCCATAAACTTACACTGTACTGATCGCGCCTCGAGCTTGTCCACATGCTGCTTTTTAACAAAAGCTGGACATCCCCATATCTTCAGATACTGAAGATAGGGTTTCTTCCCACTCCACATCTGATATGGGGTGGTAGGCACAGTCTTGGTAGGAACCATGTTCAAAAGATATGCCGCTGATTCTAGCGCATAACCCCAGAAAGATCGCGGTAACTCAGCATTACTCATCATGGAACGTACCATATCCAATAGGGTTCGATTCCGTCTCTCTGATACACCGTTATGCTGTGGAGTGTATGGAGGAGTAAGCTGAGAGAGAATTCCTTTCTCTTTTAGGTAACCTAGGAACTCGGCACTTAAGTATTCACCACCTCGATCAGATCTGAGTGTCTTGATACTTTTGCCGGTTTGGTTTTCTACTTCATTCTTATACTCTTGGAATTTCTCAAAAGCCTCGGATTTATGTTTCATCAGATAAATGAATCCGTACCTTGAGTAATCATCCGTAAAAGTAATGAAATAGGAAAAACCACCTCTTGCATATGTAGACATTGGACCACATACATCGCTGTGTATGAGTCCTAAGAGCTCGCTCGCTCTTACTCCATGTCCAGTGAATGGAGTCTTTGTCATCTTTCCTTTGAGACAAGATTGACAAGTGGCATAAGTTTGATATTCGAACGAGTCCAAATATCCTTCTCTATGTAACTTAGTCAACCTTCTCTCATTGATGTGACCTAGTCTACAATGCCATAAGAAAGCTTTATTTAAATCTGGAGACTTTCTTTTTAGTGTGTTCTGGACATTGAAAATTTGGAGTTAGTTTAAGACATATATACCGTTATCCAGTGTACCGGACCCAATCAAACTATGATTAAGGTGGATGTTAACAACATCACTTACAAACGTGAAATCATAACCTTTATTTGATAACAAGGAAACTGATATGATATTACACGTTAAGCTAGGTACACAAAAACAGTTATGTAAAACCAAAATGTGTCCACTCGTCAATCCCAGGTGATAATCCCCTACGGACACAGCTCCCACGCTAGCTCCGTTAGCAACCATCAGGGTCATATCACCATCCTTCAGCACTCTACGGTTTCTCAGTGCCTGCAATGAATTGCATATATGAGATCCTGATCCGGTATCCAATACCCAGGAAGTAGAGTTGATTGACAGACAATTCTCAATTACAAACACACCAGAAGTCGAAGCCACAGCTTGTTTCGGTTCCTGGTTCTTGGCGTTCCACGCCTTGCAATCTTTCTTCCAGGGCCCTTTCCTATGACAATGGAAACACTCATCCTGGGCCACTACTGGTACCGCAAACTTTTTCTTTCCCTTCGCTCCCACCTTACTTACACCTCCTCTAGGTTTGGTGGCGGCCTTCTTCTTCTTTCCTTTGGCCCTAGCCTTGGACCCAGAAGAAGAAGCACCGCTAACAAACATAGCGGGTGTTTCCCTTTCCTTCTGCAAGGTGCCCTCTGCACTCCTCAACATGTTAAGGAGTTCCGGAAGTTCAACTTCTTTTCTTTGAATATTGAAATTCAGAATAAACTGGGCGTAGGTGGAAGGAAGGGACTGTAGAATAAGGTCTGTATAGAGCTCATTATCCAAAGTCATCACAAGGTCTGCGAGCTCTTCTATATAGCCAATCATCTTTAGGACATGTTCTCCTACCGATGTGTTGGAGATAGTGCCCTCAGAGTCAATTATTGGATCGCAGGTACGTGATTGCAATGATTGCGGAGGACCTATACTGGTAGGACAGTCTTACTCGAGATGATAGTATGCTATCTGGTTTGCCTTTATCAGTCGTGTACATGTTCAGGTGACTGATTACATGTTACACTTTGATAGAGCCCTTAGGATCTTGCTTTACTACCAACAGTATGATGGCGATCATATACATGAGAGTTGGGTGGTTTAAATGCATATCCTTAATTGTGGTCCCTAGTCGTGGGAGTTTCGAGACAGGGCATCGATACTCCGGAGTAGACTAGTGTATACAGTCGAGGCCCCGACGAGGGGCGGTGGCCGGTCTCACAAGCCACTGGTGTCAGTTGGATCACCTAAGATGTATACAGGTGCTCATTGGGCTATGAGTACACCGGACAGGACTCGCCAGGAATCTGCTAGTTGGTGTTATACATATCGTCAGATAGCAGTTCCCTGGTGACATGTGTACAGGTTAGTTCATCGACCTGAGGTCGTCATTTGTCTCATGTGAGTTCCCACTGTGCTTTGATTTCTACCCTACCACGGCTCAAAGGAGTCGTGCAAACAGGTAGTTTTTGGGTACAGTTCCGAGCCACATGGAGGCACGTGAGCAGATCGGCAGGGGATTCGTCTCTCCCGGTATTTGGGGCGCGATCGTGCTGTGTCTAGGAGAGCCATTACACAAAGCCCACGGCCGTGGCAAGAGTTTTACTGGTAGGTACTCCAGTAGTATCTCAGGGTGTTATTGGGCTACACTCCGACACGACTTATACTGCTATTGGGGGTCTGACGTTACTAGCCCCCTAGGCAGATATGCGATACTCATAGACGAACGGACCGGACTGTATATACATAGTCACTGTTAGGCTCAGTAGGGTGTCCGGATGAGTTCGCTCATCGGCCTCCCTTGAGGTCAGTCCATGGGCAGCCGTTACGTATTGCTAGTGCCGCTGATGGTTTGTGGTTAAACCCGCTGCCAGGGTACTGACGAGTCATTAGAGTCCCCCACAGACAGTTTCCCAAGTTCGGGCGAAACGTTGTAGAGGCCGTATGGTTTTATGGCAGGGTTCGGAAAATGCACGTGCGTTTACGCACGTATCAGATTTCGGGCAGATAATACTGGTGGGCTTTGGTTTAAGCCGGATCCGAGTATTATATTGAGTAGATATAATATCTTTGTCTCAGTTGCATTTGTATTCGGTCGTAATACAAATGCGGGTATATTTATACAGTTACGGGGTTATCCTGAAATTCGTTTCGGGATCACTTTCGGAAGTTGCCAGTTTCCAGTTTTCTATCAGCCGTCTTTTAACAATCGGTTAAAGACGGATTTATCTTTTCTTGGATAAGGATGAGTCGTGTTTCCAGAAGGTTCTAGAGAGGGTGGGGTGGCTAATAAGTCATCTTGACATTAATTAGTGCATTAATGACTTGATGATGTGTTATAATGACTCATGCTTTAAGCTTTAATGTTCTTGTTTACTTAAGGATATTTCTTCATGATCTTTTCTCTTATGGTTACCCTCTCATTGCTCCTACCCTCACCTCCCTCTTGGTTTAAAAGTGGCTGGCCACCATTGTGTGAGAGAGTGAGAGATTGATTTCATTTTTTGTAGAAAAGACTATAGTTTTAGGGTGCATGGAAATTTCATAGCCTCTTTCATTCCATCACCCGATTCGAGTGGCAACTTCATTAACCGATTGTCCACAGTTTTGGACGAAGTGAGACAAAGTAATCTACTCATATTCTACATCATTCTTGGTCGTCTCTTTTAGAAAACTTGACGACCGAGTTGCCTCAAGTCAGAGGCGGGAGCCCGTTTAAAGAATCGTTGACGTGGTGCCACCTGGACGAGCAGATCGGAGATCGACGAGATCGGAGCAGCCGCAACGGAGCGTGGGATGATGGTTAAAGAATGAAGGACTCGGATCGTTTGGTATAACCTTTCTACACTCTTTACAGTTTGTTAGTTTAGCAATAATGGCAGATCCGGGTTTTAGTATACGATAGCGCCAGTTAAAAAGTTTTTGTTCCGCATTTGGCGTCTGTAGACGGCCGGGGCGCTACCGTAGACTTACACGATGATTCGACGGCCAACCTCGCTCGAAACAAGTTCTCAGAGGTCTCGTATCTTGCTATACGAGATTTCTCTCCATAAAGTTCCTTTGTATGGAGAAATATAGCATCAAGATCCATATCCTCGTGCCTCCTCTGATGTTCATTGTTCATCGAGGCAAGCACGAAGCACTTGGCCTTCGCGCAATCATACTCCCAGGTTTTGCGGATTTCCTTATCCGCATTGCTGGATTTGGGACCTGGGACTACAGGTGCCTTAGCGGTGAGGACGTACCCCAATTTGTCATAGGTCAAAGCCATTTTGACATTCCGTAGCCAATCTTTATAGTTTGGCCCTGTCAATATATTTTTCTCTAAAAGTAACTTAAGTCCAGTCATTTTCAGGGTCGCTGCAAGTAGGAGAGAGAGAAGAAACACTTTAGCATGATGCTCTTGCAAGTTTAGAGTGGTTTTTAATTTATCTAAACTGGATGGCTCCCACTGTTTCTCGAATCCTTCCTCAAACCATAAAAGAAGAATTAGCCAGGACTATTCTCACTGTACAATACTTGCTTAACCGTTCAGCCAGGCTGGTGTCGGTACTTCGAGGGAGGTTTTCCAACGCTTTCGCGAAGTTCCTTAATTAAATAACCTCTTTTCTCTGGGGCGTAACCCCGCTGACACCTTTCTTGACACCTACTTAGTTTATAGCATTGATCGTTAAGTGACGAATCTCCTGATGAGTAGCATATACTCACAGTAGGATCGGGATCCAAATATCATCGTATGATAATGTTGAAGGAATTCTACCAACATTCATCAAACTCCAAATGGTATGCATCTCTTTGCAAATTTCAGTTTCTTTAGAAATTCCCGATATAAATTTTTGCCCCATGCTCTTACGACCTTGGCGTTGGTCAAAATGTCATAAGTCACATGTCAAGTTCTACCCATCATTATCTTGTTAATTTGAACCCATCCGTTTATATCCTTGACGTTGGCCAAAATGATAATACGACTGTCCCAAACTAACTCATCTATCTATGCAACAAATGAATACCCAGCAGCTACCAAACACTATGCCTTGGCGTTGGTCAAAATACATATCTTGAATACTACTGAATATCCAAATGAAATGACGGAGGGCTACGAATGGTTTTGGCGAAACCGTGAACGTAGTGAACTTGATATGACCGAAGGAACCTGATAGATTTTAAAAGAAGTGGTTAAAGCTCCGCTATTTAAAAATATCATCTGTTTTAAAATAACCGAGTGGTTTCTTTTAAATTGTTCCAACGATTCAACTTTTGGTTTATTTTCTTTGCATTAAAAATAATGCGTCCCATCATTAACCTATCATTGCAGAAAACAACGAAAATACAACGTCCTCTTATGCCATCCGCATTCGCCACTGGGTCCCGTCATCACCCGTTTAGGTTACTTAACTAACGGCAGAGCGGGGCCTGGGCTAGCGCGGGTGTAAAACATAAGTGACGTCTAAATAGATATCATATATAGATATTGTACATTCGTCAGATGCAATAATAGGCATTTCAGATCACATATGAACATTATTGGATTTGTAAGCAATCCGCGTTTGTTTAGAGCCTGCAACAAAAGATGGATTACACAGTTGTGATGAATAGCCATTACCACACCCTAGACCTCTACGAGTACGGCAAACTACCCGCCAAATACCCGAAGTGAAGCGGTCTCCCTCAACAACATGAGTAGGCCACTAAACACTTCAAAGTACCCGGTAGTTTGTGCACCACACCTTGGGTCTATCCTAGGAGCAAAAACAGTAAAATGAAATAATACAACGGTGGCTACAGCCGCATCCTGGATGTGCCCCGCAAAATAATATTACAACATATTACAATTACTTTGAATGAATGAATATAATAACCCATCACAAACCCCGGCTAATCATCACAACAGTCCAATACAGTTCACAACCACAAACAGTAAAAACCATTACAGAAATGTGCAACCCCTGCCAACCGACATACTAGCAGTTAGGGGAGGTTTACGAACACATTATACAATCACAGACTTAATCAAATTAGCAAACATCGTAAGATTTCGATCGAGCAAACACTTTAGATTCTACTCCAAAACTTCTCTGTGCACCTGAGACTTGAGCAGAAAAATAAACATTCCAGAAAACACAAAAATATCACAGAAGAGTTACTGGAGCAAACTGGGTTGAATCGGCTTCAACTCGGCCGCGGATCCGCGGCGGATCAGTGGGATCGGCCGCGATTCCACGGCTGTATGGCCGATTCATGAACCCATTTTTTTCCAGTAATCTTATATTTCTCTGTAGGTTATACTGCAGGTCCCTGAAAAATTTTTAGAGCTGTTTTAAATTCGATAGAAACTTAGTGATATCGATGTCTTTTTCGGTTCGTTTTGCGTTCGAAATTCATACGACTTTGCTAATGAGTTAATTATTGTTTAGCGAGGCTCTGATACCACTGTAAGTCGATGTACAACACCCCATGACTTGCGGGGAGGCGGAAAATTGAAAAACGATCTTGTTCTTTGCATAAACATCGACTAACCGAGAATCTTTGCTAAACTATAACTAACAAGAAATATAGAAGTTGTGAACTACTATGATAAGTGATTATACCTAATGAACCGTGTCCTTCTCCTTTTCGTTATCCACGTCCTTCTCGGCCTCCTCCACGTAATAGATGATCCGCTCTAGAGCTATACTCCAAGCTTCACCTCTAACTTGAGATAACTAAGTTTCTTAAAGTGCTAATCTAAGTAACCTAGGTGATATAGAGAAGTGTTATAGATTAAATAGTCTTTTCTAATCCTTGATCTCAACACATGAGAGGGGAGGATTAAGGTTTGAAGAGAGAGAGCTTGAGGAGAGAGAAGGTGAGCAAGAGAATGAGAAGAGATAATGAACTCATTTGAATATATATGAAGCATAATGTTTTATGAAATAAAACAATTAAATCATTTAACAACCATGCTTCATTCATTCATATGAGTGATTCATCTCATGAGTCATTAGATCAATAAATAATGCATTAACTCCATGGATGAATCACACAAATGAGTCATTAATACAATAAATGCAAATGACACCTTAACCCTCAAGTCACCATCCTTCTAGAAGCTTCTCGCGAAATTACGAGAACGCCCCTCCTATCCGTGAAAACACAGAAAAACTTTAGACTGTATAAATCCAATAACCTGATACTAGAAACTGGCTTAAACTAAAGCCGGCTAGTAAAAACTGTCCGGATGTCGTACGTGCGTAAACACACGTATGCGTCCGAACCCTTGTCGTAAAACCATACGACCTCTATATCGTTTTGCCCGGAGCAGGGAAACTCTCTGTGTGGGACTCTAAAGACTCGACTACTACGCTGGCAATGGGTTTAACCACAGACCGCAAGCGGCACTAGCTGTACATAACGGTCCCCAGGTAGATGTCGATAAGAAGGCCGATGAGGAAACCCATCCGAACTCCTACTGAGCCTGATGTGACAATCTCCGTACAGTCCGGTCCGTTCGTCTAAGACTATCGCATATCGGGCCTAGGGGGCGGCAAGCGTCAGTCCCCTAATAGCGGTATAAGTCGTGTCGGAGCGTAGCCTATTACACCCTGAGAAACAACTGGAACCTACCAGTAAATCTCGCTTGCCCTGGCCAGGGACTTTGCGTAATGGCTCTCTGACACAGCGCGATATCAACTCCCAATACCGGGAGAGACGAATCCTGTCTAACCGCCACTGCCTCCAAGTGCTCGGGACTGCACCCAACTGCTACCTGTTTGCACGACTCCTTTGAGCCGTGGTAGGGTAGCAATCTAAGAACAGTGGGACACACTCGAGGCGAAGTAGCAGTGTCAAGTCTGCGGACTATGCTGTACTCATGTCACCTGGGAACTGTTAACTAACGACGGGTATAATACCAACCAACAGTTCCCCGTGAGTCCTGTCCGGTGTACCCGTAACCCAACGAGCACCTATAAACTATCTCCAGTACGACGTACTGACGGCTGTGGGACAGACCATCTCCCCAACTGGGATGAGAAGCGTACACACTAGTCTACTCCGGAGTATCGATGCCCTGTCTCGATAATCCTACGACTAGGGACCTGAAAAAGGATGTGCTTGTAGACTACCCGGCCCCCACTAGTGTGACTGCCATCATAACGCTGGTAGTCAAGCAAGATCCTAAGAGCTCTATCAATACGTATACTCACATATTAAGATAGATGAAACCAAGTAGCATACTACCATGTTTAGCAAGACTGTTATATAACTGTGAATATCCCAACCTTCCATTAAGTAATATACAAACTAGTATGATACAATAATGGCCCCTAGGGCATATACACTAACAGTTAGATGCTCTGGTGTTTGGCTCAGGGGTCAGAGCAACGTGTGATGGGATGACATCGGCGGTGGGCCGTTGACGGCGAGGCCCACGACAACGGCGGTGGCAACTAGGGTTCGGGTGCAAGAAGGAAGATGAAGTCGGGGCTGCAGGGAAGGTAGGGGTGAGGTCGAGGAGAAGGAGATGGGAGCAGACGAGGGTGGTGACGAGAATGGTGGCGACGGCGAGGGGTTGCCGGCGACGAGGGTGTCGCATGTTGGAGATAGTGCCCTCAGAGTCAATTATTGGATCACAAGCACGTGATTGCAATGATTGAGGGAGGACCTATCCCGGTAGGACGGTCTTACTCAAGATGATAGTATGCTATCTGGTTTATCTTTATCATCGTGTACTGCTTTAGGTGACCTTACGAGTCGCTATTACACGTTGATAGAGCCCCTAGGATTCTTGCTTGACTACCAGCAGTATGAGGACGATCATATACGTGAGAGCTGGAGTCTATAAGCACATCCTTAAAAGGTCCCTAGTCGAGGGAGTTTCGAGACAGGGCATCGATTCTCCAGAGTAGACTAGTGTATACAGTCGAGACCCCGACGAGGGGTGGTGGCCGGTCTCACAAGCCACTAGTGTCAGTTGGTTCACCTAAGATGTATACAGGTGCTCATTGGGTTATGAGTACACCGGACAGGACTCGCCGGGAACCTGCTAGTTGGGATTATACCAGACGTCAGATAGCAGTTCCCTGGTGACATGTGTACAGGTTAGTTCATCGACCTGAGATCGTCATTTGTCTCGTGTGAGTTCCCACTGTGCTTTGATTACTACCCTACCACGGCTTAAAGGAGTCGTGCAAACAGGTTTTAGTTGGGTACAGTCCCGAGCCATATGGAGGCAGTGAGCGGATCTGCAGGGGTTCGTCTCTCCCGGTATTGGGGGTGAGGTCGCGCTGTGTCTAGGAGAGCCAGAACATGAAAAGTCCTTGGCCAAGACAGGAGATTTGCTGGTAGGTATTCCAGTAGTATCTCAGGGTGTTCTGGGCTACACTCCGACACGACTTGTACCGCTTTTGGGGGTCTGACTTTTACCAACCCCCTAGGCCCGCCATGCGATGCTCATAGACGAACGGACCGGACTGTACGGATATTGTCACTGTCAGGCTCAGTAGGGTGTCAGGATGAGTTCGCTCATCGACGTCCCTTTATTGTCAATACCTGGTAGCCCGTCACGTATTGGCTTATACCTCTGACGTGCTAGTGGTTAAATCCACAGCCATAGTATTGACGAGTCTTTAGAGTCCACCACACTCAGTTACTCAGGTTTCGGGCGAAACGCTGTAGAGGCCGTATGGAGATATGGCAGGGTTCAATCAGATACGTGTGGTATTGCACGGATCATGATCGGACGGATTTTACTAGCCGGCTTTGGCTTAAGCCGGATCCTAGTATTAGACAGTGTAGATTTTGTCTCTTTGCATTTGTGTTCAGTGGGAATACAAATGCGGGCATGTATTTGCAGTAGTGGGGTTTTTCTGTAATTTATTACGGGATCAGTTTTCTGGAGTTGCCAGTTTGCATTCCGTTCCGGCCGGTTTTCCTTTGTTCTTTCCCGGCCGGACTTTTCCGATGGAGGGGGTTATTTGCAAGTTTGCAAATAACATTTGTGGAGGGGTTTCTTGCATTTGTGAGATTATGATATGACCATCATCATTATATTCTTTTTCCATCTTTTCTTTTGCTTTAATGGTGATTAGAATGGATTAGGACTTGATGAGAGTTGACATGACTTTGTTATGATGGCTTTTGGATGTGGTCACCCTCCACCTTTTACTACACTCACCTCCCTCTTGTATTATGTTTTTTCTCCCTCCACCATTTTCCAATGAGGAGGGCCGGCCACACATTTGAGAAGAGAGAGAGGTTTTCATTTTGGTGAAGAAAAATGATACATGACATTTTTCTAGCTTGCTACAAAAATTCCTTATCACTCCAATGTTCATTTTTCCTCCATCCTCCATGGCAACTAAACCCCAAAAAGAGACATAGACTATACACTAATCTACAGCAAATCTTGGACGCGTCGGCTAGCCAACTTCGCGCCCGAGTTGCCTCGGTCAAGTGGTGGGAGCCCGTAAAAGATTCCGGCTACGTGGTGCCTTTCCGACGAGGACGTGATGGACGGAGATTCCGCGGAAGATCGGAGTGGAGACGAAGACCGAAGGACACGGATCGCTTGGTATACTTCTCTACCCGTATCTTAGTTTGCTAGTTGCTAGGTTAATGGCCCGATCCGGGTGAAAAGTGCGCGGTGGTGCCGGTTTGCTAGTTTGCAAAGTTTTTGTTTCCGCATTTCCGGCGTCGGATCGACGGCCGAGGCGCCGCCGCGGACTTACATTGGTATCAGAGCCACGCCATTAACCATGCCTAGCTTGCTCTTGTATGTTTAGAACTCGATCGAACAAAAATCCCCAAAATCCGTATTTTCAATGCACATGTGTTCTCTGTCGAAATTTTTTTGGCTCCAAAAATTTTTCAGGTTGTCTCAGAATACTGTGCATGGATATAGAAGCAATCTGTGAAAATTTGGTGGCGCGATCTCTCCAAACCGCCGCAGAACCGCGGCCAAACCCATGCTTGGGCCATGGTTCCGCCGTGCTTTTGATTGATCACTTGATCAAAATTTTGCAGATTGCTCCTGAGTTGGAAATAGGGGTTTTGGGATATTATTTTTGGGCCCAGATTTTCTGTAACTGCTACAGTACTGTTTGGGGCCCACTTCGATAAATTTGTTCGATCGGATATTTTAAACATGCTAGTTCACAGTATTTACATTATATCTGCGACCGTGAATGTCACTCGATCGGTAAATCCAGTCTATCTGCTATAGCCCTTTTAGACGGATTTGCGAACGTGACATTCACGTTGATGTTCTGTGTTTTGCTGTGTTGTTGCGGATCGGTCGTGGGGGATAGCCTGGATGCAATGTTAGTACAGTTCTGTTTTATATATACATTTGATATTGCGGGGCGAGCGTCCGACCTGTGGATTGCCGTCACTGCCTGTTTGTATTATTCTTTTGGGGCACGACCAGGTTGCGGTCGATGTACCCGTTGTATATATATTTTACTTTCTGTACTAGGATTACCCCAAGGAGGGGTGCACGGATAGCCGGGTTCTAGAGGGCAACGAGCTCGCATCTCATGGTATTGAGATGGAGGGGGCTTTACTCTAGAATTGGCGGGCTGTTCACCGCACTCGTAGGGGGTACAGGTTGGCCCAGGAGGGGTGCCCAAGTTACCGGATTCCGTGAAGTGCTGGGTGGTCCATTCACGTTGCTGAAGGGGGCTGCCTCGCTTCAGGTTTTGGCGGGTAACTTGCTGCGCCCGTAGGGGTCTAGGATTTTCATTGCACAGGCTATCCACACGACCAGGGGAACGCCGGGTTTCAGCGGCTCTGTGAAACCCGGGGATCCCAGATATCTGTATTGTTCTGTGATGCTGTACTTTTCCGTGCTGCTGCATTTTTATCACGCCTTGAGCGAAAATTATATATTATATATATACTAGTAGATGTTGTATATGTTTTGCATCCGCGCTAGTCCAGTCCCCGCTCTGTCGTTAGTTAGCTAACCTAACGGGTGATGACGGGACCCAGTGGCGAATGCGGATGGCATATACGTACGTCATTATTTTCGTTCTTTATGGTGTGATCAATTGATGGGACTGCGTTGATTCGGATCAATGCAAGATAAACAAACCTATTCTTATGTTGTTGGAACACTTTTTCAAAAAGCTGTTATTGCAAGCGCGTTCTCTTTTGTTTTGCATCGTGGTATTCAGTTGGAATATCCTGCTCCTCAGTCGACGAGGCAAGGGCCGAGATCCCTTCACCGGGAGTGACCCCTTGGACAAAAGTTTGCGTCAGGGCAATAACTTCACTATAGCCGATTACTTTTGCTTTGCATCGTGGTATTCAGTTGGAATATCCTGCACCTCATTCTACGGGGAAAGAGCCGAGATCCCTTCACCGGGAGTGACCTCTTTAGCGAAGGTTTTCGTCACTATATTTTTCTAAAAAGCTATCCGTTCCTTCAACGATATCAAGTTCATAATGTAAGTGCACGGCGGCGCCCCGGCCGTCAATCTGACGGCCAAATGCGGAAGCGGTGATAAACTTTAATTTTGCGGACTTTGCAAACCGGCACCACCGCGCACTAAACTCCGGATCGTAACCATTAACAAGTCTAAGCTAACAAGAAGAAGGGGAAGAGATGTACCGACTGATCCGAGTCCTCCGATCTTCATCTCCACTCCGATCTCCTCGCGGGATCTCCGTCCGTCTCCTCCTCGTCGGAAAGGGCACCACATCGCCTGTAGCTTTTACGGGCTCCCACCTCAATACCGAGGCAACTCGGGCACGAAGCTGGCGAATCGACGCGTCCAAGATTTGCTGTAGGAAGTGTAGTGTAGAGTGCATGTCTCACTTTGGGGTTTGTTGCCTTTTGAAAGATGATGGAGGAATCGAGAAGAAAAATGGTGCTTGCATTTTTCTAGCATCGAAAATGAGATCAAGAATGCTACTCTCTCAAAGATGAAGCTCTCTCTTCTTCTCACTCAACCATGGAAAAAACTTATGAACTTAGAAATGGAGGAGGAAAGAATATGAAGCAATAAGGGAGGTGAGTGTAGGAGAATAGAAGAGGTGACCACATCAAGAGACAAAGAAACATCAACCATGCTTCAAGCATTAATCAAACCCATACCCTCATTAATGCAAGTGATGGAGCAAAAGATAATGATGCTATCATAATCAAAACAATTGCAAAAAAACCCTCCACAAAGTGTTATTTGCAAACTTGCAAATAACCCCCTCCATCGGAAAAGTCCGGCCGGGAAAAAACAAAGGAAAACCGGCCGGAACGGAATGCAAACTGGCAACTCCAGAAAACTGGTCTCGTAATAAATTACAGGAAAACCCCGATACTGTGCATACACACCCGCATCTGTATTCCGTCCGGATACAAATGCAAAGAGACAAAATCTACACTGTACTAAACTAGGACCGGCTTAAACCAAAGCCGGCTAGTAATGTCCGTTCGATCCTGATCCGTGCAATACCGCACGTATCTGATCGAACCCTGCCATATACCTATACGGCTACTAGTACAAACCGTCCAATCCTGATCCGTGCAATACCGCACGTATCTGATCGGACCCTGCCATATCTCCATACGGCCTCTACAGCGTTTCGCCCGAAAGCTTGAGTAACTGAAAGTGTGGTAGACTCTAAAGACTCGTCAATACTATGGTTGTGGATTTAACCACTAGCCCGTCAGAGGTATAAGCCAATACGTAACGGGCCACCAGCTATTGACCAAAAGGGACGTCGATGAGCGAACTCATCCTGACACCCTACTGAGTCTGTCAGTGACAATATCCGTACAGTCCGGTCCGTTCGTCTATGAGCATCGCATGTCGGGCCTAGGGGGTGGGTAAAAGTCAGACCCCCAAAAGCGGTACAAGTCGTGTCGGAGTATAGCCCAGAACACCCTGAGATACTACTGGAATACCTACCAGCAAATCTCCTGCCTTGGCCAAGGACTTCGTGTAATGGCTCTCCTAGACACAGCGCGACCTCACCCCCAATACCGGGAGAGACGAAACCCCCGAAGATCCGCTCACTGCCTCCATGTGGCTCGGGACTGTACCCAACTAAAACCTGTTTGCACGACTCCTTTGAGCCGTGGTAGGGTAGTAATCAAAGCACAGTGGGAACTCACACGAGACAAATGACGATCCCCAGGTCGATGAACTAACCTGTACACATGTCACCTGGGAACTGCTATCTGACGTCAGGTATAAGACCAACTAGCATGTTCCCGGCGAGTCCTGTCCGGTGTACTCATAACCCAATGAGCATCTGTATACATCTTAGGTGAACCAACTGACACCAGTGGCCTGTGAGACCGGCCACCGCCCCTCGTCGGGGTCTCGACTGTATACACTAGTCTACTCTGGAGTATCGATGCCCTATCTCGAAACTCCCACGACTAGGGACCTTTTAAGGATGTGCTTATAGACTACTAGCTCCCACGTATATGATCGCCCTCATACTGCCGGTAGTCAAGCAAGAATCCTAGGGGCTCTATCAACGTGCAATAGCGACATGTCATGTCACCTAAAGCAGTACACGATGATAAAGGTAAACCAGATAGCATACTATCATCTCGAGTAAGACTGTCTTCCCGGGATAGGTCCTCCCTCAATCATTGCAATCACGTGCCTGTGACCCAATAATTGACTCTGAGGGCACTATCTCCAACAATCTCCCACTTGTACTCAAGGCTAATTATTGCGATGTCGCATACTCACAGCCCGTGTGATACCGAACACCCAACTCCTCTACTAGTCAGTCCCACAAAAAACGTTTGTGAAACTATTGCGTTCGAGGAATAGCCTCAGTGAGTGGATCCGCCTTGATGTTTCATTCTATGTCTCTCTATATCTCAAGTTCGCGGAGAAAGCCATCTCCCGAAATGAGCAATACCTGTCTTAGAATGTCGGGATGTCTGATGGGACCGAGCTCATAAAGGAACTCCAAATCCAAACTTCTTAGACTGTATCGTCAACTGAACTTAATCAGTATCCGGCGCCATGCCACCCTCAGTATTGCCTTGGACCACCTGTCCAAAAAACACTGCCCCTCGTCAGAAGGAAAACTATAACGCTGACAACCTCCTTGTCGTCCATGTCACCTTGGAAGCCTGGAATGATAACTGTCTCCCGAATAGGGCTGTCGTTATCATATCCCTAGAACATCCACTTATGTTCTAAAACTGCTTCCGACTGTTTCTCCAGGATTGGATAAATATCAACTTATCGCATCTAGTGCAAGAACAACATCTGGTGTGGTACTTGACATCTCATGATTGACTCAATTGCCTAAGCAAGTGATCTGCCAATCATGCACATCCCTCTCTACTTTAGTCTATAAGACACCTTTAGAGAGGGTGACTCCTTTACCTGCAGGTACACTACCGTGCCAGGAGTCGTCCATTCTAAATACTCTTAAAATGCTGTCTAAGTACCCTGATTGGGAAACCACCCAAATCTAGATCTAAAACCATAGATCTAGTAACCAGTATGTCTTATATAATGTCCAAGTCCTTTTTGGAGAAACCACTGTGTGACGACCAAAGTATAACCGATCGTAGTATAGGAATGTCACTTCCTATCTTGTGTAAGTCATCCAAAACCAGGATATCACACCCTACTACCTTCTCAACAGATCCATCCCCTATTCTGACGACGTCAAACCTATGACTGTCATATCAGAAATAGATGATCTATCTCCGCTATATTTGCTTTAGTCTATGAATAGACATAAGCCTGATGTCCACCAATGCTTCCGCTGCTCCCACTGACTACGACAACCCTCTGGCAAAGTCATATAGACGTGCACTTCTAAAGCTAGTTTAGAACGACGCTATACTCATCCTTCTGCCGGGTCTCGCAGCCTGGAACAACAACAATGGCAAGTGTGGGTAAACAAGAACTTCCCTGTCACCGTCCTTGAGGCTACCGGAGTACCTCTCGGGTGCCTGAAGTTACCCATCTTATCTGCGGAGTGGCCAATGGAATGTCAAATCAGATTGAATCTTTAGGTTCCTTATCAAATCTTCAGTAATCGTTTGCGGTTCTGGAATCGCTTCCAGTTCTACCATACTCCCACTACTGTTTTCTGAAAAAAAAACCATTTCCTTTTAAAATGTGGCGAGTTAAGAACAATATCACTATTGATCTTCCAGATGGTAGAAAATCAACCCTCGTCACAGCCTGGGTCAACCCACAAACAGCCATTACAGAAACGTGCCTTGAGTTATCCAGAGTCTGGTTTTAATCATAAGCCGGACAACTCCCCGTACCTTAACAATGTTAAGATATGAACTGTACTATATCCAATATAGAACCAGAGGCACGGATTTAATTGAACCAGATTCAAATCATGCAGCTGTCTCCAGTGCATGTCAACTAAATGGAAGGAGGCCGATCAGCGTTACTCAACTTAGGAATGCTTCCAATTATGAGTAACCTGAAAGAGAAGCAATTTCTCTTTATTATTACTATCAACTGAATACCATACTCAAGTATCTACATCTTCGATCACCTTGAAGAATCCCGATACTTGCTACACCTGGTTCTCTACTCTATTCAAATACCTATAACTCCTCAAAACTTAGACCCTGTGTTTCTACAAAACACATGTCTAAGAACTAGAGAAGTTAAAAGTAAACAGAATATAGTATGAGGACCAACCCCTCTGTCCTAATGGACACTGGACAACATACAATGCTCTGTATAAGTCCGCTGAGTCTAACAACACTTTCACTGTGTGTTGTAGGTTGAAAACTGTACTTATGGTTAAGAAGAATTACACCGCTGTTTAATGCTCCTTACCTAACCATCCACTGATATAGGTAAATGTCATCGACATAATATCAAAAGGTATATCTCACTCTATGAAAATAGACGTACAGATATATCAATTTGAAATTGGTGCATAAAAGCGGATATTCAAAACCAAACATTTGCCGACCGGCAAACAGCCCAGGTGATCTCCTCTAATATCACCGATTACAACGAATCCCGATATAATGAGGATGATCACCCAATTCCCAATAACCTACTCCCACTCATCATCTGTAAAACCATACAGATGTGAGAATCTAACCTGGTAAATACATACCCTGGAGCAAGTGTCTAATCGGAAAATCAGTTTTCTTTTAACAGTACACAGTTGAACTGAAACATTGAAATGTTTCGATGGGGTATTCTGGTATTCCTAGTAATGCCTCTTCCATTATCCAGATTCACAACTATAACCGTATAACTCTTTGCCACTTCTCCAAATCCCTTTATATGTCTTTAGTCGTTACCTTTTGCACACCTCTTAGGCTAAATGGTTTTCTTCCTTCCCTACCGTTCGGCACCAGCCTATGGTTTGGAAGAAGACTATCCAATAAGCATAATGGGTGTACTGTCCTAATCCTAGGAGCACTCGCAATGCGAGAGAAGGTGAAGATAAAAGACAACCGAATATACTTTATTCCTATTTCTCCTGGACCAGAATCAATCCCCGAACTGGAACAAGTTCCTTTCGAGTTCGTATATAACCATACGATGGAGTATCCAATAAACTGTGGATCTTCGTAGTGATACGGAGTGTCCTGGAGAAATACAAAGGTGATTTAGGATTGGCGAAGAAATACTTGGTTTGGTCGTGAATATCATTCGCAATTTACTTTGCCCTCTTACTAATCCCTTTATTTGTCTTAACTTAATACCTTCTGTACACCGTTTAGGCTAACTGGTTTTCTTCATTCCCTACCGGTCGGCACCAGCCTATGGTTTGGAAGAAGACAATCCAATTTGCGTAATAGGTGTACTACTCCTAAACCAAGGAGTACTCGCAACATGAGAGAGGGTGAAAAGAAAAGACAACTGAATAATCCTATCCGTTTTCTCCAGAACCTGAAACCATCCTCGAATACCTTCGAGTTCGTATCTAACCATACGATGGTTTTGTCCAATGGAAGTGGACGTTCGTAGTAATACGGGGTGTCCTGGAGAAAAGGGTAAAAGTAGGAGTGGCAATGAGGTCTGCAACTCTGACAATCCAAAAGCCAGTGTTAAGAAAGTTCGGTCAACTTGGTCACTGAGTCATAGTCTTAGGGTCGGGTCAATGGTCGCTGCCAGAGAGAGAGAAAAGAAACACTCAGCGTGCACTCTAACCAAGATCAGAATGGTTACCAATTTATCTAATCAGGAAACCTCCCACTGTACCTCAAATTCTCCTCCAAACCTGAAAGAAGAATTAGTCGGGGTCACCCGAGGAGTAAACCAACTCATCAGTGGGAATCAGGATCCAACTCTCATCGCATGATAACGTGACGGAATCCGCTCACGCTATCACACTCCAGAAGGTATGCGCATATCTGGCAAGTTTCAGTTCTTTTGAAACTCCCGATGTGATTTCTACCCCATGCTCTTATGACCTTGACTTTGGCCAAAATATCATACGTCACATGTCAAGTTCAACCCGTCATTCTCCAGGTTAATTTGAGCCCACCCGTACATACCCTTGACTTGGGCCAAAATGGTAGTACGACTGCCCCAAACCAACACATCTATCTATGCTGCATATGAATACCCAATAGCTACCAATCACTGTGCCTTGACTTTGGCCAACATACACAGCTTGAATACTATTGACTACCCATATGAAACGACGGAGGGCTACGAATGGTTTCTGGCGAAAACCTTTAACGTAATGAACTTGATATCGTTGAAGGAACGGATAGCTTTTAAGAAAATATAGTGACGAAAACCTTTACTAAAGAGGTCACTCCCGGTGAAGGGATCTCGGCTCTTTCCACGTAGAATGAGGTGCAGGATATTCCAAACGAATATCACTGTGCAAAGCAAAAGTAATCGGCTATAGTGAAGTTAATGCCCTGACGCAAACTTCTGTCCAAGGGGTCACTCCCGGTGAAGGGATCTCGGCCCTTGCCTCGTCGACTGAGGAGCAGGATATTCCAAATGAATACCACGATGCAAAACAAAAGTGAACGTCCTTGCAATAACAGCTTTTTGAAAAGTGTTTCAACAACATCAGATTAGGTTTGTTTATCTTGCATTGATCCGAGTCAATGCAGTCCCATCAATTGATCACACCACAAAGAACGAAAATATACTGACGTACGTATATGCCATCCGCATTCGCCACTGGGTCCCGTCATCACCCGTTAGGTTAGCTAACTAACGGCAGAGCGGGGACTGGACTAGCGCGGATGAAAAACATATACAACATCTACTAATATATATACCAATATATATAGTATTTCGCTCAAGGCGTGAATAAAAATGCAACATCACAGAAATGTACAGCATCACAGAACAATACAGATATCTGGGATCCCCGGGTTTCACAGAGCCACTACTGAAACCCGACGTTCCCCTGGTCGTGTGGATAGCCTGTGCAATGAAATCCTATACCCCTTACGAGTGCGGCGAATAGCCAGCCAATCCTGGAGTGAAGCCCCCTCCGTCCCAATGCCATGAGATGCGGGCCCGTTGCCCTCTAGAACCCGGCTACATACCATGACTACGATAACTGGTGGTTGGGTGTCATGACTGCTTTTCTAAATACTGATTTAGAAGAGAACGTCTATAAGTACACAGCCAGATGGCTTCGTAAACAGTGGGAGCAGCGGAAACGTGTGCAAGTTGCTTTATAGATTAAAGCAGGCATCGCGGAGTTGGAATGTCTGTTTTGATGTGGTAGTCAAAGAGTTTGATTTCATCAAAATGGTAGACGAACCTAGTATATACAAAAAGGTAGTAGAGAGTAAGGTGGTGATCCTCGTAGAGTACGTGGATAACATACTCTTGATAGGAAAAGAGTTTCCTATACTACGCACGGTCAATCTCCTCTTATCACAAGGATTCTCCAAATAGGATAAAGGTGAGACCTCCTAAATCCTGGGTTTTGGATCTAAATGGATGTTAGGGTTCTCATTAGGTTTAGTGAGATGGTAACAATCGATCCTGGGGAGAATCACTGGAAAGGTTCCAGGGTGATTAGGACGACTGAATGTCAGTCGCATGCATTGTCTTTACCCTCAGTATAGGGACGGTATGTTGGAAGAGTTCCAAGCTAGATACCGTGGCAAACTAGACGATAAAGGCTGGTAACATCGCTATTAAAGATACTACCAAAGAGGCAGTTTGGGTGTATATTAGTTCATGAGATGAACTAGGTTCCTACTATTGTGTGACAATGGAAGTGTGGCTTTAGCCCAGGAACCCCAGTCCCATCAGTGACCCAGACATATTCTGAGGCAGCATCACCTGATCATGGAAATAGTTGATCTCCAGAGTGATAGAGGTTAGGAGAGTAGACTCAGAGGACAGCACGGCGGATCCACTCACAAAGGCATTTTCCCAAAGAGAGACTTTTATGGGATGGTTGAGTATTAGATACTGCAACCACTGCTACAGATGGCCCTAGTGCAAGTGGGAGATTGTTAGTTATATGAATGCCTTAGAGGCCATTACTGTACATAGGATGTATATTGTAGTGGATGCTGGGACATATATAGGTAGGACTTTCTTGCTCGACATGATAGTACGCTATCTGGTTGCTCTTTATCTTAACATGTATACTTTCTGTCTCTCTGTTACATGTTGATAAAGCCCTTAGGATGTGTACTCGACTTCCAGGACTATGATGTAGATCATACTAGTGGGGCCTGGGTAGTCCATGAGTACATCCTTCAATGTTCCTAGTCGTGGGGATATCGAGACGGGGCATCGATATTCCAGAGTAGACTAGCGTATATCTTCTCGACCCATGTGATGAGCGATGGATGATCCCATATCCATTGGTGTTTGACATCAGAGATGGTATGCGGGTGCTCAGTGGTGACTGGGTACACTGAACGGACTCGCCGAGAACTCCCAGATGGTATTATACCTCACGTCAGATGGCAATTCTCTGGTGACACTGGTACAGCTTAGTCTGTTGACCCGAGATCGTCATAGAGTCTTGTGTGTCTTCCACTGTGCTTTGATTTCCACCCTACCATAGCTCTACTGAGTCGTGCAAACAGGTGGTTTTTGGGTACAGTCCCGATTCACATGGAGGCAATGAGCGATAGGAGGGGATTCGTCTCTCCCGGTATTGGGGGTTGATGTTGCGCTATGCTCGACTGGCCATAACTGGAAATCCCTGGCCAGGGTTGCAGTGATTTACTGGTAAGGGTTATCAGTAGTTTCACGCTTTTTATGGACCTTATATCGGCATGACTTATCAAGCTACTGGGGTCTGACGTTTACCACCCCTAGGCGAGATATGCGGCATATCAGACGAACAGACCGGACTGTGCGGTAAGTGTTGCTGGTTGGATTCACAGGAGTGTGAGCGGGCTTGCTCGTTGATCTTCTGATCGCTCAATACCCGGGTGGCCGTTACGTTTAGTAGACCGCTTGCGGCTTGTGGTTGTTTGATATGATCATCACCTGCTGCCGGCGTATTGACGAGTCTTTAGAGTCCTACACAGAGGTTTCCTGGCTCAAGCGAAACGAAATAGGAGCGCATATGAGATATGTACGGGACCGAGAATAATACCAGTATGTGATACTGTATTCTATTCTTGCGATTTTTATCATTGGACGGTTATATAAGATATAGCCGGGTTACCGAATCAAGTGTTGATTCGATACATCGATACACTTAATATTAGTCGGTTATATGCAGTATGACCGGATCATTAAATCAAGTGTTGATTTAATGATTTAATGTATAATTATATATTTGATATATTACTTTACATTAACTAGTATTTGTTCACTTAAGATGGATTTTCTCACTTGATTTGCACAAGTTGTATATGTGATATATTTTTGTGCACTAGTTTGTATCATGTTTGATGATACATGCAAACTTGGGTGAGTGTATGTTATACACCATGTTTAGTTAATGGTTAGGGTTTCCATTACCTTATTTATTTATTTATTTATTTATTTTGGTAAAATAGAATGGTTGCTTTCTTTGTCTTTATGCAAGAAGCTTCTTGATGCTTCATGCATCTTTGACAAAGCAACCATTTTGTTTTTATTCCTTAACCCAACCATTAGCCTAAACCCTAGTTTACTCTCTACATGAGTTTACTCACCCATGGTTGCTAAATGATAGACATCACTTGATTTTCTTTTTAGAGATAATTCATTATTCATTTTTCTTTTCTTCTTCTTCTTCTTCATGAAGAGAAGAAAGCTCTCTTGAAAATTTCCATGTGATGAATCCAAGTGAGAAACCCAATTCCAAAGTGAACCCACTTCCTATTTCTTCATCCTCTACCACTTGCCATGTAGTAGAGAGTGTTATCTTCACAAGTTTCATGACCTAGTGAAGGTGGAGCTTGAGTTTGAGTCGCCTCGACGTAGATCATCTTCGGCATCGAACTCAACGACCTAGCCCGCCCATTTCTCCGATGAAACCGACGCTAGAGTCCGGGATTCCGATGATCGCAGCGGAGGGACGTCAACACGGAGCTGGAGAAGTGGAGGACCGGATCTACAAAGGTTGTAGTCTCTTTCACTTAGTAGCAAAGTAGTTTGCTTGCATGTTTCGCCTTACCTCTAGTATCAATCTTGTTTAGGGTTTCTCGGCACATAGAAAATTTTGAATTGGACATGTTTGATCAGTTGTGGAACCTCATGAGTGTGCCTAGGAACCCTACAGATACAATAAATGAAACACCTGGAAAGTAAAACTACATACCGACAGGAACTTCAACGCTCGGTCTAACAGCGGCAATACTCCTGGTCAGTCTGCAACAAAAGTAGAAGAATCCGGGCCATGCAAAACCCAGACGTCAGCGCGTCATAACATCAAGCAATAATATAAACAGGGGTAGCATTACATGAAAGTATGAACATAAAAGGTAAATAAGCATAACAGTGATACAAGTAAGGACAGTGGGGTAATGTGTAGTGAATTATCTAAACTGGTCTATTGGGTGAACTATTCTCAAGTCTTTGAAATCAATTTGATGAATCATCGATGTAATTCAATAGTATCCCGTGCGTGCCCGGGACCGCGGTCAAGATTCTCAGGCTGAATCCGAGACGTGCCGCTAGGCAGTAATAGGTAGTATGTAAAGATGAATGATGTCAGCAGCATCATTCCGGGGCTGGCCTAGCCCGTAAGACTGATCAGTAAAGGCATCGAACTGTCGAGTTACAAGTCAGGTTTCATCACTGATTTCCCCATATCCCCAAGTTATATGTGTTCAAGCCAGGTATTAAGTAATCAAGAACTAATGCCAACTCAGGATCAGGTAGGTGCAGGTTTGTCTGGATAGACAACAGGGACTGTCCGTAAGGACTACAGGTTATGTTTGTTGGCATTAGACAAAAGATCAGGTAACAGGTAAGACTATGGTACATCAAGTCAAGCCAGATAATGTATAAAGGTGTCATGTCAGGTCAATAATGTGCGGTACCATGTCATTTCAAGTAGGAAGTGCAACAAGTCATGTCAGAACGTACAAAATGTCATGTGGATGCTCATAAAGCAAACTAATATAAATATGGTTATAAATCAACAAGCACCAGTACTGTCAGAACAATAAACTGGAACATGATATGCAAATCGGTACAGATTAATTTATATCGAAGCACGGTTATCATTACATAACTACAGTATACGAATATTGATGTTAGAATCATGTTAACATGTATTACATAATCTAGAGATGCAATTGAATATAGATCAGGTTAGATGTATGCAAACAGTTGTCCGACAGGGTGTAAAAATATAAAGGGGTACTGTGGACTTTGCAAACAGTTATTATATGATTTAAAATATAAATGTGGTTACATTTACAGTCCCCAACAAATTAGGGTGTAATTTATTAAACATGGGGTGTCAATATTACAGTGTTATATATTTAGGTGATCTATGGATACAATGATATATATTCTAAACGGAATGGATGCAAACGGGTATCCGAAGTTATAAAACTATAAAATGGTAACACGGGATGTACCACTAAGCAATACGTGATGTAAATATTGGTATGGATGCAGTATAACGTAATCTAATATGCAACAAGATAAGTTTCCATGTTCTAGATCTAAAATGATATAAACAGATGCAAACGGAACATCGAAATGTTATAAAATGATGCATGGGGTACTATATTTAAACTACAGGTATGATATATATTAGAATAGGTATATAATGATTTAAATAGAATGTAGAAAGATTAACTTGCCTGAACCGATACCAAAGCGGTACGTGCCATGTCGGATATCGGGGAAAACGTCACGATATGTCCACGCGAGTACAGAACAGAACCAGGTATGGCAAGAACATGATCACGCTATCTGGGAATGTCCTCAGGGTAACCCGGATCAACAGCGACGGGCCCGGCTCCGTCGATCGCCGGAAAAACAAGAATCCAAGAAGTAAAAAGAAGAAAAGAAAGGAAGAAGAAGAAAGGAGAAGAAGAAGGAGAAGGGAGGAGAAGGGTGCTTTGGGGTTTGGATCACAGGCGAGGAAAGAGAGGGTGACGACGGCAACTGGTCTCCGGCGATCACCGGAAGGACGGATCAAGAGATTTAAGGAAAAGGAAAGGAAGAAGGGAAGAAGAAGGAAGAAGAGCTGGGGTTAGATGCTCTGGTGTTTGGCTCAGGGGTCAGAGCAAGGTGTGATGGGATGACGTCGGCGGTGGGCCGTTGACGGCGAGGCCCACGACAACGGCGGTGGAAACTAGGGTTCGGGTGCAAGAAGGAAGAGGAAGTCGGGGGCTGCAGGGAAGGTAGGGGTGAGGTCGAGGAGAAGGAGATGTGAGCAGATGAGGGTGGTGACGAGAATGGTGGAGACGATGAGGGGTTGCCGGCGACGAGGGTGTCGCAACCGCAGAGGATTTTCTTGGGTTGAAGTCAGGGCTCATGGGTTTGCAGCGGCTCGAGAGAAGGAGGTGATGAGGCGAGGAGTCTGAGAGGATGAGAGGAGGAGATCGGGAAGAGGGTTGTGACGATGAGGGGTCGCCGGCGGTGCAGGCGATGGGTTGGAGGTTCTGTAGGTTTTCTTGGGTTGAGGTCTCGATGTGCAGGGCATTTTCTCGGGTTTTGGAGGGAGAAGAGGACTGAAGGAGATGAGAGAGGAGAGGGAGACGAGCGAGGTTGAAGACGAGGGTGCGGGTGGCGGCGTTGGAAGAGCCGGAGGCTCGGTTAGGGTTCGCGAGGCGGGTAAAGTTTTAGAGAAAGAGAAGAACAAGAGAGGAGAGAGAGAGTTCACGTGCATTAAATATAATGCAAAGTAAATTAATGAGAGAGAGATTTGTTTGCTAACAGATTTGTTAACTGATGAAAATTTGATTCTGAAGATATAACGAATAATAATATAGGATAGTATATATAATTATAGTTTAGAATATATTAATATAATATTAGTACGTTTTGAGATTTTGGCAATTACAAATTTACTCCAAAACAAGCCCGGGTCGGGTCTAAAAATTCAGATTAAAAATATGAAAAATATATGCGACTTCCAAATTTCAAAATGAATGCTCAGTCAAAGAAAATGCATACCCCCAAGAACGGATGCACGTACGTGCGTGTAGCCGTCCAACACGTCCGTTTCACCGAACGGAACGAGAACAGGGTGCGTGGATGCTACCACAGGATTTGGGGTATCAAGCAGGCTATGAAATGCAATTTTTAAAAATATTTTCTGTGACTTAAAGTTATATGATAAAACATGCGATGTCAGATGAAATGCCAATATGCAGTTTATACTAAATTATGAGATGCACTAGTCCATGCAACAAGTCAAAGTAATCTATAAACGAGAGTTAAACAGGTTCAAGCAAGCGGGTCGGGTCGAATGCAGAGTACTATGTAACATACCATTCGCCCCCAAACACGCTAAAACAAGAATAGACCATGGATAAGTAAATACGGAAACTGGAATTGGTTTAAATAATCTCGGGTGTTACACTATTACACGTTGATAGAGAATAGTATGCTGCCATGGTTTATCTTTATCATCGTGTACTGCTTTAGGTGACCTTACAGGTCACTATTGCACGTTGATAGAGCCCATAAGATTCTTGCTTGACTACCAGCAGTATGATGGCGATCATATACGTGAGAGTTGGGTAGTCTATAAGCACATCCTTAAAGTGGTCCCTAGTCGTGGGAGTTTCAAGACTGGGCATCGATACTCCATTAGTAGACTAGTGTATACAGTCGAGACCCCGACAAGGGGAGGGGGCCGGTCTCACAAGCCATTGGTGTCAGTTGGTTCACCTAAGATGTATACAGGTGCTCATTGGGTTATGAGTACACCGGACAGGACTCGCCGGGAACATTCTAGTTGGTATTATACCTGACGTCAGATAACAGTTCCCTAGTGACATGTGTACAGGTTAGTTCATCGACCTGAGATCGTCATTTGTCTCGTGTGAGTTCCCACTGTGCTTTGATTACTACCCTACCACGGCTCAAAGGAGTCGTGCAAACAGGTTTTAGTTGGGAACAGTCCCGAGCCACATAGAGGCAGTGAGCGGATCGGCGGGGGTTTCGTCTCTCCCGGTATTGGGGGTGAGATCGCGCTGTGTCTAGGAAAGCCATTACACGAAGTCCTTGGCCAAGGCAGGAGATTTACTGGTAGGTATTCCAGTAGTATCTCTGGGTGTTCTGGGCTACACTCCAACACGATTTGTACCGCTTTTAGGGGTCTGACTTTTACCAACCCCCTAAGCTCGCCATGCGATGCTAATAGACAAACGGACCGAACTGTACGGATATTGTCACTGACAGGCTCAGTAGGGTGTCAGGATGAGTTCGCTCATCGACCTCCCTTTTGGTCAATACCTGGTAGCCCGTTACGTACGGCTAGTACCTCTGACGTGCTAGTGGTTAAATCCACAGCCAAAGTATTGACGAGTCTTTAGAGTCCCCCACAGACTGTTTCTCAAGTTTCGGGCGAAACGTTGTAGAGGCCGTATGATATATGGCAGGGTTCGATCATTTACGTGCGGTATTGCACGGATCATGATCGGATGGATCATACTAGTAGGCTTTGGTTTAAGCCGGATCCTAGTATTAGATTTGTTGGATTATTTTAGTCTCGTCACATTCGCATTCAGTCAGAATGCGGGTGCAGGTATGTATATACAGGTGAGGGGTATCCTTGTGATCCGTCACGAGTTTACTTTAGATGTTGCCGTATCTTTTTATTGTTGCAAACATTTGGATTAATGTTTGCATTTGGAAATAATGAGCTAGATTTCATCATGACATGCATTAAAATGTGACATGGGCACATTAGTGACTCATGGTCTCTTTTTATGTGTTAATGTCACATTATATGATGTTTTTGTGTTGATATGATGAGAAGAGACAGAGAGGGGCTGCCAAGGGGAGGTGAGCTCTCATATTATTATCTTATACTCTCTCTTTTTATTATAATATACAACAACAAAAGAAAAGAAAAGGAGAGCCTTTTCTTCTTCTTCTTCCTCTAGCTCATTATCTCCATCAATGGCAACACCTTCAACCTCCATCCAAGTCATGGATGCAAGAGACAAAGTGATCACAAACATTCTCTACATCACCTTGGACACGTCGGCTGGCACACTTCGTGCCCGAGTTGCTTCGGATGAAGCGGGAGCCCGTAAAAAGAATCGATGATGTGGTGCCCTTTTCCGACGAGGAGATCGAGACCGGAGATGCCGCGAGGAGCTTGGGATGGTGGCCAAAGACCGAAGGACACGGATCGATCGGTATAGCTTTCCAACCCTTTCTCTAGTAGCTAGTTGTAGGTTAATGGTTCGATCCGGGTTTTAAGCATACGATAGCACCGGTTTCTAGTTTTGAAAAAGTTTTGTTTCCGCATTTTGGCCTCGGAAAGACGGCCGGGGCGCTACCGTAGACTTATACGAAACCGTAACTCGTCCTAGTGACCGCGGATCCGCGGCCAAAATATGGTTTTGGTGTTTTGGCGGCGGATCCGCGGCCAAAACATGGTTTTGGCGGCGGATCCGCGGCTCCACTTGAGATGCTTGGGTCGGGCCCTTCAGCTGTTGGTCCGTAGGTATTGGGGCATGCTTCTAGGAACTTTTAATTTTGCTTAAGTGTTGAGCTCTTTGGGAATTTTGGGAATTCATTGATTGGATCGAATTATTTAACTTCGTCTAGTTATCTGTGATTGTGATACAATATTTGAAATCCACATAAATAGTTATGAGATAACTAGTTTGAATTTTATAAATCTAGCAGTTCAGACTCATTTGATCGGTTGCTATGGGATTTTGATGTTGATCAAAAGTCCGTCGCAATTATGTAGTGTACGCGGATACTCGCCGGGTAACCTTACTAGAGAGCCATACCCCATAGCCCCGACCAAGTGACTGTAGCAGAACCTCATAGCTAAAAGCATCCGTTCGGGTGCTCGCGGCCGCGGTGTTCCTCCTTGGTGCACTTCGTCGAGGGCATCGGGGATGCGGCCGTCTATTAAAGTTTCCGATGAGCATTCGATCAGGTTATCAGGAATCTTGTTGAATTATCCGACAGGTTATTGGAAAGTGTTTTCAATATCGAGACTAAAATGCGGGGTTTATAATTGTTAGGCATGCGATGTATAAGGAATTCATTTGGTTAGGCATGAAATCCAATGTATGTGAAATATTGGGTTTATGATGTCTAAGGTAGTTGCGGATTCTAACTGTTGTAGTTTTTCACTTTCTTTTCTGCGACCGTAAGTGTAATATGTAGTGTATCGCCGGTTTCTTTGCTATACGTCAACGACAATTGGGATACGCATATTTACTTACGTTGATGACATATGATGTTATGTGTTACTGTGATATGTTATATTAGATCGTCGTGTTTTGAATAGCCGGGGGGTTTTATGTGAGATGAGGGTTTTTCATTTTCATTCATGTAAAATTCAATGTATGTAATATTCTTTTATTGGGGCACTTCCGGGTTGAGGATGATGTCACCATTGTATATTATTTACTTTTCCGCATTAGGATAGACCCAAGGCGGGGAGCACAAGTAACCTGGTTTTAGGGTCCAGTAGGAGACCATCTCGAGGAGTTTAGACCGGGTCACCTAACTCTAGAATTGGTAGGGCTGCTTGCCACTCTCGTAGGGGTCTAGGGATGTGGGTTTGGCTATTCATCACGACCGTGGAATCCGTGTTTTATACTGGCTTAACTTAAAACTCGGAATTCCTAGTATATCCAATATTTCATATATGATTCTTCTGCTGCTGATATTCTGTGATGTGATCATTTGATATGTTCTGAGACGAATGCCTATATTATATATATGAGATATAATAAATATTGAAGCTTTCGTTTCTTATGTGATGCTTGGGAAGCATATATAAATGGGACTTCATTAATGAGATTAATGAAATAAAAGAAACCTAAAGATGTTGCAGAATCTTGTCTTAAAAACTGGTAGCTCTAGTTCTTGCTTTGCATATTGGTATTCCTTGTAGAATATCCAGCACCTTATTCGATAAGGAAAGAGCCGAGATCCCTTCACCGGGAGTAACCTCTGTAGCGAAACTGGCAGATGCTAAAACCCACTCGGTTTGTCTTTTGATTGCTTCTATAGTTTTTGCTTTGCATAGTGGTATTTGTGAAATATCCTGCACCTTATTCGATAAAGAAAGAGCCGAGATCCCTTCACCGGGAGTGACCTCTTTAGCAAAACTAGTAAAAGCCTCAAAAACACTCCTTTTCAAAATCACTCGATTCTACAACGATATCAAGTTCATTATGCAAAGGGTTTTCATAAAAATCTGTCGTAGCCCTCCGTCATTTCAGATAAGTACAACTTGGTATCTGTGCTACGTTTGTTGGCCTGCGTCAAGGCGTAGTGTGCGGTAGCTAACTAGTGCATATCTGCAGCATACGATACGATTGGATTAGGGTAGTCGTGCGGCATTGTTGGCCTGCGTCAAGGGTCGTGCGGGTGGGTTTAATTCAATCAGGAAATGTATAGGTTGAACTTGACTAGCGGACTATGGTTTGTTGGCATGCGTCAAGGTCATAGGACGCTAGGGGTAAAATATTATCGGGAATTTCAAGTGTTGAAATTTGCAATGAGATTGCATACCTTCTATGAGATAGTTGGATCCCGATACCCACTGCGAGTAAGAGTTACTCCTGGGAGAGTTTTACACATTACAATTAGCCGATCAAGTAGGTGTCTAGAAAGGTGTTAACGGGGTTACGCCCTTAGGAAAACGAGCTTTATTTTAATTAGCTCCGTCCGAAAGCACGGGGAACCTCCCTCAAAGTACTGACACTGGCCTGGCCGAAAGATTAACGAACTTGTAGGGTGTAATTAATCCCGGCTAGTCTTACCTTTTAGGGTTTGAAGGTAGATTTAACTAAAACAGTGGGAGCCATCCTGATTAGATAAAATAATAACCAAAAATAATCTTGCAAGAGCGCACGCGGAGTGTTTTCTTCTCTCTCTTTCCTAGTAGCGACCATGTCACACCTTAATCAAGATAATAATATGGATGCATTGACCGAACCTTCTAATTATATTGAGCTGGGGAACATTAGTTCCGCTCTATCTTATAATTGTTATAAGTCCGAGCAGGAAATAGGGAAATATCCGGATTCCCATGCCACCCTTTCAAAGAAACTGCATGTTGATGCATATTCTTCGGGTGTGTTCATTACCAAGAACTGTTTCTCAGTATCCTCTACGTCCTGGGTATGTGATACCGGATCAGGATCCTGCATATGTAATATGTTATATGGGCTACAGAAAGGTAGAAAACTGAGAATGGGTGATATGTCTCTAAGTGTTAGAGAATGGTGCAATTGTTGCAACCAAATAAGTTGGCAGATATCACCTAGTATAACCAAATACATTGATTCTGAACAAATGTTATTACATACCGAACCTGATATACAAATATTACATCATGTTCTTTACTGAGTTAAAGAAGGATATAATTCTATATTGGAGGATAATGTTGTGAACATTTTCCTGAATCAAGAGTTGATTCGATCAGGCACGTTATATAATAGCATATACGTTCTAAACCAAACCACAGTTCAAAGTATGTAGAAAACACACAAGAGGAGCGGTTCAGGAATGAACGAATCCTTCTTGAGGCATTGTAGACTAGGTCATATCAGTGCGACACGACCAACTAAGTTACATGATGATGAATATGAGAATCTGTTCGAATTTTCATCTTATGCTACTTGTTAGTCTTGTCTTAAAGATAAAATGACCAATACTCCGTTTACTAGAAACAGAGAAAGAGATAGCGAACTCTTGGGATGGATACATGATAATGTATATGGTCCCATGTCTACAAATGCCAAGGTTGGTTCTTTTGAGAACCAAACGGGTAGAAGAATTAAAGTTCTACAATGTGATCGAAGAGGCGAATACTTGGGTATGGAGTTCCTGGAGTTTCTAAAAGGAGAATGTGATTCTCTCTCAGCTTACTCCTTCGAGTACACCACAGCACAACGGTGTATCGGGGAGGAGGTATCGCACCCTATGAGATATGGCGTGCTCTATGATGAGTAGTACTGAGTTACCTATTTCTTTTTGCTGTTATGCACTTGAGAAGTTGCATACCTATTGAATGGGGTTCCGTCCAAATCAGGGCCTACCACTATATATGAGCTATGGAGTGGGAAGAGACCATGTCTTAAACGAGTTAAGATATAGGGTTGTCCGGCCAATGTTGAAAGGCAAAATCCGGACAAGCTCGAGGCAAGGTCAGTTCTGTGGAAGTTTGTTGGATATCCCAAGCATTCACAAGGGAATATCTTCTACCATATCGAGGAACAAAAAGTGTTTTGTTTCTCAGCATGCCACCTTTGGGAAAGGGAATTTCTTGTGAAGAAATTAGTGGTCATGAGGTAGAACTGGAAGGAGTTCCAGCTATACAAACTGCAGCTGATGATTTGGTAGAACCGGAAGATTCAATAGTTCCCAACGAACCTCGGCCTCTTCGCCTATCTGGTAGGATTCTGTTCATATCAGATTATTGCATTTTTATAGCACCCAATTTTTATCATATTGCTTATCGGTAGGTACTCTTGAGCCGTGTTTGCTAGTCAATTGCAGGATACAGGTTCTCGGCTCTTAACAATGAAATTCATGGAAAAACACGACAAAATCCGGGTTCCTGCCAACCACAGATAAAACACGGATCTCCGCTCTTTATCCGTCTGTTGCCACACACCAGTTTAGGAGAAAAAATGGCAAATCAAATGTCATTTTCATGCACAAGGCTCAATGGCAGCACAAGATCCAAGAAATCTACGCGGAGCTCGAGAAAATCATGACAAAAAGATCCATATCCAATCACCTTTTGATCAACAGAAATTCTGGAAAAATCGTGAAGAAAATATGAGAAAATACATATACCAGAATAAAGGGCACACAGAACCAGGGAAGCACAAGAAAAATGAGGGCCCAACTCCTCCATACGGCCGCGGAACCGCGGCCAATGGGGGGTCTAGGCCGCGGTTCCGCGGCCATACTGGCGCCGCAGTTGTCCAATCTTCAGGGGTAGTTTTGACATTTCATGTAGAGGCAGAATTTTGCCCTAGGTTTTCATTCTCCAGCCTATAAATAGCCTAAAACCTTGTGAAGCCAAGGGTGCATAATCTTGTATTTTCTAGGTTTTAGAATACTTGATCTTCTTCCTCTTCTCATCTCTTCTCCATTAAAAAACTTGTAGTGAGCTTTTGTGAGTGAAGAATGATGAATAAAGAAGTTCATTTTATTATCATACTTGTCTTGCTCTTATGTTAAATGCTTGTAATTTTCATTTGTTAACTTAGTTGTTTTTATTTCTTGTTGTTTCTTTCTTTCTCTTTTTCTTTATCCTTAAAACAACCATGATGCTTACGCTTGATCCTTTCCAAGGTGAGGTCGCAAATAGCTAGTTGTTATCTTCTAATCTCCTTCTTTCTATCTTCCTCTTTGTTTTGTTTTGTTTTCATTATGATGTGTGAGTAGCTTCCATACTTGTTAGGGTAGGATAAGGGAAGTTTGAGAGAAGGAAATCTCTCTCACTCTTTCCTTGCCCAACATCTTAAATCGACTCCCGTTAATTGAACCACAATCCGCTCCATACGGCACCCTATCCTACATGATAGCGGTGATTCCGTAGTGAGACCGGTTGTGGTTGAATTAACCGGAGGTTATGGCTAAGAGCCAAGAACGGACGGACAAGCACCAAAAGGAAGAACTTAAGCGTTGGAAAGCCTAGCTTATATTCGCAAGTTCCTTCCTAGTCGTGCTAATCACCGTTGTTGCCGATTACCGTAACACCAATATTAAGAGTGGTAACGAAAGAAGTGAGCGACTCCTAACTCAAACTAACCTAATCCTAACCCTAACAAGCTCTCTTTACATATCATTTTAACACTTAGTTAATCACAAACAAATCTGGAAAACTGGACTTAACTCGTTAAAGCACATAGAAAAAGATTCACATCTCCCTGCGGACGACCCGTACTCAACCGGCTAGCTACAAGCGAAACCGTTTTGATTGCGGTAATTAACTAAACTTGAACACGCAGAATCGCTACCAATCAGATTCCTCATCCACCTGAGAGATACTTCGGTTTTCTCTATGACAGCGGGAGCAAGGACGGCATCATGAGATGATGACCCAACTAGTTTCGAACAGGCCATCAAGAGTGGGGACTCTGTAAGAATGGCTGGATGCTAAGCGATCTGAGATGGAATCCATATACACCAATAAAGTATGGACTTTGGTTGCTTTATCTGAAGGGTTAAATCCCCATCAGGAGCAAGTATATCTTGATAAGATTACTTAGTGTATATGGAAAAGTTGAGACTTTCTGTCACGACCCGAAATTGGCACGTGATGGCCCTAATACTACGCAACGTCTACAGGCGTAACGCAGTAAAAGAAAGCCAAAATCCAGAAATCTATACCATTAAAAGTAGTAAGAAAAGATAATAGAGGTTTTGAAACATTTGAAATCGCAACCCAAATTCTTTAAAAGTCCAACTTTATTTCCTTCAAAATTTTGGCAGCACCTCCTTTGTAAAAACTAGCCCCAAAATGGGTACAACATAAATAAAAGTAAAGCATCCCCAAACGGAAGCAAAAACACACCCAAAGGCGGAAAACAACCACCACAACAAATATACGACGCCGAAGCGAAGAAATAAAAGACGATAGAAATAAAACTGTATTAAAGACAACAAGTCACAAATAATATACAATATCGTCCTCACACAAGTCTCTAAGTCAAACATGAAAGTAGTAGATGGAAAGTATAAGGATACAACGAATATACAATACAACACGAATAACCACAAAACCCACCTAAGCAATACAGCACACTGTGAGCCGATGCGGTATCCGTAGCAAAAGATGGTAGATAAATGAATAGCCTACCTCGACTACTCAAGGGAACACCCTGCAAAACAACTGTGGCACAACGGGGGTGAGTTGCCAACTCGTGAATAGTAAATAACATATGCAGGTAATCGCAAGTATGCACGTACAGCGCGAATCTAACATGTGCAATTAATAGCAATAAAAGGTCATATGAATGCAATAATCATGAAAGGTACACTAGCAGGTAAACTAATACATGAAGCAATAGTAATATGACAATCGGTATGCAATAATCATACAATAATGATATGAAAATGTATATATGCAACAGATATGAAAGGTACACTAACCGGTACTACTAATACATGAAATAGTGCATAAACAATAAATATGGAGTATAGAATGAAATATGTCATTTCCATGGAATCCTGACATCGTGGTAGGATCACAATCCATCAAGACAAATCCAAATCCCAATTCCTCAAATCAGCCCCTAAATTGGCTCTCATATCATATAAGTCTCACAAATCCTGAATGTACAATATCGAATAAATCTCATATATCCTGAATGTACAAATCAGCAAATCTCATAAATATCCTGTATCCAATATCAAATGAATCACCTATATCCCAAATCCAATATCAAGTAAAATTCTAACATCCTAAATATATTTGCATGAATAAATATGATGATGTATATAAATTAATGTCAATACACATATATTAGCGTCCCATTCCACTAATATTGGTGTAAGGGCATATATAACAGCGTCCTAACCCACTGTTATATATACAAAGAAGTAAAAATGTCAATACACATATATTAGCGTCCCATTCCACTAATATTGATGTAAGGGCATATATAACAACGGCCTAATCCCCTGTTATATATACAAAGGAGTAAAAAGAAATATTATGAAACCAATGTGTTAAGCATCGACACAGAAATGCTGATCTATCGGGTGCTGTCACCACGACTGGCATCCTGATAGGTACGTATCATACGCTATCCCGAAAGCTCGAGTGCCTAGCTCTGACCCTCGCCTCTCGACGTATCTATACGTACATGACTCCCGTCGGTATCCCCATGATAACCGCTGAGTCATTGGTAATGTCACCGGATGGTATGGTTCCCCTGCAACTCATCGTCTAACACCACGACCTCATTCTTGCCTCGGGGTACCTCCGGGCCCCACCATGTACCCGCACACGGACCCCTCCGTTCCTCGCGTGGGGTATATATATCCGAACCAATAAAACTCATGGTGGCTGCTGAAATATCATATCATCAAGGGAAACCGGGTTTTTCAAATAATGCATAATTTCATGAACTCCCACGGTCCCCAAAACCAGAAAACATCTTGAAAAATCCATATAACAATGCGAAAATCCATGAATATAATGTTGCGCCACGGCAGCGCCCCGGCCGTCTATCCGAGGCCAAAAAGCGGAATCAAAAATTTTCCTTACTTGGAAACTGGCGCTACCGCGGACAATAAAACCCGGATCGAAACCATTAACCGATACTAGCTAACAAGAGAAGGGGTGAGAGATATACCGAGTGATCCGAGTCCTCCGGTCTTCTCGTCATCGTCCCGATCTCCCGCGGAAACTCCGGTCGTCGCCTCCTTGCCGGAAGGGCACCACATCGTCTGTATCTTATACGGGCTCCCACCTCAATACCGAGGCAACTCGGGCACGAAGCTGGCAAGTCGACGTGCCCAAGATTTGCTGTAGATTATGTAGTGCTTTGTCTCTTTGGGGTTTTGTTGCCTTGATGGAGGAATCAACAAGATATGAACTTGGGGATTTTTGTGGCAATGGAAAAATGATATGAATGATAATTTTTCCCACACCAAATGAAACTCTCTCATTTTCCCTCCTCACCAAAATTGTGGCCGGCCTTGTCAAATGAGGAATGGTGGAGGGATATGAAACAAAATCAAGAGGGAGGTGAGTGTAGGAGAAAGAGAAGGTGACCATATCCAAAGACAAGAAAACATCAACCATGCTTACACCTTAATCACATCAAATCTCATAAATGCACCATCATGGAAGAATAAGATGCATATCCTATCATAATGAATACATATGCAAGAAACCCCCTCCACAAATGTTATTTGCACAATTGCAAATAACCCCCTCCATCGGAAAAGTCCGGCCGGGAAAGAACAAAGGAAAACCGGCCGGAACGGAATGCAAACTGGCAACTCCAGAAAACTGGTCCCGTAATAAATTACAGGAAAACCCCGATACTGTGCATACACACCCGCATCTGTATTTCTACCGGATACAAATGCAATGAGACAAAATCTACACTGTACTAAACTAGGATCCGGCTTAAACCAAAGCCGGCTAGTAATATCCGTCCGATCCTGATCCGTACAATACCGCACGTATCTGATCGAACCCTGCCATATAACTATACGGCCTCTAGTACAAACCGTCCGATCCTGATCCGTGCAATACCGCACGTATCTGATCGGGCCCTGCCATATCTCCATACGGCCTCTACAGCGTTTCGCCCGAAAGCTGAGTAACTGAAAGTGTGGTGGACTCTAAAGACTCGTCAATACAATGGCTGTGGATTTAACCACTAGCACGTCAGAGGTATAAGCCAATACGTAACGGGCCACCAGCTATTGACCAAAAGGGACGTCGATGAGCGAACTCATCCTGACACCCTACAGCCTGTCAGTGACAATATCCGTACAGTCCGGTCCGTTCGTCTATGAGCATCGCATGGCGGGCCTAGGGGGTTGGTAAAAGTCAGACCCCCAAAAGGCGGTACAAGTCGTGTCGGAGTGTAGCCCAGAACGCCCTGAGATACTACTGGAATACCTACCAGTAAATCTCCTGCCTCGGCCGAGGGCTTTGCGTAATGGCTCTCCTAGACACAGCGCGACCTCACCCCCAATACCGGGAGAGACGAACCCCTGCAGATCCGCTCACTGCCTCCATGTGGCTCGGGACTGTACCCAACTAAAAACCTGTTTGCACGACTCCTTTGAGCCGTGGTAGGGTAGTAATCAAAGCACAGTGGGAACTCACACGAGACAAATGACGATCTCAGGTCGATGAACTAACCTGTACACATGTCACCTGGGAACTGCTATCTGACGTCTGGTATAATCCCAACTAGCAGGTTCCCGGCGAGTCCTGTCCGGTGTACTCATAACCCAATGAGCACCTGTATACATCTTAGGTGAACCAACTGACACCAGTGGCTTGTGAGACCGGCCACCGCCCCTCGTCGGGGTCTCGACTGTATACACTATTCTACTAATGGAGTGTCGATGCCCTGTCTCGAAAACTCCCACGACTAGGGACCATTTAAGGATGTGCTTATAGACCCCAGCTCCCACGTATATGATCGCCATCATACTGCTGGCAGTCAAGCAATAATCCTAGGGGCTCTATCAGCGTGTAATAGCGACCTGTAAGGTCACCTGAAGCAGTACACGATGATAAAGGTAAACCAGATAGCATACTATCATCTCGAGTAAGACTGTCGTCCCGGGATAGGTCCTCCCTCAATCATTGCAATCACGTGCCTGTGATCCAATAATTGACTCTGAGGGCACTATCTCCAACATATAATATATGCAACATAAACTGAAATGTAAGCATATAAAGGAAAAGCCGCTAATTAACTGCAATAAGTTAATATAATTATCATGCGGTTCCTAATTTCTCCAATTCTAAAATAACATCAAGTAAAGGTAAACAGGTAGCTATAACTAGATATATGTGTAAACATAAAGGTATAGCAAGGTATATGTATCTACCTATAAGTAAATGATGTAATATACCCCCTGGGTATAAGTGAAATATGTGTACAAGGTATACCTGTAGCTATGTCATAAAGTGTGTATGTACCTATCACTAATGGTACAATACTCTATAGGTATACAGGTATTAAACATATAAGTATACGAAGGCATATGTGTAAGCATGTAGATATACAGGTATGCCAAATGTCATATGCGTTAAGAAATATGAATCAATGTCTCAATGTTCCTAACCAAGCAATATCATATCTATAAGTGGGTTGTGCGTGACATGGCAATTATTGACGGTGTGTGTAGCATACAATCAGTGCTCGTGCAACATGAATCATCAATAATATGTGCAGTGTCCTAAGGCTACTAGTCCAAGCACAATAATATCTAAGTAATAGGGTAAATGCGCAATTCTAAATATGACATAGAATATGCGACAGAAATAACATCTCTAGCCCAGACGCATAACGCCATGCGGGCGATTCCCCTGTAGATGTTAAATCTACTCACCAACGCTCCAAGCTAGGTGAAGTCTACCACCTGTTTTCCCTTTGTAGCAGTGTCCGAAGTCCCCGCCTGCGAACCTGCAACATAATACGATAAAACAAGTATATATTAATAATAGACCCAAAATACATACAATCTACACGGACCAACACGACACACATATGTACTCTAAAGGGTTCGTATTGTAGCTAACGAGTATAGCGACACTACGAAACCAACTTAGACCAACAGCAACACAGAACACGCACCGTATCGGATAACGTATCGCGCGAAACGAAACACTAGAAACACACAAGTGGTCCCAGATTTTTCTGCACCAACAATCTATAAAAATTGCAAGTACCAGACTACAAATAACCCCAGAGACTCCTATCCAAAAACCCAAACCCCAACTCCCCAGTCTGGCCACAAATTGCGGCCAGAACCATTAAATCTGCGGCCTGAACATGGTGGAATTGGCTCGTATTTTGTAGGTAGGTTCTAGGTCTCTACACTAGGCTACTGTCAAGTCAATTTTTTCAACAAGTACCTGGTTTAACAACAGATCATCCGAGACCCCAAATCGACACTAAAAATACGATATTTACCCGAAACGATACGATACGCGATAAAAACAACAACATTAAAGCTAAGCTACACAAAACTAACTTAAAGAACAGAAAAGAAACATTACCTAATCAAAAGAACACAAAGATCCTAGCTTTGTATTATCCAAGGCATCCAAGAGGCAAAAGTGAGATAAAGATGTGATTTTTGTGAAGATTTGTGAATATTTGTGAAGAATTGGTGTAGGAAATGGATAGTGTTCAGTTGTTGAGAGAGGAAAAGAGAGAGAGTAAAAGAGATAGAGAAATGAGAGAGAGTGTGAGGTTAAAGAGAGAGGGAGGTGAGTGTAAGGTGAGATTAGAGGTGAGTGTAACAAATGCATTAAATTCCAAATAAATGCATTCACACCACACTTGCCACCTCCTCACTTCCAAAACAAAATATCTCTCTTCTTCTCACAAAGATCTAGGGAATATTAAGGTTAAGCAAGATTAGGTTAAGTGTCAAGGTTGCAAAGAACAAAATTAGCACAAACAAATCCTCACATTTACGTGCACACGTGCGTGCATGCATATAACAAATAATAATAAATTATTAATTAAATGTTATAAAATGCGAGGAACTCGAATTGGTAAACTTTTTACAGTAAACCCGCACTAACGTCTAAACGAACACTAACCGAAATCAAAGGCGTTACACTTTCAAAGCTAGACTTGTTGTAAAAGGTTCTCATCATCGACCAAGTGTGGATAATGATGAAACATTTTCTCCGGTGTCTATGCTTAAGTCGACCCGGATCCTACTTGCCATTTCTACATACCATGACTACGATATCTGGCGGTTGGGTGTCATGACTGCGTTTCTAAATAGCTATTTAGAAGAGAGTGTCTATAAGTACACAGCCAGAGGGCTTCATAGACAGTGGGAGCAGCGGAAACGTGTGCAAGTTGCTTTATGGATTAAAGTAAGCATCGTGGAGTTGGAACATCTGTTTTGATGTAGCAGTCAAAGCGTTTGACTTCATCAAAATGGAAGATGAACCCTATGTATACAAGAAGGTTGTAGAGAGTATGGTTGTCTTCCACGTATTGTACGTAGATGACATACTCTTGATAGGAATAGTTTCCTATGCAACACTCGGTTAAGCTCCTCTTATCACAGGGATTCTCAATAAAAGATTTGGATGATACCTACTACATCTTGTGGATTTTGATCTATGATGATAGATCTAAGTGGATGTTGGGAGTGTCCCAAATCCAGGTACATAAACACCATACTAAAGGGGTTTAGTATGGAAGATTCTAAGCGTGGTGGTTCACCCACTTACTCTTGGATCACTCTCTCCAAAAAGATGTCTCCCGAGATTAATTTGGAGATAGCTCGCGTACAAGGGATACCTTATGCTTCGGCAGTAGGCTCTATCAGAGTTTGTGATGTTATGTACCAGACCAGATGTAGATGACTCACTAGGTATAGTGATCAGGAATCAATTGAATCTTAGGAGAATCACTGGACAGCTGTGGAGGACATTCTTAAGTACTTGAGAAGCACTAAAAGAAAGTTCTTGGTTCCAGCTTCCAGAATGATAAGTTCGATTGAGAGTCAGCCACAGGCATTGTCTTTACCCTCAATGGAGGGACGGTATGTTGGAAGAGTTCCAAGCTAGATACCGTGACATACTAGACGATAAAGGCTGAATACATTGCTACCAACGATACTACCAAAGTGGCTGTATGGACATTTCTTGTTCATGAGATGAACAAGGTTCCTAACATTGAGCGTCCAATAATTGTTATTGTAACAGCAATAGAGTTGTGGCTTTGGCCTAGGAACACCGGTCCCATCAACGTTCTAGACAGATTCTTAGGACAGTATCACCTGATCAGGGAGATAGCTGATCTCCAAGGGATCGAGGTTAGGAGAGTAGACCAGAAGGTTGACACGGTGGATCCACTCACAAAGGCCTTACCCCTAGAGAGACTTCTCTACAATGGTTGAGTATGGGATACTACAACCACTACTATATTGTTGGGTATTTGATACTACAACAAATGGACTTAGTGCAAGTGGGAGATTGTTAGTTATATGTATGCCCTAGAGGCCATTACTGTACATGCGATATATATTGTAGTGGATGCTTGACATATATAGGGAGGACTTTCTTCCTCGACATGATAGTATGCTATCTGGTTGCACTTTATCTTAACATGTTAACAAATACTGTTTTGTGATCACATGTTGATAAAGCCCTTAGGATGATTACTTGACTACCAGGGCTATGATGCAGATCATACTGGTAGGGACAGGATAGTCGATATATACATCCTTCAAATGTTCCTAGTCGTGGGAGTATCGAAACAAGGCATCGGTACTCCAGAGTTGACTAGCGTATGCGCTTCTTGACCCATATGATGGGCGATAGATGATCCTATATCCATTGATGTTTGAAATCAGAGAAGGCATACGGGTGCTCAGTGGAGACTGGGTATACTGGACGGACTCGCCGAGAACTCCTAGATGGTATTATACTCATCATCGGATAGCAGTTCTCTGGTGACACTGGTACAGGTTAGTCTGTAGACCCAAGACCGTCATAGAGTCTTGTGTGATTCGTAATGTGCTACCACGGTCAAGAGATCATGCAAAAAGGTGGGTTTTGGGTACAGTCCCGAGTCACGTGGAGGCAATGAGCGATAGGAGGGGTTTTGTCTCTCTCGGTATTGGGGGTTGATGTTGCGCTGTGCTCGATTGGCCATAACAGGAAATCCCTGGCAAGGGTTGCTGAGATTTACTGGTAAGTGTTATCAGTAGTTTCTCGAACCGTTATGAACCTTGCATCGGCATGACTTATCAGGTTATTGGGGTCTGACGTTTTACCACCCCCAGGCTGTTGATACGCGACATATCAGACGAAGAGACCGTACTGTACGGTAGTGTTACTGATTGGATTCGCAGGAGTTATAGCAGGCTTGCTTGTTGATCTTCTGATTGCTCAATACCCGGGTTGCCGTTATTTTTAGCAGACCGTTTGCGGCTTGTGGGTGTTTAATATGATCATCAACTACTGCCGGCGTAATGACGAGTCTTTAGAGTCCTACACAGAGGTTCCCTGGTTCATGCGAAACGGAGTAGGAGCACATATGTGATATGTGCGGGACCGAGATTAATACGAGTATGTGATACCGTATTCTATTCTCGCGATATGTGATATCGGTCGGGTATATGAGATATAGTCGGGTTAT
Source organism: Agapanthus africanus (assembly GCA_030015575.1). Classification (NCBI taxonomy): domain Eukaryota; kingdom Viridiplantae; phylum Streptophyta; class Magnoliopsida; order Asparagales; family Amaryllidaceae; genus Agapanthus; species Agapanthus africanus. Next base: position 564,922,941 of record CM057341.1, read on the forward strand.
CGGATCAAGTGTTGATTCGATAAGTTGATTCATTTGATATTAGTCGGTTATATGTATTATAGCAGGATTATTAAATCAAGAGTTGATTTAATTATTTAATGTATAATTATATATATTTGATATATTAAATTATATTGACTAATATTAGCTCACTTAAGATTTCTTTTCTCACTTTATGATACATTGACATATATGCGATATATGTTAAATGTATTGTTTTCTTTTTGCACAAAATATATATGTGATATATGTTGTTGTGTCATACTAGGTTACACATGCAACATGTATGTATGAGACTCACACCATGCTAGGGTTAAGTTAGGGTTTTATTTGTTTTAAGTAATTCAAACACTTGGATAATGAGTCATGGTGGAAGCTTGGAGAAGTTTGTGGAAAACTTTGACTTAGTCCACTTGTTTGTCTAGCTTAAGATATTTTTTGACCCAACCCTTAACTCATAGCTATGGTTAAGTCTCTACAATGGTTAATGGATGACATACACTAACTATGGTTGCATTTCTAACCTCATGGATTCATTCATCACTTGAGCTTCATCTTCTTCTTCTTCATTCAAGCTTTCTAGCTTTTGTGAAAGTGATGATAACTTGTGAGAAAAATATATCTAAAGTGAGCCCACTTCTTACTTCATCATCCTCTACTATTAGCCATTTAGTTTAGGGTGTTTGCATCACTAATCTACACAATTAGTGAAGAGATAGCATGAGCTAGTGTCTCCTCAACGTAGATCATCTTCGGCCTCGAAGACTTCGAAGCAAGCTTGTTCGTTTCTTCATGGGAGCCTTTCTAGAGTCCGGGGGATCGTGATCGCAGCGAAGGGACTACTACATGGAGCTATTGAAGTGAAGGACCGGTCTACAAAGGTTGTATTCCTTGTTCACTTAGATGTAAAGAGTTTACATATCATGTTTAACCCTAAGTCTCTAGTTAAGATCTTGGTTAGGGTTTGTTTACCATCCCAAAATTTTAAAGTAGCATGATTGATGCTTGCCAAAACCTTGCTAAGGTGCTAAGCTAACCCTACACATACAATATTCTGCAGTTGTTTAAAAACATTTTATACGACTTTTTAAAATCGACAGAAACTAGGTATTCGTGTTTCAAGTTTCGGAGTCGTTTCGGTTTCGTAATCCTAGAAAACACCGTCTAATTTTCAAGCATGGCTTTGATACCACTGCAGGGTTCCCTAGGGCGGCATCAAGGTTTCGGGAGGCATCGTCCATGCCAATTTCAAAAAATTGCCATTCTAGTTAACCTTAGCCATATAATGTTTACTAGAAAATGCAACGAAACAACATGTAAACAACTTTACATCTAAGTGAATGAGGAATACAACCTTTGTAGACCGGTCCTTCACTTCTAATGCTCCGTGTAGTAGTCCCTTCGCTGCAAGTTATGAACACGCGAACTCTAGAAAGTCCCGGAGAAATGAACAAGCTTGCTCGAAATCTTCGAGGCCGAAGATGATCTACGTCGAGGAGACTCAAGCTCATGCTACCTCTTCACTAATGGTGAAATTAGTGAAGCAAACACCCTAAACTAATTGGCTAATAGTAGAGGATGATGAAGTAGAAAATGAGCACACTTTAGTTTTATTTTTCTCACCTTGAGAAAAGCTAGTGAGCTTTTCTCAAAAGGAAGAAGAAACTCAAGTGAAGAAAAAAGAGAATGAACTCATGAGGTGACAATAACAACCATGGATGAGTTAGTGTCATATACTAACTCATGTAGAGAATAAACCATGGATAATCAATAATGGTTAGGTTAATAAATATCTTCAAGTAAAACAAAAAGAGTGGACTTGGTCAATGGTCCCACAAGCTTCTACAAGCTTCAACCATGTGATAATTTCCAACCATTTTTTATTTACTTTAAATAAATAAAACCCTTCATTATTAATAAGCATGGTGTGAGTCTCATACACCCATGTATCATGTGGCATCTAGCATGACACAAAACAATGTACATTAATATATATCACATATATACTAAGTGTACATAAGTAAGAAAAAGAAATGTTTAAGTGAGCTAATATTAGTTAATGTAAATTAATATATCACATATATAATTATACATTAAATTATCAAATCAACACTTGATTTAATAATCCGGCTATATCATATTCAACCGACTAATATCAAATGTAACAATCTATCGAATCAACACTTGATTCGATAACCCGGCTATATCACATATAACCGATCGATATCACATATCGTGAGAATAGAATGTGGTATCACATACGCGCATTAATCTCGGTCCCGCACATATCACATATGTGCTCCTACTTCATTTCGCATGAACCAGGAAATCTCTGTGTAGGAATCTAAAGACTCGTTAATACGCCGGCAGTAGGTAATGATCATATCAAACACCCACAAGCCGCAAGCGGTCTGCTAAACGTAACGGCCACCCAGGTATTGAGCGATCAGAAGATCAACAAGCAAGCCTGCTCATACTCCTACGAATCCAATCAGTAACACTACCGTACAGTCCGGTCTCTTTGTCTGATATGTCGCATATCTCTCCTGGGGTTGGTAAACGTCAGACCCCAATAGCTTGATAAGTCATGCCGATGTGAGGCTCATAACGGATCGAGAAACTACTGATAACACTTACCGGTAAATCTCATAAACAGCCCTGGCCATGGAATTTCCTGTTATAGCCAATCGAGCACAGCGCAACATCAACCCCCAATACCGGGAGAGACGAAATTGCCTCCTATCGCTCATTGCCTCCATATGACTCGGGACTGTATCCAAAAACCACCGTTTTGCAGGTTCTCTTGAACGTGGTAAGGTGGAAATCAAAGCGCAGTGGGAATCACACAAGACTCTATGATGATCTCGGGTCGACAGACTAACCTATACCAGTGTCACCAGAGAACTGCCATCTGATGTGAGGTATAATACCATCTAGAAGTTCTCAGCGAGTCCGTCCAGTATACCCAGTCTCCACTGAGCACCCATATATCATCTCTGATGTCAAACACCAATGGATATGGGATCATCCATCGCCCATCTACATGGGTCGAGAAGGTATGCGCTAGTCTGCTCTGGTATATCGACACCCCGTCTCGATACACCCACGACAAGGGACATTAAAGGATGTAATCACGGACTACCTTTGTCCCACTAGTATGATCCGCATCATAATCCAGGTAGTCAAATACACATCCTAAGGACTTTATCAACATGTAACAGAGAGACAATCAGTGTACATGTTAAGATAAAGAGTAACCAGATAGCATATTATCATGTCGAGCAAGAAAGCCCTCCCTATGTATGTCCAAGCATCCACTACAATATACATCATATATACAATAATGGCCTCTAGGGCATACATATAACTAACAGTAAGTATCTCGCGGAACATACACACGGTACGTCACTCTACTTAAGTTACCAACTCCATCAACCAAGATCAACCAACGTGACGAAAGTTCGGGTCTAATACCCCCTCAGCCAAGTCTAAGTTCTGTAAGGTCAAACCTAGGTTCCAAAATATATATACGCTCTAGACTCCGCATAGTCAAACCTAGACTCGAACCAAGGTTAAACTTAACGCTCTGATACCAAATTTGTCACGACCCGAAAATGGCACGTGACGGGCACTTGAATCACGTGAAGGCTATAGGACCCTACCGTAATCCAAGTAAGCCAAAAGCCCAGAAATCTAAACCTTTTTGGGAAAATAGTGGAGGTGAAGTTTTGAAATAAAGGTATAATGAAATCAAGTTCTTTCTTTAAATGCATAAGTAATGTTATATGAAAATACAAGTGGATTATATACTATAGTTAAAAACATTTTCGTCATTTGAAATTTGGGCAGCACCTCCTTTGTAAATTTTGAAACAAAACCAATACTTAGCAATAATAACAGGCATTCCCAAGCGGGAGCTAGCTCTTCGCCGAATTGGCAGAAACAACCACACAAATACAGATATATGATGCCAAAGGTGAAGATCAAACACAGAAAAGAAAGTAAAGAAACCAAAACATCATCAAGGAAACCAGAAATAAAGAATAAATACATATTCATGACTCTAGATCCGAAAAATATACAATCTGTGTTTTCTAAGTCTATAAAATATACATAGTCTAGTTGATGGAGCTTTTAACTAGATATAAATGAATAAATATACAAGTATAAATGGTAGCCACGATGCAAGTGTACCCCACCTACCAAAGCAAATCACCTAGAAGAAGACGGTGTGCCTGCAAGCCACTACTGAATCCATGCGGTCAAACCTGCAAGAAAATTATGGCACAACGGGGGTGAGTTGCCAACTCGTGAGTAGAAAACATCACCGAGTAGAAATCGAATGTATGACGATCTCTTAGGTCATACAGTAATATAATAATAATATAATAGCGTCGAGTGGTAACAAGGGTGATAGTGTAAACATAAGTATAATACTAATACAATTGTGTCCGTGTCATAATGTGGTATCATGTCATCCGTATCATATATATGTGTATAGGTGTATCATCCAACGTGTGTATATTAACGACACACCAAATCAACATAAGAACCTGAGTGCCCAGTATCGACACTCGAAAACATCATAAAAACCGTGTCCAGCAGCGACACATAAATCCTCATGTCTCGGGCGCCGTCTCATCGGATCGTCCCTCAAATCCATCTGATCACACGACTCCGGTCGGTATCCTTCGGATATCCGCCGAGCCAAAATATCACCGGCTGGTAGTGCTCCCCTGTCGGGCTCAACGTCTCTCTATACGATTTTCTTGTCCCGAGGTACCGTACCGGGTGCACCATGTACCCACAGATGGTGCCTCCTCTCTCTTCGAATCGGGTATATACATAGCTCAGAACTGAGAAAACTCATGGTGGACGCCATACATCATTTCAAGAGAAACCGCATTTTTAAAACAATCATAAGTTTTTAAAAATGCATATTCGAATTCTCAAATCCAGAAATCTCATGAAAACCGAAATCTCATAATCATGGGCCAATAATGAAACAATGAGTATCGGCACAGAACCAATCTACAGTGCATAACCAGAATGTATATATATAAACTGTTAGTTATATGCATGCCGTAGAGGCCATTACTGTACATGAGATGTATATTGTAGTGGATGCTTGGACATATATAGGGAAGACTTTCTTGCTCAATATGATAGTATACTATCTGGTTACTCTTTATCTTAACATGTACACTGATTGTCTCTCTGTTACATGTTGATAAAGCCCTTAGGATGTTTACTTGACTACCTAGATTATGATGCAAATCATACTAGTGGGACAAAGGTAGTCCGTGAGTACATCCTGTAATGTCCCTAGTCGTGGGTGTATCGAGATGGGGTGTCGATATACCAGAGCAGACTAGCACATACATTCTCGACCCATGTAGATGGGGGATGGATGATCCCATATCCATTGGTGTTTGACATCAGAGATGATATACGGCTGCTCAGTGGAGACTGGGTACACTGGACGGACTCGCCGAGAACTTCTAGATGGTATTATACCTCACGTCAGATGGCAGTTCTCTGGTGACACTGATACAGGTTAGTCTGTCGACCCGAGATCATCATAGAGTCTTGTGTGATTCCCACTGCGCTTTGATTTCCACCTTACCACGTTCAAGAGAACGTGCAAAACGGTGGTTTTTGGATACAGTCCCGAGTCATATGGAGGCAATGAGCGATAGGAGGCGATTTCGTCTCTCCCGGTATTGGGGGTTGATGTTGCGCTGTGCTCGATTGGCCATAACAGAAAGTCCCTGGCCAGGGCTGTTTATGAGATTTACCGGTAAATGTTATCAGTAGTTTCTCGACACGTTATGAGCCTCACATCGGCATGACTTATCAAGCTATTGGGGTCTGACGTTTACCACCCCCAGGCGAGATATGCGACATATCAGACGAAGAGACCGGACTGTACGGTGGTGTTACTGATTGGATTCGCAGGAGTATGAGCAGGCTTGCTTGTTGATCTTCTGATCGCTCAATACTCGGGTAGCCGTTACGTTTAGTAGCCCGCTTACGGCTTATGGGTGTTTGATATGATCATCACCTACTGCCGGCATATTGATGAGTCTTTAGAGTCCTACACAGAGGTTTCCTGGTTCATGTGAAACTGTCACGACCCGAAATAGCACGCGACTGTCCCTTGAATCATATGAAGTCTATAGGACCTCATCTAATTCAAGTAAGCCAAAAGCCCGGAAATGTAAAACCATTTTAAGGAAGAAGTAAAGAAAAATAGTTTTAAACAAGTGTTTTTAAATAACATAAGCCGAATATGCATTTTAAAAATCCCAAGTCTTTTCTGAAAATTTCGGCAGAGTTTCCTTTGTAAATACTGACCCCGAACGGGGTACAACATGAATAATATATACATCAACGATAAAAGGCATCCCCAAGCGGGAACTAGCTTTTCGTCAATCGACGGTCACAACCACGCAAGCAATATAATATACAACGCCGAAAGGCGAGGATCAAAACTCAAAAGGAAACTCAAAATCATCAAGAAAACCATAATACTACAACGCGCGACTCTAAGGTCGAAAGAATACACAACTGGTTTTCTAAGTCTGAAATAAATATACAAGTCTGGTTGATGGAATTTTACTAGATAAAACTGAAAATAAATAAGTACAATGGTGGTCACGATGCGAGTGAACCCACCTACCAAAGCAATCACCCAGAAAGGAAGCAGTGTGCCAGAAAGCCGCAATGAAACCTGTACGGCAAAACCTGCAAGAACTGTGGCACAACGGGGGTGAGTTGTCAACTCGTGAGTAGAAAACGTCACAGAGCAGAAATCGTATGTATGACTCAATCCTAGGTCAAACGATCAGTAATAATATATCCTCAAATGATAAAGTCTGAAGCATGATAAGGTGGCAAGGGTAAACATCTATACATCAGTGTAATACCAATTGCTCGTGTCAGTGCCTCGGGTAGCAACATATCATAAATATGAAGTATGATCAATGTAATCAACATGAATCAATGTCAACTATATCATGAACTCTATAAGTATGTGGATATCATCCAACTATGTAATCAATGTCTGTATGCATGTGGATCTCGTCCACGTGTCAACCAATGACACAAAACATCATGCATGTAAATATCATAAAGCATATGCATGGAAGTATGAGGATATAAATCAACGTGTGTCCCTCACGACACATCAAAATCATAGAACCTGAGTGTCCAGCATCGACACTCGAAAACATCATGAAACCTGTGCCCAGCATCGGCACGTAAATCCTCATATATATAGGGCTCCGTCAGTCCGGATCGGCCCACAGGCTCCGTCAGTCCGGATCGGCCCGTATCATCTCTCAACTCCAGTCGGTATCCTCCGGATATCCGCCGAGCTCAAATACAATCACCGGTAGGTAGTAATCCCTCTGCCAGGCTCACCGTCTGTATACACAGCATCCTTTCCTTGCCCCAGGGTACCATACCGGGTCCACCATGTACCTGCAATCGGCCTCATCCAGCTTCTCGAATCGGGTTTCACATGTCACACGTCTCAAAACCGAGAAAACGCATGGTGGACGCACTGAAATATCATATCAAAAGAAACCGGGTTTTTAAACAATGCATACTTTCTTTTAAAATGACCACGGTTCTCAAATCCAGAAATCTCATGAAAACGGCATATCTCAATGCGTAAAATCATAAAACATGATGTATGCGACATATGATAGAAATGTAAGCATATCCGTATATCATGCAACATAAAACAGTAATATGCACACATCAAGGGGAAAACCGCTCTTTTAAATGAATCCAGTTTTAAAATATATCTTGCGGTTCCCAAATCTCCAAAATAAAGCCAGAATCATCTATGTATGTGCAAATATGTATGTATGCAAGTATGGGTGTAAAATATGTGTGTACGCAAGTATGGATGTACAATATGTCTGTACGCAAGTATGAGTGTACAATATGTCTGTACGCAAATATGGATGTACAAGTAGGTATATACGCAAGTATGAGTATACAATATGCCTGTGCGCCAATATGGATGTACAAGTAGATATAAACGCATGTATGAGTGTACAATATGCCTGTGTGCTAATATGGATGTACAAGTAAGTATATACGCAAGTATGAGTGTACAATATGCCTGTGTGCCAATATGGATGTACAAGTAGGTATATACGCAAGTATGAGTGTACAATATGCCATACAATGAGTCATATCCTGATGCAACAATCCTACTGTGTAGTGACATGGCAATTATAAAAGATGAAGTGTGTGAGCCGGCAAGCAGGTGTACGTGGAACATACGCATCATCGATAATGGTGCTGGTGTCCTGACAGCATAGGTTTAATATAACAATAAACACATTTACACATGCAATGCGATGCAAACAGCAAGAAATGCGGAAATCGAATAATAAACGCGACAGTGAAAATCTACATCAATATGTATATGTCATACAGTTTTGCCATTTGAAATAAGACGAATCGTGGCGTTTAGAAAAATAAGGGCTACGGTGTTTTTAAGAAAAGATGCGTCTTTTGAAAGTATCCGTAGAATCCCTTGGCCTGTCTTTAAAATACTCACGATTCGGTAGTTTTTGAAATAGCTATGACTCGGGTCTAGTCTAACATCTACTAAGTAAACTACAGATCTAACTAACAAGCTAATCGAAAGGGTATGGAAACCACCTAAATCTGAGTCGATATATATATACTGTTGGATATAGTGCCCTCAAAGTCAATTATTGGATCGCAGGTACGTGGTTGCAATGATTGAGGGAGGACCTATACCGGTAGGATAGTCTTACTCGAGATGATAGTATACTATCTGGTTTGCCTTTATCAGTCGTGTACAGGTTCAGGTGACTGATCACTATTACACGTTGATAGAGCCCTTAGGATCTTGCTTGACTACCAACAGTATGATGGCGATCATATACGTGAGAGTTGGGTAGTCCATAAGCACATCCTTAAAAGTGGTCCCTAGTTGTGGGAGTTTTGAGACAGGGCATCGATACTCCGGAGTAGATTAGTGTATACAGTCGAGACCCCGACGAGGGGCGGTGGCCGGTCTCACAAGCCACTGGTGTCAGTTGGATCACCTAAGATGTATACAGGTGCTCATTGGGTTATGAGTACACTGGACAGGACTCGCCGGGAACTTGCTAGTTGGTATTATTAAGGTCCAGTGAAGCCTATTCGGATCTTTTTTATCGCCCCGGCAAGTCGTAATCGACTTCCGGGAAGCGAAAAAAAATCAGGCGCCCTCCGGGTGCCCTACAGTGTTTTGTGTATCGGTATGGAGCCAGCGTCGGTTGAAGACTGGTTTTGGGAACCAAACTTTTTGAGTTCCCAATCCAGTCTTAGCATGCCGGAGTTGCCAGGCGCCAGCCTGTACTTACCCGGCGAACCGAACGAGTGTCCTTTCAGGAAACTCGGGAGGCCCGTCCTAGTCCGCTTCCCCTCGGTCTCTCCCTATCGGCTATCATAACCTCGATCGGGTTCGTGCCAAAGGCACTCTGCGTGGCCGAAAGGAACCTTTCGGATCAGTGGGTTCTCCCGCCCTAGTTGTCAGATAGCAGTTCCCTGGTGACATGTGTACAGGTTAGTTCATCGACCTGAGGTCGTCATTTGTCTCGTGTGAATTCCCACTGTGCTTTGATTTCTACCCTACCACGGCTCAAAGGAGTCGTGCAAACGGGTCTTTTTTGGGTACAGTCCCGAGCCACATGGAGGCAAGTGAGCGGATCGGCAGAGGATTCGTCTCTCCCGGTATTAGGGGTGAGATCGCGTTGTGTCTAGGAGAGCCATTACACAAAGTCCTCGGCCGAGGCATGAGATTTACTGGTAGGTACTCCAGTAGTATCTCAGGGTGTTCTGGGCTACACTCTGACACGACTTATACCACTATTGGGGGTCTGACGTTACCAGCCCCCTAGGCCCGATATGCAATACTCATAGACGAACGGACCGGACAGTATGTATATTGTCACTGATAGGCTCAGTAGGGTTCCAGGATGAGTTCGCTCATCGGCTTCCCTTGAGGTCAGTACATGGGCAGCCGTTATGCAGTGCTAGTGCCACTGACGTGCTTGTGGTTAAACCCACTGCCAGGGTACTGACGAGTCTTTAGAGTCCCCCACAGATAGTTTCCTAAGTTCGGGCGAAACGTTGTAGAGGTCGTATGGCTTTATGGCGGGGTTCGGAAAATGCACGTGCATTTATGCACGTGTCATATTTCGGGCAGATAATACTGGTGGGCTTTGGTTTAAGCCGGATCCATATATTATATTGAGTCGGAATATTTTAGTCTCTCGTATTCATATTCGGTCGGAATACGGATACAGGTATGTATATACAGGTGAGGGGTATTTTCGTAATCCGTTACGAGAATATTTTAGAAGATGTATTTCTTTTGTGATTAATCATTTTGGTTTAAATGATTATTTGGTTTTGGAAATGGTGACTCATTATGGATGACACATTATTCTAGCATGTTCATTAGTGACTCATGCTAATGAGTCACTAAGTGAGTCATGAAGAAGTAAATGTGTTTTGTTTTGTGAAGAGATATTTGAGGAGATATTTTTGATTAGATATTTCTCTTTGGTTTTTGATAAAAGATAAGAACCTCATTCATCTATACACATAAGAAAAAAAAGAGAGAAGTTTTATATGCTTGAGTTCCTTCTCTCTTGATGGTTTTCTTAAGTTCACCATTTCCAAACCCTAGCATCTTCTTTAACCTCCACCCTAACCCTTTCATGTGATGAGAACCCTAGGGTATTTGAGACAAAGTATTCTACTCGTTCTCGACTTCATCTTGGTCATCTCTTTTAGCAGACTTGATGACCGAGTTGCCTCGGTATAGAGGCGGGAGCCCGTTTAAAGATCCGTAGATATGGTGCCACCTCGATGAGGAGCAAAGAGATTGGAGTTGCCGCGAGGAGCGTGGGATGATGGCTAAAGACCGAAGGACTCGGATCGATCGGTATAGCCTTTCTACCTCTTTACATATTGTTAGTTTAGCGTTAATGGCAAGATCCGGGTTATAGTATGCGATAGCGCCAGTTATAAAAGTTTTTGTTCCGCGTTTAGCGTCAGAATGACGGCCGGGGTGCTACCGTAGACTTACATGGTATCAGAGCCACGCCATTAACCTTTACTAACTTGTTCTAACGTGTTTAAAACAACGATCAAACGAAATTTCCAAAACCGCAATTTTCAGGCCAAAGTTTCTGTCGGTTTTTTAAACAGGTCTTAAAATCATTTTGAGCATCTCAGAAAATCGAGCAGGCTTTTCTAAGAAAACTGAAGAAATTTGGTTTACTGTTTCCACAGTACTGCCGCGGAACCACCGCACAAACCATGGTTTGGCCGCGGTTCCGCCGCCAGTTTGTGGGAACAGTAAACCCTATTTCTTCTGTGTGTTCTGCATAGGAAATTGTGGTTTCTGGAATGTTTTTTTTGGCCCAGATTTTGTTTTTGTACTGCAGATGTACGTGGGGCCTACATCGGGAAGTTTTGTCGATCGGAATTTTAAACTTGTTAGTTTACAGTACTTACATTATATTTCCGACCGTGAATGTCATTCGAGCGGTAAATTGCGTCTAATTGCTATAGTTCTTTTAGACGGGTTTGCGAACGTGACATTCACGTTGATGTTCTGTGTTGTGCTGTGATGTTGTGGATTTGTCGTGGTGGATAGCAGTGTGCAATGGTAGTGCAGTTTGGATTTATTTGTACATTTGATATTGCGGGGCGAGTGTCCAACATGTGGACCGCCGTCACTGCCTGTTTGTATAATATTCTTTTGGGGCACGACTGGGCTGAGGTCGATATACCCGTTGTACATATTTTTCATTTCTGTACTAGGTTTACCCCGTGACGGAGTGCACGGATAGCCAGGTTCTGGAGGGCAACGGGTCTGCATCTCATGGCTTTGAGAGGCAGAGGGGCCTCACTCTAGAATTGGCAGACTATTTGTCGCACTCGTAGGGGGTACAGGTTGACCCAAGGAGGGGTGCTCAAGTTACCAGATTCCGTGAAGTGCAGGGTGGTCCATTCACTATGCTGTAGGGGGCTGCCTCGCTTCAGGTTTTGGCGGGTAACTTGCCGCACCCGTAGGGGTCTAGGTTTCATTGCACAGGCTATCCACACGACCAGGGGAACGTCGGGTTTCAGCAGCGGCTCTGTGAAACCCGGGGATCCCAGATTATCTGTATTGTTCTGTAATGCTTATTACTTTTCTGTAATGTTGCATATTATCACGCCTAGAGTGATTATTGTATATTGGTATATATACTAGTAGATGTTGTATATGTTTTACACCCGCGCTAGTCCAGTCACCGCTCTGTCGTTAGTTAAGTAACCTAACGGGTGATGACGGGACCCAGTGGCGAATGCGGATGGCATATACGTATATTTTATTTTCATTCTTTTCTGGTGTGATTAATTGATGGGACTGCGTTGATTCTGATCAATACAAAGGAAAACAAACCTGGTTGGATGTTGTTGGAACAGTTTTAAAAAGTTTTATTACAAAGACGTTTTCTTTTGTTTTGCACAGTGGTATTCAGTTGGAATATCCTGCACCTCATTCGACGAGGCAAGGGCCGAGATCCCTTCACCGGGAGTGACCCCTTAGGCAGAAGTTTGCATCAGGGTAATAACTTCACTATAGTCGATTACATGTTGCTTTGCACAGTGGTATTCAGTTGGAATATCATGCACCTCATTCGACGAGGCAAGGGCCGAGATCCCTTCACCGGGAGTGACCCCTTGGGCAGAAGTTTGCGTCAGGGTAATAACTTCACTATAGTCGATTACTTGTTGCTTTGCATCGCGGTATTCAGTTAGAATATCCAGCACCTCATTCACGAGGAAAGAGCCGAGATCCCTTCACCGGGAATGACCTCTTTAGCAAAGGTTTTTCGCCACTATATTTTATAAAAAGTTATCAGGTTCCTTCAACAAGATCAAGTTCATTATGTTAAAGGTTTTTCGCCAAAAACCAGCCGTAGCCCTCCGTCATTTCATATGAATGGTCAGTAGTATTCAAGCTATGTTGGTTTGTCCCTTAGTCAAGACATAGTGATTGGTAGCTGCTGGGATGTTCACATGTTGCATAGATAGATGCATTGGTTTGGGACAGTCGTATTTCTTTGTTGGCCCTTAGTCAAGAGTATGTACGGGTGGGTTCAAATTAACAAGATAATGATGGGAAGAACTTGACATGTGACTTATGATTTGTTGGCCCTTAGTCAAAGTATAAGAGCATGGGGTAAAAATCACATCGGGAGTTTCTAAAGAAACTGAAACTTGCCAGGCATGCGCATACCTTCTGGAGTGTGATAACGTGAGTGGATTCCGTCACGTTATCATGCGATGAGAGTTGGATCCGGATTCCCACTGATGGGTTGGTTTACTCTTCGGGTGATCCCGATTGATTCTTCTTTCAGGTTAGTGGGAGGTTTCCTGATTAGATAAAGTGATAACCATTCTGATCTAGGTTAGAGAGCACGCAGAGTGTTTCTTTTCTCTCTCTCTTTGGCAGCGACCTTTGACCGACCCTAGACTATGACTCAGTGACCAAGTTGACCGAACTTTCTTAAAATACTGGTTTTTGGATTGTCTAAAGTTGCATAAGTCATTGCCGCCCTTTCTTTTACCCTTTGCATTTCTCAGAACACCTCGTATCACTATGAATATCCACTTCCATTAGATAGATCCATCGTATGGTTATATACGAACTCGAAGGGACTTCTTCGAGGATGGATTCAGGTTCAGGAGAAATTGAATTAGTTTATTCAGTTGTCTTTTATTATCACCTTCTCTCATGTTGCGAGGGCTCCTTGGTTTAGGAGATTACACCTATTATGCTTATTGGATAGTCTTCTTCCAAACCATAGGCAGGTGCGATACTCATAGACGAACGGACCGGACTATATGTATATTGTCACTGATAGACTCAGTAGGGTTCCAGGATGAGTTCGCTCATCGGCTTCCCTTGAGGTCAGTACATGGGCAGCCGTTACGCACTGCTAGTGTCGCTGACGTGCTTGTGGTTAAACCCACTGCCAGGGTACTGACAAGTCTTTAGAGTCCCCCACAGATAGTTTCCTAAGTTCGGGCGAAACGTTGTAGAGGCCGTATGGTTTTATGGCAGGGTTCGGAAAATGCACGTGCATTTATGCACGTGTCATATTTCAGGCAGATAATACTGGTGGGCTTTGGTTTAAGCCGGATCCATGTATTATATTGAGTCGGAATATATTAGTCTCACATATTCGTATTCGGTCGGAATACGGATACAGGTATATATATACAGGTGAGGGGTATTTTTGTAATCCGTTACGAGAATATTTTAGAAGATGTATTTCTTTTGTGATTAATCATTTTGGTTTAAATGATTATTTGGTTTTGGAAATGGTGACTCATTATGGATGACACATTATTCTAGCATGTTCATTAGTGATTCATGCTAATGAGTCACTAAGTGAGTCATGAAGAATTAAATGTGTTTTGTTTTGTGAAGAGATATTTGAGGAGATATTTTTGAATAGATATTTCTCTTTGGTTTTTGATAAAAGATAAGAACCTCATTCATCTATACACATTAGAAAAAAAAGAGAGAAGTTTTATATGCTTAAGTTCCTTCTCTCTTGATGGTTTTCTTGAGTTTACCATTTCCAAACCCTAGCATCTTATTTAACATCCACCCTAACCATCTCATGTGATGAGAACCCTAGAGTGTTTGAGACAAAGTATTCTACTCGTTCTCTACTTCATCTTGGTCATCTCTTTTAGTAGACTTGATGACCGAGTTGCCTCGATATAGAGGCGGGAGCCCGTTTAAAGATCCGTAGATGTGGTGCCACCTCGACGAGGAGCAAAGAGATCGGAGTTGCCGCGAGGAGTGTGGGATGATGGCTAAAGACCGAAGGACTCGGATCAATCGGTATAGCCTTTCTACCTCTTTACATATTGTTAGTTTAGCGTTAATGGCATGATCCGGGTTATAGTATGCAATAGCGCCAGTTATAAAAGTTTTTGTTCCGCGTTTGGCGTCAGAATGACGGCCGGGGCGCTACCATAGACTTACATATATATATATAATAGTCGATGATCTTGCCTCAATAGTACCGCGTACGATACAATATATCATATGACATCCTCTAGTCAAGAGTGCAGATCTATCATCAATATATAGCTCATACGTAAATACGTCGCACGGCATCCCAAATATGGGTACGGGTCAAATATCACATTCATCTCATCAATTATCTGGTATCCTCATCATCATATCTCATGAACTGGGGTACTGATCTAAGTCTAGTACAACTGATACCATCTATATAAATGCGTGTGTAGAACACACGTCCAAAGGCCCGCTAAAATCTCATGTCGTATCTCATAATACGAACCACATCATATCACTGATCTCATAGCACCATGCCCAATCTTCTCGACTCATCTGTTAGTGATATGTATGCCCTAGAGGCCATTACTGTACATACGATGTATATTGTAGTGGATGCTTGGGCATATATAGGGAGGACTTTCTTGCTCGTCATGATAGTATGCTATCTGGTTGCTCTTTATCTTAATATGTACTCTGATTGTCTCTATGTTACATGTTGATAAAGCCCTTAGGATGAGTACTTAACTACCAGGACTATGATGCAGATCATACTAGTGGGGACAGTGTAGTCGCTAAGTACATCCTTCAAATGTTCCTAGTCATAGGTGTATCGAGACAGAGCATCGATATACCAGAGTAGACTAGCGTATGCTTCTCGACCCATACCGATGGGCGATGGATGATCCTATATCTATTGGTGTATTACATCAGAGATAGTATACGGGTGCTCAGTAGAGACTGGGTACACTGGACGGACTCGCGAGAACTCCCAGATGGTATTATACCTCACGTCAGATGGCAGTTCTCTGGTGACACTGGTACAGGTTAGTCTGTAGACCCGAGATCGTCATAGAGTCTTGTGTGATTCCTACTGTGCTTTGATTTCCATCATACCACGTCCAAGAGGGCGTGCAAAACGGTGGCTTTTGGGTACAGTCCCGAATCACATGGAGGCAATGAGCGATATGAGGGGTTTCGTCTCTCCCGGTATAGGGAGTTGATGTTGCGCTGTGTTCGATTGGCTATAACTGGAAATCCCTGGCCAGGGTTGCTGAGATTTACTAGTAAGTGTTATCAGTAGTTTCTCGACCTATTATGGACCTCATATCGACACGACTTATCAAGCTACTGGGGTCTGACGTTTACCACCCCTAGGCGAGATATTTGACATATCAAACGAAGAGACCGGACTGTACGGGAGTGTTACTGATTGGATTCGCATGAGAATGTACAGGCTTGCTTGTTGATCTTCTAATCGCTCAATACCTGGGTGGCTGTTACGTTTAGCTGACCGCTTGCAGCTTGTGGGTGTTTGATATGATCATCACCTACTGCTGGTGTATTGACGATTCTTTAGAGTCCTACACAGAGGTTTCCTGGCTCAAGCAAAACGAAGTAAGAGCACATATGTGATATGTACGGGACCGAGAACAATACGTGTATGTGATACTGTATTAGATTCTCGCGATATGTGATATCGGCCGGGTATATGTGATATAGCCGGGTCATCGGATCAAGTGTTGATTCGATGAACTGATACAGATTATATTAGTCAGTTATTTGTGAAATAGCCGGATTATTGGATCAAGAGTGTTGATTCGATAATTTAATGTATAATTATATATTTGATATATATTACATTAACTAATATTAGCTCACTTAAAGATTCTTTTTCTCACTTGGATAATACATTGATATATATGTGATATATGTTAATTGTATTATTTTATTTTGTTACAATAAATATTGTATATGTGATATATAATATTGTAACATGTTAGGGTTACAAATGCAACATGCTTTGTAGAGTTTAAACAAGGTTAGGGTTTAGATTAGGGTTAAGCTTGGATGAAGCTTTCATGAAGCTTCTTGAAGCTTTGACTTTGACTTATGATATTTTGTGTAGATATTTATTAACCCAACCCAAACCCTTTACCATAGTTAATTCTCTACAGGGGTTAAGTCTTCTTTCTTAACCCATGGTTGCATTTTCTTGTTAGTTATATGTATGCCCTAGAGGCCATAACTATACATAGGATGTATATTGTAGTGGATGCTTGGACATATATAGGGAGGACTTTCTTGCTCGACATGATAGTATGCTATCTGGTTGTTATTTACCTTAACGTGTACACTGATTGTCTCTCTGTTACATATTGGTAAAGCCCTTAGGATGTGTACTTGACTGCCTGGACTATGATGCGGATCATACTAGTGGGGACATGGTAGTCCATAAGTACATCCTTCAAGGTCCCTAGTCGTAGGTGTACTGAGATGGGGCATCGGTATACCAGAGTAGACTAGCATATACCTTCTCGACCCATATAGATGGGCGATGGATGATCCCATATCCATTGGTGTTTGACATCAGAGATGATATACGGGTGCTCAGTGGAGACTGGGTACACTGGACGGACTCGCCGAGAACTCCCAGATGGTATTATACCTTACGTCAGATGGCAGTTCTCTGGTGACACTGGTACAGGTTAGTCTGTAGACCCGAGATCGTCATAGAGTCTTGTGTGATTCCCACTGTGCTTTGATTTCCACCTTACCACGTCCAAGAGGGCGTGCAAAACGGTGGTTTTTGGGTACAGTCCCGAATCACATGGAGGCAATGAGCGATAGGAGGGGATTCGTCTCTCCTGGTATAGGGAGTTGATGTTGCGCTATGTTCGATTGGCTATAACCGAAAATCCCTGGCCAAGGTTGCTGAGATTTACTGGTAAGTGTTACCAGTAGTTTCTCGAACGGGTTATAGACCTCATATCGACACGACTTATCGAGCTATTGGGGTCTGACGTTTACCACCCCTAGGCGCGATATGGGACATATCAGACGAACAGACCGGACTGTACGGTAAGTGTTACTGGTTGGATTCACAGGAGTGTGAGCGGGCTTGCTCGTCGATCTTCTGATCGCTCAATACCCGGGTGGCCGTTACGTTTAGCAGACCGCTTGCGGCTTGTGGGTGTTTGATATGATCATCACCTGCTGCCGGCGTATTGACGAGTCTTTAGAGTCCTACACAGAGGTTTCCTGGCTCAAGCGAAACGAAATAGGAGCGCATATGAGATATGTGTGGGACCGAGAATAATACCAGTATGTGATACCGTATTCTATTCTCGCGATGAATGTATCGATTGGTTGTATGTGATATAACCTAGTTATCGAATCGAGAACTGATTCGATAAGTCGATACATCGGATATTAGTCGGTCATATGCGATATGACCGGTTCGTTAAATCAAGTGTTGATTTAATGATTTAATGTATAATAATATATTTGATATATTACTTTGCATTAACTAGTATTTGTTCACTTAAGATGGATTTTCTCACTTGATGTGCACATTGTGTATATGATATAGTTTTGTGCACTAGTTTGTAGCATGTTTGATGATACATGCAAACTTGGGTGTGTGTGTGTGTGCTTTAAACTATGATTAGGGTAATGGTTAGGGTTTGTTTTATTTATTTATTTATTTATATATACATTTCGGAAAGGATAAAATGGTGGTTTTCTTTTCTTTCTTTGCTTGAAGTTTCTTGAAGCTTCAAAGCATCTTTGAAAGTCTACCATTTTGTCTTTATCCCTTAACCTAACCATTCAACTAAACTATAGTTTATTCTCTATACTAAACCATGGTTGCTAAAATGATAAGAATCACTTTATTTTCTTTTTTCATTATTCTTATCATATTCTTTTTCTTCTTCTTCTTCTTCTTCAAGAAGAAGAAACCATTCTAGCTTCAATGGTGCCTTGAGAAAAAGAGTGAGAAATCCATGTCACGACCCGAATATTTCGACTCGTGACCAGCACTTAACCACGCTACGTCTACAGGCGTAACGCGACTAAGTAAGCCGAACCTAGAAATCAAAACCATTTAAAAATAGTGAGTGTTGAAAACATTTAGTTAAAACATTTAGAAAACCTTAAATAATTCAATAAGTTCTTTTAAAGTTACTTAGTCATTTAAATAATTTTGGCAACATTTCCTTTGTAAAAGTAGCCCCGAGACCGGGTATAAAAGAGGATATGAGTAAAAATGAGATATAATGAAACAAAACATTCCCAAACGGGAGCAATCACGCCCAACGGCGGAAACCATCATCACAAGAGTAATATACGACGCCGTAGCGAAGAATAAGCAATATGTAAACATCACAGAATATAAACTGCATATAAAAACAGTCGGCTCCCACGAGCTCGACACCAGAATACAAAATATACATCATCGTCCTCACACAGTATCTAAGTCCAGTACATAAATGGTAGATGGAGAGTACTAGATACAAAAAGGGATACAATAAAAGTAATCAGATACCACAACCTACCTAAATGCAAAACAGCTCTCGCCGCAACTGTAGTGGTATCTGTAGCCAAAAGATGCAAAAGACAGCCTGCCGCGACTATGCTGAGAGCAACCTGCAAATACTGTGGCACAACGGGGGTGAGTTGCCAACTCGTGAATAGAGATAACATATAAAGGTAATCACGAGCATGCACGTATTACGCTACTCTAACAAATGCCAGCAGATGATATCAATGCGTGATAAGCAGTATGTGCAATAATCATGTAGATGCTCTGTCAGGTAAAATAACTACAGGATGAGATATATGGTAATCAATGCTGAGCATGGGATAAACAACATCTACACGGAATATCAACGTGGAAAACAATCGGTGCCCACAACTGCACCCAAATCCCAAATAACTCAGGCGCCGGCACACCCATCGGCCCTCAAATTCTGTAAATCTCTGAGAAATCATGAGTGCCCAACATCGGCACCCAAAATATCGTAAAATACTCGTGTACAGCATCGACACACAAATCCTCATATATCGGGCTCCGTCAGTCCGGATCAGCCCACGGGCTCCGTCTACGGTATCGGCCCTCGGCCCCGGAAGTACGGATCATCCCGCATCCATCTCTCGACTCTGGTCAGTATCCTCCGGATAACCGCCAGGTCCAACCAATCACCGGTAGGTACTCGCCACCCAGCCAGGCTCATCGTCTACTCTACGAAAAACATTTCTCGCCCCAGGGAACCATACCGGGTCCACCACGAATCCGCAAACGGATCATCCATCTCCTCGAATCGGGTTTCAAACACACGTCTCAGCACCGAGAAAACGCGTGGTGGACGCACCAAAATATCATATCACGAGGAACCGGGTTTTCAAATAGTGCATCTTTTCTTAAAAATCCCACGGTCCTCAAAACCAGAAATCACATGAAAATCCAACACCAAGAAGTAAATCCAACGCGATGTGCTATGTACATCAATCCATGATATAGGTATAAGGGAAAACCGCTTTTAAAAATAGTTTCCGTTTTTGTAAGATATCATGCGGCTCCCAATTTCCAGGAAAATCATATCCAATCATATGTAAGATGAACTACAGCAATATAATCATGGCAGTTCTACAGTAAGTGTGTCATGGCAATTACTAACGGTGTGAGTGTAACATGCATAATAGTGCTCGTGCAACAAGAACCGTTAGTAATGGTGCGGTGTTCTATCAATTCTAAGTATACATACAGCAGGGAATGCAATAGGCAATGACAGTCCATGAGGTAAATGCAACATATAATAATAAGGTCCTATCAGCCCTGACGCATAACGCCATGCAGGCGATATCCCCGTAGATGTTAAATCTACTCACCGAAGTCTCGCGCTAAGTGTAGCCGACGACTTGCTTGCCCTTCTCCGCAGCGTCCGTCTCACTCGCCTGCGAACCTAGAATCACATAACATATATCACACATAAGCTCAATTTCACAAAAACGTGATATTACGGTCCAACTAGAAACCCGTGTCGTAAACCAATCACGCGTGTGCGCGATACGCTAAAACGTGTGATCACGCGCCTGAAACTACCCTGACGCGTCGCGATACGCAGAAACCCCAAACCTACACATTATCACGCGTGTCGCGAAGGTTTTAGAAATACGGAAAAACAGGTATTTAGTCCCAGATTTTTATACAGAACTTATTTTACAAATATATATATATCACAAAACTCCACACAGCAGCAAACACCCATAGGACCAAACCCCAACCCAAACCCTACCCATCTGGCCGCAAATTGCGGCCAGATCGAATTTTTCGGCGGCCACTGTACGGAATTTGGGGGTCGGGTTCTACCTGGGGTATCAGCACCTAACAACTATACTGCAGTCTTCTCAAATTTATTCTGAACTCACCGGGTCGATAGCAGTTTTCAGAAACTCAAATTTTGCTTAAAAACGATGAATTTGCATCAAATAGGGATCTGGTGGTATTTTAGTGCAATTGGGGTTTAAGCTGGGTTAATATGGCCCTAACAACACTCTAGCAACTTGCTAACACCAAAACATACATCACTTGGCCAAGGTTCCCACTAAACACCTCATATCGCACTAAATCGCGTCAATAACCACTAACCGAAGCAAAACTACACTAAACAAGTAAACTAGGGAGTAAGTTTAGGAAATATACCCCACACTCGACCCTAGGGAGCTGGAGGAAGAAGAAGAAATGAAGGGAAGGAGCTGCAGCTGGAGTTGTGGCTGTTGCTGCTGCTAGCTGCTACTACTGGTGCTGTTGCTATTGCTGAGATGCTTGCTGCTACTGCTGTGAAGTTTGCTGCTGCTGCTGTGGATGCAAGGAGCTGCTGCTGTGGATGCTTGCTGCTGCAGCTGAAGAGGTAAGGGTGTGTGTGTTTGTGTGAGAGAGTGGGGTTAAGAGAAGGAACAAAACAAATGAGAGGAAATCATAACCCAATGTCAACCCCTCCTCTCTCTCTCTCTTCATTAATTGCAAGCATGGCTTTTGCCATGATGCCTTCTCTCTCTCTCACCCTAACCAAGTCAACACCCAAATGAATTCAAATTAAAGCAAACATTAAATAACTAATTAAACTTTAATTAAAACCCAAAAGACTTAATCCCCATGATTAACCCACCATGGTTACTAATCATGGTATTATCATATTTAAAAACCCTAGTTTACATGCACATGTGTGTGCAAGCCTAGGAAAATTTTAGAAAAATATCTATTAAATTAGGAAAAATATTTAAAACCCACTTTGGTAGACTTTTTATTAAAAACCCATTATTTAAATATAATTAGTCACTAAACACATCCTAAGGTGTTACAATCTCTCCCCCTTAAAGAAATTCGTCCCCGAATTTCAAAATCTAACTACACGTACCTTTGAAAAGATGGGGATACTTCTTCTTCATCTCGCTTTCGGTCTCCCAAGTGACCTCCTCATGGCCCTGACCATGCCAAAGTACCTTGACTGATGGGATGTCCTTCGATCTCAATTTCTTCACTTGTCGATCCAAGATCATCACCGGCTGCTCTGCATAGGAAAGGTCGCGCTCAAGCTGGATCGTCGGGTGCTGAATCGCATGCGAAGGATCATGAAGATATCGGCGGAGCATCGAAACATGAAATACGGGGTGCACATCTGGAAAACTGGGAGGGAGGGCTAATCGGTATGCAACTGCACCAACACGCTCGAGGATCTCGAAGGGGCCCACATATCTGGGACTGAGCTTCCCCTTCTTCCCAAACCTCATCACACCTTTCATTGGGGAGACCCTCAAGAAAACATGATCGCCAACAGAAAACTCAAGTCTGTGTCGCCGACGGTCCGCATAAGATCTCTGCCTACTCTGGGCTGCTCTCATCCTATCGCGAATCAACTGGATCTTCGTGGTCGTCTCCTCAACAATTTGTGGCCCTAAGATACTGCTCTCACTGAGCTCTGTCCAACAGGTGGGCAATCTGCATCTCCTCCCATAAAGAGCCTCAAATGGTGCCATCTGAATGGTCTCCTGGTAGCTGTTATTGTAGGAGAACTCTACTAAGGGCAAGTGATGATCCCAGCTACCTCCGAAATCCAATACACATGCTCTGAGCATGTCCTCGAGAGTCTGAATCGTCCGCTCTGACTTTCCGTCGGTCTGCGGATGAAATGCTGTACTGAAACTCAAGCGAGTGCCCAAAGCCTCCTGAAGCCTCTGCCATAATCGGCTGGTAAACTGGGTGCCTCTGTCGGACACAATACACATCGGGACTCCGTGTAGTCGCACAATCTCGTCGATGTAGATCTGGGCATTTTGAGTAAATCCAAAAGTTGTCTTCACTGGTAGGAAGTGAGCCGCTTTCGTCAAACGATCCACGATCACCCAGATGGAGTCATACCCTCGACTAGTCCTGGGTAGACCTACAATGAAGTCCATAGAGATCTGCTCCAATTTCCACTCCGGAATGGGTAACGGCTGTAGCTCTTCCGCGGGCCTCTGGTGCTCAGCCTTGACTTGCTGACAAGTCAGGCATCTCGACACAAAATCTGCGATGTCTCTTTTCATTCTGTCCCACCAGTAAACACCTCTCATGTCATGGTACATCTTGGTGGAACCGGGATGAACACTATATACCGATCGATGTGCCACCTCAAGAATCTAGCACCGCAGTCCCTCGGCATCTGGTACGCACAGTCTAGTCCCAAATCGTAGTATCCCCTGATCATCGATCACGAACTCGGAAAATCTGCCCTGTCCAATCTGTGCCATGATCTCTAAACATCGGTCATCACTGCGTTGTGCCTCATGTATACGGTCGATCAACTGTGGGCGTGCGTGGACATGCGCTATCTGTCCTCCAATCGGCGTGAACTCAAACTGTACCCGGCGGTCGCATAATATCTGCCAATCTGCTGACGACTGCCCCTGTACTGTGCTCAAACAAGATAGACTACTTCCGGGCCTCCTGCTCAAAGCATCCGCCACTACATTCGCCTTGCCCGGGTGATACAAGATCTCGCAGTCGTAATCCTTCACTAATTCCATCCATCGGCGCTGTCGAAGGTTCAGGTCTCGCTGCTGAAATATATACTTTAGACTCTTGTGATCCGTGAATATCTGGCACGACTCGCCGTATAGGTAATGTCGCCAGATCTTAAGTGCAAAGACCACTGCAGCCATCTCCAAATCATGAGTGGGGTAGTTCTGTTCATGTTTCTTCAATTGTCGCGAAGCATACGCGATCACCCTGTCATGCTGCATCAAAACTCACCCTAGCCCCACTCGAGAGGCATCACAATAGACCACAAACCCGCCTGAGCCTGAAGGTAATGATAATACCGGTGCCGTCGTCAGCCGAGTCCATAGCTGCTGGAAACTGTGCTCGCATTCCTCCGTCCAATCGAAAGGGACTCCTTTCCAGGTCAACCCGGTCAAAGGGGTAGCAATACTGGAGAAGTCCTTCACAAATCGCCTGTAGTAACCGGCCAACCCCAAAAAGCTGCGAATCTCCATAACCGATGTGGGTCTGGGCCAACGCTGAACGGCCTCGATCTTTCTCGGGTCTACACATATACCATCTCGTGAAATCACGTGCCCCAAGAAGTCTACGCTGTCTAGCCAGAAAGCACACTTGGAGAATTTCGCATAAAGCCGGTGCTCCTCAAAGTCTGCAGTGTAATCCGCAGGTGCTGCTCGTGCTCCTCACTGCTCCGGGAATACACCAAGATATCGTTAATGAAGACTATGATGAACAGATCTAAATATGGCCGGAAAATACGGTTTATCAAGTCCATGAATGCTGCTGGCGCATTGGTGAGTCCGAACGACATCACCAAAAACTCATAATGGCCGTAGCGCGTACGGAAAGCTGTCCTTGGAATGTCCTCCTGTCGAACCCGCAGCTGATGATAGCCCGATCGTAAATCGATCCTCGAAAAGTACCCTGCCCCCTGAAGCTGGTCGAACAAATCGTCGATGCGCGGCAAAGGATACCTGTTCCGCACTGTCACCCTGTTCAGCTGGCGGTAGTCGATACACAGACGCAAACTTCCGTCCTTCTTCTAGACGAACAGGACTGGAGCACCCCAAGGAGAAACACTGGGTCGAATAAGTCCCTTATCCAGCAAATCTTGCAACCGACCCTTCAATTCTCTAAGTTCCGCCGGGGCCATCCGATAAGGCGGTATGGAAATAGGCCCCGTGCCAGGAACCAAATCAATACAGAAAGAAATGTCGCGCTCAGGCGGTAGCCCAGGAAGCTCGTCAAAGAACACATCAGGGAACTCGCTAACAACCGGAACTTGATCCAATGGAACCTGTGTAGCACTAGCATCGCAAACATAGGCGAGAAATCCCTGACATCCCTTCCTCAAAAGCCGTCCAGCGCGAAAAGAAGAAATCACACTGTGAGGGACGGCACCACGGTCCCCCAACACAACAAAAACCGACTCGCCGGGAAAGCAGAATCTAACTGTCTTCTCACGGCAGTCCACAGAAGCATAGCACGTGGCTAACCAATCCATGCCCAAAAGAACGTCGAAGTCCAACATCTCGAGAAGGATCAAGTCGACAGGCAACTCTCTCTCGCCAATACAGACTGTACAGGATCGGAACACGTGCCTAGCAACAAACGACTCTCCCACAGGAGTGGTCACAACAAGCGGCTGATCAAGCAAACCGGACTTTCTACCCAAACTCGGCACAAAGTGTGTGGATACGTACGAGTGCGTGGATCCGGGATCGAACAATACGTGTGCATCAACTGAACATACTGGAAGGATACCTGAAACCACCGCATTAGACGCCTACGCGTCCTGATGCGTCAAAGCAAAAACCCGCGCCTGTCCACCACCTGCGACTGACTGCCCTCTGCCTCGGTCATCCCGTCCTCTCTGAGTAACTCCTCCATGCCCATGACCTCTCTGTGTATGAGTCTGGCGTGGAGCAACGGTAGGTACAACAGGCAACGCCCTCTGGGGTGGTGAAGGTGGTAAGGTAACATGCGGTGCTGCTGCCTCCCTCCGGTGTATCTCAGGACAATCTCTAACGAGGTGAAGTAGGCTGCCGCATCTAAAGCAACCCCGCGGCGACTGCTGACCCTCTCGTGGATACGAACTAAACATCTGGCCCCGTCCCGAATCTCTGCCACTCCCCGTACCTGAACGATACCTGTCGCGGCGTCTGAAAGTCTGTCTCCGTGCGGATATACCAGTACGAACTCTCTTCGACTCTGGAACTACCGAAGTCTCAGCCAGGCGCTCCTCGACTAAAAGGGCTGCATCTACAGCTGCTGCGTAGGTCTCGTAGTGCTGCGCGCTGATCGCAAGGAACAGTGGTGTAAGCAGGCCTCGAACAAATCTCTTGACTCGCAACTCCTCGGTAGCCACTAAATACGGGGTATAAGCTGCTAGCTCTGTAAACAGCACGTCATACTCTGCCACTGTCATCCCTGGCGTCTGGCGCAAGGACTCAAATCTACGTGCTCGGGCAACCCTAACACTCTGGGGAAGGAAACGGGCTAGAAATACCGTCACGAACTCCGTCCAGGTCATAGGAGGAAGACTTGCTGCTCTGCCCTTCTCAACTGAATCACACCACTTCTGCGCAAGACCTTCCAGGCGAAAGCTCGCGAACTCAACCCATCTCGTATCTGCGCATCTGAGGAAACGGCATATCCGGGCCATCCTGTCGATGAAAGACTGTGGGTCCTCGGCTGTATCGGTGCCTGTGAAGACCGGAGGCTTCAGCCTCATGAACTCTGACAGCGATACTGTAATCACCTCCGTAGCTGCAGGGGCAACTGGCTGTGCGGTAGGTACCATCACGGTCTCTGGAACTGGTGGAGCTACCTCTGGTCGCTGTGCTTGAAGCGTCTCAACTAGTGATCCTATCATCTGGCGCATCTCCTGCATGCTGGATCCTACCGTCTGGCACATCTCCTGCATACCAGCCCCTAGCGTGGCGATCTGATCTGTCACAGGAGGAACAGTCTGCTCAGGTACAACGGGTGCACTGCCCGGATCAGTCCTCGTCTCGGACGAGTCAACTCGAATCTCGGCCCTCGCGGCCGCTCTCTGCGCTCTCGTAGTCTTTGGTGGCATAATGGCTGAAAGGAAATTAGGATCCGATAAGAATACGGAAGTCAAATCATAAGAATATATATACTCAAGAAGGAATTTAAATCAATAAGTCCTAAGGTTGCTTAGGCGGAGTACCATGTCGTGAGTATGCCGCGGAACATACACACGCTACGCTAATCTGCTTCAGCTACCTACTCCATCATACCAAGGTCATCCAACACTCCGAAAGGTAAAACCTACGCTCTGATACCAACTTTGTCACGACCCGAATATTTCGACTCATGACCGGCACTTAACCATGCTACGTCTACAGGCGTAACGCGACTAAGTAAGCCGAACCCAGAAATCAAAACCATTTAAAAATAGTGAGTGTTGAAAACATTTAGTTAAAACATTTAGAAAACCTTAAATAATTCAATAAGTTCTTTTAAAGTTACTTAGTCATTTAAATAATTTTGGCAGCATTTCCTTTGTAAAAGTAGCCCCGAGACCAGGTATAAAAGAGGATATGAGTAAAAATGAGATATAATGAAACAAAACATTCCCAAACGGGAGCAATCACGCCCAACGGCGGAAACCATCATCACAAGAGTAATATACGACGCCGTAGCGAAGAATAAGCAATATGTTAACATCACAGAATATAAACTGCATATAAAGACAGTCGGCTCCCACGAGCTCGACACCAGAATAAAAAATATACATCATCGTCCTCACACAGTATCTAAGTCCAGTACATAAATGGTAGATGGAGAGTACTAGATACAAAAAGGGATACAATAAAAGTAATCAGATACCACAACCCACCTAAATGCAAAACAGCTCTCGCCGCAACTGTAGTGGTATCTGTAGCCAAAAGATGCAAAAGACAGCCTGCCGTGACTATGCTGAGGGCAATCTGCAAATACTGTGGCACAACGGGGGTGAGTTGCCAACTCGTGAATAGAGATAACATATAAAGGTAATCGCGAGCATGCACGTATTGCGCTACTCTAACAAATGCCAGCAGATGATATCAATGCGTGATAAGCAGTATGTGCAATAATCATGCAGATGCTCTGTCAGGTAAAATAACTACAGGATGAGATATATGGTAATCAATGCTGAGCATGGGATAAACAACATCTACACGGAATATCAACGTGGAAAACAATCGGTGCCCACAACTGCACCCAAATCCCAAATAACTCAGGCGTCGGCACACCCATCGGCCCTCAAATCCAGTATATCTCTGAGAAATCACGAGTGCCCAACATCGGCACCCAAAATATCATAAAATACTCGTGTCCAGCATCGACACGCAAATCCTCATATATCGGGCTTCGTCAGTCCGGATCAGCCCACGGGCTCCGTCTGTGGTATCGGCCCTCGGCCCCGGCAGTACGGATCATCCCGCATCCATCTCTCGACTCTGGTCAGTATCCTCCGGATAACCGTCAGGTCCAACCAATCACCGGTAGGTACTCGCCGCCCAGCCAGGCTCATCGTCTACTCCACGAAAAATATTTCTCGCCCCGGGGAACCATACCGGGTCCACCACGAACCCACAAACGGATCATCCATCTCCTCGAATCGGGTTTCAAACACACGTCTCAGCACCGAGAAAACACGTGGTGGACACACCAAAATATCATATCACGAGGAACCGTGTCACGACCCGAAAGAGCACGTGACTGGCCCTTGAATCCTATGAAGTCTATATGACTCCATCTGATCCAAGTAAACCAAAAGCCCAGAAATCTAAAACCATTTAAGAAGTAAATAGGGAAAACTAGTTTTTAAGAGGTAAAGGAAACATGTTTAAAAATCAAGTTTTTAAATGACTAAGCCGAATATGAATTTTTAAAATGTGTAATTTTTCCTGAAATTTTCGGCAGAGTTTCCTTTGTAAAAACTGGCCCCGAACGGGGTACAACAAGAATAATATATATGAACTGATAAAAGGCATCCCCAAGCGGGAGCTAGCTCTTCGTCAATCGACGGTCACAACCACGCAAGCAATAATAATATACAACGCCAAAGGGCGAGGATCAAAACCCAAAAAGAAACTCAAAACAGCCAGAAAACCGTAATACTACAAACGCGACTCTAAGGTCGAAATAATACAACACTGTTTTCCAAGTCTGAAACAATATACAAGTTTTGGTTGATGGAAATTCTAGATACAATAAATAATACATGAACAATGGCGGTTCTGATACAAAAGAACCCACCTAACCAAGCAAGTCACCCCTAAGGAAGCAGTGTGCCAGAAATGCCGCTATGGAATCTGTACGGCAACCTGCAAGAACTGGGGCACAACGGGGGTGAGTTGCCAACTCGTGAATAGAAAAATATCTACAAGCAGAGATCGAATGCATGACCCATCCTAGGTCAATACGATCAGATATAAATAAACCTCAATATGAATAAAGCTGAAGCATGCTAAACTGGAAATGTAATCTCTATACATGAGTATAGTGCCAAGTGCTCGTGCTAGTGCCTCAGGTAATAGGATATCATGAATGTGAGGTATGATCAATGTAATCAAATCTACATGTACGTGGATCCCGTCCACTCGTCACCCAATGACAAAACCATCATGCATGTAAATATCATCAGCATATGCATGGAAATATGAGGATATAAACCATCTGTGTCCCTCGCGACACGTCAGAATCATGGAACCGGGGTGCCCAGCATCGGCACTCGAAAACATCATGAAAACTGTACCCAGCATCGGCACGTAAATCCTCATATATCGGGCTCCGTCAGTCCGGATCGGCCCGCGGGCGCTGTCTGCGGTATCGGCCCCGGCAGTATGCCCATATCCATCTATCGACACTGGTCAGTATCCTCCGGATAACCGCCAGGTCCAACCAATCACCGGTAGGTACTCGCCCGCCTCCAGGCTCAATCGGCAAAGCTCATCGATCATCTTGCCGAGGGGAACCATACCGGGTCCACCATGTACCCGCAATCGGCTCGTCCACTCCTCGATTCGGGTTTCACATGTCGCTCTCTGCACCGAGAAAACACATGGTGGACGCACTGAAATATCATATCAAGGGTAACCGGGTTTTTAAAGCAATGACATATTCTCTTTTTAAATACCCACGGTTCCCAAATCCAGAAATATCATAGAAACAACATATCTCAATGCGTATAATCAGAAAGCATGATGTATGCGACATGTAAAAGAAATGTAAGCATATCATTATGTCATGCAAGGATCATATACTGAATGCAATAGTACTACAGTGTAGTGACATGGCAATTATCGATGATGAAGTGTGTGAGCCGGCAAACAAGTGTACGTGGAACATACGCATCATCGATAATTGTGCTGGTATCCTAGCAGCATGACTGAAATATATCAACAATATAAGCGATGCAATGCAAACAGCATGAATGTGCGGAATCGAGTAATCAACGCAACAGTAGAGAACCTGCCTCAATAATTATATCATGCAACCTTGCCTTTTTAAATAAGACGAACCAGGGCTTTTGGTAAAATAAGGGCTACGGTGTTTTAAGAAAAGACGCGTCGTTTGAAAATATCCGTATAAACCCTTTTTGCCTATCTTTAAAATATCCCCGATTCGTTAGTTTTGAAATAGGTATGACTCGGGTCTAGCCTAACGCCTACTATGTGAACTACGAACCCGACAATCAAGCCAATAGAGAGGGGTATGGAAACCACCTAAATCTGAGTCGATATCACAATATCTCATCACATGACAGGCATCACTACCATCATATCACATCTCCAATACGAACTCTGTCATGTCGCCAAATCTCACGGCCTCAATCGAATCTCATCGACTCATCTCAATCCCACGTATCATCCTCAAAACCCGTATATAAACACATAGTCCCATACCCATGTGTAGATATACACACCATCATATGCGCACAGATAATGAAAGAATGTAAGCAAGTATGTGTGTATGTGTGAGTGTGGGTGCAACCACTACTCTAGGGTGTCGCACTATACTCGACCAATACATCCTTATCACCAATAGCCCATTATTACAATCAATAATCCTAAACAACAAATAATAAATATATGTGTGTATACGTATTCGTATACATCACCACGGACTGCGGGGGTGCTATACGCCATCCACCCGACTTCTCCCCGTAGATATAATCTACTCACCTTGCTTCTCATGTGTCGGTGCCGATGTCGCCATCTTCATCTTCTTTGCCTCACATCTTGTAGGGTACCTACAAGGATATCACAAACGCTAAAGCACATGAAAATCACATCGGAAACCAAAACGGCACACGCTACGCCTATAGGTAAAAACCTATCGCTTCGCATGTAAACACGATCAACATCCACCTGTCGTTGACGTCCAAACGCCACCCGACAGGAACGAAACACCAAATACCAAAATCCATGCTAAAACAAGTCTCAAATCATGCACCAACATAGGAAAATCATCCCAGATTTCACCCTAGATGGAATCAGTCAAAACTAGACACACCCAGGGTCAAGAATAGAGGAAATGGGGGCGTGCACGCAAAACGAGGCAGATCCACCCTGCTCTGGCCGCAATTTGCGGCCAGAAGGAATTAATTGGCGGCCTCAGTTTGGAGTTGGGGGCTAAGGTTTGGTGTGGTGGTTCTATAATGCCTGCACATCTCACTGCCAACTCAGTTTCATTTTTGGGGTCTCGTGGTGATAGCAGATTCCACAAAACACTCCCAGATTTCCAGTTTTTCCGATATCGGTTCCGTAATTCCGTATTTTGGTTTCAATTCCAGTTTTGGGTCCAATTTTGCATTACACCAGGGGTTCTAAGGTCACAATAAGCCTCAATCTCATCTTGATTTCAGTTTTACCCTAAACCCTAACTAGAAATCTCTAAAGTCCACAAAATGACACAATATCGATATGAAACTAGAATTGATGCACAAGAAATGAGATACTACTCTAATAGGTGCAGAAATTACCTCCTTTGGCAACTCAAGAAAATTCTTGAGTTGCTCAAAGTCCTCCAAATCCAATCTTGCTAGGTTCAATGTGTAGCTAGTGAGCTTGGGAGTAAGTTTTGTGAAGTGGGAATGGGGTTTTGGGTTGGATTTCATTGTGGATCTAGGGTTTCATGAAGAGGGAGAGAGGAAGGAGAGAGAGCAGCAACAACAGGGGAAAGAGAGGAGAGAGAATGAGAAGGGCAAAATGATGAGGGATGGTTCAAAAAAGTGGGGGTTTGACTTGGTCTCTCTCTCACTCATTACCTACCCCTTTTTCCTTTTCTTTTCTTTTCCTTTATCTTCCCTTCTCACTCCAATAGTGAATCCAAAAGAACCATGGCAACAAAAATATAACACAAGTGTAACAAGTGTAAAAATGATATGTGCACATTTTTGCACAAAAATGCTAAAAATCCAATTAGCGATTTTTAATCGCGATTAACACTAAATTAGCATATAACTAGTCTTAAAAACTTTAAATTGGCATAATCCCATAAAATACCCTATTTTAGAATTTTCCAAAATTTTCCAAAATTTTTCCCCATTTATTTGTATTTAATTATACCCGAATATTAAAATATTCATTAAAATAATATTAAATTATAAAAATTCCCGAAAATAATATTTTATTATTTTGGAAATGTTACAATCTACCCCTCTTAAATAAATTCGGTCCCCGAATTTAAATTTAAAACCCCCAAGTACTAAAACATTTCGATACAAATTCTAAGTCGTCGGGGCTCCGAAATCATCAATACATAAAACGTCACAGCGCAATACATGCGCAGAAGTAATGAGCAGATAACTCAAAAGCAACACTCCATCAAGCATCCCGCAATCATCGGAGTCATGGCAAAGACACAAATGTCAAATCCAATACAAAATCAATATGATATGGATCAGAACTATACATGTAGACATCCAATCTATACATGTAAATAGCTGATGCAAATGTATGCCAAATCTTTTTAAGTCGCTGTGCGATGCGTGTAACACTGCACAGTGGCGGACGTTTTTCACAAGAAAATAACTATATATGTATATATATATCCTTTGTTTAATAGGTACGTTCCGCCGTTTTGAAAACAATTTTGAAAGGTTTCCTTGTTTTTAAAACGTTCCGTGTCATATCGGACACGTAGGTATATATATATCGAGACCATAGCTCGCTCTTTTGGAAATCCCTTCGAACTATCAAATATCATAGAAATGTACTGCTCCAAAAGGAATAAATCCCAAAAATGCACATAACATCACCCTGTGCGTCGGGTGCGCACGGAAATCAAAATCCATATATGTGCCATATAAGTGCACAAAACAACATCTAGGTGCAACGGGTGTGCACGAAACATCTGTCATAGGCAACGTGTGTGCCTGACAGCCCAAACTCCGGTGCATCTGATATGCACTAAGAAATCTCGATTTAGTGCATCGGGTGTGCACCAAAATCGTATCTCAAAGCCTGCGCCCAACATGCGCGAAAATCCAAATCGGTGCATCCATCGTGCACGAACGAAAATCTAAACCCTGCGCACTCAACATGCACGGAATCACAAAATCCAATAGCAACGCCGAACATGCGTAAATCCAGTCAAAAGCACGGAGTGCAAGAATCCACATCAATATCACAATCAAAATCGACATTTCGAAAGACATCAAATCGAAGTCAGGTGCAACCGTAATGCACAAAAATGTAAATCCGGTGCAACAAAGGCATGATATATAAATCTGATGCGATAAACGCAAGAAACATAAAACTGGTGCATCCCATGCACAAATATCAAGCAATAACTCAAATACGTAAGCAGCAACACCAAGTGTACCCAGGTATAAAGGAAATCATAAACGTGTGCAACTGCGTGCACAAAACACACATCAATACACTACAAGCACATATAAGCTATACCGAGTGCAAAAATCAAATCGTGTGCATAACATATGCACAACATCAAATCAACCGTATGAAATCCATAAAGTCATAAGCAGGTGCAGCCAAGGCACGAAACGATATACAACGCGGCTCAATCAAAATCAGGTGTACCGCGATGGAAAAACTCACAACCGCGTGCATCAGCATGCACAAATCAAAACACTAAGAGTACATGAAACTATGCTGGAAGCGTAAATCAAATCACCGGCATAAAATAGGCATGAAATCACAATCAATACCTCAAGAGTAATAACTCTGCACAAAATATGAATACCCAGTAAGTGCAACCATGGTGCACAAAATCAAATATCATGGAACTCAGTCATCAAGACTAAATCATGCAAATAGATCGCCAAAATACTGAAATCCCAAAGTGACGGATACGTGATAGTCGAATCACAAAATCACAAATCATAAATACCGTCGTCGGTATATCCTCCTTCAAAGTCGAGAAGGTGCCGGTACATCCAATGCTAGCGGCGCAAGATATCTACTTGCCTCTTGCTCGCGACTAGCGTCCTCTGCCTCTGGTTCCTGATCTTTCCTGTAGATTACCAACCTCGCAATCCACCGGCTCATCGGCTCGGTCAGGTGTGCTGACAGGAACGATGCCGTTCTGGCACTTTTCAGGTCATCACTCGGTCAATCCTCACGACTGCTCGTAAGGCAGCACATATCTGGCGCCGACCTCGGGTCCTCTGAATGCACATCACGCATCTGCTCCTGGTGCAAATCTTATTGCAGCAGTGTATTGGAAGGAATCCCTGCTCAAGGTCTCTTCTGATTTTGCCTAGGCCAAACTGTATAGGGCTGGTACTCTGGCATAATCTTTTCTCGCTCCCTGGACATCTGCGTCCTTAGTACAACATCTCCTCGGAAGCTGGTCGCATCCCTGTGCCTCTGTATGCATATCCGACCTTTTATCTTAACGGGGTGTAGTGACAGCTCCTCTGCATCTCGCACGAACTTCTTGTCCCGCTTGTCTGTATCATTGACCATTTCGATATCACGTCCCTATCTGCGCACTTCAATGCCATCGGCTACGGTCCCTCCGAAGTCTCTAACACGGACTCGAATCACGAACTCGGTATCTTCATCACTCAGTAGGAAATATCTAGCCGAACACGTCCTCAGCGTGCATATCACATCTCTGATGTCAGCGAAGTGGAACGTCATCTCGTCGAGATCTCGTGCAAACTCTTTACTCCACCTTGCTCCAATGTCGACTGATTCGGACTCATCCCATCATGGCTACACGGACTGCGCTCCAACGGCTATGCTCGTATCTGGAGTCTCCCAAGCAGTGTCCCATCACATGATATCCGAATGATGTCGAATCGTCCGATCGGCTCGTCAGAACCTCATAATCCCCCAAGAGCTCAACATCTCGGGTACAATTTAATAGTATCGAGTACATGCCACAGCGTCGGTGGTCCAGCCGTAGAAGGGCAAACCCAAGCCTCACTAATGGCGCCGCGGAACCGCCGCAAACCCTAAGGTTCAAAGGCTTTCACACGGTCATTAAGTCGAGTTAGGGTTTCATTCTTCTAGAGGGTCCATAGAGTCACCTGCATGTCTTTCCGTATACTTTAAACTTGGAAAAGGGGTTCCTGACATTCGATCGTCTCAATCGACTCTCAACGAATCTGCGTGAAGTCGCCTCTAGCTGGAATCAATCTATCTGATGACCTCGCATCGGGGTAAGCGAACGAACCACATGTCCTAGTCATTCATCCTCGGTGACTAGCGACTCACTAACATATCTCTAAGAATATGCTCATGCTGCAGTAGCTCCAATCATCTGGGCGATATCTCATCATTCGCAGCAACAACTGGCTCAATCGTCGGTACGCTAAGCAGCGCCTCAACCATCATGAATAAGCGATATATCAACAGTCATCACATCCTGGCTAGCCCCTAATAGTGGCTCAATCCTCTGGTACCGACCGGTACATCCGAAAAATTTCGCAACAGCGATCTATCAAACGCTCATAGTGCGGAAACACAAAATACGAAGCCTCAATGCAACCGTATGTCTCGGGAATCACACCCTGGTCAGTCCTCGTCCACGACGAGCTCATGCTGACACGACTCGAGCCGTAGCTCACTCTGCCCGTGCAATCGCGGCAGCAAAACCATAACCAGTATCGATGAAGGTAGATCATAGGAAGGAATATAATACGGTGCAAGGAAATGTACAACCTAAGGTTTCTTAAGCGGAGTGGCGTGTCGTAAGTATGCCGCGGAACATACCCACGGTACGTCACTCTACTTTAGTCACCTATTCCATCAACCAAGGGTCATCCTACACGACCAAAGTTCGGGTCTAATACCCCCTCGACTAAGTCTAAGTTCCGTAAGGTCAAGCCTAAGTTCCGTATATAAATAACGCCCTAGGCTCCACATAGTCAAACTCAGACTCGAACCAAGGTTAACCTAGCGCTTTGATACCAACTTTGTCACGACCCGAAAGAGCACGTGACTGGCCCTTGAATCCTATGAAGTCTATAGGACTCCATCTGATCCAAGTAAGCCAAAAGCCCAGAAATCTAAAACCATTTAAGGAGTAAATAGGGAAAACTAGTTTTTAAGAGGTAAAGGAAACATGTTTAAAAATCAAGTTTTTAAATGACTAAGCCGAATATGAATTTTTAAAATGTGTAATTTTTCCTGAAATTTTCGGCAGAGTTTCCTTTGTAAAAACTGGCCCCGAACGGGGTACAACAAGAATAATATATATGAACTGATAAAAGGCATCCCCAAGCGGGAGCTAACTCTTCGTCAATCGACGGTCACAACCACGCAAGCAATAATAATATACAACGCCAAAGGGCGAGGATCAAAACCCAAAAAGAAACTCAAAACAGCCAGAAAACCGTAATACTACAAACGCGACTCTAAGGTCGAAATAATACAACACTGTTTTCTAAGTCTGAAACAATATACAAGTTTTGGTTGATGGAAATTCTAGATACAATAAATAATACATGAACAATGGCGGTTCTGATACAAAAGAACCCACCTAACCAAGCAGGTCACCCCTAAGGAAGTAGTGTGCCAGAAATGCCGCTATGGAATCTGTACGGCAACCTGCAAGAACTGGGGCACAACGGGGGTGAGTTGCCAACTCGTGAATAGAAAAATATCTACAAGCAGAGATCGAATGCATGACCCATCCTAGGTCAATACGATCAGATATAAATAAACCTCAATATGAATAAAGCTGAAGCATGCTAAACTGGCAATGTAATCTCTATACATGAGTGTAGTGCCAAGTGCTCGTGCTAGTGCCTCAGGTAATAGCATATCATGAATGTGAGGTATGATCAATGTAATCAAATCTGCATGTACGTGGATCCCGTCCACTCGTCACCCAATGACAAAACCATCATGCATGTAAATATCATCAGCATATGCATGGAAATATGAGGATATAAACCACCTGTGTCCCTCGCGACACGTCAGAATCATGGAACCGGAGTGCCCAGCATCGGCACTCGAAAACATCATGAAAACTGTACCCAGCATCGGCACGTAAATCCTCATATATCGGGCTCCGTCAGTCCGGATCGGCCCGCGGGCGCTGTCTGCGGTATCGGCCCCGGCAGTATGCCCATATCCATCTATCGACACTGGTCAGTATCCTCCGGATAACCGCCAGGTCCAACCAATCACCGGTAGGTACTCGCCCGCCTCCAGGCTCAATCGGCAAAGCCCATCGATCATCTTGCCGAGGGGAACCATACCGGGTCCACCATGTACCCGCAATCGGCTCGTCCACTCCTCGATTCGGGTTTCACATGTCGCTCTCAGCACCGAGAAAACACATGGTGGACGCACTGAAATATCATATCAAGGGTAACCGGGTTTTTAAAGCAATGACATATTCTCTTTTTAAATACCCACGGTTCCCAAATCCAGAAATATCATAGAAACAACATATCTCAATGCGTATAATCAGAAAGCATGATGTATGCGACATGTAAAAGAAATGTAAGCATATCATTATGTCATGCAAGGATCATATACTGAATGCAATAGTACTACAGTGTAGTGACATGGCAATTATCGATGATGAAGTGTGTGAGCCGGCAAACAAGTGTACGTGGAACATACGCATCATCGATAATTGTGCTGGTATCCTAGCAGCATGACTGAAATATATCAACAATATAAGCGATGCAATGCAAACAGCATGAATGTGCGGAATCGAGTAATCAACGCAACAGTAGAGAACCTGCCTCAATAATTATATCATGCAACCTTGCCTTTTTAAATAAGACGAACCAGGGCTTTTGGTAAAATAAGGGCTACGGTGTTTTAAGAAAAGACGCGTCGTTTGAAAATATCCGTATAAACCCTTTTTGCCTATCTTTAAAATATCCCCGATTCGTTAGTTTTGAAATAGGTATGACTCGGGTCTAGCCTAACGCCTACTATGCGAACTACGAACCCGACAATCAAGCCAATAGAGAGGGGTATGGAAACCACCTAAATCTGAGTCGATATCACAATATCTCATCACATGACAGGCATCACTACCATCATATCACATCTCCAATACGAACTCTGTCATGTCGCCAAATCTCACGGCCTCAATCGAATCTCATCGACTCATCTCAATCCCACGTATCATCCTCAAAACCCGTATATAAACACATAGTCCCATACCCATGTGTAGATATACACACAATCATATGCGCACAGATAATGAAAGAATGTAAGCAAGTATGTGTGTATGTGTGAGTGTGGGTGCAACCACTACTCTAGGGTGTCGCACTATACTCGACCAATACATCCTTATCACCAATAGCCCATTATTACCATCAATAATCCTAAACAACACATAATAAATATATATGTGTATACGTATTCGTATACATCACCACGGACTGCGGGGGTGCTATACGCCATCCACCCGACTTCTCCCCGTAGATATAATCTACTCACCTTGCTCCTCATGTGTCGGTGCCGATGTCGCCATCTTCATCTTCTTTGCCTCACATCTTGTAGGGTACCTACAAGGATATCACAAACGCTAAAGCACATGAAAATCACATCGGAAACCAAAACGGCACACGCTACGCCTATAGGTAAAAACCTATCGCTTCGCATGTAAACACGATCAACATCCACCTGTCGTTGACATCCAAACGCCACCCGACAGGAACGAAACACCAAATACCAAAATCCATGCTAAAACAAGTCTCAAATCATGCACCAACATAGGAAAATCATCCCAGATTTCACCCTAGATGGAATCAGTCAAAACGAGACATACCCAGGGTCAAGAATAGAGGAAATGGGGGCATGCACGCAAAACGAGGTAGATCCACCCTGCTCTGGGCGCAATTTGCGGCCAGAAGGAATTAATTGGCGGCCTCAGTTTGGAGTTGGGGGATAGGGTTTGGTGTGGTGGTTCTATAATGCCTGCACATCTCACTGCCAACTCAGTTTCATTTTTGGGGTCTCGGGGTGATAGCAGATTCCACAAAACACTCCCAGATTTCCAGTTTTTCCGATATCGGTTCCGTAATTCCGTATTTTGATTTCAATTCCAGGTTTGGGTCCAATTTTGCATTACACCAGGGGTTCTAAGGTCACAATAAGCCTCAATCTCATCTTGATTTCAGTTTTACCCTAAACCCTAACTAGAAATCTCTAAAGTCCACAAAATGACACAATATCGATATGAAACTAGAATTGATGCACAAGAAATGAGATACTACTCTAATAGGTGCAGAAATTACCTCCTTTGGCAACTCAAGAAAATTCTTGAGTTGCTCAAAGTCCTCCAAATCCAATCTTGCTAGGTTCAATGTGTAGCTAGTGAGCTTGGGAGTAAGTTTTGTGAAGTGGGAATGGGGTTTTGGGTTGGATTTCATTGTGGATCTAGGGTTTCATGAAGAGGGAGAGAGGAAGGAGAGAGAGCAGCAGCAACAAGGGAAAGAGAGGAGAGAGAATGAGAAGGGCAAAATGATGAGGGATGGTTCAAAAAAGTGGGGGTTTGACTTGGTCTCTCTCTCACTCATTACCTACCCCTTTTTCCTTTTCTTTTCTTTTCCTTTATCTTCCCTTCTCACTCCAATAGTGAATCCAAAAGAACCATGGCAACAAAAATGTAACACAAGTGTAACAAGTGTAAAAATGATATGTGCACATTTTTGCACAAAAATGCTAAAAATCCAATTAGCGATTTTTAATCACGATTAACACTAAATTAGCATATAACTAGTCTTAAAAACTTTAAATTGGCATAATCCCATAAAATACCCTATTTTAGAATTTTCCAAAATTTTCCAAAATTTTTCCCCATTTATTTGTATTTAATTATACCCGAATATTAAAATATTTATTAAAATAATATTAAATTGTAAAAATTCCCGAAAATAATATTTTATTATTTTGGAAATGTTACAAACCGGGTTTTCAAATAGTGCATCTTTTCTTTAAAATCCCACGGTCCTCAAAACCAGAAATCACATGAAAATCTAACACCAAGAAGTAAATCCAACGCGATGTGCTATGTACATCAATCCATGATATAGGTATAAGGGAAAACCGCTTTTAAAAATAGTTTCCGTTTTTGTAAGATATCATGCGGCTCCCAATTTCCAGGAAAATCATATCCAATCATATGTAAGATGAACTACAGCAATATAATCATGGCGGTTCTACAGTGAGTGTGTCATGGCAATTACTAACGGTGTGAGTGTAACATGCATAATAGTGCTCGTGCAACATGAACCGTTAGTAATGGTGCGGTGTTCTATCAATTCTAAGTATACATACAGCAGGGAATGCAATAGACAATGACAGTCCATGAGGTAAATGCAACATATAATAATAGGGTCCTATCAGCCCTGACGCATAACGCCATGCGGGCGATATCCCCGTAGATGTTAAATCTACTCACCGAAGTCTCGCGCTAAGTGTAGCCGACGACTTGCTTTCCCTTCTTCGCAGCGTCCGTCTCACTCGCCTGCGAACCTAGAATCACATAACATATATTACACATAAGCTCAATTTCACAAAAACATGATATTACGGTCCAACTAGAAACCCGTGTCGTAAACCAATCGCGCGTATGCGCGATACGCTAAAACGTGTGATCACGCGCCTGAAACTATCCTGACGCGTCGCGATACGCAGAAACCCCAAACCCACACACGTATCACGCGTGTCGCGAAGGTTTTAGAAATACGGAAAAACAGGTATTTAGTCCCAGATTTTTATACAGAACTTATTTTACAAAAATATATATATCACAAAACTCCACACAGCAGCAGACACCCATAGGACCAAACCCCAACCCAAACCCTACCCATATGGCCGCAAATTGCGGCCAGATCGAATTTTTCGGCGGCCACTGTACGGAATTTGGGGGTCGGGTTCTACCTAGGGTATCAGCACCTAACAACTATACTGCAGTCTTCTCAAATTTATTCTGAACTCACCGGGTCGATAGCAGTTTTCAGAAACTCAAATTTTGCTTAAAAACGATGAATTTGCATCAAATAGGGATCTGGTGGTATTTTAGTGCAATTGGGATTTAAGCTGGGTTAATATGGCCCTAACAACACTCTAGCAACTTGCTAACACCAAAACATACATCACTTGGCCAAGGTTCCCACTAAACACCTCATATCGCACTAAATCGCATCAATAACCACTAACCGAAGCAAAACTACACTAAACAAGTAAACTAGGGAGTAAGTTTAGGAAATATACCCCACACTCGACCCTAGGGAGCTGGAGGAAGAAGAAGAAGGGAAGGGAAGGAGCTGCAGCTGGAGTTGTGGCTGTTGCTGCTGCTAGCTGCTGCTACTGGTGCTGTTGTTGTTGCTGAGATGCTTGCTGCTGCTGCTGTGAAGTCTGCTGCTGCTGCTGTGGATGGAAGGAGCTGCTGCTGTGGATGCTTGCTGCGGCAGCTGAAGAGGTAAGGGTGTGTGTGTGTGAGAGAGAGTGGGGTTAAGAGAAGGAACAAAACAAATGAGAGGAAATCATAACCCAATGTCAACCCCTCCTCTCTCTCTCTCTTCATTAATTGCAAGCATGGCTTTTGCCATGATGCCTTCTCTCTCTCTCTCACCCTCACCAAGTCAACACCCAAAGGAATTCAAATTAAAGCAACCATTAAATAACTAATTAAACTTAATTAAAACCCAAAAGACTTAATCCCCATGATTAACCCACCATGGTTACTAATCATGGTATTATCCTATTTAAAAACCCTAGTTTACATGCACATGTGTGTGCAAGCCTAGGAAAATTTTAGAAAAATATCTATTAAATTAGGAAAAATATTTAAAACCCACTTTGGTAGACTTTTTATTAAAAACCCATTATTTAAAAATAATTAGTCACTAAACACATCCTAAGGTGTTACAATCCAATTCTAAAGTGAACCTACTGTAAGTCCGTGTTGCCCATCCCGGTGCTTACGGGAGGCGGAAAACATAATAAAAAACGGATTTTTAATGACTTAGGCAACATGGACTATGCTTGTGAGGATCTTTGCTAAACATAAACTAGCTAACTCTAACTACAAAGTAGCTAAGTGATGAAAGGTTATACCTTTGGTCTTTAGTCCTTCTCTCCTTGCTCCTAGGTATGGTAGAAAGAGTTCACCTTGCTTGTCTTCTCCCGTCAAAGAAAGATCCACTTGAAAGCCACCACCTTTAGCTTCAACTCCAAGCTAGGAGTAACTAGAGTGCAAGAAATGCTAAGACTTGAACCCTAGAAGTGAGAAGAGAAGATCAAGAGAGGGTTTTTCTCAAGCTTTTTGTTTCTCAACACATGAGAGGGAGAGAGCTTGAGGGAGAGGATGAGCAAGAGAGAGAAATGAAATGATAGAATGAATTATTTTGTGAGCCTTTCTCACTAATATGTGTGTATAATTTTAATTGTATAATTAGCTTGAAAATTGTCATGGTAAATCATGAAATGACCATTATCATTTCAATTTTGCAAAGATCAAAGAGCATCTTCCAAAACAAATGATGATGGTCAAAGTGTCAACCATGGTCAACAAGTCAATGAAGTCAATAGGTCAACAACAACAACCATGCACAATAATTAAGCTAATTATCAATTAACAATAATACACACAAAAGCAATAGGGTTAATAAAATGACAAAAGCCATTAACCCTAAACAAGGTCCTCTCCCCCAATCTCAAGCAACTGTGCATACGCACCCGCATTCGTGATCCGAGGAACACGAATACCCTGAGAAAAACCAATCTCAAATCATATACTAGGATCCGGCTTAAACCAAAGCCCGCTAGTATAAACTGTCCGGACAGCAAACGTGCACAAGTGCGCGGATGCGAACGAACCCTGTCGCAAAACCATGCGACCTCTACTCGTTTTGCCTAAAGGCGAATAGCTCTCTGTGTGGGACTCTAAAGACTCGACACTACGCTGGCAGTGGGTTTAACCACAGACCGCAAGCGGCACTAGCTGTACGTAACGGTCCCCAGGTAGATGTCGATAAGAAGACTGACGAGGTGAACCCCATCTGCACTCCTACTGAGCCTGTATGTGACAATCTCCGTACAGTCCGGTCTGTTCGTCTGATACATCGCATGGCGGGCCTAGGGGGGCGGTGAACGTCAGTCCCCTAATAGCGGTACAAGTCGTGTCGGAGTGTAGCCCAGAACACCCTGAGATAACACTGGAAACCTACCAGTATATCTCGCTTGCCCTGGCCAGGGACTACTCGTGTAATGGCTCTCCTGGACACAGCGCGATGTCAACCCCCAATACCGGGAGAGACGAATCCTGTCTAACCGTCACTGCCTCCAAGTGCTTCGGGACCGCACCCAAAAACTACCTGTTTGCACAGCTCCTTTGAGCCGTGGTAGGGTAGTAATCAAAGTGCAGTGGGAACACACTCGAGGCGAAGTGACAGTGTCAAGTCAGCGGACTAAGCTGTACTCATGTCACCTGGGAACTGATAACTGACGATAGGTATATTACCAACCAACAGTTCCCGACGAGTCCTGTCCAGTGTACTCGTAACCTAACGAGCACCCGCATACTATCCCAAGTACGACGTACTAACGGCTGTGGGACAGACCGTCTCCCACACTGGGATGAGAAGCGCATACGCTAGTCTACTCCGGAGTATCGATGCCCTGTCTCGATAGTCCAACGACCAGGGACCTGTATAAGGATGTGCTTATAGATTACCCAGCTCCCACGAGTGCGAGCGCCATCACAACGCTGGTAATCAAGCAAAGATCCTAAGGGCTCTACTAATATGTATACCAGCAATATGCTAAAAGAAACACATGCACATATTAAAGCAGAGACAAACCAAGTAGCATACTACCATTTCGAGCAAGATTGTATATACAACTGTGAATATCCCAAGCTTCCATTAAGTAATATACAAACTAGTATGATACAGTAATGGCCTCTAGGGCATATACACTAACAATCTCCCACTTGCACTAAGGCCATATACTGGCGTATCGAAGACCTATCATCTCGATCAGACGCTCGAACTGAGTCTGGGGTAGGGCCTTCGTGAATGGATCTGCTGTGTTATCCTCTGATGCAACTCTCCGGACCTCGATCTCCTGGCGATCTACGATCTCCCTGATCAGGTGATACCGCCTTAAGATGTGTCTGGATTTCTGATGGGACCTGGGTTCCTTCGCTAAAGCTATAGCCCCGTTGTTGTCGCAATACAGAGGTATTGGGTCAACAATGGACGGAACCACCTGAAGTTCTTTCAAGAACTTCCTCATCCAGACAGCTTCTTTTGCGGCATCAGATGCAGCGATGTATTCCGCTTCCATAGTCGAGTCAGCAACGGTTTCCTGTTTGGAGCTCT
This sequence comes from Agapanthus africanus, assembly GCA_030015575.1. Classification (NCBI taxonomy): domain Eukaryota; kingdom Viridiplantae; phylum Streptophyta; class Magnoliopsida; order Asparagales; family Amaryllidaceae; genus Agapanthus; species Agapanthus africanus. The sequence continues at coordinate 564,967,698 of CM057341.1, forward strand.
TCCAACACACCGCCCCTCCATTGAGGGTAAAGACAAAACCCGACATGGACTTGGAATCATCCTTGTCACTCTGGAAGCTGGAGTCAGCAAAGGCCTCAACCTGCAGGTCTTTTCCGCCATACACCAAGAACATCTCCTTAGTCCTTCTCAGGTACTTGAGAATGTTCTTTACTGCTATCCAATGTTTCTCCCCAGGGTTTGACTGATACCTGCTTACCACACTCAGTGCATAAGCCACATCCGGTCTGGTACACAACATCGCATACATTATAGAGCCTACCGCAGAAGCGTAGGGTATAATAGACATGCGATCCCTCTCCAAATCAGTCTTGGGAGACATCTCTTTGGAGAGGGTGATCCCGTGACAAGCCGGTAGATTACCGCGCTTGGAATCTTCCATACCGAATCTCTTCAGTATGGTGTCGATGTACCTGGACTGCGAGAGTCCTAATATCCTCTTGGATCTGTCACGGTAGATCCGGATACCCAGAATGTAGGAGGCATCACCCAGGTCTTTCATGGAGAACCTGTGTGACAAGAACCCCTTGACAGATTGTAGCATAGGAATGTCATTTCCTATTAAGAGAATGTCATCCACGTATAAAACGAGGAATACTACAGTTCTCGCTACAAATCTACAATAGATGCATGGTTCATCTGGATTTTTGATAAAGCCAAATTCTTTGACCGTCTCATCAAAACAGATGTTCCAACTCCGCGATGCCTGCTTGAGTCCATAAATGGACTTGAGCAACTTGCACACCTTTCCGCTGCTCCCACCCTGAATGAAACCCTCTGGCTGGTCCATATAGACACACTCCTCTAAATGACCATTTAGAAAAGCTGTCTTTACGTCCATCTGCCAAATCTCATAATCGTGGAAAGCAGCGATGGCAAGAAGGATCCGAATGGATTTCAGCATAGCTACTGGGGAAAAGGTTTCGTCATAGTCCAAACCAGGTCGCTGACGAAAACCCTTTGCTACCAGTCTAGCTTTATAGGTCTCAACCTGTCCATCTACACCAATCTTCCTTTTGAAGATCCACTTGCATCCTACGGGTTTTACCCCGTCTGGAGCAATGTCCAACGTCCATACTTTGTTGGTGTACATGGACTCCATCTCGGTCCGCATTGCATCCAGCCATTTTACCGAGTCGACGCTCTGAATGGCTTGCTGGAAGCTAGTAGGCTCATCACAATCCAGGATGCAGTCTTCTCTATCCCCGTCAATGAGAAAACCGTAGTATCTCTCGGGCGGATGAGACTGCCTACTACTCCTGCGGAGCGGCATAGGAATGTCCTGTTCTTTTGAACCTTCTGGTTCCACTAAACTTTCAGTAGTAGTTTGTGGTTCAGGAATTTCTTCCAGTTCTATTGCGCTCCTACTTATTTCTTTTTCTATGAACTGATGTTCTAGAAAGTGGGCATTGCGAGAAACAAGGACTTTTTGTTCCTCTGCGTAATAGAAAAGATACCCCCTGGAGTTCTTTGGGTATCCCACAAACTTGCACAGTACTGAGCGTGCCTCGAGCTTGTCCACATGCTGCTTTTTGACATAAGCTGGACATCCCTAAATCTTCAAGTATTGAAGATAGGGTTTCTTCCCACTCCATAACTCATATGGTGTGGTAGGCACAGTCTTAGTGGGAACACGGTTCAAAAGATATGCAGCTGTTTCTAGCGCATATCCCCAGAATGATCGCGGTAACTCAGCGTTACTCATCATGGACCGTACCATATCCAATAGGGTTCGGTTCCGTCTCTCCGATACACCGTTATGTTGCGGAGTGTATGGAGGAGTAAGCTAAGAGAGAATTCCATTCTCTTTTAAGTAATTCAGGAATTCGGCACTTAAGTATTCTCCTCCTCGATCCGATCTTAGGATCTTGATACTTTTGCCTGTTTGTTTTTCTACTTCATTCTTATATTCCTGGAACTTATCAAAAGCTTCGGATTTATGCTTCATTAAGAAGACATGTCCGAATCTTGAGAAATCATCCGTAAAAGTTATGAAGTAAGAAAAACCGCTTCGCGCATTTGTAGACATTGGACCGCACACGTCGCTGTGTACGAGTCCCAAGAGCTCGCTCGCTCTTTCTCCGTGTCCAGAAAACGGAGCCTTTGTCATCTTTCCTTTGAGACAGGATTGACAAGTTGCATATGATTGATATTCGAACGAATCTAAATATCCTTCAGTATGTAACTTAGTCAATCTTCTCTCGTTGATATGACCCAGTCTACAATGCCATAAGAAAGTTTTATTAATTTCTGGAGACTTTCTTTTGTGTGTATTCTGGATATTGAAAATCTGTGGTTGGTTTAAAACGTATATACCGTTGTTCAATGTACCTGACCCAATCAACACTTGATTAAGGTGAATGTTCACTACATTACTTACAAATGCAAATTCATAACCTTCTTTAGATAATAAAGATACAGAAATGATATTACAGGTTGCATTTGGTACATAATAACAACTGCGCAAAACCAAAAAGTGTCCATCTGATAATCCCAGGTGATAGTCCCCCACGGCCTCAGCATCCATGCTAGCACCGTTCGCAACTCTGAGGGTCATGTCACCTGCCTTCAAAACTCTACGCTTTCTCAACGCCTGCAAAGAATTACAGATATGAGATCCTGATCCGGTATCTAATACCCAGGAAGTAGAGTTTATTGATAGACAATTTTCAATGACATACACACCTGAAGCTGAAGCTGCAACTCGCTTCAAATCCTGTGTTCTGGCTTTCCAAGCCTTGCAATCTTGTTTCCAGTGACCACTTTTGTGACAATAGAAGCATTCTTCCTTCCCCACCAGCTTCCCCGCTACCTTTGTTGCTTTACCCTTTCCCTTCGTATCCACTTTACCGACACCGCCTCTTGGTTTGGCGGGGGCTTTCTTCTTCTTGCCCTTGGCTTTCGCCCTGGACCTAGAAGAGGAAGATCCTCCTACAAACAAAGTGGATGTCTCCCTACCCTTCTGTAGGGTGCCCTCAGCAGTCCTCAACATGTTCAGAAGCTCGGCAAGTTCAACCTCCTTTCCTTGCATGTTGAAGTTAAGAATGAACTGGGCGTAAGTGGAAGGAAGGGACTGGAGAATCAAATCGGTATAGAGTTCATTCTCCAACGTGGTCCCAAGGTCTGCGAGCTCCTCTATGTAGCCGATCATCTTAAGCACGTGGTCCGCTACCGATGATCCGACGGCCAACCTTGCCGAAAAGAGCTTCTTCGACACTTCGTATCTTGCGATACGAGACTGCTCTCCATACAGTTCTTTTGTATGGAGAAATATGGACTCTAGGTCCATATTCTCGTGCCTCCTCTGATGGTCGTTGTCCATCGAGGCTAGTACGAGGCATCTGGCCCTCGCGCAATCTATCTCCCATGTCTTACGGATTTCAACATCCGCGACGCTGGAGGTGGGACCTGGGACAGGGGGAGCTTTGGTGGTAAGTATATACCCCAGCTTGTCATAAGTGATAGCCATCTTGACATTCCTGAGCCAATCTTTGTAGTTTGGCCCTGTCAATATGTTTTTATCTAATAGTAACTTAAGTCCGGTCATCTTGAATGGTCGCTGCAATTAGGAGAGAGAAAAGAAACACTTTAGCATGATGCTCTTGCAAGTTTAGAGTGGTTTTTAGTTTGTCTAAACTGGATGGCTCCCACTGTCTCTCGAATCCCTTCTCAAACCGTAAAGAAAAGGATTAGCCGGGATCATTCTCACCGTACAATACTTTCTTAACCGTTCAGCCAGGCCAGTGTCGGTACTTCGAGGGAGGTTTTCCAACGCTTTCGCGAAGTTCCTTAATTAAGTAACCTCTTTTCCCTGTGGGCGTAGCCCCGCTAACACCTTTCTAGGCACCTACTAGGTTTATAGCATTGATCGTTAAGTGAGAGTTTTCCCGAGGAGTAGCATATACTCACAGTAGGATCGGGATCCAAATATCATCGCGTGATAAAGCCGAAGGAATCCTACCAGAATTATCACACTCCAAATGGTATGCAACGCTAGCAAGTTTCAGTACTTATGAAACTCCCGATGTGGATTTTTGCCCCATGCTCTTATGACCTTGGCGTGAGGTCAAAATGTCATAAGTCACATGTCAAGTTCTTCCCATCATTATCCTGGTTAATTTGAACCCACCCGTACCTACCCTTGACGTAGGCCAAAACGGCAGTACGACTGTCTCAAATCAACGCATTCTATCTATGCAACGGATAAATATCCGGTAGCTACCAATCACTATGCCTTGGCGTGAGGTCAAAATACATAGCTTGAATACTACCGAATATTTAACCGAAATGATGGAGGGCTACGGATGGTTTTGGCGAAACCGTGAACGTAGTGAACTTGATATAATCGATGGAACGAGATAGCTTTTAAAAGGAGTGGTTCAAGCTCCGCGTTTAAAAGTTTAGTTTTGAAAAGAACCGAGTGGTTTTCAAAGTGTTCCAATCGACTTTTACTTGGTTTATTTCTTGCATTAGTTCTTTTAATGCGTCCCATCATTTAATCCTACCATTGCAGAAAACAACCAAAATATGACGTACGCTTATGCCATTCGCATTCGCCACGGGGCCCCGTCATCACCCGTTAGGTTACTTAACTAACGACAGAGCGGGGGCTGGGCTAGCGCGGCTGTAAAACATAAGCAACGCCTAAATAGTTATTATATATAAATATATAGCAATGATAGACATTACAGATCACAGATGAATACATTGGATATACTAGGAATCCGCAATGCGTTCGAGCCTGCAACGCAAAGCGGATTACACGGTCGCGGTGAATAGCCAATACCCCACCCAAGACCCCTACGGGTGCGGCAAACTACCCGCCAAGCACCCGAAGCGAAGCAACCTCCCTCACCACCGTGAGTAGGCCACTCGGCACTTCGAGATACCCGGTAGTTTGTGCACCCCCTCCATGGGTCTATCCTAGGAGCAAAAACAGTAAAAAGAATTATACAATGACGGCTACAACCCCGACCCGGTTGTGCGGCCATACAAAGAATATTATTACATCAATTTACATGTTACAAATGAATGAAAGAAAAACAACGCTCATCTCACATCCACCCCGGCCATTCACCCGCGACAATCCAATCCATTCATATCCACAAACCAATAACAATCACAGATCATGTATAACCCCGACTAATCGTCTTATAGCGATTAGACGACGTTCAATACATGCAAGCATTACAGATATAACCGATGTAGTTAAAGTGTAGTGAAGTTCCGAAAAATACGGATTTATAGGCCCCCAAAAGTAAATTTTAGTTCTGGAAAATCTGGGCACATATAATATATCCTAAAAATCCTAAAACCAACCCAGAAACATACTGCACCAAAAACGATACAGAGAGGGGACAAGATGGCCGCGCTTCCGCGGCAAGAGCTTCCTTATGCCGCGGAAGCGCGGTCATCTAGACACCTCTCTGGTTCGTCTTTGGTGGTGTTTCACACAAAACCCTGAGATAATTTTTGAAGTATAAAGTTTTTCATTTTGACCAGAAAAAAAATTAACAGAAACTAGGGTTTTTCGAGTTTGGTTTTTCGATTTTCCGGTTTCGAAACTTCGTTACACTTAACTACTTAGCTAGTTTAGGTTTAGTTAGGCTCTGATACCACTGTAAGTCCGTGTTGCCCATCCCGGTGCTTACGGGAGGCGGAAAACATAATAAAAAACGGATTTTTAATGACTTAGGCAACATGGACTATGCTTGTGAGGATCTTTGCTAAACATAAACTAGCTAACTCTAACTACAAAGTAGCTAAGTGATGAAAGGTTATACCTTTGGTCTTTAGTCCTTCTCTCCTTGCTCCTAGGTATGGTAGAAAGAGTTCACCTTGCTTGTCTTCTCCCGTCAAAGAAAGATCCACTTGAAAGCCACCACCTTTAGCTTCAACTCCAAGCTAGGAGTAACTAGAGTGCAAGAAATGCTAAGACTTGAACCCTAGAAGTGAGAAGAGAAGATCAAGAGAGGGTTTTTCTCAAGCTTTTTGTTTCTCAACACATGAGAGGGAGAGAGCTTGAGGGAGAGGATGAGCAAGAGAGAGAAATGAAATGATAGAATGAATTATTTTGTGAGCCTTTCTCACTAATATGTGTGTATAATTTTAATTGTATAATTAGCTTGAAAATTGTCATGGTAAATCATGAAATGACCATTATCATTTCAATTTTGCAAAGATCAAAGAGCATCTTCCAAAACAAATGATGATGGTCAAAGTGTCAACCATGGTCAACAAGTCAATGAAGTCAATAGGTCAACAACAACAACCATGCACAATAATTAAGCTAATTATCAATTAACAATAATACACACAAAAGCAATAGGGTTAATAAAATGACAAAAGCCATTAACCCTAAACAAGGTCCTCTCCCCCAATCTCAAGCAACTGTGCATACGCACCCGCATTCGTGATCCGAGGAACACGAATACCCTGAGAAAAACCAATCTCAAATCATATACTAGGATCCGGCTTAAACCAAAGCCCGCTAGTATAAACTGTCCGGACAGCAAACGTGCACAAGTGCGCGGATGCGAACGAACCCTGTCGCAAAACCATGCGACCTCTACTCGTTTTGCCTAAAGGCGAATAGCTCTCTGTGTGGGACTCTTAAGACTCGACACTACGCTGGCAGTGGGTTTAACCACAGACCGCAAGAGGCACTAGCTGTACGTAACGGTCCCCAGGTAGATGTCGATAAGAAGACTGACGAGGTGAACCCCATCTGCACTCCTACTGAGCCTGTATGTGACAATCTCCGTACAGTCCGGTCTGTTCGTCTGATACATCGCATGGCGGGCCTAGGGGGGCGGTGAACGTCAGTCCCCTAATAGCGGTACAAGTCGTGTCGGAGTGTAGCCCAGAACACCCTGAGATAACACTGGAAACCTACCAGTATATCTCGCTTGCCCTGGCCAGGGACTACTCGTGTAATGGCTCTCCTGGACACAGCGCGATGTCAACCCCCAATACCGGGAGAGACGAATCCTGTCTAACCGTCACTGCCTCCAAGTGCTTCGGGACCGCACCCAAAAACTACCTGTTTGCACAGCTCCTTTGAGCCGTGGTAGGGTAGTAATCAAAGTGCAGTGGGAACACACTCGAGGCGAAGTGACAGTGTCAAGTCAGCAGACTAAGCTGTACTCATGTCACCTGGGAACTGATAACTGACGATAGGTATATTACCAACCAACAGTTCCCGACGAGTCCTGTCCAGTGTACTCGTAACCTAACGAGCACCCGCATACTATCCCAAGTACGACGTACTAACGGCTGTGGGACAGACCGTCTCCCACACTGGGATGAGAAGCGCATACGCTAGTCTACTCCGGAGGATCGATGCCCTGTCTCGATAGTCCAACGACCAGGGACCTGTATAAGGATGTGCTTATAGATTACCCAGCTCCCACGAGTGCGAGCGCCATCACAACGCTGGTAATCAAGCAAAGATCCTAAGGGCTCTACTAATATGTATACCAGCAATATGCTAAAAGAAACACATGCACATATTAAAGCAGAGACAAACCAAGTAGCATACTACCATTTCGAGCAAGATTGTATATACAACTGTGAATATCCCAAGCTTCCATTAAGTAATATACAAACTAGTATGATACAGTAATGGCCTCTAGGGCATATACACTAACACCTACTTCCTATTTCTTCATCCTCTACCACTTGCCAAGTAGTATAGGGTGTTTTCTTCACAAGTTTCATGACTTGGTGAAGTTGGAGATTGATCTTGAGTTGTCTCGACGTAGATCATCTTCGACATCGAAGTCGACGACCTAGCCCGATCATTTCTTCGACGAAACCATCGCTAGAGTCCGAGATCCGATGATCGCAGAGGAGGGACATCATCACGGAGCTAAGGAAGTAGAGGACCGGATCTACAAAGGTTGTAGCCCCTTTCACTATCTAGTTAAGTTGTTAACTTATTGTTTCGCCTATACCTCTAGTTACGATCTTGCTTAGGGTTACTTGGCACATAGAAAAATTTTGAATTGGCTATGTTTGATGCCTTGTGAGACCTCATGGATGTGCCTAGCAACCCAACATTTCTAACCTCACACAAGATTTCATTGTTCATCACAAATAGATTTCTTCTTCTTCTTCCTCTTGAAAAAAGTTTTCTAGCTTTTTGACATGTGATGATAATGAGTGAGAAATTGAAAATAAAAGAGAGCTAAATTCCTACTTCATCATCCTCATCTATTCTAGCCACTTAGATTAGGGTGTTTGCTTTGATAATACTTGACTGGTGAAGCAAGATCTTGAGTTTGAGTTTCTTCAAGGTAGATCATCTTAGTTGTTGAAGATCGGAAGCAAGTTTGCATCTTTCTCTTCATGGAGCCTCTCTAGAGTCCGGGTACTTGATGATCGCAGCGAAGAGACCTCAACACGGAGCTTATGAAGCGAAGGAATGGACTACAAAGGTTGTAATCCCCAACTCTTAGAAGTAAAGATGTTTACATGCTATTTGTTTTGCCTAATCTCGAGTCTAAGATCTTGCTTGGGTTGTTCGGCACTTGAAAAATTTGATTTTGGCATGGTTGATGCCTTGTAGAGCCTTGTTCTAGTGCTTAGTAACCCTACAATGGTATCAGAGCCAAGCTAGAGCTTTAGGCGTTGTCTGGACGAAGTTTGAAGTCCGATCGAACCCCGAAACCCCGATACAAACCCCTTCTCTGGAAAAATTTTCAAAAGTTGAAATTTTTCATATTAAAAATACTCAGAAAATCATGCAGGGAATTCTAAGAATTACTGTGAAGTACGAAGCCCTAACTCCCTCAAGAGACCATGGAACCGCGGCCAAACCATGCGTTTGGCGGCGGTCCCGCGGCCATCTTTTGGAGTTAAGGGCTAATATTTCAGGGGGTTTATTCTTGGGTACTTTTTCATGCTTCTGGGAATTTTTAATTCTACTCAAGTGTTTTTCTGGGAAATATTGGGAACTCGTTGATTCGATCGGAAAGTTTAACTTCGTTTAAGTTTTTCCGGGTTATTTAGAACGTGTTAAAAAGTTCGAACGGATATCAATAACTCGCTTTTTCCCCTGTCGGAAAACTTTCAAGTGTTGCATTTTTCCACGAGTTTAAAACTTTCGGGAAATCATGCAAGCATATCTGTGGACCCTCTAGAAGAACGTAACCTTAACTCGATTATGTGACCGTCAAAACCGCCACTAGAACCCTAGGGTTTGTGGTAGTTTAGCGTTGCCACATGTGAGGCGTTAGTTTGACCCTTCTACGGCTGGTTCATTGGGGCTGTGACATGTTCTGGGATTTTTGAACTCCGCTCAAATGTTGAGCTATTTGGGAAATCTTGGGTGTTTGATTATTCGATCGGAAAGTTTAACATTGTCTATTTATCTGAAATGTGATACAATATTTGGAATCCACAAGTAGTTATGAGATAACTAATTTGAATGTTATAAATCTAGCAGTTTTTAGTCTCATTTGATCGGTTGCCATGGGATTTTGATGTGATCAAAAGTCCGTCGCAATCACGTAGCGTACGCGGATACTCGCCGAGTAAACTTAATAGATAGCCACACCCCAAGCCCCGACCAAGTGACTCTAGGAGAACCCCGTCGCCAAAAGCATCCGTTCGGATGCTCGCGGCAGCGGTGTTCTGCCTTAGTGCACTTCGTCGACGGCATCGGGGGGTGCGGCCGTCTACTAAAATTTCCGACGAGTATTTGATCAGGATGTCGGGAATCTTGTTGAATTGCCCGACTTGATATTGAAAAGAGTTTTCGATATTGAGACTAAAATACGGGGTTTATAATTGTTAGGCATGCGATGTCTAAGGAATTCATTTGGTTAGGATGAGATGTCTAAGGAGGTTGCGGATTCCAACTGTTGTAGTTTTACATTTTCTTTTCTGCGACCGTAAGTGTAATATGTGCTGTATCGCTGATTTCGTTTCTATACATCAACGACAATTGGGATACGCATATTTACTTACGTTGATGACATGTGATGTTATGTATTGTTGTGATATGTTATATTGGATCGTCGCGTTCTGAATAGCCGGGGGTTTTATGTGAGATGGGAGTTTTTCTTTTTCATTCATGTAAAATTCATTGTATGTACTATTCTTTTATTGGGGCACTTCCGGGTTGAGGATGATGTCACCATTGTATGTTATTTACTTTTCCGCATTAGGATAGACCCAATACGGGGAGCACAAGTAACCAGGTTCTAGGGTCCAGTGGGAGACCATCTCGAGAAGTCGAGACCGGGTCTCTTAACCCTAGAATTGGCAGTGTTGCTTGCCACTCTTATAGGGGTCTAGGGATGTGGGTTTGGCTATTCATCGCGACCGTGGAATCCGTATTTTATACAGGCTCGCATTAAAACACGGACCTCCTAGTATATCCAATATTTCATATATGTTCTTCTGCTGCAATGTTCTGTGATGAGATCATATTACTGCCTGAGACGAATGTTTATATTATATATATGAGATATATGTTATATTGCTGATTTCGTTTCAAATGTGATGCTTGTGAAGCATAATAAAATGGGACTTCATTAATGAGATTAATGAAACTAAAAGAAGCCTAAAGATGTTGTAGAAACTTGTCTCAAAAACAGGTAGCTCTAGTTCTTGCTTTGCATAGAGGTATTCCTTGTAAAATATCCAGCACCTTATTCGATAAGGAAAGAGCCGAGATCCCTTCACCGGGAGTGACCTCTTTAGCGAAACTAGCAGATGCTACAAACTCGGTTTGTCTTTTGATTGTTTTTATAGTTTTTGCTTTGAATAGTGATATTTATGAAATATCATGCACCTTATTCGATGAGGAAAGAGACGAGATCCCTTCACCGGGAGTGACCTCTTTAGCAAATCTAGAAAAGGCCTCAAAAACATTCCATTTAAAATAACTCGATTCTACGACGATATCAAGTTCATTACGCAAAGGGTTTTCTTAAAAACCTGTCGTAGCCCTCCGTCATTTCAGATAAGTACTACTTAGTATTCGTGCTGCGGTAGTTTAGCATACGTCAAGGCGTAGTGTACGGTAGCTAACTAGTGCTTATCTACTAGCATACGATGCGATTGGATTAGGGTATTCGTACGGCGTTGTTTGGCATGCGTCAAGGGTCGTGCGGGTAGGTTTAATTCAATCAAGAAATGTACGGGTTGAACTTGATTAGCGGACTATGGGTTGTTTGGCATGCGTCAAGGTCATAGGATGCTAGGGGTAAAAGTATTATTGGGAATTTCAAGTGTTGAAATTTGCAATGAGATTGCATACCTCCTATGAGATAGTTGGATCCCGATACCCGCTGCGAGTAAGAGTTACTCCTGGGAGAGTTTTACACATTATAATTAGCCGATCAAGTAGGTGTCTAGAAAGGTGTTAACGGGGTTACGCCTCTGGAAAAACGAGATTTATTTTAATTAGGTCGATGCGAAAGCACGGGGAACCTCCCTCAAAGTACCGACACTAGCCTGACAGAAAGATTGGCGAACTTGTAGCGTGTAATTAATCCCGGCTAGTCTTTCCTTTTAGGGTTTGAAGGAAGATTTGACTAAAACAGTGGGAGATATCCTGATTAGATATATTAATAACCAATCTAAATCTTGCAAGAGCATACGCTGAGTGTTTTCTTCTCTCTCTCTCCAGGTAAGCGACCATGTCATGCCTTAATCAAAATAATAATACGGATGTATTGACCGAACCCGCTTGCTATACTGCGCTAGGGAACGTTGGTCCCGCTCCAACTTATAATTGTTATAAGACCGAGTAGGAAATAGGGGATTTCCAGAATTCCCGTGCCGCCCAAACGAAGAACGTACATGCTGATGCATCTTCTTCGGGTGTGTTCATTACCGAGAACTATTTCTCAGTATCCTTTACGTCCTGGGTATGAGTTACCGGATCAGGATCCCGCAAATGTTTGTTACATAGGCTACAGATAGGTAGAGAACTGAAAACGGGTGATAAGTTTCAAGAGTTGGAAATGATGCAAGTGTTGCAGCCAAGTCTGTTGGCAATTATCACCCTGTATTAACAAATACATTGATTCTGAACGAATGTTATTAGATACCGAACCTGATATACAACATCATATCAGTCTCTTTATTAGTAAAGAAGGATATAATTTTGTATTGTTGGATAATGTTTTGAACATTTCCTATAAAAAGAGTTGATCGGTTGAGGCACGTTATCTAAAAGCATAGACGTTCTAAATCAAACCACAGTTCTTAACATACAGAACACACACACGAGGAAGAGTTCAGAAATGAACGAATCCTTCTTGAAGCATTGTAGACTAGGTCATATCGATGAGACTCGACTAGCTAAAGTTACATAAAGATGCATATTTAAATCAGTTTGAATTTACATCTTGTGAAACTTGCCGGTCATGTCATAAAGATAAGATGACCATAGCTCTGTTTATTGGAAACAGAGAAAGAGTTAGTGAACTCTTGGGATTGATACATGATGATGTATGAGGTCCCCTGTCTACACATGCCAGGACTGGTTCTTTGTACTTCATTACATTCACTAATGATCTCTCTAGATTCAGACATATGTTCCTATTGAAACACAAGTCCGAAACTTTTAAGATAATCACAGAATATAAGTTAGAAGTAGAGAACCAAAAACGGGTATAAGTATTATGTTCTTTGATGTGATCAAAGAGGAGAATACTTGAGCACGGAATTCCTGGACTATTCTAAAGGAGAATAAGATTCTCTCTCAGCATTACTCTTCCGTATACACCACAGCACGTCGGTATATCGGGGCGGAGCAATCGCGCCCTATGTGATAAGGTGTGCTCTATGATGAGTACTACTGAGTTACCTATTTCCTTTTAGGGTTATGCACTTGAGAAGCTGCATACCTATTGAATAGGGTTCCAACCAAATCAGGTGCCTACCACTCCATATGTGATATGGTATGAAAAGAGCCCATCTCTTAAGGATGTTAAGATTTGGGGTTGTCCAAAGCAAAATCCGGACAAACTCAAGGCAAGGTCAGTTCTGTGGAAATTTGTTGGATATCCTAAGCATTCGCAAAGGAATATCTTCTACCAAACTGAGGAACAAAAGATGTTTTGTTTTCTCAGCATGCCACCTTTGTGAAAGGGAATTTCTTGTGAAGAAATTAGTGGTCATAAGGTAGAACTGGAAGTAGTTCCAGCTAAAACAAACTGCAGCTGATGATTTGGTAGAACCGGAGGATTCAATAGTTTCCAACGAATCTCAGCCTCTCCGCCGATCTGGTAGGGTTCCTCATCCACCTGAGAGATACTTCGGTTTCTCTATGACAGTGGGAGCGAGGATTGCATCATAAGATGATGACCCAACTAGTTTCGAGCAGGCCATCAGGAGTGGGACTCTGTGAGAATGGCTGGATGCTTAGCGATCTGAGATGGAATCCTTATACACCAACAAAGTATGGACTTTGGTTGCTTTATCTGAAGGGTTAAATCCCCATCAGGAGCAAGTATATCTTGAGAAGATTACTTAGTGTACATCGAAAAGTTGAGACTTTCAAAGCTATGCTTAAATCCATCTAGATCCTACTTGCCACTGCTACATACCATGACTACGATATCTGGCGGTTGGGTGTCATGACTCCTTTTCTAAATGAAGATTTTGGAAGAGAGCGTCTATATGTACACAACCAGAGGGCAGCGGAAACGTGTGCAAGATGTTTTATGTGATAAATCAGGCATCGCGGAGTTGGAACGTCTGTTTTGATGTGGTAGTCAAAGAGTTTGACTTCATCAAAATGGTAGATGAACCAAGTATATACAAAAAGGTAGTAGGGAGTATGGTGGTGATCCTCGTATAGTACGTGGATGACATACTCTTGATAGGGAAGGAGTTTCCTATGCTAGCTCGGTCAATCTCCTCTTATCACAAGAATTCTTCATATAGGATCAAGGTGATACCTCCTAAATCCTGGGTTATGGATCTATGAGATAGATATAATTGGATGTTAAGATTCTCACCAGTTGTAGTGAGATAGTATCAATCGATCCTGGGGAGAATCACTGGAAAGGTTCCAGGGTGATAAGAACGACTGAATGTCAGTCACAGGCATTGTCTTTACCCTCAGTGGAGGGACGGTATGTTGGAAGAGTTCCAAGATAGATACCGTGACATACTAGATGATTAAAGGCTAGATACATTGTTACCAAGGATGCTACCAAAGAGGCAGTCTGGATATATATGAGTTCATGAGATGAATTTCGTTCCTACCATTGTGTGACAATGGAGTTTTGGCTTTTTCCAAGGAACCCCAGTCCCATCAGAGATCCAGACATATTCTTAGGCAGTATCGCCTGATCATGGAGATGGTTGATCTCCAGGAAGATCGAGGTTAGGAGAGTAGACATAGAGGACAACAGCGCGGATCCACTCACAAAGGCCTATTTCCCAGTAGAGACTTTTATGGGATGGTTGAGTATGAGATACTACAACCGCAGCTGATTGTTGGGTATGCGATACCACAACAGATGGCCCTAGTGTAAGTGGGAGATTGTTAGTGATATGTATGCCCTAGAGGCCATTACTGTACATACGATGTATATTGTAGTGGATGCTTGGACATATATGGAGAGGACTTTCTTGCTCGTCATGATAGTATGCTATCTGGTTGCTCTTTATCTTAACATGTACTCTGATTGTCTCTATGTTACATGTTGATAAAGCCCTTAGGATGAGTACTTGACTACCAGGACTATGATGCAGATCATACTAGTAGGGACAGTGTAGTCGCTAAGTACATCCTTCAAATGTTCCTAGTCGTAGGTGTATCGAGACAGGGCATCGATATACCAGAGTAGACTGGCGTATGCTTCTCGACCCATACCGATGGGCGATGGATGATCCTATATCCATTGGTGTATTACATCAGAGATAGTATACGGGTGCTCAGTGGAGACTGGGTACACTGGACGGACTCGCCGAGAACTCCCAGATGGTATTATACCTCACGTCAGATGGCAGTTCTCTGGTGACACTGGTACAGGTTAGTCTGTAAACCCGAGATCGTCATAGAGTCTTGTGTGATTCCTACTGTGCTTTGATTTCCATCATACCAAGTCCAAGAGGGCGTGCAAAACGATGGCTATTGGGTACAGTCCCGAATCACATGGAGGCAATGAGTGATAGGAGGGGTTTCGTCTCTCCCGGTATAGGGAGTTGATGTTGCGCTGTGTTCGATTGGCTATAACTGGAAATCCCTGGCCAGGGTTGCTGAGATTTACTGGTAAGTGTTATCAGTAATTTCTCGAACTGTTATGGACCTCATATCGACACGACTTATCAAGCTACTGGGGTCTGACGTTTACCACCCCTAGGCGAGATATTTGACATATCAGACGAAGTGACCGGACTGTACAGGAGTGTTACTGAT
The DNA here is from genome assembly GCA_030015575.1 of Agapanthus africanus. Taxonomy (NCBI): domain Eukaryota; kingdom Viridiplantae; phylum Streptophyta; class Magnoliopsida; order Asparagales; family Amaryllidaceae; genus Agapanthus; species Agapanthus africanus. The sequence goes on from CM057341.1 coordinate 564,983,107, forward strand.
TGGATTCGCAGGAGAATATACAGGCTTGCTTGTTGATCTTCTGATCGCTCAATACCTGGGTGGCTGTTATGTTTAGCTGACCGCTTGCAGCTTGTGGGTGTTTGATATGATCATCACCTATGCCGGCGTATTGACGATTCTTTAGAGTCCTGCACAGAGGTTTCCTGGCTCAGGAAAAACGAAGTAGGAGCACATATGTGATATGTGCGGGACCGAGAACAATACGTGTATGTGATACCGTATTAGATTCTCGCGATATGTGATATCGGCCGGGTATATGTGATATAGCCGGGTCATTGGATCAAGTGTTGATTCGATGAACTGATACGATTATATTAGTCGGTTATTTGTGAAATAGCCGGATTATCGGATCAAGAGTGTTGATTCGATAATTTAATGTATAATTATATATTTGATATATATTACATTAACTAATATTAGCTCACTTAAAGATTCTTTTTCTCACTTGGATAATACATTGATATATATGTGATATATGTTAATTGTATTATTTTATTTTGTTACAATAAATATTGTATATGTGGTATATAATATTATAACATGTTAGGGTTACAAATGCAACATGCTTTGTAGAGTTTAAACAGGGTTAGGGTTTGGATTAGGGTTAAGCTTGGATGAAGCTTTCATGAAGCTTCTTGAAGCTTTGACTTTGACTTATGATATTTTGTGTAGATATTTATTAACCCAACCCAAACCCTTTACCATAGTTAATTCTCTACAAGGGTTAAGTCTTCTTTCTTAACCCATGGTTGCATTTTCTAACCTCACATAAGATTTCATTGTTCATCACAAATAGATTTCTTCTTCTTCTTCCTCTTGAAAAAAGCTTTCTAGCTTTTTGACATGTGATGATAATGAGTGAGAAATTGAAAATAAAAGAGAGCTAAATTCTTACTTCATCATCCTCATCTATTCTAGCCACTTAGATTAGGGTGTTTGCTTTGCTAATACTTGATTAGTGAAGCAAGAGCTTGAGTTTGAGTTTTTTCAAGGTAGATCATCTTAGTTGTTGAAGATCGGAAGTAAGTTTGCATCTTTCTCTTCTTGGAGCCTCTCTAGAGTCCGAGTACTTGATGATCGCAGCGAAGGGACCTCAACACGGAGCTTATGAAGCGAAGGAACGGACTGCAAAGGTTGTAATCCCCAACTGTTAGAAGTAAAGATGTTTACATGTTATTTGTTTTGCCTAATCTCTAGTCTAAGATCTTGGTTGGGTTGTTCGGCACTTGAAAATTTTGATTTTGGCATGGTTGATACCTTGTAGAGCCTTGTTCTAGTGCCTAGTAACCCTACATCATCTCCACATATCATATACAATCCTCATCATCTATGTGTAGGTATACGTGTGTATATATACATAGTCTCATACCTGTGTGTGTGTGTGTGTGTCTGTGTGTGTGTGTGTGTCTGTGTGTATCCCCAAATACAAACAAGTATAACAAGCATGCATGTGTGTGCGTGTGGGTGTAAATCTATTCTAGGGTTCGCGACTAAGAAGCTATACTAATTCACTTCTAATAACCCTAATCTAACCATTGAACACCTAATCATATCTTGAATATCCATGTCACACATAAAAGACATCATAATATATATAGTATATATATATATATCATACTATACATCGAACTGCGAGGTGCTATACGCCATCCACCCGACTTCCCCCGTAGATATAATCTACTCACATTGCTCTACGCTTTCCGTTTCCGACGTCGCCATGTGCTTGCTTGTCGTCTCGAAGTCTTCATGGGGTACCTACACATCATAACATGTCGTGTCGCATTAAAACCCAATTCAAAACCAAAACGACACGCTAAAAGCCTATAGGTTAGAACCTATGGACTACACTTTCAAAACCACCAAATAACACTCGATTCCGACGTACAAACGTCAAGTGATCGAATACAAAACAAATCACAAAAATCCAGAATTCAAAATATGCAAAAACGAAACCACGAATCAAAACAGCAACTCTTGAAAATGGTCCCAGATTTTACCTGTAACATTTTGAAAATTTAGAAATAAATAAAATTAAATAAATAAATAATAAAAGATTAAATTAAAAAGTTATTAAAACCAAATAAGACAACTTCATAAGATGTATGTAAAACAAATTAAATTAAAATTTTAGTATGCAACATAAGTAAATTATAAGGGTTTTAGTGAGAATTTTAGCTTCTTTTTTATAAAACGGGTGTTATATAATAACATAAGTTGTGAAGGGTTTCTAGGTAAAGTTTAGGATTTTGTGCAAAAAAGGAATTTATTTAGGGTGTAAGTGAAAAAAAGGTAAAATTAGGTTTTAGTTCAGAATTTTATTAAGATAATTCAATTTATAGTGGATAAAGCTTGGACACCTCCTACTCTCATGCATAACCTACACACCACACCTCTTCCTTGCATGAAAACCCCACATCTTGCTTGGTGACACCTCCTCCTTTCTCTTATCCTTCCCTTTTCTCACATAAATAGCTTGTTAAGATCTGAAGCATTCTAAAGACTTAAAAATTTAAAGAAAGAAAAAGAAAAACAAAGCAAAACATAGAAGAACAAGAGAAGTGAAGAAGAAGAACTAGGCAAGGATCTCACCATCAAGCTAGGACAAGGAGCTTGTGTATCTTGGAGGCTGATATTCCAACAAATTATTGTAGGTAAAATTCTTAACTGCAGTAGGAAATTGAATTCTATAACTAGTTTAATTTGAAATGAACAAGTTCTATAATATCGTATTTTTAGTAAAAACTAGGCTCTGCTTGAATCTGCTGCAGTTTAGATAGTAATTGTTTTAACTAAACAGGGTATTAATGTTGTATATTGAACCTAGAACAACTCATAGGAATACGGGAAGGGGATATCGGATTTTGGCCGACGACCTTAAGGATATTTCCGGCGTCGCCGGATTTTTAGGAAGCCAGGGAGATTTGGTTTGTTGGGTAGGTTTTTGTGTTAGATCTTGGACATTTTGGTTTTATTTAAACAGGTCAGTTTAACTGCATATGGAATCTGAAAGCTAATATCGGAAAAAGTACCTAAAAACCTAAAATACGACACGGTTAAAGCATATCGCGATCTGTTTTCTTTCGCGATGCAGAGTCGGGTTAAATTCTAGTAAGGTTATGTGTTAAATAGTTTGATATAGTCGTATACAATATAACTAGTACGTGGGAACGGGTTTTATTCATATTCGCCGTGTCGGAGTAGCCGTTTCCTTATATAAGTTATTTTTTTCGAGATTAGATTTGAGTTCGGGAGTTTCGGAGGCGGCAAGGAAAGGAAAAGGATTGGCGATTGCTGAGTAGATACGACGTTTTTCCGGTGAGTAGACTAAACATCTACCGGGGAATTTTGTAAAGATGGCGTGTTACGCCCATAGTTTTATTTGAATAAATGTTTTACATTGGTATGCTCAATTAATAATATGCACTCATATTTACATATACTTTACTTAGTTGTTAAAACACTGCACAAGTATCGACGAGTTATGCCACGTGCACATCTTATATGTTACACTACACCTCGTCGATATTACAATGTCACTTTTACACTTAGCAAATTTCTTGTTAAAGAAAATGATTTCTATCATACCTTAAATACCAATAATTGTAATAAATTGCATCATTGACATCATGTTTAGTAGTTGAGTATTCTAAGTTGATATAAGCGGAAACTGTATTATTGAGGCTTTATGATTATGAGTTTTTGTATACTATTGCATAAATCCGGTGATTTTCTTGATTGATGTGATATGTCCACCATGAGAGGTTTTTATGATTTGATTTTTATTCCGGACCGAGTGGGGAAGATATACGGTCACGGATTTATACGTTATCCAGACTGAGTGGGGGAGATATACAGTTGGATACATGGTGGACCCGGTCGAGACCGAGGGGCAGGATAGCCGCATTTGAGGCGGGCGAGCCTAGCGAGGATACTCGATACCGGAGATAATTGCGAAACACGGCGGATATCTAGATGATACCGACCGGTGTTATTGATTACAGGGTCGTTCGAAGAATGATACCTGAGAGAAAGGGAAGTTTTGTGTCGATGATGGACACGGAAAGATAAAATTTATTGGAAACCAATGATGAGATTTCAAATTGGTTATGTTACTTGTAGTACATATTCATGTTTTCCACATACTATCATACATTATACTTGTTCACATTTCGGCTAGTATGAGTGTCATATTTACATTATTAGCCATTATATGTTAGTTATATTCACTGAATTGGCAACTCACCCCCGTTGTGCCACAGTTCCTTGCAGGGGTAGAGTGGACGGATAGCAGCAGTACAACTCCACTTTTCGTAGCTCATTTCACATCTTTTGATAGGTGGGTTACATATGTAGTAACCATCACTTTTGGGATTGTATTTTGTATCTAGTAAATCTCCATCAGACTTGTACTATGACTTAGAACGAGAGATGGTTATATGTATATTAATTGACAGATGAGATAGTTTAGTTTTATAAATTGTTATTTCTTTTACTTACATCTGAAATTCTTATTGATGTCATATACACCTGGATATTTGTCTCCACTATTGATATTGTTGATCTCAACTAGGGATGCAACCAAATTTAACACTTTATACTTGTCTTTATTTCTAATTTCAAAACAAATGTGATTTTTACTTAAAAACTAAATTTTTATATAAAGAATTCCGCAAAAAAAAAAGAATTTTGATCTTGGTTTCCGGCTTACTCGGATTGTATATATATCTTTAGATATTATACAATCTAAGTACCGGTCACATCCAAACTTTGGGTCGTGACATTACCCTAGGTCAAATTAGTTAATTTTGCATATGCCAAGGGTCTAGTTTACAGGAGATAGAGCTACAGACCAAACACAAACCCATTTGAATCAGGTCTGGCCGCAATTTATGACCAGAAAGAATATTTCTGCGGCCAAAGGGTGGAGTCAGGGGCTAGGGTCTTGAGGTTAGCTTCTTAGGTGCCTGCACACTCCTCTGTACTTGCTAAATAATTTTCAGAGCCTCCGGGTGATAGAAGATTACCAAAAACCATCACATTTTCCACAATTTCAAATATCTGCAGATTTCAAAGTCCGTATTTGGAAGTTAAGTCTCAGGTTTGGGTCTGAATTCTAGCACTAGAGGGTTTGTGTGGCCTCTACTAACCTCAATTACCCATCACAGCTCAAGAATTCCAAAAACCCTAACTAGAATTTTCCTACCCTCACTAAACATCACTATATCGGTTTAAAGTTAACATGGATGTAAAAGCAATGGAAATACTAGGACAATGGTTAAAAGAATACCTCATTTGGAAACTCAAGAATTTTCTTGAGTTGCTCCAAGTGTCCAAATGCAAGCTTTCTTGGTCCAAGGTGTAGCTAGTGAGCTCATGCACATTTTTAATGAAGTGGGTATTGAGTTTTGAGGTGTTTTTAATGGTGTTTGAGAGGATGAAGAGGGGGAGGGAGTGAGGGCAGTAGCTCTTGATGGAGGAAGGGAAAAAGAGATGAAGGAAATGAAGAGGGAAGAGAATGACTCATGGTCAATTGACCCCCTCACCTCTCTCTCACATGCCCATGCCTAATATTCTAATCCCTTTTGTTTTGTTCTCTTTTTCTTTTCTTTTCTTTTCTTTTCTTTTCCTTTTCTCACATAAAACTCAAAACCATGAATAAAAATGAAGAGAAAGCCATGTAGGAAAATCTAACACAAGTGTAAAAAATGATATGGTGCATGTTTTGCACAAAACAAGCTTAATATGCGATTAGCGATATTTAATCGCGATTAGCACTAAATTAGTGTGTAATTAATTATAAAAACTTAAAATTTGCATAATTCACATAAAACGCCCTCTTTTAGTAATTTCCATAATTTTCCAAAAATTTTCCCAATTTATCTGTATTTAATTATACCGCTTTATTAAAATATTCAATATTTTATAAGTTAATTATAAAAATTCCCAAAAATAATAATTTTTTTTGTTGAAATGTTACAGAAACGGAGTAGGAGCACATATGTGATATGTGCGGGACCGAGATTACTGCGCGTATGTGATACCGCATTCTATTCTCGCGATGTGTGACATCGGTCGGTTATATGTGATATAGCCGGGTTATCGGATCAAGTGCTGATTCGATAAATTGTTGCATTTGATATTAGTCAGTTATATATGATATAGCCGGATTATTAAATCAAGTGTTGATTTAATAATTTAATGTATAATTGTATATTTGATATACTAGATTACATTAACTAATATTAGCTCACTTAAACATTTCTTTTTCTCACTTGTGTGCATTAGTGTATATGTGATATATATTAATGTACAACTTTTTGTGTCATGCTTGATACCACATGCTTCATGGGTGTATGAGACTCACACCATACTAATAATAATGTTAAGGTTTTATTTATTTAAAGTAAATCAAAATTAGTGGAATTAAGTCACATGGTTGAAGCTTGTAGAAACTTGTGAAACCATCGACCAAGTCCGCTCTTTTTGTTTTACTTGTAGATATTTATTAACTTAACCATTATTGTTAGCCATGGTTTAATCTCTACATGGGTTAGTGTATGACACTAACTCACCCATGGTTGTTATTCTCACCTCAAGAGTTCATTCTCTCATTCTTCACTTGAGCTTCTTCTTCCTCATGAGTGAGAAAATATTGTGAGAAAAAGAAAACTAAAGTGAGCCCATTTCCTACTTCATCATCCTCTACTATTAGCCATTTAGTTTAGGGTGTTTGCTTCACTAATTTCACCATTAGTGAAGAGGTAGAATGAGCTTGTGTCTCCTCGACATAGATCATCTCCGGCCTCGAAGACTTCGAGTAAGCTTGTTCATTTCTCCGGGAGAACCCTTTTGTAGAGTTCGGGTGTTCATGACTTGCAGCGAAGAGACTACTACACGGAGCATTAGAAGTGAAGGACCGGTCTACAAAGGTTCTATTCTTCATTCACTTAGATGTAAAGTTGTTTACATGTTGTTTCGTCACATTTTCTAGTAAAATTCTATGGTTAGGGTTAACTAGAACGGCAAATTTTTTAAATTGGCATGGACGATGCCTCTCGAAACCTTGTTGTCGTGTTAGGCAACCCTGTAGTGGTATCAGAGCTATGTTAGAAAATTAGACAATGTTTGTTAGATTACGAAACCGAAACGACTCCGAAACTTGAAACACGAAATTGTAATTTCTGTCGCTTTTGAAAAGTCTTCAAAATTTTTTTTAAATAACTGCAGAATGTTATATGTGATATGACATGAACACAGAAGAAATTTGAAGCACTTTGGTAGAAATTTGGCAGAGCACATCATGAGTTTTCCCCAGGAGGCCGGCCCAATGAAGGAAATTTGGCTTCAAATTTTTTGTGTGTTCCAGTGACTGGGTTTTGGTGTTTCAGGTGTTGTTTGTTTTTTCTAAGTTTGCATGCGATATGATCTTACACTATAAGTAATTCGGAGTATTTCGTATTCGTAGTTTTAACAATGTTTCGGGTTATTCACTTGTTGTCTAGGCGAAGTTAAAAAGTTCGAACGAATATCAAAAACCCATTTTTCCAAGTTTAAGGTATTCAGAAAAACATGCAAGTAATTCTGTGGACCCTCTAGAAGAATGAAACCCTAACTTGACATAATGACCATGGAACGCTTATGGACCTTAGGGTTTGCGGCAGTTCCACGGTGCCATTAATGAGGCTTGGGTTTGCCCATCTATGGCTGGTCCATAGGTACCGTGGCATGTTCTGGGTATTTATGAACTATGCTCAAGTGTTGAGCTGTGGGGAAATTGTGAGACTTTGATGAATCGATCGAAAAGTTTAACGTCGTCCGGATATCATGTGATGGGATACAATACTTGGAATCCACAAGGAAAGTAATTTGAATTTTATAAATCTAGCAATTTAGTCTCATTTGATCGGTTGCCACAGAATTTTGATGTGATCAAAAGTCCGTCGCAATCACTTAGCGTACGCGGATACTCGCCGGGTAACATTATTAGATGGCCATGCCCCATAGCCCCGACCAAGTGACTGTAGGAGAACCTCGTTGCCTAAAGCATCCGTTCGGGTGCTCGCGGCCGCAGTGTTCCGCCTTAGTGCACTTCGTCGACGGCATCGGGGGGTGCGGCTGTCTACTAAAGTTTCCGACGAGCATTCGATCAGGTTATCGGGAATCTTGTTGAATTACCCGACAGGTTATTGGAAAGTGTTTTCAATATTGAGACTAAAATGCGGGGTTTATAATTATTAGGCATGTGATATTTAAGGAATTCATTTGATTAGGCATGAAATCCGAAATATAAGATATTTCGGGTTTATGATGTCTAAGGTAGTTGCCGATTCCAATTGTTGTAGTTTTTCACTTTCTTTTCTGTGACCGTAAGTGTAATACGTGATGTATCGCCGGTTTCGTTGCTATATGTCAACGACAATTGGGATACGCATATTTACTTAGGTTGATGAAATGTGATGTTATGTGTTGCTGTGATATGTTATATTGGATCGTCATGTTTTAAATAGCCGGGGGTTTTTATGTGAGATGAGAGTTTTTCATTTTCATTCATGTAAAAGCTTGTGTATAATATTCTTTTATTTGGGGCACTTCCAGGTTGAGGATGATGTCACCGTTGATGTATATTATTTACTTTTCCGCATTAGGATAGACCCAAGGAGGGGAGCACAAGTAACCGGGTTCTAGAGTCCAGTGGGAGACCATCTCGAGGCGTCGAGTCCGGGTCTCCTAACTCTAGAATTGGTAGGGTTGCTTGCCGCTCTCGTACGGTTCTAGGGATGTGGGTTTGGCTATACATCGCGACCGTGGAATCTGTGTTTTATACAGGCTTAATATAAAACCCGGAAATCCAAGTATATCCAATATTTCATATGTTGATTTCTGCTGCGATATTCTTTGATATGATCACTTTATATGATGAGATAGATACTGTATATAGTATATTTGATATATTATATCGACGTTGCTTATGTTTTACATCCGCGCTAGCCCTGCCCCGCTCTGCCGTTAGTTACCTAACCTAACGGTGCATGACGGGACAACGGGGAGAATGCGGGTGGCATAAGCGTACGTTGTATTTATCTGTGATGGTTAGGTAACTTAAATAATGGGACTTCATTAATGAGATTAATGAAAGAAAATAAACCTAAAGATGTTGTGGGATCGAAATTTTCAAAAACAGGTAGCTCTAGTTCTTGCTTTGCATAGCGATATTCCTTGTAGAATATCCAGCACCTTATTCGATAAGGAAAGAGCCGAGATCCCTTCACCGGGAGTGACCTCTTTAGCAATAACTGGCAGATGCTACAACCCTCAGTTTCGTCTTTTGATTGCTTTTCAAGTTCTTGCTTTGTATAGCGGTATTGTGAATATCCTGCACCTCATTCGATGAGGAAAGAGACGAGATCCCTTCACCGGGAGTGACTTCTTTAGCAAAACTAGTAAAAGCCTCAAAAACACTCATTTTCAAAATCACTCGATTCTACAATGATATCAAGTTCATTACGCAAAAGGTTTTCTTAAAAAACTGTGGTAGCCTTCTGTCATTTCAGATAAGTACTAGTTAATATTCGTGCTACGTTTGTTAACTATGTTAAGGCGTAGTGTGCGGTAGCTAATTAGTGCTTATCTGCTTAAGCATGAGATGCGATTGGATTAGGGTAGTCATACGACTTTTTTGACTATGTTAAGGGTCGTGCGGGTGGGTTTAATTCAATCAAGAAATGTACGGGTTGAACTTGACTATCACTTATGATTTTTTGACTATGTTAAGGTCATATAGCTGCTAGGGACAAAATATTATCGGGAATTTCAAGTGTTGAAATTTGCAATGAGATTGCATATCTTCTATGAGATAGTTGGATCCCGATACCCACTGCGAGTAATTGTTACTCCTGGGAAAGTTTTACACATTACAATTAGCCGATCAAGTAGGTGTCTAGAAAAGTGTTAACGGGGTTGCGCCCCTGGGAAAACGAGATTTATTTTAATTAGGTCCGTGCGAAAGCACGGGGAACCTCCCTCAAAGTATCGGCACTGGCCTGGCTGAAAGATTGGGGGACTTGTAGAGTGTAATTAATCCCGGCTAGTCTTTATTTTTAAGGTTTGAAAGAAAATTTGATAAAAACAGTGGGAGCCATCCGATTAGATAAAATAATAACCAATCTGATCTTGCAAGAGCGCACGCAGAGTGTTTTCTTCTCTCTCTCTCCAGATAGCGACCATGTCACGCCTTAATCAAGATAATAATATAGATGTATTGACCGAACCCACTTGTTATACTGAGCTGGGGAACGTTGGTCCCGCTCCAACTTATAATTGTTATAAGACCGAGCAGGAAATAGGGGATTACCAGGATTCCCGTGCCGCCCAAACGAAAAAAGTGCATGATGATGCATCTTTTTCGGGTGTGTTCGTTACAGAGAACTATTTCTCAGTATCCTCTACGTCCTGGGTATGAGATACCAGATCAGGATCCCACATATGTAATATGTTACATGGGCTACAGATAGGTGGCAAACTAGGAATGGGTGATAAGTTTCAAGAATTGGAAACGGTGCAATTGTTGCAGCCAAAGTCGTTGGCGGTTATCACCCTGTATTACCAAATACATTGATTCTGAATAAATATTATTAGATACCGAACCTGATATACAACATCATATCAGTCTCTTTATTTAGTAAAGAAGGATATAATTTTGTATTATTGGATAATGTTTTGAACATTTCCTATATCAAGAGTTGATCGGTTCAGGCACGTTATCTAAAAGCATATATGTTCTAAATCAAACCACGGTTCTTAACGTGCAAAACACACACAAGAGGAAGAGTTCAGAAATGAACGAATCCTTTTTGAGGCATTGTAGACCAGGTCATATCAATACGGCCCGACTAGCTAAGTTACATTAAGATGCATATTTAAATCAGTTTGAATTTACATCTTGTGAAACTTGCCAGTCATGTCACAAAGATAAAATGACCATATCTCCGTTTACTGGAAATAGAGAAAGAGTTAGTGAACTCTTGGGATTGATACATGATGATGTATGTAGGTCCCCGGTCTATACATGTGAGGATTGGTTCTTCGTACTTCATTACATTCACTGATGATCTCGGACAAGTGTTCCTGTTGAAACACAAATCTGAACCTTTTGAGAAATTCAATGAATATAAGTGCGAAGTAGAGAACCAAAAGGGTATAAGTATTATTTCCTTTGATGTGATCAGAGAGGAGAATACTTGAGCACAGAGTTTCTGGACTATTCTAAAGGAGAATGAGATTCTCTCTCAGCATTACTCCTTCGTATACACGAAAGCACAACGGTGTATCGGGGTGGAGCAATCACACCCTATTAGATATGGTGCGCTCTATGATGAGTACTACTGAGTTCCTTATTTCCTTTTAGGGTTATGCGCTTGAGGAAGCTGCATACCTATTGAATTGGGTTCCAACCAAATCGGGTGCTTACCACTCCATATGCGATATGGTATGGGAAGAGCCAATCTCTTAAGTAAGTTAAGATTTAGGGTTGTCCGGCCTATGTCTAAAAGCAAAATTCGGACAAGCTCGAGGCAAGGTCGGTTCTATGGAAGCTCGAGGCAAGGTCAGTCCGGCATGATGCGCTCTATGATGAGCACTGCTGAGTTGCGTATTTCCTTTTGGGGTTATGCGCTTGAGACAGCAGCATACTTATTGAATCAAGTTCCATCTAAATCTGTACCTACCTACCATATGAGATATGGAGTGGGAAGAGACCATATCTTAAACGAGTTAAGATATGGGGTTGTCCGGCCTATGTTAAAAGGCAAAATCCGGACAAACTCGAGGCACGATCAGTTCTTTGCAAGTTTGTGGGATATCCAAAGAATTCATATGGATATTTTTTCTACCACAGTGAGGAACAAAAGGTGTTTGTTGCTCAGCATGCCACCTTTTTAGAAAAGGAATTTCTTGTAAAAGAAATTAGTGGCAAAGAGGTAGAACTGGAAGAAGTTCCAGATACACAAACTGTAACTGAAGATTTAGTGGAACCAGAGGATTCGATAGTGCCCAACGAACCCCAGTCTCTCCGCCGATCTAGTAGGGTTCCTCATCCACCTGAGAGATACTACGGTTTTCTCATTGATGGTGGAAGAGAGGATTGCATCATGGAGGATGATGACCCGACTAGCTTCGAGCAGGCCATCACGAGTAGAGACTCTGTGAAATGGCTGGATGCAATGCGGTCCGAGATGGAATCCATGTACACCAACAAAGTATGGACTTTAGAAGTTGCTCCAGAAGGGGTAAAACCTATTGCGAGCAAATGGATCTTTAAGAAGAAACTTGGTGTAGATGGAAAAGTTGAGACTTTCAAACTAAACTTGTTGCAAAGGGTTTTCGTCAATGACCAGGTGTCGATTATGACGAAACCTTTTCTCCAGTGTCTATGCTTAATTCCATCCGGATCATGCTTGCCATCGATGCATACCATGACTACGAAATCTGACAAATGGATGTTAAGACCGCCTTTCTAAATGGTGATTTGGAAGAGTGCGTGTACATGACTCAGCCAGTGGGAGCAGCGGAAAGGTGTGCAAGCTGCTTAAATCCATCTACGGGTTAAAGCAAGCATCGCAGAGTTGGAACATCTGTTTTGATGTCGTTATCAAAGAGTTTGATTTCTTCAAAAACATAGATGAACCTTGTATATACAAGAAGGTGGCAGAGAGTAAGGTTCTCTTCCTCGTATTGTACGAGGATGACATACTCTTGATAGGAAATGACATTCCTATGCTACAATCGATCAAGCTCTTCTTATCACAAAGATTCTCAATGAAAGATTTAGGGGATGCCTCCTACATCTTGGGGATTAAGATCTATAGAGATAGATCTAAACGGATATTGGGATTGTCCCAATCCAGGTACATTGACACCATACTAAAGAGGTTTAGTATGGAAGAATCCAAGCGTGGGTTTTACCCATGATCTCAGGACCCACTCTCTCCAAAGAGATGTCTTCCAAGACTAATTTGGAGAGAGCTCTATCATGTACGCGATGCTATGTACCAGACCCGATGTAGCACACTCACTAAGTGTAGTGAGTAGGTATCAAGCAGATCCTGGAGAGAGTCACTGGACGGCTGTGAAGAGCATTCTCAAGTACTTGAGAAGGACTAAAGAGATGCTCTTGGTGTATGGTAACAAAAAACTCCAAGCGGAGTCCTTTACCTATTCGAGCTTCCAGAGTGATAAGGACGGCTCTAAGTCGCACTCGGGATTTGTCTTTACCCTCAATGGAGGGGTGGTTTGCTGGAAGAGTTCCAAGCAGGAAACCGTGGCAGACTCGACGATGGAGGCTGAATACATCGCTGCCAACGATGCTACCAAAGAGGCTGTCTGGATGAAGAAGTTCATAACTGAACTTGGAGTGGTTCCATCCATTATGTATCCAATACCTTTGTATTGTGATAACAATGGAGCGGTGGATTTGGCCAAGGAACCCAGGTCCCATCAGCGATCCAGGCATATTCTGAGGCGGTATCACCTGATCCGGGAGATAGTTGATCGTCGGGAGATCGAGGTCAGGAGAGTTGACACGAAGAACAACACTACGGATCCACTCACGAAGGCCATTCTCCAGATACAATTCGAGAGACTCTTCGGGATGTTGGGTATGCGATACTACAGCACATGGCCTTAGTGCAAGTGGGAGATTGTTAGTTGTATGTATGCCCTAGAAGCCATTATTGTACATATGATGTATATTATATTGGATGCTTGGACATATATAGAGAGAACTTTCTTGCTCGACATGATAGTATGCTATCTGGTTGCTCTTTATCTTAACATGTATACTTGTCTCTTGATACTGTCTTATGGTTACATGTTGGTAAAGCCCTTAGGATGTATACTTGACTACCAGGATTATGATGCAGATCATACTAGTGGGGCCATGGTAGTCCATAAGTTAATCCTTTAATATTCCTAGTCGTGGGTGTATCGAGACAGGGCATCGATATACCAGAGTAGACTAGCGTATACGCTTCTCGACCCATGAGATGGGCGATAGATGATCTCATATTCATTGGTGTTTGACATCAGAGATGGTATACGGGTGCTCAGTGGGGACTGGGTACACTGGACGGACTCGTCGAGAACTCCTAGATGGTATTATACCTTACGTCAGATAGCAGTTCTCTGGTGACACTAGTACAGGTTAGTCTGTTGACCCAAGATCGTCATAGAGTCTTGTGTGATTCCCACTGTGCTTTGATTTCTACCTTACCACGTTCAAGAGGACGTGCAAAACGGTGGTTTTTGGGTACAGTCCCGAATCACATGGAGGCAATGAACGATAGGAGGGGTTTCGTCTCTGCCGGTATTGGGGGTTGATGTTGCGCTGTGCTCGATTGGCCATAACAGGGAAGTCCCTGGCCAGGGCTGATTTAGAGATTTACTGGTAAGTGTTATCAGTAGTTTCTCGACCCGTTATGAGCCTCATATCGGCATGACTTATCGGTTATTGGGTCTGACATTTACCACCCCTAGACTGGATATGCGACATATCAGATGAGGAGACCGGACTGTACGGTAGTGTTACTGTCAGGCTTTTGCAGGAGTTAGAGCGGGCTTGCTTGCTGATCTTCTGATCGTTTAATACCCGGGTAGCCGTTACGTACAGCTAGTTCCGCTGACGGCTTGTGGGTTCTTGATGTGATCATCACCTACTGCCGGCGTATTGATGAGTCTTTAGAGTCCTATATAGAGGTTTTACTGGCTCAGGCAAAACGAAGTAGGAACACATATGTGATATGTATGGGACCGAGAATAATACGAGTATGTGATACCGTACTATATTCTCGCGTTTTTTGTATCGATCGGTTATATGTGATATAGCCGGGTTATCGAATCAAGTGTTGATTCGATAAGTTGGTACATTTTATATTAGTCGGTTATATGTGATATAGCCGGATTATTAAATCAAGTGTTGATTTGATAATTTAGTGTATTATTGTATATTTGATATACTAATTTACATTAACTAATATTAGCTCACTTAAGCATTTATTATTCTCACATGTGCACACTTAATATATATGTGATATATATTAATTGTGTTTTATTTTGTATCATGGTTGTTGATAGACACTACTGTCACGACCCGAAAGAGCACGTGACTGGCCCTTGAACCATATGAAGTCTATAGGACCCCATCTGATCCAAGTAAGCCAAAAGCCCAGAAATCTAAAACCATTTTAAGGAGTAAATAAGGAAAACTGGTTTTAAGAAGTAAAGAAAACATGTCTTGAAAATCAAAGTTTTTAAATAACAAGCCGAATATGCATTTTTAAAATGTGTAATCTTTCCTGAAAATTTCGGCAGAGTTTCCTTTGTAAAAACTGGCCCCGAATGGGGTACAACAATAATAATATATATATGCAAGGAAAAAGGCATCCCCAAGCAGGAGCTAGCTCTTCGTCAATCGACGGTCACAACCACGCAAGCAATATAATATACAACGCCAAAGGGCGAGGATCGAAACTCAAAAAGAAACTCAAAACAGCCAGAAAACCATAATACTACAAGCACGACTCTAAGGTCGAGATAATACATCACTGTTTTCTAAGTCTGAAACAATATACAAGTTTTGGTTGATGGAATTTCTAGATACAATGAATAATACATGTACAATGGCGGTTCTGATACAAAAGAACCCACCTACCAAAGCAAGTCACCCATATAGAAGTACTGTGCCAGAAATGCCGCTATGGAATCTGTACGGCAAAAACCTGCAAGAACTGTGGCACAACGGGGGTGAGTTGCCACCTCGTGAATAGAAAATATCTACAAGTAGAGATCGAATGTATGACCCATCCTAGGTCAATACGATCAGATATATATAAACCTCAATATGAATAAGTCTGAAGCATACTAAACTGGCAATGTAATCTCTCTACATGAGTGTAGTGCCAAGTGCTCATGCCAATGCCTCAGGTAATAGCATATCATAAATGTGAGGTATGATCAATGCAATCAAATCTGTATGTACGTGGATCCCGTCCACTCGTCACCCAATGACAATAAGCATCATGCATGTAAATATCATAAAGTATATGCATGGAAAAATATGAGGATATAAACCATCTGTGTCCCTCGCGACACGTCAAAATCATGGAACCGGAGTGCCCAGCATCGACACTCGAAAACATCATGAAAGCTGTGCCCAGCATCGGCACGTAAATCCTCATATATCGGGCTCCGTCAGCCCGGATCGGCCCACGGGCTCCGTCTGCGGAATCGACCCTCGGCCCCAACAGTACGCCCATATCCATCTATCGACTCTGGTCGGTATCCTCCGGATAACCGCCAGGTCCAACCAATCACCGGTAGGTACTCGCCCACCTCCAGGCTCAATCGGCAAAGTCCTTCGATCATCTTAACGAGGGGAA
This sequence comes from Agapanthus africanus, assembly GCA_030015575.1. Classification (NCBI taxonomy): domain Eukaryota; kingdom Viridiplantae; phylum Streptophyta; class Magnoliopsida; order Asparagales; family Amaryllidaceae; genus Agapanthus; species Agapanthus africanus. The sequence goes on from CM057341.1 coordinate 564,999,558, forward strand.
CCATACCGGGTCCACCATGTACCCGCAATCGGCTCGTCCACTCCTCGAATCGGGTTTCACATGTCGCTCTCAGCACCGAGAAAACACATGGTGGACGCACTGAAATATCATATCAAGGGTAACCGGGTTTTTTAAGCAATGACATATTCTCTTTTGAAATACCCACGGTTCCCAAAATCCAGAAATATCATGGAAACAGCAACTCTCAATGCGTATAATCAGAAAGCATGATGTATGTGACATGTAAAAGAAATGTAAGCACATCAGTCTGTCATGCAAGAATCATATCCTGAATGCAACAGTACTACAGTGTAATGACATGACAATTATCGATGATAAAGTGTGTGAGCCAGCAAACAAGTGTACGTGGAACATACGCATCATCGATAATGGTGCTGGTGTCCTAGCAGCATGACTGTAATATATCAATAAACACAAGCAATGCAATGCAAATAGCATGAGTATGCGGAATCGAATAATCAACGCAACAGTAAAGAATCTACCTCAATAACTATACCATGCGGCCTTGCCTTTTGAAATAAGACGAATTGGGGTTTTTGGTAAAGTAAGGGCTACGGTGTTTTAAGAAAAGATGCGTCGTTTGAAAATATCCGTAGAATCCCTTTTGCCTATCATTAAAATATCCCTGATTCGTTAGTTTTGAAATAGGTATGACTCGGGTCTAGTCTAACGCCTACTATGCGAACTACGGACCCAACTATCAAGTCAATCGGGAGGGGTGTGAAAACCACCTAAATCTAAGTCGATATACATATATATACACAACAGTCGGTGATCTCGCCTCAATAATATCACGTATGATACAGTATATCATATAACATCCTCGAGTTATGAGTGCGGATCTAATATCAATATAAAGCTCGTACGGTAAATCGTCATACGGCATCCCAATAGCCGGGTACGGGTCAATATCACATTCATCTCATCACATATCAGGTATCACCACCATCATATCACATAATCTAGGGTATAAGTCTAACTCTAGTACCATCGATACCATCTATATAAATATGAATGCCGGGTAAAACACATGCCCAAAAGCCCGCTAAAACCATCATGTCGCATCTTAAATACGAACTCTATCATATCGCCGAATCTCATGGCCTCAATCAAACCTCATCGACTCATCTCAATCCCACGTGTCATCCTCAAATCCCGTATATGAACACATAGTCCCATACCCATATGTAGATATACACACCTCCAAATGCGCACAGATAAAAGAAAGAATGTATGCAAGTATATGTGTACGTGTATGTGTGGGTGTGCAACCCCTACTCTAGGGTTTCGCACAATACTAAACCAATACATCCTTATCATCAATAATTCCATTATTACCATCAATAATCTTAAACAACACATAATAAATATACGTGTGTATACGTATTCGTATACATCACCACGGACTGCGGGGGTGCTATACGCCATCCACCCGACTTCCCCCGTAGATATAATCTACTCACCTTGCATCTTTATCTGTCGACGTTGCCACGCGTTTGCTTGTCATCCCGAAATCTTCATGGGGTACCTACACATTAACGTATCGCAATTGCGTATCAAAACCAATTCAAAACTAAAACGGCATACGAAACCCCGAAACGATACACTATGTTCTATAGGTTAGAACCTATGGACAACGCCTTCCAAAACCATCAACAACCCTCGATATCGTCGTATAAACGCCAAGTAGTCGAGGTAAAACACCATACGAAAATTCAGAATTAGAAATACGGAATACGGAAACACGAATCCAAAACAGCAACTAAGGAATTAGGCTCCAGATTTCACCCTAGGTCAAATTAGACAAATCTACATATGCCAGGGGTCTAATCTATACATGTAGGAGCTACAGCACCAGAACGAGGCAAAATGGTGGGGTCCAGGCCGCAATTTGCGGCCAAACAGGATAAATCTGCGGCCTGAAAAAGGAGTTGGGGGCTGGGGTTTTGTGTGGTGGTTCTAGGGTGCCTGCACATCTCACTGTCCAACCAATTTTATTTTAGGATGTCTCGGGTGATAGCAGATTACAAAATACACTCCCAGATTTACAGTTTTCCCCGATATTGATTCCATAAATCCGTATTCTGGTTTCTAGTTCAGGTTTGGGTCCAAAATAACATCACCCCAGGAGTTCTAAGGTCATCATAAGCCTCAATTCCACTTTTGATTTCAGATCCACCCTAAACTCTAACTAGGTTTTCCTTAAGTCCACCAAAACACATAATATCGGTTCTAAACTAAACATGGGGTATAAGTAATGCTAAAATTAATCTAATGGTTCGGTAAATACCTCATTTGGAAACTCAAGAAAATTCTTGAGTTGCCCCTAGTTGTCACGTCCCGAAAGTACGGAACATGACCGGCACTTAAACTACGAAACGTCTCGAGGCGTACGTAATCTAAGTAAGCCGAAAAGCCAGAAATCGAAACCAAGAAAAGTAGTAGAGTGAAGGAAAACCAATTTAAATCAAGTAGTTTTAATAGCATAAGCCGAATTATGCGATTTTAAAAACATCAAATATTTACTGAAAATTTCGGCAGAGTCTCCTTTGTAAATACTGGCCCCCAAACGGGATACAACATGAATAGTATACGAAATCAATAAAAGGCATCCCCAAGCGGGAGCTAGCTCTTCGTCAATCGACGGTCACAACCACACAAGCAATATAATATACAACGCCAAGGGCGAGGATCAAAACTCAAAAGCAAACTCAAAACCACAAGAAATCCAAAGAAATATAACGTGCGACTCTAAGGTCGAAAGAATAACATCATTGGTCCCTATCTCAAAATAAATACATGTTTGGTTGATGGAATTTACTAGATACAACTGAATAATATTTTACAAGGTAATATGATGGGTACGATACTAATAAACCCACCTACTAGCAAGTCACCCGAACGAAACTGTGCCCGCAAAGCCGTAATGAAACCTGTACGGCAAACCTGCAAGAAACTGGGGCACAACGGGGGTGAGTTGCCAACTCGTGAATAGAAAAACATCTACGAATAGAAATCGCATGTATGACGCAATCCTAGGTCATACGATCATAATATATAATCCTCAAATATATAACCAGCAACCCATAACCATGGCTAGGGCAAATATCTAACCCAAGTGTAATCCCATGTGCCCGTGTCAGTGCCTCGGATAGCTATGTATCATATGGATGATGTATGAATGCATGAAACAGAATGCATGTACTGAAGAAAACTGCTTTCATAATTTTGTGAGATTACTTTATTTTTAAAACGGGGTATCATAAATGAAATCAGCATAAACAGTGTCTAGTATCGACACAAAACATAAATCCCAATGTCTCAAAAATCCGAGGCTCCGGCTATCCGGACTGGCCTGTATCATCAAATCTCAGTACCTCAATATATCAAAATCTCAGTATCAATCTCACTATCTAAGGCGCCGTCAGTCCTGACCGGCCCCTGCTATCAATCTCAAGACCACGACGGTATCCTCCGGATATCCGACGCGTCGGGTAAAATCACCGGTCGGTAGTGCTCCCCTGCCAGGCTCAACGTCAACAACACGGCCTTCTCGCCCCGGGGTACCGCACCGGGCCCACCATGTACCCGAAACGGTTCATCAAACTCCTCGAATCGGGTCTCGAAATCCATCAGCAAACTCATGGTGGACGACTCATACATCATGGGAAAATCGCACTTTTTATTTAAAAGAGAGAAAAGAAGTTTATAAATGTTTTTGCGGTTTTCCCCCAAATCCAGGAAATCTCATGAAAATCCGAATCCAAATCCTCAATAGCATGTAAACAGTGAATATAGGCATAACAGTGAATAATAGCATGCATGAAGTAGCAGGTAATAACTACAATGTCTGAACTAGCATATAAGGCAAGTACACTAATATCATGCCAATGTAATAGTATTTTCTAAGTTTACGTGACATGGCAATTACCGATGAAGATGTGTGTGAGCCGGCAAGTAAGTGTACGTAGTACATACGCATCATCGGTAATGGTGCTGGTGTCCTAACAGCATAATATCAACAATGGCATATGAAATCACAATATGAATATGCGATGCGGAGCGAACAGCAATAATGTGCAGGAGCAGAATACTATCCGTAGAATCCCATGACCTGTCTTTTAAAATACCCGCGATTCGTTAGCTTTTGAAATAGGTAGGAGTCGAATCTAGTCTACCAACTATACTAAACTATAGGGCTAAGCTAACAGGCTAACTGAAAGTAAGGAAACCGCCTAACATCTGAGTCGATACATATACATACCTGTATATATATTAGTCGGTGATCCCGCCTCAATAATATCATATCTGATACCATATCTATAATCAGACATCCCAAGTTAAGAGTGAGGATCAATCATCAATATATAGCTTGTACGTAAATCCGTCGTACGGCATCCCCAAATCTGGATACGTGTCAATATCATACTCATCACACTGTTCATCTGGTATCCTCTTTATCAAGATCATCATCTGGGGTACTGACCTACGTCTAGTACAATATTGATACTGCCTAAGTATGCATGCACGTGTGTGAAACACTACGTCAAGGACCCGCTACAACGTCATGTCGTATCTCAAATATGAACCCTGCCATATCACCGATCTCATCGACTCATCTCAAATTCCAAGTACTATCCTCATCATCCATGCATGTGTATATGAATGTATATATGCATAGTCCCATACCCACGCGTATATACATATATACACATCTCCATCTACGCACCAGAAAGTAACGTATGCAAGTCTGTGTGTGCGTATGTGGGTATAACAACTACTCTACGGTTTCGCAACTAACCCAAAGCTAATCCATGAACACATAATCATATCATGAATAAACATTCCCGTATCATAAAACACCTATATAAACATATATATGAACTATACTACGGGCTGCGGGGCTGCTATACGCCATCCACCCGACTTCTCCCCGTAGATATAAATCTACTCACCTGGTCCTCGCTCGCCGGTGCCGACGTCGCCACGCGCTTGCTTGTCGTCTTGAAGTCCACATGGGGTACCTACATATCATAACGCACCGTATCGCATTAAAACCAAATTCGAAATCGAAACAGCATACGAAAATCAAATCGGCACGCGTATCACGCATAGGTCAAAACCTATCGCCTACGCATGCAAGAATAGCCAAACCAACCCTCGATGTCGATGTACAAACGTCAAACCATCTAGAAAAACCCAAACACACTCATTTGCGCAATCACGAACACTAAATATAATATAAAATAGGTTAAAATTCACAAAAACCCCAAACTCACTTTAAAAGCCATTTTTCCGAAAATCTTGCAAGCAAAAATTACCCGTTTTAGTACAAAACTCGACGTTTAAACAAATCTAGTGATTAAACATCTTAAATAAGTCATATAACCCATAACCACCAGTTTAAGCTCATCAAACTATATACGTTCAAAAAAAACTAGTTTGCAATTTTACCCAAATTTCAACCATTTTAGCAAAAAAAGCATAAACAACAAATTTAGCTCTGATTTGCTTGATCTAAAATATTAAAATACAATTTAAAATGTTAATAATACCATGGATACCCTAATTAGATTTTAAACTCACTCATTTCCACCAATTCTAAAAACCTAGTTTGCAATATTTATACAATTATAACAATTTTAAATTAACAATTTGCAAACTCGCAATTAGATTAGTTTTTGCAAGCATTAACATGATAATCTTCTCATGGTAACCTTAAGCAAGTAACAACCACTCTAATTGAATCTAAACCCTAACTTTTGAATCCAAAACCTTCTCTTGAAAATTCAAGTCTTGAAATTGAATCCAAATTAAACCCTTCCGTAACCTAGTTTGAAGTAATAACAACAATTTAACAAAAGCTCAAGATTTATACCTCACAATATTTGAGATCTAGCATGAAAATCTTGACCTCCAATATGCTAACTTGCTCCAAGAATCATGCTAGTATAGGCTAAGGAGAAATGGGTAGGGATTAGATTTGAATTTTGTGGGATTTTTGCATTGATTTTTTAGTGAAATTTGATGAATTTTGAGGGGAAATGAGATGAGAATTTTTGTGGGGCTACACAATGGAGGGCTCGGCCAGAATGGGGAGGATGAGGAGAGAGAGTGAGGTGTTGAAAATGATGGGAAAAAAACAAAGACCAAACCTCTATGTTATAACATATTCAATTCCCTTTTAATTTCTTGTATTCTTTTCTCTTCATTGACTTTTCAAGTGGGGAAACTGAGAGGAGGGCTGCTGATTTCAGCCACACAAGGGGAGAGGGTGAGGGTGTGTGGATGTGGGTATGGGTGTGGGATGAGGAAAAAAGATAAATACTATACCCCAAACATCCATTTACACTAAATTAACTATTTAAGCCTTTTTTTCGACATTTTCTAACACCATTTAACAACTTCATTTCAATTCAAAAACCACATGTTAAAATTTTGTTTAATGTGTTATGACGCACAAAATTTGTTTCAACTCATTCCAATTTGTGATTTTCCCGAATTAAATGTATTAGTGACGACTTAAAATAATATTAAAATAATTAATTTCGGAAAAAATTTCAGAAGATTTGAAATTTCACCAGTGGCTCAATAAACACCAAATACTAGCAATTACATATCTAGAATATATATATTTAATTTTAAAATAAAGATATTTGTATTTTGACTTTTTACAGAAAACCCCCTTATTTTACCGATTTTCCGAAATTTCAACGAATCGATTTTCAAAACGTTACAATCTTCCCCCCTTAAAGAAATTCGGTCTCCGAATTTAAATTAAAACTCCCCCAAATACTAAAACATCTAAGCAAAACCATTAAGTCGTCGGGGCTCCGAAATCGTAAATACATAAAACAAATCGTAGCGCAGCGCATGCGCATGAAAATGAGCATATAACTCAAAATCAAAACTCCGTCAAGCATCCCGCAATCATCGGAGTCATGGTAAAGACACAAATGTCAAATCCAATACCAAAACCAATATGATATAACTCGAAACTATACACGTAAATATCAAATCTATATATGTAAATATCTGAAGGAAATGCATGCCAAATCTTTTAAAGTCGCTGTGCAATACGCATAACACTGCACAGTGGCAGACGTCTATCATAAGAAAATAACCATATACATATATACCTATTGTTTAAAATGTACGTTCCGCCGTTTTGGAAACAATTTATAAGGGTTTCCTTGTTTTAAACGTTTCGTGTCATATCAGACACGTCGATAAATACTGAGACTATAGCTCGCTTTTGGAATTCCTTTCGATAGGTATCAATGCATGCAAAATACATTCAGGTACTGTCCTCTGACTAGTCCTGCTCAGTACGAAAACATATAGCAAATGTCATAAAAACGTACTGCTCTATAAGAAATCAATCCTAAAATATGCATATGAATACTACGTGCATCTGGTGCGCACAAAAATCAAAATCCATATATGTGCCATACATGCGCACAGAAACAACATCTAAGTGAATCGGGTGTGCACACAACATTTGTCATAGGCAACGTGTGTGCCTGACAGTAAAGACAGGTGCATCTGACACACACGAAGAATCTCGATTTAGTGCATCTGGTGTGCACCAAAATCGCATCTCAAAACATGCGCTCAACATGTGCGAAAATCCAAGGCAGGTGCATCTATCATGCACGAAATCATGAAATCCAATATCAAGCGCCGAACATGCGCAAAATCCAATCAGGTGCATAAGGTGCACAAAACCAACATCGAGCATCACAATCGAAACCGAAGTCCAGTGCATCTAAGTGCACAAAATGCGTATCATTGCACTGCAAGCATATGGGAACTTGTAACATTTCGAAATAATAAAAATATTATTTTTAGGGAATATTTATAATTTAATATTATTTTATTGAATATTTTAATAATTCGGTATAATTAAAATACAAATAAATGGGGAAAAAATTTGGAAAATTCTAAAATAGGGTAAATTAGAGAATTATTCCATTTCTAAGTTTAAATTGATTAGTTATATGCTAAATTAGTGCTAATCGCGATTAATAATCGCTAATCGGTTTTTTTTAGCAATTTGTGCAAAACATGCGCATATCACTTTTCACACTTGTGCATTTTCTTGCCATGGTTCACTTTGGGTTTACTATTCTTGGGAGAAGGATTTTGAGAGAATAAGAAAAGGAAAAGGAAAAGAAAATGGGAAAAGAATAAAGAAATGAGGTATGGTGAGAGAGAGAAAGGTATGGGTTTTTTTTGACTTTGGACTTAGCCATCTCCTTCATTCCCTTCACTCATTTCTCTCCCTCTCCTTCAAGTTGCTGCTGCTGCTCCTGCTCCTGCTCCTCACCCCACCTCCCCTCTTCAATCCTCAAATCATCTCAAAAACAATTCCAAAACCCAATCTCCATTTCATTAAAAGTGTGCACAAGCTCTAGATCTACACATTGGACAAAAGAAGCAAGGATTTTGGCCACTAGGGGCAACTCAAGAAAATTCTTGAGTTGCCAAATGAGGTATTTTCTGGATCATTAACTTAGTTTTAGCATTTCCTTTACCCCCATGTTTAGATTGAACCGATTTTGTGTGATATTGTCGAGTTAAGGAAAACTTAGTTAGGGTTTGAGGAAATTATGAGTTGTAATGTGAAATTGAGTTCAGTAGAGGCTACACCAACACCTTAGTGCATGAATTGAGACCCTAACCTGAGAGTTGAAACCCGAAATACGGATTTAGAAACCGATATCGGAGAATTTGTGGAATCTGTGAAGGGTATATTGAATCTGCTATCACCCGAGACATCCTAAATTAAAATTGATTGGACAGTGACATGTGCAGGCACCCAGGAAGCTAACCCCAAGATCCTAGCCCCTACCTCCTATACCCGGCCGCAGATTTATCCATTCTGGCCGCAATTTGCGGCCAAATCATGGTGGATTTTTCTCGTTTTGGTTTTGGTGTTCCCTTATCTGTAGATTAGGCCTCTGGTATGTATAGATTTGTCTAATTTGACCTATGGTGAAATCTGGAGCCTATTTCCTAAGTTGCTATTTTGGATTCGTGTTTCCGTATTCCGTATTTTTAGTTCTGAATTGTGTATTGTGATTTACCTCGACTATTTGGCGTTTATACGACGATATCAAGGATTTGTTGATGGTTTTGAAGGCGTGCCCATAGGTTCTAACCTATAGGCCCCTTATCGTATCGTTTTGGGTTTCGTGTGCCGTGTTAGCTTGATTTGGTTTTAATACGCATTACGATACTTTGACGTGTAGGTACCTATGAAGACTTCGGGATGACGAGCGAGCGCGTGGCGACGTCGACAAATGAAGACGCAAGGTGAGTAGATTATATCTACTGGGGGAAGTCAGGTGGATGGCGTATAGCACCCCCGCAGTCCGTAGTTGGTATACTATATATTATGTTTGATAGTTATAGTGTGTCATGGATATTGTGTTAGGTATAGTATGGTTAGCTTAGGGTTAGCAATAAACTAGTATAGTTCCTAGTCACGAACCTTAGAATAGGTTTACACCACACGCGCACCCTTGCATATTCACTATACTTACACAGTGTTGATGAGGATATTGGATGACATTGGAGATGAGTCGATGATTTTAGGCTTTGTGCCGTGAGATCGGTGATGTTATGTGATTTGTACTTGCGGTACGACATGTGATCTTAGCGGGCCATTGGGCATGTGTTTTACCCCCACTTTCATACTTATATAGATGGTATTGATTTGTACTAGACTTAGATCTATACCCCAGATTATGTGATATGATGATAATGATACCTGATATTTGATGAGAGGAATGTGATACTGACCTGTACCCAGCTATTGGGATGCCGTACGACGATTTACCGTACGAGCTTTCTATTGATGTTAGATCCGCTCTCATGACTCGAGGATGTTAAATGATATACCGTGTCGTATGTGATACTATTGAGGCGAGATCACCGACTATTGTATATATATAATTGTATATCGACTCAGATTTAGGTGGTTTCCATACCCCTCCCGATTGACTTGATATTTAGATCTGTAGTTTGCATAGTAGATGTTAAACTAGACCCAAGTCATTCTTATTTTAAATGGCAGAACTGCATGACATATACATATGGGTGTAGATTCTTTACTGTTGCGTTGATTATTCTATTTCCGCATATTCATGCTATTCACATTGCTTTGCATATGTTTATTGTTATATTACTATCATGTTGCTAGGACACTAGCACCATTATCGATGATGCGTATGTTCCACGTACACTTGCTTGCTGGCTCACACACTTCATCATCAATAATTGCCATGTCACTACACAGTAGCATTATTGCATCAGGATATGACCTTGTATGTGCATTCTATTATTTCCGTGTTGCATGATATACTGTTATACTTGCATTTCCTTTATATGTCACATACTCATACTTGTACACATACATTGATACCTTCATACTTTCTTAGATTACGCATTGAGATATGTTTTCCATGTTTATTCTGGATTTGGGGAACCGTGGATATTTCAAAGAAAATAGTTAATTATTTAAAAACCCGGTTTCCCTTGATATGATATTTCGGTGCGTCCACCATGTGTTTTCTCGGTGCGAGAGTGATATGTGTGAACCCGAATCGAGGAGTTGGATGAGGCCGATTACGGGTACATGGTGGACCCGGTATGGTACCCCGGGGCGAGAACTGTTTCGCTGTGTAGTAGACGGTGAGCCTGGCAGAGGGACTACTACCTACCGGTGATTGGTTGGACCTGGCAGTTATCCGGAGGATACTGACCAGAGTCGATAGATGGATATGGGCGTACTGCCGGGGCCGAGGGCCGATTCCGTAGACATAGCCCGTGGGCTGATCCGGACTGACAGAGCCCGATAGATGAGGATTTACGTGTCGATGCTAGGCACGGGTTTCATGATGTTTTCCATGATTTGATTATATCCTCACATTTACATGCATGATGCTTATTGTCATTGGGTGACGGGTGGACGGGTTCCACGTTTATACAGACCTTGACAACATTGATCATACTTCATTTGTATATATAACAGGGTACGAGGGCGCTGTTATATATACCCTTACACCAATATTAATGGAATGGGACGCTAATATATGTGCATTGATATCCATTTGATACTTCATCATGTTTACTTCATGCAGACATACCTTACATTTATGACATGTTATTATCTGAGGCACTGGCACGAGTACTTGGCACTACCTACATGATTAGATGTTACACTGCCACATTTTCATGCTTCAGACTTACTCTCGAGGGTTATATTATATACTGATTGTATTGACTTAGGATTATGTCTTGCATTCGATTTCTGCTTGTAGATATTTTCTATTCACGAGTTGGCAACTCACCCCCGTTGTGCCACAGTTCTTGCAGGGCTTGCCGTACAGGTTCCATAGTGGCGCTTCTGGCATACTGCTTTCCTTTGCGGGTGATTTGCTTGGTAGGTAGGTTCTTTGTATCAGAACCTCCGTTGTACTTGTATTATTCATTGTATCTAGAAATTCCATCAACCAAAAACTTGTATATTGTTTCAGACTCAGACACTAGTGATGTATTATTTCGACCTTAGAGTCGCGCTTAGTAGTGTTGCAGTTTTTATGCTTATCTGGGTTTCTTTTAAATTTTGATCCTCGCCATTCGGCGTTGTATAGTATATTGCTTGTTGTTTATTTATCCTTAAAATGGTTTTAGATTTATGGGCTTTTGGCTTACTTGGATCAGATGGAGTCTTATAGACTTCATATGGTTCAAGGGCCAGTCACGTGCTCTTTCGGGTCGTGACAAAGTTGGTATCAGAGCTCTAGGTTGACCTTGGTTCGAGTCTAAGTTTGACTATGTGGAGCCTAGGGTGTCTATATATATACGGAACTTAGACTTAGTCGAGGGGGTATTAGACCCGAACTTTCGTCGCGTAGGATGACCCTTGGTTGATGGAATAGGTGACTAAAGTAGAGTGACGTATCGTGGGTATATTCCGCAGCATACTTACGACACGCCACTCCGCTGAAGGAACCTTAGGATGTACATATTTTCGAGATCAGTGATTCTCTTCATATCCATGATTATACATCCATTTGAGATCCTCGATACTATTAGTTTCATGATCATACCTTCATTGATGCTGTTCCTTCTTATGATCATGTATCCGCTATGGTGTAAGCCCGCGGGGGCGCCCCGGCCGTCGATCCGACGCCGGAAACGCGGAAAACAAAAACTTTGCGAACTTTGCAAAACGGCACCACCGCGGACTTTTTACCCGGATCGGGCCATTAACCTAGCTAGCTAGCAAAATAGAAAAGAGTAGAGAAGTTATACCAAGCGATCCGTGTCCTTCGGTCTTCATCTCCACTCCGATCTCTTGCGGAATCTCCGTCACCTCCTCGCTCGTCGGAAAGGGGCACCACGTAGCCGGAATCTTTTACGGGCTCCCGCCTCTTGACCGAGGCAACTCGGGCGCGAAGTTGGCTAGCCGACGCGTCCAAGGCTTGCTATAGAAATAGTGTAGAAGCTTGTCTCTTGGGGTTTATGAGGTTGCCATGAAATGGTGGAGGTAAAGAAAGCAACTCAAAAAAGTGCTTATGAACTTGGTAGCATGAAAAAGGATATGAAACAATTTTTTTTCACTCAAAAGGAAATGATCCTCTCTCTCTAGCCAAAGTGGCCGGCCCCCTCTCCATAGAATTAGATTGGAGAGAGAAAAGAGAATTGCATAAAACAATATATCATAAAGATAATATAAACCTCACATCCTTTCTCACTCATCTCACAAATCAATCCCTTTTCTAAACCATCAAATGAAAAGCCATCAAATGGACAAGAAAGGAATCTCATGATTATGAAGCCACACATATGCAAAGAAACCCCTCACAAAATGTTAATTGCGAACTTGCAATTAACACTCTCCAATAAGAAAGTCCGACCGAGAAGGAATGAAGGAAAACCGGCCGGAACGGAATGCAAACTGGCAACTTCATAAAACCGATCCCGTAATAAATTACAGGAAAACCCCGCTACTGCAAATACATGCCCGCATTTGTATTCGCACTGAACACAAATGCAAAGAGATAAAATCTACACTATCTAATACTAGTATCCGGCTTAAGCCAAAGCCGGCTAGTAAAAAACTGTCCGATCACGATCTGTGCAATACCGCACGTATCTGATCGAACCCTGCCATATCTCCATACGGCCTCTACAGCGTTTCGCCCGAAACTTGAGTAACTGTCTGTGGTGGACTCTAAAGACTCGTCAATACCTTGGCTGTGGATTTAACCACTAGCACGTCAGAGGTATAAGCCAATACGTGACGGGCCACCAGGTATTGACCAAATGGGACGTCGATGAGGAAGCTCACCCCGACACCCAACTGAGCCTGTCAGTGACAATATCCGTACAGTCCGGTCCGTTCGTCTATGAGCATCGCATGGCGGGCCTAGGGGGTTGGTAAAAGTCAGACCCCCAAAAGCGGTACAAGTCGTGTCGGAGTGTAGCCCAGAACACCCTGAGATACTACTGGAATACCTACCAGCAAATCTCCTGCCTTGGCCAAGGACTTTTCATGTTCTGGCTCTCCTAGACACAGCACGACCTCACCCCCAATACCGGGAGAGACGAACCCCTGCAGATCCGCTCACTGCCTCCATGTGGCTCGGGACTGTACCCAACTAAAACCTGTTTGCACGACTCCTTTGAGCCGTGGTAGGGTAGTAATCAAAGTACAGTGGGAACTCACACGAGACAAATGACGATCCCAGGTCGATGAACTAACCTGTACACATGTCACCTGGGAACTGCTATCTGACGTCTGGTATATCCCAACTAGCAGGTTCCCGGCGAGTCCTGTCCGGTGTACTCATAACCCAATGAGCACCTGTATACATCTTAGGTGAACCAACTGACACCAGTGGCTTGTGAGACCGGCCACCGCCCCTCGTCGGGGTCTCGACTGTATACACTAGTCTACTCTGGAGAAACGATGCCCTGTCTCGAATCTCCCACGACTAGGGACCTTTTAAGGATGTGCTTGTAGACCCCCAGCTCCCACTTATATGATCGCCCTCATACTGCTGGAAGTCAAGCAAGAATCCTAGGGGCTTTATCAACGTGTAATAGCGACTCGTCAGGTCACCTAAAGCAGTACACGATGATAAAGATAAACCAGATAGCATACTATCATCTCGAGTAAGACTGTCCTACCGGGATAGGTCCTCCCCTCAATCATTGCAATCACGTGCCTGTGACCCAATAATTGACTCTGAGGGCACTATCTCCAACAATCTCCCACTTGCACTCAAGGCTAATTATTGCGATGTCGCATACTCACAGCCCGTGTGATACCGAACACCCAACTCCTCTACTAGTCAGTCTCACAAAGCTCGTTTGCGAAACTATTGCGTTCGAGGAATAGCCTCAGTGAGTGGATCCGCTTTGATGTTTCTTTCTATGTCTCTCTATATCCCATGTTCGCGGAGAAAGCTATCTCCCGAAATGAGCAATACCTGTCTTAGAATGTCTGGATGTCTGATGGGACCTAGCTCATAAGTGAACTCCAAATCCAAACTTCTTAGACTGTATCGACAACTGAACTTAATCAGTGTCCTGCGCCATGCCTTCCCTCAGTTTCCACCTGGACCACCTGTCCAAAATACTGCCCCTCGTTAGAGGGAAAACTATAACTCTGACAGCCACTCTGCCATCCAGGTCACCTTGGAAGCCTGGAATGATAACCGTCTCGTAAAGGAGGCTGCCGTTATCATATCCCTAGAACATCAACTTATGTTCTAAAACTGCTTCCGACTGTTTCTCCAGGATTGGATCAATATCAACTTATTGCACCTACTGCAAGAACAACATCTGGTGTGGTACTTGACATCTCATGATTGACTCAGTTGCCTAAGCAAGTGATCTGTCAATTATGCGTGTCCCTCTCCCCTTTAGTCTGTAAGACACCTTTAGAGAGGGTGACTCCATTACCTGCAGGTACACTACCGTGCCAGGAGTCGTCCATTCTAAATACTCATAGAATGCGGTCAAAGTACCCAGATTGGGAAACCACCCAAATCTAGATCTAAAACCATAGATCTAGTAACCAGAACGTCTGATATAATATCCAAGTCCTATGTGGAGAAACTACTGTGTGACGACCAAAGTATAACCGATCGTAGTATAGGAATATCACTTCCTACTCCGTGTATGTCATCAAATACCAGGACATCACACCCTACTACCTTCTCAACAGATCCATCTCCTATTCTGATGAAGTCAAACCTATGACTGTCACATCAGAAATAGATGATCTATCTCCGCAATATCTGCTATAGTCTATAAATAGACATAAGCTTGATGTCCACCAATGCTTCCGCTGCTCCCACTGACTACGACAACCCTCTGGCAGAGTCATATAGGCGTACACTTCTAAAGCTAGTTTAGAATGACGCTATACTCATCCTCCCGCCGGGTCTCGCAGCCTGGAACAACAGCAATGGCAAGTGTGGGTAAACAAGAACCTCCCTGCCACCGTCCTTGAGCATACCGAAGTACCTCTCGAGTGCCTGAGGTTACCCACCATATCTGCGGAGTGGCCAATGGAATGTCAAACCAGATTGAATCTTTAGGTTCTTATCAAATCTTCAGTAATCGTTTGCGGTTCTGGAATCACTTCCAGTTCTACCATACTCCCACTCCTGTTTTTCTGAAAAAATCCATTTTTGATAAAACTGTGGCGAGTCAAGAACAATATCACTATTGATCTTCCAGATGGTAGAAAGTCAACCCTCGTCATAGCCCGGGTCAACCCACAAACAGCCACTACTGAAACGTGCCTTGAGTTGTCCAGTGTCTGGTTTTAAGCATAAGCCGGACAACTCCCCGTATCTTAACAATGTCAAGATATGAACTGTTCTAAATCCAAGAACCAGAGGCACTGATTTAATTGAACCAGATTCAAATCATGCAGCTGTCTCCAGTGCATGTCAAGTAAATGGAAGAGAGGCCGATCAGCGTTACTCAACTTAGGAGTACTTCCAATTATGAGTAACCTGAAAGAGAAGCTAGTTCTCTTAATCATTACTATCAACTGAATACCATTCACAAGTATCTACATCTTCGATCTCCTTGAAGAATCCCGATACTTGCAACACTTGGTTCTCTACTTTACTCTTATACCTATAACTCCTCAAAACTTAGACCCTGTGTTTCTACGAAACACATGTCTAAGAACTAGAGAAGTTAAAAGTAAACAGAATATAGTACGAGGACCAACCCCTCTGTCCTAATGGACACTGGACAATATACAATACTCTGTATAAGTCCCCTGAGTCTAGTGACTCATTCACTGTGTGTCGTAGGTTGAAAACTGTACTTTTGGTTAAGAAGTACACCGTTGTTCAATGCTCCTTACCTAACTATCCACTGATATAGGTAAATGTCATAGACATAATTTCAAAAAGTATATCTCACTCTATAAAAATAGACGTACAGATATATCAATTTAAAATTGGTGCACAACAACGGATATTCAAAACCAAATATTTGCCGACCGGCAAACAACCCAGGTGGCTTCCTCAAATATCATGAATCCCGATATAATGAGAAAGGTCACCTAATTCCCAATAACTTACTCCCACTCATCATCTGTAAAACCATACAGACGTGAGACTCAAACCTGGTAAATACATACCCTGGAGCAAGTGTCTAATTGGGAAATCAGTTTTCTTTTAACAGTACACAGTGAAACTGAAACATTGCAATGTTTCGATGGGGTATCCTGGTATTCCTAGTAATGCCTCTTCCATTATCCAGATTCACAACTATAACCGTATAATTCTTTGCCATCTTTCCAAATCCCTTTATATGGCTTTAGTCATTACCTTCTGTACACCACTTTAGGCCAAATGGTTTTCTTCCTTCCCTACCGTTCAGCACCAGCCTATGGTTTGGAAGAAGACTATCCAATAAGCATAAAGGGTGTACTGTCCTAATCCTAGAAGCACTCGCAACGCGAGAGAAGGTGAAGATAAAAGACACCTGAATGTACTTTATTCACAGGTGATTTAGGATTGGCGAAGAAATACTTGGCTTGGTCGTGAATAGCAGTCGCAATTTACTTTGCCCTCTTACTAATCCCTGGCTTTGTCTGAACTTAATACCTTCTATACACCGTTTAGGCTAATTGGTTTTCTTCATTCCCTACCGGTCGGCACCAGCCTAAGGTCTGGAAGAAGACTATCCAATTTGCGTAATAGGTGTACTACTCCTAAACCAAGGAGTACTCGCAACCTGAGAGAAGGTAAAAGGAAAAGACAACTGAATAATCCTATTCGTTTTCTCCAGAACCGGAAACCATCCTCGAAGTCCTTCGAGTTCGTATATAACCATACGATGGTTTTGTCCAATGGAAGTGGACGTTCGTAGTAACACGGGGTGTCCCGGAGAAAAGGGTAAAAGTAGGAGTGGCAAAGAGGTCTGCGACTCTGACAATCCAAAAACCAGTGTTAAGGAGGTTCGGTCAACTTGGTCACTGAGTCATAGTCAAGGGTCGGGTCAATGGTCGCTGCCAGAGAGAGAGAGAAAAGAAACACTCAGCGTGCACTCTAACCTAGATCAGAATGGTTACCAATTTATCTAATCTGGAAACCTCCCACTGTAACGTCAAATTCTTCCCCAAACCTGAAAGAAGAATTAGCCGGGAATACCCGAGGAGTAAACCAACTCATTAGTGGGAATCGGGATCCAACTCTCATCGCATGATAACGTGATGGAATCCGCTCACGTTATCACACTCCAGAAGGTATGCGCATATCTGGCAAGTTTCGGTACTTTTGAAACTCCCGATGTGATTTCTGCCCCATGCTCTTATGACCTTGACGAAGGCCAACAAATCATAAGTCACATGTCAAGTTCTACCCGTCATTCTCCAGGTTGATTTGAACCCACCCGCACAAGCCCTTGACGAAGGCCAACAAGGCTATACGACTGTCCCAAACCAACGCATCTATCTATGCTGCAGAAAGGCAACAAGCAGCTACCATACACTATGCCTTGACGAAGGCCAACAAACATAGCATGAATACTACGTGCTACCCGTCTGAAACGACGGAGGGCTACGAATGGTTTCTGGCGAAAACCTTTAACGTAATGAACTTGATATCGTTGAAGGAACTGATAGCTTTATAAAAAAAATATAGTGACGACAACCTTTGCTAAAGAGGTCACTCCCGGTGAAGGGATCTCGGCTCTTTCCCCGTAGAATGAGGTGCAGGATATTCCAACTGAATACCACGGTGCAAAGCAAAAGTAATCGGCTATAGTGAAGTTATTGCCCTGACGCAAACTTTTGTCCAAGGGGTCACTCCCGGTGAAGGGATCTCGGCCCTTGCCTCGTCGACTGAGGAGCAGGATATTCCAACTGAATACCACGGTGCAAAACAAAAGTGAACGCCCTTGCAATAACAGCTTTTTGAAAAAGTGTTCCAACAACATCAGAATAGGTTTGTTTAACTTGCATTGATCCGAATCAATGCAGTCCCATCAATTGATCACACCACAAAGAACGAAAATATACTGACGTACGTATATGCCATCCGCATTCGCCACTGGGTCCCGTCATCACCCGTTAGGTTAGCTAACTAACGACAGAGCGGGGACTGGACTAGCGCGGATGAAAAACATATACAACATCTACTAATATATATACCAATATATAGTATTCGCTCAAGGCGTGATAAAAGCAACACAGAAATGTATAGTAACACAGATCAATACAGATATCTGGGATCCCCGGGTTTCACAGAGCCGCTGCTGAAACCCGACGTTCCCCTGGTCGTGTGGATAGCCTGTGCAATGAAAATCCTAGACCCCTACGGGCGCGGCAAGTTACCCGCCAAAACCTGAAGCGAGGCAGCCCCCTTCAGCAACGTGAATGGACCACCCAGCACTTCACGGAATCCGGTAACTTGGGCACCCCTCCTGGGTCAACCCTATACCCCCTACGAGTGCGGCGAATAGCCCGCCAATTCTAGAGTGAAGCCCCTCCGCCTCAATGCCATGAGATGCGGGCTTGTTGCCCTCTAGAATCCGGCTATCCGTGCACCCCTCCGCGGGGTAATCCTAGTACAGAAAGTAAAATATACATACAACGGGTACATCGACCGCAACCAGGTCGTGCCCCAAAATAATAATACAAACAGGCAGTGACGGCAGTCCACATGTCGGACGCTCGCCCCGCAATATCAAATGTACATAATACAACAGAACTGTACTACCACTGCAACCAGGCTATCCCCCACGACCGATCCGCAACAACACAGTACAATCACAGAACATCAACGTGAAAGTCACGTTCGCAAATCCGTCTAACCGGGCTATAGCAGTTAGACGGGATTTACCGATCAAATGACATTCACGGTCGCAGATATAATGTAAAAACTGTGAGCTAGCATGTTTAAAATATCCGATCGAACAAATTTATCAAAGTGGGCCCCCAAAAAGAACTGTAGCACTTACAGAAAACCTGGGCCCAAATAAAATATCCCAAAAGCCCTATTTCTAACTCATAAGCTTACTGGGAAAATAGGGTGCCAAGATTCCTCCTATCCGCCGCGGAAGCGCGGCCAAACCGAGGTTTTGGCCGCCCTTCCGCGGTCGAAGTGAAGAATCATTGGATCGTATTTTCCCATAATTCTTATAATTGCTTATACATGCCTCTGCAACAACCTGAAAAATTTTAGGAGCCAAAAAAATTTCAACAAAGAAAATATGTGCACAAAAATACGGTTTTTGGGGATTTTGTTCGATCGGGTTCTAAACGCGCTAGAGCAAGCTAGGGTAGGTTAACGGCGTGGCTCTGATACCATTGTAAGCCCGCGGGGGCGCCCCGGCCGTCGATCCGACGCCGGAAACGCGGAAAACAAAAACTTTGCGAACTTTGCAAAACGGCACCACCGCGGACTTTTTACCCGGATCGGGCCATTAACCTAGCTAGCTAGCAAAATAGAAAAGAGTAGAGAAGTTATACCAAGCGATCCGTGTCCTTCGGTCTTCATCTCCACTCCGATCTCTTGCGGAATCTCCGTCACCTCCTCGCTCGTCGGAAAGGGGCACCACGTAGCCGGAATCTTTTACGGGCTCCCGCCTCTTGACCGAGGCAACTCGGGCGCGAAGTTGGCTAGCCGACGCGTCCAAGGCTTGCTATAGAAATAGTGTAGAAGCTTGTCTCTTGGGGTTTATGAGGTTGCCATGAAATGGTGGAGGTAAAGAAAGCAACTCAAAAAGTGCTTATGAACTTGGTAGCATGAAAAAGGATATGAAACAATTTTTTTCACTCAAAAGGAAATGATCCTCTCTCTCTAGCCAAAGTGGCCGGCCCCCTCTCCATAGAATTAGATTGGTGAGAGAAAAGAGAATTGCATAAAACAATATATCATAAAGATAATATAAACCTCACATCCTTTCTCACTCATCTCACAAATCAATCCCTTTTCTAAACCATCAAATGAAAAGCCATCAAATGGACAAGAAAGGAATCTCATGATTATGAAGCCACACATATGCAAAGAAACCCCTCACAAAATGTTAATTGCGAACTTGCAATTAACACTCTCCAATAAGAAAGTCCGACCGAGAAGGAATGAAGGAAAACCGGCCGGAACGGAATGCAAACTGGCAACTTCATAAAACCGATCCCGTAATAAATTACAGGAAAACCCCGCTACTGCAAATACATGCCCGCATTTGTATTCGCACTGAACACAAATGCAAAGAGATAAAATCTACACTATCTAATACTAGTATCCGGCTTAAGCCAAAGCCGGCTAGTAAAAAACTGTCCGATCACGATCTGTGCAGTACCGCACGTATCTGTTCGAACCCTGCCATATCTCCATACGGCCTCTACAGCGTTTCGCCCGAAACTTGAGTAACTGTCTGTGGTGGACTCTAAAGACTCGTCAATACCTTGGCTGTGGATTTAACCACTAGCACGTCAGAGGTATAAGCCAATACGTGACGGGCCACCAGGTATTGACGAAATGGGACGTCGATGAGGAAGCTCACCCCGACACCCAACTGAGCCTGTCAGTGACAATATCCGTACAGTCCGGTCCGTTCGTCTATGAGCATCGCATGGCGGGCCTAGGGGGTTGGTAAAAGTCAGACCCCCAAAAGCGGTACAAGTCGTGTCGGAGTGTAGCCCAGAACACCCTGAGATACTACTGGAATACCTACCAGCAAATCTCCTGCCTTGGCCAAGGACTTTTCATGTTCTGGCTATCCTAGACACAGCACGACCTCACCCCCAATACCGGGAGAGACGAACCCCTGCAGATCCGCTCACTGCCTCCATGTGGCTCGGGACTGTACCCAACTAAAACCTGTTTGCACGACTCCTTTGAGCCGTGGTAGGGTAGTAATCAAAGTACAGTGGGAACTCACACGAGATAAATGACGATCCCAGGTCGATGAACTAACCTGTACACATGTCACCTGGGAACTGCTATCTGACGTCTGGTATATCCCAACTAGCAGGTTCCCGGCGAGTCCTGTCCGGTGTACTCATAACCCAATGAGCACCTGTATACATCTTAGGTGAACCAACTGACACCAGTGGCTTGTGAGACCGGCCACCGCCCCTCGTCGGGGTCTCGACTGTATACACTAGTCTACTATGGAGAAACGATGCCCTGTCTCGAATCTCCCACGACTAGGGACCTTTTAAGGATATGCTTGTAGACCCCCAGCTCCCACTTATATGATCGCCCTCATACTGCTGGAAGTCAAGCAAGAATCCTAGGGGCTTTATCAACGTGTAATAGCGACTCGTCAGGTCACCTAAAGCAGTACACGATGATAAAGATAAACCAGATAGCATACTATCATCTCGAGTAAGACTGTCCTACCGGGATAGGTCCTCCCCTCAATCATTGCAATCACGTGCCTGTGACCCAATAATTGACTCTGAGGGCACTATCTCCAACATATGGATCTGTTGTTCTCTTTCTTGCCATTGATCTGCTCTCTGCGATACTCGATTGAGGTTCCTGTCGCCATGTTTGAGCGCAGTTTGGGCTGCTGCTAGGGTTGCGGTCGGTGCGAGCTCGTCTCGTACGAGGGCCGACCATTGTGTTTTCTGGTGACATGGGAACGTCTCGAGTTAGTATTGGTGACTGTGACCTCTAGTGGAGGCGGGTGCTTGGTCTTGCACCGGATGATCGGGCCATTGTTAGGGCTGCCAGTTGAGAGAGGACTGTTGATGTACAACATACCTCAGAGATTATGATGTCGCCTACCGTGCAGACAGATGGACCAGCGGCTGCTGAGATTCATAGGATGTCGCTTCCGGAGCTTACGAGCTGAGATCGCCGGAGCTTCCAGGCAGATATGAGACAGATGATAGCTAGTCTACCCGATTTGAGAGACGAAGGTGATTCGTCCGATTTATGCGCCGGAGCGGGTCCAGTTGAGTTGAAGATTTCCAGTGTGGGGAGTCTTACTCAGATCTAGAGCAGACCGATTCAGAGATGACCGCCAATGTATCGCTTTTCGTGGAGGATTGAGGCGCTGTTCGGTGTACAGGCGAATGAGCCAGTTGTTGCTACAAATGACGAGATATCGCCCAGATGGTTGGAGTTACTGCAGCATGAGCATATACTTAGAGATATGATGGACGGTCGCTAGTCACCTGAGGATGAATGACTAGGACATGTGGTTCGTTCGTTTACCGATGCGAGGTCATCAGATAGATTGTTTCCAGCTAGAAACGACTTCACGCAGGTTCGTTGAGAGTCGATAGAGACGATCGAATGTCAGGAGCCCATTTTCCAAGTTTAAAGTATACGGAAAGACATGAAGGTGATTCTATGGACCCTCTAGAAGAATGAAACCCTAACTCGACTTAATGACCGTGTGAAAGCCTTTGAACCTTAGGGTTTGCGACAGTTCCGCGACGCCATTAGTGAGGCTTGGGTTTGCCCTTCTACGGCTGGACCACCGACGCTGTGGCATGTACTCGATACTATTAAACTGTACTCAAGATGTTGATCTCTTGGGGGATTATAAGGTTCTGACGAGTCGATCGAATGTTTCGACATCATTCGGATATCATGTGATGGGATGCTTTGCTTGGGAGACTCCAGATACGGGTATAGCCATTGGAGCACAGTCCATGCAGCCACGATGAGACGAGTCCGAATCAGTCGACATTGAGGCAGAGTGAAGTAAAGGGTTCGCAAGAGATTTCGACAAGATGACGTCCCACTCCGCTGACATCAGAGATGTGATACGCACCCAGAGGCGTTGTATATGGATATATCTTCCAGAAAGAGGCGCGATAAGTACGCAGCCGTTCCGGAATAAGAATTAGCTTCAGCAATGGATGATGACTTCCGGGCAATTCGGTAGGAATGAGATTTGAGAGAGAAACCTAGACAGGACCTTTCTGGAATACGATACGAGAAGACCTAGACCCAGGAGTGGCCATATTGCGCACACCTAGCAGGCCAGAGTTCAACATCGTCGACAAAGTAGTTGACCAGGTTCGGATTGTTGGATATAGTGCCCTCAAAGTCAATTATTGGATCACAGGCACGTGATTGCAATGATTGAGGAGGACCTATGCCGGTAGGACAGTCTTACTCGAGATGATAGTATGCTATCTGGTTTATCTTTATCATCGTGTACTGCTTTAGGTGACCTTACGAGTCGCTATTACACGTTGATAGAGCCCCTAGGATTCTTGCTTGACTACCAGCAGTATGAGGGCGATCATATACGTGAGAGCTGGAGTCTATAAGCACATCCTTAAAAGGTCCCTAGTCGTGGGAGTTTCGAGACAGGGCAACGATACTCCGGAGTAGACTGGTGTATACAGTCGAGACCCCGACGAGGGGCGGTGGCCGGTCTCACAAGCCACTAGTGTCAGTTGGTTCACCTAAGATGTATACAGGTGCTCATTGGGTTATGAGTACACCGGACAGGACTCGCCGGGAACCTGCTAGTTGGGATTATACCTGATGTCAGATAGCAGTTCCCTGGTGACATGTGTACAGGTTAGTTCATCCACCTGAGATCGTCATTTGTCTCGTGTGAGTTCCCACTGTGCTTTGATTACTACCCTACCACGCTCAAAGGAGACATGCAAACAGGTTTTAGTTGGGTACAGTCCCGAGCCACATGGAGGCAGTGAGCGGATCTGTAGGGGTTCGTCTCTCCCGGTATTGGGGGTGAGGTCGCGCTGTGTCTAGGAGAGCCAGAACATGAAAAGTCCTTGGCCAAGGCAGGAGATTTGCTGGTAGGTATTCCAGTAGTATCTCAGGGTGCTCTGGGCTACACTCCGACACGACTTGTACCGCTATTGGGGGTCTGACTTTTACCAACCCCCTAGGCCCGCCATGCGATGCTCATAGACGAACGGACCGGACTGTACAGATATTGTCACTGACAGGCTCAATAGGGTGTCAGGATGAGTGCGCTCATCGACGTCCCTTTTGGTCAATAGCTGGTGGCCCATCACGTATGGCTAATACCTCTGACGTGCTAGTGGTTAAATCCACAGCCATAGTATTGACGAGTCTTTAGAGTCCACCACACAGAAAGTTACTCAGGTTTCGGGCGAAACGCTGTAGAGGCCGTATGGAGATATGGCAGGGTTCAATCAGATACGTGCGGTATTGCACGGATCGTGATCGGACGGATTTTACAAGCCGGCTTTGGCTTAAGCCGGATCCTAGTATTAGATAGTGTAGATATTGTCTCTTTGCATTTGTGTTCAGTGGGAATACAAATGCGGTCATGTATTTGCAGTAGCGAGGTTTTCCTGTAATTTATTACGGGATCAGTTTTCTGAAGTTGCCAGTTTGCATTCCGTTCCGGCCGGTTTTCCTTTGTTCCTTCACGGCCGGACTTTCCGATGGAGGGGGTTATTTGCAAGTTTGCAAATAACTTTTTGTGGAGGGGTTTCTTGCATTTGTGGCATTATGAAAGGTTAAGCATCTTTGCTTTTTCATGATGGCTTGCTTTATTGATATTAGAGTTGATTTGAAATTGAGATGACTTTGTTATCATCATATTTGCTTATGGTCACCCATTCTCTTTTCCTACACTCACCTCTCTTCTTGTTTTGTTTTTTCCCTCCACTATTTCTTTGAGAGAGGGGGGGCCGGCCACACATTGAGAGGAGGAGAGAGAGGTTTCATTTTGTATGAGGGAAATTTGATTATCTCATTTGGCTTGCTCACAAAATCCTTCTCACCTCTCCAAAGTTCTTGATTCCTACTTCCATCCAAAGGCAACTTCAAACTCTCAAAGAGACAATGGTTACTACACTATTCTACAGCAAATCTTGGACGCGTCGGCTAGCCAACTTCGTGCCCGAGTTGCCTCGGTCCAGAGGTGGGAGCCCGTAAAAGTATTTGGCTACGTGGTACCCTTTCCGACGAGGAGGAGATGAACGGAAATTCCGCGGGAGATCGGAGTGGAGACAAAGACCGAAGGACATGGATCGCTTGGTATACTTCTCTACCCATCTTGTATTTTGCTAATAGCTAGGTTAATGGCCCGATCCGGGTTAAAAGTGCGCGGTGGTGCCGGTTTTCTAGTTTGCAAAGTTTTTGTTTCCGCGTTTCCGGCGTCGGATCGACGGCCGGGGCGCCGCCGCGGGCTTACATTGATATCAGAGCCACGCCATTAAGCATGCCTAGCTTGCTCTAGTATGTTTAAAACCCGATTGAACAAAAATCGCAAAAACCGTATTTTCAGTGCACTGTTCTCTGTCGAAATTTTTCCAGCTCCAAAAATTTTTCAGGTTGTTTCAAAATACTGTGCATGGAAATATAAGAAATCTGGGAAAAATTGGTCGCGAGATCTCTCCATAACGCCGCGGAACCGCGGCCAAAGCCATGCTTGGGCCGCGGTTCCGCCGCGATTTTAACTGTTCATCGTGCCAAATTTTTCCAGAGGGCTTTAAACTTGGAAATAGGGGTTTTAGGATATTACTTTTTAGGCCCAGATTTTCTGTAAGTGCTACAGTACTGCTTGGGGCCCACTTCGGTAAATTTGTTCGATCAGATATTTTAAACATGCTAGTTCACAGTATTTACATTATATCTGTGACCGTGAATGTCATTTGATCGGTAAATCCAGTCTATCTGCTATAGCCCTTTTAGACGGATTTGCGAACGTGACATTCACGTTGATGTTCTGTGTATTGCTGTGATGTTGCGGATTGGTCGTGGGGATAGCCTGGATGCAATGTTAGTACAGTTCTGTTTTATATGTACATTTGATATTGCGGGGCGAGCGTCCGATATGTGGACTGTCGTCACTGCCTGTTTGTATTATTATTTTGGGGCACGATCAGGTTGCGGTCGATGTACCCGTTGTATGTATATTTTACTTTCTGTACTAGGATTACCCCGCGGAGGGGTGCATGGATAGCCGGGTTCAAGAGGGCAACACGCCCGCATCTCATGGCATTGAGACGGAGGGGGATTTACTCTAGAATTGGCGGGCTATTCGCCGCACTCGTAGGGGGTACAGGTTGATCCAGGAGGGGTGCCTAAGTTACCGGATTCCGTGAAGTGCTGGGTGGTCCATTCATGTTGCTGAAGGGGGCTGCCTCGCTTCAGGTTTTGGCGGGTAACTTGCCGCGCCCGTAGGGGTCTAGGATTTCATTGCACAGGCTATCCACACGACCAGGGGAACGTCGGGTTTCAGTAGCGGCTCTATGAAACCCGGGGATCCTAGATATCTGTATTGTTTCTGTGATGCTGTACATTTCTGTGATGTTGCATTTTATCACGCCTTGAGCGAAAATTATATATTATATATATACTAGTAGATGTTGTATATTTTTTGCATCCGCGCTAGTCCAGTCCCCGCTCTGTCGTTAGTTAAGTAACCTAACAAGTGATGACGGGACCCAGTGGCGAATGCGGATGGTATATACATACATCATTATTTTCGTTCTTTTGTGGTGTGATCAATTGATGGGACTGCGTTGATTCGGATCAATACAAGATAAACAAACCTATTCTGATGTTGTTGGAACACTTTTTCAAAAAGCTGTTATTGCAAGGGCGTTCTCTTTTGTTTTGCACAGTGGTATTCAGTTGGAATATCCTGCTCCTCAGTCAATGAGGCAAGGACCGAGATCCCTTCACCGGGAGTGACCCCTTGGGCAAAAGTGTGCGTCAGGGCAATAACTTCACTATAGCCGATTACTTTTTCTTTGCATCGTGGTATTCAGTTGAAATATCCTGCACCTCATTCTACGGGGAAAGAGCCGAAATCCCTTCACCGG
This sequence comes from Agapanthus africanus, assembly GCA_030015575.1. Taxonomy (NCBI): domain Eukaryota; kingdom Viridiplantae; phylum Streptophyta; class Magnoliopsida; order Asparagales; family Amaryllidaceae; genus Agapanthus; species Agapanthus africanus. Next base: position 565,026,880 of record CM057341.1, read on the forward strand.
GAGTGACCTCTTTAGCAAAGGTTTTCGTCACTATATTTTCTAAAAAGCTATCCGTTCCTTCAACGATATCAAGTTCATTACGTTAAAGGTTTTCGCCAGAAACCATTCGTAGCCCTCCGTCGTTTCATACGGGTAGCACGTAGTATTCATGCTATGTTTGTTGGCCTTCGTCAAGGCATAGTGTATTGTAGCTGCTTGTTACCTTTCTGCTGCATAGATAGATGCGTTGGTTTGGGACAGTCGTATAGCCTTGTTGGCCCTAGTCAAGGGCTTGTATGGGTGGGTTCAAATCAACCTGGACAATGACGGGTAGAACTTGACATGTGACTTATGATTTGTTGGCCTTAGTCAAGGTCATAAGAGCATGGGGCAAAAATCCACATCGGGAGTTTCAAAAGAACTGAAACTTGCCAGATATGCGCATACCTTCTGGAGTGTGATAACGTGAGCGGATTCCGTCACGTTATCATGCGATGAGAGTTGGATCCCGATTTCCACTGATGAGTTGGTTTACTCCTCGGGTGATCCCGGCTAATTCTTCTTTCAGGTTTGGGGAAGAATTTGACGTTACAGTGGGAGGTTTCCAGATTAGATAAAGTGATAACCATTCTGATCTATGTTAGAGTGCACGCTGAGTGTTTCTTTTCTCTCTCTCTTTGGCAGCGACCATTGACCTGACCCTAGACTATGACTCAGTGACCAAGTTGACCGAACTTTCTTAACACTGGCTTTTGGATTGTCAGAGTTGCAAACCTCATTGCCACTCCTACTTTTACCCATTTCTCCAGGACACCCCGTATTACTATGAAAGTCCACTTCCATTGGACAAAACCATCGTATGGTTATATACGAACTCGAAGGAATTCGAGGATGGTTTCCAGTTTTGGAGAAAACGAATAGGACTATTCAATTGTCTTTTCCTTTTACCTTCTCTCTCAGATTGCGAGTACTCCTTGGTTTAGGAGATAGTACACCTATTACGCAAATTGGAAAGTCTTCTTCCAAACCTTAGGCTGGTGCCGAACGGTGGGGAATGAAGAAAACCAATTAGCCTAAACGGTGTACAGAAGGTATTAAGTTAAGACAAAGAAAGGGATTAGTAAGAGGGCAAAGTAAATTGCGACTAATATTCACGACCAAACCAAGTATTTCTTTGCCAATCCTAAATCACCTTTGTATTTCTCCAGGACACTCCGTATCACTACGAAGATCCCAAGTTTATTGGATAATCCATCGTATGGTTATATACGAACTCGAAAGGAACTTGTTCCAGTTCGGGGATGGATCCTGGTTCAGGAGAAATAAGAATTAAGTTCATTCGGTTGTCTTTTATCTTCACCTTCTCTCGCATTGCGAGTGCTCCTTGGATTAGGGCAGTACACCCATTATGCTTATTGGATAGTCTTCTTCCAAACCATAGGCTGGTGCCGAACGGTAGGGATGGAAGAAAACCATTTGGCCTAAAGGGGTGTGCCGAAGGTAATGACTAAAGACATATAAAGGGATTTGGAGAGATGGCAAAGAATTATACGGTTACAGTCGTGAATCTGGATGATGAAAGAGGCATTACTAGGAATACCAGGATACCCCATCGAAACATTTCAATGTTTCAGTTTCACTGTGTATTGTTAAAAGAAAACTGATTTCCCAATTAGACACTTGCTCCAGGGTATGTATTTACCAGGTATGATTCTCACATCTGTATGGTTTTACAAATGATGAGTGGGAGTAAGTTATTGGGAATTAGGTGATCATCCTCATTATATCGGAATTCGTTGTAATTGGTGATATTTGAGGAAGTCACCTGGGTTGTTTGCCGGACGGCAAATATTTGGTTTTGAATATCCGTTGTTATGCACCAATTTCAAATTGATATATCTATACGTCTATTTTTATAGAGTGAGATATACCTTTTGAAATTATGTCTATGACATTTACCTATATCAGTGGATGGTTAGGTAAGGAGCATTGAACAGCGGTGTAATTCTTCTTAACCATAAGTACAGTTTTCAACCTACGACACACAGTAAATGAGTTATTAGACTCAAGGGACTTATACAAAGTATTGTATGTTGTCCAGTGTCCATTAGGACAAAGGGGTAGGTACTCGTACTATATTCTGTTTACTTGTGACTTCTCTAGTTCTTAGACAGGTGTTTCGTAGAAACACAGGGTTTAAGTTTTGAGAAGTTATAGGTATATGAATAAAGTAGAGAACCAGGTGTTGCAAGTATCGGGATTCTTCAAGGTGATCGAAGATGTAGATACTTCTGTGTGGTATTCAGTTGATAGTAATGTTTAAGAGAACTAGATTCTCTTTCAGGTTACTCATAAGTGGAAGCATTCCTAAGTTGAGTAACGCTGATCGGCCTCCTTCCATTTAGTTGACATGCACTGGTGACAGCTGCATGATTTGAATCTGGTTCAATTAAATCAGTGCCTCTGTTTCTATATTGGATATAGAACAGTTCATATCTTGACATTGTTAAGGTACGGGGAGTTGTCCGGCTTATGCTTAAAACCAGACTCCGGATGACTCAAGGCACGTTTCTGTAATGGCTGTTTGTGGGTTGACCCGGGCTATGACGAGGGTTGACTTTCTACCATCTGGAAGATCAATAGTGATATTGTTCTTAACTCGCCACAGTTTTAATTAAAAATGGATTTTTTTTTAGAAAACAGTAGTGGGAGTATGGTAGAACTGGAAGTGATTCCAGAACCGCAAACGATTACTGAAGATTTGCTAAGAACCTATAGATTCAATCTGGTTTGACATTCCATTGGCCACTCCGCAGATATGGTGGGTAACCTCAGGCACCCGAGAGGTACTTCGGTATGCTCAAGGACGGTGACAGGGAGGTTCTTGTTTGCCCAGACTTGCCATTGCTGTTGTTCCAGACTGTGAGACCCGGCAGGAGGATGAGTATAGCGTCGTTCTAAACTCGCTTTAGAAGTGTACGTCTATATGACTCTGTCAGAGGGTTGTCGTAGTCAATGGGAGCAGCGAAAGCATTGGTGGATAGGGGGCTTATGTCTATTTATAGACTAAAGCAGATATAGCGGAGATAGATCATCTATTTTTGATGTGACAGTCATAGGTTTGACTTCATCAGAATAGGGGATGGATCTGTTAAGAAGGTAGTAGGGTGTGATGTCCTGGTATTTGGATGACATACACAAAGTAGGAAGTGATATTCCTATACTACGATCGGTTATACTTTGGTCGTCACACAGTAGTTTCTCCACATAGGACTTGGATATTGTATCAGACATTCTGGTTACTAGATCTATGATTTTAGATCTAAATTTGGGTGGTTTCCCAATCTGGATACTTAGACAGCATTGTAAGAGTATTTAGAATGGACGACTCCTGGCACGGTAGTATACCTGCAGGTGATGGAGTCACCCTCTCTAAAGGTGTCTTACAGACTAAAGGGGAGAGGGATACGCATGATTGGCAGATCACTTGTGTTGGCAATTGAGTCAATCATGAGATGTCAAGTACCACACCAAATGTTGTTCTTGCAGTAGGTGCAATAAGATGATATTGATCTAATCCTGGAGAAACAGTCGGAAGCAGTTTTAGAACATAAGTTGATGTTCTAGGGATATGATAACAGCATTCTCCTTCGGGAGACAGTTATCATTCCAGGCTTCCAAGGTGACCTGAATGACAGAGTGACTGTCAGAGTTATAGTTTTCCCTCTGTCGAGGGGCAGTATTTTGGACAAATGGTCCAGGTGGATACTGAGGGAAGGTATGGCGCAGGATACTGATTAAGTGCAGTTGACGATACAGTCTAAGAAGTTTGGATTTGGAGTTCATTTATGAGCTAGGTCCCATCAGACATCCAGACACATTCTAAGACAGGTATTGCTCATTTCGGGAGATGGCTTTCTCCACGAACTTGAGATATAGAGAGACATAAAAAGAAACACCAGAGCGGATCCACTCACTGAGGCTATTCCTCGAACGCAATAGTTTCGCAAACGAGCTTTGTGAGACTGACAAGTAGAGGAGTTGGGTGTTCGGTATCACACGGGCTGTGAGTATGCGACATCGCAATAATTAGCCTTGAGTGCAAGTGGGAGATTGTTGGATATAGTGCCCTCAGAGTCAATTATTGGATCACAGGCACGTGATTGCAATGATTGAGGAGGACCTATGCCGGTAGGACGGTCTTACTCGAGATGATAGTATGCTATCTGGTTTATCTTTATCATCGTGTACTGCTTTAGGTGACCTTACGAGTCGCTATTACACGTTGATAGAGCCCCTAGGATTCTTGCTTGACTACCAGCAGTATGAGGGCGATCATATACGTGAGAGCTGGAGTCTATAAGCACATCCTTAAAAGGTCACTAGTCGTGGGAGTTTCGAGACAGGGCATCGATACTCCGGAGTAGACTGGTGTATACAGTCGAGACCCCGACGAGGGGCGGTGGCCGGTCTCACAAGCCACTGGTGTCAGTTGGTTCACCTAAGATGTATACAGGTGCTCATTGGGTTATGAGTACACCGGACAGAACTCGCCGGGAACCTGCTAGTTGGGATTATACCTGATGTCAGATAGCAGTTCCCTGGTGACATGTGTACAGGTTAGTTCATCGACCAGAGATCGTCATTTGTCTCGTGTGAGTTCCCACTGTGCTTTGATTACTACCCTACCACGCTCAAAGGAGACGTGCAAACAGGTTTTAGTTGGGTACAGTCCCGAGCCACATGGAGGCAGTGAGCGGATCTGCAGGGGTTCGTCTCTCCCAGTATTGGTGGTGAGGTCGCGCTGTGTCTAGGAGAGCCAGAACATGAAAAGTCCTTGGCCAAGGCAGGAGATTTGCTGGTAGGTATTCCAGTAGTATCTCAGGGTGTTTTGGGCTACACTCCGACACGACTTGTACCGCTATTGGGGGTCTGACTTTTACCAACCCCCTAGGCCCGCCATGCGATGCTCATAGACGAACGGACCGGACTGTACGGATATTGTCACTGACAGGCTCAGTTGGGTGTCTGGATGAGTGCGCTCATCGACGTCCCTTTTGGTCAATAGCTGGTGGCCCGTCACGTATGGCTAATACCTCTGACGTGCTAGTGGTTAAATCCACAGCCATAGTATTGACGAGTTTTTAGAGTCCACCACACAGAAAGTTACTCAGGTTTCGGGCGAAACGCTGTAGAGGCCGTATGGAGATATGGCAGGGTTCGATCAGATACGTGCGGTATTGCACGGATCGTGATCGGATGGATTTTACTAGCCGGCTTTGGCTTAAGCCGGATCCTAGTATTAGGTAGTGTGGATATTGTCTCTTTGCATTTGTGTTCAGTGGGAATACAAATGCGGGCATGTATTTGCAGTAGCGGGGTTTTCCTGTAATTTATTACAGGATCAGTTTTCTGAAGTTGCCAGTTTGCATTCCGTTCCGGCCGGTTTTCCTTTGTTCCTTCGCGGCCGGACTTTCCGATGGAGGGGGTTATTTGCAAGTTTGCAAATAACATTTTGTGGAGGGGTTTCTTGCATTTGTGGCATTATGAAAGGTTAAGCATCTTTGCTTTTTCATGATGGCTTGCTTTATTGATATTAGAGTTGATTTGAAATTGAGATGACTTTGTTATCATCATATTTGCTTATGGTCACCCATTCTCTTTTCCTACACTCACCTCTCTTCTTGTTTTGTTTTTTCCCTCCACCATTTCTTTGAGAGAGGGGGGGCCGACCACACATTGAGAGGAGGAGAGAGAGGTTTCATTTTGTATGAGGGAAATTTGATTATCTCATTTGGCTTGCTCACAAAATCCTTCTCACCTCTCCAAAGTTCTTGATTCCTACTTCCATCCAAAGGCAACTTCAAACCCTCAAAGAGACAATGGCTACTACACTATTCTACAGCAAATCTTGGACGTGTCGACTAGCCAACTTCGCGCCCGAGTTGCCTCGGTCCAGAGGTGGGAGCCCGTAAAAGTATTTGGCTACGTGGTGCCCTTTCCGACGAGGAGGAGATGAACGGAAATTCCGCGGGAGATCGGAGTGGAGACGAAGACCGAAGGACACGGATCGCTTGGTATACTTCTCTACCCATCTTGTATTTTGCTAGTAGCTAGGTTAATGGCCCGATCCGGGTTAAAAGTGCGCGGTGGTGCCGGTTTGCTAGTTTGCAAAGTTTTTGTTTCCGCGTTTCCGGCGTCGGGTCGACGGCCGGGGCGCCGCCGCGGGCTTACACGGATAAAGGACCTTACCTAGATGCGTTGTGAATTGATCAAGGATGGACGAGTATTGAGTATTCCTCCGATGGTTGGGACGCGTTCCCGAGGACCTGTTCGGCCAGACACCTTCTATAGAATGATGAAGCTACAGAGTATGCGCTTTCGAGTCCGTGCAAGAGACTTCGGATTGACCATGGCCGAGAATAGTGCAGTGCGTAGATAGCATGGCGTGACGTCATAGTGGACGACGATAGAGACAAGTGGAACCAGAGGTTCGTGCGAGACGCTGACGAGCTGTCATTACTTCCCGTCGAGACTAGAGACCTGATATGCTTACAGAGGCGTTGGGATGCGACCAATTTCCGAGAAAATGTTGTGCTGGGGACACAGATGTCCTTCGAGTGAGAAGAGATTATGCAAGAGAGACGCCTCCGTACAGTTCGGCATAGGCAAGATCGAAAGAGACCTTGAGCATGATTCCTTCCAGGACATTGCTGCAATGATGTTTGCACCCAGGATCAAATATGTGATGTGCATTCAGAGAGCCAGAGGCCGACGCCAGTGACATACTGCTTTACGAGTGGTCATGAGGATTGACCGAGAGATGACCAGAGAAGTGCCAGAACGGAATCGTCCCCGTTAGCACACCTGACAGGGCCGATGAGCCGATTGACTGCGAGGTAGGTAATCCGCAGAGAAGATAAGGACCCAGAGTCAGAGGACTCCAGACCGTGAGCAAGAGGCAAGTAGATATCTTGCGCTGCTAGCATTGGATGCACCGACTCCTTCTTGACCTTGAAAAAGGCACTACCGACGACGGTACTTATGATTTGGTTTTGATTTACGATCTTGGTGCACGCCAGATGCACTAAATCGAAATTCTTCGTGCATGTCAAATACGCCTGATTTTGCTGTCAGGCACACACGTTGCCTATGACAGATGTTTCGTGCACACCAGTTGCACATAGATGTTGTTTTGTTCACCTGTAAGTCACATACATGGATTTTGATTCCGTGCGCACCAGACGCACCGGATTTTCTTATATACTTTTGGGGATTGATTTCTTAGAGAGCAGTACACTTTGATGATATTCGCTATGTATTGATGTTTTCGAAGCCCCGACAAATTGGATTTTGCTGAAATGTTTTAGTATTGGGGGTTTAAATTTAAATTCGGGGACCGAATTTATTTAAGGGGGGTAGATTGTAACATTTCGAAATAATAAAAATATTATTTTTAGGGAATATTTATAATTTAATATTATTTTATTGAATATTTTAATAATTCGGTATAATTAAAATACAAATAAATGGGGGGAAATTTTGGAAAATTCTAAAATAGGGTAAATTAGAGAATTATGCCATTTCTAAGTTTAAATTGATTAGTTATATGGTAAATTAGTGCTAATCGCGATTAATAATTGCTAATCGGATTTTTTTTAGCAATTTGTGCAAAACATGCACATATCACTTTTCACACTTGTGCATTTTCTTGCCATGGTTCACTTTGGGTTTACTATTCTTGGGAGAAGGATTTTGAGAGAATAAGAAAAAGAAAAGGAAAAGAAAATGGGAAAAGAATAAAGAAATGAGGTATGGTGAGAGAGAGAAAGGTATGGGTTTTCTTTGACTTTGGACTTAGCCATCTCCTTCATTCCCTTCACTCATTTCTCTCCCTCTCCTTCAAGTTGATGCTGCTGCTCCTGCTCCTCACCCCACCTTCCCTCTTCAAGCCTCAAATCATCTCAAAAACAATTCCAAAACCCAAACTCCATTTCATTAAAAGTGTGCACAAGCTCTAGATCTACATATTGGACTAAAGAAGCAAGGATTTTGGCCACTAGGGGCAACTCAAGAAAATTCTTGAGTTGCCAAATGAGGTATTTTCTGGATCATTAACTTAGTTTTAGCATTTCCTTTACCCCCATGTTTAGATTGAACCGATTTTGTGTGATATTGTGGAGTTAAGGAAAACTTAGTTAGGGTTTGAGGAAATTATGAGTTGTAATGTGAAATTGAGTTCAGTAGAGGCTACACCAACACCCTAGTGCATGAATTGAGACCCTAACCTGAGAGTTGAAACCCGAAATACGGATTTAGAAACCGATATCGGAGAATTTATGGAATCTGTGAAGGGTATATTGAATCTGCTATCACCCGAGACATCCTAAATTAAAATTGATTGGACAGTGACATGTGCAGGCACCCAGGAAGCTAACCCCAAGACCCTAGCCCCTACCTCCTATACCCGGCCGCAGAATTATCCATTCTGGCCGCAATTTGCGGCCAGACCATGGTGGATTTGCCTCGTTTTGGATTTGGTGTTCCCTTATCTGTAGATTAGGCCTCTGGTATGTATAGATTTGTCTAATTTGACCTATGGTGAAATCTGGAGCCTATTTCCTAAGTTGTTGTATTGGATTCATGTTTCCGTATTCCGTATTTTTAGTTCTGAATTGTGTATTGTGATTTACCTCGACTATTTGGCGTTTATACGACGATATCAAGGATTTGTTGATGGTTTTGAAGGCGTGCCCATAGGTTCTAACCTATAGGCCCCTTATCGTATTGTTTTGGGTTTCGTGTGCCGTGTTAGCTTGGATTTGGTTTTAATACGCATTATGATACTTTGACGTGTAAGGTACCTATGAAGACTTCGGGATGACGAGCGAGCGCGTGGCGACGTCGACAAATGAAGACGCAAGGTGAGTAGATTATATCTACTAGGGGAAGTCGGGTGGATGGCGTATAGCACCCCCGCAGTTCGTAGTTGGTATACTATATATTATGTTTGATAGTTATAGTGTGTCATGGATATTGTGTTAGGTATAGTATGGTTAGCTTAGGGTTAGCAATAAACTAGTATAGTTCCTAGTCACGAACCCTAGAATAGGTTTACACCACACGCGCACCCTTGCATATTCACTATACTTACACAGTGTTGATGAGGATATTAGATGACATTGGAGATGAGTCGATGATTTTGGGCTTTGTGTCATGAGATCGGTGATGTGATGTGATTTGTACTTGCGGTACGACATATGATCTTAGCGGGCCGTTGGGCATGTGTTTTACCCCCACTTTCATACTTATATAGATGGTATTGATTTGTACTAGACTTAGATCTATACCCCAGATTATGTGATATGATGATAATGATACCTGATATTTGATGAGAGGAATGTGATACTGACCCGTACCCAGCTATTGGGATGCCGTACGACGATTTACCGTACGAGCTTTCTATTGATGTTAGATCCGCTCTCATGACTCGAGGATGTTAAATGATATACCGTATCGTACGTGATACTATTGAGGCGAGATCACCGACTATTGTATATATATAATTGTATATCGACCCAGATTTAGGTGGTTTCCATACCCCTCTCGATTGACTTGATACTTAGATCTGTAGTTTGCATAGTAGATGTTAAACTAGACCCGAGTCATTCTTATTTCAAATGGCAGAACTGCATGACATATACATATGGGTGTAGATTCTTTACTGTTGCGTTGATTATTCTATTTCCGCATATTCATGCTATTCACATTGCTTTGCATATGTTTATTGTTATATTACTATCATGTTGCTAGACACTAGCACCATTATCGATGATGCGTATGTTCCACGTACACTTGCTTGCCGGCTCACACACTTCATCATCGATAATTTCCATGTCACTACACAGTAGCATTATTGCATCAGGATATGACCTTGTATGTGCATACTATTATTTCCGTGTTGCATGATATACTGTTATACTTGCATTTCCTTTATATGTCACATACTCATACTTGTACACATACATTGATACCTTCATACTTGCTTAGATTACGCATTGAGATATGTTGTTTCCAAGTTTATTCTGGATTTGGGGAACCGTGGATATTTCAAAGAAAATAGTTAATTATTTAAAAACCCGGTTTCCCTTGATATGATATTTCGGTGCATCCACCATGTGTTTTCTCGGTGCGAGAGTGATATGTGTGAACCCGAATCGAGGAGTTGGATGAGGCCAATTACGGGTACATGGTGGACTCTGTATGGTACCCCGGGGCGAGAACGGTTTCGCTGTGTAGTAGACGATGAGCCTGGCAGAGGGACTACTACCAACCGGTGATTGATTGGACCTGGCAGTTATCCGGAAGATACTGACCAGAGTCGATAGATGGATATGGGCGTACTGCCGGGGCCGAGGGCCGATTCCGCAGACATAGCCCGTGGGCTGATCCGGACTGACGGAGCCCGATAGATGAGGATTTACGTGTCGATGCTAGGCACGGGTTTCATGATGTTTTCCATGATTTGATTATATCCTCACATTTACATGCATGATGCTTATTGTCATTGGGTGACGGGTGGACGGGTTCCACGTTTATACAGACATTAATTGCATACAGACCTTGACTACATTGATCATACTTCATTTGTATATATAACAGGGTACGAGGGCGCTGTTATATATACCCTTACACCAATATTAGTGGAATGAGACGCTAATATATGTGTATTGATATCCATTTGATACTTCATCATGTTTACTTCATGCAGACATACCTTACATTTGTGACATGTTATTATCTGAGGCACTGGCACGGGTACTTGGCACTACCTACATGATTAGATGTTACACTGCCACATTTTCATGCTTCAGACTTACTCTCGAGGGTTATATTATATACTGATTGTATTGACTTAGAATTATGTCTTGCATTCGATTTCTGCTTGTAGATATTTTCTATTCACGAGTTGGCAACTCACCCCCGTTGTGCCACAGTTCTTGCAGGGCTTGCCGTACAGGTTCCATAGCAGCACTTCTGGCACACTGCTTTCCTTTGCGGGTGATTTGCTTGGTAGGTGGGTTCTTTGTATCAGAACCGCCGTTGTACTTGTATTATTCATTTTATCTAGAAATTCCATCAACCAAAAACTTGTATATTGTTTCAGACTCAGACACTAGTGATGTATTATTTCGACCTTAGAGTCGCGCTTAGTAGTGTTGCAGTTTTTATGCTTATCTGGGTTTCTTTTAAATTTTGATCCTCGCCATTCGGCGTTGTATAGTATATTGCTTGTTGTTTATTTATCCTTAAAATGGTTTTAGATTTCTGGGCTTTTGGCTTACTTGGATCAGATGGAGTCCTATAGAGTTCATATGGTTTAAGGGCCAGTCACGTGCTCTTTCGGGTCGTGACAAACTATACCGAGTGCAAAAACCAAATCGTATGCGTATATAAGCACAAATCAACTCAACTGTATGAAATCCATATAATCGCAAACTTGAGAAACTAAGGCACGAAAACTATCTCAAGTGCAACAACTATGCAAAAATCGTAAATACTCAGTAGGTGCAACCATGGCGCATGAAAACGATATCCTGAAACTCAATCATCAAAACCAAATCATGCGAATATATCGCTCAAAATACCAAAATCAAGTATGGCGGAATAGTCCCGCTCAAGTACATCCTCCAAGAATCTCTGGCCAACTGTCGTGGTCACTCATAGCATGTCTCGTCGGCGATCCTGAACTCTGGCCTGCCGGTGTGCGTAACATGACCACTCCTGGGTCCAAGTCTTCTTGTAATTTATTCCAGAAAGGTCCTGTCGAAATCTCTCCCAAAAATCTTCTATGCCGAACTGTCCGAAAGTCATCGTCCCTTACCAGATCTATTCTCGTTCCGGAACGGCTGCATACTCATCACGACTCCTTCTGGAAGGTATATCCAAGTACAATGCCTTGGCATGCGTATCGCATCTCTGATGTCGGCGGAGTGGAACGTCGTCTCATCAAGATCTCGTACGAACCTCTTACTCCACTTTCTCTAATGTCGACTGCTTCGGACTCGTCTCGTCGTGGCTGCATGGACTGAGCTCCAACGGCTATCCTCGTATCTGGAGTCTCCCAAGAAATGCATCTCACCACCCAGCATCCGAATGAAGTCGAACTATCCAATCGATTCGTCAAAACCTCATAATCCCCCAAGAGCTCAACATCTTGGGTACAGTTTAATAGTATCAAGTACGTACCACAGCATCGATGGTCCAGCCGTAGAAGGGCAAACCCAAGCCTCACTAATGGCGCCACGGAACTGCCGCAAACCCTAAGGTTCAAAGGCTTTCACACGGTCATTAAGTCGAGTTAGGGTTTCATTCTTCTAGAGGGTCCATAGAATTGCCTGCATGTCTTTCCGAATACTTTAAACTTGGAATAATAGGTTTCCGACATTCGATCGTCTCTGTCGACCCTCACGTCTCTGCGTGAAGTCGTCTCTAACTGGAATCCATCTATCTGATGACCTCGCATCGGGGTAGGCGAACGAACTACCTGTCCTAGTCATTCATCCTCGGTGACTAGCGACCTTCTATCGTCTCTTAGTACAACTCGTACCGCAATAGCTCCAACATCTGGGGCGATATCTCGTCGTTCGCAGCAATAACGGGCTCACTCGTCTGCATGCTGAACCGTGCCTCAATCATCATGAATAGGCAATATATCAACGGTCATCAAAATCTGGCTGGCATCTATCAGTGGCTCAATCCTCTAGTGCAAATCGGCACGTCCAAGTAATCTCATACAGCAATCCACCCAACGCTTGTGGCGCGAAAACACAATGAAAAGACACATCTCTGCAATCGTATGTCGCCGGAATCATGCCCTGGTCAGTCCTCGTTCTTGACGAGCTCATGCTGACCGTAACTCTAGCCGTAGCTCTCCCTGCCCGTAACCGTGGCAGCAAAACCATAACTGGTACCGATGAGGCTAGATCAGGAATGAATATGATACTGAGCAAAGAAATGTATATCCTAAGGCTCCTTAAGTGGAGTAGCGTATCGTAAGTATGCCGCGGAACATACCACGGTACGTCACTCTACTTTAGTCACCTATTCCATCAACCAAGGGTCATCCTACGCTCCGAAGGTAAAACCTAACGCTCTGACCAACTTTGTCACGTCCCGAAAGTACAGAACATGACCGGCACTTAAACTACGAAACGTCTCGAGGCGTACATAATCTAAGTAAGCCGAAAAGCCAGAAATCGAAACCAAGAAAAGTAGTAGAGTGAAGGAAAACCAATTTAAATCAAGTAGTTTTAATAGTATAAGCCGAATTATGCGATTTTAAAAACATCAAATATTTAATGAAAATTTCGGCAGAGTCTCCTTTGTAAATACTGGCCCCCAAACGGGATACAACATGAATAGTATACGAAATCAATAAAAGGCATCCCCAAGCGGGAGCTAGCTCTTCGTCAATCGACGGTCACAACCACACAAGCAATATAATATACAACGCCAAGGGCGAGGACCAAAACTTAAAAGCAAACTCAAAACCACAAGAAATCCACAGAAATATAACGTGCGACTCTAAGGTCGAAAGAATAACATTATTGGTCCCTATCTCAAAATAAATACATGTTTGGTTGATGGAATTTACTAGATACAACTGAATAATATTTTACAAGGTAATATGATGGGTACGATACCAATAAACCCACCTACTAGCAAGTCACCCGAACGAAACTGTGCCCGCAAAGCCGTAATGAAACCTGTACGGCAAATCTGCAAGAAACTGGGGCACAACGGGGGTGGGTTGCCAACTCGTGAATATAAAAACATCTGCGAATAGAAATCGCATGTATGACGCAATCCTAGATCATACGATCATAATATATAATCCTCAAATATATAACCAGCAACCCATAACCATGGCTAAGGCAAATATCTAACCCAAGTGTAATCTCATATGCCCGTGTCAGTGCCTCGGGTAGCTATGTATCATATGGATGATGTATAAATGCATGAAACAGAATGCATGTACTGAAGAAAACTGCTTTCATAACTTTGTGAGATTACTTTATTTTTAAAGCGAGGCATCATAAATGAAATCAGCATAAACAGTCTAGTATCGACACAAAACATAAATCCCAATGTCTCAAAAATCCGAGGCTCCGGCTATCCGGACTGGCCTGTATCATCAAATCTCAGTACCTCAATATATCAAAATCTCAGTATCAATCTCACTATCTAGGGCACCGTCAGTCCTGACCGGCCCCTACCATCAATCTCAAGACCACGACGGTATCCTCCAGATATCCGACGCGTCGGGTAAAATCACCGGTCGGTAGTGCTCCCCTGCCAGGCTCAACATCAACAACACGGCCTTCTCGCCCCGGGGTACCGCACCGGGCCCACCATGTATCCGAAACGGTTCATCCAACTCCTCGAATCGGGTCTCGAATCAGCAAACTCATGGTGGACGACTCATACATCATGGGAAAACCGCACTTTTTATTTAAAAGAGAGAGAAAAGAAGATTATAAATGTTTTTGCGGTTTTCCCCCAAATCCAGGAAATCTCATGAAAATCCGAATCCAAATCCTCAATAGCATGTAAACAGTGAATATAGGCATAACAGTGAATAATAACATGCATGAAGTAGCAGGTAATAACTACAATGTCTGAACTAGCATATAAGGCAAGTACACTAATATCATGTCAATGTAATAGTATTTTCTAAGTGTACGTGACATGGCAATTACCGATGAAGATGTGTGTGAGCCGGCAAGTAAGTGTACGTAGTACATACGCATCATCGGTAATGGTGCTGGTGTCCTAACAGCATAATATCAACAATGGCATATGAAATCACAATATGAATATGCGATGCGGAGCGAACAGCAATAATGTGCGGGAGCAGAATACTAGACACAACGATAACTATAAGTCAAACAATGAAGCCTTTTAAAAATAACACGAATCGCGGTGTTTTGAAAATAAGGGCTACGGTGTTTTTAAGAAAAGATACGTCTTTTGAAATATCCGTAGAATCCCTTAACCTGTCTTTTAAAATACCCACGATTCGTTAGCTTTTGAAATAGGTAGGAGTCGAATCTAGTCTACCAACTATACTAAACTATAGGGCTAAGCTAACAGGCTAACTGAAGGTAAGGAAACCGCCTAACATCTGAGTCGATACATATACATACATGTATATATATTAGTCGGTGATCCCGCCTCAATAATATCATATCCGATACCATATCTATAATCAGACATCCCAAGTCAAGAGTGCGGATCAATCATCAATATATAGCTCGTACGTAAATCCGTCGTACGGCATCCCCAAATCTGGGTACGGGTCAATATCATACTCATCACACTGTTCATCCGGTATCCTCTTTATCAAGATCATCATCTGGGGTACTGACCTACATCTAGTACAATACTGATACCGCCTAAGTATGCATGCACGTGTGTGAAACACTACGTCAAGGACCCGCTACAACGTCATGTCGTATCTCAAATACGAACCCTGCCATATCACCGATCTCATCGACTCATCTCAAATCCCAAGTACTATCCTCATCATCCATGCATGTGTATATGAATGTATATATGCATAGTCCCATACCCACGCGTATATACATATATACACATCCCCATCTACGCACCAGAAAGTAACGTATGCAAGTCTGTGTGTGCGTATGTGGGTATAACAACTACTCTAGGGTTTCACAACTAACCCAAAGCTAATCCATGAACACATAATCATATCATGAATAAACATTCTCGTATCATAAAACACCTATATAAATATATATATATGAACTATACTACGGGCTGCGGGGGTGCTATACGCCATCCACCCGACTTCTCCCCGTAGATATAAATCTACTCACCTGGTACTCGCTCGCCGGTGCCGACATCGCCACACGCTTGCTTGTCGTCTCGAAGTCCACATGGGGTACCTACATATCATAACGCACCGTATCGCATTAAAACCAAATTCGAAATCGAAACAGCATACAAAAATCAAATCAGCACGCGTATCACGCATAGGTCAAAACCTATCGCCTACGCATGCAAGAATAGCCAAACCAACCCTCGATATCGATGTACAAATGTCAAACCATCTAGAAAAACCCAAACACACTCATTTGCGCAATCATGAACACTAAATATAATATAAAATAGGTTAAAATTCACAAAAACCCCAAACTCACTTTAAAAGCCATTTTTCCGAAAATCTATCAAGCAAAAATTACCCGTTTTAGTACAAAACTCGACGTTTAAACAAATCTAGTTATTAAACATCTTAAATAAGTCATATAACCCATAACCACGATTTAAGCTCATCAAACTATATACGTTCAAAAAAAACTAGTTTGCAATTTTACCCAAATTTCAACCATTTTAGCAAAAAAAGCATAAACAACAAATTTAGCTCGGATTTGCTTGATCTAAAATATTAAAATACAATTTAAAATGTTAATAATACCATGGATACCCTAATTAGATTTTAAACTCACTCATTTCCACCAATTCTAAAAACCTAGTTTGCAATATTTATACAATTATAACAATTTTAAATTAACAATTTGCAAACTCGCAATTAGATTAGTTTTTGCAAGCATTAACATGATAATCTTCTCATGGTAACCTTAAGCAAGTAACAACCACTCTAATTGAATCTAAACCATAACTTTTGAATCCAAAACCTTCTCTTGAAAATTCAAGTCTTGAAATTGAATCCAAATTAAACCCTTCCTTAACCTAGTTTGAAGTAATAACAACAATTTAACAAAAGCTCAAGATTTATACCTCACAATATTTGAGATCTAGCATAAAAATTTTGACCTCCAATATGCTAACTTGCTCCAAGAATCATGCTAGTATAGGCTAAGGAGAAATGGGTAGGGATTAGATTTGAATTTTGTAGGATTTTTGCATTGATTTTTTAGTGAAATTTGATGAATTTTGAGGGGAAATGAGATGAGAATTTTTGTGGGGCTGCACAATGGAGGGCTCGGCCAGAATGGGGAGGATGAGGAGAGAGAGTGAGGAGTTGAAAATGATGGGAAAAAAACAAAGCCCAAACCTCTATGTTATAACATATTCAATTCCCTTTTAATTTCTTGTATTCTTTTCTCTTCATTGACTTTTCAAGTGGGGAAAATGAGGGGAGGGCTGCTGATTTCAGCCACACAAGGGGACAGGGTGAGGGTGTGTGGGTGTGGGTATGGGTGTGGGATGAGGAAAAAAGATAAATACTATACCCCAAACATCCATTTACACTAAATTCACTATTTAAGCCTTTTTCTTCGACATTTTCTAACACCATTTAACAACTTCATTTCAATTCAAAAACCACATGTTAAAATTTTGTTTAATGTGTTATGATGCACAAAATTTGTTTCAACTCATTCCAATTTGTAATTTTCCCTAATTAAATGTATTAGTGACGGCTTAAAATAATATTAAAATAATTAATTTCGGAAAAAATTTCAGAAGATTTGAAATTTCACCAGTGGCTCAATAAACACCAAATACTAGCAATTACATATCTAGAATATGTATATTTAATTTTAAAATAAAGATATTTGTATTTTGACTTTTTACAGAAACCCCCTTATTTTACCGATTTTTCGAAATTTCACCGAATCGATTTTCAAAACGTTACACCAGTGGCCAAAATCCTTGCTTCCTTGGTCCAATGTGTATATCTTGAGCTTGTGCACACTTTTAATGAAATGGGGGTAGGGTTTTTGGTGATGTTTTAGAGGTATTTTTGTGTCTTAGAGATGGAGGAAAAATGAGGAGCAAGAGCAGCAGCAGCAATGGAGAAAGAGGGAGAGAAATGAGGGAAAAAATGAAGAGAATGGCTAAGTCTTTGGTCAAAATAACCCATACCTCTCTCTCTCACCAACCCTAATATTATATTACTTTTCCATTTTCTTTTCCCTCAATTTCCTTCTCACTCAAATATTGAACCCAAATGAACAACCATGGCAAGAAAAATGTAACACAAGTGTAGAAAAAGATATGTGCATGTTTTGCACAAAATTTGCTAAAAATCCGATTAGCGATTTTTAATCGCGATTAGTACTAAATTAGCACATAACTAATCATAAAAACTTAAAAATGGCATAATTCCATAAAATACCCTATTTTAGAATTTTCCATAATTTTTCCCCATTTATTTGTATTTAATTATACCGGAATATTAAAATATTCATTAAAATAATATTAAATTATAAAAATTCCCAAAAATAATATTTTATTATTTTGAAACGTTACAACTACATGGGTGTATGGACTTACACCATACTAACTATAATGTTGGGTTTTAAATATTTATAGTAAATCCAAATTAGTTCATAATTAGTCATATGCATGAAGCTTCATGAAGCTTGTGGATGCATTGACTTAGTCCACTAATTTTGTTTTACTTAAGATATTTATTAACCTAACCATTATAATTTAGCCATGGTTATTTCTCTACATGAGTTAGTATATGATACAAACTCATCCATGGTTCTTTCTCTCACCTCATTAGTTCATTCTCATTTCTTTCGCTCATCTTCTTCTTCCTTGAGCAAAAAGCTTGCTAGGGTTTTATAAAGAGAGAAAATATTGTGAGAAAAATAAAACTAAAGTGAGCCCACTTTCTACTTCATCATCCTCTACTAAATTAGCACTTTAGTATAGGGTGTTTACTTCACTAATCTCCCATTAGTGAAGTAGTAGCTTGAGTTAGTGTCTCCTCGACGTAGATCATCTTCGGCCTCGAAGACTTCAAGCAAGATCGTTCATTTTGCCTTGAGAAGCCATGCAAGAGTCCAGGAGTTCCATGATCGCAGCGAAGGGACCACTACAAGGAGCTAATGAAGTGAAGGACCGGTCTACAAAGGTTGTATTCCGTTATCACTTAGATGTAAAGTAGTTTACATGTTGTTTCGTATGATTCTTTAGTTATCGATTCTAGTTTAGGGTTCTTTAAAACGTCAAATTTTTGAAAATGGCATGGACGATGCCTCCCGAAACCTTGCGGTCGTTAATAGGAACCCTACAACTTGCACACGTTTCCGCTGCTCCCACTGTCTACGAAGCCCTCCGGCTGTGTACTTATAGATGCTCTCTTCTAAATCAGTATTTAGAAAAGAAGTCATGACACCCAACTGCCAGATATCGTAGTCATGGTATGTAGCAATGGCAAGTAGGATCCGAATGGACTTAAGCATAGGTATTGGAGAAAAGGTTTCATCATAATCCACACCTGGTCGATGACGAGAACCTTTTACAACATCTCTAGCTTTGAAAGTCTCAACTTTTCCATCTACACCAATTAATCTTCTCAAGATATACTTGCTCCTGATGGGAGTTTAACCCTTCAGATAAAGCAACCAAAGTCCATACTTTGTTGTTGTATATGGATTCCATCTCAGATCGCATAGCATCCAGCCATTCTTACAGAGTCCCCACTCTCAATGGTCTGCTCGAAACTAGTAGGGTCATCATCTCATGATGCAATCCTCGCTCCCACTGTCATAGAGAAAACCGAAGTATCTCTTATGTGGGTGAGGAACCCAACCAGATCGGCGGAGAGGCTGAGGTTCGTCGGGAGCTATTGAATCTTCCGGTTCTACCAAAACTTCAGCTGTAGTTTGTATAGCTGGAACTCCTTCCAGTTCTACCTCATGACCACAAATTTCTTTCCAAAATAAATTCCTTTTCTAAAAAGGTGGCATGCCGAGAAATAAAACACCTTTTGTTCCTCGGTGTGGTAGAAGATATTCTCTTGCGAATGCTTGGGATATCCAAAAAACTTTCACAGAACTGGCCTTGCCTCCAGCTTGTCCGAATTTTGTTTTTAGACATAAGCCGAACAATTCCAAATCTTAATTTACTTAAGAGATGGGCTCTTCCCATACCATATCACATATGGAGTGGTAGGAACCTAATTTGGCTGGAACCCTATTCAATAGGTATGCAACTTCTCAAGTGCATAACTCCCTAAAAGGAAACATGCAACTTAGTAGTACTCATCATAGAGCGCACCATATCTAATAGGGTGCGATTGCTCCGCCCCGATATACCGTTGTATTGTGGTGAATACGGAGGAGTGATGCTGAGAGAGAATCTCATTCTCCTTTAGAATAGTCCAGGAACTCCATACTTAAGTATTCTCCTCCCCGATCACATCGTAGGACATAATACCTATACCCGTTTGATTCTCTACTTCTGACTTATATTCTTTGAATTTCTCAAAAGCTTCAGACTTGTGTTTCAACAGGAACATATGTCCGAATCTTGAGAGATCGCCAGTGAATATAATGAAGTACAAAGAACCAGTCGTGGCATGTGTAGACAGGGGACCTACATACATCAACATGCATCAGTCCCAAGAGTTTACTAACTCTTTCTCTTGTTTCCAGTAAACGGAGCTATAGTCATTTTATCTTTGTGACATGACTGGCAAGTTTCACAAGATGTAAATTCAAACTGATTTAAATATGCATCTTAATGTAACTTAGCTAGTCGGGTCGTATTGATATGACCTAGTCTACAATGCCTCAAGAAGGATTCGTTCATTTCTGAACTCTTCCTCTTGTGTGTGTTCTGTACGTTGAGAACTGTAGTTTGATTTAGAACGTATATGCTTTTAGATAACGTGCCTGAACCGATCAACTCTTGATATAGGAAATGTTCAAAACATTATCCAACAATACAAAATTATATCCTTCTTTAGTAAATAAAGAGATTGATATAATGTTGCATATCAGGTTCGGTATCTAATAACATTCGTTCAGAATCAATGTACTCAGTAATACAAGGTGATAACTGCCAACACCTTGGCTGCAACAATTGCACCGTTTCCAACTCTTAAAACTTATCACCTATTCCCAGTTCTCTATCTCTCTGTAGCCCATGTAACAGATTACATATATGGGATCCTGATCCGGTATCTCATACCCAGGACCTTTGCTTGATTACATATATAATTATATATATTGGTAGAGCCCTTAGGATCTTTGCTTGATTACCAGCGTTATGATGGCAGTCACACTAATGGGAGCTGGGTAGTCTATAAGTACATACTTCTATAGATCCCTAGTCGTAGGATTATCGAGACGGGGCATCGATACTCCAGAGTAGACTAGTGTATACACTTCTCATCCCAACAGGGAAGATGGTCTGTCCTACAGCCATTAGTACGCCGTACTGGAGATAGTATGCAGGTGTTCATTGGGTTATGAGTACACTGGACAGGACTCATAGGGAGCTGCTGGTGGGTATTATACCTATCGTCGGGTAGCAGTTCCCAGGTGACATAAGTACAGCTTAGTCCGTCGATTTAACACTGCTACTTCGCCACGAGTGTGTTCCCACTGTTCTTAGATTACTATCCTACCATGGCTCAAAGGAGTCGTGCAAACAGGTAGTAGTTGGGTGCAGTCCCGAAGCATTTGGAGGCAGTGGCGGTTATATAGGATTCGTCTCTCCCGGTATGGGGGTTGATATCGCGCTGTGTTCGAAAAGCCATTACACAAAGTTCCTGGCCAGGGCAAGCGATATTTACTGGTAGGCACTCCAGTAGTTTCTCAAGGTGTTTTGGACTACACTCCGGCATGACTTATTACGCTATCACGGGTCTGACGATTACCACCCCCTAGGCTCGATATGCGATACTCTTATATGAACATACCGGACTGTATGGAGATTGTCATAGATAGACTCAGTAGGAGTTCAGATGAGTTTGCTCATCGGCCTTCTTATCGACGGATACCTGGGTAGCCATTACGTGCAGCTAGTACCGCTGACGGCTTGTGGTTAAACCCACTGCCAGCGTAGTGTTGAGTCTTTAAAGTCCTACATAGAGGGTTTCCCTGCATCGGGCAAAAGATGTAGAGGCCGTATGGTTTTACGGTAGGGCTTTGATCACATACGTGTACTTGTGCACGTATGATGTTTGGGCGGATAATACCAGTGGGCTTTGGTTTAAGCCGGATCCTAGTATTATCTTGTTGGATTATTTTCGTCACTTTGTATTCGTATTTTTCGGAATACGGATACGGGTATATATATACGGATGATGGACATTCTTGTAATTTACTTAAGATTGTTTCTAGAAGAAGACACTTCATTTTGTATTTAATCTTTTGATTAAAAGATAAATGAGGTGGAGAAAATGAAGTGAAGATTTATATTAAATGAGGCATTGCTCTTAGGTGACTCATGAGGGTGACTCACTAGATATTTATTGAACCATGCTTGATATTTTACTTTTCATTATTGGTATGGTTCATTTTATTCATCACAAACTAGCCATCTTCATTCTAATATTCTTGCTTCACTCTATTTTCCTCAAGCTCCCCTTCTTCTTCCTCATACCCTTCATGTCTCATGTGTTGAAAAACCTAGGATATTTTGAGACAAAGTAATCCATCTACACTCTTTACATCATCTAGGACATCTAGTTTAGCGAACTAGGTGCCTTAGTTACCTCGGATTTGAGGTTGGAACTCAGACTATAGACTCTCGGGTGGATCGTCTTTGACTTGGGAGGACCGACGAGGAAGCCCGATCCGTGTACGATCCAAGGAGCCTATGATGAAGAGGAGGACAGCACGGAGACCCGAAGGACATGATACTATGAGGTATAACATTCTTTCCGAGTAGTTAACCTCATACAGTTTTGCTAGTTAGGGTTTAGTATCGATCCCAGAGTTCAAGTCATTGTTGTGAAACCCGTAAAAATCATTTTTTGCGTATTCTGCCTTCCCTCGAACCCGCGGGGTGCGTGACATCGACTTACAGACGACGCCTGAGATATGAGGATTTACGTGTCGATACTGAACACGGATTTTATGATGAGTTCGAGTGTCGATGCTAGGCACTCAGGTTTTTATGATGATTTGATGTGTCGTTGATGGACATGCGTTGGATGATATGCATATATACATATATATGACACCGATGACATGGTACCATATTATGACACAAGCACGATATTATTATTACTATTATTATTATTATACTTATGTATACACGATCATTCTAGATACCACATGGTATGATATTATTGTATTACAGTATGACCTAGGAGATCATTATACATTCGATTTCTACCTGTTGATGTTTTCTACTCACGAGTTGGCAACTCACCCCAGTTGTACCATCATTTTCTTGCTGGATCGACCGCTCAGATCAGTAGCGGCTTGCTAGCACATCTTTTCTTTTGGGTGATTTGCATTGGCAGGTGGGTTACTTCTAGGATCGTAACCACCATTGTATACATTTATTATTGTCACGCCGTGCTTCCCAAAATACGGGATACGAGGGGTTAACAAGGCCAGCCATGCTCCTACGGTCGAGGAAACATCCTGCCGTAGTCACACTTCGGCTTCTAGCTTTACGTGGTAATCAGTAATCAATGCACAGGTAATGAGAAATGTAGTCACTAAATCAAAATAGATACAAGAACTAACCAGATGGGGACCAAGGAAGTATGGCTCTGGGTCGCTGATCTAGATATCTGTAAGTGCACGGCGGCGCCCCGGCCGTCAATCCGACGGCCAAATGCGGAAGCGGTGATAAACTTTAATTTTTCTTGAACTGGCAAACCGCCGCGCACTAATACCCGGATCGAACCATTAATTAGTCCTAGCTAACTACAAGAAAGGGAATAGAGATATACCGACGATCCAAGTCCTCCGGTCTTCTCGTCATCGTCCCGATCTCCTGCGGAATGTCCCGTCTCCTCCTCGTCGCCGGAAGTGCACCACATCGCCTACTTCTTTTACGGGCTCCTACCTCAATGCCGAGGCAACTCGGGCACGAAGCCGGCTACTCGACGTGCCCAATAATTGCTGTAGAATGTATAGTAGAGCTCAAGTCTCATTTGGGGTTCATGGAGGTGCCATTTTGGTGGAGGGATAATGCAAGAATTATGTGGAGGAACAAGGGGATTTTTGGAGCATGAAATGAGGCAAAAACCCATACCCAAATATTTGGACAGCCCCCCCAAAAGAGAGTGGCCGGCCATGCTCAAAGAGAGAGGAGAGAATGAGAGTGTGTGAATCAAAAGATAATGGGAGCCATTCTCATCTAATCCAAAAAGAGAGAGAGAGGAAAGCTATCATGCAAAAGAAATGATTATCAACAAAGCCATACTCTACCAACCTCATCATCACAACAAAGGTCAAGCCATCATGAAGCAAAGTCAAGGGATGGTGCACATCATGAAAGCCATCATGATGCAACAAGATGCAAAGAACCCCCTCCACAAATGCCTATTTGCAACAATGCAAATAAGCCCTCCTCCACCAATCTTCGGCCAATGAACGGAACAATGGAAATCGGCCGAAACGGAAAGCAAACTGGCAACTCCAGAAAACTGGTCCCGTAATAAATTACAGGAAAACCCCGATACTGTGCATACACACCCGCATCTGTATTTCGACCGAAATACAAATACAAAGAGACAAAATCTACACTGTACTATACTAGGATCCGGCTTAAACCAAAGCCGGCTAGTAATATCTGTTCGATCCTGATCCGTGCAATACCGCACGTATCTAATCGAACCCTGCCATATATCCATACGGCCTATAGTACAAACTGTCCGATCTTGATCCATGCAATACCGCACGTATCTGATCGGACCTTGCCATATCTCCATACGGCCTCTACAACCTTTCGCCCGAAAGCTGAGTAACTGAATGTGGGGGACTCTAAAGACTCATCAACACCTTGGTTGTGGATTTAACCACTAGCACGTTAGAGGTATAAGCCAATACATAACGGGCCACCAGGTATTGACCAAAAGGGACGTCTGTGAGCGAACTCAGCCTGACACCCTACTGAGCCTGTCAGTGACAATATCCGTACAGTCCGGTCCGTTCGTCTATGAGCATCGCATGGCGGGCCTAGGGGGTTGGTAAAAGTCAGACCCCCAAAAGCGGTACAAGTCGTGTCGGAGTGTAGCCCAGAACACCCTGAGATACTACTGGAATACCTACCAGTAAATCTCCTTGCCTCGGCCGAGGGCTTCGTGTAATGGCTCTCCTAGACACAGCACGACCTCACCCCCAATACCGGGAGAGACGAACCCCTGAAGATACGCTCACTGCCTCCATGTGGCTCGGGACTGTACCCAACTAAAACCTGTTTGCACGACTCCTTTGAGCCGTGGTAGGGTAGTAATCAAAGTACAGTGGGAACTCACACGAGACAAATGACGATCCCCAGGTCGATGAACTAACCTGCACACATGTCACCAGGGAACTGCCATCTGACGTCTGGTATATGACCAACTAGCATGTTCCCGGTGAGTCCTGTCCGGTGTACTCATAACCCAATGAGCACCTGTATACATCTTAGGTGATCCAACTGACACCAGTGGCTTGTGAGACCGGCCACCGCCCCTCGTCGGGGTCTCGACTGTATACACTAGTCTACTATGGAGAATCGATGCCCTGTCTCGAAACTCTCACGACTAGGGACCTTTTAAGGATATGCTTATAGACCCCCAGCTCCCACTTATATGATCGCCCTCATACTGCTGGTGGTCAAGCAAGAATCCTAGGGGCTCTATCAACGTGTAATAGCGACGTGTCAGGTCACTTAAAGCAGTACACGATGATAAAGGTAAACCAGATAGCATACTATCATCTCGAGTAAGACTGTCCTACCGGGATAGGTCCTCCCTCAATCATTGCAATCACGTACCTGTGATCCAATAATTGACTCTGAGGGCACTATCTCCAACAATCTCCCACTTGCACTCAAGGCTAATTATTGCGATGTCGCATACTCACAGCCCGTGTGATACCGAACACCCAACTCCTCTACTAGTCAGTCCCACAAAGCTCGTTTACGAAACTATTGCGTTCAAGGAATAGCCTCAGTGAGTGGATCCGCCTTGATGTTTCTTTCTATGTCTCTCTAAATCTCATGTTCGCGGAGAAAACCCATCTCCCGAAATGAGCAATACCTGTCTTAGAATGTGTCTGGATGTCTGATGGGACATAGCTCATAAATGAACTCCAAATCCAAACTTCTTAGACTGTATCGTCAACTGAACTTAATCAGTATCCTGCGCCATGCCACCCTCAGTATTACCTTGGACCACCTGTCCAAAATACTGCCCCTCATCAGAAGGAAAAACTATAACTCTGACAACCTCCCTGTCGTCCTGGTCACCTTGGAAGCCTGGAATGATAACTGTCTCCTCGAATGAGGCTGTCGTTATCATATCCCTAGAACATTCACTTATGTTCTAAAACTGCTTCCGACCGTTTCTCCAGGATTGGATTAATGTCAACTTATTGCATCTAGTGCAAGAACAACATCTGGTGTGGTACTTGACATCTCATGATTGACTCAATTGCCTGAGCAAGTGATCTGCCAATCATGCACGTCCCTCTCTACTTTAGTCTATAAGACACCTTTAGAGAGGGTGACTCCATCACCTGTAGGTACACTACCGTGCCAGGAGTCGTCCATTCTAAATACCCTTAGAATGCTGTCTAAGTACCCAGATTGGGAAACCACCCAAATCTAGATCTAAAACCATAGATCTAGTAACCAGTATGTCTGATATAAAATCCATTTCCTTTGTGGAGAAACCACTGTGTGACGACCAAAGTATAACCGATTGTAGTATAGGAGTTTCTTTTCCTACTCTGTGTATGTCATCCAAATGCCATGACATCACACCCTACTACCTTCTCAACAGATCCATCCTCTATTCTGATGAAGTCAAACCTATGACTTTCACGTCAGAAAATAGATGATCTATCTCCGCTACATCTGCTCTAGTCTATAAATAGACATAAGCTACTTATCCACCAATTCTTCCGCTGCTCCCACTGACTACGACAACCCTCTGGCAGAGTCATATACACGTACACTTCTAAAACTAGTTTAGAACGACGCTATACTCATCCTCCCGCCGGGTCTCGCACCCTGGAACAACAGCAATGGTAATTGTGGGTAAACAAGAACTTCCCTGTCACCATCCTTGAGGCTACCGTAGTACCTCTCGGGTGCCTGAAGTTACCCACATTATCTGCGGAGTGGCCAATGGAATGTCAATCCAGATTGAATCTTTAGGTTCCTTGTCAAATCTTCAGTAATCGTTCGTGGTTCTGGAATCACCTCCAGTTCTACCATACTCCCACTACTGTTTTCTGAAAAAATCCATTTTTAATAAAACTGTGGCGAGTCTAGAACAATATTGCTATTGTTCATCCAGATGGTAGAAAGTCAACCCGCGTCATAGCCTGGGTCAACCCACAAACAGCCATTACAGAAACGTGCCTTGAGTTGTCCAGTGTCTGGTTTTAAGCATAAGCCGGACAACTCCCCGTACCTTAACATCGTTAAGAT
Organism: Agapanthus africanus; assembly: GCA_030015575.1. Lineage (NCBI taxonomy): Eukaryota > Viridiplantae > Streptophyta > Magnoliopsida > Asparagales > Amaryllidaceae > Agapanthus > Agapanthus africanus. The sequence goes on from CM057341.1 coordinate 565,054,255, forward strand.
ATGAACTGTTCTATATCCCATATAGGACCAGAGGCACTGATTTAACTGAACCAGATCCAAATCATGCAACTGTCTCCAGTGCATGTCAACTAAATGGAAGAAGGTCGATCAGCGTTACTCAACTTAGGAATGCTTCCAATTATGAGTAACCTGAAAGAGAAGCAAGATCTCTTAATCACTACTATCAACTGAATACCATACACAAGTATCTACATCTTCGATTACTTTGAAGAATCCCGATACTTGCTACACCTGGTTCTCTACTCTATTCAAATACCTATAACTTCTCCAAATTCGGACCCTGTGTTTCCACGAAACACCTGTCTAAAAACTAGAGAAGCCATAAGTAAACCGAATATAGTACGAGAACCAACCCCTCTGTCCTGATGGACCCTGGACATGATACAATACTCTGTACAAGTCCCTTGAGTCTGATAACTCACTCACTGTGTGTTGTAGGTTGAAAACTGTACTTATGGTTAAGAAGAATTACACCGCTGTTTAATGCTCCTTACCTAACCATCCACTGATATAGGTAAATGTCGTAGACATAATTTCAAAAAGGTATATCTCACTCTATGAAAATAGACGTACAGATATATCAATTTGAAATTGGTGCATGACAGCGGATATTCAAAACCAAAAATTTGCCGACCGGCAAATAGCCCAGGTGATTTCCTCAAATATCACCGATTACAACGAATCCCGATATAATGAGGATGATCACCCAATTCCCAATAACTTACTCCCACTCATCATCTGTAAAAACCATACAGATGTGAGAATCGTACCTGGTAAATACATACCCTGGAGTAAGGACTAATTGGGAAATCAGTTTTCCTTTAACAGTACACAGTGAAACTGAAACATTGAAATGTTTCGATGGGGTATCCCGGTATTCCTAGTAATGCCTCTTCCAGATTCACGACTGTAACCGTATAATCCTTTGCCACCTCTCCAAATCCCTTCATATGTCTTTATTCTTTACCTTCTGCACACCTCTTTAGGCCAAATGGTTTTCTTCCTTCCCTACCGTTCGGCACCAGCCTATGGTTTGGAAGAAGACTATCCAATAAGCATAATGGGTGTACTGTCCCAATCCTAGGAACACTCGCAATGAGAGAGGGTGAAGATAAAAGACAACCGAATAAACCTTATTCCTATTTCTCCTGGACCAGAATCCATCCCCGAACTGGAACAAGTTCCTTTCGAGTTCGTATATAACCATACGATGGAGTATCCAATAAACTGTGGATCTTCGTAGTGATACGGAGTGTCCTGGAGAAATACAAAGGTGATGTGGGAGTGGTAACGAAATATTTGGTTTGGTCGTGAATATCTGTTGCATTTTACTTTGCCCTCTTACTAATCCCTTGCTTTGTCTGAACTTAATACCTTCTGTACACCATCGTTAGGCTAATTGGTTTTCTTCATTCCCTACCGGTCGGCACCAGCCTAAGGTTTGGAAGAAGACTATCCAATTTGCGTAACAGGTGTACTACTCCTAAACCAAGGAGCACTCGCAACCGGAGAGGAGGCAAAAGGAAAAGACAACTGAATAATCCTATCCGTTTTCTCCAGAACCTGAAACCATCCTCGAATAAATTCCTTCGAGTTCGTATCTAACCATACGATGGTTTTGTCCAATGGAAGTGGACGTTCGTAGTAATACGGGGTGTCCTGGAGAAAAGGGTAAAAGTAGGAGTGGCAATGAGGTCTGCAACTCTGACAATCCAAAAGCCGGTGTTAAGAAGGTTCGGTCAACTTGGTCACTGAGTCATAGTCTTAGGGTCGGGTCAAATGGTCGCTGCCAGAGAGAGAGAGAAAAGAAACACTCAGCGTGCACTCTAACCTAGATCAGAATGGTTACCAATTTATCTAATCTGGAATCCTCCCACTGTACCTCAAATTCTCCTCCAAACCTGAAAGAAGAATTAGTCGGGGTCACCCGAGGAGTAAACTAACTCATCAGTGGGAATCGGGATCCAACTATCATCGCATGATAACATGACGGAATCCGCTCACGGTGTCATACTCCAGAAGGTATGCGCATATCTGGCAAGTTTCAGTTCTTTTGAAACTCCCGATGTGATTTCTGCCCCATGCTCTTATGACCTTGACTTTGGCCAACATATCATAAGTCACATGTCAAGTTCTACCCGTCATTCTCCAGGTTAATTTGAATCCACCCGTACATAGCCCTTGACTTTGGCCAACATGGCAGTACGACTGTTCCAAACCAACGCATCTATCTATGCTGCATATGAATACCCAATAGCTACCAATCACTGTGCCTTGACTTTGGCCAACATACACAGCTTGAATACTATTGACCACCCATATGAAACGACGGAGGGCTACGAATGGTTTCTGGCGAAAACCTTTAACGTAAAGAACTTGATATCGTCGAAGGAACTGATAGCTTTTTGAAAATATAGTGACGAAAACCGTTGCTAAAAAGGTCACTCCCGGTGAAGGGATCTCGGCTCTTTCCCCGTAGAATGGGGTGCAGGATATTCCAACTGAATACCACGATGCAAAGCAAAAGTAATCGGCTATAGTGAAGTTAATGCCCTGACGCAAACTTATTGTCCAAGGGGTCACTCCCGGTGAAGGGATCTCGGCCCTTGCCTCGTCGACTGAGGAGCAGGATATTCCAACTGAATACCACGATGCAAAACAAAAGTGAACGTCCTTGCAATAACAGCTTTTTGAAAAGTGTTCCAACAACATCAGATTAGGTTTGTTTTTAAACTTGCATTGATCCGAATCAACGCAGTCCCATCAGTTGATCACACCACAAAGAACGAAAATAATACTGATGTACGTATAAGCCATCCGCATTCGCCACTGGGTCCCGTCATTACCCGTTAGGTTAGCTAACTAACGACAGAGCGGGGACTGGACTAGCGCGGATGCAAAACATATACAACATCTACTAATATATATACCAATATATTATATTCGCTCAAGGCGTGAATAAAATGCAACATCACAGAGAATGAACAGCATCACAGAAACAATACAGATATCTGGGATCCCCGGGTTTCACAGAGCCGCTGAAACCCGACGTTCCCCTGGTCGTGTGGATAGCCTGTGCAATGAAAACCTAGACCCCTACGGGCGCGGCAAGTTACCAGCCAAAACCTGAAGCGAGGCAGCCCCCTTCAGCGACGTGAATGGACCACCCGGCACTTCACGGAATCCGGTAACTTGGGCACCCCTCCTGGGTCAACCTGTACCCCCTACGAGTGCGGCGAATAGCCCGCCAATCCTAGAGTGAAGCCCCCTCCGTCTCAATGCCATGAGATGCGGGCTTGTTGCCCTCCAGAACCCGGCTATCCGTGCACCCCTCTGCGGGGTAATCCTAGTACAGAAAGTAAAATATACATACACCGGGTACATCGACCGCAACCAGGTCTTGCCCCAAAATAATAATACAAACAGGCAGTGACGGCAGTCCACATGTCGGACGCTCGCCCCGCAATATCAAATGTACATAATACAATCACAACAGTACTAGCATTGCATCCAGGCTATCCCCCACGACCGATCCGCAACATCACAGCAAAAATAGAACATCAACGTGAAAGTCACGTTCGCAAATCCGTCTAACCGGGCTATAGCAGTTAGACCGGATTTACCGATCAAGTGACATTCACGGTCGCAGATATAATGTAAATACTGTGAAATAATGTGTTTAAAATATCCGATCAATCAAATTTTAACAAGTGGGCCCCAAGTGTTACTGCAGCACATCAAGAATTTCTGGGCCCAATATTAATATTCCAAAAACCCTGTTTCCAGCCCAGAAGCCCACTGGAAAATTTCGACCAACTGAAGATTCCAAACTGCGGCGGAACCGCGGCCCGGAGTGGGATTTGGCCGCGGTTCCGCGCTCCACTTAAAAGATCACTTTGTCGAATTTTTCCAGAGAGCTTAGAACTTCCTGTACAGTACTTTTATACAACCTGAAAAAAATTTCGAGACTGAAAAATTTCAACAGAAAACTGTCACTTTGAAAAACACGGTTTTGGAACTTTTTGATCGATCGGAAATGGAAACACATTAAACCAAGCTAGACTAAGTTAATGGCGAGGCTCTGATACCACTGTAAGTGCACGGCGGCGCCCCGGCCGTCAATCCGACGGCCAAATGCGGAAGCGGTGATAAACTTTAATTTTTCTTGAACTGGCAAACCGCCGCGCACTAATACCCGGATCGAACCATTAATTAGTCCTAGCTAACTACAAGAAAGGGAATAGAGATATACCGACGATCCAAGTCCTTCGGTCTTCTCGTCATCGTCCCGATCTCCTGCGGAATGTCCCGTCTCCTCCTCGTCGCCGGAAGTACACCACATCGCCTACTTCTTTTATGGGCTCCCACCTCAATGCCGAGGCAACTCGGGCACGAAGCTGGCTACTCGACGTGCCCAAGAATTGCTGTAGAATGTATAGTAGAGCTCAAGTCTCATTTGGGGTTCATGGAGGTGCCATTTTGGTGGAAGGATAATGCAAGAATTATGTGGAGGAACAAGGGGATTTTTGGAGCATGAAATGAGGCAAAAACCCATACCCAAATATTTGGACAGCCCCCCCAAAAGAGAGTGGCCGGCCATGCTCAAAGAGAGAGGAGAGAATGAGAGTGTGTGAATCAAAAGATAATGGGAGCCATTCTCATCTAATCCAAAAAGAGAGAGAGAGGAAACCTATCATGCAAAAGAAATGATTATCAACAAAGCCATACTCTACCAACCTCATCATCACAACAAAGGTCAAGCCATCATGAAGCAAAGTCAAGGGATGGTGCACATCATGAAAGCCATCATGATGCAACAAGATGCAAAGAACCCCCTCCACAAATGTCTATTTGCAACAATGCAAATAAGCCCTCCTCCACCAATCTTCGGCCAATGAACGGAACAATGGAAATCGGCCGAAACGGAAAGCAAACTGGCAACTCCAGAAAACTGGTCCCGTAATAAATTACAGGAAAACCCCGATACTGTGCATACACACCCGCATCTGTATTTCGACCGAAATACAAATGCAAAGAGACAAAATCTACACTGTACTATACTAGGATCCGGCTTAAACCAAAGCCGGCTAGTAATATCTGTTCGATCCTGATCCGTGCAATACCGCACGTATCTGATCGAACCCTGCCATATATCCATACGGCCTATAGTACAAACTGTCCGATCTTGATCCGTGCAATACCGCACGTATCTGATCAGACCTTGCCATATCTCCATACGGCCTCTACAACCTTTCGCCCGAAAGCTGAGTAACTGAATGTGGGGGACTCTAAAGACTCATCAACACCTTGGTTGTGGATTTAACCACTAGCACGTTAGAGGTATAAGCCAATACATAACGGGCCACCAGGTATTGACCAAAAGGGACGTCTGTGAGCGAACTCAGCCTGACACCCTACTGAGCCTGTCAGTGACAATATCCGTACAGTCCGGTCCGTTCGTCTATGAGCATCGCATGGCGGGCCTAGGGGGTTGGTAAAAGTCAGACCCCCAAAAGCGGTACAAGTCGTGTCTGAGTGTAGCCCAGAACACCCTGAGATACTACTGGAATACCTACCAGTAAATCTCCTTGCCTCGGCCGAGGGCTTCGTGTAATGGCTCTCCTAGACACAGCACGACCTCACCCCCAATACCGGGAGAGACGAACCCCTGAAGATACGCTCACTGCCTCCATGTGGCTCGGGACTGTACCCAACTAAAACCTGTTTGCACGACTCCTTTGAGCCGTGGTAGGGTAGTAATCAAAGTACAGTGGGAACTCACACGAGACAAATGACGATCCCCAGGTCGATGAACTAACCTGCACACATGTCACCAGGGAACTGCCATCTGATGTCTGGTATATGACCAACTAGCATGTTCCCGGCGAGTCCTGTCCGGTGTACTCATAACCCAATGAGCACCTGTATACATCTTAGGTGATCCAACTGACACCAGTGGCTTGTGAGACCGGCCACCGCCCCTCGTCGGGGTCTCGACTGTATACACTAGTCTACTATGGAGAATCGATGCTCTGTCTCGAAACTCTCACGACTAGGGACCTTTTAAGGATATGCTTATAGACCCCCAGCTCCCACTTATATGATCGCCCTCATACTGCTGGTGGTCAAGCAAGAATCCTAGGGGCTCTATCAACGTGTAATAGCGACGTGTCAGGTCACTTAAAGCAGTACACGATGATAAAGGTAAACCAGATAGCATACTATCATCTCGAGTAAGACTGTCCTACCGGGATAGGTCCTCCCTCAATCATTGCAATCACGTACCTGTGATCCAATAATTGACTCTGAGGGCACTATCTCCAACAATATCTGCAATGTCTTCGAGGTACGTCAGGTCCTGGTCCAACATAAATCCACTTCTTACTCTGAGCATGCATACTCAGATACTCAGGTCATCAGAGCGACACAATAGCAATAAATGGAAATACATGTATAACAAGTGTAATAATGCTGAATATGAAACAGTAAGTATGAAGTGATGATATGAGCATGAAGGAGCCAGTACAGGTAAACAATAAAGTGGGTAAATAGTACAACAGGTGTATCAGTCAATAATCAATGCATGTCACTAAACCTATCAGTCTCTAAGTATCACTTTCCTGGTCGCTAAACCTATCGTCAGTCCAAGTGTGAGAGTCAACCACTCGTGAGTATCCCCCATCCAAGGGTAGGACCCAAGGGAAAGGGAACACGGGCCCGAGTCGCTCGCTAATAATCAGTAATATCACCCATATATCTCCACAATCGCTGTATGTGCCGGCAATGGGACTCCCGAGATTCCGTTGAACTCACACTCAAACTACCCCACACCCCGTGGTCTACATCAAACGCCAACCATAAACTCAAATACCAGTCGGTCCATGACAAGTCTATGCGAGAACTGGATACAGGGTCTCCATCAAGCATGTCTCGACTGATACCCAAGACAAATGGACAATGTTTGGTGTCTTACCTATGACACTAATATAAGTGCTCCATAACCGTCCCATTCTAGTTATAGTTACACTTATATATGTCCCATAGACGTCGGCAATGCAATAAACCAACCGGGTCCGCTGATTGTGTACAAGTGCGTGTCACTTCCACTTATGCATTCACACTTTATCACTACGTACTTGCCACAATCAGAACACTAATACCTAACACTGGGTAATGCACACGATCACTAGGTTACCAATGCAATGACATCTACACGATATGATGAGAATACAAGATATGAATAGAATATCATCAGCCCGTGTCCTACCACTTGCAAAAATTCATTATAAATCATACATGCAGAATTAAGCGAAACAATGTAAAGGGGGTAAGCAGTATGTTTAATTATCTATCCATCAAAATTGGTTTCGCGTCAATCGGGTTTCAGGTTCGCTAGATATGGCCATTTCATTTTAAGCGTTCACTGCTGGAAATCCGATTTCAGAATTGGAAGTCCGTTTCGTAACGCATTTTAATCTCAGTTGGAAAATAGTGACGGCTTAAAATAATATTAAAATAATTAATTTCAGAAAATTACAAATTGGAATGAGTTGAAACAAATTTTGTGCATCATAACACATTAAACAAAATTTTATCATGTGGTTTTTGAAATGAAATGGTTTGCCAAAACGGTTTAGAAAATATCGAAGAAAAAGGGCTTAAATGGTGAAATATAGCTAAATAGAATTGGGGTATGGTTGCATGAAGCTTAATATTCCTCATATACACACACACCCTTACCCTCTCCCCTATTAGGGCTGAATTCAGTAGCCCCCCACTCATCTCCTCACTTAAAAGTCAAAGGAAACCAAGAAAAGAAAAAGAAAACAATAAAATATTGAGGTATGGTTTCTTTGTTGACTTGGGCAAATTTTTTCAACACAAACCAACACACCCACTCTCTCTCCTCCTTTCCCTAGACCTGGCCGAGGCCCTCCCTTGCTGCCCCAAAATTTTCTCCACCCTTTTCTCTTCAAAAATCCTTCAAAATTTCTTCAAAAACCCACATAAAACACCACAAATTTCCAAATCTAATCGCTACCCATTATTCCTTTGCCATTCAAGCTTGGATCTTGGTGAAAAGAGAGCATTTTAGGAGGCTATATTTCATGTGAGATCTATAAAATTATGGAGGTACAATTTTAACCTTATAGTTAAATTGTTGATTATTGCTGATGTTAGCTTAATTAAGTGTTTAATTAGGTGTGAACTTGGTTTACCCTTCAAGTTGAAAATTGTAAAGAATTAGGTTTAGATCAAGATAAGGGTTTTGATAAATTGTTCATGGTTTTATTGTGTAGTTGAACCTCTTAAGGTTTGGAAAACTTAATCTTGTTGCATATTACAAATTATTGCATGTAAATTGTCCTAATTAAGATTTCTAGCAAACTAGGTTTTAGAATTTAATTGCAAATGTGAGGTAAAAATCTAATTAGGGTTTGTATGACTTATTTATAATGTTTAGTGGATATTGTAGCCGCTAGCTTTGTTTAAATATCAAGTTTTGTACTAAAACGGTAAACCTTGCTTGCTAGATTTTCGGAAAAATAGCTTTTAAAGTGAGTTTGGGGTTTTTGTGAATTTTAACCTATTTCATATTATAACTAGTGCTTGTGAATGTGCAAATGAGTGTGTTTGGGTTTTTCTCGATGGTTTGGCGTTTGCACGCCGACGTCGAGGGTTTTTGGGTTGATTTGTGAAAGCAACCATAGGTTTTGACCTATGTGGGATTCATGTGTTACATTTTGTGCTGATGCTAGGCACTGTTTTATACTGATTTCATTATGATACCTCATTTTAAAAATACAGAAATCTCACCAATTTATGAAAGCAGTTTTCTTCAGTACATGCATTCTGTTTCATGCATTCATACATCATCCATATGCTATATTGCTACCTGAGGCACTGACACGGGCATATGAGATTACGCTTTAGATATTTACCCTAGTCATTGTTATAGACTGCTGGTTATATTTGAGGATATATTATGATTGTTGACCTAGGATTGCGTTGTTCATGCGATTTCTGTTCGTAGATGTTTTCTACTCACGAGTTGGCAACTCACCCCCGTTGTGCCACAGTTCTTGCAGGTTTTGCCGTACAGGTTTCATTACGGCTTTACTGGCACTGCTTCTTTCGGGTGACTTGCTAGTAAGTGGGTTTATTGGTATCGTACCTATCATATTACTTTGTATAATATTATTCAGTTGTATCTGGTAAATTCCATCAACCAAACATGTATTTTATTTTTGAGATAGAGACCAGTGATGTTATTCTTTCGACCTTAGAGTCGCGCGTTTTATTTCTTGTGGTTTTGAGTTTCCTTTTGAGTTTTGATCCTCGCCCTTGGCGTTGTATATTATATTGCTTGTGTGGTTGTGACCGTCGATTGACGAAGAGCTAGCTCCCGCTTGGGGATGCCTTTTATTGATTTCGTATACTATTCATATTGTATCCCGTTTGGGGGCCAGTATTTACAAAGGAGACTCTGCCGAAATTTTCAGTAAATATTTGATGTTTTTAAAAACGCATAATTCGGCTTATGCTATTAAAAATACTTGATTTAAATTGGTTTTCCTTCACTCTACTACTTTTCTTGTTTTGGTTTTCTGGGTTTTCGGCTTACTTAGATTACGTACGCCTCGAGACGTTTCGTAGTCTAAGTGCCGGTCATGTTCCGTACTTTCAGGTCGTGATAGCACTGCTCCAGGGTGGGCCATGGCCTGAAAAGAAAGAGTCATGATTAGACAGTGGAACACACCAAGAAAATAACCAAGGATACGGAGCATAAGGAAAATATGCGGTAGGTAAGGACTGAAAAATCAAAATTTAGAATACCGATGCAATAAGTAGTATAAAGAAAATGAGTAGCAAGGGGACGATACATGAATCACAACTGACAATTTTATTGCATTCAACTAAAAGTTCAACGGATACAAGATTTTAAACGAAAGGAAATATTTACAAAATAGTGACAATATTTTTATTGAAAGCAGAAAGGTGATAATTCTTCTTTGATATCTACACCGCTGCATTCTCGTCAAGCGAGTTGAATCCTGCGCTGGGTCCGTACCATCCTCGAAGCTCGAACTACGAAATAACCAAGTCACTTAGTAGGAGTGGAGAGTATGGACGAATCTCCTCCTTATAGCTCCTTCCATCGAGGGCAACCATTGACAAGATGTTCGTTGGATCCGCAAATCAGGCACTACCCTTTGGCGCTGCGACAGTCTCTCTGAAAGTGTCCTGGCCTCTTACAGTATCCACAACATTGAGCTCTCCGCTGCTTCCATTGCTGAGGAACAAATGGGCGCTTCATCTTCACATCCTTTCCTTGTTTAACAGGGGTTCCCTTACGATTGGAGGCTTCTGCTGGTGCTTGAGCCATTTGCATTCTTAGTCCTTCAGCTAACAGGTCGTTCGTTCACTCCTGTGCTTCCTTCAAACCTTGCAGTACATTCAAAATCTCGACGGTCTGATTTTGGGGAGCGGAGATAGAAGAAGAGTCGTTGGAAGACATGGTCCTGAAACAACAAATTTTAGGACGGCATAAGGTACGAGATATAAGAATCAGAATAAGGTATAAAACGAAGCAAGAATAGGTGGTGAGTGAAACTCAATTGAGAGGGAATCAAGTGTAGAACTCCAAGTTACTCAACAGAGTATAGTATTGTAACCATGCTGCAGTTCATAATTACAATCACATAACTCTACTGAGTCACCCAGAACCCTAGCGGACGGATCAAAACATGTAGCAGAATACACTATGTGAATCAAGATCAAAAATAACGAGTTTACAATCTAGACCGAAGGATGTCTTAGATTGTCAAGCCCTATACGGAAACTGCAATCCCAATCGAAGCAAAACCCGGCTCTGATACCAACAAAGCCATGTCACGCACTGCTTCCCAAAATACGGGATACGAGGGGTTAATAAGGCCAGCTATGCTCCTATGGTCGAGGAAACATCCTGCCGTAGTCACACTTCGGCTTCTAGCTTTACGTGGTAATCGGTAATCAATGCACAGGTTATGAGAAATGCAGTCACTAAATCAAAATATATACAAGAACTAACCAGATAGGGACCAAGGAAGTATGGCTCTAAGTCGTTGATCTAGATATCTGCAATGTCCTCGAGGTACGTCAGGTCCTTGTCCAAGCTAAATCCACTTCTCACTTTGAGTATGCATACTCAGGTCGTCAGAGCGACACAATAGCAATAAATGGAAATACATGTATAACAAGTATAATAATGCTGAATATGAAACAGTAAGCATGAAGTGATGATATGAGCATGAAAGAGCCAGTACAGGTAAATAGTAAAGTGGGTAAATAGTACGACAGGTGTATCAGTAATCAATGCATGTCACTAAAACTATCAGTCTCTAAGTCTCACTGTCCAGGTCGCTAAACCTATCAGTCTCTAAGTCTCACTGTCTAGGTCGCTAAACCTATCGTCGGTCCAAGTGTGAGAGTCAACCACTGGTGAGTATCCCCCACTCAAGGGTAGGACGCAAGGGCAAGGGAACACGGGCACGAGTCGCTCGCTAATAATCAGTAATATCACCCATATATCTCCAGAATCGCTGTATGTGCCGGCAATGGGACTCCCGAGATTCCGTTGAACTCACATTCAAACTACCCCACACCCCGTGGTCTACATCAAACGCCAACCATAAACTCAAATACCAGTCGGTCCATGACAAGTCTACGCGAGAACTGGAGACAGGGTCTCCATCAAGCATGTCTCGACTGATACCCAAAACAAATGGACAGTGTTTGGTGTCTTATCTATGACACTAATATAAGTGCTCCATAACCGTCCCATTACAGTTATAGTTACACTTATATATGTCCCATAGACGTCGACAATGCAATAAACCAACCGGGTCCGCTGATTGTGTACAAGTGCGTGTCACTTCCACTTATTCATTCACACTTTATCACTACGTACTTGCCAAAATCAAAACACTAATACCTAACACTGGGTAATGCACACGATCACTAGGTTACCGATGCAATGACATCTACACGATATGATGAGGATACAAGATATGAATAGAATATCATCAACCCGTGCCCTACCACTTGCAAAAATTCATTATAAATCATACATGCAGAATTAAGCGAAACAATGTAAAGGTGGTAAGCAGTATGTTTAATTATCTATCCATCAAAATTGGTTTCGCGTCAATCGGGTTTCAGGTTCGCTAGATATGGCCATTTCATTTTAAGCATTCACTACTGGAAATCCAATTTCAGAATTGGAAGTCCGTTTCGTAACGCATTTTAATCTCAGTTGGGATCGTAATAAGTGTTAGTTATATGTATGCCCTAGAGGCCATTACTATACATAGGATGTATATTGTAGTGGATGCTTGGACATATATAGAGATGACTTTCTTGCTCGATATGATAGTATGCTATCTGGTTACTCTTTACCTTAACGTGTACACTGATTGTCTCTCTGTTACATGTTGGTAAAGCCCTTAGGATGTGTACTTGACTACCTGGACTATGATGCGGATCATACTAGTGGGGATGTGGTAGTCCATAAGTACATCCTTCAAAGTCCCTAGTCATGGGTGTATCGAGACGGGGCATCGATATACCAGAGTAGACTAGCGTGTAGCTTCTCGACCCATATAGATGGGCGATGGATGATCCCATATCCATTGGTGTTTGACATCAGAGATGATATACGGGTGCTCAGTGGAGACTGGGTACACTGGACGGACTCACCGAGAACTCCCAGATGGTATTATACCTTACGTCAGATGGCAGTTCTCTGGTGACACTGGTGCAGGTTAGTCTGTAGACCCGAGATCGTCATAGAGTCTTGTGTGATTCCCACCGTGCTTTGATTTCCATCATACCACATCCAAGAGGGCGTGCAAAAAGGTGGCTTTTGGATACAGTCCCGAATCACATGGAGGCAATGAGCGATATGAGGGGTTTCGTCTCTCCCGGTATAGGGAGTTGATGTTGCACAGTGCTCGATTGGCTATAACAGGAAGTCCTTGGCCAAGGCTGCTTTAGGGATTTACTGGTAAGTGTTACCAGTAATTTCTCGACCCGTTATGAGCCTCATATCGACACGACTTATCGAGTTATTGGGGTCTGACGTTTACCACCCCTAGACGAGATATGCGACATATCAGACGAACAGACTGGACTGAACGGTAGTGTTACTGGTTGGATTCACAATAGTGTGAGCGGGCTTGCTCGTTGATCTTCTGATCGCTCAATACCCGGGTGGCCGTTACATTTAGCAGGCCGCTTGCGGCTTGTGGGTGTTTGATATGATCATCACCTGCTGCCGGCGTATTGACGAGTCTTTAGAGTCCTACACAGGGGTTTCCTGGCTCAAGCGAAATGAAATAGGAGCGCATATGAGATATGTGCGGGACCGAGAATAATACCAGTATGTGATACTGTATTCTATTCTCGCGATTTGTGACATTGATCGGTTATATGCGATATAGCCGGGTTATCAGATCAAGTGTTGATTCGATAAGTTGTTACTATTGATATTAGTCGGTTATATGCGATATGACCGGATCTTTAAATCAAGTGTTGATTTAATGATTTAATGTATAATTATATATTTGATATATTACTTTAGATTAACTAGTATTGGTTCACGTAAGATTTGTTTTCTCACTAGTTTGTGCATAAGTGTATATATGATATATATTTGTGTACATATGTTTGTATCATGTTTGATGATACATACAAGATGTGTGTATGAGACTCATACCAAGATTAGGGTAAAGATTAGGGTTATTGTTTCATCTTAAGATTTAACAAAGGGTTTAACTTAGTCAAAGTTATCAAGTTTGAAGAAGCTTGGAGAAGCTTTGACAAAGTCCACTCTTTTGTCATTTCTTTTGATATTCTTTAACCTAACCTTTAACCTAAAGCCTTGGTTAATTCTATACATGAGTTAAGCATGAGGGCTTAACTCAACCATGGTGCCTTGATTAAAAGGATAAGTGTTCATATTATTCTTTTAATGGATATCATTCTTTCTTCTTCTTCATCTTCATCAAGCTCACAAAAGCTTGAGAGCTTCAATGGTGCCATGGTAAAAAGAGTGAGAAATCCAATTATAAAGTGAACCCACTTCCTATTTCTTCATCCTCTACCACTTGCCATGTAGTATAGGGTGTTCTCTTCATAAAGTTTTCGACCAAGTGAAGGAATAGCTTGAGTTTGAGTCTCCCCGACATAGATCATCTTCGGCCTCGAAGTCAATGACCTAGCCTGATCATTTCTCCGACGAAACCATTTCTAGAGTCCGGGATCCGCTGATCGCATCGGAGGGACGTCAACACGGAGCTAAAGAAGTGGTGGACCGGATCTACAAAGGTTGTAATCCCTTTCACTTATTAGCAAAGTTGTTTGCTTGCTTGCTTTTCGCCTTTACTTCTAGTTAATGATCTATATTTGGGTTTCTCGGCACCGGAAAATTTTAATTTGGCATGGTTGATCCCTTGTGGAACCTATTGAGTCTACCTAGTAACCCTACAGTGGTATCAGAGACTAGCTAGAGGTTTAGGCGAAGTGTAGACGAAGTTGGAAGTCCGATCGAACCCGTAAACCCCGACAAAACCCTTCTCTGTACATTTTTCAAAACAGTGGATTTTTGTGAATTAAAAATTCTCAGAAAAACAAGCAGGAAAAAATAAGAATTACTGTGAAGTACGGTCTTCTAAGTCAATAATTTGACCGCGGAACAGCGGCGAAACCATGGGTTTGGCGGCGGTTCCGCGGCCAAAATTTTGACTTAGTCCCTGAAATTTCATATATTTATTCCTAGGTCCTTTCTTGGCAATTGTTTATGGGAATTTTTTAATTCCACTCAAGTGTTGAGTTTTCTAGGGTTTTATTGGGGACTCGTTAATTTGATCGGATAATTTAACTTCGTTTATGTTTTTCCGGATATTTTAGAAACTGTTAAAAAGTTCGACCGGATATAAATACCCACTTTTTCCCCTGCCGGGAAATTTCTAAGTGTTGGATTTTTCCATAGTTTTAAGAATGTTCTAAGTAGTGCAAGTAACGCGATGGACCCTCTAGAAGACAACAAACCTTAACTCGATTATGTGACCGTCTTGAACTGCCCTTTGAACCTTAGGGTTTGGGGCAGTACGGCGTGCCACATGTGAGGCGTTGGCTTGACCCTTCTACGGCTGGACCGTTGGTACTGTGGCATGAAATAGATATTTTTAAACTTATTTCAAGTGTTGAAAACCATTCGGGAAAACTTGGGTGCTTGACTGTTCGATCGGAAAGTTTAACATTTTTTATTTTATCTGGAATGTGATACAATATTTGGAATCCACAAGGAGTTATGAGATAACTGATTTGAATGTTATAAACATAGCACTTTAGTCTCACTTGATCGGTTGCTACGGAATTTTGATGCGATCAAAAGTCCGTCGCAATCACGTAGCGTACGCGGATACTCGCCGGATAAACTTAATAGACAGCCATGCCCCATAGCCCCGACCAAGTGACTGTAGGAGAACCCCGTCACCAAAAGCATCCGTTCGGGTGCTCGCGGCAGCGGTGTTCTTCCTTAGTGCACTTCGTCGACGGTATCGGGGGTGCGGCCGTCTACTAAAGTTTGCGACAAGCATTCGATCAGAATATCGGGAATCTTGTTGAATTGCCCGACTTGATATTGAAAAGTGTTTTCGATATAGAGACTAAAATGCGGGGTTTATAATTGTTAGGCATGTGATGTCTATGGAATTCATTTGGTCAGGCATGCGATGTCTGAGGAGATTGCGGATTCCAACTGTTGTAGTTTTACACTTTCTTTTCTGTGACCGTAAGTGTAATATGTGATATCGCCGGTTTCGTTGCTATATGTCAACGATAATTGTGATTTACACATTTACTTACGTTGATGACATGTGATGTTATGTGTTGCTGGATATGTTATATTGGATCGTCGTGTTTGAATAGCCGGGGTTTTTTTTATGTGAGATGAGTGTTTTTCATTTTCATTCATGTAAAAACTTGTATGTAATATTCTTTTATTGGGGCACTTCCTGGTTGCAGAAGATGTCACCGTTGATGTATATTATTTACTTTTCCGCACTTGGATAGACCCAAGGAGGAGGGCACAAGTAACCGGGTTCTGGAGTCCAGTGAGAGACCAACTCGAGAAGTCGAGTCCGGGTCTCCTAACTCTAGAATTGGTAGGGTTGCTTGCCGCTCTCGTAGGGGTCTAGGGGTGTGGATTTGGCTATTCATCGCGACCGTGGAATCCGTGTTTTATACAGGCTCGTATTGAAAACACGGACGTTCTAGTATATCCAATATTTCATATGATTCTTCTGCTGCGATATCTGTGATGTGATCATTTGATGTTCTGTGATAAATACTGTATATAGTATATATGATATATTATATAGGCGTTACTTATGTTTTACATCCGCGCTAGCCCTGCCCCGCTCTGCCGTTAGTTACCTAACCTAACGGTGCACGAGGGGACATCGAGGCGAATGCGGATGGCATAAGTGTACGTCGTATTTATCTTTGATGTTTAGGTGATTTAAATGATGGGACTTCATTAATATGATTAATGAAAGAAAAAGAAACCTAAAGATGTTGTGGAATCGAATTTTCAAAAATAGGTAGCTACAGTTCTTGCTTTGCATCGCGGTGTTCCTTGTAGAACATCCTGCACCTTATTCGATAATGAAAGGACCGAGATCCCTTCACCGGGAGTGACTCCTTTAGCAATAACTGGCAGATGCTAAAACCCTCGGTTTGTCTTTTGATTGCTTCTCCAGTTCTTGCTTTGCACAGTGATGTATATGATATATCCTGCACCTTATTCAACGAGGAAAGGGCCGACGATCCCTTCACCGGGAGTGACCCCTTTAGCAAAACTAGAAAAGCCTCAAAAGCACTCCATTTTAAAATCATTTGATTCTACAACGATATCAAGTTCATTACGCAAAAGGTTTTCTTAAAAACCTGTCGTAGCCCTCCGTCATTTTAGATAAGTACTGGTTAGTATTCGTGCTGCGTTTGTTGACCTCTGTCAAGGCGTAGTGTGCGGTAGCTGATTAGTGCTTATCTGTATAAGCATATGATGTGATTGATTTGGGGTAGTCGTGCGACCTTGTTGACCTCTGTCAAGGGTCGTGCGGGTGGGTTTACTTCAATCAGGAAATGACGGGTTGAACTTGACTAGCAGCCTATGGTTTGTTGACCTCTGTCAAGGTCATAGGACGCTAGGGGCAAAATATTACCGGGAATTTCAAGTGTTGAAATTTGCAATGAGATTGCATACCTTCTATGAGATAGTTGGATCCCGATACCCACTGCGAGTAATTGTTACTCCTGGGAGAGTTTTACACATTACAATTAGCTGATCAAGTAGGTGTCTAGAAAGGTGTTAACGGGGTTACGCCTCTGGGAAAACGAGGTTTACATTAATTAGGTTCGTGCGAAAGCACGGGGGCCTCCCTCAAAGTACCGACACTGGCCTGGCTGAAAGATTGGCGAACTTGTAGCGTATAATTAATCCCGGCTAGTCTTTCCTTTTAGGGTTTGAAGGAAGATTTGATAAAAACAGTGGGAGCCATCCTGATTAGATAAAATAATAACCAATCTGATCTTGCAAAAGCGCACGCAGAGTGTTTTCTTCTCTCTCTCTCCTGGTAGCGACCATGTCACGCCTTAATCAAGATAATAAAACGGATATATTGACCGAACCCGCTTGTTATACTGAGCTGGGGAACGTTGGTCCCGCTTCAACTTATAAATGTTATAAGGCAGAGCAGGAATTAGGGGATTACCAGAATTCCCGTGCCGCCCAAACGAAGAAAGTGCATACTGATGCATCATCTTCGGGTGTGTTCGTTACACAGAACTGTTTCTCAGTATCCTTTACGTCCTGGGTATGTGATACCAGATTAGGATCCCGCATATGTAATTTGTTACATGGGCTACAGAAAGGTAGAGAACTGAGAACGAGTGATAAGTTTCATGAGGCAGAAAATGGTGCAAGTGTTGCAGCCAAGTCTGTTGGTCACTGTCACCCTGTATTACCAGAATACATTGATTCTGAACAAATGTTATTAGATACCGAACCTGATATACAAAATCATATCAGTCTCTTTATTTAGATAAAGAAGGATATAATTTTGTATTGTTGGATAATGTTTTGAACATTTCCTAAATCAAGAGTTGATCGGTTCAGGCACGTTATCTAAAAGCATTAACGTTCTAAATCAAACTGCAGTTCTTAGTATACAGAACACACACAAGAGGAAGAGTTCAGAAATGAACGAATCCTTCTTGAGGTATTGTAGACTAGGTCATATCAATGCGACCCGACTAGCTAAAGTTACATATAGATGCATATTTAAATTAGTTTGAATTTACATCTTATGAAACTTGCCAGTCATGTCACAAAGATTAGATGACCATAGCTCTGTTTATTGGAAACAGAGAAAGAGTTAGTAAACTCTTGGGATTGATACATGCTGATGTATGAAGGTCCCCTGTCTACACATGCCAAGACCGGTTCTTTGTACTTCATTACATTCTCTGATAATCTCTCAAGATTCAGACATATGTTCCTGTTGAAACACAAGTCCGAAATTTTTGAGATATTCATAGAATATAAGTTAGAAGTAGAGAACCAAAATACGGGTAAAAGTATTATGTCCTTTGATGTGATCAAGAAGGAGAATACTTGAGCACGGAATTCCTGGATTATTCTAAAGGAGAATGAGATTCTCTCTCAGCATTACTCCTCCGTATACACCATAGCACGATGGTATATCGGGGCGGAGCAATAACACCCTATGTGATATGGTGTGCTCTATGATGAGTACTACTTAGTTTCCTATTTCCTTTTAAGGAAGTTATGCACTTATGAAGTTGCATACCTATTGAATAGCGTTCCCATCAAATCAGATGCCTACCATTTCATATGAGATATGGAAAGGGAAGAGCCCATCTCTTAAGTCAGTTAAGATTTGGAGTTGTCCGGCCTGTATCATACTAGTTTGTATATTACTTAATGGAAGCTTGGGATATTCACCTTGTATATACAATCTTGCTCAAAATAGTAGTATGCTACTTGGTTTGTTTCTACTTCAATGTGTACATGTGTTTATTTTAGTATATCGCCTATACACATTAGTGGAGCCCTTAAGATCTTTGCTTGATTACCAGTGTTGTGATGGCAGTCACATTAGTGGGGCTGGGTAATCTATAAGCACATCCTTATGCAGGTCCCTGGTCGCAGGACTATCGAGACAGGGCATCGATACTCCGGAGTAGACTAGCGCATGTGCTTCTCATCCCAGTGTGGGAGACGGTCTGTCCCACAGCCGTCGGTACATCGTACTTGAGAGAGTATGCGGGCGCTCGTTGGGTTACGAGTACACTGGACAGGACTCGTCGGGAACTGACTAGTTGGTATTATGCCTGTCGTCAGTTATCAGTTCCCAGGTGACATGAGTACAGCTTAGTCCGCTGACTTGACACTGTCACTTCGCCTCGAGTGTGTTCCCACTGTACTTTGATTACTACCCTACCACGGCAGCTCTATCTAACATGTTAGCAAAGTAGCTAGAAGATCGATCAAAGAAAAAGTCGCAAAACGAACCCGATATGATAATTTTCTGCCGATTTTTTTTCTGTTCAAAAATCGATAAATTTTATCTTAAAAATCGGCTCAGGCTTTTGTGTGATCACCCACCAAATTTGGTCCAACGATCGAGTCAAAGCGCCGCGGAAACGCGGCGGGAGCACGCTCCCGCCGCGGATCCGCGGCCGAGTTGACTCGGCCGAGGTCCAAGTTTGGTGCAGTGTTTTTCTGGGGTTGTTTTGGGATTTTTGGTATATATATTTTCTGCCCAGATTTTCCAGAACGAAAATTTTATTTTTGGGGTCCTGAAAATCCGTATTTTTTATCGAACTTCTAAAAGACTTTAGCTGACGGGTTTTTTCTGTAATGTGATATTTGTATTGAACGTCTGCTAATCGCTATATATCGATTAGTGGGGGTTATACAAATCTGTGATCTGTAATGTTGCTGGAATGTGTATATGAATTCATTGGATTGTCGCGGGTGAATAGCCGGGGGTTGTGAGACGAGAGTTTTCTTTTCTTTCAATTCATGTAAATTTGTAAATTGATGTAATAATTATTTGTATGGCCGCACAACCCGGTCGGGGTTGTAGCCGTCATTGTATAATTTCTTTTTACTGTTTTTGCTCCTAGGATAGACCCATGGAGGGGGTGCACAAACTACCGGGTATGCCGAAGTGCCGAGTGGCCTACTCACGGAGTTGAGGGAGGTTGCTTCACTTCGGGTACTTGGCGGGTAGTTTGCCGCACCCGTAGGGGTCTTGGGTGGGGTATTGGCTATTCACCGCGACCGTGTAATCTGCTTTTCGTTACAGGCTCGTACGAATTGCGGATTCCTAGTATATCCAATGTGTTCATCTGTGATCTGAAATGGCTATCATTGCAGTATATCTATATATGATATTACTTAGACGTTGCTTATGTTTTACAGCCGCGCTAGCCCAGCCCCCGCTCTGTCGTTAGTTAAGTAACCTAACGGGTAATGACGGGCCCCGTGGCGAATGGGAATGGCATAAGCATACGTCATATTTTGGTTGTTTTCTGCAATGGTAGGATTAAATGATGGGACACATTAAAAGAACTAATGCAAGAATATCACGCATTAAAAGAACTAATGCAAGAAAATAAACCAAGTTAAAGTCGTTGGAACACTTTCGAAAAACCACTCGGTTCTTTTCAAAATCAACTTTTAAAATACGGAGTTTGAGCCACTCCTTTTAAAAGCTATCTCATTCCATCGACTATATCAAGTTCGCTACGTTCACGGTTTAGCCAAAACCATTCGTAGCCCTCCGTCGTTTCACATGAATAGTCAATAGTATTCAAGCTGTGTTTGTTGGCCAAAGTCAAGGCATAGTGATTGGTAGCTATTGGGTATTCATGTGCAGCATAGATAGATGCGTTGGTTTGGAACAGTCGTACTTCCTTGTTGGCCAAAGTCAAGGGTAGGTACGGGTGGATTCAAATTAACCTGGAGAACGACGGGTAGAACTTGACATGTGACTTATGATTTGTTGGCCAAAGTCAAGGTCATAAAAGCATGGGGCAAAATTCCACATCGGGAGTTTCATAAGTACTGAAACTTGCTAGCGCTGCATACCATTTGGAGTGTGATGATTCTGGTAGGATTCCTTCAGTTTCGTCACGCGATGATATTTGGATCCCGATCCTACTGTGAGTATATGCTACTCCTCGGGAAATTTCTCACTTAACGATCAATGCTATAAACCAAGTAGGTGTCTAGAAAGGTGTTAGCGGGGCTACGCCCCCAGGGAAAAGAGGTTATTTAATTAAGGAACTTCGCGAAAGCGTTAGAAAACCTCCCTCGAAGTACCAACACTGGCCTGGCTGAACGGTTAAGCAAGTATTGTACGGTGAGATTGATCCTGACTAATTCTTCCTTTTTGGTTTGAGGAGGGATTCGAGAAACAGTGGGAGCCATCCTATTTGGACAAACTAAAAACCATTCTAAACTTGCAAGAGCATCAAGCTGAGTGTTTCTTCTCTCTCATAATTGCAGCAACCAATCGACATGACTGGACTTAAGTTACTTCTAGATAAAAACATACTGACAGGGCCAAACTACAAAGATTGGCTCAGGAATGTCAAGATGGCAATCACTTACGACAAGCTGGGGTATCTTCTTACCACCAAAGCTCCCCCTGTCCCTAGTCCCACTTCCAGCGTCGCGGATAAGGAAATCCGTAAGACTTGGGAGATTGATAGCGCGAAGGCCAAGTGCCTCGTACTTGCCTCTATGGATAATGAACATCAGAGGAGGCACGAGAATATGGACTTGGAATCCATATTTCTTCATACAAAAGAACTGTATGGAGAGCAATCTCGTATCGCAAGATACGAAGCGTCAAAAAAGTTATTTTCGGCAAGGATGGCCGTCGGATCATCAGTAGCAGAACACGTGCTTAAGATGATCGGCTATATTGAGGAGCTCGCAGACCTAGGGACCACATTGGAGAGTGAGCTCTATACGGACTTAGTTCTCCAGTCCCTTCCTTCCACTTACGCCCAGTTTATACTGAACTTCAACTTACAAGAAAAAGAAGTTGAACTTTCAGAGCTCCTCAACATGCTGAGAAGCGCAGAGGGCACCCAACAGAAAGGTAGGGAAACATCCACTTTGTTTGTAGGAGGATCATCTTCTTCTAGGTCCAAAGCGAAAGCCAAGGGAAAGAAGAAGAAAGCCCCCGCCAAACCAAGAGGCGGTGTTAGTAAAGTGGATACGAAGGGAAAAGCTATAGCAACAAAGAAAGCGGGGAAGCTTGTGGATAAGGAAGAATGCTTCTATTGTCATAAGAAAGGACACTGGAAGAATGATTGCAGGGCCTGGAAGGCCAGAACACAGGAATTGAAGCAGGTTGCAGCTTCAGCTTCAGGTGTGTATGTTATTGAAAACTGTCTTTCAATAAACTCTACTTCCTGGGTATTGGATACCGGATCAGGATCTCATATTTGTAATTCTTTGCAGGCGTTGAGAAACCGTAGTGTTTTGAAAGCAGGTGACATGACCCTCAGAGTTGCGAACGGAGCTAGCATGGATGCTAAAGCCGTGGGGGACTATCACCTGGGAATGTTACATGGACATGTTTTGGTTTTGCGTAATTGCTTTTTTGTACCCAACGCAACTTGTAATATCATTTCTGTATCTTTGGTTTCTAAAGAAGGTTATGAATTTGCGTTTGTAAGCAATGTTGTAAACATTCACCTTAATCAAGTTCTGATTGGGTCAGGTACATTGAGCAATGGTATATACGTTTTAAACCAACCACAAATTTTCAATGTCCAGAATACACACAAAAGAAAGTCTCCGGAAATAAATCAGACTTTCTTGTGGCATTGTAGACTGGGTCACATCAATGAGAGAAGGTTGACGAAGTTACATACAGAAGGATATTTGAATCCGTTCGAATATCAATCGTATGCCACTTGTCAATCCCGTCTCAAAGGAAAGATGACAAAGACTCCGTTCACTGGACACGGGGTAAGAGCGAGCGAGCTCTTGGGACTCGTACACAGCGACGTGTGCGGTCCAATGTCTACACATGCACGAAGCGGTTTTTCTTACTTCATTACTTTCACGGATGACTTTTCAAGGTACGATTATGTCTTCTTAATGAAACATAAATCCGAAGCCTTTGGAAAGTTCCAGGAATATAAGAATGAAGTAGAAAAACAGACCGGCAAAAGTATCAAGATTCTAAGATCAGATCGAGGTGGTGAATACTTAAGTGCCGAGTTCCTGGACTATTTAAAAGAGAACGGAATTCTCTCTCAGCTTACTCCTCCATACACTCCGCAACATAACGGTGTATCGGAGAGACGGAACCGAACCCTATTGGATATGGTACGGTCCATGATGAGTAACGCTGAGTTACCGCGATCATTCTAGGGGTATGCGCTAGAATCAGCTGCATACCTTTTGAACCGAGTTCCAACTAAGACTGTGCCTACTACACCATATGAGATGTGGTGTGGGAAGAGACCCTATCTTAAGCACATTAAGACATGGGGATGTCCAGCTTTTGTTAAAAAGCAGCATGCGGACAAGCTCGAGGCACGCTCAGTACAGTGTAAGTTCGTGGGATATCCAAAGAACTCCAAGGGATATTTCTTCTACTGCGAAGAGGAACAAAAAGTTCTTGTTTCTCATCATGCCTACTTCTTGGAAACTGAGTTTTTAGAAACCCAGATAAGTGGGAGCGCAGTAGAACTGGAAGAAATTCCAGAACCACGAGCTATTACTGAAAGCATAGTGGAACCAGGGGGTTCAAAAGAACAGGACATTCCTACGCCGCTCCGCAGGAGTAGTAGGCAGTCTCATCCACCCGAGAGATACTACGGTTTTCTCATAGACGGGGATAGAGAGGATTGCATCATAGATTATGATGAGCCTACTAGCTTCCAGCAGGCCGTTCAGAGCGTTGACTCAGTAAAATGGCTGGATGCAATGCGGACCGAAATGGAGTCCATGTACACCAACAAAGTATGGACGTTGGACATTGCTCCAGATGGGGTAAAACCCGTAGGATGCAAGTGGATCTTCAAAAGGAAGATTGGTGTAGATGGACAGGTTGAGACCTATAAAGCTAGACTTGTTGCAAAGGGTTTCCGTCAAAGACCTGGCTTGGACTATGACTAAACCTTTTCTCCAGTGGCTATGCTGAAATCCATTCGGATCCTTCTTGCCATTGCTGCCTTCCATGATTATGAGATCTGGCAAATGGACGTAAAGACCGCTTTTCTAAATGGAAATTTAGAGGAGTGTGTCTATATGGACCAACCAGAGGGTTTCATTCAGAGTGGGAGCAGCGGAAAGGTGTGCAAGTTGCTTAAGTCCATCTATGGACTAAAGCAGGCATCGCGGAGTTGGAACATCTGTTTTGATGAGACGGTCAAGGAATTTGGCTTTATCAAAAATCCAGATGAACCATGCATCTATAGTAGATTTGTAGCGAGAACTGTAGTATTCCTCGTTTTGTACGTGGATGACATTCTCTTAATAGGAAATGACATTCCTATGCTACAATCTGTCAAGGGGTTCTTGTCACACAGGTTCTCCATGAAAGACCTGGGTGATGCCTCATACATCCTGGGGATCCGGATCCATCGTGATAGATCCAAGAGGATATTAGGACTTTCACAGTCCAGGTACATCGACACCATACTGAAGAGATTCAGTATGGAAGATTCCAAGCGCGGTAACCTACCGGCTTGTCACGGGATCACCCTCTCTAAAGAGATGTCTCCCAAGACTGATTTGGAGAGGGATCGCATGTCTATTATACCCTACGCTTCTGCGGTAGGCTCTATAATGTATGCGATGTTGTGTACCAGACCGGATGTAGCTTCTGCACTGAGTGTGGTAAGCCGGTATCAGTCAAACCCTGGGGAGAAACACTGGATAGCAGTAAAGAACATTCTCAAGTACCTGAGAAGGACTAAGGAGATGTTCTTGGTGTATGGCGGAAAAGACCTCCAGATCGAGGCCTTTGCTGACTCCAGCTTCCAGAGTGACAAGGATGATTCCAAGTCCATGTCGGGTTTTTTCTTTACCCTCAATGGAGGGGCGGTGTGTTGGAAGAGTTCCAAACAGGAAACCGTTGCAGACTCGACGATGGAAGCGGAGTACATCGCTGCATCTGATGCCGCAAAAGAAGCTGTCTGGATGAGGAAGTTCTTGAAAGAGCTTCAGGTGGTTCCGTCCATTGTTGATCCAATACCTCTGTATTGCGACAACAACGGGGCTATAGCTTTAGCGAAGGAACCCAGGTCCCATCAGAGATCCAGACACATCTTGAGGCGGTATCACCTGATCAGGGAGATCGTGGATCGCCAGGAGATCGAGGTTCGGAGAGTCGCTTCAGAAGATAACACTGCAGATCCATTCACCAAGGCCTTGCCCCAGACTCAGTTCGAGCGGCTGATCGAGATGATAGGTCTTCGATACGCCAGTACATGGCCTTAGTGCAAGTGGGAGATTGTTAGTGTATATGCTCTAGAGGCCATTACTGTATCATACTAGTTTGTATATTACTTAATAGAAGCTTGGGATATTCACCTTGTATATACAATCTTGCTCAAAATAGTAGTATGCTACTTGGTTTGTTTCTACTTCAATGTTTACATGTGTTTATTTTAGTATATCGCCTATACACATTAGTGGAGCCCTTAGGATCTTTGCTTGATTACCAGCGTTGTGATGGCAGTCACACTAGTGGGGCTGGGTAATCTATAAGCACATCCTTATGCAGGTCCCTGGTCGCAGGACTATCGAGACAGGGCATCGATACTCCGGAGTAGACTAGCGCATGCGCTTCTCATCCCAGTGTGGGAGACGGTCTGTCCCACAGCCGTCGGTACGTCGTACTTGAGAGAGTATGCGGGTGCTCGTTGGGTTACGAGTACACTGGACAGGACTCGTCGGGAACTGACTAGTTGGTATTATGCCTATCGTCAGTTATCAGTTCCCAGGTGACATGAGTACAGCTTAGTCCGCTGACTTGACACTGTCACTTCGCCTCGAGTGTGTTCCCACTGTACTTTGATTACTACCCTACCACGGCTCAAAGGAGTCGTGCAAACAGGTGGTAGTTGGGTGCAGTCCCGAAGCACTTGGAGGCAGTGATGGTTAGACAGGATTCGTCTCTCCCGGTATTGGGGGTTGACATCGCGCTGTGTCTAGGAGAGCCATTACACGAGTAGTCCCTGGCCAGGGCAAACGAGATATACTGGTAGGCTTCCAGTGTTATCTCAGGGTGTTTTGGGCTTCACTCCGACATGACTTGTACCGCTATTGGGGGACTGACGTTTACCGCCCCCTAGGCCCGCCATGCAATGTATCAGACGAACAGACCGGACTGTATGGAGAATGTCACATTCAGGCTCAGTAGGAGTTCAGATGGGTTTCGCCTCGTCAGTCTTCTTGTCGGCATCTACCTGGGGACCGTTACGCACAGCTAGTGCCGCTTACGGTCTGTGGTTAAACCCACTGCCAGCGTAGAGGTCGCATGGTTTTGCGACAGGGTTCGGTCACATCCGTGCACTTGTGCACGTACAGTGTCCGGACAGTTTACACTAGCGGGCTTTGGTTTAAGCCAGATCCTAGTGTACCTTTTGGGATTGGATTTATCCAGTGTGCATTCGTGTTCCTCGGAACGCGGATGCGGGTGTGTATGCACAGTTGACGGAGAGACAGAGGCAGAGCATTCTCATTAGGGTTGTTGACCGTTGACAGTTGACTATTGACTTTTTGTTCAACCCTAATGAGAATATGATATGTGATTAACAATTGTATTAATTAAGTATTATGGTGACATGGTTGTTGAGGGATTGACTTTGTTGACTTTTGTTGACTTGTTGACTTTGTTGACCGGTTGACTAGGCTTGACTAGTTGACCATCATGATAACTATAGCTATCATTTCATGGCAAAGACTTTTGCTTGCTTGCTCTTTTGTGCAAAATGAGTGCATGAAATGATATGGCTATGGTTGCTTAAACCATCACATAATACTTGATTAATATGAGGTGTTATGATTGTTTTGGATTATGAGAGCAAAATGAGAAAAGTTTTCTCTCATTCTTTCATGCTCATTCTCTCTCTTGTTCTTGAGCTCTCATCTTCCTCCTCTTGCTCTCCCTCACTTGACTCTATGGTTCACTTGTCTCATGAGTTGAGAACCAAGAACCATAGATAAAATCCTATACAAACTCTTCTCTACTCACTCTAGTTCACAAGGTTTAGCAAACCGAGTGAACTAGTTTCTTCAAAGTTCGAAGAAGGAGCCAAAGGTTGAAGCTTTCAGGTGGATCTATCTTCGGCGTAAGGAGACGACGGGGAGAAGCCGATTCGGACGACCATCGAAGCTTGAATACGAAGGAGTTCGAGAAAAAGAAAGGTATAACCCCCTAACCGAGTAGTTAGCAACTCGTAGTTAGGTTGTTAGTTAGATGTTTAACAAAGATCCGGTTTTGAGTCCATGTTACCACCTCTAAGAAAATTGTTTTTCACCAAATTCCGCATGCCCGAAAGTACCGGGAGAGGTAGCATGGACTTACACGGCCTATGTCTAAAAGCAAAATCCGGACAAGCTCGAGGCAAAGTAAGATCTGTAGAAGTTTGTTGGATATCCCAAGCATACGCAAGGGAATATCTTCTACCTAACCGAGGAACAAAAATGTTTTGTTACTCAGCATGCCACCTTTGTGAAAGGGAATTTCTTGTGAAGAAATTAGTGGACATGAGGTAGAACTGGAAAGAGTTCCAGCTATACAAACTGCAGCTGCTGATTTGGTAGAACCAAAGGATTCAATAGCAACCAACGAACCTCAGCCTCTCCGCCGATCTAGTAGGGTTCCTTACCCACCTGAGAGATACTTCGGTTTCTCTATGACAGTGGGAGCAAGGATTGCATCATGAGATGATGACCCAACTAGTTTCGGGCTGGCCATCAGGAGTAGGACTCTGTAAGAATGGCTGGATGCTTATAGATCTGAGATGGAATCCTTATACACCAACAAAATATGGACTTTGGTTGCTTTATCTGAAGGGTTAAATCCTCATCAGGAGCAAGTATATCTTGAGAAGATTACTTGGTGTACATGGAAAAGTTGAGACTTTCAAAGCTAGACTTGTTAAAGGTTTGCATCATTGACCAGGTATGGATTATAATGAAACCTTTTCTAAGTAGCTATGCTTAAGTCCATCCAGATCCTACTTACCACGGCTACATACCATGACTACGATATCTGGCGGTTGGGTGTCATGACTGCTTTTCTAAATAAAGATTTAGAAGAGAGAGTCTATAAGTACACAGTCAGAGGGCTTCGTAGACAGTGGGAGCAGCGGAAACGTGTGCAAGATGTTTTATGTGATAAAGCAGGCATCGCGGAGTTGGAACATCTGTTTTGATATGATAGTCAAAGAGTTTGACATCATCAAAATGGTAGATGAACCTTGTATATACAAAAAGGTAGTAGGAAGTATGGTGGTGATCCTCGTAGAGTACGCGGATGACATACTCTTGATAGGGAAGGAGTTTCCTATGCTACGTTCGGTCAATCTCCGCTTATCACAAGGATTCTCCATATAGGATCAAAGTGATACCTACTAAATCCTGGGTTTTGGATCTATGAGATAGATCTAATTGGATGTTAGGATACTCACTAGTTGTAGTGAGATGGTATCAATTGATCCTGGAGAGAATCACTGGAAAGGTTCCAGGGTGATAAGGACGACTGAATGTCAGTCGCAGGCATTGCCTTTACCCTCAGCTTAGGGACAGTATGTTGGAAGAGTTCCAAGCTAGATACCGTGGCATACTAGACGATAAAGGCTGGATACATCGCTACTAAAGATGCTACCAAAGAGGAAGTCTGGGTGTATATTAGTTCATGAGATGAACTACGTTCCCCCCATTGTGTGACAATGGAGTTGTGGCTTATGCCAAGAAACGCCCGTCCGATCAGTGATCCAGACATATTCTTAGGCAGTATCACCTGATCGTGGAGATGGTTGATCTCCAGGGGATCGAGGTTAGGAGAGTAGACTCAGAGGACAACACGACGGATCCACCACGAAAGGCATTTTCCCAGAGAGAGACTATTATGGGATGGTTGAGTATGAGATACTACAATCACTGCTGACAGATGGACCTAGTGCAAGTGGGAGATTGTTAGTTATATGTATGCCCTAAAGGCCATTACTATACATAGGATGTATATTGTAGTGGATGCTTGGACATATATAGGGATGACTTTCTTGCTCGATATGATAGTATGCTATCTGGTTACTCTTTACCTTAACGTGTACACTGATTGTCTCTCTGTTACATGTTGGTAAAGCTCTTAGGATGTGTACTTGACTACCTGGACTATGATGTGGATCATACTAGTGGGGATGTGGTAGTCCATAAGTACATCCTTCAAAGTCCCTAGTCGTGGGTGTATCGAGACGGGGCATCGATATACCAGAGTAGACTAGCGTGTAGCTTCTCGACCCATATAGATGGGCGATGGATGTGTAGGGTTCCTAGGCACACTAATGAAGTCTCACAAGGCACCAAACATGGCTAATTCAAATTTTACGGGTGCCTACAAACCCTAATACGGATCGTTAACTAGATAAACTAGGCGATGCAAGCAAGTAAACGGAAATATAGCTAAAGGGAAGGGGCTACAACCTTTGTAGATCCGGTCCTCCACCTCCATGGCTCCGCGATGAAGTCTCCTCGCTGTACAAATCGAATCTTAGGCTCTAGCGTCGGCTTCATCGGAGAAAAAGCGGGCTAGGTCATCGACGACGATGCCGAAGATGATCTACGTCGAGGCATCGCTAGATCAAGCTCCAACTTCACTAAGTCAAGAAAACTTATGAAGGAAACACCCTATACTACTTGGCAAGAGGTAGAGGATGAAGAAATAGGAAGTGGGTAGACTTTAGATTTGGATTTCTCACACTTTTTCATCAATCACCATTGATGTAGCAAGCTTTCTTCATGGAAGAAGAAGAAGAAGAAGATATGATAAGTGTTGAATAATAAGATAAAATAAATCAATACTTATCATATATTAACCCTTGGTTAATTGTAGAAAATGGACCATGGTTAACTTGAATGGCTAGGGTTAAGGATGAGACAAGAATGGTGACTTAGTCAATGCTTCATGAAACTTCAACTAAAAACAAACATAGCCACCATTCATTTCTTATCTTTTTCAAAAATAAATAACTAAATAAATAAGTGAGAAAAAAGAAAACCCTAATCATAAACTTAACCATGGTTTAATTCTTTACACTTAACCAAGTAAACATGTATCATCAAACATGATACAATCATGAGCACAAAAAATATATCACATATACAATGTGCAATTCAAGTGAGAAAATCCATTTAAAGTGAACCAATACTAGTTAATGCAAAGTAATATATCAAATATATAATTATACATTAAATCATTAAATCAACACTTGATTCAATGATCCGGTCATGTCGCATATAACCGGCTAGTATCCAATTGATCGGCTTATCGAATCGATCCTTGATTCGATAACTAGGTTATATCGCATATAACCAATCAATACATTCATCTCGAGAATGAAATACGGTATCACATACACGCATTATTCTCGGTCCCGCACATATCTCATATGCGCTCCTATTTCGTTTCGCTTGAGCCAGGAAACCTCTGTGTAGGACTCTAAAGACTCGTCAATACGCCGGTAGCAGATGATGATCATATCAAACACCCACAAGCCGAAAGCGGTCTGCTAAACGTAACGGCCATCCGGGTATTGAGCGATCAGAAGATCGACGAGCAAGCCCGCTCACACTCCTGTGAATCCAACCAGTAACACTTACCGTACAGTCCGGTCTGTTCGTCTGATATGTCGCATATCTCGCCTAGGGGTGGTAAACGTCAGACCCCAGTAGCTCGATAAGTCATGCCGACGTGAAGTCCATGACATGTGTGAAACTACTGATAACACTTACCAGTAGGTCACTGCAACCCTGGCCAGGGATTTCCTGTTATGGCCAGTCGAGCATAGCGCAACATCAACCCCCAATACCGGGAGAGACGAATCCCCTCCTATCGCTCATTGCCTCCATGTGAATCGGGACTGTACCCAAAAACCACCTGTTTGCACGACTCAGTAGAGCCGTGGTAGGGTGGAAATCAAAGCACAGTGGGAGACACACAAGACTCTATGACAATCTCGGGTCAACAGACTAAGCTGTACCAGTGTCACCAGAGAACTGCCATCTGACGTGAGGTATAATACCATCTGGGAGTTCTCGGCGAGTCCGTTCAGTGTACCCAGTCTTCACTGAGCACCCGCATACCATCTCCGATGTCAAACACCAATGGATATGGGATCATCCATTGCCCATCACATGGGTCGAGAAGATATACGCTAGTCTACTCTGGAATATCGATGCCCCGTCTCGATATTCCCACGACTAGGAATAATGAAGGATGTACTCATTGACTACCCAGGCCCCACTATTATGATCTTCATCATAGTCCTGGAAGTCGAGTACACATCCTAAGGGCTTTATCAACATGTAATCAGAGAGACAGAAAGTATACATGTTAAGATAAAGAGCAACCAGATAGCGTACTATCATGTCGAGCAAGAAAGTCCTACCTATATATGTTCCAGCATCCACTATAATATACATCCAATGTACAGTAATGGCCTCTAGGGCATACATATAACTAACAATCTCCCACTTGCACTAGGGCCATCTGTAGCAGTAGTTGTAGTATCTGATACTCAACCATCCCCTAAAAGTCTCTCTTTGTGAAAAGGCCTTCGTGAGTGGATCCGCCGTGTTGTCCTCTGAGTCTACTCTCCTAACCTCGATCACCCTGGAGATCAACTATCTCCATGATCAGGTGATGC
This sequence comes from Agapanthus africanus, assembly GCA_030015575.1. Taxonomy (NCBI): domain Eukaryota; kingdom Viridiplantae; phylum Streptophyta; class Magnoliopsida; order Asparagales; family Amaryllidaceae; genus Agapanthus; species Agapanthus africanus. Next base: position 565,086,325 of record CM057341.1, read on the forward strand.
TGCCTCAGAATATGTCTGGGTCACTGATGGGACCAGGGTTCCAGGGCCAAAGCCACAGTTCCATTGTCACACAATGGTAGGAACCTAGTTCATCCTATGAACCAATATACACCCAAACTGCCTCTTTGGTAGTTTCTTTAATAGCGATGTTACCAGCCTTTATCGTCTAGTTTGTCACGGTATCTAGCTTGGAAATCTTCCAACATACCGTCCCTTTACTGAGGGTAAAGACAATGCCTGTGACTGACATTCAGTCGTCTTTATCACCCTGGAACACTTCCAGTGATTCTCCCCAGGATCAACTGATACTATCTCACTATAGCTAGTGAGAATCCTAAAATCTATTTAGATCTATCTCATAGATCCAAATCCCAGGATTTAGGAGGTATCACTTTGATCCTTTATGGAGAATCTATGTGATAAGAGGAGATCGACCGATCGTAGCATAGGAAATTCCTTTCCTATCAAGAGTATGTTGTCCACGTACAATACGAGGATGACCACTTCACTCTCTACTACCATTTTGTATATACAAGGTTCATCTACCATTTTGATGATGTCAAATTGTTTGACTAACTCATCAAAACAGATGTTCCAACTCCGCGATGCCTGCTTCATCACATAAAACATCTTGCACACGTTTCCACTGCTCCCACTGTTTACGTAGCCCTCTGGCTGTGTTCTTATAGACGTTCTCTTCTAAATCATTATTTAGAAAAGTAGTCATGGCACCCAACCACCAGATATCGCAGTTATGGTATGTAGCAGTGGCAAGTAGGATCTGGATGGACTTAAGCATAGTCCCTGGAAAAGGTTTCATCATTATTCGTGCCTTTTCGATGACGAAAACCTTTAACAAGTCTAGCTTTGAAAGTCTCAACTTGTCCATCTACACCAAGTAATCTTCTCAAGATATACTTGCTTCTGATGGGGATTTAACCCTTCAGTTATCGCAACCAAAGTCCATACTTTGCTGGTGTACATGGATTCCATCTCAGATCGCTAAGCATCCAGCCATTCTTACAGAGTCCCACTCTTGATGGCCAGCTCGAAACTAGTTGGGTCATCATCTCATGATGCATTCCTCGCTCCCACTGTCATCGAGAAACCGAGGTATCTCTCAGGCAGATGAGGAACCCTACCAGATTGGCGGAGAGGCTGAGGTTCGTCGGAAACTATTGAATTCTTTGGTTCTGTCAAATCATTAGCAGTTTTGTACAGCTGGAACCTTTCCAGTTCTACAGAACTGATCTTGCCTCGATCTTGTACGGATTTTGCTTTTGACATAGGCCGGACAATCCCAAATCTTAACTTACTTAAGAGATAGGCTCCTCCCATACCATATCTCATATGGAATGGTAGGCAGTGATCTGATTCGAACCTAATTCAATAGGTACGCAGCTTCTCAAGCGCATAACCCCAAAAGGAAATAGGTAACTCAGAAATACTCATCATAGAGCACACCATATCTAATATTGTGCGATTGCTCCGCCCTGATACACCGTTGTGCTGTGGTGTATTCAGAGGAGTAATACGGAGAGAGGATCTCATTTTCTTTTAGAATAGTCCAGGAATGCCATGCACAAGTATTCTCCTCCCTGATCTTATCATAGGACATAATACTTATACCCGGTTCTTGGTTCTCTACTTCTAACTTATATTCTGTGAATATCTCAAAAGGTTCGGACTTGTGTTTCAACAGGAACATATGTCAGAATCTTGAGAGATCATCAGAGAACTTAATGAAGTATAAAGAACCAGTCCTGGCATGTGTAGACAGGAGACCTTACATACATCATTATGTATCAGTCCCAAGAGTTCATTAACTCTTTCTCTGTTTCCAACAAACAGAGCTATGGTCATTTTATCTTTGTGACATGACTGGCAAGTTTCACAAGATGTAAATTCAAACTGATTTAAATATGCATCTAAATATAACTTCAGCTAGTCGGGTCGCATTGATATGGCCTAGTCTACAATAACTCAAGAAGAATTTGTTCATTTCTGAACTCTTCCTCTTGTGTGTGTTCAGTACACAAGGAACTGTAGTTTGATTTAGAACGTCAATGCTTTTAGATAACGTGCCTGAACCGATCAACTTTTGATATAGGAAATGTTCAAAACATTATCCAACAATACAAAATTATATCATTTCTTTACTAATAAAGAGACTGATATGATTTTGTATATCAGGTTCGGTATCTAATAGCATTTGTTCAGAATCAATGTATTGGTAATACAGGGTGACAGTGACCAACAGACTTGGCTGCAACACTTGCCCCGTTTTCTGTCTCATGAAACTTATCACCCGTTCTCAGTTTTTCTATCTTTTTGTAGCCCTATGTAACAGATTACATATCTGGGATCCTGATCCGGTATCGAATACCCAGGATGCAGAGGATACTGAGAAACAGTTCTGTATAATGAACACACCCGAAGGAGATGCATCATATGCACTTTCTTCGTTTGGGCGGCACGGGAATTCTGGTATTCCCCAATTTCCTGCTCTGTCTTATAACAATTATAAGTTGGAGCGGGACCAACGTTCCCCAGCTCAGTATAACAAGCGGGTTCGGTCAATAATCCATATTATTATCTTGATTAAGGCGTGATATGGTCGCTACCTGGAGAGAGAGAGAAGAAAACACTCTGCGTGCGCTCTTGCAAGATTAGATTGGTTATATATTTTATCTAATCAGGATGGCTCCCACTGTTTTTATCAAATCTTCCTTCAAACCTTAAAAGGAAAGACTAGCCGGGATTAATTACACTCTACAAGTTCGCAAATCTTTCAGCCAGGCCAGTGTCGGTACTTTGAGGGAGGTTTCCCGTGCTTTCGCACGGACCTAATTACAGAAAACCTCATTTTTCCCAGAGGCGTAACCCCGTTGACACCTTTCTAGACACCTACTTGATCGGCTAATTGTAAAGTGCAAAACTCTCCCAGGAGTAACAATTACCCGCAGTGGGTATCGGGATCCAACTATCACATAGAAGGTATGCAATCTCATTGCAAATTTCAACACTTGAAACTCCTGATAAAGGTTTTTACCCCTAGCACTTGTGACCTTAACTAAGGTCAACAAATCATAAGTACTAGTCAAGTTCTACCCGTCATTTCGTGATTAATTAGACCCACCCACATGACCCTTAACTAAGGTCAACAAAGTCACACGACTGTCCTAACTAATCGCATCATATGCGGTGTAGGAAGACATCACTTAGCTACCGTACACTGTGTCTTGACTATGGTCAACAAACACAGCACGAATACTAAGTACTCTACTTCCTAAAATGACGAAGGGTTGCGAATGGTTTTTATGAAAACCTTTAACGCTTTGAACTTGATCTCGTTGCGGAATCAAATGGTTTTCAAATGGAATGTTTTCGAGGCTTTTCTAGTTTTGCTAAAGGGGTCACTCCCGGTGAAGGGATCGTCGGCCCTTTCCTCGTCGAATGAGGTGCGGGATATATCATATATATTACTGTGCAAAGCGGAAACTATAGAAGCGATCGAAGACAAACCGAGGGTTGTAGCATTTGCCAGTTATTGCTAAAGGAGTCATTCCCGGTGAAGGGATCTCGGTCCTTTCCTCATCGAATAAAGTGCAGGACGTTCTATAATGAACACCGCGATGCAAAGCAAGAACTGTAGCTACCTGTTTTTATTTTGAAATTCGATTCCACAACATCAATTAGGTTTATTTTCTTTCATTAATCTCATTAATGAATATCCCATCATTTAAGTCCACCTAAACATCACAGATAAATATAACGTACGCTTATGCCATCCGCATTCGCCTCGATGTCCCGTCTGCACCGTTAGGTTAGGTAACTAACGGCAGAGCGGGGCAGGGCTAGCGCGGGTGTAAAAAATAAGCAACGTTTATATAATAAATCATATATACTATATATAATATCTGTCACAGAACATCACATGATCACCTCACAGATAAATCACAGCAGAAGAAACATATGAAATATTGGATATACTAGGACGTCCGTGTTTTCAATACGAGCCAGTATAAAACACGGATTCCACGGTCGTGATGAATAGCCTAACCCACACCCCTATACCCTTACAAGAGCGGCAAGCAACCCTACCAATTCTAGAGTTAGGAGACCCGGACTCGACTCCTCTAGTTGGTCTCCCACTGGACTCCAGAACCCGGTTACTTGTGCTCCCCTCCTTGGGTCTATCCTAGTGCAGAAAAGTAAATAATATACATCAACGGTGACATCTTCCGCAACCTGGAAGTGCCCCAATAAAATAATATTACATACAAGTTTTTACATGAATGAAAATGAAAAAACACTCATCTCACATAAAAAAACCCCCGGCTATTCAAACACGACGATCCAATATAACATATCCAGCAACACATAACATCACATGTCATCAACGTAAGTAAATATGCGCATCCCAATTGTCGTTGACATATAGCAACGAAACCGGCGACATCACATATTACACTTACGGTCACAGAAAAGAAAGTGTAAAACTACAACAGTTGGAATCCGCAACCACCTCAGACATCGCATGCCTGATCAAATGAATTCTTTAGACATCGCATGCCTAACAATTATAAACCCCGCATTTTAGTCTCATTATCGAAAACACTTTTCAATATCAAGTCGGGCAATTCAACAGGATTCCCGACATACAGATCGAATGCTCGTCGCAAACTTCAGTAGACGGCCGCACCCCCGACGCCGTCGACAAAGTGCACCAAGGCGGAACATCGCTACCGCGAGCACCCGAACGGATGCTTTCGGCGACGGGGTTCTCCTACAGTCACTTGGTCGGGGCTATGGAGTGAGGCTGTCTATTAAGTTTACCCGGCGAGTATCTGCGTACGCTACGTGATTGTGACGGACTTTTGATCACATCAAAATTCCGTGGCAACCGATCAAGTGAGACTAAAGTGCTATGTTTATAACATTCATTCAGTTATCTCATAACTACTTGTGAATTCCAATTATTGTATCACATTCCGGATAAAATAGAAAATGTTAAACTTTCCGATCGAACATACGAACACCCAAGTTTTCCCGAAACAGTTCAACACATGAAATAAGTCTAACAACATTCAGTTCGTGCCTCAGTACCAACGGTCTAGCCGTAGAAGGGTCAAGCCAACGCCTCACATGTGGCACGCCGTACTGCCCCAAACCCGAAGGTTCAAAGGGTAGTTCAAGACGGTCACATAATCGAGTTAAGGTTTGTTGTCTTCTAGAGGGTCCATTGCGTTACTTGCACTACTTAGAACGTCGTTAAACTACGGAAAAATCCAACAATTGGAAATTTCCCAACAATGGAAAACTTGGGTATTTATATCCGGCCGAACTTTTTAACATATTCTAAAATTTATCCGGAAAGCCATATAGACAAAGTTAGACAGTCCGATCGAATCTCCGAATCCCCAATACAATCCAGAAAATACAACTCTGGAAAAAAAATATTAAAATTCCCAGGAAAACCAGCACAGAAAGCTAAGAATTACTGTGCAAAATTAGATGCACAAAAGGACAAAATTGCCGCGGAACCGCCGCATGAGCATGCTCATGCCGCGGATCCGCGGTGACTTTAAGGAATCAGGCCATCGAATTTTCCAGTAACCCTTACAATCCCCTGCTGATTTTTCTGCATATTTTTAATTTACAAAAATCCACATTTTACAAAATTGTCCAGAGAGCATTTTAAAGTCGGGGTTTCGGGTCGATCGGACTTCTAACTCCGTCTACGCATCGCCTAAGGCTCTAGCTAAGCTCTGATACCACTGTAGGGTTCCTAGGCACACTAATGAAGTCTCACAAGGCACCAAACATGGCTAATTCAAATTTTACGGGTGCCTACAAACCCTAATACGGATCGTTAACTAGATAAACTAGGCGATGCAAGCAAGTAAATATAGCTAAAGGGAAGGGGCTACAACCTTTGTAGATCCGGTCCTCTACCTCCATGGCTCCGCGATGAAGTCTCCTCGCTGTACAAATCGGATCTTGGGCTCTAGCGTCGGCTTCATCGGAGAAAAAGAGGGCTAGGTCATCGACGACGATGCCGAAGATGATCTACGTCGAGGCATCGCTAGATCAAGCTCCAACTTCACCAAGTCAAGAAAACTTGTGAAGGAAATACCCTATACTACTTGGCAAGAGGTAGAGGATGAAGAAATAGGAAGTGGGTAGACTTTAGATTTGGATTTCTCACACTTTTTCATCAATCACCATTGATGTAGCAAGCTTTCTTCATGGAAGAAGAAGATGAAGAAGAAGAAGAAGATATGATAAGTGTTGAATAATAAGATAAAATAAATCAATATTTATCATATATTAACCCTTGGTTAATTGTAGAGAATGGACCATGGTTAACTTGAATGGTTAGGGTTAAGGATGAGACAAGAATGTCGACTTAGTCAATGCTTCATGAAATTTCAACTAAAAACAAACATAGCCACCATTCATTTCTTATCTTTTCCAAAAATAAATAAATAAATAAATAAGTGAGAAAAAAGAAAACCCTAATCATAAACTTAACCATGGTTTAATTCTTTACACTTAACCAAGTAAACATGTATCATCAAACATGATACAATCATGAGCACAAAAAATATATCACATATACAATGTGCAATTCAAGTGAGAAAATCCATTTAAAGTGAACCAATACTAGTTAATGCAAAGTAATATATCAAATATATAATTATACATTAAATCATTAAATCAACACTTGATTCAATGATCCGGTCATGTCGCATATAACCGGCTAGTATCCAATGTATCGGCTTATCGAATCGATCCTTGATTCGATAACTAGGTTATATCGCATATAACCAATCAATACATTCATCTCGAGAATGAAATACGGTATCACATACACGCATTATTCTCGGTCCCGCACATATCTCATATGCGCTCCTATTTCGTTTCGCTTGAGCCAGGAAACCTCTGTGTAGGACTCTAAAGACCCGTCAATACGCCGGTAGCAGATGATGATCATATCAAACACCCACAAGCCGCAAGCGGTCTGCTAAACGTAACGGCCACCCGGGTATTGAGCGATCAGAAGATCGACGAGCAAGCCCGCTCACACTCATGTGAATCCAACCAGTAACACTTACCGTACAGTCCGGTCTGTTGTCTGATATGTCGCATATCTCGCCTAGGGGTGGTAAACGTCAGACCCCAGTAGCTCGATAAGTCATGCCGACGTGAAGTCCATGACATGTGTGAAACTACTGATAACACTTACCAGTAGGTCACTGCAACCCTGGCCAGGGATTTCCTGTTATGGCCAGTCGAGCATAGCGCAACATCAACCCCCAATACCGGGAGAGACGAATCCCCTCCTATCGCTCATTGCCTCCATGTGAATCGGGACTGTATCCAAAAACCACCTGTTTGCATGACTCAGTAGAGCCGTGGTAGGGTGGAAATCAAAGCACAGTGGGAGACACACAAGACTCTATAACGATCTCGGGTCAACAGACTAAGCTGTACCAGTGTCACCAGAGAACTGCCATCTGACGTGAGGTATAATACCATCTGGGAGTTCTCGGCGAGTCCGTTCAGTGTACCCAGTCTTCACTGAGCACCCGCATACCATCTCCGATGTCAAACACCAATGGATATGGGATCATCCATTGCCCATCACATGGGTCGAGAAGATATACGCTAGTCTACTCTGGAATATCGATGCCCCGTCTCGATATTCCCACGACTAGGAACAATGAAGGATGTACTCATTGACTACCCAGGCCCCACTAGTATGATCTTCATCATAGTCCTGGAAGTCGAGTACACATCCTAAGGGCTTTATCAACATGTAATCAGAGAGACAGAAAGTATACATGTTAAGATAAAGAGCAACCAGATAGCGTACTATCATGTCGAGCAAGAAAGTCCTACCTATATATGTCCCAGCATCCACTACAATATACATCCAATGTACAGTAATGGCCTCTAGGGCATACATATAACTAACAGGATGATCCCATATCCATTGGTGTTTGACATCAGAGATGATATACGGGTGCTCAGTGGAGACTGGGTACACTGGACGGACTCGCCGAGAACTCCCAGATGGTATTATACCTTACGTCAGATGGCAGTTCTCTGGTGACACTGGTGCAGGTTAGTCTGTAGACCCGAGATCGTCATAGAGTCTTGTGTGATTCCCACTGTGCTTTGATTTCCATCATACCACGTCCAAGAGGGCGTGCAAAAAGGTGGCTTTTGGGTACAGTCCCGAATCACATGGAGGCAATGAGCGATAGGAGGGGTTTCGTCTCTCCCGGTATAGGGAGTTGATGTTGAACAGTGCTCGATTGGCTATAACAGGAAGTCCTTGGCCAAGGCTGCTTTAGGGATTTACTGGTAAGTGTTACCAGTAATTTCTCGACTCGTTATGAGTCTCATATCGACACGACTTATCGAGTTATTGGGGTCTGACGTTTACCACCCCTAGACGAGATATGCGACATATCAGACGAACAGACCGGACTGTACGGTAGTGTTACTGGTTGGATTCACAATAGTGCGAGCGGGCTTGCTCGTTGATCTTCTGATCGCTCAATACTCGGGTGGCCGTTACGTTTAGCAGACCGCTTGCGGCTTGTGGGTGTTTGATATGATCATCACCTGCTGTCGGCGTATTGACGAGTCTTTAGAGTCCTACACAGGGGCTTCCTGGCTCAAGCGAAACGAAATAGGAGCGCATATGAGATATGTGCGGGACCGAGAATAATACCAGTATGTGATACTGTATTCTATTCTCGCGATTTGTGACATTGATCGGTTATATGCGATATAGCCGGGTTATCGGATCAAGTGTCGATTCGATAAGTTGTTACTATTGATATTAGTCGGTTATATGCGATATGACCGGATCGTTAAATCAAGTATTGATTTAATAATTTAATGTATAATTATATATTTGATATATTACTTTACATTAACTAGTATTGGTTCACTTAAGATTTGTTTTCTCACTAGTTTGTGCATAAGTGTATATATGATATATATATTTGTGTACATATGTTTGTATCATGTTTGATGATACATACAAGATGTGTGTATGAGAATCATACCAAGATTAGGGTAAAGATTAGGGTTATTGTTTCATCTTAAGATTTAACAAAGGGTTTAACTTAGTCAAAGTTATCAAGCTTGAAGAAGCTTGGAGAAGCTTTGACAAAGTCCACTCTTTTGTCATTTCTTTTGATATTCTTTAACCTAACCTTTAACCTAAAGCCTTGGTTAATTCTCTGAGTTAAGCATGAGGGCTTAACTCAACCATGGTGCCATGATTAAAAGGATAGGTGTTCATATTATTCTTTTAATGGATATCATTCTTTCTTCTTCTCCATCTTCATCAAGCTCACAAAAGCTTGAGAGCTTCAATAGTGCCATGGTAAAAAGAGTGAGAAATCCAATTCTAAAGTGAACCCACTTCCTATTTCTTCATCCTCTACCACTTGCCATGTAGTATAGGGTGTTCTCTTCACAAAGTTTTCGACCAAGTGAAGGAATATCTTGAGTTTGAGTCTCCCCGACGTAGATCATCTTCGGCCTCGAAGTCAATGACCTAGCCCGATCATTTCTCCGACGAAACCATTTCTGGAGTCCGGGATCCGATGATCGCATCGGAGGGACGTCAACACGGAGCTAAAGAAGTGGTGGACCGGATCTACAAAGGTTGTAATCCCTTTCACTTATTAGCAAAATTGTTTGCTTGCTTTTCGCCTTTACTTCTAGTTAATGATCTATATTAGGGTTTCTCGGCACCGGAAATTTTTAATTTGGCATGGTTGATGCCTTGTGGAACCTATTGAGTGTGCCTAGTAACCCTACAATAAGGTGATGCTATAGTTGAACAAAATTTAGATTTATCAGCTAGGTTTCCAACGCAATTGGTGGATCAGCAATATCATATATAAACAGGGAGTTATGGACAGGTTATGTTCGATGTGTAAAATCTGTCGCTGCAGAATTCAGCAGAACATATCGACATTATAAAATGTGTTAAAAATATCCTACAGTTGAGGAATCCAGTGAGACCAGTGGGATAAGGAATCTAACTCAATTTTCTTCGTGACGATATAGGGTTTGGCACATTTCCGCATTTGAGCGAGGAAAAAAAGCGAGTTAAAAACAGGGGTTATCTGAAATTACCGCTCTGGACTGCAGTACAGAATCATAATTCACCACAGTTTTATCTATCGTAACTAGTTCAATTTTAGATATAGATTATAGATTTCTGTAGATTATCCCGTTGGCTTCGATACGAGCCATGGAACGCCAAAATCCGATTCGTAAAATATTAAATGCGAATTTAAAGGTCTAGCATGTTCAGGAAATTCAGGTTTCGTAATGATTATTGAGATTAACATTTCATAGGTGAAACGACCATGGTTTTCAACCAAATCACCACAGCACATCAGTAAACAGTAGACGGGTCCAAGGATCACAAGTTCCGCCATTCAAAGTTATGTTTTCACCTAAAGCTCCAAACCAAACACTCGTATCGTATAGGCTCGCACGAAATATATATCTACGATATTAATTCTAAACTGAATTAACTACGAACTAATAGCATGAAGCAAGTAATATACTTGCCTATCGATGTGTCGATGACGGTTGGCAGCGGCAATGGCACAATCACGTCACGAACACGACACGGCGACGACTAGGCTCAAGCTCGACTGCGACTGCGACGGGGAGGCGTCGATGGTGGCGGGGTTGCTTGCTGTAGCGGTGAGAGGGTGTCGCAGATGGTCGGCGCGGAGGGAGAGGACAGCGAGGCGCACGGTGAGGGGGTAGGAACCGGGGACGAGGCTCGGGGTTTGGAGTTGGGTGCTGTTGGAGGGTGAAGCAGTGAGGAGCTTGGTGAATGAGTAGGAGGTGATGATGGTGATGCTGAAGGAACGACGAGATGGCCGGCGGCGAGCGGGGACGGCGATGAGGTCGGAGGTGGTGTCTGGCATCGGGTTCCGGTGTGCAGGCGATGGGTAGGGGAGCTCGGGACCTGCAGCTTGGAGGGGGCAAGCTCCGAAGATGGAGGGACGAGGCTGAGGGCTCGGTGTCGGGGGTGGTTGCAGGGGTGCTCGGAAAAAGTGGTCGGCGGTGAGGATCTCGAGGGTGAGTAGGGGCGAGAAAGTGATGGTGACGAGGGAGAGAGGGGAGGCAGTGAGTGAGGGGGATTGAGAGATGTGAGAATAGAGAGAGAGACGTGAGGAGAGGGGGGCGAAGGAGGCGGCGCGGCGGTCACGGGGAGTAGGCGCGGATCTCGCGGGAAGGCGTTGGCGAAGTGGGGAGAAAGGTCGTGGGGGAAGCGACCGTTGGGTTGTTGAGGGGGGCGCGCGTCGTCGCAGGGCGTGGGTGCGAGAGAGGCGGGGAGAGGATGTGGTCACGAGCCGCGATGACGTGGGAGAGAAAGAAATAAAGAGCGGGAAGGAAAGAAGCCGGGGAGAAGGAGTGGGTGAGGGAACGTGGGTATGGGTTTAGTGAAGAGGAAACAATGGGCTGGGCTGAGTTTGGGCCGGGGTTGGGCTTTAAGGGAAAATAGAAGAGAAACCAAGAGAGTGGGCTGGGCTCAGGAGAGATAAAAAGAAGAAGGGAAATAAAAGGAAAATAGATGATAGAGTTTAGTCAGAGTAAGGTTTAGAAAAATTAAAATTAGAATTATTTAAATTGGGAAGAATATTGGAAATATTTATTTATAAATACCGAAAAATACTTTTAAAAAAAACTAGGTATTACAATTATTCATTTGTATCTAATTAAAAGCTCCATCAATCAGACCATGTATATTTGGTAGACTTAGAAACCAGAGACTTGTATATTCTTTCGGACTTAAAGCGAGATTTGCGTATTATTCTTTATTTTGGGTTTGATGATACTTTAGTTTTCTTTATCTTCTTTTCCGTGATTGATCTTCGCCTTGGGCATCATATATTCTTTTCCGTGATTGATTAAAGGGTTTAGATTTCTAGTCTTTCGGCTTACTTGGGTTACGGTGGGGTCCTATAGGCTTCACGTGATCCAAGTGCCGGTCACGTACCATTTCCCGGTCGTGATACTTGGCCAAGGTCTTATGGTTCTGGCCAACCGGAGACAGTGTGATATCGACTCCCAATACTGGGAGAGATGAATCTCTGACAATCGCTTACTGCCTCCATATGGCTTGAGACTGTATCCAACCAAAACCTGTTTGCACGCTCAGTAGAGCCGTGGTAGGGTGGTGATCTAAGTATAATGGGAACTCATACAAGACAAATGACGATCTCAGATCTAAATACTAACCTGTACTCATGTCACCTGAGAACCGCTATCTAACGATATGTATAATATCATCTAGAGGTTCTCGGTGAGTCCGTCCAGTAAACTCACCCCCAACGAGCACCTGTATACAATTTTAGGTGATCACATCAATGGCTGTTGGACTAACCACCGCCCCTTGTCGGGATCTAAAAATGTATACACAAGTTTACTGTAGCGTTTTGAAAATCGTTTCGGTGAAATTTCGGAAAATCGGTAAAATAAGGGGGTTTTCTGTAAAAAGTCAAAATGCAAATATCTTATTATAAAAATTAAATATACATATTCTAGCTATGTAATTGCTAGTATTTGGTGTTTATTGAGCCACTGGTGAAATTTCAAATTTTCTGAAAAAAAAATTATTTTATTATTATTTTAAGCCGTCACTAATACATTTAATTAGGGAAAATTACAAATTGGAATGAGTTGAAACAAATTTTGTGCATCATGACACATTAAATAAAATTTTATCATGTGGTTTTTGAAATGAAATCGTTTGCCAAAATGGTTTAGAAAATATCGAAGAAAAAGGCTAAAATTGTGAATTTGATTAAAGTAATTATGGTATGGGGGTATTTCCTTCACTTGGAACTTGCTACACTCACACCCCCATATTTTTACTCCCCTTTTATGGCTGAAATTCAGCAGCCCTCCCCCTATTTCCCCACTCCATTTCCACACAAATTAGAACAAGGAAAAGAAAACATTGAAATTAAAGGAAAAGAATAAACATAAAAGTATGCCTTTGACTTTCAACACCTCATTCTCTCTCTCCCATCTCCCACCCACTTGGCCGAAACCCCCACTTCTCCCAAATTCAGTAGCAGCCCCATCCATTTCATCTCTCTTTTCTCTTCAAAAAATTTATCAAAAATGCATCAAAATCCCTACAAATTCAAAGCAAACTTAAAATCCAACCCTTACCCATTTTTCCTTGGCCATTCAAGCATTGATCTTGGAGCTTGGAAGCAAGTTTTGGAGGTCATGTTGCATGCTAGATCTCTTGATTTGTGAGGTATAAACCTTAACCTATGTTTTGATTGTTGGTTAATTACTCCAATTTAGTTAAATTTGGTGTTTAATTTTGGTTCTGGTTGCTAACTTGAAAATTTAAGTTTAGGGTTGGATCTAGTTAGGGTTTTGATCATTTATTTGTGGTGGTGAGTTGTAGTTTAACATGTTAAATCATGTAAAGGATAAGCTAGTTGCTAGGTTGCTAATTGTTAAATTAAAATTTTGCTAAATATGCTATTTTTGCTAACTAGGTTTTTGAAATTAAATTACTATGTGGGATTAAAATCTAAATTAAGGTTTCATGTCATTATTAATATTATAATGAGTGGTTTAATGACTTTGGTTCATGCAAAACCAAGCTTAATTGATGAATTGTGAATTTTGCTTTAAAAGGTGTTAAAAATTGATATTTTTGCAAACTAGGATTTTGGAAATTATGCAAATTTATGAGATTAAATTATGGAAATGGTTTTTATGACTTATTTAAGATATTTAGTGAATATTGTGACCGCTAGATTCGTTTATACATCGAGTTTTGTACTAAAACGGTGATTTGTGCTTGCTAGATTTTCGGAAAAATGACTTTTTAAGTGAAATTGGGTTTTTTGTGAATTTTAAGCTATTTTATATTATAATTAGTGCTTGTAACTGTACAAATGAGGGTGTTGGGAGTTTTCTCGATGGTTTGGCGTTTGTACGCCGACGTCGAGGGTTTTTGGGTCGATTTGTGAAAGCAACCATAGGTTTTGACCTATGTGAGATTCGTGAGTCGTTTTGGTCATGAGTCGGATTTTAATGCGATACGGTGCGTTATGATATGTAGGTACCCCATGTGGACTTCGAGACGACAAGCAAGCGCGTGGCGACGTCGGCACCGGTGAGCGAGGACCAGGTGAGTAGATTTATATCTACGAGGAGAAGTCGGGTGGATGGCGTATAGCACCCCCACAGTCCGTGGTGATGTATACGGATGCGTATACACACCAACAATTATTATATGTTATTTGGGATTAATAACGATGTTTAGGATGGATATTGGTGTGTTGGATTATTTTAGTGTTGCGAACCCTAGGGTAGTGTTGCACTACACATACACGCATACATACTTGCATACATTCCTATTTATATGTGCTCATGGGATTCTTTATAGTTATGTGTTCACATGGGTATGGGACTATGTGTTCACATACGGATTTGAGGATGATACTTGGGATTGAGCTGAGTCGATGAGATTTGTTTTGTGGTTGTGATATCGGTGATATGGCAGGATTCGTACTTGAGGTACGTCCTGGTGTTATAGCGGATCTTGGGGCGGCTATACGGGTGAATAGTGTTATAAATAAAATGGTCGACATGTGATCGTGATATGAGGCATGATATGCTAGGATATTGATATTAAGACGTATCGGATGATGTATACCCCTTGATGATGATATGTGCTGACGATATCGGTTTGTACGAGATTGTCGATCAGTAGTCAGATCATGAGTATATTGAGGATATTAGTATTGTAGTAGACATAGGTCAGTACCTAGACTATGATCTTGGATAAAGAGGATACCAGAGGAATAGTGTGAGGAATATGATATTGACCCGTACCCAGATTTGGGGATGCCGTACGACTGATTTACGTACGAGCTATATCTTGATGATTGATCCGCACTCTTGACTTGGGATGTCTGATTATAGATATGGTATCGGATATGATATTAATGAGGCGGGATCACCGACTAATATATATACAGGTATGTATATGTATCGACTCAGATGTTAGGCGGTTTCCTTACCTGTAGTCTAGCTTGTAGCTTAGCCCTTTAGTTTAGTTAGTTGTTAGATTAGATTCGGTTCCTACCTATTTCAAAGCTTACGAATCGTGCGTATTTTAAAAGACAAGTCAAGGGATTCTACGGATATTTCAAAAAAAACGTATCTTTTCTTAAAAACACCGTAGCCCCTATTTTCAAAACCCCACGATTCGTGTTATTTCAAAAGGCACCATTGTAGGACTTATATTAGGTTAATGCAGATTAGTTATCGTTGCGTCTAATATTCAGCTCCCGCTCATTATTGTTGTTCGCTCCGCATCACATGCTTATATTATGCTTCATATTCTACTGTTGATATCTTGTGGTTAGGACACCAGCACCATTACCGATGATGCGTATATACCACGTACACTTACTTGCCAGCTCACACACATCTTCATTGGTAATTGCCATGTCACGTACACCTTAGAAAATATTATTGCTTGACATAGCCTGTTAGCTAATAGTTTAGACATGATATTAGTGTACTTGCCTTATATGTTAGTTTAGACATTGTAGTTATTACCTGCTACTTCATGCATACTGTTATTCATTGTTATGCCGCATTCATGGATTCTCATGCATATATTCACTTTTTACGTGCTATTGAGGTTTTGGATTCGGATTTCCATGAGATTTTCTGGATTTGGGGAAAACCGCAAAACATATACAAACTTCTTCTTTCTCTTTTTAAATGAAAAGCGCAGTTTTTCCCATGATGTATGAGTCGTCCACCATGAGTTTGCTGATGGATTTCGAGACCCGATTCGAGGAGTTGGATGAACCGTTTCGGGTACATGGTGGACCCGGTAAGGTACCCCGGGGCAAGAAGCTCGTGGTGATGACGATGAGCCTGGCAGGGGGAGACTACCTACCGGTGATTTTACCCGACGCGTCGGATATCCGGAGGATACCGTCGTGGTCTTGAGATGGATGGTAGGGGCCGGTCTGGACTGACGGCGCCCTAGATATTGAGATTGAGACATTGAGATTTCGAGATATTGAGGTACTGAGATTTGATGATACAGGCGATAGCCGGAGCCTGAGATTTTGAGACATTGAGATTTATGTTTTGTGTCGATGCTAGACACTGTTGATACCGATTTCTTTATGATACCTCATTTTAAAAATACAAAGGAAATCTCACTAAATTATGAAAACAGTTTCTTCATTTACATGTATTCTGTTTTCATGCATTCATACCTCATTCATATGGTATATTGCTACCTGAGGCACTGACACGAGCACTTGGTATTACCGTTGCTTAGAGGTATACCCTAGCCATTGTTATAGGCTGTATGTTATATATATATTTGAGGATATATTATGATCTTTGACCTAGGATTGCGTTATTTATGCGATTTCTGTGCGTAGATGTTTTTCTACTCACGAGTTGGCAACTCACCCCCGTTGTGCCACAGTTCTTGCAGGTTTCGCCGTACAGGTTTCATTACGGCTTTGCTGGCACTATTTCCATTTCCGGGTGACTTGCTAGTAGGTGGGTTTATTTGTATCGTACCCATCATTACATCTTGTATATTATTATTCAGTTGTATCTAGAAGTTCCATCAACCAAACATGTATTTATTTCAGAGATAGAGACCAGTGATGTTATTCTTTCGACCTCTGAGTCGCACGTTATATTTCTGTAGATTTCTTGTGGTTTTGAGTTTCCTTTTGAGTTTTGATCCTCGCCGTTGGCGTTGTATATTATATTGCTTGTGTGGTTGTGACCGTCGATTGACGAAGAGCTAGCTCCCGCTTGGGGATGCCTTTTATTGATTTCGTATACTATTCATGTTGTATCCCGTTTGGGGGCCAGTATTTACAAAGGAGACTCTACCGAAATTTTCAGGAAATATTTGATGTTTTTTTTAAAACCGCACAATTTGGCTTATGCTATTCAAACTACTTGATTTAAATTGGTTTTCCTTCACTCTACTGTAGGGTGTTTTTCGTCACCCCATTGAGATAGGAATACGAGCACGCTTGTCAGGCGTACTACAGATTCCCCCTGCCTAGGGTAGGCCGGGGTTTAATGATTATGGGGATCCGAATCTCCGACAGCCGCGGACTAAGTTGCCGTTAATTACCCCCCGCCTTTGGGGCGGGGGAACCTCCGATTAACGGGTTAAACTGGTCATGCGAACTCAATGTGCAGTGTACGTGTGTTTTGTTTTGGAGGAGGGGTTTGGATATATCGGGACAGTGTCGTGGAGTATGTTTATGTGTACATATGTATACATATGTATATATATACATGTATATATAAATAAAGGGGGGAAATACATCCAAAGGATGCGTGGGGCAGCACCTGGGGCGCTGTGCGCCTAGGTGCTGTGCGCTCAGGCGCAAGTGCACCACGTGTCGGCACGGGGGCGCTCTGCGCTTGAGCGCTGGGCGCTTGAGCGCAAGTGCGCCACGTGTCGGCACGGGGGCGACTTGCGCTCGAGCGCTGGGCGTTTGAGCGCAAGCGCGCCACGTGTCGGCACGGGAGCGACTTGCGCTCGAGCGCTGGGCGCTGGAGCGCAAGCGCGCCACGTAGCGGCACGAGGGCAACTTGCGCTCGAGCGCAAGCGCGCCACGTGTCGGCACGGGGGCGACCTGCGCTGGAGCGCAAGCGCGCCACGTGTCGGCACGGGGGCGACCTGCACTCGAGCGCTTGCGCTGGAGCGCAAGCGCGCCACGTGTCGGCACCGGGGCGACCTGCGCTCGAGCGCTTGAGCGCAGGCGCGCCACGTGTCGGCACGCGGGCGCTCTGCGCTTGAGCGCCGGTGAGAAAAATTTCTCAGAAGAGAAATCAAAGAGGAGTTGAACTCCTGAGTGTGTGTGTTTGTTTTTTTTGGGGGGGGTTAGTGAACGATGTTCTTCTTCTTCCTCCTCTGTTAGCTGGATCTTGAAGATCAAGAGATATGGGATTTTTAAAAATCTCTTCTTTTTGAGATCTAATGGAAGATCTGAGTTCCCCTTTATGGGTTTTGTGGTTAAAAACTAATTTGTTTTATAAAAAGAAGAGTAAAACTCTTGATTTAATTCAAGAGAAAAAGAAGGTTTTGGAACCTTGAAGAGGGAGGAAAGTTCTCAGATCTGAAAAAATTTTGAGAGAGAGAAAAGTTGTGAGATATTTTCATTATCTTTGCCTTTATAGGCTATACACTTTACACATAGCCCCTTGGGCTTCACAAAATGGCATTTTGCCTATCCCATGGCTCATGAGCCATTTCTTTTTGCACATAAGCCATGGGCTTTACAAAAAATTGGCTTTATGCCTATTTTTCTTACATTTATCCATAAAATAAAATAAAAGAAATGCAACAAAATTATTTATTACAAAATTTTTATCTCGGCATGGGGGAAGGCCGACCGCTTCATGTTCGGGCTCGATCCGGGCATGGGCCCACTGGATCTGGGCTTGGGCCCACTTGGCTTGGGGTTGACTTTGATTTTGACTTGATCAACCGGGGTGTAAATTTTTACCCCAACAAATTGCCCCCCATCAATAAATGCACACCACATATGTGGGTCGTGTGCATGAAATTGATGGATCTTCTTTCTCGTGGAGGCGACTTGATTCGGTTCCCACCTTTTGGGAAGCTGGCACTGCCCTTTTTACGACATGGACGGTCGATGCGGCCCTTTTTGCGACTTGGACGGTCGGTTCTGCCCTTTTTACGACTTGGACGGTCGGTTTTGCCCTTTTTGTGACGTGGACAGTCAGTGCTGCCCTTTTTGCGACTTGGACTGTCGGTGCTGCCCTCTTTGCGACTTGGACGGTCGGTGTTGCCCTTTTAGCTACATGGACGGTCGGTTCTGCCCTTTTTGGGACTTGGACGGTCGGTGCTGCCCTTTTAGCGACGTGGACGGTCGATGCTACCCTTTTTGCGACTTGGACGGTCGGTTCTGCCCTTTTTGCGACTTGGACAGTCGGTGCTGCCCTTTTAGCGACGTGGACGGTCGGTTCTTGATTTGACTTGCTCTGCTTCTTGCAGTGTCAGGGGTAGACTTGACTTGCTCCGCTTCTTGCGGTGTCGAGATTGGATTCTGACTTGCTCCGCATTCTGCGGTGTCGGAGTGGAAGTTGACTTGTTGATTTTTATTTGGGTTGACATCAGCATCGCTATACTGGAATATGGTACCAGGAGCGAATCATCATCTGTCATTGAGAGGGTTTTGGGATTTTGGTTTTTGTTTGGCATCTGCATTGCTGCACTGGAACAATGCCAGGAGCAATTCATCATTTGCCCTGGGAGGATTTTGGAATTGGTTTTTTTTTATTTTATTATTTTTTTATTTTTTGGTGGGACTTTGAATGTGGTCTCACCGGTAGGACTTGGGAGAGATTGGGATTGTTTTACGCCCGTGGATTGTATACGGTTTTGCAGGATGTATGATCCAGACCGTAGGGCCGGAAAAATTTCGGGACTTTGTCGGCGTCTGCATCGCTGCACTGGGATATGGTACCAGGAGCGACTCATCATTCGCCGTTGGGGTATGGGATTTGGAATTTGGTTAGCGTCTGCATCGCTGCACTGGAATATGGTACCAGGAGCGACTCATCATTCGCCATTTGGGGATTAGGGAGCGATGGCTTAGGAGACAGGTTTAGATCCCTATCGCCTAAGGATTTTCAATTTTATGGGCCGTGAGGGTCCCATAAAAGCATTTTCTCCCTACGAGTCGTAAGGATCCCGCAGGTGTATTTTCTCCTTAGGAGTCGTGAGGACTCCTAAGTGTGTTTTTCCTTTATGAGTCGTAAGGATCCCACAAAGGTTTGTTCTCCTCATATATCGTGAGGACACATGAGTGAGTCTTATCAATGGAGCATCATTCCCAAAGCGGAAACCGGCCGTGTAACTGGTGATTACGGTGGGGCATGGGTATGATGAGAATTATTTGAGCCCGTGGATTGTATACGATGGTCAACTTGGGGACCCACCGTAGGGCCGGAGAATTTTGAGAAATTGGATTTTGGTTGGCGTCTGCATCGCTACACTGGAATATGGTACCAAGAGCGACTCATCATTCGCCGTTTGGGGACTTGGAATTTGGATCTTGTTTGGCATCAGCATTGCTGCATTGGAATAATGCCAGGAGCAACTCATCATTTGCCTTGGGAGGACTTGGGATTTGGGTTTTTGGTCGGCATCAGCACCGCTAACAATGAAGCGAAATGCCAGGAGCGACTCATCATTTGCTGTTGCCCGTTGGGGAAGGATGGCTTAGGAGACAAGTTTGGGTCCCTATCACCTAAGGCTTTACAATTTTATGAGCCGTGAGGGTCTCATAAAATCACTTTCTCCCTACGAGTCGAGAGGATCTCGCAGGTGTATGTTCTCCTTAGGAATCGTGAGGATTCCTAAGTGTGTTGCTCCTTTGTGAGTCGTAAGGATCTCATGCAGGGGTTTTCTCCTCACAAAGTCGAGAGAACTTTGCGAGTGTATTCATCTCTTTTCACGAGTTTGCGCCCTTTCGGGTTTTCACAAACTCGCCAGTAGTCCTGCTGTTTTTACTCACGAAGCCCTTTCGGGTTTTCATCCGTGCCCATTTTGCTTGTGGACATACCTTTTTATTTTTATTTTTATTTTTTTTTCTTTTTTTTTCTTTCCTTTTTTTTTTGCCGCTGGTGGGACTTTAAAAGTAGTCTCACCGGCAGGATTTGGGAGAAATAGGGGTCATTTATGCCCGTGGATTGTATACGGTTTTGTAGGATGTATGATCCAGACCGTAGGGCTGATGTGCTCAATTCGCCTGCGACTTGGAGCATTCATGTGTAGTATTTCTTAAGATATCGGCCATTGATGGGTGGCATGGGCCTTTCTCCCTCGGCACTTATTAGTTGGTAGGATCCTCCGTCGAACACTTTCTCGATGACGTATGGTCCTTCCCAGTTTGGCTCGAATTTTCCCTTGGCATGTCGATTGAGGATGATCGGTCTTTTGAGGACCAACACCAATTCACCTTTCTTGAAAGCGCGGAGACGGGTTATCTTGTCATAGGCCCGTGACATTTGGGCTCGGTATAGCTCCAGATTTTGCTGCACCGCGAGCCTCTTTTCTTCGAGGGCATCGAGCTCTTCAAGTCGAAGGAGCACGTTTTCCTCCTCCGTCAACTCGTGCTGAACGGCCATTCTTAAGCTTGGAACTTCGACTTCGAGGGGGAGGACCGCCTCCACTCCGAAGAGCAATGAGTATGGAGTGGACTGAGTTGGAGTACGGTGTGTGGTACGATATGCCCACAACGCCTCATGAAGTTTGAGATTCCAGTCTCTCTTGTTGGCTGAAGCATTTTTCCTCAGGAGCTTGCATAGAGTCTTATTGAAGGCTTCTGCTAGCCCATTGGCTCTTGGATTATAGATGGAGGAATATCTCAAGTCTATCTTGTGCTGAGTAGCGAACCTTGAGACATTGAAGCTCTTGAAAGAAGGCCCGTTGTCAGAAATGATTCTTCTTGGTGTACCGAAGCGGTATAGAATATTATGCTGGAAGAATGTCAGAATATCTTTTGTCTTGACTTCTTTTAGCGGGACAGCTTCAGCCCATCTGGAGAAGTAGTCTGTCGCGGCCAGTATGAACCGGTGGCCTTTGGATGACGGAGGATCAATTGGGCCAACAATGTCGGTGCCCCAGACTTCGAAGGGCCACGACGCCACCGTAGGATGCAACGGATTGGGATGCTTGTGAATGAAATCACCATGGATTTGGCAGATCTGACATTTCTTTGCATGCTCTCCGCAATCCCGTATCATGGTGGGCCAGTAATACCCAAGACGTTTGATTTGAATTCGCATCTTGGGGCCAGATTGGTGAGCACCGCAAACGCCCGAGTGAACATCTTTCATGACCTTTTGGGCTTCGGCCAATGACAGACACCTGAGCCAGAGTTGGTCATATGACCTGCGGTATAACGTGTCATTTACAAACACGTATCGGAGAGCTCTTTTCTTCAGCTGAATCCTCGCAGATTTTTCTTCGGGCAGCTTGCCGTATCGGAGGTACTCTATGAAGGGTTCTCCCCAATCGGGCTCGTCTTGGATGATCGAAGCTTCTTCGGCAGGACTGCTCTTCTGTTCCGCGCTTTCCTCTTCTCGTAGAGAGACTGGGGGTAGAATTTGTCGGCTCCTGACCGTGATCAGAATTTCGTCCATGTCAGGATCAGCCAGCTCCTTGGCTAGGCGAGCGAGTATGTCAGCCTTTCCGTTCAACGCTCAAGGGACTCTTGTTAGTTCAATGTGAGTGAACCGTTTCAAGAGTTCCACCACTCGGCCTCTGTACCGAGCTAATTTGGGTTTGTATATCTTATAATCGCCGCTTACTTGGTTGACGACTGTAAATCCCCGTTTCCTTTCTAAATGAAGTTTCCTATTTTTCTGAACTCTAGCGATTACCTTATTCTTGTCTTCGTATATTTTTCTTGTTGGTTGTTTAGGTTGATATTTAAACCCTATCTTTTCCAGCTCTTTTGGAATTATAGTCCAAACCCTAAAGCTAAAACCCAAGATTTAAAACCAAAGCCGAAATAAATCAAAATGAGCAAAACACTTAACTTTAAACCTAATTTTAAACATTCAGCCCACTCTGTTTTTTTTTATGAGATCCTTAAATAAAATTTAGCCCGCCCAATCTTTACCCTCAACCCATTCAAAACTCTTCTAAAATAAATCTTTAAATTAAATCCCTCGGCCCAAACCCCTTTCCCCAGCCCACTCGAATAAATCCTTATATAAATCCCTTAAATATTTTCGCCGGCCCGTTCCTCACTCAGCCCACATCTCTTCTTTTAAATAAAATTCAGAGTTTTTCTTCCAGCCCACTCCCTGCGGCCCGTGCCCAATTTTCCCCGCTCAACCCGACCCGACCCGCTACTCCTATTCATCTCCTTCAAATTTTTCCCCCAACGGTAACCTCCCATAACTCGCGCGCGACCCGCCTCCTCCGCCGTCGCTCACGCCCACGCCCATGCACCCGTCGTGCGACGTTACCCCCTCGCACTCCCCTCTCTAACCCGTCGCCCTCATCTCTCTCTTACTCACCAACTTCATCACAGAAAAAAAAACTCCCATCCCTCTCAAAATTTCTCTCGAACCCATTTCCACCTCCATCGCCGGCGATCATCCCACCTCGTCGCTCGACCCACGTCGACGACAGCCACTCAGTCACCCTCTTTCTCCCTCCACGATTCCTCCTTTCATCAACCGAGCCCCCACCAAGCATCCCCTGCACAGAAACCCATTTAACCGACCGGGCTCGAGTCACCACCTTACACCCTCGACGCCGGTGAACTCCCCATCACATCGCCGATCTCCCTAAGATCTCCTCAGCAACATTACCAGCCCAGCCCCACAGCTCAACCTATCCCCCTCTTCAAAAATTCCAAAAAAACCTATTTCTAACTTTTTCCCTCACTGTAAACTCCACCGTGCGCGTTGCCGGAGCGACGCCGTCGACCGTCGGCAACCCTAACACTTCTCAGGCGGACCACAGAGTACTCCTAAGCTTCCAGCGCGCGCAAGACGACTCCGGGAAACTCCGACGTAAAACTCGTGTTTCGAACTAGGCTCGCGAGAATCCGGTACACGGCGTATATCACGCGTTCGTGACGACACGGCTGCCGTACGACCCCGAAACGTTTCCAGGCAAGTATTCACTTGCTTCATGCTAATTTAGTTGTATTACAAACCTAAATCACTAGTTATTAAACTTACTGATTACCGATGTATATCATGACCTAAGTGCTCGATGTTAGATCCCAATGGAAATAATTGTCTAATTTGACGGAAATCGATGTTTTATGTTGGCCCTTATAATGATGCATATCGTGTGTGAAACTCGCTGGAAAATACGACTGTTAGTAACAAAAATCGATACCCCCAAACATGCCGTTAAAACTAGAATTCTCTCGTACCTGAAAACGAATAAAAACACCACAAATCATACACATATTGGAAAGATGCGTTTGAGGGCTTAAATCGAAGCCGACTCGACGAACTTTAACCCTATATAAAATTCTGATGATTTCTGTTATGTAACCATGAAGTTAATTGGATCGGAACGCGACTCTGGACTGCAGTCCAGAGCGTTTCTGATTATTGTGTTCTGTTCAAAGACCTGCGTCATTGTGTTTCCTGAAATAGTACGTTACTGAACTTTACAGTAGATTATAGATAATTTTGTTAGCTAAACAAAACAAGTGGTTCCATTCCGATTCATCGCCGTTTGCTATTTTAAACTACATTTAAAAGGGCAGAACGTATAACTGTTCAGAACAGATTCTGAAATGACATATTGAGGTTAAACCGTGTATAATTTTCAACGTACAGATGTGATCGAGGATCCTTCTGTTGCGTTGAATACTTTATCGAAAACCCTAGATTTAATTTAACTGTGACATCGCTAGATTCTGAGCCCAACTGGGTGAAATTCGTGGCGCGAAACGGACGTTCAGTTCTGAAATTGAAATTCCAGCCGCGAGCACTTAAACTGAAACAGTTATATCTTGAAAACCGAAATTCCGATTGAACTGAAACAAATTTTGATGAATTACTGACTGATTGTTCTATATATCTTACTTACATCATTTTTGCTGAATTCTTAACATATTAATTTGTGCAATTTATTTTAGTTCATGACATGCATGTTAATTCATAACATACATAGCTTATTGGTAGCATACAATACATATATCATACCCTTGTCATATACTCAGTGTTAGTGCGCGTGGACATTGCATTATCGTGCATGATAGATGTTGGTTTAGGAGTGACGAGTATACCAATGGAAAGTGAATATTCATGACAGTGATTGATGCAGTGGACAGTGATGAAACCGTGCCATTGGTATACTTGTACACAACTAGATCAATATCATAAATAGTGTAACCTGGGGAAAAAGGGGAAATCAAAGTGGAAAGAGTATCGTATTTAGCGGGACCGTGTTTAGAGGATGATCATTCGAACCGTGATACTTATACGTGTAGGACAGGATCTAGCGATCCGGCTGACAGGGTTATGTCCCGGGCATGTGGGCCGTTGTCTCGGGTATGTACGAGACTCCTGTTAAACATGATCCTCCTTCCACTATGTGATTTCAAACATGACCTAGAGACCGATAGGGACACATATCATATTCTGCATCATATAGTGACATAGTGATTACTTGCATTATTCTCATACCAGTATTACCTCATTTACCTGTTTCATCTGATTATAATAAAATTGTTATTTTGTCGCTCTGACGACCTGAGTATGCATGCTCAGATTCCGCGGGAGGACCAGCACAGGAGACGGATCTACCCTTCAAGTTCACAGAGATATAGTCTGGTGTACTCCCTATCTTTATTGCTTTTCTTAGAGTGATCGGGATATTGAACTTGGTTAGTTATTGTTCTTATTATCTGTAATTTGTGAACAATGGAATTTTAATGTAATAAATTAGTGATGTGATTCCTTTAATACTATGCTTTATTTACTGATTACCATGTAGTGCTAGAAGCCGAAGTGTGACTACGGCGGGATGATTCCTTGACCGTAGGAGCATGGCTGGCCTAGTCATCCCTCGTTTTCCGTATTTTGGGAAGCGGGGCGTGACATGGTTTAGTTGGTATCAGAGCATGTGTTTAGTATCAAGGGATAACATTAACTATGCTGTATTACGTTATTCTTGTTTCACTACTCTTGATTTTCATCCTTGAATCCGATCCTATCCTTTTGAATCTTCCAGTGATATGACGTCCCCGAACGACCCCTCCTCGGACTCCAGCTCTCAGGACCGCACGGAAAGAATACTTAGTGCACTGACCACTCTCGCGGAAGCTCAGGAGAGGAAGACAGATTTGCTTACTGAGGGACTCAGGGCGATTACCGCCGCAGGAGGACCCTCCGCACTCATTACCGCCCCCGAGGGCGCTACTCCACCAGCTTATCAGGCTAGGGCTGGTACCGTATCAGACTTCCGACGGTTACACCCAGCCGCATTCACAGGGCTAGCTGAACCCCTTGAGGCTGAACAATGGCTGGTGAACATGGAAAATTTATTGACAGCCGCCAGGGTTCCAGAGGAAGACAGAGTGGACGTGATAAAGATACAATTAGAAGACGAGGCCCGTACATGGTGGTCGGTGGAAGAAAGCAGACTTGAAGAGCCGATTGAATGGAGCAAGTTTAAGGAGTGCTTCTTAGATCATTATTTTCCTCCCACAGCCAAAGCAGAAATGGAGGAAAAGTTTATTCTTTTAAAGCAGAATGGACGCCCAGTGGATGTTTATGCGGCAGAGTTCAACCGTCAAAGCCGCTTTGCTCCATACATGGTCAAATCAGAAGTCACTAGGGCCAGGCGTTTCCTTCAGGGGTTAGATTTTGAGTTGCAGCAGCTGATTGCATCATTAGATCTACAGACTTTCGCACAGGTCGTACTCAACGCGGCGAGAGTTCAGGAGCAACTGGTTAACAAGTTCAGAAGACCCCCAGTCGTTCCAGCACGTACCCACGCGCCTTCTCGAGGAGCCATACCGGTTCACAGAGCAGGAACGGCACAAATGAAGCGCTCATTCGTACCACAGCATCGCCACCAGAAACAGGGCGTAACTTGCGGCTATTGCGGTAGAGGAGGGCATGCCCAGAAGGACTGTCGCCGTGCCAAGGGACAGTGTTTGATTTGCGGTTCCAGTTAGCACAGGATTAACAGTTGTCCTGAGCGAGCAGAGATACAAGAAGGTTCTGGACCGCCACAACAGAGGCCGCAGGAACAGAGACAACCATTTATAGGTCGCGGTCAGGGACGGGCTTTCACCTTGACCGCTGAGTAGGCAGAAGCGTCCGGAGATGTGGTTACAGGTACTCTACTCGTACATTCCTTGCCAGCTAGAGTACTATTTGATTCGGGAGTATCGCATTGTTTCTTGTCTGAGCATTTCACAAATACACACTCAATACCACATGAACCACTAACTAAGGGATGGGAAATTCATACGGGTAATGGCATTATTATATCTAGTCGAGAATGTAGGTTATGCCCGATTGTAGTGTGTGGCAGGGAATTCTATGCGAATTTCCTTCTGATCGGGACAGGCAGTTACGACGCAATTCTCGGGATGGATTGGATGAGCACCTTCCATGCAGTTATCGATTGTCGTGCAAGGAAGGTGATCTTCCGCATTCCCAATCACCCGGAGTTTATTTTTGAGGGCGGAAGCGAATCCTTGGAGCCAGCTAAGTACAGAGCAAAGCCTAAGGAACTGACAGCTATGGAGATTGATAAGAGCCCAGTCCCAGAAATTGTTCGAGACTTTCCGGACATATTTCCTGAAGATCTACCAGGTCTACCACCTCCTCGAATCTTAGAGTTCTCAATCGATTTGATTCCAGGTACAGCCCCAGTATCCCGAGCCCCATACAGGATGGCACCAGTTGAATTGGCGGAATTGAAGAAGCAGGTTGAAGAGCTTTTGGAGAAGGGATTTATTCGGCCAAGCGCTTCATCGTGGGGTGCACCAGTTCTATTGGTAAAGAAGAAGGATGGATCGTTGCGAATGTGTATAGATTACCGGGAGCTGAACAAGGTCACAATAAAGAACTGTTGCGCCACGGCAGCGCCCCGGCCGTCTATCCGAGGCCAAAATGCGGAATCAAAAATTTCTTAACTTTTAAACTGGCGCTACCGCGGACAATATACCCGGATCGTAACCATTAACCGATACTAGCAAACAAGAGAAAGGGTGAGAGATATACCGAGTGATCCGAGTCCTCCGGTCTTCTCGTCATCGTCCCGATCTCCCGCGGAAACTCCGGTCGTCGCCTCCTTGCCGGAAGGGCACCACATCGTCTGTATCTTTTACGGGCTCCCACCTCAATACCGAGGCAACTCGGGCACGAAGCTGGCAAGTCGACGTGCCCAAGATATGCTGTAGAATGTGTAGTGCTTAGTCTCTTTGGGGTTATGTTGCCTTGATGGAGGAACGAGGTTGAGAAAATGGACTTTTCAAGTGGAGCAAGAATGTGTGTAGCAAGAAGAGTGATATGAACAAATTAACCTCATCAAAAATGAAACCTTCTCATTTTTCCCCTCTCCCAAAAATTGTGGCCGGCCTCCCCTATTTTGGAAATGGTGGAGAGAATGAAACATAATACAAAGGGAGGTGAGTGTAGGAAAAAGGTGGAGGTGACCATATCAAAAGCAAACCTCACATCCAAACACAAATCAATCACCTCACATTACTACCATGAATAATGCAAGTGATGTAAAGAGAATGATGATGGTCATATCATAATCCCACATATGCAAGAAACCCCCTCCCCAAAAGTAATTTGCAAAACTGCAAATTACCTCCTCCATCGGAAAAGTCCGGCCGGAAAAGAACAAAGGAAAACCGGCCGGAACGGAATGCAAACTGGCAACTCCAGAAAACGGGTCCCGTAATAAATTACAGGAAAAACCTCGATGCTGTGCATACATACCCGCATCTGTATTCCGACCGGATACAAATGCAATGAGACAAAATCTACACTGTACTAAACTAGGACCGGCTTAAACCAAAGCCGGCTAGTAATATCCGTTCGATCCTAATCCGTGCAATACCGCGCGTATCGGATTGAACCCTGCCATATATCCATACGGCCACTAGTACAAACCGTCCGATCCTGATCCGTGCAATACCGCACGTATCTGATCGGACCCTGCCATATCTCCATACGGCCTCTACAGCGTTTCGCCCGAAAGCTTGAGTAACTGAAAGTGTGGTGGACTCTAAAGACTCGTCAATACTATGGTTGTGGATTTAACCACTAGCACGTCAGAGGTATAAGCCAATACGTGACGGGCCACCAGCTATTGACCAAAAGGGACGTCGATGAGCGAACTCATCCTGACACCCTACTGAGCCTGTCAGTGACAATATCCGTACAGTCCGGTCCGTTCGTCTATGAGCATCGCATGGCGGGCCAAGGGGGTTGGTAAAAGTCAGACCCCCAAAGGCGGTACAAGTCGTGTCGGAGTGAAGCCCAGAACACCCTGAGATACTACTGGAATACCTACCAGTAAATCTCCTGCCTCGGCCGAGGGCTTTGTGTAATGGCTCTCCTAGACACAGCGTGACCTCACCCCCAATACCGGGAGAAACGAACCCCTGCAGATCCGCTCACTACCTCCATGTGGCTCGGGACTGTACCCAACTAAAACCTGTTTGCACGACTCCTTTGAGCCGTGGTAGGGTAGTAATCAAAGCACAGTGGGAACTCACACGAGACAAATGACGATCTCAGGTCGATGAACTAACCTGTACATATGTCACCAGGGAACTGCTATCTGACGTATGGTATAATCCCAACTAGCAGGTTCCCGGCGAGTCCTGTCCGGTGTACTCATAACCTAATGAGCACCTGTATACATCTTAGGTGAACCAACTGACACCAGTGGCTTGTGAGACCGGCCACCGCCCCTCGTCGGGGTCTCGACTGTATACCCTAGTCTACTAATGGAGTATCGATGCCCAGTCTCGAAACTCCCACGACTAGGGACCTTTTAAGGATGTGCTTATAGACCCCAGCTCCCACGTATATGATCGCCATCATACTGCTGGTCGTCAAGCAAGAATCCTAGGGGCTCTATCAACGTGTAATAGCGACCTGTAAGGTCACCTGAAACAGTACACGATGATAAAGGTAAACCAGATAGCATACTATCATCTCGAGTAAGACTGTCGTCCCGGGATAGGTCCTCCCTCAATCATTGCAATCACGTGCCTGTGATCCAATAATTGACTCTGAGGGCACTATCTCCAACAATCTCCCACTTGCACTCAAGGCTAATTATTGCGATGTCGCATACTCACAGCCCGTGTGATACCGAACACCCAACTCCTCTACTAGTCAGTCTCACAAAGCTCGTTTGCGAAACTATTGTGTTCGAGGAATAACCTCAGTGAGTGGATCCGCTGTGATGTTTCTTTCTATGTCTCTCTATATCTCAAGTTCGCGGAGAAAGCCATCTCCCGAAATGAGCAATACCTGTCTTAGAATATGTCTGGATATCTGATGGGACCTAGCTCATAAATGAACTCCAAATCCAAACTTCTTAGACTGTATCGATAACTGAACTTAATCAGTACCCAGCACCATGCCTCCCTCAGTATTTCCTTGGACCACCTGTCC
Source organism: Agapanthus africanus (assembly GCA_030015575.1). Taxonomy (NCBI): domain Eukaryota; kingdom Viridiplantae; phylum Streptophyta; class Magnoliopsida; order Asparagales; family Amaryllidaceae; genus Agapanthus; species Agapanthus africanus. The sequence continues at coordinate 565,116,601 of CM057341.1, forward strand.
AAAATACTGCCCCTCGTCAGAAGGAGAAAATATAACTCTGACAGCCACTCTGCCATCCATGTCACCTTGGAAGCCTGGAGTGACAACCGTCTCCTAAAAGAGGTTGTCGTTATCACATCCCTAGAACATCAACTTATGTTCTAAACTGCTTCCGACTGTTTCTCCAGGATTGGATTAATATCAGCTTATTGCAGCTACTGCAAGAACAACATCTGGTGTGGTACTTGACATCTCATGATTGACTCAATTGCCTAAGCAAGTGATCTGTCAATCATGCGTATCCCTCTCCCCTTTAGTCTGTAAGACACCTTTAGAGAGGGTGACTCCATTACCTGCAGGTGTACTACCGTGCCAGGAGTCGTCCATTCTAAATACTCATAGAATGCTGTCAAGGTACCCAGATTAGGAAACCACCCAAATCTAGATCTAAAACCATAGATCTAGTAACCAGAATGTCTGATATAATATCCAAGTCCTGTGTGGAGAAACCATTGTGTGACAACCAAAGTATAACCGATCGTATTATAGGAGTTTCCTTTCCTACTCTGTGTATGTCATCAAATACCAGGACATCACACCCTACTACCTTCTTAACAGATCCATCCCCTATTCTGAAGAAATCAAACCTATGACTTCACGTCAGAAATAGATGATCTATCTCCGCTATATCTGCTTTAGTCTATAAATAGACATAAGCCAACTGTCCACCAATGCTTCCGCTGCTCCCACTGACTACGACAACCCTCTGGCAGAGTCATATAGACGTGCACTTCTAAAGCTAGTTTAGAACGACGCTATACTCATCCTCCTGCCGGGTCTCGCAGCCTGGAACAACAACAATGGCAAGTGTGGGTAAACAAGAACTTCCCTGTCACCGTCCTTGAGGCTACCGGAGTGCCTCTCGGGTGCCTGAAGTTACCCACCTTATCTGCGGAGTGGCCAATGGAATGTCAAACCAGATTGAATCTTCAGGTTCCTATCAAATTTTCAGTAATCGTTTGCGGTTCTGGAATCACTTCCAGTTCTACCATACTCCCACTACTGTTTTCTGAAAAATAACCATTTCTTTTAAAAATGTGGCGAGTTAAGAACAATATCACTATTGATCTTCCAGATGGTAGAAAGTCAACCCTCGTCATAGCCTGGGTCAACCCACAAACAGCCATTACAGAAACGCGCCTTGAGTTGTCCAGTGTCTGGTTTTAATCATAAGCCGGACAACTCCCCGTACCTTAACATCGTTAAGATATGAACTGTTCTATACCCAATATAGAACCAGAGGCACTGATTTAATTGAACCAGATTCAAATCATGCAGATGTCTCCAGTGCATGTCAACTAAATGGAAGGAGGCCGATCAGCGTTACCCAACTTAGGAATGCTTCCAATTATGAGTAACCTGAAAGAGAAGCAAGTTCTCATTACTATCAACTGAATACCATACACAAGTATCTACATCTTCGATCACCTTGAAGAATCCCGATACTTGCAATACCTGGTTCTCTACTCTATTCTTATACCAATAACTCCTCAAAACTCAGACCCTGTGTTTTTACGAAACACATGTCTAAGAATTAGAGTAGTTAAAAGTAAACAGAATATAGTATGAGGACCAACCCCACTATCCTTATGGACACTGGACAATATACAATACTCTGTATAAGTCCCTGAGTCTAACAACTCATTCACTGTGTGTCGTAGGTTGAAAACTGTACTATGGTTAAGAAGAATTACACCGCTGTTCAATGCTCCTTACCTAACCATCCACTGATATAGGTAAATGTCATAGACATAATTTCAAAAGGTATATCTCACTCTATAAAAATAGACGTACAGATATATCAATTTGAAATTGGTGCATAACAACGGATATTCAAAACCAAATATTTGCCGACCGGCAAACAGCCCAGGTGATCTCCTCAAATATCACCGATTACAACGAATCCCGATATAATGAGGATGATCACCCTATTCCCAATAACTTACTCCCACTCATCATCTGTAAAACCATACAGATGTGAGAATCAAACCTAGTAAATACATACACTGGAGCAAGTGTCTAATCAGGAAATCAGTTTTCTTTTAACAGTACACAGTTGAAGTGAAACATTGAAATGTTTCGATAGGGTATCCTGGTATTCCTAGTAATGCCTCTACCATTATCCAGATTCACAACTGTAACCGTATATCTCTTTGTCATCTGTCCAAATCCCTTTATATGTCTTTAGTCATTACCGTCTGCACACCCCTTTAGGCCAAATGGTTTTCTTCCTTCCCTACCGTTCGGCACCAGCCTATGGTTTGGAAGAAGACTATCCAATAAGCATAATGGGTGTACTGTCCTAATCCTAGGAGCACTCGCAATGCGAGAGAAGGTGAAGATAAAAGACAACCGAATAAACCTTATTCCTATTTCTCCTGGACCAGAATCCATCCCGGAACTGGAACAAGTTCCTTTCGAGTTCGTATATAACCATACGATGGAGTATCCAAATAAACTGTGGATCTTCGTAGTGATACGGAGTGTCCTGGAGAAATACAAAGGTGATTTAGGTTTGGCGAAGATATACTCGGTTTGGTCGTGAATAGCAGTCGCAATTTACTTTGCCCTCTTACTAATCCCTTGCTTTGTCATAACTTAATACCTTCTGTACACCATCGTTATGCTAATTGGTTTTCTTCATTCCCCGCCGTTCGGCAGCCTAAGGTTTGGAAGAAGACTATCCAATTTGCATAATAGGTGTACTATCTCCTAAACCAAGGAGTACTCGCAACCTGAGAGAAGGTAAAAGGAAAAGACAACTGAATAGTCCTATTCGTTTTCTCCAGAACCGGAAACCATCCTCGAATAAATTCCTTCGAGTTCGTATCTAACCATACGATGGTTTTGTCCAATGGAAGTGGACGTTCGTAGTAATATGGGGTGTCCTGGAGAAAAGGGTAAAAGTAGGAGTGGCAACGAGGTCTGCAACTCTGACAATCCAAAAGCCAGTGTTAAGAAGGTTCGGTCAACTTGGCCACTGAGTCATAGTCCAGGGTCGGGTCAATGGTTGCTGCCAAAGAGAGAGAGAAAAGAAACACTCAGCGTGCACTCTAACCTAGATCAGAATGGTTATCATTTTATCTAATCTGGAAACCTCCCACTGTAACCTCAAATTCTTCCCCAAACCTGAAAGAAGAATTAGTCGGGGTCACCCGAAGAGTAAACCAACTCATCAGTGGGAATCGGGATCCAACTATCATCGCATGATAACTTGACGGAATCCACCCAAGTCACCACACTCCAGAAGGTATGCGCATGCCTGGCAAGTTTCAGTTCTTTTGAAACTCTCGATGTGATTTTTACCCCTAGGACCCAAGTGACCTTGACGAATGATCAACAAATCAAAAGGACCTAGTCAAGTTCAACCCGTCATTATCTTGATTGCGTTAAACCCACCCGCACGACCCTTGACGAATAATCAACAAAGTCGTACGACTGTCCTAACCAATCCACATATCCATACGACAGAAAGCATTACAGAGCTACTGCACACTACGCCTCGGCGAATAGCAACGACAAACGTAGCGTGAATACTAAGCAATACTAATCTGAAATGACGGAGGGCTACGGCTAGTTTTTAGCGAAAAACCTTTAACGTAATGAACTTGATATCGTTGAAGGAACTGGATAACTTTTTATAAAAATATAGTGACGAAAACCTTTACTAAAGAGGTCACTCCCGGTGAAGGGATCTCGGCTCTTTCCCCGTAGAATGAGGTGCAGGATATTCCAACTGAATACCACGATGCAAAGCAAAAGTAATCGGCTATAGTGAAGTTAATGCCCTGACGCAAACTTCTGTCCAAGGGGTCACTCCCGGTGAAGGGATCTCGGCCCTTGCCTCGTCGACTGAGGAGCAGGATATTCCAAATGAATACCACGATGCAAAACAAAAGTGAACGTCCTTGCAATAACAACTTTTTGAAAAGTGTTCCAACAACATCAGAATAGGTTTGTTTATCTTGCATTGATCCGAATCAACGCAGTCCCATCAATTGATCACACCACAAAGAACGAAAATATACTGATGTACGTATATGCCATCCGCATTCGCCACTGGGTCCCGTCATTACCCGTTAGGTTAGCTAACTAACGACAGAGCGGGGACTGGACTAGCGCGGATGTAAAACATATACAACATCTACTAATATATATACCAATATATTATATTCACTCAAGGCGTGATAAAATGCAACATCACAGAAATATACAGCATCTCAGAACAATACAGATATCTGGAAGCCCCGGGTTTCACAGAGCTGCTGCTGAAACCCGACGTTCCCCTGGTCGTGTAGATAGCCTGTGCAATGAAAACCTAGACCCCTACGGGCACGGCAAGTCACCCGCCAAAACCTGAAGCGAGGCAGCCCCCTTCAGCAACGTGAATGGACCACCCAGCACTTCACGGAATCCGGTAACTCGGGCACCCCTCCTGGGTCAACCTGTACCCCCTACGAGTGCGGCGAATAGCCCGCCAATCCTGGAGTGAAGCCCCCTCCGTCCGAATGCCATGAGATGCGGGCTTGTTGCCCTCCAGAACCCGGCTATCCGTGCACCCCACCGCGGGGCAATCCTAGTACAGAAAGTAAAATATACATACAACGGGTACATCGACCGCAACCAGGTCGTGCCCCAAAAGAATAATACAAACAGGCAGTGACGGCAGTCCACATGTCGGACGCTCGCCCCGCAATAACAAATGTACATATAAAACAAAACTATACTAACATTGCATCCAGGCTATCCCCCACGACCGATCCGCAACAACACAGCATAAACACAGAACATCAACGTGAAAATCACGTTCGCAAATCCGTCTAACCGGGCTATAGCAGTTAGACAGGATTTACCGATCAAGTGATATTCACGGTCGCAGATATAATGTAAATACTGTGAAATAATGTGTTTAAAATATCCAATCGATCAAAAATTAACAAGTGGGCCCCCAAGTAATACTGTAGCACTCACAGAAATTCTGGGCCCAATTTTAATATTCCAAAACCCCTAAAATCAGCCCAGAAGCCCACTGGAGAAATTGGACACAGTGAGGACACCAATGTACGGCGGAACCGCGGCCCAAGGGGGGGTTTGGCCGCGGTTCCGCGCTTCACTGATCGACTCACTACGTCGAATTTTTACAGCAGTCTTAGAACTCCCTGCACATCATTCTGAGACAACCTGAAAAATTTTTAGAGCCAGAAAAAATTCGACAGAAAACTGATATGAGTGAAAATGTAGATTTTGGAATTTTGGTCGATCGGAAATGCAAAACACATCAAACGAAGCTAGACGAAGTTAATGGCGAGGCTCTGATACCATGTTGCGCTACGGCAGCGCCCCGGCCGTCTATCCGAGGCCAAAATGCGGAATCAAAAATTTCTTAACTTTTAAACTGGCGCTACCGCGGACAATATACCCGGATCGTAACCATTAACCGATACTAGCAAACAAGAGAAAGGGTGAGAGATATACCGAGTGATCCGAGTCCTCCGGTCTTCTCGTCATCGTCCCGATCTCCCGCGGAAACTCCGGTCGTCGCCTCCTTGCCGGAAGGGCACCACATCGTCTGTATCTTTTACGGGCTCCCACCTCAATACCGAGGCAACTCGGGCACGAAGCTGGCAAGTCGACGTGCCTAAGATATGCTGTAGAATGTGTAGTGCTTAGTCTCTTTGGGGTTATGTTGCCTTGATGGAGGAACGAGGTTGAGAAAATGGACTTTTCAAGTGGAGCAAGAATGTGTGTAGCAAGAAGAGTGATATGAACAAATTAACCTCATCAAAAATGAAACCTTCTCATTTTTCCCCTCTCCCAAAAATTGTGGCCGGCCTCCCCTATTTTGGAAATGGTGGAGAGAATGAAACATAATACAAAGGGAAGTGAGTGTAGGAAAAAGGTGGAGGTGACCATATCAAAAGCAAACCTCACATCCAAACACAAATCAATCACCTCACATTACTACCATGAATAATGCAAGTGATGTAAAGAGAATGATGATGGTCATATCATAATCCCACATATGCAAGAAACCCCCTCCCCAAAAGTAATTTGCAAAACTGCAAATTACCCCCTCCATCGGAAAAGTCCGGCCGGGAAAGAACAAAGGAAAACCGGCCGGAACGGAATGCAAACTGGCAACTCCAGAAAACTGGTCCCGTAATAAATTACAGGAAAAACCCCGATGCTGTGCATACACACCCGCATCTGTATTCCGACCGGATACAAATGCAATGAGACAAAATCTACACTGTACTAAACTAGGACCGGCTTAAACCAAAGCCGGCTAGTAATATCCGTTCGATCCTAATCCGTGCAATACCGCACGTATCGGATCGAACCCTGCCATATATCCATACGGCCACTAGTACAAACCGTCCGATCCTGATCCGTGCAATACCGCACGTATCTGATCGGACCCTGCCATATCTCCATACGGCCTCTACAGCGTTTCGCCCGAAAGCTTGAGTAACTGAAACTGTGGTGGACTCTAAAGACTCGTCAATACTATGGTTGTGGATTTAACCACTAGCACGTCAGAGGTATAAGCCAATACGTGACGGGCCACCAGCTATTGACCAAAAGGGACGTCGATGAGCGAACTCATCCTGACACCCTACTGAGCCTGTCAGTGACAATATCCGTACAGTCCGGTCCGTTCGTCTATGAGTATCGCATGGCGGGCTTAGGGGGTTGGTAAAAGTCAGACCCCTAAAGGCGGTACAAGTCGTGTCGGAGTGAAGCCCAGAACACCCTGAGATACTACTGGAATACCTACCAGTAAATCTCCTGCCTCGGCCGAGGGCTTTGTGTAATGGCTCTCCTAGACACAGCGCGACCTCACCCCCAATACCGGGAGAGACGAACCCCTGCAGATCCGCTCACTGCCTCCATGTGGCTCGGGACTGTACCCAACTAAAACCTGTTTGCACGACTCCTTTGAGCCGTGGTAGGGTAGTAATCAAAGCACAGTGGGAACTCACACGAGACAAATGACGATCTCAGGTCGATGAACTAACCTGTACACATGTCACCAGGGAACTGCTATCTGACGTATGGTATAATCCCAACTAGCAGGTTCCCGGCGAGTCCTGTCCGGTGTACTCATAACCTAATGAGCACCTGTATACATCTTAGGTGAACCAACTGACACCAGTGGCTTGTGAGACCGGCCACCGCCCCTCGTCGGGGTCTCGACTGTTTACACTAGTCTACTAATGGAGTATCGATGCCCAGTCTCGAAACTCCCACGACTAGGGACCTTTTAAGGATGTGCTTATAGACCCCAGCTCCCACGTATATGATCGCCATCATACTGCTGGTCGTCAAGCAAGAATCCTAGGGGCTCTATCAACGTGTAATAGCGACCTGTAAGGTCACCTGAAACAGTACACGATGATAAAGGTAAACCAGATAGCATACTATCATCTCGAGTAAGACTGTCGTCCCGGGATAGGTCCTCCCTCAATCATTGCAATCACGTGCCTGTGATCCAATAATTGACTCTGAGGGCACTATCTCCAACAAGAACAAGTACCCAATCCCGCGCATTGACGACCTATTCGATCAGCTGAGTGGAGCCAAGGTATTCTCGAAGTTGGACCTCCGTTCTGGATATCATCAAATCAGAGTAGCAGCCGAGGATGTGTGCAAGACGGCTTTCAGGACCCGATATGGACACTACGAGTTTCTTGTGATGTCGTTCGGTGTTACCAATGCCCCAGCAATATTCATGGACTTGATGAACAGGGTGTTCGCAAAGTACTTGGACACGTTCGTCGTTGTGTTTATCGACGCCATACTTGTCTATTCGAAGACCCGGGAAGAGCATGCTGAGCATTTGCGCACGGTACTGCAGGTTCTTCGGGAAGAGAAGCTGTACGCGAAGCTAAGCAAGTGTGAATTCTGGCTTGACAAGGTTCAGTTTTTGGGACATATTGTTTCGGGAGAAGGCATCTCGGTGGACCCGGCAAAGATAGAATCTGTCAGAAATTGGCCGACGCCGAAATCAGTAGCAGAGATCAGGAGTTTTCTGGGATTGGCGGGTTATTATCGGAGATTCGTCCAAGATTTCTCAAGAATTGCGGAACCATTGACGAGGCTGACACGGAAGGACGTGCCGTTTACATGGACAGAGGAGTGCACTCAGGCATTCGACACACTGAAGCAGAAGTTAACCACGGCACCCATACTTACAGTACCAGATAATTCCGGTGGTCTGGTGATACACAGTGATGCCTCAGGGAAGGGATTAGGCTGTGTCCTAATGCAGCACGGCCGAGTGGTTGCTTATGCCTCTCGACAACTGAGAAACCATGAGAAGAACTACCCCACGCACGACTTGGAGTTAGCTGCGGTAGTTTTTGCATTGAATATTTGGAGGCACTATCTTTTGGGTGAGAAAGTGGAGGTATACACAGATCACAAAAGTTTAAAGTATGTTTTCACCCAGAAGGAACTGAACATGAGGCAGCGCCGATGGCTAGAGCTAATGGCAGATTATGATTTGGACCTTCAGTATCACCCGGGGAAGGTCAATGTTGTACCAGATGCGCTCAGTCGCAAACCAGCGGTCATGATGTTGACCAATCAGAGGAGCATTATTAAGGATTTCCAGAGACTTGCACTTGAGGTCGTTACGCCGAACCCACTCAGTCAATTTTGGCAACTACAGGTGCAATCCTCCCTGGTGGATCGCATCAAGATTGCACAAGCGGATGATCCCCGATTACAAAAGTTCAGAGAGCAAGTGAAAGCTGGACTGAGAACGGATTTGATTATACATGAGGATGGCTCTCTGAGATTCGGTAGCAGACTCTGCGTACCTAAAGGAGATGTTCGAGAAGAAGTTTTGGCTGAAGCACACAGTTCAGCTTATTCTATGCATCCAGGAGGTACAAAAATGTATCAGGACCTAAAGCAGCACTTTTGGTGGAACGGAATGAAGCGGGAAATTGCGAGGTTCGTATCCAAATGCTTGGTATGTCAGCAGGTGAAAGCGGAACATCAGAGGGCAGCAAGATTATTACAACCATTGCCGATACCTGAATGGAAGTGGGAGCACATTACTATGGATTTTGTGACGGCCTTACCACGGAGCCCTAGAGGCAATAACGCTATTTGGGTTATCGTCGACCGCCTCACAAAAGCTGCACACTTCCTACCTTTCCGAGTGGGACAGTCGACAGAATCACTGGCAGAAAGGTATATGCAGGAGATTGTGCGACTACACGGTGTTCCAGTCAGCATTGTGTCCGACCGGGACACGAGATTCTTGTCGCACTTTTGGAAGAGCTTACAAGAGAGTTTGGGAACCCACCTTAAATTCAGCACAGCTTATCACCCACAGACGGATGGACAATCCGAGCGTACGATCCAGACGCTCGAGGATATGTTGAGAGCCTGTATGTTGGACTTTCAGGGTTCCTGGGAGGACCATCTGCATCTAGTCGAGTTCTCTTATAACAATAGTTATCAGGCTAGTATTCAGATGGCTCCTTTTGAAGCACTATACGGGCGGAAGTGTCGATCCCCAGTATGTTGGGATGATGTGGGAGAACGAAGATTACTGGGCCCCGAACTCATTGTTCAGACAGTTGACAAGGTCCAAATGATCAGGCAGCGCATTAAGACGGCTCAGAATCGACAGAAGAGTTGGGCAAATACCAGCAGAAGGGCACTTGAGTTCGAAGTTGGAGATCATGTATTCTTGAAGATTTCCCCTACACGTGGAGTTATCAGATTCGGAAGTCGGGGAAAACTTAGTCCCCGTTTTATCGGACCTTTTGAGGTGCTAGAGCGAGTAGAAGAGGTGGCCTATCGACTGGCCTTGCCTCCATCGCTAGCTGGTGTGCACAATACCTTCCACGTGTCACAGTTGCGGCGTTATGTCCGGGATGAGAGCCATGTCCTAGACCATTCGGAACTAGTTTTGGAAACCGATCTGTCATACGAGGAGCAGCCTACTACCATCCTCGACCACCGAGAGAAAGTGCTGAAGAATAAGGTCATTCCGTTAGTCCGAGTGTCTTGGGGCGGTCGTTTCCCAGGAGAATCCACCTGGGAGTGGGAGGAAGATATCCGTGATCGTTACCCACATCTCTTTGTTTAGTACATTATCTCTTATATCTTTGTTAAATTTCGAGGACGAAATTTTTGTTAAGGGGGGTATGATGTAAATCCCCGTTTCCTTTCTAAATGAAGTTTCCTATTTTTCTGAACTCTAGCGATTACCTTATTCTTGTCTTCGTATATTTTTCTTGTTGGTTGTTTAGGTTGATATTTAAACCCTATCTTTTCCAGCTCTTTTGGAATTATAGTCCAAACCCTAAAGCTAAAACCCAAGATTTAAAACCAAAGCCGAAATAAATCAAAATGAGCAAAACACTTAACTTTAAACCTAATTTTAAACATTCAGCCCACTCTGTTTTTTTTTTTATGAGATCCTTAAATAAAATTTAGCCCGCCCAATCTTTACCCTCAGCCCATTCAAAACTCCTCTAAAATAAATCTTTAAATTAAATCCCTCGTCCCAAACCCCTTTCCCCAGCCCACTCGAATAAATCCTTATATAAATCCCTTAAATATTTTCGCCGGCCCGTTCCTCACTCAGCCCACATCTCTTCTTTTAAATAAAATTCAGAGTTTTTCTTCCAGCCCACTCCCTGTGGCCCGTGCCCAATTTTCCCCGCTCAACCCGACCCGACCCGCTACTCCTATTCATCTCCTTCAAATTTTTCCCCCAACGGTAACCTCCCTTAACTCGCGCGCGACCCGCCTCCTCCGCCGTCGCTCATGCCCATTCCCACGCACCCGTCGTGCGACGTTACCCCCTCGCACTCCCCTCTCTAACTCGTCGCCCTCATCTCTCTCTTACTCACCAACTTCATCACAAAAAAAAAACTCCCATCCCTCTCAAAATTTCTCTCGAACCCATTGCCACCTCCATCGCCGGCGATCATCCCACCTCGTCGCTCGACCCACGTCGACGACAGCCACTCAGTCACCCTCTTTCTCCCTCCACGATTCCTCCTTTCATCAACCGAGCCCCCACCAAGCATCCCCTGCACAGAAACCCATTTAACCGACCGAGCTCGAGTCACCACCTTACACCCTCGACGCCAGTGAACTCCCCATCACATCACCGACCTCCCTAAGATCTCCTCAGCATCATTACCATCCCAGCCCCACAGCTCAACCTATCCCCCTCTTCAAAAATTCCAAAAAAACCTATTTCTAACTTTTCCCTCACTGTAAACTCCACCGTGAGCGTTTCCAGAGCGACGCCGTCGACCGTCGGCAACCCTAACACTTCTCAGGCGGACCACAGAGCACTCCTAAGCTTCCAGCGTGCGCAAGACGACTCCGGGAAACTCCGACGTAAAACTCGTGTTTCGAACTAGGCTCGCGAGAATCCGGTACACGGCGTATATCACGCGTTCGTGACGACACGGCTGCCGTACGACCCTGAAACGTTTCCAGGCAAGTATTCACTTGCTTCATGCTAATTTAGTTGTATTACAAACCTAAATCACTTAGTTATTAAACTTACTGATTACCGATGTATATCATGACCTAAGTACTCGATGTTAGATCCCAATGGAAATAATTGTCTAATTTGACGGAAATCGATGTTTTATGTTGGCCCTTATAATGATGAATATCGTGTGTGAAACTCGCTGGAAAATACGACTGTTAGTAACAAAAATCGATACCCCCAAACATGCCGTTAAAACTAGAATTCTCTCGTACCTGAAAACGAATAAAAACACCACAAATCATACACATATTGGAAAGATGCGTTTGAGGGCTTAAATCGAAGCCGACTCGACGAACTTTAACCCTATATAAAATTCTGATGATTTCTGTTATGTAACCATGAAGTTAATTGGATCGGAACGCGACTCTGGACTGCAGTCCAGAGCGTTTCTGATTATTGTGTTCTGTTCAAAGACCTGCGTCATTGTGTTTCCTGAAATTGTACATTACGGAACTTTACAGTAGATTAGATATAATTTTGTTAGCTAAACAAAACAAGTAGTTCCATTCCGATTCATCGCCGTTTGCTATTTTAAACTACATTTAAAAGGGCAGAACGTATAACTGTTCAGAACAGATTCTGAAATGACATATTGAGGTTAAACCGTGTATAATTTTCAACGTACAGATGCGATCAAGGATCCGTCTGTTGCGTTGAATACTTTATCGAAAACCCTAGATTTAATTTAACTGTGACATCGCTAGATTCTGAGCCCAACTGGGTGAAATTTGTGGCGCGAAACGGACGTTCAGTTCTGAAATTGAAATTCCAGCCGCGAGCACTTAAACTGAAACAGTTATATCTTGAAAACCGAAATTCCGATTGAACTGAAACAAATTTTGATGAATTACTGACTGATTGTTCTATATATCTTACTTACATCATTTTTGCTGAATTCTTAACATATTAATTTGTGCAATTTATTTTAGTTCATGACATGCATGTTAATTCATAACATACATAGCTTATTGGTAGCATACAATACATATATCATACCCTTGTCATATACTCAGTGTTAGTGCGCGTGGACATTGCATTATCGTGCGTGATAGATGTTGGTTTAGGAGTGACGAGTATACCAATGGAAAGTGAATATTCGTGACAGTGATTGATGCAGTGGACAGTGATGAAACCGTGCCATTGGTATACTTGTACACAACTAGATCAATATTATAAATACTGTAACCTGGGGAAAAAGGGGAAATCAAAGTGGAAAGAGTATCGTATTTAGCGGGACCGTGTTTAGAGGATGATCATTCGAACCGTGATACTTATACGTGTAGGACAGGATCTAGCGATCCGGCTGACAGGGTTATGTCCCGGGCATGTGGGCCGTTGTCTCGGGTATGTACGAGACTCCTGTTAAACATGATCCTCCTTCCACTATATGATTTCAAACATGACCTAGAGACCGATAGGGACACATATCATATTCTGCATCATATAGTGACATAGTGATTACTTGCATTATTCTCATACCAGTATTACCTCATTTACCTGTTTCATCTGATTATAATAAAATTGTTATTGTGTCGCTCTGACGACCTGAGTATGCATGCTCAGATTCCGCGGGAGGACCAGCACAGGAGACGGATCTACCCTTCGAGTTCACAGAGATATAGTCTGGTGTACTCCCTATCTTTATTGCTTTTCTTAGAGTGATCAGGATATTGAACTTGGTTAGTTATTGTTCTTATTATCTGTAATTTGTGAACAATGGAATTTTAATGTAATAAATTAGTGATGTGATTCCTTTAATACTATGCTTTATTTACTGATTACCATGTAGTGCTAGAAGCCGAAGTGTGACTACGGCGGGATGATTCCTTGACCGTAGGAGCATGGCTGGCCTAGTCATCCCTCGTTTTCCGTATTTTGGGAAGCGGGGCGTGACAACGACAAGCTGGGAGTCACCGTAAACCCGTAGCCGAAGGATTTCCATTTCTATGGCGAGCTCCAAACCAGCTATCAGAGCTTCATACTCAGCCTCATTGTTTGTGCGAGGCTCGGTGAAAGCAAAAGAACTCCGTAGGGTTCCCATTGATGGCGTGATGAATACCAATCCTATCCCTGCTTTTATCTCCGGGACACTTGATTTACTGGAGGTCCTTATCGATGAGGCCCCATCGAAGTAGAGCTCCCAACATGGCTCGTCATTCTCTAGGTGTAGCACTTGTTCGTCGGGTAACTCGCAATTGAGTGGTGACCCTTCTGGTATGGGATAAGCAGCGAGAAAGTCTGCAAGATCTTGCCCTTTTACTGCTTTCTGAGGAGTATAAACTATGTCAAACTCAAGTAGCATGACAGCCCATCTTGCCATTCTGCCGGCTAGGCTTGCTCTGGTCATCAAGTGTTTGAGCGGGTCGACCTTGGAGATCAGCATAACCCGATGAGCAAGCAGATAGTGCCTCAGCTTCTTCACAGCAAATATCAGAGCCAGGCATTGCTTTTCGATTGGGGAATAGTTGTATTCCGCCCCGACTAGAGTTAGACTGAGGTAGTAGAGGGCATTCTCTTTTCCCTCCTCATTGTTCTGAGCAAGGAGCGCACCAAGTGACTCATCTAGCGCGGCAGTGTAGAGAATCAGCGGTTTATTTGGAATGGGAGCAGCCAACACTGGAGGGTGCAACAAGTACTGTTTGATGCTTTCGAACGCTTCTTGACATTCGGCATCCCAGATAAAAGGAGCTCCTTTCTTCATGAGCTTTGAGAAGGGCCTACATCTCCCCGATAAATTTGAGATAAACCTCCGTATATAAGCAAGCTTTCCTTGAAAAGATCTTAGCCGCGTCAGACTCTTCGGAGGGGGCATCTCCATGATGACCTTTATCTTTGATCGGTCAACTTCGATCCCTCGATGTCGAACTATGAAGCCCAGGAATTTTCCCGATGACACGCCAAAAGCGCATTTCAGAGGATTCATCTTCAGGTCAAATTCCCTCAGTCTGGTGAGAACAGTCCTAAGATCAAGGATATGATCGGCCTTGGTTTCAGTCTTAACGACCAGATCATCAACATAACATTCGACGACTTTATGAATTAGGTCATCGAAGATATTGGTCATTGCCCTTTGATATGTAGCACCTGCGTTCTTCAGTCCGAACGGCATCACCTTGTAGCAATATATTCCGATCGGAGTTCGAAATGCTGTGTGCTTCTCATCCTCAGGCGACACCTTGATCTGATTATATCCAGACGAGCCATCCATAAAGGTGAACAACTCGTAATTTGAGGTGTCATCGACCATCATTTCCATGACCGGTAGCGGGAAGTCGTCCTTTGGACATGCCTTGTTGAGGTCCCTGAAATCGACACAAACTCGGATCTGCCCATTTTTCTTCTTCACTGGGACTATGCATGCGATCCAGTCCGCATATTTCTCTTCCCTGATGAAGCCGGCATCGATGAGTTTCTTGGTTTCCTCGATGACCTTTTCTTCTAACTCCCTTCTCATTCTTCGAGGAGCTTGTTTGACTGGCTTAGCATCGGGAGATATAGCCAACTTATGTACGGCCACTTCAGGGGAAAGGCCAGGCATTTCTTTGTATGTCCATGCGAAGCAGTCGACGAACTCATGCAGCAGGGCAATTATCTGCGCTTTCATTTCCTCTGACAAGAGCGAGCTGATATAGGTCGGCCTTGGATTATCGGGCGTTCCTAAGTCAATCTCGGTTAGCTCGTCAAAGGTTGCTTGTCCACCATCTTCGAGCTTTTGAGGAGCTTCTTCTGGCTCGGCTATCTCGTCGTCATCATTTGATCTTTCGCTGGCCTCACCAACATGGATCATGTAGCATGCTTTGGAATCAGGTTGAATGTAGCCTATGCCCCGTCTATCTGGAATTCGTCCATCGATGAGTGCTCGGACCTGGGGCGGATACCATAGCCCTTCGTAAAACTTTGCTTCGGACTCCGTTTGATATAACCGGCATCCGCACTTCTTAAAGTATTCCCGCATCTCGGGCGCATAGTATCTGGGATTGAGGACGGCTCTTATGCCTCTCTCATAGGGAAGGCACGTGACAGAAAGATCGTCCAGGTGCACAACGGGGTTTGACCTGTAAAACAGGATGCCCTTCTGTCCATTTTTCCTCCCGGGCACGTAGAAAGTTTTCAGCTGGTCCACGGTAGAGACTGACAATGCGTCGAGCTCTTTGCACATCCGTTCAGGCACCCTTGTGATGGCCAGGGACCTTTCTGCGACTTCGAAGGTATCTCGTAGTTTCGCTTGCTGCATGGGGGGCCAATCTGCACAGCTGTTGCACGGCAGGTCCTCTTCTTCTGACTCTTCAGTGTCACTGCCAAGATGAGGGCGGACTTTGCTGCTAGATGGGCCTTCAGCATCAGATTCGTCCGTATCGCTACCGAAACGAGGGCGAGTTTTACGGAAATACGGACTTCCAGCGTCGGACTCATCAGTGTCACTACCGAAATGCGGGCGTACTTGGACGTTTTTGCTTTTGAAAGTGACAACCGACTCAGATTTGCCTTTGAGTCTTGGGGCCGCTTTATCTTCAGTCAGTTGTGGCTTAGCATTTTGGTGGTTCATAAAGTACCGAGAATCTTCATATCGGACTTCATGCACACCAAACGGCTGGATGTCTCCGTCAATGCGTCTTTCTTCGCCATTTTTAGTATACTTCATGCATTGATGGAGAGTTGACGGAATGATGCCGTAATCGTGGAGCCACGGCGGCCCCAAGAGAATCTTATAAGACGTGTCGGCATCGTTCACGTATATCTTAGCTTCGGTCTGCAGATCCCCGAATTTGATTGGCAGAGCTATGGACCCCAGAACTTGCTGGCAATTTTGGTTGAAGCCTTGAATGACAATCCTCTCTCTTGACAGGTGTCGGACGTCCATTGACAAACTCTTCAGCGTCCGCAAGTTCATGTTGTTCACTGAAGACCCCGGATCAATCAATATGCGATTAATCCGATCTCCATCGCTGTACCCGATCACGTAAAGCAGCCGATTATGCTCAGCCGTTCCCAGTAGCAAGTCTTCATCCTTAAATGTGACTGCGGCGGCATGCAAAGCGTGCTGGGCTTCTTTCATATTAATTTCCGCAAAGTGAGCCTAATGAGAACATCTCTAAGCTCCTTAGATAGGACCAAGGCGTCGTAGATGCTCAGGAGAGACGGAAGCTTCGGGAGATGTGCCAAGACATTATAGTCCACCGAGGAAGGACCTATGTTTTCATCAGCCAGTTCTCTGCCATCTTCTTCATTAGCGACTTGTTTTTCCTTCCCTTTTGGGGCGTTGCCCTGATTTTGCGGTAGAGCCCTGCCGCTTCTGAGCTGGATTTGATTGGCCTTTGTGGTGAGCTCCTCGTCCTCTTCGGGAAAACAGATCTCATCCTCGGAGTCGCTGCCAAGATGGATGGCGTAGCAAGTCACTACTGGGATCTCTTCATTGGAGTCTTCTTCTAACTCCTCCAGAATTTCAGCCGCTTGTACAGGGAAGAACTTCTTCAATTGAATCAATGTTCTTTCCTTTTGTTCATATTCTTCGAGGGAATCGATATATTTTTGAATGGTCGATCTCCCTGCAGACTCTTTTTCGCGCCGAGCTGCACTTTTCTTCTTCTTGAGCTTCTTGGATTTTGAGCCTGATGGAGCCGCATTGGCCGCTGGACTGGTAGGCTTCTTCCGCCCTTCCCATTCCGTCCTGGGTTCTTTCCGAAGTAGCTTTATCATCTTCTTCGTCTTATTAGATATGTGCGTACTCCACGGAGGCCGCAATGAGTCCGTTTCATTTCTCAGGGCAGCGGGTTCGGCTGTCTGCTCCCAGAAGGCTTCAGTTTCTGTCTGTATAAAGTTGGTGGTTGCAATTTGATTGTTCACCAACACACTTTTGGACAGCTCGATCTCTCCAGCCTTGTACTGCTTCTCGACCCAGTCTTTGAAGATATAACAATCCTCGATCGCATGGCTCACTACTCGGTGGTACGGGCAATACAGAGGATTGTCGGTCATTTTTGCTTCTTGGGGTCTTTTCGACTCCGGCAATTGTAGGCCGTTGTTCAAGGCATCTTTAAATATCTTGCGGACCTTGTCCCTTCTGAAAGAGTAAACCTTGTTCTTTTTCTCCTCTAGGGAGGGCCCATCTCCTCCCAGCAATGGCTTTCGAGACCGGTTAGTTTTGGATTCGGCCGCCCTTTGCTTTTCTTCTTTGTCGGACGCATTGAAGACATTGGTACTGCTGGAACTTCCGCTTCTACGGTTGTCGTCCCGCTTGCTTTTCCAAGTTTTGTCTCTCTGAGAATCCAGCGGGGACTCTTGCTTCGAGCGTTCCAGCATTTGGACTTTCTTGGTTAGCTCCTGAAATGTCTTGAGGCCCGCCGTACACAAGAATAGGACCATCCAATTGCTGAGGTTCCCAATGAGAAGGCTGACGGACTGGTCCTGCTCCAACGGCGGTTCGCACTTGACTATGAGATTACGCCATCGAGCGATAAAGTCGGTGTTGCCTTCATTTTTCCCCGGCTTGGTCCTCACAAGGTCGGCAATGGAGATTTTATCACTGACACTCATGAACCTTTGCCGAAACAGGGACTCTACTTGGGCAAAGGTAATGACGGACCCATCCGGTATACTCACATACCAGTCGAAGGCGACGCCGGTCAGGCTGTTGACAAACTGACGAAGAAGGAGTGCGTCATTGCCCCCTGTATTTCCGCACGATGCTTTGAAGTGGGTGACGTGCTGATTTGCATCCCCCGTTCCATCAAATCTTCCAAACTTAGGAATGACGTAGCCGCTTGGGAACTCAATCAGATCGTACTGCGCGGGATATGGCCGCCCACTACTGCCGATTTCTTTCTGAGCTTCAGCTTCGGCCACCAATGTTTTAACCTTGCTGGTGACCAGATCCATTATCCGATCCGGTGTTAGCGGGATAGTGCTATCTGGGGCCAAGGCGTCCCCAGAAGCGGAGTGTGGCCGGCTTTCATGCGGCTCGACCAGTCTTGGACCCAAAGGAACAGGCATTGGCTGCCTCGGATTGTCATCACCCGGCTGATTAGTAGCGGCTTGTGCTTGATTGGGAGGTGCTCGAGCAATTTGAGCCGTGAGCTGCATTACCACATTTGTTAAATCATCAATCTTTGAATAGAGCTTGGCCATCTCTTTGTCTTTGCTCCTGAGCTGTTTTCGAAGCTCTTGAAGCAGCTCTTGCTCCGCAGTCCTGGGGCGGAAAGTCGGCTCTTCCTCGCTGTCCGAGCTTGACTCTGCATGGACCGAGGGGTCTTTCTGCCTATCATCCTCATCGAGAGGGTTTTCTTCATCCAGCGGGGGCGGCTGTTCTTGGGCAGCGGCAACCACATTCACGCTAGATTGGGCTTGGGATGTGGTGGCCCCATCCTTGCTTTTGCTGCGAAGGTTGTCGCTGGGGCGCCCGCCCGCCATATAGACCGTATGGATGATATATCCGGCCGTCTTTCTATCATTGGCAGCTGATTTCACGGATCGCTGTCTTGACCCCCTTGTTTCGGTAGCTGGTAGTCGATTGAAGGCGGCTGGCCTAACCTGGTTCTTGAATGGTGCTGGCGCTTCTTTTCTGGGTTTGCCCCACTGCTTTCATGCGGCACAGAGTGCTTGATAGACTCTTGAAGAGATAGTGTCATACTTCTTCTGTTGGGGCTGGGACACGTCTCTTTGTGGCACTGTTCGGACCGCTGTCTTCTTGATTCTGGCGGTCATGGCATTTTTCTGAACCCACTTCAGAGGCTCGAAGGAATTGCTGATTCTTACGTCCGACTCAACCGTCGTCGCGGGGCAACCCTGCACATGGAACTTCACATGATTCCATTTGGGCGAAGCCTTGGCCCTCTTGTTGGCTCGATACCTGAGCCGCTTCTGCCTTAACTTTTCTGTTCTAAGCACCTGGCAGACTTCGGCTCTTTAGGAAGACGCCGCAGACCGGGCGATGGAGGGCCTTGGAGATACACTCGATTGTGCATTTGTTGGAGTCATCGCCTGAGCTCGTCCGCAACATTTGATTTTGCCCTTTGTACCGAAGTTCTTGCACCCCGCTGGAGCACCAGAGAATCGTTCAGATACCGTCTTAAGTTTCGGTTGTGGTGCCTTAGCGATCACGACATTCGGCCTCTTACCCCTTGAGACCGGCTTGGCCACCTGTTCTGCCAGGATCTCCGCCAGATGAGCGCTTCCGGCAGGGTAGATGATGACGGAGCCAAACTGGCGGGGCGGTTCCTCCCACTGTCGACTGAGGCTCGCGGGGAGAACCACACGAGCGTTGATCTTGACCACGTACGGAATCGGGGTCACGTTGGAAGCTGAATTCGTCTGGGGAGACATTTTCGTCGAAGGTTGATTGCTGCATGGAAAAAATAACATCATTTCAGTATAGGCAATCGATATGTATATTGATTGAGTTCGCATGAACGTTTAACCCGAAATATGGGAGGAGAGATTGGTCCCACCGGGCGTGCCAGAATCTGTAGGGTGTTTTTCGTCACCCCATTGAGATGGGAATACGCGCACGCTTGTCAGGCGTACTACAGATTCCCCCTGCCTAGGGTAGGCCAGGGTTTAATGATTATGGGGATCCGAATCTCCGACAGCCGCGGACTAAGCTGCCGTTAATTACCCCCCGCCTTTGGGGCGAGGGAACCTCCGATTAACGGGTTAAACTGGTCATGCGAACTCAATGTGCAGTGTACGTGTGTTTTGTTTTGGAGGAGGGGTTTGGATATATCGGGAGCCACGCAGAGTTTTTACGTGGGTCCCGCTACCCGGATAGCGGGCTGGGGGTCAAGAGGGCTACCAGCCCCTTTGCGGGGTGCGGAGCAGCGCCCTGGTAGAAATTTTTTTCTAACAGGGACAGTGTCGTGGAGTATGTTTATGTGTACATATGTATACATATGTATATATATACATGTATATATAAATAAAGGGGAAAAATACATCCAAAGGATGCGTGGGGCAGCACCTTGGGCGCTGTGCGCCTAGGCGCTGTGCGCCTAGATGCTGTGCGCTGAGGCGCAAGTGCGCCACGTGTCGGCACGGGGGCGCTCTGCGCTTGAGCGCTGGGCGCTTGAGCGCAAGCGCGCCACGTGTCGACACGGGGGCGACTTGCGCTCGAGCGCTTGCGCTGGAGCGCAAGCGCGCCACGTGTCGGCACCGGGGCGACTTGCGCTCGAGCGCTGAGCGCTCGAGCGCAGGCGCACCACGTGTCGGCACGCGGGCGCTCTGCACTTGAGCGCCGGCGAGAAAAAGAGGCTTTTAGCCTAAAAAAATTTCTCAGAAGAGAAATCAAAGAGGGGTTGAACTCCTGAGTGTGTGTGTTTGTTTTTTGGGGGGGTTTAGTGAACGGTGTTCTTCTTCTTCCTCCTCTGTTAGCTGGATCTTGAAGATCAAGAGATATGGGATTTTTAAAAATCTCTTCTTTTTGAGATCTAATGGAAGATCTGAGTTCCCCTTTATGGGTTTTGTGGTTAAAAACTAATTTGTTTTATAAAAAGAAGAGTAAAACTCTTGATTTAATTCAAGAGAAAAAGAAGGTTTTGGAACCTTGAAGAGGGAGGAAAGTTCTCAGATCTGAAAAAATTTTGAGAGAGAGAAAAGTTGTGAGATATTTTCATTATCTTTGCCTTTATAGGTTATACACTTTACACATAGCCCCTTGGGCTTCACAAAATGGCATTTTGCCTATCCCATGGCTCATGAGCCATTTCTTTTTGCACATAAGCCATGGGCTTTACAAAAATTTGGCTTTATGCCTATTTTTCTTACATTTATCCAAAAAATAAAATAAAAGAAATGCAACAAAATTATTTATTACAAAATTTTTATCTCGGCATGGGGGAAGGCCGACCACTTCATGTTCGGGCTCGACCCGGGCATGGGCCCACTGGATCTGGGCTTGGGCCCACTTGGCTTGGGGTTGACTTTGATTTTGACTTGATCAACCGGGGTGTAAATTTTTACCCCAACATCTACTACTTTTCTTGGTTTGGACTTCTGGGTTTTTCGGCTTACTTAGATTACGTACGCCTCGAGACGTTCGTAGTTTAAGTGCCGGTCATATTCCGTACTTTCGGGACGTGACATTTACTCTAGAATATTGATACCCGGTCTCGATATTCCTATGACTTATGACATTTAAGGATGTGCTTATGGACTACTCAGCCCCCACAAGTATGATCGCCATCATAACGCTTGTAGTCAAGTAAAATCCTACGGCCTTTATCAACATGTATCAGCCATATGTGATATTGAGTATAACATATGCACATCTTAAGATAAAGACAAACCAAAATAGTATACCACTGTAACGAGTCTTTATCAATGTGTATAAACAATATAAAGCAGCAAGAAAAACAAATACACAGATTCAGATAAAGACAATTCAAATAGTATATTATACAGCTGAGCAAGATTGTCCTGTATATACATATCTCTAACATCATATCACTACTACAATAAGGGGTTGCCCCTACGGATAAAGGCATCCGTAGGGGCAACATTTTATTGCCCCTACGGATTACTCCGTAGGTCCCCATGGTTGTCCCTACGGTGCCCTACGTTTTAATTTAAAAATATTAAAACGTAATTTTCCTTTTGGCCCTACGGAGCCGCAAACGAAGGCCCTACGATTAAGTCCGTAGGGGCACATATATGGGTTATTAATATAGAAAAAAGCACAGAGAAAAACCCTCGTTGTTCCCAAAAATTCTCTCTCTCACTCTCCCGCGCCTCGTCGAAACCTCTCCCGTGCCTTGTCGCCACCGCCCGCGCTCGCCACCGCCTTCGAATGTTCCCAAAACTTCCTCGTCGACTTCCTCGTCGCCACCGCCCGCGACTCGTCGCCGACTGCGTCGTCGACCACCGGTCTCCTCCATCGTCACCTCCACCGCCCGCTACAGGTTAGTAAATCTCAAATTTTTACTTCTAATAATGCTTTTATCTATAATTTTGAAGATGTTAGGGCTAGGGTTCAGGGTTCGGGGTTCGGGTAGGGGTGAGGGATAGGGTTAGGCATCGGGGTTAAGTTTAGGGTAGGGTTAGGGTTCGGTTGGGGTTGGGGTTGGGGTTGGGGTTAGGGTTCGGTTAGGGTTGGGGGGTTAGGGTTAGGGTTCGGTTGGGGTTGGGGTAGGGTTAGTGTAACACCCGAGTTCATTTATACCAATTCCAGTTCTCGTATTTCTTTATTCATGATATTCTTGATTTAACGTATGGTGGGTGCGAATGGTATTTTACACTTTACATTAGATTCGACCCGACCCGCTTGGTTGAACCTATTTGATTCTTATTTATAGATTACCTTGACTTGTTGCATGGACACGTGCATCTCATGTTTAGTACATACTGGTATTTTATCTAGTATCGCATCTTTTATCATATAACATTTTAGGTCTTGTAAAATAAATTAAAATTGCATTTCATAGCCTGCATGATACCCCTAACCCCATGGTAATATCCGTGTATCTTGTTCTCGTCCCGTTCAGTGAAACGGACGTGTTTGGATGGCTACGCGCACGTACGTGCATCCGTTCTTGGGGGTATACTTTTTCGTTACCTGAGGCTTCATTTTGAAATTTGGAAGTCACATATATTTTTCATATTTTAAATCTGAATTTTTAGACCCGAACCGGGCATGTTTTGGAGTAAGTTTGTATTTGCCAAAATCTCAAAATGGACTAATATCATAATATTATATTCTCTAAAGTTTCTTTAACTAAAAAAATATTTTTTTAACTTAAAATCTAATCTTTCTCTCTCTCTCTCTCCGTACTCTCCCCCCCCCCCCGTTTCTCTCTCTCTCTCCGTACTCTCTATCTCTCTCTCTCCTGACTCTCTCTCTCCTTACTCCCCCCCTCCCCCCGTTTCTCTCTCTCTCTCCGTACTCTCTATCTCTCTCTCTCCTGACGCTCTCTCTCTGTCTCTCTCTCACTCTCTGTTTGTATATTTTTTATATACGTCTTATTTCAAAAACCCTATACCAAACCCATATCTTCTCTTCTCAAAAATCTTTCTTCTACCTTTCTCCTCTAAACCCAAGACACCCGTCGTCATCTCCCCTTGCCGACTTCCCTGGTATATCAGGGCACCTATCCACTGTAAGATCTTTTCTTCTTCTCCCTTTCTAAAGTTTTTCTTTTAATTAAATGTTCACTGTTCTTTTGTTCGCCGGAATCCGGTCGCGCCGTCGACGATCCCGACGACCCAGCAAGCATCTTTGACCCGTGTGATCCCGTTGTGCGTTGTCTGGATTCGTTTCGTGTACCATGCGCGCGTCGCGACTTTTCCCGCCGACGTGTGACGTTCCGTATACCCGTATCGCGATCTATCAAGGCAAGTAAAACTTGCTACATGCTAACTATATGATTTTATAACTATTTATTTGAATATTAAACCCACTGATAGAATCTAAAGTCACGTGTTCCAATTTAACAGTTCAATGTTCCGTTTATATCTTTTAGATTCAGAACTTGAAACCTACCAGTTGCATTTTAGTTTACCATACGTAGTACCCTCATACGTGTTTAAATCACATAATAATTATCTGCATAGCCCACAGTACCTTTTAATAGTTTCTACCCTATCGGACACCCGTTTGCATCCATTCAACCCTTTTTTATATAATTGTATCACCAGGTCATTAAATACATGTTAATGTGATTTTAATATTCTATATTCTTTTAGGGTATAATACTTAATGTCGGAATCATAACCCTGACTCTAACGGATAACCGTGCATCCATATATCTTAATCTGTACCTATTGGCATATCACATTACAATGTTCCATTTTATTGTTCTATTAGTACTCATGCTTATTTTGTATACCCATGCTTATGCTAGTTGGATTATGAACACTCACATGACATCTTGTGCACCCTAACATGACTTGTTACACCTATTACCTGACATGACATGGTACCGTGCACCTCTTAACATGACATGATAACTATGTACTACCTGACTAGACCTGACGTACCATGGCTTTACCTGTTACCTGATCTTGTGTCTAATGCCAACAAACCTGACCTGTTGTCCTTACGGACAGTTCCTGTTGTCTATCCAGACAAACCTGTACCTACCTGATCCTGTGTTGGCATTAGCTCTAGATTATTTAATACCTGACTTGAATACACATAGCCTGGGGATATGGGGAAATCAAAGATGAAACCTGACTTGTAACTCGACAGTTCATTACCTTTACCGATCAGTTTTAGAGGCTGGGCCAGCCTTGGGATGATGCAGCTGACACCATCTATCGTTATCCACTACCTTTTAGAGGCTAGGCCAGCCTTGGGATGATGCTGCAGACATTTGAAAATCGTTTCGGTGAAATTTCGGAAAATCGGTAAAATAAGGGGGTTTTCTGTAAAAAGTCAAAATGCAAATATCTTATTATAAAAATTAAATATACATATTCTAGCTATGTAATTGCTAGTATTTGGTGTTTATTGAGCCACTGGTGAAATTTCAAATTTTCTGAAAAAAAATTATTTTATTATTATTTTAAGCCGTCACTAATACATTTAATTAGGGAAAATTACAAATTGGAATGAGTTGAAACAAATTTTGTGCATCATAAAATTTTAAATAAAATTTTATCATGTGGTTTTTGAAACGAAATCGTTTGTCAAAACGGTTTAGAAAATATCGAAGAAAAAGGCTTTTTTCGATGAAATTAGTGTAAATGGTTGTTTGGGGTATAACATTTATCTTTTTCCCCCACACCCACACCCACACTCACTCAACCCCATCCCCTTGTGGCTGAATTCAGCAGCACATCCCCCCCCCATTTCCCCACTCCATTCCACACAAAAAAGAAAAGAAAAAAAAAGAAAAAGGGAAATGAAAGAAAGTCAAAAGGGGGTGTAGACTTTGTCTTTTTCTCCCCATTTTTCTCCACCTCCCTCTCTCTCCTCCCCCACTCCCTTTCTGGCCGAAAATTCCTGCACCAACAGCCCTCTTTCTCCCCCCCATTGTTCCATCTCTTTTGCTTCAAAAAATTCATCAAATACCCATCAAAAAAATCCCAAAATCTAAATCTAGTTCTTACCCATTTTAGTATAGCCTTAGATGCATGGATCTTGGTGCAAGGATTTCATTTTGGAGGTCTAGATTTCATGTTTGATCATGGATTTGTGAGGTATAAATTTTTGTGCCCCATGGTTGTTTGTTGATTAGTTGCTTATATGATTTTGTTTATAAGTGTTAAATTGATTGTTGTGGTTTGTGTGATGAAAATTCAAGAGAAGAACTTGAATGTAAGTTAGGGTTTTGTGAAATTGGTGTATGGTTGTGTAATGTGTTTAAGCTCTTATGACATGTTAAAACAAGTTAGTAGCTAGTTGTTAATTGTTAGTTTAAAAATTGTGATAATTACACTAATTTGCTATCTAGGTTTTTGGAAATGGTTAAATAATTGGGTTTAAAATTATAATTAGTTTTTTTATGACTTCATTAACATTATTAAGTGTGGTTTAATGTCTTTAGTTCATGAAAATCCTAGCTAAATTGTTGTTTGTGCATTTTTACTAAAATGGTTGAAATTTGGGTAAAATTGCAAACTAGTTTTTTTTGAACGTATATAGTTTGATGAGATTAAATTGTGGTTATAGGTTATATGACTTATTTAAGTTATTTAATAAGTATTATGGCCGCTAGAATTGTTTAAACGTCGAGTTTTGTACTAAAACGGGTAATTTTGCTTGCTAGTTTTTCGGAAAAACGGCTTTTAAAGTGAATTTGGGGTTTTTGTGAGTTTTAACCTATTTTATATTAAAATTAGTGTTCGTGAATGTGCAAATGAGTGTATTTGGGTTTTTCTCGATGGTCTGGCGTTTGTACGCCGACGTCGAGGGTTTTTGGGTTGATTTGTGGAAGCAACCATAGGTTTTGACCTATGTGGGATTCGTGTGTCGTTTTGGTCATGAGTCGGATTTTAATGCGATACGATGCGTTGTGATATGTAGGTACCCCCATATGGACTTCAAGATGGCAAGCAAGCGCGTGGCGACGTCGGCACCGACGAGCGAGGACCAGGTGAGTAGATTTATATCTACGGGGAGAAGTCGGGTGGGTGGCGTATAGCACCCCCGCAGTCCGTGGTGGTGTATACGGATGCGTATACACACCAACAATTATTATATGTTATTTGGGATTAATAACGATGTTTAGGATGGATATTGGTGTGTTGGATTATTTTAGTGTCGCGAACCCTAGGGTAGTGTTGCACTACACATACACACATACATACTTGCATACATTCCTATTTATATGTGCTCATGGGATTCTTTATAGTTATGTGTTCACATGGGTATGGGACTATGTGTTCACATACAGATTTGAGGATGATACTTGGGATTGAGCTGAGTCGATGAGATTTTTTTGTGGTTGTGATATCGGTGATATGGCAGGATTCGTACTTGAGGTACGTCCTGATGTTATAGCGGATCTTGGGGCGGCGATACGGGTGAATAGTGTTATAAATAAAATGGTCGACATGTGATCGTGATATGAGGCATGATATGCTAGGATATTGATATTAGGCCGTATCGGGCGATGTATACCCCTTGATGATGATATGTGCTGACGATATCGGTTTGTACGAGATTGTCGATCAGTAGTCAGATCATGAGTATATTGAGGATATTAGTATTGTACTAGACATAGGTCAGTACCCTAGACTATGTTCTTGGATAAAGAGGATACCAGAGGAATAGTGTGAGGAATATGATATTGACCCGTACCCAGATTTGGGGATGCCGTACGACGGATTTACGTACGAGCTATATCTTGATGATTGATCCGCACTCTTGACTTGGGATGTCTGATTATAGATATGGTATCGGATATGATATTATTGAGGCGGGATCACCGACTAATATATATACAGGTATGTATATGTATCGACTCAGATGTTAGGCGGTTTCCTTACCTGTAGTCTAGCTTGTAGCTTAGCCCTTTTGTTTAGTTAGTTGTTAGATTAGATTCGGTTCCTACCTATTTCAAAGCTTACGAATCATGCGTATTTTAAAAGACAAGTCAAGGGATTCTACGGATATTTCAAAAAAAACGTATCTTTTCTTAAAAACACCGTAGCCCCTATTTTCAAAACCCCACGATTCGTGTTATTTCAAAAGGCACCATTGTAGGACTTATATTAGGTTAAAGCAGATTAGTTATCGTTGCGTCTAGTATTCAGCTCCCGCTCATTATTGTTGTTTGCTCCGCATCACATGCTTATATTATGCTTCATATTCTACTGTTGATATCTTGTGGTTAGGACACCAGCACCATTACCGATGATGCGTATGTACCACGTACACTTACTTGCCGGCTCACACACATCTTCATCGGTAATTGCCATGTCACGTACACCTTAGAAAATATTATTGCTTGACATAGCCTGTTAGCTAATAGTTTAGACATGATATTAGTGTACTTGCCTTATATGTTAGTTTAGACATTGTAGGTATTACCTGCTACTTCATGCATACTATTATTCATTGTTATGCCGCATTCATGGATTCTCATACATATATTCACTTTTTACGTGCTATTGAGGTTTTAGATTCGGATTTCCACGAGATTTTCTGGATTTGGGGAAAACCGCAAAACATATACAAACTTCTTCTTTCTCTTTTTAAATAAAAAGCGCGGTTTTTCCCATGATGTATGAGTCGTCCACCATGAGTTTGCTGATGGATTTCGAGACCCGATTCGAGGAGTTGGATGAACCGTTTCGGGTACATGGTGGACCCGGTAAGGTACCCCGGGGCAAGAAGCTCGTGGTGATGACGATGAGCCTGGCAGGGGGAGACTACCTACCGGTGATTTTACTCGACGCGTCGGATATCCGGAGGATACCGTCGTGGTCTTGAGATGGATGGTAGGGGCCGGTCTGGACTGACGGCACCCTAGATATTGAGATTGAGACATTGAGATTTCGAGATATTGAGGTACTGAGATTTGATGATACAGGCCGGTCCGGATAGCCGGAGCCTGAGGTTTTGAGACATTGAGATTTATGTTTTGTGTCGATGCTAGACACTGTTGATGTTGATTTCATTTATGATACCTCATTTTAAAAATACAAAGGAAATCTCACTAATTTATGAAAACAGTTTCTTCATTTACATGTATTCTGTTTTCATGCATTCATACCTCATTCATATGATATATTGCTACCTGAGGCACTACACGGGCACATGAGATCACACTCGGGTTAGATATTACCCTAGCCATTGTTATAGGCTGCATGTTATTCATATATTTGAGGATATATTATGATCTTTGACCTAGGTTGCGTTATTTATGCGATTTCTGTGCGTAGATGTTTTTCTATTCATGAGTTGGCAACTCACCCCCGTTGTGCCCCAGTTTCTTGCAGATTTGCCGTACAGGTTTCATTACGGCTTGCGGGTATAGTTTCCTTCGGGTGATTTGCTAGTAGGTGGGTTTACTTGTATCGTACCCCCCATTATATAACTTGTATATTATTACTCTGTTGTATCTAGAAGTTCCATCAACCAAACATGTATTATTTCAGAGATAAAGACCAGTGATGTTATTCTTTCGACCTTAGAGTCGCGCGTTTTATTTCTGTGGTTTTCTTGTGGTTTTGAGTTTTGATCCTCGCCGTTGGCGTTGTATATTATATTGCTTGTGTGGTTGTGACCGTCAATTGACGAAGAGCTAGCTCCCGCTTGGGGATGCCTTTTATTGATTTCGTATACTATTCATGTTGTATCCCGTTTGGGAGCCAATATTTACAAAGGAGACTCTGCCGAAATTTTCGGGAAATATTGATGTTTTTTTTTAAAACCGCATAATTCGGCTTATGCTATTAAAACTACTTGTTTAAATTGGTTTTCCTTCACTCTACTACTTTTCTTGGTTTGCATTTCTGGGTTTTCGGCTTACTTGGATTACGTACGCCTCGAGACGTTTCGTAGTTTAAGTGCCGGTCATGTTCCGTACTTTCGGGACGTGACAAAGTTGGTATCAGAGCGTTAGGTTTTACCTTCGGAGCATAGGATGACCCTTGGTTGATTGAATAGGTGACTAAAGTAGAGTGACGTACCGTAGGTATGTTCCGCGGCATATTTACGATACGCTACTCCACTTAAGAAGCCTTAGGATGTACATTTCTTTGCTCAGTATTATATTCATTCCGATCTAGCCTCATCAGTACCAGTTATGGTTTTGCTGCCACGATTACGGGCAGGGAGAGCTACGGCTAGAGTTGCGGTCAGCATGAGCTCGTCAAGAGCGAGGACTGACCAGGGCATGATTCCGACGACACAAGATTGCAGAGATGTGTCTTTTCATTGTGTCTTCGCGCCACGAGCGTTTGATGGATCGCTGTATGAGATTACTTGGGCGTGCCGATCAGCACTAGAGGATTGAGCCACTTACAGAGGCCAGTCAGATTTTGATGACCGTTGGTGTATTGCTTACTCATGATGATTGAGGCACTGTTCAGCGTGCAGACGAGTGAGCCAGTTGTTGCTGCGAGTGACGAGATATCGCCCCATATGTTGGAGCTATTGCGGGACGAGTTTTACTAATAGATGCTAGAAGGTCGCTAGCCACCCGATGATGAATGACTAGGACAAGTGGTTCGTTCGCCTACCCCGATGCGAGGTCATCAGATAGATTGATTCCAGCTAGAGACGACTTCATGCGGAGACGTTGAGAGTCGACAGAGATGATCGAATGTCAGAAACCTATTATTCCAAGTTTAAAGTAGTCGGAAAGACATGCAGGCAATTCTATGGTCCCTCTAGAAGAATGAAACCCTAACTCGACTTAATGACCGTGTGAAAGCCTTGGAACCTTCGGGTTTGCGGCAGTTCTGCAGCGCCATTAGTGAGGCTTAGGTTTGCCCTTCTACGGCTGGACCACCGATGCTGTGGTATGTACTCGATACTATTAAACTGTGCCCAAGATGTTGAGCTCTTGGGGGATTATGAGGTTTTGATGACTCGATCGGATGGCTCGACTTAATTCGGATGCTAGGTGGTGAGATGCATTCTTGGGAGACTCCAGATACGAGGATAGTCGTTGGAGCTCAGTCCATGCAGCCACGACGAGACGAGTCCAGAGCAGTCGACATTAGAAAAGTGGAGTAAGAGGTTCATACGAGATCTTGATGAAACGACGTTCCACTCCGCCGACATCAGAGATGCGATACGCATGCCGAGGCATTATGCATGGATATACCTTCCAGAAGGAGTCGCGATGAGTATGCAGCCGTTCCCGAACAAGAAACAGATATAGTAAAGGACGATGACTTCCGGACGGTTCGGCAGAGATGAAATTTGGGAGAGATCTCGATAGGACCTTTCTGGAATGAATTACGAGAAGACTAGGACCCAAGAGTGGTCATGTTGCGCACACCGGCAGGCCAGAGTTCAGGATCGTCGACAAGATATGTATGAGTGACCCCGACAGTTGGCCAGAGATTCTTGGAGGATGTTCTTGAGTGGGACTATTCCGCCATACTTGATTTTGGTATTTTGAGCGATATATTGGCATGATTTGGTTTTGATGATTGAGTTTCATGATATCATTTTCATGCGCCATGGTTGCACCTACTGAGTATTTATCATTTCTGCACAGTGTTGCACTTGATATCGTTTTCGTGCCTTGGTTCCTCATGTTTATGATTTTATGGGTTTCATACAGTTGAGTTGATTTTGTGCGCATGTACGCACACGATTTGGTTTTTGCACTCGGTATAGTTCATATATGCTTGCAGTGCAGTGATACGCATTTTGTGCACTTAGATGCACTGGACTTCGATTTCGATTGTGATGTTCGATATTTGTTTTGTGCACCTTGTGCACTTGATTGGATTTTGCGCATGTTCGGGGCTTGATATTGGATTTCATGATTTCGTGCATGATGGATGCACCTGATTTGGGGTTTTTCGCGCATGTTGGACGCATGTTATGAGATACGATTTTGGTGCACACCAGATGCACTAAATCGAGATTCTTCGTGCGTGTCAGACGCACCTGTCCTTGCTGTCAGGCACACACGTTGCCTATGACAGATGTTGTGTGCACAACCGATGCACTTAGATGTTGTTTCTGTGCGCTTGTATGGCACGTATATGGATTTTGATTTCCGTGCGCACCAGACGCACGTAGTATTCATATGCGTATTTTGGGATTGATTCAACCTATAGAGCAGTACGTTTTTGTGATATTTGCTATGTGTTTTCGTACTGGGAAGGACTAGCCAGAGGACAGTACCTGAATATATTTGGCATTCATTTCCTTCAGATATTTACATATATAGATTCGATATTTACATGTATAGTTTCGAGTTATATCATATTGGTTTTGCTTTGGATTTGGCATTGGTGTCTTCCCCATGCCTCCAATGATTGCGGGATGCTTGACGGAGTTTTGATTTGAGTTATTTGCTCATTTTTCATGCGCATGCGCTGCGCTACGATTTGTTTTATGTATTTACAATTTCACAGCCCCGACGACTTGATGGTTTTGGTTTAGACGTTTTAGTATTTGGGGGGGTTTTACTTTAAATTCGGGGACCGAATTTTTTTAAGAGGGGAAGATTGTAGCGTTTTGAAAATCGTTTCGGTGAAATTTCGGAAAATCGGTAAAATAAGGGGTTTTCTGTAAAAAGTCAAAATGCAAATATCTTATTATAAAAATTAAATATACATATTCTAGCTATGTAATTGCTAGTATTTGGTGTTTATTGAGCCACTGGTGAAATTTCAAATTTTCTGAAAAAAAATTATTTTATTATTATTTTAAGCCGTCACTAATACATTTAATTAGGGAAAATTACAAATTGGAATGAGTTGAAACAAATTTTGTGCATCATAAAACTTTAAATAAAATTTTATCATGTGGTTTTTGAAACGAAATCGTTTGCCAAAACGGTTTAGAAAATATCGAAGAAAAAGGCTTTTTTCGGTGAAATTAGTGTAAATGGTTGTTTGGGGATAACATTTATCTTTTTCCCCCACACCCACACCCACACTCACTCACCCCCATCCCTTTGTGGCTGAATTCAGCAGCACATCCCCCCCCCCCATTTCCCCACTCCATTCCACACAAAAAAGAAAAGAAAAGAAAAGAAAAAGGGAAATGAAAGAAAGTCAAAAGGGGGTGTAGACTTTGTCTTTTTCTCCCCATTTTTCTCCACCTCCCTCTCTCTCCTCCCCCACTCCCTTTCTGGCCGAAAATTCCTGCACCAACAGCCCTCTTTCTCCCCCCCATTGTTCCATCTCTTTTGCTTCAAAAAATTCATCAAATACCCATAAAAAAAATCCCAAAATCTAAATCTAGTTCTTACCCATTTTAGTATAGCCTTAGATGCATGGATCTTGGTGCAAGGATTTCATTTTGGAGGTCTAGATTTCATGTTTGATCATGGATTTGTGAGGTATAAATTTTTGTGCCCCATGGTTGTTTGTTGATTAGTTGCTTATATGATTTTGTTTATAAGTGTTAAATTGGTTGTTGTGGTTTGTGTGATGAAAATTCAAGAGAAGAACTTGAATGCAAGTTAGGGTTTTGTGAAATTGGTGTATGAATGTGTAATGTGTTTAAGCTCTTATGACATGTTAAAACAAGTTAGTAGCTAGTTGTTAATTGTTAGTTTAAAAATTGTGATAATTACACTAATTTGCTATCTAGGTTTTTGGAAATGGTTAAATAATTGGGTTTAAAATTATAATTAGTTTTTTTATGACTTCATTAACATTATTAAGTGTGGTTTAATGTCTTTAGTTCATGAAAATCCTAGCTAAATTGTTGTTTGTGCATTTTTGCTAAAATGGTTGAAATTTGGGTAAAATTGCAAACTAGTTTTTTTTGAACGTATATAGTTTGATGAGATTAAATTGTGGTTATAGGTTATATGACTTATTTAAGTTATTTAATAAGTATTATGGCCACTAGAATTGTTTAAACGTCGAGTTTTGTACTAAAACGGGTAATTTTGCTTGCTAATTTTTCGGAAAAACGGCTTTTAAAGTGAATTTGGGGTTTTTATGAGTTTTAACCTATTTTATATTAAAATTAGTGTTCGTGAATGTGCAAATGAGTGTATTTGGGTTTTTCTCGATGGTCTGGCGTTTGTACGCCGACGTCGAGGGTTTTTGGGTTGATTTGTGGAAGCAACCATAGGTTTTGACCTATGTGGGATTCGTGTGTCGTTTTGGTCATGAGTCGGATTTTAATGCAATACGATGCGTTGTGATATGTAGGTACCCCCATGTGGACTTCGAGACGGCAAGCAAGCGCGTGGCGACGTCCGAACCGGCGAGCGAGGACCAGGTGAGTAGATTTATATTTACGGGGAGAAGTCGGGTGGATGGCGTATAGCACCCCCGCAGTCCGTGGTGGTGTATACGGATGCGTATACACACCAACAATTATTATATGTTATTTGGGATTAGTAACGATGTTTAGGATGGATATTGGTGTGTTGGATTATTTTAGTGTCGCGAACCCTAGGGTAGTGTTGCACTATACATACACACATACATACTTGCATACATTCCTATTTATATGTGCTCATGGGATTCTTTATAGTTATGTGTTCACATGGGTATAGGACTATGTGTTCACATACGGATTTGAGGATGATACTTGGGATTGAGCTGAGTCGATGAGATTTGTTTGTGGTTGTGATATCGGTGATATAGCAGGATTCGTACTTGAGGTACGTCCTGGTGTTATAGCGGATCTTGGGGATGCGATACGGGTGAATAGTGTTATAAATAAAATGGTCGACATGTGATCGTGATATGAGGCATGATATGCTAGGATATTGATATTAGGCCGTATCGGGCGATGTATACCCCTTGGTGATGATATGTGCTGACGATATCGGTTTGTACGAGATTGTCGATCAGTAGTCAGATCATGAGTATATTGAGGATATTAGTATTGTACTAGACATAGGTCAGTACCCTGACTATGATCTTGGATAAAGAGGATACCAGAGGAATAGTGTGAGGAATATGATATTGACCCATACCCAGATTTGGGGATGCCGTACGACGGATTTACGTACGAGCTATATCTTGATGATTGATCCGCACTCTTGACTTGGGATGTCTGATTATAGATATGGTATCGGATATGATATTATTGAGGCGGGATCACCGACTAATATATATACAGGTATGTATATATATCGACTCAGATGTTAGGCGGTTTCCTTACCTGTAGTCTAGCTTGTAGCTTAGCCCTTTTGTTTAGTTAGTTATTAGATTAGATTCGGTTCCTACCTATTTCAAAGCTTACGAATCGTGCGTATTTTAAAAGACAAGTCAAGGGATTCTACGGATATTTCAAAAAAAACGTATCTTTTCTTTAAAACACCGTAGCCCCTATTTTCAAAACCCCACGATTCGTGTTATTTCAAAAGGCACCATTGTAGGACTTATATTAGGTTAAAGCAGATTAGTTATCGTTGCGTCTAGTATTCAGCTCCCGCTCATTATTGTTGTTTGCTCCGCATCACATGCTTATATTATGCTTCATATTCTACTGTTGATATCTTGTGGTTAGGACACCAGCACCATTACCGATGATGCGTATGTACCACGTACACTTACTTGCCGGCTCACACACATCTTCATCGGTAATTGCCATATCACGTACACCTTAGAAAATATTATTGCTTGACATAGCCTGTTAGCTAATAGTTTAGACATGATATTAGTGTACTTGCCTTATATGTTAGTTTAGACATTGTAGTTATTACCTGCTACTTCATGCATACTATTATT
This sequence comes from Agapanthus africanus, assembly GCA_030015575.1. NCBI lineage: Eukaryota > Viridiplantae > Streptophyta > Magnoliopsida > Asparagales > Amaryllidaceae > Agapanthus > Agapanthus africanus. The sequence goes on from CM057341.1 coordinate 565,151,948, forward strand.
CATTGTTATGCCGCATTCATGGATTCTCATACATATATTCACTTTTTACGTGCTATTGAGGTTTTAGATTCGGATTTCCATGAGATTTTCTGGATTTGGGGAAAACCGCAAAACATATACAAACTTCTTCTTTCTCTTTTTAAATAAAAAGCGCGGTTTTTCCCATGATGTATGAGTCGTCCACCATGAGTTTGCTGATGGATTTCGAGACCTGATTCGAGGAGTTGGATGAACCGTTTCGGTTACATGGTGGACCCGGTAAGGTACCCCGGGGCAAGAAGCTCGTGGTGATGACGATGAGCCTGGCAGGGGGAGACTACCTATCGGTGATTTTACCCGACGCCTCGGATATCCGGAGGATACCGTCGTGGTCTTGAGATGGATGGTAGGGACTGGTCTGGACTGACGGCGCCCTAGATATTGAGATTGAGACATTGAGATTTCGAGATATTGAGGTACTGAGATTTGATGATACAGGCCAGTCCGGATAGCCGGAGCCTGAGGTTTTGAGACATTGAGATTTATGTTTTGTGTCGATACTAGACACTGTTGATGTTGATTTCATTTATGATACCTCATTTTAAAAATACAAAGGAAATCTCACTAATTTATGAAAACAGTTTCTTCATTTACATGTATTCTGTTTTCATGCATTCATACCTCATTCATATGATATATTGCTACCTGAGGCACTGACACGGGCACATGAGATCACACTCGGGTTAGATATTACCCTAGCCATTGTTATAGGCTGCATGTTATTCATATATTTGAGGATATATTATGATCTTTGACCTAGGTTGCGTTATTTATACGATTTCTGTGCGTAGATATTTTTCTATTCATGAGTTGGCAACTCACCCCCGTTGTGCCCCAGTTTCTTGCAGGTTTACCGTACAGGTTTCATTACGGCTTGCGGGCATAGTTTCCTTCGGGTGATTTGCTAGTAGGTGGGTTTACTTGTATCGTACCCCCCATTATATAACTTGTATATTATTACTCTGTTGTATCTAGAAGTTCCATCAACCAAACATGTATTATTTCAGAGATAGAGACCAGTGATGTTATTCTTTCGACCTTAGAGTCGCGTGTTTTATTTCTGTGGTTTTCTTGTGGTTTTGAGTTTTGATCCTCGCCGTTGGCGTTGTATATTATATTGCTTGTGTGGTTGTGACCGTCAATTGACGAAGAGCTAGCTCCCGCTTGGGGATGCCTTTTATTGATTTCGTATACTATTCATGTTGTATCCCGTTTGGGAGCCAGTATTTACAAAGGAGACTCTGCCGAAATTTTCGGGAAATATTGATTTTTTTTTTAAAACCGCATAATTCGGCTTATGCTATTAAAACTACTTGTTTAAATTGGTTTTCCTTCACTCTACTACTTTTCTTGGTTTGCATTTCTGGGTTTTCGGCTTACTTGGATTACGTACGCCTCGAGACGTTTCGTAGTTTAAGTGCCGGTCATGTTCCGTACTTTCGGGACCTGACCAGCCTTGGGATGATGCTGCTGGCACCATCTATCGTTATCCACTGCCTTTTAGAGGCTAGGCCAGCCTTGGGATGATGCTGTAGACATCATTCATCATTACCCTTTTCCTTTAGTGCCTAGCGGCATGTCTCGGTTTCAACCCGAGAATCTTCACCGTGATCCCGGGCACGCATGGGATACTATTGAGTTACATCGATGATTCATCAAATTGATTTCAAAGACTTGAGAGTAGTTAATCCAATAGACCAGTTTAGATTACTCACTGCACACTACCTTTCACTGCCCTGATTTATATTGCTGTTATACCTGCTTTATCTTTATGATCATACTTGCATGTCTTGCTACCCTGTTTATATATTATTGCTTGATGTTATGACGCGCTGACGTCTGGGTTTTGCATGGCCCAGATCCTTTACTTTTGTTGCAGACTGATCAGGAGTATTGCCGCTGTTAGACCGAGCGGTAGGGATCCTGTTGGTATTCGGTCTTACTTTCCAGGTGTTTATTTGATCTTTTGCTTCCGCATACTATATTATTTCTTGACTCTTTTACTCTGGCTTAAGGACGTTTACTAGATAGTTAGTTTACTTTCCTGTTCTTGATATCTCTACAGCCGTAATGTGACTGTGGAAGGATTTTTCCTATCCACAGGTAGTATGGTTGGCTATGTCACGTGCCCATCTTAGCGTACTCTGGGAAGCGGGGCGTGACAGTTAGGGTTCGGTTGGGGTTGGGGGTTAGGGTTAGGGTTCGGTTGGGTTTGGGGTTGGGGTTAGGGTTAGGGTTAGGGTTAGGGTTCGATTAGGGTTGGGGGGTTAGGGTTAGGGTTCTATTCTCTTTTTTCATTTCTTTTTAGTGATAATTTGAAAGGGTTAGGATGTTGATTAGGGTTAATCAAGTTAATTTGGGTAAATTGGGTTAAGTTTGGGTTGATTAGGGTTAATTTGGGTAAATTGGGTTAATTTGGGTTAATTAGTGATAATTTGAAAGGGTTAGGGTGTTGATTAGGGTTAATTAGGTTAATTTGGGTAAATTGGGTTAAGTTTGGGTTGATTAGGGTTAATTAGGTTAATTTGGGTAAATTGGGTTAAGTTTGGGTTAATTAGGGATAATTTTTGTTAGGGTAACGATTATGGTTAATTGAGGTTAATTAAGTTAATTTGGGTTATTTAGGGTTAGGGTTTAGGGTGCACTAGTTCATTCAGTAGGATACTCGATGATAACGTAAACGTACAATTTTACCGTAAACGCAAGAAAAATTTACCCTAAACTTGAAATTTCGTACCCTTAATAACGAAATGTAAACGTAAAACCTATTCATGTTAAATGTTCAAGTTAAAACCAATATATGATACTCGATGATAATATGAAACTTTCATATTCTCATCGATACTCATATATGAAACTCAAAGCGTCACTTAGTCCCGTCTATCAGTTAACATACGTTCGATGTTCGTCGTGACATAAAACTATACGAAGGTTGTTAAATATCGGACGGTATAGCTTGGTACTAACAACCGTCATGTAGTCTATGTGACGAGAAGATTCAATCGTATGATAACCGACAGATTTGTCCCGTGTGGACAAGTTAGGAATGTATAAATCAAACACCTGCATTCACTTGTGTTTTCATCCGTTTCGAGTTATTTCGTCGGTACTTTTCCGTTGGATCTCCATGTACAAAGATAGAATAGATGTTCATTTCAACGTTGTTTCACAGCTTTGAAATGATTATCTATTCTATTACAGTGTACTCGGAGAACAGCGGGGATGTGCTACCGAAATTTACTCGAAACGGTTAAAAGCATATGTGAATGGGTGTCTGCTCTATACATTTTTAATGGGATAGAAGTCTTACCCCCGACAGCCGAAACACACGCATACAACACGAATACACAACAAACGCACACACAGCACATACACACTAACAACCCTACACTTAAGTGAAATCATAAATTGAAACACACATATATATAATACAACTCATACATGGGTGTCCTCAAATCTAGCTTTGATTATCGATAATTTATTCTTTTCAACGACAAACGCACACACAAAGTATATACACGGATTTTCTTCTTTGTCGGTAACCATCTCGTTCTTAGATTTCTCAATATAGTCATCATAACCTACAATTTATATGTTATACAGTCTACCATGGTCCATGAGTACGTCAGAGTTAAGGACTGGATGTATATGGATTGGCAACAACGTATGCAACCTAAGTTTGTCGCAGGAGTTGCTGCTTTTATTGAATTTACACGCGCACATAATAAGATCGTGATAAAGAAGATTCTATGCCCGTGCGATAGATGTGGGAATAAGTACTGGCAGAAGGTAGAATTTGCAGAGCTTCATATCGTTAAACATGGTTTTACTAGACTTTATACAACTTGGTTATATCACGGAGAAGGAGAAGAACACAGTAATGCGGCAGAAGAAGAAAGAGAAGACGGTAATACGGCAGAAGAAGAAGGAGAAGACGGTAATGCGGCAGAAGAAGAAGGCGGTAATTTCTTTTCAGAAGAAGAAATGGAGGATATGGTAGAGCTGCCCTAGGTGAATCTATTCGTACCGAAGATGACATTCCTTCCGGTCAAGGACCGCATGCGGATAAGTATGAAAATTTCATGAATGATGCTAGAAAACCAATTTATGAGAATGCAAAGTATTCTACCCTCTCATGGTTCGTCCAACTTTTCTAGATTAAGTGCCTAAAAGGATGGAGCAACAAGTTATTCACAATGCTTTTTTCGTTCTTGAAAGATTCTATACCTCTCGGGAAATAACGTGCCCGACAGCTGGTACGGAGCCCAGAAGATGATGTCTGATTTGAGTCTGAAGTGTGAGAAGACTCAAGCATGTCCTAAAAATTGCGTGTTGTACCGGAAAGAGAATTCAGATTTAAAAGAGTGTCCAATATGCGGAGAGGCCAGGTATAAGCCGAAAGATTCTGATAAGAAGCCCGATATACCTGTCAAGATAGCATGATATTTTCTCATAACACAGAGGCTGCAGAGGCTATTCAGGTGCAAGAAAACAGCCGAGGCAATGATTTGGCATTACCGTGCTCCTCCAAGTGAAGATGGAAAAATGAGTCATCCAAGAGATTCACCGGCATGGAAGGATTTCGATAGGAGGCACGAAATATTCAGTAGTGATACTCGCAATGTCAGGCTCGGACTCGCTAGTGATGGCTTCTGCCCATTCAACTATATGGCTAGAAGCCACAGCACATGGCCCGTTGTAATAATAGTTTATAATCTGTCGTCTTGGTTGGTTATGGACCATTCATACTTTATGATGCCTCTTCTTATCGACGGACCAAACTCACCGGGAAACAATATTGACATCTATCTCCGACCTCTGACCTAGGAGTTAAAATCTTTATTCATTGATGGTGTAGAGACTTACGATGCAAACCCAAATACAACATTCATACTGGGTGCGGCTTTAATGTGGACAATTAATGACTTTCCTGCATATGGAATGCTATCAGGTTGGTCCGTACATGGTCACAAAGCATCCGGGATGGAGTGCCATATGCCATTGGAAACCCAGGGATGTTTACGATGTCCCAGAATTCGAGGACATCGATGAGGATGAAGAAGAGAGAAGACTTAGAGTGCTCCGACCGTCTGTTTCGAAAGACGGGTTGTCTTCGGCTGATCATGAAGTTATGTGGGTTAGAAATGATATCGATGATGAAATCCAAGTAGATATATCTAATGCGTCCACGAAATAAAAAGGTTATCAGTAATGTTATATTATTACTTTACATTTTACAATCTATACATATATAGTCAATGTTTGAAATGATTGTCTAATGTGTCCACGAACCGTTTTATCTAGATTTGCTGACGATGACTGGAGCAGCGAGGGGCGGCAAGAGCTCCAGCCGCGGCACCGGCAGAGGCAGAGGAAGAGCGGTTCTGCCGTCCGGAGAGTGTAAGTCTACGGTAGCGCCCCGGCCGTCAAACAGACGCCAAATGCGGAACAAAAACTTTTAACTGGCGCTATCGTATACTATAACCTGGATCTTCCATTATTGCTAAACTAACAAACTGTAAAGAGGGTAGAAAGGTTATACCGAACGATCCGAGTCCTTCGTTCTTTAACCATCATCCCACGCTCCGTTGCGGCTGCTCCGATCTCGTCGATCTCCGATCTGCTCGTCCAGGTGGCACCAAGTCAACGATTCTTTAAACGGGCTCCCGCCTCTGACTCGAGGCAACTCGGTCGTCAAGTTTGCTAAAAGAGATGACCAAGATTGATGTAGAGAATGAGTAGAACACTTTGTCTCGTTACGTCCAAAGCTATGGACGAACGGTTAATGAAGTTGCCTTTTGGATCGATATGAAAATGAGATATGAATATGTTAATTTCCATGCATCCAAAACTCTTTCTTTTTTCCAACAACCATATTCATCAAGTGAATGAGAGAGAGGGGAGGGTCCGACCACTATATAGGAGTGGGGGGGTGAGTGTAGGAGAGGGGGAGGTGACAATAAGAGAAAATATCTAGTGTGAACACAAAATATGAACACAATAAATGCACCATTAAAGCACCATTAATGAACAAGTGAGTCACAAGCCTAATCACCTCTTCTAGAACCTTCTAGAAGTATCCACACTTATCCAAAGAAAAGATAAATCCGTCTTTAATCGAATGTTAAAAGACGGCTGATAGAAAACTGGAAACTGGCAACTTCCAAAAAGCGATCCCGAAACGAATTTCAGGATAACCCCGTAACAGTATAAACATACCCGCATTTGTATTACGACCGAATACAAATGCAACTGAGACAAAGATATTATATCTACTCAATATAATACTCGGATCCGGCTTAAACCAAAGCCCACCAGTATTATCTGCCCGAAACATGACACGTGCGTAAACGCACGTGCATTTTCCGAACCCTGCTATAAAACCATACGGCCTCTACAACGTTTCGCCCGAACTTGGGAAACTGTCTGTGGGGGACTCTAATGACTCGTCAGTACCCTGGCAGTGGGTTTAACCACAAGCCATCAGCGGCACTAGCTGTGCGTAACGGCTGCCCATGGACTGACCTTAAGGGATGCTGATGAGCGAACTCATCCGGAAACCCTACTGAGCCTAACAGTGACAATATATATACAGTCGAGTCCGTTCGTCTATGAGTATCGCATATCTGCCTAGGGGGCTAATAACGTCAAACCCCCAATAGCAGTATAAGTCGTGTCGGAGTGTAGCCCAAAAACACCCTGAGATACTACTGGAGTACCTACCAGTAAATCTCCTGCCACGGCCGTGGGCTTTGTGTAATGGCTCTCCTAGATACAGCATGACCTCACCCCCAATACCGGGAGAGACGAATCCCCTGCCGATCCGCTTACGTGCCTCCATGTGGCTCGGGACTGTACCCAAAAACTACCTGTTTGCACGACTCCTTTGAGCCATGGTAGGGTAGAAATCGAAGCACAGTGGGAACTCACACGAGACAAATGACGACCTCAGGTCGATGAACTAACCTGTACACATGTCACCAGGGAACTGCTATCTGACGATATGTATAATACCAACTAGCAGGTTCCTGGCGAGTCATGTCCGGTGTACTCATAACCCAACGAGCACCTGTATACATTTTAGGTGATCCAACTGACATCAGTGGCTTGTGAGATCGGCCACCGCCCTTCGTCGGGGTCTCGACTGTATACACTAGTCTACTCCGGAGTATCGATGCCCTGTCTCGAAACTCCCACGACTAGGGACCACAATTAAGGATATGCTTATAAACCACCCAACTCTCATGTATATGATCGCCATCATACTGTTGGTAGTAAAGCAAGATCTTAAGGGCTCTATCAAAGTGTAACAGTGATCACTCACCTGAAACTGTACATGACTGATAAAGGCAAACCAGATAGCATACTATCATCTCGAGTAAGACTGTCCTACCGGTATAGGTCCTCCGCAATCATTGCAATCACGTACCTGCGATCCAATAATTGACTCTGAGGGCACTATCTCCAACAATCTCCCACTTACACTTAAGGCTAATTATTGCGATGTCGACTACTCACAGCCTGTGTGAAACCGAACATCCAACTCCTCTACTAATCAATTTCACAAAGCCCGTTTGTAAAACTATTGTGTTCGAGAAATAGCATCAGTGAGTGGATCCGCCCTGATGTTTCTTTCTACATCTCTCTTAATCTCAAGTTCGCGGAGAAAGCCATCTCCCGAATTGAGTAATACCTGTCTTAGAATATGTCTGGATATCTGATGGGACCTAGTTCATAAATGAACTCCAAATCCAAACTTCTTAGACTGTATCGATCACTAAACCTAATCAGTATCCAGCACCAAGCCTCCCACAGTATCCTCTTGGACCACATGTCTATAATACTGTCCCTCGTCAGAGGGAAAACTATAACTCTGACAATCTCTCTGTCATCCATGTCACCTTTGAAGCCTGGAATGATAACCGTCTCCCGAAGGAGGCTGCCGTCATCAAATCCGTAGAACATGCACTTATGTTCTAAGACTGCTTCCTTATGTTTCTCTAGGATTGGATTAATACAAACTTATTGCATCTAGTACAAAAACAACATCTGGTGTGGTACTTGACATCTCATGATTGACTCAATTGCCTAAACAAGTGATCTGCCAATCATGCACATCCCTCTCCTCTTTAGTCTGTAAGACACCTTTAGAGAGGGTGACTCCATCACCTGCAGGTACACCACCATGCCAGGAGTCATCTATTCTAAAAACCATTAGAATACTGTCAAAGTACCCACATTGGGAAACTACCCAAATCCAGATCTAAAACCATAGATCTAGAAACCAGAATGTCTGATATTATATCCATATCCTGTCTGGAGAAACAACTGTGTGACGACCACAGTACAACCGATCGTAGTATAGGAATTTTACTTCCTACTCTGTGTATGTCATCCAAATACCATGACATCACACCCTACTACCTTCTTAACAGATCCATCCCCTATTCTGATGAAGTCAAACCCATGACTGTCACATCAAAATTAGATGATCCATCTCCGCTATATCTGCTCTAGTCTATAAATAGACATAAGCTACTTGCCCACTAAACTTCTGCTGCTCCCACTGACTACGACAACCCTCTGGCAGAATAATATATACGTGCACTTCTAAAGCTAGTTTAGAACGATGCTATACTTATCCTCCTGCCAGGTCTCATAGTCTGGAACAACAGTAGTGTCAAGTCTAGGTAAGCAAGAACCTCCTTGTCACCGTCCTTGAGGCTACCTGAGTACCTCTCGGGTGTCTGAGGTTACCCACCATATCTGCGGAGTGGCTATTGGAATGTCAAACTTGATTGAATCTGTAGGTTCTATTAAATTTTCCGTAATCATTTGCGGTTCTGGAATCACTTCCAATTCTACCATACTCCCACTACTGTTTTCTGAAAAAAAATCATTTTACTAAAACTGTGGCGAGTCAAGAACAATATCACTATTGATCTTCCAGATGGTAGAATATCAACCCTCGTCATAGCCAGGGTCAACCCATAAACAGTCATTACAGAAACGTGCCCTGAGTTATCCAGAGTCTGGTTTTAAGCATAAGCTGGACAACTCCCCGTACCTTAACATCTTTTAAGGTATGAACCATTTTATATCCAATATAGAAACTTTGGCACTTATTTAATTGGAACCAGATTCAAATCATGCAGCTGTCTCTAGTGCATATCAACTTAATGGAAAGAGGCTAATCAGCATTACTCAACTTAGGAATCCATCCAATTATGAGTAACCTGAAAGAGAAACAAGTTTCTCAAAACCATTACTATCATCTGAATACCAATCACAAGAATCTACATCTTCGATCTCTTTGAAGAATCCCGATACTTGTGACACCTGATTTTTTACTTTATTCTTATACCCACAACTTCTCAAAACTTAGACCTTATATTTCTAAGAAACACTTATTTAAAAACTAGAGAAGTCATAAGTTGTAACCCTTCGAAAACCGTTTAGGCAGTTTTTCGGTAATCGGCTAAATTTTCAGCTTTTTCCGTAAAAAGTCAAAATAGGTATTTTTCATTGTAGACCTAATTATACAAAATTTAGATAAGATATTACTATAAATTGGTCACTAAAATGTCACTTATAATTTTCTAGTTAAATAAAAAAAAATTCGTAATTAATTATTTTTTTTATTATTTTAAGCTTTTAAAAATACATTAAACTAGTGATAAATACAAATTTAATTAGGTAAATTTCATAATTAGGAATCTTTATAAACTAAAATAGAGTGTTAATAAATTGTATCATAACTTTATAAGATTTTAGTTTTAGGGTTTGAAATTTATGAAAAAAAAGATGTAAAATGGGGTTTTTTTGTAAAAAAACTTGATGTGAAAGGCATTAAATGGAAGCATAAGGGGGTTTTTGACCTAGAAACCTCTACACAACCCCACACCCTCCTCCTCTTCACCTCTGGCCGAGATCTAGCAGCGGCTCCCCCTCTTTTCACCTCAATTCTTGCTTCAAAAATCATGAAAAAATCAAGAAAAATCCACAAAAAATTCACCATTTTCTTCATAAAATCAAACCACAACCCTAATCCACTCTCTCCTCAAACCAATTTAGTCCAAAACATGAAGAAAGGAGGCATCTTTGGTGGCTTGAGCAAACTAGGGTTCAACTTGTAAGGTGAAATTTCTAAACTAGTTTGTTAACTTGTAGTTTAAATGTGCTAAAATTGAATTTTGAAGTGTTAATTTAGTAGTAATTATTTGTTCATGAAAATCAAGAGAGGGATTTGATTTCAAATTAGGGTTTGAAGCATGGTTGTTGGAGTTAAGTTAGGGTTTGATTATCTAATTGGTTGGAGTGGTTAATTGTGTAATGTTACGCTCGCTAAATCGATAAAATTGCGATATTTGCGTCGAATCGGTATGAAATTGCTTACTAGATTTTTATAAAAATTAGGATGCGATCTAATTGCGTTATATTAGCAATATAATTAGCTTCATAAACTACTATTAGAGTGCGCGAACGCGGGGTTTTTTCTAGCCGGGTTTTAGTTTTGTCGATTTCCCCGAAATGACGATTCTAGTTAAAGATTTAGCGATTTTCGTGTGTTTTCCCGCGCACCGAGTGCACGTTATGTTTAATTCGAGAGCGTCGATATTTGTATATTGTGACTTGCATCATTTTAGGATATGTAATCTTATGCTTGGTGTTGTGCAAATATAGGATCGGTCGGGGAAACATCGGACACAGCGCGTAAAGGCAAGGCGGTGGTCGGATCGGATTAGCGAGGCATTCAGGTGAGTAGATGTATTCATCTATGGGGGAATCGTCTGGATGGCGCGAGGCGCCCCCTAGTTAGGATTTCCCTATTTCTTGCAAGATTTGTATTGTTAGTTAGCTTATCCCTTTATGTACATTGCATACCCTTATAGCTAACCGTATATTAGATTGCATGGACATTCATTTACACTTATGCGATGTCACTTCGTAGGACACGAACACCATTACCATTGGCATCTGTTGCACGCGCACTATTCATGTGACACACACGCCTTTGGTAATTGCCATGCCACGTGCACTATTGAACCTGTTTAACTTAATATCGCCACTTGCATTCATACATGATATATGAAATTGCATAGCATGCATATACCTCGCATTATCATCGTATTTGCATAGATTTCTAGCCAAAATTCACATCATATACATTGATATCATAGACATTTATCATATATAACATGTGAACATTATGATTTTCTCGAGGATCTCAGTATTGCTGCGATTTCTGGATTTTTGGGGAAAACCGCAAGAATTTAACAAAATCTTATATTTATCATTTTTAAAACAAAGTTGCGGTTTTCTCGTGATGTATGTGTCGTCCACCATGAGTTTTCATGTTTTCTGTTGGATTTCGAGACCCGATTCGAGGAGTGGACGAACCGTCTCAGGTACATGGTGGGCCCGGTATGGTATCCCGGGGCAAGAAGATCGAGTTGTAGACGATGAGCCTGGCAGGGGAAGACTACCTACCGGTGATGTCTGGCGCGGCGGATATCCGAAGGATACCGACCGTTGTCGTGAGCTTTACTGATATGGGCTGATCCGGACTGACGGAGCCCGATATTTGAGACATTGATACAGTGAGATATTGAGACAGATATGATTTCATATTTGGTGTCGATGCTTGACACGGGTTTTCAGATGATTTCTTGATGGTACTTAGCTATTATGCAAATATTCATTTTCTAAAGTTAAGAATGCAGTACCCTTAGCATTTAAAACACTTAAAGATTTAGTAATGACATTGCATACATGTGCATGCATACTAGAGATATTATATCACATATGGACATACATGTTGTGACGTATTGCGGGTATTCTTACGATTGCCTTATTAGATGTTATATTCTACCCACGAGCTGGCAACTCACCCCCGTTGTGCCACAGTGTCTTGCAGGTCGGACCCGTCATCCTTGTAGCGGCGGGCTATCTTATCATCAGCTCCTTTTGCTCAGACTCGCGACATCGCCCGTAGGTGGGTTGCGAGCACACTTTATTTCTTTTTGCTCTATCATTGTATCTAGTATTCTCCATCTACCACTTTATATTGTATATGCGACCAGGTGATGAGACTGAGAGATTTGTATATTTGTGGTTTCTTTTGGGTCGAGCTCACTTGAGCCAACGTGTGTTTTCTGGTATATTGCATTTCTTTTATGCTCTTTTCTTGATATTACTTATATATTGCATGTGGTTGTGATCCGCCTTGGGCGAAGAGCTAGCTCCCGCTTGGGGATGCCATTTTATATTTACAGGTTATATATATCTTGTTGTACCTATTTTGGGGGATAGAAAATACAGAGGAGACTCTGCCGAAATTTTCGGGAATTTTTGATGTTTTTAAGAAAAAGGGATTCTATGCAACTTAATTGATTTTTAAAAAAAAATCGTTTTCACGTAAGGTTTTCCTTCACTCTCTTTTGATTTTTGGTTTAGATTTTTCTGGGCTTTGGCTGACTTAGGTTACGGTACGCCTTTAGACGTCTCGTAATCTAAGTGCCAGTCACGTTCCGTACCTTCGGGTCGTGACCAAGTTGGTATCAGAGCGTAGGTTTTACCTTTCTGAGTGTAGGACGACCTTGGTAGATGGAGTAGGTGACTTAAGCGGAATGGCGTAGCGTGGGTATGATCCGCGGCATACTTACGATACGGTACTCCGCCTAAGTGACCTTAGGACATAATTGCTTGTATTTCCTTTCTTGATTCCTTGATTCAATTGTAATGATCTTATCAGTCCTGTTTCTTATTCCAGCTTCGATGCCGCCAAAGACTACGAGAGCTCAGCGGGCTGCCGCTAGGGATGAGATTCGGGCGGGCCCGTCTGAGGCGAGGATCGAGCGGGATGATACGCCTACCCCTCAGGGTCATACTGATCCACCTTATCCAGATCGTATTGCCAGATTACAGGCCGGCATGCTAGAGTTACGACAGATGATGGGATCTTTAGTTGAGTCCAGTCGGGCACAGAGATCCGAGGGCGTTCCTTCCACCGCACAGACCACGATTGTACCTGCTGCACAGATGGTCACTCCTGCTGCTACTACGGAGACTATCCCTGTTTCACTACAGGAGTTCATGAGATTGAGACCTCTAGCTCTTACCGGTACAGATGCGACAGAGGACCCACAGGCATTTCTTGATAGGATGGCTCGGATTTGCCGTTCGTTGAGGTGTTCTGATGATAGATTGGTGGAGTTTGCGAGTTTTCGTCTGGAGGGTCTTGCCCAGACATGGTACGATTCAGTAGAGAGAGGCCGATCTGCAGGTCTGCCTTCTATGACCTGGGATGAGTTTACATCTGCATTTCTTGCCCGTTTTCTTCCGGAGAGTGTCCGAGATGCTCGAGCCCATAGTTTTGAGTCTTTGTGCAAGACTCCTGGGATGACAGTGTCGAAGTATGATATACAGTTTACCCAGTTGTCTCGATATGCTCCGTCCCTAGTAGACACAGAAGAGAAGAGAATAAAGAGGTTTGTGCGAGGGTTTGATACACAGCTATTCCTTGCCATCGGCACCCAGCACTTTGATACATACGCAGCTGGGATGGATGCAGCCTTACTTTTGGAGGAGCGTATTTCTGAGACTCTGGTCATTTCTGGGCCGAAGAGGATCCGTACTGATACGCCAGTTCAGCGGCAGATGGGCAGACATCGTGATAGATTATTTCCGGGAGATGGTGGAGGCAGAGGATTGAGACGAGGTCAGTTATTTGGTTCATATCCACAGACCCAGCAGTCGTCTCCAGGATGTTTTCGGTGTGGGAGTCAGTACCACCGTGTCAGAGACTGTACCATGGGACGCCAGGGCGCGGCGACAGTCCTGCATGTGACCTTACCCCCCTCACCACCTCCTCAGAGAGCTCTACTTCCTACTCCTGATGATGCTCCACGCCAGCCAGATGCTTCTAGAGGCCGTGGGCGTGGCGGTCCGGTTCAGAGAGGACGAAGCGACAGAGGCAGAGGCCGAGGTAGAGGCAGAGGACAGCCAGCTATTAGTGGTGGACAGGCCCGAGTGTTTGCGTTGACTCCTCAGGATGCACAGGCATCCAATGCCGTCGTGACGGGTACTCTGCCAGTATGTTCTTTTGATGCACGGGTATTATTTGATCCAGGCTCCACACATTCCTATGTATCCACATACTTTGCACCGAGGTTGGGCCGAGAGTTTTCTCCGTTAGATCAGCCGCTTGTCGTTATTACACCGGTAGACGAGTCATTTATTGCTCGTTTTGTGTACCGATCGTGTTCCGTTCGTATCGGGGAGAGAGATTCTTCAGTTGATTCGATTCTCCTCGATATGCTAGACTTTGACGTTCTTCTTGGTATGGACTGACTAGCCACCTGTTATACATCTGTTGACTGCCGTAAGAAAGCAGTCAGATTCAGTTTTCCTGGTGAGCCGGTTCTTGTTATTCAGGGAGATCGTAGCGCTACCCTTCCCAGCTTGATTTCTTCTCTTCGCGCTGGTCAGCTCTTAAGAAAAGGGTGTCAGGGATTCTTAGCCTATGTTTGTGATACTAGCTCCACAGAGGTTCCGTTGGACCAGGTCCCTGTTGTGAGAGAGTTTCCTGATGTATTCCTTGACGAGCTGCCTGGTCTGCCACCAGAGCGCGAGATTGAGTTTTGTATCGATCCGATCCTCAGCACGGGGCCTATCTCTATACCGCCTTATCGGATGGCCCCGGCGGAGCTGAGAGAGCTGAAGGATCAGTTACAGGACTTGCTGGACAAAGGGCTTATCAGACCGAGTGTGTCACCTTGGGGTGCTCCCGTCTTGTTTGTTAAGAAGAAGGACGGAAGTATGCGTTTATGCATTGATTATCGTCAGCTGAACCGGGTTACTGTGCGGAACAGGTATCCCCTACCCCGCATTGATGACTTATTCGATCAGCTCCAGGGTGCAGGGTTTTTCTTGAAGGTTGATTTACGGTCAGGTTATCACCAGTTGCGGGTTCGGAAGGAGGATATTCCGAAGACCGCTTTCCGTACTCGATATGGTCATTATGAGTTCTTGGTGATGTCGTTCGGGCTCACCAATGCCCCGGAAGCATTTATGGACTTGATGAACCGTGTATTCAGGCCGTATCTCTATCAGTTCATTATTGTGTTCATTGACGACATCTTGGTTTATTCTCGGAGTCGGGAGGAGCATGAGCAGCACTTACGTATCACATTGCAGACTTTGAGGGAGCATCAGCTGTTCGCCAAATTTTCCAAGTGCGCATTCTGGTTAGAAAGTGTCGACTTCTTGGGTCATGTGGTGACGAGAGATGGTATTTGTGTGGACCCGAAGAAGATCGAGGCAGTTCAGCGTTGGCCTAGACCAGTATCAGTTACAGAGGTTCGCAGTTTTCTAGGTCTGGCCGGCTACTATCGAAGTTTTGTCCAGGATTTCTCCCGCATTGCTGCACCGTTGACCGGGTTGACCCGGAAAAGGGTTCCTTTTGATTGGACCCAGGCATGTGAGGATAGTTTCCAGCAATTGAAGACTCGTCTGACTACTGCACCAGTGTTAGCATTGCCTTCAGGATCAGGCGGGTTCGTGGTATATTGTGATGCTTCTCGAGTGGGGCTGGGCTGTGTATTGATGCAGCACGGCAGAGTTATCGCGTATGCTTCTCGGCAGCTGAGGAAAAACGAACAGAACTACCCCACCCATGATTTAGAGATGGCTGCAGTGGTATTTGCACTTAAGATCTGGAGACATTACTTATACGGTGAGTCGTGCCAGATATTCACTGACCACAAGAGTTTGAAGTATATCTTCCAGCAGCGAGACCTGAACCTGAGACGGCGTCATTGGATGGAGTTGGTGAAGGATTATGACTGCGAGATTCTATACCATCCGGGCAAGGCGAATGTGGTGGCAGATGCTTTGAGTAGGAGGCCCGGAGGTAGCTTATCTTGCTTGAGCGCAGTACTGATGCAGTCGACGGCGGATTGGCAAGTGTTATGTGACAGCAGAGTGCAGTTCGAGTTTACTCCTACAGGGGGACAGCTGGCCCATTTCAGAGCACGCCCACAGTTACTTGACCGTATCCGCGAGGCACAGTGCGGCGATGCCCGTATTTTAGAGATTATTGAGCAGATTCGGCAGGGCAGAGTTTCTGAGTTCGTGGTTGATGATCAGGGGATACTTCGATTTGGGACTCGACTGTGCGTGCCAGATTCAGAGGGACTGAGGCGTGATATTCTTGAGGAGGCACATAGATCATTATACGGTGTTCACCCAGGTTCTACCAAGATGTACCATGATTTGAGAGAGGTTTACTGGTGGGACGGGATGAAGAAGGATGTTACAGACTTTGTGTCGAGATGCCTGACTTGTCAGCAAGTCAAGGCCGAGCACCAGAGGCCAGCCGGCGAGTTACAGCCTTTGCCTATCCCTGAGTGGAAGTGGGAGCAGGTCTCCATGGACTTCATTGTGGGTCTACCCAGGACCAGTCGAGGGTATGACTCTATTTGGGTGATTGTGGATCGACTGACGAAAGCGGCTCACTTCCTGCCAGTGAAGACCACTTTTGGATTTTCTCAGTACGCCCAGGTTTATATCGATGAGATAGTGCGACTGCATGGCGTTCCGACTTGCATCGTGTCCGACCGGGGCACCCAGTTTACCAGCCGATTGTGGCAGAAACTTTAGGAAGCATTGGGCACCCGATTGAGTTTTAGCACAGCCTTTCATCCTCAGACTGACGGTCAGTCGGAGCGTACTATTAAGACTGTTGAGGACATGCTCAGAGCTTGTGTTTTAGATTTCGGTGGTAGCTGGGATCGTCATTTGCCTTTGATCGAGTTTTCCTACAATAATAGCTTCCAGGAGACGATTCAGATGGCACCTTTCGAGGCTTTATATGGGAGGAGATGTCGATCGCCTGTATGTTGGACAGAGCTCAGGGAGAGCAGTATTTTGGGGCCACAGATCGTACAGGAGACGACCGAGAAGATACAGCTGATTCGGGACAGGATGAGAGCGGCACAGAGCAGGCAGAAATCATATGCTGACAGGCACCGTCGCCGACTCGAGTTCGCTGTTGGCGATCATGTTTTCCTGAAGGTCTCTCCGATGAAGGGTGTGATGAGATTTGGGCGAAAAGGGAAACTGAGTCCTAGATATGTTGGTCCTTTCGAGATCCTAGAGCGTGTTGGTCCAGTTGCTTATCGGTTAGCTCTTCCGCCCAGCTTCCCCGATGTTCACCCCGTATTCCATGTCTCGATGCTCCGCAAGAACCTTCATGATCCTTCCCAGGCGATTCAGCACCAGACGATCTAGCTAGAGCGTGATCTTTCTTTCACTGAGTAGCCGATGGTCATTCTGGATCGGCAGGTGAAGAAATTGAGGTCGAAGGCTATACCGTCCGTCAAGGTCCTTTGGCGTGGCCCGAACATCAAGGAGGTCACCTGGGAGACCGAGGTCGAGATGAGGAAGAGATATCCCCATCTTTTTGAAGGTACGCGTAGTTAAATTCTAAATTCGGGGACTGAATTTCTTTAAGGGGGGAAGATTGTAACCCTTCGAAAACCGTATAGGCAGTTTTTCGGTAATCGGCTAAATTTTCAGCTTTTTCCGTAAAAAGTCAAAATAGGTATTTTTCATTGTAGACCTAATTATACAAAATTTAGATAAGATATTACTATAAATTGGTCACTAAAATGTCACTTATAATTTTCTAGTTAAATAAAAAAAAATTCGTAATTAATTATTTTTTTTATTATTTTAAGCTTTTAAAAATACATTAAACTAGTGATAAATACAAATTTAATTAGGTAAATTTCATAATTAGGAATCTTTATAAACTAAAATAGAGTATTAATAAATTGTATCATAACTTTATAAGATTTTAGTTTTAGGGTTTGAAATTTATGAAAAAAAAGATGTAAAATGGGGTTTTTTTTGTAAAAAAACTTGATGTGAAAGGCATTAAATGGAAGCATAAGGAGTTTTTTAACCTAGAAACCTCTACACAACCCCACACCCTCCTCCTCTTCACCTCTGGCCGAGATCTAGCTGCAGCACCCCCTCTTTTCACCTCAATTCTTGCTTCAAAAATCATGAAAAAATCAAGAAAAATCCACAAAAATTCACCATTTTCTTCATAAAATCAAACCACAACCCTAATCCACTCTCTCCTCAAACCAATTTAGTCCAAAACATGAAGAAAGGAGGCATCTTTGGTGGCTTGAGCAAACTAGGGTTCAACTTGTAAGGTGAAATTTCTAAACTAGTTTGTTAACTTGTAGTTTAAATGTGCTAAAATTGAATTTTGAAGTGTTAATTTAGTAGTAATTATTTGTTCATGAAAATCAAGAGAGGGATTTGATTTCAAATTAGGGTTTGAAGCATGGTTGTTGGAGTTAAGTTAGGGTTTGATTATCTAATTGGTTGGAGTGGTTAATTGTGTAATGTTACGCTCGCTAAATCGATAAAATTGCGATATTTGCGTCGAATCGGTATGAAATTGCTTACTAGATTTTTATAAAAATTAGGATGCGATCTAATTGCGTTATATTATCAATATAATTAGCTTCATAAACTACTATTAGAGTGCGCGAACGCGGGGTTTTGTCTAGCCGGGTTTTAGTTTTGTCGATTTCCCCGAAATGACGATTCTAGTTAAAGATTTAGCGATTTTCGTGTGTTTTCCCGCGCACCGAGTGCACGTTATGTTTAATTCGAGAGCGTCGATATTTGTATATTGTGACTTGCATCATTTTAGGATATGTAATCTTATGCTTGGTGTTGTGCAAATATAGGATCGGTCGGGGAAACATCGGACACGGCGCGTAAAGGCAAGGCGGTGGTCGGATCGGATTAGCGAGGCATTCAGGTGAGTAGATGTATTCATCTATGGGGGAATCGTCTGGATGGCGTGAGGCTCCCCCTAGTTAGGATTTCCCTATTTCTTGCAAGATTTGTATTGTTAGTTAGCTTATCCCTTTATGTACATTGCATACCCTTATAGCTAACCGTATATTAGATTGCGTGGACATTCATTTACACTTATGCGATGTCACTTCGCAGGACACGAACACCATTACCATTGGCATCTGTTGCACGCGCACTATTCATGTGACACACACGCCTTTGGTAATTGCCATGCCACATGCACTATTGAACCTGTTTAACTTAATATTGCCACTTGCATTCATACATGATATATGAAATTGCATAGCATGCATATACCTCGCATTATCATCGTATTTGCATAGATTTCTAGCCAAAATTCACATCATATACATTGATATCATAGACATTTATCATATATAACATGTGAACATTATGATTTTCTCGAGGATTTCAGTATTGCTGCGATTTCTGGATTTTTGGGGAAAACCGCAAGAATTTAACAAAATCTTATATTTATCATTTTTAAAACAAAGTTGCGGTTTTCTCGTGATGTATGTGTCGTCCACCATGAGTTTTCATGTTTTCTGTTGGATTTCGAGACCCGATTCGAGGAGTGGACGAACCGTCTCAGGTACATGGTGGGCCCGGTATGGTACCCCGGGGCAAGAAGATCGAGTTGTAGACGATGAGCCTGGCAGGGGAAGACTACCTACCGGTGATGTCTGGCGCGGCGGATATCCGAAGGATACCGACCGTTGTCATGAGCTTTAATGATATGGGCTGATCCGGACTGACGGAGCCCGATATTTGAGACATTGATACAGTGAGATATTGAGACAGATATGATTTCATATTTGGTGTCGATGCTTGACACGGGTTTTCAGATGATTTCTTGATGGTACTTAGCTATTATGCAAATATTCATTTTCTAAAGTTAAGAATGCAGTACCCTTAGCATTTAAAACACTTAAAGATTTAGTAATGACATTGCATACATGTGCATGCATACTAGAGATATTATATCACATATGGACATACATGTTGTGACGCATTGCGGGCATTCTTACGATTGCCTTATTAGATGTTATATTCTACCCACGAGCTGGCAACTCACCCCCGTTGTGCCACAGTGTCTTGCAGGTCGGACCCGTCATCCTTGTAGCGGCGGGCTATCTTATCATCAGCTCCTTTTGCTCAGACTCGCGACATCGCCCGTAGGTGGGTTGCGAGCACACTTTATTTCTTTTTGCTCTATCATTGTATCTAGTATTCTCCATCTACCACTTTATATTGTATATGCGACCTGGTGATGAGACTGAGAGATTTGTATATTTGTGGTTTCTTTTGGGTCGAGCTCACTTGAGCCAACGTGTGTTTTCTGGTATTTTGCATTTCTTTGATGCTCTTTTCTTGATATTACTTATATATTGCATGTGGTTGTGATCCGCCTTGGGCGAAGAGCTAGTTCCCGCTTGGGGATGCCATTTTATATTTACAGGTTATATATATCTTGTTGTACCCATTTTGGGGGATAGAAAATACAGAGGAGACTCTGCCGAAATTTTCGGGAATTTTTGATGTTTTTAAGAAAAAGGGATTCTATGCAACTTAATTGATTTTTAAAAAAAAATCGTTTTCACGTAAGGTTTTCCTTCACTCTCTTTTGATTTTTGGTTTAGATTTTTTTGGGCTTTGGCTGACTTAGGTTACGGTACGCCTTTAGACGTCTCGTAATCTAAGTGCCAGTCACGTTCCGTACCTTCGGGTCGTGACATAAGTAAACAGAACATAGTACGAGGACCTACCCCTTTGTCCTGATGGACACTTGGACAACATACAATACTCTGTATAAGTCCGCTGAGTTGAATAACTCAAAACCTGTGCGTCGTAGGTTGAAAACTGTACCCTGGCGATTTCCTCAAATATCACCAATTATAACGAATTCCGATATAATGAGGATAATTACCTTATTCCCAATATCTTACTCTCACTCATCATCTGTAAAACTATACAGATATGAGAATGAAACCTGGTAAATACATACCCTTGGAGTAAGTATCTAATCGGGAAAACAAATTTCCTTTAACAATGCACTGAAACATGAAAATGTTTCGTAGGGTTATCCTGGTATTCCTAGCAATGCCTCTTCCATAATCCAATTCATGACTTCAACCGTATATTTTATTGCCATCTCTCCAAATCCCTTTATTTGTTTTTAGTCATTACCTTCTGTACACCATCGTTAGGCTAAATGGTTTTCTTCCTTCCCTACCCTTCGGCACCAGCCTATGGTTTGGAAGAAGACTATCCAGTAAGCATAATAGGTGTACCCTCCTCAACCTAGGAGTACTCACTGTTGGAGATAGTGCCCTCAGAGTCAATTATTAGGTCACAGGTACGTGATTGCAATGATTGATGGAGGACCTATCCCGGTAGGACAGTCTTACTCGAGATGATAGTATGCTATTTGGTTTACCTTTATCATCGTGTACTGTTTTAGGTGACCTGACAAGTTGCTATTACACGTTGATAGAGCCCCTAGGATTCTTGCTTGACCACCAGCAGTATGAGGGCGATCATATAAGTGGGAGCTGGGGTCTATAAGCATATCCTTAAATGGTCCCTAGTCGTGTGAGTTTCGAGACAGGGCATCGATACTCCAGAGTAGACTAGTGTATACAGTCGAGACCCCGACGAGGGGCGGTGGCCGGTCTCACAAGCCACTGGTGTCAGTTGGATCACCTAAGATGTATACAGGTGCTCATTGGGTTATGAGTACACCGGACAGGACTCGCCGGGAACATGCTAGTTGGTAATATACCAAACGTCAGATGGCAGTTCCCTGGTGACATGTGTACAGGTTAGTTCATCGACCTGGGGATCGTCATTTGTCTCATGTGAGTTCCCACTGTACTTTGATTACTACCCTACCACGGCTCAAAGGAGTCGTGCAAACAGGTTTTAGTTGGGTGCAGTCCCGAGCCACATGGAGGCAGTGAGCGTATCTTCAGGGGTTCGTCTCTCCCGGTATTGGGGGTGAGGTCGCGCTGTGTCTAGGAGAGCCATTACACGAAGCCCTCAGCCGAGGCAAGGAGATTTACTGGTAGGTATTCCAGTAGTATCTCAGGGTGTTCTAGGCTACACTCCGACACGACTTGTACCGCTTTTGGGGGTCTGACTTTTACCAACCCCCTAGGCCCGCCATGCGATACTCATAGACGAACGGACCGGACTGTACGGATATTGTCACTGACAGGCTCAGTAGGGTTGTCAGGCTGAGTTCGCTCACAGACGTCCCTTTTAGTCAATACCTGGTAGCCCGTTACGTATTGGCTTATACCTCTGACGTGCTAGTGGTTAAATACACAACCAAGGCGTTGACGAGTCTCTAGAGTCCCCCACATTCAGTTACTCAGCTTTCGGGCGAAAGGTTGTAGAAGCCGTATGGAGATATGGTAAGGTCCGATCAGATACGTGCGGTATTGCACGGATCAGGATCGGACAGTTTGTACTATAGGCCGTATGTCTATATGGCAGGGTTCGATCAGATACGTGCGGTATCGCACGGATCAGGATCGAACGGATATTACTAGCCGGTTTTGGTTTAAGCCGGATCCTAGTATAGTACAGTGTAGATTTTGTCTCATTGCATTTGTATTTCGGTCGAAACACAAATGCGGGTGTGTATGCACAGTATCGGGGTTTTGCTGTAATTTATTACGGGACCAGTTTTCTGGAGTTGCCATTTTGCTTTTCGTTTCGGCCGATTTCCTTTGTATCGTTCATTGGCCGAAGATTGGTGGAGGAGGGCTTATTTGCATTGTTGCAAATAAGTGGTTGTGGAGGGGGTCTTTGCATCTTTGTTGCATCATGATTATAGCACCATACCTTGACTTTCTTTAGTTGATCATGGCTTGACTTTTGCTATCATGGTTGTTGGTTGAGTGTTGGTTTTGATGTGACCATTATTCTTTTTGATTTTTCTTTTTCTCCTTTGAAAAATCAATCATCCCTTTTTCCACCCACTTTTTTTGCTGGGGCCGGCCACTGTTTGGGAATGGAGTGAGGTTTATTTTTGGTGGGATAATTTCTTTCTTGCAATTATGATGGGTCCCCCCTTTTGTGAGGGTGCTGATGGTTTTGTGTGAGGTGGGAATTTCATTTGGTTGCATGATTTTAATTCAAGCTCACTTCACAGATTATTTCCAGTGAGCACAAATTGCTTGGCCGAGCTCACATTTGCATTGGATGCTCCATTCTTCATCAAGCTTTGATCCATGAAATTCTAGT
Source organism: Agapanthus africanus (assembly GCA_030015575.1). NCBI lineage: Eukaryota > Viridiplantae > Streptophyta > Magnoliopsida > Asparagales > Amaryllidaceae > Agapanthus > Agapanthus africanus. The sequence goes on from CM057341.1 coordinate 565,175,144, forward strand.
GCAAAATTCCTCCACCATATGGCAACTCCTTCAACCCCAATAGAGACAATAGCTCACTACACATTCTACAGCAAATCTTGGGCACGTCGACTAGCCAGCTTCGTGCCCGAGTTGCCTCGGCATTGAGGTGGGAGCCCGTAAAAGAAGTAGGCGATGTGGTGCACTTCCGGCGACGAGGTGGAGACCGGAGCTTCCGCAGGAGATCGGGACAACGACGAGAAGACCGGAGGACTCGGATCAGTCGGTATATCTCTCTTCCCCATCTTGTAGTTAGCTAGGACTAGTTAATGGTTCGATCCGGGTATTAGTGCGCGGCGGTTTGCCAGTTCAAGAAAATTTAAAGTTTATCACCGCTTCCGCATTTTGGCCTCGGGATGGAGGCCGGGGCGCCGCCGTGCACTTACAGTGGTATCAGAGCCTCGCCATTAACTTAGTCTAGCTTTGTCTAATGTGTTTTGCATTTCCGATCGACCAAAATTCCAAAATCTATATTTTTGTTCACATCAATTTTCTGTTGAAATTTTTTGGTGTCGAAAAAATTTTCAGGTTACAGAAAAGTGATCTACTAGAAAAAATAAGAATTCTGTGAAAATTCGATGCAGCAACTCCACTGTAGGAGCGCGGAACCGCGGCCAAACACCCCTTTGAGCCGCGATTCCGCCGCACTATTTTGGGTTCCCTGCACCAAATTTCTACAGTGTCTTTCTGGGATGATTTTAGGGGTTTTGGAATGATAACATTGGGCCCAGAATTTCTTGATCTGCTACAGTAATGCTTGGGGGCCCACTTGTTAAAATTTGATCGATCGGATATTTTAAACACATTATTTCACAGTATTTACATTATATCTGCGACCGTGAATGTCACTCGATCGGTAAATCCAGTCTAACTGCTATAGCCCGGTTAGACAGATTTGCGAACGTGACTTTCACGTTGATGTTCTGTTTTTGCTGTGATGTTGCGGATCGGTCGTGGGGGATAGCCTGGATGCAATGTTAGTACAGTTTTGTTGTATCATGTACATTTGATATTGTGGGGCGAGCGTCCGACATGTGGACTGCCGTCACTGCCTGTTTGTATTATTATTTTGGGGCACGGCCAGGTTGCGGTCGATGTACCCGTTGTATGTATATTTTACTTTCTGTACTAGGATTGCCCCGTGGAGGGGTGCACGGATAGCCGGATTCTAGAGGGCAACGGGCCCGCATCTCATGGCATTGAGACGGAGGGGGCTTTACTCTAGAATTGGCGGGCTATTCGCCGCACTCGTAGGGGGTACAGGTTGACCCAGGAGGGGTGCCCAAGTTACCGGATTCCGTGAAGTGCTGGGTGGTCCATTCATGGTACTGAAGGGGACTGCCTCGCTTCAGGTCTTGGCGGGTAACTTGCCGCGCCCGTAGGGGTCTAGGATTTCATTGCGCAGGCTATCCACACGACCAGGGGAACGTCGGGTTTCAGTAGTGGCTCTGTGAAACCCGGGGATCCCAGATATCTGTATTGTTCTGTGATGCTGTACATTTTCTGTGATGTTGCATTTTATCACGCCTTGAGCGAATATAATATATTGGTATATATATTAGTAGATGTTGTATATGTTTTGCATCCGCGCTAGTCCAGTCCCCGCTCTGTCGTTAGTTAGCTAACCTAACGGGTAATGACGGGACCCAGTGGCGAATGCGGATGGCATATATGTACATCAGTATATTTTCGTTCTTTGTGGTGTGATCAATTGATGGGACTGCATTGATTCAGATCAGTGCAAGTAAAACAAACCTAATCTGATGTTGTTGGAACACTTTTCAAAAAGCTGTTATTGCAAGGACGTTTACTTTTGTTTTGCATCGTGGTATTCAGTTAGAATATCCAGCACCTCAGTCGACGAGGCAAGGGCCGAGATCCCTTCACCGGGAGTGACCCCTTGGACAGAAGTTTGCGTCAGGGCATTAACTTCACTATAGCCGATTACTTTTGCTTTGCATCGTGGTATTCTTTTGGAATATCCTGCACCTCATTCTACGGGGAAAGAGCCGAGATCCCTTCACCGGGAGTGACCTCTTTAGCAAAGATTTTCGTCACTATATTTTAAAAAGCTATCCATTCCTTCAACGATATCAAGTTCATTACGTTAAAGGTTTTCGCCAGAAACCATTCGTAGCCCTCCGTAGGTATTCAAGCTGTGTTTGTTGGCCAAAGTCAAGGCACAGTGTTTGGTAGCTGTTGGTTATTCATATGCAGCATAGATAGATGCGTTGGTTTGGGACAGTCGTACTACCATTTTGGCCAAAGTCAAGGGTAGGTACGGGTGGATTCAAATTAACCTGGAGAATGACGGGTAGAACTTGACATGTGACTTATGATATGTTGGCCAAAGTCAAGGTCATAAGAGCATGGGGTAAAAATCATATCGGGAGTTTCAAAAGAACTGAAACTTGCCAGATATGCGCATACCTTCTGGAGTGTGATACCGTGAGCGGATTCCGTCACGTTATCATGCGGTGATAGTTGGATCCCGATTCCCACTGATGAGTTAGTTTACTCCTCGGGTGACCCCGACTAATTCTTCTTTCAGGTTTGGAGGAGAATTTGAGGTACAGTGGGAGGTTTCCAGATTAGATAAATTGGTAACCATTCTGATCTAGGTTAGAGTGCACGCTGAGTGTTTCTTTTCTATCTCTCTTTGGCAGCGACCATTGACCCGACCCTAAGACTATGACTCAGTGACCAAGTTAACTGAACCTTCTTAAACACTGGCTTTTGGATTGTCAGAGTTGCAAACCTCATTGCCACTCCTACTTTTACCCTTTTCTCCAGGACACCCCGTACTACTACGAACGTCTACTTCCATTGGACAAAACCATCGTATGGTTAGATACGAACTCGAAAGAATTTATTCGAGGATGGTTTCAGGTTCTGGAGAAAACGGATAGGACTATTCAGTTGTCTTTTCCTTTTTCCTTCTCTCAGGTTGCGAGTACTCCTTGGTTTAGGAGATAGTACACCTATTACGCAAATTGGATAGTCTTCTTCCAAACCATAGGCTGGTGCCGACCGGTAGGGAATGAAAAAAACCAATTAGCCTAAGGATGATGTACAGAAGGTATTAAGTTAAGACAAAGCAAGGGATTAGTAAGAGGGCAAAGTAAATTGCAACTGATATTCACGACCAAACCAAGTATTTCATTACCACTCCCACTTCACCTTTGTATTTCTCCAGGACACTCCATATCACTACGAAGATCCACAGTTTATTGGATACTCCATCGTATGGTTATATACGAACTCGAAAGGAACTTGTTCCAGTTCGGGGATGGATTCTGGTTCAGGAGAAATAGGAATAAGATTTATTCAGGTGTCTTTTATCTTCACCTTCTCTCGCATTGCGAGTGTTCCTAGGATTAGGACAGTACACCCACTATGCTTATTGGATAGTCTTCTTCCAAACCATAGGCTGGTGCCGAACGGTAGGGAAGGAAGAAAACCATTTGGCCTAAAGGGGTGTGCAGAAGGTAAAGACTAAAGACATATGAAGGGATTTGGAGAGGTGGCAAAGAACTACACGGTTACAGTCGTGAATCTGGAAGAGGCATTACTAGGAATACCAGGATACCCCATCGAAATATTTCAATGTTTCAGTTTCACTGTGTAATGTTAAAAGAAAACTGATTTCCCGATTAGATACTTACTCCAGGGTATGTATTTACCAGGTTTGATTCTCATATCTGTATGGTTTTACAGATGATGAGTGGGAGTAAGTTATTGGGAATTGGGTGATCATCCTCATTATATCGGGATTCGTTGTAATCGGTGATATTTGAGGAAGTCACCTGGGTAGTTTGCCGGTCGGCAAATATTTGGTTTTGAATATCCGCTGTTATGCACCAATTTCAAATTGATATATCTGTACGTCTATTTTCATAGAGTGAGATATACCTTTATGAAATTATGTCTACGACATTTACCTATATCAGTGGATGGTTAGGTAAGGAGCATTAAGCAGCGGTGTAATTCTTCTTAACCATAAGTACAGTTTTCAACCTACGATACACAGTGAATGAGTTATCAGACTCAAGGGACTTATACAGAGTATTGTATGTTGTCCAGGGTCCATCAGGACAGAGGGGTTGGTCCTCGCACTATATTCGGTTTACTTATAACTTCTCTAGTTTTTAGACATGTGTTTCGTGGAAACACAGGGTCCGAATTTTGAGAAGTTTTAGGTATTTGAATAGAGTAGAGAACCAGGCGTAGCAAGTATCGGGATTCTTCAAAGTGATCGAAGATGTAGATACTTGTGTATGGTATTCAGTTGATAGTGATGATTAAGAGAACTAGCTTCTCTTTCAGGTTACTCGTAATTGGAAGCATTCCTAAGCTGAGTAAACGCTGATCGGCCTCATTCCATTTAGTTGACATGCACTGGAGACAGGTGCATGATTTGAATCCGGTTCAATTAAATCAGTGCCTCTGGTCCTATATTGGATATAGAACAGTTTGTATCTTAACGATGTTAAGGTACGGGGAGTTGTCCGGCTTATGATTAAAACCAGACACTGAAAAACTCAAGGCACGTTTTCTGTAATGGCTGTTTGTGGGTTGACCCAGGCTATGACGAGGGTTGACTTTCTACCATCTGGATGAACAATAGCGATATTGTTCTAAACTCGCCACAGTTTTAATAAAAATGGATTTTTCAGAAAACAGTAGTGGGAGTATGGTAGAACTGGAAGTGATTCCAGAACCGCAAACGATTACTGAAGATTTGATAAGGAACCTAAAGATTCAATCTGGTTTGACATTCCATTGGCTACTCCGCAGATACGGTGGGTAACTTCAGGCACCCGAGAGGTACTCCGGTAGCCTCAAGGACGGTGACAGGGAAGTTCTTGTTTACCCACACTTGCCATTGTTGTTGTTCCAGACTGCGAGACCCGGCGAGAGGATGAGTATAGCGTCGTTCTGAACTGGCTTCAGAAGTGTACGTGTATATGACTCTGCCAGAGGGATGTCGTAGTCAGTGGGAGCAGCGGAAGCATTGGTGGACAGGTAGCTTATGTCTATTTATAGACTAAAGCAGATATAGCGGAGATAGATCATCAATTTCTGATGTAACAGTCATAGGTTTGACTTCATCAGAATAGGGGATGGATCTGTTAAGAAGGTAGTAGGGTGTGATGCCATGGTATTTGGATGACATACACAGAGTAGGAAAGGAAACTCCTATACTACGATCGGTTATACTTTGGTCGTCACACAGTGGTTTCTCCACATGGGACTTGGACATTATATCAAATATACTGGTTACTAGATCTATGGTTGTAGATCTAGATTTGGGTGGTTTCCCAATCAGGGTACTTAGACAGCATTCTAAGAGTATTCAGAATGGACGACTCCTGGCACGGTAGTGTGCCTGCAGGTGATGGAGTCACCCTCTCTAAAGGTGTCTTACAGACTGAAGTAGAGAGGGATGTGCATGATTGACAGATCACTTGCTCAGGCAATTGAGTCAATCATGAGATGTCAAGTACCACACCAGATGTTGTTCTTACACTAGATGCAATAAGTTGACATTAATCCAATCCTGGAGAAACAGTCGGAAGCAGTTTTAGAACATAAGTGGATGTTCTAGGGATATGATAACGACAGCCTCATTCGGGAGACAGTTATCATTCCAGGCTTCCAAGGTGACATGGACGACAAGGAGGTTGTCGGAGTTATAGTTTTCCTTCTGATGAGGGGCAGTATTTTGGACAGGTGGTCCAAGACAATACTGAGGGAGGCATGACGCAGGATACTGATTAAGTTCAGTTGACGATACAGTCTTAGAAGTTTGGATTTGGAGTTCATTTATGAGCTAGGTCCCATCAGACATCCAGACATATTCTAAGACAGGTATTGCTCATTTCGGGAGATGGGTTTTCTCCGCGAACATGAGATATAGAGAGACATAGAAAGAAACAACAAAGCGGATCCACTCACTAAGGCTATTCCTCGAACGCAATAGTTTCGCAAACGAGCTTTGTGAGACTGACTAGTAGAGGAGTTGGGTGTTCGGTATCACACGGGCTGTGAGTATGCGACATCGCAATAATTAGCCTTGAGTGCAAGTGGGAGATTGTTGGAGATAGTGCCCTCAGAGTCAATTATTAGGTCACAGGTACGTGATTGCAATGATTGATGGAGGACGTATCCCGGTAGGACAGTCTTACTCGAGATGATAGTATGCTATCTGGTTTACCTTTATCATCGTGTACTGTTTTAGGTGACCTGACAAGTTGCTATTACACGTTGATAGAGCCCCTAGGATTCTTGCTTGACCACCAGCAGTATGAGGGCGATCATATAAGTGGGAGCTGGGGTCTATAAGCATATCCTTAAATGGTCCCTAGTCGTGTGAGTTTCGAGACAGGGCATCGATACTCCAGAGTAGACTAGTGTATACAGTCGAGACCCCGACGAGGGGCGGTGGCCGGTCTCACAAGCCACTGGTGTCAGTTGGATCACCTAAGATGTATACAGGTGCTCATTGGGTTATGAGTACACCGGACAGGACTCGCCGGGAACATGCTAGTTGGTAATATACCAGACGTCAGATGGCAGTTCCCTGGTGACATGTGTACAGGTTAGTTCATCGACCTGGGGATCGTCATTTGTCTCATGTGAGTTCCCACTGTACTTTGATTACTACCCTACCACGGCTCAAAGGAGTCGTGCAAACAGGTTTTAGTTGGGTGCAGTCCCGAGCCACATGGAGGCAGTGAGCGTATCTTCAGGGGTTCGTCTCTCCCGGTATTGGGGGTGAGGTCGCGCTGTGTCTAGGAGAGCCATTACACGAAGCCCTCAGCCGAGGCAAGGAGATTTACTGGTAGGTATTCCAGTAGTATCTCAGGGTGTTCTGGGCTACACTCCGACACGACTTGTACCGCTTTTGGGGGTCTGACTTTTACCAACCCCCTAGGCCCGCCATGCGATACTCATAGACGAACGGACCGGACTGTACGGATATTGTCACTGACAGGCTCAGTAGGGTTGTCAGGCTGAGTTCGCTCACAGACGTCCTTTTTAGTCAATACCTGGTAGCCCGTTACGTATTGGCTTATACCTCTGACGTGCTAGTGGTTAAATACACAACCAAGGCGTTGACGAGTCTCTAGAGTCCCCCACATTCAGTTACTCAGCTTTCGGGCGAAAGGTTGTAGAAGCCGTATGGAGATATGGTAAGGTCCGATCAGATACGTGCGGTATTGCACGGATCAGGATCGGACAGTTTGTACTATAGGCCGTATGTCTATATGGCAGGGTTCGATCAGATACGTGCGGTATCGCACGGATCAGGATCGAACGGATATTACTAGCCGGTTTTGGTTTAAGCCGGATCCTAGTATAGTACAGTGTAGATTTTGTCTCATTGCATTTGTATTTCGGTCGAAACACAAATGCGGGTGTGTATGCACAGTATCGGGGTTTTCCTGTAATTTATTACGGGACCAGTTTTCTGGAGTTGCCGTTTTGCGTTTCGTTTCGGCCGATTTCCTTTGTATCGTTCATTGGCCGAAGATTGGTGGAGGAGGGCTTATTTGCATTGTTGCAAATAAGTGGTTGTGGAGGGGGTCTTTGCATCTTTGTTGCATCATGATTATAGCACCATACCTTGACTTTCTTTAGTTGATCATGGCTTGACTTTTGCTATCATGGTTGTTGGTTGAGTGTTGGTTTTGATGTGACCATTATTCTTTTTGATTTTTCTTTTTCTCCTTTGAAAAATCAATCATCCCTTTTTCCACCCACTTTTTTTGCTGGGGCCGGCCACTGTTTGGGAATGGAGTGAGGTTTATTTTTGGTGGGATAATTTCTTTCTTGCAATTATGATGGGTCCCCCCTTTTGTGAGGGTGCTGATGGTTTTGTGTGAGGTGGGAATTTCATTTGGTTGCATGATTTTAATTCATGCTCACTTCACAGATTATTTCCAGTGAGCACAAATTGCTTGGCCGAGCTCACATTTGCATTGGATGCTCCATTCTTCATCAAGCTTTGATCCATGAAATTCTAGTGCAAAATTCCTCCACCATATGGCAACTCCTTCAACCCCAATAGAGACAATAGCTCACTACACATTCTACAGCAAATCTTGGGCACGTCGACTAGCCAGCTTTGTACCCGAGTTGCCTCGGCATTGAGGTGGGAGCCCGTAAAAGAAGTAGGCGATGTGGTGCACTTCCGGCGACGAGGTGGAGACCGGAGCTTCCGCAGGAGATCGGGACAACGGCGAGAAGATCGGAGGACTCGGATTAGTCGGTATATCTCTCTTCCCCATCTTGTAGTTAGCTAGGACTAGTTAATGGTTTGATCCGGGTATTAGTGCGCGGCGGTTTGCCAGTTCAAGAAAATTTAAAGTTTATCACCGCTTCCGCATTTTGGCCTCGGGATGGAGGCCGGGGCGCCGCCGTGCACTTACACTCACATCCTGAGAGAAGGTGATGATAAAAGACAACTGAATAATACCTTATTCTTTTAAAGGTGAAATAGGAGTGGCGATGAAGTACGCGGTTTGGTCATGAATGATAATAGTCGCAACTTACTTTACTCTCTTTCTAATCCCTTTATTTTGTCTTTACATATTACCTTCTGTACACCCTACTTAGGCAAAGTGGTTTTCTTCATTCCCTACCTTTCGGCACCTGCCTATGGTTTGGAATAAGACTATCCAATAAGCGTAATAGGTGTACTCTCCTAAACCAAGGAGCCCTCGCAACCTGAGAGAAGGTGATAATAAAAGACAACTGAATAAACCAATTCTATTTCTCCTGAACCTTGATCCATCCGCGAAGAAATCCCTCCAAGTTTGTATATAACCATACGATGGATCTATCCAATGGAAGTGGATGTCCGTAGTAATACGGGGTGTTCTGAGAAATCCAAAGGGTAAAAGAAGGAGTGGCAATGACTTATGCAACTCAGACAATCCAAAAGCCAGTATTTTAAGAAGGTTCGGTCAACTTGGTCACTGAGTCATAGTCTAGGGTCGGTCAAAGGTCGCTGCCAAAGAGAGAGAGAAAAGAAACACTCTGCGTGCACTCTAACCTAGATCAAAATGGTTATCACTTTATCTAATCCGGAAACCTCCCACTGTCCTGTCAAATTCTTCTCCAAACCTGAAAGAAGAATCAATCGGGATCACCCGAAGAGTAAACCAACTCATCTGTGGGAATCGGGATCCAACTCTCATCGTATGATAACGTGACAGAATGCACTCACGTTACTCACACTCCAGAAAGTATGCGCATACTTGGCAAGTTTCAGTTTCTTTAGAAACTCCCGATAAGATTTCTGCCCCATGCTCTTATGACCTTGGCGTTGGTCAAAATGTCATAAGTCACATGCCAAGTTCTACCCGTCATTATCTTGTCAATTTGAACCCACCCGCACATGCCCTTGACGTTGGCCAAAATGGCAGAACGACTGTCCCAAACCAACTCATCTATCTATGCAACAAATGAATACCCAGCAGCTACCAAACACTATGCCTTGGCGTTGGTCAAAATACATAGCTTGAATACTACTGAATACCCAAAAGAAATGACGGAGGGCTACGGCTGGATTTTGGCGAAAAACCTTTAACGTAGTGAATTTGATATCGCTGAAGGAACCTGATAGCTTTTTATAAAAATATAGTGGCGAAAACCTTTTGCTAAAGAGGTCACTCCCGGTGAAGGGATCTCGGCTCTTTCCTCGTGGAATGAGGTGCAGGATATTCCACTGAATACCGCGATGCAAAGCAACTTGTAATCGACTATAGTGAAGTTATTACCCTGACGCAAACTTCTGCCCAAGGGGTCATTCCCGGTGAAGGGATATCGGCCCTTACCTCGTCGAATGAGGTGCAGGATATTCCAATCGAATACCGCTATGCAAAACAAAAGGAAACGTCTTTGTAATAACACTTTTTAAAATTGTTCCAACAACTCCAAATAGGTTTGTTTTCCTTTGCATTGATCAGAATCAACGCAGTCCCATCAATCAATCACACCAGAAAAGAACGAAAATAAAATATACGTATATGCCATCCGCATTCGTCACTGGGTCCCGTCATCATCCGTTAGGTTACTTAACTAACGACAGAGCGGGGACTGTACTAGCGCGGGTGCAAAACATATACAACATCTAATAGTATATATACCAATATACAATAATCGCTCCAGGCGTGATAATATGCAACATTACAGAAAAGTAATAAGCATCACAGAACAATACAGATAATCTGGGATCCCCGAGTTTCACAGAGCCGCTGCTGAAACCCGACGTTCCCCTGGTCGTGTGGATAGCCTGTGCAATGAAACCTAGACCCCTACGGGTGCGGCAAGTTACCCGCCAAAACCTGAAGCGAGGCAGTCCCCCACGGTATAGTGAATGGAACACCCGGCACTTCACGGAATCCGGTAAATTGAGCACCCCTCCTTGGGTCAACCTGAACCCCCTACGAGTGCGGCGAATAGTCTGCCAATTCTAGAGTGAGGCCCCTCTGCCTCTTAAAGCCATGAGATGCGGACCCGTTGCCCTCCAGAACCCGGCTATCCGTGAACCCCGTCGCGGGGTAAACCTAGTACAGAAATGAAAAATAGTACAACAGGTACATCGACCTCAACCTGGTCGTGCCCCAAAAGAATATTATACAACAGGCAGTGACGACAGTCCACATGTTGGACGCTCGCCCCGCAATATCAAATGTACAAATAAATCCAAACTGCACTATCATTGCACACTGCTATCCACCACGACAAATCCGCAACATCACATCACAACACAGAACATCAACGCGAATGTCACGTTCGCAAACCCGTCTAAAAGAACTATAGCAATCAGACGCGGTTTACCGATCAAATGATATTCACGGTCGGAGATATAATGTAAGCACTGTAAACTAACATGTTTAAATTTCGATCGACTAAATATCACGAAGTGGGCCCCACGAACATCTGCTGCACAGTAACAAAATCTGGGCCCAAAAGATATATACCAAAAACCTCAAATTCCAACAGAGAAGCAACTGTACAAATTTGGGTCAATGATTCAACATAGCGGCCGCGGATGCGTGGTCTAACCCTAGGTTTGACCGCGATTCCGCGGCGCTCCTGTTGAATCACGTGCTCAAATTTGCACAACGTGCTTAGAAAACCCTGCACAGATTTCTGTGATATGTAAAATAATTTTAGGACTTGATTTAAAATCGACAGAAACTGTGAATGGAAAAATTGTAGTTTTTGATATTCGGTCCGATCGATGTTTTAAACGCGTTATCACAAGTTAGTAAAGCATAATGGTGAGGCTTTGATACCACTGTAAGTTTACGGTAGCGCCCCGGCCGTCAAACAGACGCCAAATGCGGAACAAAAACTTTTAACTGGCGCTATCGTATACTATAACCCAGATCTTCCATTATTGCTAAACTAACAAACTGTAAAGAGGGTAGAAAGGTTATACCGAACGATCCGAGTCCTTCGTTCTTTAACCATCATCCCACGCTCCGTTGCGGCTGCTCCGATCTCGTCAATCTTCGATCTGCTCGTCCAGGTGGTACCACGTCAACGATTCTTTAAACGGGCTCCCGCCTCTGACTCGAGGCAACTCGGTCATCAAGATTGCTAAAAGAGACGACCAAGATTGATGTAGAGAATGAGTAGAACACTTTGTCTCGTTACGTCCAAGGCTATGGACGAACGGTTAATGAAGTTGTCTTTTGGATCGATATGAAAATGAGATATGAATATGTTAATTTCCATGCATCCAAAACTCTTTCCTTTTTCCAACAACCATATTCATCAAGTGAATGAGAGAGAGGGGAGGGGTCGGCCACTATATAGGAGTGGGGGGTAAGTGTAGGAGAGGGGGAGGTGACAATAAGAGAAAATATCTAGTGTGAACACAAAGTATGAACACAATAAATGCACCATTAAAGCACCATTAATGAACAAGTGAGTCACAAGACTAATCACCTCTTCTAGAACCTTCTAGAAGCATCCACACTTATCCAAAGAAAAGATAAATTCGTCTTTAACAGAATGTTAAAAGATGGCTGATAGAAAACTGGAAACTGACAACTTCCAAAAAGCGATCCCGAAACGAATTTCAGGATAACCCCGTAACAGTATAAACATACCCGCATTTGTATTACGACCGAATACAAATGCAACTGAGACAAAGATATTATATCTACTCAATATAATACTCGGATCCGGCTTAAACCAAAACCCACCAGTATTATCTGCCCGAAACATGACACGTGCGTAAACGCACGTGCATTTTCCGAACCCTGCCATAAAACCATACGGCTTCTACAACGTTTCGCCCGAACTTGGGAAACTGTCTGTGGGGGACTCTAATGACTCGTCAGTACCCTGGCAGTGGGTTTAACCACAAGCCGTCAGCGGCACTAGCTGTGCGTAACGGCTGCCCATGGACTGATCTCAAGGGATGCCGATGAGCGAACTCATCCGGAAACCCTACTGAGCCTAACAGTGACAATGTATATACAGTCGAGTCCGTTCGTCTATGAGTATCGCATATCTGCCTAGGGGGCTAGTAACGTCAGACCCCCAATAGCAGTATAAGTCGTGTCGGAGTGTAGCCCAAAAACACCCTGAGATACTACTGGAGTACCTACCAGTAAATCTCCTGCCACGGCCGTGGGCTTTGTGTAATGGCTCTCCTAGACACAGCACGATCTCACCCCCAATACCGGGAGAGACGAATCCCCTGCCGATCCGCTCACGTGCCTCCTTGTGGCTCGGGACTGTACCCAAAAACTACCTGTTTGCACGCCTCCTTTGAGCCGTGGTAGGGTAGAAATCAAAGCACAGTGGGAACTCACATGAGACAAATGACGACCTCAGGTCGATGAACTAACATGTACACATGTCACCAGGGAACTGCTATCTGACGATATGTATAATACCAACTAGCAGGTTCCCGGCGAGTCATGTCCGGTGTACTCATAACCCAACGAGCACCTGTATACATTTTAAGTGATCCAACTGACACCAGTGGCTTGTGAGATCGGCCACCGCCCTTCGTCGGGGTCTCGACTGTATACACTAGTCTACTCCGGAGTATCGATGCCCTGTCTCGAAACTCCCACGACTAGGGACCACAATTAAGGATATGCTTATAAACCACCCAACTCTCACGTATATGATCGCCATCATACTGTTGGTAGTAAAACAAGATCCTAAGGGCTCTATCAAAGTGTAACAGTGATCACTCACCTGAAACTGTACACGACTGATAAAGGCAAACCAGATAGCATACTATCATCTCGAGTAAGACTGTCCTACCGGTATAGGTCCTCCGCAATCATCGCAATCACTTACCTGCGATCCAATAATTGACTCTGAGGGCACTATCTCCAACAGAGAGTTGCGTAAGGAGCTTCAGAGGGCCGGTCTTGCACCCCGATCGGAGACCCCTTCGGATGCCTCCTTCCGTATGGACTTTGCCACACCTCTAGGTATATTGCACGCATATTCATTTTGAATGTAATATTATAGATATACATGCATATTCATGTCAAAATTACTTACATTGTCAATTTTTGATTGTCTAGTTATTGGTGATGCGTCCACATCAGGGACAGAGGCCACTCCCGCACCTCCAGGTATGTTTATATATAATATAGTGCATGTGTATTGATTTAGAATGCTATATCATAAATATACATACACTCTTTTTGCTCTTACGTACTTACATCTCGGACTATAGGTGGTGCCTCCACATCTCCGGCAGAGCCCACCACCACACCTGCGGGTATGTTTATATATCCTATAGTGTATACATGTTGATTTAGAATGTTATATTATTGATATACATATTCTTTTTGCAATTACTTATATAGTCAATGTTTGATTGTCTAATTATAGGTGGTGTGTCCACGTCTGGTGCAGGGGCCGCTCCCGTCACTTCCATACCCTCCGCTCAGTCTGCAGGTTTGTATGAATAAATATAAAATATTTATTCATTTTACATATCTTTTAAGAATAAACATGAACTTCATGTAATTTTATCGATGTTTATTTTCTAGTTGGAGATGCATCCACGTCCGGGTCACCGGCTGTTCCTCACCGGAGGAACTATCATCCCGTTCATGCTGCTGCCCGGGCCCGGGCTCGTGCTTCTGTCGCCGGAGGTATATATCACACTTCAATTTTCGTTAAACCTTGATTTCTTAATACCACTTTGTCTTAATATTGATTGTCTTGATATTTCTTGTAGATGCAGGGCATCCCCATCCCGAGAGGGGGACTCAAGGCCCGAATCAGTCCTACAGGATGAGGCCCAACAGAGCTAGGGGAGGCAGCATTCCCCCTCTTCTTTACCCCTGATTATCGCTATACCGGCGATTATGCCGAGAGGTTCGGCCGGTATATGGGGATGAGAGCCGCCTCGTGAAGAAGTATCCACTTCACGTTGAGTAGGGCGACCAGCACCGGCGTTCATTCGCCCTCTTCTGGGATCAGGCTCGGATATTAATATATATTTTCATTTAATTTATCCAATATATTTATTATTAACACTTGCAATTTAATAACATTGTTTTTTTTGTATTTGCAGTTGGATTACGATTTTCAGCCTGTACCGGACCCTGATCACCCTGGGAGGGTGCTTGATCTTCACGCTCTCCTGATGAAGAACATGCAATCAAAGGTCCGATACAATAGGAACGAGCCGAAGATCGAATGCTATTCCCTGTGGATGGCGACCTCCGAGGCAGAGAGAGTGACTCTCCTACATACTCCGGCCTTTGCGAGAGTCGACGTAGATACATGGCCTCTATTGTGCCAATATTTCGACTCTCAGCGCAAACAGGTATGTATTTTAAATGTAATTCATTGTTTAGTATATAATTTATTTTTTTGTGTTGCTTAATTAGAAAACTAAATCTAAATGTGTTGTGCAGAAACAGACGGATCAAAATAAAAAGAATAGGAAGTCGACGAAGAGGGGTCGTCCCACTTATACAGGTGGCTCGAGGAATATTACTCGTGCCATGGAGGTATCGGAAAATTACAATAGATCTACTGTGATATAATGTAATATTAAGAGTTATTTTATAATATATGTAAATTTTTTGCGAATTGCAGAGAGCTCAGACCCTGGCGCAGGGTGGTACACCGAGCGCGTTGTCCGCGTATCTTGCCGTCCACGGCACCTCGACAGATCCCGCCACGGACGAGCTTCGATACCCCGATACCGCTACCCAGGAGTATTGTGTAAGTGTTAATATTTATTCAACCCCTATTTGAAATTTTTGTTTTGAAAAGTTCAAATTTAAATGATATACTTATATTTTACTGGTTAATGTGGGTGTAGTAGCGGGTGGTTGAGCAGGCGGAGGTATCAGGGATCGATTTTACTGGACAGAACGATCTGATGGGTCTTACCCCAGTCCTCGACGCCGCACACGGAGGGCACCATGGAGGTTGGGAGAGAGGCCGGGGACTAGGTCCTAGCAGGACCCATATGAGGTTGGACTCCACTCCGGCGGTAACTTCCTCTATCTCCCGTGAGCGACGTCTAGAGTAAGAACTTGACACCTTGAAGGCCACCGTCCAGGAGTTGAAGGAGATGATGGTATGTATACTACTTAATAGTAAAATATTATATCATATTATAGATAGCAATATATCTAATATTAGTACGTAGCCTGAGCTTATTTGGTTGTAGACTTAGTTTTGATTAATCATACATACATAGAACTGTCTAATTAAAATAAACTACGGTTTTCCAAACCAGATATCCAAACGAGGCCTAAATCTCTAAGTATTCATAGATTGTGGTTTCGCAATAATCTGATAATGATACGACTTCAACTAATACACAGTTCTTACTCGTTTATTACACACAAAACTGAACAGACGCGACAGGGTACTTCGGCTGAGGCTCCATATGCATATCCTTCAGCTGCGGCTCCATATGCATCTCCTTCGGCTGCGGCTCCGCAAGCCACTACCTCGGCTGCGATTGCGCAGACCACTCATACAGCTCCACAGCCCGCTCAGACTCCCGCAGCTGCGGCTCCGCAAGCCACTACCTCGGCTGCGGTTGCGCAGACCGCTCCTACAGCTCCACAGCCTGTAAGTGCACGGCAGCGCCCCGGCCGTCAATCCGACGCCGGAATGCGGAAACGAAACTTTTACAAAACTTGTAAACCGGCACCACCGCGCACTATAAACCCGGATCGGGCCATTAACCTAATGCTAGCAAACTAGATAATGGGTAGAAAGCTATACCGAGCGATCTGTGTCCTTCGGTCTTCGGCCTCCGTCCCGATCTCCTTGCGGAATCTCCGGTCTTCATCTCCTCGTCGGAACGGGCACCACATCGCCGGGTTCTTTTACGGGCTCCCACCTCTGGACCGAGGCAACTCGGGCACGAAGTTGGCGAGTCGACGTGTCCAAGCATACTGTAGGCTAGTGTAGAATATTTTGTCTCTAGCGGGTATGAAGTTGCCATAATGATGGAGGTGAAGAATAATGAGCAAGAGGAAATGAGCTTTTGGATTTTGATACAAGCATAGAAATATCATGAACATCTTTCCCACACCAAAAATGAACCCCCTCTCCCTTCCTTGTAGTGGTCGGCCTCATCAAGAGGAGGAGGGAAAAGAGAAAATCATAATGCAAGAAAAAAGAATGGGAGTGATATCAAGGAAAAAAGGAACACATCAATTTCTAATCCATCCTATCATAAAGCCCATCACATTTAATGCAAGCTATGATGAAAGAAACAAAGCAAAGATGCTATTACCATCATAATCCCTCATTTACAAATAAACCCTCCACAAATGCTAATTTGCATATTTACAAATTAGCCCCTCCATCAGAAAAATCCGGCCATGAAGGAACAAAAGAAAACTAGCCGAAACGGAATGCAAACTGGCAACTTCAAAAAACCGATCCCGTAATAAATTACAGGAAAACCCCGCGACTGTATATACATACCCGTATTTGTATTCCGACATAATACAGATGCAAAGAGACAAAATCTACACAGTACAATACTAGGATCCGGCATAAACCAAAGCCCGCTAGTATTATCCGTCCGATCATGATCTGTGCAATACCGCACGTTTATGATCGAATCCTGCCATATCTCCATACGGCCTCTACAGTGTTTCGCCCGAAACTTGAGAAACTGTCTGTGGGGGACTATAAAGACTCGTCAATACTTTTGGCTGTGGATTTAACCACTAGCACATCAGAGGTGTAGGGTTCCTAGGCACGCTAATGAGGTCTTACAAGGCATCAACCATGCCAATTTCAAATTTTACAAGTGCCGAGAAACCCTAATACGGATTCGTTGACTAGAGTTTAGGCGAAAAGTGAAACTAGTTAACAACTTAACTAAAAGAAAGAGGCTACAACCTTTGTAGATCCGGTTCTCCACTTCCTTAGCTCCACGTAGACGTCCCCTCGCTGACCATATTGGATCCCGGACTCTAGCATCGGCTTCATCAGAGAAATGGGCGGGTTAGGTCGTCGATTTCGATGCCGAAGATGATCTACGTCGAGGCAACACAAGATCAAGCTCCAACTTCACCAAGTCGTGAAACTTGTGAAGAAACCACCCTATACTACTTGGCAAGAGGTAGAGGATGAAGAAATAGGAGGTGGGTTCACTTTAGAATTGGATTTCTCACTCTTTTTCTCAAGATGCCATTAATGGTGGCAAGCTCTCTTCTTGTAGAAGAAGAAGAAGATGATGAAGATGGATTATGATGAGTCTCCATTTAAAAAAGGAAATAATATGAAGACTTATCATATACTAACCATGGTCAAGTGTAGAGAGTAAACTAGGGTTAGGTGAATGGTTAGGTTAAGGGAAGCAAACAAAATGGTCAAACTTTCAACTCTTCATGAAGCTTCATGAAAGAAACAAAGAAAGCCACCATTTCCATTTTACTTTTCCAAAATAAATAATCAAAATAAATGAATAAGTAAACAAAACCCTAACCATTCATATAACCATGGTTTAATCTTTACACAAACTCAAGTTAGCATGCATCATCAAACATGAAACAATCAAGTGCACACAAAAATATATCACATATACAATGTGCACATCAAGTGAGAAAATCCTTTTTAAAGTGAACCAATACTAGTTAATGCAAAGTAATATATCAAATATATAATTATACATTAAATCATTAAATTAACACTTGATTCAATGATCCCGTCATGTCGCACATAACCGACTAGTATCCAATATATCGACTTATCGAATCAATCTTCGATTCGATGACTAGGTTATATCGCATACAACCAATCGAAACATCCATCGCGAGAATGAAATACGGTATCACATACACGCATTATTCTCGGTCCCGCACATATCTCATATGCGCTCCTATTTCGTTTCGCTTGAGCCAGGAAACCTCTGTGTAGGACTCTAAAGACTCGTCAATACGCCGGCAGCAGATGATGATCATATCAAGCACCCACAAGCCGCAAGCGGTCTGCTAAACGTAACGGCCACCCGGGTATTGAGCGATCAGAAGATCGACGAGCAAGCCCGCTCACACTCCTGTGAATCCAACCAGTAACACTTACCGTACAGTCCGGTCTGTTCGTCTGATATGTCGCATATCAAGTCTAGGGGTGGTAAACGTCAGACCCCAATAACCGATAAGTCATGCCGATGTGAGGCTCATAACGGGTCGAGAAACTACTGGTAACATTTACCAGCAAATCTCTGATCAGCCCTGGCCAGGGACTTCCCTGTTACGGCCAATCGAGCACAGCGCAACATCAACCCCCAATACCGGGAGAGACGAAACCCCTCCTATCGCTCATTGCCTCCATGTGACTCGGGACTGTACCCAAAAACCACCGTTTTGCATGCCCTCATGGACGTGGTAAGGTGGAGATCAAAGCACAGTGGGAATCACACAAGACTCTATGACGATCTCGGGTCTACAGACTAACCTGTACAAGTGTCACCTGAGAACTGCCATCTGACGTGAGGTATAATACCATCTGGGAGTTCTCGGCGAGTCCGTCCAGTGTACCCAGTCTCCACTGAGCACCCGTATACCATCTCTGATGTCAAACACCAATGGATATGGGATCATCCATCGCCCATCTCATGGGTCGAGAAGCGTATACGCTAGTCTAAACTGGTATATCGATGCCCCGTCTCGATACACCCACGACTAGGGACCTTGAAGGATGTACCTATGGACTACCATGTCCCCACTAGTATGATCTGCATCATAGCCCAGGTAGTCAAGTACACATCCTAAGGGCTTTACCAACATGTAACTATAAGACAGTTTAAAGAGACTAGTGTACATGTTAAGATAAAGAGCAACCAGATAGCATACTATCATATCGAGCAAGAAACTCATCTCTATATATGTCCAAGCATCCAATATAATATACATCATCTGTACAATACTGGCCTCTAGGGCGTACATACAACTAACAATCTCCCACTTGCACTAGGGCCAGCTGCTGTAGTATCGCATACCGAGCATCCCGAAGAGTCTCTCAAACTGTATCTGGGGAATGGCCTTCGTGAGTGGATCCGCCGTGTTGTTCTTCGTGTCAACCCTCCTGACCTCGATCTCTCGGCGATCAACAATCTCCCGGATC
The DNA here is from genome assembly GCA_030015575.1 of Agapanthus africanus. NCBI lineage: Eukaryota > Viridiplantae > Streptophyta > Magnoliopsida > Asparagales > Amaryllidaceae > Agapanthus > Agapanthus africanus. Next base: position 565,194,785 of record CM057341.1, read on the forward strand.
AGGTGATACCGCCTCAGAATATGCCTGGATCGCTAATGGGACCTGGGTTCCTTGGCCAAAGCCACCGCTCCATTGTTATCGCAATACAAAGGTATTGGATGCTCAATGGATGGAACCACACCAAGTTCAGTAATGAACTTCTTGATCCAGACAGCCTCTTTCGCAGCATCGTTGGCAGCGATGTATTCAGCCTCCATCGTCGAGTCTGCCACGGTTTCCTGCTTGGAACTCTTCCAGCTAACCGCCCCTCCGTAAAGGGTAAAGACAAATCCCGACTGCGACTTAGAGTCGTCCTTATCACTCTGGAAGCTTGAATCGGTAAAGGACTCCACTTGGAGTTCTCCGTTACCATACACCAAGAGCATCTCTTTAGTCCTTCGCAAGTACTTGAGAATGCTCTTCACAGCTGTCCAGTGACTCTCTCCAGGATCAGCTTGATACCTGCTCACTACACTTAGTGAGTATGCTACATCGGGTCTGGTACATAGCATCGCGTACATGATAGAGCCTACAGCCGAAGCATAGGGTATCTCTTGCATGCAAGCTCTCTCCAAATCAGTCTTGGGAGACATCTCTTTAGAGAGAGTGACTCCAGAGATCGTGGGCAAGTTCCCACGCTTGGATTCTTCCATACTAAATCTCTTTAGTATGGTGTCAATGTACCTGGATTGGGACAATCCCAATATCCGTTTGGATCTATCCCTATAGATCCTAATTCCTAAAATGCAGGAGGCATCACCAAGATCTTTCATTGAGAATCTTTGTGATAAGAAGAGCTTGACCGATTGCAGCATAGGAATATCATTTCCTATCAAGAGTATGTCGTCCACGTACAATACGAGGAAGACAACCTTACTCTCTGCTACCTTCTTGTAGATACAAGGTTCATCTGGGTTTTTGACGAAATCAAACTCTTTGATAACGACGTCAAAGCAGATGTTCCAACTCCGCGATGCTTGCTTTAATCCATAAATGGATTTAAGCAGCTTGCACACCTTCCCGCTGCTCCCACTGTCTACGAAGCCCTCTGGCTGAGTCATGTACACGCACTCTTCTAAATCACCGTTTAGAAAGGCGGTCTTAACATCCATTTACCAGATTTCGTAGTCATGATATGCAGCGATGGCAAGCATGATCCGGATGGATTTAAGCATAACCACTAGAGAAAAGGTTTCGTCATAGTCCACACCTGGTCTTTGACGAAAACCCTTTGCAACAAGTCTAGCTTTGAAAGTCTCCACTTTCCCATCTACACCAAGTTTTTTCTTGAAGATCCACTTGCTCCCGATGGGTTTTACCCCTTCAGGAGCAACTTCCAAAGTCCATACTTTGTTGGTGTACATGGATTCCATCTTGGACCGCATAGCATCCAGCCATTTCACTGAGTCCCCACTCGTGATGGCCTGCTCGAAGCTAGTTGGGTCATCATCCTCCATGATGCAATCCTCGCTCCCACCATCCATGAGAAAACCGTAGTATCTCACAGGTTGGCGAGGAACCCTACTAGATCGGCGGAGAGGCTGAGGTTCATTAGGAACTACTGAATCCTCTGGTTCAACCAAGTCTTCTGTCGTAGTCTGTATTGCTGGAACCTTTTCCAGTTCTACCTCCTTGCCACTAATCTTTTTGTCAAGAAATTCCTTTTCTAAAAAGGTGGCATGTCGAGAAACAAACACCTTTTGTTCCTCGGTGTGGTAGAAGATATACCCGCGCGAATTTTTGGGATATCCAATAAACTTACACAGAATGGACCTTGCCGCGAGTTTGTCCGAATTTTGCGTTTTTACATATGCCGGACAACCCCATATCTTAACATAATTAAGACATGGTCTCTTTCCTTTCCCTATCTCATATGGAGTGGTTGGCACGGATTTGATGGGAACCATATTCAATAGGTCTGCAGCTGTTTCCAGTGCATATCCCCAGAAGGAAATAGGTAACTCAGCTGTGCTCATCATAGAGCGCACCATATCTAATAGGGTGCGGTTCTTCCGTTCTGATACACCGTTGTGCTGTGGTGTATATGGAGGAGTCAGCTGAGAGAGAATCCCATTTTCTTTTAGGAAGTCCAGGAATTCATTGCTCAAGTATTCACCTCCTCGATCAGATTGAAGGATTTTAATACTTTTTCCGGTTTGGTTCTCGACTTCTTGTTTATATTCTCTAAATTTCTCAAAAGGTTCTGATTTGTGTTTCATCAGGAACACATATCCGAATCTAGAGAGATCGTCAGTGAATGTAATGAAGTACGAAGAACCATCCCTGGCATGTGTAGATATTGGACCACGTACATCACTATGCACTAGTCCCAAGAGTTCTGTAACTCTTTCTCCGTGTCCCGTAAACGGAGTTTTGGTCATCTTGCCTTTGAGACATGATTGGCAAGTGTCATAAGATAAAATTCAAACGGATTTAAATATCCATTCTTATGCAACTTAGCTAGTCGTGTCGCATTGATGTGACCCAGTCTACAATGCCACAAGAAGGATTCATTCGGTTCAGAACTCTTCCTCTTGTGTGTGTTTGTTATACTTAGAACTGTTGATTGATTTAGAACATAAATGCCATTGCACAACATGCCTGATCCAACCAACTTTTGGTTACGGAAAATGTTCATAACATTATCCTGTAATACAAAATTATATCCCTCTTTACTCAATAAAGAAACCGATATAATGTTGCATATCAGGTTCGGCATGTAATAGCATTCGTTCAGAACCAATGTATTACCAGTTGGTAATGCAAGGTGGTATTCCCCGACAGTCTTAGCTGCAACAATTGCACCATTTCCAACTCTAATGTCTTTATCACCTTCTCCAAGTTCTCTACCTTTCCTAAGCCCATGTAACTGATTACATATATGGGATCCTGACCCGGTATCTAATACTCAGGACGTAGGGCAGATGGAGAAACAGTTCTCTATAACGAACACACCCGAAGAAAATGCATCAACATATACTTTCTTTATTCGGGTGGCTTGGGAATCCTGGTATTCCCCTATGTCCTGTTCATTCCCATAACTCTTATAAGAAAGAACGGAACCAACGTTCCCCAGCACAGTATAACATGCGGGTTCGGTCAATACATCCATATTATTAGCTTTATTAGGGCATGACATGGTCTCTACCTGGAGAGAGAGAGAAGAAAACACTTTAGCGTATGCTCTTGCAAGATCAGATTGGTTATTATCTTATCTAATCAGGATGGCTCCCACTGGTTTTTTATCAAATCTTCCTTCAAACCCTAAAAGGAAAGACTAGACGGGATTAATTACACCCTACAACTTCGCCAATCTTTCAGCCAGGCCAGTGTCGGTACTTTGAGGGAGGTTCCCCGTGCTTTCGCACGGACCTAATTAAAGTAAACCTCGTTTTCCCAGAGGCGTAACCCCGTTGACACCTTTCTAGACACCTACTTGATTGGCTAATTGTAATGTGCAAAACTCTCCCAGAAGTAACTCTTACTCGCAGTGGGTATCGGGATCCAACTATCTCATAGAAGGTATGCAATCTCATTGCAAATTTCAACACTTGAAATTCCCGATAATATTTTGCCCCTAGCGTGCCATGACCTTGACGCAGGCCAACAAACCATAGTGCGCTAGTCAAGTTCAACCCGTCATTTCTTGATTGAATTAAACCCACCCGTACGACCCTTGATCCAGGCCAACAAAGTCGCACGACTACCCTAATCCAATCTGCATCACATGCATTAACAGATAAATACTAGTTAACTACCGCACACTACGCCTTGACGCAGGCCAACAAACGTAGCACGAATACTAAGTAGGATTTATCTGAAATGACGGAGGGCTACGACAGGTTTATCTGAAAACCTATTGCGTAATGAACTTGATATCGTTGTAGAATCAAACAAAGTTTTGAAATGGAGTGATTTTGAGGCTTTTCTAGTTTTGCTAAAGGGGCAACTCCCGGTGAAGGGATCGTCGGCCCTTTCCTCGTCGAATGAGGTACGGGATATATCATATATATCGCTGTGCAAAGCAAAACTTCAAAAGCAATCAAAAGCAAACCGAGTGTGTAGCATCTGCCAGTTATTGCTAAAGGGGTCACTCCCGGTGAAGGGATCTCGGCCCTTTCCTCATCGAATAAGGTGCAGGGTATATCATATATACCGCTATGCAAAGCAAAACTGTAGCTACCCTTTTTCTTTTAAAAATTTTGATTCTACAACATCTTTTAGGTTTCTTTTCTTTCATTAATCACATTAATGAAGTCCCATCATTTAAGTCACCTAAACATCACAGATAAATACGACGTACACTTATGCCATCCGCATTCGCCTCGATGTCCCCTCGTGCACCGTTAGGTTAGGTAACTAACGACAGAGCAGGGCAGGGCTAGTGCAGGTGTAAAACATAAGTAACGTCTATATAATATATTATATATACTATATACAGTATCCATCACAGAACATATCTAATGATCACATCACAGATATCGCAGCAGAAAATATCATATGAAATATTGGATATACTAGGACGTCCGTGTTTTTAATACGAGTCAGTATAAAACACGGATTCCACGGTCGTGATGAATAGCTAAGCCCACACCCTGGACCCCTACGAGAGCGGCAAGCGACCCTACCAATTCTGGAGTTTAGGAGACCCGGTCTCGACTCCTCGAGATGGCCTCCCACTGAACCCCAGAACCCGGTCACCCGTGCTCCCCTCCTTGGGTCCATCCTAATGCGGAAATGTAAATAATATACAAAAGGTGACAACTTCCGCAACCTGGAAGTGCGCCAATAAAAGAATATTACATACAATTTTTTACATGAATGAAAATGAAAAACACTCATCTCACATAAAAAAAAACCCGGCTATTCAATTGCGACAATCCAATATAACATATCCAGCAACACATAACATCGCATGTCATCAACGTAAGTAAGTATGCATACACCGATTGTCGTCGACGTATAGCAACGACAATCGGCAATACCACTACATACTACACTTACAGTCACAGAAAAGAAAGTGTAAAATTACAACAGTTGGAATCCGCAACCTCTTTAGACATCGCATGCCTAATCTAATGAAATACTTAGACATCATATACCTAACAATTATAAACCCCGCATTTTAGTCTCATTATCGAAAACTCTTTTCAATATCAAGTGAGACTAAACCGCTAGATTTATAACATTCATTCAGTTATCTCATAACTGTTTGTGAATTCCAATTATTGTATCCCATTCCGGATAAATAGAAAATATTAAACTTTCCGATCAAACATTCGAACACCCAAGTTTTCCCGAAACTGTTCAATACATGAAATAAGTTCAAAGACATTCACTTCATGCCTCAGTACCAACGGTCCAGCCGTAGAAGGGTCAAGCCAACGCCTCACATGTGGCACGCCGTACTGCCCTAAACCCCAAGGTTTAAAGGGCAGTTCAAGATGGTCACATAATCGAGTTAAGGTTTGTTGTCTTCTAGAGGGACCATCGCGTTACTTGCACTACTTAGAACGTCATTAAACTACGGAAAAGTCCAACAATTGGAAATTTCCCGGCAGGGGAAAGATTGGGTATTTACATCCGGTCGAACTTTTTAACATATTCTAAAATTATCCGGAAAAACACATAGACAAAATTTGATAATCCGATCGAATCTTCGATTCCCAATACAACCCCAGAACACTCAACTCTTGAGTCATAATAAAAATACCCAGAAAATATAGCACTGCAAAATAGGAATTACTGTGTAAAATTTATTGAACAAGGAGACCGTACGGCCGCGGAACCGCCGCATGAACCAGGCTCATGCCGCGGAACCGCGGCGGTTTGATGGACTTAGCCACTCGAATTTCACAGTAACTCTTACAAACCCCTGCTTATTTTTCTGCATATTTTTAATTCACAAAAATCCAAATTTTCAGAAAATTTCTAGAGAGCATTTTGGATTAGGGTTTCGATGTTCGTTCGGATTTCAAACGTCGTCTACACTTCACCTAAGGCTCTAGCTAGGCTCTGATACCACTGTAGATCAGGCAGCCACCCCATCCAATGGGGTCGCCGTGGCACCAACGGGTCCCTCAGCCGCTACTTTTTACTCATGCCCCCTCGCGAGGACTACAACCCGCCGGAACACCTTCCGGTCTCGGGACACCCTGGGGGTAAGAGCCTATGCTTCGCCACACTGTCACACAGTGAGAACCCCCCATAGGTCGACATCTAATGCCTAGTAGCTCTGATACCACTGTAGGGTTCCTAGGCACGCTAATGAGGTCTTACAAGGCATCAACCATGCCAATTTCAAATTTTACAAGTGCCGAGAAACCCTAATACGGATTCGTTGACTAGAGTTTAGGCGAAAAGTGAAACTAGTTAACAACTTAACTAAAAGAAAGAGGCTACAACCTTTGTAGATCCGGTTCTCCACTTCCTTAGCTCCACGTAGACGTCCCCTCGCTGACCATATCGGATCCCGGACTCTAGCATCGGCTTCATCGGAGAAATGGGCGGGTTAGGTCGTCGATTTCGATGCCGAAGATGATCTACGTCGAGGCAACACAAGATCAAGCTCCAACTTCACCAAGTCGTGAAACTTGTGAAGAAACCACCCTATACTACTTGGAAAGAGGTAGAGGATGAAGAAATAGGAGGTGGGTTCACTTTAGTATTGGATTTCTCACTCTTTTTCTCAAGATGCCATTAATGGTGGCAAGCTCTCTTCTTGTAGAAGAAGAAGAAGAAGATGAAGATGGATTATGATGAGTCTCCATTTAAAAAAGGAAATAATATGAAGACTTATCATATACTAACCATGGTCAAGTGTAGAGAGTAAACTAGGGTTAGGTGAATGGTTAGGTTAAGGGAAGCAAACAAAATGGTCAAACTTTCAACTCTTCATGAAGCTTCATGAAAGAAACAAAGAAAGCCACCATTTCCATTTTACTTTTCCAAAATAAATAATCAAAATAAATAAATGAATAAGTAAACAAAACCCTAACCATTCATATAACCATGGTTTAATCTTTACACAAACTCAAGTTAGCATGCATCATCAAACATGATACAATCAAGTGCACACAAAAATATATCACATATACAATGTGCACATCAAATGAGAAAATCCTTTTTAAAGTGAACCAATACTAGTTAATGCAAAGTAATATATCAAATATATAATTATACATTAAATCATTAAATCAACACTTGATTCAATGATCCGGTCATGTCGCACATAACCGACTAGTATCCAATGTATCGACTTATCGAATCAATCTTCGATTCGATGACTAGGTTATATCTCATACAACCAATCGAAACATCCATCGCGAGAATGAAATACGATATCACATACACGCATTATTCTCGGTCCCGCATATATCTCATATGCACTCCTATTTCGTTTCGCTTGAGCCAGGAAACCTCTGTGTAGGACTCTAAAGACTCGTCAATACGCCGGCAGCAGATGATGATCATATCAAGCACCCACAAGCCGCAAGCGGTCTGCTAAACGTAACGGTCACCCGGGTATTGAGCGATCAGAAGATCGACGAGCAAGCCCGCTCACACTCCTGTGAATCCAACCAGTAACACTTACCGTACAGTCCGGTCTGTTCGTCTGATATGTCGCATATCAAGTCTAGGGGTGGTAAACGTCAGACCCTAATAACCGATAAGTCGTGCCGATGTGAGGCTCATAACGGGTCGAGAAACTACTGGTAACACTTACCAGCAAATCTCTGATCAGCCCTGGCCAGGGACTTCCCTGTTACGGCCAATCGAGCACAGCGCAACATCAACCCCCAATACCGGGAGAGACGAAACCCCTCCTATCGCTCATTGCCTCCATGTGACTCGGGGCTGTACCCAAAGCCTACCGTTTTGCACGCCCTCATGGACGTGGTAAGGTGGAGATCAAAGCACAGTGGGAATCACACAAGACTCTATGACGATCTCGGGTCTACAGACTAACCTGTACAAGTGTCACCTGAGAACTGCCATCTGACGTGAGGTATAATACCATCTGGGAGTTCTCGGCGAGTCCGTCCAGTGTACCCAGTCTCCACTGAGCACCCGTATACCATCTCTGATGTCAAACACCAATGGATATGGGATCATCCATCGCCCATCTCATGGGTCGAGAAGCGTATACGCTAGTCTACACTGGTATATCGATACCCCGTCTCGATACACCCACGACTAAGGACCTTGAAGGATGTACCTATGGACTACTATGTCCCCACTAGTATGATCTGCATCATAGTCCAGGTAGTCAAGTACACATCCTAAGGGCTTTACCAACATGTAACTATAAGACAGTTTAAAGAGACTAGTGTACATGTTAAGATAAAGAGCAACCAGATAGCATACTATCATATCGAGAAAGAAAGTCATCTCTATATATGTCCAAGCATCCAATATAATATACATCATATATACAATACTGGCCTCTAGGGCATACATACAACTAACAAGAGGTATTAGCCATACGTAACGGGCTACCAGCTATTGACCAAAAGGGACGTCGATGAGCGAACTCATCCTGACACCCTACTGAGCCTGTCAGTGACAATAACCGTACAGTCCGGTCCGTTCGTCTATGAGCATCGCATGGCGGGCCTAGAGGGTTGGTAAAAGTCAGACCCCCAAAAGCGGTACAAGTCGTGTCGGAGTGTAGCCCAGAATACCCTGAGATACTACTGGAATACCTACCAGTAAATCTCCTACCTTGGCCAAAGACTTCGTGTAATGGCTCTCCTAGACACAGTGCGACCTCACCCCAATACCGGGAGAGACGAACCCCTGCAGATCTGCTCACTGCGTTCAAGTGGCTCGGGACTGTACCTAACTAAAACCTGTTTGCACGACTCCTTTGAGCCGTGGTAGGGTAGTAATCAAAGTACAGTGGGAACTCACACGAGACAAATGACGATCTCAGGTCGATGAACTAACCTGTACACATGTCACCAGGGAACTGCTATCTGACATCTGGTATAAGACCAACTAGCATGTTTCCGGCGAGTCCTGTCCGGTGTACTCATAACCTAATGAGCACCTGTATACATCTTAGGTGAACCAACTGACACCAGTGGCTTGTGAGACCGGCCACCGCCCCTCATCGGGGTCTCGACTGTATACACTAGTCTACTCTGGAGTATCGATGCCCTGTCTCGAAAACTCCCACGACTAGGGACCTTTTAAGGATGTGCTTATAGACCCCAGCTCCCACGTATATGATCGCCATCATACAGCTGGCCGTCAAGCAAGAATCCTAAGGGCTCTATCAACGTGCAATAGTGACCTGTAAGGTCACCTGAAACAGTACACGATGATAAAGATAAACCAGATAGCATACTATCATCTTGAGTAAGACTGTTCTAACGGTATAGGTCATCTCTCAATCATTGCAATCACGTGCCTGTGATCCAATAATTGACTCTGAGGGCACTATCTCCAACACAGCCCGCTCAGACTCCTGCACAGTCCGCATTGCTCGAGTTGTTGACTCAAGGTTTATCCGAGGAGCAGATGCTCCAGATTACGGCTGTTCGATATACTGCCCTCAAAGTCAATTATTGGATCGCAGGTACGTGATTGCAATGATTGAGGAGTGTTAGTGTATATGCCCTAGAGGCCATTACTGTATCATACTAGTTTGTATATTACTTGATGGAAGCTTGGGATATTCACAGTTGTATATACAATCTTGCTCAAAATGGTAGTATGCTACTTGGTTTGTCTCTGGTTTAATATGTGCATGTGTTTCTTTTAGCATATTGCTAATATACATATTAGTAGAGCCCTTAGGATCTTTGCTTGATTACCAACGTTGTGATGGCGCTCACACTCGTGGGAGCTGGGTGATCTATAAGCACATCCTTATATAGGTCCCTGGTCGTTGGACTATCGAGACAGGGCATCGATACTCCGGAGTAGACTAGCGTATGCGCTTCTCATCCCAGTGTGGGAGACGGTCTGTCCCACAGCCGTCAGTACGTCGTACTTGAGATAGTATGCGGGTGCTCGTTGGGTTACGAGTACACTGGATAGGACTCGTCGGGGACTGTTGGTTGGTATTATACCTATCGTCAGTTATCAGTTCCCAGGTGACATGAGTACAGCTTAGTCCGCTGACTTGACACTGTCACTTCGCCTCGAGTGTGTTCCCACTGCACTTTGATTACTACCCTACCACGGCTCAAAGGAGTCGTGCAAACAGGTAGTTTTTGGGTGCAGTCCTGAAGCACTTGGAGGCAGTGATGGTTAGACAGGATTCGTCTCTCTCGGTATTGGGGGTTGACATCGCGCTGTGTCCAGGAGAGCCATTACACGAGTAGTCCCTGGCCAGGGCAAGCGAGATATACTGGTAGGTTTCCAGTGTTATCTCAGGGTGTTCTGGGCTACGCTCCGACACGACTTGTACCGCTATTAGGGGGGCTGACGTTCACCGCCCCCCTAGGCCCGCCATGCGATGTATCAGACGAACAGACCGGACTGTACGGAGATTGTCACATACAGGCTCAGTAGGAGTTCGGATGGGGTTCACCTCGTCAGTCTTCTTATCGACATCTACCTGGGGACCGTTACGTACAGCTAGTGCCGCTTGCGGTCTGTGGTTAAACCCACTGCCAGCGTAGTGTCGAGTCTTTAGAGTCCCACACAGAGAGCTATTCGCCTTTAGGCAAAATGAGTAGAGGTCGCATGGTTTTGCGACAGGGTTCGTTCACATTCGCGCACTTGTGCACGTTTGCTGTCCGGACAGTTTATACTAGCGGGCTTTGGTTTAAGCCGGATCCTAGTATATGATTTGGGATTAGTTTTTCTCATCGTATTCGTGTTCCTCGGATCACGAATGCGGGTGCGTATGCACAGTTGCTTGAGATTGAGGGAGAGGACCTTGATTAGGGTTAATGGCTATTGTCATTTTATTAACCCTAATGTTTATGTGTGTATTATTGTTAATTGATATTAGTTTAATAATTGAGCATGGTTATGGTTGTTGACCATTTGACCTTATTGACTTGTTGACCTTGGTTGACACTTTGACCATCATCATTTCATTTGGAAGATGCTCTTTGATCCTTGCAATTTGCATTTAAAATGAAATGATAATGGTTATGTCTTGATTATGCCATGACAATTATCTTACTAATTATTTAATTGAAATAATACACATATATTAGTGAGAATGGTTTATTCTATTCTCATTCTATCATATCTTTTCTCTCTCTTGTTCTTCCTCTCCCTCAAGCTCTCTCCCTCTCATGTATTGAGAAACACTTGAGCTTGAGAAAAACCCTCTCTTGATCATCTTTACTCTCATCTAGGGTTCAAGGACTAGCACTTCTTGCACCCTAGTTACTTCTAGCTTGGAGTTGAAGCCAAAGGTTGAGGCTTTCGGGTGGATCTTTCTTCGACGTGAGAAGACGACCAAGGTGACCTCCTTCCACCACTCCAAGGAGCAAGGAGAGAAGGACTTAAAGCCCAAGGTATAACCTTTCTAGCACTTAGCTAGTTACTAGTTAGCTTTAGCAAGTTTTTGTTTAGCAAAGATCCTTCTAGCTCTAGTCCATGTTGCCTAAGCTCATAAAAATCCGATTTTTATTCCGTTTTCCGCCTCCCCGCAAGCACCGGGATGGGCAACGTGGACTTACAGTGGTATCAGAGCCTAACTAAACATAAACTTGCTAGGTAGTGAAGTGTAACGAAGTTCGAAACCGAAAAATCCAAAAACCGAGTTTTCAAAAACCCTAGTTTCTGTTAAAAAAATTTCTGGTCAAAACAAAATTTGTTATACTCCTAAAATCATCTCAGGGTTTTATTAAGAAAACCACCAAACCCGGTCCAGTGATTCGTCTAAACTGCCGCGTTTCCGCGGCGATAGCAAGCTATTGCCGCGGAACCGCCGCCGTTTGGACTCTTCACTGAGTCGGATTTGGTGCAGTTTTCTTATGGCTTGGTTTTCGTATTTTTTCCGAACTTCACTACACTTTGACTATGATGGTTATATCTGTGATGTTTGTATGTATTGAACGTCGGCTAATCGCTATATGTCGATTAGTCGGGGTTATACATATCTGTGATCTGTGATTGATACTGGTTTGTGTATATGAATGGGTTGGATTGTCGCGGGTGAATAGCCGGGGTGGATGTGAGATGAGTGTTGCTTTTCTTTCATTCATTTGTAATATGTAAATTGATGTAATATTATTATTTGTATGGCCGCACAACCGGGTCGGGGTTGTAGCCGTCATTGTATAATTCTTTTTACTGTTTTTGCTCCTAGGATAGACCCATGGAGGGGGTGCACAAACTACCGGGTATCTCGAAGTGCCGAGTGGCCTACTCACGGTGGTGAGGGAGGTTGCTTCGCTTCGGGTACTTGGCGGGTAGTTTGCCGCACCCGTAGGGGTCTTGGATAGGGTATTGGCTATTCACCACGACCGTGTAATCCGCTTTTCGTTGCAGGCTCGAACGGATTGCGGACTCCTAGTATATCCAATGTATTCATCTGTGATCTGTAATGTCTATCATTGCTATATATTTATATATGATAACTATTTAGGCGTTGCTTATGTTTTACAGCCGCGCTAGCCCAGCCCCCGCTCTGTCGTTAGTTAAGTAACCTAACGGGTGATGACGGGGCCCCGTGGCGAATGCGAATGGCATAAGCGTATGTCATATTTTGGTTGTTTTCTGCAATGGTAGGTTTAAATGATGGGACGCATTAAAAGAACTAATGCAAGAAAATAAACCAAGTATAAGTCGATTGGAACACTTTGAAAACCACTCGGTTCTTTTCAAAACTAAACTTTTAAACGCGGAGCTTGAACCACTCCTTTTAAAAGCTATCTCGTTCCATCGATTATATCAAGTTTACTACATTCACGGTTTCGCCAAAACCATCCATAGCCCTCCATCATTTCGGTTAAATATTCGGTAGTATTCAAGCTATGTATTTTGACCTCACGCCAAGGCATAGTGATTGGTAGCTGCCGGATATTTATCTGTTGCATAGATATAATGCGTTGGTTTGAGACAGTCGTACTGCCGTTTTGGCCTACGTCAAGGGTAGGTACAGGTGGGTTCAAATTAACCAGGATAATGATGGGAAGAACTTGACATGTGACTTATGACATTTTGACCTCACGCCAAGGTCATAAGAGCATAGGGCAAAAATCCACATCGGGAGTTTCATAAGTACTGAAACTTGCTAGCGCTGCATACCATTTGGAGTGTGATGATTCTGGTAGGATTCCTTCGGTTTTATCACGCGATGATATTTGGATCCCGATCCTACTGTGAGTATATGCTACTCCTCGGGAAAACTCTCACTTAACGATCAATGCTATAAACTTAGTAGGTGTCTAGAAAGGTGTTAGCGGGGATACGCCCACAGGGAAAAGAGGTTACTTAATTAAGGAACTTCGCGAAAGCGTTGGAAAACCTCCCTCGAAGTACCGACACTGGCCTGGCTGAACGGTTAAGCAAGTATTGTACGGTGAGATTGATCCTGACTAATCCTTTCTTTACGGTTTGAGAAGGGATTCGAGAGATAGTGGGAGCCATCCAGTTTAGACAAATTAAAAACCACTCTAAACTTGCAAGAGCATCATGCTAAAGTGTTTCTTTTCTCTCTCCTAATTGCAGCGACCATTCAACATGACCGGACTTAAGTTATTACTAGATAAAAACATATTGACAGGGCCAAACTACAAAGATTGGCTCAGGAATGTCAAGATGGCAATCACTTATGACAAGTTGGGGTATGTCCTTACCACCAAAGCTCCCCCTGTCCCAGGTCCCAAAACCAGTGTCGTAGATAGGGAAATCTACAAGACCTGGGAAATAGATTGCGCGAAGGCCAAATGCCTCGTACTTGCCTCGATGGACAACGAACATCAGAGGAGGCACGAGAATATGGACCTAGAGTCCATATTTCTTCATACAAAAGAACTGTATGGAGAGCAGTCTCGTATCGCAAGATACGAAGTGTCGAAGAAGTTGTTTTCGGCAAGGTTGGCCGTCGGATCATCGGTAGCGGAACACGTGCTTAAGATGATTGGCTACATTGAGGAGCTCGTGGACCTTGGGACCACGTTGGAGAATGAACTCTATACTGATTTGATTCTCCAGTCCCTTCCTTCCACTTACGCCCAGTTTATTCTTAACTTCAACATGCAAGGAAAGGAGGTTGAACTTTCCGAGCTTCTGAACATGTTGAGGAGTGCTGAGGGCACCCTACAGAAGGGTAGGGAGACATCCACTTTGTTTGTAGGAGGATCTTCCTCTTCTAGGTCCAGGGCGAAAGCCAAGGGCAAGAAGAAGAAAGCCCCCGCCAAACCAAGAGGCGGTGTCGGTAAAGTGGATACGAAGGGAAAAGGAAAAGCAACAAAGATAGCGGGAAAGCTGGTGGGGATGGAAGAATGCTTCTATTGTCACAAAAGTGGTCACTGGAAACAGGATTGCAAGGCTTGGAAAGCCAGAACACAGGATTTGAAGCGAGTTGCAGCTTCAGCTTCAGGTGTGTATGTTATTGAAAACTGTCTATCAATAAACTCTACATCCTGGGTATTGGATACCGGATCAGGATCTCATATCTGTAATTCTTTGCAGGCGTTGAGAAAGCGTAGAGTTTTGAAGGCAGGTGACATGACCCTCAGAGTTGCAAACGGTGCTAGCATGAATGCTGAGGCCGTGTGGGACTATCACCTGGGATTGTCGGATGGACATTTTTTGGTTTTGTGTAGTTGTTATTATGTACCAAATCCAACCTGTAATATCATTTCTGTATCTTTATTATCTAAAGAAGGTTATGAATTTGCATTTGTAAGTAATGTAGTGAACATTCACCTTAATCAAGTTTTGATTGGGTCAGGTACATTGAACAACGGTATATACGTATTAATCCAACCACAGATTTTCAATGTCCAGAATACACACAAAAGAAAGTCTCCAGAAATCAATAAAACTTTCTTATGGCATTGTAGACTGGGTCACATCAATGAGAGAAGGTTGACTAAGTTACATGCAGAAGGATATTTGGATTCGTTCGAATATCAATCGTATTCAACTTGTCAATCCTGTCTCAAGGGAAAGATGACAAAGACTCCGTTCACTGGACACGGAGTAAGAGCGAGCGAGCTCTTGGGACTCGTACACAGCGACGTGTGCGGTCCAATGTCTACACATGCGCGAAGCGGTTATTCTTACTTCATTACTTTTACGGATGATTTCTCAAGGTTCGGACATGTCTTCTTAATGAAGCATAAATCCGAAGCTTTTGATAAGTTCCAGGAATATAAGAATGAAGTAGAAAAACAAACAGGCAAAAGTATCAAGGCACTGAGATCTGATCGAGGTGGTGAATACTTGAGTGCCGAGTTCCTGGGTTACTTAAAAGAGAATGGAATTCTCTCTCAGCTTACTCCTCCATACACTCCGCAACATAACGGTGTATCGGAGAGACGGAACCGAACCCTATTGGATATGGTACGGTCCATGATGAGTAACGCTGAGTTACCGCGATCATTCTGGGGATATGCGCTAGAATCAGCTACATACCTTTTGAACCGAGTTCCAACTAAGACTGTGCCTACCACACCATATGAGTTATGGAGTGGGAAGAAACCCTATCTTCAATACCTGAAGATTTGGGGATGTCCAGCTTATGTCAAAAAGCAGCATACGGACAAGCTCGAGGCACGCTCAGTACTGTGCAAGTTTGTGGGATACCCAAAGAACTCCAAGGGGTATCTTTTCTATTATGCAGAGGAACAAAAAGTACTTGTTTCTCGTAATGCCCATTTCTGGAACATCAGTTCTTAGAAAAAGAAATAAGTGGGAGCGCAATAGAACTGGAAGAAATTCCAGAACCACAAGCTATTCCTGAAAGCTTAGTAGAACCAGAGGGTTCGAAAGATCAGGACATTCCCACGCCACTCCGCAGGAGTAGTAGGCAGTCTCATCCGCCCGAGAGATACTACGGTTTTCTCATTGACGGGGATAGAGAGGATTGCATCATAGACTGTGATGAGCCTACTAGCTTCCAGCAAGCCATTCAGAGCGTCGACTCGGTAAAATGGCTGGATGCAATGCGGACCGAAATGGAGTCCATGTACACCAACAAAGTATGGACGTTGGACATTGCTCCAGATGGGGTAAAACCCGTAGGATGCAAGTGGATCTTCAAAAGGAAGATTGGTGTAGATGGACAGGTTGAGACCTATAAAGCTAGACTGGTAGCAAAGGGTTTTCGTCAGCGACCTGGTTTGGACTATGACGAAACCTTTTCTCCAGTAGCTATGCTGAAATCCATTCGGATCCTTCTTGCCATTACTGCCTTCCACGATTATGAGATTTGGCAGATGGACGTAAAGACAGCTTTTCTAAATGGTCATTTAGAGGAGTGTGTCTATATGGACCAGCAAGAGGGTTTCATTCAGGATGGGAGCAGCGGAAAGGTGTGCAAGTTGCTCAAGTCCATTTATGGACTAAAGCAGGCATCGCGGAGTTGGAACATCTGTTTTGATGAGACGGTCAAGGAATTTGGCTTTATCAAAAATCCAGATGAACCATGCATCTATTGTAGATTTGTAGCGAGAACTGTGGTATTCCTCGTTTTATACGTGGATGACATTCTCTTAATAGGAAATGACATTCCTATGCTACAATCTGTCAAGGGGTTCTTGTCACACAGGTTCTCCATGAAAGACCTGGGTGATGCCTCATACATTCTGGGTATCCGGATCTACCGTGACAGATCCAAGAGGATATTAGGACTTTCACAGTCCAGGTACATCGACACCATACTGAAGAGATTCAGTATGGAAGATTCCAAGCGCGGTAATCTACCGGCTTGTCACGGGATCACTCTCTCCAAAGAGATGTCTCCCAAGATTGATTTGGAGAGGGATCGCATGTCTATTATACCCTACGCTTCTGCGGTAGGCTCTATTATGTATGCGATGTTGTGTACCAGACCGGATGTGGCTTATGCACTGAGTGTGGTAAGCAGGTATCAGTCAAACCCTGGGGAGAAACATTGGATAGCAGTAAAGAACATTCTCAAGTACCTGAGAAGGACTAAGGAGATGTTCTTGGTGTATGGCGGAAAAGACCTGCAGATTGAGGCCTTTGCTGACTCCAGCTTCCAGAGTGACAAGGATGATTCCAAGTCCATGTCGGGTTTTGTCTTTACCCTCAGTGGAGGAGCGGTGTGTTGGAAGAGCTCCAAACAGGAAACCGTTGCTGACTCGACTATGGAAGCGGAATACATCGCTGCATCTGATGCCGCAAAAGAAGCTGTCTGGATGAGGAAGTTCTTGAGAGAACTTCAGGTGGTTCCGTCCATTGTTGACCCAATACCTTGTTAGTTGTATGTATGTCCTAGAGGCCAGTATTGTACAGATGATGTATATTATATTGGATGCTTGGACATATATAGAGATGACTTTCTTGCTCGACATGATAGTATGCTATCTGGTTGTTCTTTATCTTAACATGTACACTAGTCTCTTTATACTGTCTTATAGTTACATGTTGGTAAAGCCCTTAGGATGTGTACTTGACTACCTGGACTATGATGTAGATCGTACTAGTGGGGACATGGTAGTCCATAAGTACATCCTTCAAGGTCCCTAGTCGTGGGTGTATCGAGACGGGGCATCGATATACCAGTGTAGACTAGCGTATACGCTTCTCGACCCATGTGATGGGCGATGGATGATCCCATATCCATTGGTGTTTGACATCAGAGATAGTATACGGGTGCTCAGTGGAGACTGGGTACACTGGACGGACTCGCCGAGAACTTCCAGATGGTATTATACCTCACGTCAGATGGCAGTTCTCAGGTGACACTTGTACAGGTTAGTCTGTAGACCCGAGATCGTCATAGAGTCTTGTGTGATTCCCACTGTGCTTTGATCTCCACCTTACCACGTCCATGAGGGCGTGCAAAACGGTGGTCTTTGGGTACAGTCCCGAGTCACATGGAGGCAATGAGCGATAGGAGGGGTTTCGTCTCTCCCGGTATTGGGGGTTGATGTTGCGCTGTGCTCGATTGGCCGTAACAGGGAAGTCCCTGGCCAGGGCTGATCAGAGATTTGCTGGTAAGTGTTACCAGTAGTTTCTCGACCCGTTATGAGCCTCACATCGGCACGACTTATCGGTAATTGGGGTCTGACGTTTACCACCCCTAGACTTGATATGCGACATATCAGACGAACAGACCGGACTGTACGGTAAGTGTTACTGGTTGGATTCACAGGAGTGTGAGCGGGCTAGCTCGTCGATCTTCTGATCGCTCAATGCCCGGATGGCCGTTACGTTTAGCAGACCGCTTGCGGCTTGTGGGTGCTTGATATGATCATCATCTGCTACCGGCGTATTGACGAGTCTTTAGAGTCCTACACAGAGGTTTCCTAGCTCAAGCGAAACGAAATAGGAGCGCATATGAGATATGTGCAGGACCGAGAATAATGCGTGTATGTGATACCGTATTTCATTCTCACGATGGATGTATCGATTGGTTATATTCGATATGACCTAGTTATCGAATCATTGATTCGATAAGCCGATACATAGGATACTAGTCGGTTATATGCGATATAACCGGATCGTTAAGTCAAGTGTTGATTTAATGATTTAATGTATAATTATATATTTGATATATTACTTTGCATTAACTAGTATTGGTTCACTTTAAATGGATATTCTTTCTTCTTCTTCATCTTCATCTTCAAGAAAAAAGCTTGATGCCATCAATGGCAACTTGAGCTAAAGTGAGAGAAATCCAATTCTAAAGTGAACCCACCTCCTATTTCTTCACCCTCTACCTCTTGCCAAGTTGTTTTGGGAGTTTTCTTCACAAGTTTCACAACTTTGTGAAGTCGGAGCTTAAACTTGTGATGCCTCGACGTAGATCGTCTTTGACACGAAGCCGACGACCTAGCTCGCCCGATTCTCCGATGAAGCCGACGATTGAGTTCGGGATTCATGATGGACAGCGAGAGGACACCCACGTAGAGCTAAGGAAGTGGAGAACCGGATCTACAAAGGTTGTAGCATCTAACTTTTAGTTAAGTAGTTAACTAGATTATCTTTTCGCCTAAACTTCTAGTCAACGATCCGTATTAGGGTTTCTCGGCACCCATAATTTTTGAAATTGGCATGATTAATGCCTTGTGAGACTTCATTAGAGTGCCTAGGAACCCTACAGTGGTATCAGAGCCTAGCTAGAGCCTTAGGCGAAGTCCAGACGACGTTTGAAGTCCGAACGAACCCGAAACCCTAAAACCCAAGTGCTCTCTGGACTTTTTCCAAAATCTGGGATTTTTCCAGATTAAAAATATGCAGAAAAACCATCAGGAAAATATAAGAGTTTGTGTGAAATTCGACAGCCTAATTCCACTAAGCCGCCGCGGATCCGCGGCATGAGCATGGCTCATGCGGCGGTTCCGCGGCCGTACGGCCTCAATATATAAAGAATTTTACACAGTAATTCTTAGTTTCCAGTGGTGATTTTCCTGGGTATTTTTAATAATTATTCAAGAGTTGAATTTTCTGGGGTTGCTTTGGGGATTCGGTGTTTCGATCGGGGTATCAAATTTCGTCTTTGTGTATTTCCGGATAATTTTTAGAATATGTTAAAAAGTTCGACCAGATATAAATACCCAATTTTTCCCCTGTCGGGAAATTTCCAAGTGTTGGATTTTTCCGTAGTTTAACGACGTTCTAAGTAGTGCAAGTAACGCGATGGACCCTCTAGAAGACAACAAACCTTAACTCGATTATGTGACCGTCTTGAACTGCCCTTTGAACCTTCGGGTTTGGGGGAGTACGGCGTGCCACATGTGAGGCGTTGGCTTGACCCTTCTACGGCTGGACCATTGGTACTGAGGCACGAACTGAATGTTGTTAGACTTATTTCATGTGTTGAGCTGTATCGGGAAAACTTGGGTATTCGACTGTTCGATCGAAAAATTTAACATTTTCTGTTTATCGGGAATGTGATACAATAATTGGAATTCACAAACAGTTATGAGATAACTAAATGAATGTTATAAATCTAGCGGTTTAGTTTCACTTGATATTGAAAAGAGTTTTCGATAATGAGACTAAAATGCGGGGTTTATAACTGTTAGGCATGTGATGTCTAAGTATTTCATTTAATTAGGCATGTGATGTCTAAAGAGGTTGCGGATTCCAACTGTTATAGTTTTACACTTTCTTTTCTGTGACCGTAAGTGTAGTATGTTCATATCACCGGTTTCGTTGCTATACGTCAACGACAATTGGGATATGCATACTTACTTACGTTGATGACATGTGATGTTATGTGTTGCTGGATATGTTATATTGGATCGTCGTGTTCGAATAGCCGGGGGGTTTTATGTGAGATGAGTGTTTTTCATTTTCATTCATGTAAAAACTTGTATGTAATATTCTTTTATTTGGGGCACTTCCAGGTAGCGGAAGTTGTCACCTTTTGTATATTATTTACTTTTCCGCATTAGGATAGACCCAAGGAGGGGAGCACAAGTAACCGGGTTCTGGGGTCCAGTGGGAGACCAACTCGAGGAGTCGAGTCCGGGTCTCCTAACCCTAGAATTGGTAGGGTTGCTTGCCGCTCTCGTAGGGGTCTAGGGGTGTGGGATTGGCTATTCATCACAACCGTGGAATCCGTGTTTTATACTGGCTCGTATTGAAAACACGGACGTCCTAGTATATCCAATGTTTCATATGTTTCTTCTGCTGCGATATCTGGGATGTGATCATGTGATGTTCTGTGATGGATACTTTATATAGTATATATGATATATTATATAGACGTTACTTATGTTTTGCACCCGCACTAGCCCTGCCCTACTCTGTCGTTAGTTACCTAACCTAACGGTGCACGAGGGGACATCGAGGCGAATGCGGATGGCATAAGTGTACGTCGTATTTATCTGTGATGTTTAGGTACTTAAATGATGGGACTTCATTAATGTGATTAATGAAAGAAAAGAAACCAAATGATGTTGTAGAATCAAATTTTAAATAAAACAGGTAGCTACAGTTCTTGCTTTGCATAGCGGTATATATGATATGCCCTGCACCTTATTCGATGAGGAAAGGACCGAGATCCCTTCACCGGGAGTGACTCCTTTAGCAATAACTGGCAGATGCTACACACTCGGTTTGCTTTTGATTGCTTTTGAGTTTTGCTTTGCACAGTGATATAAATGATATATCCCGCACCTCATTCGACGAGGAAAGGGCCGACGATCCCTTTACCGGGAGTGACTCCTTTAGCAAAACTAGAAAAGCCTCAAAATCACTCCATTTCAAAACTTCATTTGATTCTACAACGATATCAAGTTCATTACGCTCATGGTTTTTATGAAAAACCTGCGTAGCCCTCCGTCATTTCAGATAAGTACTAGTTAGTATTCGTGCTGCGGTAGTTTGGCCTCCGTCAAGGCGCAGTGTACGGTAGCTAACTAGTACTTATCTGCTTGCATATGATGCGATTGGATTAGGGTATTCGTACGGCGTTGTTTGGCCTCCGTCAAGGGTCGTGCGGGTGGGTTTAATTCAATCAGGAAATGACGGGTTGAACTTGACTAGCGGACTATGGATTGTTTGGCCTCCGTCAAGGTCATAGGACGCTAGGGGCAAAAGCATTATCGGGAATTTCAAGTGTTGAAATTTGCAATGAGATTGCATACCTTCTATGAGATAGTTGGATCCCGATACCCACTGCGAGTAAGAGTTACTCCTGGGAGAGTTTTACACATTGCAATTAGCTGATCAAGTAGGTGTCTAGAAAGGTGTCAACGGGGTTACGCCTCTGGGAAAACGAGGTTTACATTAATTAGGTTCGTGCGAAAGCACGGGGGACCTCCCTCAAAGTACCGACACTGGCCTGGCTGAAAGATTGGCGAACTTGTAGTGTGTAATTAATCCCGGCTAATCTTTCCTTTTAGGGTTTGAAGGAAGATTTGATAAAAAGCAGTGGGAGCCATCCTGATTAGATAAGATAATAACCAATCTGATCTTGCACGAGCATACGCTAAAGTGTTTTCTTCTCTCTCTCTCCAGGTAGCGACCATTTCATGCCCTAATGAAGATAATAATATGGATGTATTGACCGAACCCGCATGTTATACTGTGCAGGGGAACGTTGAACCCGTTCTATCTTATAAGTGTTATAAGAATGAACAGGAAACAAGAGAATATCTGGATTCTCAAGCCGCCCAAAAGAACATGCATGTTGATGCATCTTCTACAGGTGTGTTAGTTATTGAGAACTGTTTCTCAGTTCACCCTACGTCCTGGGTATTAGATACCGGATCAGGATCCCACATATGTAAACAGTTACATGGGCTGCGAAAAGGTAGAGAACTGGGAAAAGG
The DNA here is from genome assembly GCA_030015575.1 of Agapanthus africanus. NCBI lineage: Eukaryota > Viridiplantae > Streptophyta > Magnoliopsida > Asparagales > Amaryllidaceae > Agapanthus > Agapanthus africanus. The sequence continues at coordinate 565,217,164 of CM057341.1, forward strand.
TGATCATTCCGTTCAAGTTGGGAATGGGGCAAATGTTGCAGCCAAAGCAGTTGGCGAATATCACCTTGTATTACCAAGTGGTGATACACTGATTCTAAATGAATGCTATTATATACCGAACATGATGTGCAACATTATATCAGTTTCTTTATTAAGTAAAGAAGGATATAATTTTGTATTACAGGGTAATGTTATGAACATATTCCTAGATCAAAAGTTGGTTGCATCAGGCTCGTTGTATAATGGCATATTCATTCTCAATCAAAATACAGTCCTCAATTTACAAAACACACACAAGAGGAAGAGTTCTGAACTGAACGAATCTTTCTTGGGGCATTGTAGACTGGGTCACATCAATGTGACACGACTTGCTAAGTTGCATAAGGATGGATATTTAAATTCATTTGAATTTTCATCTTATGACACTTGCCAGTCATGTCTCAAAGGCAAGATGACCAAAACTCCGTTTACAGGACACGGAGAAAGAGTTACCGAACTCTTGGGACTAATACATAGTGATATATGCGGTCCCATGTCTACACATGCCAGGGATGGTTCTTCGTACTTCATTACATTCACTGACGATCTCTCTAGATTCGGATATGTGTTCCTGATGAAACACAAATCAGAAGCTTTTGAGAAATTTAGAGAATATAAACAAGAAGTAGAGAACCAAACGGGCAAAAGTATTAAGATCCTTCGATCTGATCGAGGAGGAGAATACTTAAGTAACGAATTCAGAGATTATCTAAAAGAGAATGGGATTCTCTCTCAGCTTACTCCTCCTTATACACCACAGCACAACGGTGTATCGGAGCGGAGAAATCGCACCCTATTAGATATGGTGCGCTCTATGATGAGTACAGCTGAGTTACCTATTTCCTTCTGGGGATATGCACTGGAGACTGCTGCATATCTATTGAATAGAGTTCCAACCAAATCTGTGCCTACCACTCCATATGAGATATGGAATGGTAAGAGACCATGTCTTAATTTTATTAAGATATGGGGTTGTCCGGCCTATGTTAAAACACAAAATCCGGACAAACTCGAGGCAAGGTCTGTTCTATGTAAGTTTGTTGGATATCCCAAACATTCGCGAGGGTATATCTTCTACCACTCCGAGGAACAAAAAGTGTTTGTTTCTCGACATGCCACTTTCTTAGAAAAGAGTTTTCTTATGAAACAGACAAGTAGCATTGAGGTAGAACTGGAAGAGGTTCCAGCAACACAAACTGTAACAGAAGACTTGGTAGAACAAGAGGATTCAGTAGAACCCGATGAACCCCAGCCTCTCCGCCGATCTAGTAGGGTTTCTCGTCCACCTGATACTACGGTTTTCTCATTGACGGTGGAAGCGAGGATTGCATCATGGAGGAGGATGACCCAACTAGCTTCGAGCAGGCCATCACGAGTAGGGACTCAGTGAAATGGCTGGATGCTATGCGGTCCGAGATGGATTCCATGTACACCAACAAAGTATGGACTTTGGAAGTTGCTCCTGAAGGGGTAAAACCAATTGGGAGCAAATGGATCTTCAAGAAAAAAATTGGTGTAGATGGGAAAGTGGAGACTTTCAAAGCTAGACTTGTAGCAAAAGGTTTTCGCCAAAGACCAGGTGTGGACTACGACGAAACCTTTTCTCCAGTGGCTATGCTTAAATCCATCCGGATCATACTTGCCATCGCTGCATATCACGACTGCGAAATCTGGCAAATGGATGTTAAGACCGCCTTTCTAAATGGTGATTTAGAAGAGTGCGTGTACATGACTCAGCCAGAGGGCTTCGTAGATATTGGGAGCAGCGGGAAGGTGTGAAAGCTGCTTAAATCCATTTATGGATTAAAGCAAGCATCGCGGAGTTGGAACATCTGCTTTGACGTCGTTATCAAAGAGTTTGATTTCGTCAAAAACCCAGATGAACCTTGTATCTACAAGAAGGTGGCAGGGAGTAAGGTTGTCTTCCTCATATTGTACGTGGACGACATACTCTTGATAGGAAATGATATTCCTATGCTGCAATCGGTCAAGCTCTTCTTATCACAGAGATTCTCAATGAAAGATCTTGGTGATGCCTCCTGCATATTGGGAATCAGGATCTATAGAGATAGATCCAAACGGATATTGGGATTGTCCCAATCCAGGTACATTGACACCATACTAAAGAGGTTTAGTATGGAAGAATCCAAGCATGGGAACTTACCCATGATCTCTGGAGTCACTCTCTCCAAAGAGATGTCTCCCAAGACTGATTTGGAGAGAGCTCGCATGCAAGGGATACCCTATGCTTCGGCTGTAGGCTCTATCATGTATGCGATGCTATGTACCAGACCCGATGTTGCATACTCACTAAGTGTAGTGAGCAGGTATCAAGCTGATCCTGGAGAGAGTCACTGGACAGCTGTGAAGAGCATTCTTAAGTACTTACGAAGGACTAAGGAGATGCTCTTGGTGTATGGTAGTGGAGAACTCCAAGTGGAGTCCTTTACCGATTCCAGCTTCCAGAGTGATAAGGACGACTCTAAGTCGCAGTCGGGTTTTGTCTTTACCCTTTACGGAGGGGCGGTTAGCTGGAAGAGTTCCAAGCAGGAAACCGTAGCAGACTCGACGATGGAGGCTGAATACATCGCTGCCAATGATGCTGCTAAAGAAACTGTTTGGAACAAGAAGTTCATTACTGAACTTGGTGTGGTTCTATCCATTGAGCATCCAATACCTTTTTATTGCGATAACAATGGAGCAGTGGCTTTAGCCAAGGAACCCAAGTCCCATCAGCGATCCAGGCATATTCTGAGGCGGTATCACCTGATCCGGGAGATAGTTGATCGCCGGGAGATCGAGGTCAGGAGGGTTGACACGAAGAACAACACGGCGGATCCACTCACGAAGGCCATTCCCCAGATACAGTTTGAGAGACTCTTCGGGATGCTCGGTATGCGATACTACAGCAGCTGGCCCTAGTGCAAGTGGGAGATTGTTAGTTGTATGTATGCCCTAGAGGCCAGTATTGTACAGATGATGTATATTATATTGGATGCTTGGACATATATAGAGATGACTTTCTTGCTCGACATGATAGTATGCTATCTGGTTGCTCTTTATCTTAACATGTACACTAGTCTCTTTATACTGTCTTATAGTTACATGTTGGTAAAGCCCTTAGGATGTGTACTTGACTACCTGGACTATGATGCAGATCGTACTAGTGGGGACATGGTAGTCCATAAGTACATCCTTCAAGGTCCCTAGTCGTGGGTGTATCGAGACGGGGCATCGATATACCAGTGTAGACTAGCGTATACGCTTCTCGACCCATGTGATGGGCAATGGATGATCCCATATCCATTGGTGTTTGACATCAGAGATGGTATACGGGTGCTCAGTGGAGACTGGGTACACTGGACGGACTCGCCGAGAACTCCCAGATGGTATTATACCTCACGTCAGATGGCAGTTCTCAGGTGACACTTGTACAGGTTAGTCTGTAGACCCGAGATCGTCATAGAGTCTTGTGTGATTCCCACTGTGCTTTGATCTCCACCTTACCAGGTCCATGAGGGCGTGCAAAACGGTGGTCTTTGGGTACAGTCCCGAGTCACATGGAGGCAATGAGCGATAGGAGGGGTTTCGTCTCTCCCGGTATTGGGGGTTGATGTTGCGCTGTGCTCGATTGGCCGTAACAGGGAAGTCCCTGGCCAGGGCTGATCAGAGATTTGCTGGTAAGTGTTACCAGTAGTTTCTCGACCCGTTATGAGCCTCACATCGGCACGACTTATCGGTTATTGGGGTCTGACGTTTACCACCCCTAGACTTGATATGCGACATATCAGACGAACAGACCGGACTGTACGGTAAGTGTTACTGGTTGGATTCACAGGAGTGTGAGCGGGCTAGCTCGTCGATCTTCTGATCGCTCAATGCCCGGATGGCCGTTACGTTTAGCAGACCGCTTGCGGCTTGTGGGTGCTTGATATGATCATCATCTGCTACCGGCGTATTGACGAGTCTTTAGAGTCCTACACAGAGGTTTCCTGGCTCAAGCGAAACGAAATAGGAGCGCATATGAGATATGTGCAGGACCGAGAATAATGCGTGTACGTGATACCGTATTTCATTCTTACGATGGATGTATCGATTGGTTATATTCGATATGACCTAGTTATCGAATCATTGATTCGATAAGCCGATACATAGGATACTAGTCGGTTATATGCGATATGACCGGATCGTTAAGTCAAGTGTTGATTTAATGATTTAATGTATAATTATATATTTGATATATTACTTTGCATTAACTAGTATTGGTTCACTTTAAATGGATATTCTTTCTTCTTCTTCATCTTCATCTTCAAGAAAAAAGCTTGATGCCATCAATGGCAACTTGAGCTAAAGTGAGAGAAATCTAATTCTAAAGTGAACCCACCTCCTATTTCTTCACCCTCTACCTCTTGCCAAGTTGTTTTGGGAGTTTTCTTCACAAGTTTCACAACTTTGTGAAGTCGGAGCTTGAACTTGTGATGCCTCGACGTAGATCGTCTTTGACACGAAGCCGACGACCTAGCTCGCCCGATTCTCCGATGAAGCCGACGATTGAGTTCGGGATTCATGATGGATAGCGAGAGGACACCCACGTGGAGCTAAGGAAGTGGAGAACCGGATCTACAAAGATTGTAGCATCTAACTTTTAGTTAAGTAGTTAACTAGATTATCTTTTCGCCTAAACTTCTAGTCAACGATCCGTATTAGGGTTTCTCGGCACCCATAATTTTTGAAATTGGCATGATTGATGCCTTGTGAGACTTCATTAGAGTGCCTAGGAACCCTACATACCTCTGTATTGCGACAACAACGGGACTATAGCTTTAGCAAAGGAACCCAGGTCCCATCAGAAATCCAGATACATCTTAAGGCGGTATCACCTGATCAGGGAGATCGTGGATCGCCAGGAGATCGAGGTCCGGAGAGTTGAATCAGAAGATAACACAGCAGATCCATTCACCAAGGCCTTGCCCCAGACTCAGTTCGAGCGGCTGATCGAGATGATAGGTCTTCGATACGCCAGTACATGGCCTTAGTGCAAGTGGGAGATTGTTAGTGTATATGCCCTAGAGGCCATTACTGTATCATACTAGTTTGTATATTACTTGATGGAAGCTTGGGATATTCACAGTTGTATATACAATCTTGCTCAAAATGGTAGTATGCTACTTGGTTTGTCTCTGCTTTAATATGTGCATGTGTTTCTTTTAGCATATTGCTGATATACATATTAGTAGAGCCCTTAGGATCTTTGCTTGATTACCAGCGTTGTGATGGCGCTCACACTCGTGGGAGCTGGGTGATCTATAAGCACATCCTTATACAGGTCCCTGGTCGTTGGACTATCGAGACAGGGCATCGATACTCCGGAGTAGACTAGCGTATGCGCTTCTCATCCCAGTGTGGGAGACGGTCTGTCCCACAGCCGTCAGTACGTCGTACTTGAGATAGTATGCGGGTGCTCGTTGGGTTACGAGTACACTGGACAGGACTCGTCGGGGACTGTTGGTTGGTATTATACCTATCGTCAGTTATCAGTTCCCAGGTGACATGAGTACAGCTTAATCCGCTGACTTGACACTGTCACTTAGCCTCGAGTGTGTTCCCACTGCACTTTGATTACTACCCTACCACCGCTCAAAGGAGTCGTGCAAACAGGTAGTGTTTGGGTGCAGTCCCGAAGCACTTGGAGGCAGTGACGGTTAGACAGGATTCGTCTCTCCCGGTATTGGGGGTTGACATCGCGCTGTGTCCAGGAGAGCCATTACACGAGTAGTCCCTGGCCAGGGCAAGCGAGATATACTGGTAGGTTTCCAGTGTTATCTCAGGGTGTTCTGGGCTACACTCCGACACGACTTGTACCGCTATTAGGGGACTGACGTTCACCGCCCCCTAGGCCCGCCATGCGATGTATCAGACGAACAGACCGGACTGTACGGAGATTGTCACATACAGGCTCAGTAGGAGTTCGGATGGGGTTCACCTCGTCAGTCTTCTTATCGACATCTACCTGGGGACCGTTACGTACAGCTAGTGCCGCTTGCGGTCTGTGGTTAAACCCACTGCCAGCGTAGTGTCGAGTCTTTAGAGTCCCACACAGAGAGCTATTCGCCTTTAGGCAAAATGAGTAGAGGTCGCATGGTTTTGCGACAGGGTTCGTTCACATTCGCGCACTTGTGCACGTTTGCTGTCCGGACAGTTTATACTAGCGGGCTTTGGTTTAAGCTGGATCCTAGTATATGATTTGGGATTGGTTTTTCTCATCGTATTCGTGTTCCTTGGATCACGAATGCGGGTGCGTATGCACAGTTGCTTGAGATTGAGGGAGAGGACCTTGATTAGGGTTAATGGCTATTGTCATTTTATTAACCCTAATGTTTATGTGTGTATTATTGTTAATTGATATTAGTTTAATAATTGAGCATGGTTATGGTTGTTGACCATTTGACCTTATTGACTTGTTGACCTTGGTTGACACTTTGACCATCATCATTTCATTTGGAAGATGCTCTTTGATCCTTGCAATTTGCATTTAAAATGAAATGATAATGGTCATGTCTTGATTATGCCATGACAATTATCTTACTAATTATTTAATTGAAATAATACACATATATTAGTGAGAATGGTTTATTCTATTCTCATTCTATCATATCTTTTCTCTCTCTTGTTCTTCCTCTCCCTCAAGCTCTCTCCTTCTCATGTGTTGAGAAACACTTGAGCTTGAGAAAAACCCTCTCTTGATCATCTTTACTCTCATCTAGGGTTCAAGGACTAGCACTTCTTGCACCCTAGTTACTTCTAGCTTGGAGTTGAAGCCAAAGGTTGAGGCTTTCGGGTGGATCTTTCTTCGACGTGAGAAGACGACCAAGATGACCTCCTTCAACCACTCCAAGGAGCAAGGAGAGAAGGACTTAAAGCCCAAGGTATAACCTTTCTAGCACTTAGCTAGTTACTAGTTAGCTTTAGCAAGTTTTTGTTTAGCAAAGATCCTTCTAGCTCTAGTCCATGTTGCCTAAGCTCATAAAAATCCGATTTTTATTCCGTTTTCCGCCTCTCCGCAAGCACCGGGATGGGCAACGTGGACTTACAGTTGTATCAGAGCCTAACTAAACATAAACTTGCTAGGTAGTGAAGTGTAACGAAGTTCGAAACCGAAAAATCCAAAAACGGAGTTTTCAAAAACCCTAGTTTCTGTTAAAAAATTTTCTGGTCAAAACAAAATTTGTTATACTCCTAAAATCATCTCAGGGTTTTATTAAGAAAACCACCAAACCCGGTCCAGTGATTCGTCTAAACCGCCGCGTTTCCGCGGCTATAGCAAGCTATTGCCGCGGAACCGCCGCCGTTTGGACTCTTCACTGAGTCGGGTTTGGTGCAGTTTTCTTATGGCTTGGTTTTAGGATTTTTAAGATGGTTTATATATGCCCAGATTTTCCAGAATAGAAATTTATTTTTGGGGGCCTATAAATCCGTATTTTTTCCGAACTTCACTACACTTTGACTATGACGGTTATATCTGTGATGTTTGTATGTATTGAACGTCGGCTAATCGCTATATGTCGATTAGTCGGGGTTATACATATCTGTGATCTGTGATTGATACTGGTTTGTGTATATGAATGGGTTGGATTGTCGCGGGTGAATAGCCGGGGTGGATGTGAGATGAGTGTTGCTTTTCTTTCATTCATTTGTAATATGTAAATTGATGTAATATTATTATTTGTATGGCCGCACAACCGGGTCGGGGTTGTAGCCGTCATTGTATAATTCTTTTTACTGTTTTTGCTCCTAGGATAGACCCATGGAGGGGGTGCACAAACTACCGGGTATCTTGAAGTGCCGAGTGGCCTACTCACGGTGGTGAGGGAGGTTGCTTCGCTTCGGGTACTTGGCGGGTAGTTTGCCGCACCCGTAGGGGTCTTGGGTGGGGTATTGGCTATTCACCACGACCGTGTAATCCGCTTTTCGTTGCAGGCTCGAACGGATTGCGGACTCCTAGTATATCCAATGTCTTCATCTGTGATCTGTAATGTCTATCATTGCTATATATTTATATATGATAACTATTTAGGCGTTGCTTATGTTTTACAGCCGCGTTAGCCCAGCCCCCGCTCTGTCGTTAGTTAAGTAACCTAACGGGTGATGACGGGGCCCCATGGCGAATGCGAATGGCATAAGCGTACGTCATATTTTGGTTGTTTTCTGCAATGGTAGGTTTAAATGATGGGACGCATTAAAAGAACTAATGCAAGAAAATAAACCAAGTATAAGTCGATTGGAACACTTTGAAAACCACTCGGTTCTTTTCAAAACTAAACTTTTAAACGCGGAGCTTGAACCACTCCTTTTAAAAGCTATCTCGTTCCATCGATTATATCAAGTTCACTACGTTCACGGTTTCCCCAAAACCATCCATAGCCCTCCATCATTTCGGTTAAATATTCGGTAGTATTCAAGCTATGTATTTTGACCTCACGCCAAGGCATAGTGATTGGTAGCTGCCGGATATTTATCTGTTGCATAGATATAATGCGTTGGTTTGAGACAGTCGTACTGCCGTTTTGGCCTACGTCAAGGGTAGGTACAGGTGGGTTCAAATTAACCAGGATAATGATGGGAAGAACTTGACATGTGACTTATGACATTTTGACCTCACGCCAAGGTCATAAGAGCATAGAGCAAAAATCCACATCGGGAGTTTCATAAGTACTGAAACTTGCTAGCGCTGCATACCATTTGGAGTGTGATGATTCTGGTAGGATTCCTTCGGTTTTATCACGCGATGATATTTAGATCCCGATCCTACTGTGAGTATATGCTACTCCTCGGGAAAACTCTCACTTAACGATCAATGCTATAAACTTAGTAGGTGTCTAGAAAGGTGTTAGCGGGGCTACGCCCATAGGGAAAAGAGATTACTTAATTAAGAAACTTCGCGAAAGCGTTGGAAAACCTCCCTCGAAGTACCGACACTGGCCTGGCTGAACGGTTAAGCAAGTATTGTACGGTGAGATTGATCCTGACTAATCCTTTCTTTACGGTTTGAGAAGGGATTCGAGAGACAGTGGGAGCCATCCAGTTTAGACAAATTAAAAACCACTCTAAACTTGCAAGAGCATCATGCTAAAGTGTTTCTTTTCTCTCTCCTAATTGCAGCGACCATTCAACATAACCGGACTTAAGTTATTACTAGATAAAAACATATTGACAGGGCCAAACTACAAAGATTGGCTCAGGAATGTCAAGATGGCAATCACTTATGACAAGTTGGGGTATGTCCTTACCACCCAAGCTCCCCCTGTCCCAGGTCCCAAAACCAGTGTCGTAGATAGGGAAATCTACAAGACCTGGGAAATAAATTGCGCGAAGGCCAAATGCCTCGTACTTGCCTCGATGGACAACGAACATCAGAGGAGGCACGAGAATATGGACCTAGAGTCCATATTTCTTCATACAAAAGAACTGTATGGAGAGCAGTCTCGTATCGCAAGATACGAAGTGTCGAAGAAGTTGTTTTCGGTAAGGTTGGCCGTCGGATCATCGGTAGCGGAACACGTGCTTAAGATGATTGGCTACATTGAGGAGCTCGCGGACCTTGGGACCACGTTGGAGAATGAACTCTATACTGATTTGATTCTCCAGTCCCTTCCTTCCACTTACGCCCAGTTTATTCTTAACTTCAACATGCAAGGAAAGGAGGTTGAACTTTCCGAGCTTCTGAACATGTTGAGGAGTGCTGAGGGCACCCTACAGAAGGGTAGGGAGACATCCACTTTGTTTGTAGGAGGATCTTCCTCTTCTAGGTCCAGGGCGAAAGCCAAGGGCAAGAAGAAGAAAGCCCCCGCCAAACCAAGAGGCGGTGTCGGTAAAGTGGATACGAAGGGAAAAGGAAAAGCAACAAAGGTAGCGGGAAAGCTGGTGGGGAAGGAAGAATGCTTCTATTGTCACAAAAGTGGTCACTGGAAACAGGATTGCAAGGCTTGGAAAGCCAGAACACAGGATTTGAAGCGAGTTGCAGCTTCAGCTTCAGGTGTGTATGTTATTGAAAACTGTCTATCAATAAACTCTACATCCTGGGTATTGGATACCGGATCAGGATCTCATATCTGTAATTCTTTGCAGGCGTTGAGAAAGCGTAGAGTTTTGAAGGCAGGTGACATGACCCTCAGAGTTGCAAACGGTGCTAGCATGGATGCTGAGGCCGTGTGGGACTATCGCCTGGGATTGTCGGATGGACAGTTTTTGGTTTTGCGTAGTTGTTATTATGTACCAAATGCAACCGGTAATATCATTTCTGTATCTTTATTATCTAAAGAAGGTTATGAATTTGCATTTGTAAGTAATGTAGTGAACATTCACCTTAATCAAGTTTTGATTGGGTCAGGTACATTGAACAACGGTATATACGTATTAAACCAACCACAGATTTTCAATGTCCAGAATACACACAAAAGAAAGTCTCCAGAAATCAATAAAACTTTCTTATGGCATTGTAGACTGGGTCACATCAATGAGAGAAGGTTGACTAAGTTACATGCAGAAGGATATTTGGATTCGTTCGAATATCAATCGTATGCAACTTGTCAATCCTGTCTCAAGGGAAAGATGACAAAGACTCCGTTCCCTGGACACGGAGTAAGAGCGAGCGAGCTCTTGGGACTCGTACACAGCGACGTGTGCGGTCCAATGTCTACACATGCGCGAAGCGGTTATTCTTACTTCATTACTTTTACGGATGATTTCTCAAGGTTCGGACATGTCTTCTTAATGAAGCATAAATCCGAAGCTTTTGATAAGTTCCAGGAATATAAGAATGAAGTAGAAAAACAAACAGGCAAAAGTATCAAGGCACTGAGATCTGATCGAGGTGGTGAATACTTGAGTGCCTAGTTCCTGGGTTACTTAAAAGAGAATGGAATTCTCTCTCAGCTTACTCCTCCATACACTCCGCAACATAACGGTGTATCGGAGAGACGGAACCGAACCCTATTGGATATGGTACGGTCCATGATGAGTAACGTTGAGTTACCGCGATCATTCTGGGGATATGCGCTAGAATCAGCTGCATACCTTTTGAACCAAGTTCCAACTAAGACTGTGCCTACCACACCATATGAGTTATGGAGTGGGAAGAAACCCTATCTTCAATACCTGAAGATTTGGGGATGTCCAGCTTATGTCAAAAAGCAGCATACGGACAAGCTCGAGGCACGCTCAGTACTGTGCAAGTTTGTGGGATACCCAAAGAACTCCAAGGGGTATCTTTTCTATTACGCAGAGGAACAAAAAGTACTTGTTTCTCGTAATGCCCATTTTCTGGAACATCAGTTCTTAGAAAAAGAAATAAGTGGGAGCGCAATAGAACTGGAAGAAATTCCAGAACCACAAGCTATTCCTGAAAGCTTAGTAGAACCAGAGGGTTCGAAAGATCAGGACATTCCCACGCCACTCCGCAGGAGTAGTAGGCAGTCTCATCCGCCCGAGAGATACTACGGTTTTCTCATTGACGGGGATAGAGAGGATTGCATCATAGACTGTGATGAGCCTACTAGCTTCCAGCAAGCCATTCAGAGCGTCGACTCGGTAAAATGGCTGGATGCAATGCGGACCGAAATGGAGTCCATGTACACCAACAAAGTATGGACGTTGGACATTGCTCCAGATGGGGTAAAACCCGTAGGATGCAAGTGGATTTTCAAAAGGAAGATTGGTGTAGATGGACAGGTTGAGACCTATAAAGCTAGACTGGTAGCAAAGGGTTTTCGTCAGCGACCTGGTTTGGACTATGACGAAACCTTTTCTCCAGTAGCTATGCTGAAATCCATTCGGATCCTTCTTGCCATTACTGCCTTCCACGATTATGAGATTTGGCAGATGGACGTAAAGACAGCTTTTCTAAATGGTCATTTAGAGGAGTGTGTCTATATGGACCAGCCAGAGGGTTTCATTCAGGGTGGGAGCAGCGGAAAGGTGTGCAAGTTGCTCAAGTCCATTTATGGACTAAAGCAGGCATCGCGGAGTTGGAACATCTGTTTTGATGAGACGGTCAAGGAATTTGGCTTTATCAAAAATCCAGATGAACCATGCATCTATTGTAGATTTGTAGCGAGAACTGTGGTATTCCTCATTTTATACGTGGATGACATTCTCTTAATAGGAAATGACATTCCTATGCTACAATCTGTCAAGGGGTTCTTGTCACACAGGTTCTCCATGAAAGACCTGGGTGATGCCTCATACATTCTGGGTATCCGGATCTACCGTGACAGATCCAAGAGGATATTAGGACTTTCGCAGTCCAGGTACATCGACACCGTACAGAAGAGATTCAGTATGGAAGATTCCAAGTGCGGTAATCTACCGGCTTGTCACGGGATCACTCTCTCCAAAGAGATGTCTCCCAAGACTGATTTGGAGAGGGATCGCATGTCTATTATACCCTACGCTTCTGCGGTAGGCTCTATTATGTATGCGATGTTGTGTACCAGACCGGATGTGGCTTATGCACTGAGTGTGGTAAGCAGGTATCAGTCAAACCCTGGGAAGAAACATTGGATAGCAGTAAAGAACATTCTCAAGTACCTGAGAAGGACTAAGGAGATGTTCTTGGTGTATGGCGGAAAAGACCTGCAGATTGAGGCCTTTGCTGACTCCAGCTTCCAGAGTGACAAGGATGATTCCAAGTCCATGTCGGGTTTTGTCTTTACCCTCAATGGAGGAGCGGTGTGTTGGAAGAGCTCCAAACAGGAAACCGTTGCTGACTCGACTATGGAAGCGGAATACATCGATGCATCTGTTGCCGCAAAAGAAGCTGTCTGGATGAGGAAGTTTTTAAGAGAACTTCAGGTGGTTCCGTCCATTGTTGACCCAATACCTCTGTATTGCGACAACAATGGGACTATAGCTTTAGCGAAGGAACCCAGGTCCCATCAGAAATCCAGACACATCTTAAGGCGGTATCACCTGATCAGGGAGATCGTGGATCGCCAGGAGATCGAGGTCCGGAGAGTTGCATCAGAAGATAACACAGCAGATCCATTCACTAAGGCCTTGCCCCAGACTCAGTTCGAGCGGCTGATCGAGATGATAGGTCTTCGATACGCCAGTACATGGCCTTAGTGCAAGTGGGAGATTGTTAGTGTATATGCCCTAGAGGCCATTACTGTATCATACTAGTTTGTATATTACTTGATGGAAGCTTGGGATATTCACAGTTGTATATACAATCTTGCTCAAAATGGTAGTATGCTACTTGGTTTGTCTCTGCTTTAATAGTTGCATGTGTTTCTTTTAGTATATTGCTGATATACATATTAGTAGAGCCCTTAGGATCTTTGCTTGATTACCAGCGTTGTGATGGCGCTCACACTCGTGGGAGCTGGGTGATCTATAAGCACATCCTTATACAGGTCCCTGGTCGTTGGACTATCGAGACAGGGCATCGATACTCCGGAGTAGACTAGCGTATGCGCTTCTCATCCCAGTGTGGGAGACGGTCTGTCCCACAGCCGTCAGTACGTCGTACTTGAGATAGTATGCGGGTGCTCGTTAGGTTACGAGTACACTGGACAGGACTCGTCGGGGACTGTTGGTTGGTATTATACCTATCGTCAGTTATCAGTTCCCAGATGACATGAGTACAGCTTAGTCCGCTGACTTGACACTGTCACTTCGCCTCGAGTGTGTTCCCACTGCACTTTGATTACTACCCTACCACCGCTCAAAGGAGTCGTGCAAACAGGTAGTTTTTGGGTGCAGTCCCGAAGCACTTGGAGGCAGTGACGGTTAGACAGGATTCGTCTCTCCCGGTATTGGGGGTTGACATCGCGCTGTGTCCAGGAGAGCCATTACACGAGTAGTCCCTGGCCAGGGCAAGCGAGATATACTGGTAGGTTTCCAGTGTTATCTCAGGGTGTTCTGGGCTACACTCCGACACGACTTGTACCGCTATTAGGGGACTGACGTTCACCGCCCCCTAGGCCCGCCATGCGATGTATCAGACGAACAGACCGGACTGTACGGAGATTGTCACATACAGACTCAGTAGGAGTTCGGATGGGGTTCACCTCGTCAGTCTTCTTATCGACATCTACCTGGGGACCGTTACGTACAGCTAGTGCCGCTTGCGGTCTGTGGTTAAACCCACTGCCAGCGTAGTGTCGAGTCTTTAGAGTCCCACACAGAGAGCTATTCGCCTTTAGGCAAAATGAGTAGAGGTCGCATGGTTTTGCGACAGGGTTCGTTCACATTCGCGCACTTGTGCACGTTTGCTATCCGGACAGTTTATACTAGCGGGCTTTGGTTTAAGCCGGATCCTAGTATATGATTTGGGATTGGTTTTTCTCATTGTATTCGTGTTCCTCGGATCACGAATGCGGGTGCGTATGCACAGTTGCTTGAGATTGAGGGAGAGGACCTTGATTAGGGTTAATGGCTATTGTCATTTTATTAACCCTAATGTTTATGTGTGTATTATTGTTAATTGATATTAGTTTAATAATTGAGCATGGTTATGGTTGTTGACCATTTGACCTTATTGACTTGTTGACCTTGGTTGACACTTTGACCATCATCATTTCATTTGGAAGATGCTCTTTGATCCTTGTAATTTGCATTTAAAATGAAATGATAATGGTCATATCTTGATTATGCCATGACAATTATCTTACTAATTATCTAATTGAAATAATACACATATATTAGTGAGAATGGTTTATTCTATTCTCATTCTATCATATCTTTTCTCTCTCTTGTTCTTCCTTTCCCTCAAGCTCTCTCCCTCTCATGTGTTGAGAAACACTTGAGCTTGAGAAAAACCCTCTCTTGATCATCTTTACTCTCATCTAGGGTTCAAGGACTAGCACTTCTTGCACCCTAGTTACTTCTAGCTTGGAGTTGAAGCCAAAGGTTGAGGCTTTCGGGTGGATCTTTCTTCGACGTGAGAAGACGACCAAGGTGACCTCCTTTCACCACTCCAAGGAGCAAGGAGAGAAGGACTTAAAGCCCAAGGTATAACCTTTCTAGCACTTAGCTAGTTACTAGTTAGCTTTAGCAAGTTTTTGTTTAGCAAAGATCCTTCTAGCTCTAGTCCATGTTGCCTAAGCTCATAAAAATCCGATTTTTATTCCGTTTTCCGCCTCCCCGCAAGCACCGGGATGGGCAACGTGGACTTACAAGGAGGACCTATGCCGGTATAACAGTCTTACTCGAGATGATAGTATGCTATCTGGTTTGCCTTTATCAGTCGTGTATATGTTCAGGTGACTGATCACGATTACACTTTGATAGAGCCCTTAGGATCTTGCTTGACTACCAACAGTATGAGGGCGATCATATACGTGAGAGTTGGATGGTCTATAAGCATTTCCTTAAAAGTGGTCCCTAGTCGTAGGAGTTTCGAGACAGGGCATCGATACTCCGGAGTAGACTAGTGTATACAGTCGAGACCCCGACGAGGGGCGGTGGCCGGTCTCACAAGCCACTGGTGTCAGTTGGATCACCTAAAATGTATACGGGTGCTCATTGGGTTATGAGTACACCGGACAGGACTCGTCAGGAACCTGCTAGTTGGTATTATACATATCGTCAGATAGAAGTTCCCTGGTGACATGTGTACAGGTTAGTTCATCGACCTGAGGTCGTCATTTGTCTCGTGTGAGTTCCCACTGTGCTTTGATTTCTACCCTACCACGGCTCAAAGGAGTCGTGCAAACAGGTAGTTTTTGGGTACAGTCCCGAGCCACATGGAGGCACGTGAGCGGATCGGCAGGGGATTCGTCTCTCCCGGTATTGGGGGTGGAGATCGTGCTGTGTCTAGGAAAGCCATTACACCAAGTCCTTGGCCAAGGCAGGTGAGATTTACTGGTAGGTACTCCAGTAGTATCTCAGGGTGTTCAGGGCTTGTCTCCGACACGACTCATACAGCTATTGGGGGTCTGACATTACTAGCCCCCTAGGCAGGATATGCGATACTCGTAGACGAACGGACCGGACTGTATATACATTGTCACTGTTAGGCTCAGTAAGGTTTCCGGATGAGTTCGCTCATCGGCCTCCCTTGAGGTCAGTCCATGGGCAGCCGTTACGTACAGCTAGTGCCGCTGACGGCTTGTGGTTAAACCCACTGCCAGGGTACTGACGAGTCATTAGAGTCCCCCACAGATAGTTTCCTAAGTTCGGGCGAAATGTTGTAGAGGCTGTATGGTTTTATGGCAGGGTTCGGAAATTGCACGTGCGTTTACGCACGTGTCATATTTCGGGTAGATAATACTGGTGGGCTTTGGTTTAAGCCGGATCCATGTATTATACAGAGTAGATATAATATTTTTGTCTCAGTTGCATTTGTATTCGGTCGTAATACAAATGCGGGTATATTTATACAGTTACGGGGTTATTCTGAAATTCGTTTCGGGATCACTTTTAGAAGTTGTCAGTTTCCAGTTTTCTATCAGCCGTATTTAACATTCGGTTAAATACGGATTTATCTTTTCTTGAGATGAGTGTGGATGCTTCTAGAAGGTTCTAGAAGTGGTGAGGTGTTTTGTGACTCATGGTTGCATTTAATGATTCCATTAATGCATGATGATTTGGTTAATGATTCATCATTTTCATTAATTGTGTTCACACTTTGTGTTCACACTAGATATTTCTCTTATTGTCACCTCCCCCTCTCCTACCATCACCCCCCACCTCTATATGATGGCCGGTCCCTCCCCTCCTCTCTTTAGAGACTCTCACTTGACTTGGTTAAAAGATTATGATAGTTTCGGTGTATGGAATTTCATATTTCATTTCATTCCATCACCCGATTCCAATGGCAACTTCATTAACCGTTCGTCCATGGCTTTGGACGAAGCGAGACAAAGTTTTCTACTCATTCTCTACATCATTCTTGGTCATCTCTTTTAGCAAACTTGATGACTGAGTTGCCTCGAGTCAGAGGCGGGAGCCCGTTTAAAGATCCGATGGCGTGGTGCCACCTGGACGAGGAGATCGGAGATCGACGAGATCGGAGCAGCCGCAACGGAGCGTGGGATGATGGTTAAAGAACGAAGGACTCGGATCGTTCGGTATAACCTTTCTTCCCTCTTTGTAGATTGTTAGTTTAGCGTTAATGGCAGATCCGGGTTATAGTATACGATAGCGCCAGTTATAAAAGTTTTTGTTCCGCATTTGGCGTCTGTTAGACGGCCAGGGCGCTACCGTAGACTTACAACGGCGATTATCAGAGGTGGAGCTGGACCGAGCTAGGATAGCTTTTTGATTTTTATATTTTAAACATGTATTTACTTATATGATACATATTGTATATATTTTGGACGATATTGGTGGTGTTTGCGTATTCATATTGATTTAGATTGATATCGTATTCTGTTTGTTGATTTCTTTTATATATTATGCGTGAGATGTTGATTATGAATACTGCGGTATATATTCTGGTTGTTGATTACTTTCATATATGATGTATATATTATTGTGCACAGGGCGAGGAAAAAACAGACAACCCTTTTTAAAAAAAACCTTGATAATATGTCCCTTCGGATTAATCCGTAGGGACAAATGTTGCACCTACCGTTTAATCCGTAGGCTCCAACTTTACCCCTACAAATTTATCCGTAGGGACAAAATATCAGGATACCTGTTATTTTGCCCCTATGGACTCAGTAATAGATGTTAGCCTTGTCCCTATGGATGAATCTGTAGGGGCATAAACTTTACCCCTATACATTTATCCGTAGGGACAAAATATCAGGATACCTGATATTTTGCCCCTACACATTTATCCTTACACATTTATTCGTAGGGGCATAAATATGGACCTACGCATTAAACCGTAGGGGCATGTATTTGTCTCTACGGAGTTAACCGGAAGGGCAACTATTTTATTTTATAAACCGATAAATTAAATAAATATTTTGTATCTACGGTGTAATCCGTAGGGACATATGGACCTATGCATTAAGCCGTAGGGGCAATTATTATCCCGTAGGGGCATATTTAAGGCTAAGACTTGGACCTGCGGCGTGTGTGTATTTTGTGCCCCTACGAATATAGCCGTAGGGGCAGTGGTTTGCTCTTACGGATTTATCCGTAGAGGCAACCCCTATTTGTAGTAGTGTATACATACATATCCAACACAAATGTATCTTTATGTTATAAACACAATATATATAATATACTCTTATATATGTATTTGCATGAATAGATTGAAACATGGACTTTTCTTCTCCGAAAATCTTAGGGGCGGCACGTGCCTCTGCTGGGCTCCGGGTCCGCACATGTGCCAAATTATAACTTAGAAATCTTCCACGGATAATGTCTTAAAATTATAAAATAAATTGTAACCGGTTAGCATATATCGCCCTTGCAGTTACCATACCCAGCCTCACTAAACCCTCCATGCGATGGGCCAAAGCTCGCCTTCTGACACCCCCAATCGAAACGCGGATTTGGATCCCCAAAACGCGGTCCAAATTCCAATCAACAAAGCGGTAACATTCCCTTATTCTCACCGCCAGCGAGCCCTAACTCATACCTCCCCCTCTGTCTTCTCTTCATTCTCGATTTCTGTCACCGACGCCGGATTGGATCTAGGGTTTGTGGCGATGGTGGGGATGATTGGGGCGAGTTGGAGAGAGAGAGCGGCGATTCTCCTCAACTCTGCAACGTCTTCAAGCGATGCATTTACAAAGATCGAGCAGTTGCAGAAGCTGAAGGTGATCTTGGTGCGAGATCCTTCGCTTTTGGCTGAATTCATGCCGAGAATCTTGGAGTTGCAGAATGAGAAGGCCAGTCCTGTTAGAAGGTTCATTGCTGAGTAAGTGGGATTCATTTTTGACTCTTTTGATTTCATTTGCTTTAAATTGCTCTCAAATCCTTACAATCCTTGTTGTGCTCAAATGCCTTACGGTTTTTTGGCAAAATCTCGGTCAAGTATGACCAAAATAAGACCAGTTCATCTCACATCATTATTTTGGGCATCTTCTTTCTCCATTTTCTTACTTTCTAACTCCTTTATGGGAAGATTAAAACCCCCCAATCCTCTTGGCCCAGTGCATCCAATGCGCAAGGCGTGGTGCTAGGAGCAAAGGATGTAGCACGCCTAAGGCATACGCCCGGAGTAAGCAAGGCCCATGTCTCTTAGAAGATTGTTAAATATATAACCCATAACTATATTTTACTTATATTTAACAAATACATTGTATAATGCATGTAAATTCTATGAAAAAAGAAGAAGAAAGAGACAAGTCTGACATCGACTAATCACAACACGCAAAAATATATAATCCTTGTTTGGTATTTTGCAATTTATCATTTTAACAATTCTTCCAGTTTTATATCTTTTTAGCATATTACTATATAATGTAAACAACCTAAATATGCAGCGGCTTCTATAAGAAAATTAATAGCAGTGGAACCAACACAAACGTAAATTGAGTCTCTTGATGAAAATTAAAGTTAACATCGGATGTAGACCAATCGTTCTAACTAGATATAAAATTAATCCCAGGAAGAAGCAATTATAAGGCCTGAGCGGTATATGCAGCAACTAAATTAGGTCTCAAAGTCTCCCCAAGATTGGGGACGTAGTGGTGAAGCCCTCAATGCTTAGGAAAGAAGTTGAAGAGAAGAAGTCGAAATGACAAGTAGTAAAAGATGCTGCATATACCGCTCATTAGGTAATTAAAATTGAAAGAGAATTCTTTGAAAATTGCCAATAATATTAAATTAATTTTTTAAAGATGTATAAATTAGCAAATAAAGATGCTAAAACGACGTTTAATAAAGCTAAATCTAAAACTTATGATAATTTATAAAAAAGCAAAAGGAGAATAAATAAATAAATATATAAACTGGTTAGGATAAGAGAAAAGAAGAATAGAAATCTATGTAATATATTAACTACTAAGAGTGAAAATAAATATTTTTAGTTAAAAACGATTAAATGATAGAAAGATCGAAAAGTTACTTTCATAAATTGTTTAATGAAAATAATAATCATAAACTAAAATTAGAAACAAATAATTTAGGTAATAATAGCAATATTAAATATTGTAGCAAGCCTGGGCTTAATGAATTGAAGGATGTTTTAAAAAGATGAAAACAAGAAAGCCAGTGAAGATATTCCTATCAAACTGAATGTGTTTAAGAGATGCATGTTTATTGTAATTAGTAAGTTATTTAATAAAATTATAGATACAAAGAAAATACCTTATGAATGAACGACATGTATCTTGATACCTATTTTTAAGAATAAAATAGATATTCAAAAATTTTCAAACTATCGTTGAATTAATCTTACGAGTCATACAATGGAATTAATAATCGAACATAAATTAAGAAAACTATGTCCATATCTAAAAATCATTTTGATTTTATGTTAGGAAGAATGAACATTTCAGTGAACCTGTTTTACCGAGGGTGCAAATTGGTAGAACACCCGACTTGCCGAAGCCCTAACTAGAAATCCTTAAACTCTGACGGCTCCCAAGTTTTGACTCGATCAAACATCTTTGATTAGGTTAACTTGGAACCGCGGCCAAACAATTTCATAACCCGCGAGTCCGATCGCTTGAAATTCCAAGAATCGAATTTCAATATCAGCTCGGCCCAAAAACCATCGCATTTCTTGCATGAAACGAATTTCGGAGGACCCAAAAATCGCCCGAGACCCTGGGAGGACCTCAGGTACAACCCATTGGACCTGGGGGCATTGGGTGAGGGCCCATTCCCATGGCAACAAAATTGTGGCTATGGGACGACTACTAGACAGAGAACATCCGGCTGGATGTTCGCTGCCCAGCCCCATATCCGAGACTATTTTGAGGCGGTCTCGGATGTGGGGGACCCACCCAAGCCCTTGGGGACAACCCCGGGGTCACCCTCAAGTCCTCACGGGGCTCCCGGTTCGAACAGAGAGCTCTGGGGCACGAGAAATGCCAAGAATTGTCGCTGCTTTTGACAGTTTTCAAAACTGTTTTTGAAAACATTAGGTTGTGAAAATAATTAGCCACAAAAGCAGTTAGGTTGTAAATGATTGGTTCTGATACCATGTAAGCTAACGATGCTAGGGTTGTGACATTCACGGACCACGGCGGAATTTTAAAAACAATAATTTTTTAAGACATAGCATCAATTAGCAACACAAGATCATATCATTTCAAACTAATTGCAAAAACCAAGAGAGCTAGAGAGGAAAAGTGAAGGTTACAACCTTTGTAGCGCGTTAGCTACGTCTTCTTGGTTTCTTGCTAGTTTCCATCGGCATCGCAGACGAGCTGGGAGGCCAACCATCTCGTCAAAGAAAATCCACGTGAAAGAACCGATGCCCGAAATTTTAACTTCACTAAACTAGTGAAGTAACTAGCTCAAGATCATTGTTAATGAGATGAGGTAGTAATATGATTTATTTTCATCTCCATCAAAAACTAGAAAGAAAATGAGGAGGAAGAAGCTTAGAGACCCTCTCATCGTATTATGAGCATGAGAATAGAAGTGTAGAGAATTGGTGCAATTGAAAAAGTGGGTGTGAAAATTACACATACACCTCCCTTTTTTTCTTCTCTTTCTTTTTCTTCTCTCTTCTTTAATATGATATATATCCTTACTCTCTCACCCTTAACCTTATCCAAATAGAGTATGGGACCCACTTGCAAATATGTCATCATTGGACAAAGTAAATGTATTTGTATCAAAATATGAATACATTTCGTAAATACGAATACATTTCGTATTATACGTGTCCTATACATATAAATGAGTATACGTATTATGTATCTATATACATAATAATAATAATATATAATCATAAAGAGAAGAATGCATGTATCAAACACATACACTTGTTACGTATCGTATACATAACAATACATCGGTATCAAATACCAATAATATAGAGAGCATATATCATATACACAATATTAGAAACCATATCACATATACAGTTATTAAGTCAACACTTGACTTAATATTCTGGCTTAGAAATAAGCCGGCTAGTATTATCCACCGTCCGATTAAATTACGCGTATCACATACACATATTCGATCAAACCCTTGTACGTATCCCCGTACACATGACACATCATTATTTTGCCTGGGCAGGCACTTTCGTTGTGGGACTCTAAAGACCTGACAATACGCTGATGGTAGGTTAAATAGGATTATATTTGATTGAATCTGAAACACTTTCAGAATCAATCCCCTTACGGATTAACTTACAAGCACGTTAGCGGTACTAGCTGCACGTAACAGCTATCCAGGTATTGAACAGAGAGGTAGGTCGACGAGTAAACTTATCCGAACCCAACAAATCCTATAAGTGACGAGCGCCATAGGGTCCGATCTTTTCGTCAAAGAGTATCGCATGTCGGGTCTAGAGGGTGGAAACTGTCATACTCGTAGTAACCCGATAAGTCATGCTGGTATAAAACTCATAACCAACTTGAGATACAACTGACAACACTTATCAGTTTATCTCAACCATCCCGGCCGAGGATTTTTGGCTATGGTTAATCATGCACTGTGCGACATCAACTCCCTATTCTGGGGAGAGACGAATCTTTTCGACCGTTCACTGCCTCCATGTGTTTCAGGACTATACCCAACTAAAATATGTTTGCACGACTCAGTAGAACCGTTGTAGGGTAGTAATCAAAGTATAGTGGGAACACACAAGACACTATAACAATCTCGGTCAAGAGACTACCCTGTGCTATCGTCACCGGATAACTGCTATCTGATATCGGCATAAAACTATCTAGGAGTTCTTGGCGAGTCCGCTCAGTGTTCTCATTCTCTAATGAGCACCTGTATACAATCCTTAGTGTCAAACACCGATAGCTAGGGCCCAGTTATCGTCCTCCAACCGGGTCAGGAAACGTATACATTAGTCTACTCTAAAATGTCGATGCCCTGTCTCGATACTCTCTCAACAAGGAGTATTTGGGTTTGTTTGCTACGTTCATAATTACCGATTAACTCGCGATAATTGGGTTCTAGGGCTGTCAAACATATATTTGTCGGTTATTCTAGAACTCAAAAAGGTTACGTTTGCCTGCTTCCGTTAGTCTCTCGTGATATCACCTTTCTTGAGGATAAGCCTTTTTACCCCGAGCGGAAAGTCCTCACGTCTCACCGCCACCACTTACTATACCTCTAGCTGACTAACTAATTCAAACCGAATCGACTACCATCGAAATTCGTCATCCTTCTCCGATTACGCATGTTTATAGGTGTCGACCGAAAGCAGTGATAGATTCAGTAGTAGATACTGAAGCTCCTTCTCCATGTATACAGCCAGAAGCTGACAAGCACTTACCTCTCCTTTTGATGGTTTGTCCGACGACTTACCAATTGCTATTCGCAAAGGTAAATGAATATGCACTACTTATTCTCTTGCTTCATTTATTTCATATTATTGTCTTACTCCAGCTTTATGTCAGTTTGTTTCTTCTTTGTCTGTTGTTTCTCTTCCTAACTCTGTTCAGAAAGTTATGAGTCATTCAGGTTGGCATAGAGCTATGATGGAAGAGTTGCAGGCACTGAAGTTTAATCACACTTGGGATCTGGTCAGCCTCCTTTAACAGAAAAAGGTGGTTGGTTCCTTGTCCGCTGTTTCTTTTCCTAACTCTGTTCAGGAAGTTATGTGTCATTCAGGTTGGTATAGGGCTATGATGGAAGAGTTGCAGACACTGAGGTTTAATCACACTTGGGATCTGGTCAGCCTTCCTTAACAGAAAAAGGTGGTTGGTTGTCGGTGGATTTTTGCTATCAAACATAATTCTGACAGCAATGTATCTCGTTTGAAAGCCCGTCTTGTTGCCAAAGGCTATATTCAGCAACAAGGTATCGACCATACTGAGACTTTTTCTCCAGAGACCAAACTCACTACTGTTTGTGTCCTGATCTCTCTTGCGGTTACCCGCGATTGGCCTCTAAATCAGCTAGATATCAAGAATGCCTTCCTCAATGACGATCTTTTCAAGACGGTTTGTATGCAGTAACCTCCTGATTTTGAGTGTGAGGGGGAGTCTCTTGTATTTGTAAGTGCACGGCGGCGCCCCGGCCGTCTTTCCGAGGCCAAAATGCGGAAGCGATGATTTACTTTAAACTTTGAACCGGCACCACCGCGCACAAAAATCCCGGATCGGGCCATTAATCTAATTCTAGCTAAGTAAAGAACGGGGTAGAGAGATATACCGAGCGATCCGTGTCCTTCGGTCTTCTCGTCGTCGTCCCGATCTCCCGCGGAATCACCGGTCTTCGCCTCCTCGCCGGAAGGGCACCACATCGCCGGCTTCTTTTACGGGGTCCCACCTTTGGACCGAGGCAATTCGGGCACGAAGTTGACGAGTCGACGTGCCCAAGATTTGCTGTAGAATAAGTGTGGAACTCTATGTCTCATGGGGGTTGTAGGAAGTTGTCTTTTGGTGGAGGAATGACATGTGAACTTTTTCTAGATGAACTTGGGGATTTTTCTAGCATGTAGAGAACAAAATCCCACTCCCCAAAAATGGGCAGCCCCTTCCCTCATTTGGCCGGCCATTCCATAGGAGAGAATGAGAGGAGAGAGTATATGTGGCCAAATGCAAAAGAGTGAGCCAAATAATCAAGAGAGAGAAAAGGTTATGATGAGAAACAATGATCACCCCAAAATCAACACTCCAACAACCCAATCATCATACCCAAAGTCAAGCAATCATGAAGTCATGGAGTCAATGAAAGTGCACCATCATGATGCAACAATATGCAAAGACAACCCTCCAAAATGCTTATTTGCACAAATGCAAATAAGCCCTCCTCCACCATTTTTCGGCCAAAGAAAGATACAAAGGAAAATGGTCGAAACCGGAAAGCAAACTGGCAACTCCAAAAAACTGATCCCGTAATAAATTGCAGGAAAACCCCGCTACTGTATATACATACCCGCATTTGTATTCCGACGAAATACAAATGCAACGAGACAAAATCTACACTGTACAATACTAGGATCCGGCTTAAACCAAAGCCCGCTAGTATTATCCGTCCGATTATGATCCGTGCAATACCGCACGTATCTGATCGAACCCTGCCATATCTCCATACGGCCTCTACAGCGTTTCGCCCGAAACTTGAGCAACTGTCTGTGGGGGACTCTAAAGACTCGTCAATACTATGGCTGTGGATTTAACCACTAGCACGTCAGAGGTATTAGCCATACGTGACGGGCTACCAGCTATTGACCAAAAGGGACGTCGATGAGCGAATTCATCCTGACACCCTACTGAGCCTGTCAGTGATAATATCCGTACAGTCCGGTCCGTTCGTCTATGAGCATCGCATGGCGGGCCTAGGGGTTGGTAAAAGTCAGACCCCCAAAAGCGGTACAAGTCGTGTCGGAGTGTAGCCCAGAACACCCTGAGATACTACTGGAATACCTACCAGTAAATCTCCTGTCTCGGCCGAGGGCTTTGTGTAATGGCTCTCCTAGACAGCGCGACCTCACCCCCAATACCGGGAGAGACGAACTCCTGAAGATCCGCTCACTGCCTCCATGTGGCTCGGGACTGTACCCAACTAAAACCTGTTTGCACGTCTCCTTTGAGCGTGGTAGGGTAGTAATCAAAGTACAGTGGGAACTCACACGAGACAAATGACGATCCTCAGGTCGATGAACTAACCTGTACACATGTCACCAGGGAACTGCTCTCTGACGTCAGGTATAAGACCAACTAGCATGTTCCCGGCGAGTCCTGTCCGGTGTACTCATAACCCAATGAGCACCTGTATACATCTTAGGTGAACCAACTGACACCAGTGGCTTGTGAGACCGGCCACCGCCCCTCGTCGGGGTCTCGACTGTATACATTAGTCTACTCTGGAGTATCGATGCCCTGTTTCGAAACTCCCACGACTATGTACCTTTTAAGGATGTGCTTATAGACTACCAGCTCCCACGTATATGATCGCCCTCATACTGCTGATAGTCAAGCAAGAATCCTAGGGGCTCTATCAACGTGTAATAGCGACCTGTCAGGTCACTTAAAGCAGTACACGATGATAAAGATAAACCAGATAGTATACTATCATCTTGAGTAAGACTGTCCTACCGGAATAGGTCCTCCCCCAATCATTGCAATCACGTGCCTGTGATCCAATAATTGACTCTGAGGGCACTATCTCCAACAGTATGTCATTTTAAAAAATCTATATATGGGCTAAAACAATATTCTCGGGAATGGTTCGATAAATTCAGTATGGTTCTAAAAATGATAAATTTCACAAGCTCGGCAGATCCATCTCTTGTTATACATAGACGGAAAGAATGGTTATTCTCCTTTATTTATGTTGATGACATAATTATCACTGGAGATGATTTCCACGGTATATCTAAGGTCAAAACTCATTTGGCCTCACATTTTCAGATCTTGGTTCTCTACGATACTTTCTTGGTATAGAGGTATCTCGAAATAAAAGGTCATTATTTCTCTCACCACGTAAGTATACTCTCGATCTACTTAAAGAAACAAGATTTCTCAGCTGTCGCCTTGCTGATACTTCTATGGATACAACAGTAAAGCTCTCTTGCGTTAGCTCACCTAATGACCATCCACTTTTCGATCCAGGTCGGTATTGACGGTTAGTTGGGAAGCTGATCTATCTTACGGTTACCCGCCCAGACATATCCTTTGCAGTCAGCACAGTGAGCAAGTTGATGCAGGTGCCCTTAGTTTCCCATTTTCGGGCTGTTGAGCGCATTTTCTGCTATTGGAAACATGCACCTGGGCAAGGTCTTCTTCTCTATAAATCCTGTTCTAATCCGTCTCTTGCAGCCTATGTTGATGCTGATTTTTCTGGATCTGTAGATGACCGTCGCTCCACAAGTAACCTAGTTACTTAGCGTAGTAAGAAGCAACATGTTGCACGCTCATCAGCCGACGCTGAATATAGGGCTATGGCCTATGTCGTCTCAGAATTGACGTGGCTCTGCATATTGCTTCAAGATCTCGGTGTCAGTTCTACAACACTAGCATTTTTGTTCTGTGACAATAAAGATGCAATTTATATTTCAGAGAATCCAGTGTTTCACAAACACACAAAACACATTGAAGTGGATTGCCACTTTATCAAGGAGAAAATTGTTGAAAAGAAAGTCAATCTCCATCATGTTTCTACTCATGCACAGATTGCAGATATTTTGATAAAACCTCTTTTAACACCCGTATTCGTTCATCTATTGTCCAAGTTATGCATCACTGATATCTATGTTCCAGCTTGAGAGGAGTGTTGGAATAAGTTAGAATATATTGTTATTAGGGTACACCGTATCATGATATTTGGGTATCAAGTTGTCACGACCCAGAATTGGCCCGTGACGGCCCTAATACTACGCAACGCCTAAAGACGCAACGTAGTAAAAGAAAGCCAAACCCAGAAATCTAAACCATGAGAAATACGGAAAAGATAATATAAGTTTTGAAACCATTGAAATCGCAACCCAAATTCTTTAAAAAAAGTCTTATTTTCCTTCTTTAAAATTTTAGCAACACCCCTTTTTGTAAAAACCAGCCAAGATGAATACAATACAAATATACGACGCCGTAGCGAAGAAATAAAGACAGTAGAGAAAAGCTGTATATAAAAGACACCAAATCCACAATAATACACACTAACGTCCTCACCAAGTCTCTATGTCCACAAATACAATAGTAGATGGAGAGAGAGTACAATATACAACGAAGGTACAATATGAAATACAGATAACCGTCTAACCCACCTAAGCAAAAAGGTACTGTGAGCTGATGCGGTATCTGTAGCAAAAGGTGGTAGCTGGATAGCTGAATAAAGGAATAGCCTGCCTTGACTACTCTGGGGAAAAACCTGAAACACCTGTGGCACAACGGGGGTGAGTTGCCAACTCGTGAATAGTATAAAACATATGCAGGTAATCGCAGGAATGCACGTACAGCATGAATCTAAGATATGCGATTACAATAATAATAATGTCATGCAATGCTGAAATAAAGAGAGTACACTAGCAGGTACAATCAATATGTGAAGCAATAGTATGCAATAATCATGCAGCAGGGATATGAGAAAGTAAATATGCAACTATCATAAGGGTACACTACAGGTACTACCAATATATGAATCTGTGCATACGGTAGGTAAGGGTGAGGTATAGGGTGGAATATGTCATTTCCCACGGAAACCTGACGTCGTGGCAGGATCAAAATCCATCAAGATACTCCAATCCCAAATCCTCAACCAGCCCCCACATTGGGCACTCACATCACATAGGTCTCACATCTCCTCAATGTACAATATCGAGTAATCTCCTATATCCCGAATGTACAAATCACCAATCACATAGGTATATCCAATGTCCAATCCCAATGAATCACCTAGTATCCCAAATCCAATCTCAAGTAAGTTTCTAGCATCCTAAAGGTAAATGTATGTACAGAAATGATATGATGGGGGCAATACACATATATTAGCGTCCCATACCACTAATATTGGTGTAAGGGTATATATAACAACGGCTAAATCCCCTGTTATATATACAAAAAAAGGGGTTAAAGAAATATCATGAAAACAGTGTGTCAAGCATCGACACAGAAATCCTGACCACGTATCATACGCTATCTCGAAAGCACGAGTGCCTAGCTCTGACCCTCGCCTCTCGACGTATGCATACGTACATGGCTCCAAGCGGTGTCTCCGTGATCCCCCGCCGAGTCATCAATACTGTCACCGGTAGGTACTAGCCCGCCTCCAGGCTCAATCGGCAAAATCCATCGATCTTCTTGCCGAGGGGAACCATACCGGGCCCCACCATGTACCCTCCACGGCCTCGACGCCTCCTCGTAGGGGTATATATAATCAGCACCGATAAAGCTCATGGTGGATGCGCAAATATCATATCAAGGAAACCGGGTTTTTCAATGTATGCATAATTTCATGAACTCCCGCGGTTCCCAAATCCAGAAAACATCATATAAAGTCCAGATAAACAATACGCAAATCCAGGAATGAATGTATGCGATATATCTGAATGCGAGCAGGTAAACACAAGTATAAAGCTGAACCAGATGTATGCGATATCAAGATAAGGTACAGCTAAGTAACATCAGTAAATGTGAATATGCGACAACAACTGAATATGTATCTGACATACAGGTGTAGCAAAGTATAGGTATCTACCTATAGGAACTGATGTCGTATACCCCCTGGGTATAAGTAACATATGTAGGAACTCCCTCCCGGTATAGGTAAAATATGTAGGAGGTATACCTGTAGCTGTATCGCAAAGTGAAAATATACCTATCACTAAAGGTATGATACACTATAGGTATACCGATAAGCTAGATGTCA
This sequence comes from Agapanthus africanus, assembly GCA_030015575.1. NCBI lineage: Eukaryota > Viridiplantae > Streptophyta > Magnoliopsida > Asparagales > Amaryllidaceae > Agapanthus > Agapanthus africanus. The sequence continues at coordinate 565,246,561 of CM057341.1, forward strand.
AGTGTGGCAAACAATGGTAGCTATAAGGGGTAGTGTGTGACATGGCAATTATTGACGGTGTGTGTGTAGCATGCAATCCGTGCTCGTGCAACATGGACCGTCAATAATGTGTGCAGTGTCCTACGGCTGCTAGTCACAGTATAACAATATCTAAGGAAATGCAGTAAGGCGCAATTCTACAATGACGTAGAATGTGCGACAGGTGCGACAGGTAAATGAATCCTAGCCCAGACGCATAACGCCATGCGGGCGATTCCCCTGTAGATGTTATATCTACTCACCTACACTCCACGCTGGGTGAATCCTATCGTCTGCTCCTTCTGTGGTGGCGTCTGTAGTCCCTGTCTGCAAACCTGCAAATAAGACATGGAAATCACATATAAGCCAAATATCTCGCGAAACGCGATATCGAATCGAAACGAGAAACTCGCGTCGCGAACTAAACGCGCGTGTGCACGATACGCTGAATCGTGTGTGCACGCGTCTAAAAACTATCGCGACACGCCACGATACGCTGGATCACAGAACTCACTCACGTATCGCGCAAACACAACGAAACACAAAAGCGATATAAGATCCCAGATTTTGCCTACTGTGAAAACTAATCAAATAAACAAGACTAGAGGGACCCAACCAATAGAACACACCTACAGGCAAAAACCCAAACCCTAACTCATCTACAAGGCCGGCGTCGCCGGCCCCTCCTTCATGTGTCGCCGGCCCTGGCCGGTGGGCTGGGGTCCGTCTCCTAGGTGGTGCTCCAGGGTATCTAGTACAACAATATCACACTGCTTAATTTTCCAGTACACAACTCGGGTCACAGCAGGTTCCAGATATCACAATATCGCTTAAAATTCACCAATTTTGCACAAATTAGAAATCTTATGGTATTTTAGTGAAATCTGGGGATTTCTCAGTTGAGGTGGCCTTATTAGCACTTAATTAAGCTAAAGTAACTAACACAATCAACAATCAACCACAATTCCACTTAAACGCCATAATTTAGCACAAATTAGCTAATTTAGCACTAATCGAAGAAATCGATGCACAACTAAGCAAACCATGAAATGGGGTTAAGGAAATATACCCACTGAACCCTAGAAGGCAGGTGAAGGTGTGGAGAAGAGCTCCTGCGAGAGCTGGGGTCCCTGTTGCTGCTGCTGCTGCCCCCTGTTGCTGTTGCTGCTGTTGCTGCTATTGTTGCTGTTGTTGTTGCTGTTGTGTTGTTGTTGTTGTTGTGAAGATGATGATGATGATGATGCCTGCAGCTGCTGCTGCTGCTCCTGCTGATCCTGTTGCTGCTGCTATTGTTGTTGTTGTGGTGGTGGTGGTGTTGTTGAAGATGATGAGGATGATGATTGCTGTTGTTATTGTTGTTGTGTTGCTGTTGCTGGGGCAGCAGCTGCTTCTGCTGCTGCTCTCTCTCTCTCTAGCTGTGAGTGTGTGTGTGTGTTTGTGAGAGAGAGAATGAGGGAAAAGAGAATGAGAATGAGTGCAAGGCTACAACCCCTCCCTCTCTCCTTCTCTCTCATCATTAATGAGGCATGGTTCACCCCATGCTCACCATGCCCTCTCTCTCACCCAAGTCAACAATTCAAAACAACTTTAAAACCCTTTTTAAAGTTCATTTTCAATAAAACAACCATGACACTAATAAACCCAAAGCACTTAACAACAAATCATGAAACTAACCTAAAGAGAATGGGTTAGTTTATCATGCTTGCCAAACATGGTCTAACCCCAAAAACAAGTCTAGTTATCATGCACAAGTGTGTGTGCGCCTAACAAAATTCCAATAAAATACACATTAAATAGGATAAAATATTTAAAAACCAATTTGGTAAACTTTTTTATTAAAAACCATATATTAAAATATAATTAGCTACAAAACACATTCTAAGGTGTTACACAAGTAATTGTAATTCCTATATAAAGAGACTATTGATCACACAATAAAGTATCAAAATCTTTTCTCTTTTATCGTTTAACAAACGTATTTAAACGAATAACTACAACGAACAATACTATGAATATCAACAAAGTTTCAAAGAACAATTTCAATAATCTTCGACCAACATCTTTGATGTATTCCAACAACGAACTTGAGCGAACTTCTCAAATGATATTCGAACTTTAGAAACAACTTAAACGGAACTCAACAAAATTTCATTGAACAATCTCAACAACTTGAACGATTTTTTTTTTAACGAGAACTTTGAAAATCTTCAGTATTAAACAACTCACAATTTGAAAAGTTTTAACGTTGAACAAATTTCAAACTTCAATTTCAACTTTCAACACTTCTCTCATTTGCAACCACGTTCTTTTATATTATTCTTTTCGTGGCACGTAGCTCATGGAACACATACAGAGTTGATCTCATACTGTTTGAACGAGTTTCAAAAAAATCATAAAGAAGGTTCGACAAATTACTTCATCAAATTTCTTTCAACTTCAACAAATTTCTTTCAACTTCGACAAATTTCTTAAATGGATGTCGATCAAATTTATTAAACAAACGTTTTTTAATCAAAATTTCAAAGAATTTTAACACCGTCCTTACCAATCTGCATTTTCAATAAACTTCAACTTAAATAAATTTCAAACTTTGAACTTCGACAGTGAACGATACCACCGTATAGTTAGCACTTCTTTCAGCAACAATCAAACACATCCATGGAATTTTCATATCTTGATGAGCATTTGGTACCAATAATCCTAGGTTTGCGTGTAACCGCTTTGGGAGAAGGTTGATATAACTTATAACCATTGGGCGGCTATTCTTATCCTATCAATGGAGGCTCTGCAAGTTCGGAACTTGGGTCAGAAACCCTTATTCATCGAGAATAGATCAGGACCAAATTCTTAACAGAGTGTCCTAAATCTAGCATGGTGCAAAAGAATGCTAAAAAAGGATTTTCTTGGATTTTTTTGCTAAGGGTTCGAAAGTTACCCTACACGGCTGCTAGGGTTTTGAAAATCCCTAGCGACGGCGGCGGGATGATGGGAGCATTGGTGATGGAGACGACGGCGGCGCCGGTGGTGGCGATGAAGTTGGCGATACCGATGGTGTCGAAGAGGGCGATGGAGGTGGCGCAGGCGGCTGATGAAAAGGACGACGTTGAGTATAGGCGATGATAGTGTAGATCTATAGAGTTGACGACGACGGCTAGGGTTTTGTTCGAGATGAGGCTGGCTAGTATTTTATGGAGCTGTTTTGAGAAGGGGATGGATATACGGTAGTGCTCTGATCCCATTGTAAGAAATATAGGTATTGAAGAACTTGAGAATTATACATTATTAAATCAAACATCTTAAGAGGAGAGGGAATCTCTTTATTTATATTTAAATTAACTTGGCTAATAAGGTACATGAAATTTTCTGCAGTCTTTCTAAATATCTAATCATTTAATTACATATAACCTCCTTTACTTGATCCTCAGATAACCCTTATTAAAAGTAAACAATGCCAAAAGCTGCAATCTATAGGTCCCATTCAGAAAAAGACATCATATTTTTGCATCTAGTTTCCTAGAAACCCCCCCCCCCCCCCCCCAAAAAAAAAAAACAAAAAAACAAACAAACCTGACTCTTTACATTGAAACCCAAACGAAGAGAGCATTTTTGGTTTAAAATCGAAATTTCCACACTTCATTCTACTTTCTTGTTATACAAACATTGTTTTGATAATAAGCCATCAAAGATTAAAGACAAGCACATGTATTTCTTAAGGATTTCTTTTATAGAGTTTTATATTTATCTCACCACTTAAGTGTGATAATTAATTATATCTTTATTGTGGATGTGATCGATCATGAAATTTTGTGAATATCGAATAATATGGATGGTATTTAGAAATTTAGTGAGTGTAAAATTTGTTAGGGTTACATTTGGGACACAACTTTTGTCAAAGCATGACACCTGGTATTTACTAAATTTCTCCAATATATCCCGACATCTGCCATCAGACATTCTCTTTACAAATGGCATTTATAGAATAATGATTCGTCATCCATGGAAACTTTTATCCTTCTGTTATTTTCTTCTCTTTTGTTTCCAATATTCTATCATGTAAAGTAACATTCCTTGCTTGCTGTGCTTGCCTATTGCAGGCAAATTGGTGAAATTGGACTTAAGAATGTGGAACTCATGCCTGATATGGTTTCTACTCTTATATCCTATTTAAATGATGAAACATCTGCGGTTGCTCGACAAGCTATTACCACCGGGACTAACTTGTTTAGGAGTGTATTATATAAAGTTGTTATTCAGGTAAATTCCTGCAAGGCATCACTTTTATGCATTTAGCATGCCCTAGTTACACACACACAATTCAATTTCTCTCTATGAAAAATTTGTTGAGAAGATGGATTTTAATTTTAACTACTTCACCTGTAATTCATCTAAATTTCAATGCTTTATCTATAATTCATCTAAAATATATTTAGACCAGACAAATTTTCAATGCAAAACTTTCTCTATAATTCATCTAAAATGTGTTGTTTTCAGAGTTTTGCATATTACTGGTCATGGGGCAGCTAGATTTTGATTTTATAGACATGCAAATAAAAGTACTATCTCAAGAAAATCATTTTTCACACCTCACAAGTTTTTTATTTGACACATAAATTGAAGTTGCTTTTCCCCTATATTTTTAATTCAGGGTCTGCACTCTAGTGGAATAGATGATCCATTGGAACTATCATGGACATGGATGCTAAATTTGAAAAGTGCAATATCTTCGATGACACTCCAGGTACACTAATTTCTGTTACCACAATTTCCATATATAAACTTCTGTCAACTTGTTTTTATCTGTTATCAATAATTACAACAGTCTGGGATTGATGGAACTAGACTGCTAGCTGTCAAGTTTATTGAAGCACTGGTGCTCCTTTACACACCAGATCCCGATGCTCCTTCAGGCCCACCGAATGATACTGGTAGAGGAAACATAAATTTTTTGATTTAGAATTCTGTGTAATAATATGTTCCTTTTTTTATGCAACTGACCGATTACTCACCTCATATTACAGAATCTGGTTTCAACATTTCATGGCTTAAGGGAGGCCATCCTTTGATTAATGTTGGGGACCTAGCCATGGAAGCCAGCCAGAGCTTGAGAATATTGCTTGATCAACTTAAGTTCCCACAAGTTAAATCTCTTAGCAACTCGATGATTATGGTGCTTACAAATAGGTCTGTGTTTGTTGATTCTACTATTTTGTTGTTTTTTTTCTTTCAATTAATTGTTCTAAAAGTTTAGTTGGCAAATCAAATTTGCTCCTTTTACTGATCTCTGGCACATGCAACTATATTTTTGGCACACACTTATAAAGACTGGCACATCAAGTAAAAGGAAGATGTGTTAGTTTCATAGGTTAGAAGAAGGATAATATATAAACAAGACAAATTAACTTCATAAAAGGGAAGACATGCACGATGTAAAATGCCCACTGCTTTCTTACCTTTTTCCCATAAAAAAGGAGTCAACTATGAACCAAAGCTCAGATTTGACGAAGTTTTAGGACGAGTTGCCTACCCGAGGTCAACTCTCATTTAACTAGTCAAAAAGTTCCAAACTTTGGGGGACAAGCTATGGGTGAGGGCTAGCCAATATCCAAATGAGACTTGTAAAAATGATGGATTTGCTGCATGGAATATGTTCATCCAGAGCTATGCAAAACACATCCAAAACAAAGTCCAAGCAAAGTTTATGAGAATCAAAACCCTTTTTCCCTTTTATTCTTTTTTCCTTCTTTTTCATTTGGGTGGCGGTCATCATGGCAATGGTGGCGAGGTGTCCTCACTTTAGTATTTCAGCTTGCTGGACCGAAACTGCTGAGCTTTAGTTTTATAGTGAAATGAACAATACACTCCTGCACACGAGCATATATGTGAACCAAAAATTTGAAAATAACCATTTAAAGATGTTTTGATGCATCTTTCTTGAAGCTTTACTTTCATAAACGATATATTTCTTATCTAAAAAGTAGCTTTTTATGAGCATTTGCTTGGAATTATCTAATGAATAATTTGAAGGCATTGATCTGTAATTAATTTTGAAGAGAATTCCATATTTTTACATATTTCTAGCATGGTTGTGGAAATGTAGGATCCGATTCCAGTTTGGCTAAATTTATACACCCCCAAAAAAACAAACAGAAAAAGCGAAAAACACAAATCCTAACCATGTTAATATTTTTTTTCCATACATAAGACTTTATCATATCAAAAATGCCCCTCGAATACATTTGTGGCAAAATTGCATATAAAACCTAAGGTTTCAGCCGTTTCATAGATAAATACCTATGTTTTTTGAGTAACACATAAATACCCAACGTTGTGCTCCGTTGGCACTTAACTATCTACCGTTAGTCAACGGTTAGGATTTTCTTTTTTTGATCCCTATGTGCATTGCACGTAATATTTATTGACCATTTTGCCCTTCTTCTCAAATTGAACCTAAACTGATAGGGCCATATCTCTCTTCCCTGCTTTTTCTTCTCCAATTGAATCCTAGCCCTAGCCCTATGCCTTCTTCTTCTCTACCTCAAATTGAGCCTTTTAGCCTTGGAACTCTTTTTCTCTTCTTCTTCAATTGAACCTTAACCTTAGAACTTTTTCTCTCATCTTCTTCAATTGAACCCTAACCTAGCATTCGTCCTCTCTTCTTCTTCACCTTCTTAATAAGTTATAATTGTATCAGAACAAATATAAATTGATAACTCTAATCTAGTCAACGGAAATTCTTCAAGATTCACAAATATTCAATGAAATTAACCTAAAAAATAAGCCGAAGTTCAAAATTTACTAAATTGGCTTGGACTTGGCATAAAATTTGGATTCAATTGGCTTGAAGTTGGCAGCGGCAAGCCTCCGATACGAGTCGACGGCAAGCCTCCGATACAAGTTGACAGCGTTGAGGTTAGAGTCGATGACGGTCTGATTCAAGTTGAAGTTGGTGGCGAGGTTGGAGTCGACGATGGCGAAGCCGAGGAAGGAGGGAAGACGGTTAACGGTAATTTGCAATTTCTTTAAACGTCGTTAGTCATCAACCTGCTAGTGTTAAAGATATGTATTTAAGTGCAACTCACAGAAATTTTGGTATTTATTTTTCAAATGCGTGAAACCTTTGGTATTTACGTGCAATTTAGTTTACATTTTTTGAAAGAGAGAATGCAAGGAAAGTCCCTGCTAAAAGAAATGGTATATATAATAGGCTTAATTTCCAAAAACTACCAAAAAGATAAGGGCTGTTCCAAGTAACTACCAAATTTTTCGAAAATTACAGAAAATTACCAAGTCTAAGGAAACTTATAAAATTAATAAATAATAAACTATTAAACTTGTGTGGTAAATGTTCAGTAAACCACCAAACTTATTTACTATATATTCAATAAGTTCTCTACTAGTTTAAAAAAGTTTAAGATTGTCGATACATTTTGGTAGTTTTTTTTAATTTTCAAAGAATTTGGGTTATAACCCCAAAGTTTTTAGCAGTTTTTAGGAGTCAAGCCTATATAATATAATATAGATATAGAGTCGATGAGACAAGGCTGGTTTAGGCTGAAACAAAAAGGATTCAGTTGGAGCTGGATGCGCTATAAGGAGGCAATGGATGGGGATTAGGCTAATGACCGTTGCCTGATACTTAACATGCTTTCAAGAATAAAATTAACCCCAGCAAAATAAAAATCTGAAACCAAACCCGCACAAAATCCAAATTGTTACACGCAGCCACTAAGTGAAACAAAATAGAAACAACCTAGACTAAGTAGAAATAAAGCTAAGAAGTTTGTAGTGATAGCATTCAGGCCCTCCTTGATGTTTTGGAAAGTCAACAAGTTGTCGGCTGATTATCTTCTGTTTCTTATTAACATTAGCTACACCTATCCATGATATAAAATTGTAGAATATTTGCAGTTAGTAGTTCAACTTTACCCTTGAAACTATCGGAAGAGCCTTATGTTGCGTTTCAACCAAAGGTGTCAACTGTCAACAAACTGAAAACATAGTATATGCCAGGCAGGGACTATGATATTGGTAGTGGAATGAATCCAGTTACTATAAACAACGAGAATATATAATCCCAAATGGAGATAACTAATGAACATTCAAAGAAATATGCATAGCAGTTTCAATAACATCTCCACATGAATAGCACTAGGATCGCTTATTCATCTTCTAGGTAGAAGAACCTCTTTGCAAAACAAGCTATTTGAGATGAAAGCCATATAAATATTTATTTTTCAATGACGCAGATCAATCCGCCATAAGGCGATATAACACCACCGAAATTGATGAATTTTAATAAGGCATTTAGTTTCTTTAATCCATTGCTGAGATTCTATACAAGCAAATCATAGGAATCAAATGGAGAAAAAATAAGAAGAGTCATTGTTCCCCGCAACTCATGTTTGGCAGAAGCAAAAAAAATTCTTCTGCAAGTTGGATGCCAAGACCTTGTATTTCCTTGCTAGTGACCAAAAGTATTATCAACAAATTCAACAATCCATGCAAAATTTTAGAGATTAGGGAACATACTGGAAAAAGACTTGCCAAACAACCATTTATCCTTCCAGAATTTGATATGATCCCGTCTCTTTAGTCTGATCCTATCGTGCTAGAACGTACTACCTGTCTCCTGTACTAGAGATATTAGAATCCATGTTTGGCACATCGAACAGTTTAACCGAATCAATTTCTTCTACCAAGAAAGGTTTGCCAAAGATAAAGATTTTGACCTTGACCAAACGCAGATGATCATCAAACTCCAAGCTATACTTGATGTGAAGAAATTGGGGGATTGGAGACATTTTTCTCATTGATGAGATCTCAAGCATAATCAAAGGCTGATTTGTAAATTACTTTGTTACCTAAGGCCATAAACTCACCTAACCCTGCCGCTACTTCAATAAAAGGATTTGAGAACAATGCTAGAAGGGCAGAATATGTAGCTTCAACTAGATATACGCTTTCCGACCAAGGTAGAACAATAGCCGAGAAATCCCCAAAATTAATATTGCCTTTTAGGACTGCTTTCTCCACTTGACTATGACAAGGAAATTAACAACAAACATACCTTTGGCATATGGTTTCACCCTCCATCTAATGCCTTTCAAGATCTATGAGAGCCGCTTCCATCCTTGGATCACCAAAGGTGATTTCAATGAAATCATATGAAAGTAAATATGTGGCCTCCAATAGTGGTTTCAGTAAGAGTCGACCGCTGTATTGACCAGATGTCGAAGGGAGGGGTATGCGTTTGATCTGATGGCGAGATTTCTTGGAGTGGAAACAACGAAACCCTAGCACCTACATTTTGTGGCCAAATGATCTTTAGCACCATATATGAAGCATCCATTAAAGTGAGGATGCTTAGATGTAGGATTTGGATGGTAAAAGTTGTGCCTTGTAACCATGATAGTTTGAGGTTGAGGATGATAATAACCATGAGGTAAAAGAGGATGAGGATTATATGTTAAAACTGCTGTGTTTGAGGGTGAAAAGAGGCTAGCGTATTGTTTTGGAGGAAAAGACAAAAACGAGAATGAAAAATATTTCGTTGAATAGAATGGGTGTTGAAGTAATGGGCTCATTGTAGCACGCCACCCTTCGAGGCTTTGTCGATGTCCACACTGCCCTATATCTCTTAGTTGCCTTCCTCGTCTTGTCTTTTAAAAAGTCAATACTCAGGATCGAATCTGAAACCTACTTACATTGCTGGACTTCTAATCCAAGCATCAAACTACTGACCTACCATTATTTTGCCCCTGTGACAAGTAATTTGATGAAAAATAGAATTTTCTTATTATTTTAATTAATGGAGAAATACATATATATTTATACCAGAGTTTACGGATACGGGTATTTATCTAATATCAAAACCCAACTACTTTATCTAATATTATCTAACAATCTAATATTATCTCTAACATTCCTCTTCAAGCTGGTGCATACATATCATGTAGACCTATCTTATTACATAAACATTCAATTTTTGTTTTTCCCAATACCTTTATGAAAATATTTGCTGGTTGACCCTTACTTGCAATGTAACGAGGGTTAAGAAATCCATTTTCCTTGTTTTCCCGAACAAAATAGCAATCAACTTCAATGTGCTTGGTTGTCTCATGAAAAACATGATTAGACGAAATATGGATTGCTGTTTGATTGTCACAAAAGAGAGGAATATGCCGATGAATTTGAAATCCGAGCTTGCTTAATAGGTTAGTTATCCAAATCAACTCGCACGTAGTATGAGCCATACACGGTATTCAGCCTCCGCACTTGATTTAGCCACAACTGATTGTTTCTTCTCCACGATACAAGATTACCACCAAGGAAGGTACAATAGCCAGTAGTGAACCTCCTATCAGTAGGAAATCCCATCCAACCAGCATCACAAAATCCCATTAACCGTTGAACATTTCTATGATAGCGGTAAATTAACCCTTAACCAGGTGAATTCTTTAAATAGCGAACAATACGAATAACCGCTTTCCAATGAGGCTCCTTTGGAGAATCCATAAACTGGCTCACCACGCTAACAGCAAAGAAGATGTTTGGTCTTGTTATCGTTAGATAGTTAAGCTTCTTAACCAATCAACGGTAGCTTTCTGGATCTTCTAATAATTCTCCTCGATCAACATAGAGTTTCATATTAGGATTTATGGGCTTGGTACCCAAAATTCCAGTCTCCTAGAATATCTTGGACATACTTCCTCTAAGACAAGCAAACACTCTTTAAGGAGCGTGCAACCTCAAAACTAAGAAATATCGCAATAACCCCAAGTCTTTTGTATGGAAGTGATGTTGGAAAAATTTCTTAAGAACATCAACCCCGTCAGCATTAGCTCCATAAATAACAATATCATCAACATACACCACTAATATAATTCTCAACCTTCAAGGACTCGTGAAAAAACAGTATAATCACTCTTGCACGGGTATAAACCAAACTCCTGCACAACACTAAATCTACCAAACCAAGTCCGAGGAGACTGCTGGAGCCTATATATAGTTTTTCGCAGTCTACATACTTTGCCGGTTTCCTCAACCACGAAACCAGGTAGGTGGTCCATATATACTTCTTCAAGCTCACTGTAGAGAAATGCATTTTTGATATCCAACTGATATAAATGCCAATTCAAATTTGCTGCTAAAGAAATCAGAATGCGCACGGACGGAAGCTTCGATACTGGAGAGAACGTCTCCGCATAATCAATTCCATATGTCTGTGTATAGCTTTTAGCAACAAGATGAGCCTTCAGCCGTTCAATAGTCCTATCAGGATGATATTTAATAGTGTATGCCCAACGACATCCAACTGATGATTTACCAGACGTAAAGGAACCCAATTCCACGTACCATTATGATACATAGCATCCATCTCTTCCTCCATAGCCTTTTTTCATCCAGGATGACCCAAAGCTTCATGTAAAAAACTAGGTAAGGAAGTAGATGACAATGAAGATATAAATGACAATTGTGAGTAGTAAACAAACTTTGATATGGAATGAGTACAAGAGCGTGTACCTATTCGTAACGCAACAGGAAGATCGAGATCAGATTGTGGAGCTTGTGCGGGATCTACAGATTATGGAGCTGATTGAGTAGCTGGCTGTAATCGTAGCCTTCATGAATAAAAATGATGGACTTGGTAGGAATAACCTGCGGTTCTTCAGGACTCAAATCAACATCCACAATAGGTAAACAATTAGAAGACAACAAGAATGGTTTAGTAGAGGATTCACTTGTCGAAGAAAAATTTGGTACATTGTCAAAAAAGCGATATCTGCTGAAATATAATGTTTATTCAATATAGGGTCAGCATTTATAGTTTTTCTGAAGTTGAGAGTACCCTAAGAAAACACACTTAATGGCATGAGAATCCAACTTATCTCCTGTAGGAGCAAGTCTATGACAAAACATACACTACCGAACATTTTAGCAGGTAGTGGGAAAGGTGAAATTTCTAGGAACAAAACATTATATGGAGACTTTCCTCCCAAAGTAGGAGTGGGTAGACGATTAATAAGGTAACATGCAGTTAAAACAGCATCACTTCAGTACTTTTTGGGAACATACATATGAAACAACTAAGAACGAGCAACTTCCAATAAATGACACATTTTCCGTTTAGCAACCCCATTTTGTTGAGGGGTATATGAATAAGACATCCGATGTACAATTCCATTATCAGCAAGATATTTATTGAAATAATCAGAAACATATTCTTTTGCATTATCTATACGTAGGATTTTTAACGACACCAAATTGGTTTTGAACTTCCAGATGAAAGACACGAAATATATTACTTAATTCAGAGCGATTTTTCATCAGGTACAAATAAGTGACACAAGAGAAATCATCCACAAATATGACAATATTTAAAACCTAAATATGATGGTCTATTGAAGGGACCCAAAATATCTGAATGCATTAAATGAAAAGGGTTCAACATACGACTCTGAGAAATAGGAAAAGATACACGATAATGTTTACCAAACTGACACGACTCACAATCAAGTGATTTTATTGACCTAAGATGCGGGATTAAACCCTGAAGAACCTTTAATTTGGGATGACCCAGCTGACAGTGGAGCTGAAGAGGAGAAACTGACGAGGACAAAGCTGTGGAGCCTAAAGAAAAATATCATCCGTGTTCAGATAATAAAGGCCTTGAGATTCATGTCTGTCACCAATCAGCTTTTTGGTCTGCAGATCCTGGAAAACAAAATTTGAAGAATAAAATGTCCCAGAAGAGTTCAATGATCTCGTAAGTTTGCTTACAGACAATAAAGCTAATAGGGAATCGTGGAACATGATAAACAAATGAGAGCGAAAGATCATTGGACAGATGTACCGACCCACATTCAGTGATAGAGGAGGAAGTTCCATCGGCTAAGGTGATATGAGATTTTTGTGTAGATGGTGTGAAGGAAATAAAAGAATCATGATTATCTGTCATATGATCTGTAGCACCTGAATCAATGATCCAGGTCTTTTTAGTGGCACTACAAACTATAGGAGTATCCAAAGCATGTGTTACTGTGGCAACAGTAGTAGGCCGTTGAGTAAAGAGGAGCTTGTGGTACTCTTTCTCAGAAATAGATATCATCTTTGGGATCGAAGATGCCGCATCCGATGGAACAGTGGGATGTGATGACTCCAATATATCATCCTGAGAGGATACACGATAAGTAGGTCTGCCATGTAGGTCCCAACAAAAGTCAACAGAATGGCCTGATTTCCTACGGTGTGTGCACGACTTTCCATCTCGACGACCACCAAGACCAAGCACTCCATCATGACTACCACCACGACCACCTTGAAAATATCCACGACCACGACCATGTGTACTGCCAGATGTAGTCACCAATACAGACTTATCTTCACTACTATCACCACACACATTAGACGAGACACCTGATACGGAAGAATGGTGTAACCTGGAGAATACCTCATAAAGGGTTGTAATCTCTGAACTATCTAAAATAGCATACCGAACAGACTCATACTCTGGGAGGAGACTCGATAAAAATCGCACAATATTCAGCATCTCACGTTGATTCTTCATCTCTGCAACATTGGAAGAAATAGGTTGATACAAATCCAATTCTTGGCATAATCTATTGAAAGACGAGTAATGATCTTCAAGAGAGTTCGCTTCTTTCTCCATTCGGAAACAATCCTGATACAGCTGATAAATGTGCATGCAATATTGCTAAAACCCGAGTATGTATTTTTAAGTTGCTCCCATATCTCATTCGATATAGGCAAAAACACAACGTTGTTCAACTTAGGCTCCATGCTATTCCATAACCAAGTTCGAATTTGCGCATCTTCAGCAAACCAATCATCTTATTTCTTCGCATTTTTGTCCTTAGCAGGAGGACTTTCCAGCAAGTAATGTAACTTTTGTTTACCCATCAAGGTCTTAACTGCAACAGATCATTGGGCATAATTATCACCGTTAAGCTTTGTCGACATCATAGGAATAAAATCAGCCGAACTAAATAAACTTTCTACATTGCCCGATATCATCGACATGATTCCAATAGTAAGGATCAATTACAACCAATAATGACCAACGACGAACAACGATCAACAACCAACAAACGAGCAACAATCAACGATAATTAAACCAAACATCCGCATCAAAGACATCCGACAATCAACATAAAAAAAGAGGTGACTTGTTGGGCGAAGGAGGCGTCTGCGGATCTGTTGGGCTTCGAAGGATCTGGTCAATCTGGTGGACTTCAAGGATCTGGTCGATCCGGTGGGCTCCGAGGGATCTGGTGGGCTTCGATCTTGTCGAGGGCGAGGCGACTTCTGGCGGTGAAACGAATTCAAATCGAGGCGACGAGGGATTTGGTTGGCTTCGATCTTTGAAGAGGATCGATTGGTTGGTTGACGACGAGATCTAGTGGGCTTCGAGGAGGAAGACGAGATCTGGTGGAAGACGAGACGAGGGAGGCGGCTAGGGGATTTGGCGGTGAAAGAATCTGGTCGAGGAAGACGATGGTCGAGGTGACGCTAGGGTTTGGCGGATAAGGTTTGTGAAACACTGCTCTGATACTATGACAAGTAATTTGATGAAAAATAGAATTTTCTTATTATTTTAATTAATGAAGAAATATATATATATTTATACTAGAGTTTACGGATACGGGTATTAATCTAATATCAAAGCCCAACTATCTCATCTAATATTATTTCTAACAATATAATATTATCTCCAACACCCTGAAATAAATTTGATTACCTGATAAATCTTTCTCTTTTGTTCATTTTTTCCAAATTCATACCATCTTGAAGCCATGCTCAACCTTTGGAGAAGGGAGGAAGGAGGTGGTGTTTGGAATTGGAGATTTTGGGGAAGAACGGAGGAAAAGAAGTATGGAGGGAACGAATTTTAGAGAAGAAAGAGGAAAATCACTTGGAGAAGAAATGTTTGAAGAGAATTTTGGGAAACACACACAAATACTAACAATGTTAAATTTGTGGCTAAAGTACATGAAAGCGTGTGCTCTGTTGGTTATGCCCTTGGGACCTTTTTTGATGTTGTTTTATGGGCCATTGTTTTAGCTGAGAAAATGATTAAATACAAGACGATGTAATATCAAATGAAATTTATGTATATTAAAGAATCAATTACCTTCAGCCTTAATACACAACCTACATATCGCTCTTCTATCGTTCATTACTCATCCAAAGAGGCTTACATATCGCCAGCGTCCTCAGCCCTTCTACAACCTATATTTTCTCTTTCTAATCACCATTTTTGTTCAAGAAGTTTATATATTGTCTACTCATTTCCCCTTCCATGTAATTTTCGAAACAATTAAGTATATGATAATTAATCATGCATCAAAGTAACATCATCTTTCTTTATGTTATATTCTGACAATTTTGAGTTACACTGAGAAAAGATTGATATATGTTTATAAGCTAGTGAGAATTTAGGAAGGACGACGAAAGGTAGGACCGTTTATTTTCATTTTCATTTGTGTGTGAGAGAGAGTTTCATGTGTCATAAGAGGGAACTTTTCTTGTAGTGGCGTTCGGAAGTCTAAACTTAATTACATTTTGGAGAATCGATATTGTTCATCTTGACCCTCAAGAGCTAAAACATAGGTAAATCAAATTTCATGTAGCTTTTTTGCTCATTGATTGAAGGACTATGTTTTAAATCATACAATGCAAGGGCAATGAATATAAAAATTACATGATTGCGTATTTGTGTTTTGTACAATGGAGAGATTAAGATGCATGTCACCCATCATTAAAAAAAGAGAGAAGAAATAAAAAAAAAGAAAAGCAAAAAATACTGGAGGACTCTTTTATATCCATAGAAAGAATATTTCCTTCTATAGCAGGTGATGAACATCAACCTCATAAAGTGTTGGTTTGTTTGATTTAGTGTAGGATGATGCCCTTAAATCATCGTAAATAATTAGGTTCTTAGATGATGGAAGCTAGAGTTGAATCTATGAGACATCCAATTTTCTATATGTGCAAATCTATTTTAAATTAAAAATTTAAAATAAACATTAGACCAGAGCCAGTAGAGACCACATGGCAATCAATTAGGTCAAAATTCATATGAAGCACTTCTTGATTAGCCTTCAAAAATCCATCCACAGTTCTTCTTGGTTAACCACTACTGAAAATTAAAACCGTTCTCCTTCCAAAATTATAATGTATAAGAGTGCTGTTTGATATCTTCTTTTTTAATAAAAAACCACTATCATCTTTCAAGAAATAATTCAATTCAATTAAGAGTAGTCAGGTTCTGCTGGGCATCAATTGAAACAAGTAAACAGGACTTATATTTTTATTATTGTGGAAACATTTATTGGTTGATTTCAATTATATTATGTCTTCACATAGCTTATTATTTTAAATTATTCAGTCCTACTATTTTTTTCATTGGTAATTACACCCCTATAACATTTTCCTTTTCTTATTCTTATTATGCTTGCCAGCCTCTCAACTATTGCACAAAAAAGACCGTCTTTCTATGGGCGCATACTACCAGTTCTGCTTTGTTTGGATCCTGCAAAATGTGTGATCAAAGGGGTGCAAATCCCAGGTGCCCACCATGCCTTGAAAAACGCCTTTGTGGCGTGTTTAAAATGTACACATTCAAGTGCTGCACCGGTATTCTTTTCCCTTTCTAGGCATTATCATATATTTACATTTTTGCCTCTTATTTTCTAAACTATTTCAATGCTTTCTCTCTCTGAAAGTGTGTGTATGTGTGAGTGCATGTCTCTTTGCGTGCGCGCCCACCCACCTGTGTGAGTTCACATAATGTATGAATGAAGCATGCTCGTCAGTTGCATAGATTCTCCCCTTTGTCTTCTGAAATGAAAAATAACCCACAGATTCTACCTTAAATAGTAATAAGATTAAATCACTAGTTTTGTACGTATGAAGCGTGCTCGTCATTTATGATTCAAAATTGGCCATCGGTTATTGTGTTGCTGACATTCGATGTGATTTTAAGCATTGCACTATCTATAATTAGCATTTAGTAACGTGAGTGTCAGATACTTTGTCGAGGAAGAGGAAAATACTATAGGTTTTGCACAAGGTTTGAGATCTGGGTAGTGGGATGCTATCAGACGGTGTAATGTTCTGGATTAAAATCGGCCTTCTAAGCTATATCAGCCTTCTTGGATCGGAATTTCAGATTGTGTGACTAAAGAATCTCTACAAATAGTAAACTTAACCATAAACAATTTAACATATTTTTCAGAAATTAATGATGTCCAGAGATCTTTTAAATACATGGCAGGAGTAACTATATATTTTTTCACATAATTTCGATAGTGACCATGCCTTTAGTAGTTTTTAAAATAGATAGATACTAAATTTTTTAAAACACTAAACTAACTAGAATATATTAAATATTTTTCAATAAAAAATTCCTATAATAAAAATTGTAATGTCTAAAGATAATATCATCATCGTCAGAATAATTTTGCAACAAAACTATTATCCAGAGATATATTACAAAGTTTTAAGTTTTTTGTAATTGATATTATCAGATCGATTAGAAAATATATGAAAATAAAATGAACCGATGCTAGTCAAATAGCTTGGTTAATTCAGAAATCAATCTCTCAACAATCTTGGTATATGTAGTGTTCAAAATATCGCTGATATATCTCCTATATCGTCCCGATACATCGGTTTGGAAGGAAAACGATAAGATATGCTGAATTTATATCTTTTTTAGTTTTGGATAAATATCGACCGATATATCGTAATATCGCTTAATCTATCAGGTCCAATATATCTGTCCAAATATCATGATATTTTCCTAATTTTATTTAGATTATTGGTTTTTAGGTATCGTTATGAATGGACCCAACGGTCCCGATCCGATCTGTAATGAAGCAGGGGCAGATCCACTAGGGTGGTAAATGGGGCATGTACCCCGTTTGACACTTCGGAAAATAAAATTAATATGTTATATATGAGATTTTGGATTTTTTGGGTATCTATTGTATATGTTTGCTACATAAATAGAGAATGAGATATTAGTCTAAGTGGTGATGTGATTTATTTCGACAAAATGTCTTGGGTTCAATTTTAATTAGCTACATTAGTTTTTGGATTATTTTTAAGAGGGTTGTTGGGGGTAAAAAATTATATCTAATTGCTAAAATCAGAAATCAAATTCAAGTTCAAAATCAAAACCAAAATCAAAGTTAAAAAGCGAAGTGGGCCAAAGCTCAAGCATGAGCCAAGTGGGTCCGAGCCCAAGCCCAATCATGAAGAGGGACCGACCAAAAGAGAAGAAAAGAAAAAAATTAAATGTAATTTTTGTTTTTTAAATTAAATAGGCAAAATCCAATTTTGTACAAACCATGGGGCTAAATGTCAAAGATGTAAGCTTATAAAAGGCCTCCATGATGATTTGATAACTAATCTTAATCTTGATTCTCTAAAAACAAAATCTTGAGTTTTGCGCTGTTTTTAACTGTGCAAGTCTTTCTTTCTCTCCTTTCTTTTCTTTAAGTGCGCACGTTAGGAGGCTTTGAAATTGGGAAAAAGTGCCCTTTTTGATCTTCAAAAGTAAAATCTTTGTGTTTTTGAACTGTTGCTTCATTGGGTTTCGACCCTACTTGCACTGTGCTAGGTGCCCATTTGGCTAGGTGTGCTCCCATTAGGTGCACATCGAGCCAAGTGTGCACCGACCCAGGCGCGCACCTCGCTAGTTCCGTACTTCCCTAAGTGCACACCTTACTGGATCTTTTGGTTTATTCGGAACCCTTTGGTCCCCTTCACTCCCTCGCACCTTGCCAAGTGCGTATCTTGCTAGGTGCGTCTCGGTAGGTGCGCCCTTTACTAGGTGTGCGTTTTGAAAAGTGCGCACTTATCACGCGCGCCCTTGACATATACACACTCACCTCGCCCGTTAGAAAAAAATTTCTAACGGGGCACTGTCTTGCATCCCGCAATGGGGCTGCTAGCCCCTTGACCCCAGCCCGCTGTCTGGGTGGCGGTATCCCCGTAAAAACTCTGTGAGGCTCCCGACATGCCCGAAGTACTCTTAGCTTGTTCCCGAACACAACATGCACATATTGCATATTGAGTTCGCATGATCTGTTTGACTTATTAATCAGAGGTTCTCTCGTTCCAAAAGCGAGGGGTAATTAAGAACAGCTTAGTCCGCGCCTTCCGGAGATTCAGATCCCCACAATCATTAAACCCCAGTCTACCCAGGTGTGAGAATCCGTAATATGCCTGATAAGCGACGTGCATTCCTATCTCAATAGGATGACGAAAAACACTCTACAAGGGTATGAATATCATTATGCTTTTTAAAAAAATAGTTTCTTTTATATTATAACTAAATTGATTGAAAATATTGTTTTATTTTTAAAGGATTTTTGTAAAACGTATATTGATCTTTTGGTTCCCTTGCTAGTGAAAATCCCTGTACCCGTCCCTATAGTGAAGATAAGTTCTTAAAACTGCTGAGAAAAAAGCCTAGAATCCATATCAACTTTTTTTATTTGTGTATCCATATTCGGTTATTTGTGTTTAAAACAAATCTCTTTAAATATGAGTCGAACCTACAACCAACCATTTCATATGATTGCTCTACCACTAAGCTATTGAGGTAAAACTCATTTAAAAAGCCGACTATTCGTGTTTTCATACATGACATTTATGATACAAGAATATTTTTTTAGAAAATATTCCTATATATCACGATATTTGCTATCTGATATGAAAATCTTCGGGCCAATACGATACAGATGTTCGACATTTAGAACATTTAATAAGAAGTTGGACTGTCATTATTATTGATATCAAAATTGTCCATCTTGCATTGAAATTGACCTAGATTTTTAACTTTGGTTTGTCTTTAACAGAAACCTTAGCTGCTCCGTTCTGTGCCACACACAAGTTCTTCCATGATTACTATCAGTCTTTAAATGTTGGTGATATTACTGACTTGCGTTATTGAAGATGTCATACCACGGAAGCCTTTGATATTCCATATGGATAGTGAGAAGCAATGTTGACAAAGGCATAACCGGGGCGCGAACCTTATGTTCCTGGCGCTGCAGGACCAGGGTAGCGCCCCACATTCTCTGTGGGGGGCGCATCACATTGCTGAGGCACGCGCCTCAGAACATTTTGCACGTGCCTCACATTGTCTCATGTATGCACCTTGTTGCACCTTACACATGTCTTGTCATAGGCATGATTTGTCTTCCATTTGTTGGTTCTTACTGTTGTCTCATGGTGGTTGCTTCTCTTTCTCATCGTTTCTACTCATAGGGACATATAGGCAATGTTTTTGTTGCTTTAGTAGTTTGATTTTGCACTTTTCAGTTGGTAGTTGGTACTTGATAGTTAATAAGTTTTTAATGGCATTCATAAGTCGCTAGTGCCAGTTTTGTTAAAATGCTGTGTCTTGTTTGCTAATATTAGTTGTTACAATTTACTAGTTAATACTGACTGCCAAACTTGTTAATTGTAGTTGTTAGGTTGTAAATTATCTGTTTATATGTCTTGTGGTAATATATGTCCTTGTTTCTTCATTTTTTCTGCATAATTTATATGTATTATATGTTTAGTCATTATGTATTGGTGTCCTGGAAGGGGAAGAGAAACAACAGTACTAGTTGCTTTCCCTACCGACGTCGAAGTCATACTTGGTATTTGTTGACACAGACAGAATGACGTAAAATCCTTGAAGTTTTTATTCTCATTCAATCCAGTCTCATAAAATCTACCTATAAGAGCACCCCCCCATAATAAGTTAGATTGGATGCAAACGTTGAAAGAAAATATCATATAAGGATAAACAAAAGGGTTTTGGCTTGAATTTGAAAATTAAAACATACACTTGAAAATTTGAAAATTAGTCATTATTTGCAAATTAGTAAACACACACACACATGCATGTATGGATGTATACACCTATGTACATACACGCGTGTACGTACGTACATACCTAATACATACACATACGTACGTAGGTATGTCCCAGGTACATAGGTATGTACGCACACATACACACACATAATTTATTGTACGTACGTGTACCTAGTACATACATGTACTTATATACCTAGTACGTACACATGTATGCATGTACTTACTATGTATGTAAGTACATAGTATGCATGTAGTGCATACATATATATGTACGCATGCGTGTACGTACGTACACATGTATGTATTTATGTACGTATGTATCTATATGTATGTATGTGTATACATATGTGTGCGCGCGTGTGTAGTAACTTGATAAAATGAGCTGATGAGATTAGATCCTTAAAGTGATATAGCCAAATCTGACCACCGGCTCCATCCGTCTTGTTTTACATGTCAAAATATGTCTGTATAACAAGCTGGGGACTTTGGAGACTTCTAAGTCATGCATCAAGTGAGTGCAATGTATGTAAATTTTACGGTGCTTTATAAGCCATCCATTTTTAAACATTTGATCCACCCTTCGAAAGTATTTAAATTTCTGTGTACATACATTTATTGACATATAGAATACCATGTATGGAACCGATCGACCATTTGACTGGTAAATAACTGCCGAATTTTTTCACCTCACTTTAAGATCTCACCTCACCTCACCATCTCATCTTCTTGTTTCCCTGTGTGTAAATATGTATATTCATATATGTATGCATGTATATTTGTGTGTGTGTGTGTGGATAAGTATGTATATGTGTGTACCTATCTACGTACGTATGTAGTATGTACATAGATATGTATGTACATACATATGTATATATATATGTATATACATGATGGATGTGTTTGAAATCTCCATATCTTGTGATCTACATGATGGATGTGTTTGAAATCTCCATATCTTGTGATCTACATGATGGATGTGTTAGAGGTTTTCAAATCTCGTCGAAAAAACGGTGGATGGTATACTTATTTCAATGCCACAGGAGGGTTTCCCTCCTAAGGCCAATGTCGTCCATTATTCTCATATATACATGTATGCATAATGTATGTAAATATGTATATGTATGCATATATGTATGTAAGACAACGGAACCTCGGGTGGCAAAGGAAGAAATTTTCTCTTATGGCATTGCAAAAGGTCGACTCTTTATTATTTTTTTTGATGAGGGACATTCACAATCTTCATCTGCACCGTCTAAGATGTGGATAAACCAAATTTCATGTGTATCTAACACCACTTCAACGTTGCTTTTGTGATGTGTGTTCAAAGTAAAACCAAATGACGGGGCTTTAAAAATTATCCCATATTGGAAATAATAAAAGAAACACATGGGTATAAAATATAAGATGAGTTAAAGCTCAACAAGGCTTGAGTCTTATTGTTGGAACCCACTTATTTCAAAGACCTGTGTAAAAAAGCCCATCATTCCAACTCTTCTCTAACTTTAAAACTTTACTATACTTTAAAAATAACTTTAATATGGTATCAGAGCTAATGGCTTGATCCTCCACGTGAGGGGGGTGTTGAAAGTAAAAGCCAAATGATGAGACTTTAAAGATGGTCCCACATTAGAAACAATAAAAAAAACATATGGGTATAAAATATAAAATGGGTTACACTTCAACAAGACTTGAGTCTTATTGTTGGAACCCATTATCAAGGGCCCATGTGTACCTATGAAAAAGCTCATCACTCTCTCAACTTTAAATACTCTAAACTCTAACAATGTAAAAATACTAATACGTCACAACAAGTCCACAATCTTCGTCTTCACCGTCTAGGATGTGGATACACCAAATTTCATGTGTATCTAACACCATTTCACTGTTGCTTTTGTGATGTAAAAATACTAAAGATTTTATATTATCAAAAATCTGTTAATTTTGCATCCACTAAATTAACGGCGAAAAGGAGTTTGAATTATATAAATTTTTTATGTACATCTTAGACCGTGAAGATGAAGATGGTGAATGTCGATCGTCGAAAAAACTGGTGGATGGTTGACTTCAACCGTCATCTGAGAAAATTTCCTCTTGTGCCAATTGAGATTTCATTCTCTTTATATGTATGTATATGTATAAACATACATGTATGGATATATATACACATACATGATACGTACATGTATACATATGTATATAGACATAGATATATATGTATATACATATACGTTTATGGATATGAATGTCGTAGATCGAGAGTTCCCGTTTTAAAAAAACGCGAACTGGTTTGCAATAGATCACTCTTAATAAAATGTGAACCGATTTACAATAGATCATTAAGAGTGATCTATTGCAAACTGGTGTGCGTTTTTTAAAAACAGGAAATCTCGATCTACGGCATATTTAAGCGATCCGATCTATTCAAGTTGATCATCCTATCTTCCAATCTGTGTATGAAAAATCAAAGAATTTGAAGATCTCTAACCCATGTTTCGCTGGTTGCAAAAACGAACGTTTTTTAATAAAGGAACATAAACTTCATCCGACCCCCCATATCAAGTTGATCACCCAACCTTTCAATCTGTATAAGAAAAATCAAAGGATTTAAAGATCTCTAACCTATGCATTGACAGATGCAAAAATAAACGTTTTTTTATAAATCAACCAATGTTGAAAATAGCACGCTATGTAGCAAAAATAGCGCGCTATGTAGTATAGCATGACCATTTTGCTATGTAGCGCGCCAACATAGCGCATTTATAAAATAGCGTACGCTACATAGCATGCTATGTAGCTTAAGCTATATTTCCAAAGAGTTTTAATGGGTAGTTTACTGAAGACATGTATCCAAAAAGTCAATAATAAAACCCTATTTTCAAAACTTAGGACCAACGCCTCACTCCTCAACGCTTCTTATCTTTTCCCGATCTCCTAATTTGCCTCAGCCCTATCATGGCCTGCCATCGTGGCCCTTCGCCGGCGCTTGCTCTGCCCTTCGCCACCTAGCCCCGGTCACCCCCGCCCCTCGCCACCCCTGCCCTGGCCATCCCCGCCTCTCTCCGGGTATCCTCGCTTATTGCCGACCATCTCCCCCGACGTTGCAGCCACTTTTGAGGCATCTAAGGCAATTGGATCCAATCGAAGTCTAGTTTTTCATTGACGATGGATAAGAGTCGTGATTGTCTTGTGAACTGATGAGAATCGTGAACTCATGGATTATACTTTAGGATTATTATTCTTATGCTAGTAATTTTTTAGATTTTTAAAAAAAATTATTTTATACTATTTTTTCTATTTTCTATATTTAGTATAACTAAATTTATATTTTTAAATTAAAATAGTAATAAACAATATAGCTTACGCTATAAACTACGCTATTTGCGCTTTTTGCTATGCAGAGGCGGAGCTCTATGCTATACGCTATCGCTATTTTCATCATTGAAATCAATATAAACTTCATTCGATGCTAGGTTAAAAGTCTTCAAATTCTTTGATTTTTCATACACAGATTGAAAGGAAGGGTGATAAACTTGAACAGATCAGATCGTTCAAATATATCATAGATCAAGAGTTTCCGTTTTTAAAAATGCAAACCGATTTGCAATAGATCACTACCCTATATGTATATTCATATAAATATGTGGATATGTATATATGTATGTGCATATAGATATGTATATGTATGTGCATATAGATGTATATATAAGTATGTGTGTATATATGTATATGTATATGCATGTGTGTGTGAGGATGCGGAATATGAAGTAGCATGATGGGATACATTGGCTTCTTGAGAAGTCAACCATTCATCAATTTTTTGTACGATTGACATTGGCCATATTATCATGGGTACACCAATGTACATGTCATTTAGATACTCTGCCTAGTGCCTATTAATTTAGCATTGTAAAATGGTTTATTGCCGGAAAAACGTTATTTTTGCAATCATCCAATGAAAAGGCGAACAATATCCAATCCGTATAAAATTGACGTACTCATTTTAAGGACACAATGATCAAGATGTCGGGTGCAGATTGTCGAAAAAATTAACCGATTGACTTTTCAAGCCGCCAATAAAGGAAATTTACTACTGCACCACTTTATACACCGTTTTATCTATCTCTGTGTATGTGTATGTTTGTGTGTTTGTATGTATATATAGTTGTGTATGTGTGTATATGGTAAATACTAATGCACACCCTAGGTGTAATTAAGTTGCACAATATGTAAAATCTTCTGATGCAGGACAATTTTTCTACGATTGAGTTCCTCCATCTTAATCTCTATTATCTAAATGAATGGGTTTCATGTATTTTGAAAACTGTGTTCATGCATTGGATGGTTGCAAAATGAATGATTCTCCGACAATAGAACATTTTATGACAATAGAACATTTTATAACGAATGATCGATGTGTGAATGGTATTGAAATCATGCTATAAATAGTATTGTGAAAAAGTCGTTTTCTCGATTTTTTAAAATAAAGTATTAGTTACATCTAGAACGTAAAATGTGCTTTCCCTATGTGTATGTACATGCGAATTTAATGGGCTTATGGCTGCACTACGCAGAGAGCAAACACTGTTGGGCGGTGCCCTCTAACCTTAAATAAAGGGGCGAAGCTATTGGATATGTATACCCTAGAGGCCATTATTGTATATGTATATATGTGGATGCTTGGACATATGTATGTACAGGACAATCTTGCTCGATATGATAGTATGCTATCTGGTTTGTCTTTATCTTAATATGTGCATATGTTTTACTTGTTATTATGTATCGTTTATACATGTTGATAAAGCCCGTAGGATCATTGCTTGACTACCCGCGTTGTGATGGCGATCATACTTGTGGGAGCTGGGTAGTCGATAAGCACATCCTTAAAAGGTCCACAGTCGTGGGAGTATCGAGACTAGGCATCGATATTCCGAAGTAGACTAGTGATACGTTTCTAGACCCCGACGAGGGGCGATGGTTGGTCCCGCAGCAATTGGTCTTTCGCATCTAAGATCGTATACATATGCTCACTGGGTGTGAGTACACTGGACGGACTCGTCGAAAACTTCTAGATGGTACTATACCTATCGTCAGATAGCAGTTCTCAGGTGGCATGAGTACAGGTTAGTCTTCAGACCTGAGATCGTTATTTGTCTCGTGTGAGTTTCCACTGTATTTTGATCACTACCCTACCACGACTTTACTGAGTCGTGCAAACATGTTTTGGTTGGGTACAGTCCCGAGCCACATGGAGGCAGTGAGCGATTGTTGGGGATTCGTCTCTCCCGGTATAGGGAGTCGATATCGCACCGTGTTCGATTGGCCAGGACCATAAGACCTTGGCCAAGGCAGTTGGGATTTACTGATAGGTTGATCAGTAGTTTTCCGGATTGGTCCTGAGCCGCATCAGCACGAATTATCGGGTTATTAGGTTCTGACGTTTACTACCCTCTAGACCCGGTATGTGATACTCACAGACGAAGAGGTCGGACTGTACGAAGATTGTCACAGATAGGCTCAGTAGGGATTCGGATGAGTTTGCTCGTCGGCTTTCCTTTTCGACAGGTATCCGGGTAGCCGTTACGTACAACTAGTACCGCTGACGTGCTTGTGGTTATTGATTTATCCAGTAACTCACTGCCGGCGTACTGTCGAGTCTTTAGAGTTCCACACAGGGTTTTCCTGGTTCAGGCGAAATGATGTAGCCGTATTGGATACGTACAGGGTTTCGATCGATCGATTGTACTATGTACCCGGATTTTCGATCGGACAGTTGATAATACTAGCCGGCTCGGGATTGAGCCGGATTATTAAATCAGGTATTGATTTAATAATCTACATATATGTATTTCGATATGTATATTCTAGTATTATGTTCTTTATGTTATTCTATCTCTTTGGGTATTCGTATTTTTATACGAATACATGTATGTATATACAGTAGAGTGTAATCCGCATTTATACGGAAAACATTTTAGAAGGTGGACACCTCATTTTAGGTTTATCCATTTATTCTTAAATGGAAAATGAGATGTAAAGGAAGGTGGGGGGAGTATGGTGAAAACCATGCCTCCATAGTATTGGCAAATAAATTTTGAATTCATTTGTGCTAACTATTGAAGTATGGTTGGTATATTATATTTGTAAAATTTGTTTTATAAAACCAATGTTGAGGATTTTCTCACATGCCTGATTCATTTTTTCCACGCTCACCATTTGCTTCATTCTCTTCTCTTGTTTCTTGAGCTCCTCCACCTTCATCTTCAACCTCTTTACAATCTCATGAGTTGAGAATCAAGAAAGGAGGTAAAATAGATACACACAAAGAACCTTACACTACATCCTAGACTTTTTAGACTAGCAATTTAAAATCTCTAGTTGCTCCCCACTAAACTCTTAGTCTTGAGCTAGAGCCATGGACTGCATCACTCGGGTGGATCATTTTCGACGGAGGAAGGGCGGCTATCAAGCTCGATCTAGAAGAACCGAAGGAGCAAGCAAAGACGAACAAACTCGATCAAGGAGATCACTAGGAGCAAACGAAGAGGATAAAAGATCGAAGGACACGAACCTTTGGTGAGAAACTTCTATCACAGTAGTTAGTTTCTCTCATGCTTGCTAGTTTAGGTTTATGGTAGATTCTACATCGGGTCATTTCTAGCGCCAGTTTTCCAAACCCTATAAAATTTTTGTTCCGCAAATGGCCACGGAAGATGGTCAGGGCGCTAGGTATAACCCAACAGAAGTGTCCTGTTTTTCACTGCTTGCAAAGGGCTGAGAGACGGAGACCACACGTCCATCAACATATGTGTGTGTGTGTGAGAGAGACGCGCACATATATATGTTTTATGTATATGCATGTACATGTATATACACTTTTGTATATTTTGCAAAATTATCGTATTAAATATTAGAACAATTGAAACTCATTATTGTCTCTATTTAAAACTAACTTTTAAGATATTATATTATGATATATTTGTAAATTTTGTTTTAAAATGGTTGAATATATTATATTATTACATATAAGCTTTATATAATCATAAAAGAAAAATATTTTTTTTACTTTAATATTTTTGTTGTAACATGTTTTTATTTATCCCATTTTCATCATTTATTTATTTATTATGTAGAAAAGTCTTGGCTCTTTTTGTTGCTAAATCATTGCTAAAGTCTAAGCTATGCCCTCTTGCTTCACTGCGTTTTCCGTTTTCCACAACATTGTGAATATGTCCGTGCATATGTATGCAAATGTACATTTTTTAAAAAGGTGGCCGCCTAAGCGGGAAAAAGAGCACACCGTACTGCATTAGCCCGCTTAGTCGAGAATTATTCCTATCCTTGTGTGCTTGTAGGTATACTCTATTTATTTGTTAATTGTGGTGTGGTATATAATAAATTGGGGTTTTAACACTATTAAACACCTAGGGCCACCATGGGGGCCTTCCTCCGTCGACTTCAAGAGCCACTGTCGATTTCAAAGGCCAGGAGGGCTAGCTACAGCCATCGACTTCGAAGTACACATTGATCTCGATCCAAGATCTCCAGTTCGATCTCATCTTCAAACTTTGATCTTTTCTTTACCCTCGTTCTTCATTTTCGAACTCATTTTCGACTTCAAGCTTGAATAACGCCACTACTGCCTTCGAA
Source organism: Agapanthus africanus (assembly GCA_030015575.1). Lineage (NCBI taxonomy): Eukaryota > Viridiplantae > Streptophyta > Magnoliopsida > Asparagales > Amaryllidaceae > Agapanthus > Agapanthus africanus. The sequence goes on from CM057341.1 coordinate 565,275,130, forward strand.
TTTCAACTGCTCCTTTGAAGGTATGCTCAACAGATCAAAGGTATGCTTAGTGAATAGGTTTAGTTAATGCCCACCGGCGTGAGCTAGTTATATATAGGTATAACTGTATAAATGTATGTATATAAGTCTCTATGTATGCATGCATGCATTTATGTGAATATAGGTATATATGTGAATATATGTATGCGTGCACGTATACATAAAAAATAGTATTCTGCATGTGCGATGCACATGGAATGTGGATTTTGAAATATATAGATATATTATGAAATAATGAAGGAAAGAGGCCATAGTAGGGTTTTTCGTTAGATGGCGTCAAAAAATACACCTTCCAACATTTTATTCAACGATCATGACTCATCTTCATTATCTTTATCATCTAAGATGTGGATACATCAAATTTTATGTGATTCTACCATTTTTTCACCGTTGAATCAACAATGTAAAAAGTTCCATTGTCGGTAAACCGTTAATTTTGCACCGACTAAATCAACGATGAAAATATGGTAGAATCATATGAAATTTGGTGTGTTTGCATCTTTAGACGATGAAGATGATGAATACCGATCGTCGAAAAAAATTCGTGGAGGATGTATTTTTCGACGCCATAGGAAGAAATTCCCTCATATGACACCTTTCCTCCATTATTCTCATATATTATTGATATATGAAAATATATATTTGAAATGTAAAATCGTAATTGGGAAAGATGTTTTATTTAGGGAAAGAAAAGAGATTAATTGCTAAAGAGCCTTTGCTCGAACGGCAATGACGCTCCTCCACTTGGTGGGAGGTCTTGGATTCGAAATCCCTACTTGTAGTTGCATGAGGATTTTCAACTAATTATGTAGAGAAAGTTCTCATTTTCCTGGAGACCCAACCTTCCTAATAAACCGAAACAAAAAAAGCCTACATGCCATTGCTAAAAGAAAAGAAAAGAAAAGAGAGATTAATTGGAGAGAGAAGCTTCTTCTTATAAAAAAAGAATATTACTAAAATAAGGAAAAGTTGGCATGGGTTCTTAAGTGTCCTATAAATTATTAAGAAGTTTTCTAGTTTTTGATAATTTTTTCTAGGAAAGGGAGGCCATCTTAGCTACACAATTAATAGTAATTTTGTGGGGCTTACATGAGTAAGCATTATAACAGTGTGTGGGGTAAAATGGCCCTAAAGTGGCTGAAGTTGCACATGTGGCAGTCTAATAATGAACTTCAGCTTAAAAATAGATGCTAATAAATTTAACTAAGAACCATGCATTTATGAGACAGAGGCCATAATGAAGTGCCACATGGGCGACTTCTTATGGTGCTCTCTAAAAAGTCACTTTCACTCACTCTCACACACGCGCGCTTACGTGTGTGGGAGGTAGACTAGGATCCTATCGGTAGATTTGGAACAAATCCAACCTACTTATTAACAATTGGACTTTCTTTGGGATGTGTGCTGGCAATCATGAAGAAAGTTTTCAGTTATTAAAACATTGGCATGATTGTTTGGACTGCAGGATTTGTTTCCAAATCCCACAATAGTATCCTAGTATAACTCTATATATTTAGACTACATAGCATTTGTTTCTAGATTCATTTAGACTAGGACCATATCGGTAGGATTTTATTACTTTTCACCATTAGATTTTGTTGGGATTTGTTCAATCAATTATGTCATGTCTGGGAAATAAAAGAATGCTTTTATTCATTATTGTTAGAACACATCCCAAAGCAGATCCAATGATGGAAAAGTGAGCATGATTTCTTTCCTAATTCATTTAGACTAGGTTTCTATAGGATGCACCGACTTTTCACAATTACATTTGGTTTGGGTTTGTCCAATCAATTATTTCATGATTTAGTAAAAAACTCAAAGCTTTTATCCCTTATGTTAGCACACATCGCAAAGAAGATCTCATGATGCAAAATTGAGTAGAATTTGTTTACAAATCTTACTTGTGTATGTGTATATTGTGGACCATTCTCCTCTTAAGCGGTAAGCTTACTACTTTCATGTTTTTAACTATTGAATTAGTTATTCAACGGTTGGATGCAAACAAGGAGTTGATGATGACATCCCCCAACAATTGGTGATGACATTATCCCACTTCTTTCACCTCTAGATGACACCATCCAATGGGTAGAGAAGTGGGAGGAGAAGATTCCTTCTTCTCTTAAGAGGAGAATAGTAATTGTTTTGCAACATTTCTTTGATTGTCCTAGCTTATTTTATTTTGATTTTGTTTCTCTTCACCCGCGCATTTTCTTTAGTGCTTCTTTCGTAGTTAGGATGCAATTACCGAGTTTATTTTAATTCTAAGAGTGAAGAGAAAATCTAGAATACCGGTAAACAAAAATGCGATATCATATATGTCGCTTTTGATATGATGTTTCTGTAATATTCATTTTATAGAACATAATATCTCCCTTTTGTATTCTATGCAGGTATTCAATTGTGAAAATAATCAAAAGGAGATAATTTATTGGCATAAGAAATAATCAAGAGTCCATACAAATATATATAGTGAGAGTTATAGATCATCTCTCAATCTAATAACAAATTATATCATAACTAATATAATAACTACTCAAACTGATAACTAAATATAATAACTATATATTTGCATAACACTATTCATAACAAATTGTATTTAGCCTGTTCATTTCAATTGATGTAGGTTTCATTTACTGTAATTTTGTTATTTTTGGCCTTGACTTTTTTTTATGAAAAGGCTAACAACAAAATTAACCGTGATTACTCCATATAATAATAAGTTATTACAAAATAGCCAGCTGAAAACCTGTTTCTGATCGGCAAATTTAAATCATTTATTTTGTTTGCAGTGGCGTGCTCGCTTGGCTGAAGCTTTAGAAGCAATTGATTATGTGGGTATAGAAGGACGATCAATTAAGCTCGAAAAGATTTCTGAAAGTACGGCTGTCACTACAGAAGAATCGTTACTGAATAAGGCATATAACTTCCCTTTTGCGTTTATCTGCAAACATATTTGATGCTTTAGAGTTGGTATCTCTGTTTTTTTTAACTCTGTTTAAACCATTGCAGGAGGATAAGGTCTCATTGCAAGCCTTTGATACTACTCTCAGTGATCTTACAAGGAAGAGGTGCATAGTTCAAGATGGCAGTGACTTAGCACAAGAAAAATTTATTTCTGGAAAGCGAGCTAGGACTTCACCTTTCTCATGTGAGGAGACTTCTAAAGGACCACCTCCGACAAGCCATAATTCAGTCCATAATGAGGTATCATTGATTGACTCTAAGGCATCCACTGAGGAAGAGGATTCTGAACCTGTACAACAACTTGTTGGTATGTTTGGTGCATTGGTTGCCCAGGGTGACAAAGCAGCCAAGTCGCTAGAAATTCTTGTGTCAAGCATCTCTTCTGACTTGTTAGCGGATGTTGTTATGGCTAATATACGGCATCTTCCTCCTAGTTGCCCTAAAGCTGATGGGGTGGATGAATTTGTTCCTAATATGAGCTTTGCCCCCATCACAGATAATAAAAGTCCGCCTCTTATGCAGCCATCAACAGTTGTTTCAGACTCCTTTTTATTTTCAAGTGCATTCCCTCTAATTTCATCGTTATTGAATGCTCATCCAGTGGTATCTTATGATAATGATGTGAGATGGTTTTAATTTTCCTTTCGTATCCTTCATTTTCTCCTTACGATATATTTTTTTTTTCAGTTTGTTTTGATTTTAGGTTGCTTATAGTTTCGACTTCCCTTACAATTGCAGACAGTCAGTGTAAATCATGAAGAAAAAATTAAAATGGAAGAGGATATCATATATGAGTCATCATCTGCTGCTGCAGATGATGGGATTGTAACAGAGCCTGATAGCATTCAAACATGTGACGATCAACCTATACCAGAGGAAATAAATTCAGTTGTTCAGATTTATTTAAATGACAGAGAGACAGCTAGTAAATATCCTGGCCTGAAGTCAGCTAGACCCTCTGATGAAGGAGGTGACCTGCAAGGGTTGAGTCAGGAGCATGATATAAGTTTGACCAACCCATCTCCTCTTAAAATTTCTTCATCAAATTTAATGACGACCTGCAGTACAGAAACACTTAGCCCTAGTGTATCTGTCTCAGATGCAAACGCCCCTCCTGATACTCTTGTCATTCCAACCCAATGTCTTCTTCCAAAGATCATTGTGACTGATGCCAACCTTGATGATGAACAAAAGGATAACCTACAGAAATTGGCATTTACACACATTCTTGAAGCTTACAAGCAAGTTGGTATAGTTGGTAGATCACCTGTCCACTTATCCTTGCTTGCTCACTTGGGGATCGAGGTAGTAATGCTTCACCTGATCTGCATTTCCCTTTCTCATTTTCATTTAGTTTCTTGATTATTTTTGCTAATTTCTGTTGAAGTCTATCTTTATTCCATCATATCACTTAACTATTGATCTTATTGATATATGATTTGCACATTACAGACCATGAGAAATTTATTTCTCTTTTATTAATAGAGGAGCAGACCCGTGCTATACAATTTTTTTGAGATTGACGTTCTTAATGATGTTCCAAGTTGTCTTCTTTGTTTTGGCCTGTTTCATTGATCTACGACTTCCCATACATGGGGAAATGACAACGACTTCTTATTTGTGGCATTAATTGCCCATGTTAGTCTTTGTAATGTCAAAGTGTAGATGACTTGCGACAAAAATATGGATTTTATCTTGCCGAAGAAACGACGAATTATGATTGCAATGCTACATAAAAAAAATTAGTTGCACTTATGGAATTCCTTTAATTTTGATTGGTTGAGTTTGGCCAAGATTTAATTTTTCGCTGTCGACACTTACGATTATTGAAACAGTTTAGGGAGAATAAAATGAGGTAGGGAACTTGAGAGCCCTTTCTCTCTTTATATATACTAAGCCAAACGTGCAGAATTGCAATAATACCCGCATTCATAAAAAGCACGTATTCTAATTCTCCCCCTCAAGTTGGAGCATAAACATCAAACATGCTCAACTTGTTATAAATAAAATTCACTTTCGTACTCCTAAGTGATCAATTGATTTGTCGAGAAGACATAATATGTATCAATGACACCTTGGGTTACCTTCTCTCGAACAAAATGACAATCCACCTTAATTTGTTCTGTCCTCTTATGGAAGACTGGATTGGATGCAATATAGATGGATGCCTTATTATCACATTACAAGTGCATAGGAAGAATATGAGTAAGTCTAAGCTCACCCAGTTGATAACTAATCCATAGCAACTCATGGAAGGTAACAAACATGGCTCGATACTCTGATTTTGCACTAGATCGAGCTACTACATGATGCTTCTTGCTCCTTCACGATATAAGAATTCCTTTAACGAATACATAGTAACCAGTAGTGGACCTCCGATCTATAGACGATCTTGCTCAATCAGCATTTGTAAATCCAGCTATCCGAGATTGTCTAGACTAAATCTCTCCCAGGCGCAACCTTCAAATATCACAAAATACTAATAGCTGCATCCCAATGAGTCATCCTCGGATATGCCATAAACTGACTAGTCACGCTTACCGGAAATGAGATATCTAGTCGAGTAACTGTTAAGTAATTTAGTTTATCCACCAGAATTCTATATCTACTGAGATCACTTAACCTGTCATCTTCCTCTGGTAGCAGCTTAGCATTTGGGTCCAAAGGCGAGTCAACATGTTTACAACTCAACATGCCAACATTTGGCAACAGATCAAGCACATATTACCTCTGGAATATATATATATATATATATATATATATGTATGTATGTATATATGTCTCGGACCTCGCAATCTCTATACCTAAAAAGTATTTTAGACTCCCTAAATCCTTAGTCTGAAAATGATTCTGAAAATACGTCATCTCGGCAATACCCTATCATCACCTGTAATCACTATCATCCATATATACAAACAATAAAATACATCTACCCTGATGATTATGATAGAACACAAAATGATCACCATCACTTTGAGCAAGTCCAAATGACTTCACAATATCGGAAAATCTCCTAAACCACGCTATAGGGGACACCTTCAATCCATACCAGGATCTCTTCAGCTTGCATACTTTCCTAGCCCCCCCTGAGCAACAAACCTTGGAGGTTGCTCCATATAAACTTCCTCGGACATATAACCATGAAGAAAAACATTCTTGCCATCTAATTGATGGAGTGACCAATGATGAGATGCAACAAGAGAGTAGAAGGCGGACTGAAGTCATCTTAGCAACTGGAGAGGTCTCCTCGAAATCTGTGCCATAAACCCGAGAATTGCTTTTAGCTATAAGTCGGGCTTTTTAAGGCGAGAGCCATCGGGATTCAGCTTCACAGTATACACCCATCGACATTTTACTGCTTTCTTCCCAATGGTAAGCGTAACCAACTCCTATGTATCATTCGCCTCTAAACCTGTCATCTTCTCAATCATAGCTGCTTTCCAACCTGGATGAGACAGTGCATCAGACAAAGACATGCAAATGAGATGAGATTCAACAGCAGAAATAAAGGTTCGATAAGAAGTTGACAAATGATCATATGAAACAAAATGAGCAATAAGATGAGAAGTGCTTGATCGGACATCTTTTCGCAAAGTAATTGAAAGATCAACAACAGAAGATGAAGGAGCTGAACTTGCTGGATCTGTAACACAGTCGAAAGGATTGGCACTGAATCTGAAGGAGTTGTCTCATCTTTTTGACGTCTGTATGTCTTCGTAATCTTATCAAGTATCTACTTCTTGATGGTTAAAATAACATCAGAATCCTCTACATGAAAATCTTCATTGAATTCAGGATGAGAATGATTATCTGCATAGTATGGAGTAGAGTCAAAGAAAGTGACATCGGCCGACGCAAAACCACGCTTTAACTCAGGACTATAACACTTGTAGCCCTTCTGAATTCTCGAATACTCAAGAAAGATACACTTAATGGACTTAGCATCGAGTTTGGTACTATCTAGACGCAAATCATGTACACCCAAAGATGCGAGGTGGCAGAGAAAATAAATATTCAAAAGGAAACAATATAGAATATGGATCTTGGCCTTCTAACACAGATGATGGCATACGATTAATTAGATAACACGCAGTAAATACATCTCCCCATAAAAGCTTTGGGACATATATGAAGCAATAAAATGCGAGTTATTTCTAGAAGATGTCCATTTTTCCGTCCTGCCATCCCATTTTGTTGTGGTGTGTATGGACAAGAAGATTGGTGTGTAATGTCATTTTGTGTCATGATTGTTTGAAGGAAGAGTTAAAGTAATTCTTAGCCTTATCACTACGAAGACTACTTACATATTTTTCATAATGATCTTTAATTTCTACATAAAAACTTGAAAATCAGATAAAAACTTCAGAACGAGATTTTATTAAATATAGCCATGTCACACGAGAATAATTATCAATAAATGTAATAAAATAACGGCAACTAAGTTGTGACACAACAAGATAAGGACCTTAAACATCACCGTATACAAGTTCAAAAGGTTGGTCCACGCATTTATTGACTCTAGGTGGATAGACTGCACGATGATGCTTACCCAACTGATATGACTCAATCTAAAGAATTAACTGAATTAACAGAAGAATCCATTTTCTTCAAAATTTCCAGCGACAGATGACCAAACCAGGAGTGAAGATCAATGGTTGAAGTTGTGCTCGAGCAGATTACTAGATCAGTACACTTGGTAAGATAATATAGACCATCAGCTTCATATCCGGTGCCAATTGTCTTCTTCGTTCCAACTTCCAACATAATGTGGAGAAAATGGGATCGATCAATTCATAGAACGAGTAAACTTACTTACAGAAAGTAGACTAAATGGAAAACATGGCAAGTATAGTACATAAGACAATGAGAGTGAAAGTGTAGGAGTGACAGTACCAATATCCTCGACCCTCAATGTGGATCCATCTGCTAAAGTGACATATTCACATGGAGGAGTAGGTAAAAAAGATGTGAATACATCTGACTCCCCAGTCATATGCTCAGATGCACTCGAATCAATATCCCAAGTCTTGGATGATGGTGCAGTGGTTAGACAAGCAGTATGATTACCTCTCTCCAAAATAGCAGTGGGATAGCTGAAAGAGGATGATGGTACCGAAGAAAGAGATCCACCCTGAGTCTTCAAGAATGTCTGATAACGAGCAAGCTCTCCATTCAAAGTTAAGACTCAAGAAATGTGAGGATATAGTAGTGTCCTGAACTGCGGCGGGAGCTGATGGAGAAGGATATAGAGATGCCGCAACACCTGCTTGATGAGGGTGAAGCTGAAAACAGGTGGCCTTCACATGGCCCGGACGATAACAGTAATTACAAATAGATCTTTCGTGTGGTGGTTGATTCCCTAAACCTTTACTGGGTCCACGACCTTTACGTCCTTGATATCTAAGACCTCTACGACCTCTAGTCCACGTCTTCCGTGGACTGACAACTCTTAGCTGAGTAAGGAGAGCAGATCACTCTCTATCATCTCCTGTAGACGAGCTAGAATATTTCTGCTGCAACATATATATGTATTGGCCAATGAGGAGCTGCATGTGCCACCTGGGATCTATAGGCATGCTCTTTTATACTCATGTCCTAGGGCACGAAGAAAGGCCAAAACCTCCTGTCCGATCTCGATGATGTATGTCCCGAATGTCGACAGTGATCGAAAACACCTTACCGAGTTCCTCCTATCGACAACCTCGCTGCTTTGTATATATGCTATGTTTCATATCAAATACTTGGGTCAACTGATTCTTGCCGGAGAACAGTGCCTTCAAATATGCCCACACACCATACATGATACGCTCGTATCGAACCAAGGAATAAACTGAATGCTCTATACTCGGAATCATTTGATGAAAAATCTGAGCGTCGTCAGTCTTCCATTTATCGGTCATGGGATCTGGTCCTATTGAGGACAGGTGCTTGTCTTTGCTGCGAGAGATCAAATACATCTTGACCATATCACGCCATTCAAGAAAGTTATCGCCATTTGATTTTCCTATGATGGATTTCCGCAGAATCAAGAGTTTTAGTATCTTTATCACCCATCTCACCACAAATAATAGATTACCACATCACAATAAGCACCCAACAATCTTTAAACAAAGGATCCTCTTCTCACGGTGTCGAATATGTTAGTTAAAACACAATAAATATGCAATCTATATTGCGGAAGCATAAACGAGGAGATGGAGGAGAAGATAAGGACTTTTGGAGGCTATGTTGTGTAGTACTTTGTTGTGATGATGATGGATAATAGGCAACCATGCATGCTTTTTTGTAGGAATGGATCATCCCTTTTGGCTTCTTCCAGAAGCCTCTTTCTAGGCTTCTTCCAGAAACCTCTTTCTAGGCTTGCCCTAGAAGCTTCAAGGTATGTCCTTGAAGACTCAAAGCTTGGTAGAAGCCTCAAGACTCTCATGAAACCTCCAAGTTCTTTCATGAAGCCCCATGCTAGAAGCCTCCAAGGCTTGCTAAAAGCCTCCACTTAGAAGCATCTTTCTTACTCAAGGAGTTATTACAATCTAGGACTGGGTCAAAGCTTGGTTGAAGTCTCAAGACTCTCATGAAACCTCCAAGTTCTCTCAGTTAGGGTCAACCCAATAGCCGACCCGACCCACGTACCCGCTCACTTGGGCGATCATGGGCCTCTAAGGCCCAAATGCTTAGTCCCCCATGTATAAGTGAGTGGGTGCCGTCCATTCTTTACTTTAACTGACTCCTGGAGCCGTTGACTTACTGAGAATCTTCTTTTTATCCCCGTCCATACAATGTTGGTGCGACGTGGACCATTGTGAACCTGTAAGCGGTAGCCTTGCAGCCAGATCCGTTACGATCGATACGAGGATCTCCCTATCAAATAACATAAACAAAATGTTAAGCTCACGGTATCTTGTTCCCTAGATTTGATCAGCCATGTTTGCCCAAGTATCTTTGACCCCCCTCTAAAGTGTACTTGAACACCTAGGTATTCTCTTGATTCATCGCTCTCTTAAATCTCGTCCCTGGCGTTAATAAGAGTTGGCTATGCGATGCAATCAGGAGACATGCCGATCGATCTTTCTCCGTTCTTGAATTGCTTGGTCCATTATTCACTCACTTTCCTGGCACCGTCATGAAGGGTCCCGACAGCGCCCCGGCCGTCGAAACGCGGCCAAAATGCGGAACAAAAATTTTCTAAACCGGCGCTACCGCTACCCCTACCCGAATCCCGGATCTACCTTAAACCCTAAACTAGCTAATTAAAACAAGAGTTAGAATTGTTATACCGAGATGATCCAAGTCCTTCGGTCTTCATTCCAAGCTTCTAGCGGCTCCTTGATGTGGTTTGGTTGACGGTCTTCCTTCGTCTCCGATGATCCACCCGAGGGAAACGGCACAAGCTCCAAGCTCGTCGAACGAGGTAACCGACGCTCCAAAGTCGCTAGCGATGGAGAGTCGGGGTGTTGTAATGTATCACTATGATTTTCTCTCAACCATGTGCTCCATGAGAGCATCCATAGAAGATGAGTGGAGGTGGTGAAGCATTGGCATGAACAAAAAATGGCTAACTCTTTTTCCTTTTGTGTGAGCATGAGAGAGTGGGCTAGGATGTTAATTAATCATCCAAATGAAAATAAACCCCATGCCCCCTAGTAGTGGCCGGCCCCTTCTCCCATTCCCATAAAAAAGATATCATTTTCCAATTTCCTTTTTACAATAAATTAATAGCAACCATACATTGCTACATGCCCAAAACCATGTTTAACACCATGCACTTTCCACCCCACATTTCCACCTCATTTGTGAGTCAGATGAATTTCCAAAAATTGGAAAATAATACAAATTAGGTGGCCACCTTCTAGAAGCTATTACGTACAAAATACGGAATACTTCCCGGTACATGTATCGAAATACATATACGCGTACTCGTACCAAAATACGAATAGCCGAGAGAGAAAACGAATGGTGAACAATAATACTAGAATACATATATATATAAATACATATGTAAATTATTAAATCAAAAATCCTATTTAATAATCCGGCTTAATCCTAAGCCGCTAGTATTATCAACCGTCCGATTAAAGTCTGCGCAGCACATGCACATATTTAATCAGACTGTTAGTTGTATGTATGCCCTAGAGGCCAGTATTGTACAGATGATGTATATTATATTGGATGCTTGGACATATATAGAGAGGACTTTCTTGCTCGATATGATAGTATGCTATCTGGTTGCACTTTACTTTAACATGTATATTTGTCTCTTTATACTGTCTTATAGTTGCATGTTGGTAAAGCCCTTAGGATGTGTACTTGACTACCTGGACTATGATGCGGATCATACTAGTGGGGACATGGTAGTCCATAAGTACATCCTTCAAGGTCCCTAGTCGTAGGTGTATCGAGACGGGGCATCGATATACCAGTGTAGACTAGCGTATACGCTTCTCGACCCATGAGATGGGTGATGGATGATCCCATATCCATTGGTGTTTGACATCAGAGATGGTCTACGGGTGCTCAGTGGAGACTGGGTACACTGGACGGACTCGCCGAGAACTCCCAGATGGTATTATACCTCACGTCAGATGGTAGTTCTCTGGTGACACTTATGCAGCTTAGTCTGTAAACCCGAGATCGTCATAGTGTCTTGTGTGATTCCCACTGTGCTTTGATTTCCACCTTATCACGTCCATGAGGACGTGCAAAACGGTGGTTTTTGGGTACAGTCCCGAGTCACAAGAAGGCAATGAGCGATATGAGGGATTTCGTCTCTCCCGGTATTGGGGGTTGATGTTGCGCTGTGCTCGATTGGCCGTAACAGGGAAGTTCCTGGCCAGGGCTGATTTAGAGATTTGCTGGTAAGTGTTGCCAGTAGTTTCTCGACCCGTTATGAGCCTCACATCGGCATGACTTATCGGTTATTGGGGTCTGACGTTTACCACCCCTAAACTTGATATGCGACATATCAGACGAGGAGACCGAACTGTACGGGACGTGTTACCGGCAGGCTTTTATAGGAGTTGGAGCGGGCTTGCTTGCTGATCTTCTGATCGCTCAATACCAGGGTAGCCGTTACGTCCAGCTAGTACCGCTGACGGCTTGTGGGTGCGTGATCTGATCATTACCTACTGCCGGCGTATTGACGAGTCTTTAGAGTCCTACACAGAGGTTTTACTGGCTCAGGCAAAACGAAATAGGAGCACGTATGTGATATGTGCGAGACCGAGAATAAATGCGAGTATGTGATACCGTATTCTATTCTCACGACTTTTTGTATCGGTTGGTTATATATGATATGACCGGGTTATCGAATCAAGTGTTGATTCGATAAGTCGATACGATAGATGTTAGCCGGTTATATGAGATATGACCGGATTATTAAGTTAAGTGTTGATTTAATAATTAAGTGTATAATTGTATATTAGATATACTAATTTACATTTGCCAACACTTGTTCATTTTAGGGTTTTTCTCACATGTACACTACTTTAACATGTATATGATATATGTTAAAATGTGTTATCATATTGTATCATGGTTGATGATACACATGACTTGTGTGTATGAGACATACACCATCCTAATTGTTATGATTGGGTTTAATGTTTAAAAGTAATTGTTGGAGATAGTGCCCTCAGAGTCAATTATTGGATCACATGCACGTGATTGCAATGATTGAGGGAGGACCTATCCCGGTACGATAGTCTTACTCGAGATGATAGTATGCTATCAAGTTTACCTTTATTATCGTGTACTGCTTTAGGTGACCTGACAGGTCGCTATTACACGTTGATAGAGCCCCTAGGATTCTTGCTTGACTGCCGGCAGTATGAGGGCGATCATACAAGTGAGAGCTGGAGTCTATAGGCATATCCTTAAAAGGTCCCTAGTCGTGGGAGTTTCGAGACAGGGCATCGATTCTCCAGAGTAGACTAGTGTATACAGTCGAGACCCCGACGAGGGGCGGTGGCCGGTCTCACAAGCCACTGGTGTCAGTTGGTTCACCTAAGATGTATACAGGTGCTCATTGGGTTATGAGTACACCGGACAGGACTCGCCGGGAACATGCTAGTTGGTCTTATACCTGGCGTCAGATAGCAGTTCCCAGGTGACATGTGTACAGGTTAGTTCATCGACCTGGGGATCGTCATTTGTCTCGTGTGAGTTCCCACTGTGCTTTGATTACTACCCTACCACGGCTCAAAGGAGTCGTGCAAACAGGTTTTAGTTGGGTACAGTCCCGAGCCACATGGAGGCAGTGAGCGGATCTTCGGGGGTTCGTCTCTCCCGGTATTGGGGGTGAGGTCGCGCTGTGTCTAGGAAAGCCATTACACGAAGTCCTTGGCCAAGGCAGGAGATTTACTGGTAGGTATTCCAGTAGTATCTCAGGGTGTTCTGGGCTACACTCCGACACGACTTGTACCGCTTTTGGGGGTCTGACTTTTACCCACCCCCTAGGCCCGGCATGCGATGCTCATAGACGAACGGACCGGACTGTACGGATATTGTCACTGACAGGCTCAGTAGGGTGTCAGGATGAGTTCGCTCATCGACGTCCCTTTTGGTCAATAGCTGGTGGCCCGTTACGTATTGGCTTATACCTCTGACGTGCTAGTGGTTAAATCCACAGCCATAATATTGACGAGTCTTTAGAGTCCACCACACTTTCAGTTACTCAGCTTTCGGGCGAAACGCTGTAGAGGCCGTATGGAGATATGGCAGGGTCCGATCAGATACGTGCGGTATTGCACGGATCAGGATCGGACGGTTTGTACTAGTGGCCGTATGGTTATATGGCAGGGTTCGATCTGATACGTGCGGTATTGCACGGATCAGGATCGGACGGATATTACTAGCCGGCTTTGGTTTAAGCCGGATCCTAGTTTAGTACAGTGTAGATTGTCTCATTGCATTTGTATCCGGACGGAATACAGATGCGGGTGTGTATGCACAGTATCGGGGTTTTCCTGTAATTTATTACGGGACCAGTTTTCTGGAGTTGCCAGTTTGCATTCCGTTCCGGCCGGTTTTCCTTTGTTCTTTCCCGGCCGGACTTTTCCGATGGAGGGGGTTATTTGCAAGTTTGCAAATAACACATTGTGGAGGGGTTTCTTGCACTTGTATTCATTATGATAAGCATCTTTTGTTTTTCATCCATAATGGTGCTTTAATGGAGATTTGAAAGGGTATGGGTTTTAAGTATGGTTGATGTTTTCTTGTCTTTGGATATGGTCACTTTCTCTTTATCCTACACTCACCTCCCTTAGTTGTTTCTCTCCTCCACCATTCTCATATGAATATTGGCCGGCCACAATTTTTGGGGGAGAGGGAAAATGAGAGGTTTTCATTTGGTGGGAAAAATTATCATTCATATCATTTTTCCATTGCCACAAAAATCCCCAAGTTCATATCATCTTGATTCCTCCATCATGGCAACATAATCCCAAAGAGACTAAGCACTCTACATTCTACAGCAAATCTTGGGCATGTCGACTTGCCGGCTTCATGCCTGAGTTGCCTCGGTATTGAGGCGGGAGCCCGTAAAAGACGCAGGCGATGTGGTGCCCTTCCGGCGAGGAGGCGACGATATGGAGACAAGACTTTCCGCGGGAGATCGGGACGATGACGAGAAGACCGGAGGACTCGGATCACTCGGTATATCTCTTCCCTATCTTGTTAGTTAGCTAGGACAAGTTTAATGGCCCGATCCGGGGATTAGTGCGCGGTGGTGCCGGTTTGCAAAGTTCGCAAAATTAAAGTTTATCACCGTTTCCGCATTTGGCCGTCGGATTGACGGCCGGGGCGCCGCCGTGCACTTACAGTGGTATCAGAGCCTCGCCATTAACTTCGTCTAGCTTCGTTTGATGTGTTTTTCAGTTCCGATCGACCAAAATTCCAAAAACCCAATTTTAGTTCACGACAGTTTTCTGTTGAAATTTTTTAGTCTCCTAAAATTTTTCAGGTTGTAGAAAACTGATGTACAAGATATTCTAAGCATACTGGAAAAGTTCGACACAGTGAGTCGACACCTGGAGCGCGGAACCGCGGCCAAACCCCCCCTTGGGCCGCGGTTCCGCCGCACATTTGTATCCTCACTGCATCATATTTTTCCAGTGGGCTTCTGGGCTTATTTTAGGGGTTTTGGAATATTAAAATTGGGCCCAGATTTTCTGTGAGTGCTGCAGTATTGCTTGGGGGCCCACTTGTTAATTTTTGATCGATCGGATATTTTAAACACATTTTTCACAGTATTTACATTATATCTGCGACCGTGAATGTCACTTGATCGGTAAATCCAGTCTAACTGCTATAGCCCGGTTAGACGGATTTGCGAACGTGACTTTCACGTTGATGTTTTGTGTTTTTGCTGTGATGTTGCGGATCGGTCGTGGGGGATAGCCTGGATGCAATGCTAGTACAGTTTCTGTTGTATTATGTACATTTGATATTGCGGGGCGAGCGTCCGACATGTGGACTGCCGTCACTGCCTGTTTGTATTATTCTTTTGGGGCACGACCTGGTTGCGGTCGATGTACCCGTTGTATGTATATTTTACTTTCTGTACTAGGGTTACTCCGCGGAGGGGTGCACGGATAGCCGGGTTCTACAGGGCAACGGGCCCGCATCTCAGGGCATTGAGACGGAAGGGGCTTCAGTCTGGAATTGGCGGGCTATTCGCCGCACTCGTAGGGGGTACAGGTTGACCCTGGAGGGGTGCCCGAGTTACCGGATCCCGTGAAGTGCTGGGTGGTCCATTCACCGTGCTGAAGGGGGCTGCCTCGCTTCAGGTTTTGGCGGGTGACTTGCCGCGCCCGTAGGGGTCTAGGATTTCATTGCACAGGCTATCCACACGACCAGGGAAACGTCGGGTTTTCAGTAGTGGCTCTGTGAAACCCGGGGATCCCAGATATCTGTATTGTTCTGTGATGCTGTACATTTCTGTGATGTTGCATTTTATTCACGCCTTGAGCGAAATACTATATATTGGTATATATATTAGTAGATGTTGTATATGTTTTTCATCCGCGCTAGTCCAGTCCCCGCTCTGCCGTTAGTTAGCTAACCTAACGGGTGATGACGGGACCCAGTGGCGAATGCGGATGGCATATACGTACGTCAGTATATTTCGTTCTTTGTGGTGTGATCAATTGATGAGACTGCATTGATTCGGATCAATGCAAGATAAACAAACCTAATCTGATGTTGTTGGAACACTTTTCAAAAAGCTGTTATTGCAAGGACGTTCACTTTTGTTTTGCATCGTGGTATTCATTTAGAATATCCTGCTCCTCAGTCGACGAGGCAAGGGCCGAGATCCCTTCACCGGGAGTGACCCCTTGGACAGAAGTTTGCGTCAGGGCATTAACTTCACTATAGCCGATTACTTTTGCTTTGCATCGTGGTATTCAGTTGGAATATCCTGCACCTCATTCTACGGGGAAAGAGCCGAGATCCCTTCACCGGGAGTGACCTCTTTAGTAAAGGTTTTCGTCACTATATTTTCTAAAAAGCTATCCGTTCCTTCAACGATATCAAGTTCATTACGTTAAAGGTTTTCGCCAGAAACCATTCGTAGCCCTCCGTCGTTTCATATAGGTAGTCAATAGTATTCAAGCTGTGTATGTTGGCCAAAGTCAAGGCACAGTGATTGGTAGCTATTGGGTATTCATATGCAGCATAGATAGATGCGTTGGTTTGGGACATCCGTACTGCCATTTTGGCCAAAGTCAAGGGTAGGTACGGGTGGATTCAAATTAACCTGGAGAATGACGGGTTGAACTTGACATGTGACTTATGATATTTTGGCCAAAGTCAAGGTCATAAGAGCATGGGGTAGAAATCACATCGGGAGTTTCAAAAGAACTGAAACTTGCCAGATATGCGCATACCTTCTGGAGTGTGATGACATGAGCGGATTCCGTCACGTTATCATGCGATGAGAGTTGGATCCCGATTCCCACTGATGAGTTCGTTTACTCCTCGGGTGACCCCGACTAATTCTTCTTTCAGGTTTGGAGGAGAGTTTGAGGTACAGTGGGAGGTTTCCAGATTAGATAAATTGGTAACCATTCTGATCTAGGTTAGAGTGCACGCTGAGTGTTTCTTTTCTCTCTCTCTCTGGCAGCGACCATTGACCCGACCCTAGACTTTGACTCAGTGACCAAGTTGACCGAACCTTCTTAACACAGGCTTTTGGATTGTCAGAGTTGCAGACCTCATTGCCACTCCTACTTTTACCCTTTTCTCCAAGACACCCCGTATTACTACGAACGTCCACTTCCATTGGACAAAACCATCGTATGGTTAGATACGAACTCGAAGGAATTCGAGGATGGTTTCCGGTTTTGGAGAAAACGGATAGGATTATTCAGTTGTCTTTTCCTTTTTACCTTCTCTCAGGTTGCGAGTACTCCTTGGTTTAGGAGAAAGTACACCTATTACGCAAATTGGATAGTCTTCTTCCAAACCTTAGGCTGGTGCCGACCGGTAGGGAATGAAGAAAACCAATTAGCATAACGATGGTGTGCAGAAGGTATTAAGATTAAGACAAAGCAAGGGATTAGTAAGAGGGCAAAGTAAATTGCGACTGATATTCACGACCAAACCAAGTTTTTCTTCGCCAATCCTAAATCACCTTTGAATTTCTCCAGGACACTCCGTATCACTACGAAGATCCACAGTTTATTGGATACTCCATCGTATGGTTATATACGAACTCGAAAGGAACTTGTTCCAGTTCGGGGATGGATTCTGGTCCAGGAGAAATAGGAATAAGGTTTATTCGGTTGTCTTTTATCTTCACCTTCTCTCGCATTGCGAGTGCTCCTAGGATTAGGACAGTACACCCATTATGCTTATTGGATAGTCTTCTTCCAAACCATAGGCTGGTGCCGAACGGTAGGAAAGGAAGAAAACCAATTGGCCTAAAGGGGTGTGCAGAAGGTAATGACTAAAGACATATAAAGGGATTTGGAGAGGTGGCAAAGAATTATACGGTTATAGTTGTGAATCTGGATAATGGTAGAGGCATTACTAGGAATACCAGGATACCCCATCGAGACATTTCAATGTTTCAGTTTCACTGTGTACTGTTAAAAGAAAACTGATTTCCCGATTAGATACTCACTCCAGGGTATGTATTTACCAGGTATGATTCTCACATCTGTATGGTTTTACAGATGATGAGTGGGAGTAGGTTATTGGGAATTGGGTGATCATCCTCATTATATCGGGATTCGTTGTAATCGGTGATATTTGAGGAAATCACCTGGGCTGTTTGCCGGTCGGCAAATATTTGGTTTTGAATATCCGCTGTTATGCACCAATTTCAAATTGATATATCTGTACGTCTATTTTCATAGAGTGAGATATACCTTTTGATATTATGTCGATGACATTTACCTATATCAGTGGATGGTTAGGTAAGGAGCATTAAACAGCGGTGTAATTCTTCTTAATCATAAGTACAGTTTTCAACCTACGACACACAGTGAAAGAGTTGTTAGACTCGGCGGACTTATACAGAGTATTGTATGTTGTCCAGTGTCCATTAGGACAGAGGGGTTGGTCCTCATACTATATTCTTTTTACTTTTAACTTCTCTAGTTCTTAGACATGTGTTTTGTAGAAACACATGGTCTAAGTTTTGAGGAGTTATAGGTATTTGAATAGAGTAGAGAACCAGGTGTAGCAAGTATCGGGATTCTTCAAAGTGATCGAAGATGTAGATACTTGTGTATGGTATTCAGTTGATAGTAATGATAAAGAGAAATTGCTTCTTTTTCAGGTTACTCATAATTGGAAGCATTCCTAAGTTGAGTAACGCTGATCGGCCTCTCTCCATTTAGTTGACATGCACTGGAGACAGCTGCATGATTTGAATCTGGTTGAATTAAATCAGTGCCTCTGGTTCTATATTGGATATAGTACAGTTCATATCTTAACATTGTTAAGGTGCGGGGAGTTGTCCGGCTTATGATTAAAACCAGACTCTGGATAACTCAAGGCACGTTTCTGTGATGGCTGTTTGTGGGTTGACCCAGGCTATGACGAGGGTTGATTTTCTACCATAAGAAAGATCAATAGTGATATTGTTCTTGACTCGCCACAGTTTTAATAAAAATGGATTTTTTCAAAAACAGTAGTGGGAGTATGGTAGAACTGGAAGTGATTCCAGAACCGCAAACGATTACTGAAGATTTGATAAGGAACCTAAGGATTCAATCTGATTTGACATTCCATTGGCTACTCCGCAGATAAGATGGGTAACTTCAAGCACCCGAGAGGTACTCCGGTAGCCTCAAGGACGGTGACAGGGAAGTTCTTGTTTACCCACACTTGCCATTGCTGTTCTTCCAGGCTGCGAGACCCGGTGGGAGGATGAGTATAGCGTCGTTCTAAACTAGCTTTAGAAGTGCACATCTATATGACTCTGCCAGAGGGTTGTCGTAGTCAGTGGGAGCAGCGGAAGCATTGGTGGACATCAGGCTTATGTCTATTTATAGACTAAAGCAGATATAGCGGAGATAGATCATCTATTTCTGATGTGACAGTCATAGGTTTGACGTCATCAGAATAGGGGATGGATCTGTTGAGAAGGTAGTAGGAAGTGATATTCCTATACTACGATCGGTTATACTTTGGTCGTCACACAGTGGTTTCTCCACATGGGAATTGGACATTATATCAGACATACTGGTTACTAGATCTATGGTTTTAGATCTAGATTTGGGTGGTTTCCCAATCAGGGTACTTTGACAGCATTCTAAGAGTATTTAGAATGGACGACTCCTGGCATGGTAGTGTACCTGCAGGTAATGGAGTCACCCTCTCTAAAGGTGTCTTATAGACTAAAGTAGAGAGGGATGTGCATGATTGGCAGATCACTTGCTTAGGCAATTGAGTCAATCGTGAGATGTCAAGTACCACACCAGATGTTGTTCTTGCACTAGATGCAATAAGTTGATATTGATCCAATCCTGGAGGAGCAGTCGGAAGCAGTTTTAGAACATAAGTGAATGTTCTAGGGATATGATAACGACAGCCTCATTTAGGAGACAGTTATCATTCCAGGCTTCCAAGGTGACATTGACGACAAGGAGGTTGTCAGAGTTATAGTTTTCCTTCTGACGAGGGGCAGTATTCTGGACAGGTGATCCAAGGCAATACTGAGGGAGGCATGGCGCAGGATACTGATTAAGTTCAGTTGACGATACAGTCTAAGAAGTTTGGATTTGGAGTTCATTTATGAGCCCGGTCCCATCAGACATCCAGACATTCTAAGACAGGTATTGCTCATTTCGGGAGATAGTTTTCTCCGCGAACTTGAGATATAGGGAGACATAGAAAGAAACTTCAAGGCGGATCCACTCGCTGAGGCTATTCCTTGAACGCAATAGTTTCACAAACGAGCTTTGTGAGACTGACCAGTAGAGGAGTTGGGTGTTCGGTATCACACGGGCTGTGAGTATGCGACATCGCAATAATTAGCCTTGAGTGCAAGTGGGAGATTGTTGGAGATAGTGCCCTCAGAGTCAATTATTGGATCACAGGCACGTGATTGCAATGATTGAGGGAGGACCTATCCCGGTACGACAGTCTTACTCGAGATGATAGTATGCTATCAGGTTTACCTTTATCATCGTGTACTGCTTTAGGTGACCTGACAGGTCGCTATTACACGTTGATAGAGCCCCTAGGATTCTTGCTTGACTGCCGGCAGTATGAGGGCGATCATACAAGTGAGAGCTGGAGTCTATAGGCATATCCTTAAAAGGTCCCTAGTCGTGGGAGTTTCGAGACAGGGCATCGATTCTCCAGAGTAGACTAGTGTATACAGTCGAGACCCCGACGAGGGGCGGTGGCCGGTCTCACAAGCCACTGGTGTCAGTTGGTTCACCTAAGATGTATACAGGTGCTCATTGGGTTATGAGTACACCGGACAGGACTCGCCGGGAACATGCTAGTTGGTCTTATACCTGGCGTCAGATAGCAGTTCCCAGGTGACATGTGTACAGGTTAGTTCATCGACCTGGGGATCGTCATTTGTCTCGTGTGAGTTCCCACTGTGCTTTGATTACTACCCTACCACGGCTCAAAGGAGTCGTGCAAACAGGTTTTAGTTGGGTACAGTCCCGAGCCACATGGAGGCAGTGAGCGGATCTTCGGGGGTTCGTCTTTCCCGGTATTGGGGGTGAGGTCGCGCTGTGTCTAGGAAAGCCATTACACGAAGTCCTTGGCCAAGGCAGGAGATTTACTGGTAGGTATTCCAGTAGTATCTCAGGGTGTTCTGGGCTACACTCCGACACGACTTGTACCGCTTTTGGGGGTCTGATTTTTACCCACCCCCTAGGCCCGACATGCGATGCTCATAGACGAACAGACCGGACTGTACGGATATTGTCACTGACAGGCTCAGTAGGGTGTCAGGATGAGTTCGCTCATCGACGTCCCTTTTGGTCAATAGCTGGTGGCCTGTTACGTATTGGCTTATACCTCTGACGTGCTAGTGGTTAAATCCACAGCCATAATATTGACGAGTCTTTAGAGTCCACCACACTTTCAGTTACTCAGCTTTCGGGCGAAACGCTGTAGAGGCCGTATGGAGATATGGCAGGGTCCGATCAGATACGTGCGGTATTGCACGGATCAGGATCGGACGGTTTGTACTAGTGGCCGTATGGTTATATGGCAGGGTTCGATCTGATACGTGCGGTATTGCACGGATCAGGATCGGACGGATATTACTAGCCGGCTTTGGTTTAAGCCGGATCCTAGTTTAGTACAGTGTAGATTTTGTCTCATTGCATTTGTATCCGGACGGAATACAGATACGGGTGTGTATGCACAGTATCGGGGTTTTCCTGTAATTTATTACGGGACCAGTTTTCTGGAGTTGCCAGTTTGCATTCCGTTCCGGCCGGTTTTCCTTTGTTCTTTCCCGGCCGGACTTTTCCGATGGAGGGGGTTATTTGCAAGTTTGCAAATAACACATTGTGGAGGGGTTTCTTGCACTTGTATTCATTATGATAAGCATCTTTTGTTTTTCATCCATAATGGTGCTTTAATGGAGATTTGAAAGGGTATGGGTTTTAAGTATGGTTGTTGTTTTCTTGTCTTTGGATATGGTCACCTTCTCTTTATCCTACACTCACCTCCCTTAGTTGTTTCTCTCCTCCACCATTCTCATATGAATATTGGCCGGCCACAATTTTTGGGGGAGAGGGAAAATGAGAGGTTTTCATTTGGTGTGGGAAAAATTATCATTCATATCATTTTTCCATTGCCACAAAAATCCCCAAGTTCATATCATCTTGATTCCTCCATCATGGCAACATAACCCCAAAGAGACTAAGCACTCTACATTCTACAGCAAATCTTGGGCATGTCGACTTGCCGGCTTCATGCCCGAGTTGCCTCGGTATTGAGGCGGGAGCCCGTAAAAGACGCAGGCGATGTGGTGCCCTTCCGGCGAGGAGGCGACGATATGGAGACACGTCTTTCCGCGGGAGATCGGGACGATGACGAGAAGACCGGAGGACTCTGATCACTCGGTATATCTCTTCCCTATCTTGTTAGTTAGCTAGGACAAGTTTAATGGCCCGATCCGGGGATTAGTGCGCGGTGGTGCCGGTTTGCAAAGTTCGCAAAATTAAAGTTTATCACCGTTTCCGCATTTGGCCGTCGGATTGACGGCCGGGGCGCCGCCGTGCACTTACAGTAATTACAAAATTAGTGGGAAATTGGAAAATGCATGATGCTTGTGGAAGCTTGTGGATGCATTGACTAAAGTCCACTAGATTTGTTTTTACTTCGGAGTTTAACCTAACCATCACACAATTAGCTATGGTTATGGCTCTACAAGAGTTAGTATATGATACCCACTCACCATGGTTAGCCTTCTCACTTGATAATTATCCTCTTCACTTTCTTTTGTTCATCATCTTCTTCATTGAACAAAAAGAAAAAGCAAGCTAGGGTTTGATCCAAAGTGAGAATCCTTATGAGAAACAAAATTCTAAAGAGAACCCACTTCCTATTTCTCCATCCTCTACTAGACCAGCACTTTAGTATAGGGTGTTTGCTTCACTAATTCTCAAATTAGTGAAGTAGTAGCTTGAGTCGGAATTCCCTCGACGTAGATCATCTTCGGCCTCGGAGACTTCAAGCAAGGTTGCATCCTTTGCGTCGTGAAGCCATGCAAGAGCCCGGGAGAACCTGGATCGCAACGAAGGGACTTCAACAAGGAGCAAATGAAGTGGAGGACCGATCTACAAAGGTTGTATTTCGTGTTCCCTTTAGAGTAAAGCTGTTTACTTGCCATTAGATTCGTCTAATCTCTAGTATACAATCTTGCTTAGGGGGGTTAGGCACACAAAAATTTTAAACGGACATGGTCGATGCCTTGTAGAGACTTGTTAGTGTGCCTAGTAACTCTACAGTGGTATCAGAGCCTAACTAGAATGTTAGGCGATGTGTTAACGAAGTTAAAACCCCGATCGAACATGAATACGTCAAGATAACCCTCTCTCTGGACAATTTTTAAAATCTGGGATTTTTGTGAATTAAAAATATCTAAAAAAATCAGCAGGCTTTTCTAAGAATTATTGTGCAAAACGAGAACATGATTCGTACAGTAGACCGCGGTTCCGCGGCAAATCCCTGCTTGTGCCGCGGAACCGCGGCAGTATGGTAACCTTTGGATTCTCTGTTTGCACAGTAATTCTAGATTCTGTGATTGGTATTTTCTGGGTATTTTTAATTTGACTCAAGTGTTGAGTATTCAGGGGTTCATTTTGTAATCATCGATTCGATCGGAGAATTTAATTTTGTTTTGTTATTCCGGATAATTTAGAAAGTATTAAAATGTTCGAACGGATATCCTTAACTCAATTTTTCCCGGCACGAAAAACATTAAAGTGTTGAATTTTTCTCGGGTTTAAATCTTTCGGAAATACGTGCATGTGACGTGATGGACCCTCTAGAAGACAACAAAGCTTAACTCGATTATGTGACCGTCTTGAACTGCCCTTTAAACCTTAGGGTTTGGGGCAGTACGGCGTGCCACATGTGAGGCGCTGGCTTGACCCTTCTACGGCTTGACCCTTCTACGGCTTGACCGTTGCTACTGTGACGTATTCTGGAATTTTTGAACTCCGCTCAAGTGTTGAGCTATTATGGAAATCTTGGGTATTTGATTATTCGATCGGAAAGTTTAATACAGTCTATTTATCTGGAATGTGATACAATATGTGGAATTCATACAGTTAGGCATGAAATGCGAAATATGTGATATTTCGGATTTACGATGTCTAAAGAGATTATGGATTCCAAATGTTGTAGTTTTACACTTTCTTTTCTGCGACCGTAAGTGTAATATGTGATATCGCCGGTTTCGTTGCTATATGTCAACGACAATTGGGATGCGCATATTTACTTACGTTGATGACATGTGATGTTCTGTGTTGCTGGATATGTTATATTGGATCGTCGCGTTCAGAATAGCCGGGGGGTTTTATGTGGGATGAGAGTTTTTATTTTCATTCATGTAAAATTAAATGTATGTAATATTCTTTTATTGGGGCACTTCCGGGTTGAGGTGGATGTCACCTTTTGTATATTATTTATTTTTCCGCACTAGGATAGACCCAAGGAGGGGAGCACAAGTAACCGGGTTCTAGGGTTCAGTGGGAGACTAACTCGAAGAGTCGAGTCCGGGTCTCCTAATCCTAGAATTGGAAGGGTTGCTTGCCGCTCTCGTAGGGGTCTAGGGTTATGGGTTTGGCTATTCATCGCGACCGTGGAATCCGTGTTTTATATAGGCTCAAAATAAAACACGGACGTCCTAGTATATCCAATGTTTCATATGTTTCTTCTGCTGCGATATCTGTGATGTGATCATATGATGAGATGTGATAAATACTGTATATAGTATATATGATATATTATATAGGCGTTGCTTATGTTTTACACCCGCGCTAGCCTTGCCCTGCGCTGCCATTAGTTACCTAACCTAACGGTGCACGAGGGGACATCGAGGCGAATGCGGATGGCATAAGTGTACGTCGCATTTATCTGTGATGTTTAGGTGACTTAAATGATGGGACTTCATTAATGTGATTAATGAAAGAAAAGAAACCTAAAAGATGTAGAATCAAATTTTAATAAAAAGGGGTAGCTACAGTTTTGCTTTGCATAGCGATATATATGATATATCCCGCACCTTATTCGATGAGGAAAGAGCCGAGATCCCTTCACCGGGAGTGACCTCTTTAGCAAAATTGCCAGATGCTACAACACTCGGTTTGACTTTTGACTGCTTTTGGAGTTTTGCTTTGCATAGTGATGTATATGATATATCCCGTACCTTATTCGATGAGGAAAGAGCCGATATCCCTTCACCGGGAGTGACCTCTTTAGCAAAACTAATGAAAGCCTCAAAATCACTCCATTTCAAAAATTCACTTGATTCTACGACGATATCAAGTTCTTTACGCTCATGGTTTTTCTGAAAAACCTGCGTAGCCCTCCATCAATTCAGATAAGTAATATTTAGTATTCGTGCTGCGGTAGTTTGGCATGCGTCAAGGCGTACTGTACGGTAGCTGATTATTACTTATCTGTAGCATGAGATGCGATTGGATTAGGGTATTCGTACGGCGTTGTTTGGCATGCGTCAAGGGTCGTACGGGTGGGTTTAATTCAATCACGAATTGTACGGGTTGAACTTGACTAGCGGACTATGGGTTTGGCATGCGTCAAGGTCATAGCACGCTAGGGGCAAAATATTATCGGGAATTTCAAGTGTTGAAATTTGCAATGAGATTGCATACCTTCTATGAGATAGTTGGATCCCGATACCCACTGCGAGTAATTGTTACTCATGAGAGAGTTTTACACAAGACAATTAGCCGATCAAGTAAGTGTCTAGAAAGGTGTCAACGGGGTTACGCCTCTGGGAAAACGAGGTTTATTTTAATTAGGTCTGTGCGAAAGTACGGGAAACCTCCCTCAAAGTATCGACACTGGCCTGGCTGAAAGATTGGCGAAGTTGTAGGGGGTAATTAATCCCGACTAGTCTTTCCTTTTAGGGTTTGAAGGAAGATTTGATAAAAACAGTAGGAACCATCCTGATTAGATAAAATAATAAACCAATCTGATTTTGCAAGAGCATACGCTAAAGTGTTTTCTTCTCTCTCTCCAGGTAGCGACCATATCATGCCTTAATCAAGATAATAATATGGATGTATTGACCGAATCCGCATATTATACTGTGCTGGGGAACGTTGTTCCGTTCTTTCTTATAAGAGTTGTAGGACTGAACAGGATATAGGGGAATACCAGGATTCCCATGCTACCCGAATGAAGAAAGTACATGTTGATGTATTTTCTTCGGGGGTGTTCGTTACAGAGAACTGTTTTTCTATTTGCTCTACGTCCTGGGTATTGGATACCGGGTCAGGATCCCATATATGTAATCAGTTACATGGGCTTAGGAAAGGTAGAGAACTTGGAGAAGGTGATAAAGACATAAGGGTTGGAAATGGTGCAATTGTTGCAGCTAAAACCGTCAGGGAATATCACCTTGTATTGCCAACTGGTAATACATTGGTTCTGAACGAATGCTATTACATGCCGAACCTGATATGCAATATTATATCGGTTTCTTTAATGAGTAAAGAGGGATATAATTTTGTACTACATTATAATGTTATGAACATTTTCCGTAACCAAAAGTTGGTTGGATCAGGCACGTTGTGCAATGGCATTTATGTTCTAAACCAATCAACAGTTCTGAGCATAACAAACACACACAAGAGGAAGAGTTCAGAACTGAACGAATCCTTCTTGTGGCATTGTAGACTGGGTCACATCAATGCGACATGACTAGCTAAGTTGCATAAGGATGGATATTTAAATCCGTTTGAATTTTCATCTTATGACACTTGTCAGTCATGTCTCAAAAGACAAGATGACCAAAACTCCGTTTACAGGACACAGAGAAAGAATTACCGAACTCTTGGGACTGGTACATAGTGATGTATGCGGTCCCATATCTACACATGCCAGGGATGGTTCTTCGTACTTCATTACGTTCACTGACGATCTCTCTAGATTCGGATATGTGTTCCTGATGAAACATAAATCAGAAGTTTTTGAGAAATTTAGAGAATATAAACAAGAAGTCGAGAACCAAACCGGGAAAAGTATTAAAATCCTTCGATCTGATCGAGAAGGTGAATACTTGAGCAATGAATTCCTGGACTTCCTAAAAGAGAATGAGATTCTCTCTCAGCTAACTCCTCCATATACACCACAGCACAACGGTGTATCGGAACGAAGGAACCGCATCTATTTAGATATGGTGCGCTCAATGATGAGTTCAGCTGAGTTACCTATTTCCTTCCAGGGATATGCGCTTGAGACAGCCATAGACCTATTGAATAGAGTTCCTACCAAATCTGTGCCTACCACTCCATATGAGATATGGAAAGGGAAGAGACCACATCTCAATGCCATTAAGATATGGGGTTGTCCGGCCTATGTCAAAAGACAAAATCCGGACAAACTCGAGGCAAGATCAGTTTTATGTAAGTTTGTAGGATATCCCAAGAATTCACAAGGGTAAATCTTATACCATCCCGAGGAACAAAAGGAGTTTGTTTCTCGACATGCCACTTTCTTAGAAAAAGGTTTTCTTATGAAACAGATTAGTTGCATTGAGGTAGAACTGGAAGAGATTCCAGCAACACAAACCACAACAGAAGACTTGGTAGAACCAGAGGATTCGGTAGTTCCCGATGAACCCCAGCCACTCCGCCGATCTAGTAGGGTTCCTCACCCACCTGAGAGATACTACGGTTTTCTCATTGATGGTGGGAGCGAGGATTGCATCATGGTTGATGATGACCCAACTAGCTTCGAGCAGGCCATCACGAGTGGAGACTCAGTGAAATGGTTGGATGCAATGCGGTCCGAGATGGAATCCATGTACACCAACAAAGTATGGACTTTGGAAGATGCTCCTGAAGGGGTAAAACCCATTGGGAGCAAGTGGATCTTCAAGAAAAAACTTGGTGTAGATAGGAAAGTGGAGACTTTCAAAGCTAGACTTGTTGCAAAGGGTTTTCGTCAAAGACCAGGTGCGGACTATGACGAAACCTTTTCTCCTGTGGCTATGCTTAAATCCATCCGGATCATGCTTGCCATCGCTGCATATCATGACTACGAAATCTGGCAAATGGATGTTAAGACCGCCTTTCTAATCGGTGGTTTAGAAGAGTGCGTGTACATGACTCAGCCGGAGGGCTTCGTAGATAGTGGGAGCAGCGGGAATGTGTGCAAGCTGCTTAAATCCATTTATGGATTAAAGCAAGTATCGCGGAGTTGGAACATCTGCTTTGACGTCGTTATCAAAGAGTTTGATTTCGTCAAAAACGTAGATGAGCCTTGTATCTACAAGAAGGTAGCAGGGAGTAAGGTTGTCTTCCTCGTATTGTACGTGGACGACATACTCCTGATAGGAAATGACATTCCTATGCTGCAATCGGTCAAGCTCTTCTTATCACAAAGATTCTCAATGAAAGATCTTGGTGATGCCTCCTGCATATTGGGAATTATAATCTATAGAGATAGATCTAAAAGGATATTGGGATTATCCCAATCCAGGTACATTGACACCATACTAAAGAGGTTTAGTATGGAATAGTCCAAACGTGGGTTTTTACCCACAATCTCAGGGCTCACTCTCTCCAAAGAGATATCTCCCAAGACTGATTTGGAGAGAGCTCGCATGCAAGGGATATCCTATGCTTCGGCTGTAGGCTCTATCATGTACGCGATGCTATGTACCAGACCCGATGTAGCATACTCACTAAGTGTAGTGAGTAGGTATCAAGCTGATCCTGGAGAGAGTCACTGGACAGCTGTGAAGAGCATTCTCAAGTACTTACGAAGGACTAAAGAGATGCTCTTGGTGTATGGTAACGGAGAACTCCAAGTGGAGTCCTTTACCGATTCAAGCTTCCAGAGTGATAAGGACGACTCTAAGTCACAGTCGGGATTTGTCTTTACCCTTTACGGAAGGGCGGTTAGCTGGAAGAGTTCCAAGCAGGAAACCGTGGCAGACTCGCGATGGAGGCTGAATACATCGCTGCCAACGATGCTGCCAAAGAGGCTGTCTGGATCAAGAAGTTCATTACTGAACTTGGAGTGGTTCCATCCATTGAGCATCCAATACCTTTGTATTGCGATAACAATGGAGCGGTGGCTTTGGCCAAGGAACCCAGGTCCCATCAGCGATCCAGGCATATTCTGAGGCGGTATCATCTGATCCAGGAGATAGTTGATCGCCGGGAGATCGAGGTCAGGAGGGTTGACACGAAGAACAACACAGCGGATCCACTCACGAAGGCCATTCCCCAGATACAGTTTGAGAGACTCTTCGGGATTCTTGGTATGCGATGCTACAGCAGCTGGCCCTAGTGCAAGTGGGAGATTGTTAGTTGTATGTATGCCCTAGAGGCCAGTATTATACAGATGATGTATATTATATTGGATGCTTGGACATATATAGAGAGGACTTTCTTGCTCGATATGATATTATGCTATCTGGTTGCACTTTACTTTAACATGTATACTTGTCTCTTTATACTGTCTTATAGTTGCATGTTGGTAAAGCCCTTAGGATGTGTACTTGACTACCTGGACTATGATGCAGATCATACTAGTGGGGACATGGTAGTCCATAAGTACATCCTTCAAGGTCCCTAGTCGTGGGTGTATCGAGACGGGGTATCGATATACGAGTGTAGACTAGCGTATTCGCTTCTCGACCCATAAGATGGGCGATGGATGATCCCATATCCATTGGTGTTTGACATCAGAGATGGTATACGGGTGCTCAGTGGAGACTGGGTACACTGGACGGACTCGCCGAGAACTCCCAGATGGTATTATACCTCACGTCAGATGGCAGTTCTCTGGTGACACTTGTGCAGCTTAGTCTGTAGACCCGAGATCGTCATAGTGTCTTGTGTGATTCCCACTGTGCTTTGATTTTCACCTTACCACGTCCATGAGGACGTGCAAAACGGTGGTTTTTGGGTACAGTCCAGAGTCACATGAAGGCAATGAGCGATAGGAGGGGTTTCGTCTCTCCCGGTATTGGGGGTTGATGTTGCGCTGTGCTCGATTGGCCGTAACAGGGAAGTCCCTGGCCAGGGCTGATTTAGAGATTTGCTGGTAAGTGTTGCCAGTAGTTTCTCGACCCGTTATGAGCCTCACATCGGCACGACTTATCGGTTATTTTGGTCTGACGTTTACCATCCCTAGACTTGATATGCGACATATCAGACGAGGAGACCGGACTGTACGAGAAGTGTTACCGGCAGGCTTATACAGGCAGGCTTATACAGGAGTTGGAGCGGGCTTGCTTGCTGATCTTCTGATCGCTCAATACCCGGGTAGCTGTTACGTCAAGCTAGTACTGCTGACGGCTTGTGGGTGCGTGATGTGATCATCACCTACTGCCGGCGTATTGACGAATCTTTAGAGTCCTACACAGAGGTTTTACTGGCTCAGGCAAAACGAAATAGGAGCACGTATGCGATATGTGCGAGACCGAGAATAAATGCGAGTATGTGATACCGTATTCTATTCTCGCGACTTTTTGTATCGGTCGGTTATATATGATATGACCGGGTTATCGAATCAATATAAGTGGATACGATGGATGTTAGCCGGTTATATGAGATATGACCGGATTATTAAGTCAAGTGTTGATTTAATAATTAAGTGTATAATTGTATATTAGATATACTAATTTACATTTGCTAACACTTGTTCACTTTAGGGTTTTTCTCACATGTACACTACTTTAACATGTATATGATATATGTTAAAATGTGTTATCATATTGTATCATGGTTGATGATACACATGACTTGTGTGTATGAGACATACACCATCCTAATTGTTATGATTGGGTTTAATGTTTAAAAGTAATTACAAAATTAGTGGGAAATTGGAAAATGCATGAAGCTTGTGGAAGCTTGTGGATGCATTGACTAAAGTCCACTAGATTTGTTTTTACTTTGGAGTTTAACCTAACCATCACACAATTAGCTAAGGTTATGGCTCTACAAGAGTTAGTATATGATACTCACTCACCATGGTTAGCCTTCTCACTTGATAATTATCCTCTTCATTTTCTTTTGTTCATCATCTTCTTCATTGAACAAAAAGAAAAAGCAAGCTGGGGTTTGATCCAAAGTGAGAATCCTTGTGAGAAACAAAATTCTAAAGAGAACCCACTTCCTATTTCTCCATTCTCCACTAGACCAGCACTTTAGTATAGGGTGTTTGCTTCACTAATTCTCAAATTAGTGAAGTAGTAGCTTGAGTCGGAATTCCCTCGACGTAGATCATCTTCGGCCTCGGAGACTTCAAGCAAGGTCGCATCCTTCGCGTCGTGAAGCCATGCAAGAGCCCGAGAGAACCTTGATCGCAACGAAGGGACTTCAACAAGGAGCAAATGAAGTGGAGGACCGATCTACAAAGGTTGTATTTCGTGTTCCCTTTAGAGTAAAGCTGTTTACTTGCCATTAGATTCGCCTAATCTCTAGTACACGATCTTGCTTAGGGTTAGGCACACAAAAATTTTAAACGGACATGGTCGATGCCTTGTAGAGCCTTGTTAGTGTGCCTAGTAACCCTACACTGACATCTATATGTATCAACATACGTCATGTACACCATATCGCCTGAACCGTGAAAACCCTCTGGGTAGGACTCTAAAGACTCGTCAATACGCTGGCAGTGGGTTTAACCACAAGCACGTCAGCGGCACTAGCTGTACGTAACGGCTACCCAGGTATTGAGCGAAAGGGAGGCCGACGAGCAAACTCATCCTGAACCCCTACCGAGCCTGTCAGTGACAATATCCGTACAATCCGGTCTGTTCGTCTAAGAGTATCGCATATCGAGTCTAGGGGGTGGATAAAGTCAGATCCCTAACAACGCGATATTTAGTGTCGGCATGATACCCATCACCTCCTGAGAAAACTATCGATCATGGATCGGTAATCCTCGTCTACCATGGCCATGGATTTGTGGTGATGGCCACCCGCACACAATGCGACATCAACCCCCAATACCGGGAGAGACGAATCCCCGACGATCCGATCACTGCCTCCATGTGGCTCGGGACTGTACCCAACTAAAACCTGTTTGCACGACTCTTTTGAGCCGTGGTAGGGTAGTAATCAAAGCACAGTGGGAACTCACACGAGACAAATGCCGATCTCAGGTCGGCAGACTAACTTGCACACATGTCACCTGAGAACTGCTATCTGACAATAGGTATAATACGAACTAGCAGGTTCCCGACGAGTCCGTCCAGTGTACTCATAACCCAATGAGCACCTGTTTACTATCTTGGATGAAGAAACTAACACCAATGGCTTGTGAGACATGGCCACCGCCCCTCGTCAGGGTCTCGATCAGTATACACTAGTCTACACTGGAGTATCGATGCCCGGTCTCGATACTCTCACGACTAGGGACATTTAAGGATGTGCTTATAGACCCCAGCTCCCACATATATGATCGCCATCATAATGCTGGCAGTCAAGCAGGAATCCTATGGGCTCTATCAACACGTACATGATGATAAAGACAAACCACATAACATACTATCATCTTGAGAAGACTGTTTTATCAGTATAGGTCCTCACTCAATCATCATAATCATAAGTCCGCGACTATGATAATTGCCTTGAGGGCACTATAACCAACAATCTCCCACTTGCACTTAAGGCCAATTATTGCGATGTTGCATACTCACAGCCCGTGTTATACCGAACGCCCAACTTCTCTACTAATCAGTTTCGCAAAACCCGTTTGCGAAAATGATTGCGTTCAAGAAATAGCCTTAGTGAGTGGATCCGCTCCAATGTTTCTTTCTGTATCTCTCTTAATCTCAACTTCACGGAGAAAACTATCTCCCGAAATGAGCAATACTTGTCTTAGAATTTGTCTGGATATCTGATGGGACCCAGTTCACAAACGAACTCCAAATCCAGCAAACTACTTAGACTGTATCGTCCACTGAATTTAATCAGTATCCTGCGCCATGCCTTTCTTCAGTATTCACTTGGACTACCCGTCCAACATACTGTCCCTCAAAAGAGGGAAAATTATAACTCTGACAGTCACTCTGTCATCTAGGTCACCTTGGAAGCCTGAAATGATAACCGTCTCCTGAAGGAGGCTGCCGTAATCATTTCCCTAGAACATTCACTTCTGTTCATAAACTGCTTCCTAATGTTTCTCCACGATTGGATTGATATATCTGCTTATTGCAGCTAGTGCAAAAGCAATATCTGGTGTGGTACACGATTGGATTGATATATCTGCTTATTGCAGCTAGTGCAAAAGCAATATCTGGTGTGGTACTCGACATTTCATGATTAACTCAATTGCCCAAGCAAGTGATATGTTAATCATGCAGATCCCTCTCCTCAATAGTTTGTAAGACACCTTTAGAGAGGATGACTACATCGCCTGCAGGTACACCACCATGCCAGGAGTCGTCCATTTAATGTCAAAGTACCCAGATTAGGATACTTTCCAAATCTAGATCTAAAACCATAGATCTAGTGACCAGAAAACCTGAAATTATATCCATATCCTATGTGGAGAAACAACTTTGTGATAACCACAGTATAATTGATCGTAGTATATGAATATCTCTTCCTATCAAGTGCATGTCATCCCGAATCCTCGAACATCACACCCTACTACCTTCTTACTAGATCCATCTTCTATTTTGATGAAGTCAAAATCTATGACTGTCACATCAAAAATAGATGATCTATTTCCGCTATACCTGCTTTAGTATATAAATAGACACAAGCTACTTGTCTACTATGCTTCCGCTGCTCCCACTGGCTACAACCACCTTCTGGCAGAGTCATATATACGTGCACTTCTAAAACTGGTTTAGAATGACGCTATACTCATCCTCCTGCCGGGTCTTATAGTCCAGAACAACAGCAATGGCAAGTCTGGGTAAACAAGAACCTCCCTGTCACCGTCTCTGAGAAGACCGAAGTACCTTTTGGATGCCCGAGGTTACCCACCAAATCTGCGGAGTGGCTAATGGAACGTCAAAAACAATTGAATTCTTAGATTCTATTAAATTTCCAGTAATCGTTTGTGGTTCTGGAATAACTTCCAGTTCTACCATACTCCCACTTCTGTTTTCTGAAAAAATCCATTTTATTAAAACTGTGGCGAGTCAAGAACAATATAAATATTGATCTTCCTGATGGTAGAAAGTTAACCCTCGTCAAAGCCCGGGATAACCCACAAACAGCCATTACTGAAACGTGCCTTGAGTTTATCCGGATTCTGGTTTTAAGCACCAGCCGGACAACTCCCTATACCTTAACATCGTTAAGATATAAATTGATTTTATATATATCTGATATAGAAATAAAAGCACTAATTTAATTTGAACCAGATTCAAAATCTTGCAGCTGTCTCCAGTGCATATCAACCAAATGGAAAAAGGACAATCAACATTACTCATCTAGAAGTGCATCCATATATGAGTAACCCGAAAGAGAAGCAAGTTCTCTAAACCATTACTTTCAATGGAATACCAAACACAAGTATCTACATCTTCGACTTCCTCGAAGAATCCTGATACTTCCAACAGATGGTTCTCTACTTTATTCTTATGCCTATAACTTCTGAATATCTGGACCTTGCATTTCAACGAAATACATGTCCAGAACCGGAGAAGTCATAAGTAAACACAATATAGTACGAGTACCATCCCCTTTGTCCTAATGGACACTGGACAACATACAAAACTTTGTATAAGTCTCCTGAGTTCAATAACTCAAACCCTGTGCGTCGTAGGTTTGAAAAACTGTACTATGGTTAAGAAGAATTACACCGCTATTGAATGCACCTTACCTAATCACCAACTGATATAGGTAAATGTCATAGACATAATATCAAAAAGATATATCTCACTTTATAAAATTAGACGTACAGATATATCAGTTTGAAATTGGTGCGCAACAACGGATATTCAAAATCAAATATTTGCCATCCGGCAAAATTCAGATGATTTCCTCAAATATCACCAATTACAACGAATTCCGATATAATGAGGATCTAATCACCCAATTCCCAATATCTTACACCCACTCACCATCTGTAATAACATATAGATGTGAGAAACTGATCTGGTAAATACATACCCTGAAGTTAGATTCCAATTGGGAAAACAGTTTTCAATTAACATTACACAGTGAAACTGAAACATGAAAATGTTTCAAAAGGGGTTAACTGGTATTCCTAGTAACACATCTTCCACTATCCTGATTCACGACAGTAACCATATACTTGCCTTCCCTCTCTGCAATCCCTTTATTATGTCTTTACTTATTACCTTCTGTACACCTCTTTTACGCTAATTGGTTTTCTTCATTCCCTACCCTTCGGCACCAGCCTAAGGTTTGGAAGAAGACTATCCAATAAGCGTAATAGGTATACTCTCCTAATCCTAGGAGCCATCGCAACCTGAGAGAAGGTAATGGGAAAAGACATCCGAATAATCCTATCCTTTCTCTTCAGGACCAGAATCCATCCTCGAAAAGGTTCCTTCGAGTTCGTATATAACCATACGATGATTTATCCAATGGAAGTGGATATCCGTAGTGATACGGAGTGTCCTAGAGAAAAGCAAAGTGGATGTAGGAGTGGCAGGGGTATACATGGTCTTTGTCGTGAATGATGGTGATCGCAATTTCCTTTGCCATTATTCTAATCCCTTTATATGTCTTTACTTATTACCTTCTGTACACCACAGTTAAGCTTGTTGGTTTTCTTCCTTCCCTACCGTTTGACACCTGCCTTTGGTCTGGAGGAAGACTATCCAATAATCTCAATAGGTGTACCCTCTCCTAATCCTAGGAGCCCTCACAACCTGAGAGAAGGTAAAGAGAAAAGACAGCCGAATAATCCTATTCAATCTCTCCAGAACCAGAATCCATCCTCGAAAAAGTTCCTTCGAGTTCGTATGTAACTATACGATAGATTTATCATATGGAAGTGGATGTTCGTACTGATACAGGGTGTTCTGGAGAAATGCAAAGGTGATATAGAAGCGGTAATGATGTATGCGACACCGTGACATTCCAAAAGCCAAAATGTTTTAAGAAGGTTCGGTTAACTTGGTCTCATGAGTATTAGTCAAAGGTCGGGTCAACGTCGCAGCCAGAGAGAGAGAAGAAACACTCAGCGTGCACTCTAACTTAGATCAGAATGGTTGATCACTTTATCTAATCAGGATGGCTCCCACTGTTTTCTCGAATTCTCCTCCAAACCTAAAAGGAGAATTAGTCGGAATCACCCGAGGAGTAATCCTACTTATCAGTGGGAATCGGGATCCAACTATTATCGCATGATAACTTGATGGAAGCCACTCAAGTCACTACACTCGAGAAGGTATGCGCAAACCTGGCAAGTTTCCTGTATGTTTGAAACTCCCGATGTGTGTTTTTGCCCCTAGGACCCAAGTGACCTTGACGGAGTCAACAAATCAAAGAGTCCTAGTCAAGTTCAACCCGTCATTATCTTGATTGCATTAAACCCACCCGCACGAGCCCTTGACGGAGTCAACAAGGCCGTACGACTGTCCTAACCAATCACATATCCATGCTATAAACAAGCACCACTCAGCTACCGCACACTACGCCTTGACGGAGTTAACAAACGCAGCACGAATACTAAGTACTACTTGTAGGAAATGACGGAAGGCTACGGCCGGTTTTTGGCGAAAAACCTTTAACGTAATGAACTTGATCTCGTTGAAAGAATCCAAGTGGTTTTTATAAATATATAGTGGCGAAAACATTTGCTAAAGAGGTCACTCCCGGTGAAGGGATCTCGGCTCTTTCCCCGTCGAATGGGGTGCAGGATGTCCCAAACTGAATACCACGATGCAAAGCAAAGTAATCGACTACAGTGAAGTTATTACGTTGACGCAAACTTTTACTCAAGGGGTCACTCCCGATGAAGGGATCTCGGCCCTTGCCTCGTCGAATGAGGTGCAGGATATTCCAAATGAATACCACGATGCAAAGCAAAAGTGTACGTCTGTAATGTCAGTTTTTAAAAACTTGGTTCCAACAACATCATATATAGGTTTGTTTTATCCTTGCATTGATAAGAATCTATGCAGTCCCATCAATTAATCACACCAGAAAAGAACGAAAATAAAATGTACGTATATGCCATCCGCATTCGCTACTGGGTCCCGTCATCACCCGTTAGGTTACTTAACTAACGACAGAGCGGGGACTGGGCTAGCACGGGTGCAAAACATATACAACATCTACTAGTATATATAAATATATATATAACATTCGTCCCAGGCATGATATAAAGCAACATCACTGAAACATCACAGAAGCAATACAGAATGGTGGATAATCTGGAGCCCCGGGTTTCACTTGAGCCGCAAGTGAGACCCGACGTTCCCTGTCATGTGGATAGCCTGTGCAATAAAACCTAGACCCCTACGAGCGTGGCAAGTTACCCGCCAAAACCAGAAGTGAGGCAGCCCCCTTCAGCAACGTGAATGGACCACCCAGCACTTCACGGAATCCGGTAACTTGAGCAACCTTCCTGGGTCACCTATACCCCCTACAAGTGCGGCGAATAGCCCGCTAATTCTAGAGTAAGGTCCCCTCCATCTGAATGCCTTGAGATGCGGACCAGTTGCCCTTTAGAACCCGGCTATTCGTGCACTCCACCGCGGGGTAATCCTAGTACAGAAAATAAAATAATATACAAGGGTGACTCGACTTCAGCCCGGTCGTGCCCCAAAAGAATAATATACAAGCTGGCAGTGACGGCAGTCCACATGTCGGACGCTCGCCCCGCAATATCAAATGTACAAATGAAATAAAACTGTACTAATATTGCACCACAACTATCTACCACGACGATCCAACTAACAATCACAGCACAACACAGAACATCAACGTGAATGTCACGTTCGCAAACCCGTCTAAAAGAACATATAGCAGTTAGACGGGTTTACCGATCAAATGACATTCACGGTCGCACAATATAAATTATGTACTGTCAAACGCACGCTTAAAATATCGATCGACTAAGTTCCAAATTGGCCCCAATAGCAAAACAACACTTCACTGAAACCTGGGCCAAAACATAATTTCACAAAAATCACATTTCCAAGTAAATGGGCTACAGAAAAAATTTGGTCGCCCGTTGCTACTAAACCGCCGCGGAACCGCCGCCAATAGGGGCTTAGTGCGGCGGATCCGCGGCGCTTTTGTGGAATCACGAGCCCAAATTTTTCCAGTACTCTTAAAATTGCCTGCACGGATTTTTAAGATGTGTGAAATAATTTTTTGACCACTTTGAAAATCGGCAGAGAACAGACAATTGGAATCGTGTTTTTGGTAAAATCCGTCGATCGATCTTTTAAGCACGTCTAAACAAGCTAGTAAGGGGTTTAAAGGGTGGCTCTGATACCATGAAAGGTCCCGGCAGCGCCCCGGCCGTCGAAACGCCGCCAAAATGCGGAACAAAATTTTTCTAAACCGGCGCTACCGCTACCCGAATCCCGGATCTACCTTAAACCCTAAACTAGCTAATTAAAACAAGAGTTAGAATTGTTATACCGAGATGATCCAAGTTCTTCGGTCTTCATTCCAAGCTCCTAGCGGCTTCTTGATATGGTTTGGTTGCCGATCTTCTTTCGTCTCCGATGATCCACCCGAGGGAAAAATCACAAGCTCCAAGCTCGTCGAACGAGGTAACCGACGCTCCAAAGTCGCTAGCGATGGAGAGTCGGGGTGTAGTAATGTATCACTATGATTTGCTCTCAACCATGCTCCTTGAGAGCATCCATAGAAGATGAGTGGAGGTGGTGAAGCATTGGCATGAACAAAAAATGGCTAACTCTTTTTCCTTTTGTGTGAGCATGAGAGAGTGGGCTAGGATGTTAATTAATCATCCAAATGAAAATAAACCCCATGCCCCCTAGTAGTGGCCGGCCCCCTTCTCCCATTCCCAGCAAAAACATATCATTTTCCAATTTCCTTTTTACAATAAATTAATAGCAACCATACATTGCTACATGCCCAAAACCATGCTTAACACTATGCACTTTCCACCCCACATTTCCACCTCATTTGTGAGTCAAATGAATTTCCAAAAGTTGGAATTTTTTGGAAATTCATACAAATTAGGTGGCCACCTCCTAGAAGTTATTCCGTACAAAATACGGAATAATTCCCGATACATATATCGAAATACATATACGCGTACTCGTACCAAAATACGAATAGTCGAGAGAGAAAACGAATAGTGAACAATAATACTAGAATACATACATATATATATATATATATATATATAAATACATATGTAAATTATTAAATCAAAAATCCGATTTAATAATCCGGCTTAATCCTAAGCCGCTAGTATTATCAACCGTCCGATTAAAGACTGCGCAGCACATGCACATATTTAATCAGACACCTATATGTATCAACATACGTCATGTACACCATATCGTCTGAACCGTGAAAACCCTCTGTGTGGGACTCTAAAGACTCGTCAATACGCTGGCAGTGGGTTTAACCATAAGCACGTCAGCGGCACTAGCTGTACGGAACGGCTACCAAGATATTGAGCGAAAGGGAGGCCGACGAGCAAACTAATCCTGAACCCGTACTGAGTTTGTCAGTGACAATATCCGTACAGTCGGTCTGTTCGTCTAAGAGTATCGCATATCGAGTTTAGGGGGTGGATAAAGTCAGACCCCTAACAACGCGATATTTAGTGTCGGCATGATACCCATCACCTCCTGATAAAACTATCGATCCTGGATCGGTAATCCTCGTCTACCATGGTCATGGATTTGTGGTGATGGCCACCCGCACACAATGCGACATCAATCCCTAATACCGGGAGAGACGAATCCCCGACTATCCGATCACTGCCTCCATATGGCTCGGAACTGTACCCAACTAAAACCTGTTTGCATGACTCTTTTGAGCCGTGGTAGGGTAGTAATCAAAGCACAGTGGGAACTCACACGAGACAAATGCCGATCCCAGGTCGGCAGACTAACCTGCACACATGTCACCTGAGAACTGCTATCTGAAAATAGGTATAATACCAACTAGCAGGTTCCCGGCGAGTCCGTCCAGTGTACTCATAACCCAATGAGCACTTGTATACTATCTTGGGTGAAGAAACTAACACCAATGGCTTGTGAGACCTGGCCACCGCCCCTCGTCAGGGTCTCGATCAGTATACACTAGTCTACACTGGAGTATCGATGCCCGGTCTCGATACTCTCATGACTAGGGACATTTAAGGATGTGCTTATAGACCCCAGCTCCCACATATATGATTGCCATCATAATGCTGGCAGTCATGCAAGAATCCTATGGGCTTTATCAACACGTACATGATGATAAAAACAAACCAGATAGTATACTATCATCTTGAGTAAGACTGTTTTATCAGTATAGGTCCTCACTCAATCATCATAATCACAAGTCCGCTACTATGATAATTGCCTTGAGGGCACTATAGGTAACTCGTCACGTACACGTATGTGCGGTTTATGTGTCATCGCAGCAGAAAACAGCAGTCAAAATAACAGACGCTCACAACAAACCTAACCAGACAGCCCAGTGTCTTTAATGTAAAAGGACTGCCCTTCATTTCGGAGGTCGTCGCTAAGGGCTCACACAGTGAGATATATGAGATCCATCCGTTCCAACCTCCTTATAGACACGATGTCAGCACACGTCGTATGACATGTTACGGTGTAAGTTCTCGCTGAGAGCATGCGTCATTTAAAGTTACACCGTACATCCTAATCCACATCACCATGTGATTGACTTGTCCGGCCATACCGCCCTGCGATATGCCAGGGATCTCCCGAAAAGCCCGCATCTCGTACGCCAAGTCAGACTCCTAGTCTGGCTATTAGTAAACAGGTAAAGTGGTCGTGGGATTACCACTTCGGTCGCTTGACGCATTAAACGTCACAACGTCATTCTGACCCAGTTAGGACGACTTATTAAGTGCTCCCACTGTCGCTGCACCCAGTAACATGACAATGTGTTTTTGCTCCTAACAAATGACACACGACGCTTCGTCTCACCTTCGCGTGCTACCACAATTTCGAAGGGAATCTCTCGTGTGAGGGAGAGTTCTACCCGCTGACATTTCTATGAATGTACATCTTGTGCACTAGTATACCATGTATACTTAATGTATATACTCCATACCAAAATAGTTGGACATATATAGACATGCATATCCCATTTTATTGATGAAAGAAAGCAATCAACTATCAATCACAAACATGTCTACAAAGTCGCCATTCATAATAATATAAATTAACAATAAAAAGGTCTAACATATGACTCATCTCCTAGGACAAAGCTTAAACGTATGAAGCGTTACTCGATTATTTCCTTTGTCAGTGGATCCTCGATCACCTTACTTGAAGGAAAACTGTATATTTTAGACCATACCTCTTCCCGATGAAGTGGAAAAGGATTTCCATGTGCTGGTTGTCCATTCTATTTGGGATCGGTGTATTATACTATTCTGAGCAACTGTCACGACAAAGAGTACCCTGTCTCTCGCATGCTAGCTCTTGAGAAATCTCTCAAGTCAAGCAGCCCCTTCGGCCGCTTCAGAGACAGTAATTACATATTCCATACCCATGGTGTAACATACTATACAATCTGCTTCTTGCTTCTCCGATGATAGCCTAGCCATCGAGCAAGAATACATATGCGGTTATGGATGCATCTGAATCTAGATTGCCGACCTTAGCGATATCTATATATCCACCTAATCGCAAATTTGATCCCTTATAGCCCAAGGTATAGTAGGTCATCCTACGTAAATACCTGCAATCCTTCTCACTTCAACTTGACAAGCAGACCTGGATATCAAGAGCTAAGGTAAAGGATATATCGGTTCAAGCGCACACCATGCGTACTTTAGACTACCAACTAAGCAAAATTGAACCGTTAATATCTGCTTCTTTCCTTCAAGAGTCATGTCTTGTATCTCTATACAATACTAATTTCGTTTCACAAGACTATGAAAACCTAATTTTGATCAACATTCTTGTGCCAGGAAGAAGGGTCAATTAAGTCCCGGACCTCATTTCTCATAGTTGACTATCTTTGCATTTGTCATTATTCACTCCTTTGTAACAGGTCTAAAATAGTGTCCTCAAATGACTTGGGTTGGTGTTACCATAAATGTTTTCCCTTTGATAGTAAAAACATCGTCGGGGTACCAAACCACGGCTAAACCAACGAGGCATATGACTAGCTCCAAGCTACAAACAAAAAAAATCTCACTCCTACTGTCAGTAGCTGTTGGGGGAACCATTTCCTCCTATTGTGCTAGCTGACTAGGGGCCTTCATAAGCCTCGTACGATCCTAAATCTATACCTATTTCTGCCTTTCAACGAGCTCGAGAAACTTGTTCTTTTGATTCCTCCCTGAGGCAATCAAAATTGTGCAACCAAATCACAATAGTCAACACATCCTTATAGAAGCAAGTGATCCTCCTAGGTCTTTCGCTCATCCATTTCTCATAGGTATTGACTATATCAAATGCTGAAAATATAAAGATCGACTTATTAGCCGCTGTGAGTTGCCCATCCCCAAAATATATTGGAAGATTGACTCTTGCCATCATGCTAAAATAATTTAGAAAAGTGAATGCAATATGCGTCTATATTTAAATTTGTCCAAAAATAATTGATAACGGAA
This sequence comes from Agapanthus africanus, assembly GCA_030015575.1. NCBI lineage: Eukaryota > Viridiplantae > Streptophyta > Magnoliopsida > Asparagales > Amaryllidaceae > Agapanthus > Agapanthus africanus. Next base: position 565,318,006 of record CM057341.1, read on the forward strand.
TAAAGATTTCTACAATAGAAATCTCCCATTTGAAATAATTTAGATTAGTGAATGCAATATGCGTCTATTTAAAAAATAAGGTTTGTCATGCTCATTACATGTTGTAATGACTAATCTAATATATATCGCTCTTTAATGAAACATGTCCTAAACACTCCCACTAGAGCAAACACCCACACAATCTCCATGATTGTTATCGGACAATTTATTTTGGGTGAACTTATTAATTAACTTCTAAAGCCATAAAATAATTTTTACAATTTTATAAATTCCTAACAATTGTTGTAGACCCTTTAAATATATATTTAAAAAAAAAAACGGCTCAAAATAATTTTTAACTTTATTAAACAGCCTCAAATTCCAAATCTGGGTTTAAATTCAGTCCAAAATAATCAGAACTGGCCCAATATAAGCCCATTGTTCAATATGGTTTTGACCTAGTTAAACTAGGTTTGGTCTAATCCAACAGATCCACTGGGCTAGAGCTTAAGCATGTAGTGAATTCTGGTTTTGGGCTCACTGTAGAGGCCCACTGGCCAAGGCATGCAGTGAAGAAGGATCAACTAGGGTTCCTTTGAGTTAGGGTTCGTATACTTAGGCCCGATCGAGAAGTACAAAACCCGTCTCCCTTATTTATTGTGCTTTTTAATGTTTGGGCTTAGCCCAACAATTTACAAATAATTTTTTTGATTATCTTTTGAAAGCTTTTGTTTCGAAAGAAAACAAATTGGCTAGCCATTTGGAAGAGGCCTACACATGTTAAACTTTGAAGGTTTTATCATTCAACTGCCACCCCTTGGGGTGTAGCCACGGGCAACGACCACTACAGTTGCCGCTAGCGGTCTGCGGCCACCCCCGGTAGCCGTTGTCTCATGTGGTCGGTCGACGATGTCATCAGGCCCTGCCTTCACCTTCGGTCGACCGACGATGTTGCAGGCAACTCCCAGGTTGCATGGTCGCCAGAATTCCACATAAAACAAAAATTAATCTTTTTTTCCTTCCGTGGTAAAAAACTAAAACGGTCATAACAAAAGAGTTATACCCATACAAAAACATAAATAAACAACAATTGATCAAAATTTGATCGGTTAAGATGCGATTTTGAATCGCATGGAGCAACTAAAAGAAAACGGATGTAAGCATGCTGGCTCTGATACTAATGTCGAACATGCTAATTAAAATACAATAAACATGCAATCTATATAGCGGAAGCATAAACAACTAGCATGTAGTATAAAATATATCGATATAACTCAAACCGATTGTTGAAGTTTTCTCGCTTACACCACGCTTCTTTTGCGCTCTACACCTCGAACATGCTAGTTAAAACACAATAAACATGCAATCTATATCGAACATGCTCTGATACCACGATATACCTCGAACATGCTCTATACCAATGTCGAACATGCTAAAACTCAATAAACATGCAATCTATATAGCGGAAGCATAAACAACTAGCATATAAAATAGATCGATATACCTCAAACTGATTGTTGAAGTTTTCTCGCTTACACCACGCTTTCTATGCGCTCTACACCTCGAGACAATAGTCGGAGGGTGACCATACCTTAACGGCGAGAAATCCCCACATAATCACCTTGCTGCTAACCAACAACGAGGAGATGGAGGGGAAGAAGATGAGAAGAACTTTTGAAGGTTATGTTGAGTAGAAGATAAGGAGAATTTTTGGAGGCGATGTTGTGATGATGATGAATAAGAGGCAACCGTGCATGCCTTTTTATAAGAGTGGATCACCTCCTTTGGCTTCTCCTAGAAGTCTTTCTAGGCTTGCCCTAGAAGCTTCAAGGTATTCCCTAGAAGACGCAAGGCTTGGTAGAAGCCTAAAGACTCGCATGAAACCTCCAAGACCTTTCATGAAGCCTTCATGCAAGAAGCCTCCACCTAGAAGTCTCTTTCTTACTCAAGGAGCTATCACAATCTAGAACCGGGTCGGTTAGGGTCGGCCCAATAGACGGCCCATCCCGCCTACCCACTCACTTGGGCGGTCATGGGCCTCCAAGGCTCAAATGCTAACACGCGGGATCGAGCGGTATAAGAAATAGTGAGGGAATTGAACAAATCACCTCATCTCAAGATCAAGCCATCGCAGGATCTCGAATCCACGGGAGAGGATCGCTGCAGGAGAAAGAATGGCACCGGATTTGGTGAGGCAAACTTGAGATGAGGATGAGGGAGGCTGGCGGAGGGCAGGACTGGCGGCTATGGCAGGCAGAGGCAAGGGCTGGCGGCGGTTTGGTGACCAGGAGGTGGCGAGGGCAGGAGGCGGCTAGGAGGCAGTGGCTGGCGGCAAGGCAAGCAGGTGAGGGCAGGAGGCGAGTGGAGGTAAGGGAGGTGAGTGGAGGGAAGGCGCTAGGCGGCAGGGAACCCTAGCAGTTGCGGCTAGGGTTCAAAACCCTAAATTTTTTTTAATAGAGAAGAATTTATAATTTTATCCCCCAGATGCCCTGATACCATGAAACAGTTTAGGGAGAATAAAATGTGGTAGAGAACTTGAGAGCTCCTGCCTGCTTTATATATACTAAGCCAAACATGCAGAATATCCGTATACATATAAAGCACGTATTCTAACAATTATAATGAAAAAGGGATTTAAGAGAGGAACGACTGCCCTAATAGATGAAAGCCAAAACCAATGCCTTCAACAGATTGAAGTTGATTACATGCTTTATTATCTGTGACCCATTATGATTGACACTACATTGGCCAGATCCCATGTGATCTGATGCATGTTGGCCATGCCTGACATTTGTCACATTTATGCTGGTAACCACAGAAACCTAACATGATGGAAGTCAGGTAAACTTGACACAATACCGTTTTCTGTTATCTCCATGATCTGTAACTATTTATTTTTATTTATGCAATATGAAAACTCTAAACAACACAATACATAATTTGTGCCATGGCCATGCCTGATTTGCACGATGTTCCTGGACTCTTAGCCTTCTGCTAGATCAGTTTTTATCTGCAACATAATTGCAATTATCAAGCCCTCTGCATATATCTTTGTCAGTTATTCTTTTATCGTACTTAAAAGTGGTGCAAACATATAATGCTATTGTTTCTGTTTTGATTTATAATTTTCTATTTTTTTATTATGTATTGACGAAAGTACACAATACTTTATGCTACTTTTGCTGTTCTTGAGATATTATTGTTTGGTGTTTGCAGTGCTGTTTAATATTGTTTAATATTTTTCACATGAGATGGCTAATGTGGGCCCGAAGTTAATGACAGTGCTGCCTTTGTTAGCATGTTTTTGCGAAAATTCCATATATTGGCTTAATTATTATTGTAAATTTTCCTGATACTTGCATTTTAATAAACTTCTGTGCTCTCTCTCTCTCTCTGCACACACACACACACTATGGTTTTATATGCGGACATTGAATGCCTGTGTGACATAAGTTTCTCCTATTTTTACAGTTTCCTCTAGAGTTAGATCCGTGGGAACTTTTGCAAAGACATGTGTTGTCCGATTATGCAAAAAATGAGGTAAAGTATGTTAAATAAATTTTATCTTCAAATTAGATGGATGCTGTGGCATCACTACAAATATTATTGTTATACTTGGAAACTTTACTGTAAAAACATGTTACAGTTAAAATTTCGTTATTCTGATGTTCGTGAAATTATAGATGGTCTGCCTGATACATACCTTTAGTGTCTACTTATGTGTATAATCAATTTTAAAACCAAGTGAGGCGTGTTATGCATGTGACGGATAGGCGTGTTAATATACTTGTTTATAGGCTATATATGATTGGGCTTGACTCGCCGATAAAAATATGGGCTAGGCCAAAAGCTTTAGGAATGCAGCCTGGCACGTCTCGATTGAAGTAATGATTTAATAAAAGTTTCAACTAAATTTATTAAGCTGTGTATAGTTGATTAACTATCCAAACCTTAATGTCAATTTTAATATGGAGGTAAATTATTAAATAAGATGCAAAGAACACACATTTATAAGAAAACACTAAAGGTAAGTAGAAGAAAAGATCATGGTGTTTACATTGCAGCAAATCTCTATGGTTTGCAGGTGTTGAAAAGTAGAGAACTAGGGAGGTATGACACTCTGATTTTCTGAAATCTATACATGTTATGATAACTTTTAAAACCGGGTTAGTTATCTGTTGTCATATTCACATTGTTCTTTTTCCTCTTTTGTGAAAAGACGTATATAGGTTTTCTTTATAGTTAGATCGCTGTTCACCCTTCCCATTGCAAAATGCAAAGGAGGGGATATGTTTGTTGAATCTTAACAATAAAAGTAAGATCTTAGAAACGTAAAAAATGTTGCATGGTGCAGCATATCTGAAATGGAAATTGCCTTAATGCGTGCTTATAATGGCTGTGTTTCTCCTTGATTAGTTATGAATTATGCAATCAGTTATCTAGTAGTCCAGTGGTTTTTTGTGAGAAATAGGGGTCAGAAACTTCAGGTTATTTTTTGCGAAGAGCCTTCTGTAGTAATGAACAAAACATGCGGATGGCAAACAAATTTATGAGCTTGTTGGATCTAATTATTTCCTAGATCAAAAGAGTTAGCACCCAATAATACAATGTTTAGAGCAGCTCATGTCTTCCATATATTGTATGCTCAAGGGAAGGGGAGAACTAACTTCCCTTGGTGAGTTTCACCCACAAAGGCTTATTACCAAGGAGCGAATGTGGCAAATGCCAAAGCTGACACAACATCAACTTGATGAATAGACCAATGAAGAGCAAGCATAACAAAACAACTTTATTCATCATGGGCCGTCGGCTAGGAAACCGACGTTTTGCGAATAGTGTACAGACATTGGCCATTATAGTGGTGGCTAGCTATATTACTTTACATATACCGATCATAAGCCACGGCACAGGGCCATGCATATTACACCTTTACATTTGCCGATCAGCCAAATTTTCATTTTAAGCGCAATACATAAAATACATCGGCCTGAAGGCTGAATCATACATATAAGCTCAATATATGGAGTTACACCATAGCTTGATATCATGGCTGATGGGGTGTCAGGCTTGTTCTTGTGTCCCCTTGCAAGGACTTGAATTGTACAAAGTCATCTTTCAAGGATTCACTCTGTACAAGACACATGAATGCTCAAGCCTTAGCATCCTCCTTACCTCAACTGGACCATGAATATAGGGATTCACACCTTACACCCAAAACTCGACCTTGAAAAGCACCTGGATACAATTTCTGCTGCAAAAGAAGTCTTGCTAGTGAGGGATTCACACTCTACTCCGACAAGGATTTCATCCATAGTCGACACCATCAAGATGGCGGAAATTTCCCAAACGATTCACACTATACTCCTGCACGGTCTCCGACAACACGATCTTCTACGTTAATCCTAAGATAGATTAAGGCATACAACAACAACAAGAATCCTTCATCCCATATTCTTAGGCTCGGCTATATGAATCATTCTTTTCCATTCTGCTGTGCCAAGGGCCATTTCTTCTATTAAATTAACAATTAATATATTGTTCTTAATAGCCTCTTTTCATATTCGTTTAGGTCTACCCGTGCCCCTTGTTGCGCTAAGAACTACAATTTTGTCATCTTTTCTAACTGAGACATTGACTGGTCGTCAAAGCACATGTTCAGATCATCGCAATCGGTTCTCTCGCATCTTATCTTCTATGGGAGCTAATTCTACCTTGTTATGGATACATAATTTTTTTTATCTTGTTTTTAGTGTATTACCACCCATCCAACTTAACATTCTAATAAAATTTTTCTTTTAATTTTGATGGTACCCTTCAATCACATAACACTCCTGAAGCACTTCTCTATTTCAACCATCTCGTTTTAGTCCTATAAGTTACGCTCGCCTCAATATTCCTATCATAATTAATTATAGATCCTAAGGAACGAAAATGGTTCTTTCCAGATATTTTATTGCTATCAATTTCCACCGAACGCTCATTCCTTCACATTGTTTTGCTAAAATTCCATTCCATATATTTAGTTTTTGTTTTGCTAATTCTAAATCCTTTAAATTCTAATGCCTCCATTTTTTATACTTCAGTAATTATCTCTTCTTTAGATTAATCAACTAAAACAATATCATCATCAAAGAGGCACGTCGTCTTGCATATGTCCAATAAGATTATCCATAACTAACGCAAATATATATGGACTAAATATTGGTCTTTGATATAAACCTATAGTGATAGAAAATGGCTTTCTCACCTTCAATTATTCTCACTCTAATTATTGCTCCATCATACATATATTTAATCACATCGATTTACCTATGCGACAGTTTATTTTCTAAAGCCAACCATAATGTCTTTCTAAAGATCCTATCGTAAGTTTTTTCTATGTCGATAAAAACTATATTCTTCTTTTATCTCTCTATCAATCTCTGTGATAAATAGATCGCTTCATAGTAGAGCTTCCTGGTATAAATCCAAATTGTTTTATATTGACGTTTCTTTCCTTTATCTATGTTCGATTACTCTTTCTATCAGTTTCATTATATGACTTATAATCTTAATTAAACGATAGTTTGAATAATTTTGTATATCTTTTTTTTATTCTTATAAGGCTTTATTCCTAAAACTACTAACTACTTTCCCTCGGTTCTAAAAAAACTACCAAAAACTTTGAAAATTACGAGATACTACCATGCTAACGGTCAAAACCAGTCAACGCTGATGGTGTTAAGTTTGTGTTAAAATGATTAGTTTTCCCTTTTAATTAATTAAATTATTTATATCTTAATCATTAAATAATTATTTTTGATCATGGGAGAGGACGTGGGCTGGGCTTGGGAGGAGGGGAAGCTGGAGGGGAGGGATCGGGGCTGGGCAGGGGCATGAGAGGGGTGTTCTCCGCCGAATACGGAGACGGAACCGCGTAGGTTCGTCTTGCCGGAATTTAGGGGCAGATGCTATTTGGTTTTATCCGTCCACCTCTTCGAAAATGCCAAGTTGATTTATGACACCGTGTATCGGAGGTTTAGACGGATGCAGCCGTTGTAGCAAATTTCGTCAGATTCCCTCTCGTTTGAGGGGTTTTTGATTGCGGGGACGCTCTTCCCTGCAGGCGCAAGCCCCTGCAGTTAATTACGATACCGCATCGCGGTAACCACTTTCTCCTTCTTCAGATGGTCACTTTGTGTCGTGTGTGTTAGTTTTGTTTTTGGTTGCCCGTGGATTGTATACGGAGACTAATTTATGTTGTCGCCCGTAGGGCGTGGATTAGTCCAAATCCGTATTTTCTTAGATTTGGGTTTGGATTGGGTTTGAGGATTGTCAATCTCATTTGAGACTAAGATCAACTTAAACGTTGTTGAGGATACGTTAGTCCAATTTTAGACTAAGCTCTACTCAATAGGATCATTTAGATCCAACAAAAGAGCATTTGAGCTCTATTGTTTTAGTTTAGGGACGTTGCGGTCCATAAGTGTAAGTACATCATAGTCCATGGTGTTTAAAGACATCATAGTTTATGAGTTTAAGGACCTCAAAATCCATAAAGTTTAATTATATCATAGTCCATTAGTTTAAGGACCCTACAGTTCGTAAAGTTTAAGGACATCATAGTCCAGTTTAAAGACGTCATAGTCTGTGTGGTTTTGATTCAACCGTTTGGGGATGTGCCAAAAGTTATTGGTTATTGAGATCCTCCATCTCTCTGAAGACGAAGAATTACAACATATATCAGAGGTAGGAAGAGATGTACTCTTGAACCAATGTTGGTTGGGAGATCTGTAGTCATATTTGGGACTAAGATAAGTTAAAAGATTTATGAGCATATGGGCTCAATTAATTTGAATTAAGGATCTATGACCAACTTGGGCTCGGCTCACTTAGTTAAAATGCTGTACATTTATTTGGGCTCGACCTTTTTTATTTAACAATGCTGAGCATTGGTTTGGGTTCCGACAAATTTTGTCTTTTGTTGAGTTCTGGACACTCATTATGGCTCTGGAGCTTTATTAAAGAACAATTTATGTTCTCTCAGCGCACACGTGAGGAGCACGTGGTGCACTTGGCGTTGAGCGTCAGTTAATGAGTGCGGAGCGCTCTTTATAAAATAGCGCCCACGTGGTGCGCTTGGCGCTGAGCACCAACCTTGAAACGCTGAGCGCTTCTTTGAATTGGAGCGCTAGGAGCGCTGGGAGCGCTATGCGCCAGTTTTAGAGCGCTGAGGCATTTCTTTGAATTGGAGCGCTAGGAGCGCTGCGGCGCTGTGCGCCATACTTGAAGCGCTGAGGCGCTTCTTTAAATTGGAGCGCTAAAAACGCTGCGGCGCTGTGCGTCAGTTTCGGAGCGCTAAGGCGTTTCTTTTTAATTTGGAGCGCTAAGGCTCTTTTTAGGCAACTTTGATCAGTTCTGCGCCCTGAGAATTAAATTCTCGTTTATAAGAAACCTTGTCTCTTGGGTCTAAGAACAAAGTTCTTATTTTTATAGGAGATGTTACAATCTCTTATTTTTTGTGAAAGGTTTTGCTTTTATGGATATGTGATCTTAAGTGAATTGAAATCTTCTTCCCCCCTTTTATGATGAGATGCTATGATCTCTTTTGTGAAAGACGTTTGTCTTATGGATCTATGATCTAGAAAAAGAAACTAAGTTCTTTTTATGAGATGCATTGATCTCTCTTTTTTATTTACCTTGAAGAAATTCTTCTTCTTCCGAGAGCTTGTTTTTCTCTTTGAAATTTCTCAAAGTTTGTGGGGATTCCTCTATGTAAGACTTGAAGTCTTGGGTCCTTTACATAGGGGAGACTGATTTGTTGAATGAGTTAAGGAAATCTCTCATTGAGAGATCTCCAATTGATTTGTGGAATTTATCCACCGTTGGATCTTTTGATCCGAGGGCTTCTGTTTTACAGAAGATAGTTTTCTTGTTATTAACAAGATTGGGAAAATATCTTCCCATACAGAATTTGTTCTGTATCTTGGTGATTTTTTAATCACCATTGGATTTTTGATCCAACGGTGCTCTGATTTACAGAGCACAATTTTTTCTGTTTTGAAAGTTTCAACAGAATTTTATTCTGGTAATTTGATGATTTTTAATCATGTTCATTGGATCTTTTGATCCAAGGGCCGAGAACATTTTATCTAGCGCTAGCGCTCTCGTGTTTCGCACGTGAGGCACTGTCTCAGGCGCTCTTAGCGCTGGTGCTCCCGTGCCTTGCACGTGAGGCGCTGCCTCAGAGTCTTTGACTTCTAGCGCTGGCGCTCTTGGCGCGAGCGCTTCTCAAAGTCTTTGACTCTTCAGCGCCGGCGCTCTCGGCGCGGGCGCTCTCGCGCTGCATCAGAGTCTTTGACTCTTGGCGTGGGCGCCGCGGGCGCTCTTAGGCGCGAGCGCTCTCGTGCATTGCACGTGAGCGTTGCGTCAGAGTCTTTGACTCTTGGTGCTAGCGTGCTTAGCGCTAGCGCTCTCGTGCTTTGCACGTGAGCGCTGCATCAGACTCTTTGACTCTTAGCGCTGGCGCTGCCAGCGCTAGCGCTCTCGTGCTTTACACGTGAGCGCTGCATCAGAGTCTTTGAGTCTTTTCGCTGGCGCATTTAGTGCGAGCGCTTTTATGAAGCGCTGCTTCATTTAAAATTTCAAAATTTGAACAAAGTTTTGCTCTGATTGGGGGAAACAAATGCCCCCACCGTTGCGCTCTCGTGGCTTACACGTGAGTGCAGCGGTTGCAGCATCTGCGCCATTAGATCAACTTAGAAGTTGAAACGGCTCTCAGGGTCTATAAATAGGGCCTTGGGCTCTTGAGATGACCTCTGTTTATCTTCTTTCTTGTTTTTCTGAGAATTAATTCTCTTTCAGAGCATAGCTCTTTGTCTTAAGAACTCTCTTAGAGACAGAACTCCGTCGAAAATTTTAGGTAAAGATTAAATCTTTGAAGGGATTACTTCATAATCTAGGGTTTCACCTATTAACAGAGCCTTGCTCTTTTCAGATCATAGATCTTAAGAAATTTTTAGGGTTTTGTTAATAAAGCTTTGCTCTCTTGAAATCATAGATCTAAAGAGATCTTTCTTAGGGTCTTTTAACCCATTTAAAGAACTTTTAGAGTTTATCTTGCAGATCTTAAAGATCTCAGAGTTTTTAACTCAGTAAAGCTTTGCTTTTTAGAGTTTTTGATGGATTATTCCATTTTCCTCGCAGAGCATTACTTTTTCGAATTTTTTTGGGGGAAATTTTATTCCTTTCATCATTAATTATGACAGATGTCATATCTGTTGAAGAGCGCTGCTCTCAAGGGGTCTAACTCCGTGACCCGAGGAGTCCTTCATTAAATGAGAGTCCTTTTAAGATTTCCCCCTTAATTGCACAAATTTGAATCTGTTGGGTGTTTTAGTCAGCACTTGTTTTTTCATGCGGATATCAAGAGTTGTCTAAATCCCCGTTGTCCTGACCAGTCTGTCCGCTAAACTCTCACTGATTTTCATTTTCAGGTGCTATGGCCACTCATTTGTACCCGCCTTAACGAAATCATTTCTTATGAGGATATTCGCGTACAGGGCCGTTGTCAAAACCAGGAGTTCACAAACACCCAATATGCCGAAATTATGAGTCGTTTCAATGCGCACATCGGCTGACTACTCCCTCGTCACTCCGCTCTCTTGAAGATTATAGTGGGAGCAATTTGGGAAGCGCTTCCTGGATTTTATGAAGCCATGCCGCTTAATGCACTGGATGACGCCGAAGATAAGGTGAACTCAGTGTATCTGACGGGCCTGATCTCGAAGAAACGGCGAGATAATCTCATTGATATTCTGCATCAAGTTTTTCAGCAGACGACGACAATCGCTGCTTATCAGAGGGTGGAGGATATCAGCGAAGATCCTGACGCATGTGATCGTGAGAGGATGCACACAAGAATGCTCAGAAAGGCCAGAAACACTTTAGACAGACTTACTTTTGAATTTCTTAATCCGTGTCCCGGATTCAATGTTTTGCTCTTGTAAACATTCTAATGATGATTTTTTTTATCAATGTAAGAACTTTCTGAGGTATGAATAACAAATTTTTCCTTTCCATGCGTTTATTTTATCCTCTTCACACATACATGAGTGGATACGCATCGGACGCTCAATTGGATGTAAATCAAATCTTCTTCTTATTGCCTTGCATAATATGTGATTGATGTCCGTGGGTTATGCCTTTTTGTTTTTGGCTTGGCGAAAAGCAGCTTACGTACTCTTGAGCAACACCTCGATTTCGACGGCATGTAATTTTGGCAAGTGTGGCTTGTAAATAATAACAGTTCGCGTTGGACTCTTTGTTGGGTAGAGATGGTTTAGGAAACATGTTCAGGTCTGCTGCCTAAGACTTTTCAACTTTACGAGCCGTGAGGGTCTCATAAAGATTTTTTTCTTTACGAGTCAAGAGGATCCCGTAGGTGTATTTTCTCCTTAGAAATCGTGAGGATTCCTTAGTGTGCTTTCTCTTGAGAGTCGTAAGGATCTCACAAGAGAATCTTCCCCCTTACAAAGTGGTTGGTGAGTTGACTTGTTCCCGAGTCGAAGCGTTTCTTCGACGGGGAGGTTGAGGATCGACTTTCTCCGTTTTCTACGGTATTGGGGATCGACTTTCTCCGTTTTCTACGGTGTCGGGAAATGGTCGACTTTCTCCGTTTTCTACGGCGTCGGGATCGACTTTCTCCGTTGTCTACGGCGTCGGGATCGTCTTTCTCCGTTTTCTACGGTGTCGGGGATCGACTTTCTCCGTTTTCTACGGTATCGGGGATCGACTTTCGGTTGTCTGTTAACCGCAGAGTCTTGGAACTAGGGACTTTGCCATGGCTCCGATTGGTGGTGTCGCGTCCGTATCCTGCTGGAATGAGGGGGAGGGAACGCCGTTGATGATCTCTAGGCTGTAAATGTCGCCGTAGAGATTTGACTCTCCGTTTAAAAGAGCCTGGTTGGGGAAATGTGGTTCCCTTTTTGTTTATACTCATGGATTGTATATATGGATCGGTATGGACTCGCCTGTAGGGCAAAAGTTTCATTTCATATATATATTTTTTGTTTTCTTTCCGCGATACTTTATCATTTCAGCTTTTTATATCACGAAAGTCGCGACTGCCCAATCATTTCGGCTATTTTCGCGGTGCCCAATCATTTCGGCTTTTTTTTACTCGCTGCTTGTTATTGCGAGTTGCCCAATCATTTCGGCTATTTTTGTATGCTTATATTTTACTTGCTGATTTAGTTGCAAGTTGCCCCATCATTTCAGCTATTTCATATGCATTTTTTGCTCGCTGATTTTTTATCGCGAATATGGAACTTAGAATCTGGTGTCAGTCTTAGCATCAGCATCGCTGCGACTGGAATATTGCTGGGATCGAATCATCATTTGCCGTGAAAGAACTTGGAATTTGATTCCGATTCAGGCATCAACATCGCTACCATTGGGACATTGTCAGGAGCGAATCATCATTTGCCTTTGTCGATTCGAACAAAGGTGGCTTAGTAAACAGGGTTAGGATCCTGTCGACTAAGGCTTTTGATTTCATGAGCCGTAAGAGTCTTCTAAAGGTATTTCTCCCTACGAGTCGTGAGGATCTCATAGGTGTATGTTCTCCTTAGAAGTCGTGAGGACTTCTTAGTGGTGTTCTATCTTATAAGTCGTAAGGATCTCATAAGAGTATTTTCTCCTTATAAGTCGAGAGAACTTACAAGTGCCTTTTCACCAAATAGGGGGATTTCACGCCATTGACGGAACTTGGTGCGGGAGACGTTTATTTATGCCCGTGGATTGTATACAACGGTCAATGTTGAACCGCTTGTAGGGCATTATTGGGGTGTACGACGGCTTAAGAGCAGGTTTAGACCCCTTTAGCTTAAGGCTTTTGAATCCTATGAGCTGTGAGGGTCTCATAGGAGAATTCTCGTCACGAGTCGTGAGGATCTCGTAAGTGTAATTTCTCCTTAGGAATCGCGGGGATTCCTAAGTGTGTTTCTCCTTTGTGAGTCGTAAAGATCTCACACAGGTAGCTTTTCTCCTTACAAGGTCGAGAGAACCTTGCAAGTGTCTTTTAACGAGATTGCGCCATTTCAGGCTTTCACAAACTCGCCGGTAGCCCTGCTGTTCTTACTCACGGAGCCCTTTCGAGTTTTCATCCGTGCCCATTTTGCTTATGGACGTATCGTTTTTTACGAGTTTGCGCCCTTTTGGGTTTTCACAAACTCGCCGGTAGCCCTGCTGTTTTTAGTCACGGAGCCCTTTCGGGTTTTCATCCGTGCCCATTTTGCTTGTGGACGTACCGTTTGTTTTTACTAGTCAGCCCAAGGATGCTGCGGGTTTATTGTAGTTTAAAAACGTTTCGGTCAGTAGTTAGTTTTAGGACATTTCGGTCCATAGCTAGTTTTAGGACATTACGGTCCACTTATTAGTTTAGGGACGTTTCGATCCTTTGTGGAGACAACGGCTTCGCTGGATACCGCTTACAGAGCTTGGGTTTGGGAAGATAGCGAGCAGATATGGGTGTCGTTATCTATCAGGCGTAGTATTTCTTCAGGAACCTGCCATTTATTGGCCTGAAGGGTCTTTCGCCATGCATGTCCATAAGCAAGTAAGTCCCACCTTGGTAGACCTTGATGTACGGGCTCTCATAATTCGGCTCGAACATTCTCCGTTTGGCATGATTGGGGATCATGGGTCTCTTGACCACTAGCACGAGTTCGTCTTGGTGGAATGTTCTCGGCCTAGTCAATCTCTCGTATGAGCGCATCACCTTTGCTTTGTATGCCTCTAAGTTTTGCTGCGCCATGAGATAAGTTTCATAGAGGGCGTCGAACTCCTCGAGCCGAAGATGGGCATTCTCTTCATCTGTTAGCTCGTAATGAACCGCCACTCGTAGAGAGGGTAACTCTATCTCCAAGGGGAGTACTGCCTTAGTGCTGAACACCAATGCGTATGGCGTTGTATTTGTGGCCGTTTTGAACGTGGTCCGGTACGCCCAGAGAGCTTCATGCAGTCTCTCGTACCAGTCCTTTTTATTTCTGGACGCCGTCTTCTTTATGATCTTCGTTAAGGTCTTGTTGAAAGCCTCAGCTAGACCATTAGCTCGGGGATTATAGACCGAAGAGTATCTCCAGTCTATATTATATTGCTGTGCGAAGTGGCTGATTTTGTGACTTCTCTAGGCCGGCCCGTTATCGGAAATAATCCGTCGCGGAGTGCCGAACCGATAGATGACGTGTGTCTTGAAGAAATGGAGGATATTCTCTGTCTTCACTTCTCTTAACGGTTCTGCTTCTGCCCATTTAGAGAAGTAATCGGTTGTCGCCAATATGAACCGATGTCTCTGGATGATGCTGGTTCGATGGGCCCAATTATGTCAGTTCCCCACATTTCGAACGGCCAGCTCGCCACCGTTGGGTTTAGCGGGTTTGGATGCTGGTGGATGAAGTCTCTATGAATCTGGCACAAATGGCACTGCTTCGCGTATTCAAGGCAATCCTGAATCATCGTGGGCCAATAGTAGCCCATTCTTTTGATCTTCAGCTTCATCTTTGGCCCGGCTTGATGAGAACCGCAAAGTCCGTCGTGAGTCTCTTGGCCGACTCTCCTTGCTTCTTATGGCCCCAAGCATCTCAGCCATAGAGAGTCGAACGATCTCTTATACAGCGTGTCATTGACGAAGGCAAAAGACAGCTCGTTTCATGAGCTGATGTCTCGAGGATGCATCTTCAGGTGTTCGACGGGATTTGAAGTAGTCTATAAAGACTTCTCTCCAATCCTTGGCCTTTTCCTAGTCCTCTATTTGTAGGACTGTCTGCTCGGTCGCTCCCTTTTCTTCGGACGACTCCGGAGATATTTCTGCCGGTGCGAGAACCCGACAGCTTTGCACAACGATCCTTACGTCAGGCAGTTCTTTAGCGAGTTTGGCTAACGCATCTGCTTTGCTATTTTCCGTACGTGGTATGCTTCCAGAACGTAGGAAGAGATTTGAGTCAGCAGTTGCTACACTCTCTCATTGTACTTTACCAACTCTGGTTTGCATGTTTGATAGTCGCCATTTACTTGACTAACGATCAAATGTGAGTCTCCGTAAATGAGGAGGTTTTCGATTCGCATGTCGACAGCGATATCAAGACCTGCTATCAAAGCTTCATATTCGGCTTCATTGTTCGTCCTTGGCTCTGTTAAGGAGAAGGCAAAGCGCATTATCCTTCCTTGTGGAGTCACGAAGATAAGGTCTACCCCAGATTTGATTATGGGGGTGTTGTGCTTTCTCTTCTTCATGGAAGATGCCCCGTTGAAGTAGAGTTCCTATCGGGTATCACTCCCCCCTTTCTCCCTTTCGATCGTGTCAAACGTGTGCTCGTCCGGCAGTTCACAATTTAAGGGCGAGTCGGCAGGTATCAGATGCTCGGCGAGGAAGTCGGCGATGGCCTGGCCTTTCACTACTTTGAGGGGTCGATAGATTATCGAGAACTCCATCAAGAGGAGGGCCCATTTAGCGAGTCGTCCTGTTAGTATGTCTCTTGACATCAAATATTTGAGGGGATCCACTTTTGATATTAGGTGGACCTTATGCGCCAAAGCATAGTGCCTGAGCTTCGTTATCGCGAAGATTAACGCCGGCAGTGTATTTCGATGGGGGAGTAGTTGTTTTCTGCCCCCAGGAGATCTCGACTCAAATAGTAGAGGGCTCTCTCTTTCCCTTGGTCGTTCTCTTGTGCCCATAACGCACCTAAAGAACCTTCAAGAGCTGTTGTGTATAGGATGAGGGGCTTTCCCTTGACTGGAGCGGTCGGTACCGACGGATTCTGCATGTATTGGTTGATTTCGTCCAGTGCGCTTTGGCATTTGCGATCCCAGACGAATGGGGTCCCCTTCTTCATTAAATGGCTGTAGGGGGCACTTGCCGGAGAGATTGGCTATGAATCGTCGGATATATACGAGCTTTCCTTGGAGAGATCGCAGTTGCTTGAGAATTCTTGGTGAAGGTATTTTCATAATCGCCTTGATTTTCGATGGATCTGTTTCGATACCTCGATATCGTATGATGAACCCTAGAAATTTGCCCGAGGAAACTCCGAACGCGCATTTGAGAGGATTCATCTTCAGGTTGTATTTTCGAAGACGTTGGAATACTACCTTCAGATGCTCCCAATGTTCCTCATATGATTTGCTTTTCACCACGAGGTCATCGATATAGCATTTGACGATTTCATCTATGAGGTCATTGAAGATCTTCGTCATGGCCCTCTGATAGGTAGCGCCAGTGTTCTTCAAGCCGAAATGCATCACTTTGTAGCAAAATATGCCCAGCGGAGTCCGGAAAGCTGTATGCTTCTGGTCTTCGGGATGCATCTATATTTGATTGTATCCCGATGAGCCGTCCATGAAGGAGAAAACTTCGTGAGTGGACGTGTTGTCTATCATCAGCTCGGTAACCGGTATGGGAAAGTTATCCTTCGGACAAGCTTTGTTGAGGTCCCGAAAGTCCACGCAGATACGCACCGTCCCATTCTTCTTCATCACTGGGACGATATTGGCGATCCAGTCAGGGTACTGAACTTCTTGGATGAAACCGGAGTCGATTAGCTTCTTAATTTCGGCGTTGATGCTCATTTCAAGTTCGAGCCGCATTCTTCTTGGTGCTTGTTTGACTGGCTTGACGTCCAAAGATATCGTCAATTTATGCACAACTATCTCTGGATCTAGCCCCGGCATCTCGGAGTAGTTTCATGCGAAGCAGTCTTTATACTGCATAAGCACATCTCTTAGCGTAGCTACCTGTTCTTCGGACAGCAGCTGAATGACGAACGTAGGCCTCGGGTCGTTTGCCGTCCCCAAATCAATTTTTCTTAGGTTGTCCGCAGTAGTATGTATCCCATCTTCCAGCTCTTTTGGCACTGGTGGAAGTTCTGAGATCAACTCATATTCATCCTCATTTTCGAAGCACCAGGAGAGGTCATCCATATCCTCGCGTATTCCTTCTTCTGACAGCATTATCGCGAAACAGGTACGAGATCGTTTCCAAGACCGATGTTGATCTGGTTCTACTCTCGTTATGTACGTTGTTTTTGGAACATGTTTCTGTGGTGGGGTTACCTTCTAACTGCTGGATAGAGCGAACCTGCCTTTGCTGATACTGATCTTCGACCCTGTTTTTGAAGGTGAAGCAGTCTTCAAGAGGATGTCCTATCGCTCGGTGATAGGAGCAATAATCTGGATGAGAGACCTCGTCTGCTTTTTCGGGATGTCTGGACTTCGGGAGCGTAATCATTTGATGTTTCATGATAAGATCGAATATCTTCCTTGTCTTGTCTTTGGGGAAAAGAATATGCTCGACCCATCTTCTTTATAAGAAACGAATCCCGGCTGCTAAATTCTCGAGCGCGTGGCTTCTTGGACCCGTTTTGCTGCTGTCGAACGTTTTTTCCGTTCTTTATTTTGTTTTTGCCTCCGCGTCGGGTCTTCTGTATAACGGGCTGGCGACGAAGGGCATTATCATTCTCCGTAGCCTGCTGAAGAAGGCGCTGCGTCCTGGCTTTCTCGTAAATGGCCGTTTTATGGTTGTGGTCATCCAGGCCTTTTGACCCGCTTCCCTTATTAGCTTGTCTATCTGTTCTTCGAACGACGGACTTAGCACCTTCATGACGGGACCTCGTTTTGGTTCAGGCTTAGTGTCTTCTAACAGAGCATCTCCTTCTTCATCAAAGTTATGTATAACGTAGCAGCCATGGAATCGCTCCCGTTTCTTGGATGGAACATATCTAAAGCCCGATCGTTTCCATTTTCCCGTTGGACAATTTTTGCTGAGTTTCGGGGATATTCCAGATCATGTTGTAGAACTGAGCTTGTCGAGCAGTCTGTTTGAAGGGTGCGCCCTGGCGTCTCAACAGCCTTTTTAATCCTTCTGTGTAGTATCTGGACAAACGGATGGGCTGGAGCCTGTCAAGTGTAGAATCAGCATCCTGCCAGATTTGTTTCTCTACTTTGGTTTCCGCGGATCGATAAAAGAGGATCGCCTTTTCATCTCTTCGTCTGGGAGGGATGTAGAACGTCTGCAGTTCTTGCATACTATAGGTATCAAGTGCGTCGAGCTCTCTGTAGTGCTGCCGCGGAACCATAGCGATATGCAAACTCTGATCATCTCCAGTGCGGGCTTGCACCGATGGACGGACCGAGAACACTGCATTGACTTCGTCTTCAGAGTCACTGCCGAAGACCAGAATATGGATAGATGGTCCCGGCTTGCTGCATTGGGGTAGCCCTGAATAGACTATCTCTTCCTCCTCCTCAGTATCGCTTCCAATGACCGAAATAGTGGTGATAGCTTTTTGCTTATTTTCCGGTTTATGGCATCTTTCCGTGTCTTCAAACTTTGGCAGGAAATACTTTGCATCCTCGTATTTTCGGACTTCATTTACGGAAAATGGGTTTAGTTTCCCTGTCACGGTGTACTCAAGACCATCTTTGAAATACTTCATACATTGATGTTATGTAGAAGGGATGATGTTGTACTCGTGCAAGCAAGGCCTACCGAGTAAGGCGTTGAAGCAAGTCTTGGCGTCAATGACATAGAACTTGATGTCAGTGACGAGCGATCCGAAGCGTAATGTCAGTATCACAAACCCGAGCGTCCGTGATGACTGGGAGTCAAACCCGGAGATAGTGATTTTATTTCGAGCGAGGTGTTGAACGCTCATGCAGATTCTTTTAACAGCCTCACATTTTGTTGGTTGACAGAGAACCCGTTGTCAACTAGGATCTTTCCTATCTTGATGTCATGGCAATATCCGGTGACATACAAGGGACGGTTGTGCTCGCATGTTCCGAGGAGGAGATTTTCCTCGCCGAAAGAGATGTCCGCGGTGTGCACCTCTTCGAGCTCGTCCTTCATCTTTTATTTGGCAAGGAAAGCTTGGAACTGCTCGGGTTCTTGTAGTGCCTTGATCAACGATTCTCTCGCCTCTTTAGATAGCAGAAGAGTATCGAGAATACTTAGCTGCGAGGGTATCTTCCTCAAGTGTGCCAGAACGTTGTAATCCATCTTGTTTTTCTTTGGCGGGTTCTTGGCTGCCAACTCCTCGACGACTCGATCATCGAGGGTGATATCCTCAGGGAATTTTTCCTTACCCTTATCTTTTCTGTTTGATCCCTTGTTTATGGATTCGAGATTCTTTTCGGGTAGCGTACGACTGCGCAGCTGAATATTCTCGCAGGTCTTCGTCTCTTCTGTTTCAGAGATGGATTCCTTGAAGAGAGGGCTGAGGGCTATTTCTTCATCAGAATCGCTCCCGAAGGTGAGAACTTGCGATCCCTTGCTATCAACCATGTGACAGTTGCTGGCAGTTCTTTTATGCTCATCGGTCGCATTTTTTCGCTGTCGACGAGCTTCACGCTTCATCCTCTTGAAATGTTGTCGGTGGGCGACATATCCTTGCCACCAGCTTTTTAAAGACGTTGCACTCATCAGTAAGGTGCGCAATCCTCTGATGGTATAAGCAGTAATTTGGATGTACATCCTCTTCGTCAAGGTGTATCCCACCATGAGTGTTTCCTTCGGAGGGTGGCAACTTCATTCCCATTGATATAGCTTTGGCGAACCGTTTCCTCGTCTTAAGTTTGCTTTTGTTTGCAGCGGATGTGCTTTGATCTGGTGGGAGTGTTTTAACCCTTTCGTCCAGCCGCCGGCGTTTGGTTTTTTCGAATATGGCCATTTCGCTCTCCCGATCGGCTTTGCTTTTCTGATGGGCTGCGTTCAGCAGCAGATCGATCATCTCATCGGACGGTTTTAAGGGTTTCGGTTCGGGATCTGCCCCCAATTTCCCTGCATCAGGAGCTTTCTCACCATCTATTGACGAGTGAGAGATCACGTGGCAGCTCGCCCCATAATCCTCAGGTTCATCTGACGAGTCTTCTCCCTCATCTTTATTGCCATCTTTGTTTTCAAGGATGTGTTTGAGAAACTCTTGGAGTGTGACCGGGGTTCGCGCTTTCTAGTTGTATTCCTCCAGCGCGTCAATGTGTTTTTGCCGGTCCGTGCGCTTGTCCTCAGGCTTCACGGGCTTTTTGGTCTTCTTTTTCGAAGATTTTGACGGCTGGGCATGGGCATTTTGACTATCGCTGCCAATTCTTGACGTCGGGCGTGGTTTTAGCATTCCTTCAATGATCTCGGGTTCCAGCAGACTTTTCCACCTGATCCCAGGGCATGTTTGGAGATCCTTCAGCATTCTTTTTGTTTTGGCTGAAAGAGCGGCCTCCTATGGAGCTTCTTTTATAAAAGAGCACGATGCCGCCGACGTGCCCACCTTTTTAGAAGCGTGTGGCTGGGGCGGGTTTATCCTCCAGTTTTCAGACAGCGCGAATTTGACTTGCTGGTACTGGTCCTCAATCCAGTTTTTGAAGACGAAGCAATCTTCGATTGGATGGCCTTTTATTCGATGGTAGGGACAATAGTTGGGACTGTTGACGTCACTGGGCTGCAGTGAGCGTTTCGGATCCGGTAGGGTGATGAGCCTGTTGCGCACCGCCAGCTTGAACAGTCTCCTCGTTTTATCCCGAGGAAACGAATAAGGGCGCTTCAGCTTCTTGTTAAAGAATCGCTGTCTATCGTCTTGGCGATCAGTTGGTTTTGGACCACTGGGTTGCTGTTGAGCATTGGCGACGAAGGTCTATGATCCATCTGATTCATTTGGGCCAGCTTGTCAATCAAGGCCTGAAAGGTAGTCGGCTTGAAAAACATCATGAACCGGGATATGGTCTTCTGCGGTTCAAGAGTTCCCACAAACATGCCCACCGCAGGAGCTTCTTCGACGCGTTGTTCGCATTTCGACCATAGGTTCCGCCACCGTATCGCGTACTGAACTCATGTTTCGCCTGGCTTCACCCTGGCGTTAATTAGTGCGGTGATCGGGGTGCGCTCGCTAGCGCTTGTGAATCTCTGTGTAAATAGTAGCTCCATTTCTGCAAATGTTTTGACAGAGTCATTCGGGAGTTCGGAATTCCACTCGAATGCTGTCTCTGACAAGCTGCCAACGAATTGGCGAAGCAGTAGCTTATCGTCATCTCTGGTGTTACCTCACAAGGTCTTGAATTGAGCAACGTGCTTGTGTGGATTCCCCGTCCCCTTATATACATGGAATTTAGGGATCGTATATCCCGCCGGGTACTTTATTTGGTCATACCAGCCCGGATAGGGTCGTCCAGTCTTAACAATTTGGCCGGCCGCTTCGCTCGCCTGATGGGCTCGTATCTGTTGAGCGATATAATCATCCAGCACAGCTTTCGAGATTGTTTCCTCCTTTACTGCTGAAAAGGCCGGAAGAGGGTTTGACGTCTCCCCTCTGTCGTCTTCGATTATTATTGGCGGATCTTCGGCTGGAGGGTCTGACTGGATCATCATGCCCACCATATCCTGGAACAATAGCGCAATTTGTTTTATATTGGCCGCTTGTTCCGTTGCCTCTTGATCTGTCTTTTCTAGCATCCTCCGGAGGAACTCGGCATCGGTTTCCTGTTCCTGACGCTGATCCGACAATGCTTCGGGGCTTTCCTTTTGTCCCGTGAGTGCAGCCATCTTCGTTTACATTTCCTGAAGCTTCTGTTGTTGCTCCTGAGCTTTTGTTACTGATCGGGTAAGTGGTCGATGACTCGCAGAGGCATGACTCTCCTCTTTCCCGGAAGCCATATGAACAGTATGCACCACCATGCCCCCAGACTTGGAGCTCTGGGTTCAGTGCCCTTTAGATTCGTCCCAGGCATAGGAATTTTCCCCGCCCTCCTTTTTTTATGGATGATTGAAGTTGAGGGGGCTGTTGCAGTAGGCACCTGAGCGGACGATACTTTGTGTGGCATGGCAGAGAGATGGTCTTCTTCCTGTTGGGTCTTCATCTTCTTCTGTTGGCGGGAATAGTCCTTGTCGATCACAGAATCCTGGACTCTCCGCCAGACCTTGTGGATTTTGGAAGACAGCCGCTGAGGGGGCTGCTCCGGCTTTGACTTTGTAATTCTCTACAGGTGGAGGAGATCTTTTAAATACAGCGGTCGGAGAATTCTTGCGGACCCTCTTGAGTGGTTCAAAGCTGTTCTCAGTTGGAACAACAGCATCGACTTCAACCATCGGAGTTGGTGGTGTCAATCCCGAAGGGGAACTGCCCCCAGCTTTTCTCACTCGGCGTCAGTGGCGACGTCAAGTATGTCGTGTAGCCGGGATGACTTTTATCGTCGGAGTAGTTTCGTCGTGCCCCCTGCTCTGAGGAGAGGCTGTTATTGGCGCCAGCCTGTCAAAGACTGACATCCGTTGGGAAGGAATAGTTAACCTGTCGAAGACCGACTTCCGAGTAGGGGAAGCGGTTTGGACAGCTTCAATTGCAGCAGGAGCTGGGATAGCCTTCTCTGGTATTGCGAGCTTCTTTGTGGGCCCCTTTGAGCTTAGGCTCAGCCCGTCGAAGACTGAGGTATTAGACTTGGACGAGCAGTTGAGAGGGACCGCGGTAGTTGCAAGCCGATCGAAGACTGACTTCTTTGGAGCTTCTTGCGATGGCACTGGGGCGTTAAAGCTCATTGGTGGAAGGATGGTCCCGAAGAACAGTCCAGTGGTGGCCTGAGTCACCTGTTCTACTGGCATCGTGAAAACGGAGGCTGCTCGAGGCCCATAGGTCACTCCTCCAACAAGGACGGAGTGAGAGTTGTCGCCGTTGTTGCAGTTGGTGCTGTTGAAAGCCATTGATCTTCTATTTTCTTGACGGAGCAAGACACCAAATCTTAGTATCTCGAATCCAGGGGCAACCATAGCAAACCGCGATTCGTTCGCGAAACACGACACATGAAGTGTGGAGTGGAAAGAGGAAAAGGTCCCACCAGGCGTGCCAAAATCTGTTCTCCGCCGAATACAGAGACGGAACCACGTAGGTTCGTCTTGCCTGAATTTGGGGCAGATGCTATTTGGTTTTATCAGTCCACCTCTCCGAAAATGCCAAGTTGATTAATGGCACCGTGTATCGGAGGTTTAGACGGATGCGGTCGTTGTAGAAAACTTCGTCAGATTTCCTTTCGTTTGAGGGGTTTTTAATTGTGGGGACGCTCTTCCCCGCAGGCGCAAGCCCCTGCAATTAATTACGCTACCGCATCGCGGTAACCACTTTCTCCTTCTCCAGATGGTCGTTTCGTGTCGTGTGTGTTTGTTTTGTTTTTGGTTGCCCGTGGATTGTATACGGAGACTAATTTATGTTGTCGCCCATAGATCGTGGATTAGTCCAAATCCGTATTTTCTTAGATTTGGGTTTGGGTTGGGTTTAAGGATCGTTAATCTCATTAAACGTTGTTGAGAATACGTTGGCCCAATTTTAAACTAAGATCTACTCAACAGGATTATTTAGATCCAACAAAAGAGCATTTGAGCTCTATTGTTTTAGTTTAGGGACGTTACGATCCATAAGTTTAAGGACATCATAGTCCATGGGGTTTAAAGAGATCATAGTCTGTAAAGTTTAAAGACATCATAGTTTATGAGTTTAAAGACCTCACGGTCCATAAAGTTTAAAGACATCATAGTCCATGAGTTTAAGGACCCCATAGTCCGTAGAGTTTAAGGACCCCACAGTCCGTAAAGTTTAAGGACATCATAGTCCAGTTTAAAGACGTCATAGTCTGTGTGATTTTGATTCAACCGTTTGGGGATGTGCCAAAAGTTATTGGTTATTAGGACCCTTCATCTATCTGAAAGACGTTGAAGAATTACAACGACGTATATCAGAGGTATGAAGAGTTGTACTCTTGAACCAATGTTTGTTGGGAGATCTGTAGTCATATTTGGGACTAAGATCAGTTAAAAGATTTATGAGCATATGAGCTCAATTAATTTGAATTAAGGATCTGTGGCCGACTTGGGCTCGGCCCACTCAGATAAAATGCTGAACATTTATTTGGGCACGACCATTTTTATTTAACAATGCTGAGCATTGGTTTGGGTTCTGACAACTTTTTTGTCTTTTGTTGAGTTTTGAACACTAATTATGGCTCTGAGGTTTTATTAAAGAACAGTTTATGTTCTCTCTGCGTACACGTGAGGAGGCGCTGAGCGCTTCTTTGAATTGGAGCGCTAGGAGTGCTGTGGCGTTGTGCGCCAGTTTTAGAGCGCTGAGGCGCTTCTTTGAATTGGAACGCTAGGAACGCTGCGGCGCTGTGCGCCAGGCTTGGAGCGCTGATGCGCTTATTTAAATTGAAGCGCTAGGAGCGCTGTGCGCCAGTTTCGGAGCATTAAGGCGCTTCTTTTTAATTTGGAGCGCTAAGGCTCTTTTTAGGCAACTTTGATCAGTTCTGGGCAAGTGTGAGATTGTTAGTGAAATATGCCCTAGAGACCATTATTGTATAGTACATGATTGTATATTACATTTGGAAGCTTGGGATATATACATGTATAATAACAGTCTTGCTCAATATGATTGTTTGCTATCCGGTTTGTATCTATCTTAACATGTGTATATGTTTCTTTTAACGTATCGCTAATACATGTTAATAGAGCCCGTAGGATCTTTTGCTTGACTACCAGCTTTGTGATGGCTTTCACTCTTATGGGGGTTGGGTAGTCTATAAGCACATCGTTAAACTTATCCCTAGTCGTAAGATTATCGAGACTGGGTATCAATACTCCAAAGTAGACTAGTGTATACGTTTCTTATCCCCGTCAGGGGAGATGGCCTCTCCCGCAGCCATTGGTATACAGTACTAACAATAGTATACATGTGCTCATTAGGTTATGAGTTACACTGGACAAACTTGCTGGGAACTGCTGGTTGGTATTATACCTATCGTTGAATAGCAGTTCTCTGGTGACATGAGTACATGTTAGTTCGATGACTTGACATCACTATTAGTCTCGAGTGTGTTTCCACTATACTTAGATTGCTACCCTACCGCGACTTTAAAGAGTCGTGCAAACATATAGTAATTGGGTGCAGTCCCAAAGCATTTGGAGGCAGTAGGTGATAGAAGGGATTCGTCTATTTCGGTATTGGGAGTTGATATCGCGTTGTGTACGGTTGGCCAATACTAAAGGTCCCTGACCAGGGCAAATGAGATTTACTGGTAGGTACACCGGTAGTTTCTCAGGTTGTATTGGGTTTCACACCGACACGACTTGTCGAGCTATTAGAGGTCTGGCGTTTATCAACCCCTAGGCACGATATGCGATAGTCTTTAACGAACAGACCGAACTGTATAGAGAATGTCACCTATAGGCTCAGTAGGGGTTTCAGACGAGTTATCTTGTCGATCTTTCTTTCAACAGATACCTGGATAGCCGTTACGTACAGCTAGTGCCACCGACGTGCTTGTGGTTAAACCCATTGCCAGCGTATTGTCGAGTCTTTAGAGTCCCACATAGAGGGTTTCCCGGCTCAGGCGAAACGGTGGTGTTTGCGTATTTCGATACGCTCGGGTGTTTGACTGAACACGTGTATTTATACACGTGGTTTAATCGGACTATTTAGTAGTACTAGCAGATTTGAAAGACAGTCAGTTTTGATGCTAGTATTATATTGCTCTCTTTTGGATATTTGTATTTCAACACGAATACGGTATTTATACGAATACGAGTGTTTGCATTAATACGACTATTTGTGTCTTTATACAAATACATGTATTTCTTTCTAAATATGAATACATGTATTTTGTATTTTCGGTACAAATAAAGTATTCGTATTTTGGTAGAAATACGGTATACGTATTTATTATAAATACGGGTTTGGTATACTTGTTTATATACTATATGTATATGTACCATGCTGAGGTGGCCTCTCTCACACTCTCTCATGTTCTCATATCTTTTAGTGTTGTGTGGGCTTGTGACTCACACTAGTGAGTCACAACCCACCCACTTTTCTTTTTGTTTTCTTGTGTTATTAAGAGATAAGAATTGTGAGAGTGTAGGATTCGATCAAGGTTGAGAGATATCTTTCTTAAGTTGCCATCTTCTCTTCATCTTCTTTCTCTTTTGCTCACTAGAGATTAGAGAAATATATAGAGTATCTTATTTCAAAATTTACACCCCTAAGCATCTTATCCTTGCAAGACTCGATCTTTAGTTGCTTCGTAGAAACTGTCGTTTGAATTAGTATTCTCGGGTGGATCGTCTTTGACGCGGGAAGTTTGAATTCGAGAGTTTGATCCTACAACCCTAGGAGCTTAAGGAGCGAACCATTCAAGACCCGAAGGACCGTCTACAAAGGTTGTTACACTAACCTAGTAGCGAAAACTCAAGTTAGTTTTGTTTAGTTTAGTGTTTGGGCTTGTATTCTAGGGTTTCAAGTGTGTGGTGTTCAAGATTTTTAATGTTTTTTGATTCCGCAAAGCCGTAGTAGTCACGGCAAGGAGCACCACTCACTTACAGCAAGGATCAGGGCGTTGGTGTAGGGATCAGGGCAGGACGTTGGTGTAGGGATCAGGGTGCTGGTGGGGCAGCAGATCAGGGATGAGGGTGAGGGGTATCGAGGGTGTAGGAAGGGCTGGATCGAGGGAGGCAAGGGGTCGGCGGCTGGTGAGAGGATAAATTAATGTTTTTTCCCTTCCTTTTCTCAAATATTTTCTAAGCTCTGATATCATGAAAGTAATTGAGAAGAATAATCTTATTGGCTTAATTAGAATAAGAGTTTATATATATATATATATATATATATATATATATATATCACCTCTCCATCTCAACAAATCAACTAACATAATAACCAATTATACTCATAACTAATATATAATAACAAATTTTATATTCATAATAGAAACAAATACTTAGTTATAGATAAGATCCGTCAGAACTGAGAACGATAATAACGAATTAGAGCTTTCATTAATCCTTAAAAGGCTCTTGCTCATTCACGTCAAGTGTGCCTCTACTCGTTGTAAAGTGGATATGATCTGTTTCTTAATCCTGTCTAATTTATCTTAGACAAATTCTCTTGCCTCTCCGTCACCTTGCCCCTATCTTTCTCTATTTATGCACATTACTTTGATGGGTTGATGGTTGGGACATTGGTCGTGGCTCCTCAAAAAAATCTTTCAAGGGCTCCAGAGTTTTGCTTCAAGATGCTTAATATATATATATAAGGCTTAATTCCCAAAAGCTACCAAAAACTCAGGGGTGGTTGCAAGTAACTACCAAATTCTTTGAAAATTACATAAAACTACCAAAGTGTACAAACAACCATAAACTTTCATAAATTTGTTTGGTAGCTTATTGAATATTTAGTAAACAAACTGGTAGTTTATTGAATATTTAGTAAAGTTTGGTAGTTTATTGAACATTTACGAAACAAGTTTGGTAGTTTCTTGTAATTTTCAAAGAATTTGTTAGTTTCTTGCAACAACCCCTAAGTTTTTTGTATTTTTTGGGAATTAAGCCTTTTTAATTGCACAAAAGTGAAAAAAAATTAAGATTCACAATTTTAGAACATTATTACATGAACTTGTTTTTGAATGTTTTCTTTATAGGAATGTGAGATTGATGATCTGGCTTGGATTTCGTGTCTAATTTGGGAATTCTGCTTTCCTTTTTGTTTCCGTTCAAGCTAGGTTGCATGTCATCTTATGTTTTCAGCAGTGCTTATTATGTTATTGTTGTTTTTATTGCATTACTTAGGCATTTAGCTCGAAGAAATCTAGAACTTGTAAAGTGCAGAATGATTTACCCTTTATTTTTTTGTTGAATTCTGTATTGATGCCGCACCAAGCTTATTTTTCTACCATCTTTTCTTTGGCATATATGATAATCCCTTTAGCTAACTTCTATCCGATGTCTTTAGGGCCATGAGTTGACACTACGTGTTCTATACAGGCTATATCGGGAGTCTGAGCAGGATCAAGATTTCCTTTCATCTAGAACTGCTACATCAGTTTATGAAACATTTCTCCTCAATGTGGTGGGTTTTTATTACTTTTTTTTGTAGCATACTTTCATAGAGTTCTTAGATTTCTCTTGTAAGCATAACCTTGTTTACAGGCTCAGACCCTTCGGGATGCTTTCCCTGCTTCAGATAAATCTCTCGGAAGATTACTCGGTGAAGTCCCATACCTATCCGACGGGGCACTAAAACTATTAGAGTCCTTGTGTTCCCCAGAAATCAAGGAGAAATATGATATAGACTTCCACAGTGGTGATAGAGTTACACAAGGCCTTAGTGCTGTATGGAATTTAATCTTACTTAGGCCTGCAAACCGAGATAGATGCCTCCAGATTGCCTTAAAGGTTTGCATGTCAAATTCCATTTTTACTGACGTATTTTGTCTTGTTTAGTTAAGCAATAATATTTCCTCTTCATGGAAGTTGTAGTAAATGACTTGTCTTGAAAACCTGCTTCAGCTCTTTATTTTACAGGTTATTGTAGCTATTTTCACCCCTTTTGAAGTTTCTTCTATGTCTGCAATTTGCACTCTTTCCATCCTATGGATAACATATGCTATTGAATTGCATGTTTTGTGGTTTTGAATTAAAGGTATTCTCAATTGATCATATCAATGACTAATTCTTGGAGCCTCATTGATCATGTTGATTCATCTCTATTCTCCATGCAAATGTATTTTGTGTAAGATAAACAGTTCATGTTTGTGTTTCATCTTTCATGTGCACGCTAGAATAAGCCTGGAGTATTATGCTCAGGATAATGCATAAAATGAATGAATCCATTAACAGAAACCATCACTTCTCTTAAAAAAGATAAAATGCATAGGAAAAAAGATGGGTACAAAAAGGAAATTCCCACATTTTTTCTGTTCATAGCAACCAATAAAGGAAGATATTCTAGGAACCTGTAAGCTTGGAATTGGTTCGTTTTACGTGTTTCTAAAAACTTGGGATTTATGTGTGCCAATTCTGCAATGCTTTATACGTTTCCATCACGCTCAATTTCAGAGTTTGTGCTTCCTATTAGAAGCTTGCATGGATAGTAACAGAGACTCTGCTTTGCTACCTCACTTTCTTGATAAACACCACTGTTTGATTAATTTACATGTAGCCTACGTTTCATGACTTCTTTAGTTCTTCTGATACAATAAATTAACTTTTATAATAAAATGAAATGGGCTATGCATTGTGTTTCAATTTAGGCAGTATTGATTATGTACCCATATTGAGAAAATTGTTTTATGCCTTTGTTCTATTCCATGTCCAATTTGATTTTCTTTGCTTAGCAATATGTTGGGTGCCACCTTTTGCTTCTTTTCTCCTACATAGTTTTGATTTGGACTGAATTAGTTGTTAATTTCATAACTTGTGTGGTAGAGTTATCATTGTACAGTGTCTTAGCCAAATTGAGGATTAAGGAACATGCTATCAAAATTTCTTCATATTACTGGGTTCAATTATGGGCTAGCCATGGGTTCCGATAAATAGAATACTTGAGTTGTAATGCAACTTATGTTGGCCTCATCATATTCTACTTCAATCTATCTGTCATCCTTTGAGGTCTTCAAGAAGAAACTGGACTTGGCTCTACAATCCGCCTTATCAAATCATTTTAGATTCGAATCAAACCTGAATCTATATATGTGTAGAAGTATTTGTGGTTCTTAGTTTCCTATTTACCTTTTTTCTTTTGTGGTTGCTGTTGAGGGTGGGTTATTTTGAGCACATATAAGTTTCAGAATTGGCAGATCACCAAGGCTGAGCAAGCTAAGTGCCATTTGATTGTCACAACATCAGCTATTTAAAGTTATCTTCTCCAGTTCTTTGAACGAGTTGAGGTGATTGCTTCATGTTTTATTGATTCTTCTTTTTCTGCTATAATATATTTTAGAGTGCAGTTCATCATTTGGAAGAAGTGAGGATGAAGGCAGCACGTCTGGTAATTTTGCCTCTGGTTATCTACTGATGATCCTTTCCTTCATTTCATTATAGGTTTGATACTATTTTAATTGCAGGTAGCAAACAGGTTATTTCCCATGGCAAGTATTTCGCAAAAGATTGAAGATTTTGCTATTGAATATCTACAATCTATAATAAATGATGTTCCTACTGTGGAGGGCATGGATGCTGATGGGTTGACTCCTGGATTGCAAACGGTATTTTCCCTATGTGATACCAGTTTATACATTATTTTCATGAATTAAAATGAAAAGGAACTTTTAACTTGCATTACATAGAGTTAAAAATGTGTGAAGTGTTATGCCAAATGTTTTCTTTATACATTTTTACCAAAAGAGTACACAACAACACCACCTGAGCCTTTTATCCCAAGCATATAGAGTAGGCTACATGAACCAACATGAGAATCACGCAGGATCGAGCACATGAATCCTTCGTCTCCGCTCACTCCTGTCGAACAATATACTTTCATTGAGGCCTTTGGCATCATTTCTTTTCATATTGCCTACATCCTCATTTTCTACGGTCTCCCTTTCGTCTTTTTGTTTTGGTCTAAATCGAGAATATCCATTCGTCAAACCGGTACTCGCATAGGTCTGTGTCACACATGTCCAAACCATCTTATGCAGTTTTCTCGCATCTTCTCCACCTGTGTTATAAAAACCTTTGCACGAATATCCTCATTTCGCACCATATGTTTTATAGTGTTACCACACATTCAACGAAGCATGCACATCTACGCTACATTCATATTCAGCGCATTATATTTCTTAGGAGCCCAGCATTCTGAACCATATAATAAGACATACCGAATAACGGTTTGATAAAACTTTCCTTTCAACCTTAACGGAAAGTCACGACCGCAAAAAATTCCTGTTGCGTTTCTTCGTTTCAACCTACCAACCTGAATCCTTTGGTTGACATCACTATTAATCTACCCATCATTTTGAATGATGGAACCTAGATATCTAAAGTGATCGCCCGGTGATATCTCTTGCCCATCTAGTATTATATCACTGTGGTCTCGACTTTTCTGTTTACTAAATTTGCATTGCATATATGTTGTTTTGGACCTGCTCAATCTTAACTCTCGAGATTTCAACGTTTGCCTCCATAACTCCAATTTAGCATTAATCCATGCTTTCGTCTTATTTACCATAATAATATTATCAGCGAATAATATACACCAAGATACCTAATACTGAATAGTTTTAGTAAGATCATCCGTTACTATGGCAAACAAGCCAGTTGTGATCGGGAAATCACTCGTTAGGCCGCCGCAAGTTCTTACATTTGCAACTACTCTATCATACATATCCTTGATTATATTAATATACTTAATTGAGACTTCCTTATTCATCATTGTTCGTCAGAATACCTCTCTAGGTACCTTGTCATAAGCTTTCTCCACGTCAATAAAAACCATATGCAAGTCCCTTCTATCTCCAAAACGCTCGACAAGTTGACGGAGAAAATGAATAGTCTATGTCGTCGATCGTCCAGGCATGAACCCAAACCAGTTATCTGTTATCTTAATATCTTGTCTTAGCCTAACACATGAGTTTTATTCCACGGTATTTGGAGCAATTTTGAACGTCACCCTTATTCTTATACAGAGGTATAAGTGTACTCTTTCTCCATTCATTTGGTATATTTTTGGTTTGCCAAATTTTATTATACAGGTTATTTATCCATCTACTGTCTATTTTTCCCAAGCATCTCTATACCTCAATACGAATCCCGTCTGGACCAACTTTTCTTGATTTCATCCTCTTCAAAGACTTTGTAACCTTGGTTATTCTTATTCTACGTATGAAATCATGGTTTATTTATTTAGATTGAATGACAAGTTTATCCAAATTATTTGTAAAGCTCTAATTGAACAATTTGTCAAAATAATCTCTTTATCTTTTCTTAATATCCTCATCGCGAATTAAGACCTTCTGATCTTCATTTTTGACACACTTCACCGCACATAAGTCTCTGGTTTTTCTTTTTCTCATCCAGGCAATTCTGTATATATCATTTTCAACCTCTTGGTGTACAACTTCTCGTACACCTGTTTATTGATCTTGGTTTTGGTTTTCCGAACAGCTTTCTTAAATTCCTTTTTAGTTATCTTATACTTCTCAAATCTCTCTCCATCTATGCGCTTCAGATTTTTATAAGAATCCCGCTTGATTTTAATACCACATTTACCTCTTCATTCCACGTTGCGTGCCCTTAAATGGTGGAGTACCACCCCTCGACACACCAAGTAGATCTATAGCCACCTTCTTAACGCAACTAACCATCTTGTTCCATATTATGTCTTGATTGTCTTCGAACTTCCAATCTGCATGATCTACAAAGGCTTCTTGGTTACTTTTCTTAGTCGCCACCACTTAATTCTTAGTTTTAACTTATGTCTAATCTTCCCAGGTCCTCTTCTAATCAGAACATTTAGAACTAAAAGTCTATGCTGAATGGTTACATTCTCACCGGACACTATCTTACAATCGGTGCCACGACCTCTATCTATATTTCTAATCAGAAAAAGTCTATTTGACTTGCATTTGATCCACTCCTAAAAGTGATCAAGTGAGGCTCCAAGTTTTTGCTAAGATTAAGTCATAAGACAAGGCAAAATCTAAAATCGAGTTGCCCACTATATTGCTCTGTCCAAAACCAAAACCTTCTTGGATAGTATCAAACCTATTTCGATTAGTACATGTCCATTAAGATCACCACCACTAAATAACTTATCTCTACTGGATATTTTTTGCACCAACTCGTCTAAATCCTCCTAAAATCAAGATCTATTTGTGGTGCTTAAGAACCAATAACATTAAAAATCTCTCCATCTAAAATAAGCTTAATTAGTAAAATCCTATCACTTTTTCTGCTACTCTCAACTACATCCTTAAGCAACCATATATCTATGATTACGCCTACCCCATTACGATTTTTATCAATACCAGTATCCAAAACTTATAACCCAGAGCTCGATATCTCTAACCTTTTCTTCTACCCACTTAGTTTCTTATAAACACATAATATTAACTCTCCTAATCATCGCCTCCACCGATTCCGTTAATCTACCCGTAAGGGAACCATTGGAGTCAAAATATAAACTCTTAAAAAAATAAAAATAATACCCATTACGGGTATCTCAAATCTATTTATTGCGGGTATCTCCAGATGCGGGAACCTTCAATTGCGGATATCTTCTTTGACTAAGCCAAAGGAAATACCCACTTGGTTTTTAAAGCGGTTGCGGGTATCTTTTTTAGATACCCGTATTGGCCGATAAGCCTATTTTAGTGGGGAATTCTCACCCCCCACTTCCCTTACAAACATGGGTATTGGTTTGTTAACCGTCTCACTCAATGAAAAGGGTATAAATACTCCTTTCAAAGACAAAACGAGACAACATATAGAGAACTCTATATTCACAGGTTTTTGAAGACTTGAAGGGTTTTGCTCTCGTCCCTTTGAAATGTGGGATACAGATATCGTTGGTCCAATTGATCCTCCGTCGTCAAACAGACATTGGTTCATTTTGGCCGCAATTGACTATTTTTCCTTGATGGTCTGAAGCTGTAAGTTTTAAAGAAATCACGATAGAAACTATCATTAAATTATTTCAAAACAATATAATATATATGTTTGGAGTCCCAAGACGTATTTTATTTGATAACGGACCCGCTTGTAAAAGTAGCAAAATAGTAAGGTTCGCTAGATCTTATATAATCGACTGTCGATACACTTCTATTTATAATCCAAGAGCAAATGGTTTAGCTGAAGCGTTTAACAAAACATTAACTAAATTGCTCAAAAAGATAATCTATAAAAATTAAAGGGATTTGCATTCCAAAATGACTAAGGCTATGTAGACATATCGAACTACATACAAAACGTCTACAAAACCAATACTCTATCAACTGGTATTTGGAACAGAAGCCATCATTCGAGTCGAAATCCAGATACCATCTCTCCTGGCTGCATGCACGAAGGAATTACTACCGAAGAAAACGCAGTGCTATGGCTAGAAGAACTCAAAACCTTAGACGCCACGCGGCTTAAAGCTCAACAAAATTTAGAGCTTTATCGGGCTTGAATGACACGCGTTTATAACAAACTGGTTAGACCTAAGGCTTTTACTCAAGGAGAACCGGTCTTAGTATTGTGTCGCCCCAAAATTATGAAACACAAAGCTGGAGGAAATTTGAGCCAAACTGGAAAGGCCCCTATCATAGGAATTGTCTATGAAGGTGGTTCCTATTAACTTATTGACGTTCATAAAGACAGACCTTAATCTCTGATTAATGACAGACATTTAAAGAAGTATTATACTTGAGTAGGAGGTCCGAACTATATCTCTCCTTCATCGCTTAAGCTTAAATTCTATGAAAGAAAACTTTGATGACATCAACAATGTCAAAAGAAATTCATGTCAAACCCTAAAAACTTCAACTTACGAAACTAATGTGGTATGCTCTCGACATAAGCTCGCTGATTGGTTTTGTTATCTCATATACGCAAACAAGCTAATCAAAACAAAGTATTCTTGTAAGTGAAATACTTTGTGTTGAATCCCACTTTAAATTTGTCAATCAGAGACAATCCGAAACCAGACAAATGATGGTTTCTGACCCTCGTAAACACATCTCTTGGATTTGGATCGGACTCGAGGTGGGTCGGACATGCTCTAAAAGATGACCCACATGATTTATCTACGGTCGCCGTGCAAAACCACGAAAGTCGGTCACAAAATTAAACCGAGTATATCCTAAAAGGATAGTCACCAAAACATTTATTTTTAGATCTCATGGTAAAATACCCACATTACGGAAAAGTCACAAAAGGCAATACCGAAATAGAAAGATGAGTACGCCACACAAGGATATTCGTCAATCTTATTTCATACGGTCTCGTAATGATATCCATACATAATGATATGCAGACATGCTAAACAAAACCGAGTATTCGTATGTATAAATTACTCAGTGTAAGGCATGTTTGTATACTTTAAACACGAACATGCCTGAAATTGAACTAAATAGTTTCTGGCCCTGCATATTACTAGAATATAGATTAGACTTGAGATAGATTGAGTGTGCCTTACGAAGACCGCATTTGATCTATTCTCAGTCAATGTGCAATATCTCTAATGCATGTATGGCATGGAAAGTTCGACAAGGTAGTGATCACTCATTTTAAGATTTATCTAAAGTTGGTTGAATGTCTTGCCATTATACACCCCGATAATATCATTGAGCATCTTCTGGTTGAATGTCTTGCCATTATACACCCCGATAATATCACTGAGCATCTTCTAGTTGAACATATCAAGGAGCTCTCCTGCAGCTGAATTTCCTGAATATTCTCCTCTTCAAGGATGAACGTATCAATAAACATATCAAGGAGCTTATTGAGATTGCCACTCGTAAAGCCGAACTTCCTGAATGTCCTGCTCTTCAAGGACGAACGTGTCAGTAAACACATTGTGGAGCCGATCGGGATCGACACTCATAAAGCTAAATTTCCTGAACATCCTCATTTTGAGAACGAACATATCAACATGATCAAGGATTCATATATGCCGAAATGACTTTAAACTAAAAGTTTCTTAAAGCTTCAAGTTGTGACTTTAAACTAAAGTCGCATCATTTAAATTTTGAATTGTTGTCTGAGTTAAATGTTCTTATTTTTGAGTGATTTCAAATCAGAGACATTCAAATATAAAGAAATACAAACAAGAGAACAAACGAAAAGAAAGATCACTTTATTTTTTTATTCAAAGTAAATGAATAAATAAATAATACAAAAATGTAATCATAAACGCCTAAATATTCAAAGCGAAAGCAAAATTAAAGATAACATGAGGCGGGTCCTTCGAATAAGATTGGCATAATGGTTTTGAAAAGCTTCTATTTAATGCACGACCTCATCCTTTAAAGCCTGAATAACCTTCTTGCGGAGATCAGCCTGCGCGAGAGTGTGATCTTATTGGGTGTTCAACTCGACAAGTTGTTTGTCTACTGCGCCAAGCGATCCTTAGAACGTGCATGATTGTCAGGACTGGCCCTACTAGCAGCTAGACGCTTCTCGACAGCTTTGAGTTCAACTTTAGGCTTCTCTACCTCCTGAAGATGTTTATTTACAATCTTCACCAGTGAGAGCAGACATCAAGCAATTAACGAACCTCTTCAGAATCAAGCTCTTTAGCCTTTTTCACAGATTCTCTCTGATTATGTATGAAATCGAGAATAGTTTGGTCATCAGCCAACTCATATTGTTGGGTCACTTCAAGAGTTCTATGACCTCTATAAAGCCTTACACACTCCTTCCATTCGTGTGACAATTGGTTCTGGGTCGATTCCAGTATTTGCAGCACAATAGAGAGGTTGACTACCCCCCTGAAATTGTCCAGAGTGATCAAGGGTTGCTAGTTTAAAGCATTATTCAAAGCAAAACATGCGATAGCCTTTGCACCTTTCTTGACCATTTTAGGAGAATTAAATGCATTGGAGGGAATCTGAGACTGAGGTAAAAGCATCGTCTAGTTTTCCATATAAGCCTCGAGGCCATTTTCTATCTCCTTTGCCAGCTTCAAACCAACATCATTTGTCAAAGATAGCTGATAAATGATGACAAATGAAAAAAGATTAATTTCATACCCGTGCTTTCAACTGTTTCCGAAAGTGATACGGGGATAAGTAAGAGAGCAATCGGGTTTGTAGACGTCTATAGTCTTGTGTCCATAGGAATGCGTGCTTCGGGATTAAGGACGCGAACCTCAGTAGTCTCTTTGATTATAGTAACGGGCCCGTCAGAAGGATTCGTAATGATACCAAGCTCTTTAGCTTCAGGTGCCCCAGAGGCTGAAATTTAGAGGTCAAGAAACCCTTCAATCACATAAGCTTCGGCAATTGAGATCGGAAGATCAGTGGTTTCTACAATTATTGGGGTTGACTCAGCACCACTTGTAATGATGAGAGCACAAGGAGTTGGAGTGATCCCCGCCGTCGCGGTCGTGCCTGCTGCACCAAATAATTTAAAAAGTGAAATTCACAATTCAGTAGTAAGCAAATATCATGCAAGTGCAGAGCTTGCGTCAGTAATTACTACATGAGTCTCGTCCAATTCCATGTCCGTACCTTCAGGAGGAACAAGATTTACATCTCTAGATACATGACCACTCCTTGAGCTACCCAGGAATAGGCAGAGTCGAATCAAGGGTCGTACGCAAGAAAGTCATGTGAGTGGCCTATTCACTATGAAGTTCATTCTTCAAAGCTTGTATAGCTCGTCTCATATGTTCTTCCTCTTCGGCCTCAGATCTAGGACGATGAATATTAATGCCTGGCAAAGGTAAAAAAATCTCTTCATCAAAACCCGCTGCTTCGAGATTGGCGGCAAGTTGACTGAATTACGCAAAGCTCGAAGGACTTGCTCTTTCTCAACAGGGTCCTTTGGCATTTGAATCCCACTAGTGGGAGGCTTAACAATGGTACCCTTACCTGATCTCTTATGCTTGGAAGGTTTATCCTCCTTTCGAAATTTCTTGACGGCAACGGTTCCCCCAAATAATTCTCGTTGTCACTTGTGGTTGGACTGTCTTTTCCTGCTCAAGTTCCCTTCTGGCTGCATTAGCCATCATCGGGGATGAGGTGGAAAGTCCATCAGAGGCACATCATCTAAAACAGTGTCACCAAAATCCGCTTTCTCTTCGGCAATTGCTTCATTGACCGCGTAGATTACTTTACATTGATCCACTAAAGACAAGTGTGACACGTGTAAAATACATATATAGATAGTTGTAAAGATGAAATTGTTAAATACTCACGAGAAGCCACAATTAATCCTCCTTGGTTGGGGTAGTGAAGCCTGCTTGTCCTCAGGGCGGATGTAAAACGTGATTTCCTCATCCTAGGAACTTCAGCGAGAGTAGTCGAAACCTAAGATGGAGTCCAAGGAAAGCTGTGTAGACTTTTTAGCACACGAACGTTTTTGGCCTCTAGACGCTTATGGCTGTGCCGTTGCTTTCTTCAGTATCTTACCAACATCTTCTTCGCGTGGAGGAGGATGAGTAGACGGTGGAGTAAATCGTGGCCGAGAAGAGATTAAAGCAATGGATAGACGTTATGATATGCATAAAAAATTATATTCATAAAAAAATGATGATGATGATGATGAATGAATGAATACATTCCGGTGTCGGATGCTGAAGGTTCCACCCGAACAATGGTACACTTTAACCTACGGCGAACCGGTTCCTGACTTTGAAACAATGGAGCAGAGGGGTGCAAAGACTTTGTTCCTATATTAACGTCCTATCAATATACATAAAATCGGTGGTATATAAACCTAAAATACAAATATAGATATACATAAGATAAGCAAATACCGGTGGTGTGTATTGCGGTTCTTGCCTGATGAGTGGAAGATCTCAGCCAAGAACAAGTAAACTCCTGACTCTGAGTCATCAGGACAGTAG
Source organism: Agapanthus africanus (assembly GCA_030015575.1). Classification (NCBI taxonomy): domain Eukaryota; kingdom Viridiplantae; phylum Streptophyta; class Magnoliopsida; order Asparagales; family Amaryllidaceae; genus Agapanthus; species Agapanthus africanus. The sequence continues at coordinate 565,356,306 of CM057341.1, forward strand.
GCGGAGGAGTAGGGTTGCATTTAGATTTGAATATCCAGATCCGGATATTTTCGGATACAGATATGAAATTTCGGATTCGTTCGGATACGGATACGGATATATATTTTCGAATCTAGTCGGATACGGATACAAATGTTTTTAAATTTTTTGGATACGGATTCAGATATCCGAATTCCGATACGGATATCCTAGATATATTATAAATTATGCATTTATAATATTATTTTATCAATTTTATTTTAAAATATATATTATAGGACAATATACCTGTATAATATTTGGTAATAATTCCGTTAAGTGCATATTAATTTGTTTCAAATAGTTTAAGCACACAAATTTAGTTTGTACTTAATTTTTTCGTAGTATGTATCGATTACATATATATTTTCATTTCACATTCACTTATTTTATATTTTAAATATTTATTTATCAATATCTGATTCGTATCCATTTATCTCATATCCGATTCGTACCAGTATTCGATTTTGTAAAATATGGATATGAATATTTTTTACCGAACTATATCCGTATCCATATTCGAAATCAAAAAAGCGAATATGGATACGGTATTGCTCATATCTAATTCGAATGCGGCCCTACTAAGGAGGCTCTGATCCTGCGTTAATACGTGAGGAATGAGTAAATTTAAAATATACATGAACGTGTATATGTAGAACATGTGAATACCTGAGATATGTACTGAAGTCTTCACACGCTCAGCCGAAGGAGCACGAGATGGCGCTCGGATTTTGTTCACTTGTTCTAGAAGTTCTGCCCCTGTGATATACACAAGTGTATATATATAAGATATGTAAATATAAAATGCTTAAAAACACATACAACTAAAATAATAACAGATTTGGAGTATCTTCTTCATTAAAAGAGGATCCCCGAGGAAGGATACCCTCTCTTTTCTACCATTTCTTATTGTCGCGAAGTCCTTTGTATATGACCCCTTCAGCCTCGCGACGTGTATTGCCTGGCATGGTTCCCTCGGCTTCTGAGCGATTTCATAAGCTTTCACCTGATAAGCACGACCCCAAGCATACATCATCACATATAACATTTCTTGATTTAATGAATCAAAGAATGCTTGTCTATCTCCGCGTTCGGAAGTGAGGGATCAAGACAACACTTCATGGAAACAAAACCTTGAAGACAATCTAACAACTCTCCGGTTAAACCTGTCACATCGGTAATTGGATCCTTCTCTTTACGAACCGTGGTTATGTCAGGATCATTGACCAAATCTTAAAGGGTTTTCATGGTAAAACCCGTAGATGTACCCGGACGAGTAGAGAAAGCATTCCCAATACCTAGAATTTTCGGGAGATTAACTTCACATCGCTTACTCAAGAACGATCAACTATCTATTCCTGAGACGTGTTTGGGTCACTGCTTATCCCCTAGACCAAAAAATGTTGCCTAATGGGGTGGATAAATACGCCCCATAAATTTGAAAGAAAGGACGCAAGTAGCCTTGGGTCGGTTGACCCACCTGAGGAAATAGTGGAATAGCAAATTGCGAGCTGTTATCGCAATCCCTAAGCTCGAACTATCATTGCCCTAATAACTTAAAGGAGATGCGTCGAGTGGGTAATCCTATTTTCCTAGGAATGTGCTGTTTATCTGACGACCAAGGTGATTTGTGAAGTATGGTTCAATGCTCAGCGTGTTTTTGTGACGATAAGGAATAATTTGACACCTCATAAAGACTAAAAATTCTCTGAATCGAGCTGCTACAATGTGATCCTTTTCCGCGACCTTTGAAATGAAATCTTCGGTAGACGTGCACACTTGACCTTGAAATCCCTCTCGATAAGTCTTTTCTAAAAGATTTGATGAGCATTAGGATTTCAAAATCCTAGTCTAGCCTTCTTACGAGCTGCAGGGCCGTATGCGGCATCGCAGAAGCATTGGTAAGCATTGTAGGCCATGGGTTAACCTAAAAGTGCTCAGGAGTGGTGGGTGTATACATGCCTTCGATTTGAGTCCCCAGGAAAGCGTATGTGTACTGCATGGGGGCGACGACTGTCAAGACTTAAGAAGGTTAGCTTCCAAAAAAGTACAAATGCTTCGATGGATGTGAGTGTATACGTGCAGCCTTATAGCATTCTTGCTTCCTTGCGCCATGCTCAATGCCACCCAAAACACTTCTTGCCGTATCCTCTTAGGATGAGAAGGAACGACAAAATGGAAAATCCACAAAGCAATGAATGAACTCAAAAGGGTGTCTCGGTCAATACCTTCCTGACGACTGAGCCTTTCAAATTGTGGTCTGAAGAAAGCAGATGCCTTTATGGTATAATTGTGTCCGGATCATGAGACCTTTGCTCCTTTTTCGCTTCATGATCGGGTGGCGAAGATGCTTGTGTAATGTTAGCCCCCTTTTCGATTGGCGACTGTTTTTTCTTTTTCCCTTTAGATGAAGAAATTGTGGAATTATCCTTAGGGAAAGCATTTTTAATGTTCAAGAAATTGTCGTATTCTGTGACTTCACTTAAATTTAGGAATCGTGCAATCCACTGCTCGAAACGCACGATTTTAGGCATCGGTTGTGTTTTGGCGTAAGAAAGAATATAGTAAGCGTTGTACAAATCCTTGCATGACGGGTGGAAATAATGCCGCTACCGTCAGTACGCCTAAATAGTAATTTCTCCGATGGATTGAATTCATCATAGATCTCCGTTGTGATAGGCAATCTGAAGCGGTCTTTGAAATGCAGTAAAGCAAGTCCAAATTCACTCATTGTCAAAATAAGAGTGTTGGTGTGAGTATTGAAATTTTCCAAAAAAGCCTTCAAGTAGTCCACTACTGAGGGGTAATGAAAAAACGAACAGTAGATGGCGTCGTAAATCCCGACGGACTTTACCTTCTCATGCCCGTGGCCTAAAGAGTATTTCGCCCACTCTAAATACCTCGGCAAGTAACGGGGATTACCTGAGAGCTTAAATTTTAAAGACCATGCTTCCTGCGTCTTGCTTGCTAATGAAGCCCTTTAAGACTGCTGCTACTAGATATATTTGTGGTGGCTGTTGAGCGTATGGGCTGATGACGGTGAAATTGGAAGGATAATCATTACTCAATAGATTCCTTTTATCATCAAATCGAGCCTCCTGATCTTTGACGATGGGGCACACGTCATTTTCATCACATAAAGCGAAGCTTGCTGTGAAGTGAGATTTCAAATAGGAAAAATGGACAAATGGCGTTCGAAGTTCTCTCCTCAAGTCTTCCGTCCACTCAAAAAGTGATTGTGAAGGATAACCTTACTCATCAGATCCTCGGGCTCTTTCTCAAGACTAAATCGCTCTAGTAAGGCTTCATTTGGCTCATGCAGCAAGACATTTTCGGTCCTCATCCATAAATAAGGCGGTTCGACATAACAAACGGAACGAGCTCAGAAACCCATGGCTCATTTGTTTGAGTAGTTTGTGACTCGGCCAATTGAAAGGGCTCAGGAACCCAGGCCCGTTCATTTCCATAGTTGAGATTCAGTCAAGTGAACAGGCTTAGAAACACCTGGCTGGTTTGTATGGGAAGCTTGTGACTCAACCCCCGTTTCTCCAGTGATTGGGACAACACCCTCAGTTGGATTTCTGGTAACATCCCCAGCTACTGAAGCTATCGATGTATGGTCCCCAATGGCTACTAAGACTTCAGGATCAGGCTCGGAAGATTTTTCCGTGCCCACTTGTGCCGTCGATTCCACTTCTTCTGCGACATCAATGTCTCCATACAATTAGAATAATCTGAAACCTTATAATCTAAGAGTTCTTTGTCCATTGAAGTTTTGGGGGTTTCAATGCGAGTGCCCAAAATAGATGTAGCGACCGATGTGGGATTTGGCAGTGAAGGAGCTTCAGTACCGGTATTTTAAAAGCGGAAAAGAATAGCGGAGCGGTCGAGAAGCCAAAATGCTTAAGCGCTTAAGCGGCCGCTCAGAAATCAGAGCATTGGTGTTTCATCAATATTCCTTTTCTTGTCAATAAATAATGATTCTCATTAGATTCTAGCTTTTTTTATGTTGCTTTTGTACTGGCAAATGCCTAAATTTAACCCAAAATTTAACAAATTTGCTTAAATAATATATTATTTGCTAAAATATGCTCAAATAATTCTTTGTAAAATTAAAATTTTCTTAGAATTTGTTAGCTTATATAGTGCCCATAAGATTTTCGATACCCAGTATCAAACATCATACCTCAAATCAGTAAAAATACTTAAAAAATTATTTTAAAAAGTATCTAAAAGATTGAAGCTCGAAACCTGATGGAGTCAAAACCGAATTAGAATTTTAAGACCGAAATTCAAAAACTACTCGAAATCGAAATAGAAAACTCAAGAATTGCACGAAATCGATTTAGATCTCGACTTCTTGAAGTTGACAAGTCTAAAATTTTGGAGTTTTGAAACCCAAATCCTTTAGTGTTTCAAATCCGGCTCGACAACCGTGGGATTTATCGAGTCGAGCATGGAGAATAGAAACAACTTGAAAAAAGAGAAAGAAAAGATATAATGTTGTATTAATTGGTATTTGTTTATTCTTACTCCAATAAAAATACTTATATACCCTTTATAACACTTATGAGGTGTATACATTAATAAAATAGGTTATACAATATCACCTGCTTAAGTGGGATAAAGCAGAGTGGCGAAACTCGCTCGGCCGCTTAAGCAGCTGCTTTTTAAAACACTGATCAGTACGCTCTGTGACGGCAGTCTGAGACTCAGTAGTTGGAGTCTCATTCCCCAGTGCAGTCCTTTGAGTATTGGGCAGACTCTTCGTCAGCGGGAGTGTTTACATTGGAAGCCAGCATTGTATCACTAAGGATAAAAATGCATATTAGACGAGGAATCTCACGTATATGTATGTGAGATTATACATATATAGATAAATATGTAGGTTTATATGTGAGTTTAAGACTTCATATCTTGAAGGTATTTAATCCTATGGACAAGTCTAAGGCACTTGGAAAAATCCTTAACGAAGAATGAACAAGTATAGACTAAAGCCTACAGTTAGTCAAATTCCCACACTTAGTCATTTCTTACTAAATGAAGATGGATCGGATATCTTAAGAAATAAGATACCCAACCCCGCTTAAAAGGAACCCGCATGCGGATATCGCTACTTGAGTTATCCTACTGATTGCAAGATATCCGCATCGGGTATCTCTAAATTAAGATATTCGACTGCCTAAGATACCGGCTTATTGGAAGACACGAACTCAAGACCTTCTGGTCAAACTTTAAAACTTCAAATTTTGTTTTGTTTAAACTCTACTTTTTATTTAACGTTGAGTCGTTGAAGGTCTTAAAGAGGGTAAAGATGAATCTATGTTCCAAGAGGCAGATAGATCCTATGAAATCCTTGCTTATTTAATTAACACTACACCCAGGGTCCAATGCAGCGTGCCCCTTCCGGACGATAATCTAAAAGCCCTTGTATACTTAACACAACACTCGGGATACGATGTAGCGCGTCGGTTAGTAGGAGACGCCCCAACGATATTCTTATTGTGATTCATATTATAGAATGTGATAAAATTTTACGCTGGCTGCTATAAGCCTACTACATCCCTTACCCTTTCTCATTTGTACTTGGGACCAACAGTGGTGGTTTTTTTTTGCCAAAAGAGTATATGCCCATATTTTTAATTTAATTTATCACTAATTTGCTTAATTCTGTCTGAAGTGTTTGTGTCGATGGATTGATGATTCTCAGTTTGTTTGCTGCTTCAATTTTTTCTGTCCCGGATGACATCTGGTATATTCATCTTCTGGGAAAATCAGAGTGACCTATGATGTCAGGCTCAGATTTTTCTTTCTACATGCATAAACTATTTTTTCTGGCAGTATTGGTACATTTGGTGGATTGAAATTTGGATTTTAACTCACTAAATTTATGCTTAATGGATTCTTGTGGCGATAGGTTTCGTACTTTTTAGATACATGATTGTGTCCCTATTTCACTGGCTAATTCTAGCTCATACAGCATAGTGACTCGGGAAAAACTGCTAATGGAGAAACTACAGCTGATGGTCATCCAGCACAAACGGCCTCTTATATTCCAGGGGCACAACGGTGTATGTCACTTTACTTTGCACTTTGCACCAAGGTATGCATCCTTTGATGTCCAAATATATGCTCTTTATATCTGGTACTAAATTCTCTCATCCAACATGAATTTTTACCTTGTTGTACAGAAGCATTCCCTTCTCCGGCATATTTTTACTCTTTATGAAAGCATGCCCATTCAAGCAAAGGAGGTTTAATCCAGTTCATCTTGCGTCTTATTTCTACTTTCTAGTAGTCAATCAGATATTGCTTATGACTACCTTTTCATCATTTATCTTATCATTTAAATTGTGCAGGTAGTTCACCGCCATATTCCGTTATTGATTCCGAAAGTAGGGTCTTCACCCGAACTCCTTGGCATTATATCAGATCTTTCAGTCGGAAGCAAGAAGCTTCTCATGCAGGTTTTAAAAGATGCACATAAGTTGTTATTAATGATTTATAGCCACCAAGCATCAAAACGAATTTGTTAAATATTATTTATCTATGTATTTAATTATATATGATAATTTTGGGAAATGAGAGACAGTGAGGAGAGAGATATTTTCGGGGATAGACTGTGCCATTTTACATAAACATCCCTCCTTTCTTATTAATTGCATTTATCTACATATTCTATAATATCATATGTATTTTTAACAATATATATTAAACAGAAAATATAATAAACTACGAGAAGAAACATGTACCAGTGTAACTTTAAAAGCTTAAGAAAAAAGATCAAGACTGAAACTTTCATCCATAAATATAAGTTTTTTGAGCATACATATATCGAACAAAAGTTAATATACACAAGATTACAAATTGTTAGAGTCAAAACAAATGAAATATCAACCCTTTTTAATTGGAGTTGAATTCCATAGATTCGACTATAATATTTGCATCAATCTTGAACTTTCTCTTAGTTCTTGTCCATCATTAGATAGATTTAAAATATTTAGGCTTATTTACCAAAAAAACTACCAACATCTTTGAGATCATGATAGTAAAGTACCAATTCTTTCAAAACTATAAAAAAAAACTACGATGGATAGTAGTGCCACATTACCGCTACGTCAAATAAGTTCTCATTAGCTTAACATTTCAAAAAACACAAAATTACCCTTCTTCTCTCTCCTAAGCCAAACCTTAACCTTGCTTTCTCCACCCATCATGACTGGCGGCGGTGTGGGCGCTGGCTGACTTCATTGGCCGCGACCATCACCCTCTTCTCCTCTTTCCATAGCATATTATTATTCTTCCTCTCCCATCCTAGCCTTCAAATCCTAACCCTAACTCAACTTTTATCTTATCCACCAACACATCCAAATCCTTCCTTTCCAAATCCGCCTGCCCCTTGCTTTGCCTTTGACCTTGCCACCTCTCCTCTGCTCCTCACCTCCGCCCTCGACTTCCATCTATCACCCCCATCATTCACATCTACCCTCGACCCCCACCTTTTAGCCCCTCAACCCCCACCTTTTAGCCCTCGACCTCCGCCTCTCACCTTTGCCCCTGCCCCCTTCATCATCAACTTCATCATCTTCATAAGCTCCATCTTCTTCATCAACTTCGCTCATCGTCTTCTCTCCTCGTCTTCTTTTTCTGGTGCCTTCCTTTCTCATCGCCGGTGACTTCCTCCACCTCTGTCATGGCTCCACCAAGCTCCTCCGTCCACCACCATCATTACCTGTCTAACTAATATTTAATAATTTATTAATTTTTGGTAAAATAATTGGTAATTAATTAATTGTGTTGAATAGTTTAAAATATATTGTTATTAGGGTACACTGTACCATGATGTTTGGGTATCAAGTAATTGTAATCCCTATATAAAGAGACCATTGGTCAGATAATAAAATATCTAAATTTCTCTTTTATCATTTAACATGGTATCAGAGTGGGTGTTCTAAACTTAATCTTCAAAAATAAAAAAATATAAAAAATCATAACCCACCAGCCGCCTTCTGATCTCACCTCGCCTGCGCCGCTTGACCCCTCCCTGCGCTTCTCCAAGCCGCGTCTTTCCAAGCCGCCGCACGCCTCCACCTCCTCGAGCGCTTTGTTGCCGCGCACCTCTCCTCCTCGAGGCGTCATTAACCGTTGTAAGTTCGGCCGAGTTCCACCATCTCTACTTCAAAGCCAAGCCGGTGATGCTCCTCAAGGTAGAAAAAACAAAAACCCTTTTTTCCGATCTATAATGATCGGGAATTGCCTCAAGTAAACCCTAGTATATTTCTCTCGTTCTTTATGTGCTAGATCTACATATTCTATAATATCACATGTATTTCTAACAATATATATTAAACATATTCGTGGATAGACTGTGCCATTTTACATAAACATCCCTCCTTTCTTATTAATTGCATTTATCTACATATTCTATAATATCATATGTATTTCTAACAATATATATTAAACAGAAAATATAATAAACTACGAGAAGAAATATGTACCGGTGTAACTTTAAAAGCTTAACAAAAAAGATCAAGACTGAAACTTTCATCCATAAATATAAGTTTTTTGAGCATACATATATCGAACAAAAGTTAATATACACAAGATTACAAATTGTTAGAGTCAAAACAAATGAAATATCAACCCTTTTTAATTGGAGTTGAATTTCATAGATTCGACTATAATATTTGCATCAATCTTGAACTTTCTCTTAGTTCTTGTCCATCATTAGATAGATTTGAAATATTTAGGCTTATTTACCAAAAAACTACCAACATCTTTGAGATCATGATAGTAAAGTACCAATTCTTTCAAAACTATAAAAAAAACTACGATGGATAGTAGTGCCAAATTACCGCAACGTCAAATAAGTTGTCTCATTAGCTTAACATTTCAAAAAACACAAAATTACCCTTCTTCTCTCTCCTAAGCCAAACCTTAACCTTGCTTTCTCCACCCATCATGACTGGCGGTGGTGTGGGCGCTGGCTGACTTCATTGGCCGCTACCATCACCCTCTTCTCCTCTTTCCATAGCATATTATTATTCTTCTTCTCCCATCCTAGCCTCCAAATCCTAACCCTAACTCAACCTTTATCTTATCCATCAACACATCCAAATCCTTCCTTTCCAAATCCGCCTGCCCCTTGCTTTGCCTTTGATCTTGCCACCTCTCCTCTGCTCCTCACCTCCGCCCTCGACTACCATCTATCACCCCCATCATTCACATCTACCCTCAACCCCTACCTTTTAGCCCCTCAACCCCCACCTCTTAGCCCTCGACCTCCGCCTCGCACCTTTGCCCCTGCCCTCTTCATCATCAACTTCATCATCTTCATCAGCTCCATCTTCATCAACTTCGCTCATCGTCTTCTCTCCTCGTCTTCTTTTTCTGGTGCCTTCCTTTCTCATCGCCGGTGACTTCCTCCACCTCTGTCATGGCTCCACCAAGCTCCTCCGTCCACCACCATCATTACCTGTCTAACTAATATTTAATAATTTATTAATTATTGGTAAAATAATTAGTAATTAATTAATTGTGTTGAATAGTTTAAAATATATTGTTATTAGGGTACACTGTACCATGATGTTTGGGTATCAAGTAATTATAATCCCTATATAAAGAGACCATTGGTCAGATAATAAAATATCTAAATTTCTCTTTTAGCATTTAACATGGTATCAGAGTGGGTGTTCTAAACTTAATCTTTAAAAATAAAAAAATATAAAAAATCATAACCCACCAGCCGCCTTCTGATCTCATCTCGCCTGCGCCGCTTGATTCCTCCCTGCTCCTTAACCCGCCCTCTCCTGCGCCTCTTGACCCCTCCCTGCGCCTCTCCAAGCCGCGTCTTTTCAAGCCGCCGCGCGCCTCCACCTCCTCGAGCGCTTTGTTGCCGCGCACCTCTCCTCCTCGAGGCGTCGTTAACCGTTGTAAGTTCGGCCGAGTTCCACCATCTCACTTCGAAGCCAAGCCGGTGATGCTCCTCAAGATAGAAAAAAACAAAAACCCTTTTTTCCGATCTATAATGATTGGGAATTGCCTCAAGTAAACCCTAGTATATTTCTCTCGTTCTTTATGTGCTAGATCTGCACTTTCTATTTCTTTCTTTCTTTGTGTGCGACGTTCAATATTACAGACAACGAGATTGATCATCGCAGAAGTGGTCGTGGTTCCCTTTCTTGCTCTCATTGCGGTCGTACCAACCATACAAATCAATTCTGCTAGGAGAAATATGGCTATCCGGATCACTCCTATCCGACAGAGTACGACTTTTCTATCCACAGCGACCCAACCGCCAGTATCATCATCTTCGCAGATCTCTTCTGAAGACTTACAGCACCTGCAACGTATTTTCTCTCATATCTCTACTGCCAACTTAACCACATCAGATATCTCTACTATCTCAGTCAAACCCTTGGGTCATCGACTCTGGGGCTTCAGACCACATGACTCATTGCTTTTAACTCTGTTTTTTCCACTTAGCGTAAAATTCATTTCCATTTCCAATGGGGATGTCCTTGTTAATGATTATACCAATATTGATATGACATATTCCTTACCGCTTAAAAATGGTTTAGTTCTTTTACTTCGTACAAATCTTTTATTTATTCGTTGTCTTACCAATAATTTTAACTATTCAATAACTTTCCTTTCTAAGTACTTTGTGATCCAGGACAACTATACGAAGTAGTAGATTGGTGGGGGTAAAGAAGTTAATGTCCGTTGCTACTTGGATGTTCCATCTTGTGCATTTGTTGTAGTTTCTACCATTTACTGGTATCAACGTCTTGGACATCCACTCTTCCTCTACTACATACCATGTTTCCTGATTTCTCCTTATCTCATTTTTCATGCGAGTCATGTATTTTAGGGAAATATTTTCGTTCATCTTTTCCTTCAGTTACTATACATAGTTTTTCGATATTTGAGTTAGTCCATTCTGACATTTGGGATCCTTACAAGTATACTAGCATATTCGGCTACAAATATTTTGCCACTTTTATTGATCATTCTAGAATGATGTTGCTGTTTCTTTTATGTGATCAATCTAAATTACCACATATGTTTAAAACATTTATTAATAAACTGATTGATCAGTTTAATACGTTTATTAAAACTCTAAGAACTAATAATGCCAAAGAATACATGAGTCGTATTTTTCAAACTTTGCCAATCCCGTGGGATTATTCATCAAACTTCCTGCTCATTCACACCAACACAAATGACATTGCTGAAAGAAAAAACCGCCATTTGCTTGATGTTACTCGATCTATTATGCTTAACATGCATGTCTCAAAACGCCTTAGGAATTTTGCCTTACTGCATGTCTTTTGATTAATCGCATGCCTTTCACGATTATCCAAGATAAAACATTGTTCTCTATTTTCTTTCCCGACCATGAACCTTTTCACCTTGCTCCTAAAATATTTGGGTGTGTTTGTGACGTTTATAATCACCGATTAACTCACGATAAATTGAATCCTAGGGCTATTAATCATATATTTGTTGGTTGTAGGACTCAAAAAGGTTATGTTTACCTGCTTTCTTCTACATCCACTGTCGTGGTCTCTCGTGATGTGATATTTTTTTGAGAATCAGCCGTTTTACCCCCAGCAGAAAGTCTTCACGTTCCACCGCCGCCACCACCACCACCACTTCCTATCTCTCCAGATGACCAATCAATTGAAACCGAATCTATTACTGTCGAAGTTCCCCATCCTCCTCCGATTACGCATGTCTATCGTCGTCGACCGAGAGCAGTGATAGATTCAACAACAGATACCGAAGCTCCTTCTCCATGTATACAGCTGGAAGCTGACGAGCCCTCACCTCTCCCTCCTTATGATGGTTTGTCCGACGACTTACTAATTGCTCTTCGCAAATGTAAACGACATGTACTACTTTTCATCCTCTTCTTTCATTTATTTCATGTCATCGGCTTATTCCAGCTCTGTATCTGTTTGTCTCTTCCTTATTTACTGTTTCCCTTCCTAACTCTGTTCAGAAAGTTATGAGTCATCCAGGTTGGTATAGGGCTATGATGGAAGAGTTGCAGGCACTGAGATCTTATCACACTTGAGATCCGGTCAGCTTCCATTCATAGAAAAAGTGGTTGGTTGCCTGTGGATCTTTACTATCAAACATAATCTTGATTGTAGTGTATCTCGTTTGAAGGCACGTCTTATTACCAAAGGTTATACTCAGTAATACGGTGTCGACTATATTGAGACTTTTTCTTCAGTGGCCAAAGTCACTACTGTTCGTGTTTTGATCTCTTTTGCGGTTACCCACGATTGCCCTCTACATCAGCTAGACGTCAAGAATGCATTCCTGAATAATGATCTTTCCAAGACGGTTTATATGCAGCAGCCTCCTAGTTTTGAGCGTAATGGGTAGTCTCTTGTACGTCATCTTAAAAAATCTATCAATAGGCTAAAAAATCTCCTCGGGCATGATTTGATAAATTCAGCATGGTCTTAAATAACATAAATTTCATAAGAAACTCTCGTTTTATACATAGATGTAAAGAAAGAATGGTTATTTTTCTTGTTTATGTTGATGACATAATCATCACTGGATATGATTCCCATGGTATATTTAAGGTCAAAACTCATTTGGCCTTACATTCACACCAAAGATCTTGGTTCTCTATGATACTTTCTTGGTATAGAGGTATCTCGAAATAAAAGCTCATTATTTCTCTCACAGTTAAAGTATACTCTCGATCTACCTAAAGAAATGGGATTTCTTAGCTGTCGTCCTGTTGATACTTCCATGGATACAACAGTAAAGCTCTCTCGCGTTAGCTCATCTTATTACTAGCCACTTTTCGATCCAGATCGGTATCGACGATTAGTTTGGAAGCTGATCTATTTCACGGTTACTCGGTCAGACATATCCTTTGCAGTCAGCACAATGAGCCGGTTTATGCAGACACCCTTAATTTCCTATCTTCATGCCGTTGAGTGCATTCTCCGCTATTTGAAGCGTGCTCCTGAGCAAGGTCTTCTCTATAAATCCTGTTCTAATCCGTCTCCTAGAGCCTATATACTAATGTCGATTTTACCAGTTTATGTGGATGATCGTCGCTCCACGAGTGGATTTTGTTTTCTTTTGCGGGGAACCTAGTTACTTGGCACAAGAAACAACATGTTGCACGCTCATCAGCCGAGGCTGAATATAGGGCTATGGCCCCATGCCGTCTCAGAATTAACGTTGCTCTCCACATTGCTTCGAGATCTTGGTGTTAGTTCTAAAACACCAGCATCCTTGTTTTGTGACAATAAACCAGCAATTCATATTTCAGAGAATCCGGTGTTTCACGAACGCACAAAACAAATTGAAGTGGATTGCCACTTTATCCGGAAGAAAATTGTTGAAAAGAAAGTCAATCTCCATCATGTTTCTACTCACGCACATATTGTAGATATTTTGACAAAATCTCTTCCAAGACCTGCTTTCGTTCATCTATTGTCCCAGGTATGCATCACTGCTATCTTTACTCCAGCTTGAAGGGTAGTGTTGGAATAGTTTAGAATATATTGTTATTAGGGTGTATCGTACCATGATACTTGGAAATCAAGTAATTGTAAATCCTATATAAAGAGACCATTGGTCACATAATAAAATATCTAAATCTTTTCTCTTTAATCGTTTAACAGTATTTATGAAAATGGCAAACTGGTCAGTTGATGATATGAACAGTTGATGCAATTAAAGTTGACCAACGCCGGCAATTGCTCTAGTGCCCCCCACTTCCATTTGCCTTCTTGCCACCAATCCTCTACTTTTGATTCAACAATGTTATCGACATCAATAGTCCACGGGTATCTTGTCACTGGAGCATCTAGGATTCCACCAATCATGCCAAAAGGAGATATTCTTCCTGGTACACAATTTCCCTCTAGTAGTAGATCTGATTTTGTTCATTTCTTTACTAATACCTCTCCATTTATTTGACATCCTGCTTGCCTCTCCGCCTCCCTGTTTTATTGTTATAGTATTTGCTAGTCACTAATTCTACCCAGATTGAAGTTGAGCCATCAAGAACCTTGGCCGCTTGTTTAGCAAATAGGAGTGGGTTTAAGATCAACGGCCGATCATACCCCTAATCCCCCTATATAGACTGATGTACATACTCTCCGCCAAGTAATATACCTGATGCCGCTCCCCCCCCCCCCACCCACCCACACCAACCAAAAAGAAAAAGAGAAAAAGAAAAGGAATCTCCAATAATTTTATCAATTTCATATAGCACACTCTTTGGAAGCACCATCATGCGGGAAAAAAAAACGTGGGAACCATACCATTGACAGATTTTACAAGTGTCAGCCTTGCTGGAATGGACAAGTAATTCGCTTTCCAATTAGCTATTTGATTTCTTAATTGTCCATGCATATTTGAAAACTCTATTTTTCGTAACCAGCCACATTTTATAGGAACTCCAAAATATATGAAATCCTTGATATTTCGCCCAGTAAATTCCTTTATAATAATAAAGGATTGAACAAGTGGAATGTTGTCAATTGGAATATGCATCTCCAGCTTGTTTCAATTTAGATTTTGACCTGTGCCTGTTGTGTACAGTCACAGGATCTGATTCCACACCTTCAATTCTTCCTCTTTTAAATCTCCAAACAAAATCACATCATCCGCAAACATGATGTGAGTAAAAGTATTTAACACATTTTCTGTTTATACTAAGAGAAGCCTTCTATTTGGCCGAATGCTTCTCGGCAATTAATCAAGTGTGTTGAAGCATTGGCAGAAGTGATGAATATAAAGGAGGATAGAGGCCCCCCTGCCTAATGCCACTAGAACACCTAACCTTCTCAGAAATTGTTTCATCGATCACAATTCTCATATTTACTGTCTCAATGCATCTTTTGATCCATAGGATCCACAATTCACTATGACCCATTTGGTTATACATTTAATGCTTGTAAATTGTTCTCATTGGAAGATGGAAGTGGGAAATAGAATCACATATGGTGGGATACCCCTTCGGCTAGTAGGCAACACATATCTTCAGTCAAAATCGGTCATGTATGTGTTGAAACTTTTCCCAGGCCACCTTGCAAAGATGATACTAGCTTTAACTTGGGTAAAGAAACTGGAATGAGGAATAACATCCCAGTTATTAATATCGACTGTCACAATAAACTCTTTTTTTTGTTTTCTTTGATATCCGGTGTCCCATTTTATTTCAATGTTAAAGATGATTTTCAGGACCTCTTAGATATAGTATCACAATTGAGTGATGATCCTTCTATATTCCTCTTGGCAGGTTTTACAGACACTTACAGACGGAACTATTCCTTCCAAAGATTTGATTTCTACTATCAGCAAGTTATATAACTGTAAATTGAAGGTAACGTTCCTTCTTTTTACCGTATTTTATAAGAAAAGCTTATTGTGATTCATATCCTTATCTCTTTATTCCTGTTTTTTTTTGCAGGATTCTGAAATTCTAATCCCAATATTGTCAGCTCTATCGAAAGAAGAGGTCATAATCTCTCTCTCTCTCTCTCTCTCTCTCACACACACACACACACACACACACACAGTGCTCCTGCTCACATGCAAATGTAATTACACATGAGAGACGCACCACACAATTATGCTTAGGATTTACTACCAGTAAACTAAGTTTTCTATAATATACACTAGCTTTAATTGTACATACCACAGCCATAATGGATTCAAACTCACACTCGCGAAGTACAGTCTAAACCCACATACAAAATGATGCACAGTTATTTGGGGGGCGAAGAAATTTTTGGAGGTGGTTATATTCTTGCATAATTTTTTGTGTAATTGCCCACATTTTCCCATTCATCCATCCATCCTTACATACATATATACATATATACTATGTTTCACGGATTCGTCATCAAGGTGGCGAATGTGTATCAAATTCGTGTGCCTATAGAATTCATCAGATTTATGAAGAATAGTTGAGCGATTATTTCTAAATTAAGGGCCTGTATGGTTGGGTTGTTGCGAAAAGTGCTTTTAGCAAAATTGCTGTTGAAGAAAGCTCTTTAGGAAAAAGTGTTGTTGTAAAATGTGCTTTTTCATTTGTGTTATTATTTAGAGGAGAGAGGGATGAGAGAGAAAGTGTTTAGGTAAATGTAATGGGTGAATTAGCTCAAGCCTAATTCCCCTCTTTATATAGGCAAATCCATAATGCAATTACTTCCCTATCATTTATCTAATTACATGTAATCCCGTGTATAATATGGGTTATTCTTAACACTCCCCTCAAATTGGAGCATACATATCAAATATACCCAGCTTGTTACAAAGAAATTGCACTCTTCTTTTCTGGAGGTTTTGTAACTAAATCTGCTAGCTGATGTGCCGATTGAACATAGTAGGCATCAATGATCCTGTTTTCAAGCTTCTCCCTTACAAAGTGGCAATCTACCTCAATGTGCTTCGTTCGCTCATGAAACACAGGATCAGAGGCAATATAAATTGCCGCCTTATTAGTCGCTTAGGTAAAACAGGCTCAAAGCTAAGCTCTTCCAATAGAAATCGAATCCATGCAAGTTCACAAGTGGTATTCGCCATGGCTCGGTATTTTGACTCGGTGTTGGAGCGGGACACAATGCTTTGTTTCTTACTTTTCCAGGAGACCAAGTTACATCCTACAAACACGCACTATCCTGTAGTAGATCCGCGATCAGATGGAGATCCGGCCCAATCTGCATCTGTAAAGCCCGCTACTCTTGGATGGCCATGATCCAAGTACAATATGCCATTTCCAGGAGCATTCTTCAAACAACGAAGTATTCGAATCAACGCATCCTAATGAGTCACTCGAGGATCAGCTATAAATTGGCTAACAACGGTAACGGGGTATGAAATGTCCGGTCGAGTGACGGTGAGGTAATTCAACTTACCGACCAATCGTCGGTATCTTCCTGGATCTTCAACAAAGTCACCTTGTTTCAGAAGTAGTTTAGTGTTTGGATCCATTGGTGCCTCTATGTGCTTGCATCCTAACATCCCTGCTTCAGTCAACATATCCAGCACATTCTAACGCTGTGAGATATAAATGCTCTTTTTCGACTGAGGAATTTCGATGTCAAAAAGTACTTAAGGCTCTCAAGGTCCTTAGTCTGAAACTTCGTTTGAAGGTGGTGCTTAAGCTGTGCAATACGAGCCGTATCATCACTAGTAATCACTATATCATCAACATATACCACCAAAATAATGCGAAGGCCATTGGAGTTATTGCGGTAGAACACCGAATAATCATGTGCACACCGTCTGGAGACCAAACGAAGTAACGATCTCAGTAAATTTCCCAAACTATGCTCTAGGAGACCGTTTCAAGCCATACAATGACTTCAAACGGCAAACCAAACTAGAATCCTCTTGACCAATAAAACCAGGTGGTTGCTCCATATAGACTTTCTCGACCAATAAGCCATGGAGGAAGACATTCTTCACATCAAGCTGATGTAGTAGCCAATAATTGGTAGCCGCAAAAGACATGAGTAGTCGAACGGAAGTCATTTTGTCCACCGGGGATAAAATCTCATAATCAATGTCGTAAGTTTGGGAATACCCGTTGGCAACCAAACATGCCATCAACCGGGAAAGATTCTCATCAGGGTTATGCTTCATAGTGTATACCCAGCGACACCCTACAGCCTTCTTTCCAGCTGGAAGAGGAACCAAATCCCATGTCTGATTCAGTTCGAGAGCAAGCATCTCATAAATCAAAGTATCGGTCCACCCTTTATGAGACATCATCTGAAAGAGATTGGATAGAGCATGAGAGTCGAGTGAGGAGATAAATGCTCGATACGTCGAAGATAAGTGAGATGTGGCCATATGATAAGCTATAGGGTGAGAAGTGTAACTTCAGGTGCCTTTCTGTAAGGCAATATGGGGATCAATGACAATCTTTGGCTGAGCTTGAGACTCTGAGAGATCAGCAACAAGAGGCTGAAGTTGAGGAGCTGTACGGGCCCGACGAGCATATATCCTGGTAACCGGTGGTGTGGGGCCTAACAGTAAGGAATCAGGAGTGGGAGATGGTTCAATAGGGACGGTATGTGTAATTTCCAACACAGGAGGTGGAGAATCAACCAATTCAGAAGGGATGGATGAAAAATAAGAGAAATCCAACGAAAAATCAGTGTCCATGTATACAGTGGTGTGAGACGTAGAAAAGTATGGGGTGGACTCATGAAAAGTCACGTCAATCGAGATAAAATGACAACGTAAAACATGACTAGTAGGATATCCCTTTTGGGTCCGAAAATACCCAAGGAAGATTTATTTAATGGCCTTGGGATCGAGTTTTGAGCCTCCTGGTTGTAAATTATGGACAAAACAAACATGTCCAAATATATGAGGAAGGACAGAAAAAGGGACCTCCGATGGAAAAAGTAAGGAATGAGTAATCTGTCCATCAAGAACAGAAGAGGGCATCCGATTGATCAAATAACTAGCAGTAACAACTGCATCCCCAAAAAGAATTAGGTACTCGCATATGAAACAAAAGAGTTCGAGTGACCTCTGATAAATGCTTATTCTTCATTTCTGCTACCCCATTCTGTTGGGGTATAAGGATAAGAAGGTTCTTGAATAATGCCAAGTTGCTCCATATATGTCCTAAAAGGTATAGTAAAATACTCCTTGGTTATCACTCATCAAGGTATTCACAATGATTCCAAATTGAGTTAACCTCAGAACAAAAATTTTGAAAATGAGAAAACACATTAGTTCTATATTTCATCAAATAAAGCAATGCGACACAAGAAAAATCATCAATAAAGGTCACAAAATAGTGAAAGCCTTCTTGGGCAACAACAGAGCATAACCCCCAAACATCTGAATGCACCAGATCAAAAGGTTTTTCAGCTCTCCTATTAATATGAGATGGGTTGCTAGAGCGATAATACTTACCCAGCTCACAAGATTCACTCTAAATTAGACAAACTACCAAGAGAGAGAACAATTCTCTTCAAGGTTTGTAAAGTGGGATCATACCGGCAGGGTAGGATATGTGGCATGGATGCTCATCGAGGTGGTGCAACCTATCAACTACAGTTCTCGTGCTAATCGTCCGTCTTGTCCTAAGCTTCTGAAAAACACATCCACCAGAAAAGAAAGCTGCGTCATAATTCAAATCTCGAGTCAGCTAGTTTATACAAAGTAAATTGAAAGGAAAACTAGGCAAATATAAGACAGTGGAGAGAGGTAACTTTGGTGTGGCTAGACCAGATCCCACACCGTCTAATGTTGAGGTTGTGCCATTCGCTAGGGTCTCTAGGGCACACCCAGGCCATAACTTATATGAAAAAAATATGCCTCTCTCCTGTCATATGATTGGTCGCACCCGTATTGATCATGTCACGACCCAAAATATTAGCTCGCGACCAGCACTTAAATCACGCGACGTCTACAGGCGTAACGTAATTCAAGTAAGCTGAAACCTAGAAGTCTAAACCTTTTTAAGAAATAAAGATACAATAAATCATGTTTTGTCTTTTGAAAATTTAGGCAGCACCTCCTTTGTAAAAGCTAACCCCGAAAACTGGTACAACACAGAATATAAATAAAGCATCTCAAACGGGAGCAAATCACGCCCAACGGCGGAAACAACCACCACAAGTATAAAAACAAGCATACGACGCCCAACGGCGAAGATCCACACAAGGAAAAGTAAAGCAAGACATCAACCCCAAAAGCGAACATAAAACCCATCGCTGATGGAGTTGACTAGATACAATATAAATAACAAATACAAGAGGGGCACGATCCAACATGTACCATATACCACAAGCAATCATCCGAAAACAGCTGTGTGCTAGCGATGCCGCAACCGATCCATGCGGTCAACCTGCAAGAACTGTGGCACAACGGGGGTGAGTTGCCAACTCGTGAATAGAAAAATATCACCAGGTAGAAATCGAAATAAATAACGATTCCTAGGTCAACTATATCATAAAGGTAATACTATGATATCTAGTGTGACCGTATTTGCATATGTGCCAACACATAAAAAAATGCCTATCAACAAGTGTTTATCATCCAACAATATAATCAATGCATGTATGCAGGTGGATCTCGTCCAACAATATAATCAATGCATGTATGCAGGTGGATCTCGTCCACGTGTCAACCACTGACATAACAACTCCCGCATGTAAATATCATAAAAACATATGCAGCTAAATAGGAGGATATAAAACGTGTCCCTCGCAACACAACAAAATCATGGAAACCTTAGTGTCTAACCTCGACACTTGAAACATCATGAAACCTGTGTCTAGCATCGACACGTAAATCCTCATGACTCAGGCGTCGTCCCCACGACTGGCCCTGATGTCATGTCTGTACATCACTCCGGTCGGTATCCCCACGATAACCGCCGAGTCCAAATACTATCACCGGTAGGTACTTGCCCAGCCTTCCATGCTCATCGCCATCACCTGCGACTTTTTACGAAGGGGAACCATACCGGGCTTCACCATGTAGCCACACACGGTCCACTCCAACTCCTCGCGTCGGGTATATATCACGAATCTCAGAACCGAGAAATCTCATGGTAGATGCATCGAAATATCATATAAAGAGAAACCGGGTTTTCAAACAATACATAGTTTCTTGAAATACCCCCACGGTTCTCAAATCCATAAATCATATGAAATCCATATCTCAATGCGTAAATCCATGAAAAACTGATATATGCAACATAAAATAACAATATGAGCATATTAAGGGAAAATTGCTCTTTTAAATGAATCCAGTTTTAAAATATATCATGCGATTCCCAAATCCTCCGAAATCAAGTGCATCATCATATGAGGTGTACATGTAATTATAGCAAGATAAGTGTATCTATAAGCAGGTATGTATGATGCATCTCATAAGTACAATAGCACAACAAGCAACGTCTCAATATCACATGTAAATACAATACCACTTAGGGGTACATGCAGCTATAGCAAGATATGTGGGTGTACATGTCAGTATGTATGCATGATGTGCATGTAGCTGTAGCAAGGTATGCAACATATAACAAGATGTAAGGATTTCCGTATATCTCATGCAACGTGGAACAATGATATAAACATAGCAAATATATCATGGCATGATGTAGCAATTCTACTGTGTAGTGACATGTTAATTATCGATTATGAAGGTGTGTGAACCGGCCACTACAATTGCTCTTTGGGGATTTTTTTTCATGGGTGCTCACTTGAATGTGAAGTGAAGTGTAGCGGTGGGTTTTTCAAAGAGTAAATTAACACACATATAAAAACCTCACAACAATATCACTCCCCTCAAATCAACAGCCACAATGATTAGCTCCCTTTTAGTGCTCGGCCACCTCATCAAAATTGTTCACAATAAAATGGAAATGGGGGGTGAGCACAAGGAAGAAAATAGTGACCATAAGGAAAAACCTCTCCACAAATATCCAACTAATATCTTAAGCATTCCAAAAGCAATTAATGCTTAAGATGAGTCACAAAAACACCTCACCATTCTAACAGCACACACAAATGTCTCATCCATGCCAAAAGCATCCCCTCCCCCCCCCCACACTAGTAATTTCTGCCAAGACTAGATGAAAGATATTTTGGCCAAAAAAGAATGCACATAAATTAACCAATACTTAAGTGCATAAATAACAACTTAAAATAATAATTTAATTAGGGAAATTTTTTCAAAGTGACCCACAAAACCCGCAAACAAGCTTCATTCTAGTAAAACTAGTTGCAAACAAGTCTATACAGAAGTTTGATCACTATCGGGTTAGAACGGAAAATACCGACTATTTTACCCTAAAACGGAAATATTCATACAACGATTTCAGAAACGTTACAATCTTCCCCCTTAAAAAAATTCGGTCCCTGAATTTAAATTTAAAACCCCAACACAAACATTTCAAAATCCAACTCAAATCAACGGGAATCGAAATCACGGAAGATACAGAAATACCACGGCGCATCCTGTGTGCCGGAAAATGGGTACGAAAACTCAAAACCATACTCCGTCAAGCGTCACACAAATTATCAGACTTGCACGCATATTATCGGAGTCACAGTGGAGATACAGATCTCGAAATCCACAACCGAAATCCCATATACACTAATCAAATGCTATAATACATATATAGTACGCATCCTTGAAAAAGCTCTAAATACCGAATAAAGCATATGCAGAATTTTTTCTGAATTGCCGTGTAATGCGTAACTCACGGCGCAAGTGGCGGACGCTCATTTGTAAAGAAATAATATACTAGCATATATGTTTTGCTCAAATATACGTTCCGCCCTTTTTAAAATATCCCCAAAGGTTTTCTTTTGTAAACGTTCGTGTCATTCACAGACACGTAAGAAATAGCGACACTATAGCTCCTTTTTGAAAAACCTCTTGGTAACTTTTTATGCATGCAAAGTACATAGGTACTGTCCTCGGATCAGTCCTGCTAGGCTACTACAAAGTATAGGGCCTCATCATAAAAACAAAGTGCTCAAAAGCAATATCGGCCTCAAAAGGTGAATCCAACAATCACGTGCGTCTGGCGTGCACGGAAATCAAATTCAAGTACATGTGCCACAATATGCACAAAAGCAAGAGTAAGTGTAACGGGTGTGCACGAAAGCATCTGTCCAATGCAACCGGCGTGCACGATAATAACAACTAGTGCATCAAAAGTGCACGAAAATCTCAATCCAGTGCAACTAACATGCACGAATGAAAACCCCAATCGAGTGCATCAGGTGTGCACAAAAAAATCATATCACGCACCCAACGTGCGCGAAAGTCCAAATCAAGTGCATCCGTCATGCACGAACGAAATCGAAATCAAGTGCATCCTACATGCACGAAAACGAACATCAAGTACACACGCGCACGAAAACACAAATCTGATAAATGAAGGCTCAAAGACATAAATCGGGTGCAACAAATGCATGGAGTATAAACTTAGTGCAACCAATGCACGCAATACGAATCCGGTGCATCCAGTCCATGAAATATCAAATCTTGTGCATCCACTGCACGAAATATCAAATCCTGTGCATATAGAGCACGAAATATCAAACCCTGTGCATCCACTGTACGAAATATCAATCTTGTGCATCCACTGCACGAAATATCAAGTCCTGTGCATATAGTGCACGAAATATCAATCTTGTGATTCACTGCACGAAATATCAAATCATGTGCATCTAGTGCACGAAATATCAAATGCTGTGCATCCACTGCACGAAATATCAATCCTGTGCATCCATTGCTCGAAATATCAAATCATGTGCATATAGTGCACGAAATATCAAATCCTGTGCATATAGTGCACGAAATATCATAACCACTGTAGGAAATCCAGGAAATCATAAACATGTGCAGCTAAGGCACAAAATCGACATCAACACAACGGTGTATAAAATATATATCTCAAGTGCAATAACTATGCATAAAATGTAAATACCCAGTAGGTGTAGCCACGGTACATGAAAACTATATCCTGAAACTCAATCATCCAAACTCAAATCCAAGCGATATAAGCGTGATACTCGGATCACAAACGCAAATCGCAACAAATGACATTGAGGTACACCTGCTACAATGTCGAAAGAAAGACAAAAAAGTCGGTGCGCCCAAACTGGCAGAGTAAGGACATCCTCTTGCCTCCTGCTCACAGTCTGGCGTCTTCTGTCTCTGGGTCCTCATTTCTCTGTGTATTACCAATCTCGCACTCTTTCGGCTCATCTGCCCGGTCAGGTGTGCTAACGAAAACGATTCCGCTCTGGCACTCCTCATGTCATCTCTCGGCCAATTAGTATGATCACTCATAAAGCAGCACGTCACTGGCGTCGGCCTTTGGCCCTCTGAATACACGTGACTCAATTGATCCTCGGTGCAATCTCATCGCAGCAGTGTTCTGGAAGGAACTGGCTCAAGGTCTCTTCCGATATCGTCTATACTGAACTGTACGGAGGCTGGTACACTTACAAATCTTTTATCGCTTTCGGACATCTGTGTTCTCAGCAAACATTTTCTCGGGAACTGGCCGTATCCCAACACCTCTGCATACATATCAGATCTCTAATCTCGACGGGGAGTAACAACAGCTCGCCAGTATCACGCACGAACCTCTTGTTCCACTCGTCCTTATTATCGTCTATTTTGAACATCATGTCATGCTATCTGCGTACTGCAAATGTTCTCGGCGACGATCAATCCGGAATCTCTCGCACGGACTCGAAATCACAACCCGGTATCTTCATCACTCTGTAGAACATTAGCCGAACACGTCTTCGGGAACTCGTCCCAACCATCGGAGGAAGACTCAACGCTCATCCGTTTCTCGATCAACTCACAACACATCTGGGTGAAGTCCTTCCATCTGAAACTGGTCAGCTTACTGATCTCACATCAGGACATCCGACGAACGTCATCTCTGGATCGATCTACTCTAGATCTGTGTAAGACTCTCCATACTGGAAATCTTCAACTCAACAGGGCCTGCGTCGGCACATCAAATCTGACGAATCACCTCCGTCTCTCAACTCAAGATAGACTAGCTATCACCTGTCGCATCTCTGCCTGGAAGCTCCAGCAATCTCAGCTCGTAAGCTCTGGAAGCGACATCACACAATCTCAGCAACAGCTGGGTCATCTGTCTGCACGGTCGATGCCATCACAATCTCTGAGGTATGCTGTACATCAACAGTCCTCACACAGCAGGCAGCCTCTAACAATGGCCTGATCATCCGGTACATAACTGCACTCTCGCCTCAAACGAGAGGTCACAACACAACACTATGCGTTCCCATGTCATCAGAAAACACGATGGTTATTCCTCGTCCACGACGAGCTCGTCCTGACCGTATCACCAGCAGCAGCTCAATCTGCGCGCAAACCATGGTGACAGGAACCTCAAACAAGTATCGACGAAAAGATCAAAGGGCTGAAAAGAGTCAACAGATCCCAAAATGGATAGATGATCATAAGGAGGAGTCAAATCACCGAGAATATGATCATGGAAGCGAATAAAATCAAGAATCTCAAATGGATGTATAATCAAGAAAAACAAAGAGAATCACCAATTTCAAAATATGTATATCCTAAGGTCACTTAAGTGGAGTATCGTATCGTAAATATATCGTGGAACATACGTACGGTACGTCACTCTACTCAAGCTACCTACTCCATCAATCAGGGTCAGCCTATGTAACGAAAGTTCGGGTTTAACACTCTCTGTTCAAGTCTAAGTTCCGTAAGGTCAAGTCTAGGTTCCAAAATATATACACCCTAGACCCCACATAGTCAAATCTAATCTCGAACCAAGGTTAAACCTAACGCTCTGATACCAACTTTGTCACGACCCAAAATATTAGCTCGCGACCAGCACTTAAATCACGCGATGTCTACAGGCGTAACGTAATTCAAGTAAGCCGAAACCCAGAAATCTAAACCTTTTTAAGAAATAAAGATACAATAAATCATGTTTTGTCGTTTGAAAATTTGGGCAGCACCTCCTTTGTAATAACTAACCCCGAAAACGGGTACAAAGAATATAAATAAAGCAGCCCAAACAGGAGCAAATCACGCCCAACGGCGGAAACAACCACCACAAGTATAAAAACAAGTATACGACGCCCAACGGCGAAGATCCACACAAGGAAAAGTAAAGCAAGACATCAACCCCAAAAGCGAATATAAAACCAATCGCTCAAGTCTCGCAACTACAAGTCTTCTAAGTCTGCAACATATACAATTTGCTAGTTTCTGAATTGATAGAGTTGACTAGATACAATATGAATAACAAATACGAGAGGGGCGCGATCCAACATGTACCACCTACCATAAGCAAATCACCTGAAAACAGCTGTGTGCTAGCGATGCCGCAACCGATCCATGCGGTCAACATGCAAAAACTGTGGCACAACGGGGGTGAGTTGCCAACTCGTGAATAGAAAACTATCACCAGATAGAAACCGAAATAAACAACGATTCCTATGTCAACTATATCATAAAGGTAATACTATGATATCTAGGGTGACCGTATCTCCATGTGTGCCAACACATAAAATAATGCCTATCAGCAAGTGGATATCATCTAACAATATAATCAATGCATGTATGTAGGCGGATCTCGTTCAACAATATTATCAATGCATGTATGCAGGTGGATCTCGTCCACGTGTCAACCACTGAAATAACAACTCCTGCATGTAAATATCATAAAAACATATGCAGGTAAATATGAGGATATAAAACGTGTGTCCCTCGTGACACAACAAAATCATGGAAACCTGAGTGTCTAATATCGACACTCGAAACATCATGAAATCCGTGTCTAGCATCGACACGTAAATCCTCAAGCCTCAGGCGTCGTCCCCACGACTGGCCCTGATGTCATGTCTGTACATCACTCCGGTCGGTATCCCAATGATAACCGCCGAGTCCAAATACTATCATCGGTAGGTACTTGCCCAGCCTCTCAGGCTCATCGCCATCACCTGCGACTTCTTGCCGAGAGGAACCATACCGGGCTCCACCATGTACCTACACACGGCCCACTCCAACTCCTCGCGTCGGGTATATATCACAAATCTCAGAACCGAGAAATCTCATGGTGGACGCATCGAAATATCATATAAAGAGAAACCGGGTTTTCAAACAATACATAGTTTCTTGAAATATCTCCACGGTTCTCAAATCCATAAATCACATGAAATCCATATCTTAATGCGTAAATCCATGAAAAACTGATATATGCAACATAAAACAACAATATGAGCATATTAAGGGAAAACCGCTCTTTTAAATGAATCCAGTTTTAAAATATATCATGGGGTTCCCAAATCCTTTGAAATCAAGTGCAGCATCATATGAGGTGTACATGTAACTATAGCAAGATAAGTGTATCTACATGTAAGCAGGTATGTATGATGCATCTCATAAGCACAATAGCACAACAAGCAACGTCTCAATATCACATGTCAATACAATACCACTTAGGGGTACATGCAGCTACACCAAGATATGTAGGTGTACATGTCAGTATGTATGCATGATGTGCATGTAGCTGTAGCAAGGTATGCAACATATAACAGGATGTAAGCATGTCCGTATATCTCATGCAACGTGGAACAATGATATGAACATAGCAACTATATCATGGCATGACGTAGCAATTCTACTGTGTAGTGACATGGTAATTATCGATGATGAAGGTGTGTGAACCGGCAAATCTGTGTAAGTGTAACATACGCATCATCGATTATGGTGTAGGTGTACTAGCACAAGTATATTTAATGCAATGAGAAAAATATGAATGCAACATACAGTGCCTCATGAACTAAATGCTATAAGGTATACGTGTCTACAATATGAATCTGAGTCGGTGAATCTATCAAGCGGCATTCATCCCCACAACATCACGTACGGTACAATCCATCGTACGACATCCTCTAAATATGGATATGGATAAATCAACAAGTAAAACTCATCACGTGCGGTAATCTAACGTACCGCAGCATTAAATAAATAGGGATTCTATCAACCTATACATTATCGGGGGTACGGATCTATGTCTCGTATGGCATATCACTCAATATGCAAAACATTATCCATATATATATATATATATACCTATTTCTCAGGTCACTTCCATGTCAATCTCGTATCAGGGGACCTATAAAGGTATCAACAATGTCATATCGACTCGGAATCCATATAACGACATATCAAACTAAGTCATCATATCACATCGTATATTCGTTCCACATTAATATCTCGCATCACAATAATATAAACATCACACTTGTTCTCTTTTAACTCGTACCTATCATGATTCACTTATCATTCAATATTCTCATATATCAATATGTTCATTAGCATAACTTCTATCATATTATCTTTTGTAAATCCTACAATCATGTCCGTCGCATATCATTTATCAGGATAAAATAATCAAACGATATTCCACATCAATATTTGCGGGGGTGCTATACGCCATCCACCCGACTTCTCCCGTAGATATAAATCTACTCACCTGCTAAACTCCTCGCTTAGCTGTAGTCGATGCGTTTCGTCATCTCGAAATCCACGCGAAGATACCTACAATCAATATGAATTCGTAATGCTATTAACATCAAATTCCGAAATCCAAAAACGGCACGCGGTGCGCTCATTGGTTAGAACCTATAGCCTACGCATGCAAAACAACCAAACAACTCTCGTCGTTGACGTAAAAACGTCCAACGCCCAAATACAATATCCAGTCGCAAAACCAAGAAATCCAAATACCGGAAAACATACCCAAAACCCTCACTAGGGTCGCTATATATGAAAACTGCCACGCCAAAAATCCAATCGCACCAATACTCATTCACAACACAAAAATTATCGTAGATAAAAATATATACATCATCACCATGTCCATTAAAATCCACGTCTAATTTTTACTAAAAACCTATTTAGCTGTTTATATCATTTTAGCTCATTTTAACACAGCTAGATGTTTTAAACAATCTAGTGATCACAATCATCACAAGCGGCATAATTAAGTCATCCAAATCTTTACTACCATTTTAATCTCATCCAAAACATGTTTTAGTAAAACCTAGTTTGTTAATTATCTCAATTAGACAAATTAGGAATTTAACAAATATCATTTTCACAAATTGATTAAGTTTTCCAAATCTACACTTCATGATTAACCATTTAACACATCAAAACCCTAACTAGTAAACTGTAAAGCGGTTTAAGAAATTATACCGATCGATCGGTGTCCTTCGGTCTTTAGCTATCAATCCACGCTCCTCGCGGCATCTCCGATCTCCGGTCTCCTCGTCGAAGTGGCACCACGTCAACGAATCTTTATACGGGCTCCCGCTTCAAACCGAGGCAACTCGGACATCCAGTTTGCTAGCCTAGATGTTCAAGAAAGAAATAGAGAGTGCATGATACTTTGTCTCAAGTCATCCAATGAATTGGGTGAAGGTAAATGAAGTTGCCATTTTGAGATCAAATGAGAAAATGAGCTTTGAAAAGATGTGTGCATCTTTTCTAATGGGGGGTGGGCCACTACAATTGCTCTCTGGGGATATTTTTTTCTTGGTTGCTCACTTGAATGTGAAGTGAAGTGTAGTGGTGGGTTTTTCAAAGAGTAAATTAACACACATATAAAAACCTCACAATAATATCACTCCCCTCAAATCAAAAGCCACAATGATTAGCTCTTTTCTAGTGCCCGACCACCTCATCAAAATTGTTCACAGTGGAATGGAAATGGAGGGTGAGCACAAGGAAGAAAATGGTGACCATAAGGAAAAACCTCTTCACAAATATCCAACTAATATCTTAAAGCATTCCAAAAGCAATTAATGCAGTCACAAAATCACCTCACCATTCTAGAAGCACACACAAATGACTCATCCATGCCAAAAGAATCGCCCTCCCACACTAGTAATTTCGGCCAGATGAAAGATATTTTGGCCAAAAAAGAATGCACATAAATTAACCAATAATTAAGTGCATAAATAACAACTTAAAATAATAATTTAATTAGGGAAATTTTTTCAAAGTGAACCAAAACTTCCAAGTGACCCACAAAACCCGCAAACTAGCTTCATTTTAGTAAAACTAGTTGCAAACAAGTCTATACAGAAGTTTGATCACTATCGGGTTAAAACGGAAAATATCGACTATTTTATCCTAAAACGGAAAAATTCATATAACGATTTCAGAAACGTTACAGATCACCTAAGGACGACGTACATACGTCGAAGTAATAAATGCTGTATAGCTACCTCTCGTAAGACCCAAAGTAGTCATAGCGGAAGCACGAGGTGTAGGCGAGTTACTAGAAGCAGATGAGGTAACATGAAGCTTTAATCGAGCAATCTCCTCTTTCATGGTTCTGATGGAACTCTCAGATGATGCTGAATCTGTCGAAGTGGTGGAGGATGAAGGAGATGCAGTCCCAACATGTGCATGACTAGCGGGACGAGAAGGCTGAGGATGCCTCTAATTCAACTTCCAGTAGGTGCTGTGAATATGTCCTTCCTGACGATAATAATCGCAAAAACGGGGCACTCTACATGCTCTGCCTCATGCTCTGCCTGCTCTCCCTTCCCTTCATGAAAGATAAGCAGGAGTACTCCGGCTAATAAGTGCACTGTGTTCTCCAGATGCTGACCCTTGCAAATCCGTGATCTCGGACGGGAAAATCTGGTGGAGGGTATGATAGATAGTCGCAAAGGTGATGTCCGCCTTCCTAAGCAAGGCCGGACATGCTGACTGCTAGTCGGGCCGTAGCCTCCCAATTAAAATGTGTTAGGAATATGTATGCCCTAGAGAGCATTATTGTATGATATAGTGGATGCTTGGACATATATATAGAGGGCTTTCTTGCTCGACATGATAGTATTCTATCTGGTTGCCTTTTAACTTAACATGTACACTTGTTTTAGTATACTGTCTCTCTGATACATGTTGATAAAGTCTTTAGGAAGTAGGCTTGACTACCAGGACTATGATGCAGATCATACTAGTGGGGCTTGT
This sequence comes from Agapanthus africanus, assembly GCA_030015575.1. Lineage (NCBI taxonomy): Eukaryota > Viridiplantae > Streptophyta > Magnoliopsida > Asparagales > Amaryllidaceae > Agapanthus > Agapanthus africanus. Next base: position 565,386,882 of record CM057341.1, read on the forward strand.
GTAGTCTGCAAGCACATCCTTTAACAGTTCCTAGTTGAGGGAATATCGAGCCAGAGCATCGATATTCCAGAGTATACTAGTGTGTACATTTCTTGACCCTGTATGGGGCGATGGTTGATCCCATAACCATTGGTCTTTGACATAAAAAATTGTACACATGTGCTCATTAGAGAATGGGTACACCGAACAGGATTTGCCGAGAACTTTTAGATGGTACCATACCTATCGTCAGATAGTAGTTCTCGGGTGACACTTGTACATGCTAGTCTGTAGACCCGAAATCGTCATAGAATTTTGTATGGTTCCCACTATGCTTTGATTTCCTCCCTATCAGGGCTCAAAGGAGTCGTGCAAACAAGTAGATTTTGGATACAGTCCCGAGTCACATGAAGGCAATGAGCGATAGGAGGGGTTTCGTCTCTCCCAGTATTAGGAGTTGATGTTGCGCTATGCTCGATTGGCTATAACAGCAAGTCTCTGGCTATGGCTGTTGAGATTTACCGGTAAGTGTTATCAGTAGTTTCTCGAAAGGTTATAGGTCACACATCGGCATGACTTATCAAGTTATTGGGGTCTGACGATTCCATCCCCAGACGATGTGCGACATATCAGACGAAGAGACCAGACTGTATGGTAAGTGTTGTTTTACGGGCATTTGGATAAGTTTGCTTGTTGATCTTCTATTCGTTCAATATCTAGGTAGCCGTTATGTTCAGCTAGTACCGCTGACGGCTTGTGGGTATCCGATGTGATCATTACCTACTGCTGGAGTATTGACGAGTCTTTAAAGTCTCACACAGTGGTTTTCTAGCTCAAGCGAAACGAAGTAGGGCACATATGGATATATGTGCGGGAGCTTGATTGAATACGAGTATATGATACCGTATTCTAATCTAGCGATATTTGATATCGGTCAAGTTATATGTGACATAACCGGATTATTGAATCAAGTGTTGATTCAATGATTTGATTTATGTATATATATATTTGATATTGGCCGGTTTATGATATGACCGGATTATTGTATCAAGTGTTGATTTAATAACTAATATTGAATATTAGCTGGTTATATATGATATAACCGGAATATTGAATCAAGTGTTGATTTAATGTTTATATATATATATATATGATATTAGTCGGTTATATATGATATAACCGGATTATTGAATTAAGTGTTGATTTAATAATTTGATATATATTTATATATTTGATATATATATCAACTAATATTAAGCTCATTTAAGATTTTCTTCTCTTCATATATATTTATATATATGTGATATATATATTTATTTATGAATTTGCATTTGTATCATGGTCGATGATACAAGGGACTAGGATGTATGAGAATCACGCATGAGAAAAGAAAAAAGGAAATGATTTATATTTTAAAGAAAAGACAAGAAAAGAGAATGAGTCATGGCTTTGGATGCTTGGAGAAGTATTGAGAAGCCATGACTCATCTCTAATTCTTGTTTTATTCTTAGATATTTAATCATTCCCATCTCATTCTTATCTTATAGACATGGTTCATTTAACCTCTCATACTCATCCAAGTTCATCTCCTTCTTCTCCTCTCTAGGGTTTTTCTTGAGTTAAGAAAAGAAAAGAGAGATAAATTATTTTTAGTGAGCAAATCTCCTGCTTCATCAACCTACACTAATCTAGCCCATTAATTTAGGTTGTTTTCTTCACTAATACCTTAATTAGTGAAAAGTGAGCTTGAGTGAGAGACTTCAAAGTGGATCATTTTTAGCATCGAAGACAACAAGCAAGCTCAATCTTTTCTTCAAGTGGAGCCTTAAGAAGAGTTCTAGGAACGACTATTTGAAGCTTTAGAAGTAAAGGACCGGTCTACAAAGGTGGTTGTTAGTGTTATATGCCCTAAAGGCCATTATTGTATCGTACTAGCTTGTATATTACATTTTGAAAGCTTGGGATATATATACGGGTTTATAACAGTCTTGTTCAACATGGTAGTATGCTACTTGGTTTGTATCTGTCTTAATTGTATATATGTTTCTTTTAGCATATCGCGAATACATATTGACAGAGCCCTTAGGATCTTGCTTGACTACCAGCGTTGTGATGGCAGTCATACTGGTGGGGGCTGGGTAGTCTACAAGCACATCCTTTTTCAGGTCCCTAGTCGTAGGATTATCGAGACAGGATATCGATACTCCGGAGCAGACTAGTGTATACGCTTCTCGTTCCAGCAGGGGAGATGGTCTGTCCCACAGCCATAAGTACGTTGTACTGGAGATAGTATGCAGGTGCTCGTTGGGTTACGGGTACACCAGATAGGACTCGCAGGGAATTGTTGGCTGGTATTATACCCACTGTCAGTTAATAGTTCCCAGGTGACATGAGTACAGCATAGTCCGTTGTCTTGACACTGCTGCTTCGCCTCGAGTGTGTTCCCACTGTTCTTAGATTGCTACCCTACCACGGCTCGACTGAGTCGTGCAAATAGGTAGCAGTTGGGTGCAGTCCTGAAGCATTTGGAGGCAGTGACGGTTAGATAGGATTCATCTCTTCCGGTATTAGGGGTTGATATCGCGCTGTGTTTGGAGAGCCATTACGCAAGGTCCCAGGCCAGGGAAAGCAAGATTTACTGGTAAATGTTCCAGTAGTTTCTTAAGGTGTAATGGGCTTCACTCCGACACGACTTATACCGCTATTAGGGGACTGACGCTTGCCGCCCCCTAGGCCCGATATGCGATAGTCCTAGACGAACAGATCGGACTTTATGGAGATTGTCACATCAGGCTCAGTAGGAGTTCGGATGGGTTTCCTCATCGGCCTTCTTATCTACGTCTACCTAGGGACCGTTACGTACAGTTAGTACCGCTTGCGGCTTGTGGTTAAACCCACTGCCAACGTAGTGTCGAGTCTTTAGAGTCCCACACAGAGAGTTTCCCTGCTTCGGGCGAAACGATATAGAGGTCGTATGGTTTTACGACAGGGTTCGGACATATACGCGTACTTGTGCACGTATGATATTCGGACAGATTATACTAGCGGGCTTTGGTTTAGGCCAGATCATAATATTAGATTATTGGATTTGATACAGTCTCAATATATCCGTGTTTTTCGTAAATGCGGATGGGATGGGCGTTCTCGTAATGCGGATTGGAGGGGCGTCCTCGTAATTTGTCGGAAAGCTTCTAGAAGGAGATGACTCATTTATATTTTAATCTTTATGATTTAAACTAAATGAGGTGAAGGAGATGAGGTGTTATTATCATTAATTGCACCATGACTCATGAGATGATTCATCTCAAGAATTAAATGAAGCATGGTTGATATTTTGCTAGATAATTTAGTAAGATATTTTTTATGCTTCATAATATTCAAAGTGAGTAAGGTTCAATTCATTATCACAAAACACTTCTCTCTTCTCAAGCTCTCTCTTCTTCATTCTAACCCTAATTCTCTCATGAGTTGAGAACCCTAGGGTTAGCAAGACTAATCAATCTTTAATCTATCTCTATATCCTCTAGGTCATTTAGATTAGCACTCTCAGTCAATTAGTTACCTCAAGTTAGAGGTCAAAGCTTGTAGTAGGAATTCTCGGGTGGATCTTCTATTACATCGAGGAGCCGACGAGGAGGTGTCATCCTTTTCCACTCCAAGGAGCCCGCGTGGTGAAGGAGGACAGCAAGAGAACAAGAAGGACTTGAATCTTTAGGTATAATCTTCTTACCGAATAGATAATACCTCTAGTTAGTTGTGTTAGATATGGTTTAGCAAAGATCCTTATGCTTAGTCGATGTTACCTTGTTTAAAATGATCGTTTTTACTTATTCCGCCTCCCCGCATCACGTGGGGTGTGTAACGTTGACTTACAGTGGTATCAGAGCCTAGCTAAACCATAGATAACAGTTTAAACAAGAAGTTAAACTACGAAACCGAAACGACCCGAAAACATCGAACCCAAGATTCAAGTTTCTGTCGATTTTTAATTGGGCTCCGAAATTTTTTTTAAACAAGTACAGTGTGCTATTTGAACAGTAAAATGAACACAGAACAAAAACGTGACATTTTCTCGAAAACTGGGCCGGCCACATTGGGCATTTTTCCGGCGAGCTCGGCCTAAAATTGAGGGAAATGCTTCGTTTTTGGTGTGTGGCCTTTTGACTTTAATCTAGGGCTTCAGGAGTTGTTTGTTTTTGCCAATTTTGATTTTACTGTAAATTCTTTTCTGTGGCAAATACCGGGTGTTTCGAAGTCGCAGTTTTTATGTTGTTTGGTGTTTCGAGTTATGTTTAATGTGTTCGTAAACCTCCGCTAATTGCTAGTATGTCGGTTAGTTGGGGGTTGCACATTTCTGTGATGGTTACTTTGGTTTGTGAATATGAACTTATTGGATTGTCGTGATGATTAGCCGGGGTGTGAGATGAGTTTTTATATGCTTTCATTCGATGTAAATTGTAATATGATAGTCATATTTTTTTGCGGGGCACATCCGGATTGAGGTTGTAGCCACCGTTATATTATTTCATTTACTGTTTTCTGCTCTTAGGATAGACCCAAGGTGGGGTGCACAAACTACCGGGTACTTTGAAGTGCTTATTGGCCTACTCAAATCGTTGAGGGAGACCGCTTCATTTCGGGTACTTGGCGGGTAGTTTGCCGTACCCGTAAGGGTCTAGGGTGGGGGTTGGCTATTCATTATGACTGTGTAATCCGTCTTTCATTGCAGGCTTGAAGAAAATACGGATTCCTAGAATATCCAATATGTTCATCTGTGATCTGGAATGCCTATTATTGCGTCTGACGAATGTACAATATATATATATATATATGATATCTAGTAGGCGTTGCTTATGTTTTGCATCCGCGCTAGCCCAGCCTCCGCTCTGTTGGCCAACGTCAAGGTCATAAGAGCATGGGGCAAAAATCCACATCGGAAGTTTCTAAAGAAACTGAAACTTGCTAGTGTTGCATACCATTTGGAGTGTGATAATTTTGGTAGGATTCCTTCAGCTTTATCACACGATAATATTTGGATCCCGATCCTACTGTGAGTATATGCTACTCATCGGGAGATTCTTTTCACTTAACGATCAATGCTATAAACCAAGTAGGTGTCGAGAATGGTGTTAGCGGGGCTACGCCCCCAGGAAAAAGAGGTTATTTAATTAAGGAATTTCGCGAAAGCGTAGTAGAACCTCTCTCGAAGTACCGACATTTGCCTGGTTGAACGGTTAAGCAAGAATTGTACTGTGAGAATAGTCCTGACTAGTTCTTCTTTTATGGTTTGAGGAAGGATTCGAGAAACGGTGGGAGCCATCCTGTTTAGATAAACTAAAAACCACTCTAAACTTGCAAGAGCATCATGCTAAAGTGTTTTCTTCTCTCTCTCCTAATTGCAGCGACCAAGAACATGACGGGCCTTAAGTTATTAGATAAAAATATTTTGACCGGGCCAAACTATAAAGATTGGTTCAGGAATGTCAAGATGGTAATCACTTATGACAAATTGGGGTATGTCTTTACTACAAAAGCCCCTGTCGTCCCAGGTCCTGAATCCAGTGTCGCGGATAAGGAAATCCGCAAAACTTGGGAGATTGACTGCACGAAGGCCAAATGCATCGTGCTTTCCTCTATGAATAATGAACATCAGAGGAGGCATGAGGATATGGATTTTGAATCCATATTTCTCCACACCAAGGAACCGTATGGAGAGCAATCTCGTATAGCTAGATACGAGACATCGAAGAACTTGTTTCAGCCGAGGCTTGCCGTCGGATCATCTGCAGGGGAACATGTCCTTAAGATGATTGGCTACATTAAGGAGCTCGCGGACCTCAGGACAACATTAGAGAACGAGCTGTATACAGACTTGGTTCTTCAGTCCCTTCCTTCCACCTACGTCCAGTTTATCTTGAATTTCAATATTCAAGGTAAAGAAGTTGAACTTCCAGAAGTCCTTAACATGTTGAGGAGTGTAGAGGGCACCTTGCAGAAAACAAGGGAAACACCCGCTATGTTTGTTCGTGGTGCTTCCTCTTCCATGTCCAAGGAAAGAGCGAAAGGAAGGAAGAAGAAGGCCGCTACCAAACCAAGAAGTGGTGTGTAAGGTGGTAGCCAGGGGAAAGGCAAAGGTTGCAGTGCCGGTAATAGCAAAAGACGAGTGCTTCCACTGTCGTAGGAAAGGCCATTGGAAGAAGAATTGCATAGCTTGGAATGCTAAGAACCAGGACCTAAGGCAAGTTGTGGCTTCGGCTTCAGCTGTGTTTGTAATTGAAAATTGTTTGTCAATCAACTCTACTTTCTGGGTATTGGATACCGGATCAGGATCTCATATATGCAATTCATTCCAGGCACTGAGAAGCCGTAGAGTACTGAAGGCTGGTGATATGACCCTCCAGGTTGCTAACGGAGCGAGCGCGGATGCTGTGTCCGTAGGAGAATGACATATTTTTGTTTTGCGCAACTGTTTTTGTGTACCTAGTTTAATGTGTAATATCATATCAGTGTCCTTATTATCAAAAGAAGGTTATGATTTCACGTTTGTAAGCGATGTTGTTAACATCCATCTTAATCATGGTTTGATTGGGTCCGGTGCACTAGATAACGGTATATACGTGTTAAACCAATTGCAGATTTTCAATGTCCAGAACACACTAAAAAGAAAGTCTCTAGATATAAATCAGGCTTTCTTATGGCATTGTAGACTAGGTCACATCAATGAGACAAGCTTAACTAAGTTACATAGAAACGGATATTTGGATCCGTTCGAATGTCAATCTTATGCCACTTGTCAATCATGTCTCAAATGAAAGATGACAAAGACTCTATTCACCGGATATGGAGTAAGAGCGAGCGAGCTCTTAGGACTCATACACAGCGATGTATGTGGTCCAATGTCTACACATGCAAGAAGCGATTTTTCATATTTCATTACTTTTACAGACGATTTTTCTAGGTATGGATTTATTTTCATGATGAAACATAAATCCGAGGCCTTTGAGAAATTCCGAGAATATAAGAATGAGGTAGAAAAACAATCCGGCAAAAGTATCAAGACACTGAGATCTGATCGAGGTGGTGAATACTTAAATGCCGAGTTCCTGGGTTACTTAAAAGAGAATGGAATTCTCTCTCAGCTTACACCTCCATACACTCCACAACACAACGGTGTATCAGAGAGACGGAACCGAACACTATTGGATATGGTACGTTCCATGATGAGTAATGCTGAGTTACCGCGATCTTTCTGGGGTTATGCACTAGAATCAGCTGCATATCTTTTGAACAGGGTTCCTACCATGACTGTGCCTACCACACCATATCAAATATGGAGTGGGAAGAAACCCTATCTTCAGTATCTCAAGATATGGGGATGTCCAGCTTTTGTTAAAAAGCAGCTTGCGGACAAACTCGAGGCACGCTCAGTACAGTGTAAGTTTGTGGGATACCCAAAGAACTCCAAGGGATATTCTTTCTATTACGCAGAGGAACAAAAGGTTTTCGTTTCTCGAAATGCCCATTTTTTGGAACATCAGTTTTTTGAAAAGGAAACAAGTCGGAGCGCAATAGAACTGCAAGAAATTCCAGAACCACAAGCTATTACTGAAAGCTTGATGGAACCAGAAGTCTCAAGAGAACAGGACATTCTTGCACCCCTCCGCAGAAGTAGTAGGTCGTCTCATCCGCCGGAGAGATACTACGGTTTTCTCATAGACGGGGATCGAGAGGATTGCATCATTGATAATGAACCTGCTAGCTTCCAGCAAGCCATTCAGAGTGGCGACTCGGTAAGATGGCTGGATGCAATGCGGATCGAGATGGAGTCCATGTACATCAACAAAGTATGGACCTTGGACTTTGCTCCAGATGGGGTAAAACGCATAGGATGCAAATGGATCTTCAGAAAGAAGATTGGTGTAGATGGACAGGTTGAAACCTATAAGGCTAGACTTGTTGCAAAGGGTTTTCGTCAAAGGCCTAGTTTGGGCTATGACGAAACCTTTTCTCCAGTGGCTATGCTCAAATCCATTCGGATCCTTCTTGCCATTGCTGCCTTCCACGATTATGAGATCTGGCAGATGGACGTAAAGACTGCTTTTCTAAATGGAAATTTGGACGAGTGCGTCTATATGGATCAGCCAGAAGGTTTCAATCAGAGTGGGAGCAGCAGGAAAGTGTGCAAGTTGCTTAAGTCCATTTATGAACTAAAGCAGGCATCGCGGAGTTGGAACATCTGTTTTGATGAAACAGTCAAAGACCATGACTTTATCAAAAATCCAGATGAGCCGTGTATTTATAGTAAGATTGTAGCACGAACTGTCGTATTCCTCGTCTTGTACGTGGATGGCATTCTCTTGATAGGAAATGACATTCCTATGCTACAATCTGTCAAAGGATTCTTGTCACCCCGGTTCTCCATGAAAGACCTGGGTGATGCCTCTTACATTCTGGGGATCCAGATCTATCATGATAGATCTATGAGGATGTTGGGACTTTCGCAGTCCAGGTACATCAACACTATACTGAAAAGATTCAGTATGGAAGATTCAAAGCGCGGTAATCTGCCGGCTTGTCATGGAATCACCCTCTCCAAAGAGATATCTCCCAAGACTGATTTGGAAAGGGATCGCATGTCGATTATACCCTACGCTTCTGCGGTAGGCTCTATAATGTCTGCGATGATGTGTACCAGACCAGATGTAGCTTACGCACTAAGCGTGGTAAGCCGGTATCAGTCAGACCTATGGGAGAAGCACTGGATAGCAGTAAAGAACATTCTCAAGTACCTGAGAAGGACTAAGGATATGTTCTTGGTTTACGGCGGAAAATACCTCCAGATCGAGGCTTTTGCTGACTCCAGCTTCTAGAGTAATAAGGATGACTCCAAGTCCATGTCAGGTTATGTGTTTACGCTCAATGGAGGGGCGGTGTGCTGGAAGAGTTCCAAGCAGGACACCGTTGCTGACCCGACGATAGAAGCGGAGTATATCGCTGCTTGCATTGCCGCAAAAGAAGCTGTCTGGATGAAAAAGTTCCTCACAGAACTTCAGGTGATTCCTACCATTGTTGATCCAATACCGCTGTATTGCGACAACAACGACGCTATAGCTTTAGCGAAGGAACCCAGGTCCCATCAAAAGTCCAGACACATCTTGAGGCGGTATCACCTGATCAGGCAGATCATAAATCGCCGGGAGATCGAGGTCCGGAGAGTTGCTACAGAGGAGAACACTGCAGATCCATTCACAAAGGCCTTACCTCAGACGCAGTTCGAGAGGCTATTCGAGATGATAGGTCTGCGATACGCCAGCACATGGCCTTAGTACAAGTGGGAGATTGTTAGTGTTATATGCCCTAGAGGCTATTATTATATCGTACTAGCTTGTATATTACATTTTAGAAGCTTGGGATATATACATGGGTTTATAACAGTCTTGCTCAATATAGTAATATGCTACTTGGTTTGTATCTGTCTTAGTATGTGTATATGTTTCTTTTAGCATATAGAGACAGCGGCGGTTAGATAGTATTCGTCTCTCCCGGTATTGGGGGTTGATATCGCGTTGTGTTTGGAGAGCCATTACTCAAGGTCTTTGGCCAGGGCAAGTGAGATTTACTGGTAAGTGTTCCAGTGGTTTCTCAAGGTGTAATGGGCTTCACTTCGACAGAATTTATACCGCTATTAGGGGACTGACGCTTGCCGTCTCCTAGGCCCAATATGCGATAGTCCTAGACGAACAGACCGGACTATATGGAGATTGTCACATCAGGTTCAGTAGGAGTTCCGATGGGTTTCCTCATCGGCCTTCTTATCGACATCTCCCTGGGGACCGTTACGTACAGCTAGTACCGCTTGCGGCCTATGGTTAAACCCACTGCCAGCGTAGTGTCGAGTCTTTAGAGTCCTGCACAGAGAGTTTTCCTGCTTCGGACGAAACGATATAGAGGTCGTATGGTTTTACGACAGGGTTCGGACATATACGTGTACTTGTGCACGCATGATATTCGAACAAATTATACTAGTGGGCTTTGGTTTAAGCCAGATCCTAATATTAGATTATTGGATTTGATACAGTCTCAGTATATCCGTGTTTTTCGTAAATGCGGATTGGAGGGGCGTTCTCGTAATTTGTCGAGAAGCCTCTAGAAGGAGATGACTCATTTGTGTTTTAATCTTTATGATTTAAACTAAATGAAGTGGATGAGATGAGGTGTTATTATCATTAATTGCACCATGACTCATGAGATGATTCATGTCAAGAATTAAATGAAGCATGGTTGATATTTTGCTAGATATTTTAGTAAGATATTTTGTATGCTTCATAATATTCAAAGTGAGTAAGGTTCAATTCATTATCACAAAACACTTCTCTCTCCTCAAGCTCGCTCTTCTTCATTCTAACCCTAATCCTTTCATGAGTCGAGAACCCTAGGGTTAGCAAGACTAATCAATCTTTAATCTATCTCTATATCCTCTAGGTCACTTAAAGTCACTTACTTACCTCAAGTTAGAGGTCAAAGCTTGTAGTAGGAACTCTCGGGTGGATCTTCTATTACATCGAGGAGCCGACGAGGAGGTACCATCCTTTTCCACTCCAAGGAGCCCGCGTGGTGAAGGACAGCAAGAGAACAAGAAAGACTTGAATCTTTAGGTATAATCTTCTTACCGAGTAGATAATACCTCTAGTTAGTTGTGTTAGATATGATTTTGCAAAGATCCTTGTGCTTAGTCGATGTTAACTTGTTTAAAATGATCGTTTTTACTTATTCCGCCTCCCCGCATCACGTGGGGTGTATAACGTCGACTTACAGTTGTAAACTCCCATCACTTAGTTTAGAACTAGTTTGCTTGCTTAAAAACCCTAATTCTCTAGTTCGATTCTAAGTTAGTATACTTAGCACTTTAAATTTTTTAAAATTGCATACTTGATGCTTCTTGAAATCTAGTTGAGGTGCTAAGACATACTTTCAAAATGATCACCAGAAGTGCCTCATGTCTCCTCCTCATCTCCATAACATCGCTGGTGATATGGAACATCTCCGAGACAAGGTGGGCAAGACGTGAGAGCTCAGGGTATACTGATGCAACAATCGAGTTCCTTATTGGATCTTGTATAACTGATGTACTAAATCATATGTCTTCGAGAGTCTCTGCTGTGAAGTATAGAGCTCATGAAGTTTATCCCAAATAACCTTCACGGATCCTAAGTGAACGAGACCGTCCATAATGCATCGATCCATTGAGCTAAGCATGAGATGACTCCGATGTGCATCATCAGCCTCCTAATCATCGGTAACAAGGTTAGCAGGAGGTTTCGTCAAGTGATCACCCTTACTCCTTCCCTTTACATAGCGCTCAACCATGAGCTTCCAACTTTGAAAATTACTATCATCAAGTTTGAAATCCACCATCTTGGTGTGTACAGTATTGGTTGAAGAGATTAACCACCTTTCTTTAGTCTCCATCTCCATACTCGTTAACACGAGTCGCACCAACCAAATCAAACACAACCACAACCAAACGTTATCGATCTTTCAAGATCCGATACAAACACAACTAAATGAGCTAACAAACCCCAAACAGCCATAGCATAATTCCTGAGAGCACAAACCCCTCAACAACATACTGATCATAACAATCCATCTCAAAGAACTCCAAAAGAAATCAAGAACTCCCTCAAATCAGTCCAAAAAATCTAGCAGCAGTGAATAACTCCACCAAAATTACCAAATACTACCCAAACAAGTCATGAACAGACCGAAAACTCACCGAGCAATCTGGATATGAGGGAAATCGAACAAAATCGAAGTAAAAGAATTAAAAACAAACACTTATCTCTCCATTTTCTTCAAGATTTTAGATCTTAGGCGAGATAGAAGGCGATGATCTGCGATGGTGAAGGCGTCGATTTGATCTCGAAGGCGTCGATCTGAGGCGAGATCGAAGTCGATGGTATCGAAGTCAATGATCTGAGAAGTCGACGGTTGAAGACAAAGTCGATGGTCTATGATGAGTTCGAGGATGTCGAGGTCGGGGGCTTCGATCGCCTAGGGTTCTTCGTTATCATCTTTTAGGGCTTTGATCGCTCTGGAGGCCTCGAACGCTTAGGGCTTCGAACCGGGAAGAAGATGAGGAGGAGATGATAGGAATATAAAAAATTTAGGAAGAGTTTTTTCCCAAATGCTTAATTTTTTAGCTTTTGAAATAAGAAGATTTTCTTCTTCTTTAGACCCAAAAGAGCTTTTGGGCATAGGCCATGTTTGGTATTTTTCTTCAAAAGTGCTTTTTTAGCCCCAAAAGAGCTTTTGGAAGCTCAAAACGCCCAACTAAACGGGCCCTAAGGTTTTCTCTAATATACACTAGCTTTAATCGTGCATACCAAAGCCATACTGGATTTGAACTCACACTTGCCTAGTTAAATCTAAACCAGCACACAAAATGATGCACAATTAATTTGGGGACAAATTATTAAAGGCAATCATATTTTTGCATAAATTTTCGAAAAAATTATCCGCCTTTGCCATCCATCCATCCATCCATATTGCATGGATTCCCCGTCGAGGTTTCGTAGCTCTATTAGATTCATTTAGATACATCAAGCATAGTTGAGACTATTTTTGCCCATCATAAATTTAATATTGTATTCTAAATGTATAGAACAAGTATAATTAATTAAGATTCTAATAACTGATTGTCGTTTGTTGTGAAACTTTTTGTATTCCTTTTTTAGATATGCTAAGATTATAAGTTTTGTTATAATGTGTGTGTTTGTGTGTTAACAATAAGCAGATTAGCAAATCCCATCGAAATGTATCCTGGAATTTAGGAAAATTGAAAATAGGAATGCAAATTGTATTGTTTATCATACCCATATCTATATACAAAATAAAAAAATAAACTTTTGATCCGAAATATATGTGGACGATCCGCACCTTCAAGTTGATCTCTATATCTTCAAACATTTCCTTACGAAGGCTTCAAAGACCTCTAATCCATGCATCAAGAGGGTGCAAAATGAACGTCTTTTCGGTAATGCAACACGAACTTCATTTGATGCATGTGTTAAAGACCTTGAAATCCTTTGATTTTATGACACATCGTTTTAAAGGTATTGGGAACAACATAAACTAGGCAGATTGTCCAACTATTTTGTTAAGCAAAAGATCCCTCTTATAGTTTGCGGACTAGTTTGCACATCCTTTTATCTATGTGTGTGTTGTTTAGATAATTTCCGTGTATGTGAATATGAAAGTGTAAGAGCGGAATCGTGTAGAAAGAATACCACGATCAACAACCTTGTGATATAACAAAGTGATGAGTACAGATTGTTCGCGGGGAGATGATACGATGAAAGTATTGCTAAGGCGAGATGTGAAATATGGTGAGGGAGAGAGTATAGTCTAAGGATAAATGCAAAAGGAAGAAAAGCCTGCTAGGGATTTGAATCCGATAGTATTAGATAACAACCTCAACCAACTCCTCCTTAAATCCTTTTTTCCTTGCCACATACAAACAATTTGGAAGAGCACATAATAGCTTTCCTAGCGGCTAGGCTAGGGGTATAAACCGTCAAAACAACAACTCATTTGTATTTATTAAGGCTATGAATTCTAGGTAACTCCTAGTTCAATTTTATGTGCACGGAATATCAACACATACCGGCTACGGTTGTGAAGAATAAACCATCACATTCTACATCAAAACTAGAAGCTAACTTGAATGAATTGTGCTAGCACTAATGTGAAGGAATGTGGAATGAGAGCGTAGAAGCGGAATAGCTTGAGATCAAGTCTCAAGGTCCGTTGCTTTACTACTCTCTGCCCTTCCATTCCTTAACCTTGTTACTAACCCCCAATCCAATTGCTCACCACTTATTTCCATCATTAGATCTAGTCAACATGCTAGCCTCACAATGAGGACTAGAGAGGATGAGATAAACAACTTAGGAAGTTGATGTTCAATTGAATTGGAGTTCAATTCTAATAATTAGGAATAAAGAGGAGGCTAGAGGAGGCAATGCCTTCCATCTACTACCCTCTCCTTATCCTTTGCAAGCAAAGAATCTAAGGGATCAAAGAAAACATCAAAGTGAAGAACTAGATTGGTTGCTAGCTATTAGGGTTCCTCACAAAGGTGAGAACACAACTTCAAGCATCATTGCAATCAAACAAGCAATAGAAAGAAGAGAGAGATCTCAATGGAAACCAAAAGGTACTAATATGAAATTACAACCAATTCTCACACCAATACAAATCATAACAATAACCATATGAAGAACAATGAAATTTTATTGCTAATAAGAGAATTCACTACAATTTGAATGGAAACTATCAACTACAATTTGAAAGAAGAATCTACCCTATTCTAAGCTCAACCATCAAGCTTGAGAGCTATGGAGTAACCAACAAGCAAAAAGGAGAGAATAATCTTAATTCTATTCTATTTCCTATAAATGAAAAGCTCTCTTTTGCTACGAAGATCCGGTATTTACAGCCTTCGAAAGTCGATTCTTGGTATTGGGTTGGGCTTTATCTCCAGAGTAGAAGGCCCACCAGAAAATTGTGTGAGGAATTTTTATTCCAGAAGCATAATTTAGTTGTGTTTTCATTTTCATTATTTTGGTTAAAATATTTGATATGCCTTTTGTATAAACCCTTTATAATAGCTTATCGCTAGGTTAAATATCTGATAGACCTGTTGTTAAAATACCTCCTAGGTGTTCGTCATTTTTCCACAACTTGTTGGTCTTCCCCTTGAGAAATTCCAAGCTGCTGTTGCTCGTCTGTTGCAGGTATTCTTTTTATGAAAGCCTATATTCATAAACTTCTTATTGAATTTATATTCTAGTGAAGGAGCAACTTTCCTGATTCTATTCTATATCTTTTTTGGCATGTAATTTAGCTTTAAAGATCTATCTTAAACTTTGTTGTTCAGTTTCTTTGTAGTTAGCATAGTGTCATCAGGTTAACATCATGAAGAAATTTGATGGCTGGGTAGCGAGACTAGTATTAATATTATCTAGCACTAGTGTATTGCATGTGCGATGCACGTGTATATATATTACAAATAGTGCATAGAAAAATAAATTGGTATGTATACATTTATACATCTTGGCAAGCATCTAAAATGGGTCATAAATAGTTGGGATGCTGAGTTCTTGAAAAATTGTGCTTCCCCTAAATTCAAATCATCAAGAAGGTATTTGGATGTAATGAGACATGTAATACAAATATTTAGGATGTAGGGTGTTTGGTAAAATTTTCCCTGAGGCATTAATAATCTTGGTGGCGTACTTGTGAGAGAGGGTGAGGGAGAGGGTGTTGTGTAAAATTTTTTTCCTTTTTTCTAGGAGCATTAATCATGATACTGTGTGTGTGAGAGAGAGAGAGGTGGCAACTTAAGGATTAAGAGAAGGTTGAGGGAATTTTTGTGACTTTTTTGATTTTTTTCAGAAAAAACGAGGAAAAGACACATGGTTTTGTCATATTAGGCTTGTGTTTGGGTTATAATAGTAGAGATGTGAGATTAAAATATTTTAGTAGTTATAATGTCAATCAATTAATTCGGTTTGATACAAAATTATTCATTTAACACTTATAGGTTGAACTATGAGTCTATAACTATATGGTTTCATCCAGGTCGGAATAGTATAAATTACAAGTTGATCCATAAACATTGTTGTTACGAAATATGACTTATAATTTTTCTGGTTCTGATCCATCAAAAAACTTAACCCAATAAGACTGCATACTGAATTTGGATCCTACCCCAAAAATGTACACGATCCGTGTCCGATACATAATTAACAACTAAATGAGTCGATGGTCAGGTTTGGATATGTTCTTTTGTGCTTGTTGGTCCATCTCATTATCTTGTAGTATCAAATACTCCTTTTAGACCATG
Source organism: Agapanthus africanus (assembly GCA_030015575.1). Taxonomy (NCBI): domain Eukaryota; kingdom Viridiplantae; phylum Streptophyta; class Magnoliopsida; order Asparagales; family Amaryllidaceae; genus Agapanthus; species Agapanthus africanus. The sequence continues at coordinate 565,402,768 of CM057341.1, forward strand.
ATTGACATGCCAAAATACAGTCCCTAAGGTTTTGAGCAATTCTGAATACAGTTCAATATGAAGCCAAGAATGAACAGTTGAACTGAGAGCAAATTAAACAGAGCAATCGACAAGAAATGACAAGGTATCATTCATCGGTCAGAGTTGGTCATAACTGATACATCTAGTTGCATCGTGTGGGATCCCTTTTGCTGCGCTTTGTGCAAGAAATCTAATATAATTTGGCGAGCTATGGCACTTCAAGGTAGTAGAGAGCTCCCATTACCATCCTTTAGACGCCTGTTATGAGTTTAATTTAACCGATTTAATCGTTGATCATTCCATGCCTTTTTGAGTTCCATCTCGTTGGCTCTTCGAATTAATTTCCGTCATATGGTGCTAGGCTGTTAGTTTTGGAGGTGGCGAAAGGCCTTCACTGTGATAACACAATGTAGTCAGTACTTGTTCAGCAAATAAGAAATTGCTTTATAGGCCATTGTCACAGAAAAGAGTGATTTTCTTAAGAAGTATGTATCGGTATGGGTTTCGATCTTATTTGGAGAGGGTTGACGTCAGGTTGATAGCCGCTCGTAAAACTTTGTTGGATCTTAGTGCAGTTTTGCTTCATAAATCAGATGGGAAAAGGCTTAGATGATGATGATGATGATGATGATGATGGTATGGGTTTCAAGCATTGGACTCTGGAAGAGTAGAATGGACTCTGGAAGAGTAGAAGCCATACTTATTTACTGCACATATAAATTGGAATGACTTTCATGTAATTGATTTCAGGAACACTGAGAGCTGAAGATTTGTTATACATGCTTACTATAACAGCTTTCAGGCATTTAGTTTAGACCAGTAAAACATGAATCAGCTTTCAAAAACCCTTCAAAAGGATGTGCATGGCTTTTATTTATTGATTTCTGCTCAGGCCTTGACCTATACCGATAGACATCAAGGTGAGCAGAATTTTCTGTTTGTTCAAAATTTTATGTTATTATATCAAATTATAAACTACTATGATTTTATATATGGCTTGTTTCTCAGAACAATGTTATCCATAAGTTACATAACTTACTCCAAAATGATTTTGTTTAGAAGTAGCCGCAAGAGTCTGTTGTGGGATCAAAAGCTGTCTGGACTTGCCTGGATGTACTTGGGGAGAATTAGGATATGAAGAAAGCATATTGATGAAGTTTAGCTAGTGTGCTTCTGGAGCTAAAATAGATGAAAATGCATTGTAAAAGAAGAAACTTACCAAGTGAATGAATAAATTTATTGATGATAATTGACAGTAGCTATACATACACCATCTTCCATTGTCTGGGAAGAATATGGTCCTTGAATTTATTCGAAAAATGAGTAAAACTCAGACTAGAGAAGAATATGGTCCTTGGGTTCCATTTATTGTTTAGAACTCTTTTTCCTTGTCGTTTTCAACTCCTTATATTTGAGGTACATAATTTATAGGCTAAATGGCAGATAAATACCTATTGTTTGGGCTGATTAGCAGATAAATACCTAAATTTCAAAAAGTGGAGGATAAATACCCAATGTTTATTTTTTCACTTCAGTACCTGGCGGAGTTAACAGAAATTATGAAAAGACTTTTTTGCCCTTATGATTCATCTGACCCATTGATCCAAATTTGACTAAATAATTAAATTAAAATCCTTAAACTAAACCCATCTCTCTCTCTCTCTCTCACCCACCCCATCCCCCCAAATTAAACCTCTCTCTCTCTCTCTCTCTCTCTCTCTCTCTCTCTCTCCCCATCTCCATCCCATATTTCCCTTTTTCAACTCTAACCCGAAACCCTAAAAATCCAACCATAGTAAGATTGGAGAAATTAATGTTGTGATTTTCAGCTTGCATATCTTCTCCCATAGTTCTTTAGTCACTATGATAATTTTCATCTTGCAATCTTGGTATTCTCGATCCTCGAAGTTGTTGTGGAGGAAGCTTAGGAACAAATTTGAGAAGAAAAAGCAATAGAAGAACTTTGAGGAGAAGAAAAAGAAACGGGAATAAGGTTTCTAATTAGATTGAAGATGAAGGAGAAAACAATATCTATTTTTTGGTTGCTAAGGCCAAAATTGGCCAAAAAATTATCACAAGGGAATCTACAAGGAATATTATAACCCCAGGTATCAGCATATATCAAAGTGCCAACGGAGGGAAACATTAGGTATTTATCCGCCACTTTTAGAAACTTAGGTATTTATCTGCCAAACAGCCAAAACAATAGGTATTTATATGCCATTGACCCTAATTTATAATAATATTTATTGAACCAATTCGGTCTTTGTAAATCGCATTTGTCATTCTCTCCTAGTGGCATGATCTCCTTCCTGCAACACCATGGGGGAGGAGCGGGTGTACGATCCTTTGTCGGGCCTACAGAGGTGAATAATATCGGCATGAATAAAGTTATTAGGCGAGTGTGGAGAGAGACGACTGCCAATACTAATTGCATACGTAGAGATAGAAAGACGAATTTGTTTCCTCCAAATCACCGGGCTGTCTGTTCTTCCTCCCTAACATTTCTACGATGGATTATGGGAGGAAATTCACTGTCCCTTCCTGTCCTGCAATCTTGCTGTTTGCCTCCTAAAGCTCGCCTGATAATTGCCAGCAATAAAAATCTATAATTGTCGCAAAGTGCTTTACCCTTCAGGACAATGGAGTAACGTCCAACATTTGTTGCAAAATCTTCAGTTCCCATGTTTGGTTAGAGAACATTTTAGCAAGAAAACATAAATGCAGTTACAAATGTAACAAATTATTGCAATATTTGTTGCAACCATTATTGTTCCAACAAATGTTGTCTCTGGGAGACGTGATGTTTTGAACAGGACAAATATTAGGTTGTTGCATAAGCTTATCATAAAATACATAAGCAAATCTACTGCAAATGTAGCATTCCCACCGTTTCTTTGTTCAAACCAAACAAAAAACAGGGTTTCATATGGAAATCCAACAATTGAAGTTGAAAACATCCAAACAATGGATTTGAGTTTTTTTACTTGCAACATGACGTGTGCAACATGTGATTTTTCCAATTTTTACAAAGCAAACTGTAAGAAAAATAATTGTTATTAGCCAAAATTTCTACTCTAAACTTGATTCTTAGCACACTTTAATATGGTCATGTAACGCATTAAAACAAATCCTTTGTTTAAATATTTAGGATTGAAATAAACACCCCTAGCCAAATCCCCGCATGAAAGACACATTCAGACAAGTCTTTAAGTAGTCAACTTCTAGTTATATTGGTAATCATGTGCTCTTTTACTGTGCTAACCTGAGTTTTCTTTCATCTATTATCAGTCATAGCGGCTACCTTGACTATATTATGCTATTAAAGTAACACACTTATTAGTCTCAATTGGTCATCCATACCATATCATATGTTTTTCCTTCACATTTTCTCAGTTGGAGCACCTTTATTCTTTTGTCAATATTCTTAACTTTCTTTATCCAAATTTCAATAGCTATAAGTGTTATCTCATCCATCTTCTAGTTCTGATTTACACTCATGTATGTTCCTAAGGCTTTGCCAGGAAGATGAAGGAAAGAAAATAAAATTAGAGAGTTTCAATAATAATCCTTTCTTGAAGAACATTGTGTCCCTCTTATTTATTTATTTGAATTTTTCCTTTCCCTCACTTTCTCTCAAATCAAACATAGACTAAATGTTTTCTAAACACACAATGTTTGACCATAAAGCTTGTTTGATGTAATTCCAATGTCGCAAAGTTTTCCTTCATCTTCATGGGTATTCTACAGTCAAATGCATGCTGCCAAAACACCCATCTACTTCTATAAACCACATCATCCTCAATTGCTATGTTATGACGAATGATCGATCACTGAATAAAAATTTAGAAGTTTTTTCGTTCCGTTGATATTTTATAATTAATTTATTTGTGTTGTCCTCAAATATCCTTTTAATGCTTTCATGCTATACTAGCGGTGGTGCCTAAGCACATATGATATCATATCTTATCCAAGACAAGCTTTAGAAAAAATGTCCAGTCTTTTCTTTTCATCCATATCTTTTTTTGAAGATTTTAGTGACAAGTAACTTGACCCTATGTGGATTTTAGTTCTAGCTTATTTTTTTAAAATTTAACAGCTATTTGCTTATTTTCCTTGTTTAAGACTGTTTCACAATTTTAGGATTTAAATGGTTTTATTTTATAAACTTCTATTAGGTTTTTCCAAAATAAAGAATTCTACCCGACTATTGTTTCTTTAAATGAATGAATCAACTGCTGATTATGTTTTATGAAAAGTAAGTCTTCTATGTTTGCCATGAGAGTTAATATTAGGTCACGATAAGTTTAGCTAACAAGGAGAGTCTTGTGACTAAGAGTCTCCTGGGTGAGGCCCATATTTATCTTGTATCTAGGAGTATCTTGTAGCTAGGGGTGTTAATTAGGTTAGGTTGGGTCCAACGTTTGAAATATTGATGATATATCGAAAATATCCTGATTGGAGAAGAAACGACATGATGTGTTAGCTTTATATTGTTTAGTAGTTTTGGAGAAATATTGGCCGATATATCATGTCCTTGATATTGACTAAAATATCACGACTTTTTTCTAATATAATTTATCTCGGGTTTTGACATAAAATACAATGGACAATTTTCTAAGGAGGAAAAACATCTTAATGAGGATGCAAATAAATTAATTAAATTCAATTTGTTATTGTAGCCTAATTGTCCGAGTGCAATGATCACAAGTTGTGTTGATCTCCTGATCGGCAAAATAGAATCGCAAGGGAAGCGACTTCCTGATTGGTCACCTACTTTGGAAGGTATCTCAGGTGATCTTTAACATCTATTTATGGCTGGCCGTGATTTGAAAATTTGGATTAAGCCCTATAACACTAACATGACAGCAACACTTCAGTATTTAATTATCTAAAGCAACAGTCACCTTCGTCCATCACCAATGCCTAAAATTCCCTGATAGGCCATGATTAATGTGAGCAATCATGATGATGAACGCAGGAGGGAGTGTGGCCCCACCCTGAAGCAAAGGTGTACATACATAAACAGAGGCTTCACTTATTGGCCCCTCTCATCTATATTGACCGGGCACAATCATTTGGATCATATAAATATGCCTGCAAAACAACGGTTGGCGTTCTAGCTATGGTTGTCCGTTGAGAGCATGAATGTTTCAAATTGGTTCTATTCATGGTCGCAGCCGTAAACATTTTCTTGAAGGGCGTCGTGGAAATATCAATCTCGCTTTACAGTCCAGTATTTTGGGTCTGCCCCTTTGATAGTTGGCTCATTCAAGATTTAACCGAACCACTTCTCAATAGAAATAATCTATTGATTCTCTCATAATTGGTTGGATCGTAAGGGTGATGATTTATTGTAATAATTCAGTGGACTTAGCCTTGCTTTCTATATCCTCGTTAGGAATTCCTAGAATAAATCATCGTATTTTCCTTCGCTTCTTTATGAAACATATCCACCAACGAGATTTTTTTGTTCTTGCGTCCCATCAGGGATAGGAAAACTGTGGAAAAATAGTGGTACAGTTCAATGTTGTCTAAGGAAAGGAAAAATTCTTCAAACAAAAAAATTACTTCGACTCCTCAAAATTAAGAAGCATCAAGAGACATTGAAATTCCATATTATCTAGAGAAAACTCGACGAAATATTGATCAACTTTTCTCGAATTGAATGAAGAAACAATATCGGTAGTAGCATGTCGAGTTTAAATGCAATCAATTAGGAGAATTAAGAACAAATGAATAGCTGTTTAAAAGCGGTTGAAGGGCGTCGTTGTCGGATAGAAAGGAATTTCACCCGGCGGCCTGCAAGGCCACCACATCTTCAAAGGCACCATAGCAGCTGAATGAAAATAGAGAATCAGGATTAGACTGCATAGTACATCTCTCTGCTCCCCTAACTAACTAGCAAATCAGACCCGAACCCTTGATAATGACGGTGTTTCTTTAAAATAAAACTTTCTTGCTTCACATCCGATTTTAAAAAAGGGAACCGAATACCAAAAATCCAAACTATGCTTTATGTAAAGTTTCTATGGTACGATTAAGCTCACTATCATCTGAGATCAAACTCCAAATATCCCCGATATCAAATAAAAAATCAGCATTACTAAAAAACTTATTTAGTTGTTTTGGGATACAAGTACAAATTAATCTTTATTTAGTTTGTTGAATGATAAAGTACATACACGGATTAAACTTGGGTTTAAGATTTTCATATGCACTCTTTTCAAATTCTATTCCAAATGTATATCCTTTTCTTTTATGAAATATAAGTATGTTTATTTTCTTAAAAAGGAGTGTTTTGTGTATTAAGTTTTATTATGATTATCAATTATGATTGTTTAATATTAATGTTGTTATACGTATTTTACATTAAATTTTCTCAAGTAGACTTCAAATCTACGACATGTCTCTTAATAGCTGAATACTCTACCATTGAACCACTGAAAGCCAACTTTCTAAGTTGAACTATTGTAATGATATTTACGATATTTAGTGCATGTCAACCTTGTTAAGGTCCAAATTAGAACTCAAAATTACAGTTCGATATTTAAAAAATATGTTCCGATATCTAACATCCGATATGAAAATTTGCATGTCGCATGGCACTGACATCCGATATTTCGAATATTGGTAAGTCAAACCCGACCTGATTTATATCGGATTGACCCGAACCACCTAGTTAATAGTCAGATAGGATTGAAGAGCACCTAATTCAATCTAGGCTGGTTGAATTAGGTGCTCTTCAATCCTATCTGATTATTAACCGTGTGGTTCGGGTCAATCCGATATAGATCAGGTCGGGTTTGACTAGATTGGATTAACCTAACCTAACTGGCCCTATTAATAGTGAGATTTGGTCGGGCCTGGTAGGGTTAGGACAGGTTCACCCACTTATTATTTATAAGAACAATTCGATTTACGCTCAAATATCTTATGTAAAATTATAATTTCTAAATAAACAAACATGGTTATTTGGCCATTTAGGCTCTGGGTGGTGGGTATTTGGTATTTGCTTTAAGGAATTGGACCAGGGCGGGTTGGTCATGCCCTTTTGGCTTGTGCGAGTGGTGATTCCAATTCTAATTGAATCAGTTGTATTTAGTTAGCGTACAGTCTTTATGAGATTTAGAGAGGATATAGAGTGATTAGGGATATTTAGTGGATAAATTAGGATTAGCCCAATACTCTTCTTTATATGGGCATTGCCATTTAACTATTACACCCCTACCTAGTTGTCTAATTATGTGACGCCCCGCTTCTCAGAGTACGCTAAGATGGGCACGTGACATAGCCAACCATACTACCTGTGGATAGGAAAAATCCTTCCACAGTCACATTACGACTGTAGAAATATCAAGAACATCAAAGTAAACCAACTATCTAGTACATGTCCATAAGCCAGAGTAAAAGAGTCAAGAATTAACAATGTGCGGAAGCCAAAAGGTATAATAAATGAAACACCTGGAAGTGAAACTACGTACCGACAGGAACTTCACCGCTCGGTCTAACAGCGGCAATACTCCTGATCAGTCTGCAACAAGGTAGAAGAATCTGGGCTATGCAAAACCCAGACGTCAGCGCGTCATGTCATCAAATAATAAAATACAAACAGGGTAACAGGCAATGCAAATATAATCATGAATGAAAGGCAGGTATAACAGTAATGTAAATCAGGGCAGTGAAGGGTAGTGTGCTGTGAGTAAACTAAACTGTTTTATTGGGTTATCTACTCTCAAGTCTTTGAAATCAATTTGATGAATCATCGATGTAACTCAATAATATCCCGTGCATGCCCGGGACCACGGTCTACAGACTCTCGGGCTGAAACCGAGACGTGCCGCTAGGCACTAACAGGAAAGGGGTACAGACCAACGATGTCAGCAGCATCGTCACGAGGCGGGCCTAGCCTCTAAAACTGATCAGTATAAGCGAGCAACTGTCGAGTTACAAGTCAGGATTTCATCATTGATTTCCCCATGCCCCCAAGTTATATGTGTCAAGTCAGGTATTCCGTAATCAAGAACTAATGCCAACACAGGATCAGGTAAGAGCAGGTTTGTCTGGATAGACAACAGGAACGGTCCGTGAGGACTACATGTTATGTTTGTTGGCATTAGACACAAGATCAGGCAACAGGTAAAGCCATGGTACATCAGGTCAAATCAAGTAGTGTTTTTAGGCGTCATGTCATGTTAAGAGTGTACGGTACCATGTCGTGTCAAGTAATGGGTGTAACAAGTCATGTCAGGGTGTACAAGATATCATGTGGGTGCTCACAATCAACTAGCATAAGTATGGGTATACAAAACAAGCATGTGTACTAATAGAACAACAAACTGAAACATGTAATATGATATGCAAGTAGATACAGGATAAACTATATAGATGTACGGTTATTGATTCAATAATTATACTTATTAAAATAGATGTAAAAAATGTAATGTAGCATGTAGTAAGGTAAACTTGCCTCAGAACAAAGGTCGAGATGCAGGCGGCCGGGTATGACATGTCACGATACGGTGTGTGAAATGGCACGACACGGTACTGGGTCTAGTCGCGATCTAGTGCGCGGTCTGGACACGATCTGGACGCGGTCTGGGGCGCGATCTGGTGCGCGGTCTGGGCGCGATCTGGTGCGCGATCTGGACGCGATCTGGTGCATGGTCTGGGCACGATCTGGACGCGACACGGTCGCGACATGGAAGTGGTGATGGTATGATTCGTCCGGATCGTCGGCGGCGGCACGGCTCCGGCGATGACCGGAAACCAAGAAATCAAAAGAGCGAAATAGAGAAGAAGAAGAAGAATAAGGAGAAAGAAGAAGGATGAGGTTTTGGTGATCTGGGGTTGCCTTGAGGGTTCAAGAGAAGGCGAGGGGGTGAACACGATGAGGGTTTTCCGGCGAGGTAAAAAGGCAGTGAGGTTTGGCAAAGGGTGTGCAAGGATCTTGGGCTCAGGTCGAGAAGGTGATGGTGTCAGGAGGTCGGGGAAGAGGAATGAGAGGCGAGAAGAGGAGGAGGTGGTCGAGGTGGTGACGGGATCGTCGACGGCGAGGTAGGCGATGATGGGTGGCATGCTGGGTTTCAGGTTTTTGGCACGAGCACGAGGGCGAGAAAGGAGGAAGGTGATGAGGTGGTTGAAGAGAGGAGGAGAGGTCGTAGGCATGAGCATGACGGCGACGGCGAAGTCGTCGGCGGCAAGAATGACGACGAACGATGGGTGTCGCGGTCGTGGGTTCTTGGGTCCTCGTGGGGGAGAAGAGGTGAGCGAGGAGAGGAGGTCGAGGAGTGGACGAAGGTGTGGGGGCGACGGCGATGAGAGGACGGCGACGAGCGCGACGAGGGTCGCGGGCATAGGTTCTCGCGTGGGATCGGGCGCAGTAAAATCGAAGAGGGAGATGAAGGAGGAGAGAGAGTACGTGAGGGGGGAGAGAGAGGTTAATTAATAAGTTAGGAATGATGAGAGAAAAGAGAGGAGAGAGAAAGGAAGAGTCTGTTAAAATAAGAATAAATTAGATTTAAAAAATATTGGAAATATATCTACAGAGAGGCTGATTTGATTTGTTTAGTTAAAAATAAATAAATAATATATATATATAAATTCTAACTGTTATAATATAAAGGATAAAATAATATATATTAGTCAAGTTTATATTAATAGTTTAAAATATATAAAGAATATAATATTAGTCCGGTTTGAGATTTTGGCAAATACAAATTTACTCCAAAACACGCCCGGGTCGGGTCTAAAAATTCAGATTAAAAATATGAAAAATATATGCGACGTCCAAATCTTAACACAAGTACTCAGGTAACGAAAATGCGTACCCCCAAGAACGGATGCACGTACGTGCGTGTAGCCATCCAAACACGTCCGTTTCACTGAACGGGACGAGAACAAGATGCGCGGATGCTACCACAGGGTTTGGGGTATCAAGCAGGCTATGAAATGCAATTTTAAATTATTTTCTGTGACCTAGAATGTTATATGATAAAAGATGCGATACCAGGTAAAATGCCAGCATGTACTAAACATGAGATGCGCGTGTCTATGCAACAAGTCAATGTAATCTATAAATAAGAATTAAACAGGTTCAAGCAAGCGGGTCGGGTCGAATACAATGTAAAATGTAAAATACCATTCGCACCCAAACACGCTAAATCAAGAAAAGACCATGGATAGGTAAATACGGAAACCGGAATTGGTATAAATGAACTCGGGTGTTACAAATTACATAAAGACGAGCTTCTAGAATAAACTAGAAATCCATTCTCAAACACATTACAAGCACGTGTATTCTATCACCCCTCAAACTGGAGCATACATATCATATATGCCCAACCTTTACATATAAAATGCACTTTATTCCTTCCCAAAGGATTCCAGAATAAATCTGCTAACTGATGAGTAGATTGAACATAAAAAGAGTCGATGGTCCCATCTTCAACCTTTTCCTACACAAAAGACAATAAACCTCGATGTGTTTCATATGCTCATGGAATACAGGATTCGAGGCGATATAATTTACAGCCTTGTTATTGCAGTATAATCGCAAAGAAGTGGGACCAAAGCTAAGCTTTCCAACCAAGAGGCTGATCCATACAAGCTCACAGGTAGTGTTCGTCATGGCTCGATACTTTGACTTAGCACTGGAACAAGACAGTACACTCTGCTTATTACTTTTCTTGGAGATCAAGTTGCCTCCTACAAACATGCAGTATCCTACTAACATGCAAGACCCAGCCCAATTTGCATTCGTGAACTTTGCTATCTGAGAATGTCTATGATCTGAATACAGTAGACCCTTCCCTGGAGCATTCTTCAAATATCGAAGTATCAGAATCACCCTATCTCAATAGGTAACTCAAGGATTGGCCATGAACTGGCTCACGATGCTGACAAGATATGCAATATCAGGCTGCATAACGGTGAGGTAATTAAACTTACCGACCAATCGTTGGTATCTTCTGGGATCCTCAAACAGATCGCCTTGTACCGAAAGCAACTTAATATTTGGATCCATTAGAGTCTTTATAGGCCTGCACCTTAACATCCCAGCTTCAATTACACCATGTCAAGCACATATTTTCGTTGTGAGATATAAATGCCGTCCTTCGATCTAGCAACCTTGATACCCAAAAATTATTTAAGGCTTTCGAGGTCCAACTTCGCTTGAAAGTGGTGCTTAAGCTGTGCAATACCGATCATATCATCGCCAACAATTACTATGCCATCGACCTATACCATCAATAGAATGCGAAGACCATTAGTGTTGTTACGGTAGAGCACCGAGTGATCATGAGCACATCGTTTAATGCCAAACGAAATAACCACCTCAATAAATTTCTAAACCATGCTCGTGGAGACTGTTTCAAACCATACAATACAATGACTTATTCAATCAACAAACTAAGACATACCCCCGGGCATCAAAACCAGGTAGTTGCTCTATATAGACCTCTTCAGCCAACGAACCATAAAACACATTCTTCACATCAAGTTGTTGCAACGACCAATGCTGTGGCCACAAGAGACATAAGAAGGCGAACATAAGTCATCTTGGCCACAGGAGAAAATATCTCCTCATGATCAAGGCATAAGTCTGCGAGTACCAATTATTAACCAAACATGCCTTTAAGCAGGAAAGAATCCCATCAGGATTAAGCTTCACAGTATAAACCCGGCAACATCCCACCGCCTTTTTCCAATCGGAAAAGGAACCAAATCTCAAGTCTGATTCTGTTCAAGAGTGAACATCTCATCAATCATAGCATATTTCCACCTTTTATGAGATAAAGTATCAGAGAGTAATTTGGATAAAGCATGTGATTCGAGGGAGGAGAGGAATGCCTGGTACGCAGGAGATATATTGGAACTCGCCATTAGATGAGCTATAGGGTGAGAAGTGCAGCTTCGGATGCCTTTTTAAGGCAATAGGAAGATCAATGTCAGCCACCGGCGAAACTTGCGACTTGGGGAGATTAGCAGCAGGGGACAGCGGTTCAGGAGACGTACGGTCTCGACAAGAAATTACCCTTGTAACCGGTGGTGTGGGGTCCAACAGTGAATCAGAGGCGTGAGGTGGGTCAACGGAAGTAGTACGAATAACCTCTAATACCGGGGATGGATAATCAACATGGTTGGATGGGGTGCTCTTATGATAAGAGATCAGAGATATCCAAGGGAAAGTCACTCTCTATGTCTACAGAGGTATGGGAAGTAGAAAAGTATGGGAAGCCGATATCTCATTCTATGTTGTTCCCTTCGGCTATGACATTCTTTGTTCCTCCAAAGGTGTTTCGGTGTCTATTTTGTCTATGATCTACAATCTGGGAGATCTAAATTAGATCCTAAGGCTATTAAGTGTCTTTCTAGGGTTCTGTGGAACTCAAATGGGATATCGATGTTATAGGATTGTTACGATGTCAATTTATATTGGCTGATGTGAGAAAGGCATATGATTAATCAAGTAATTGGCAGTAAGAACAGCATTCTCTAAAAAAGGTTTAGGCATATGAAGCAAAAAGGTATGAGTGACCTTTAAAAGATGCTTATTCTTTCTTTCAGCCACCTCATTTTGTTGGAAGGAGGACAAGAAAATTCATGAATAATACCAAGTTTCTCTATATCCTCCCTAAAGTGTGTGCTAAAGTACTCTTTGGCGTTATCACTCTTCAAGGTACCAACATTAGCCCTAAATTATATTTTCGGAACAAAAAATTTGGAAATGAGAAAACACTTCATTTCTAGATTTCATCAAATACAATAATGAGACTTGAGAAAAATCATCAGTAAAGATCACAAAATATCGAAAACCTCCTTTGGCAACAATAGGGTAAGGCCTCCAAATATCAAAATGTAAAAAAAGGTTTTTCAGCTCTCTTATTTATTCGAGAAGCGTAGCTGGAGCGATAATACTTATCCAACTCATAAGACTCACTCTAAACTAGACAAAGCACCAAGAGAGGGAACTATCATTTTCAAGATTTGAAGAGAAAGATTACCAAACCGACAATGGGTATCAAAAGCTGATATAGATGTTGGGCAGGATATAGGGCGTGGTTGCCCATCGAGGTGGTACAACTCGTCAACCTCATATGCCAGTGTCAATCATCCTCCTTGTCCCAAGCTCCTGAAAATACAACCACCGGAGAAAAATATGGCGCCACAGCTCAAATCTCGGGTCAGCTAGCTTATAGAAAGCAAGTTGAAAGTGAAGTCATGCAAGTAAAAAACAGTAGAGAGAGGTAACTCTAATATGGCAATAACAGACCCCACCCCCGCTATAGTAGAGTTAGTGGTGTTCGCTAAAGCCACTAGGGTACACTCAGGTCTTAGCATGTATGAGGACAATATGCCTCTCATGTCATATGATTTGTCTCTCCTATATCGATTATCCAGTGACGACATACAGAAGCCGAAGTAATAATTGTATGGTTACCTTTCGAAAGGCCTAAAGTGGTCACACTGAAGCTCAGGTATAACCAATCTAGCCTGGCTACTAGAAGCAGACAAGGTTACAAGAAGTCTCAAGCGAGCAATCTCCTCCAAAGACTTGACGGAGCCCTCAGATGATGTTGAGTCCGTCGAAGTGTTGGAAGTTGCAGAAGAGGATGAAGACAATGTCCCAACATGTACACGGGCTGGTCAAGGAGGCTCCTATTCAACTTCCAACAGGTACTGTGAATATGTCTCTTCTGGTGGCAGTAGTTACAAAAACGAGGATCTTCTCAGCCTCTACCTCTTCCACGACCAGCTCTCTCTCTCCTTTGTGAATAGTAATAAGTGGGAGAACTCTTCGGTATGATAAGAACACCGTGCTTATCAAATGTTGGCCGCTCATCGGTATTCTCTGACTGAAATATCTGGTTGAGTTGAGCTTCTGATAAGTGTTCGAAAGAGTAATATCCCCCTTCCCGGGTAAAGCCGGACGTGCAGATTGATAGTTGGCCCGTAGCCCGCTGAGAAAGACGATCACTAGAAGGGCTTCATGTCGCTTCCTTATCTCTGCAACGTCACTAGTGATCAGGAACAATTCCGAGACAAGCTGGACATGCCTTTTAAACTCCGAGTAGTACTGATGTGAGCGAGCTCGTTGCTGAAACTTGTATAACGACTGCACCAAATCGAAAGCCTTAGAAAGGCTCTCCCGTAAGGAATAAATCTCGTGAAGAAGATCCTAAATCTCCTTCACAGATCCTAAGTAGACGAGTCTATCCATGATCCGTAGCTCCATCGAGATAAGCATAAGATGACTGAGTTGTACATCTTTCGCCTCCCAATCGAAAGTAATTGGAATGGGGGGAGGCTTCGTCAAGTGATCACCCTTTCGCCTTCCCTTGACATATCGCTCGACCATAAGCTTCCAGCTATGAAAATTCTGTTCATCTATCTTGAAATCTACCATTTTGGTGGCCAAGATATGGAAGGAAGAGATCGACTTTCCTTCTGATTACTCTTTAACTCTGATACTACTTAATCAAGATCCACATCAAGAAAGGGATCACACAAGATCCCACATAATACCAACCGAAAGGTATCAAAATTCCACCCAAAGTGTCATGATTGATCTTCTAAGATCCGATTCACGATCAAACCACCACAAATCAACTCAATCGGATCCGAACATGGACTCTGGCGACATCGAAACTCCGATAACACAATCCCTACACCAAAACATAGCAAAAATAGACATAAAAAACCTTGAAAATCACAAGAATTCACCAAAATTCTTGGGTTATTGTAGCAATTAGCTCCAAATCAACCAATCAACCCTGGATCGACCAAACGAGCCCCAAATCAGCGAATCAAACTCCAAACAATAAAGGAGAAGGTTGAATCGAGGAAGAAAATCCCAAATCGAACTCCTTCAAGCCATTTCGAACACTTTTTGCTGCAGATGTGGACGTTGACGAATAAAATTAAGCTTGATCTAAACTCCGACGAGGATCCGAGCTCGATCGACGTCGCCCGAGCCCGGCAAGGGTCGGCGAGGGTCGGTGGTTGGTGGTAGGGGCTGTTATGTTAGGGTTAGGGTTTGTTTTGATGGTGATGATGTGATGTGGGGTGAGATTAGATCTGAAGAAATTAGTGGCTCAGATTAGCTCTAATACCATGTAAAGTTCTAGAGAGGAGAGAGAGTGATTAGAGAAATGTAATGGATAAATTGGGATTAGCTCAATCCTCCTCTTTATTTAGTCATTGCAATTTAACTATTAGATCCCAACTTCGTTGCCTAATTACATAAAGACGGGCTTTTAGAATAAGTTAAACCTGTTCACAAACACATTACGAGCACGTGTATTCTATCAGTCCTAACCCGACCTGATTAGTTAACAGGCCGGGTAAGGATCAACCGATTGCAAAATTAACTGTTTGGTTTGGGTTGAGCTATGCAGCTTCTTGTCCGGGTTGGCTCGAGTTATCAGGTTCGGGCAATTTTTGCACCCTTGTAGCAAATTAGCAATCTTTCCTACAAATGCTAGTTTCACATCCATATCATTTCCTTAAACCTTTAATCCATCTCAGCCAAAGCTGATGCCGTATATGATGAAATATCCCCAAGCTTGCTATCTGTTTATAGACGAAGCACAAGGTCCATATCTTCCTGGACAATGCCAGTCTTGCTTCGACCCTATCTCGACAAAAGCCTTTTGGTTCCTAGATCAGACCGATGAACACATTGGGAGGGGTTTTCTTTCGACTCTGCAGCAGATTTCCTTTGTATATGTGTAAAGCTTTGCGATTTTCTATGTTTTACATGCATCATGTGGTTGAGATTGGCTTGCCTGTGGTGATAAATCCAATGTAGTACTACAGCAGACATAACGCCAATGTTATGGGGCAAAGATTTAGCTGTTCTGGAACAATTAGTCGGGAAATCTTATTGGTCCTTTACTTCGTAAAAGAATCTTATTGAACACATCAAGAGGTCGAGTTATTGATTGATATGATTTCAATATCCTATAAATATAAAATGTAGAACCTATACAAATATTGTTAGTGATTTTCATCCAAGGAATATTCAAATTCCTTCACAAGATCGATTTATTTAAGTGTAACTGGAATAGAGTAATCAAACATAGATTAAAGAAAACATACTCGTATCTAAAAATCAAGTTGGTCGTATGCCAGGACTATAGAAGCGATCTTTTTATTAAGGCGATTGATGAAACATATAGAGAGAAGAAGAGAGATCTACTTATGGTTTATATTCAGTTAGTTAAGGCTTATGATAGGATCCCTAAAAAGATATTATGGTGGCTTTAGGAAAAAAAAATTAGTGTTTCATAACTATATTGATATGATTAAAAATATGTATGATTGAGCAATTGCTAGAGTGAAGACGATCAAAGGAGAGAGTCATTTCCTATCTCCATAGGTTTACATCAAGAATCGACATTACATTCTTATCTCTTTGTGAGAGTTATAGATAAACTTACTAGACATATTCGAGATGACATGCCATGGTGTGTAGTGTTTGATGATATTGTTTTTAGTTGATGTATCCAAAAAGGGATAATTACTAAAATAGAAAAATAGAGAGGTTATAGTATCTAAAGGGTTTAGAACTAGCAAAACAAAAATTGAATATATAGAATATAATTTCAGCAAAACAGTGCGAAGAAATGAGTGTTCGGTGCGAAGTGATGATGTCACGACCCGGAAATGGCACGCGACTGGCACTTGAATCATATGAAATCTATAGGGCTCCATCTAATTCAAGTAAGCCAAAATCCCAGAAATCTAAACCATTTTAAAAGAAAGTGTTTTGATAAAATAAGCCGAATATGCGTTTTAAAAGCCTTTTCTGAAAATTTCGGCAGAATTTCCTTTGTAAATACTGGCCCCGAACGGGGTACAACATGATAAATATATGCATCAATGATAAAAGGCATCCCCAAGCGGGAGCTAGCTTTTCGTCAATCGACGGCCACAACCACGCAAGCAATATAATATACAACGCCGAAGGGCGAGAATCAAAACTCAAAAGGAAACTCAAATCAGCAAGAAAAAACCCATAATAATACAACGCGCGACTCTAGGTCGAAAGAATATACATCACTGGTCTGCTAAGTCAAAAATAAATATACATGTCTGGTTGATGGAGTTTACTAGATACAACTGAATGTAAATAAAATACAAGGGTGGTCACGATGCCAGTGAACCCACCTACCAAAGCAAATCACCCGGAAGGAAGCAGTGTGCTAGCAAAGCCGTAACGAAACCTGTACGGCAAAACCTGCAAGAAATTGTGGTACAACGGGGGTGAGTTGCCAACTCGTGAGTTGAAAACATCACCGAGCAGAAATCGTATGTATGACTCATCCTAGGTCAATACGATCAAATATATATAAAACCTCAAATGATAAAGTCTGAAGCATGAAAGGTGGCAAGGGTAAACATCTATACCAAAGTGTAATCCCATGTGCTCGTGTCAGTGCCTCAGGTAGCAATATATCATATGTATGAGGTATGAATGTAATGTATGAAAACAGTATACATGTAAATGAAGAAACTGTTTTCTTGTTTCAGTGAGATTTCTGTTTTTATAACACGAGGTATCATCAATGAAAACAACATAATCCGTGTCTAGCATCGACACAAAACATAAATCCCAATATCTCAATATCTCAGGCTCCGGCTATCCGGACTGGCATGTATCATCAAATTTCAATACCTCAATCTCAATATCCAATATCTCGGGTTCCGTCAGTCCGGATCGGCCCATATCATCAATCACACGACCACGAACGGTATCCTCCGGATATCCGCCGCGCCAAACAATCACCGGTAGGCAGTCTGTCCTTGTCAGGCTCATCATCCTTCATGAAACCACTCTCGCCCCGGGGTACCATACCGGGTCCACCATGTACCCGAAACGGTTCTTACTACTCGAATCGGGTCTCGAAATCCAACAGCTATCATGAAAACTCATGGTGGACGACTCATACATCACGAGAAAACCCGCAACTTGCATTTTAAAAAGAGGGAGAGAGAGAAGTTTATATATATATATATATATATATATATATATATATATTCTTGCGGTTTTCCCCCAAATCCCGAAATCTCATGAAAATCCGAAATCCAAATTAAGAGTAAGTAAACAGTGAATATCGGCGTAAAATCCCAAAATACTGCATAACCAATGAATATATGAATGCATCTGATATCATGCAATGAGTGCAATAGTTAAACTAGCATATGAATGCGATAACATATTGCAACTATCAGCTAGCAGGCTATGTCAATGAAATAATATTCACTAAAGTGTACGTGACATGGCAATTACCGATGATGATGTGTGTAATCCGGCAAGCAAGTGTACGTGGAGCATACGCATCATCGGTAATGGTGCTGGTGTCGTGACAGCATGATCTCAATAATGGCATATGAAAACACAATATAAGCATGCAAATGCGATGCGGACAACAATAATATGTGTAACACCCTTGTCCGATCGTACGTTCCTTTTTCTTTTTGGATATATTGGGCTTTGTTTTACTATTATTATAATTTGGAGTTTAATACTTTTAATTAAGATATATGCATATAATTATGGTTTTTCAAGTTTGTTAAATATGCATATTATTAGTATTTAAATATTTATTTGTCTAACACTATTTTATAACCATATTTATATTTTAGTATCATAATTTAAACAAAAGATATTTTATTTGGTATTTCTTTAAACGATACATACACATAAGATTTTACTCATTTTTAAATTCTATTTATAAGATATTTTGTCTTACGATATTTATTTGGTTAAAATATTTAATTTTGAAAAGTCATGAGAGCCCATGTTAAATCTTTTAACCATATAAATAATTTTACTAAACTAACAACTCAATTTTCTTTCTCCAATCACCATATATGTCTCACCTGATAACTTTATTCTTTTTTAAACAAATATTATTCTCTCTCTCCAAACAAATATCTTTTCCAACAGATTTCTTTCTCCCCATATTCTATTCTATTTACATATATTTTTCTATATCACTAACTATATTTCACCAAACCCCCGCTCTCTTTCTATATATATTCCCTAACAAAATCTCTCTCCCCAATCTAATCTAATCTCTCCCAGCAGATTCTCTTTCTCAAATCTACTCTCTCTTTAATTGTTTTTTTACAAACCTATATACATACATACATACATATATAATTGAAGATATTTTGTTATGATAGTTTAACTGAAAATATAATTTAGTTGTTTGATATCATAAAATCTTATATATATAACTAATTATATTTATTTTTATTAACCCATAACCATATACATATCTACATATACTTTCACTATTTACTAATATGTATATATACATATACTTTTCTATTATTCTAACTATATACAAACTAATATGTATATATACAACTTTTCTAATATCTTATAGAAGTATATTACAACCCATCATATCTCTCTTTTATAAAATCAAATCCAAATCTCATCTCATCAGAATATTTTTCTCTTCAATTATAATAATCTCTCCAATCTTTAAACATCTCTCTTCCCTATAAATAACAACCTAATTATTATCATCTCTCCCCTTCTTATATAAATCAACCTTCTCTTTTTCCCATCACAATATTTTCTTCTTCTTCAAAATTAGCCGAGCAATCAAACCTTGGAGTTATTCTTCGTGTCGTCGTGTTTATCTGTCTCCGAGGCAAGTACTCTTACTCTTTTATTTTTTTAGTCGATGCAACATCGGGAATTCTCTAAATAAATTATTAACTTACAATATTTAAATAAAATTGTTATATTCTGCCGCTTTATTAATATATTTTATAATACTTGTACATATGATGAAAACTCTAGGATTTAGAATACCTATTAATCTTTTTATCGAGTGAACTGTAAAAGTGCAAGCGTAATAAAATAACTATTAATATGTAAATGTGGTTTAATATATAAAAAGCTTTATAAGTTTATATGTTTCTGTTGCAACAATATTGGTATACACTAGCATGCAAAATGTCAATACTTATATCCTAATCTAAAACATAAAAATATACCATTATTACTGTTAATCAATAAACGCTTTGGGCTTAATATTTTATATATATAAATTAAACTTTCTATACTATCACTCTTTATAATATCGCTGTACTCTATGTGCCCTACTCATAAATACTATAATTTGTATTAATATTTTCTATTATCACCTGATTATAAAACTTATTATTAGCACTTATATGATGACTAGTCAATCTGTCATTTATTTTATCTTACTTACTATTATCTCGTAATTATACTATTTCCACTATCCTCTTTATGCATCCGTAATTTGTCATTCCTATTTAACTATATTAACCCTTTAAAACCATATTTCAGTTTATTATTCTTTTCAATAAATAAACCCGGATGTTAAACACAGATACTTGCATATTTATGTTGAGTCTTGTTTACATTTTTGACCTTATCATATCCTATCATTTATATTTAACATTTTACTTGAGACTATCATTGTCGGCATGCTTGAGAAACCTTAACATGCTATTCTTGTTTATGGACACTATCATTTTATAACTATTGTACTTGACATGTCATGATTATCCATTATACAAGTCCACTTTATTTTAATGACGAGATCGCTGATAAGGATGCTGAACTACATGACATGACATGACACACTACTATTTACCAGTTTCATCTCTATACAATTATCATACCACAATTCCAGTCCTTTCAGCATTCTTAATTAGTGCTCTAGTCATTACCATAATAGCTATAAATACGCGGGTGTTGGGGTAGTTTGAGTGTGCGTTGTACAACAGGATCTCAGGAGTCCCATGCCGGCAGCTCGTACCAGGCTATAGCGGTCTCATGATTACAGCTTGTACCGGGCTATAGCGGTCTCATGTTTACAGCTCGTACCGGGTTATAGCGGTCTCATATTTACAGCTCGTACCGGGCTATAGCGGTCCCTTGTTCATTCCACAGTTGGGCCCGTGTTTCCTAGCCCCTGGGGCACCACTCTTAGGTTAGGAATACTCCTGCAGAGGTTGACGCATACACTCGAGCTTACGATAGGATAGTTTACATTTTAGTAATCAGTTAGGTTATGACCTGACCCCTTACATACATGTTTCATAATGTTAATGCATCTAATTATTTATATACCTGTTTTTCTTGCGCACCGGGCTTCACTATTTTCATATATTCATGTTATTATGCTACACACACTTTATACGTTGAGTACTTGCTGGGATGTTCTGACATCCCTGAGATTTGCCATCTCAGGTTTAGAGACAGATCTGCAGGCTGAGCAGGATCAGAGCGGCTACTAGGACTTTGCTGAAGATCAGTAATCGTAGGTTTATTTCCTTTACTTTTAGCCTTTAGCATGTGCGCCCTTATGGGACATTAGGACTTTTGTATCTCTTTCGGATCTTATTTTATTCCGAATCTTTTGTTTTGGATTTTTAATTGCATCAATTATCTAGTGGACCCATTTTTAGGATTTCTTGTGTTTTCATTGCAGCATGATTATCGGTATTATTTCTTTTGGTCTTGGATTTTATTTTGACAGGTTAATCTAGACAGCCTTATGTGACTATGGAAGGAATTTTCCTTACCGTAGGTAGCACGGCTGGGCTTCGTCGCTTCCCGTATTCCACATTTTTGGGAAACGGGGCGTGACAAGGTTTTGTTGGTATCAGAGCCAGGTTGACATCAAAGTTAGTCTTGGTTCTACCGACCTTTTAGGTTAGAATCACATGTATAGGTTCTCCCCAGTGTGTCATGCTGCATATTCTTTTGACTCTGGTTGTAGAATTCGGGCCACTGAAATAGAATTACGATATTGTACCCATATACCGCGGCATGGTTACAATGCGTCATTCTGTTTGAGTAACTTAGAGTTCTATTCTTAATTTGTTTCCACTGATTTGATTTTCTTGGACATGCCGATTTCTCGAGCCAGGACCGTGACTCTTCATACCCTCATTTGTTTCCTTGATCCTTGATTTTTTCATACCAATCTATTTTCATTGATCCTTGTAATTAGTTTGCGACCTTGTATTTTCGTTCTTCAAATTTCGAGGACGAAATTTTCTGTAAGGTGGGAGAATGTAACACCCTTGTCCGATCGTACGTTCCTTTTTCTTTTTGGATATATTGGGCTTTGTTTTACTATTATTATAATTTGGAGTTTAATACTTTTAATTAAGATATATGCATATAATTATGGTTTTTCAAGTTTGTTAAATATGCATATTATTAGTATTTAAATATTTATTTGTCTAACACTATTTTATAACCATATTTATATTTTAGTATCATAATTTAAACAAAAGATATTTTATTTGGTATTTCTTTAAACGATACATACACATAAGATTTTACTCATTTTTAAATTCTATTTATAAGATATTTTGTCTTACGATATTTATTTGGTTAAAATATTTAATTTTGAAAAGTCATGAGAGCCCATGTTAAATCTTTTAACCATATAAATATTTTTACTAAACTAACAACTCAATTTTCTTTCTCCAATCACCATATATGTCTCACCTGATAACTTTATTCTTTTTTAAACAAATATTATTCTCTCTCTCCAAACAAATATCTTTTCCAACAGATTTCTTTCTCCCCATATTCTATTCTATTTACATATATTTTTCTATATCACTAACTATATTTCACCAAACCCCCGCTCTCTTTCTATATATATTCCCTAACAAAATCTCTCTCTCCCCAATCTAATCTAATCTCTCCCAGCAGATTCTCTTTCTCAAATCTACTCTCTCTTTAATTGTTTTTCTACAAACCTATATACATACATACATACATACATATATAATTGAAGATATTTTGTTATGATAGTTTAACTGAAAATATAATTTAGTTGTTTGATATCATAAAATCTTATATATATAACTAATTATATTTATTTTTATTAACCCATAACCATATACATATCTACATATACTTTCACTATTTACTAATATGTATATATACATATACTTTTCTATTATTCTAACTATATACAAACTAATATGTATATATACAACTTTTCTAATATCTTATAGAAGTATATTACAACCCATCATTTCTCTCTTTTATAAAATCAAATCCAAATCTCATCTCATCAGAATATTTCTCTCTCCAATTATAATAATCTCTCCAATCTTTAAACAACATCTCTCTTCCCTATAAATAACAACCTAATTATTATCATCTCTCCCCTTCTTATATAAATCAACCTTCTCTTTTTCCCATCACAATATTTTCTTCTTCTTCAAAATTAGCCGAGCAATCAAACTTTGGAGTTATTCTTCGTGTCGTCGTGTTTATCTGTCTCCGAGGCAAGTACTCTTACTCTTTTATTTTTTTAGTCGATGCAACATCGGGAATTCTCTAAATAAATTATTAACTTACAATATTTATATAAAACTGTAATATTCTGCCGCTTTATTAATATATTTTATAATACTTGTACATATGATGAAAACCCTAAGATTTAGAATACCTATTAATCTTTTTATCGAGTGAACTGTAAAAGTGCAAGCGTAATAAAATAACTATTAATATGTAAATGTGGTTTAATATATAAAAAGCTTTATAAGTTTATATGTTTCTGTTGCAACAATATTGGTATACACTAGCATGCAAAATGTCAATACTTATATCGTAATCTAAAACATAAAAATATACCATTATCACTGTTAATCAATAAACGCTTTGGGCTTAATATTTTATATATATAAATTAAACTTTCTATACTATCACTCTTTATAATATCGCTGCACTCTATGTACCCTACTCATATATACTATAATTTGTATTAATATTTTCTATTATCACATGATTATAAAACTTATTATTAGCACTTATATGATGACTAGTCAATCTGTCATTTATTTTATCTTACTTACTATTATCTCGTAATTATACTATTTCCACTATCCTCTTTATGCATCCGTAATTTGTCATTCCTATTTAACTATATTAACCCTTTAAAACCATATTTCAGTTTATTATTCTTTTCAATAAATAAACCCGGATGTTAAACACAGATACTTGCATATTTATGTTGAGTCTTGTTTACATTTTTGACCTTATCATATCCTATCATTTATATTTAACATTTTACTTGAGACTATCATTGTCGGCATGCTTGAGAAACCTTAACATGCTATTCTTGTTTATGGACACTATCATTTTATAACTATTGACATGTCATGATTATCCATTATACAAGTCCACTTTATTTTAATGACGAGATCGCTGATAAGGATGCTGAACTACATGACATGACACACTACTATTTACCAGTTTCATCTCAATACAATTATCATACCACAATTCCAGTCTGCTGAACTACATGACATGACACACTACTATTTACCAGTTTCATCTCAATACAATTATCATACCACAATTCCAGTCTTTTCAGCATTCTTAATTAGTGCTCTAGTCATTACCATAATAGCTATAAATACGCGGGTGTTGGGGTAGTTTGAGTGTGCGTTGTACAACAGGATCTCAGGAGTCCCATGCCGGCAGCTCGTACCGTGCTATAGCGGTCTCATGATTACAGCTCGTACCGGGCTATAGCGGTCTCATGATTACAGCTCGTACCGGGCTATAGCGGTCTCATGTTTACAGCTCGTACCGGGCTATAGCGGTCTCTTGTTCATTCCACAGTTGGGCCCGTGTTTCCTAGCCCCTGGGGTGCCACCCTTGGGTTAGGAATACTCCTGCAGAGGTTGACGCACACACTCGAGCTTACGATAGGATAGTTTACCTTTTAGTAATCAGTTAGGTTATGACCTGACCCCTTACATACATGTTTCATAGTGTTAATGCATCTCATTATTTATATACCTGTTTTTCTTGCGCACCGGGCTTCACTATTTTCATATATTCATGTTCCTATGCTACACACACTTTATACGTTGAGTACTTGCTGGGATGTTCTGAGATCCCTGAGATTTGCCATCTCAGGTTTAGAGACAGATCTGCAGGCTGAGCAGGATCAGAGCGGCTACTAGGACTTTGCTGAAGATCAGTAATCGTAGGTTTATTTCCTTTACTTTTAGCCTTTAGCATGTGCGCCCTTATGGGACATTAGGATTTTTGTATCTCTTTCGGATCTTATTTTATTCCGAATCTTTTGTTTTGGATCTTTAATTGTATCAATTATCTAGTGGACCCATTTTTAGGATTTCTTGTGTTTTCATTGCAGCATGATTATCGGTATTATTTCTTTTGGTCTTGGATTTTATTTTGACAGGTTAATATAGACTGACAATATGCGGGAGCTGAATAATAAACACAACAATGAACAATCTATATCAATATATATACGTGATACAATTTTGCCATTAGAAATAACACGAATTATGGTGTTTAGAAAATAATGGCTACGGTGTTTTAAGAAAAGATGCGTCTTTTGAAAATATCTGTATAATCCCTTGGCCTGTCTTTAAAATACTCACGATTCGTTAGTTTTGAAATAAGTATGACTCGAGTCTAGTCTAACATCTATAAGTACTACAGGACGAAACGAACAGTCTAACCGAAAGGCTAAGGGAAACCACCTAAATCTGAGTCGATATATATATATATATATATATATATATATATATATATGAATATATGATCGTCGGTGATCCCGCCTCAATAGTATCACATACGATACAATACACAACATGACATCCTCGAGTCAAGAGTGCAGATCTATCATCAATATGACTCGTACGGTAAATCCATCTGGGTACGGGTCAAATATCACATTTATCTCATTATTCATCCGGTATCCTCTTTATCATATATCATGATCTGGGGTACTGATCTAAGTTTAGTACAATACTGATACCATCTATAAATATGCATGCGTGTGTATAAAAACACCATGCCAAAAAGACCCGCTAAAATATCACGTCGTATCTCAAATATGAACCACGCCACATCACCGATCTCATGGCCTCAAGCCCAATCTCATTAACTCATCTCCAATCCCAAGTACTATCCTCATAATCCATATATATGTATATATATACTGTAAGTCCACGTTGCCCGCCCCGGTACTTGCGGGGAGGCGGAAAACGGAATAAAAATCAAATTTTTATCAACTTAGGCAACATGGACTAGACAAAGAAGGATCTTTGCTAAACAAAAACAAGCTAAAGCTAACTAGAAACTAGCTAAGTGCTAAAAAAGTTATACCTTGGGCTTTATGTCCTTCTCTCCTTGCTCCTTGGAGTGGTGGAAGGAGGTCACCTTAGTCATCTTCTCACGTCGAAGAAAGATCCACCCGAAAGCCTCGACCTTTGGCTTCAACTCCAAGCTAGAAATAACTAGAGTGCAAGAAGTGCTAATACTTGAACCCTAGATGAGAGTAGAGATTATCAAGAAAGGGTTTTTCTCAAGCTCAAGTGTTTCTCAACACATGAGAGGGGAGAGCTTGAGGGAGAGGAAGAACAAGAGAGAGAAAGTGAATGATAGAATGAGAGAAAATATGAAGCATTCTCTCATATATGTGTGAATTATTGTAATTAGATAATTAGCTAGATAATTGTCATGGTTAATCAAGACATGACCATTATCATTTTATTTTTAATGCAATTTGCAAGTATCAAAGAGCATCTTCCAAATGAAATGATGATGGTCAAAGTGTCAACCTAGGTCAACAAGTCAAGGAGGTCAAATGGTCAACAACCATAACCATACACAATTATTTAAACTAATATCAATTAACAATAATACACACATAAGCATTAGGGTTAATAAAATGACAATGGTCATTAACCCTAATCAAAGTCCTCTCCCTCTGTCTCAAGCAACTGTGCAAACGCACCCGTATTCGTGATCCGAGGAACACGAATACAATGAGATAAAACCAATCCCAAATCATATACTAGGATCCGGCTTAAACCAAAGCCCGCTAGTATAAGCTGTCCGGACAGCAAACGTGCACGAGTGCGCGGATGTGAACGAACCCTGTCGCAAAACCATGCGACCTCTACTCATTTTGCCTAAAGGCGAATAGCTCTCTGTGTGGGACTCTAAAGACTCGACACTACGCTGGCAGTGGGTTTAACCACAGACCGCAAGCGGCACTAGCTGTACGTAACGGTCCCCAGGTAGATGTCGATAAGAAGACTGACGAGGTGAACCCCATCTGAACTCCTACTGAGCCTGTATGTGACAGTCTCCGTACAGTCCGGTCTGTTCGTCTGATACATCGCATGGCGGGCCTAGGGGGGCGGTGAACGTCGGTCCCCTAATAGCGGTACAAGTCGTGTCGGAGTGTAGCCCAGAACACCCTGAGATAACACTGGAAACCTACCAGTATATCTCTCTTGCCCTGGCCAGGGACTACTCGTGTAATGGCTCTCCTGGACACAGCGCGATGTCAACCCCCAATACCGGGAGAGACGAATCCTGTCTAACCGTCACTGCCTCCAAGTGCTTCGGGACTGCACCCAAAAACTACCTGTTTGCACGACTCCTTTGAGCCGTGGTAGGGTAGTAATCAAAGTGCAGTGGGAACACACTCGAGGCGAAGTGACAGTGTCAAGTCAACGGACTAAGCTGTACTCATGTCATCTGGGAACTGATAACTGACGATATGTATAATATCAACCAACAGTTCCCGACGAGTCCTGTCCAGTGTACTCGTAACCTAACGAGCACCCGCATACTATCTCAAGTACGACGTACTGACGGCTGTGGGACAGACCGTCTCCCACACTGGGATGAGAAGCGCATACGCTAGTCTACTCCGGAGTATCGATGCCCTGTCTCGATAGTCCAACGACTAGGGACCTGTATAAGGATGTGCTTATAGATCACCCAGCTCCCACGAGTGTGGGCGCCATCACAACACTGGTAATCAAGCAAAGATCCTAATGGCTCTACTAATATGTATATCAGCGATATGCTAAAAGAAACACATGCACATATTAAAGCAGAGACAAACCAAGTAGCATACTATCATTTCGAGCAAGATTGTATATACAACTGTGAATATCCCAAGCTTCCATCAAGTAATATACAAACTAGTATGATACAGTAATGGCCTCTAGGGCATATACACTAACAATCTCCCACTTGCACTAAGGCCATGTACTGGCGTATCAAAGACCTATCATCTCGAACTGAGTCTGGGGCAAGGCCTTGGTGAATGGATCTGCTGTGTTATCTTCTGAACCTACCCTCCGAACCTCGATCTCCTGGCGATCCACGATCTCCCTGATCAGGTGATACCGCCTTAAGATGTGTCTGGATTTCTGATGGGACCTGGGTTCCTTCGCTAAAGCTATAGCCCCGTTGTTGTCGCAATACAGAGGTATTGGGTCAACAATGGACGGAACCACCTGAAGTTCTCTCAAGAACTTTCTCATCCAGACAGCTTCTTTTGCGGCATCAGATGCAGCGATGTATTCCGCTTCCATAGTCGAGTCAGCAACGGTTTCCTGTTTGGAGCTCTTCCAACACACCGCCCCTCCATTGAGGGTGAAGACAAAACCCGACATGGACTTGGAATCATCCTTGTCACTTTGGAAGCTGGAGTCAGCAAATGCCTCAATCTGGAGGTCTTTTCCGCCATACACCAAGAACATCTCCTTAGTCCTTCTCAGGTACTTGAGAATGTTCTTTACTGCTATCCAATGTTTCTCCCCAGGGTTTGACTGATACCTGCTTACCACACTCAGTGCATAAGCCACATCCGGTCTGGTACACAACATCGCATACATTATAGAGCCTACCGCAGAAGCGTAGGGTATAATAGGCATGCGATCCCTTTCCAAATCAGTCTTGGGAGACATCTCTTTGGAGAGGGTGATCCCGTGACAAGCCGGTAGATTACCGCGTTTGGAATCTTCCATACTGAATCTCTTCAGTATGGTGTCGATGTACCTGGACTGTGAAAGTCCTAATATCCTCTTGGATCTGTCACGGTAGATCCGGATACCCAGAATGTATGAGGCATCACCCAGGTCTTTCATGGAGAACCTGTGTGACAAGAACCCCTTGACAGATTGTAGCATAGGAATGTCATTTCCTATTAAGAGAATGTCATCCACGTATAAAACGAGGAATACTACAGTTCTCGCTACAAATCTACAATAGATGCATGGTTCATCTGGATTTTTGATAAAGCCAAATTTCTTGACCGTCTCATCAAAACAGATGTTCCAACTCCGCGATGCCTGCTTTAGTCCATAAATGGACTTAAGCAACTTGCACATCTTTCCCCTGCTCCCACTCTGAATGAAACCCTCTGGCTGGTCCATATAGACACACTCCTCTAAATGTCCATTTAGAAAAGCTGTCTTTACGTCCATTTGCCAAATCTCATAATCGTGGAAGGCAGCAATGGCAAGAAGGATCCGAATGGATTTCAGCATAGCTACTGGAGAAAAGGTTTCGTCATAGTCCAAACCAGGTCTTTGACGAAAACCCTTTGCAACCAGTCTAGCTTTATAGGTCTCAACCTGTCCATCTACACCAATCTTCCTTTTGAAGATCCACTTGCATCCTACGGGTTTTACCCCATCTGGAGCAATGTCCAACGTCCATACTTTGTTGGTGTACATGGACTCCATCTCGGTCCGCATTGCATCCAGCCATTTTACTGAGTCGACGCTCTGAATGGCTTGCTTGAAGCTAGTAGGCTCATCAAAATCTATGATGCAATCTTCTCTATCCCCGTGAACGAGAAAACCGTAGTATCTCTCGGGCGGATGAGACTGCCTACTACTCCTGCGGAGTGGCGTGGGAATGTCTTGATCTTTCGAACCCTCTGGTTCTACTAAGCTTTCAGTAATAGCATGTGGTTCCGGAATTTCTTCTAGTTCTATTGCGCTCCCACTTATTTCCTTTTCTATGAACTGGTGTTCCAGAAAATGGGCATTACGAGAAACAATGACTTTTTGTTCCTCTGCGTAATAGAAAAGATACCCCCTGGAGTTCTTTGGGTATCCCACAAACTTGCACAGTACTGAGCGTGCCTCTAGTTTGCCTGCATGCTGCTTTTTGACATAAGCTGGACATCCCCAAATCTTCAAGTATTGAAGATAGGGTTTATTCCCACTCCATAACTCATATGGTGTGGTAGGCACAGTCTTAGTGGGAACACGGTTCAAAAGGTATGCAGCTGTTTCTAGCGCATATCCCCAGAACGATCGCGGCAACTCAGCGTTACTCATCATAGACCGTACCATATCCAATAGGGTTCGGTTCCGTCTCTCCGATACACCGTTGCGGAGTGTATGGAGAAGTAAGCTGAGAGAGAATTCCATTCTCTTTTAAGTAACCAAGGAACTCGGCACTCAAGTATTCACCACCTCGATCAGATCTTAGTGTCTTGATACTTTTGCCTGTTTGTTTTTCTACTTCATTCTTATATTCCTGGAACTTTTCAAAAGCTTCGGATTTATGCTTCATCAAGAAGACATGTCCGAACCTTGAGAGATCATCCGTAAAAGTAATAAAGTAAGAATAACCGCTTCGCGCATGTGTAGACATTGGACCGCACACGTCGCTGTGTACGAGTCCCAAGAGCTCGCTCGCTCTTACTCCGTGTCTATTGAACGGAGTCTTTGTCATCTTTCCCTTGAGACATGATTGACAAGTTGCATACGATTGATATTCGAACGGATCCAAATATCCTTCTGTATGTAACTTAGTCAACCTTCTCTCATTGATGTGACCCAGTCTACAATGCCATAAGAAAGTTTTATTGATTTCTGGAGACTTTCTTTTGTGTGTATTCTGGACATTGAAAATCTGTGGTTGGTTTAATACGTATATACCGTTGTTCAATGTACCTGACCCAATCAAAACTTGATTAAGGTGAATGTTCACTACATTACTTACAAATGCAAATTCATAACCTTCTTTAGATAATAAAGATACAGAAATGATATTACAGGTTGCATTTGGTACATAATAATAACTACGCAAAACCAAAAAGTGTCCATCCGACAATCCCAGGTGATAGTCCCCCACGGCCTCAGCATCCATGCTAGCACCGTTTGCAACTCTGAGGGTCATGTCACCTGCCTTCAAAACTCTACGCTTTCTCAACACCTGTAAAGAATTACAGATATGAGATCCTGATCCGGTATCCAATACCCAGGATGTAGAGTTTATTGATAGACAGTTTTCAATAACATACACACCTGAAGCTGAAGCTGCAACTCGCTTCAAATCCTGTGTTCTGGCCTTCCAAGCCTTGCAATCCTGTTTCCAGTGACCACTTTTGTGACAATAGAAGCATTCTTCCTTCCCCACCAGCTTTCCCGCTATCTTTGTTGCTTTTCCTTTACCCTTCGTATCCACTTTACCGACACCGCCTCTTGGTTTGGCGGGGGCTTTCTTCTTCTTACCCTTGGCTTTCGCCCTGGATCTAGAAGAGGAAGATCCTCCTACAAACAAAGTGGATGTCTCCCTACCTTTCTGTAGGGTGCCCTACAGTGTTCAGAAGTTCGGAAAGTTCAACCTCCTTTCCTTGCATGTTGAAGTTAAGGATAAACTGGGCGTAAGTGGAAGAAAGGGACTGGAGAATCAAATCAGTATAGAGTTCATTCTCCAACGTGGTCCCAAGGTCCGCGAGCTCCTCTATATAGCCAATCATCTTAAGCACGTGTTCCGCTACCGATGATCCGACGGCCAACCTTGCCGAAAACTTCTTCGACACTTCGTATCTTGCGATACGAGACTGCTCTCCATACAGTTCTTTTGTATGAAGAAATATGGACTCTAGGTCCATATTCTCGTGCCTCCTCTGATGTTCGTTGTCCATCGAGGCTAGTACGAGGCATCTGGCCTTCGCGCAATCTATTTCCCAGGTCTTGTAGATTTCCCTATCTACGACACTGGTTTTGGGACCTGGGATAGGGGGAGCTTTGGTGGTAAGGACATACCCCAACTTGTCATAAGTGATTGCCATCTTGACATTCCTGAGCCAATCTTTGTAGTTTGGCCCTATCAATATGTTTTTATCTAGTAATAACTTAAGTCCGGTAATGTTGAATGGTCGCTGCAATTAGGAGAGAGAAAAGAAACACTTTAGCATGATGCTCTTGCAAGTTTAGAGTGGTTTTTAGTTTGTCTAAACTGGATGGCTCCCACTATATCTCGAATCCCTTCTCAAACCGTAAAGAAAGGATTAGTCAGGATCAATCTCACCGTACAATACTTGCTTAACCGTTCAGCCAGGCCAGTGTCAGTACTTCGAGGGAGGTTTTCCAACGCTTTCGCGAAGTTTCTTAATTAAGTAACCTCTTTTCCCTGTGGGCGTAGCCCCGCTAACACCTTTCTAGATACCTACTAAGTTTATAGCATTGATCGTTAAGTGAGAGTTTTCCCGAGGAGTAGCATATACTCACAGTAGGATCGGGATCCAAATATCATCGCGTGATAAAACCGAAGGAATCCTACCAGAATTATCACACTCCAAAAGGTATGCAGCGCTAGCAAGTTTCAGTACATATGAAACTCCCGATGTGGATTTTTGCCCCATGCTCTTATGACCTTGGCGTGAGGTCAAAATGTCATAAGTCACATATCAAGTTCTTCCCATCATCATCCCAGTTAATTTGAACCCACCCGTACCTACCCTTGACGTAGGCCAAAATGGCAGTACGACTGTCTCAAACCAACGCATTCTATCTATGCAACAGATAAATATCCGGCAGCTACCAATCACTATGCCTTGGCGTGAGGTCAAAATACATAGCTTGAATACTACCGAATATTTAACTGAAATGATGGAGGGCTACGGATGGTTTTGGCGAAACCGTGAACGTAGTGAACTTGATATAATAGATGAAACGAGATAGCTTTTAAAAAAGGAGTGGTTCAAGCTCCGCGTTTAAAAGTTTAGTTTTGAAAAGAACCGAGTGGTTTTCAAAGTGTTCCAATCGACTTTTACTTGGTTTATTTTCTTGCATTAGTTCTTTTAATGCGTCCCATCATTTAATCCTATCATTGCAGAAAACAACCAAAATATGACGTACGCTTATGCCATTCGCATTCGCCACGGGGCCCCGTTATCACCCGTTAGGTTACTTAACTAACGACAGAGCGGGGGCTGGGCTAGCGCGGCTGTAAAACATAAGCAACGCCTAAATAGTTATCATATATAAATATATAGCAATGATAGACATTACAGATCACAGATGAATACATTGGATATACTAGGAATCCGCAATCCGTTCGAGCCTGCAACGAAAAGCAGATTACACGGTCGCGGTGAATAGCCAATACCCCACCCAAGACCCCTACGGGTGCGGCAAACTACCCGCCAAATACCCGAAGCGAAGCAACCTCCCTCACCACCGTGAGTAGGCCACTCGACACTTCGAGATACCCGGTAGTTTGTGCACCCCCTCCATGGGTCTATCCTAGGAGCAAAAACAGTAAAAAGAATTATACAATGACGGCTACAACTCCGACCCGGTTGTGCGGCCATACAAATAATATTATTACATCAATTTACATATTACAATGAATGAAAGAAAAAGCAACACTCATCTCACATCCACCCCGGCTATTCATCCGCGACAATCCAACCCAATCATATACACATACCATCATCAATCACAGATCACAGATATGTATAACCCCGACTAATCGACATATAGCGATTAGCCGACGTTCAATACATATAAACATCACAGATATAACCTTTTAGTCAAAGTGTATTGAAGTTCGGAAAAAAATACGGATTTATAGGCCCCCAAAAACAAATTTCTATTCTGGAAAACCTGAGCACATATAAACCATCTTAAAAATCCTAAAACCAAGCCAGAAATACACTGCACCAAACTCGACCCAGTGAAGAGCCAAGACGGCCGCGGTTGCGCGGCAATAGCTTGCTATTGCCGCGGAACCGCGGCTCTTTGGTCGAATCACTGGATCGTTTTTGGTGGCTTTCTTCACAAAACCCTGAGATGATTTTTGGAGTATAATAAATTTTATTTTGAGCAGGAAAAAAATTAACAGAAAGTTGGGTTTTTGAAAACTCGGTTCTTCGATTTTTCCGATTCGAACTTCGATACACTCTACTACCTAGCTAGTTTATGTTTAGTTAGGCTCTGATACTACTGTAAGTCCACGTTGCCCATCCCGGTACTTGCGGGGAGGCGGAAAACGGAATAAAAATCAAATTTTTATCAACTTAGGCAACATGGACTAGACAAAGAAGGATCTTTGCTAAACAAAAACAAGCTAAAGCTAACTAGAAACTAGCTAAGTGCTAGAAAAGTTATACCTTGGGCTTTATGTCCTTCTCTCCTTGCTCCTTGGAGTGGTGGAAGGAGGTCACCTTAGTCGTCTTCTCACGTCGAAGAAAGATCCACCCGAAAGCCTCGACCTTTGGCTTCAACTCCAAGCTAGAAGTAACTAGGGTGCAAAAAGTGCTAATACTTAAACCCTAGATGAGAGTAGAGATTATCAAGAAAGGGGTTTTCTCAAGCTTAAGTGTTTCTCAACACATGAGAGGGGAGAGCTTGAGGGAGAGGAAGAACAAGAGAGAGAAAGTGAATGATAGAATGAGAGAAAATATGAAGCATTCTCTCATATATGTGTGAATTATTGTAATTAGATAATTAGCTAGATAATTGTCATGGCTAATCAAGACATGACCATTATCATTTCATTTTTAATGCAATTTGCAAGGAACAAAGTGCATCTTCCAAATGAAATGATGATGGTCAAAGTGTCAACCTAGGTCAACAAGTCAAGGAGGTCAAATGGTCAACAACCATAACCATGCACAATTATTTAAACTAATATCAATTAACAATAATACACACATAAGCATTAGGGTTAATAAAATGACAATGGTCATTAACCCTAATCAAAGTCCTCTCCCTCTGTCTCAAGCAACTGTGCAAACGCACCCGTATTCGTGATCCGAGGAACACGAATACAATGAGATAAAACCAATCCCAAATCATATACTAGGATCCGGCTTAAACCAAAGCCCGCTAGTATAAGCTGTCCGGACAGCAAACGTGCACGAGTGCGCGGATGTGAACGAACCCTGTCGCAAAACCATGCGACCTCTACTCATTTTGCCTAAAGGCGAATAGCTCTCTGTGTGGGACTCTAAAGACTCGACACTACGCTGGCAGTGGGTTTAACCACAGACCGCAAGCGGCACTAGCTGTACGTAACGGTCCCCAGGTAGATGTCGATAAGAAGACTGACGAGGTGAACCCCATCTGAACTCCTACTGAGCCTGTATGTGACAGTCTCCGTACAGTCCGGTCTGTTCGTCTGATACATCGCATGGCTGGCCTAGGGGGCGGTGAACGTCAGTCCCCTAATAGCGGTACAAGTCGTGTCGGAGTGTAGCCCAGAACACCTGAGATAACACTGGAAACCTACCAGTATATCTCTCTTGCCCTGGCCAGGGACTACTCGCGTAATGGCTCTCCTGGACACAGCGCGATGTCAACCCCCAATACCGGGAGAGACGAATCCTGTCTAACCGTCACTGCCTCCAAGTGCTTCGGGACTGCACCCAAAAACTACCTGTTTGCACGACTCCTTTGAGCCGTGGTAGGGTAGTAATCAAAGTGCAGTGGGAACACACTCGAGGCGAAGTGACAGTGTCAAATCAACGGACTAAACTGTACTCATGTCACCTAGAAACTGATAACTGACGATAGGTATAATACCAACCAACAGTTCCCGACGAGTCCTGTCCAGTGTACTCTTAACCTAACGAGCACCCGCATACTATCTCAAGTACGACGTACTGACGGCTGTGGGACAGACCGTCTCCCACACTGGGATGAGAAGCGCATACGCTAGTCTACTCCGGAGTATCGATGCCCTGTCTCGATAGTCCAACGACTAGGGACCTGTATAAGGATGTGCTTATAGATCACCCAGCTCCCACAAGTGTGAGCGCCATCACAACGCTGGTAATCAAGCAAATATCCTAAGGGCTCTACTAATATGTATATCAGCGATATGCTAAAAGAAACACATGCACATATTAAAGCAGAGACAAACCAAGTAGCATACTACCATTTCGAGCAAGATTGTATATACAACTGTGAATATCCCAAGCTTCCATCAAGTAATATACAAACTAGTATGATACAGTAATGGCCTCTAGGGCATATACACTAACATATACATAGTCTCATACCCATGTGTATATATATATACATATCCCCATATACGGACAAGTAATAAAATGGATGCAAGTGTGTGTGTGCGTGTATGCAAATCACTACCTTAGGGTTCGTGACTAAACACTAACTTACAAGTACACTATACTAATCCAAAGTCATTCCATATCACGTCCGTATGTGTATATATAATATAGATATAACGCATTCGCGTTCTATTACGAAACTGCGAGGGTGCTATACGCCATCCACCCGACTTCCCCCGTAGATATATATCTACTCATCTTGATCCTCGCTTGCCGGAGTCGATGTCTCCACGCCCATCCTGGTTGCTCCGAACCCACTCGAGGGTACTTACATGTATACCGCATGACATCGTAAATAGCAATTGAGCACGAAAACCAAATCGGCACGCGTATCGTTCATAGGTCAAAACCTATGGCCTAAGCATGCAAAGCACGATCAGAAACCCTAGTCGTTGACGTTCAAACGCCACACGACGGGAACGCAAAATCAAATACCAAGATCCATGTTAAAATGAAGTCGTAAAACAATGCAGCAACTTAGGAAAATGGTCCCGGATTTTACCCTAGGTCAAATTAGCCAATTTTATCTCTATTTACAGGAGATAAAGCCCTGGAACAAGCACGAACCCAAACAGAAATGCCCAGGCCACAAATTGCGGCCTAAAGGGATAAATTTGCGGCCAAGTGAGGGAATTGGGGTCCTGGGTTTTGGTGGTACACTCCAGGTTGCCTGCACATCACTCTGTGTTTGCTAAAAAATTTTTAGAGGCTCCGGGTGATAGCAGATACCAAAATACATCACAATTTCCATAAAATCTGCCGATGTCGGGGTTTTCAAAGTTTGGGTTTGGGGTTCTACTCTCGGGTTTTAGTCCAAAATGTTATTACTAATGGGGGTTTAAGGTCACTAAGTCAATTACACTATCTCAAATCAAAATCACTTCAAACCCTAACTAGGGATTTTCAAAGTCCACCAAACCGCATCAAAACACATCTAAACTTGTATGGGTGCTAAGGTAATGTAAATACAAAGTTAATGGTGCAGAAATCACCTCATCTGGCAACTCAAGAATTTTCTTGAGTTGCCCCAAGTGTCAAAAATTCTTGCTTTCTTAGTCCAAAATATAGCTTGAGAGCTTGTGCACATTTTTAATGAAGTGGGGATGGAGTTTGGATAAGTTTTTAATGGTGTTTGAGAGGATGAAGAGGGGGGAGTGAGTGAGGGCAGGAGCCATTGAGGATGAGGGAGAGAAAAATGAAGAAATGATGAAGGAGAAAACAATGCCATGGTCAATGAAGACCCCTCACACTCTCTCTCATGCCCATACCCCATTTCTTTATTGCTTTTCTTTTTTTTCTTTTCTTTTCTTTTCTATTCATTTATTCTCTTTAAATCAACAACCATGCAAAAGAAAATGAAGAAAAGCCATGATAAGAAAATGTAACAAGTGTGAAAAATGACATGTGCATGTCATGTGCACAAAACACGTTTAATGCGCGATTAGCGATATTTAATCGCGATTAGCATTAAAATAGCGTATAATAAATCATAAAATTTCATAATTTGCTTAAATCCAATAAAGCACCCTCATTTCAGAAATTTCTGTAATTTTCCAAATTTTCCCCAATTTATCGGTATTTAATTATACCGCACTAATAAAATATTCAATATATTATTATTTAATTATAAAAATTCCCAAAAATAATATTTTATTTTTCTGAAATGTTACAGATGACCATGAAATATCTAGGAAGAACCATATTCGTTACTTATGATCAATAATTAATCATGATGGGGAGATTGATGAAGATGTAACGCATAAGATCAAAGATAGATGATTGAAATGGAGAATTGCTTCACTATGTAGCATGGGTTCGAATATGAATACTGGATACAATACGATATAAATTCGTGGATTCATAATTTTCCAAAAACCTAGGATACGTGATACGTTTTTATATCGATTTTAAATTAACTAAATATGAATATATATATTAAGGTATACATACCAATATATAATAATATAAATAAATAATGGCATGATGTTAGATATTCAATGCATTTTCAAATTTTTGAGTGCCTTAATTTTCGAGAGAAAGAGAAGATGTGTCGATTCGAGAGAGGTCAGTGAGATATTTACAAATCCGAGCGAATCTGAGAGTTCCAACTCTGATACGCTATCGAAGACGATTCATGAGGCATATACAAATATCTGTGCTTCAGAGATGCTTCAGTTGTGATCCTAGGATATGTTTGTAATTGAAAAGGGAATTTTACAAGACGGGTGAATGTCGGGCAATTAAAAAATGTTAAAAAAAGAGTGGTTGAAATGAGAATATTGAGATGGATGAATGGTAATACACTAGTAGATAGAATAAGAAATTAGTGTATTCTTAACAAGGTAGAGGTAGCTTTGTGATGGTTTGGACATATACAACGGAAACCAAGCAATGCCCCGGTTAGAAATAGTAACAAAATTGTAGTTCATGGTGTAATTAGGATAGGAGTATATCTAAACTAACATGGACAGAGGAAATTAAGACCATATGTTAATTGTTAATTTAGCCGAAGCCACAGTCCTTAACATAGCACAATGGAAATGAAGGATTTCTATAGCCGACCCCAAAATTTTGGGATGAAGTGTTATTATTACTTGTTAGCTGACATCAAGGTTTGAAAGCCTGAGATCGATATCGGGTAGCCATTAAAGCGACTATCTCAAATCGGTGATATCGGATCTTTTAAATTGACCGACTAAAATAATATTTAAAATGAAAAATTTATAAGCCCATAAAAGAGACCAAAAGTATTTTAAAGAATTTTTAAGAATTTTATTCTTTTATCATATGATATTGAATATCGTTTGTGTTTTATCCTATATTTTGCAAACATATGTTTGTTTTTTGGCTCGTCATTTTATTTGTTGTTATTGATAAACGTAAGATATTTTAGATATTATTCAAAATGACATGTTGTAGTAATTGAAACTTAAAATGCCTTTAGAAGAGGTCTCTCTTTGTTTCCTCACCCACAGATTACTCAGAATTAGCCTCACTTGATGTGTCTTGGCCTGACTCGGCTTGAGTTAGGAATTACTCGGCCTGACATGTTGTAATAATTGAAACCTAAAATATCGGTAAAATATGTCTCTCTTTCTCTTCCCTTACCCCCAGATTACTCTGAATAAGCCGAACTCAGTGTGACTCAGCCTGGCTCAGCTTGAGTTAGGAATGGCTAAGCCTGGATCGAACCAGGTCAGGCCAAGTCAGGCCGAATCCTACAAAAGCTCCATGAGTTTTAGCCTGCAAAGGCTGGTGCTGGGTTTTTTTTATTGCTTTTTGTATCCCCCACTTCAAAATCCGAACTGGATTGGGATTGGTCGATTTTTCATACCTTGGCTCACATCTTATTTCTTGTGATTATCTTTGGTTGGGTCTCATGTTTGGGTATGATTGTCAGTCGCATCATTTTGATTTTCATATCAAGAATTTGCATTTGCATCCGCATTGATTCCTTGCCTTTATCATTTTTGCATACACATGTTTTGGAGCCTTACATTCCCCTCGTGTGTCAACCTTTAGTATCTTCCATTTGAAATAAATACTATGTCTTGTGCTCTTAATCTCCCTTGTTTCCCTACTCATCCTTATTGTTTTGATAAACCGTTATTGATTATACTCATAATCATTTTATCTACATGCTGTGTTTCCTTTCAGCGAGTGTTTCTTCTTGTCAGCATTGTTTCAAATCTTGGCTGATCCCGTTCAGCCGTTCTAAGATGGCTTATTCCGATCTAAAAAATGATTTTCTGAGTTTTGATACAACTATTTCCAATACCGAGTTATATTGGGTTTACCATTTGATTATTAGGGTTTTAGTATTAATTTTCAGTAGTGGGTTATTGCGTTTGTTAATAGGTAATTGGATTGCGGTTTATTTGACATCATTAATTGCTAAAAAGTATAATAAAAATATTATAGTTTTTGAGATAAAACAAAAATATTATAGTTACTTCTACCAAGTATTAAAACAACCAGTTTAGGTATCATTATTTGCCAAAGAATTTGCCAAGTGTATTTTGTATTTATCTAAAGAATTTCATTTCTTTTTCAAACGATATAACCTCCGAGTTGGATTCTAGTATTAATTTTCAGTGGTGGTTATTGCGTTCGTTAATAGGTTATTGGATCACGGTTTATTTGACATCGTTAATTGCTAAAAAAGTATACCAAAAATATTACTGATACTGCAACCAAGTATTATAACAACCATTTTAAATATCATTAATTGCCAAGAATTTGCCAAATCGTTTGTTTTGCATTTATCTAACTAATTTCATAATTTCATTTTTTTGTCAAACGATATAAACTCCAATATTTCCGATCTGAGACGGCTGATATGGCCGAGGCCGATTCCGATCCCAAATGTGACCGGCCCGATGCTGATATCGATTCCGAGA
Source organism: Agapanthus africanus (assembly GCA_030015575.1). Lineage (NCBI taxonomy): Eukaryota > Viridiplantae > Streptophyta > Magnoliopsida > Asparagales > Amaryllidaceae > Agapanthus > Agapanthus africanus. Next base: position 565,443,395 of record CM057341.1, read on the forward strand.
TTTTAAAAGCCTTGTGTGTAAGTAGCTAGTTAAACCATGCCCTCATGTGTAGCTTTTTATCGTCCCTTCTGCTTTAGGACGATGATGAAGTAACTCGACGCTTTTAGTGCATTCACATATCTTTTATTTTATATGTTTCATCTGCGATTTCATGTATTGCTAACTAGTACTCTTTAGATAATGATCAGTTTCACAAAATTCAAGTGTTTAGCCTATATCCTTCTTGATTCAATAATGTTAACTTGGTTTGAAGTTATCCCACCTGATTGGTTAGCACACATATTTTAATTAACAGACGTAGTTTAAAATTAGGTCATTATAAGGCATATTTTCTATTGATCGATGATTGTTTCACACTCTACTTTTGACAGCTATTCATTACTTCCATTTTGTAACTTCTTTTTCTACTCTAGGGGATACCGCAAACTGGACCTTCCGTCACAGCAGCTGAAATTTTGATTGCTATTCATACTATTGACCCAGAGAAGGATGGGGTACCTCTTAAAAAGGCATGTACGCATAATATATGCGTTCGACCTTGAATAGACCAGAGTATAAAGTATACTGTTGTTTCTGTAGGTTATGGAGGCTTGCTCTGTGTGTTTCGAGCAGCGACATGTGTTCACTCAACAGGTTTTGGCTAAAGTGTTGAATCAATTAGTATGTGTCTCTAAAAACTATGTCCTTTCTCTTGTATTTTTTTCTTCATATGTTAATTCACCTGCTTCGGCTCTTTTCACAGGTTGAACAGATTCCTCTTCCTTTGTTGTTCATGCGAACTGTAATACAAGCTATAAATGTATATCCTGCTTTGGTGAGTAACTCTGATCAAGCTTATAGACTAAAAAGTGTGCTGCTATTGATTTGGAAAGCATATCGCATAACAAATTTATTGTTAATACTTTTATAGACTACATATAACTATATTATACTGACAACTTCTTGCACATGCAGCTATTATGACCTGCATGAAAATCTTGAATAGGGTAGTCTCATAACTAAACTTCTCATTATCTACGTAATGAGAAGTTTTATAGGGACAAATATATTAGTTTAGTTAAGGCTATAGTTGTGGTATCACTAGCGGCAGACTTTTTTGGCATACTTACAAGGTATTCTTCTCAGTTGGTAACTATGAAACATGGACATGTGACACAGCTACAGAGACACGGAGACACGGAAATACGATAAATTTAAAATAATATACTTCAAATATAAAGCTTGACTAGGACCCTATCGGTAGGATTTTAGATCCTACCAATTGGGTAATACATGTTAGTGCATCAAAAGTTAAATTCCAACTTTTTAGATGCATGTACCATGCGAGTTATGTCTAAATACACTAATGCAATAAATAAATAAATAAAATATGATTTGAATATTTGTTATTTGACCAACACTTTACAAAACAAGCGGTTGAAAGTTGTATGTTTTGGTATCTATCTTGTAAGATGTTGGTTGATGCACAAAAATTTCAAATCATAGATCTATTTATAATTAGCCTATTTAGATATCATAGATCACATTCTGGTTGGATTTAATTTTTGATGTTCTAAACACTAGTTTTTACTTGATAGAATTAGGTCCAATATTATTGATATGATCCTAGTCTAACTTATGAAATATGATATTCTGATGTGTATCTTTACATAGTTATGTAATAAATTTGCACACATAAAATTACATATAGTTTGGAAATAAAGTAAGGCGGTTTTTATGGTCTGATCGGGATAGTGATATGTTACTTGTCTCTGAATCTTATATGAATGAAACCACAATGATATGTTTTATCGCTTTTGCTGTGCAATACAATCATATATTACTGATGGAGAATACAGACAGAGGAAGAAGGGCAAAGAGATACCCAATCATAAATTATTCAATATTTGGAACTCATCCAAAGATGTCCTCCTTTAGTACAGGTCAATGATATTTCTTTTAGTTAATCCGAAGATATCTTTCCTTTAATATCCACCAACACCGAACACTCATACTGCTTACCACTGATAGGAAATATACCTAGCATGGAATTTTAGGCTTAGGGAATTTTAAGAATACCTTAAAGATGGAAGGGCATTAGGACCTGATGATAATCATATTGACGTTTATAATTATTTGAGGACAAACTTAGTATGAACAACTAAGTTAACAGAGTTATGTATAAGAAAAAAGATGCTTGATGATTGGAGAATAAATACTTTAGTACCTATCTAACCATTATGAAATCTTTAAGCTACATAAGAAAGTAATCATACTCATACAAAGAATAAAAAAAGAAACGAATTTGCATGAAATACAATATGGTTTCTTGCTAGGAAGGTCATAATGAAGTTATTCATTTACTAAAACGGTAGCTGGAAATTTATAGCAAGGAGAAAAGACATTTACATATGTTTTTCATTAATTTTAAAAAAAAGGAAATGTTGATTTTGTTGATTTCTGATTCTGGGCTTATAATTGTCTGCCTTTGATACCTGTAATGTATTACAGTATAGGCAACTTTATTTTCTGAATAACTTCTGCATAGATAGTTGTGGAACTTCTCATGCACTTGCAATTGACAACTATCCTTGAACTTTCTCTCCTGATTTGTTGGTGATTTATGATTGATTTCCTTCAGTTGCACTAGTAGAAAACACAATTTAAAAGTTCTTCCTTATTTTTTTTACCTTGGAATTAATTTTTTTTCTAATAGCCGAGTTGGTTATTTTGTAGGTGGAATTTGTTATGGATATTATGTCCCGACTTGTAAGCAAACAGGTAGCTTTATTTTATGAAATAGAGATTATCATGCATAGAGTTTTCCTATTTTCTGAAAAAATTAATGAATTAATTCTCTTTTACTACTTCATAATGTTCTTACGTTTGCATACGATTTCATGTTGTTAAACTGCATAATGAATAAGGTAGGCCATCTTAGTTGCGGTCTCCAGGGACTTTTTTAAGCCCCTCGAGTGCCCATAGTATTTAATTTGACAAGTTAGAAGGTTGATACCAGGTTGCAACCAGTCATAAAAATTTATCAAAAGCCTTGTGATACCTAAGGACGATCTTAGAGGAAAAAGTTTATATGGTGATAGTGATTATGAAATAACCAAACCATGTCTCTCTTTAACATAGAGTCCCTTCACCCTCTTTTTTGGCAGATATGGAAATATCCGAAATTATGGGTTGGGTTCTTAAAGTGTGCTATTCAGACAAAACCTCGATCATTCAGTGTGTTGTTACAGGTTAGTTCCTACTGGCTTTCACTTTTGACTTATGGTAATTTGAACTTTATGTTCCTACTTTCAAAAGTGTGCTATTCTGACAGAAATTTGAACTTTATGTTCCTAATGTCCAGTTTTAATTTCTCACTAATTTCATTTAGGATAAAATTATGTGTGGTTTATTCTTGCTGGCCTGCTGGCCTGAATGGAAAGGTTATATAGAAAAAGGCTTTTCTGGTTGGTGAACCTGATATAAATTCAGTTAATTAATGGTCAACTTTTTGATGAGATGTTTGTTTAATATTCATAATATGAAAAAAATTTACTAATTGAACTTAGCATCCAGCACAAATTGGTTCTTGCTTTGGATGTTTGTTAATACTTTCCTGATATTATTTTAGCTACCCCTCTCCTGGTTCTACTCTCGTCATGGACATTCATATACTCACTAAAAGAAAACCAGTGTTCTTGGGTAGGATTAATTAAGATTGATTGCAGTATTAGCTACACATTTAGTATACCAACGCAAAGAAGAGGACCGAGACTTGGTCATGAGGTATAGTGGGCAGATAGGGCAATTTCCTAAAACTGTGTTTTCTGAAAATATGTAAATTTAACATGTCTTCTTATTTCTGTCTGTGGGCGACTTCTTTATATGAAGGAACTTGAAATAGTAAAATGGTATAATAAACAATTGGTTTTGTCAAAGAGGCATGGTGGTATGGATGGCATTCTTCATCCTATAATTTTTTAATATTTTCAAGCGTTCCATACAAGTAGACACGTATGCCGGGCTCAACCATATCGGGCTTACCAATTGTTGGTTGGGAGAAGTCTTGTGCACATCATACACGATCCATTTTTTTAGACCCCTAAAACTTGATATTTCTAAAAAAAGACATACGATTCAAACTAAATTAGCTCCTCTTAACTTCCATCCAATTAATATCCAGTTTTCATTAATTAGGCATTAATTAGTCATTGAAGTTGGCAAATAACTAATTACCCACCTAATTGCTAGTCATGCTTACGGTCAGCATTTCTCGTAGCTGATGGAAGAGGTCTAGGTGTGGAGAGATCGGGGTGGGGATGGAAGAGTGGTGGAAGAGGGTGTATGGTGATATTTGAGTTTGGGTTGGGATTTGAGAGAGGAGCAATGGAGGAAGAGGGGTGCGATTTGGATTTGGGTTTGAGAGAGGAATAGTGGAGGAAGGGTGATGGTGAGATTTGTGTTTGGGTTTGAGAGGAGCAATGGAAATAGAGAAGGATTTGAAAAGAATGTGGAATGGTAAGAAAATGGTAAAAAGATAGAGAAGGAGAAGAGTCATGGAGATGATGATGATGAGGAGGAGGAGGAGGTGTGATTTCATTTGCTTATGTCTATTTAATGATGAGGAATGGTGAAAAGAAGAGGAAGAAGAAGATGGGTTAAGGGCGAGGAAGTAATTAAGCTACTAATCTAACCCTAGTTTACTTAACTTACTTATTAAACTAACATCTTACTAATGGATCGACTTTTTTAGCGGAGAAGAATTGAATGTCTTTTTTATAAATATGAAGTTTAGGGTGTCTTTTTAGAAAATATCAATGTTTTGGGGGTCCAAAATAAAAAAAAGCTACAATTATTTGATAAGGCTGCGGGCAACCACATGTAAGCTGGAAGGTATGTTTGTGATGAACTATTGGAGCCTATTTTGAAGCCATCCAATTGCTATATCATGGGGTTTTGTTTATTTCTAATCTATGATATGGAAGACATCTTTGAAATTTTGTTTTGCAGTGCGTAATCATGAAATGTACTAGAATCTTTAGCTCTCAAATTCTGTATTCTCTTGCTCTTCTATTTTAACTGTAAAAACAATATTTTCTCTTATAATATGCTCTCTTCCCCTCATACAACACGCCTTCATATGGAGTTGCGTGCAGTACATCATCAGTTATTTATCCCCACCTTTGATTGTACCATATAAAAAGCATTGTGTGTCCGGAAGCTGGGATATAACATGCACTTTATATAAAGTGTTCATTAGTTGGAACATCTATTAATTCTTAAATATTCGGCAATTAAATTTGGTGCGGACGAAGGCTACAAATATCATCAAACAGTATGATTAGGTTAACCTTTTGTTATAATTTTCCTTCTTGTCAGTTGCCAGCAACACAACTTGAGAATGCACTGAACAAAAATCCATCTCTGAAGCCACCATTGATTGAGCATGCCGAACAGCCGAACATACGATCAACTCTTCCAAGGTCCTTTTATTTCCATTCTCCTACTAGCACTTGTACCCTTGTTATATTGAAACTATGAAATACTTGCATTCAAACATTTTTTGGCTCCAGGTCAACACTAGTTGTTTTGGGGCTTGTGAACAACTCCCAACCATCAGGTCAACCTCAGACAAGTCAGAGTCAAGCAGCAGACTCTGTCAGCACTGCTGCTGATGTGGCACCTGAAGTAACTCAAGAATCAGCAGATGCAAGATGATGCTGAGTGGTAAGGCTTGTATGGATTTAGTAGTTACTCATGGAATTTTAAGCTAAATATGCTTCATATACATTTTTAATCCATCCTCGACCAGTTTACGCTTGTGGATGAAGTGGCTCATGTATGTTACCAGATATCACAGGTTGATTTTCATCATTTACAAGTTGAAAATATTTTCATAACCCTGCTTATTCTGCTTTTCCAAACTAGTCATGTTAATTTTGCAGTCCTTTACACTTTACAGTCGGCCAAAGGCCCATGTGAGGGACTGTTATGAGTTGAACCGGTTTGATATACATTGTTAGCTTTTGGGTTGCACCAGTTTTAACCTTTTTCCTTCATGCAGCTATGAAGTATGATGTTTTGAAGATGTGGAGTTGTCTAATCAATACCTTAAGGACTAGCATTTGGTGCCTCATTTTCGCTTCATCTTTGTGACCAATGTACGTTGTGCTGCTGACACAGTATCGTAAACCGGCGACGGTGATTGTACTGTGATGCTGAACGAAATGCAAAGGAGATCAAAAGTGAAGCATGTCCTTGCGGATTAAAATATGTGACGAGACGTGATAATTCCTCATCGCCTATGTGCAATATTTAATCTTTCAATAGATGTAAAGAAATCGTTCAAGCCTCTAATTATAAGGAAGAACAGTGTTAAAAACATGCTGGATATACAGAAATTCAACTTTATGCATCTTATGTTTAGGAACTTGTTTGCAATTTTTCATTGACATGTACAAACTGTACTATTGTTCGGGACTATCTGGAAAGTGACCTCTAGCATCTTCCGAACTTGTCTTCTTATCTTCCAATTGATCTGACGTGATGGATGCAATTGAAAAGAAATTTAGTAAAAATGGACGTGTGTTTTGTTCTGGTTGGTTGTTCGCTTTAACTATACTCCGAGTTGAGTATAATTTGATACAGGGTAAATTTCACATATATACCGTAACTTATGGCGTTTTTTTAAATAAATACCATAGACTTTAAAAATTACAGATAAATACATTTAAATATTTGGCTTACCATTTAGGTCCCCAGCGCCGTTAATGGATTTTAGCATTTTATCCTTGTCCCTATATCTCAGGACCTTGAACGGGGTTAGTTAAGTGGTTTTTTAAACTTTAAAACATGGGTGCTTTACAGATCTTGACGTTTTTTAATCTTCGATCTGCCAACCGGTTGTTTTAAAGCGAAGAAAACCATTTTCCTTATCATGTTCAAGGTTGAATAAAAATAAAATGCTAAAATCAGTTAATGGTATTTCTCTGTAATTTCTTGAGTTTGATGTATTTATTGGGAAAATGCAAATAGTTAAATGTGAAATTTACCGGTTTTCTTAACAGCACCTGTATTTTTCATATATTAAAAAAAGCCCATTTTAATATTTTTGGAATTGATAATTATCCGTGGTATTTTCTTTAATTTTATTTCGATGGAATAGATTGGTTAAAGTTTTAGTTTATTTTTAAAATATTTAATATAATTTTTGTATCGAGAAAAGATTTATAAATGATTATTAAGAAATAATGAGGATTTATTTTAAAAGTGAATTTTGAAAAAGGAATTATTTCAGAGATAAAATTTATTAAGTGGTTTAAAAAATAGTTATTGAGAACTCTTTTAGAATTTATTTATAACTTTTTAGTGTTTAAAATTATTTTTAAATAAAGGAAAGGTTTTGAAATTGTTATTTTTAGAACAAAATTAAAGAAATATAGTCGGGCCCAGCCTAGGCCCGGGCTGACTCGGCGTGTGGCGCCTACGCGCGGGCGTGGGTGTGGGGGCAGCTGAGCCGACCTCGTGGCCATTGATTTCGCCATGTGGGTGAAATCCAGGAGGGTTAGCTTGATTTGGCGGCGATCGGCTTGTGTGAAGCGGGTTTGGCCCGTTAACCCGACCCGATAAGCCTCCGATAAATACACCCTACCACTTTTTAATTTGCCCATTACCTCTTCTGCCGAATCGGAAAAATTCCTCAAAAAATACAGTGAACTCCCGACTCCCTGCTCTTCACTCTAGTTAAAGTTTCGGGGTCGGCAAATATCTGTGCTAGGAGATACGACTTGGAGAAGTCGTTCATGCAATCGACATCCTGTTTTTTTAGGATTCCTTTATTCCTCTCTCATACCTGTTGTTTCTCCTGCATGCTCGCTGTAGAAACTTATAATGATGTTAGTGGATTTTGCACACCCTCACAACACTTGTGAGGAGGCGGAAGTGGCAAACGAAAAATTTCTTGCATGCAACGCCTACAAAAAACCAAGATCATGTGCTTAAATTTTAACTAGTAAACCCTATCTAGAGTTCTTAACTACTATGAAAGGGTTATACCTAATGAACCGGTCCTTCGGGTCTTCTTTTTGGATGCAACTCCTAGGCTCTTTGGATGTATGCGATGTCCTTGATCTCCGGACACCTCAAGCCATAGATGATCCACCAGAGAGCTATGAAACAAGCTTCAAACTCTTCTCAAGAGTTTAACTAAGAGATCAAGTGTGCTAGAAATGATCACTTAGATGATGTAGAGATCATGTAGTGGATTAATATGTCTCTTGAGCTTTTGATTCACAACACATGTGAAGGATAAAGCTAAGAGGAAGAAGGAGATAATGAGGAGAGAGAAGGTGAGAGTGATGAATGAAAAATCAAGCATGGAAAAAATGATATGGCTCAAATGAAAATAATTGAAGCATGCAATAAAATAATGCGCCATACTTCAATAGTAACTCCAAATGAATATAAAATGATATAAGCCATTCCTTCATCCATACTTTGACTCTCTCCAAATTCCACCTCATAATTTTCATTTTCACAAAATGCAAACCATTTATCAGGTGTCCCCTTCTAGAAGGTATTCTTATACAATTACAAGAATACCCCTCCACCGTATACCGTATAAGTATACCTGTATCCGAATTTCAAAAAATACGAATACAAATAATCCAATAATATAATACCGGTATCCGGTTTAAACCAAAGCCAACCAATATTATCCTTCCGATCATTATTCCTGTAACCATTACACGAACATGATCGAAACTCTGCTATAACAACTTACGGTCTCTACATCTTTGGCCTGAACCAGAAAACCCTCTGTGTAGGGCTCTAAAGACTCGACAGTACGCTGGCAGTGGGTTTAACCACAAGCACGTCAGCGGCACTAGCTGTGTATAACGGCTAGCCAGGTACATGACGAAAAGGTGGCCGACGAACGAACTCATCATAACCTTAACGAGCTTGTAAGCAACACTTACCATACAGTCCGGTCTCTTCGTCTGATACGTCGCATATGAAGTCTACGGGTGGTAAATGTCAGACCCCAGTAACTTTATAAGTCATGCTGATTTATGGCCCATAACGGTTCGAGAAACTACCGATAACTCTTATTAGTAAATGTCGACAACCCTGGCCAGGGATTTGCTGTTATGGTCGATCAAGCATAGCGCGACATCAACTCCCTATACTGGGAGAGACGAAACCCCTCCTATCGCTCATTGCCTCCATGTGATTCGGGACTGTACCCAAAATCCACCAGTTTGCACGACTCAGTAGAGCCGCGGTAGGGTGGAAATAAAAGCACAGTGGGAATCACACAAGACACTATGACGATCTTGGGTCTACAGACTAACCTGTACAAGACCAGAGAACTGCTATTTTACAATAGGTATATAAACTATCTAGGAGTTCTCGGCGAGTCCTGTTCGGTGTACCAATTCTCCAATGAGCACCTGTGTACAATCTTTGATATCAAACAACAATGGTTGTGGGATCAACCATCGCCACAGTGTCAAGAAACGTATACACTAGTCTACTCTGGTAATATCGATACCCTGTCTCGATATACCCTCGACTAGGAACTAAATAAGGAATATGCTTTTAGACTGCCCAGGCCCCACTAGTATGATCTACATCATAATCCTGGTAGTCAAGCATAATCCTAAGGGCTTCATCAACATGTATATAAGATATGAAATACAACACATCACACGTTAAGATGAATATAAACCAGATAGCATACTATCATTTCGAGCAAAAATTGTTTCTGTACATATACATGCCTAGCATTCTATACAATACAGGTCTCTAGGGCATGCATATCTAACAATCTCCCACTTGCACTAAGGCCTGTAGTGGTGCAATAAGTACCCACTGTCTACACTAGAACCGGTTGTCGGTATACCGCATGCCCAACATCTCGAACAGTTTCTCAAACTGGACTTGTGGGATAGCCTTGCTGAATGGATCTGCTGTGTTGTCTTTCGTGTCTACTCTCCGTACCTCGATGTCCTGGCAATCCACTATCTCCCTGATGAGGTGATACCGCCTCAAGATATGTCTGGTTTTCTGATGGGACCGCGGTTCCTTTGCCAAAGCCATAGCTTCATTGTTATCGCAATACAGAGGTATTGGATTAGCAATGGATGGAACAACCTGAAGTTCAAAAATGAACTTCCTCATCCAGACTGCCTCTTTTATGGCATCATTAGCAGCAATATACTCAGCTTCTATCGTGGAGTCAGCGAAGGTATCTTGTTTGGAACTCTTCCAACATACCGCCCCTCCATTTAGGGTAAATACAAACCCTGAGATGTACTTACTATCATCCTTGTCGCTCTGGAAGCTGGAGTCGGTAAAGCCCTCCATTTGGAGATCTCCGTTACCATACACCAAGAACATTTCTTTAGTTCTTCTCAAGTACTTCAGAATGTTCTTCACAGCACTCCAGTGTTTCTCCCCTGGATTGGATTGATACTTGCTTACTACACTCAGTGCAAAAGCTACATCTGGACGAGTACACAATATCGCATACATTATAGATCCTACCGCCGAAGCTTAGGGTATAATGCTCTTGCGAGCCCTCTCCTCATCAGTCTTTGGAGACATCTCTTTGGAGAGGGTGATCCCATGATAAGCGGGTAAATTACCTCGCTTGGAATCTTCCATACTAAACCTCTTTAGTATAGTGTCAATGTATCTCGATTGGGACAATCCCAATAATTTCTTAGATATATCTCTATAGATCTTAATTCCCAGAATGTACGAGGCATCACCCAGGTCATTCATGGAGAACCTCTGCGATAAGAATAGTTTGACCGATTGTAGCATAGGAACATCATTTTCTATCAAGAGAATGTCGTCTATGTACAATACGAGGAATATAACAGTACTCTCTACAATTCTTTTATAAATACATGGTTCATCTACATTTTTGATAAACCAAACTCTTTGATTGTATCATCAAAGAAGATATTCCAACTCCGTGATACCTGTTTTAATCCATAGATGGATTTAAGCAACCTGCATGCTTTTCCGCTGCTTCCACTATCATGAAGCCTTCTGGCTGATCCATAAAAATGCATTCTTCTATATCACCATTTAGAAATGCCGTTTTAACATCCATCTGCCAGATCTCATAGTCATAGTGAGCAGCTATAGCAAGCATGATCCGAAAGGATTTGAGCATCGCGACTGGTGAAAAGGTTTCATCATAGTCCAAGCCTGGTCTTTGACGAAATTATTTTGCTACCAGCCTAGTTTTATAGGTCTCCACCTGACCATCTACACCGATCTTTCTCTTAAAGATCCATTTGCACCCTATGGGTTTTACTCCAGAAGGTGCAACCTCCAAAGTCCATACCTTGTTGGTGTGCATGGATTCCATTTAGGATCTCATGGCATCTAGCCAGTTCACTGAGTCACCACTGGAGATAGCTTGCTGAAAACTAGTAGAGTCATCATCATCTATGATGCAATCTTCTCTATCACCATCAATTAGAAAATCGTAGTATCTATCAGGTGGGCGAGAAGTCCTACAAGATCTACGGAGTGGCTGAGGTTCGTCAGGTTTTATTGAAACCTCAGGTTCAACCAAGTCATCGGTAATTGTTTGTGGATCTGGAATTTCTTTCAGTTCTACCGCATTTTCAACAGTATCATTTATAAAAAAATCATTTTCTAAAAATGTGGCATACTGAGAAATAAACACCCTTTGTTCCTCCTTGTGGTAGAAAAGATATCCATACGAGTGTTTTGGATATCCCACAAATTTATACAAAACTGATCGTGTCTCGAGTTTGTCCGGATTCTTCTTTTTCACATAAGCTGGACAACCCCATATCCTAACTCGTTTAAAAGATGGTCTCTTCCCATACCATATCTCATATGGAGTGGTAGACACGGTTTTGGTCGGAACCCTATTCAATAGATATATCGCAGTCTCCAATGCGTGTCTCCATAATGAAAGTGGTAACTCAGCATCACTCATCATTGATCGTACCATATCTAATAGGGTACGATTTCTCCGTTCCGACACACCGTTGTGCTGTGGTGTGTACGGAGGAGTGAGCTGAGAGAGAATCCCATTCTCTTTTAGGAAATCTAGAAACTCTGAGCTTAGATACTCACCTCCTCGATCCGATCGAAGTTTCTTGATACTCAATCCTGTTTGTTTTTCTACTTCAGATTTATACTCCTTGAACTTTTCGAAGGCTTCAAACTTATGTTTCAAAAAGAATACGTGTCCGAATCTCGAGAAATCATCAGTAAAAGTTATGAAGTATGAAAAACCACCTCTTGCATGTGTAGACATTGGTCCGTATACATCACTATGTATGAGGCCTAAGAGTTCAGTAGCTCTCTCTCCGTGTCCAGTAAACGGAGTTTTTGTCATTTTACCTTTGATACAAGACTGGCAAGTCGCATAAAATTTATATTCAAACGAGTTTAAATATCCATCTTTATGTAGCTTGGTTAATCTTGTTTCATTAATATGACCAAGTCTACAATGCCAAATGAAAGCTTCATTTATATCTGAAATCTTCCTTTTGTTTGTGTGTTGTATATTGAAAACTGTATGTCGATTTAGGACGTATATCCCGTTATTTAATGTACCAGACAAAATCAACTCTTGATTAAGGTTAATGTTCATAACATTTGATTGTAACACAAAATTATATCTTTCATTTTCCAACAACGATATTGATATAATATTACATAATATCGAAGGTACAAAATAACATGGGTTCAAAACCAATATACAACCCGACGGCAAACCAAGGTGATACTCTCCCACTGCTACAGCATGTACAGAGGAACCATTCCCAACTCAGAGAGTGTGATCACCTTTTTTCAAAAACCTGCTATTTCTCAGCCCCTGCACATAATTATAGATGTGAGATCCTGACCTGGTATCTAATACCCAGGAAGCAGAGTTAATTGAAAAATAGTTTTCTGTTACAAACACACTTGAAGTGGAAGCATCACCATGCTTCTTCTTCTTGAGGTCGGCCAGATATCCAACGCAGTTTTTCTTTCAGTGCCCAGTCTTATGGCAGTGGAAGCATTCCTCTCTTCTTGACGCAGCAGCCCCTTTCTTCTCTTTCCCCGGTGCCTTTTTCACTCCTCCTCTCGGCTTGATGGGATTCTTCTTCTTCTTTTCCTTGGCCTTAGCATTCGGGACGGAAGAGGAAGACGGCCCAGCAATTAGTGCAGGAGTTTTCGCTATCTTTAGCGTGCTCTCTGCACTCCTCAACATATTGAGGAGTTCAGCTAGCGACTTCTCTATGTTGTGCATGTTGAAGTTCACAATTGTCACGACCCGGAATGGCATGTGACTGGCACTTGAATCATGTGAAGTCTATAGGACCCCACCTAATTCAAGTAAGCCAAAAGCCCAGAAATATAAAGCATTTAAAAGGAGTGAAGGAATGCTCATTTAAAAGTTAACATATAAAATCACTTTGAAAGTCGTAATAAACATTTCTAAAAGCAACATCTTATTTTCCCAAAAATTTCGGTAGAGTCTCCGTTGTAAATACTGGTCTCCAAACGGGTACAACACATGATATACATAAATAATGAATAAGGGCATCCCCAAGCAGGAGCTAGCTCTTCGACAATTTGCGGAAACAACCATGCAAGCAATATAATATACAACGCCAAAGGGCGATGATCAAAACTCAGAAAGAAAATCAACACCCTCAAGAAAACCAGAGAAGAATCATACTAATATAAGTGCGCGACTCTAAGGTCGAAAGAATAAACAACTGGTTTTCTAATTCTATCAAATAATACAAGTCTGTTTGATGGAGTTTACTAGATACAACACAAATAAATAAAAGTACAGCGGTGGTCACGATGCAAGTGAACCCACCTACCAAAGCAATCAACCAGAAGGAAGCAGTGTGTCAGCAAACCGCAATGAAACCTGTACGCCCAAATCTGCAAGAAACTGTGGCACAACGGGGGTGAGTTGCCAACACGTGAGTAGAAAACATCACTGAGAAGAAATCGCATGTATGATTCTCTCCTAGGTTATACAAATAAATACACAATACTACTACAAGGGTAACAGTATATCATAAGTGTGATGTCAAAGTACTCGTGTCTGTGCCAAGAATAATAATATATCGATGCGTGACATGTACTAATGCACCATCCAACGTGTGTCCAGCAACGACACACAAATCATGATAAAATCCGAGTGCCCAGCATCGACACTCAAAACATCATGAAGTCCGTGTTCAACAGCGACACATAATACTCAAATCTCGGGCTCCGCATAGTCAGGATCGGCCCATGGGCTCCGTCAGTCCGGATCGGCCCATATCCATCTCTCTCATAACTCTGAACGGTATCCTCCGGATATCCGTCGAGTTTCCATACAATCACCGGTCGGTAGTGCTCCCCTGTCGGGCTCAATGCCTTTCTATACGATCTTCTTGTTGGGTTCCCTAGCGCGGCAGTAAGGTTTCGGGAGGTATCGTCCATGCCGTTTTAAATTTTTTTGCCGTTCTAAAGAACCCTAACCCTAGAATCTTAACTAGAGATTTAAACAAACTAGCAATGTTAACATCTTAACATCTAAGTGAATGACGAATACAACCTTTGTAGACCGGTCCTTCACTTCTAAAGCTCCGTGTAGTAGTCCCTTCGCTCCAAGTAGTGAACTCCTGAACTCTAGTAAGGGTTCATATGAAGAAATGAACAAGCTTGCTCGAAGCATTCGAGGCCGAAGATGATCTACGTCGAGGAGACTCAAGCTCATGCTATCTCTTCACTAAATTAGGGTTTAGTGAAGCAAACACCCTAAACTAAATGGCTAATAGTAGAGGATGATGAAGTAGGAAATGGGCTCACTTTAGATTTAATTTTCTCACAATATTTTTGTAACGTTTTAAAAATAATTAAATAAATAATTAAATGAATAAAAGTGTTTAAGTGAATTTTAGGATTTTCGGTAAAGTAAAATGTATTTTTCGTAAAACCAAACCGTGATTGTTTTCATTATAATTTTTAATATATCTATTTTAATTATGAAATTACTAGTAAATGGTGTTTATTTAGCCACTTATAAATTTTTAGTTTAATAAAATATTTTTCCTAAATTAATTATTTTAAATATTAACATAAGCTTTATTTTTACACTAAATTAGTGTAAATTACAAATTTAAATGGTTTTAATTTGTAAAAATGAACCATGGCATGTTAGAAATTAGTGTGTATCATGCAAAATTTATTTGCAAATTTTTCCTATTTTCTAGAGCTTTCTTAAGTTGCTATAGTAAACAAATAAATAAATAATTAAATAAACCATGAAAAGACTTTTAAGTGATATTTCTTCTCTTGAAACTTCTACACTTTTCCTTAATCATTTCTTTCTCTCCCTCACTCCCTCAAGGCCGGCCACAACCCCCCATGGATTCGAGGAGTGGATGAACCGTCTCGGGTACATGGTGGGCCCGGTATGGTACCCCGGGGCAAGAAGATCGAGTTGTAGACAATGAGCCTGGCAGGGGAAGCCTACCTACCGGTGATGTCTGGCGCGGCGGATATCCGGAGGATACCGACCGTTGTCGTGAGATTTGATGATATGGGCCGATCCGGACTGACGGAGCCCGAGATATTGAGACTTGAGATTATATGTGTTGTGTCGATGTTTGACACGAATTTCCATGGATTTCATTATTGAGATTTCAGATTCTTATACACATTCTACTATGATAACAGCTAAAGATTTTTTATACATATATATCTGGATTTCATGATTTGTTACTTTACATTCATGGTGCATGCATTTCATTCATATGACATAATATTATATGAGGTACTGACACGACACGGAGTAGTTGCACTTACACATAGTATTACCCTGCTATTACTAGATATTTGGGATATAGTAGTGTATTATTATGACCTAGGATAGCGTCGTGCATTCGATTTCTTTTCGTAGATGTCTTCTACTCACGAGTTGGCAACTCACCCCCGTTGTGCCAAATTCTTTACAGGTTCGATGTACAGGTTTCCGTGGCAGCTTGTTGGCACATCTTTTCTTCAGGGTGATTTGCACGGTAGGTTGGTTCACTTGTATCCGAACCACCATTGTACTTTTATTCATTCATTTGTATCTAGTAAGCTCCATCAACCATACTTGTATTACTTGATAAGTTTATTGGACCAGTCTTTTATTTTGACCTTAGAGTCGCGCATATATTATTCTGATCTGGTGGTTTTGTTTTATTTTGAGTTTTGAGCCTCGCCCTTTGGCGTTGTATATTATTGTGCTCGTTGTGGTTGTTTCCTCCAGTTGGCGTTGAGCTAGCTCCCGTTTGGGGATGCTTTTTATTGTTTATGTATATTATACTTGTTGTACCCATTTGGGGGCCAGTTTTTACAGAGGAGACTCTGCCGAAATTTTTGGGAAAATTTGCTGATACTTTTAAACTTGTTTTTCTTCATGTTTTTTTTCTTCTTTTTCTTCTTTTATATGGTTTAGATTTCTGGGTTTCGGCTTACTTAGGTTACGTGGCGCCTCTAGACGCTTCGTAATCTAAGTGTCGGTCACGTTCCGTACTCTCGGGTCGTGACAAAGTTGGTATCAGAGCGCTAGGTTTAACATTGTATAAGTCTAGGTGACCCTTGGTTGATGGAGTAGGCGATTTAGGTAGAGTAACGTACCGTGGGTATGGTCCGCGGCATACTTACGATACGCTACTCTGCTTAAGGAGCCTTAGGATTTACATTGTTTGCACCGTATTCCATTCGTTCTTTTGATCTATCTTCGTCAATGTCGGATGGTGGTTTCTGTTACCATGGGCGCACGGGCAGAGGAAGCTGCGGCTCGAATGCGATAACCATTAGAGTATTGGTTGTTCTTGAGGATTGAAGCATTGCTTAGCGTGCGGACGAAGGGTATTCATATGCCGTCCGGATGAAATTAAAGGGTTCGAACGATTATCAGAAAACCATTTTCCTAAGTTTAAATTATTCGGAAGAACATGCAGGTATTTCGATGGACCCTCTAGAAGAATGAAACCCTAACTCGACATAATGACCACGAGAACGCCCTTGAACCTTAGGGTTTACGGCAGTTTCGCAGTGCCATTAGTGAGGCTTGGGTTTGCCCTTCTACAGCTGGATCATCGATGCTGGGGTATGTACCGGATATTTTTAAACTGTACTTGAGTGTTGAGCTCTCGGGGAATTATGGGATTTTGATGGATCGATCGAAAAGTTTAATGTAGTCCGGATATCAGGTGAAGGGATCGACTACGTGGGAGACTCTAGACATGAGTATTGCCGTTGGTAGCGCAGTCAGCACACCTATGAAAGAACGAGTTCGAAGCAGTCGACATCAGAGGAAAGAGGCGCACATTGACGATAGTGTTTACGATTGTGATTTAGTGATTTGAATTTCCTATTTTCGTTGATTGGATTTTTGTATTTTGAGGACCTTGTTCTACGATTGGTATTTCCTGTGTGTACCTTCATTCTATCTGTGTTTCATATATCAGTTGTATTGATGTGGTTTAGTACGCACCCAGTACACTTGATTTGGTTTTTTATATTTTGAGATTTTAATTTGATTTCGTGCATATGGGTTACATATGATTTTGATATATGCTTCGACCTAGTTTTTATCCATTTTCGTACTGTGATTCGAGTCTGATATTCGATGTATGTTTTCGTGCTCCATGTGCACCTGATTAGGATTCTTGCGCATACTTGGCGCACTTGATGCGATTTTGTGCACACCAGATGCACTAAATCGGGGTTTTGTGCAGATTAGATGCACCTGATTTTGAGTCGTGCACGCCCGTTGCACTTGACAGATGTTTTTGGTGCACACCTGTTGCACTTAGTTTTGTTTTGTGGGTATTCATGGTTTCTGCATTTGGTTTCGATTTCAGTGCGCACCGGACGCACATGACATTTTATTGATGTGATTGGGATTGATTTTAGTTTGAGCAGTATGTTTTCATAATCATTATTATTTGATTTAGTAACCAGGCGGGACGTGTATGTTAAATAAAAGATATATATATAGTTATTTTTTTTAAAAATTTAAACGTCCGCTACTTATTCCGTGACACGTGCATTGCACGGCGATTTTCAAGAGGGGTATTTGTATGCTCCTTTATTATGATGATTCGGCGATTTTACTAGGATGCGAACTATATATAAGTTATAGATTGATGTATATTATGATGGTTTTCACATTGAGTTATGATATTTTATTATCGCCATAACTCCGATAATTGCGTCATGCCTGACGGAGTTGATTTTGTTATGTATTGATAATTTCAGAGCCCCGACGATTTGAGTGTTTTGCTAAATGTTTTAGTATTTGGAAGGGGAGTTTTAATTTAAATTCGGGGACTGAATTTCTTAAAGGGGGGAAGATTGTAACGTTTTAAAAATAATTAAATAAATAATTAAATGAATAAAAGTGTTTAAGTGAATTTTAGGATTTTCGGTAAAGTAAAATGTATTTTTCGTAAAACCAAACCGTGATTGTTTTCATTATAATTTTTAATATATCTATTTTAATTATGAAATTACTAGTAAATGGTGTTTATTTATCCACTTATAAATTTTTAGTTTAATAAAATATTTTTCCTAAATTAATTATTTTAAATATTAACATAAGCTTTATTTTTACACTAAATTAGTGTAAATTACAAATTTAAATGGTTTTAATTTGTAAAAATGAACCATGGCATGTTAGAAATTAGTGTGTGTCATGCAAAATTTATTTGCAAATTTTTCCTATTTTCTAGAGCTTTCTTGAGTTGCTATAGTAAACAAATAAATAAATAATTAAATAAACCATGAAAAGACCTTTAAGTGATATTTCTCCTCTTGAAACTTCTACACTTTTCCTTAATCATTTCTTTCTCTCCCTCACTCCCTCAAGGCCGGCCACAACCCCCCATGGCTGCCCCCCCCATTTCCCACCTCATTTTTGCACAAAAATCCATCAAAATACATCAAAAATTCAACAAAAAATACACAAAATCCTAATCTCTTCATACCCTTTATTCTCTACCCTTTTTTATATGGATTTTGGAGTGGAAAAGCATGTATTTTGGAGGCTCATTTCTTGTTTGGACTTCACATTTTGGAGGTATAATTTTCTTTCTTTTGATTTATTGTTATTAGATGATCATTTAAGCTTAATTAGATTTAATGAATTAATTCTATGTTTTTTTAAAAAAAATGCAAGTTAGGGTTGTAAATTCAAGTTAGGGTTTTTAATAATTAATTAGGGTTATAATAGTTAGTTTAACACTTTTAGAATTGGAAAATATTGCATGGTTGTTAAATTGTAAAATTTTCATTTAAAATTGTTTTAAATAAGGAAATTAGCTAACTAGATTTTTCTAAAATGTGTTTGTGGGTAATATAAAATTCCAATTTAAGTTGCTATCATTAGATGGTAGTTTTAATGAGAATATTAGCACATTAATTGAATGAAAAACTTAGTTTGATCACTAGATTACTTTGATAATTGGAAAAATAGTAATAAAATGCTATTATTTTGTAAACTAGATTTTAGGAATTTCTAAATAAATGTGATTAAAAATATAATTTATGGTTTCATTGAATCATTATCATTATGAATTGTGTTTTAATACATTAATTCATGCAAATCATGTTTTGTGGTGGAATTGTGGTGCTTTGCTTGAAAAATGTTGAAAATTGTTAAATGTTGCAAACTAGAAATTTCAAATTAATATAAATTTGTGTAATAAAAATATAGTAACGGTTTGTATAGTCTAGTTATGCTATATAATGAGTTTTATAACTATTGGTTTCATTTAAATGTCAAGTTTTGATGAAAAACGGTAAATTGGCAATTTCGGGTTTTACGAAATTGGACGGTTTGATGGATTTTAGGGTTTCGATGGATTTAATCGTGTTTTATGGTATAAGTAATGTGTTTTAAAACTACAAGTTGTTTGATGATGTTATCTCGATCCATCGGAGTTTGTACGCCGATATTGAGCGGTATTTGGTTCTTTTGCGTGGACGGGACATAGGTTTTAACCTATGCTTGCTCCTTTAAATCGTTTGACTTTTGTATGAGATTCGGTTTACGATGCTATTTATATGTTTGCGTTTAGGTACCCTTCAAGTGGACTGCGGGCGATGAAGAGGAGGATGGCGACACCGTCGTCGGCAGACATGGACCAGGTGAGTAGATGCATATCTACGGGGGGAAGTCGGGTGGATGGCGTTTAGCACCCCCGTAACGTAGAATAGGAATAGTACTTATTGACATTAGGAAACCCGATGTGACCCTAGATTCTTACCGAGCAGGACCCTAGTAATGACCCTAGGCGGGACTAGACTGATTTAGGAAAACCATACCTGAGGATGAATACTTTGGGAAAGGTTCGTATGTTTCTGATAGAAATATACATGCACACACTAAAACTCGACATGGAGTATACGTATATGTGTATATGTATATAAAACTAGGTATAGGTGTATATATATATATACAACACGTATATGGGATTCATTGATGTGATATGATATTTGAGGCATGATGAAACAGTATAACTGGGCTTGATGCCGTGATTCTTGACTATACAGTCATATTAAAGTGTTAGCGGATCATTAGAGAATGAGATAATGAACATGAATATATAAATTATAAAGAGTGGTGGTGATATTGATGTACATGGGACGCTAGAATAGTACCCGGACTGAACTTGTGACTGATCACGATATGATATATGTATAACTTGATTACAACATTATATTGGTGTGACCTGATGCCGATATCATATAAGTATGACCTAGTCACAATATGATACATATGACATGATATTTCTGAGGATAAACTAATGATGCTTATCATGATGGCAATGATATATGATTGATGTATGCGATCACAGTTTAACACCTTGATCATGAGATGTGCTGATGATGACATTATACGAATGAGGAGACACCTAGGAGATACTTGACCGTACCCCGATATTGGGATGCCGTACGATGGATTTTACCGTACGAGGTTTAGATTTGACGATTGATCCGCACTCTTGATTCGAGGAAGCCGTACTACGTACGCGACGCTATTGAGGCGGGATCGCCAACTATTAGAGATATTGATTCAGACCTTAGGTAGACTCTAGTTTCTTACTGACTAGTCTATTAGGTTTAGTTCCTTAGGATGTTAGATGGACACTGGTTTAGGTTCGACTCACATAGTGGTAGTTGTACTCGTATCTCGCAGAGGAGTGGATAATGCACATCTGTATTTACATTCATACTGTAATTATCATGGTGCATGTTCTTTTATATGTTGCTATAATCAGTATAAACTTTACCTGTTAGGACACCGGCACTATTACCGATGATGCGCATATTCCACGCACACTTATTTGCCGGCTCTCACACATCATCATCGGTAATTGCTATGTCACGTACACTTTAGATCATATTGACTTTTATGGATAGAATCAGTTAACAACAAGACCGCTATAATATTGTGATTATTCTCTGACATTAGTACAGACATGATATTTATTGCTTAGACATTCATGCATTCATATTTTCATGTTATCATGCAGTAGTATGGGCATATGCCGACACTTATCATATGCTTACTCATGATTTTGAGATTTGGATTTCTATGAGATTTCTGGATTTTTAGGGAAAACCGCAAAAATATATAAAACTTCTCTCTCTCTCCTCTTCTCTTTTTAAAATAAGATGCGGTTTTCTCATGATGTATGTGTCGTCCACCATGAGATTTCATGTTTTCTGTTGGATTTCGAGACCCGATTCGAGGAGTGGATGAACCGTCTCGGGTACATGGTGGGCCCGGTATGGTACCCCGGGGCAAGAAGATCGAGTTGTAGACGATGAGCCTGGCAGGGGAAGGCTACCTACCGGTGATGTCTGGCGCGGCGGATATCCGGAGGATACCGACCGTTGTCGTGAGATTTGATGATATGGGCCGATCCGGACTGACGGAGCCCGAGATATTGAGACTTGAGATTACATGTGTTGTGTCGATGTTTGACACGGATTTCCATGGATTTCATTATTGAGATTTCAGATTCTTATACACATTCTACTATGATAACAGCTAAAGATTTCTTATACATATATATCTGGATTTCAGGATTTGTTACTTTACATTCATGGTGCATGCATTTCATTCATATGACATAGTATTATATGAGGTACTGACACGACACGGAGTAGTTGCACTTACACATAGTATTACCCTGCTATTACTAGATGTTTGGGATATAGTAGTGTATTATTATGACCTAGGATAGCGTCGTGCATTCGATTTCTTTTCGTAGATGTCTTCTACTCACGAGTTGGCAATTCACCCCCGTTGTGCCAAATTCTTTACAGGTTCGATGTACAGGTTTCCGTGGCAGCTTGTTGGCACATCTTTTCTTCAGGGTGATTTGCACGGTAGGTTGGTTCACTTGTATCCGAACCACCATTGTACTTTTATTCATTCATTTGTATCTAGTAAGCTCCATCAACCATACTTGTATTACTTGATAAGTTTATTGGACCAGTCTTTTATTTTGACCTTAGAGTCGCGCATATATTATTCTGATCTGGTGGTTTTGTTTTATTTTGAGTTTTGAGCCTCGCCCTTTGGCGTTGTATATTATTGTGCTCGTTGTGGCTGTTTCCGCCAGTTGGCGTTGAGCTAGCTCCCGTTTGGGGATGCTTTTTATTGTTTATGTATATTATACTTGTTGTACCCATTTGGGGGCCAGTTTTTACAGAAGAGACTCTGCCGAAATTTTTGGGAAAATTTGCTGATACTTTTAAACTTGTTTTTATTCATGTTTCTTTTCTTCTTTTTCTTCTTTTATATGGTTTAGATTTCTGGGCTTCGGCTTACTTAGGTTACGTGGCGCCTCTAGACGCTTCGTAATCTAAGTGTCGGTCACGTTCCGTACTCTCGGGTCGTGACAAAGTTGGTATCAGAGCGCTAGGTTTAACCTTGTATAAGTCTAAGTGACCCTTGGTTGATGGAGTAGGCGATTTAGGTAGAGTAACGTACCGTGGGTATGGTCCTCGGCATACTTACGATACGCTACTCTGCTTAAGGAGCCCTAGGATTTACATTGTTTGCACCGTATTCCATTCGTTCTTTTGATCTATCTTCATCAATGTCGGATGGTGGTTTCTGTTACCACGGGCGCACGGGCAGAGGAAGCTGCGGCTCGAATGCGATAACCATTAGAGTATTGGTTGTTCTTGAGGATTGAAGCATTGCTTAGCGTGCGGACGAAGGGTATTCACATGCCGTCCGGATGAAGTTAAAGGGTTCGAACGATTATCAGAAAACCATTTTCCTAAGTTTAAAGTATTCGGAAGAACATGCAGGTATTTCGATGGACCCTCTAGAAGAATGAAACCCTAACTCGACATAATGACCACGAGAACGCCCTTGAACCTTAGGGTTTACGGCAGTTTCGCAGTGCCATTAGTGAGGCTTGGATTTGCCCTTCTACAGCTGGATCATCGATGCTGGAGTATGTACCGGATATTTTTAAACTGTACTTGAGTGTTGAGCTCTCGGGGAATTATGGGATTTTGATGGATCGATCGTAAAGTTTAATGTAGTCCGGATATCAGGTGAAGGGATCGACTACGTGGGAGACTCTAGACATGAGTATTGCCGTTGGTAGCGCAGTCAGCACACCTATGAAAGAACGAGTTCGAAGCAGTCGACATCAGAGGAAAGAGGCGCACATTGACGATAGTGTTTACGATTGTGATTTAGTGATTTGAATTTCCTATTTTCGTTGATTGGATTTTTGTATTTTGAGGACCTTGTTCTACGATTGGTATTTCCTGTGTGTACCTTCATTCTATCTGTGTTTCATATATCAGTTGTATTGATGTGGTTTAGTACGCACCCAGTACACTTGATTTGGTTTTATATATTTTGAGATTTTGATTTGATTTCGTGCATATGGGTTACACATGATTTTGATATATGCTTCGACCTAGTTTTTATCCATTTTCGTACTGTGATTCGAATCTGATATTCGATGTATGTTTTCGTGCTCCATGTGCACCTGATTAGGATTCTTGCGCATACTTGGCGCACTTGATGCGATTTTGTGCATACCAGATGCACTAAATCGGGGTTTTGCGCAGATTAGATGCACCTGATTTTGAGTCGTGCACGCCCGTTGCACTTGACAGATGTTTTTGGTGCACACCTGTTGCACTTAGTTTTGTTTTGTGG
Organism: Agapanthus africanus; assembly: GCA_030015575.1. Lineage (NCBI taxonomy): Eukaryota > Viridiplantae > Streptophyta > Magnoliopsida > Asparagales > Amaryllidaceae > Agapanthus > Agapanthus africanus. The sequence continues at coordinate 565,467,627 of CM057341.1, forward strand.
GTATTCATGGTTTCTGCATTTGGTTTCGATTTCAGTGCGCACCGGACGCACATGACATTTTATTGATGTGATTGGGATTGATTTTAGCTTGAGCAGTATGTTTTCATAATCATTATTATTTGATTTAGTAACCAGGCGGGACGTGTATGTTAAATAAAAGATATATATATATAGTTATTTTTTTTAAAAATTTAAACGTCCGCTACTTATGCCGTGACACGTGCATTGCACGGCGATTTTCAAGAGGGGTATTTGTATGCTTCTTTATTATGATGATTCGGCGATTTTACTAGGATGCGAACTATATATAAGTTATATATTGATGTATATTATGATGGTTTTCACATTGAGTTATGATATTTTATTATCGCCATAACTCCGATAATTGCGTCATGCCTGACGGAGTTGATTTTGTTATGTATTGATAATTTCAGAGCCCCGACGATTTGAGTGTTTTGCTAAATGTTTTAGTATTTGGAAGGGGAGTTTTAATTTAAATTCGGGGACCGAATTTCTTAAAAGGGGGAAGATTGTAACGTTTTAAAAATAATTAAATAATTAATTAAATAAATAATTAAATGAATAAAAGTGTTTAAGTGAATTTTTGGATTTTCGGTAAAGTAAAATGTATTTTTCGTAAAACCAAACCGTGATTGTTTTCATTATAATTTTTAATATATCTATTTTAATTATGAAATTACTAGTAAATGGTGGTTATTTAGCCACTTAAAAATATTTTAGTAAACTAAAAATTTATAAGTGGCTAAATAAACACCATTTACTAGTAATTTCATAATTAAAATAGATATATTAAAAATTATAATGAAAACAATCACGGTTTGGTTTTACGAAAAATACATTTTACTTTACCGAAAATCCTAAGATTCACTTAAACACTTTTATTCATTTAATTATTTATTTAATTATTTTTAAAACGTTACAATTTTCTCACCTTGAGAAAAGCTAGTGAGCTTTCTCATTGAAGAAGAAGAAACTCAAGTGAAGAATGAGAGAATGAACTCATGAGGTGAGAATAGCAACCATGGGTGAGTTAGTGTCATACACTAACTCATGCAGAGAATTAACCATGGCTAAACAATAATGGTTGGGTTAATAAATATCTTCAAGTAAAACAAAAAGAGTGGACTTGGTCAATGGTTCCACAAGCTTCTACAAGCTTCAAACATGTGACAATTTCCAACCAATTTTGATTTACTTTAAATAAATAAAAACCCTTCATTATTATTTACATGGTGTGAGTCTCATATACCCATGTCACATGTGGTATCAAGCATGAAACAAATAAAATGTACATTAATACATATCACATATATACTAAGTGTACACAAATGAGAAAAAGAATTCTTAAGTGAGCTAATATTAGTTAATGTAAGTTAATATATCAAATATATAATTATACATTAAATTATTAAATCAACACTTGATTTAATAATCCGGCTATATCACATACAACCGATTAATATCAAATGTAACAATCTATCGAATCAACATTTGATCCGATAACCCGGCTATATCACATATAACCGACCGAAATCACATATCATGAGAATAGAATGCAGTATCACATACGTGCATCAATCTCGGTCCCGCACATATCGCATATGTGCTCCTACTTCGTTTCACATAAACCAGGAAACCTCTGTGTAGGACTCTTGATCGCACACTTTTGGTGTGTCGAGTTTTAAGTTCTAAAGTTTTAACCGCGATCAGGACGGTGTCGCTTTGCAACCAGCCGTGATGAGCACGGATCGATCCACAGGGAGACGGAGCATTTTACGTTCTTGTTCTCATGAGTTAATGCGCATGGGCGGAATTGTTCATATCTACCCTAAGTGTTATATGCAAAGGTAAGCTTGTTAGAAAAAGATACAATAGTGTAAGTTAGTGAATTCATACTCAAACCTTTAAACCGAGTCCTGACCAATTGAAGCTAGAGCAATCGGCAACAACGTGGATTAGGGGATTTAAGCATGGTATTCGTGGAATCTGGCTTATTGACCCTTTTCCTTCCGTTCTTGTCTCTTGCTTTCGCCTCCGGCCAAACCGAATGCAATCGGTCGCCGTTAAGAATCACCGTTACCTTGGTAGGATGGGGTGCCTAACGGAGCGCTTGCGTAAGATTTGGGCGGAGTTTCAAATGGAAAAAATACGGGAAAATGAAATGGGAAACGGAAACCTTAACTTACAATATTGGTTTCTTTTCCTAACAACACATATTCACAACCATTCACAAAACAACAAAGAGAGCAAAAGAAAAGATAACAAAGAAAAAAAAACATTACAAGAATGTAAATGACATGGTAATAAATTGCAAGTTATAGAAGACAAGAATGAAAATGCAAGTAAGTAAAAAGAGAAAGTAAGAAATACTAAGAACCATTAGAACACAAGACAAGACATGGGTTCAATAAACTAATCTTAAACTTGCAAGCTCAATTAAGATGTTGCAAGATCAAGAAGAGGCAAAGAACTCATGCTGAATGAAGACATAAAAGAGAACTTTATTAAACTTGAAGAATGATACAACCCATGAAATCAATAACCAACCCTTAAACTTGCAAGCTCAATTAAGAGGTTATAAGATCAAGAGAAGGTTGAGAACTCAAAGGGAAGCTATGTACAAGAACTAAAGAAACAAAAAGAGTTACCAAATGTATGGCAAAACTTGGACAAAGTGAGACCATGAACCCTTACCCGCTGCCTGCTATATATAGGCACAAAAGAAAAGAAAAATAAACAATAAAACTAGGACTACGTGGCAGCAAGGAGGGGCCCACAGAAAGATGGAGGCCAGAGGAGCACATGGGGCTGGCGACCTCGGCTTTGGGAGGGAAGTGCTCGGGTCAAATCCGAGCACTGGTGCTTGTACTTGCAGTGTGGTCTTGTGTTGTCCCCAGCATGACTCTGGTGTTTTTTGCTTGGTTTAAAATACCCTGGTTTGTTTTCAGAGTTTTGGAGGGAACTTGGTAGATACAAATTACATCACTACTTTTTGCAATAAATGCACATCACACCATGCCCACTTGCTCTAGCCTACTTGAGTGTGTCATGGCAGCCCCTAGGTCCATGGTCCAAGCTCCAAGAGTTAGTGTGTACACATCTTATGTGTTGGGCCAAAATATTGTGCACACACTTGTTGTAAAATAACTCTTGGGATATTGGTCGGTTTGCGGTTCTGGTTGCAGTGTCAGCTCACAAATGATATATCCGTGATATTAAGTGTATTTCCAGTATTTTGTCATGGATACATGTAATCTGTATTACTGAGCAAACACCGATTAATAGTACCGATATATACAAAAAATAGATAACGAATGAGCGGTATTAAAATGCAATATTCTGGTATGAACAAATACCCCCAAACTTATCTTTTGCTCGTCCCGAGCAAAACAAAATCCTAGCCTCACTTTCGCAGGGAACGCGATTGCACTGAGCACGTGCAATAAGCCATTAAATCTCTAGGTGTCCCTAGTAGGAGGAGTGTTGTCTCCTGAGGGTTTTCAGCAGATACTACCCACAAAATCCTGTCAAGCTAGTTTTATAAGTTAACATCGATTCTACTCCTACAGTTTAGTATCTAGGTTAGAAATTCTATTATCCTAAGTTAGTAATATTCAACCCTAATGTTTCACGCCTCTAATTTATTTAACCCCAGATCCTATATGTTCCAAAAAAGATTAGAAAGATGTTGGTATCTCCTGAGTTTTCCTTTTAAAGTGCGGTCTCAAATTAGGGATTTTTATCAGTTTTATGGAAAACATAAGTCTTATTCTTCATTTCTATCTTTTATCCAAATATCGATTGTATACCCCTACGTATGTGTATATTTGCACCCCTACACTTAAGAATTCAATTCAAGCTATAGTACCCTTGCCTTAATACCTGATACTACTTCTTTTTGTTAAATGATGGACGGTGTTGCTCACATACCTTTCATGCGACTATTAATACTTCTTGAGGCACTAACGGCCGATTACTGAATGTGTGAGCTTCAAGCATAAATAGCAGTTTCCAGGTCTTGACTTTAATTTTTTTCTTTATTTTTCTTTTTCAAGACCGGATATATTTTTCAATATGCTCTTTAGGTGTTTAGCTTTAAATACCGTTTTTTCTTTCATACCAGGTTTTCAGGCAAGAGTATTTCTAGGTATCCTCTACTATCCTAAGTTTCAAGGTGTGTGTAACTGCAGTTTGTAGGGTATATACTTTCTAAATTTGGACTCAAGAATACAAACTATTTTTCAGACTTATCTTTCAGTAAAGCATCAATACTTTTCTTTCATCTCGACTTAACTAAAGAATTGAACTCAAGATTACCTATTTCTCAAAAAAACTGTAAGGACGTATAATCACCAAGGTTAAACAGAATGAGGGTTCTTTTTAGGGTTTTCAATTCCTAAACCTAGAATTTAGTTATTCCTAACGCATCAACTAAGCTTTCGGAATAAAATCAAAGTTACCCTATTAGCTAACATGACGACAAAGTTTTTGTATTTTTTTTTTGGAAATTTTTGATTTATGTGGGTTTTTAAAAATAAGTATACAAATGTAAAATATACAAATGAATGCGAAGGAAGAAAGCTTACCGAGCATACCCCCAAACTTAAACTTGACAATGCTCTCACTGTTAGGCTACACCAAGAGGGTCAAAATTGTCGGCGCTCCCCAAAATCAAATTATATACAAAACAAAAAAGAAAACAAAAAATATATACACAAAAAGGTCCCCCTCCCAAACCTAAGTGAAACAGTGTTTCCACTGTTAAGCGTTGAAGTTCAGGATTGGGGGGGGGGGGGAAAGAACAATATTAATCTATACAAGGCCTTACACAGGCCAAAAGTGAGCACCAACCATTCAAAATTTTTATCATTATAAAGCGGCGGTTGGTGAAAGAATGGAGTGTAGAGAAAAGAAATGAGAAACACGCGAGACCGTGTGGGGATAAAAGCGGCGTCCGGTCTCGGTGGAGGAGAAGAATGGCGGAAGGGAGAAAGAAGTGGAATACGAACTTGAGGGTGGAAATGGATTGAATAAATTAGTACAATCTGTAATGATCGATGTGAAAAGATGGATTGTACTAATCTATCAATGTGGCGAGATATTGGGTCAAATCCCTCAAGATTCGTGAGAAACCATGGGTATGCCGAACTTGGTAAACCAGATATATGAAATGAAAGTGATACGGTTTCTTGCAAGGTCGGAACGATGGAAAGGGTGGAGGGAAGTGATCGAGGAGGAGTATCAGGTAATGGTTCAGGAGGGTATACACAGTCAATATAAGGGATAGGATGAATTGGAAAATCCGACTCATCAATTATAACTGGTTCATCCTCAAAAATATCCTCAAAATTTTCCTCAAAGTTAAGCTCATCCATGCATTTATCATCAAAATCCAGACGCATATGGAGTTCGGGAAAACAGTTAAAGACTCAGGATGATGAATTGGAGAGAAAAACTCAGCCAAATCTACGGGTTCATCATCCAAAATATTCCCAGCGTCATTATTCTCAATCAAGTGAAAATCAATATTCTCAGACACCTCAACAAAAGCATGGATATCAATCAATTCAGGTTCTAAGATGGAGGTGTAGAGGTCAAAAGGTTTAGGATTGGTTTCACTTGGAAGGGACCCTTCACAATAGGGTAAATCATGTTAGTGTATATTGTATCATACTAGTTTGTATATTATTTAATGGAAGCTTGGGATATTCACATGTATATAACAGTCTTGCTAAACATGGTAGTATGCTACTTGATTTTTCTATCTTAATATGTGAGTATGCGTATTGATAGAGCTCTTAGGATCTTGCTTGACTACCAGCGTTGTGATGGCAGTCACACTCGTGGGGGCTGGGTAGTTTACAAGCACATCCTTATTCAGGTCCCTAGTCGTAGGATTATCGAGACAGGGCATCGATACTCCGGAGTAGACTAGTGTGTACGCTTCTCATCCCAGTTAGGGAGATGGTCTGTCCCACAGCCGTCAGTACGTCGTACTGGAGATAGTATACAGGTGCTCATTGGGTTACGGGTACACCGGACAGGACTCGCAGGGAACTGTTGGTTGGTTTTATACCAGTCGTCAGTGAACAGTTCCCAGATGACATGAGTACAGCATAGTCCGCAGACTTGACACTGCTACTTCGCCTCGAGTGTGTCCCACTGTTCTTAGATTGCTACCCTACCACGGCTCAAAGGAGTCGTGCAAACAGGTAGCAGTTGGGTGCAGTCCCGAGCACTTGGAGGCAGTGGCGGTTAGACAGGATTCGTCTCTCCCGGTATTGGGGGTTGATATCGCGCTGTGTCAAAGAGCCATTATGCAAAGTCCCTGGCCAGGGCAAGCGAGATTTGCTGGTAGGTTCCAGTAGTTTCTCAGGGTGTAATGGGCTTCGCTCCGACACAACTTATACCGCTATTAGGAGACTGACGCTTGCCGCCCCCCTAGGCCCGATATGCGATAGTCTTAGACGAACAGACCGGACTGTACGGAGATTGTCACAGCAGTCTCAGTAGGAGTTCGGATGGGTTTCCTCATCGGCCTTCTTATCGACATCTACCTGGGGGCCGTTACGTACAGCTAGTGCCGCTTGCGGTCTGTGGTTAAACCCACTGCCAGCATAGTAGTCGAGTCTCTAGAGTCCCACACAGAGAGTTTCCCTACTCCAGGAGAAATGATATAGAGGTCGTATGGTTTTACGACAAGGGTTCGGACGCATACGTGTGTTTACGCACGTACGACATCCGGACAGTTTATACTAGTCGGCTTTGGTTTAAACCAGTTTCTAGTATCCGGTTATTGGATTTATACAGTCTAAAGTTTTTCCGTGTTTTCATGGATAGGAGGGGCGTTCTCGTAATTGCGTGAGAAACTTCTAGAAGATGGTGACTAAGGAGGTTTATGTGGCATATACATTGAATTAGATTAGTGAGTCATATGGATGATTCATCCATGTCATTAATGCATCATAAATGCTTAATGACTCATGGAGATGAATCACCATTAGATATTTATCAAGCATGGTTGTAAATCATTTTATTTTCTTTTCTTGAAAAACAATAATGCTTGATATATATTATGATAGCTCATTTTCTCATTTCATTATTATGTTCATCTTCTCTCTCCTCAAGCTCTCTCTCTTGAAACCCTAATCCTCCTCTCTCATGTGTTGAGTACAAGGATTAGTTAGACTAATTAAACCATAATCCTCACTCTATATCATCTAGGTACTTTGATTAGCACTTAAAGAAACCTAGTTACCTCTAGTTTGAGGTGAAGCTTGTAGTAAAGTTCTCAGGTGGATCTTCTACTACTTAGAGAAGGCCGGAGATGACGTGGAGAACGACAAGACGAAGGACTTGGATCTTTAGGTATAATCACTTTTCATAGTAGTTGTTAACTCCTATGTTTGTTGTTAGTTATTGTTTATGCAAAGATTCTCGGTTAGTCGATGTTTACGCTTTAAACAAGATTGTTTTTCATTATTCCGCCTCCCCGCAAGTCGTGGGGTGTTGTATATCGACTAGCAGTGGTATCAGAGCCTCGCTAAACAATAAATAACTCATTAGCAAAGTCGTAAGATATTCGAACGCAAAACGAACCAAAAAACGACATCGATATCACTACTTTCTGTCGAATTTTAAACAGGCTCTAAAAATTTTTCAGGGTGCTTCAGAATAACCTACAGAGAATTTTAAGAAAACTGGTGAAAAATGGGTTCCTGAATCAGCCAAACGACCGCGGAACCGCGGCCGAGTTGGGGCCGATTCAACCCATTTTCCACCAGTAATTCTTCTGTGATATTTTTGTGTTTTCTGGGATGTTTATTTTTCTGCTCAAGTCTCAGGTGCACAGAGAAGTATTGGAGTAGAATCTAATGTGTTTGCACGATCGAAATTTTGCGATGTTTGCTAATTTGATTATATCTGTGTTTGTATAATGTGTTCGTAAATCTCCCCTAACTGCTAGTATGTCGGTTGGCAGGGGGTTGCACATTTCTGTAATGGATTTTATCTGTTTGTGTATATGAACCGTGTTGGACTGTTGTGATGTATAGCCAGGGTTTTGTGATGGGTTATTATTTAATTCATTTGATGTAAATGTAATTTGTTGTAATATTATTTTGCGGGCCACATCCAGGTTGCGGTTGTAGCCACCGTTGTATTATTTCATTTTACTGTTTTTGCTCCTAGGACAGACCCAATGTGGGGTGCACAAACTACCGGACGGGTAGTTTGCCGTACCCGTAGGGGTCTAGGGTGGGGTAATAGCTATTCATCATAACTGTGTAATCCGTCTTTCGTTGCAGGTTCAAAACAAACACGGATTGCTTGCAAATCCAATAAAGTTCATATGAGATATGGAATGCCTATTATTGCGTCTGACGAATGTACAATATCTATATATGATATCTATTTAGATGTCACTTATGTTTTACACCCGCGCTAGCCCAGCCCCCGCTCTGTCGTTAGTTAAGTAACCTAACGGGTGATGAAGGGACCCAGTGGCGAATGCGGATGGCATAAGAGGACGTTGTATTTTCGTTGTTTTCTGCAATGATAGGTTAATGATGGGACGCATTATTTATAATGCAAAGAAAATAAACCAAAAGTTTAATCGTTAGAACAATTTAAAAGAAACCACTCGGTTAATTTTAAAAAACAGATATTTTTAAAAGCGGAGCTTTAACCACTCCTTTTAAAAGCTATCAGGTTTCTTCGGTTATATCAAGTTCACTACGTTCACGGTTTCGCCAAAAACATTCGTAGCCCTCCGTCATTTCATTTGGGTATTCAGTAGTATTCAAGCTATGTATTTTGACCAACGCTAAGGCATAGTGTTTGGTAGCTGCTGGGTATTCATTTGTTGCATAGATAGATGAGTTAGTTTGGGACAGTCGTATGATCATTTTGGCCAACGTCAAGGATATGTATGGATGGGTTCAAATTAACAAGATAATGATGGATAGAACTTGACATATGACTTATGACATTTTGACCAACGCCAAGGTCATAAGAGCATGAGGCAAAAATATATATCGGGAATTTCTAAAGAAACTGAAATTTGCAAAGAGTTGCATACCATTTGGAGTTTGATGAATGTTGGTAGGATTCCTTCAACATTATCATACAATGATATTTGGATCCCGATCCTACTGTGAGTATATGCTACTCATCAGGATATTCGGCACTTAACGATCAATGCTATAAACCAAGTAGGTGTCAAGAAAGGTGTCAGCGGGGTTACGCCCCCAGAGAAAAGAGGTTATTTAATTAAGGAACTTCGCGAAAGCGTTGGAAAACCTCCCTCGAAGTATCGACACTAGCCTGGCTGAACGGTTAAGCAAGTATTGTACGGTGAGAATAGTCCTGGCTAATTCTTCTTTTATGGTTTGGGGAAGGATTTGAGAAACAGTGGGAGCCATCCAGTTTAGATAAACTAAAAACCACTCTAAACTGCAAGAGTATCATGCTAAAGAGTTTTCTTCTCTCTCTCCTAATTGCAGCGACCCTGAAAATGACTGGACTTAAGTTACTTTTAGAGAAAAATATACTGACAAGGCCAAACTATAAAGATTGGCTGCGGAATGTCAAAATGGCTTTGACCTATGACAAATTGGGGTACGTCCTCACCGCTACGGCACCTGCTGTCCCTGGTCCCAAATCCAGTAATGCGGATAAGGAAATCCGCAAAACCTGGGATTTCGATTGCGCGAAAGCCAAGTGCATCGTGCTTGCCTCAATGAACAATGAACATCAGAGGAGGCACGAGGATATGGAACTAGATGCCATATTTCTCCATACAAAGGAACTTTATGGAGAGTAATCTCGTATAGCAAGATACGAGACCTCTAAGAACTTGTTTCGAGCGAGGTTGGCTGTCGGGTCATCGGTAGGAGAACATGTCCTAAAGATGATCGGCTATATAGAAGAGCTCGCAGACCTTAGGACGACTTTAGATAATGAGCTCTATACAGACCTTATTCTCCAGTCCCTTCCTTCCACCTACGCCCAGTTTATCCTGAACTTCAACATTCAAAGAAAAGAAGTTGAACTTCCGGAACTCCTGAACATGTTAAGGAGTGCAGAGGGCACCTTGCAGAAAGCAAGGGAAACACCCGCTATGTTTGTTAGCGGTGCACCTTCTTTCGGGTCCAAGGCTAGGGCCAAAGGAAGGAAGAAGAAGGCCGCCACCAAACCTAGAGGAGGTGTTAGTAAGGTGGGAGGGAAGGGAAAGAAAAAGTTTGCGGTACCGGTAGTGGGCCAGGATGAGTGCTTCCATTGTCACAGGAAAGGGCACTGGAAGAAAGATTGCAAGGCGTGGAACGCCAAGAACCAGGAACCGAAGCAAGCTGTGGCTTCGACTTCAGGTGTGTTTGTAATTGAGAATTGTCTGTCAATCAACTCTACTTCCTGGGTATTGGATACCGGATCAGGATCTCATATTTGCAATTCATTGCAGGCACTGAGAAACCGTAGAGTGCTGAAGGAAGGTGATATAACCCTGATGGTTGCTAACGGAGCTAGCGTGGGAGCTGTGTCCGTAGGGGATTATCACCTGGGATTGACGAGTGGACACATTTTGGTTTTACATAACTGTTTTTGTGTACCCAGCTTAATGTGTAATATCATATCTGTTTCCTTGTTATCAAATAAAGGTTATGATTTCACGTTTGGAAGTGGTGTTGTTAACATCCACCTTAATCATAGTTTGATGGGGTCTGGTACACTGGAAAACGGTATATATGTGTTAAACCAACTCCAAATTTTCAATGTCCAGAACACACTAAAAAGAAAGTCTCCAGATTTAAATAAAGCTTTCTTATGGCATTGTAGACTGGGTCACATCAATGAGAGAAGGTTGACTAAGTTGTATAGAGAAGGATATTTGGACTCGTTCGAATATCATTCTTATGACACTTGTCAATCTTGTCTCAAAGGAAAGATGACAAAGACTCCATTTACTGGACATGGAGTAAGAGCGAGCGAGCTCTTAGGACTCATACACAGCGATGTATGTGGTCCAATGTCTACACATGCAAGAGGTGGTTTTTCCTATTTCATTACTTTCACGGATGATTACTCAAGGTACGGATTCATTTATCTGATGAAACATAAATCCAAGGCTTTTGAGAAATTCCAAGAGTATAAGAATGAAGTAGAAAACCAAACCGGCAAAAGTATCAAGACACTAAGATCTGATCAAGGTGGTGAATACTTGAGTGACGAGTTCCTAGTGAAAGGTTTGCCTAGCACCCTATAATGAGTTTTGAAGCATCACATGTCTCAAAGTTTGGATTTTGAGAGTGCTAAACAAGCATGCAAAGGAATCGATCCTAGAAAATTAGAGTTACAAAACTTAAGGCTAATAAAATTAGGGTTTCGAGACTACAACCTTTGTAGCTCCTTTTTGCTGGACTCCTTAGTCTCTTGGGTGTTGGAAGAAGGTCCTCTTGAAGTCCTCTCACGTCCACGACGATCCACCCGGAGTTCCCCGTCCAAGCTCGCAACTTCGAGAATCGAAGAGAACACTCTAAACAAGTTGGCTAAACTTGTGTAGAATGATGTTGTGGTTAAGATTCTCACTTCAAAAACCTTTCTTTATGTGTATTTCACTCACTAAAAGAAACTAGAGAGCAAATATTGAAGGAGGAAGAAGATGGAGGCTTTCTTTTTAACAAGAGTTAGAATGATCACCATGAAAAGAAAATGAAATATATCTTTATATATTTTATTCCTTCTCACTACAAACCATGGTTAAAATGATGGAGACATTATTTAACTTGAGTTCTAGAACATAAAGAGAAGGATAACTCAAGGTTAGAGGTAGGTGAGCATGGTTAGGTTTAAAGAAGAATGTAGAAGCAAGCAAGAATTATCCTTATCTTTTCTATTTTGTTTTAAACAATAAATCAAATGATAATCCATATATTTAACCATGGTGTGAGTCTTATATTGCCACCATATCCATGTGTAAACAACCATGATAGATGGGTGTATGTATGTATGTATGTATGCACATCCATATGTGCATGAAACTAGAAAGAAAGAAAGAAACACATACATGCATTCATACATCCATCATATCCAAGAAAGGTTTTAAGTGAGAAAACTAATGGTTAAATGATAAATCAACACTTGATTTATCAATCCGGCCATATCACATATGACCCTACCAAAAGCAAGCCGCCCGATCAATGTACGGTATCATATACGCGCATTTTAATCGGGTCCTTACGCATATCGCATACGCGCACCACAACGTTTCGCCTGGACTAGGTAACTCCTGTGTGGGACTCTAAGACTCGTCAATACGCCGGCAGAGGGTGATGATCATATCAAGCACCCCCAAGCCGCAAGCGGTCAGCTAAACGTAACGGCCACCCGGGTATTGAGCGATCAGAAGAAAACAAGCGAACCTGCTACAACTCCTGTCGAGCCAACCGGCAACACTACTGTACAGTCCGGTCTTTTCGTCAGATATGCTGCATATCGAGCCTAGGGATGGTCACGTCGACCCCAATAACTCAATAAGTCGTGCCGGTGAATGGTCTATAACAGATCGAGAAACTACTGATAACACATATCAGCAAATCTCAGCAGCCCTGGCCAGGGACTTACTGATATAACCAGTCGGGCACAGCACATCATCAACTCCCAATACCGGGAGAGACGAAACCCCTCCTATCGCTCATTGCCTTCGTGTGTTTCGGGACTGTACCCAACAGCCACCTGTTTGCACGACTCAGTAGAGCCGTGGTAGGGTGGCAATCAAAGTACAGTGGGAGAACACACAAGACTCTATGACGATCTCGGGTCTAAAGACTAACCTGTACCAGTGTCGCCTGACAACTGCTATCCGACGATAGATATAATTCCATATAGGAGTTCTCGGTGAGTCCGTCCAGTGTACCCAGTCACCACTGAACACCCGTATACGATCTTGATGTCAAACATCGATGAATGTGGGAACATTCATCGCCCATCGTATGGGTCTAGTATCATATACGCTAGTCTACTCTGGTATATCAATGCCCCGTCTCGATATACCTACGACTAGGGACTTTCCAGGATATGCTTATAGACTACAGATGTCCCACTAGTATGATCTCCATCATAATCAGAGTAGTCAAGCCGATATCCTCAGTGTTTTATCAGCATGTATGAATGAATAAAAGCATGATCAAATCAACATGTCAGATAAAGAAGAACCAGATAGCATACTATCATGTCGAGCAAGAATGCATACTGAATATATATACATGTACAAATACATCCACTATCATATAATGGCCTCTAGAGCATACATATATCCAACAATCTCCCACTTGCACTAAGGCCAGTTATTGGCGTATCTCATACCCAACATCTCAAAAAGTCGCTCATGCTGCGGCTGAGGGAGGGCCTTGGTGAATGGATCCGCGGTGTTATTCTTTGTGTCTACTCTCCTAATCTCGATCTCGCGGCGATCTATAATCTCCCGGATCAAATGAAAACGCCTCAGGATGTGTCTGGACCGCTGATGGGATCTGGGCTCCTTGGCTAACGCCATAGCCCCATTATTATCACAATACAAAGGTATTGGATCAATAATGGTTGGAACTACTCCTAGCTCTGAGACGAACTTCGTCATCCAGACGGCTTCCTTGGCAGCATCATTTGCAGCAATGTACTCAGCTTCCATCGTAGAGTCTGCAACGGTATCTTGTTTGGAACTCTTCCAACTCACCGCCCCTCCATTGAGGGTAAATACAAACCCAGAGATAGATTTGCTGTCGTCCTTATCGCTCTGGAAGCTCGAATCGGTAAAGGCCTCCATTTGGAGATCTTCATTACCATACACCAAGAACAATTCTTTAGTCCTTCGTAAGTACATAAGAATGTTCTTCACAGCTGTCCAGTGGTTCTCCCCTGGGTTGGATTGATACCTGCTTACAACACTAAGTGCATAAGTTACATCTGGGCGTGTACATAACATCGCATACATTATAGATCCTACTGCCGAAGCATAGGGTATAACGCTCATGCGAGCTCTCTCTTCATCGGTCTTTGGACAAGAATCCTTGGAGAGAGTGACCCCATGGCAAGCGGGTAAGGAACTCCGCTTGGAGTCTTCCATACTAAACCTTTTTAGGATGGTGTCAATGTACCTGGTTTGGGACAGTCCCAATAATTTTTTGGATCTATCCCTATAGATCCTTATGCCCAGGATGTATGTGGCATCACTCAGGTCCTTCATGGAGAACCTTAGTGACAAGAAAGATTTGACCGACTGTAGTATAGGAATATCATTTCCTATCAGAAGAATGTCATCCACGTACAATACGAGAAATGTGACAGCTCTTCCTACAACCTTCTTATAAACACAAGGTTCATCTGGATTTTTGATGAAATCAAACTCTTTGATAACATCATCGAAACAGATGTTCCAACTCCGAGATGCCTGCTTTAACCCATATATGGATTTAAGCAATCTACATGCTTTCCCGCTGCTCCCACTGTCAATGAAACCCTCTGGCTGATCCATATAAACGCATTCTTCTAAATCTCCATTTAGAAATGCTGTTTTAACGTCCATCTGCCAGATTTCATAGTTGTAGTGAGCAGCAATAGCAAGTAGGATCCGAATGGATTTAAGCATGGCTACGGGCGAAAAAGTTTCGTCATAGTCCAAACCTGGTCTTTGACGAAAGCCTTTTGCCACAAGTCTTGCCTTATAGGTCTCTACCTGCCCATCTACACCAATCTTTCTTTTAAAGATCCATTTGCACCCCACAGGTTTTACCCCAGGGGGTACAACGTCCAAAGTCCATACTTTGTTGGTGTACATAGACTCCATTTCGGATCTCATGGCATCCAGCTACTTCACAGAGTCTCTACTCGTGATAGCTTGCTGAAAACTGGTAGGATCATCATCATCCATGATACAGTCTTCTCTGTCACCATCAATGAGGAAACCGTAGTACCTCTCCGGTGGGCGAGAAGTCCTACCAGACCTACGGAGTGGCCGAGGTTCTTCAGTTTCTGTTGCAACAGCCGGTTCAACCAAATCGTCATTTGTAGTTTGTGTCTCTAGAACCTCTTCTAGATCCACCACCTTGCCATCATCTTTATCTGTGAAAAACTCTTTTTCCAAGAATGTGGCATACTGAGAAACAAACACCTTTTGTTCCTCTTTGTGGTAGAATAAATATCCATAAGAATTCTTTGGATATCCCACAAAGTTACACATGACTGACCGTGTCTTGAGTTTGTCCGGATTCTGCTTTTTAACATAGGCCGGGCAACCCCAAATCTTAATTCTCTTAAGAGATGGTCTCTTCCCATGCCATATCTCATATGGCGTGGTAGACACGGCTTTGGTTGGAACCCTGTTTAGCAGAAACGCTGCAGTCTCCAATGCATGCCCCCAAAACGAGATTGGTAACTCAGCGTCACTCATCATGGACCGGACCATATCTAATAGGGTCCTATTCCGTCGTTCTAACACACCGTTGTGCTGTGGTGTGTAAGGAGGAATGAGCTGAGAGAGAATCCCATTCTCTTTTAGGAAGTTTGCGAATTCTGTACTGAGATACTCACCACCTCGATCTGATCGAAGCATTTTGATACTCAAGCCGGTTTGTTTTTCTACTTCTTGTTTATATTCAATGAATTTCTCAAAAGCTTCGGACTTGTGCTTTAATAAAAATACATGACCGAATCTTGAGAAATCGTCAGTGAATGTAATGAAGTAAGAAAAACCGCCTCTAGCCTGTGTAGACATTGGCCCACATACATCATTATGTATGAGGCCTAGGAGCTGAGTAGCTCTTTCTACGTGTCCGGTAAACGGAGTTTTGGTCATTTTACCCTTGATACAAGACTGGCAAGTCGCATAAGATTTATATTCATAAGAGTTTAAATATCCATCTTTGTATAACTTGTTTAGTCTTGTTTCGTTAATATGACCAAGTCTACAGTGCCAAAGAAAAGCTTCATTTAATTCTGAAAGTTTTCTTTTATTAGTGTGTAGTATACTGAAAACTGTGTGTTGATTTAGGACATATATTCCATTATTAAGCGTACCATACCCAACCAACATTTGATTCAGGTGAATGTTCATAACATTGTTCTGCAATACAAAATTATATCCTTCATTGTCCAACAAAGAAACGGATATTATATTACATAGCATACTTGGTACAAAATAACATGGATTCAAAATCAAAATACATCCAGATGGCAATCCCAAGTGATACTCTCCCACTGCGACTGTATGTATATTGGAACCATTTCCAATGCGGAGAGTATGGTCACCTGTCTTCAAAACCTTGCTATTTCTCAACCCCTGCATAGAATTGCAAATGTGAGAACCTGAACCGGTATCCAATACTCAGGAAGCAGAGTTTATTGAAAAACAGTTTTCTGTCACAAACGCACCTGAAGCAGAAGCATCACCATGCTTCTTCTTGAGACTTAAGTACTCCGTGTAGTTGCGCTTCCAATGTCCTGTCTTGTGGCAATGAAAACATTTGCCCTTCCCCGAGTCTCCAGCCTTGGACTTTCCCTTTCCCTTCACCTTTTTAACTCCACCTTTAGGATTGGTGGGCTTCTTCTTTTTCTTTCCCTTGGCCTTAGCTTTCGGGCGAGAAGAAGAAGATTGTCCAATAGTTATAACGGGAGTTCTTGCTGACTTCATAGTGCTCTCCGCACTCCTTAACATATTAAGGAGTTCAGGGAGTTCCTTCTCCATACCATGCATGTTGAAGTTCACTATGAACTGAGCAAAGGTGGAGGGAAGGGACTGCAGAATAATATCTATATATTGTTCATTGTCCATCGTCCATCTGAGCCGCTCTCATCCGGTCTCGGATCAACTGTATCTTTGCTGTCGTCTCCTCAATAAGCTGTGGCCCCAAAATACTGCTCTCGCTGAGCTTTGTCCAACAGACGGGCGATCTGCATCTCCTCCCATACAATGCCTCGAAAGGTGCCATCTGAATAGTATCCTGGAAGCTGTTGTTGTAGGAGAACTCCACTAGAGGTAAATGACGATCCCAGCTACCGCCGAAGTCTAAAACGCACACTCTGAGCATGTCCTCGAGAGTCTGAATGGTCCGCTCTGACTGTCCGTCGGTCTGCGGATGAAACGCTGTGCTGAAGCTCAAACGAGTGCCCAAAGCCTCCTGAAGTCTCTGCCAAGGTCGGCTGGTGAACTGGGTGCCTCGATCTGACACGATACAAGTCGGTACGCCATGCAACCGCACGATCTCGTCGATGTAAAGCTGGGCATACTGAGCGAAGCTGAAAGTCATCTTCACTGGAAGGAAGTGAGCCGCTTTCGTCAATCGATCTACGATCACCCAGATGGAGTCATACCCTCGACTGGTCCTGGGTAGACCCACAACGAAATCCATCGAAATCTGCTCCCATTTCCACTTCGGAATGGGTAACGGCTGTAGCTCTCCTGCGGGCCTCTGGTGCTCGGCCTTGACTTGCTGACAAGTCAGGCATCTCGAAACGAACTCCGCAATGTCCCTCTTCATCCCGTCCCACCAGTAGGTCTCTCTCATATCATGGTACATCTTGGTGGAACCGGGGTGGACACTATACACTGATCGGTGTGCCTCCTCAAGAATATCGCGCCGCAATCCATCAGCATCTGGTACGCACTGTCTAGATCCATAGCGTAAAATCCCCTGATCGTCAATCACGAACTCGGAAAATCTGCCCTGTCCCATCTGTGCCATGATCTCTGAGCAACGGTCGTCACTGCGCTGTACCTCATATATACGGTCAAGCAACTGTGGGCATGCACGAACATGCGCGAGCTGTCCCCCTGTCTGAGTGAACTCGAACTCCACTCGGCTGTCGCATAAAATCTGCCAATCTGCTGACGACTGCCTCTGCACTGCGCGCAAACACGATAGACAACCCCCAGGCCTCCTACTCAACGCATCCGCCACTAGATTCGCCTTGTCTGGGTGATATAAGATCTCGCAGTCATAGTCTTTCACCAACTCCATCCAACGACGCTGTCTGAGGTTCAGGTCTCGCTGCTGAAATATGTATTTTAAGCTCTTGTGGTCTGTGAATATTTGGCACGACTCGCCATATAGGTAATGTCGCCATATCTTCAGTGCAAAGACCACTGCAGCCATCTCCAAATCGTGAGTGGGGTTGTTCTGTTCATGCTTCTTCAACTGCCGAGAAGCATATGCGATCACCCAGCCATGCTGCATCAATACGCATCCTAATCCCACTCGCGAAGCATCACAGTAGACCACAAATCCACCTGATCCCGAAGGCAAAGATAATACCGGCGCCGTAGTCAAACATGTCCGCAGCTGCTGAAAACTGTGCTCGCACTTCTCTGTCCAAACGAAAGGAACTCCCTTCCGGGTCAAACCGGTCAAAGGTGCAGCTATACGGGAGAAGTCCTGAACAAAACGCCTGTAGTAGCCCGCCAGGCCTAGGAAACTACGGATCTCAGTAACCGATGTAGGTCGGGACCACTGCTGAATAGCCTCAATCTTCTTCGGGTCCACACATATGCCGTCTCTCGTAACCACGTGACCCAAGAATCCGACGCTGTCCAGCCAGAATGCACACTTGGAGAACTTTGCGAATAGCTGGTGCTCCCTCAGAGTCTGTAACGTAATCTGCAAGTGCTGCTCGTGCTCCTCTCTACTCCGGGAGTACACCAAGATATCGTCGATAAACACGATGATGAATAAGTCAAGGTACGGCCTGAATGTACGGTTCATCAAATCCCTGAATGCTGCTGGGGCGTTGGTGAGTCCGAACGACATCACCAAAAACTCGTAGTGGCCGTAGCGCGTGCGGAAAGCTGTCCTTGGTATATCCTCCTGTCGAACTCGCAGCTGATGGTATCCTGATCGCAAGTCGATCCTCGAAAAATACCCCGCACCCTGAAGCTGGTCGAACAAATCATCAATGCATGGCAACAGATATCTGTTCCGAATGGTAACTTTGTTCAGCTGGCGGTAGTCGATACATAAGCGTAAACTTCCATCCTTCTTCTTGACAAACAGGACCGGAGCACCCCACGGAGAAACACTAGGTCGAATAAGCCCCTTATCTAACAAATCCTGCAACTGATCCTTCAGCTCTCGAAGCTCTGCCGGGGCCATCCGATAAGGCGGTATAGAAATAGGCCCCGAGCCGGGAATCAAATCAATGCAGAACTCAACATCGCGCTCAGGTGGTAGCCCAGGTAGCTCATCAGGGAAAACATCAGGGAACTCACAAACAACCGGGACCCGGTCCAATGGAACCTCTGCAGCTCGAGTATCACAAATATACGCTAAGAATCCCTGACATCCCTTCCACAAGAGCTGACCAGCGCGAAGAGACGAAATCAAGCTGGGAAGGGTGACGCTGCGGTCTCCCTGAATAACAAGGACTGGCTCTCCCGGAAAGCTAAATATGACTGCCTTCTCACGGCAGTCCACCGAAGCATAACAAGTGGCTAGCCAATCCATGCCCAGAAGCACATCAAAGTCCAGCATATCGAGGAGAATCAAATCAACTGATGAATCCCTCTCCCCGATACGAACGGAACACAATCGAAATACAAAACGAGCGACAAAAGACTCGCCTACCGGAGTAACAACAACAAGCGGATGATCTAACGACGACGACTCACGGCCCAACATCGCTGCAAAGTGTGTAGAGACGTACGAATGTGTGGAACCTGGGTCGAATAATACCCGTGCGTCGAAAGAACAAACTGGCAAGGTACCTGTCACAACGGCATTGGATGCCTGCGCATCCTGCGGTGTCAAAGCAAAAACTCGGGCCTGTCCTCCACCGATAGCGGGCTGACCTCGACCTCGGCCTCTGCCTCCTCGTCCTCTCTGAACAGGACCGCCGCGTCCACGGCCTCTGGGTGCACCTAACTGGCGTGGAGCATCGCCTGAGGTAGGAAGTAGGGCTCTCTGAGGAGGGGGTGTGATGGTGGTAGGGTCACTTGCGGAACGGTCGCCGCTCCCTGTCGTCTCGCTGGACAGTCTCTGACAAGATGGTGCAGACTCCCGCACCCAAAACACCCTGGCGACGGCTGCTGCCCCTGGGGATAAGAACCATATAACTGTCCCCGCCCAAATCCTCTGCCAGGCCTATCTCTCGGAAAGAATCTGGCGCGCTGCCTCTGAGACGGTACATCGATGCGAATCCTCTTCGGCCCAGAAACGGCCGAAGTCTGTGATATGCGTGCCTCCATCCGTAATGCCGTATCCATAGCAGCTGAATAAGTGTCGTAGTGCTGGGCGCCAATGGCAAGATATAACTGGGCATCTAGTCCCTGTACGAACCTCTTCACCATCTTCTTTTCGGTATCCACCAAATACGGAGCATATCGGGATAACTGTGTTAACTGGATGTCATACTCAGACACCGTCATCCCAGGTGTCTTGACTAAGGCCTCGAAGCTACGAGCTCTGGCGTCACGAACGCTCTCTAGGAGGAAACGAGCTAGAAAGACCGCTGTAAACTCGGCCCAAGTCATAGGCAGTAGACCTGCAGCTCGACCTCTCAAGATTGACTCCCACCATGTCTGCGCGAGACCCTCTAGTCGGAAACTCGCAAGCTCTACCCATCGATCATCCGAACATCTCAGCGAACGGCAGATCCTGGCTAAACTGTCAAGGAACGTCTGTGGGTCCTCCGCTGCCTCGGTGCCGGTGAATACTGGAGGTCTCAGCCTCATGAAATCCTGTAGCGAAACCGGAATGGCCACGGTGGTAGTAGTAGGAGCAGGTATCATGGTCGTCTGTGATGTAGTAGGTACGTCATCCGGCCTCGGTGTACGACTGGCTGCAACTAGGGATCCTACCATCTGACGTAGCTCCTGCATGCCCCCCATCATCTGTCGCAACTCCTCCATACCAGTCTCGAGCCTATCCATACGGCCTGGGAAAGGTGGATCGGTCTGTCCCTGCGGCGTAGGCATACCACCCTGCTCAGTCCTAGTCTCGGACGAGCCAGCTCGAATCTCGTCTCGGGCGGCAGCCCTCTGTGCCCTCGTAGCCTTCGGCGGCATAGTGGCTGTTACAGGAAAACGGATAGTAAGAACAGTGCAATAGAATCATAGGATACATGGAAATGAAGAAGGAATTTCAAGCAAGTATATCCTAAAGTCACTTAGGCGGAGTACCGTATCGCAAGTATGCCGCGGACATACACACGCTATGTTACCCTACTTAAGTCACTTACTCCATCTACCAAGGGTCATCCTACACTCAAAAAGGTAAAACCTATCGCTCTGATACCAACTTTGTCACGACCCGCAGGGTACGGAACGTGACTGGCACTTAAGTTTACGAAACGCCTCAAGACGTCCGTAAAATAAGTAAGCCAAAGTCCAGAACCCAAAACCAAATAAGCAAAAGAGTGAAGAAAAACCAATCAATTGAAAGCGAATTTATCAAATAAGTCATATAAAACCCTTTTTAAAAACAATATCAATTTTTCCGAAAATTTCGGCAGAGTCTCCTTTGTAAATACTGACCCCCAAAATGGGAACAACAAGAATATATATGAATCCAACAAATAAGGCATCCCCAAGCGGGAGCTAGCTCTTCGCCACAAGGCGGTCACAAATCCCACGCAATATAAAGAAACAACATGCGAAATAATCATAAGGAAGCATGAGAAAAACAGCATGTCGACTCAAGTGAGCTCGACCCCAAAATACAGCATAAAAAGTCCACAAATCTCACAGTCTCATCTCTAGGTCAATATACAACAATACTGGTAGATACAGTAGATGGAGTACACTAGATACAAAGAATATACAAGGTGGTACAAAAATAATAATATAACCCACCTAAGAGCAAAACCTCGAGTCCAGGCAAAAGAAGCAAGTGCGCCCGCCGCTACTGTACTGACGGAGCGGACCTGAAAAAGGCTGTGGCACAACGGGGGTGAGTTGCCAACTCGTGAGTAATAAATGACATCTACACAGGCTATCGAATGCATGCACACAAGCATCCTAGCATCTATAATACAGGTATGGCAGGACATAATAGCAGGTATGTATGCAATATGAATATACTAGCAGGTATGAATGCAATGTGAATCAACTCATGATCTGAATGTGTAAGTATAAGAATCATGTTTTTCCTTTAGGAACCTCTTTTGAAATACCAGCATAATACCACTAGAATGAACAAGAACCTGTGTCCAGCAACGACACCTCAAAACTATCACAAATCTCATATATCCATGTCATATTATCTCTGGCCTCAGCCATCCGGCTGACCCATCTCAATATCAATATCTCATCAACTCGCGGCCACGGTCGGTATCCTCTGGATATCCGCCGTCCCAAACAGTCACCGGTAGGTAATCCGCCCCCTGCCAGGCTCATCGTCAGCACCACGAGCTTCTTGCCCTGGGGTACCTTACCGGGCCCACCATGTACCCGAGACGGTTCATCCAACTCCTCGAAACGGGTCTCGAAAACCACAGCAAACTCATTGTGGACGACACTTACATCACTAGAAAACCGCAATTTACATATTTTAAAAATATAATAAGTTTAGAAATTTTGCGGCTTTCCCCCGAAATCCAGAAATATCATAAAATCTCAAGAAATCCTCATAAATGCATATGTCAATGATAATGAATGCATATGGTATCAATAATCAAGTTGCGATGTGTGATTAATAGACTAAGCATGAACAAATAATATGATGAGGTACATGCACATGAATAGAAATCCTACGATTTCATTTTAAGGAATTAAAGGCAATAGCACAAGTTTAAGTATCAATTATAGTAAAAGGTTTCAATTTAAAGGTTATCTAGTGTGGTGGCATGGCAATTACCAGGGCGTGGGTGTAAGCATGAATAGTGCTCGTGCTGCATATAAAAACCCTGGCAATGGTGCAGGTGTCCTATAAAATGGTTTCGCATATGTATGTCAATATAAGGCATGAATGTAGCAATTAATCATACAAGTATTACACCCCTAATTACTAACATTACTAAGAATCTTTTTAAGCTACTAAAACTATCGGGCGACTTGCGCCATCCAACGATAATACTCCGTAGATATTACATCTACTCACCGGAATCCCTAGCTAGTCACGTCCAATCACCGCTTTCCCCTTTCGTGCCGCGTATGACGTCTCCGCGACCGAACCTGGAATTTACATCAATACCAAACATAAGGTTACATATCAAGAACGACGCAAAACCCAAACGAAAATACTAACGTTTACAAGCTAGGTACAACGTGTACAAGGTGCACGGAACACACGCGAAAATCGCAAAAACTAACTAAAACGTCGACTTGGTCACCCGGCAAAACTAAAACCCGAACATTCAAAAATCCGCACTCACACATCCTAAATGTCATAGGATATGCCAAAAATATCCTCAAGATATTGCAAATAAATTATCACATACTTTTATCACAAAACTAGTAAGCACAAACATTCTAAAAAAAACGACGCAACATCGCCGTTATGCGATAAAGTGCTCACAATCCAACACAAACCTCCAACTAACCCACTAGATGGCCACTACATTAATTTTAAACCACTAGCAATGCTTAAAAACCTAATTTCCATAAACAAAACCTTTTCTTGATTTTTGTAATTAACAAACTTAAACCAAACTATACATGAAAAACCTTAATTTAACACTAGATTTTAACCTAATTAGCAAGTTAACCACTTAGATTTAGGTTAGCAAAACACTAGATAGCAAAATAATTTTAATTAACTAAATAATGGTTTCTAAAACCCTAGTTAACTCAAACCATTAACTTTAAAAAAACTAGAATGAAACTAACACTAAATTAACACTAAAACAATTTAATTTAAGAAACTTAACCAAACGAATTTAATTAGGTAGAATTTATACCTCAAACTAGAGATCTAGCAAGAACAATATGCCTCCAAAGATACCATTTTTCTCCAAGATTTAAACCAATTTGGGCTTGAAAAGAGATAGAATAAGGTTTTGTGTTGAATTTGTGAAGAAAATTAGGGATTTCGGTGGATTTTTTTGATGAAATTGGAGCAAAAGGAGATGGGGGAAAATGGGGACCTGCACAAATTTGAGGCTCGGCCAGGGGAAAGGATGGGGGGGAAAGTGAGGAATTGGAGTTGGAAAAGCTAAAGTCAAAGCTCTCACATGTCACTCAAAACCCATACCTACATTACTATATTTTAATCCTATCCAAAACAATTCATTCACAATAGATAAAGTCAAAGTGAGGCAAGGAATTTCTGGACCTGATGATGGTGGGGCCTTCCTAGAGGAGGGGAGTGAGTGTGAGAGATTTTACAAAGAAATTCTATGCAAAAAGACCCCCCACAAGTCCAAAATTGCAAGTTTTAACTTAAAATTCAATAAATTTCGTTTTCCATAATAAAAATTAGTTAAAACTTGAAATAAAATACTAAAAATTTATATTACAACTAGATTTTAATTAACATGATTTTAAAGCTTAAATTTAGCCCATTTAAATTTGTATTTATCGCTAATTTAATGTATTTTCTTACCGGCTTAAAATAATATTAAAAATTGAAAAATTAGGGAAAATTTTTAAACGACCAGAATTTCATAAGTAACTCATTTGCTACTAAAAACTAGCAATTACCTATCCAAATTAGGTATAATTAGTCCTAAACTGCAAAATAACAAAAAAGACGATTTACGGAAAAATACCACATTTTCACCGATTTTCGGGAAAACACCAAAACGACATTTCAATGCGCTACACTTTCTGTAGCCCATGTAACAGATTACATATGCGGGATCCTGATCCGGTATCTCATACCCAGGACGTAAAGGATACTGAGAAACAGTTCTCTGTAATGAACACACCCGAAGAAGATGCATCAGCATGCACTTTCTTCGTTTGGGCGGCACGGGAAATCTGGTATTCCCTAATTTCCTGCTCTGTCTTATAACAATTATAAGTTAGAGCGGGACCAACGTTCCCCAGCTCAGTATAACAAGATGGTTCGGTCAATACATCCGTATTATTATCTTGATTAAGGCGTGATATGGTCGCTACCTTGAGAGAGAGAGAAGAAAACACTCAGTGTATGCTCTTGCAAGATTAGATTGGTTATCTAATATATCTAATCAGGATGTCTCCCACTGTTTTAATCAAATCTTCCTTCAAACCCTAAAAGGAAAGACGAGCCGGGATTAATTACATGCTACATTTTCGCCAATCTTTCAGCCAGGCCAGTGTCGGTACTTTGAGGGAGGTCCCCCGTGCTTTCGCATGAACCTAATTAAAGTAAACCTCGTTTTCCCAGGGGCGTAACCCCGTTAACACCTTTCTAGACACCTACTTGATCGGCTAATTGTAATGTGTAAACCTCTCCCAGGAGTAACTCTTACTCGCAGCGGGTATCGGGATCCAACTATATCATAGAAGGTATGCAATCTCATTGCAAATTTCAACACTTGAAATTCCCAATAATATTTTACCCCTACCGTCCTATGACCTTGACAAAGGCCAACAACCATAGGCTGCTAGTCAAGTTCAACCCGTCATTTCTTGATTGAATTAAACCCACCCGCACGGCCCTTGATAAAGGCCAACAAGGTCGCACGACTACCCTAATCCAATCTGCATCATATGCATAAGCAGATAAGTACTATTCAGCTACCGCACACTACGCCTTGACAAAGGCCAACAAACGCAGCACGAATACTAAACAGTCCTTATCTGAAATGACGGAGGGCTACGGCAGGTTTTTAAGAAAACCCTTTGCGTAATGAACTTGATATCGTTGTAGAATCGAGTGATTTTAAATGGAGTTTTTTTTAGGCTTTTCTAGTTTTGCTAAAAGGGTCACTCCCGGTGAAGGGATCGTCGGCCCTTTCCTCATCGAATAAGGTGCAGGATATTCCATAAATATCACTATGCAAAGCAAGAACTATAGAAGCAATCAAAAGACAAACCGAGTTTGTAGCATCTGCTAGTTTCGCTAAAGAGATCACTCCTGGTGAAGAGATCTCGACTCTTTCCTTATCGAATAAGGTGCTGGATGTTCTACAAGGAACACCGCTATGCAAAGCAAGAACTAGAGCTACCAGTTTTTAAACAAGTTTCTACAACATCTTAGGTTTCTTTTAGTTTCATTAATCTCATTAATGAAGTCCCATTTTTAATTATGCTTCTCAAGCATCACATTTGAAACGAAATCAACAATATATAATATATATCTCATATATATAATATAAACATTCGTCTCAGGCAGTAATATGATCTCAACATTGCAGCAGAAGAACATATATGAAATATTGAATATACTAGGATGTCCGTGTTTTAATACGAGCATGTATAAAACACGGATTCCACGGTCGCGATGAATAGCCAAACTCACATCCCTAGACCCCTACGAGAGCGGCAAGCAACACTGCCAATTCTAGGGTTAGGAGACCCGGTCTCGACTCCTCGAGATGGTCTCCCACTGGACCCCAGAACCCGGTTACTTGTGCTCCCCGCCTTGGGTCTACCTAATGCGGAAAAGTAAATAATATACAACGGTGACATCATCCTCAGCCCGGAAGTGCCCCAATAAAAGAATATTACATACAAATGAATTTAACATGAATGAAAAAGAAAAAACTCTCATCTCACATAAAACCCCGGGCTATTCAGAACACGACAATCCAATATAACATATCACAGTAACACATAATATCTCATATCATCAACGTAAGCAAGTATGCGTATCCCGATTTTCGTTGATGTATAGCAACGAAGCCGGCGATACACCACATACTACGCTTACGGTCACAGAAAAGAAAGTGTAAAACTACAACAGTTGGAATCCGCAACCTCCTTAGACATCACATGCCTAACCAAATGAATTCCTTACACATTGCATGCCTAATAATTATAAACCCCACATTTTAGTCTCATTATCGAAAACACTTTTCAATATCAAGTCGGGCAATTCAACAAGATTCCCGACAACCTGATCGAATGCTCGTCGCAAACTTCAGTAGACGGCCGCACCCCCGATGCCGTCGACGAAGTGCACTAAGGCGGAACACCGCTGCCGCGAGCACCCGAACGGATGCTTTTAGCGACGGGGTTCTCCTACAGTCACTTGTTCAGGGCTATGGGGCGTGGTTGTCTATTAAGTTTACCCGGCGAGTATCCGCGTACGCTACGTGATTGCGACGGACTTTTGATCACATCAAAATTCCGTGGCAATCGATCATCTGAGACTAAACCGCTAGATTTATAATATTCAAATTAGTTATCTCATAACTACCTGTGGATTCCAAATATTGTATCACATTCCAGATAAATAGACAATGTTAAACTTTCCGATCGAATAATCAAACACCCAAGATTTCCCCAATATATCTCAACACTTTAAATCAGTTTAAAAACATCCATCACATGCCACAGTACCAATGGTCCAGCCGTAGAAGGGTCAAGCCAACGCCTCACATGTGGCATGCCGTAATGCCCCAAACCCTAAGGTTTAGAGGTAGTTCAAGACGGTCACATAATTGAGTTAAGGTTTGTTGTCTTCTAGAGGGTCCACTGCGTAACTTGCATGACTTTACGAAAGTTTCAAACACAAGAAAAAAAACCAACTTTTGAAAATTTTCCGACAGGGGAAAATGTGAGTTATTGATATCCGTTCGAACTTTTTAACAGTTTCTAAAAATTATCCGGACAAAACTAAACGAAGTTAAATTATTCGATCGAATCAACGAGTCCCCAATACAACCCTATAAAACTCAACACTTGAGTAGAATAAAAATATTCCCAGAAAAAAATGACAAGAAAGGACCTAAGAATAAATATATGAAATATGAGGGACTAAGTCCAAATATTGGCCGCGGAACCGCCGCCAAACACTTGGTTTGGCCGCGGTTCCGCGGTCAAATAATTGACTTAGTGGACCGTACTTCACAGTAATTCTTAGTTTTTCCTGCTTGTTTTTCTGAGCATTTTTAATTCATAAAAAATCACATTTTTGAAAAATGTCCAGAGAGGGGTAAATATCGGGGTTTCCGGGTTCGATCGGACTTTAAACTTCGCTCAGACTACGCCTAAAGCTCTAGCTTGGTTCTTATACCACTGTAGGTCAGGCAGCCACCCCATCCAATGGGGTCTCCATGGCACCAACGAGTCCCTCAGCAACTACTTTTTACGCATGCCCCCTCACGAGGACTACAACCCGCCGGAACACCTTCCGGTTTCGGGACACCCTGGGGGTAAGTGTAGGGTCCCTAGGCACACTAGTGAGGTCTCGCAAGGCATCGAACATGCCAATTTCAAAAATTATAGGTGCCGAGAGACCCGACTACGGATCGTTGGCTAGATATTTAGGCGAAACAATAAAGTAGTTAACAACTTAACTAAAGGGAAACGGAAATACAACCTTTGTAGATCCGGTGCTCCACCTCCATAGCTCCGCAACGAAGTTCCTTTGCTGTCCAAAAAGAATCCAGGCTCTAGCGTCGTCTTCATCGGAGAATAGGCGAGCTAGGTCGTCGATGTCCATGCCGAAGATGATCTACGTCGAGGCATCGCTAGATCAAGCTCCACCTTCACCTTGCCATGAAAACTTGTGAAGGAAACACACTCTACTACTTGGCAAGAGGTAGAGGATGAAGAAATAGGAAGCGGGTAGACTTTAGAATTGGATTTCTCACTTATTTCCATCAATCACCATTGATGGAGCTTGCTTTCTTCAAGTGAAGAAAGGAAGAAGAAGAAGAATAATGTTATGATAAGTTAATTCAAAAAGAAAAGAAATAACAATACTTATCATAATATTAACTCTAGTCAAGTGTAGAGAATGAATCATGGTTAGTGGGAATGGTTAGGGTTAAGGATGAGATAAGAATGGTTGACTTGATTAAAGTTTCATGAAGCTTCAACTAAACTCCAAAATAAGCCACCATTCTTATCTCCTTTCCATTTATTTTCCAAAAGAATAAACAAATAAATGAATAAATAAATAATGGGAGAAGAAACAAAACCCTAACCACTCTCACAACCATGGTTTAATCTTCACACAAATCCAAGTTAACATGTATCATCAAACATGATACAATCATGTGCACAAAACTATATCAAATATACAATGTGCACATCCGAGCGAGAAAATCCGTTTAAAGTGAACCGATACTAGTTAATGCAAAGTAATATATCAAATATATAATTATGCATTAAATCATTAAATCAACACTTGATTCAATGATCCGGTCATGTCGCACATAACTGACTGGTATCATTAGTAACAACTTATCGAATCAACACTTGATCCGATAACCCGGATATATCACATATAACCGATCAATATCACATCGCGAGAATCGAATACAGTATCACATACTGGTATTATTCTCGGTCCCGCACATATCTCATATGCACTCCTATTTCGTTTCGCTTGAGCCAGGAAACCTCTGTGTAGGACTCTAAAGACTCGTCAATACGCCGGCAGCAGGTGATGATCATATCAAACACCCACAAGCCGCAAGCGGTCTGCTAAACGTAACGGCCACCCGGGTATTGAGCGATCTGAAGATCGACGAGCAAGCCCGCTCATACTCCAGTGAATCCAACCAGTAACACTACCGTACAGTCCGGTCTGATCGTCTGATATGTCGCATATCTCGCCTAGGGGTGGTAAATGTCAGACCCCAATAGCTCGATAAGTCGTGTCGATATGAGGTCTATAACTGTTCGAGAAACTACTGGTAACACTTACCAGTAAATCTCAGCAACCCTGGCCAGGGATTTCCTGTTATAGCCAATCGAACACAGCGCAACATCAACTCCCTATACCGGGAGAGACGAATCCCCTCCTATCGCTCATTGCCTCCATGTGACTCGGGACTGTACCCAAAAACCACCGTTTTGCACGCCCTCTTGGACGTGGTAAGATGGAAATCAAAGCACAGTGGGAAGCACACAAGACTCTATGACGATCTCGGGTCAACAGACTACTCTGTACCAGTGTCACCAGAGAACTGCCATCTGACGTGAGGTATAATACCATCTGGGAGTTCTCGGCGAGTCTGTCCAGTGTACCCAGTCTCTACTGAGCACCCGTATATCATCCCTGATGTCAAACACCAATGGATATAGGATCATCCATCGCCCATCTGTATGGGTCGAGAAGGTATACGCTAGCCTACTCTGGTATATCGATGCCCCGTCTCGATACACCCACGACTAGGGACTTTGAAGGATGTACTTATAGACTACCATGTCCCCACTAGTATGATCCGCATCATAGTCCAGGTAGTCAAGTACACATCCTAAGGGCTTTACCAACATGTAACAGAGAGACAATCGGTATACACGTTAAGGTAAAGAGCAACCAGATAGCATACTATCATGTCGAGCAAGAAAGTCCTTCCTATATATGTCCCAGCATCCACTACAATGTACATCATATGTACAGTAATGGCCTCTAGGGCATACATATAACTAACAATCTCCCACTTGCACTAGGGCCATCTGTAGCAGTGGTTGAAGTATCCCATACTCAACCATCCCATAAAAGTCTCTCTCTGGGAACATGCCTTTGTGAGTGGATCCGCTGTGTTGTCCTCTGAGTCTACTCTCCAAATCTCGATCACCCTGGAGATCAACCATCTCCATGATCAAGTGATACTGCCTTAGAATATATCTGGATAACTGATGGGACGGGCGTTCCTTGGCATAAGCCACAACTCCATTGTCACACAATGGTAGGAACGTAGTTCATCTTATGAACCAATATACACCCAAACAGCCTCTTTGGTAGCATCTTAAGTAGCGATGTATCGTGCCTTTATCGTCTAGTATGTCACGGTATCTAGCTTGGAACTCTTCCAACATACCGTCCCTTTACTGAGGGTAAAGACAATGCCTGTGACTGACACTCAGTCATCATTATCACCCTGGAACACTTCCAGTGATTCTCTCCAGGATCGATTGATACCATCTCACTACAACTAATGAGATTCCTAACATCCAATTAGATCTATCTCATAGATCCAAAACCCAGGATTTAGGGGGTATCACTTCGATCCTATTTGGAGAATCCTAGTGATAAGCGGAGATTGACCGAGCATAGCATAGGAAACTCCTTCCCCATCAAGAGTATGTCATCCACGTACTCTATGAGGATCATTACCATACTCCCTACTACCTTTTTTTTTATACAAGGTTCATCTACCATTTTGATGATGTCAAACTCTTTGACTACTTCATCAAAACAGACGTTCCAACTCCGCGATGCCTGCTTTATCCTATAAAACATCTTGCACACGTTTCCGCTGCTCCCACTGTCTACGAAGCCCTCTGGCTGTGTACTTATAGACGCTTTCTTCCAAATCATCATTTAGAAAAGCAGTCATGACACCCTACCACCAGATATCGTAGTCATGGTATGTAGCCGTGGCAAGTAGTATCTTGATGGACTTAAGCATAGGTACTGGAAAAGGTTTCATCATTATCCACACCTGGTCAATGATGCACACTTTTAACAAGTCTAGCTTTGAAAGTCTCAACTTTTCGATGTACACCAAGTAATCTTCTCAAGATATACTTGCTTCTGATGGGGATTTAACCCTTCAGATATAGCAACGAAAGTCTATACTTTGTTGGTGTATAAGGTTCCATCTCAGATCGCAAAGCATCCAGCCATTCTTACAGAGTCCCACTCCAGATGGCCAGCTCGAAACTAGTTGGGTCATCATCTTATGATGCAATCCTCGCTCCTACTGTCAGAGAGAAACCGAAATATCTCTCAGGTGGGTGAGAAACCCTACTAGATCGGCGGAGAGGCTAAGGTTCGTTGGTAACTATTGAATCCTTTGGTTCTGTCAAATCATTAGCTGCAGTTTTGTATAGCTGGAACCCTTCTAGTTCTACATAACAGACCTTGCCTCGAGCTTGTCCGGATTTTGCTTTTCAGACATAGCCCGGACAACCCCAAATCTTAACTAACTTAAGACATGGGCTCTTCCCTTATCATATCAAATATGAAGTGGTAGGCAACTGATTTGATTTGAACCCTATTCAATAGGTATGCACCTACTCAAGTGCATAACTCCCAAAAAGGAAACAGGTAACTCAGTAGTACTCATCATAGAGCACACCTTATCATATAGGGTGTGATTGCTTCGCCCCGATATACCATCGTGCTATGGTGCATTCGGAGGAGTAATGCTGAGAGAGAATCTCATTCTCCTTTAGAAAAGTCCAAGAATTCCGTGCTCAAGTATTCTCCTCCCTGATCGCATCAAAGGACATAATACTTATACCCTCATTTTGGTTCTCTACTTCTAACTTATATTCTGTGAATATCTCAAAAAGGTTCGGACTTGTGTTTCAACAGGAACATAGGTCTGAATCTTGAAAGATCATCAGAGAATGTAATGAAGTACAAAGAACCGGTCTTGGCATATGTAGACAGGGGACCTTACATACATCAACATGTATCATCCCAAGAGTTTACTAACTCTTTCTCTGTTTCCAATAAACATGGCTATGGTCATCTTATCTCTGTGACCTGACTGGCAAGTTTCACAAGATGTAGATTCAAACTGATTTAAATATGCATCTACATGTAACTTCAGCTAGTTGGGTCACATTGATCTGACCTAGTCTACAATACCTTAAGAAGGATCTGTTCATTTCTGAACTCTTCCTCTTATGTGTGTTCCATATACTAAGAACTGTAGTTTGATTTAGAACATCAACGCTTTTAGATAACGTGCCTGAACCGATCAACTTTTGATATAGGAAATGTTCAAAACATTATCCAACAATACAAAATTATATCCTTTCTTTACTAATAAAGAGACTGATATGATTTTGTATATCAGGTTCGGTATCTA
This sequence comes from Agapanthus africanus, assembly GCA_030015575.1. Taxonomy (NCBI): domain Eukaryota; kingdom Viridiplantae; phylum Streptophyta; class Magnoliopsida; order Asparagales; family Amaryllidaceae; genus Agapanthus; species Agapanthus africanus. Next base: position 565,500,495 of record CM057341.1, read on the forward strand.
ATAACATTCGTTCAGAATCAATGTATTGGTAATACAGGGTGACAGTGACCAACAGACTTGGCTGCAACACTTGCCCCGTTTTCTGCCTCATGAAACTTATCACCCGTTCTCAGTTCTCTACCTTTCTGTAGCCCTATGTAACAGATTACATATCTGGGATCCTGATCCGGTATCATATACCCAGGACGTAAAGGATACTGAGAAACAGTTCTATATAATGAACACACCCGAAGATGATGCATCAGCATGCACTCTCTTCGTTTGGGCGGCACGGGAAATCTGGTATTCCCCTTATTTCCTGCTCTGTCTTATAACAATTATAAGTTGGAGCGGGACCAACGTTCCCCAGCTCAGTATAACAAGCGGGTTCGGTCAATATTCCGTATTATTATCTTGATTAAGGCGTGATATGGTCGCTACCAGGAGAGAGAGAGAAGAAAACACTCAGCGTGCGCTCTTACAAGAATAGATTGGTTATTATTTTATCTAATCAGGATGGCTCCCACTGCTTTTTATCAAATCTTCCTTCAAACCCTAAAAGGAAAGACTAGCCGGGATTAATTACACACTACAAGTTCGCCAATCTTTCAGCCAGGCCAGTGTCAGTACTTTGAGGGAGGTCCCCCGTACTTTCGCACGAACCTAATTAATGTAAATCTCGTTTTCCCAGAGGCGTAACCTCGTTAACACCTTTCTAGACACCTACTTGATCGGCTAATTGTAATGTGTAAAACTCTACCAGGAGTAACTCTTACTCGCAGCGGGTATCGGGATCCAACTATCTCATAGAAGGTATGCAATCTCATTGCAAATTTCAACACTTGAAATTCCCGATAATATTTTGACCCTAGCTCGCTATGACCTTGACGGAGGCCAAACAACCCATAGTCCGCTAGTCAAGTTCAACCCGTCATTTCCTGATTGAATTAAACCCACCCGCACGACCCTTGACGGAGGCCAAACAACGCCGTACGAATACCCTAATCCAATCGCATCATATGCTAGCAGATAAGCACTAGTTAGCTACCGTACACTACGCCTTGACGGAGGCCAAACAACCGCAGCACGAATACTAACTAGTACGTATCTGAAATGACGGAGGGCTACGACAGGTTTTTCTGAAAACCTATTGCGTAATGAACTTGATATCGTTGTAGAATCAAATGGTTTTAAAATGGAGCGTTTTTTTAGGCTTTTCTAGTTTTGCTAAAGGAGTCACTCCCGGTGAAGGGATCGTCGGTCCTTTCCTCGTTGAATGAGGTGCGGGATATATCATATATATCGCTGTGCAAAGCAAAACTCTTAAAAGCAATCAAAAGACAAACCGAGTGTGTAGCATCTGCCAGTTATTGCTAAAGGAGTCACTCCCGGTGAAGGGATCTCGGTCCTTTCCTCATCGAATAAGGTGCAGGATATATCACATATACCTCTGTGCAAAGCAAGAACTGTAGCTACCTGTTTTATTTTGAAATTCGATTCTACAACATCTTAGGTTTCTTTTACTTTCATTAATCACATTAATGAAGTCCCATCATTTATGTACCTAAACATCACAGATAAATACGACGTACACTTATGCCATCCGCATTCGCCTCGATGTCCCCTCGTGCACCGTTAGGTTAGGTAACTAACGGCAGAGCAGGGCAGGGCTAGCGCGGGTGTAAAACATAAGTAACGTCTATATAATATATCATATATACTATAAACTGTATCTATCACAGAACATCACATGATCACATCATAGATATCGCAGCAGAAGAAACATATGAAATATTGGATATACTAGGACGTCCGTGTTTTCAATACGAGCCAGTATAAAACACGGATTCCACGGTCGCGATGAATAGCCAAACCCACACCCCTAGACCCCTACGAGAGCGGCAAGCAACCCTACCAATTCTAGAGTTAGGAGACCCGGACTCGACTCCTCGAGTTGGTCTCCCACTGGACTCCAGAACCCGGTTACTTGTGCCCTCCTCCTTGGGTCTATCCTAGTGCGGAAAAGTAAATAATATACAAACGGTGACAACTTCCGCAACCTGGAAGTGCCCCAATAAAAGAATATTACATACAAGTTTTTACATGAATGAAAATGAAAAACACTCATCTCACATAAAAACCCCCGGCTATTCAAACACGACGATCCAATATAACATATCCAGCAACACATAACATCACATGTCATCAACGTAAGTAAATATGCGCATCCCAATTGTCGTTGACATATAGCAACGAAATCGGCGATATCACATATTACACTTACGGTCACAGAAAAGAAAGTGTAAAACTACAACAGTTGGAATCCGCAACCTCCTCAGACATCGCATGCCTGACCAAATGAATTCCTTAGACATCACATGCCTAACAATTATAAACCCCGCATTTTAGTCTCAAAATCGAAAACTCTTTTCAATATCAAGTCGGGCAATTCAACAAGATTCCCGACATCCTGATCGAATGCTCGTCGCAAACTTCAGTAGACGGCTGCACCCCCGATACCGTCGACGAAGTGCACCAAGGCGGAACACCGCTACCGCGAGCACCCGAACGGATGCTTTCGGCGACGGGGTTCTCCTACAGTCACTTAGTCGGGGCTATGGAGTGAGGCTGTCTATTAAGTTTACCCGGCGAGTATCCGCGTACGCTACGTGATTGCGACGGACTTTTGATCACATCAAAATTTCGTGGCAACCGATCAAGTGAGACTAAACTGCTATGTTTATAACATTCATTCAGTTATCTCATAACTTCTTGTGAATTCCAATTATTGTATCACATTCCAGATAAACAGAAAATGTTAAACTTTTCGATCGAACAGTCAAACACCCAAGTTTTCCCGATACAGCTCAACACATGAAATAAGTCTAACAACATTCTGTTCGTGCCTCAGTACCAACGGTCCAGCCGTAGAAGGGTTAAGCCAACGCCTCACATGTGGCACGCCGTACTGCCCCAAACCCGAAGGTTCAAAGGGCAGTTCAAGACGGTCACATAATCGAGTTAAGGTTTGTTGTCTTCTAGAGGGTCCATTGCGTTACTTGCACTACTTAGAACGTCGTTAAACTACAGAAAAATCCAACACTTGGAAATTTCCCGACAGGGGAAAAATTGGGTATTTATATCCGGTCGAACTTTTTAACATATTCTAAAATTTATCCGGAAAGCCTCACAGACAAAATTTGATAATCCGATCGAACATTCGAATCCCCAAAATAACCCTGAAAATTAAAACTCTGGAAAAAATATTAAAAATACCCAGGAAAACCAGCACTGTTAAATAGGAGTTACTGTGCAAACTTCAACACATAACACGACAAACAGGCCGCGGATCCGCCGCACGAGCCATGCTCGTGCCGCGGAAACGCGGCGCTTTAATGGAATTAGGGCATCGAAATTTTCAGTAACTCTTAGATATTCCTGCTGATATTTCTACATATTTTTAATACTGAAAAATCCCTGTTTTTAGAAAAAGTACAGAGAGCATTTTCCGGGTTGGTTTTTCGGTTCGATCGGGTTTCAAACATCGTCTGGACTTCGCCTAAGGTTCTAGCTAGGCTCTGATACCACTGTAGGGTTCCTAGGCACTCCCAAGAGGTCTCACAAGGTATCAACCATGCCAATTTAAAAAATCACGGTGCCGAGAAACCCTAGACTACGGATCGTTGGCTAGATATTTAGGCGAAACAATAAAGTAGTTAACAACTTAACTAAAGGGAAACGGAAATACAACCTTTGTAGATCCGGTGCTCCACCTCCATAGCTCCGCAACGAAGTTCCTTTGCTGTCCAAAAAGAATCCAGGCTCTAGCGTCGGCTTCATCGGAGAATAGGCGAGCTAGGTCGTCGATGTCCATGCCGAAGATGATCTACGTCGAGGCATCGCTAGATCAAGCTCCACCTTCACCTTGCCATGAAAACTTGTGAAGGAAACACACTCTACTACTTGGCAAGAGGTAGAGGATAAAGAAATAGGAAGCGGGTAGAATTTAGAATTGGATTTCTCACTTATTTCCATCAATCACCATTGATGGAGCTTGCTTTCTTCAAGTGAAGAAAGGAAGAAGAAGAATAATAATGTTATGATAAGTTAATTCAAAAAGAAAAGAAATAACAATACTTATCATAATATTAACTCTAGTCAAGTGTAGAGAATGAATCATGGTTAGTGGAAATGGTTAGGGTTAAGGATGAGATAAGAATGGTTGACTTGATTAAAGTTTCATGAAGCTTCAACTAAACTCCAAAATAAGCCACCATTCTTATCTCCTTTCCATTTATTTTCCAAAAGAATAAACAAATAAATGAATAAATAAATAATGGGAGAAGAAACAAAACCCTAACCACTCTCACAACCATGGTTTAATCTTCACACAAATCCAAGTTAACATGTATCATCAAACATGATACAATCATGTGCACAAAACTATATCAAATATACAATGTGCACATCCGAGCGAGAAAATCCGTTTAAAGTGAACCGATACTAGTTAATGCAAAGTAATATATCAAATATATAATTATGCATTAAATCATTAAATCAACACTTGATTCAATGATCCGGTCATGTCGCACATAACCGACTGGTATCATTAGTAACAACTTATCGAATCAACACTTGATCCGATAACCCGGCTATACCACATATAACCGATCAATATCACATCGCGAGAATCGAATACAGTATCACATACTGGTATTATTCTCGGTCCCGCACATATCTCATATGCACTCCTATTTCGTTTCGCTTGAGCCAGGAAACCTCTGTGTAGGACTCTAAAGACTCGTCAATACGCCGGCAGCAGGTGATGATCATATCAAACACCCACAAGCCGCAAGCGGTCTGCTAAACGTAACGGCCACCCGGGTATTGAGCGATCTGAAGATCGACGAGCAAGCCCGCTCACACTCCAGTGAATCCAACCAGTAACACTACCGTACAGTCCGGTCTGATCGTCTGATATGTCGCATATCTCGCCTAGGGGTGGTAAACGTCAGACCCCAATAGCTCGATAAGTCGTGTCGATATGAGGTCTATAACTGTTCGAGAAACTACTGGTAACACTTACCAGTAAATCTCAGCAACCCTGGCCAGGGATTTCCTGTTATAGCCAATCGAACACAGCGCAACATCAACTCCCTATACCGGGAGAGACGAATCCCCTCCTATCGCTCATTGCCTCCATGTGACTCGGGACTGTACCCAAAAACCACCGTTTTGCACGCCCTCTTGGACGTGGTAAGATGGAAATCAAAGCACAGTGGGAAGCACACAAGACTCTATGACGATCTCGGGTCAACAGACTACTCTGTACCAGTGTCACCAGAGAACTGCCATCTGACGTGAGGTATAATACCATCTGGGAGTTCTCGGCGAGTCCGTCCAGTGTACCCAGTCTCTACTGAGCACCCGTATATCATCCCTGATGTCAAACACCAATGGATATAGGATCATCCATCGCCCATCTGTATGGGTTGAGAAGGTATACGCTAGTCTACTCTGGTATATCGATGCCCCGTCTCGATACACCCACGACTAGGGACTTTGAAGGATGTACTTATAGACTACCATGTCCCCACTAGTATGATCTGCATCATAGTCCAGGTAGTCAAGTATACATCCTAAGGGCTTTACCAACATGTAACAGAGAGACAATCAGTATACACGTTAAGGTAAAGAGCAACCAGATAGCATACTATCATGTCGAGCAAGAAAGTCCTCCCTATATATGTCCCAGCATCCACTACAATGTACATCATATGTACAGTAATGGCCTCTAGGGCATACATATAACTAACAGTAAGAGCCTATGCTTCGCCACACTGTCACACAGTGAGAACCCCCCATAGGTCGACATCCAATGCCTAGTAGCTTTTCATGGAGCTTGATGAAGAAGAAGAAGAAGAAAGAATAATATCATCTTATGAATTATTATTCTCTCAATCATGTAACCATGGGTGAGTTAAGCTATCATGCTTAACTCATGTAGAGAATTAACCAAAGCATGAGGCTAAGGGTTGGGTTAACTAAATATCCTTAAGAATGACAAAAGCGTTGACTTTGTCAATGTTTCCACAAGCTTCATGAACGCTTGAGAACTTTGACAAAGTCTTTCTCTTTTGTTATTCTTAAGATATAAACAAAACCCTAATCTTTACCCTAATCTTGGTATAAGTCTCATATACCCATCTTTGATGTATCATCAAGCATGACACAATCATATGTATACAAATATATATCACATATACACTTATGCACAATCAAGTGAGAAAATAAATCTTAAGTGAGCTAATACTAGTTAATGTAATGTAATATATCAAATATATAATTATACATTAAATTATTAAATTAACTCTTGATTTAATAACCCGGCTATCACCGACTAATATCATGTGTAACAACTTATCGAATCAACACTTGATCCGATAACCCGGCTATATCGCATACAACCGATCAATGTTACAAATCGCGAGAATAGAATACGGTATCTCATATCGTATCAATCTAGGTCCCGTACATATCACATATGTGCTCCTACTCCGTTTCGCTGAGCCAGGAAACCCCTGTGTAAGACTCTAAAGACTCGTCAATACGCCGGCAGTAGGTGATGATCATATCAAACACCCACAGGCCGCAAGCGGTCTGCTAAACGTAACGGCCACCCGGGTATTGAGCGATCAGAAGATCAACAAGCAAGCCCGTACATTCTCCTGTGAATCCAATCAGTAACACTCCCGTACAGTCCGGTCTCGTCGTCTGATATGTCGCATATCTCGCCTAGGGGTGGTAAACGTCAGACCCCAGTAGCTTGATAAGTCGTGTCAATATGAGGTCTATAACAGTTCGAGAAACTACTGATAACACTTACCAGTAAATCTCAGCAACCCTGGCCAGGGATTTCCGGTTATAGCCAATCGAATACAGCACAACATCAACTCCCTATACCGGGAGAGACGAATTCCCTCCTATCGCTCATTGCCTCCATGTGATTCGGGACTGTACCCAAAAGCCACCTTTTTGCACGCCCTCTTAGACGTGGTATGATGGAAATCAAAGCATAGTGGGAATCACACAAGACTCTATGACGATCTCGGGTCTACAGACTACTCTGTACCAGTGTCACCTGAGAACTGCCATCTGACGTAAGGTATAATACCATCTGGGAGTTCTCGGCGAGTCCGTCAAGTGTACCCAGTCTCTACTGAGCACCCGTACACCATCCTTGATGTCAAACACCGATGGATATGGGATCATCCATCGCCCATCATATGGGTCAAGATGCGTATACGCTAGTCTACTTTGGTGTATCGATGCCCTGTCTCGATACACCATCGACTAGGAACAGTTATAGGATGTACTCGTCGACTACCATGGCCCCACTAGTATGATCTCATCATAGTCCCAATAGTCGAGTACATATCCTAAGGGCTTTATCAACATGTAATATAGAGACAATCAGAGTACATGTTAAGATAAAGTACAACCAGATACCATACTATCATGTCGAGCAAGAAAGTCCTCCCTATATATGTCCTATCATCCACTACAATATACATCGTATGTAAAGTAATGGCCTCTAGGGCATACATATAACTAACAGCATGTATGCACACAAGTATCCAAGCATCTCTAAGCAGGTATGGCTATAGGCACTAGCAGGTATGTATGCATCATCAGTGTGCTAACAAGTATGAATGTCACATGGATGAACTAACAGGTATGTATACTATATGTGTCAACTCAAGATCTCAACATGTAAGTACAAGAACTATTCTTTCTTTTTTTTTTGAAACTCTTTTCAATATCAGCATAATATCCATGAAATCAACAAAATCCGTGTCTAGCAACGACACCTCAAACTGTCTCAAACTCATATATCCGTGTCAAATATCTCTAGTCTCAGCCATCCAGCCGATCCATCACAAATATCCAAATCTCAAACTAGCGGCCACGGTCGGTATCCTCTGGATATCCGCCGTGCCAAATGAAGTCACCGGTAGGTAGTCCGTCCCCTGCCAGGCTCAACGCCATCTCCTGCGATCTTCTTGCCCCGGGGTACCTTACCGGGCCCACCATGTACCCGAGACGGTTCATCCACCTCCTCGAAACGGGTCTCGAGAACACAGCAAACTCATGGTGGATGACACTTTACATCACTAGAAAACTACAACTTTTATATTTTAAAAGATCATAAGTTTCAAATCTTGCGGCTTTTCCCGAAATCCAGAAATATCATAAATCTCATGAAATCATCAGGGGTGCATATGTCAATGATAATGAATGCAAATGGTATTAATGTTCAAGTTGCAATGTATGATTTATACTAGGCATGAGCAAGTGGTGTAATGATATATATGCACAAGAATAGCAATTCTTATGATTTCATTTTTAATATTTATTGCAGTAGCACAGGTCTAAGCAATTAACATGTTCAGATTTATAGTTATCTAGTGTCGTGACATGGCAATTACCAGGGCGTGGTGAATAGTGCTCGTGCTGCATATAAAAACTTGGTAATGGTGCATGTGTCCTACAGAATGAGTTTGCACATATGGGTACAACATATATATCCTAACTGCAGCAATTATCATGCAAGTATTATTATTTCTAAAGTCACAAGTAAATGTTAAAGTTTACTATTTTCAAGTTTACTAAATCTATCGGGCGACTTGCGCCATCCAAACGATCGTCCCCCGTAGATATGAAATCTACTCACCCGAGATCCCGTGCTAGATGTGTCCGACCACCTGCTTCCCTTTCTCTGCTGCGCTCGAAGTCCCTGCCGGCGAACCTTGAATTTACAAAAGCCACATATATTAGGAAAATCCTGCAAAAACATGATATATCGATAAAAAGGATACGCGTGCGTGAAACTAAAACGCGCGTGCACACGACACGTCGTGACGCATACAAACCCACCAGAACCTATTCTGACACGCTGTGTCACGCAGCACACCACAGAACCACGCGTATCACGCGCATGTCACATAAGTTTAAAACATCGAAAACACGTTTAAAGCTCCAGATTTTGCCTCTGGGCCTAACTTAAAAAGTTACAGATACCAACAGACTAAGCTACCAAGCAGGACCCCACACCCAAAAACCCAGCACCCCTCCCCCTACTCTGGCGGCAAATTGCGGCCAGATCGAATAAACCGGCGGCCAAGAGTGGGAAGTGGGTCCCCGTGTTTTGTGTGTGTGTCCCTACTAGTCTCACCATGCTACAGTCTTCACAATTATAATCTGAAGGGCCCGGGTCAACAGCAGATCTAACAGAGGCTAAAAAGTCGCTAAAACTGCTAAATTACGCCAAGTAGGATAAATCGGGTATATTTAAGAAATCTGGGGCAAATCTCTGATTAACTGGTCTCAACAACACCTAATTAGGTTATTCTAACCATCACAACCATTACTTGTCAAAATTCCCCTAATTTACACCAAAACTACCACTAAACATATAAAAAAACACTAAATTAAGCTAGAAATCCAAAACTTTAGCAATTAGGAGTTGGGTTAAGGGGGTTGTACCTCTAGAGACCCTATTGAAGGAGAAGAGAGAAGTAGGAAGTGTGTGTGTTGCTGAATTGGTGCTACTGCAGTTCCAAGAGCTGTTGCTGCAACTGCTGATTATGGCTGAAGCTGTATCAGGCTGAGGCTGTTGCTGTTGCTTTGTGTGTGTATATATTTTTGTTGCTGTTGTAGCAGCACCAGCAGCAGGGGTTGAAGTATTTTTGATGGAACGGTTGTGTATAAGGTGATGGTGTGGGTGTGTGTTGTTTATGAAGTTGGGAGGAGCTGAAGTGCAGCAACTGAAGATAAAATAGGGGCTGGGGTGGCTGAAGCAGCTGCTGTTACTGTTGATTGTTGTTGTGGTGTGGTGTATGGTGTTGTGTGTTGATGTTATGAAGCTGGTGTGGGGTTGTGGCTGATGCTGATGATGTTTTTATGGTGTTAGGGTGGCTGTAGCAGCAGCTACTGCTGCATTGGAGGCTAGTTTGGCTGATGCAAATGATGGTGCTGCTGTTGATGCAGCTACAGCTGAGCTATGGGGTTATGCAGATATTGTTGCTGATATTGTGGCTGAAATTGGGCAGAATTTGTGCTGATGTAAATGATGGTGCTGTTGCTGATGTAGCTACTGCTGCAAAGGGTTAAAGAGCTGATGCTATGGGGTTGTAGCTGTTGCTGATGTTGGTTTTTGGTGGCTGAAATGATGATATATGGCTGATTTTTTTTTGGGCTGATGGTGCTGAAATGTGCTGATGTGTGGGGCTGAAATGTGCTGTTTTGGTGGCTATGTGCTGATGTGTGGTCGAGATAAAATTCTACAAAAATAACCATAAAACCAGATAAATTACTAGAAACCCGTTTTGGTAAACTTTTTACCAAAAGACCCCACATTAACAAGCAATTACTACTAAACACAGACTCAGGTGTTACAGTTTTCCCCCTTTAAGAAAATTCGTCCCCGAATTTTAAAATATGCAACTACGCGTACCTTCAAAAAGATGAGGGAATTTCTTCCGCATCTCTCCTTCGGCCTCCCAAGTGATCTCCTTACCATTCGAGCTGCGCCAAAGAATCTTCACCGACGGCAGGACTTTTGATCGAAGTTTCTTCACCTGCCGATCTAATATCTCAACTGGCTGCACGGTGAACGAAAGGTCGGGCTCAAGCTGAATGGTCTGATGCTGAATCGTGTGGGAAGGGTCATGAAGATATCTGCATAGCATCGATACGTGGAAGACGGGGTGAACATCTGAAAAGCTGGGTAGAAGAGCCAAACGATATGCAACAGCGCCGATGTGCTCGAGGATCTCGAAGGGACCTACGAATCAAGGGCTAAGCTTTCCCTTTCGCCCAAATCGCATCATGCCCTTCATCGGAGAGACCCTCAGAAAAACATGATCGCCAACCACGAACTCTAATCTGCGACGGCGCCTGTCTGCATACGATTTCTGCCTGCTCTGAGCTGCTCTCATCCGGTCTCGAATCAACTGCACTTTCTCGGTCATCTCCTGCACGACCTGCGGCCCAAAAATACTACTCTCACTCAGCTCAGTCCAACAGAAGGGCGATCTTCATCTCCTCCCATACACGGCCTCGAAAGGTGCCATCTGAATAGTATCCTGGAAGCTGTTGTTATAGGAGAACTCCACTAACGGTAAATTACGTGTTGGATATATGTATGCCCTAGAGGCCATTATATGATAGTGGATGTATTTATACATACATACATACATATATATATATATATATATTTAGTGTACATTCTTGCTCGACATGATAGTATGCTATCTGATTCTTCTTTATCTGACATGTTGATTTGATCATGCTTTTATTCATTTATACATGTTGATAAAGCCCTGAGGATATAGACTTGACTACTGTGATTATGATGTAGATCATACTAGTGGGATATCTGTAGTTTATAAGCATATCCTGAAATGTCCCTAGTCGTGGGTATATCGAGACGGGGCATCGATATACCAGAGTAGACTAGCGTATATGATACTAGACCCATATGATGGGCGATGGATGTTCCCACATTCATCGATGTTTGACATCGAGATCGTATACGGGTGCTCAGTGGTGACTGGGTACACTGGACGGACTCGCCGAGAACTCCTATATGGAATTATATCTATCGTCGGATAGCAGTTCTCAGGTGATACTGGTGCAGGTTAGTCTGTAGACCCGAGATCGTCATGGAGTCTTGTGTGTTCTCCCACTGTACTTTGATTACCACCCTACCACGGCTCTACTGAGTCATGCAAACAGGTCGCCGTTGGGTACAGTCCCGAGACACACGATGGCGATGAGCGATAGGAGGGGTTTCGTCTCTCCCGGTATTAGGAGTTGATGCTGTGCTGTGCCCGACTGGCTATATCTGTAAGTCCCTTGCCATGGCTGTTGAGATTTACTGATAAGTGTTATCAGTAGTTTCTCGATCTGTTATAGACCATTCATCGGCACGACTTATTGAGTTATTGGGGTCGACGTTACCATCCCTAGACTCGATATGCAGCATATCTGACGAAGAGACCGGACTGTACGGTAGTGTTGCCGGTTGGCTCGATGGGAGTTATAGCAGGTTCGCTTGTTTTCTTCGGATCGCTCAATACCCGGGTGGCCGTTACGTTTAGCTGACCGCTTGCGGCTTGGGGGGTGCTTGATATGATCATCACCCACTGCCGGCGTATTGAAGAGTCTTAGAGTCCCACAATGGAGTTACTTAGTCCAGGCGAAAAGTTGTGGTGCGCATATGTGATATGCGCGTGAACCCGGTTAAAATGCGCATATGAGATACCGTATATTAATCGGGCGGCTTGTTTTTGGTCGGGTCGTATGTGATATGACCGGGTTGCTAAATCAAGTGTTGATTTATCATTTGACCATTAGTTTCTCACTAGAAATCCTTTCTTGTCTTTTTGGGTGTATGCATGCATGTATGCATTCATTCTTGTTCATGCACATATGGATGTGCATGCACACATACATGCATACATCATTCTATCATGGTTGTATATATAGAAGATGGTGGCAATATAAGACTCACACCTTATGATTATATATATGGATATATATATTTGTATTTGTTTTAAAATAAAAGAAAAAGATTAATCCATGGTTATCTTCTACACTCTTCTTTGAACTAACCTTTGTTCACCCACATTTTAACCATGAGTTAATCTTCCTTTTGTCTTTTAACTCAAGTACAATAATATCTTTATTATGTAACCATGATTTGAGATGAAGAGTAGAAAATATATATACTTATATTTTCTATTTTTCATAAGAGATTATCATTATCTTGAGCTTAGAAAGCCATCATCTTCTTCCTCCTTTCTCTCTTACTCTCTAGTTCTTTCAAGTAAGCAAAAGAGTAATCAAGTTAGGATTTTGAAGTGAGAAAACCAACCACAACACCATTCTATACTAGTCTTGCCAATTAGTGAAGAGTGTTAGCTTCCATTTCTTCTCTTGATCTTGTGAAGTTTCTAGCTTGGACAAAGATGACTCCGGGTGGATCATCGTGGACCAAGAAGGATCTCGAGCTGACCTTTTCCAACCCTCAAGTAGCCAAGAAGTCTAGCGTAGGAAGCTACAAAGGATGTACTCTCAAAACCCTAGTTTTTCCTACTTGTGATGTTGTCAATGTTTAGAAACCCTAAAATTCTAGTGATGATTCTTTGTATGTTCACTTAGCACCTTAAAAATTTGATTTTGCGACATGTGATGCTTCCAAACCCTTCATGAGGTGCTATGTAAACCTAACATTGGTATCAGAGATGACCTGGAGCTTTAGGCGACACTTGCGCGAAGTTAAAACTCCGATCGAACCAAAATACGGACTTTTTGAACCCTCTCTGGAAATTTTTTCAAACCTGTGTATTTCCAGAATTAAAAATATGTAAAAAATTCAGTAGGGAATTATAAGAATTGTTGTAAAAAACGAAGCCCTAATCCTTATATCCCACCGTGGAACCGCGGCCCAAGTATATCCCACCGCGGAACCGCGGCCAAAGCTTGCTTGGGCCGCGGCTCCGCGGCCGTACAGATGCATTAAGGCCTCGTTTTTATACAGTGATCTTCTTACCTGCTTGTTGATGTTTTTGGGTATTTTTAATCTGGTTTCAGTAGTGTATGTTCTGGGGATTGTTTTGGATTCGGTGATTCGATCGGAATTTTAATCTCATGCCTTTTTCGGATAATTTAGAAAGTATTAAAAAGTTCGAACGGATATCATTAACTCACTTTTTCCCGGCACGAAATTTTTTCAAGTGTTGAATCTTTTCTCGAGTTTAAATCTTTCGGAAATACGTGCAAGTTTTGTGGTGGACCCTCTAGAAGACAACAAACCTTAACTCGATTATGTGACCGTCTTGAACTGCCTTTTGAACCTAAGGGTTTGGGGCAGTACGGCGTGCCACATGTAAGGCGTTGGCTTGACCCTTCTACGGCTGGACCACTACTACTGTGACACATTCCGGGTTTTTTGAACTCCGCTCAAGTGTTGAGCTTTAGGAAATTTTAGGTATTTGATTATTCGATCGAAATATTTAATACTATCTATTTATCTGGAATGTGATACAATATGTGGAATTCGTATAGTTAGGCATGAAATGCGAGGTATGTGATATCTCGGATTTACGATGTCTAAAGAGAATGCGGATTCCAAATATTGTAGTTTTACACTTTCTTTTTTGTGACTGTAACTGTAGTATGTCGCTTATCGCCGGTTTCGTTGCTATACATCAACGACAATCGGGGTACGCATACTTACTTACGTTGATGATATATGATATTATGTGTTGCTAAGTTATGATGTGCAGGATTGTCGCAATTGAATAGCCCGGGAGGTTTTATGTGAGATGAGAGTTTTATTTTCATTCATATAAAATTCAAATGTAATGTAATATTCTTTTATTTGGGGCACTTCCGGGTTGAGGTTGATGCCACCAGTGTTGTATATTATTTACTTTTCCGCATTAGGATAGACCCAAGGAGGGGAGCACAAGTGACCGGGTTCTGGGGTTCAGTGGGAGGCCATCTCGAGGAGTCGAGACCGGGTCTCCTAAACTCCAAGATTGGTAGGGTTGCTTGCCGCTCTCGTAGGGGTCTAGGGGTGTGAGCTTGGCTATTCATCATGACTGTGGAATCCGTATTTTCTATTGTTGGCTAAATACTAAATACGGACGTCCTAGTATATCCCATATTATATCTATGTTTCTGCTGCCTGTGTTCTGTGATATCTGAGACGAATGATATATTATATATGAGATATATAGTAGATGTTGCTTATGTTTTACACCCGCGCTAGTCTCGTCCCGGTATGCCGTTAGTTAAGTAACCTAACGGTGCATAACGGAACATTGCGGCGAATGCGGATAGCATAAGCGTACGTTGTATTTTTGTTTCTTTTCTGTGATTGGCTTAAGGACTTAAATGATGGGACTGTTAGTTATATGTATGCCCTAGAGGCCATTACTATACATAGGATGTATATTGTAGTGGATGCTGGGACATATATAGGGAGGACTTTCTTGCTCGACATGATAGTATGCTATCTGGTTACACTTTACCTTGACGTGTATATTGATTGTCTCTCTGTTACATGTTGGTAAAGCCCTTGGGATGTGTACTTGACTACCTGGACTATGATGCGGATCATACTAGTGGGGACATGGTAGTCCATAAGTACATCCTTGAAAGTCCCTAGTCGTGGGTATATCGAGATGGGGCATCGATATACCAGAGTAGACTAGCGTGTACCTTCTCGACCCATACAGATGGGCGATGGATGATCCCATATCCATCGGTGTTTGACATCAGAGATGATATACGGGTGCTCAGTAGAGACTGGGTACACTGGACGGACTCGCCGAGAACTCCCAGATGGTATTATACCTTACGTCAGATGGCAGTTCTCTGGTGACACTGGTACAGAGTAGTCTGTTGACCCGAGATTGTCATAGAGTCTTGTGTGGTTCCCACTGTGCTTTGATTTCCATCTTACCACGTCCAAGAGGGCGTGCAAAACGGTGGTTTTTGGGTACAGTCCCAAGTCACATGGAGGCAATGAGCGATAGGAGGGGATTCGTCTCTCCCGGTATAGGGGGTTGATGTTGCGCTGTGTTCGATTGGCTATAACAGGAAATCCCTGGCCAGGGTTGCTGAGATTTACTGGTAAGTGTTACCAGTAGTTTCTCAAATTGTTATAGACCTCATATCGACACGACTTATCGAGCTATTGGGGTCTGACGTTTACCACCCCTAGGCGAGATATGCGACATATCAGACGATCAGACCGGACTGTACGGTAGTGTTACTGGTTGGATTCACTGGAGTGTGAGCGAGCTTGCTCGTCAATCTTCAGATCGCTCAATACCCGGGTGGCCGTTACGTTTAGCAGACCGCTTGCGGCTTGTGGGTGTTTGATATGATCATCATCTGCTGCCGGCGTATTGACGAGTCTTTAGATTCCTACACAGAGGTTTTCTGGATCAAGCGAAACGAAATAGGAGCGCATATGAGATATGTGCGGGACCGAGAATAATGCGAGTATGTGATACCGTATTCTATTCTCGCGATGGATGTATCGATTGGTTATATGCGATATAACCTAGTTATCGAATCAAGGATTGATTCGATAAGCCGATACATTGGATACTAGTCGGTTATATGTGATATGACCGGATCGTTAAATCAAGTGTTGATTTAATGATTTAATGCATAATTATATATTTGATATATTGCTTTGCATTAACTAGTATTGGTTCACTTTAAATGGATTTTCTCGCTCGGATGTGCGCATTATATATGTGATATGATTTTGTGCACATGCTTGTATCATGTTTGATGATACATGCTTTTTGGTTAAGTGTAAAGTATTAAACCTTGGTTAATGAAATGGTTAGGGTTTATTATTTGTTATTCATTTATCTTATTTAATTATCCATTTATTTTTGATAAATGAATAAAAGAAAATGAAATGAAATGGTGGCTTTCATTTTGTTGTTTTCATGAAGCTTCATGAACACTTTGACTAAGTGACCATTTTGTCTCTAGCTTGACCCTAACCATTCCTTTAACCATGATTGATTCTCTACACATTACCATGGTTAATGATATGATAAGTATTCATTTTTATTATTCCTTTTAATTAACTTATCATAAGATTATCTTCTTCTTCTTCTTCTTCTTCTTCAAGAAGAGAAACTAGATTCCATCAATGGTGATTGATGAATTAGAGTGAGAAATCCAATTCTAAAGTCTACCCACTTCCTATTTCTTCATCCTCTACCTCTTGCCAAGTAGTAGAGTGTGTTTCCTTCACAAGTTTTCATGGCTTGGTGAAGGTGGGCTTGATCTAGTGATGCTTCGACGTAGATCATCTTCGGCACGTTGTCGACGACCTACCCCGGTCTTTTCTCCGATGAAACCACCGTGAGAGTCATGGTTCGATTTGGACAGTGGAGAGGACTTCATTGCGGAGCCGTAGAGGTGGAGCACCGGATCTACAAAGGTTGTATTTCCGTATTCTTATAGTTAAGTGTTAACAAGTTTCTAGTTTCGCCTAAACTTTAGCCAACGATCCGTATTAGGGTTTCTCGGCACCTAGATTTTCTGAAATTGGCATGGTTGATGCCTTGTGAGACCTCACTAGGGTGCCTAGGAACCCTACAGTGGTATCAGAGCCTAGCTAGAGCCTTAGGCGAAGTCTAGACGACGTTTGAAACCCGATCGAACCGAAACCCAAATTCCAAACATGCTCTCTGTACTTTTTTGAAAATTGTGGATTTTTCGAAATTAAAAATATGCAGAAAATTAAGCAGGGTTTTGTAGGAATTACTGTAAATTTCGTGGACCTAATTCATCTAAACCGCCGCGGTTCCGCGGCATGAGCATGGCTCATGCGGCGGTTCCGCGGCCGTACGGTCGAGTCTCACAGTAAAAGTTTCACAGTAATTCCTCCTTAGTTGTGCTGTATTTTGTGGGATATTTTAATATTTATTATAGAGATGAGTGTTTTGGGGTTGTTTTGGGGATTCGGTGTTTCGATCGGAGTATCAGATTTTGTCTAAGTGGCTTTCCGGATAAATTTTAGAATATGTTAAAAAGTTCGACCGGATATAAATACCCAATTTTTCCCCTGTCGGGAAATTTCCAAGTGTTGGATTTTTCCGTGGTTTAAAGACGTTCTAAGTAGTGCAAGTAACTCGATGGACCCTCTAGAAGACAACAAACCTTAACTCGATTATGTGACCGTCTTGAACTGCCCTTTGAACCTTCGGGTTTGGGGCAGTACGGCGTGCCACATGTGAGGCGTTGGCTTGACCCTTCTACGGCTGGACCGTTGGTACTGAGGCACGAACTGAATGTTTTTAGACTTGTTTCATGTGTTGATCTGTATCGGGAAAACTTAGGTGTTTCACTGTTCGATCGAAAAGTTTAACATTTTCTATTTTATCTGGAATGTGATACAATACTTGGAATTCGCAAATTGTTATGAGATAACTGAATGAATGTTATAAACATAGAAGTTTAGTCTCACTTGATCGGTTGCCACGGAATTTTGATGTGATCAAAAGACCGTCGCAATCACGTAGCGTACGCGGATACTCGCCGGATAAACTTATTAGACAGCTACATCCCTTAACCCCGACCAAGTGACTGTAGGAGAACCCCGTCGCCGAAAGCATCCGTTCGGGTGCTCGCGGTAGCGGTGTTCCGCCTTGGTGCACTTCGTCGACGGTATCGGGGGTGCGGCCGTCTACTAAAGTTTGCGACGAGCATTCGATCAGGATGTCGGGAATCTTGTTGAATTACCCAACCATATATTGAAAAATGTTTTCGATTTTGAGACTAAAATGCGGGGTTTATAATTGTTAGGCATGCGATGTCTAAGTAATTCATTTGGTCAGGCATGCGATGTCTGAGGTGGTTGCGGATTCCAACTGTTGTAGTTTTACACTTTCTTTTCTGTGACCGTAAGTGTAATATGTGATATCGCCGGTTTCGTTGCTATATGTCAACGACAATTGGGATGCGCATATTTACTTACGTTGATGACATGTGATGTTATGTGTTGCTGGATATGTTATATTGGATCGTCGTGTTTGAATAGCCGGGGTTTTTTTTATGTGAGATGAGTGTTTTTCATTTTCATTCATGTAAAAACTTGTATGTAATATTCTTTTATTAGGGCACTTCTAGGTTGCGGAAGTTGTCACCCTTTGTATATTATTTTCTTTTTCGCACTAGGATAGACCCAAGGAGGGGATCACAAGTAACCGGGTTCTGGAGTCCAGTGGGAGACCAACTCGAGGAGTCGAGTCCGGGTCTCCTAACTCTAGAATTGGTAGGGTTGCTTGCCGCTCTCGTAGGGGTCTAGGGGTGTGGGTTTGGCTATTCATCGCGACCGTGGAATCCATGTTTTATACTGGCTCGTATTGAAAACACGGACGTCCTAGTATATCCAATATTTCATATGTGTCTTCTGCTGCGATATCTGTGATGTGATCATGTGATGTTCTGTGATAGATACAGTATATAGTATATATGATATATTATATAGATGTTACTTATGTTTTACACCCGCGCTAGCCCTGCCCCGCTCTGCCGTTAGTTACCTAACCTAACGGTGCACGAGAGGACATCGAGGCGAATGCGGATGGCATAAGTGTACGTCGTATTTATCTGTGATGTTTAGGTAACTTAATTGATGGGACTTCATTAATGTGATTAATGAAATAAAAGAAACCTAAGAGGTTGTAGAATCGAATTTCAAAATAAAACAGTAGCTACAGTTCTTGCTTTGCACAGCGGTATATGTGATATATCCTGCATCTTATTCGATGAGGAAAGGACCGAGATCCCTTCACCGGGAGTGACTCCTTTAGCAATAACTGGCAGATGCTACAACTCTCGGTTTGTCTTTTGATTGCTTTTAAGAGTTTTTGCTTTGCACAGTGATATATATGATATATCCCGTACCTCATTCGATGAGAAAAGGACCGACGATCCCTTCACCGGGAGTGACTCCTTTAGCAAAACTGGAAAAGCCTCAAAAACACTCCATTTCAAAATTCATTCGATCCTACAACGATATCAAGTTCATTACGCAATAGGTTTTCAGAAAAACCTGTCGTAGCCCTCCGTCATTTCAGATAAGTCCTATTTAGTATTCGTGCTACGTTTGTTGACCTCCGTCAAGGCGTAGTGTGCGGTAGCTAACTAGTATTTATCTGCTTATGCATATGATGCAGATTGGATTAGGGTAGTCGTGCGGCCTTGTTGACCTCCGTCAAGGGTCATGCGGGTGGGTTTAATTCGATCAAGAAATGACGGGTTGAACTTGACTAGTAGCCTATGGTTTGTTGACCTCCGTCAAGGTCATAGGGTGCTAGGGGCAAAATATTATCGGGAATTTCAAGTGTTGAAATTTGCAATGAGATTGCATACCTTCTATGAGATAGTTGGATCCCGATACCCGCTGCGAGTAAGAGTTACTCCTGGGAGAGTTTTACACATTACAATTAGCCGATCAAGTAGGTGTCTAGAAAGGTGTCAACGAGGTTACGCCTCTGGGAAAACGAGGTTTACATTAATTAGGTTCGTGCGAAAGCACGGGGGACCTCCCTCAAAGTACCGACACTGGCCTGGCTGAAAGATTGGCGAACTTGTAGTTTGTAATTAATCCCGGCTAGTCTTTCCTTTTAGGGTTTGAAGGAAGATTTGATAAAAAGCAGTGGGAGCCATCCTGATTAGATAAAATAATAACCAATCTATTCTTGCAAGAGCGCACGCTGAGTGTTTTCTTCTCTCTCTCTCCAGGTAGCGACCATATCACGCCTTAATCAAGATAATAATACAGAATATTGACCGAACCCGCTTGTTATACTGAGCTGGGGAACGTTGGTCCCGCTCCAACTTATAATTGTTATAAGACAGAGCAGGAAATTGGGGAATACCAGATTTCCCATGCCGCCCAAACGAAGGAAGTGCATATGATGCATTTTCTTCGGGTGTGTTCATTACAAAGAACTGTTTCTCTGTATTCTCTACGTCTTGGGTATGTGATACCAGATCAGGATCCCAGATATGTAATCTGTTACATAGGGCTACAGCTAGGTAGAGAACTGAGAACGGTTGATAAGTTTCATGAGGCAGAAAACGGGGCAAGAGTTGCAGCCAAGTCTGTTGGTCACTGTCACCTTGTATTACCAATACATTGATTCTGAACGAATGTTATTAGATACCGAACCTGATATATAAAATCATATCTATCTCTTTATTAGTAAAGAAATGATAAAATTTTGTATAGATGGATAATGTTTTGAACATTTCCTATATCAAAAGTTGATCGGTTCAGGCACGTTATCTAAAAGCATTGTAGTTCTAAATCAAACTACAGTTCTTTAGTATACGGAACACACACAAGAGGAAGAGTTCAGAAATGAACGAATCCTACTTGAGGCATTATAGACTAGGTCATCTCAATGCGATCCGACTGGTTGAAGATACATTTTAGATACATATTTAAATCAGTTTGAATTTACATCTTGTGAAACTTGCCAGTCATGTCACAGAGATAAGATGACCATGGCTCCGTTTACTGGAAACAGAGAAAGAGTTAGTGAACTCTTGGGATGATACATGTTGATGTATGTAGGTCCCCTGTCTACACTTGCCAAGACCGGTTCTTTATACTTCATTACATTCTCTGATGATCTTTTGAGATTCAGACCTATGTTCCTGTTGAAACACAAGTCCGAACCTTTTGAGATATTCACAGAATATAAGTTAGAAGTAGAGAACCAAAATACGGGTATAAGTATTATGTCCTTTGATGAGATCAAGGAGGAGAATACTTGAGCACGGAATTCCTGGACTATTCTAAAGGAGAATGAGATTCTCTCTCAGCATTACTCCTCCGTATACACCATAGCGAGATGGTATATCGGGGCGGAGCAATCACACCCTATATGATAAGGGGTGCTCTATGATGAGTACTACTGAGTTACCTATCTCCTTTTGGGAGTTATGCACTTGAGAAGCTGCATACCTATTGAATAGGGTTCAAATCAAATCAGTTGCCTACCACTTCATATTTGATATGATATGGGAAGAGTCCATATCTTAAGTTAGTTAAGATTTGGGGTTGTCCGGGCTATGTCTAAAAGCAAAATCCGGACAAGCTCGAGGCAAGGTTAGTTATGTAGAACTGGAAAGGTTCCAGCTATGCAAAACTATAGAAGATGATTTGGTACAACCAATGGATTCAGTAGATTCCAACGAACCTCAGCCTCTCCGCCGATCTAGTAAGGTTCCTTACCCACCTGAAAGATACTTCGGTTACTCTATGACAGTGGGAGCGAGGATTGCATCATAAGATGATGACCTAACTAGTTTCGAGCTGGCCATCAGGAGTGGGACTCTGTAAGAATGGCTGGATGCTTAGCGATCTGAGATGGAATCCATGTACACCAACAAAGTATGGACTTTGGTTGCTATATCTGAAGGGTTAAATCCCCATCAGGAGCAAGTATATCTTGAGAAGATTACTTGGTGTAGATGGAAAAGTTGAGACTTTTAAAGCTAGACTTGTTAAAGCTTTTCGTCATCGACCAGGCGTGGATAACGATGAAACATTTTCAAGTGGCTATGCTTAAGTCCATCCAGATCCTACTTGCCACGGCTACATACTATGACTACGATATCTGGCGGTTGGGTGTCATGACTGCTTTTCTAAATAATGTTTTAGAAGAGAGAGTCTATAAGTACACAGCCAGAGGGTTTCGTAGACAGTGGGAGCAGCGGAAACGTGTACAAGATGCTTTATAGGATAAAGCAGGTATCGCGGAGTTGGAACATCTGTTTTGATGTGGTAGTCAAACAGTTTGACATCATCAAAATGGTAGATGAACCCTGTATATACAAAAAGGTAGTAGGGAGTATGGTGATGATCCTCGTAGAGTACGTGGATGACATACTCTTGATAGGTAAGGAGTTTCCTATGCTACGCTCGATCAATCTCCGCTTATCACAATGATTCTCCATATAGGATCAAAGTGATACCTTCTAAATCCTAGGTTTTGGATCTATGAGATAGATCTGATTGGATGTTAGGATTCTCATTAGTTGTAGTGAGATGGTATCAATCGATCCTGGGGAGAATCACTGGAAGGGTTCTAGGGTGATAAGGACGACTGAAAGTCAGTCACAGGCATTGTCTTTACCCTTAGTAAAGGGACGGTATGTTGGAAGAGTTCCAAGCTAGATACCGTGGCATACTAGACGATAAAGGCTCGATACATCGCTACTTAAGATGCTACCAAAGAGGCAGTCTGGATGTATATTAGTTCATGAGATGAACTTAGTTCCTCCCATTGTGTGCCAATGGAGTTGTGGCTTATGCCAAGGAACGTCCGTCCCATCAGTGATCCAGACATATTCTAAGGCAGTATCACCTGATCATGGAGATGGTTGATCTCCAGGGGATCGAGGTCAGGAGAGTAGACTCAGAGGATAACACGGCAGATTCACTCACGAAGGCCTATTCCCAGAGAGAGACTTTTATGGGATGGTTGTGTATGAGATACTACAGCCACTGCTACGGATGGCCCTAGTGCAAGTGAGAGATTGTTAGTTATATGTATGCCCTATAGGCCATTACTATACATAGGATGTATATTGTAGTGGATGCTGGGACATATATAGGGAGGACTTTCTTGCTCGACATGATAGTATGCTATCTGGTTACACTTTACCTTGACGTGTACACTGATTGTCTCTCTGTTACATGTTGGTAAAGCCCTTGGGATGTGTACTTGACTACCTAGACTATGATGCGCATCATACTAGTGGGGACATGGTAGTCCATAAGTACATCCTTGAAAGTCCCTAGTCGTGGGTATATCGAGATGGGGCATCGATATACCAGAGTAGACTAGCGTGTACCTTCTCGACCCATACAGATGGGCGATGGATGATCCCATATCCATCGGTGTTTGACATCAGAGATGATATATGGGTGCTCAGTAGAGACTGGGTACACTGGACGGACTCACCGAGAACTCCCAGATGGTATTATACCTTACGTCAGATGGCAGTTCTCTGGTGACACTGGTACAGAGTAGTCTGTTGACCCGAGATCGTCATAGAGTCTTGTGTGGTTCCCACTGTGCTTTGATTTCCATCTTACCACGTCCAAGAGGGCGTGCAAAACGGTGGTTTTTGGGTACAGTCCCGAGTCACATGGAGGCAATGAGCGATAGGAGGGGATTCGTCTCTCCCGGTATAGGGGGTTGATGTTGCGCTGTGTTCGATTGGCTATAACAGGAAATCCCTGGCCAGGGTTGCTGAGATTTACTGGTAAGTGTTACCAGTAGTTTCTCGAATTGTTATAGACCTCATATCGACACGACTTATCGAGCTATTGGGGTCTGACGTTTACCACCCCTAGGCGAGATATGCGACATATCAGACGATCAGACCGGACTGTACGGTAGTGTTACTGGTTGGATTCACTGGAGTGTGAGCGGGCTTGCTCGTCGATCTTCAGATCGCTCAATACCCGGGTGGCCGTTACGTTTAGCATACCGCTTGCGGCTTGTGGGTGTTTGATATGATCATCATCTGCTGCCGGCGTATTGACGAGTCTTTAGAGTCCTACACAGAGGTTTCCTGGCTCAAGCGAAACGAAATAGGAGCGCATATGAGATATGTGCGGGACCGAGAATAATGCGAGTATGTGATAACGTATTCTATTCTCGCGATGGATGTATCGATTGGTTATATGCGATATAACCTAGTTATCGAATCAAGGATTGATTCGATAAGCCGATACATTGGATACTAGTCGGTTATATGTGATATGACCGGATCGTTAAATCAAGTGTTGATTTAATGATTTAATGCATAATTATATATTTGATATATTGCTTTGCATTAACTAGTATTGGTTCACTTTAAATGGATTTTCTCGCTCGGATGTGCGCATTATATATGTGATATGATTTTGTGCACATGCTTGTATCATTTTTGATGATACATGCTTTTTGGTTAAGTGTAAAGTATTAAACCTTGGTTAATGAAATGGTTAGGGTTTATTATTTGTTATTCATTTATCTTATTTAATTATCCATTTATTTTTGATAAATGAATAAAAGAAAATGAAATGAAATGGTGGCTTTCATTTTGTTGTTTTCATGAAGCTTCATGAACACTTTGACTAAGTGACCATTTTGTCTCTAGCTTGACCCTAACCATTCCTTTAACCATGATTGATTCTCTACACATTACCATGGTTAATGATATGATAAGTATTCATTTTTATTATTCCTTTTAATTAACTTATCATAAGATTATCTTCTTCTTCTTCTTCTTCTTCTTCAAGAAGAGAAACTAGATTCCATCAATGGTGATTGATGAATTAGAGTGAGAAATCCAATTCTAAAGTCTACCCACTTCCTATTTCTTCATCCTCTACCTCTTGCCAAGTAGTAGAGTGTGTTTCCTTCACAAGTTTTCATGGCTTGGTGAAGGTGGAGCTTGATCTAGTGATGCTTCGACGTAGATCATCTTCGGCACGTTGTCGACGACCTAGCCCGGTCTTTTCTCCGATGAAACCACCGTGAGAGTCATGGTTCGATTTGGACAGCGGAGAGGACTTCATTGCGGAGCCGTGGAGGTGGAGCACCGGATCTATAAAGGTTGTATTTCCGTATTCTTATAGTTAAGTGTTAACAAGTTTCTAGTTTCGCCTAAACTTTAGCCAACGATCCGTATTAGGGTTTCTCGGCACCTAGATTTTCTGAAATTGGCATGGTTGATGCCTTGTGAGACCTTACTAGGGTGCCTAGGAACCCTACAGGGACTACATTAATATGATTAATGTAAAGAAAATAAACCTAAAAAGATGTTGTAGAATTGGATTTGAAAACCACTCGGCTCTTTATGAAAAAGCTATATTTCAAAACTGCGGAGCTCAAGCCACTCCTTTTGAAAACCATTTGATTCTACGACGATATCAAGTTCAAAGCGTCAAAGATTTTATTAAAAATCATCCGCAACCCTCCGTCATTTTAGGAAGTAGAGTACTTAGTATTCGTACTACGTTTGTTGACCTTAGCCAAGGCGTAGTGTACGGTAGCTAAGTGATGTCTTCCTACAATGCATATGATGCAGATTAATTAGGACGGGCATATGACTTTGTTGACCTTAGCCAAAGGTCATGTAAACGGGTCTGATTAATCAAAAAATGAAGGGTTGAACTTGACTAGTGCTTGTGATTTGTTGACCATAGCCAAGGTCATGAGTGCTAGGGGTAAAAATCATATCGGGAATTTCAAGTGTTGAGATTTGCAATGAGATTGCATACCTTCCATATGATGGTTGGATCCCGATCCCACTGTGGGCAATAGTTGCTCCCAGGAGAGTTTTGCAGTTTACAATTAGCTAACTCATTAGGTGTCTAGAAAAGTGTTAACGGGGCTACGCCTCTGGGAAAACGAGGTTTACTTTAATTAGGTCCGTGCGAAAGCACGGGGAACCTCCCTCAAGTACCGACACTGGCCTGGCTGAACGGTTAGCGAATTTGTAGACTGTAATTAATCCTGGCTAGTTTTCTTTTTAAGGTTTGAGAGAAAAACTTGATTAAAGCAGTGGGAGACATCGATTAGACAAGATAATAACCAATATGATCTTTGCAAGAGCTTTCGCTGAGTGTATTCTTTTCTCTCTCTTAATGGCAGATACCAATGACTGGACTCAAGCTTCTACTAGATAAAAATAAACTGAATGGGACCAATTATAAAGACTGGCTGAGGAATCTGAAAATAGCCTTGACTTATGATAAAGTATCATATGTCCTCACGGCTTCAGCCCCGCCCGTCCCAGGTCCAAAATCCTCAGTTGCGGACAAAGAAGTCCGCAACACATGGGATGCTGACTGTGCCATGGCCAAACGCCCCGCGCTTGCATCGATGGACAACAAACATCAAAAGCAGCACGAGAATATGGACATTCAAGCTATATTTCTCCATACAAAGGAGTTGTATTGAGAGCAATCCCGCGTATTACGATACGAAGCATCAAAGAAATTGTTTCAGATGCGAATGGCCCCTGGCACATCGGTATAAAACCATGTTCTGAAGATGATAGCTCTCATAGAAGAGCTTGAGGACCTTGGATGGACGATGGATAATGAACAATATACGGATATTATTCTGCAGTCCCACCCCTCCACCTTTGCTCAATTCATAGTTAACTTCAACATGCACAACATGGAGAGGGAACTACCTGAACTCCTTAATATGTTAAGGAGTGCAGAGAGCACACTGAAATCAGTGAAAACACCTGTTATGACTGTTGGACAATCTTCCTCTTCTCGCCCAAAGGCTAAGGCCAAGGGAAAGAAAAAGAAGAATCCCACCAATCCTAAGGGTGGAGTTAAAAAGGTTAAGGGGAAGGAAAAGTCCAAAGCTGGAGAATCGGGGAAAGGTGAATGTTTTCATTGCCACAAAACAGGACATTGGAAGCGCAACTTTACGGAGTACTTAAATCTCAAGAAGAAGCATGGGGATGCTTCCGCTTCAGGTGTGTTTGTGACAGAAAACTGTTTTTCAATAAACTCTGCTTCCTGGGTATTAGATACCGGTTCAGGTTCTCACATTTGCAATTCTATGCAGGGGCTGAGAAATAGCAAGGTTTTGAAGACAGGTGACCATACTCTCCGCGTTGGAAATGGTTCCAATGTACATACAGTCGCAGTGGGAGAGTATCACTTGGGGTTGCTATCTGGGTGTATATTGGTTTTGAACCCATGTTATTTTGTACCAAGTATGCTATGTAATATAATATCTGTTTTTTTGTTAGACAATGAAGGATATAACTTTATATTGCAGAACAATGTTATGAACATTCACCTGAATCAAATGTTGGTTGGGTATGGTACACTTAATAACGGGATATACGTCCTAAATCAACACATAGTTTTCAGCATACAACACACTAATAAAAGAAAACTTTCAGAAATAAATGAAGCTTTTCTTTGGCACTGTAGACTTGGTCAGATTAACGAAACAAGACTAAACAAGTTACACAAAGATGGATATTTAAACCCTTTTGAATATAAATCTTATGCGACTTGCCAGTCTTGTATCAAGGGTAAAATGACCAAAACTCCGTTTACCGGACACGGAGAAAGAGCTACCGAGCTCCTAGGACTCATACATAGTGATGTATGTGGGCCAATGTCTACACAGGCTAGAGGCGGTTTTTCTTATTTCATTACTTTCACTGACGATTTCTCAAGATTCGGTCATGTATTTTTATTAAAGCACAAATCCAAAGCTTTCGAGAAATTCACTAAATATAAACAAGAAGTAGAAAAACAAACCGGCTTGAGTATCAAGATGCTTCGATCAGATCGAGGTAGGGAGTACCTCAGTACAGAATTTGCAAACTTCCTAAAAGAGAATGGGATTCTCTCTCAACTCACTCCTCCTTACACACCACAGCACAACGGTGTGTCTGAACGACGGAATAGGACCCTATTAGATATGGTTCGTTCCATGATGAGTGATGCTGAGTTACCTGTCTCATTTTGGGGGCATGAATTGGAGACTGCAGCGTTTCTACTGAACAGGGTCCCAACCAAAACCGTATCTACCACGCCATATGAGATATGGCATGGGAAGAGGCCATCTCTTAAGAGAATTAAGATTTGGGGTTGCCCGGCCTATGTTAAAAAGCAGAATCCGGACAAACTCGAGACACGGTCAGTCATGTGTAATTTTGTGGGATATCCAAAGAACACTTATGGATATCTTTTCTACCACAAGGAGGAACAAAAGGTGTTTGTTTCTCAGCATGCCACATTCTTGGAAAAAGAGTTTTTTACAGATAAAGATGATGGCAATGTGGTGGATCTAGAAGAGGTTCTAGAGACACAAACTACAAATGACGACTTGGTTGAACCGGCTGTTGCAATAGAAACTGAGGAACCTCAGCCACTCCGTAGGTCTGGTAGGACTTCTCGTCCACCGGAGAGGTACTACGGTTTCCTCATTGATGGTGACAGAGAAGACTGCATCATGGAGGATGATGATCCTACCAGTTTTCAGCAAGCTATCACGAGTGGAGACTCTGTGAAGTGGCTGGATGCCATGAGATCCGAAATGGAGTCTATGTACACCAACAAAGTATGGACTTTGGACGTTGTACCCCCTGGGGTAAAACCTGTGGGGTGCAAATGGATCTTTAAAAGAAAGATTGGTGTAGATGGGCAGGTAGAGACCTATAAGGCAAGACTTGTGGCGAAGGGTTTTCGTCAAAGACCAGGTTTGGACTATGACGAGATTTTTTCGCCCGTAGCCATGCTTAAATCCATTCGGATCCTACTTGCTATTTCTGCTCACTACGACTATGAAATCTGGCAGATGGACGTTAAAACGGCATTTCTAAATGGAGATTTAGAAGAATGCGTTTATATGGATCAGCCGGAGGGCTTCATTGACAGTGGGAGCAGCGGAAAAGCATGTAGATTGCTTAAATCCATATATGGGTTAAAGCAGGCATCACAGAGTTGGAACATCTGTTTCGATGATGTTATCAAAGAGATTGATTTCATTAAAATTCCAGATGAACCTTGTGTTTATAAGAAGGCTGTAGGGAGAGCTGTCACATTCCTCGTATTGTACGTGGATGACATTCTTCTGATAGGAAATGATATTCCTATGCTACAGTCGGTCAAATCTTTCTTATCACTAAGGTTCTCCATGAAGGACCTGGGTGATGCCACATACATTCTAGGTATAAGGGTCTATAGGGATAGATCCAAAATGTTATTGGGATTGTCCCAAACCAGGTACATCAACACCATCCTAAAAAGGTTTAGTATGGAAGACTCCAAACGGGGTGCCTTACCCGCTTGCCATGGGGTCACTCTCTCCAAGGACTCTTGCCCAAAGACCGATGAAGAGAGAGCTCGCATGAGCATTATACCCTATGCTTCGGCAGTAAGATCTATAATGTATGCGATGTTATGTACACGTCCAGATGTAGCTTATGCACTTAGTGTAGTAAGCAGGTATCAATCCAACCCAGGGGAGAATCACTGGATAGCTGTGAAGAACATTCTTAAGTACTTGCGAAGGACTAAAGAATTGTTCTTGGTGTATGGTAATGGAGATCTCCATATGGAGGCTTTTACCGATTCGAGCTTCCAGAGCGATAAGGACGACAGCAAATCTATCTCAGGGTTTGTATTTACCCTCAATGGAAGGGCGGTAAGTTGGAAGAGTTCCAAACAGGATACCGTTGCAGACTCAACGATGTAGGCTGCGTACATTGCTGCAAATGATGTCGCCAAGGAAGCCGTCTGGATGAGGAAGTTCGTCTCGGAGCTAGGAGTAGTTCCAACCATTATCGATCCAATACCATTGTATTGTGATAATAATGGGGCTATGGCGTTAGCCAAGGAGCCCAGGTCCCATCAGCGGTCAAGACACATCCTGAGGCGCTTTCATTTGATCCGGGAGATTGTAGATCGCCGCGAGATCGAGATTAAGAGAGTAGACACAAAGAATAACGCCGCGGATCCACTCACCAAGGCCCTCCCTCAGCCGCAGCATGAGCGACTTTTTGAGATGTTGGGTATGAGATACGCCAATAACTGGCCATAGTGCAAGTGGGAGATTGTTGAATATATGTATGCCCTAGAGGCCATTATATGATAGTGGATAAATTTATACATATATATATATATATATTCAGTGTACATTCTTGCTCGACATGATAGTATGCTATCTGGTTCTTCTTTATCTGACATGTTGATTTGATCATGCTTTTATTCATTTATACATGTTGATAAAGCCTTGAGGATATAGACTTGACTACTGTGATTATGATGTAGATCATACTAGTGGGACATCTGTAGTTTATAAGCATATCCTGAAATGTCCCTAGTCGTGGGTATATCGAGACGGGGCATCGATATACCAGAGTAGACTAGCGTATATGATACTAGACCCATATGATGGGCGATGGATGTTCCCACTTTCATCGATGTTTGACATCGAGATCGTATACGGGTGCTCAGTGGTGACTGGGTACACTGGACGGACTCGCCGAGAACTCCTATATGGAATTATATCTATCGTCGGATAGCAGTTCTCAGGTGACACTGGTGCAGGTTAGTCTGTAGACCCGAGATCGCCATAAAGTCTTGTGTGTTCTCCCACTGTACTTTGATTACCACCCTACCACGGCTCTACTGAGTCGTGCAAACAGGTAACCGTTGGGTACAGTCCCGAGACACATGAAGGCGATGAGCGATAGGAGGGGTTTCGTCTCTCCCAGTATTGGGAGTTGATGCTGTGCTGTGCCCGACTGGCTATATCAGTAAGTCCCTTGCCAGGGCTGTTGAGATTTACTAATAAGTGTTATCAGTAGTTTCTCGATCTGTTATAGACCATTCATCGGCACGACTTATTGAGTTATTGGGGTCGACGTTACCATCCCTAGACTCGATATGCAGCATATCTGACGAAGAGACCGGACTGTATGGTAATGTTGCCGGTTGGATCGACGGGAGTTATAGCAGGTTCGCTTATTTTCTTCGGATCGCTCAATACCCGGGTGGCCGTTACGTTTAGCTGACCGCTTGCGTCTTGGGGGTGCTTGATATGATCATCACCCACTGCCGGCGTATTGACGAGTCTTAGAGTCCCACAATGGAGTTACTTAGTCCAAGCGAAAAGTTGTGGTGCGCATATATGATATGCGCGTGGACCCGGTTAAAATGCGCATATGAGATACCGTATATTAATCGGGCGGCTTGCTTTTGGTCGGGTCGTATGTGATATGACCGGGTTGCTAAATCAAGTGTTGATTTATCATTTGACCATTAGTTTCCCACTAGAAATCCTTTCTTGTCTTTTTGGGTGTATGCATGCATGTATGCATTCATTCTTGTTCATGCACATATGGATGTGCATGCACACATACATGCATACATCATTCTATCATGGTTGTATATATAGAAGATGGTGGCAATATAAGACTCACACCTTATGATTATATATATGGATATATATATTTGTATTTGTTTTAAAACAAAAGAAAAAGATTAATCCATGGTTATCTTCTACACTCTTCTTTGAACTAACCTTTGTTCACCCACTTTTTAACCATGAGTTAATCTTCCTTTTGTCTTTTAACTCAAGTACAATAATATCTTTATTATGTAACCATGGTTTGAGATGAAGAGTAGAAAATATATATACTTATATTTTCTATTTTTCATAAGAGATTATCATTATCTTGAGCTTAGAAAGCCATCATCTTCTTCCTCCTTTCTCTCTTGCTCTCTAGTTCTTTCAAGTAAGAATCAAGTTAGGATTTTGAAGTGAGAAAACCAACCACAACACCATTCTACACTAGTCTTGCCAATTAGTGAAGAGTGTTAGCTTCCATTTCTTCTCTTGATCTTGTGAAGTTTCTAGCTTGGACAAAGACGACTCCGGGTGGATCATCGTGGACCAAGAAGGATCTCGAGCTGACCTTTTCCAACCCTCAAGTAGCCAAGAAGTCTAGCGTAGAGAGCTACAAAGGTTGTACTCTCAAAACCCTAGTTTTTCCTACTTGTGATGTTGTCGATGTTTAGAAACCCTAAAATTCTAGTGATGATTCTTTGTATGTTCACTTGGCACCTTAAAAATTTGATTTTGCGACATGTGATGCTTCCAAACCCTTCATGAGGTGCTATGTAAACCTAACATGACGATCCCAGCTACCGCCAAAGTCCAAAACGCACGCTCTGAGCATGTCCTCGAGAGTTTGAATAGTCCGCTCTGACTGCCCGTCGGTCTGCGAATGAAACGCTGTGCTGAAGCTCAAACGGGTGCCCAATGCCTCCTGAAGTCTCTGCCATAGTCGGCTGGTAAACTGGGTGCCTCGGTCTGATACGATACAAGTCGGTACGCCATGCTACCGCACGATCTCGTCGATGTAAATCTGGGCATACTGAGCAAGGTATAAAGAATAAGCTTGCTTGAAGTCTTCAAGGCCGAAGATGATCTACGTCGAGGAGACACTAACACAAGCTCCCTCTTCACTAATGTGGAATTAGTGAAGCAAACAACCTAAACTAAAGGGCTACTCTAGTAGAGGTTGATGAAGTAGGAATTTTGCTCACTTTAGATATATTTTTGTCACGACCTGAAATATTAGCTCGTGACCAGCACTTAAATCACGCAACGTCTAAAAGCGTAACGTAATTCAAGTAAGCTGAAACCCAGAAATCTAAACCCTTTTAAGAAAATAAAGGAGGTGAAGTTTTGAAATAAAGGTATAAAGAATCAAGTTTTCTTAATGCATAGAAAAGGAACATGAAAATGCAAGTGAAATTTTCAAGTTTAAAAACATATTTCGTCTTTTTTAAAAATTTGGGCAGCACCTCCTTTGTATTTTTTTTATCCAAAACCACCAATACATAAAGATAATAAAGGCATCCCCAAGCGGGAGCTAGCTCTTCGCCAAACGGCGGATCACAACCACGCAAGATAGTATATATAAGTATACGACGCCCAACGGCGAAGTTCACCATAAAAGATAAATAAATAAGCAAGACCTCAAAGCACAAGTAGCGGAAAAACCCCTCGCTCTAAGTCTCGCTACAACATCCCACTAAGTCTCATTACTTACACAATTTACTAATTTTGATTGATGGAGTTGACTAGATACAATATAAAATAGAAAATACAAGAGTGGGTACGATACAAATGTCCCACCTACCAATGCAAAACACTCGAATGCAACTGTGTGCCAGCGAAGCCGCTACTGATCCAAGCGGTCAACCTGAAAGAACTGTGTCACAACGGGGGTGAGTTGCCAACTCGTGAGTAGAAAAATATCAACAGATAGAAATCGAATAAACAACGACTCCTAGGTCAACTATATCATAAAGGTAATACTATGATATCTAGGGTGGCCGGGTCTGTATATGTGCTAACAAGATAGTCAATGCCTATAAGCATGTGGATAACATCCAACAGTATAATCAACGCAAGCATGCATGTGGATCCCGTCCACCCATATGATCAATGTCTGTATGCACGTAAATATCATAAAGGAGTGTGCATGAAAGTATGAGGATATAAATCAATGGTGTCCCTCGCGACACATCAAAATCATGGAGCCTGGGTGTCCAACATCGACACCCGAAAACATCATGAAACCCGTGTCCAGCATCGACACGTAAATCCTCATATCTCGGGCTCCGTCAGTCCGGATCGGCCCATATAATCTCTCGACTCCGGTCGGTATCCTCCGGATATCCTCCAGGTCCAACCAATCACCGGTAGGTAGTAGTCCCTCTGCCAGGCTCACCGTCTGTATACACAGCATCCCTTTCTTACCCCGGGGTACCATATCGGCTCTACCATGTACCCGCAATCGGCCTCATCCGTCTTCTCGAATCGGGTTTCACATGTCGCTCTCAGAACCGAGAAAATACATGGTGGATGCACTGAAATATCATATCAAGAGAAATCGGGGTTTTTAAACAGTACATGCTTTCTTTTGAAATCGCCACGGTTCTCAAATCCAGAAATCTCATGAAAACAGCATATCTCAATGCGTAAAATCATAAAGCATGATATATGCGACATATGATAGAAATGTAAGTATCTCCGTATATCATGCAACATGGAACAGTAATATGACATATTAAGGGAAAACCGCTCTTTTAAAATGATTCAAGTTTTTAAATATATCCCGCGGTTCCCAATTTCTCCAAAGTCAAATGCAACATCATCAATGTATGTGCAATAAGTATGTATGTAGGCATGAATGCACAAAAATATATTTACACAAGTATGTTATGCGAAGAGTCATATCATGATGCAGCAATCCTACTGTGTAGTGATATGGCAATTATCGATGATGAAGTGTGTGAGCCAGTAAATCTGTGTAAGTGTAACATGTGCATCATCGATAATGGTGCAGGTGTACTAGCACAAGTATAAGTAATGCGATGCGAATAACATTAATGCAGCATAAGGTAAATCATATGCAAATGCTGACGGGTATACGTATCTAACATGACCGAGTCGGTGAATCTATCAATCGGCATCTAGCCTCACAACATCACGTACGGTATAATCCATCGTACGACATCCTCTAGTCAAGGGTATGGATCAAACCTCAAGTCAAACTCATCACGTACGGAAAATCATCGTACGGCGGTATTAAGCTAATAGAGATCCTATCAACCTATAAGACAATGAGGGTACGGCCTAATATTACGTACGACCTATCATCCATGATTCACAACATTCTATATATATATATATATACCTATGTCCCAGATCACATCCATAACGATCTCATATCAGGGGACCGACAAGGTATCAATCATCTCAATCGACTCGCATCCGTATACCAACATATCATCAGATCATCATATTCGTCTTATATTCTTGTCATCGCATTTATATCTCACATCAAGTCGAGTTTACACAAACATTCTATCTTTACTATAAGTATAAGTATCTAATCTAACATACACACCCGAACCATACAATCAGATTTTTAAAGCAGCGAATCGTAGTTTTGAAAATAGGGGTTACGGTGTTTTTAAGGAAAAGACATCATTTGAAATTCCGTAACGTCCCTCAAGATATTTGTTTAAAAGATGCATAAGATTCTTCATTTTAAAATAGGTATGGTTCGGATGACACACCTACATCGGCTATCTAGTCCTATCGTATCTAATACGGCAACATCATCGAACATCGCCCTCAAAACCAGTCATCGCGTATCAATCGTATTATATCACTACTAACTATCCTTTCGTTTTAAATATGGTTCTCTAACTATCTTATAACCCTATTCCTAGTTTTCTATTTAAGGGTTTCATTAACCATAATCTATATATAATCGGTTTCCATCAAAGTGTGCGGGGGTGCTATACGCCATCCACCCAACTTCACCCGTGGATATAGATCCACTCACCTTGGTCTTCGCTTGCCGAAGTCGATGATGCCACGCTCCGTCGCCTCGGAATCCACGCGAAGGTACCTACAATAATAACACATATCGTAACGATATTAAAATCAAGTTCTGAAATCCAAAACGGCACCCGCATTGCTCATAGGTTAGAACCTACAGCTTACGCGTACAAAATCAACCAAACAACCCTTGTTGTTGATGTACGAACACCCAACAACCAATGTCAAATTCAAATACCAAGAATTAGCATTTAAAAATATGGAAAACATAGCTAAAATCCTACTAAAATGCTCCCAGATTTTGACTCAGGCCAAAAGGAGTTACACAAACAAGTCTAGGGTGATGTATATGATGTATATGAGCTACTGAAGGAACCTGGACCCAATTGCCCACCACATGGCCGGCCACAACCCATAAAAATCTGGCCACCTCGGATCCAGAGGCTTGGATGGGGTTCGTTTTGTCATGGTGGTCTCCTGGTAGTGTATCTAGGTCCCTGGTTTTGTTTGCTGCTCTCAAAAATCCTCCGGGTTGCTCCAGATTTCCCTGCACACCCTTTATTCCCACTAAACCGACATGGATCAATTCTAAAGTTTATATTTTGGTTACTACACTCAATTTCAGCTCTTGAATTCAATCCCTCAGGATAGTGACAGCCACTACACATCTCAAATCTACACAAACACCCAAACCCTTCATTAGAATTTTCCAATTTCCACAAATCACCACCAAACCATCTTTAAACTAAACTAGAACCTAAGAATTCAAACTAAACTAACATGGAAAGAGATATACCTCATGGATGAACTCAAGAGAATCCTAGTAGTCCCAATGTTGCCAAAATCCCACTTTGTTTGGTTCAATGTGATGAGCATGAAGAGGGGATCGTTTTTTGTGAAAGGGGTTTAGGGTTTTGGGGATTATTTGGAGATGGATCTAGGGCTTTGAGTGGAGGGAAGTGGGGTTGAGGAAGATGAAGAGGGAGAAGAAAAATGATGGAGGAATAAAGATGGCAGCAGCCCCCCCTCTCTCTCACTTATTCTCACACACTCTCTCTCTCCAATCATACCTTTTTTCACTAAATTACCCTTTTGCCATTTCTTTTTCTCTTCCCTTTTAAATTTCAAAACCAAATCTGTAGCATCTTGAAAAGTCGTTTTGGTGTTTTCTTGAAATTCGGTGAAAATTCGGTATTTTTCCGAAAACCGTCTTTCTCGATATTTTGCAGTTTAGGGCTAATTATACCTAAAAAAGATAGGTAATTTCTTGTTTTTAGTAGCTAATGAGTTATTTATGAAATTTTGGTCATTTAAAATTTTTTCCCTATTTTTCAATTTTTTAATATTATTTTAAGCCGGTAAGAAAATACATTAAATAAGCGATAAATACAAATTTTTCCGGGCTAATTTTAATCTCTAAAATTATGATAATTATAATCTAGTGATAACATGAATTTTTAGTAATTTATTTTGATTTTTAACAAATTTTTGTGATTTGAAACGAATTTATTGAATTTTGAGCTAAAACTTGCAATTTTTGAGTTGTAGGGGGCCTTTTTGAATAAAATTTCTTTTGTAAAACCCCTCTCTCTTTTTCCTCAGCCCTAGGACAGCCCCACCTTGTGTGAGACCAGAAATTTCTGGCCTCTCTCTTCTTGGTTTCTTTCTTGAGTTAATTTGATAGTTTATGGTATTATTTTAATTAAAATGGATAATGTATGATACATTGACTTTTGTGAACTTGACCATGACTTTCCCCACTTGCCCACACCCTCCCCCATACCTCATTCTGGCCGAAATTCCTGCACACCCTCTTCTTCCTCTCTTTTCTTTTCATTTTTCTTCAATTTCTTCAAGAAATACATCAAAATCCATGATTTAATTCAAAAATCCAAACAAAAATCCTTATGCTATCATTATCCTTAGCCATTCTTGCTTGGACCTTGGTGTTGAGGCCATCAATTGGAGCAAATTTTCTTGCTTGATCCATAGATCAAGAGGTATAATTCTCATCAAGTTGCTTTCTTTTGCTAAAAATTCCTTTAATTGTATGGTTAGTGTTAAAAGTTAGCTTATTTCTAATCTAGTTTAAAAGAGTAGTTTGTTTAAATTAGGGTTTTGAAGCCATGATAATTAATTAAGTTGTTTATTAGTTAATCTAGTTGTTAGTGAACTAATCTATATGGTTACCTTGTTATGTAGTCTTTAATTATGCTAATTTAGGTAATTTTAGAAGTTGATTTTAGTTGTAAATTGTTGTTTTTAAATTTTCAAGAGAAGGTTTTTGTATGGAATTGATATTTGAAACTTGATTAGTGAGTTGATTAAGTTTTAGAAAGCATTATTTAATTGATTTAAACCTAATTTGCTATCTAGTGTTTTGCTAACCTTAATCTAAGAGGTGAACTTGCTAATTGGGGTTGAAATTAGTGTTAATTAAGTTTTTCAAGTATGGTTTTTGATTTGCAATTGCTATTTATAAAAATCAAGAAAGGGTTTGGTTGTGGAATATAGGTTTTGGAGCATGATTAATGTGTTGTAATTAGTGGGTGTGGATTGCTTGTAGTGTGCTTGGGTGAGTATGCTTTATTGTAGTCGTTTTGTCGCAAATCGGCGATTTTTGCACCGATTTTTGGAATGTATATGCTTACTAGATTTTTATATAAATTATGAGATGGACTATTTTTGATATCTTGATGATTGTAATGGCTTGTCCTACGACTTTTAGGATGCGTGAGTGCGGTTTTTGGGTAGTCGGGTTTTAGTTTTGCCGGGTGACCCAAATCGGCGTTTTTGGCAGTTTTTGCGATTTTCGCGTGTGTTCCGCGCACTTTGTGCACGTTGTACCTAGTTAGCGAACTTTAGTAGTTTCGTTGGGGTTTGCGTCGTTCTTGATATGTAACCTTATAATTGGTAATGATGTAAATTCCAGGTTCGGTCGCGGAAACGTCAGACGCGGCGCGAAAGGGAAAGGCGGTGATTGGACACAGCTAGCCAGGGATCCCGGTGAGTAGATTTAACATCTACGGGGGACGATCGTTTGGATGGCGCAAGTCGCCCGATAGATTTAGTAAACTGGAAAATAGTAAATTGGATAACCACTTGTGACATTAGAATAATATTACTGGCATGATAATTGCTGCAATTAGATCAATATGTTATACCCATATACGCAAACTCAATTGTAGGACACATGCACCATTACCAGGTTTTTATATGCAGCACGAGCACTATTCATGTTTACACACACACCCTGGTAATTGCCATGCCACCACACTAGATAACTTTTAAATTGAAACCTTTTACTAATTGATACTTAAACTGGTACTATTGCCTTTAATTCCTTAAAAATGAAACCGTAGTATTGCTAATTCATGTGCATGTACTTCATCATATTAATTGTTCATGCTTAATATATTAATCACACATCGCAACTTGATTATTGATATCATACGCATTCATTATCATTGATATATGCACTTATGTGGATTTCTGGAGATTTTATGATATTGCTGGATTTCGGGGGAAAGCCGCAAAATTTCTAAACTTATTATATTTTTTAAAATATGTAAAATTGCGGTTTTCTAGTGATGTAAGTGTCGTCCACCATGAGTTTGCTGTGGATTTGGAAATCCGTGTCGAGGAGTGGAGGAACCGGCACGGGTACATGGTGGGCCCGGTAAGGTACCCCGGGGCAAGAGGAATGTGGTGATGACGTTGAGCCTGGCAGGGGACGGATTACCTACCGGTGACTGTTTGGGACGGCGGATATCCAGAGGATACCGACCGTGGCCACTAGATGATGAGATATTGATATTTGAGATGGGTCAGCCGGACGGCTGAGGCCAGAGATACATTTATGAGGTTTGAGACAGCTTTTAGGTGTCGTTGCTGGACACCGGTTCTCGTCGATTCTTTGATATTATGCTGGCATTCTAAAAGAGTTTCAAAAACAAAAAGAGATAAAAATATTTATATATATATATACTATTGAGACCTCAGATACTCATGTTGCATACATATTCGTACACTGATGCTGTATAATACCTGCTAGTATATCCATATTGCATACATACTTGCCATTATGTCCTGCCTTACCAGTATTATAGATGCTAGGATGCTTGTGTGCATGCATATGATAGCCTTTGTAGATATTCTTTATTACTCACGAGTTGGCAACTCACCCCCGTTGTGCCATAGCCTGTTGCAGGTCCGCTCCGTCAGTTCAGTAGCGGCGGGTGCGCTTGCTTCTTTTGCCTATTTTGCCTGGACTCGAGATTTGCTCATAGGTGGGTTATGTTAATATTTTTGTACCACCTTGTATATTATTTGCATCTAGTGTACTCCATCTACTGTTTCTACCAGATTATTGTATATTGACCTAGAGATGAGACTGTGAGGTTTGTGGATTTTATGCTGTATTTTGGGGGTCGAGCTCACTTGAGCCGACATGCTACTTTTTCATGCTTCCTTATGCTTTATTATGATTATTATGCTTGCTGTCATTTACATTGTGTGGGAATTGTGACCGCCTTATGGCGAAGAGCTAGCTCCCGCTTGGGGATGCCCTATTTTGTTGGATTCATGTATATATTTTGTTGTACCCATTTTTGGGGGTCAGTATTTACAAAGGAGACTCTGCCGAAATTTTCGGGAAAAATTGGTATTGTTTTTAAAAAGGGTTTTACATGACTTATTTGATAACTCGCTTTCAATTGATTGGGTTTTCTTCACTCTTTTGCTTAATTGGTTTTGTTTTCTGGGCTTTGGCTTACTTATTTTACGGACGTCTTTAGACGTTTCGTAAACTTAAGTGCCAGTCACGTTCCGTACCTTGCGGGTCGTGACAAAGTTGGTATCAGAGCGATAGGTTTTACCTTTGCGAGTGTAGGATGACCCTTGGTAGATGGAGTAAGTGACTTAAGCAGGGTGACGTAGCGTGCGTATGTCCGCGGCATACTTACGATACGGTACTCCGCCTAAGTGACTTTAGGATATACTTGCTTGAAAAATTCCTTCTTCAACTCCGTGTATCCTATGATCCTATTGCACTGTCCTTATTATCCTTTTCCTGTACCAGCCACTATGCCGCCGAAGGCTACGAGGGCACAGAGGGCTGCCGTCAGAGACGAGATTCGAGCTGGCTCGTCCGAGACAGGACTGAGCAGGGTGGTATGCCTACGCCGCAGAGACAGACTGATCCGCATTCCCCAGGTCGCATGGATAGGCTTGAGTCCGGTATGGAGGAGCTGCGACAGATGATGGGAGGCATGCAAGAGTTACGACAGATGGTGGAATCGTTAGTAGAGGTCAATCGAGCACAGAGATCGGATATTACTCCCCCTGCAGTCGTTTCAAGACCGAGTCGGATTCGCACTGATATGTTAGCACCTAGGAGGGTTCGCAGAGGCTGTGGTGGATTTTTAGGGGCCAGTTATATCGCCTTCACCCATATGGTCAGCAGCCATGGTTAGGATGTTTTTGGTGTGGTAGCCTGCATCATCGTATCAGAGACTGTCCGGTGAGACGATAGGGAGCAGCGACAGTTCCGCATGTGACCCTACCACCATCACCACCCCCTCCTCAGAGAGCCCTACTTTCTACCCCAGGCGATGCTCCACGCCAGTTAGGTGCACCGAGAGGCCGAGGACGTGGCGGTCCTGTTCAGAGAGGACGAGGAGGCAGAGGCCGAGGTCGAGGTCAGCCCGCTATCGGTGGAGGACAGGCCCGAGTATTTGCTTTGACACCGCAGGATGCGCAGGAATCCAATGCCGTTGTGACAGGTACTTTGCCAGTTTGTTCTTTCGACGCGCGGGTATTATTCGACCCAGGTTCCACACATTCGTACGTCTCTACACACTTTGCACCGATGTTGGGCCGTGAGTCGTCGTCGTTGGATCAGCCGCTTGTTGTTGTTACTCCGGTAGGCGAGTCGTTTGTCGCTCGGTTTGTATTTCGTTTATGTTCCGTTCGTATCGGGGAGAGGGATTCATCAGTTGATTTGATACTCCTCGATATGTTGGACTTTGATGTGCTTCTGGGCATGGATTGGCTAGCCACTTGTTATGCTTCGGTGGACTGCCGTGAGAAGGCAGTCAGATTTAGCTTTCCGGGAGAGCCAGTCCTTGTTATTCAGGGAGACCGTAGTGTCGCCCTTCCCAGCTTAATTTCGTCTCTTCGCGCTGGTCAGCTCTTGCGGAAGGGATGTCAGGGATTCTTAGCGTTTGTTTGTGATACTCGAGCTTCAGAGATTCCGTTGGACCGGGTCCCGGTAGTTTGTGAGTTCCCTGATGTTTTCCCTGATGAGCTACCTGGGCTACCGCCTGAGCGCGATGTTGAGTTCTGCATTGATTTGATTCCCGGTTCGGGGCCTATTTCTATACCGCCTTATCGGATGGCCCCGGCAGAGCTTCGAGAGCTGAAGGATCAGTTGCAGGATTTGTTGGACAAGGGGCTTATTCGACCGAGTGTTTCTCCGTGGGGTGCTCCGGTCCTGTTTGTCAAGAAGAAGGATGGAAGTTTGCGCTTATGTATCGACTACCGCCAGCTGAACTAGGTTACCGTTCGGAACAGATATCCGTTGCCGCGCATTGATGATTTGTTCGACCAGCTTCAGGGTGCGGGGTATTTTTCGAGGATCGACTTGCGATCAGGATACCATCAGCTGCGAGTTCGACAGGAGGATATACCGAGGACAGCTTTCCGTACACGCTATGGCCACTACGAGTTTTTGGTGATGTCGTTCGGACTCACCAATGCCCCAGCAGCATTTATGGATTTGATGAACCGTACATTCAGGCCGTATCTTGACTTGTTCATCATCGTGTTTATCGACGATATCTTGGTGTACTCCCGGAGCAGAGAGGAGCACGAGCAGCACTTGCGGATTACGTTACAGACTCTGAGGGAGCACCAGCTGTTCGCGAAGTTCTCCAAGTGTGCTTTCTGGCTGGACAGCGTCGGATTCTTGGGTCACGTGGTTACGAGAGACGGCATTTGTGTGGACCCGAAGAAGATTGAGGCTGTTCAGCAGTGGCCCCGACCTACATCGGTTACTGAGATCCGTAGTTTTCTAGGCCTGGCGGGCTACTACAGGCGTTTTGTTCAGGACTTCTCCCGTATAGCTGCACCGTTGACCAGTTTGACCCGGAAGGGAGTTCCTTTCGTCTGGACAGAGGAGTGCGAGCGCAGTTTTCAGCAGCTACGGACTCGTTTGACTACGGCGCCGGTATTATCTTTGCCTTCGGGATCAGGCGGATTTGTTGTCTACTGTGATGCTTCGCGAGTGGGATTAGGATGCGTTTTGATGCAGCATGGCCGGGTGATCGCTTATGCTTCTCGGCAGTTGAAGAAGCATGAACAGAACTACCCCACTCATGATTTGGAGATGGCTGCAGTGGTCTTTGCACTGAAGATTTGGCGACATTACCTATACGGCGAGTCGTGTCAGATATTCACCGATCACAAGAGCTTAAAGTACATATTTCAGCAGCGAGACCTGAACCTCAGACAGCGTCGTTGGATGGAGTTGGTGAAAGACTACGACTGCGAGATCTTATATCACCCAGGCAAGGCGAATGTGGTGGCAGATGCGTTGAGTAGGAGGCCCGGGGGTAGTCTATCCTTTTGCGCGCAGTGCAGAGGCAGTCGTCAGCAGATTGGCAGATGTTATGCGACAGCCGAGTTGAGTTCGAGTTCACTCAGACAGGGGGACAGCTCGCGCATGTTCGTGCACGCCCACAGTTGCTTGACCGTATATATGAGGCACAGCGTAGTGACGACCGTTGCTCAGAGATCATGGCACAGATGGGACAGGGCAGATTTTCCGAGTTCATGGTTGACGATCAGGGGATTTTATGATATGGATCTAGACTGTGCGTACCAGATACTGATG
Source organism: Agapanthus africanus (assembly GCA_030015575.1). Lineage (NCBI taxonomy): Eukaryota > Viridiplantae > Streptophyta > Magnoliopsida > Asparagales > Amaryllidaceae > Agapanthus > Agapanthus africanus. The sequence continues at coordinate 565,543,908 of CM057341.1, forward strand.
GATTACGGCGCGACATTCTCGAGGAGGCACACTGATCTGTGTATAGTGTCCACCCCGGTTCCACCAAGATGTACCATGATATGAGAGAGACCTACTGGTGGGACGGGATGAAGAGGGACATTGCGGAGCTCGTTTCGAGATGCCTGACTTGTCAGCAAGTCAAGGCCGAGCACCAGAGGCCCGCAGGAGAGCTACAGCCGTTACCCATTCCAGAGTGGAAATGGGAACAGATTTCGATGGATTTCGTTGTGGGTCTACCCAGGACCAGTCGAGGGTATGACTCCATCTGGGTGATCGTGGATAGATTGACGAAAGCGGCCCACTTCCTTCCAGTGAAGACGACTTTCAGCTTCGCTCAGTATGCTCAGCTCTATATTGACGAGATCGTGCGACTATATGGCGTACCGACTTGTATCGTGTCAGATCGAGGCACTCAGTTCACCAGCCGACTTTGGCAGAGACTTCAGGAGGCTTTGGGCACTCGTTTGAGCTTCAGCACAGCGTTTCATCCGCAGACCGACGGACAGTCAGAGCGGACCATTCAGACTCTCGAGGACATGCTCAGAGCGTGCGTTTTAGACTTTGGTGGTAGCTGGGATCGTCATTTACCTCTAGTGGAGTTCTCCTACAACAATAGCTTCCAGGATACTATTCAGATGGCACCTTTCGAGGCATTGTATGGGAGGAGATGCAGATCGCCCGTTAGTTGGACAGAGCTCAGCGAGAGCAGCATTTTGGGGCCGCAGCTTGTTGAGGAGACGACATCGAAGATCCAGTTGATCCGAGACCGGATGAGAGCGGCTCAGAGCAGGCAGAAATCCTATGCAGACAGACGCCGTCGCAGATTAGTGTTCGCAGTTGGCGACCATGTTTTTCTGAAAGTCTCTCCGATGAAGGGCGTGATGCGTTTTGGGCGAAAGGGAAAGCTTAGTCCTAGATTCGTAGGTCCCTTCGAGATCCTCGAGCGTGTCGGCGCTGTTGCATATCGTTTGGCTCTTCCACCCAGCTTTCCCGATGTTCACCCCGTTTTTCATGTTTCGATGCTCCGCAAGTACCTTCACGACCCTTCGCATGCGATTCAGCACCCGACAGTCCAGCTAGAGCGCGACCTTTCTTTTGCAGAGCAGCCGGTGGCCATCCTGGATCGGCAGGTGAAGAAGTTGAGGTCGAAGATTATACCAACCGTCAAGGTCCTTTGGCGCAGCCCGAGCAGCGAGGAGGTTACCTGGGAGATCGAGGGCGAGATGAGGAAGAAATATCCCCATCTCTTCGAAGGTACGCGTAGCTATATTTTTAAATTCGGGGACCGAATTTCTTTAAGGGGGGAAGATTGTAGTGTCTTGAAAAGTCGTTTTGGTGTTTTCTTGAAATTCGGTGAAAATTCGGTATTTTTCCGAAAACCGTCTTTCTCGATATTTTGCAGTTTAGGGCTAATTATACCTAAAAAGGATAGGTAATTTCTTGTTTTTAGTAGCTAATGAGTTATTTATGAAATTTTGGTCATTTAAAATTTTTTCCCTATTTTTCAATTTTTTAATATTATTTTAAGCCGGTAAGAAAATACATTAAATAAGCGATAAATACAAATTTTTCCGGGCTAATTTTAATCTCTAAAATTATGATAATTATAATCTAGTGATAACATGAATTTTTAGTAATTTATTTTGATTTTTAACAAATTTTTGTGATTTGAAACGAATTTATTGAATTTTGAGCTAAAACTTGCAATTTTTGAGTTGTAGGGGGCCTTTTTGAATAAAATTTCTTTTGTAAAACTCCTCTCTCTTTTTCCTCAGCCCTAGGACAGCCCCACCTTGTGTGAGACCAGAAATTTCTGGCCTCTCTCTTCTTGGTTTCTTTCTTGAGTTAATTTGATAGTTTATGGTATTATTTTAATTAAAATGGATAATGTATGATACATTGACTTTTGTGAACTTGACCATGACTTTCCCCACTTGCCCACACCCTCCCCCATACCTCATTCTGGCCGAAATTCCTGCACACCCTCTTCTTCCTCTCTTTTCTTTTCATTTTTCTTCAATTTCTTCAAGAAATACATCAAAATCCATGATTTAATTCAAAAATCCAAACAAAAATCCTTATGCTATCATTATCCTTAGCCATTCTTGCTTGGACCTTGGTGTTGAGGCCATCAATTGGAGCAAATTTTCTTGCTTGATCCATAGATCAAGAGGTATAATTCTCATCAAGTTGCTTTCTTTTGCTAAAAATTCCTTTAATTGTATGGTTAGTGTTAAAAGTTAGCTTATTTCTAATCTAGTTTAAAAGAGTAGTTTGTTTAAATTAGGGTTTTGAAGCCATGATAATTAATTAAGTTGTTTATTAGTTAATCTAGTTGTTAGTGAACTAATCTATATGGTTACCTTGTTATGTAGTCTTTAATTATGCTAATTTAGGTAATTTTAGAAGTTGATTTTAGTTGTAAATTGTTGTTTTTAAATTTTCAAGAGAAGGTTTTTGTATGGAATTGATATTTGAAACTTGATTAGTGAGTTGATTAAGTTTTAGAAAGCATTATTTAATTGATTTAAACCTAATTTGCTATCTAGTGTTTTGCTAACCTTAATCTAAGAGGTGAACTTGCTAATTGGGGTTGAAATTAGTGTTAATTAAGTTTTTCAAGTATGGTTTTTGATTTGCAATTGCTATTTATAAAAATCAAGAAAGGGTTTGGTTGTGGAATATAGGTTTTGGAGCATGATTAATGTGTTGTAATTAGTGGGTGTGGATTGCTTGTAGTGTGCTTGGGTGAGTATGCTTTATTGTAGTCGTTTTGTCGCAAATCGGCGATTTTTGCACCGATTTTTGGAATGTATATGCTTACTAGATTTTTATATAAATTATGAGATGGACTATTTTTGATATCTTGATGATTGTAATGGCTTGTCCTACGACTTTTAGGATGCGTGAGTGCGGTTTTTGGGTAGTCGGGTTTTAGTTTTGCCGGGTGACCCAAATCGGCGTTTTTGGCAGTTTTTGCGATTTTCGCGTGTGTTCCGCGCACTTTGTGCACGTTGTACCTAGTTAGCGAACTTTAGTAGTTTCGTTGGGGTTTGCGTCGTTCTTGATATGTAACCTTATAATTGGTAATGATGTAAATTCCAGGTTCGGTCGCGGAAACGTCAGACGCGGCGCGAAAGGGAAAGGCGGTGATTGGACACAGCTAGCCAGGGATCCCGGTGAGTAGATTTAACATCTACGGGGGACGATCGTTTGGATGGCGCAAGTCCCCCGATAGATTTAGTAAACTGGAAAATAGTAAATTGGATAACCACTTGTGACATTAGAATAATATTACTGGCATGATAATTGCTGCAATTAGATCAATATGTTATACCCATATACGCAAACTCAATTGTAGGACACATGCACCATTACCAGGTTTTTATATGCAGCACGAGCACTATTCATGTTTACACACACACCCTGGTAATTGCCATGCCACCACACTAGATAACTTTTAAATTGAAACCTTTTACTAATTGATACTTAAACTGGTACTATTGCCTTTAATTCCTTAAAAATGAAACCGTAGTATTGCTAATTCATGTGCATGTACTTCATCATATTAATTGTTCATGCTTAATATATTAATCACACATCGCAACTTGATTATTGATATCATACGCATTCATTATCATTGATATATGCACTTATGTGGATTTCTGGAGATTTTATGATATTGCTGGATTTCGGGGGAAAGCCGCAAAATTTCTAAACTTATTATATTTTTTAAAATATGTAAAATTGCGGTTTTCTAGTGATGTAAGTGTCGTCCACCATGAGTTTGCTGTGGATTTGGAAATCCGTGTCGAGGAGTGGAGGAACCGGCACGGGTACATGGTGGGCCCGGTAAGGTACCCCGGGGCAAGAGGAATGTGGTGATGACGTTGAGCCTGGCAGGGGACGGATTACCTACCGGTGACTGTTTGGGACGGCGGATATCCAGAGGATACCGACCGTGGCCACTAGATGATGAGATATTGATATTTGAGATGGGTCAGCCGGACGGCTGAGGCCAGAGATACATTTATGAGGTTTGAGACAGCTTTTAGGTGTCGTTGCTGGACACCGGTTCTCGTCGATTCTTTGATATTATGCTGGCATTCTAAAAGAGTTTCAAAAACAAAAAGAGATAAAAATATTTATATATATATATATACTATTGAGACCTCAGATACTCATGTTGCATACATATTCGTACACTGATGCTGTATAATACCTGCTAGTATATCCATATTGCATACATACTTGCCATTATGTCCTGCCTTACCAGTATTATAGATGCTAGGATGCTTGTGTGCATGCATATGATAGCCTTTGTAGATGTTCTTTATTACTCACGAGTTGGCAACTCACCCCCGTTGTGCCATAGCCTGTTGCAGGTCCGCTCCGTCAGTTCAGTAGCGGCGGGTGCGCTTGCTTCTTTTGCCTCTTTTGCCTGGACTCGAGATTTGCTCATAGGTGGGTTATGTTAATATTTTTGTACCACCTTGTTTATTATTTGCATCTAGTGTACTCCATCTACTGTTTCTACCAGATTATTGTATATTGACCTAGAGATGAGACTGTGAGGTTTGTGGATTTTATGCTGTATTTTGGGGGTCGAGCTCACTTGAGCTGACATGCTACTTTTTCATGCTTCCTTATGCTTTATTATGATTATTATGCTTGCTGTCATTTACATTGCGTGGGAATTGTGACCGCCTTATGGCGAAGAGCTAGCTCCCGCTTGGGGATGCCCTATTTTGTTGGATTCATGTATATATTTTGTTGTACCCATTTTTGGGGGTCAGTATTTACAAAGGAGACTCTGCCGAAATTTTCGGGAAAAATTGGTATTGTTTTTAAAAAGGGTTTTACATGACTTATTTGATAACTCGCTTTCAATTGATTGGGTTTTCTTCACTCTTTTGCTTAATTGGTTTTGTTTTCTGGGCTTTGGCTTACTTATTTTACGGACGTCTTTAGACGTTTCGTAAACTTAAGTGCCAGTCACGTTCCGTACCTTGCGGGTCGTGACAAAATCACATAATACCCATAAAACAACACAAATGCAACATGTAACCAAATGTAACATGACATGGTGCACTAGCCATGAAAACTGTAGAAACACGGATTTGGCCGAATCGCGATTAGCAGTGCACTAATCGGGTTTTTATCAAAACTGCATATAATAAATTTTAAAAATGCCTAATCCTTTAAATATATTTTTAAATGAATAAATCATTTTAATTTCTATTTATTTCACAATTATCGGTATATATATTTATACCTTTTTTCGAAAACCCCAATTTCGCAAATCGGGCAGTTTTTGGGAAAAATATTATTTTAATATTAAATTCCAAAAATAATATTTTATATTTTCTGAAATGTTACATTCTTCCCCCCTTAAATAAATTCAGTCCCCGAATTTAAATTTAAACCCCCAAAATCTAAAACATTTCAATAATCAGCTCAAATCAATGGGGCTCCGAAATCACGGAAGATGCAGAAACAACACAGCGCGTCAAGTGCGCATGAAAATGAGTACAAAACTCAAAATCGAACTCCGTCAAGCGTCACGCAAATCATCGAATTTGCACGCATATCCTCGGAGTTACAATAGAGATACAGATCTCGAAATTCACTACTAAATCCAATATACACTAGTCAAATACTATAATACGTGTATAGTACGCATCTTTGGAAAACTTCCAAGAACTGAATAAAACTCATGCAAAAATCTTTTCTAAATCGTTGCGTGAATGCGTAACTCACGGCATAAGTGACGGACGTCCATTTGTAAAGTGATAATATATGTGCATATATGTTTTGCTAAATATACGTTCCGTCGTTTCTAAAATATCCCAAAGGTTTTCCTTTATAACATTCGTGTCACTCACGGACACGAAGGAAATAGAGAGACTATAGCTCTTTTTTCAAAAACCTCTTGGTAAACTTTTGGTGCATGCAAAGTACTCAGGTATTGTCCTCAGACCAGTCCTGTTTGGCTACTACACAACATAGTGCCCAACATGAAAACAAAGAGCTCAAAAGCAAAATCAGCCTCAAAAGGCGTATCCAACAATCACGTGCGTCTGGTGCGCATGGAAATCAAAACCAAATACAAGTGCTACAATCTGCACAAAAGCAAAACTCAGTGCAACGGGTGTGCACGAAAGTATCTGTCCAGTGCAACGGGTGTGCACGACAACAATATCAAGTGCATCTAAAGTGCACGAAAATCTCAATCCAGTGCATCCGGTGTGCACAGAATTGCATCTCATATCATGTGCCCAACATGCACGAAAATACAAATCAAGTGCATCTGTCCCGCATGAATGAAATCGCATCCAATATGCACAGATAAAATCTAAATCAAGGGCATCCAACAGGCACGAGTAGAATCTCACTCAAGTGCCTCCGATGCGCACAAAACATAAACCTGGTAAAATAATGCTCAAAAACATAAATCAAGTACAACCAAGGTACTGAGTATAAATTTAGTGTAACCAATGCACGAAATACCCGCCTGGTGCAATAAACGCATGAAATGCAAGTCTAGTGCAACAATGCACAAAAATACTAATCTGGTGCATCAAGGGCACAAAATATAAATCCGGTGCATCCAGTGCACGAAATATCAAATACAGTGCATCCAGTGCAAAAAATACAGATACAAATCGGGTGCAACAAGTGCACGGAATGCATCATATAACTCAAATGCGTATAAAAAGTAACACCGAGTGTGCCAAGATGTATAAAATCATAAACATGTGCCACTGCGTGCACAAAACACATATCAATGCACTGCAAGCACATATAGGCTATACCGAGTGTAGAATCAAATCGAGTGCGTACCACACGCACAAAATCGAATCAACTGTATGAAATCCACGAAATCATAAACATGTGCAGCCAAGGCACAAAACCGATATCAAGTGCAATAAATATGCACAAATCAAAAACCAACACAATGGTGTATAAAAATATATCTCAAGTGCAATAACTATGCACAAGTCAATATCAGGAAACTTGTCACCAAAACTCAAATCCAAGCGATATAAGCGTGATACTCAGATCACAAACGCAAATCGCAACAAAGGATATTGAGGTACAGCTCCTACAATGTTAAAGAATAAATCGGTGCGCCTAAAACCGGCAGAACAAGAATATCCGCTTGCTTTCTTCTCACGTTCTGGCATCCTCTGTCTCTGGGTCCTTATCTTCTCTGTGGATTTACCAATCTCGCAATCCATCGGCTTATCGGCCCAGTCAGGTGTGCTGACGGGGAAGATTCCGTTCTGGCACTTCTCTGGTCATCGCTCTGTCAATCATCATGACCACTCGTAAGGCAGCACGTCACTGGCATCGGCCTCTGACTCTCTGAATACACGTGACACATCTGATCCTTGGTGAAAATCTCATTGCAACAGTTTCCTGGAAAGAATTCTGCTCAAGGTCTCTTCCGATCTCGCCTATGCCGAACTGTATGGAGGCTGGTACTCTTACATAATCTTTTCTCATTCTTTGGACATTTGCGTCCTCACCACAACATTTCCTCGGGAACTGGCCGCATCCCAACGCCTCTGTATGCACATCATATCTCTAATCTCGACGGGGAGTAACAACAGCTCGTCAGCATCTCACACGAACCTCTGGTTCCACTCGTCTGTATTATTGTCTGCTTCGACGTCACGTCATGCCATCTGCGTACTGCAAATGTTCTCGGCTACAATCAATCCGGAATCGCTCACATGGACTCAAAATCACGAACTCGGTATCTTCAACACTCTGTAGAAGATCTCTAGCTGGACACGTCCTCGGGAACTCGTCCCAACCATCGGAGAAATACTCAATACTCGCCCGTCCTCGATCAAATCACAACGCATCTGGGTGAGGTCCTCTATCCGAAGCTGGTCAGCTTAATGGTCTCTTATCACATGATATCTGGGTGGCGTCAAACCTTTCGATCGAGTCATCAAAGTCCCAAAATTTCCCGAAAACTCAACACCTGAGCACGGTCTAAAAATATCTGGTACATACCACAGTACCTCTGGACCAGCCGTAGAAGGGCAAACCTAAGCCTCACTGATGGCACCGCTAAACTGCTGCAAATCCTAAGGTTCAAAAGCTGTTCCACGGTCATCATGTCGATTTAGGGTTTCATTCTTCTAGAGGGTCCACAGAATTACTTGCATGTTCTTCCGAATACTTAAACTTGGGAAAAATGGGTTCTTGAAATTCGTTCAAACTTTTTAATTTCGCCTATGCGACATGCGAATACCCTCCTTCCGCACGCTAAACAATGCCTCAATCCTCCAGGAAAGGCGATACATCGACGGTCATCTCTGGATCGGTCTACTCTAGATCTGAGTAAGACACTCCACACTGGAAATCTTCAACTCAACTGGGCCTGCGTCGGCGCATCAATCTGATGAATCACCTTCGTCTCTCAAATCGGGATAGACTAGCTATAATCTTTCGCATTCTGCCTGGAAGCTCCGGCGATCTCATCTTGTAATCTCTGGAAGCGACATTCCATCAATCTCAGCAACAGCTAGGTCATCTGTCTGCACGGTAGGCGACATCACAATCTCTGAGGTATGATGTGCATCAATAGTCCTCTTGCAACAGGCAGCCTCTAACAGTGGCCCGATCATCTGGTGCAAACCAAACACTCACCTCAACAGGAGGTCACAACACAACACTAAATCGAGATGTCCCCATGTCACCAGAAAACACAATGGTCAGCCCTCGTACCAGACGAGCTCGCCCTGACCGCAACACTAGCAGCAGCCCAAACTGCGCTCAAACCATGGTGATAGGAACCTCAATCGAGTATCGAAGAGAGAAGATAAACGGCAAGAAAGGAAATGGTAGATCTAGAATGGATACATGATCATAAGAAGGAACAGCATCAATGAAAGTATGATCATAGAAACGAACAGAATCAAGGATCTCAAATGGATGTATAATCATGGGTATGAAGAGAATCATAGATCTCCAAATATGTACATCCTAAGATTTCTTAAGTGGAATATCGTATCGTAAATATGTCGCGGAACATACGTACGGTACGTTACTCTACTCAAGCTACCTACTCCATCAATCAGAGTCAACCTATGAAACGAAAGTTCGGGTCTAATACCCCCCCGTTCAAGTCTAAGTTCCGTAAGGTCAAGCCTAGGTTCCGAAATACATACCCGCCCTAGACTCCGCATAGTCAAACATACACTGGAACCAAAGTTAAACCAAGTGCTCTGATACCAACTTTGTCACGACCCGAAATATTAGCTCGTGACCAGCACTTAAATCACGCAACGTCTAAAGGCGTAACGTAATTCAAGTAAGCTGAAACCCAGAAATCTAAACCCTTTTAAGAAAATAAAAGAGGTGAAGTTTTGAAATAAAAGTATAAAGAATCAAGTTTTCTTAATGCATAGAAAAGGAACATGAAAATGCAAGTGAAATTTGCAGGATTAAAAATATGTTTCGTCTTTTTTAAAAATTTGGGCAGCACCTCCTTTGTATTTTTTTATCCAAAACCACCAATACATAAAGATAATAAAGGCATCCCCAAGCGGGTGCTAACTCTTCGCCAAACAGCGGATCACAACCACGCAAGACAGTATATATAAGTATACGACTCACAACGGCGAAGTTCACCACAAAAGATAAATAAATAAGCAAGACCTCAAACCACAAGTAGCGGAAAAACCCCTCGCTCTAAGTCTCGCAACCACAACCCACTAAGTCTCATTACTTATACAATTTACTAATTTTGATTGATGGAGTTGACTAGATACAATATGAAATAGAAAATACAAGAGTGGGTACGATACAAATGTCCAACCTACCAATGCAAAACACCTGAATGCAACTGTGTGCCAGCGAAGCCGCTACTGATCCAAGCGGTCAACCTGCAAGAACTGTGGCACAACGGGGGTGAGTTTCCAACTCGTGAGTAGAAAAATATCAACAGATAGAAATCGAATAAACAACGACTCCTAGGTCAACTATATCATAAAGCTAATACTATGATATCTAGGGTGCCGGGTCTGTTTATCTGCCAACAAGGTAGTCAATGCCTATAAGCATGTTGATAACATCCAACAGTATAATCAACGCATGCATGCATGTGGATCTCGTCCACCCATATGATCAATGTCTTTATGCACGTAAATATCATAAAGGAGTGTTCATGAAAGTATGAGGATATAAATCAATGGTGTCCCTCGCGACACATCAAAATCATGGAACCTGGGTGTCCAACATCGAGACCCAAAAACATCATGAAACCCGTATCCAGCATCGACACGTAAATCCTCATATCTCGGGCTCCGTCAGTCCGGATCATCCATCGGGCTCTGTCAGTCCGGATTGGCCCATATCATCTCTCGACTCCGGTCGGTATCCTCCGGATATCTGCCAGGTCCAACCAATCACCGGTAAGTAGTAGTCCCTCTGCCAGGCTCACCGTCTGTATACACAGCATCCCTTTATTGCCCCGGGGTATCAAACCGGGTCCACCATGTACCCGCAATCGGCCCCATCCGCCTCCTCGAATCGGGTTTCACATGTCCCTCTCAGAACCGAGAAAACACATGGTGGACACACTGAAATATCATATCAAGAGAAACCGGGTTTTTAAAACAGTACATGCTTTCTTTTGAAAACGCCACGGTTCTCAAATCCAGAAATCTCATGAAAACAGCATATCTCAATGCGTAAAATCATAAAGCATGATGTATGCGACATATGATAGAAATGTAAGTATCTCCGTATATCATGCAACATGGAACAGTAATATGACATATTAAGGGAAAACCGCTCTTTTAAAATGATTCCAGTTTTTAAATATATCCCGCGGTTCCCAATTTCTCCAAAGTCAAATGCAACATCGTCTATGAATGTGCAATAAGTATGTATGTAGGCATGAATGCACAAAGATATATATACACAAGTATGTTATGCGAAAAGTCATATCATGATGCAGCAATCCTACTGTGTAGTGACATGGCAATTATCGATGATGAAGTGTGTGAGCCGGAAAATCTGTGTAAGTATAACATACGCATCATCGATAATGGTGCAGGTGTACTAGCACAAGTATAAGTAATGCGATGCGAAAAACATGAATGCAGCATAAGGTAAATCATATGAAAATGCTGACGGGTATACGTATCTAACATGACCGAGTTGGTGAATCTATCAATCGGCATCTAGCCTCACAACATCACGTACGGTATAATCCATCGTACGGCGGCATTAAGCTAATAGGGATCCTATCAACCTATAAGGCAATGAGGGTACGGCCTAATACCACGTATGGCCTATCATCAATGATTCACAACTTCTATATATATATATATATATATATCTATATACCTATGTCCCAGGTCACATCCATAACGATCTCATATCATGGGACCGACAAGGTATCAATCATCTCAATCGACTCGCATCCATATACCAACGTATCATCAGATCATCATATTCTTCTTATATTCTTGTCATCGCATTTATATCTTACATCAAGTCGAGTTTATATAAACATTCTATCTCTACTATAAGTATAAGTATCTAATCTAACATACACACCCGAACCATACAATCAGATTTTTAAAGAAGCGAATCGTAGTTTTGAAAATAGGGGTTACGGTGTTTTTAAGGAAAAGATATCATTTGAAATTCCGTAACGTTCCTCAAGGTATTTGTTTAAAAGATGCATATGATTCTTCATTTTAAAATAGGTATGGTTCGGATGACACACCTAGGTCGGCTATCCAGTCCTATAGTATCTAATACGGCAACATCATCGAACATCGTCCTCAAAACCAGTCATCACGTATCAATCGTATTATATCACTACTAATTATCCTTTGGTTTTAAATATGGTTCTATAACTATCTTATAACCCTATTCCTAGTTTTCTATTTAAGGTTTCATTAACCATAATCTATATATAATCGGTTTCCATCAAAGTGTGTGGGGGGTGCTATACGCCATCCACCCGACTTCCCCCGTGGATATAGATCCACTCACTTTGGTCTTCGCTTGCCGAAGTCGATGACGCCACGCTCCGTCGCCTCGGAATCCATGCGAAGGTATCTACAATAATAACACATATCGTAACGATATTAAAATCAAGTTCTGAAATCCAAAACGGCACCCGCATTGCTCATAGGTTAGAACCTACAGCTTACGCGTACAAAATCAACCAAACAACTCTTGTTGTTGATGTACGAACACCCAACAACCGATGTCAAATTCAAATATCAAGAATTAGCATTTCAAAATACGGAAAACATATCTAAAATCCTACTAAAATGCTCCCAGATTTCGACTCAGGCCAAAAGGAGTTGCACAAACAAGTCTAGGGTCATGTATATAATGTATATGAGCTACTGAAGGAACCTGGACCCAATTGCCCACCACATGGCTGGCCACAACCCATCAAAATCCAGCCACCTTAGTTTCAGAGGCTTGGATAGGTTTCGTTTTGTCATGGTGGTCTCCTGGTAGTGTATCTAGGTCCCTGGTATTGTTTGCTGCTCTCAAAAATCCCCCGGGTTGCTCCAGAATTCCCTGCACACCCTTTATTCCCACAAAACCGACATAGATCCATTCTAAAGTTTGTATTTTGGTTACTACACTCAATTCTAGCTATTGAATTCAATCCCCCAGGTTAGTGACAGCCACTACACATCTCAAATCTACACAAACACCCAAACCCTTCACTAGAATTTTCCAATTTCCACAAATCACCACCAAACCATCTCTAAACAAAACTAGAAGCTCAGAATTCAAACTAAACTAACATGGAAAGAGATATACCTCATGGATGAACTAAAGAGAACCCTAATAGTCCCAATGTTTCCAAAATCCCACTTTGTTTGGTTCAATGTGATGAGCATGAAGAGGGGATCGTTTTTTGTGAAAGGGGTTTAAGGTTTTGGGAATTATTTGGAAATGGATCTAGGGCTTTGAGTGGAGGGAAGTGGGGTTGAGGAAGATGAAGAGGGAGAAGAAAAATGATGGGGGAATAAAGATGGCAGCAGCCCCCTCCCCCTCTCTCACTTATTCTCACACACACTCTCTCTCTCCCTCTCTCCAATCATACCCTTTTTCACTAAATTACCATTTTGCCATTTCTTTTTCTTTTCTCTTTTAAATTTCAAAACCAAATCACATAATACCCATAAAACAACACAAATGCAACAACATGTAACCAAATGTAACATGACATGGTGCACTAGCCATGAAAACTGTAGAAACACGGATTTGGCCTAATCGCGATTAGCAGTGCACTAATCGGGTTTTTATCGAAACTGCATATAATAAATTTAAAAATGCCAAATCTTTTAAATATATTTTCAAATGAATAAATCATTTTAATTTCCATTTATTTCACAATTATCGGTATATATATTTATACCATTTTTCGAAAACCCCAAATTCGCAAATCGGGCAATTTTCGGGAAAAATATTATTTTAATATTAAATTCCAAAAATAATATTTTATATTTTCTGAAATGTTACAATTTTTCTCACTAACTTTCCTCACCTCCCAAAAGGCTAGAGAGCTTGAGGAAGGAGATGAAGAAAGCAACCATGGAATGAAGAAAGTGTAGAATGCCAACCATTGGTGAGAAATATCTCTTATAACTCATGTAGAGGCATAACCATCGTTTAAGATAATGGTTGGGTTAATAAATATCTAATGTAAACAAAATTAGTGGACTAAGTCAATGGTTCCACAAGTTTCTATAAGCTTGAACCATGTGACTAATTTCCAACTAATTAGAGATTTACTTTAAATAAATAAACTCTACATTATCATAAGCATGGTGTGAGTCTCATACACCCATGTAGCATGTGGCATCTAGCATGACACAATAAAATGTACATTAATATATATCACATATATACTAAATGCACACAAGTGAGAAAAAGAAATCTTAAGTGAGCTAATATTATTTAATATAAAATAATATATCAAATATATAATTATACATTAAATTATTAAATCAACACTTGATTTAATAATCAGGCTATATCATATATAACCGACTAATATCATGTGTATCAACTTATCGAATCAACACTTGATTCGATAACCCGGCTATATCAAATATAACCGACCGATAACACAAATCGAGAATAGAATACAGTATCACATACACGTATTAATCTTGGTCTCGCACATATCACATATATGCTCCTACTTCGTTTCGCCTGAGCCAGGAAACCTCTGTGCAGGACTCTAAAGACTCGTCAATACATCGGCAGTAGGTGGTGATCATATCAGTCTCCCACAAGCCGTCAGCGGTCTGCTAAACGTAACGGCCACCCGGGTATGGAGCGATCAGAAGATCAACAAGCAAGCCTGCTCATACTCCTGAGAATCCAATCAGTAACACTACCGTACAGTCCGGTCTCTTCGTCTAATATGTCGAATATCTCGACTGGGGGTGGTAAACGTCAGACCCCATTAGCTTGATAAGTCGTGCCAATGTAAGGCTCATAACGGGTTGAGAAACTACTGATAACACTCACCCTGGCCAGGGTCTTCCTGTTATGGCCAATCGAGCACAGCGCAACATCAACCCCCAATACCGGGAGAGACGAATCCCCTTCTATCGCTCATTGCCTCCATATGATTCGGGACTGTACCCAAAAACCACCGTTTTGCACGATCTATTGAACGTGGTAAGGTGGAAATCAAAGCACAGTGGGAATCACACATGACTCTATGATGATCTCGGGTCGACAAACTAACCTGTACCAGTGTCACCAGAGAACTGCTATCTGACGATAGGTATAATACCATCTAGGAGTTCTCGGCGAGTCCGTTCAGTGTACCCAGTCTCCATTGAGCACCCGTATACCTTCTCTGATGTCAAACACCAATGGATGTCGGATCATCCATCACCCATCATATGGATCAAGAAGCGTATACGTTAGTCTACTATGGAATATCGATTCCCTGTCTCGATACTCCCACGACTAGGCATAATTAAAGGATGTACTTACCGACTACCCTTGCCCCACTAGTATGATCTGCATCATAATCCTGGTAGTCAAGTACTCATCCTAAGAGCTTTATCAACATGTAACAGAGAGACAATAAGTATACATGTCAAGATAAAGAGCAACCAGATAGCATACTATCATGTCGAGCAAGAAAGGCATCCCTATATATGTCCAAGCTTCCACTATAATATACATCATATGTACAATAATGACCTCTAGGGTGTATATATAACTAACAATCTCCCACTTGCACTAAGGCCAGTTGTTGTAGTATCGCATACCCAACGTCCCATGAACGTCTCTCTAGGGAAAGGCCTTTGTGAGTGGATCCGCCGTGTTATCTTTCGCGTCAACTCTCCTGACCTCGATCCCCTGGAGATCAACCATCTCCCTGATCAGGTGATACTACCTCAAAATATGTCTGGATCGCTGATGGGGCCGGGGTTCCTAGGCCAAAACCACAACTCCATTGTTGTCACAATAATAGTTATTGGACGTTCAATGGTAGGAACCATGTTCATCTCATGAACAAGAAATGTCCAGACAGCCACTTTGGCATCATCGTTGGTAGAGATGTATTCAGCCTTTATCGTCTAGTTTGCCATGGTATCTAGCTTGGAACTCTTCCAACATACCGTCCCACCATTGAGGGTAAAGAAAAAACCCGAGACTGACTATCAGTCAACCTTATCACTCTGGAAACTTGAACCAAGAACATTCTTTTAGTGCTTCTCAAATACTTAAGAATGTCCTCCACAGCTGTCCAGTGATTCTCCCAAGATCCGATTGATTCCTGATCACTACACCCAGTGAGTTAGCTACATCTGGTCTGGTACATAACATCGCATACATGATAGAGCCTAGTGTCGAAGCATAAGCTATCCCTTGCACACGAGCTCTCTCCAAATCAGTCTCGGGAGACATCTTTTTGGAGAGAGTGATTCATGAGTAAGAAGGCGAACCACCATGCATAGAATCTTCCATACTAAACCTCTTTAGTATGGTATTAATGTACCTGGATTTAGGACACTCCCAACATCCACTTAGATCTATCACCATAGATCATAATCCACAATATGTAGTAGGTATCATTTAGATCTTTCATAAAGAATCCTCGTGATAAGAGGAGCTTGACCAAGTGTAGCATAGGAAACCATTTCCTATTAAGAGTATGTCATCTACGTACAATATGTGGAAGACAACCTTACTCTCTACAACCTTCTTGTATATATAAGATTCATCTACCTTTTTGATGAAGTCAAACTCTTTGACTGCCACATCAAGACAGATGTTCCAACTACGCGATGCCTGCTTTAATCCTGATGGACTTAAGCATAACCACTTGAGAAAAGGTTCCATCATAATCCACATCTGGTTATTGAAGAAAAACTTTTACTTCAAGCCTAGCTTTAAAAGTCTCAACTTTTCCATCTACACCAAGAATCATCTCAAGACCCACTTTCTCCTGATGGGTTTTATCCCTTCAGGTGCAACATTCAAAGTCATACTTTGTTGGTGTACATGGATTGCATCTCTGATCACATAGCATCCAGCCATTTCACAGAGTCTCCACTTGTGATGGCCAGCCTGAACATAGTCGGTCCATCATCTACCATGATGCAATCCTCGCTCCCACTGTCACCGAGAAGACCGTAGTATATCTCAAGTGGATGAGAAACCCTACCAGATTCGCGGAGAGGATGAGATTCGTTGGAGACTATTGAATCCTTTGGTTCCATTAAATCATCAGTCCTAGTTTGTATAGCTGGAACTGTTTCTAGTTCTACGTCATGGCCACAAATTTGTTTTTCAAGAAAATCCTTTTTGTAAAAAAGGTGGCATGTTGAGAAACAAAACAACTTTTGTTCTTCGGTTTGGTAAAAGATATGCCCCGGCGAATGCTTGGGATATCCAGCAAACTTACAGAATTGACCTTGCCTCGAATTTGTCCGGATTTTTCCTTTCAACATAGGTCGGACAACCCCATATCTTAACTCGTTTAACACATGGTCTCTTCCCATACCATGTCGCATATGGAGTGGTAGGCAATGATTTAGTCGAAACCCTATTCAATAGGTATGCAGCTTCTCAAGTGCATAACTCTAAAAGGAAACAGGTAACTCAGCAGTACTCATCATAGAGCACGCCATATCTCATAGGGCGCGATACCTTCGCCTCGATACACCGTTGTGCTGTGGTGTATACGAAGGACTAAGCTGAGAGAGAATCTCATTCTCTTTTAAATAATCCAGGAACTCCATGCCCAAGTATTCCCTTCTTCGATCACATCGAAGGACTTAATAGTTTTACCCGTCTGGTTCTCTACTTCGTACTTATAGTCCTTGAATTTCTCAAAAGGTTCAGACTCGTTTTTCAATAGGAACACATGTCCGAATCTTGAAAGATCGTTGATGAAAGTAATGAAGTAAAAAGAACCAACCCTGGCATTTGTAGACATAGGACCGTATACATCATCATGTATCCGTCCCAAGAGTTCAATAACTCTTTCTCTATTTCCAGCAAACAGAGTATTGGTCATTTTACCTTTGAGACATGACGGCAAGTATCATAAGATGAAAAATTCGAACGGATTCAATTATTCATCCTTATGTAACTTAGCTAGTTGTGTCGCATTGATATGACCTAGTCTACAATGCCACAAGAAGGATTCGTTCATTTCTGAACTACTCCTCTTGTGTGTGTTCTCTATACTTTGAACTGTGGTCTGATTTAGAACGTATATGCTATTTCATAACGTGCCTGATCCAATCAACTCTTGATTAAGAAAAATGTTCACAATATTATCCTGTAATACAAAATTATATCCTTCTTTAACTTAATAAAGAAACCGATGTAATGTTGTAAATCAGGTTTGGTATGTACTAACATTCGTTCATAATCAATGTATTTGGTAATACAAGGTGATATCTGCTAACTGATTGGGCTGCAACAATTGCACCATTCTCTACACTTAGAGAAATATCACCTAATCTCGGTTCTCTACCTTTCTGTAGCCCATGTAACAGATTACATATGTGGGATCCTGATCTGGTGTCTCATACCCAGGACGTAGAGGATACTGAGAAACAGTTCTCAGTAACAAACATACCTAAAGAATATGCATCAACATGCTCTTTCTTCACTTAGGTAGCATTGGAATCCGGATATTTCCCTATTTCCTGCTCAGACTTATAACAATTATAAGAAAGAACGGAACCAACATTCCCCAGCACAGTATAACTAGCAGGTTCAGTCAATACATCCATATAATTATCTTGATTAAGGCATGATATGGTCGCTACCAGGAGAGAGAGAGAGAAGAAAACACTCTGCATGCGCTCTTGCAAGATCAGATTGGTTATTATTTTATCCAATCAGGATGGCTCCCACTGTTTTTATCAAATCTTCCTTCAAACCCTAAAAGATAAAACTAGCCGGGATTAATTACACCTTACAAGTTCGCCAATCTTTCGGCCTGGCCAGTGTCGGTACTTTGAGGGAGATTCTCCGTGCTTTCGCACGGACCTAATTAAAATAAATCTCGATTTCCCAAGGACGTAACCCCGTTAACACCTTTCTAGACACCTACTTGATCGGCTAATTGTAATGTGCAAAACTCTCCCAAGAGTAACTCTTACTCTCAGTGGGTATCGGGATTCAACTATCTCATAGAAAGTATGCAATCTCATTGCAAATTTCAACACTTGAAATTCCCGAGAATATTTTGCCCCAAGCATCATATGACCTTGACAAAGGCCAATAAACTATAGGATGCTAGTCAAGTTCAACCTGTACATTTCATGATTGAATTAAACCCACCCGCACGACCCTTGACGAAGGCCAACAAGGTCGCACGACTACCCTAATCTAATCACATCACATGCATAAGCAGATAAGCACTAATCAGCTACCGCACACCACGCCTTGACAAAGGCCAACAAACGCAGCACGAATACTAAATAGTCCTTATCTGAAATGACGGAGGGCTATGACAGGTTTTTAAGAAAACCATTTGCGTAATGAACTTGATATCGTTGTAGAATCGTGTGATTTTGAAACGGAGTGTTTTTGAAGCTTTTAATAGTTTTGCTAAAGAGGCCACTCCCGATGAAAGGATCCCGGCTCTTTCCTTATCGAATAAGGTGCTGGATATTTCACAAATACCACTATGCAAAGCATAAACTAAAAAAGCAATAAAAAACAAAACCGAGTGGGTTGTAGCATCTGCCAGTTTCACTAAAGGGGTCACTCCCGGTGAAGGGATCTCGGATCTTTCCTTATCGAATAATGTGCTGGATATTCTACAAAGAATACCGCTACGCAAAACAAGAACTATAGCTACCATTTTTCAGAACTAGATTCTACAACATGTTTAGGTTTCTTTCTTTTTCATTAATCTCATTAATGAAGTCCCATCAATTATGCTTCCTAACCATCACAGAAGAAACGAAAACAACAATATTTATTATATATCATTTATTGTAACATTTCATAAAATATAAAATATTATTTTTGGAATATAATATTAAAATAATATATTTCGCAAAAACTATTCGATTTGCGAATTTGGGGTTTTCGCAAAATGGTATAAATATATAACAATATATGGGAAATAATTGGAGATTAAAATGATTTATTCCTTTAAATATATATTTATCGGATTTGGCATTTTTATAATTAATTATATGCAGGTTTAAAATTAAACCCGATTAGTGCACTACTAATAGCGATTAAGCAAAATCCGTGTTCCTATATTTTTCCATGGTTAGTGCAGCATGAGTTGTTGCATTTTGTTACATGTTGTTCCATTGTGTTTGTTTTAGTGGTATTATGTGAACCATTTTGAGAAAAGAGAGTGAATTATTGAGGGGGGAGAGAGAGGGGACCAAATGATGGCATGAGAGCATGCCATGAGAGACAGTGGGGGTGAGATTAAGAGAGAGAGTGAGCTTAAGAGAGAGCGGGCTAAAGCCTTCATCTCTTTTCTCCACTTGTTTCTTCATCTTCTTCATCTTCAAGCTCCCCTCACTTCTAGCCTCAAGTATCATCTCCAAAACCTTGCCAAAAGCCTATACTTCCTTCATTAAAAAGATGCACAATCTCTCTACAAACCCAATGGATGCTTCAAAGTTGGATTTTGAAGACTTTGAGCAACTCAAGAATTTTCTTGAGTTGCCAAATGAGGTATTTCTTTCACCATTAGTGTAGTATTTGATTTCCTTTAGCTTCTATTTTAGTTTAGAATTGATTTAGTGAGGCTTAGTGATCTTGGAAAATTCCAAGATGTAGTTTAGGGGTTTCTTGAATTGTGAGGGTGCAAGTGAGTGTAATTGGTGACTACAAACCCCTTTTGTGTTAAAAAATAGATCAAACCAGTGACTAAACCCAAAAACTTGAATTAGATGTTTCAATTTCAGTTTTGTGAACATCTTGAGCCTACAAGAAATCTGGAGTGACCTGAGACCTTTACGAGAAAAACTAGCAACTCCATTGACCTAGATTGAGCACTAGAAGACCACCCTGAGAAGACGAACCCAAACAGAGCCTCTAGGGCCAGCCAGATCAGAAATTAAAGTGATGTTGCCAGGTCATCTGTGGGAGTTGGTGTTGGAATTGGTTTTGTAGCTCACATACCCTATATACTACCCCACTGCACTGCTTGTTTATCCCCATTTTACCTGACCAAAAATCTGGAGCTAGATTTCTGAGTGGCTGTTCTTGAGTTTCGTGATTTTCAATAACTTGTTTTTGGTATTCTAACTGTGGATTCGATTGTTGGACGTTTGTACGTCAACGACAAGGGTTTTATGTTTGTTCTTGCATGAGTAGACCATAGGTTTTAACCTATGTGGGTTTCGTGTGCCATTTTAGTTTCCGTATGCGATTCTTGTTTACAATGCTATGTGTTTATATGTAGGCGTCTTCACATGGACTTCGGATAACAAGGAAGAGCATGACGACATCGACTTCAGCAAGCAAGGATCAAGGTGAGTAGATTTATATCTACGGGGGAAGTCGGGTGGATGGCGTATAGCACCCCCGTAATTAATAAATGGAAACCAATATTTAGAATATAGTCGGAGAAACCTATACTAGGAACCCATGAATGTGATTAATGGTTTAGTATGAAATGATATGATTGATAAGGATGTCTCGAAGTGATATATAAGGATGTGAAACGTAAATGTGAATCACGATATATAAACATATGTAGTTGCAAGAGAATAAGTTGAGATTATATTGGCATGTTATGATGTCGAATAATACGACATGAGATTTTTAAGATGACTTGATGTGATGAAAAGACCATACGATGAGATATGATGACTTGGTTTGATATGTCGTTATACAGATGCGAGTCGATATGAAATAATTGATACCTTTGTCGGTCCCATGATATGAGATTGATACGGATGTGACCTGAGATACAGGTATATATATATATATATATATAATGATGTGAATAATGAGTGATATGCCGTCCGAGACTTTAGATCCGTACCCTCATTGTTGTATAGGTCGATAGAATCCCTATTCTGCTTGTTGTCGATGCATGATGGTTTACTGCATGTGATGTTTTACTGGATGATTGATCCATACCCTTGACTGTAGGATGTCGTACGATGTATTGTACTGTACGTGATGTTGTGAGGATGGATGCCGATTGATAGATTCTCCGACTCGGATATGTTGTAGATATGTATACCTTATAGCATTGCGCTCACGATTTACTTTCTGCTACATTCAGGACATTCTCATTGCATTACATATGTTGGAGATAGTGCCCTCAGAGTCAATTATTGGATCACAGGCACGTGATTGCAATGATTGAGGGAGGACCTATCCCGGTAGAACAGTCTTACTCGAGATGATAGTATGCTATCTGGTTTATCTTTATCATCGTGTACTGCTTTAGGTGACCTGACATGTCGCTATTACACGTTGATAGAGCCCCTAGGATTCTTGCTTCACTGCCAGCAGTATGATGGCGATCATATACGTGGGAGCTGGTAGTCTATAAGCACATCCTTAAAAGGTCCCTAGTCGTAGGAGTTTCGAGACAGGGCATCGATACTCCATCAGTAGACTAGTGTATACAGTCGAGACCCCGACGAGGGGCGGTGGCCGGTCTCACAAGCCACTGGTGTCAGTTGGTTCACCTAAGATGTATACAGGTGCTCATTGGGTTATGAGTACACCGGACAGGACTCGCCGGGAACCTGCTAGTTGGGCTTATACCTGACGTCAGATAGCAGTTCCCTGGTGACATGTGTACAGGTTAGTTCATCGACCTGAGGATCGTCATTTGTCTCGTGTGAGTTCCCACTGTGCTTTGATTACTACCCTACCACGGCTCAAAGGAGTCGTGCAAACAGGTTTTAGTTGGGTACAGTCCCGAGCCACATGGAGGCAGTGAGCGGATCTTCAGGGGTTTGTCTCTCCCGGTATTGGGGGTGAGGTCGCGCTGTGTCTAGGAGAGCCATTACGCAAAGCCCTCGGCCGAGGCAGGAGATTTGCTGGTAGGTATTCCAGTAGTATCTCAGGGCGTTCTGGGCTACACTCCGACACGACTTGTACCGCTTTTGGGGGTCTGACTTTTACCAACCCTCTAGGCCCGACATGCGATGCTCATAGACGAACGGACCGGACTGTACGGATATTGTCACTGACAGGCTCAGTAGGGTGTCAGGATGAGTTCGCTCATCGATGTCCCTTTTGGTCAATAGCTGGTGGCCCGTTACGTATTGGCTTATACCTCTGACGTGCTAGTGGTTAAGTCCACAGCCATTGTATTGACGAGTCTTTAGAGTCCACCACACTTTCAGTTACTCAGCTTTCGGGCGAAACGCTGTAGAGGCCGTATGGAGATATGGCAGGGTCCGATCAGATACGTGCGGTATTGCACGGATCAGGACCGGACGGTTTGTACTAGAAGCCGTATGGATATATGGCGGGGTTCGATCAGATACGTGCGGTATTGCACGGATCAGGATCGAACGGACATTACTAGCCGGCTTTGTTTTAAGCCGGATCCTAAATTAGTACAGTGTAGATTTTGTCTCATTGCATTTGTATCCGGTCGGAATACAGATGCGGGTGTGTATGCACAGTGTCGGGGTTTTCCTGTGATTTATTACGGGACCAGTTTTCTGGAGTTGCCAGTTTGCATTCCGTTCCGGCCGGTTTTCCTTTGTTCTTTCCCGGCCGGAATTTTCCGATGGAGGGGGTTATTTGCAATTGTGCAAATAACATTTGTGGAGGGGGTTTCTTGCATAAAGATTGATTATGATAGCATCATTATCTTTTGCTCCATCACTTGCATTAATGAGGGTATGGGTTTGATTAATGTGTGAAGCATGGTTGATGTTTCTTTGTCTCTTGATGTGGTCACCCTTCATGCTCTCCTACACTCACCTCCCTCTTGTTTGATATATTCATTCCTCCACCTTATTATTCTCACTTGATATATATGATAGGTTTTTCATACTTGAGAGAAAGAAAAAGAATGAGAGAGTTCATCTTTGTTATGGGAGGAATTCTTCATCTCCTTCTTCTTCTAGTTTCGGAAAAATGAAAGCACCATTTTTCCTAACCCCATTCCTCCATCATGGCAACTACAAACCCCAAATGAGACAAGCTTCTTCTACACTACATTCTACAGCACATCTTGAGCATGTCGAGTTGCCGGCTTCATGCTCGAGTTGCCTCGGTATTGAGGCGGGAGCCCGTAAAAGACGCAGGCGATGTGGTGCCCTTTCCGGCGAGGAGGCGACGATATGGAGACTACACTTTCCGCGGGAGATCGGGACGATGACGAGAAGACCGGAGGACTCGGATCACTCGGTATACTTCTCACCCTATCTCTTGATTGCTAGCATTAGGTTAATGGTTACGATCCGGGTTTTCTTTGTCCGCGGTAGCGCCGGTTTCCGAGTAAGGAAAATTTTTGATTCCGCATTTTGGCCTCGAGTACGAGGCCGGGGCGCTGCCGTGGCGCAACATGGTATCAGAGCCACGCCATTAACCTTTACCTAGCTTCGTTTGATGTGTTTGCGTCTCCGATCGACCGAAATTTCTAAAAACCGTATTTTTCTAGCACATCAGTTTCTGTCGAAATTTTTTGGAGTCTAAAAATATTTCAGGTGGTCTCAGAATGATGTGCAGGGAGTTCTAAGAACACTGCAAAAATTTGGTGACACGACTCCTCCGTACGACCGCGGAAGGGCGGCCAAAACCCCCTTTTGGCCGCGCTTCCGCCGCAGGAGTGTGGATTCGTGTGCTTAGTTTTTTGCAGTGGGCTTATGGGCTAAAATTAGGGGTTTTGGAATATTAAAATTGGGCCCAGGTTTTCTGTGAGTGCTACAGTTTTGATTGGGGGCCCACTTGTTAATTTTTTGGTCAATCGGAAAATTTTAAACACATTTTTCACAGTATTTACATTATATCTGCGACCGTGAATGTCACTCGATCGGTAAATCCGGTCTAGCTGCTATAGCCCGGTTAGACGGATTTGCGAACGTGACTTTCACGTTGATGTTCTATGTTTATGCTGTGATGTTGCGGATCGGTCGTGGGGGATAGCCTGGATGCAATGCTAGTACAGTGCTGTTGTATTATGTACATTTGATATTGCGGGGCGAGCGTCCGACATGTTGACTGCCGTCACTGCCTGTTTGTATTATTCTTTTGGGGCACGACCTGGTTGCGGTCGATGTACCCGGTGCATGTATATTTTACTATTCTGTACTAGGATTGCCCCGCGGTGGGGTTCACGGATAGCCGGGTTCTGGAGGGCAACAAGCCCGCATCTCATGGCATTGAGACGGAGGGGGCTTCAGTCTGGAATTGGCAGGCTATTCGCCGCACTCGTAGGGGGTACAGGTTGACCCAGGAGGGGTGCCCAAGTTACCGGATTCCGTGAAGTGCTGGGTGGTCCATTCACGGAGCTGAAGGGGGCTGCCTCGCTTCAGGTTTTGGCGGGTGACTTGCCGCACCCGTAGGGGTCTAGGATTACATTGCACAGGCTATCCACACGACCAGGGGAACGTCGGGTTTCAGCAGCGGCTCTGTGAAACCCGGGGCTTCCAGATATCTGTTTTGTTCTGTGATGCTGTACATTTCTATGATGTTGCTTTTTATTCACGCCTTGAGCGAAATACTATATATTGGTATATATATTAGTAGATGTTGTATATGTTTTTCATCCGCGCTAGTCCAGTCCCCGCTCTACCGTTAGTTAGCTAACCTAACGGGTGATGACGGGACCCAGTGGCGAATGCGGATAGCATATACATACGTCAGTATATTTTCGTTCTTTGTGGTGTGATCAATTGATGGGACTGCATTGATTCGGATCAATGCAAGATAAACAAACCTAATCTGATGTTGTTGGAACACTTTTTCAAAAAGCTGTTATTGCAAGGACGTTCACTTTTGTTTTGCATCGTGGTATTCATTTGGAATATCCTGCTCCTCAGTCGACGAGGCAAGGGCCGAGATCCCTTCACCGGGAGTGACCCCTTGGACAGAAGTTTGCGTCAGGGCATTAACTTCACTATAGCCGATTACTTTTGCTTTGCATCGTGGTATTCAGTTGGAATATCCTGCACCTCATTCTACGGGGAAAGAGCCGAGATCCCTTAACCGGGAGTGACCTCTTTAGTAAAGGTTTTCGTCACTATATTTTATAAAAAAGTTGTGCAGTTCCTTCAACGATATCAAGTTCATTACGTTAAAGGTTTTTCGCCAAAAACCAGTCGTAGCCCTCCGTCATTTCAGATTAGTATTACTTAGTATTCGTGCTGCGTATGTCGTGCTCAGCCGAGGCGTAGTGTTCGGTAGCTATGTAGTGCTTTTCTGTTGCATGGATATGTGATTGGTTAGGACAGTCGTACGGTTATTTTGGCTCAGTCAAGGACTCGTGCGGGTGGGTCTAATGCAATCAAGATAATGACGGGTTGAACTTGACTAGGATCCTTTGATATGTTGGCTCAGTCAAGGTCACTTGGGTCCTAGGGGTAAAAATCACATCGGGAGTTTCAAAAGAACTGAAACTTGCCAGGCATGCGCATACCTTCTGGAGTGTGGTGACTTGAGTGGATTCCGTCAAGTTATCATGCGATGATAGTTGGATCCCGATTCCCACTGATGAGTTAGTTTACTCCTCGGGTGACCCCGACTAGTTCTTCTTTCCGGTTTGGAGGAGAATTTGAGGTACAGTGGGAGGTTTCCAGATTAGACAAAGTGATAACCATTCTGATCTAGGTTAGAGTGCACGCTGAGTGTTTCTTTTCTCTCTCTCTTTGGCAGCGACCATTGACCCGACCCTGGATTATGACTCAGTGACCAAGTTGACCGAACCTTCTTAACACAGGCTTTTGGATTGTCAGAGTTGCAGACCTCATTGCCACTCCTACTTTTACCCTTTTCTCCAGGACACCCCGTATTGCTACGAACGTCCACTTCCATTGGACAAAACCATCGTATGGTTAGATACGAACTCGAAGGACTTCGAGGATGGTTTCTGGTTCTGGAGAAAACGGATAGGATTATTCAGTTGTCTTTTCTTTTCACCTTCTCTCAGGTTGCGAGTACTCCTTGGTTTAGGAGTAGTACACCTATTACGCAAATTGGATAGTCTTCTTCCAAACCATAGGCTGGTGCCGACCGGTAGGGAATGAAGAAAACCAGTTAGCCTAAAACGGTGTACAGAAGGTATTAAGTTAAGACAAAGCAAGGGATTAGTAGGAGGGCAAAGTAAATTGCGACTGATATTCACGACCAAACCAAGTATTTCTTCGCCAATCCTAAATCACCTTTGTATTTCTCCAGGACACTCCGTATCACTACGAAGATCCACAGTTTATTGGATACTCCATCGTATGGTTATATACGAACTCGAAAGGAACTTGTTCCAGTTCGGGGATGGATTCTGGTTCAGGAGAAATAGGAATAAAGTACATTCAGGTGTCTTTTATCTTCACCTTCTCTCGCGATGCGAGTGCTCCTAGGATTAGGACAGTACACCCTTTATGCTTATTGGATAGTCTTCTTCCAAACCATAGGCTGGTGCCGAACGGTAGGGAAGGAAGAAAACCATTTGGCTTAAAGGGGTGTGCAGAAGGTAATGACTAAAGACATATAAAGGGATTTGGAAAGGTGGCAAAGAATTATACGGTTACAGTTGTGAATCTGGATAATGGAAGAGGCATTACTAGGAATACCAGGATACCCCGACGAAACATTTCAATGTTTCAGTTTCACTGTGTGATGTTAAAAGAAAACTGATTTCCCGATTAGACACTTGCTCCAGGGTATGTATTTACCAGGTTGGATTCTCACATCTGTATGGTTTTACAGATGATGAGTGGGAGTAAGTTATTGGGAATTAGGTGACCATCCTCATTATATCGGGATTCGTTGTAATCGGTGATACTTGAGGAGATCATCTGGGATGTTTGCCGGTCGGCAAATATTTGGTTTTGAATATCCGCTGTTGTGCACCAATTTCAAATTGATATATCTGTACGTCTATTTTCATAGAGTGAGATATACCTTTTGATTTTATGTCGATGATATTTACCTATATCAGTGGATGGTTAGGTAAGGAGTATCAAACAGCGGTGTAATTCTTCTTAACCATAAGTACAGTTTTCAACCTACGACGCACAGTGAAAGAGTTGTTAGACTCAGCGGACTTATACAGAGTATTGTATGTTGTCCAGTGTCCATTAGGACAGAGAGGTTGGTCCTCATACTATATTCTGTTTACTTTTAACTTCTCTAGTTCTTAGACATGTGTTTCGTAGAAACACCGGATCTAAGTTTTGAGGAGTTATAGGTATTTGAATAGAGTAGAGAACCAGGTATAGCAAGTATCGAGATTCTTCAAAGTGATCGAAGATGTAGATACTTGTGTATGGTGTTCAGTAGATAGTAATGATTAAGAGAAATTGCTTCTCTTTCAGGTTACTCATAATTGGAAGCATTCCTAAGTTGAGTAACGCTGATCGGCCTCCTTCCATTTAGTTTACATCCACTGGAGATAGTTGCATGATTTGAATCTGGTTCAATTGAATCAGTGCCTCTGGTTCTATATTGGATATAGAACAGTTCATATCTTAACGATGTTAAGGTACGGGGAGTTGTCCGGCTTATGCTTAAAACCAGACACTGGACAACTAAAGGCACGTTTCTGTAATGGCTGTTTGTGGGTTGACCCAGGCTATGACGAGGGTTGACTTTCTACCATATGGATGAACAATAGAAATATTGTTCTAGACTCGCCACAGTTTTAATAAAAATGGATTTTTTCAGAAAACAGTAGTGGGAGTGTGGTAGAACTGGAAGTGATTCCAGAACCGCAAACGATTACTGAAGATTTGATAAGGAACCTAAAGATTCAATCTGTTTTGACATTCCATTGGCCACTCCGCAGATAAGGTGGGTAACTTCAGGCACCCGAGAGGTACTCCGGTAGCCTCAAGGACGGTGACAGGGAAGTTCTTGTTTACCCACACTTGCCATTGTTGTTGTTCCAGGCTGCGAGACCCGGCAGGAGGATGAGTATAGCGTCGTTCTAAACTAGCTTAGAAGTGCACGTCTATATGACTCTGGCAGAGGGTTGTCGTAGTCAGTGGGAGCAGCGGAAGCATTGGTGGACTTCAGGCTTATGTCTATTTATAGACTAAAGCAGATATAGCGGAGATAGATCATCTGTTTCTGATGTGACAGTCATTGGTTTGACGTCATCAGAATAGGGGATGGATCCGTTGAGAAGGTAGTAGGAAGTGATATTCCTATACTACGATCGGTTATACTTTGGTCGTCACACAGTGGTTTCTCCACAAAGGACTTGGATATTATATCAGACATACTGGTTACTAGATCTATGGTTTTAGATCTAGATTTGGGTGGTTTCCCAATCAGGGTACTTTGACAGCATTCTAAGAGTTTTTAGAATGGACGACTCCTGGCATGGTAGTGTACCTGCAGGTAATAGAGTCACCCTCTCTAAAGGTGTCTTATAGACTAAAGTAAAGAGGGGTGTGCATGATTGGAAGATCACTTGCTTAGGCAATTGAGTCAATCATGAGATGTCAAGTACCACACCAGATGTTGTTCTTGCACTAGATGCAATAAGTTGACATTGATCCAATCCTGGAGAAACGGTCGGAAGCAGTTTTAGAACATAAGTTGATGTTCTAGGGATATGATAACGTCAGCCTCCTTTAGGAGACGATTATCATTCCAGGCTTCCAAGGTGACATGGACGACAAGGAGGTTGTCAGAGTTATAGTTTTCCTTCTGACGAGGGGCAGTATTTTGGACAGGTGGTCCAAGGCAATACTGAGGGTGGCATGGCGCAAGATACTGATTAAGTTCAGTTGACGATACAGTCTAAGAAGTTTGGATTTGGAGTTCATTTATGAGCTAGGTCCCATCAGACATCCAGACATTCTAAGACAGGTATTGCTCATTTCGGGAGATGGCTTTCTCCACGAACATGAGATATAGAGAGACATAGAAAGATACATCACAGCGGATCCACTCACTGAGGCTATTCCTCGAACGCAATAGTTTCGCAAACGAGCTTTGTGAGACTGACTAGTAGAGGAGTTGGGTGTTCGGTATCACACGGGCTGTGAGTATGCGACATCGCAATAATTAGCCTTGAGTGCAAGTGGGAGATTGTTGGAGATAGTGCCCTCAGAGTCAATTATTGGATCACAGGCACGTGATTGCAATGATTGAGGGAGGACCTATCCCGGTAGAACAGTCTTACTCGAGATGATAGTATGCTATCTGGTTTATCTTTATCATCGTGTACTGCTTTAGGTGACCTGTTGGAGATAGTGCCCTCAGAGTCAATTATTGGATCACAGGCACGTGATTGCAATGATTGAGGGAGGACCTATTCCGGTAGGACAGTCTTACTCGAGATGATAGTATGCTATCTGGTTTGTCTTTATCATCGTGTACTGCTTTAGGTGACCTGACAAGTCACTATTACACGTTGATAGAGCCCCTAGGATTCTTGCTTGACTGCCAGCAGTATGAGGGCGATCATATAAGTGAGAGCTGGAGTCTATAAGCATATCCTTAAATGGTCCCTAGTCGTGGGAGTTTCGAGACCGGGCATCGATACTCCATTAGTAGACTAGTGCATACAGTCGAGACCCCGACGAGGGGCGGTGGCCGGTCTCACAAGCCACTGGTGTCAGTTGGTTCACCTAAGATGTATACAGGTGCTCATTGGGTTATGAGTACACCGGACAGGACTCGCCGGGAACATGCTAGTTGGTCATATACCAGACGTCAGATGGCAGTTCCCTGGTGACATGTGTGCAGGTTAGTTCATCGACCTGGGGATCGTCATTTGTCTCGTATGAGTTCCCACTGTACTTTGATTACTACCCTACCACGGCTCAAAGGAGTCGTGCAAACAGGTTTTAGTTGGGTACAGTCCCGAGCCACATGGAGGCAGTGAGCGTATCTTTAGGGGTTCGTCTCTCCCGGTATTGGGGGTGAGGTTGTGCTGTGTCTAGGAGAGCCATTACACGAAGTCCTTGGCCAAGGCAAGGAGACTTACTGGTAGGTATTCCAGTAGTATCTCAGGGTGTTCTGGGCTACACTTCGACACGACTTGTACCGCTTTTGGGGGTCTGACTTTTACCAACCCCCTAGGCCCGCCATGCGATACTCATAGACGAACGGACCGGACTGCACGGATATTGTCACTGACAGGCTCAGTAGGGTTGTCAGGCTGAGTTCACTCACAGACGTCCCTTTTTAGTCAATACTTGGTAGCCCGTTACGTATTGGCTTATACCTCTGACGTGCTAGTGGTTAAATCCACAACCGAGGTGTTGACGAGTCTTTAGAGTCCCCCACATTCAGTTACTCAGCTTTCGGGCGAAACGCTGTAGAGGCCGTATGGAGATATGGCAGGGTCCGATCAGATACGTGCGGTATTGTACGGATCAGGATCGGACAGTTTGTACTAGTGGCCGTATGGTTATATGGCAGGGTTCGATCAGATACGTGCGGTATTGCACGGATCAGGATCGAACGGATATAACTAGCCGGCTTTGGCTTAAGCCGGTCCTAGTTTAGTACAGTGTAGATTTTGTCTCATTGCATTTGTATCCCGTCGGAATACAAATGCGGGTGTGTATGCACAGTATCGGGGTTTTCCTGTAATTTATTACGGGGCCAGTTTTCTGGAGTTGCCAGTTTGCATTCCGTTCCGGCTGGTTTTCCTTTGTTCTTTCCCGGCCGGACTTTTTTGATGGAGGGGGTTAATTGCAAGTTTGCAATTAATCTTTTTGTTGCTCATCATGAGATTCCTTCTTGGAAAATCAATCACTCTTTTTAGGGGCCGGCCACTTGTTATGGGTGGAGGGTACATGCTTTAATTTTGTGAGATATGTTGCTTTCTCTTGTTGATTTTCGTGGCCCCCCCCATGCGTGTGCTGTGGAGATTCTTATGGATATGGGTTAATTTATTATGTAAAGAATGAGCCTTATTGAGTGTGCAGGGGACAAGCATTAAAGATGGGTTGTTGGATTAATTATTGTGGTGGTTGCATTGAGTGCTTAAGGAAGGGGGCTGATGGTTTTTTCCAGAGAGCTATTTTCATTTGGGCTGCTCTTTTCTGGCCGAGCTCATGAGAAATAGAGCATGCTTCATTTTTCCATTCCCTGCAAGCCTCCATGGATTTTTCTCTTGTATCATTCCTCCATCAAAAAGGCAATTCCTACAACCCCAAATTGAGACTTCTACACTATATCCTACAGCATATCTTGGACGCGTCGGGTAGCCTACTTCGCGCCCGAGTTGCCTCGGTATAGAGGCGGGAGCCCGTAAAAGTACCCGGCTTCGTGGTGCCCTTTCCGACGAGGAGGAGACGGACGGAGATCCCGCGAGGAGATCGGAGTGGAGATGAAGACCGGAGGACTTGGATCGTCGGTATATCTCTTTCTCATCTTATTGTTAGCTAGGACTAATTAATGGTTCGATCCGGGTATTAGTGCGCGGCGGTTTGCCAGTTCAAGTAAAATTAAAGTTTATCACCGCTTCCGCATTTGGCCGTCGGATTGACGGCCGGGGCGCCGCCGTGCACTTACATGACCTGACATGTCGCTATTACACGTTGATAGAGCCCCTAGGATTCTTGCTTCACTGCCAGCAGTATGATGGCGATCATATACGTGGGAGCTGGTAGTCTATAAGCACATCCTTAAAAGGTCCCTAGTCGTAGGAGTTTCGAGACAGGGCATCGATACTCCATCAGTAGACTAGTGTATACAGTCGAGACCCCGACGAGGGGCGGTGGCCGGTCTCACAAGCCACTGGTGTCAGTTGGTTCACCTAAGATGTATACAGGTGCTCATTGGGTTATGAGTACATCGGACAGGACTCACCGGGAACCTGCTAGTTGGGCTTATACCTGACGTCAGATAGCAGTTCCCTGGTGACATGTGTACAGGTTAGTTCATCGACCTGAGGATCGTCATTTGTCTCGTGTGAGTTCCCACTGTGCTTTGATTACTACCCTACCACGGCTCAAAGGAGTCGTGCAAACAGGTTTTAGTTGGGTACAGTCCCGAGCCACATGGAGGCAGTGAGCGGATCTTCAGGGGTTCGTCTCTCCCGGTATTGGGGGTGAGGTCGCGCTGTGTCTAGGAGAGCCATTACGCAAAGCCCTCGGCCGAGGCAGGAGATTTGCTGGTAGGTATTCCAGTAGTATCTCAGGGCGTTCTGGGCTACACTCCGACACGACTTGTACCGCTTTTGGGGGTCTGACTTTTACCAACCCTCTAGGCCCGACATGCGATGCTCATAGACGAACGGACCGGACTGTACGGATATTGTCACTGACAGGCTCAGTAGGGTGTCAGGATGAGTTCGCTCATCGATGTCCCTTTTGGTCAATAGCTGGTGGCCCGTTACGTATTGGCTTATACCTCTGACGTGCTAGTGGTTAAGTCCACAGCTATTGTATTGACGAGTCTTTAGAGTCCACCACACTTTCAGTTACTCAGCTTTCGGGCGAAACGCTGTAGAGGCCGTATGGAGATATGGCAGGGTCCGATCAGATACGTGCGGTATTGCACGGATCAGGACCGGACGGTTTGTACTAGAAGCCGTATGGATATATGGCGGGGTTCGATCAGATACGTGCGGTATTGCACGGATCAGGATCGAACGGACATTACTAGCCGGCTTTGTTTTAAGCCGGATCCTAGATTAGTACAGTGTAGATTTTGTCTCATTGCATTTGTATCCGGTCGGAATACAGATGCGGGTGTGTATGCACAGTGTCGGGGTTTTCCTGTGATTTATTACGGGACCAGTTTTCTGGAGTTGCCAGTTTGCATTCTGTTCCGGCCGGTTTTCCTTTGTTCTTTCCCGGCCGGAATTTTCCGATGGAGGGGGTTATTTGCAATTGTGCAAATAACATTTGTGGAGGGGGTTTCTTGCATAAAGATTGATTATGATAGCATCATTATCTTTTGCTCCATCACTTGCATTAATGAGGGTATGGGTTTGATTAATGTGTGAAGCATGGTTGATGTTTCTTTGTCTCTTGATGTGGTCACCCTTCATGCTCTCCTACACTCACCTCCCTCTTGTTTGATATATTCATTCCTCCACCTTATTATTCTCACTTGATATATATGATAGGTTTTTCATACTTGAGAGAAAGAAAAAGAATGAGAGAGTTCATCTTTGTTATGGGAGGAATTCTTCATCTCCTTCTTCTTCTAGTTTCGGAAAAATGAAAGCACCATTTTTCCTAACCCCATTCCTCCATCATGGCAACTACAAACCCCAAATGAGACAAGCTTCTTCTACACTACATTCTACAGCACATCTTGAGCATGTCGAGTTGCCGGCTTCATGCTCGAGTTGCCTCGGTATTGAGGCGGGAGCCCGTAAAAGACGCAGGCGATGTGGTGCCCTTTCCGGCGAGGAGGCGACGATATGGAGACTACACTTTCCGCGGGAGATCGGGACGATGACGAGAAGACCGGAGGACTCGGATCACTCGGTATACTTCTCACCCTATCTCTTGATTGCTAGCATTAGGTTAATGGTTACGATCCGGGTTTTCTTTGTCCGCGGTAGCGCCGGTTTCCGAGTAAGGAAAATTTTTGATTCCGCATTTTGGCCTCGAGAACGAGGCCGGGGCGCTGCCGTGGCGCAACAACATATACCTATTCTAGTACACCTACACAATTATCGATGATGCGTATGTTACACTTACACAGATTGTCGGTTCACACACTTTCATCATCGATAATTGCTGTCACTTACACAGTAGAAATACTCACATCATTATGCTATATTGCATGATATATTGCTATGCTCACATCATTATGCTATGTTGCATGATATATTGCTATGCTCACATCATTATGCTATGTTGCATGATATACTTGCTATGCTCACATCACTACTATGTCGCATGATATACTTGCTATGCTCACATCACTATACTATGTCTCATGATATACATGATATGCTCACATTCTTGTTCTATGTTTGCATACATCATGCTTTATGATTATACGCATTGAGATATTGTTTTTCATGAGATTCTGGATTTGAGAACCGTGGTTATATTTTAAAGGAAATTATGTATTATTTTAAAAATCTGGTTTTTCTTGATATGATATTTCGAGGCGTCCACCATTTGTTTTCTCGAATCTAAGATTGGTTTGTGATACCCGATTCGAGGAGCGGTAGGCACCGTCTGCGGATACATGGTGGACCCGGTGAGGTATCCCGGGGCAAAAAGACTCGTATAGTTAGGCAGCGACCCTGGTAGGAGAACACTACCTACCGGTGATAGTTTGGACCTGGCGGTTATCCGGAGGATACCGACCGAAGTCGTGAGATGATATGGGCCGATCCAAACTGACGGAGCCCGAGATATGAGAATTTACGTGTCGATGTTGGACACGGGTTTCATGATGTTTCGAGTGTCGATATTGGACACTCAGGTTCCATGATTTTAATGTGTCGTTGATGGACACACGTTGGTTGATATTCCTATATTTACATGCATATGCTTTCATGATATTACATGCATGATGTTGTTGTGTAATTGATGGACACATAGATGTTATCCACATGCTTACAGGTGTTGATTATATTGTTGGCATATATGCAGATACGGTCACCCTAGATATCATAGTATTACCTTTATGATATAGTTGACCTAGGAAATCATTATTTTATTTGATTTCTACCTGCTGATGTTTTCTACTCACGAGTTGACAACTCACCCCCGTTGTGCCACAGTTCTTACAGGTTGACCGCATGGATCAGTAGCGGTATCACTGGCACACAGCTTGCTTTCGGGTGATTTGCTTTGGTAGGTGGGACATATTGGATCGTGCCACTCTTGTATTTATTATTCTGGTTGTATCTAGTCAACTCCATCAATCAGAAACTAGTATTTGTATAAGTAGTAAGACTTAGAAAGACTTGTGGTTGCGAGACTTAGAGAGATGGGTTATATGTTCGCTTGGGGGATTTGATGTCTTGCTTATTTACATTATTCCTTGTGTTGATCTTCGTCGTTGGGCGTCGTATACATATATTATGACTTGCGTGGTTGTGATTCCACCGATTGGCGAAGAGCTAGCTCCCGCTTTGGGATGCCTTTATTGTTATCCTGTATATGTGGTTTTGGGATCAAATTATACAAAGGAGGTACTGCCCAAATTTTTTTTAAAAAGACGAAACATGTTTTTCAACTAGCATAATCCACTTGCATTTTCATGTTCCATTATCTATGCATTTAAGAAAACGTTGATTTCAACATACCTTTATCTCAAAACTTCACCTCTTTTATTTTCTTTAAAAGGTTTAGATTTCTGGGCTTCAGCTTACTTAATTTGCGTTACGCCTTTAGAAGTTGCGTGATTTAAGTGCCAGTCACGAACTAAATTTTGGGTCGTGACATATATATAATATAAGCATTCGTCTCAGATTATCAAGTGATCACATCACAGAATATCAGCAGCAGAAGATCCACATGTGAAATATTGGATATACTAGAAATTCCGTGTTTTAAATTAATCCAATAAAAAACACGGATTCCACGGTCGTGATGAATAGCCAAACCCACATCCCTAGATCCCTACGAGAGCGGCAAGTAACCCTACCAATTCTAGAGTTAGGAGACCCGGTCTCAACTCCTTGAGATGGTCTCCTACTGGATACTAGAAGTCGGTTACTTGTGCTCCCCGCCTTGGGTCTATCCTAATGCGGAAAAGTAAATAATATACATCAATGGTGACATCATCCTCAACCCGGAGCGCCCCAATAAAAGAATATTACATACAAGTTTTTACATGAATGAAAATGAAAAACTCTCATCTCACATAAAAAAAAAACCCGGCTATTCAAACACGACGATCCAATATAACATATCCCAGCAACAAATAACATCACATGTCATCAACGTAAGTAAATATGCGTATCTCAATTGTCGTTGACATATAGCAACGAAACCGGCAATACACCACATATTATACTTACGGTCGCAGAAAAGAAAGTGAAAACTACAACAATTAGAATCTGCAACTACCTTAGACATCATAAACCTAATGTATCACATACTTCGTATTTTTCTTATGTTCCACTCTCTTGGTTTTGGTGTTTCAGGTGTTGCTTGTTTTTACTGAAATTGCATGTGATGTTAATTTTATGTAAAGGAAATTCGAAGTGTTTCGTATTCGTAATTCTAACAACGTTTCGGGTAATTTAGACGACGTTAAAAAGTTCGAACGAATATCAATAACCCATTTTCTCTCTCGCTGGAAATTTTCCAAGAGTTGGAATTTTCTAAGTTTAAAATCTTCAGAAAATCATGCAAGCGATTTTATGGACCCTCTTGAAGAACGATACCCAAACTCGACTCTTTAGATCGCGGAACCGTTGTCATACCCTAGGGTTTGCGGCAGTTCCGCGGCAACATGAGTGAGGCGTGGGTCGGCCCTTCTACGGTTGGTTCATAGGTGATGTGGCATGTTCTGGGTATTTTTTAAACTATGCTCAAGTGTTGAGCTCTCTGGGAAATTTTGAGTGTTTGTTGATTCAATCGAAAAGTTTAACATCGTCTAGCTATCTGTGATTGTGATAGATATTTAGAATCCACAATAATTAGTTATATGACAACTAGTTTGAATTTTATAAATCTAGCAATTTAGTCTCATATGATCGGTTGCCACGGAACTTTGATATGGATCATAACTCCGTCGCAATCACGTAGCGTACGCGGATACTCTCCGGGTAACCTTACTAGGTAGCCATGCCCCATAACCCGACCAAGTGATTGTAGGAGAACCCCGTTGCCAAAAGCATCCTCCGGGGTACTCGCGGCCACGGTGTTTCGCCTAAGTGCACTTTGTCGACGGTATCGGGGGGTGCGGCCATCTACTAAAGTTTCCGACGGGCATTCGATCAAGGTGTCGGGAATCTTGTTGAATTGCCCGACTTGTTATTGAAAAGTGTTTTCAATATCGAGACTAAAATGCGGGGTTTATAATTGTTCGGCATGAAATTCGGCATGCCAATTTTTTAAAAACGGCATGGTCGATGCCTCCCGTAACCCAGTGGCGGTGCTGCGGAACCCTTCAGTGGTATTAGTGTAAGTCTACGGTAGCTCCCCGGCCGTCTTTCAGACGCTAAATGCGGAACAAAAACTTTTATAACTGGCGCTATCGCATACTATAACCCGGATCTGCCATTAACGCTAAACTGACAATCTAAAAAGAGGGAAGAAAGGTTATACCGAACGATCCGAGTCCTTCGTTCTTTAACCATCATCCCACGCTCCTGTTGCGGCTGCTCTGATCTCGTCGATGTCCGATCTGCTCGTCCAGGTGGCACCACGTCATCGGATCATTAAACGGGCTCCCGCCTTTGACTCGAGGCAACTCGGTCATCAAGTTTGCTAAAAGAGATGACCAAGATTGATGTAGAGAATGAGTAGAACACTTTGTCTCGCTTCGCCCAAAGTCATGGACGAACAGTTGATGAATTTGCCATTTGAGTCGGGTGATGGAATGAAATGAGCTATGAAATTTCCATACACCGAAATCTATCATCTTTTTCCAATCAAGTGAGAGTGAAAATCCCTGTGTGCATCCAAAAGGGGAGAGACCGGACATATAGAGGTAGGGGGTGAGTGTAGGAGCAAGGGGGGTGACCACAAGCAAAGCTTCTCACAAAAGATCTTAGCAAGAACAAGAATCATTAATACAAAAGAATGAGTCACTAATACACCTCATCTCTCATTTAATGCTAACAATGAATCACTAACTAAGTCACCTTCCAAGAAGCTTCCTCTCATCATCTAGAAACTTCTAGAACCATGACTCACCCGAGAAAAGATAAATCCTTATTTAACCGAATGTTAAATACGGCTGATAGAAAACTGGAAACTGGCAACTTCCAAAAGTGATCCCGAAACGAATTTCAGGATAACCCCGTAACTGTATAAATATACCCGCATTTGTATTACGACCGAATACAAATGCAACTGAGACAAAGATATTCTATCTACAAAGTATAAAACATGGATCCGGCTTAAACCAAAGCCCACCAGTATTATCTGCCCAAAATATGACACGTGCGTAAACGCACGTGCATTTTCCGAACCCAGCCATAAAACCATACGGCCTCTACAACGTTTCGCCCGAACTTGGGAAACTATCTGTGGGGGACTCTAATGACTCGTCAGTACCCTGGCAGTGGGGTTAACTGTCATGACCCGAGTATTTCGACTCATGACCGGCACTTAACCACGCTACGTCTACAGGCGTAACGCGACTAAGTAAGCCGAACCCAGAAATCAAAACCATTTAAAATAGCGAGTGTTAAAAACATTTAGTTAAAGCATTTAGAAAACCTTAAATAATTCAATAAGTTCCTTTAAGTTACTTAATCATTTAAATAATTTTGGCAGCATTTCCTTTGTAAAAGTAGCCCCGAGACCAGGTACAAACAGGATATGAGTGAAAAATGAAATATAATGAAATGAAACATCCCCAAACGGGAGCAATCACGCCCAACGGTGGAAACCAACATCACAAGAGTAATATATGACGCCGTAGTGAAGAATGAGCAATAAGTAAACATCACAGAAAATAACTGCATATAAAAACAGTTGGCTCCCACGAGCTCGACACCAGAATACAAAATATACATCATCGTCCTCACACAGTATCTAAGTCCAGTACATAAATGGTAGATGGAGAGTACTAGATAAAAAAAGGGATATAATAAAAGTAATCAGATACCACAACCCACCAAAATGCAAAACAGCTCTCGCCGCAGCTGTAGTGGTATCTGTAGCCAAAAGATGCAAAAGACAGCCTGCCGCGACTATGCTGAGGGCAACCTGCAAATACTGTGGCACAACGGGGGTGAGTTGCCAACTCGTGAATAGAGATAACATATAAAGGTAATCACGAGCATGCACGTACTGCGCTATTCTACAAATGCCAGCAGATGATATCAATGCGTGATAGGCAGTATGTGCAATAATCATGCAGATGCTCTATCAGGTAAAATAATTACAGGATGAGATATATGGTAATCAATGCTGAGCATGGGATAAACAACATCCACACGGAATATCAACGTGGAAAACAATCGGTGCCCACAACTGCACCCAAATCCCCAATAACTCAGGCGCCGGCACACCCATCGGCCCTCAAATCCTGTAAACCTCTGAGAATCACGAGTGCCCAACATCGGCATCCAAAACATCATAAAATACTCGTGTCCAGCATCGACACGCAAATCCTCATATATCAGGCTCCGTCAGTCCAGATCAGCCCACGGGCTCCGTCTGCGGTATCGGCCCTCGGCCCCGGCAGTACGGATCATCCCGCATCCATCTCTCGACTCTGGTCGGTATCCTCCGGATAACCGCCAGGTCCAACCAATCACCGGTAGGTATTCGCCACCCTGCCAGGCTCATCATCTACTCCACGAAAAACATTTCTCGCCCCGGGGAACCATACCGGGTCCACCACGAACCCGCAAACGGATCATCCATCTCCTCGAATCGGGTTTCAAGCACACGTCTCAGCACCGAGAAAACGCGTGGTGGACGCACCAAAATATCATATCACGAGGAACCGGGTTTTCAAATAGTGCATCTTTTCTTAAAAATCCCACGGTCCTCAAAACCAGAAATCACATGAAAATCCAACACCAAGAAATAAATCCAATGCGATGTACTACGTACATCAATCCATGATATAGGTATAAGGGAAAACCTCTTTTAAAATTAGTTTCCGTTTTTAAAGATATCATGCGGCTCCCAATTTCCATGAAAGTCATATCGAATCATATATGAAATGAACTACAGCAATATAATCATGGCAGTTCTACAGTGAGTGTGTCATGGCAATTACTAACGGTGTGTGTAGCATGCAGATTAGTGCCCGTGCAACATGAACCGTTAGTAATAGTGCGGTGTTCTATCAATTCTAAGCATACATACAGCAGGGAATGCAATATGCAATGACAGTCCATGAGGTAAATGCAACATATAATAATAAAGTCTTATCAGCCCTGACGCATAACGCCATGCGGGCGATATCCCCGTAGATGTGAAATCTACTCACCGAAGTCTCGCGCTAAGTGTAGCCGACGACTTGCTTGCCCTTCTTCGCTGCGTCCGTCTCACTCGCCGGCGAACCTAGAATCACATAACATATATCACACATAAGCTCAATTTCACAAAACGTGATATTACGATACAATTAGAAACCTGTGTCGCAAACCTATCGCGCGTGTGCGCGATACGCTAAAACGTATGATCACGCGCCTGAAACTACCCTAACACGTCGCGATACGCAGAAACCCCAAACTCATACACGTATCACGCGTGTCGCGAAGGTTTAAAATACGAGAAATAGGTATTTAGTCTCAGATTTTTATACAGAACTAAAATTACAAAAATATGTATACCACAAAACTCCACATAGCAGCAGACACCCAATAGACCAAACCCCAACCCAAACCCTACCTATCTGGCCGCAATTTGTGGCCAGATCGAATATTCCGGCGACCTTAACATGAAGAAAGGGGGTCGGGTTCTACCTGGGGTATCGGTACCTAACCACTACACTGCAGTCTTCTCAAAATTAATCTGGACTCATCGGGTCGATAGAAGTTTCCAGAAACTCAAATTTGCTTTAAAACGACGAATTTGCATCAAATAGGAATCTGGTGGTATTTTAGTGCAATCGGGGTCCAAGCTGGGTTGGAATGGCCTTAACAACACTCTAACAACCTACTGAACCCAAATCATACATCACTTGGCCAAGGTTCTCACTAAATACCTCATATCGCACTAAATCGCACCAAAAACCACTAACCGAAGCAAAACTACACTAAACAAGTAAACTAGGGAGTAAGTTTAGGAAATATACCCCACACTCGACCCTAGGGAGCTGGAGGAAGAAGAAGGAGTGAAGGGAAGGGGCTGCAGTCGTAGTTGTGTTGCTGTTGCTGCTCACTGATGCTGCTGCTGCTGCTTTCTGTTGCTGCTGTTGCTGCTCTCTGTTGCTGCTGTTGCTGCTGCTGTGCTGAAGAGGTAAGTGTGTGTGTGTGAGAGAGAGAGAGTGAGGTTGAGAGAAAGAAAACAAAACAAATGAGAGGAAATCATTACCCCAATGTCAACCCCTCCTCTCTCTCTCCTCATTAATTGCAAGCATGGCTTAAGCCATGATGCACTCTCTCTCTCTCTCACCAAGTCAACACCCTAAGAAAATTCAAATTAAAGCAACTATTAATTAACTAATTTAACTCAATTAAATCCCAAAAGACTTAATCCCCATGATTAACCCACCATGGTTACTAATCATGGTAATAACTCATTTAAAAACAAACTAGTTTACATGCACATGTGTGTGCAAGCCTAGGAAAATTTTAGAAAAATATTTATTAAATTAGGAAAAATATTTGAAGCACAATTTGGTAAACTTTTTGTTAAAAACCCTTTACTTAATATAAATAGTCACTAAACACATCCTAAGGTGTTACAATCTCTCCCCCTTAAAAAAATTCGTCCCCGAATTTCAAAATCTAACTACACGTACCTTTGAAAAGATGGGGGTACGTCTTCATCATCTCGCTTTCGGTATCCCAAGTGACCTCCTCACGGTTCTGACCACGCCAAAGTACTTTAACTGATGGGATGTCCTTCGATCTCAATTTCTTCACTTGTCGATCCAAGATCATCACCGGCTGCTCTGCATAGGAAAGGTCGCGCTCAAGCTGGATCGTCGGATGCTGAATCGCATGCGAGGGATCATGAAGATATCTACGGAGCATCGATACGTGAAATACGGGGTGCATATCAGGAAAACTGGGCGGAAGGGCTAATCGGTATGCTACTGCACCAACACGCTCGAGGATCTCGAAGGAGCCCACATATCTGGGACTGAGCTTCCCCTTCTTCTCAAACCTCATCACACCTTTCATAGGGGAGACCCTCAAGAAAACATGATCACCAACAGAAAACTCAAGCCTGTGCCGCCGACGGTCCGCATAAGATCTCTGCC
Organism: Agapanthus africanus; assembly: GCA_030015575.1. Classification (NCBI taxonomy): domain Eukaryota; kingdom Viridiplantae; phylum Streptophyta; class Magnoliopsida; order Asparagales; family Amaryllidaceae; genus Agapanthus; species Agapanthus africanus. Next base: position 565,586,556 of record CM057341.1, read on the forward strand.
TACTCTGCGCTGCTCTCATCCTATCGTGAATCAACTGGATTTTCGCGGTCGTCTCCTCAACAATCTGTGGCCCTAAGATACTGCCCTCACTGAGCTCTGTCCAACAGGCGGGCGATCTACATCTCCTCCCATAGAGAGCCTCAAACGGTGCCATCTGAATGGTCTCCTGGTAGCTGTTATTGTAGGAGAACTCTACTAAGGGTAAGTGATGATCCCAGCTATCTCCGAAATCTAATACACACGCTCTGAGCATGTCCTCGAGAGTCTGAATAGTCCGCTCTGACTGTCCGTCGGTCTGCGGATGAAATGCTTTGCTGAAACTCAAGCGAGTGCCCAAAGCCTCCTGAAGCCTCTGCCATAATCGGCTGGTAAACTGGGTACCTCTGTCGGACACAATATATGTCGGGACCCCGTGTAGTCGCACAATCTCGTCGATGTAGATCTGGGCATACTGAGTAAATCCGAAAGTCGTCTTCACTGGTAGGAAGTGAGCCGCCTTCGTCAAACGATCCACGATCACCCAGATGGAGTCATACCCTCGACTAGTCCTTGGTAGACCCACAACGAAATCCATCGAAATCTGCTCCCATTTCCACTCCGGAACGGGTAACGGTTGTAGCTCTCCCGCAGGCCTTTGGTGCTCAGCCTTGACTTGCTGACAAGTCAGGCATCTCGACACAAAATCTGCGATGTCCCTCTTCATTCCGTCCCACCAATAAACATCTCTCATATCATGATACATCTTGGTGGAACCGGGATGGACGCTGTACACCGATCGATGTGCCTCCTCAAGAATCTCGCGCCGCAGTCCCTCAGCATCTGGTACGCACAGTCTAACTCCAAATCGTAGCATCCCCTGATCATCGATCACGAACTCAGAAAATCTGCCCTGTCCAATCTATGCCATGATCTCCGAACATCGGTCATCACTGCGCTGTGCCTCCTGTATGCGGTCAAGTAACTGTAGGCGTGCACGAACATGCGTGATCTGTCCTCCAATCGGCGGGAACTCGAACTGTACTCGGCTGTCGCATTATATCTGCCAATCTGCCGACGACTGCCCCTGTACTGCGCTCAAATAAGATAGTCTACCCCCGGGTCTCCTGCTCAAACCATCCGCCACCACATTTGCCTTGCCCGGGTGATACAGGATCTCACAGTCGTAATCCTTCACTAACTCCATCCATCGGCGCTGTCTAAGGTTCAGGTCCCGCTGCTGAAATATATACTTTAAACTCTTGTGATCAGTGAATATCTGGCACGACTCGCCGTATAGGTAATGTCGCCAGATCTTAAGTGCAAAGACCACTGCAGCCATCTCCAAATCATGAGTGGGGTAGTTCTGTTCATGTTTCTTCAGTTGTCGCGAAGCATACGTGATCACCCTATCATGCTGCATCAACACGAACCCTAGTCCCACTCGAGAGGCATCACAATAGACCACAAACCCGCCTGAGCCTGAAGGTAAAGATAACACCGGTGCCGTAGTCAGCTGGGTCCGTAACTGCTGAAAACTGTGCTCGCACTCCTCCGTCCAAACGAAAGGGACTCCCTTCCGGGTCAACCCGGTCAAAGGTGTAGCAATACTGGAGAAGCCCTGCACAAATCGCCTGTAGTAACCGGCCAACCCCAAAAAGCTGCGAATCTCCGTAACCGCGGTGGGTCTGGGCCAACGCTGAACGGCCTCGATCTTCCTCGGGTCTACACATATACCTTCTCGTGAAATCACATGCCCTAAGAAGTCTACGCTGTCCAGCCAAAAAGCACACTTGGAGAATTTCGCATAAAGCTGGTGCTCCCTCAAAGTCTGCAGTGTAATCCGCAGGTGCTGCTCGTGCTCCTCACTACTCCGGGAATACACCAAGATATCGTCAATGAACACTGTAATGAACAGATCCAAATATGGCCGGAAAATACGGTTCATCAAGTCCATGAATGCTGCTGGCGCATTGGTGAGTCCGAACGACATCACCAAAAACTCATAATGGCCGTAGCGTGTACGAAAAGCTGTCCTGGGAATGTCCTCCTATCTAACCCGCAGCTGATGATAGCCCGATCGTAAATCGATCCTCGAAAAGTACCCTGCCCCCTGAAGCTGGTCGAACAAATCGTCGATGCGCGGCAAAGGATACCTGTTCCGCACTGTCACCCTGTTCAGCTGGCGGTAGTCGATACACAGACGCACACTGCCATCCTTCTTCTTGACGAACAGGACTGGAGCACCCCAAGGAGAAACACTGGGTCGAATAAGTCACTTGTCCAGCAAATCTTGCAACTGACCCTTCAACTCTCGAAGTTCCGCCGGGGCCATCCGATAAGGCGGTATGGAAACAGGCCCCGTGCCAGGAACCAAATCAATACAGAAAGAAATGTCGCGCTCGGGCGGTAGCCCAAGAAGCTCGTCAGGGAAAACATCAGGGAACTCGCTTACAACCGGAACCTGATCCAATGGAACCTGTGTAGCACTAGCATCGCAAACATAGGCGAGAAATCCCTGACATCCCTTCCTCAAAAGCTGTCCAGCGCAAAAAGACGAAATCACACTGTGCGGGGCGGCACCACGGTCCCCCAACACAACAAACACCGACTCGCCGGGAAAGCAGAATCTAACTGTCTTCTCACGGCAGTCCACAGAAGCATAGCACGTGGCTAACCAATCCATGCCCAAAAGAACGTCGAAGTCCAACATCTCAAGAAGGATCAAGTCGACAGGCAACTCCCTCTCGCCAATACAGACGCTACAGGATCGGAACACGTGCCTAGCAACAAACGACTCTCCCATAGGAGTGGTCACAACAAGCGGCTGATCGAGCAAACCGGACTCTCTACCCAAACTCGGCACAAAGTGTGTGGATACGTATGAGTGCATGGATCCGGGATCGAACAATACGTGTGCATCAACTGAACATATTGGGAGGATACCTGAAACCAACGCATTAGACGCCTGCGCGTCCTGATGCGTCAAAGCAAAAACCCACGGCTGTCCACCACCTGCGACTGACTGCCCTCTGCCTCGGTCATCTCACCCTCTCTGAGCAACTCCTCCACGTCCACGACCTCTCTGTGTATGAGTCTGGCACGGAGCAACGGTAGGTACAACAGGCAACGCCCTCTGGGGTGGTGAAGGTGGTAAGGTAATATGCGGTGCTTCCGCCTCCCTCCGGTGTATCTCAGGACAATCTCTAACGAAGTGAAGTAGACTGCCGCACCTAAAGCAACCCCGCGGCGACTGCTGACTCTCCTGGGGATATGAACTAAACATCTGGCCTCGTCCCGAATCTCTGCTACTCCTCGTACCAGAACGATACCTGTCGCGGCGTCTGAATGACTGCCTCCGTGCGGAAATACTGGTACGAACTCTCTTCGGCTCTGGAACTACCGAAGTCTCAGCAAGGTGCTCCTCGACTACTAAGGCTGCGTCTACAGCTGCTGCATAGGTCTCGTAGTGCCGCGCGCTGATCGCGAGGAACAGTGGTGTAAGCAAGCCTCGAACAAATCTCCTGACTCGCAACTCCTCGGTAGCCACTAAATATGGGGCATAGACTGCTAGCTCTGTAAACAACACGTCATACTCTGCCACCGGCATCCCTGGCGTCTGGCGTAAGGACTCAAATCTGCGTGCTCGGGCATCTCTAACACTCTGGGGAAGGAAACGGGCTAGAAATACTGTCACAAACTCCGTCCAGGTCATAGGAGGAAGACCTGCTACTCTGCCCTTCTCAACTGAATCACACCACTTCTGGGCAAGACCTTCCAGGCGAAATCTCGCGAACTCAACCCATCTCGTATCTGCGCATCTGAGGGAACGGCATATCCGGGCCATCCTATCGATGAAAGACTGTGGGTCCTCGGCTGTATCGGTGCCTGTGAAGACCGGAGGCTTCAGCCTCATGAACTCTGATAGCGATACTGTAATCACCTCCGTGGCTGCAGGGGCAACTGGCTGTACGGTAGGTACCATCACGGTCTCTGGGACGGGTGGAGCTACCTTTGGTCGCTGTGCTCGAAGCGTCTCAACTAGCGATCCTATCATCTGGCGCATCTCCTGCATGCTGGATCCCACCGTCTGGCGCATCTCCTGCATACCAGCCCCTAGCATGGCGATCTGATCTGTCACGGCAGGAACAGCCTGCTCGGGCACAACCGGTGTACTGCCCAGATCAGTCCTCGTCTCGGACGAGTCAACTCGAATCTCGGCCCTCGCGGCCGCTCTCTGCGCCCTCGTAGTCTTTGGCGGCATAATGGCTGAAAGGAAATTAGGATTCGATAAGAATACAGGAATCGAATCACAAGAATATATATATACTCAAGAAGGAATTAAATCAATAAGTCCTAAGGTCGCTTAGGCGGAGTACCGTGTCGTGAGTATGCCGCGGAACATACACACGCTACGCTACCCTGCTGCAGCTACCTACTCCATCATACCAGGGTCATCCTACACTCCAAAGGTAAAACCTACGCTCTGATACCAACTTTGTCACGACCCGAGTATTTCGACTCGTGACCGGCACTTAACCACGCTACGACTACAGGCGTAATGCGACTAAGTAAGCCGAACCCAGAAATCAAAACCATTTAAAATAGTGAGTGTTAAAAACATTTAGTTAAAGCATTTAGAAAACCTTAAATAATTCAATAAGTTCCTTTAAGTTACTTAATCATTTAAATAATTTTGGCAGCATTTCCTTTGTAAAAGTAGCCCCGAGACCGGGTACAAACAGGATATGAGTGAAAAATGAAATATAATGAAATGAAACATCCCCAAACGGGAGCAATCACGCCCAACGGCGGAAACCAACATCACAAGAGTAATATACGACGCCGTAGCGAAGAATGAGCAATAAGTAAACATCACAGAAAATAACTGCATATAAAAACAGTCGGCTCCCATGAGCTCGACACCAGAATACAAAATATACATCATCATCCTTACACAGTATCTAAGTCCAGTACATAAATGGTAGATGGAGAGTACTAGATACAAAAAGGGATATAATAAAAGTAATCAGATACCACAACCCACCAAAATGCAAAACAGCTCTCGCCGCAGCTGTAGTGGTATCTGTAGCCAAAAGATGCAAAAGATAGCCTGCCGCGACTATGCTGAGGGCAACCTGCAAATACTGTGGCACAACGAGGGTGAGTTGCCAACTCGTGAATAGAGATAACATATAAAGGTAATCGCGAGCATGCACGTACTGCGCTATTCTACAAATGCCAGCAGATGATATCAATGCATGATAGGCAGTATGTGCAATAATCATGCAGATGCTCTGTCAGGTAAAATAACTACAGGATGAGATATATGGTAATCAATGCTGAGCATGGGATAAACAACATCCACACGGAATATCAACATGGAAAACAATCGGTGCCCACAACTGCACCCAAATCCCCAATAACTCAGGCGCCGGCACACCCATCGGCCTTCAAATCCTGTAAACCTCTGAGAATCACGAGTGCCCAACATCGGCACCCAAAACATCATAAAATACTCGTGTTCAGTATCGACACGCAAATCTTCATATATCGGGCTCCGTCAGTCCGGATCAGCCCACGGGCTCCGTCTGCGGTTTCGGCCCTCGGCCCCGGCAGTACGGATCATCCCGCATCCATCTCTCGACTCTGGTCGGTATCCTCCGGATAACCGCCAGGTCCAACCAATCACCGATAGGTACTCTCCACCCTGCCAGGCTCATCATCTACTCCACGAAAAACATTTCTCGCCCCGGGGAACCATACCGGGTCCACCACAAACCCGCAAACGGATCATCCATCTCCTCGAATCAGGTTTCAAGCACACGTCTCAGCACCGAGAAAACGCGTGGTGGACGCACCAAAATATCATATCACGAGGAACCGGGTTTTCAAATAGTACATCTTTTCTTAAAAATCCCACGGTCCTCAAAACCAGAAATCACATGAAAATCCAACCCAAGAAATAAATCCAATGCGATGTACTACGTACATCAATCCATGATATAGGTATAAGGGAAAACCGCTTTTAAAATTAGTTTCCGGTTTTAAAGATATCATGTGGCTCCCAATTTCCATGAAAGTCATATCGAATCATATATGAAATGAACTACAGCAATATAATCATGGCAGTTCTACAGTGAGTGTGTCATGGCAATTACTAACGGTGTGTGTGTAGCATGCAGATTAGTGCTCGTGCAACATGAACCGTTAGTAATAGTGCGGTGTTCTATCAATTCTAAGCATACATACAGCAGGGAATGCAATATGCAATGACAGTCCATGAGGTAAATGCAACATATAATAATAAAGTCCTATCAGCCCTGACGCATAACGCCATGCGGGCGATATCCCCGTAGATGTGAAATCTACCCAACGAAGTCTCGCGCTAAGTGTAGCCGACGACTTGCTTGCCCTTCTTCGCTGCGTCCGTCTCACTCGCCGGCGAACCTACAATCACATAACATATATCACGCATAAGCTCAATTTCACAAAACGTGATATTACGATACAATTAGAAACCCGTGTCGCAAACCTATAGCGCGTGTGCGCGATACGCTAAAACGTGTGATCACGCGCCTGAAACTACCCTGACGCGTCGCGATACGCAGAAACCCCAAACTCACACACGTATCACACGTGTCGCGAAGGTTTAAAATACGAGAAATAGGTATTTAGTCCCAGATTTTTATACAGAACTAAAATTACAAAAATATGTATACCACAAAACTCCACATAGCAGCAGGCACCCAATGGACCAAACCCCAACCCAAACCCTACCCATCTGGCCGCAATTTGCGGCCAGATCGAATATTCCAGCGGCCTCAACATGAAGAAAGGGGGTCGGGTTCTACCTGGGGTATTAGTACCTAGCCACTACACTGCAGTCTTCACAAAATTAATCTGGACTCATCGGGTCGATAGCAGTTTCCAGAAACTCAAATTTGCTTTAAAACGACGAATTTGCATCAAATAGGAATCTGGTGGTATTTTTGTGCAATCGGGGTCTAAGCTGGGTTGGAATGGCCTTAACAACACTCTAACAACCTACTGAACCCAAATCACACATCACTTGGCCAAGGTTCTCACTAAACACCTCATATCGCACTAAATCGCACCCAAAACCACTAACCGAAGCAAAACTACACTAAACAAGTAAACTAGGGAGTAAGTTTAGGAAATATACCCCACACTCGACCCTAGGGAGCTGGAGGAAGAAGAAGGAGTGAAGGGAAGGGGCTGCAGTCGAAGTTGTGTTGCTGTTGCTGCTCACTGTTGCTGCTGTTGCTGCTCTCTGTTGCTGCTGTTGCTGCTGAGAAGCTTGCTGCTGCTGTGCTGAAGAGGTAAGTGTGTGTGTGTGTGAGAGAGAGAATGAGGTTGAGAGAAAGAAAACAAAACAAATGATAGGAAATCATCACCCTAATGTCAACCCCTCCTCTCTCTCTCCTCATTAATTGCAAGCATGGCTTAAGCCATGATGCACTCTCTCTCTCTCACCAAGTCAACACCCTAAGAAAATTCAAATTAAAGCAACTATTAATTAACTAATTAAACTCAATTAAAACCCAAAATACTTAATCCCCATGATTAACCCACCATGGTTACTAATCATGGTAATAACTCATTTAAAAACAAACTAGTTTACATGCACATGTGTGTGCAAGCCTAGGAAAATTTTAGAAAAATATTTATTAAATTAAGAAAAATATTTGAAGCACAATTTGGTAAACTTTTTGTTAAAAACCCTTTACTTAATATAAATAGTCACTAAACACATCCTAAGGTGTTACATTAACCATAAGCCGTCAGCGGCACTAGCTGTGCGTAACAGCTGCCCATGGACTGACCTCAAGGGAGGCCGGTGAGCGAACTCATCCGGAAACCCTACTGAGCCTAACAGTGACAATGTATATACAGTCTGGTCTGTTCGTCTATGAGTATCGCATATCCTGCCTAGGGGCTAGTAATGTCAGACCCCCAATAGCGGTATAAGTCATGTCGGAGACAAGCCTTGAACACCCTGAGAAACTACCGGAGTACCTACCAGTAATTCTCACCTGCCTTGGCCAAGGACTTGGTGTAATGGCTTTCCTAGACACAGCGCGATCTCCACCCCCAATACCGGGAGAGACGAATCCCCTGCCGATCCGCTCACGTGCCTCCATGTGGCTCGGGACTGTACCCAAAAACTACCTGTTTGCACGACTCCTTTGAGCCATGGTAGGGTAGAAATCAAAGCACAGTGGGAACTCACACGAGACAAATGACGACCTCAGGTCGATGAACTAACCTGTACACATGTCACCAGGGAACTGCTATCTGACGATATGTATAATACCAACTAGCAGGTTCCCGGCGAGTCCTGTCCGGTGCACTCATAACCTAATGAGCACCTGTATACATATTAGGTGATCCAACTGACACCAGTAGCTTGTGAGACCGGCCACCGCCCCTCGTCGGGATCTCGACTATATACACTAGTCTACTCCGGAGTATCGATGCCCTGTCTCGAAACTCCCACGACTAGGGACCACTATTAAGGATATGTTTATAAACCACCCAACTCTCACTTATATGATCGCCCTCATACTGTTGGTAGTCAAGCAAGATCCTAAGGGCTCTATCAACGTGTAACATGTAATCAGTCACCTGAACATGTACACGACTGATAAAGGCAAACCAGATAGCATACTATCATCTCGAGTAAAACTGTCCTACCGGCATAGGTCCTCCTCGATCATTGCAATCACGTACCTGCGATCCAATAATTGACTTTGAGGGCACTATATCCAACAATCTCCCACTTGCACTTAAGGCTAATTATTGCGATGTCGCATACTCACAGCCCGTGTGATACCGAACATCCAACTCCTTTACTAATCAGTTTCACAAAGCCCGTTCGTAAAACTATTGTGTTCGAGAAATAGCCTCAGTGAGTGGATCCGCCCTGATGTTTCTTTCTATGTCTCTCTTAATCTCAAGTTCGTGGAGAAAGACATCTCCCGAATTGAGTAATACCTGTCTTAGAATATGTCTGGATATCTGATGGGACCTAGTTCATAAATGAACTCCAAATCCAAACTTCTTAGACTGTATCGATAACTGAACCTAATCAGTTTCCTGCACCAGGCCTCCCACAGTATCCTCTTGGACCACCTGTCCATAATACTGTCCCTCGTCAGAGGGAAAACTATAACTCTGACAATCACTCTGTCATCCATGTCACCTTTGAAGCCTGGAATGATAACCGTCTCCCGAAGGAGGCTGCCGTCATCAAATCCGTAGAACATTAACTTATGTTCTAAAACTGCTTCCTTATGTTTCTCCAGGATTGGATTAATACAAACTTATTGCATCTAGTGCAAAAACAACATCTGGTGTGGTACTTGACATCTCACGATTGACTCAATTTCCTAAGCAAGTGATCTGCCAATCATGCGCATCCCTCTCCCCTTTAGTCTGTAAGACACCTTTAGAGAGGGTGACTCCATCACCTGCAGGTATACCACCTTGCCAGGAGTCATCTATTCTAAAAACCATTAGAACACTGTCAAAGTACCCGCATTGGGAAACTACCCAAATCCATATCTAAAACCATAGATCTAGAAACCAGAATGTCAAATATTATATCCATATCCTGTCTGGAGAAACAACTGTGTGACGACCACAGTACAACCGATCGTAGTATAGAAATTTTACTTCCTACTCTGTGTATGTCATCCAAATACCAGGACATCACACCCTACTACCTTCTTAACAGATCCATCCCCTATTCTGATGAAGTCAAACCTATAACTGTCACATCAAAATTAGATGATCAATCTCCGCTATAACTGCTCAAGTCTATAAATAGACATAAGCAACTTGCCCACTATGCATCCGCTGCTCCCACTGACCACAACAACCCTCCTACCGGGTCTCATAGCCTGGAACAACAGTAGTGTCCAGTCTGGGTAGATAAAGACCTCCCTGTCACCGTCCTTGAGGCTACCGGAGTACCTCTCGGGTGTCTGAGGTTACCCACCATATCTGCGGAGTGGCTAATGGAATGTCAAACCTGATTGAATCTGTAGGTCCTATTAAATTTTCCGTAATCGTTTGCGGTTCTGGAATCACTTCCAGTTCTACCACACTCCCACTGCTGTTTTCTGAAAAATTCCATTTTATTAAAAACTGTGGCGAGTCAAGAACAATATCACTATTGATCTTCCAGATGGTAGAAAGTCAACCCTCGTCATAGCCTTGGCCAACCCATAAACTGCCATTACAGAAACGTGCCCTGAGTTATCCAGAGTCTGGTTTTAAGTATAAGCCGGACAACTCCCCGTACCTTAACAACGTTAAGATATGAACCATTCTATATCCAATATAGAAACTTTGGCACTTATTTAATTTGAACCAGATTCTAATCATGCAGCTGTCTCCAGTGCATATCAATTTAATGTAGAGAGGCTAATCAGCATTTACTCAACTTTAGGAATCCATCCAATTATGAGTAACCTGAAAGAGAAACAAGTTTCTCAAAACTTTTACTATCATCTGAATACCAATCACAAGAATCTACATCTTCGATCTCTTTGAAGAATCCCGATACTTGCGACATCCGGTTCTCTACTTTATTCTTATACCAACAACTTCTCAAAACTTAGACCTTGTATTTCTACGAAACACTTGTCTAAAAACTAGAGAAGTCATAAGTAAACAGAACATAGTACGAGGATCTACCCCTTTGTCCTAATGGACACTGGACAACATACAATACTCTGTATAAGTCCGCTAAGTTGAATAACTCAAAACCTGTGCGTCGTAGGTTGAAAACTGTACCCAGGCGATTTCCTCAAATATCACCAATTACAACGAATTCCGATATAATGAGGATGATCACCTAATTCCCAATAACTTCCTCCCACTCATCATCTGTAAAACCATACAGATGTGAGAATGAAACCTGGTAAATACATACCCTGGAGTAAGTATCTAATTGGGAAAACAGTTTTCCATTAACAATGCACTGAAACATGAAAATGTTTCGTAGGGGTATCCTGGTATTCATAGTAATGCCTCTTCCATAATCCAATTCATGACTCTAACCGTATATTTCTTTGCCATCTCTCCAAAGCCCTTTATTTGTCTTTAGTCGTAACCTTCTGTACACCATCGTTAGGCTAAATGGTTTTCTTCCTTCCCTACCGTTCGGCACCAGCCTATGGTTTGGAAGAAGACTATCCAGTAAGCATAATAGGTGAACCCTCCTATACTAAGGAGTACTCACAACTTGAGAGAAGGTGATGATAAAAAACAACTGAATAATACCTTATTCTTTTAAAGGTGAAATAGGAGTGGCGATGAAGTACGCGGTTTGGTCGTGAATGATAACAGTCGCAACTTACTCTGCCCTCTTTCTAATCCCTTTATTTTGTCTTTACATATTTCCTTCTGTACACCCTACTTAGGCTAATTGGTTTTCTTCATTCCCTACCTTTTGGCATCTGCCTATGGTTTGGAAGAAGACTATCCAATAAGCGTAATAGGTGTACTCTCCTAAACCAAGGAGCCTCGCAACCTGAGAGAAGGTGATAATAAAAGACAACTGAATAAACCAATTCTTTTTCTCCTGAACCTTGATCCATCCTCAAAGAAGTCCCTTCGAGTTCGTATATAACCATACGATGGATCTATCCAATGGAAGTGGATGTCCGTAGTAATACGGGGTGTTCTGAGAAATGCAAAGGGTAAAAGAAGGAGTGGCAATGACTTATGCAACTCAGACAATCCAAAAGCCAGTATTTTAAGAAGGTTCGGTCAACTTGGTCACTGAGTCATAGTCTAGGGTCGGTCAAAGGTCGCTGCCAAAGAGAGAGAAAAGAAACACTCTTCGTGCACTCTAACCTAGATCAGAATGGTTATCACTTTATCTAATCCGGAAACCTCCCACTGTACTGTCAAATTCTCCTCTAAACCTGAAAAAAGAATCAATCGGGATCACCCGAAGAGTAAACCAACTCATCAGTGGGAATCGAGATCCAACTCTCATCGCATGATAACGTGACGGAATCCACTCACGTTATCACACTCCGGAAGGTATGCGCATGCCTGGCAAGTTTCAGTTTCTTTAGAAACTCCCGATGTGATTTTTACCCCATGTTCTTATGACCTTGACGAAAGCCAACAAATCATAAGTCACATGTCAAGTTCTGCCCGTCATTATCTTGTTAATTAGAACCCACCTGTACATACCCTTGACGAAAGCTAACAAGGTAATACGACTGTCCCAAACCAACTCATCTATCTATGCAACAAATGAATACCCCAGCAACTACCAAACACTATGCCTTGACGAAAGCCAACAAACATAGCTTGAATACTACTGACCATTCATAAGAAATGACGGAGGGCTACGGCTGGTTTTTGGAGAAAAACCTTTAACGTAATGAACTTGATCTCGTTGAAGGAACCTGATAGCTTTTTATAAAAATATAGTGGCGAAAACCTTTGCTAAAGAGGTCACTCCCGGTGAAGGGATCTCGGCTCTTTCCTCGTGGAATGAGGTGCAGGATATTCCACTGAATACCGCGATGCAAAGCAACATGTAATTGACTATAGTGAAGTTATTACCCTGACGCAAACTTCTGCCCAAGGGGTCAGTCCCAGTGAAGGGATATCGGCCCTTGCCCCGTCGAATGAGGTGCAGGATATTCCAACCGAATACCACTGTGCAAAACAAAAGGAAACATCTTTGTAATAACACCTTTTAAATTGTTCCAACAACATCCAAACAGGTTTGTTTTACTTTGCATTGATCAGAATCAACGCAGTCCCATCATTTAATCACACCAGAAAAGAACGAAAATAAAATATACGTATATGCCATCTGCATTCGTCACTGGGTCCCGTCATCACCCGTTAGGTTACTTAACTAACGACAGAGCGGGGACTGGACTAGCGCGGGTGTAAAACATATACAACATCTAATAGTATATATACCAATATACAATAATCTCTCCAGGCGTGATAATATGCAACATTACAGAAAAGTAATAAGCATCACAGAACAATACAGATAATCTGGGATCCCCGAGTTTCACAGAGCCGCTGCTGAAACCCGACGTTCCCCTGGTCGTGTGGATAGCCTGTGCAATGAAACCTAGACCCCTATGGGTGCGGCAAGTTACCCGCCAAAACCTGAAGCGAGGCAGCCCCCTACAGCATAGTGAATGGACCACCCGGCACTTCACGGAATCCGGTAATCTTGAGCACCCCTCCTTGGGTCAACCTGTACCCCCTACGAGTGCGGCGAATAGTCTGCCAATTCTAGAGTGAGGCCCCTTTGCCTCTCAAAGCCATGAGATGCGGACCCGTTGCCCTCCAGAACTCGGCTATCCGTGCACTCCGTCGCGGCGTAAAACCTAGTACAGTAATGAAAATTATGTACAACGGGTACATCGACTTCAACCCGGTCATGTCCCAAAAGAAAATTATACAACAGGCAGTGGCGGTAGTCCACATGTTGGACGCTCGCCACGCAATATCAAATGTACAAATAAATCCAAACTGCACTACCATTGCACACTACTATCCACCACGACAAATCCGCAACATCACAGCACAACACAGAACATCAACGCGAATGTCACGTTCGCAAACCCGTCGAAAAGAACTATAGCAATCAGACGCGGTTTACCGCTCAAATGACATTCACGGTCGGAGATATAATGTAAGTACTGTAAACTAACACGTTTAAATTTCGATCGACAAAATTTCCCGAAGTGGGCCCCACATACATCTGCTGTACACTAAAAAACACAGGGCCCAAAAGAACAGTTCCAGAAACCACAATTTCCCAAGTAGAATCTACTGTAGAAGTTTGACAAATTGAACTCACTTTCCTGCGGCGGATCCGCGGCCAAACCCTAGCTTGGGCCGCGGATCCGCCGTGGAACAGTGATATCACTTGGTCGAATTTCTCCAGTATTCCTAAAAAACCCTGCTTGATTTTCTGGTATGGTCAAAATGATTTTTAGACCCCTTTAATATCAACAGAAACTTTAGACTTGAAATTTGCGGTTTTCGAAAATCCGTTCGATCGATCTTTTAAACGCGTTAGCACAAGTTAGTAAAGCTTAATGGCGTGGCTCTGATACCATGTAAATCTACGGTAGCGCCCCGGCCGTCTTTCAGACGCCAAATGCGGAACAAAAACTTTTATAACTGGCGCTATCGCATACTATAACCCGGATCTGCCATTAACACTAAACTAACAATCTACAAAGAGGATAGAAAGGTTATACCGAACGATCCGAGTCCTTCGTTCTTTAACCAACATCCCACGCTCATGTTGCGGCTGCTCCGATCTCGTCGAAGTCCGATCTGCTCGTCCAGGTGGCATCACGTCATCGGATCTTTAAACGGGCTCTCGCCTCTGACTCGAGGCAACTCGGTCATCAAATTTGCTAAAAGAGATGACCAAGATTGATGTAGAGAATGAGTAGAACACTTTGTCTCGCTTCGTCCAAAGCCATGAACGAACGGTTAATGAAGTTGCCATTTGAGTCGGGTGATGGAATGAAATGAGCTATGAAATTTCCATACACCGAAATCTATCATCTTTTTCCAATCAAGTGAGAGTGAAAATCCTTGTGTGCATCCAAGAGGGGAGAGGCCGGCCATATAGAGGTGGGGGGGTGAGTGTAGGAGCAAGGGAGGTGACCACAAGCAAAGCTTCTCACAAAAGATCTTAGCAAGAACAAGAATCATTAATGCAAAAGAATGAGTCACTAATACACCTCATCTCTCATTTAATGCTAACAATGAATCACTAACTAAGTCACCTTCCAAGAAACTTCCTCTCATCATCTAGAAACTTCTAGAACCATGACTCACCCAAGAAAAGATAAATCCGCGTTTAACCGAATTTTAAATACGGCTGATAGAAAATTGGAAACTGGCAACTTCCAAAAGTGATCCCGAAACGAATTTCAAGATAACCCCGTAACTGTATAAATATACCCGCATTTGTATTACGACCGAATACAAATGCAACTGAGACAAAGATATTCTATCTACAAAGTATAATACATGGATCCGGCTTAAACCAAAGCCCACCAGTATTATCTGCCCGAAATATGACACGTGCGTAAACGCACATGAATTTTCCGAACCCTGCCATAAAACCATACGGCCTCTACAACGTTTCGCCCGAACTTGGGAAACTATCTGTGGGGGACTCTAATGACTCGTCAGTACCCTGGCAGTAGGTTTAACCACAAGCCGTCAGCGGCACTAGCTGTGCGTAACGGCTGCCCATGGACTGACCTCTAGGGAGGCCGATGAGCGAACTCATCCGGAAATCCTACTGAGCCTAACAGTGACAATGTATATACAGTCCGGTCCGTTCGTCTATAAGTATCGCATATCCTGCCTAGGGGCTAGTAACGTCAGACCCCCAATAGCGGTATAAGTCGTGTCGGAGACAAGCCCTGAACACCCTGAGAAACTACCGGAGTACCTACCAGTAATTCTCACCTGCCTTGGCCAAGGACTTGGTGTAATGGCTTTCCTAGACACAGCGCGATCTCCACCCCCAATACCGGGAGAGACGAATCCTCTGCCGATCCGCTTACGTGCCTCCATGTGGCTCGGGACTATACCCAAAAACTACCTGTTTGCACGACTCCTTTGAGCCGTGGTAGGGTAGAAATCAAAGCACAGTGGGAACTCACACGAGACAAATGACGACCTCGGGTCGATGAACTAACCTGTACACATGTCACCAAGGAACTGCTATCTGACGATATGTATAATACCAACTAGCAGGTTCCCGGCGAGTCCTGTCCGGTGTACTTATAACCCAATGAGCACCTGTATACATCTTAGGTGATCCAACTGACACCAGTGGCTTGTGAGATCGGCCACCGCCCCTCGTAGGGGTCTCGACTGTATACACTAGTCTACTCCGGAGTATCGATACCCTGTCTCGAAACTCCCACGACTAGGGACCACTATTAAGGATATGCTTATAGACCACCCAACTCTCACTTATATGATCGCCCTCATACTGTTGGTAGTCAAGCAAGATCCTAAGGGCTCTATCAACGTGTAACATGTATCCAGTCACCTGAACATGTACACGACTGATAAAGGCAAACCAGATAGCATACTATCATCTCGAGTAAGACTGTCCTACCGGCATATGTCCTCCTCAATCATTGCAATCACGTACCTGCGATCCAATAATTGACTTTGAGGGCACTATATCCAACAATTAGAGCTAGAGAATTAGACGAAACTAGAATGTAAACATCTTTACATCTAAGTGAATAAGGAATACAACCTTTATAGACTCGTTCTTCACTTCATAAGCTCTGTGTAGTAGTCCCTTCGCTCCAAGTAGTGATCTCCCAGACTCTAGTAAGGCTCCACAAGGTGAAATGAATAAGCTTGCTTGAAGTCTTCAAGGCCGAAGATGATCTACGTCGAAGAGACACTAACTTAAGCTCCCTCTTCACTAATGTGGAATTAGTGAAGCAAACAACCTAAACTAAAGGGCTACTCTAGTAGAGGTTGATGAAGTAGGAATTTTGCTCACTTTAGAAATATTATTCTCACTAACTTTCCTCACCACCCAAGAGGCTAGAGAGCTTGAGGAAGGAGATGAAGAAAGCAACCATGGAATGAAGCAAGTGTATAATGGCAACCATGGGTGAGAAATATCTCATATAACTCATGTAGAGATATAACCATGGTTTAAGATAATGGTTGGGTTAATAAATATCTAATGTAAAACAATATTAGTGGACTAAGTCAATGGTTCCACAAGCTTCTACAAGCTTGAACCATGTGACTAATTTCCAACTAATTAGTGATTTACTTTAAATAAATAAACCCCACATTATCATAAGTATGGTGTGAGTCTCATACATCCATGTAGCGTATGACATCTAGCATGACACAATGAAATGTACATTAATATATATCACATAAATACTAAGTGCACACAAGTGAGGAAAAAAAATATTAAGTGAGCCAATATTAGTTAATGTAAAATAAAATATCAAATATATAATTATACATTAAATTATTAAATCAACACTTGATTTAATAATCCGGCTGTATCACATATAGCCGACTAATATCATGTGTATAAACTTATCGAATCAACACTTGATTCGATAACCCGGCTATATCACATATAACCGACCGATAACACAAATCGCAAGAATGGAATACGGTATCACATACACGTATTAATCTCAGTCCCACACATATCACATATGTGCTCCTACTTCGTTTCGCCTGAGCCAGGAAACCTCTATGTAAGACTCTAAAGACTCGTCAATACGCCGACAGTAGGTGGTGATCATATCAGTCACTGATTGAATGAGTTCTAGGTGTGTAGGTAGAAAATGTATAGAAATCACAACCAAAGAAATTTTTGACCGCGATCAATAACGGTGTCGTATGTAGCGCGTTGCGAGTGCGGATCGTCCACAGGAAAAGTGAGATCCGTTCGAATTTGAATTAGATGAATTGAAAATTAAAGAAAAGAGAAAAAAAAACAATTCAATTCAAGATTTAAAAGTGAATTTCAAGAATTATTAAAATCTAGATCTAATAACAAGAAAACATTAAAATCAAGAATCAAGAATTGATGATTTCCAATCGAATTAGGTTTCAAGAATCGAAGTGAGGCTTGTAGAAATCAATTGAATCGATAGACGTGAAGAAAACTAGTGATTACGTTTTCTTATCCATTAATGATTTGATACTAGATCGATGACGATCTATCGAGGTTTAAGGATCTTTCGAAGAAACTAGGGTTTTTTCATCTCTTCATTTGTCCTTTCGATGAATCTCATTCAAAAACTAGCCTCTAGTAAATTCAAGCATCGATCATGGATCGCTAATTAAGAGCGAAAACATTCAAGAAAGCATCGCTCGAAACTAGGTTGTCGATGTTTCAATTTACAAGAGTTTACAAAACTTATAGGAATTAAAAATCGTTTCAAGATTTGTAACATCATCATCTATTTATTCTCTCGACTCCTTCACGAGCGGAGTTTCTACTCAAACATCATATCAAAGAACACAATTAAGAATCGAGATCTAATCATGATGTTCAAATATAAAAGTAAGAAAGATAAAGAATTTCACCTTTTATTTATCAACAATTTTGTAACAATTCTCTCAAGATCTAAAATGAGGAAAGAACTAGATTGTCGATTTGGCGTCGCACGTCTTCGTGAGTCGCGGATCGTCTTGGATCACTTGCTCGGATGAAGATCGGCTTCGCTCCTAAAAGGTTGAAGACTTCTTTCTTGAATTTTACTCGGAGATCTTGAATTTGGCTTTGATGATTGGATTAGGGTTAGGGTTTGAATGCACAAGTTGTGTCACTCAACTTGTGGGTGAATTGCTGAACAACCATGAGAGTGAGGCCTAGGGGTCCTTTTTATAGCCTTGATTAGGATTAGCTTCCTTTAGAAGCTAGGTTTAGTTTAGCTTCCCTTGTAAGCTTGGTAGTTAGGTAAAAGCTTCTAGGCTTAGGTAGTTAAGTAGCTTGCTTTGGAAGCTTGAGGGTGTATAGCTTGAAATATAAGCCTTGCTGTTCTGACAGAAACTTCTAGAGATCTCTGGAGATTTGAATGGCTTGAATAAATGTATCCAGTGAACTAAGAATCCTGAGCTGAAGAATTGCTGACGTAACCATCACGTGACCGTGGATTCGCCGCGGGAAAGGGTTCTGGCCGTAGATCCGCGGCTCAATAGTGCCCTCTGTGCATGGAAATTCTTGTACTGCATGCTGTTGGCTTTAGTGATGTTTCCTGATGT
Source organism: Agapanthus africanus (assembly GCA_030015575.1). Taxonomy (NCBI): domain Eukaryota; kingdom Viridiplantae; phylum Streptophyta; class Magnoliopsida; order Asparagales; family Amaryllidaceae; genus Agapanthus; species Agapanthus africanus. The sequence goes on from CM057341.1 coordinate 565,605,360, forward strand.
GTTGAATCTTTTAAATATTTATTGATCACTGCCAGATTTTGTAACATTTCAAAAAGATAAAATATTAATTTTAGGAATTTTTATAATTTAATATTATTTTATTGAATATTTTAATAATTCGGTATTATTAAATATAAATAAATGGGAAAAATTTTGGAAAAATTTTGGAAAATTATAAAATATGGTATTTTATAGAATTATGCCATTTTAAAGTTTTTATGATTAGTTATATGCTAATTTAGTGTTAATCGCGATTAAAAATCGCTAATCGGCTTTTTAACAATTTTGTGCAAAACATGCACATATCTTTTCTACACTTGTGCCTTTTCACCATGAGTTGTTTTAGGGTTACTATTTATGTGAGAAAGGAATTTTGAAGATAAGAAAAGAGAAAGAAAAGAATAGGCAAAGAAAAGGGTTTTATATTAAAGAATGAGGTTTGGTGAGAAAGAGAGGTATGGGCACCCTTGACTAAACACTTAGCCATTTTTCCCTTCCCTCATTCTCCTCCCTCTCCTCCTTTCTCCTGCTGCTGCTGCTCCTCCATATTCCTTCCCTTTTCAAAGCCCCAAATCATCTCAAATACAATCCCAAAACCCAATCTCCATTTCATTAAATGGATGCACAAGCTCTTGATCTACACTTTGGACTAAAGAAGCAAGGATTTCGGCCACTAGAGGCAACTCAAGAAAATTCTTGAGTTGCCAAATAAGGTATTTTCTGGATCATTAACTTAGTTTTAGCATTTCCTTTACCCCCATGTTATGATTGAACCGATATTGTGTGAATTTGTGACTTGAGGTAAAACCTAGTTAGGGTTGTGAAGAATTATGAGTTGTAATGTGACATTGAGTTCAATAGAGGCTACACCAACACCCTAGTGTATGAATTGAGACCCTAACCTGAAGCCTAAACCCAGAATACGGATTTTAGAAACCGATATCGGAGAAATTGTGGAATCTGTGAGGGTTTTATTGAATCTGCTTTCACCCGAGACACCTGAAAATAAAATTGTTTGGACAGTGGTATGTGCAGGCACCCACGAAGCTACCACCAAGACCCCAGCCCCTAACTCCCAACCTTGGCCGCAAATTTATCCCGTTTGGCCGCAATTTGCGGCCTGGACCCCACCAAACTTGCTCGTTTTGGTTTTGGTGTTCCCTTATCTGTAGATTAGGCCCTTGGTATGTATAGATTTGTCTAATTGGACCTAGGGTGAAATCTGGAACATATTTCCTAAGTTGCTGTTTTGGATTCGTGTTTCCGTATTCCGTATTTTTAAGTCTGAATTTGTGTCTTGTGTTTTACCTCGACTATTTGGCGTTTATACGACGATATAGAGGATTTTTTGATGGTTTTGAAGGCGTGCCATAGGTTCTAACCTATAGGCCTCTTATCGTATCGTTTTGGGTTTCGCGTGCCGTGTTAGCTTTGATTTGGTTTTAATGCGCATATACGATACATTGATGTGTAGGTACCCCATGAAGTCTTCGGGACGACAAGCAAGCGCGTGGCGACGTCGACAAATGAAGACTCAAGGTGAGTAGATTATATCTGTAGGGTTCCTAGGCATCCTAATGAGGTCTCACAAGGCATCAACCATGCCAATTTCATAAATTCTAGGTGCCGAGAAACCCGACTACGGATCGTTTGCTAGAAATCTAGGCGAAAAACAATCTAGTTAACAACTTAACTAATGGGTTATCGGAAATACAATCTTTGTAGATCCGGTGCTCCACCTCCATAGCTCCACAACGAAGTCCTTTGCTGTCCAAAAAGAATCCGAGCTCTAGCGTCGACTTCATCGGAGAATAGGCGAGCTAGGTCGTCGATGTCCATGCCGAAGATGATCTACGTCGAGGCATCGCTAAATCAAGCTCCACCTTCACCAAGCCATGAAAACTTGTGAAGGAAACACACTCTACTACTTGGCAAGAGGTAGAGGATGAGAAAATAGGAAGTGGGTAGACTTTAGAATTGGATTTCTCACTCATTTGCATCAATCACCATTGATGGAGGAAGGTATCTTCATGAAGAAGAAGAAGAGGAAGAAGATGATCAATATTATGATAAGTATTAAAGAATAAATAAAAATCCATTCTTATCATAATTCTCACCATGGTTAGGTGTAGAGAATTTGTAAGTGCACGGCGGTGCCCCGGCCGTCAATCCGACGGCCAAACGCGGAAACGGTGGTAAACTTAAATTTTTGCGGACTTGGCAAAATGGCACCACCGCGCACTAAACCCCGGATCGTAAACCATTAACAAGTCTAAGCTACAAAGAGGATGGGTTAGAGATATACCGACGATCCAAGTCCTCCGGTCTTCATCTCCACTCCGATCTCCTCGCGGGATCTCCGTCCGTCTCCTCCTCGTCGGAAAGGGCACCACGAAGCCGGGTACTTTTACGGGCTCCCACCTCAATACCGAGGCAACTCGCGCATGAAGCCGGCAACTCGACATGCTCAAGATATGCTGTAGGAAGATAGTGTAGAGTGTATGTCTCACTTTGGGGTTGGTTGCCTTTTGAAGATGGAGGAATGAAGGTATGAAAAATGGTGCTTTCATTTTTCCTTGTATCAAAAATGAGATGAATGAATGAAGCTCTCTCAAAGATGAAGATGAAGCTCTCTCTTTTCTTCTCTTTTCTTCTTCTCTCTTTCTTTTTACAACCATGATAATCATCATCTTCTTTAGAAATGGTGGAGGATAACAATATGAAGCAAGAGGGAGGTGAGTGTAGTAAAAGGAGGAGGGTGACCACATCCAAACATAATCATCACTAAACTTACATCAACCTCAAATCATATCTAATCTCATCAAATCATGAAAAGCAAAGATGCTTATCATGTCAACCCTTATGCAAATAAGTCCTCCACAAATACCAATTTGCACAATTGCAAATTAGTCCCTCCATCAGAAAAGTCCGGCCGGGAAAGAACAAAGAAAAACCGGCCGGAACGGAAAGCAAACTGGCAACTCCAGAAAACTGGTCCCGTAATAAATTACAGGAAAAACCCCACACTGTGCATACACACCCGCATTTGTATTCCGTCCGGATACAAATGCAATGAGACAAAATCTACACTGTACTATACTAGGATCCGGCTTAAACCAAAGCCGGCTAGTAAAATCCGTTCGATCCTGATCCGTGCAATACCGCACGTATCTGATCGAACGCTGCCATATAACTATACGGCCACTAGTACTAAACCGTCCGATCCTGATCCGTGCAATACCGCACGTATCTGATCGGACCCTGCCATATCTCCATACGGCCTCTACAGCGTTTCGCCCGAAAGCTTGAGTAACTGAAAGTGTGGTGGACTCTAAAGACTCGTCAATACTATGGCTGTAGATTTAACCACTAGCACGTCAGAGGTATAAGCCAATACGTGACGGGCCACCAGCTATTGACCAAAAGGGACGTCGATGAGCGAACTCATCCTGACACCCTACTGAGCCTGTCAGTGACAATATCCGTGCAGTCCGGTCCGTTCGTCTATGAGCATCGCATGGCGGGCCTAGGGGGTTGGTAAAAGTCAGACCCCCAAAAGCGGTACAAGTCGTGTCGGAGTGAAGCCCAGAACACCCTGAGATACTACTGGAATACCTACCAGTAAATCTCCTTGCCTTGGCCAAGGACTTTGTGTAATGGCTCTCCTAGACACAGCACGACCTCACCCCCAATACCGGGAGAGACGAACCCCTGAAGATACGCTCACTGCCTCCATGTGGCTCGGGACTGTACCCAACTAAAACCTGTTTGCACGACTCCTTTGAGCCGTGGTAGGGTAGTAATCAAAGTACAGTGGGAACTCACACGAGACAAATGACGATCCCCAGGTCGATGAACTAACCTGCACACATGTCACCAGGGAACTGCCATCTGACGTCTGGTATATGACCAACTAGCATGTTCCCGGCGAGTCCTGTCCGGTGTACTCATAACCCAATGAGCACCTGTATACATCTTAGGTGATCCAACTGACACCAGTGGCTTGTGAGACCGGCCACCGCCCCTCGTCGGGGTCTCGACTGTATACACTAGTCTACTAATGGAGTATCGATGCCCAGTCTCGAAACTCCCACGACTAGGGACTTTTAAGGATAAGCTTATAGACCCCCAGCTCCCACTTATATGATCGCCCTCATACTGCTGGTGGTCAAGCAAGAATCCTAGGGGCTCTATCAACGTGTAATAGCGACGTGTCAGGTCACCTAAAGCAGTACACGATGATAAAGGTAAACCAGATAGCATACTATCATCTCGAGTAAGACTGTCCTACTGGGATAGGTCCTCCTCAATCATTGCAATCATGTGCCTGTGATCCAATAATTGACTCTGAGGGCACTATCTCCAACAATCTCCCACTTGCACTCAAGGCTAATTATTGCGATGTCGCATACTCACACCCCGTGTGATACCGAACACCCAACTCCTCTACTAGTCAATCTCACAAAACTCGTTTGCGAAACTATTGCGTTCGAGGAATAGCCTCAGTGAGTGGATCCGCCTAGTTGTTTCTTTCTATGTCTCTCTATATCTCAAGTTCGCGGAGAAACCCATCTCCCGAAATGAGCAATACCTGTCTTAGAATGTGTCTGGATGTCTGATGGGACATAGCTCATAAATGAACTCCAAATCCAAACTTCTTAGACTGTATCGTCAACTGAACTTAATCAGTATCCTGCGCCATGCCACCCTCAGTATCGCCTTGGACCACCTGTCCAAAATACTGCCCCTCATCAGAAGGAAAACTATAACTCTGACAACCTCCTTGTCGTCCATGTCACCTTGGAAGCCTGGAATGATAACTGTCTCCTGAATGAGGCTGTCGTTATCATATCCCTAGAACATCCACTTATGTTCTAAAACTGCTTCCGACTGTTTCTCCAGGATTGGATTAATGTCAACTTATTGCATCTAGTGCAAGAACAACATCTGGTGTGGTACTTGACATCTCATGATTGACTCAATTGCCTAAGCAAGTGATCTGCCAATCATGCACGTCCCTCTCCCCTTTAGTCTATAAGACACCTTTAGAGAGGGTGACTCCATTACCTGCAGGTACACTACCGTGCCAGGAGTCGTCCATCCTAAATACTCTTAGAATGTTGTCAAGTACCCTGATTGGGAAACCACCCAAATCTAGATCTAAAACCATAGATCTAGTAACCAGTATGTCTGATATAATGTCCAAGTCCTGTGTGGAGAAACCACTGTGTGACGACCAAAGTATAACCGATCGTAGTGTAGGAGTTTCTTTTCCTACTCTGTGTATATCATCCAAATACCAGGATATCACACCCTACTACCTTCTCAACAGATCCATCCCCTATTCTGATGAAGTCAAACCCATGACTGTCACGTCAGAAATAGATGATCTATCTCCGCTATATCTGCTCTAGTCTATAAATAGACATAAGCTACCTGTCCACCAATGCTTCCGCTGCTCCCACTGACTACGACAACCCTCTGGCAGAGTCATATAGACGTACACTTCTAAAACTAGTTTAGAATGACGCTATACTCATCCTCCCGCCGGGTCTCGCAGCCTGGAACAACAGCAATGGTAATTGTGCGTAAACAAGAACTTCCCTGTCACCGTCCTTGAGGCTACCGGAGTACCTCTCGGGTGCCTGAAGTTACCCACTTTATCTGCGGAGTGGCCAATGGAATGTCAATCCAGATTGAATCTTTAGGTTCCTCATCAAATCTTCAGTAATCGTTTGTGGTTCTGGAATCACTTCCAGTTCTACCATACTCCCACTACTGTTTTCTGAAAAAATCCATTTTTATTAAAACTGTGGCGAGTCTAGAACAATATCGCTATTGTTCATCCAGATGGTAGAAAATCAACCCGCGTCATAGCCTGGGTCAACCCACAAACAGCCATTACAGAAACGTGCCTTGAGTTATCTAGTGTCTGGTTTTAATCATAAACCGGACAACTCCCCGTACCTTAACATCGTTAAGATATGAACTGTTCTATATCCAATATAGAAACAGAGGCACTGATTTAATTGAACCAGATTCAAATCATGCAGCTATCTCCAGTGCATGTCAACTAAATGGAAGGAGGCCGATCAGCGTTACTCAACTTAGGAATGCTTCCAATTATGAGTAACCCGAAAGAGAAGCAAGTTCTCTTAATCATTACTATCAACTGAATACCATATACAAGTATCTACATCTTCGATCACTTTGAAGAATCCCGATACTTGCAACACCTGGTTCTCTACTTTATTCTTATACCTATAACTTCTCAAAACTTCGACCCTGTGTTTCCACGAAACACATGTCTAAGGGCTAGAGAAGTTAAAAGTAAACAGAATATAGTACGAGGACCAAGCTCTCTGTCCTAATGGACACTGGACAATATACAATACTCTGTATAAGTCCGCTGAGTCTAACAACTCATTCACTGTGTGTCGTAGATTTAAAACTGTACTTATGGTTAAGAAGAATTACACCGCTGTTTAATGCTCCTTACCTAACCATCCACTGATATAGGTAAATGTCATCGACATAATATCAAAAGGTATATCTCACTCTATGAAAAATAGACGTACAGATATATCAATTTGAAATTGGTGCACAACAGCGGATATTCAAAACCAAATATTTGCCGACCGGCAAACAACCCAGGCGATCTCCTCAAATATCACCGATTACAACGAATCCCGATATAATAAGGATGATCACCCAATTCCCACTAACTTTCTCCCACTCATCATCTGTAAAACTATACAGATGTGAGAATTATACCTGGTAAATACATACCCTGGAGTAAGTGTCTAATCGGGAAATCAGTTTTCCATTAACAGTACACAGTGAAACTGAAACATTGAAATGTTTCGTGGGGTATCCCGGTATTCATAGTAATGCCTCTTCCATTATCCAGATTCACAACTACAACCGTATAATTCATTGCCATCTCTCCACATCCCTTCATATGTCTTTAGTCATTACCTTCTGCACACTCCTTTAGGCCAAATGGTTTTCTTCCTTCCCTACCGTTCGGCACCAGCCTATGGTTTGGAAGAAGACTATCCAAAAAGCATAAAGGGTGTACTGTCCTAATCCTAGGAGCACTCGCAACGCGAGAGAAGGTGAAGATAAAAGACATCTGAATGTACTTTATTCCTATTTCTCCTGAACCAGGATCCATCCCCGAACTGGAACAAGTTCCTTTCGAGTTCGTATATAACCATACGATGGATTATCCAATAAAATGGGATCTTCGTAGTGATACGGAGTGTCCTGGAGAAATACAAAGGTGATGTGGGAGTGGTAACGAAATATTTGGTTTGGTCGTGAATATCTGTTGCAATTTACTTTGCCCTCTTACTGATCCCTTGTTTTGTCTGAACTTAATACCTTCTGCACACCATCGTTATGCTAATTGGTTTTCTTCATCCCCTACCGGTCGGTACCAGCCTAAGGTTTGGAAGAAGACTATCCAATTTGCGTAATAGGTGTACTATCTCCTAAACCAAGGAGTACTCACAACTTGAGAGAGGGTAAAAGGAAAAGACAACTGAATAATCCTATCCGTTTTCTCCAGAACCGGAAACCATCCTCGAATAAATTCTTTCGAGTTCGTATCTAACCATACGATGGTTTTGTCCAATGGAAGTGGACGTTCGTAGTAATACGGGGTGTCCTGGAGAAAAGGGTAAAAGTAGGAGTGGCAATGAGGTCTGCAACTCTGACAATCCAAAAGCCAGTGTTAAGTAGGTTCGGTCAACTTGGTCACTGAGTCATAGTCTTAGGGTCGGGTCAATGGTCGCTGCTAGAGAGAGAGAGAAAAGAAACACTCAGCGTGCACTCTAACCTAGATCAGAATGGTTACCAATTTATCTAATCTGGAATCCTCCCACTGTACCTCAAATTCTCCTCCAAACCTGAAAGAAGAATTAGTCGGGGTCACCCGAGGAGTATACTAACTCATCAGTGGGAATCGGGATCCAACTCTCATCGCATGACAACGTGACGGAATCCGCTCACGGTATCACACTCCAGAAGGTATGCGCATATCTGGCAAGTTTTAGTACTTTTGAAACTCCCGATGTGATTTCTGCCCCATGCTCTTATGACCTTGACTTTGGCCAACATATCATAAGTCACATGTCAAGTTCTGCCCGTCATTCTCCAGGTTAATTTGAATCCACCCGTACATACCCTTGACTTTGGCCAAAATGGCAGCACGACTGTCCCAAACCAACGCATCTATCTATACTGCATATGAATACCCCAATAGCTACCAATCACTGTGCCTTGACTTTGGCCAACATACACAGCTTGAATACTATTGACCACCCATATGAAACGACGGAGGGCTACGAATGGTTTCTGGCGAAAACCTTTAACGTAATGAACTTGATATCGTTGAAGGAACTGATAGCTTTTTAGAAAATATAGTGACGAAAACCGTTGCTAAAGAGGTCACTCCCGGTGAAGGGATCTCGGCTCTTTCCCCGTAGAATGGGGTGCAGGATATTCCAAATGAATACCGCGATGCAAAGCAAAAGTAATCGGCTATAGTGAAGTTAATGCCCTGACGCAAACTTCTGTCCAAGGGGTCACTCCCGGTGAAGGGATCTCGGCCCTTGCCTCGTCGACTGAGGAGCAGGATATTCCAATGAATACCACGATGCAAAACAAAAAGTAAACGTCCTTGCAATAACAGCTTTTTGAAAAGTGTTCCAACAACATCAGATTAGGTTTGTTTTTAAACTTGCATTGATCCGAATCAATGCAGTCCCATCAATTGATCACACCACAAAGAACGAAAATATACTGACGTACGTATATGCCATCCGCATTCGCCACTGGGTCCCGTCATCACTCGTTAGGTTAGCTTACTAACGACAGAGCGGGGACTGGACTAGCGCGGATGAAAAACATATACAACATCTACTAATATATATACCAATATATCATATTTCGCTCAAGGCGTGAATAAAAATGCAACATCACAGAAATGTACAGCATCACAGAACAATACAGATATCTGGGATCCCCGGGTTTCACAGAGCCACTACTGAAACCCGACGTTCCCCTGGTCGTGTGGATAGCCTGTGCAATGAAAACCTAGACCCCTACGGGCGCGGCAAGTCACCCGCCAAAACCTGAAGCGAGGCAGCCCCCTTCAGCGCCGTGAATGGACCACCCAGCACTTCACGGAATCCGGTAACTTGGGCACCCCTCCTGGGTCAACCTGTACCCCCTACGAGTGCGGCGAATAGCCCGCCAATCCTAGAGTGAAGCCCCCTCCGTCTCAATGCCATGAGATGCAGGCTTGTTGCCCTCCAGAACCCGGCTATCCGTGCACCCCTCCGCGGGGCAATCCTAGTACAGAAAGTAAAATATACATACACCGGGTACATCGACCGCAACCAGGTCGTGCCCCAAAAGAATAATACAAACAGGCAGTGACGGCAGTCCACATGTCGGACGCTCGCCCCGCAATATCAAATGTACATAATACAACATCACAGTACTAGCATTGCATCCAGGCTATCCCCCACGACCGATCCGCAACATCACAGCATAAACATAGAACATCAACGTGAAAGTCACGTTCGCAAATCCGTCTAACCGGGCTATAGCAGTTAGACGGGATTTACCGATCGAGTGACATTCACGGTCGCAGATATAATGTAAATACTGTGAAAAATGTGTTTAAAATTTTCCGATTGACCAAAAATTAACAAGTGGGCCCCCAAGCAATACTGTAGCACTCACAGAAATAATTGGCCCAATTTTAATATTCCAAAACCCCTAATTACTACCCTGAAGCCCACTGGAAAAAGATGGCCCACTGACCTCTCCACACTGCGGCGGATCCGCGGCCCAATATAGAGGTGAGGCCGCGGTTCCGCGCTCATGAGGAGAGATCACAGTGTCGAATTTTTCCAGTATGCTTAGAGTTTCCTGCACATCATTCTGAGACCACCTGAAAAATTTTTGGACACCAAAAAATCTTAACAGAAAACTGATGTGCACAAAAACATAGATTTTGGAATTTTGGTCGATCGGAAAAGCAAAACACATCAAACGAAAGCTAGACGAAGTTAATGGCGAGGCTCTGATACCACTGTAAGTGCACGGCGGCGCCCCGGCCGTCAATCCGACGGCCAAACGCGGAAACGGTGGTAAACTTAAATTTTTGCGGACTTGGCAAAACGGCACCACCGCGCACTAAACCCCGGATCGTAAACCATTAACAAGTCTAAGCTACAAAGAGGATGGGTTAGAGATATACCGACGATCCAAGTCCTCCGGTCTTCATCTCCACTCCGATCTCCTCGCGGGATCTCCGTCCGTCTCCTCCTCGTCGGAAAGGGCACCACGAAGCCGGGTACTTTTACGGGCTCCCACCTCAATACCGAGGCAACTCGCGCATGAAGCCGGCAACTCGACATGCTCAAGATATGCTGTAGGAAGATAGTGTAGAGTGTATGTCTCACTTTGGGGTTGGTTGCCTTTTGAAGATGGAGGAATGAAGGTATGAAAAATGGTGCTTTCATTTTTCCTTGTATCAAAAATGAGATGAATGAATGAAGCTCTCTCAAAGATGAAGATGAAGCTCTCTCTTTTCTTCTCTTTTCTTCTTCTCTCTTTCTTTTTACAACCATGATAATCATCATCTTCTTTAGAAATGGTGGAGGATAACAATATGAAGCAAGAGGGAGGTGAGTGTAGTAAAAGGAGGAGGGTGACCACATCCAAACATTATCATCACTAAACTTACATCAACCTCAAATCATATCTAATCTCATCAAATCATGAAAAGCAAAGATGCTTATCATGTCAACCCTTATGCAAATAAGTCCTCCACAAATACCAATTTGCACAATTGCAAATTAGTCCCTCCATCAGAAAAGTCCGGCCGGGAAAGAACAAAGAAAAACCGGCCGGAACGGAAAGCAAACTGGCAACTCCAGAAAACTGGTCCCGTAATAAATTACAGGAAAAACCCCACACTGTGCATACACACCCGCATTTGTATTCCGTCCGGATACAAATGCAATGAGACAAAATCTACACTGTACTATACTAGGATCCGGCTTAAACCAAAGCCGGCTAGTAAAATCCGTTCGATCCTGATCCGTGCAATACCGCACGTATCTGATCGAACGCTGCCATATAACTATACGGCCACTAGTACTAAACCGTCCGATCCTGATCCGTGCAATACCGCACGTATCTGATCGGACCCTGCCATATCTCCATACGGCCTCTACAGCGTTTCGCCCGAAAGCTTGAGTAACTGAAAGTGTGGTGGACTCTAAAGACTCGTCAATACTATGGCTGTGGATTTAACCACTAGCACGTCAGAGGTATAAGCCAATACGTGACGGGCCACCAGCTATTGACCAAAAGGGACGTCGATGAGCGAACTCATCCTGACACCCTACTGAGCCTGTCAGTGACAATATCCGTGCAGTCCGGTCCGTTCGTCTATGAGCATCGCATGGCGGGCCTAGGGGGTTGGTAAAAGTCAGACCCCCAAAAGCGGTACAAGTCGTGTCGGAGTGAAGCCCAGAACACCCTGAGATACTACTGGAATACCTACCAGTAAATCTCCTTGCCTTGGCCAAGGACTTTGTGTAATGGCTCTCCTAGACACAGCACGACCTCACCCCCAATACCGGGAGAGACGAACCCCTGAAGATACGCTCACTGCCTCCAAGTGGCTCGGGACTGTACCCAACTAAAACCTGTTTGCACGACTCCTTTGAGCCGTGGTAGGGTAGTAATCAAAGTACAGTGGGAACTCACACGAGACAAATGACGATCCCCAGGTCGATGAACTAACCTGCACACATGTCACCAGGGAACTGCCATCTGACGTCTGGTATATGACCAACTAGCATGTTCCCGGCGAGTCCTGTCCGGTGTACTCATAACCCAATGAGCACCTGTATACATCTTAGGTGATCCAACTGACACCAGTGGCTTGTGAGACCGGCCACCGCCCCTCGTCGGGGTCTCGACTGTATACACTAGTCTACTAATGGAGTATCGATGCCCAGTCTCGAAACTCCCACGACTAGGGACTTTTAAGGATAAGCTTATAGACCCCCAGCTCCCACTTATATGATCGCCCTCATACTGCTGGTGGTCAAGCAAGAATCCTAGGGGCTCTATCAACGTGTAATAGCGACGTGTCAGGTCACCTAAAGCAGTACACGATGATAAAGGTAAACCAGATAGCATACTATCATCTCGAGTAAGACTGTCCTACTGGGATAGGTCCTCCTCAATCATTGCAATCATGTGCCTGTGATCCAATAATTGACTCTGAGGGCACTATCTCCAACAGAATTAACTTGAGTTAATTGAATTGGTTAGGGTTAAGCATGAGACAAAATGGTGACTAAGTCAAAAGTTCATGAAGCTTCATGAAAGAAAACAAAAGAAAGCCACCATTCTATTTTATGCAATTTATTTTCCAAAAATAAAAACAAATGAATAAATGAATAATCAAATAAAAACCCTAACCATTTCTTTAACCAAGGTTTAATTCTTTACACAAACCCTAATTTGCATGTATCATCAAATATGATACAAACAAGTGCACAAAATCATATCGCATATGCAATGCGCACAACCGAGCGAGAAAATCCATTTAAAGTGAACCGATACTAGTTAATGCAAAGTAATATATCAAATATATAATTATGCATTAAATCATTAAATCAACACTTGATTTAACGATCCGGTCATGACGCACATAACCGACTGGTATCATTAGTAACATCTTATCGAATCAACACTTGATCCGATAACCCGGCTATATCGCATATAACCGATCAATGTCACATCGCAAGAATCGAATACAGTATCACATACTCGTATTATTCTCGGTCCCGCACATATCTCATATGCGCTCCTATTTCGTTTCGCTTGAGCCAGGAAACCTCTGTGTAGGACTCTAAAGACTCGTCAATACGCCGGCAGCAGGTGATGATCATATCAAACACCCACAAGCCGCAAGCGGTCTGCTAAACGTAACGGCCACCCGGGTATTGAGCGATCAGAAGATCGACGAGCAAGCCCACTCACACTCCTGTGAATCCAACCAGTAACACTACCGTACAGTCCGGTCTGATCGTCTGATATGTCGCATATCTTGCCTAGGGGTGGTAAACGTCAGACCCCAATAGCTCGATAAGTCGTGTCGATATGAGGTCTATAACAATTCGAGAAACTACTGGTAACACTTACCAGTAAATCTCAGCAACCCTGGCCAGGGATTTCCTGTTATAGCCAATCGAACACAGCGCAACATCAACCCCCTATACCGGGAGAGACGAATCCCCTCCTATCGCTCATTGCCTCCATGTGACTCGGGACTGTACCCAAAAACCACCGTTTTGCACGCCCTCTTGGACGTGGTAAGATGGAAATCAAAGCACAGTGGGAACCACACAAGACTCTATGACGATCTCGGGTCAACAGACTACTCTGTACCAGTGTCACCAGAGAACTGCCATCTGACGTGAGGTATAATACCATCTGGGAGTTCTCGGCGAGTCCATCCAGTGTACCCAGTCTCCACTGAGCACCCGTATATCATCTCTGATGTCAAACACCAATGGATATGGGATCATCCATTGCCCATCTGTATGGGTCGAGAAGGTATACGCTAGTCTACTCTGGTATATCGATGCCCCGTCTCGATACACCCACGACTAGGGACTTTGAAGGATGTACTTATGGACTACCATGTCCCCACTAGTATAATCCGCATCATAGTCCAGGTAGTCAAGTACAGATCCTAAGGGCTTTACCAACATGTAACAGGGAGACAATCAGTGTACACGTTAAGGTAAAGATCAACCAGATAGCATACTATCATGTCGAGCAAGAAAGTCCTCCCTATATATGTCCCAGCATCCACTACAATATACATCCTATGTATAGTAATGGCCTCTAGGGCATACATATAACAAACAATATCTACAGGGGGAAGTCGGGTGGATGGCGTATAGCACCCCCATAGTCCGTAGTTGTGATATTATATATATGATAGTTAGGTGTACTATGGATAGTGTAGAGTTAGAAGTGACTAGTGTAGTTCATAGTCGCGAACCCTAGAATAGATTTACACCTACACGCACACCCTTGCATATTCATTATACTTGCACTGTGTTGATGATATTGGGTGACATTGGAGATGAGTCGATGATGTTGGGTTTTGTGCCGTGAGATCGGTGATTTGATGTGATTCGTATTTGGGATACGATATGTGATCTCTAGCGGGCCTTTGGTCGTGTGCTTACACACGCAGTGTATTGATGGTATCATTTGTACTAGACTTAGATCGGTACCTCAGATTATGTGACTTAATGGTGATGATACCAAATAATTGATGAGAGGAATGCGATTTGACCCGTACCCAGCTATTGGGATGCCGTACGACGATTTACCGTACGAGCTTTACATTAATGATAGATCCGCACTCATGACTTGAGGATGTCATATGATATACTGTATCGTACGCGATACTATTGAGGCGGGATCACCGACTATTATATCTATATATATATCGATTCAGATTTAGGTGGTTTCCATACCCCTCCCGATTTACTTGATACTTAGGTCTGTAGTTTGCATAATAGATGTTAGACTAGAACCGAGTCATACCTATTTCAAAAACTACGAATCAGGAATATCCTAAAAGACAAGTAAGGAGATTCTACGGGTATTTTTCATAGGACGTATCTTTCTTAAAATATACTGTAGCCCTTATTTTACTAAAAATCTTGATTCGTCTTATTTCAAACGACATAACAGCATGATATATACATATGGATGTAGATTCTTCACTGTGGTGTTGATTATTTGATTTCCGCATATTCATGCTATTCACATTGCTTTGCATATGTTTATTGCTATATTATTATCATGCTGTTAGGACACCAGCACCATTATCGATGATGCGTATGTTCCACGTACACTATTTGCCGGCTCACACACTTCATCATCGATAATTGCCATGCCACTACACTGTAGTACTGTTGCATTCATGATATGATTCTTGCATGGCATATTGTACACTTATACCTGTACACAAACATAGATGATTCTGACTTGATTAGAGATTTGGGAACCGCATGATGTTCTTCAAAACTGATTCGTTTTAAAAGAGCGGTTTCCCTCGACATGTGCACATTACTATTCCATGTTGCATGACTTATGATATGCTTACCTTTCTTACATGTCGCATACATCATGTTTTGATTATACACATTGAGATATGTTATTTCCATGATATTTCTGGATTTGGGAACCGTGGGTATTTCAAAAGAGAATATATAATTGTGTTAAAAAAACCCGGTTACCCTTGATATGATATTTCATTGCGTCCACCATGTGTTTTCTCGGTGCTGAGAGCGACATGTGAAACCCGATTCGAGGAGGACGATGAGGCCGATTGCGGGTATATGGTGGACCCGGTATGGTACCCCGGGGCGAGAACGGTTTCGCTGTGTAGTAGACGGTGAGCCTGGCAGAGGGACTACTACCTACCGGTGATTGTATTTGAGCTCGGCGGATATCTGGAGGATACCGACCGGAGTTGAGAGATGGATATGGACTGACCCGTACTGCCGGGGCCGAGGGCCGATACTGCAGACGGAGCCCCATATGGATGAGGATATGGGATGACCCGTACTTCCGGGGCCGAGGACCGATACCACAGACGGAGCCCCATATGGACGAGGATTTACGTGTCGATGCTAGGCACGGGTTTCATGATGTTTTTCCATGATTTTGTTTATATCCTCATATTTGCATACATGATGCTTATTGTCATTGGGTGACGGGTGGACGGGTTCCACATTTATTGTCATTAGGGTGACGGGTGGACGGGTACCACGTATATACAGACATGGATCATATACAGACTGGATTTACATTGATCATACTTCATTTGTATATATATAACAGGGTATGAGGACGCTGTTATATATACCCTTACACCAATATTAGTGGTATGGGACGCTAATATATGTGTATTGATACTTCATCATTTTTACTTCTTGCAAACATACCTTACATATATGACATGTTATTACCTGAGTACTTGGCACTACATACCTGTTTAGATGTTGCTTGCCACCTTATCATGTATCAGGCTTATTCTTGAGGTTTATGTACTGATCGTATTGACTTAGGATCATGTCTTGCATTCGGTTTCTGCTTGTAGATATTCTCTATTCACGAGTTGGCAACTCACCCCTATTGTGCCACAGTTCTTGCAGGTTTTGCCGTACAGGTTTCTTTTCGGCATTTCTGGCACATTGCTTCCTTGCGGGTGAATTGCATTTGGTAGGTGGTTTCTTTTGCATCAAGAACCACCATTGTACTTATATTATTCATTGTATCTAGAATTTCCATCAACCAAAACTTGTATATTGTTTCAGACTTAGACATTAGTGATGTATTATTCGACCTTAGAGTCGCGCTTAGTAGTATTGCGGTTTTCATGCTTATTGAGTTTCTTTTGGATTTGACCCTCACCATTCGGAGTTGTATATTATATTGCTTGCGTGGTTGTGACCGTCGATTGACAAAGAGCTAGCTCCCGCTTGGGGATGCCTTTTATTCATTGCATATATATATTGTTCGTGTTGTACCCCGTTCGGGGCAAGTTTTTACAAAAGAAACTCTGCCGAAACTTTTAGAAAAGACTTTACATTTTAAAAATGCATATTCGGCTTAGTTATTTAAAACCTTGACTTCAAACATGTTTTCCTTCACTTCTTTAAACCAGTTTCCTTTACTTACTCTTAAAATGGTTTTAGATTTCTGGGCTTTTGGCTTACTTGGATCAGATGGAGTCCTATAGACTTCATATGGTTCAAGGGCCAGTCACGTGCTCTTTCGGGTCGTGACAAAGTTGGTATCAGAGCGCTAGGTTGACCTTGGTTCGAGTCTAAGTTTGACTATGTGGAGCCTAGGGCGTTTATATGTATACGGAACTTAGGCTTGACCTTACGGAACTTAGACTTAGTCGAGGGGGTATTAGACCCGAACTTTCGTCGTATAGGTTGACCCTTGGTTGATGGAATAGGTGACTAAAGTAGAGTGACGTACCGTGGGTATGTTCCGCGGCATACTTACGACACGCCACTCCGCTTAAGAAACCTTAGGATGTACATGTTTTCGAGATCAGTGATTCTCTTCATATCCATGATTATACATCCATTTGAGATCCTCGATTCTATTAGTTTCATGATCATACCTTCATTGATGTTGTTCCTTCTTATGATCATGTATCCACTCTGGATCTGTTGTTTTCTTTCTTGCCATTGATCTGCTCTCTTCAATACTCGATTGAGGTTCCTGTTGCCATGTTTGAGCGCAGTTTGGGCTGCTGCTAGGGTTACGGTCAGGGCGAGCTCGTCTGGTACGAGGGCCGACCATTAAGTTTTCTGGTGACATGGGAACGTCTCGAGTTAGTATTGGTGATTGTGACCTCTAGTAGAGGCGAGTGCTTGGTTTTGCACCGGATGATCGGGCCATTATTAGAGCTGCCGGTTGAGAGAGGACTGTTGATGTACAGCATACCTAAGAGATTATGATGTCGCCTACCGTGCAGACAGATGGACCAGCTGCTGCTGAGATTGACAGGATGTCGCTTCCGGATCTTACGAGCTGAGATTGCCGGAGCTTCCAGGCAGATATGAGACAGATGATAGCTAGTCTACCCGATTTGAGAGACGAAGGTGGTTCGTCCGATTTATGCGCCGGAGTGGGCCCAGTTGAGTTGAAGATTTCCAGTGTGGAGAGTCTTACTCAGATCTAGAGCAGGCCAATTCAGAGATGACCGCCAATGTGTCGCCTTTCCTGGAGCATTGAGGCGCTGTTCAGCGTACAGACGAATGAGCCAGTTGTTGCTGCAAACGACGAGATATCACCCAGATGATTGGAGCTACTGCAGCATGAGTATATACTTAGAGATATGATGGTGAGTCACTAGTCACCTGAGGATGAATGACTAGGACAGGTGTTCGTTCGCTTACCCCGATGCGAGGTCATCAGATAGATTGCTTCCAGCTAGAGACGACTTCACGCAGGTTCGTTGAGAGTCGACAGAGACGATCGAATGTCAGGAGCCCATTCTCCAAGTTTAAAGTATACGGAAAGACATGCAGGCGATTCCATGGACCCTCTAGAAGAATGAAACCCTAACTCGACTTAATGACCGTATGAAGGCGTTTGAACCTTAGGGTTTGCGGCAGTTCCGCGGCGCCATTAGTGAGGCTTGGGTTTGCCCTTCTACGGCTGGACCACCGATGCTGTGGCATGTACTCGATACTATTAAACTGTACTCAAGATGTTGATCTCTTGGGGGATTATAAAATTCTGACGAGTCGATTGAATGTTTCGACATCATTCGGATATCATGTGATGGGATGCTTTGCTTGGGAGACTCCAGATACGAGTATAGCCGTTGGAGCACAGTCCATGCAGCCACGATGAGACGAGTCCGAATCAGTCGACATTGAAGCAGAGTGAAGAAAAGAGTTCGCAAGATATTTCGACGAGATGGCGTCCCACTCCGCTGACATCAGAGATGTGATACGCACCCAGAGGCATTGTTTATGGATATATCTTCCAGAAAGAAGCGCGATAAGTATGCAGCCGTTCTGGAATAAGAATTAGCTTCAGCAATGGATGATGACTTCCGGGAAATCCGGCAGGAACGAGATTTGAGAGAGAAACCTCGACAGGACCTTTCTGGAATACGATATGAGAAAACCTAGACCAAGGGGTGGTCATATTGCGCACACCCAGCAGGCCAGAGTTCGGCATCGTCGACAAGGTAGTTGACCAGGTCTGGATAAAGGACCTTACCCAGATGCGTTGCGAATTGATCAAGGACGGAAGAGTATTGAGTATTCCTCCGATGGTTGGGATGCGTTCCCGAGGACCTGTTCGGCCAGACATATTCTATAGAATGGTGAAGCTACAGAGTACGCGATTTCGAGTCCGTACGAGAGACTTCGGTTTGACCATGGCCGAGAACAGTGCAGTGCGTAGATAGCATGCCGTGACGTCGAAGTGGACGGAAATACAGACAAACGGACAAGAGGTTCGTGCGAGACACTGACGAGCTGTCATTACTTCCAGTCGAGACCAGAGATCAGATACGCTTACAGAGGTGTTGGGATGCGACCAGATTCCGATAAATGTTGTGCTGAGGACACCAATGTCTATTGAACAAAAAGAGATTATGCAAGAGAGCCAGCCTCTGTACAGTTCGGCATAGGCAGGATTGGAAGAGACCTTGAGCAGGATTCCTTCCAGGACATTGCTGCAATGATGTTTGCACCCAGGATCAGATGTGTGACGTGCATTCAGAGTGCCAGAGGCCGACGCCAGTGATATGCTGCCTTACGAGTGGTTGTGAGGATTGACCGAGAGATGACCAGAGAAGTGCCAGAACGGAATCGTCCCCGTTAGCACACCTGACAGGGCCGATGAGCCGATTGACTGCGAGATAGGTAATCCGTAGAGAAGATAATGACCCGGAGTCAGAGGACGCCAGACCGGAAGCAAGAGGCAAGTAGATATCTTGCGCTGCTAGCATTGGATGCACCTGAAGGGTTCCTAGGCACACTATAGAGGTCTCACAAGGCATCAACCATGCCAATTTCAAATTTTATGGGTGCCGAGAAACCCTAATACGGATCGTCGACTAGAAATTTAGGCGAAACAGTAAACTAGTTAACATCTTAACTAAAAGAAAAGAGCTACAACCTTTGTAGATCCGGTTATCCACTTTCTTAGCTCCATGTAGTCGTCCTCTCGCTTTCCGTCTCGAACCCCGGACTCAAGCATCGGCTTCATCGGAGAAATGGGCGGGCAAGGTCGTCGGCTTCGTGCCGAAGAAGATCTACGTCGAGGCATCACAAGTTCAAGCTCCAACTTCACCAAGTTGTGAAACTTGTGAAGAAAACACCCAAAACAACTTGGCAAGAGGTAGAGGATGAAGAAATAGGAGGTGGGTTCACTTTAGAATTGGATTTCTCACTTTAGAACTCAAGTTGCCATTGATGGAGTCTTATTTTCTTTCTTGAAGAAGAAGGAGAGAATGAAGATAGAATATCATCAAAGTATTTTCATAAAAGAAAATAAATCAATACTTATCATATCCTAACTAAGGTTAAGTGTAGAGAATAGACCATGGTAAGTGGGAATGGTTAGGGTTAAGCATGAAGACAAAATGGTCTCTTTAGTCAAAGCTTCATGAAGCTTCAACAATCTTCATGATAAAGAAAACCATTTTGTTTTCTTTTATCTAATTAAATATAAATAAAGAATGGATAATTAAATGAGTGAATAAATCAAAACCCTAATCATTACACAACCATGGTTTAATCTTTACACAAAACACAAGTTAGCATGCAACAACAAACATGATACTATCAAGTGCACACAAAATATATCACATATACAATGTGTGAACTTCAAGTGAGAAAATCCATTTAAAGTGAACCAATACTAGTTAATGCAAAGTAATATATCAAATATAATTATACATTAAATCATTAAATCAACATTTGATTCAATGATCCGGTCATGTCGCACATAACCGACTAGTATCGAATGTATCGATTTATCGAATCAATGATTCGATAACTAGGTCATATCGCATACAACCAATCGAAACATTCATCGCGAGAATGAAATGCGGTATCACATACACGCATTATTCTCGGTCCCGCACATATCTCATATGCGCTCCTATTTCGTTTCGCTTGAGCCAGGAAACCTCTGTGTAGGACTCTAAAGACTCGTCAATACGCCGGTAGAAGATGATGATCATATCAAGCACCCACAAGCCGCAAGCGGTCTGCTAAACGTAACGGCCATCCGGGTATTGAGCGATCAGAAGATCGACGAGCTAGCCCACTCACACTCCTGTGAATCCATCCAGTAACACTTACCGTACAGTCCGGTCTGTTCGTCTGATATGTCGCATATCAAGTCTAGGGGTGGTATACGTCAGACCCCAATAACCGATAAGTCGTGCTGATGTGAGGCTGATAACGGGTCGAGAAACTACTGGTAACACTTACCAGCAAATCTCTGATCAGCCCTGGCCAGGGACTTCCCTGTTACGGCCAATCGAGCACAGCGCAACATCAACCCCCAATACCGGGAGAGACGAAACCCCTCCTATAGCTCATTGCCTCCATGTGACTCGGGACTGTACCCAAAGACCACCGTTTTGCACGCCCTCATGGATGTGGTAAGGTGGAGATCAAAGCACAGTGGGAATCACACAAGACTCTATGACGATCTCGGGTCTACAGACTAACCTGCACAAGTGTCACCTGAGAAGTGCCATCTGACGTGAGGTATAATACCATCTGGGAGTTCTCGGCGAGTCCGTCCACTGTACCCAGTCTCCACTGAGCACCCGTATACCATCTCTGATGTCAAATACCAATGGATATGGGATCATCCATCGCCCATCTCATGGGTCAAGAAGCGTATACGCTAGTCTACACTGGTATATCGATGCCCTGTCTCGATACACCCACGACTAGGGACCTTGAAGGATGTACTTATGGACTACCATGTCCCCACTAGTATGATCTGCATCATAGTCCAGGTAGTCAAGTACACATCCTAAGGGCTTTACCAACATGTAACCATAAGACAGTTTAAAGAGACTAGTATACATGTTAAGATAAAGAGTAACCAGATAGCATACTATCATATCGAGCAAGAAAGTCATTTCTATATATGTCCAAGCATCCAATATAATATACATCATCTGTACAATACTGGCCTCTAGGGCATACATACAACTAACAATCTCCCACTTGCACTAGGGCCAGCTGCTGTAGTATCGCATACCGAGCATCCCGAAGAGTCTCTCAAACTGTATCTGGGAAATGGCCTTCGTGAGTGGATCCGCCGTGTTGTTCTTCGTGTCAACCCTCCTGACCTCGATCTCCCGGCGATCAACTATCTCCCGGATCAGGTGATACCGCCTCAGAATATGTCTGGATCGCTAATGGGACCTGGGTTCCTTGGCCAAAGCCACCGCTCCATTGTTATCGCAATACAAAGGTATTGGATGCTCAATGGATGGAACCACTCCAAGTTCAGTAAAGAACTTCTTGATCCAGACAGCCTCTTTGGCAGCATCGTTGGCAGCGATGTATTCAACCTCCATCGTCGAGTCTGCCACGGTTTCCTGCTTGGAACTCTTCCAGCTAACCGCCCCTCCGTAAAGGGTAAAGACAAATCCCGACTGCGACTTAGAGTCGTCCTTATCACTCTGGAAGCTCGAATCGGTAAAGGACTCCACTTGGAGTTCTCCGTTACCATACACCAAGAGCATCTCTTTAGTCCTTCGTAAGTACTTGAGAATGCTCTTCACAGCTGTCCAGTGACTCTCTTCAGGATCAGCTTGATACCTACTCACTACACTTAGTGAGTATGCTACATCGGGTCTGGTACATAGCATCGCGTACATGATAGAGCCTACAGCCGAAGCATAGGGTATCCCTTGCATGCGAGCTCTCTCCAAATCAGTCTTGGGAGACATCTCTTTGGAGAGAGTGACTCCAGAGATCGTGGGCAAGTTCCCACGCTTGGATTCTTCCATACTAAACCTCTTTAGTATGGTGTCAATGTACCTGGATTGGGACAATCCCAATATCCGTTTGGATCTATCTCTATAGATCCTAATTCCCAATATGCAGGAGGCATCACCAAGATCTTTCATTGAGAATCTTTGTGATAAGAAGATCTTGACCGATTGCAGCATAGGAATATCATTTCCTATCAAGAGTATGTCGTCCGCATACAATACGAGGAAGACAACCTTACTCTCTGCCACCTTCTTGTAGATACAAGGTTCATCTGGATTTTTGATGAAATCAAACTCTTTGATAACGACGTCAAAGCAGATGTTCCAACTCCGCGATGCTTGCTTTAATCCATAAATGGATTTAAGCAGCTTGCACACCTTCCCGCTGCTCCCACTGTCTACGAAGCCCTCTGGCTGAGTCATGTACACGCACTCTTCTAAATCTCCATTTAGAAAGGCGGTCTTAACATCCATTTGCCAGATTTCGTAATCATGATATGCAGCGATGGCAAGCATGATCCGGATGGATTTAAGCATAGCCACTGGAGAAAAGGTTTCGTCATAGTCCACACCTGGTCTTTGGCGAAAACCTTTTGCAACAAGTCTAGCTTTGAAAGTCTCCACTTTCCCATCTACACCAAGTTTCTTCTTGAAGATCCACTTGCTCCCAATGGGTTTTACCCCTTCAGGAGCAACTTCCAAAGTCCATACTTTGTTGGTGTACATGGATTCCATCTCGGACCGCATAGCATCCAGCCATTTCACTGAGTCCCTACTCGTGATGGCCTGCTCGAAGCTAGTTGGGTCATCATCCTCCATGATGCAATCCTCGCTTCCACCGTCAATGAGAAAACCGTAGTATCTCTCAGGTGGACGAGAAACCCTACTAGATCGGCGGAGAGGCTGGGGTTCGTCGAGTTCTACTGAATCCTCTGGTTCTACCAAGTCTTCTGTTTCAGTTTGTATTGCTGGAACCTCTTCCAGTTCTACTTCAATGCTACTTGTCTGTTTCATAAGAAAACACTTTTCTAAGAAAGTGGAATGTCGAGAAACAAACACTTTTTGTTCCTCGGAGTGGTAGAAGATATACCCTCGCGAATGTTTGGGATATCCAACAAACTTACTTAGAACAGACCTTGCCTCGAGCTTGTCCGGATTTTGTGTTTTAACATAGGCCGGACAACCCCATATCTGAATAAAATTAAGACATGGTCTCTTACCATTCCATATCTCATATGGAGTGGTAGGCACAGATTTGGTTGGAACTCTATTCAATAGATATGCAGCAGTCTCCAGTGCATATCCCCAGAAGGAAATAGGTAACTCAGCTGCACTCATCATAGAGCGCACCATATCTAATAGGGTGCGATTTCTCCGCTCCGATACACCGTTGTGCTGTGGTGTATAAGGAGGAGTAAGCTGAGAGAAATCCCATTCTCTTTTAGATAATCTCTGAATTCATTACTTAAGTATTCTCCTCCTCGATCAGATCGAAGGATCTTAATACTTTTGCCCGTTTGGTTCTCTACTTCTTGTTTATATTCTCTAAATTTCTCAAAAGCTTCTGATTTGTGTTTCATCAGGAACACATATCCGAATCTAGAGAGATCGTCAGTGAATATAATGAAGTACAAAGAACCATCCCTGGCATGTGTAGACATGGGACTGCATACATCACTATGTATCAGTCCCAAAAGTTGGGTAACTCTTTCTCCGTGTCCCGTAAACGGAGTTTTGGTCATCTTGCCTTTGAGACATAACTGGCAAGTGTCATAAGATGAAAATTCAAACGGATTTAAATATCCATCCTTATGCAACTCAGCTAGTCGTGTCGCATTGATGTGACCCAGTCTACAATGCCACAAGAAGGATTCGTTCAGTTCAGAACTCTTCCTCTTGTGTGTGTTTTGTAAATTGAGGACTGTATTTTGATTGAGAATGAATATGTCATTATATAACGAACCTGATGCAATCAACTTTTGATCTAGGAATATGTTCATAACATTATCCTTTACTACAAAATTATATCCTTCTTTACTTAATAAAGAAACTGATATAATGTTGCACATCATGTTCGGTATATAATAGCATTCATTTAGAATCATTGTATCACCACTTGGTAATACTAGGTGATATTCGCCAACTGCTTTGGCTGCAACCTTTGCCCCATTCCCTACTTGAACGGAATGATCACCTTTTCCCAGTTCTCTACCTTTCCGTAGCCCATGTAACATCTTACTTATGTGGGATCCTAATCCGGTATCTAATACCCAGGACGTAGGGTGAACTGAGAAACAGTTCTCAATGACAAACACACCCGAAGATGATGCATCAACATGCATGTTCTCCTTTTGGGCGGTGTGAGAATCCAGATATTCTCCTGTTTTCTGTTCATTCTTATAACACTTATAAGATAGAACGGGTTCAACGTTCCCCTGCACAGTATAACATGCGGGTTCGGTCAATACATCCATATTATTATCTTGATTAAGGCATGAACTGGTCGCTACCTGGAGAGATAGAGAAGAAAACACTTTAGCGTATGCTCGTGCAAGATCAGATTGGTTATTATCTTATCTAATCAGGATGGCTCCCACTGCTTTTTATCAAATCTTCCTTCAAACCCTAAAAGGAAAGATTAGCCGGGATTAATTACACACTACAAGTTCGCCAATCTTTCAGCCAGGCCAGGGTCGGTACTTTGAGGGAGGTCCCCCGTGCTTTCGCACGAACCTAATTAATGTAAACCTCGTTTTCCCAGAGGCGTAACCCCGTTGACACCTTTCTAGACACCTGCTTGATCGGCTAATTGTAATGTGTAAAACTCTCCCAGGAGTAACTCTTACTCGCAGTGGGTATCGGGATCCAACCATCTCATAGAAGGTATGCAATCTCATTGCAAATTTCAACACTTGAAATTCCCGATAATATTTTGCCCCTAGTGTCCTATGACCTTGACGGAGGCCAAACAACCCATAGTCCGCTAGTCAAGTTCAACCCGTCATTTCCTGATTGAATTAAACCCACCCGCACGACCCTTGACGGAGGCCAAACAACGCCGTATGAATACCCTAATCCAATCGCATCATATGCTAGCAGATAAGCACTAGTTAGCTACCGTACACTACGCCTTGACGGAGGCCAAACTACCGTAGCACGAATACTAACTAGTACTTATCTAAAATGACGGAGGGCTACGACAGGTTTTTCTGAAAACCTATTGCGTAATGAACTTGATATCGTTATAGAATCAAATGAATTTTGAAATGGAGTGTTTTTTAGGCTTTTCTAGTTTTGCTAAAGGAGTCACTCCGGGTGAAGGGATCGTCGGTCCTTTCCTCGTCGAATGAGGTGCGGGATATATCATATATATCACCGTGCAAAGCAAAAACTCTTAAAAGCAATCAAAAGACAAACCGAGTGTGTAGCATCTGCCAGTTATTGCTAAAGGAGTCACTCCCGGTGAAGGGATCTCGGTCCTTTCCTCGTCGAATGAGGTGCGGGATATACAATATATATCACTGTGGAAAGCAAGAACTGTAGCTACCTGTTTTATTTTGAAATTCGATTCCACAACATCTTAGGTTTCTTTTCTTTCATTAATCACATTAATGAAGTCCCATCATTTAAGTCACCTAAACATCACAGATAAATACGACGTACACTTATGCCATCCGCATTCGCCTCGATGTCCCCTCGTGCACCGTTAGGTTAGGTAACTAACGGCAGAGCGGGGCAGGGCTAGCGCGGGTGTAAAACATAAGTAACGTCTATATAATATATCATATATACTATATACAGTATCTATCACAGAACATCACATGATCGCATCACAGATATCGCAGTAGAAGAAACATATGAAACATTGGATATTCTAGGACGTCCGTGTTTTCAATACGAGCCAGTATAAAACACGGATTCCACGGTCGTGATGAACAGCCAATCCCACACCCCTAGACCCCTACGAGAGCGGCAAGCAACCCTACCAATTCTAGGGTTAGGAGACCCGGACTCGACTCCTCGAGTTGGTCTCCCACTGGACCCCAGAACCCGGTTACTTGTGCTCCTCTCCTTGGGTCTATCCTAGTGCAGAAAAGTAAATAATATACAAAGGGTGACAACTTCCGCAACCTGGAAGTGCCCCAATAAAAGAATATTACATACAAGTTTTTACATGAATGAAAATGAAAAACACTCATCTCACATAAAAAACCCCGGCTATTCAAACACGACGATCCAATATAACATATCCAGCAACACATAACATCACATGTCATCAACGTAAGTAAATATGCGCATCCCAATTGTCGTTGACATATAGCAACGAAACCGGCGATATCACATATTACACTTACGGTCACAGAAAAGAAAGTGTAAAACTACAACAGTTGGAATCCGCAACCTGTTTAGACATCACATGCCTAATCAAATGAAATACCTAGACATCACATGCCTAACAGTTATAAACCCCGCATTTTAGTCTCATTGTCGAAAACTCTTTTCAATATCAAATGAAACTAAACCGCTAGATTTATAACATTCATTCAGTTATCTCATAACTGTTTGTGAATTCCAATTATTGTATCCCATTCCGGATAAATAGAAAATATTAAACTTTCCGATCGAACATTCGAACACCCAAGTTTTCCCGAAACCGTTCAACACATGAAATAAGTTCAAAGACATTCACTTCATGCCTCAGTACCAACGGTCCAGCCGTAGAAGGGTCAAGCCAACGCCTCACATGTGGCACGCCGTACTGCCCTAAATCCGAAGGTTCAAAGGGCAGTTCAAAACGGTCACATAATCGAGTTAAGGTTTGTTGTCTTCTAGAGGGACCATCGCGTTACTTGCACTACTTAGAACGTCTTTAAACCACGGAAAAATCCAACACTTGGAAATTTTCCGGCAGGGGAAAAGTTGGGTATTTATATCCGGTCGAACTTTTTAACATATTCAAAAATTATCCGGAAAAACTCATAGACAAAACTTGATAATCCGATCGAATCTTCGATTCCCAATGCAACCCCAGAACACTCAACTCTTGAGTCAATTTAAAAAATTCCTAGAAAACTCAGCACTGTGAAATAGGAATTACTATGCAAAGTAGGAGGGCTGACGTCATCATTAGGCCGCGGAACCGCCGCAGAAGCCATGCTTCTGCCGCGATTCCGCCGCACACTATACTGTTCATTTGAAAAAATTTGCACCGTAATTCTTAGAATTTCCTGCTGAATTTTTTAAGCATTTTTAATCTAGAAAAATCCCAGTTTTTGAAAAAAGTCCAGAGAACGTTTTGGGAATTAGGGTTTCGGTTCGTTCGGATTTCAAACGTCGTCTACACTTCGCCTAAGGCTCTAGCTAGGCTCTGATACCACTGAAGGGTTCCTAGGCACACTATAGAGGTCTCACAAGGCATCAACCATGCCAATTTCAAATTTTAAGGGTGCCGAGAAACCCTAAACGGATCGTCGACTAGAAATTTAGACGAAACAGTAAACTAGTTAACATCTTAACTAAAAGAAAAGATCTACAACCTTTGTAGATCCGGTTATCCACTTCCTTAGCTCCATGTAGTCGTCCTTTCGCTGTCCGTCTCGAACCGCGGACTCAAGCATCGGCTTCATCGGAGAAATGGGCGGGCAAGGTCGTCGGCTTCGTGCCGAAGAAGATCTACGTCGAGGCATCACAAGTTCAAGCTCCAACTTCACCAAGTTGTGAAACTTGTGAAGAAAACACCCAAAACAACTTGGCAAGAGGTAGAGGATGAAGAAATAGGAGGTGGGTTCACTTTAGAATTGGATTTCTCACTTTAGAACTCAAGTTGCCATTGATGGAGTCTTATTTTCTTTCTTGAAGAAGAAGGAGAGAATGAAGATAGAATATCATCAAAGTATTTTCATAAAAGAAAATAAATCAATACTTATCATATCCTAACTAAGGTTAAGTGTAGAGAATAGACCATGGTAAGTGGGAATGGTTAGGGTTAAGCATGAAGACAAAATGGTCTCTTTAGTCAAAGCTTCATGATAAAGAAAACCATTTTGTTTTCTTTTATCTAATTAAATATAAATAAAGAGTGGATAATTAAATGAGTGAATAAATCAAAACCCTAATCATTACACAACCATGGTTTAATCTTTACACAAAACACAAGTTAGCATGCAACAACAAACATGATACTATCAAGTGCATACAAAATATATCACATATACAATGTGTGAACTTCAAGTGAGAAAATCCATTTAAAGTGAACCAATACTAGTTAATGCAAAGTAATATATCAAATATAATTATACATTAAATCATTAAATCAACATTTGATTCAATGATCCGGTCATGTCGCACATAACCGACTAGTATCGAATGTATCGATTTATCAAATCAATGATTCGATAACTAGGTCATATCGCATACAACCAATCGAAACATTCATCATAAGAATGAAATGCGGTATCACATACACGCATTATTCTCGGTCCCGCACATATCTCATATGCGCTCCTATTTCGTTTCGCTTGAGCCAGGAAACCTCTGTGTAGGACTCTAAAGACTCGTCAATACGCCGGTAGCAGATGATGATCATATCAAGCACCCACAAGCTGCAAGCGGTCTACTAAACGTAACGGCCATCCGGGTATTGAGCGATCAGAAGATCGACGAGCTAGCCCGCTCACACTCCTGTGAATCCATCCAGTAACACTTACCGTACAGTCCGGTCTGTTCGTCTGATATGTCGCATATCAAGTCTAGGGGTGGTATACGTCAGACCCAATTAACCGATAAGTCGTGCCGATGTGAGGCTCATAACGGGTCGAGAAACTACTGGTAACACTTACCAGCAAATCTCTGATCATCCCTGGCCAGGGACTTCCCTGTTACGGCCAATCGAGCACAGCGCAACATCAACCCCCAATACCGGGAGAGACGAAACCCCTCCTATCGCTCATTGCCTCCATGTGACTCGGGACTGTACCCAAAGACCGCCATTTTGCACGCCCTCATGGACGTGGTAAGGTGGAGATCAAAGCACAGTGGGAATCACACAAGACTCTATGACGATCTCGGGTCTACAGACTAACCTGCACAAGTGTTACCTGAGAACTGCCATCTGACGTGAGGTATAATACCATCTGGGAGTTCTCGGCGAGTCCGTCCAGTGTACCCAGTCTCCACTGAGCACCCGTATACCATCTCTGATGTCAAATACCAATGGATATGGGATCATCCATCGCCCATCTCATGGGTCGAGAAGCGTATACGCTAGTCTACACTGGTATATCGATGCCCTGTCTCGATACACCCACGACTAGGGACCTTGAAGGATGTACTTATGGACTACCATGTCCCCACTACTATGATCTGCATCATAGTCCAGGTAGTCAAGTACACATCCTAAGGGCTTTACCAACATGTAACCATAAGACAGTTTAAAGAGACTAGTATACATGTTAAGATAAAGAGTAACCAGATAGCATACTATCATATCGAGCAAGAAAGTCATCTCTATATATGTCCAAGCATCCAATATAATATACATCATCTGTACAATACTGGCCTCTAGGGCATACATACAACTAACAGCACCGACTCCTTCTCGACCTTGAAGGAGGAACTACCGACGACGGTATTTATGATTTATGATTTTGTGATTCGATTATCACGTATCCGTCATCTTGGATTTTGGTGTTTTGGGCGTTCTATTGCATGATTTAGTTTTGATAACTAAGTTTCATGATATTGTTTCATGCACCCACTGGATATTTATATTTCGCGCATAAGTTATTACATTTGAGGTATTGATTGTGATTTCATGCCTATCTTATACAGTGATTTGATTTACACTTCCAGCATAGTTTTCATGCACCTTTAGTGTTTTGATATACGATATTGGTGCACGCCAGATGCACTAAATCGGGATTCTTCATGCATGTCACATGCACCTGATTTTTATTGTCAGGCACACACGTTGCCTACGACAGATGTTTCGTGCACACCAGTTGCACCTAGATGTTGTTTTGTATACCTGTTTGACACATATATGGGTTTTGATTCCTTGCGCACCAGACGCACAGGATATTCTTATATATGCATTTTGGGGATTGATTTCTAGTAGAGCGGTACATTTTTATAATTTTCGCTATGTATTGATGTTTTCGGAGCCCCGACAAATTGGATTTTTGCTGAAATGTTTTAGTATTGGGGGTTTAAATTTAAATTCGGGGACCGAATTTCTTTAAGGGGGGTAGATTGTAACATTTCAAAAAGATAAAATATTAATTTTAGGAATTTTTATAATTTAATATTATTTTATTGAATATTTTAATAATTCGGTATTATTAAATATAAATAAATGGGAAAAATTTTGGAAAAATTTTGGAAAATTATAAAATATGGTATTTTATAGAATTATGCCATTTTAAAGTTTTTATGATTAGTTATATGCTAATTTAGTGTTAATCGCGATTAAAAATCGCTAATCGGATTTTTAACAATTTTGTGCAAAACATGCACATATCTTTTCTACACTTGTGCATTTTCACCATGAGTTGTTTTGGGGTTACTATTTATGTGAGAAAGGAATTTTGAAGATAAGAAAAGAGAAAGAAAAGAAAAGGCAAAGAAAAGGGTTTTATATTAAAGAATGAGGTTTGGTGAGAAAGAGAGGTATGGGTACCCTTGACTAAACACTTAGCCATTTTTCCCTTCCCTCATTCTCCTCCCTCTCCTCCTTTCTCCTGCTGCTGCTGCTCCTCCATATTCCTCCCCTTTTCAAAGCCCCAAATCATCTCAAATACAATCCCAAAACCCAATCTCCATTTCATTAAATGGATGCACAAGCTCTTGATCTACACTTTGGACTAAAGAAGCAAGGATTTCGGCCACTAGGGGCAACTCAAGAAAATTCTTGAGTTGCCAAATGAGGTATTTTCTGGATCATTAACTTAGTTTTAGCATTTCCTTTACCCCCATGTTATGATTGAACCGATATTGTGTGAATTGGTGACTTGAGGTAAAACCTAGTTAGGGTTGTGAAGAATTATGAGTTGTAATGTGAAATTGAGTTCAATAGAAGCTACACCAACACCCTAGTATATGAATTGAGACCCTAACCGGAAGCCTAAACCCAGAATACGGATTTTAGAAACCGATATCGGAGAAATTGTGGAATCTGTGAGGGTTTTATTGAATCTGCTTTCACCCGAGACACCTGAAAATAAAATTGTTTGGACAGTGGTATGTGCAGGCACCCAGGAAGCTACCACCAAGACCCCAGCCCCTAACTCCCAACCTTGGCCGCAGATTTATCCCGTTTGGCCGCAATTTGCGGCCTGGACCCCACCAAACTTGCTCGTTTTGGTTTTGGTGTTCCCTTATCTGTAGATTAGGCCCTTGGTATGTATAGATTTGTCTAATTGGACCTAGGGTGAAATCTGGAACATATTTCCTAAGTTGCTGTTTTGGATTCGTGTTTCCGTATTCCGTATTTTTAAGTCTGAATTTGTGTCTTGAGTTTTACCTCGACTATTTGGCGTTTATACGACGATATAGAGGATTTATTGATGGTTTTGAAGGCGTGCCATAGGTTCTAACCTATAGGCCTCTTATCGTATCGTTTTGGGTTTCGCGTGCCGTGTTAGCTTTGATTTGGTTTTAATGCGCATATACGATACTTTGATGTGTAGGTACCCCATGAAGTCTCCGGGACGACAAGCAAGCGCGTGGCGACATCGACAAATGAAGACGCAAGGTGAGTAGATTATATCTACAGGGGGAAGTCGGGTGGATGGCGTATAGCACCCCCGCAGTCCGTAGTTGTGATATTATATATATGATAGTTAGGTGTACTATGGATAGTGTAGAGTTAGAAGTGACTAGTGTAGTTCATAGTCGCGAACCCTAGAATAGATTTACACCTACACGCACACCCTTGCATATTCATTATACTTGCACTGTGTTGATGATATTGGGTGACATTGGAGATGAGTCGATGATGTTGGGCTTTGTGCCGCGAGATCGGTGATTTGATGTGATTCGTATTTGAGATACGATATTTGATCTCTAGCGGGCCTTTGGTCGTGTGCTTACACACGCAGTGTATTGATGGTATCAGTTGTACTAGACTTAGATCGGTACCTCAGATTATGTGACTTAATGGTGATGATACCAAATAATTGATGAGAGGAATGTGATTTGACCCGTACCCAGCTATTGGGATGCCGTACGACGATTTACCGTACGAGCTTTACATTGATGATAGATCCGCACTCATGACTTGAGGATGTCATATGATATACGGTATCGTACGCGATACTATTGAGGCGGGATCACCGACTATTATATCTATATATATATCGATTCAGATTTAGGTGGTTTCCATACCCCTCCCGATTTACTTGATACTTAGGTCTGTAGTTTGCATAGTAGATGTTAGACTAGACCCGAGTCATACCTATTTCAAAAACTATGAATCAGGAATATCCTAAAAGACAAGTAAGGAGATTCTACGGGTATTTTTCATAGGACGTATCTTTCTTAAAATATACTGTAGCCCTTATTTTACTAAAAATCTTGATTCGTCTTATTTCAAACGACATAACTGCATGATATATACATATGGATGTAGATTCTTCACTGTGGTGTTGATTATTTGATTTCCGCATATTCATGCTATTCACATTGCTTTGCATATGTTTATTGCTATATTATTATCATGCTGTTAGGACACCAGCACCATTATCGATGATGCGTATGTTCCACGTACACTATTTGCCGGCTCACACACTTCATCATCGATAATTGCCATGCCACTACACTGTAGTACTGTTGCATTCATGATATGATTCTTGCATTGCATATTGTACACAAACATAGATGATTCTGACTTGATTAGAGATTTGGGAACCGCATGATGTTCTTCAAAACTGATTCGTTTTAAAAGAGCGGTTTCCCTCGACATGTGCACATTACTATTCCATGTTGCATGACTTATGATATGCTTACCTTTCTTACATGTCGCATACATCATGTTTTGATTATACGCATTGAGATATGTTGTTTCCATGATATTTCTGGATTTGGGAACCGTGGGTATTTCAAAAGAGAATATATAATTGTGTTAAAAAAACCCGGTTACCCTTGATATGATATTTCAGTGCGTCCACCATGTGTTTTCTCGGTGCTGAGAGCGACATGTGAAACCCGATTCGAGGAGGCGGATGAGGCCGATTGCGGGTACATGGTAGACCCGGTATGGTACCCCGGGGCGAGAACGGTTTCGCTGTGTAGTAGACGGTGAGCCTGGCAGAGGGACTACTACCTACCGGTGATTGTATTTGAGCTCGGCGGATATCTGGAGGATACCGACCGGAGTTGAGAGATGGATATGGACTGACCCGTACTGCCGGGGCCGAGGGCCGATACCGCAGACGGAGCCCCATATGGATGAGGATATGGGATGACCCGTACTTCCGGGGCCGAGGACCGATACCACAGACGGAGCCCCATATGGACGAGGATTTACGTGTCGATGCTAGGCACGGGTTTCACGATGTTTTTCCATGATTTTGTTTATATCCTCATATTTGCATACATGATGCTTATTGTCATTGGCTGACGGGTGGACGGGTTCCACATTTATTGTCATTAGGGTGACGGGTGGACGGGTTCCACGTATATACAGACATGGATCATATACAGACTGGATTTACATTGATCATACTTCATTTGTATATATAAGGGTATGAGGGCGCTGTTATATATACCCTTACACCAATATTAGTGGTATGGGACGCTAATATATGTGTATTGATACTTCATTATTTTTACTTTATGCAGACATACCTTACATATATGACATGTTATTACCTGAGTACTTGGCACTACATACCTGTTTAGATGTTGCTTTCCACCTTATCATGTATCAGGCTTATTCTTGAGGTTTATGTACTGATCGTATTGAATTAGGATCATGTCTTGCATTCGGTTTCTGCTTGTAGATATTCTCTATTCACGAGTTGGCAACTCACCCCTATTGTGCCACAGTTCTTGCAGGTTTTGCCGTACAGGTTTCTTTGCGGCATTTCTGGCATATTGCTTCCTTGCGGGTGAATTGCATTTGGTAGGTGGTTTCTTTTACATCAAGAACCACCATTGTACTTATATTATTCATTGTATCTAGAATTTCCATCAACCAAAACTTGTATATTGTTTCAAACTTAGACATTAGTGATGTATTATTCGACCTTAGAGTCGCGCTTAGTTGTATTGCGGTTTTCATGCTTATTGAGTTTCTTTTGGATTTGACCCTCGCCATTTGGCGTTGTATATTATATTGCTTGTGTGGTTGTGACCGTCGATTGACGAAGAGCTAGCTCCCGCTTGGGGATGCCTTTTATTCATTGCATATATATATTATTCGTGTTGTACCCCGTTCGGGGCAAGTTTTTACAAAAGAAACTCTACCGAAACTTTTAGAAAAGACTTTACATTTTAAAAATGCATATTCGGCTTAGTTATTTAAAACCTTGACTTCAAACATGTTTTCCTTCACTTCTTTAAACCAGTTTCCTTTACTTACTCTTAAAATGGTTTTAGATTTCTGGGCTTTTGGCTTACTTGGATCAGATGGAGTCCTATAGACTTCATATGGTTCAAGGGCCAGTCACGTGCTCTTTCGGGTCGTGACAGATTTCAAGTCTTGGACTTGGCGCATTTTTATCAGCACTTTTAACAGTTTTGGCTCTTTTCCTGGAATTTCCTGCACAGATTCTCGAGACAAGTGTTGCACTATACAAAGATTATGCGGTGCAATGATAAACACTCAATTTACCACAAAATGTCGGTTTTAAAGTATAACACAGGTTAGTTGGTATTTTACGGATGTTTTGCTAATATGTGCTATAATTATACCGAACACCTCTAGATGAGTGCAAATGGTAGGGAAATTGATGTGTTAAAAATGCAATATTTTCGACTGATCAAATTCCCCCAAACTTATTTTCGGTCGTCTCGAGCGAACTGTTTTATTAAAAAGAGAAGGAGAAAATAAAGAAAGAGAAAAACTAACTAGCACACTTTCGTAGGCAACACGATTGCACTGAGCACGTGCAACAAGCCTTTAAACCTCTAGGCGTCCCTAGTAGGAGGAGTGTTGTCTCCTGAGGGTTTTCAGCGGATTGCACCCACAAAATCCAATAAGAAAAGGAAGACCGTGAATATTACATTTAAAGATAAGAATTGTAAAAGAAAGACTTTGAAAATTAAAGTTTCCAACTACGCTATCTTTTCGGTTGTCATGAGCCCTATCTTAATAGTCATGAAAAGATGTCAGAAATCACATCATTTCTCAATAAAACATCGTCTTTATTCTTCATTCCTATCTTTCTTCCAAATATCGATCATATAACCCTACGTGTGTGTAAAAGACATCCCTACACTCGGAGAATTCAATTCAAGCTATCATACTCTTGTCCATCTGCCTCAGTACTTTTTAATTGATGAATATTTAGATGGATTTGCTCACACATTTTTCATGCGACCGTTAATACTTCTTGAGGTACTAACCGACCGATTACTCATGTGCTTGCTTATTAGGTGTATTTTCCTCGTCTTGCACCACCTAAGGCTTAGCAGTGACTCCCAGACCAGTTGGTCTAAGGCACTAGGTGATGAAGCACCCTCGCTATATTTTTTTATTGCTGCCTTGGCGATAACAAAACCAGTGTTCATTTTTTTTCTTCACCATTTTATATTTTCTTCATTTATTTTTTATTTCCTTCATACTTTTGGCTTTTAGACAAGAGCATTTCAAGGTATCCTCTACTATCCCGAGCTTCAAGACGTGTGTAAGTGCGTATAGTAGGATATCAACGTTCAAATGTTTGGCTTCCAGAATAGGAACTATTTTTCAGACTTATTTTTATCCTCATATTAGTGACATCCTTCATCTTACTAACCCTTGGGACAATGGCTCATAACTACTTATTACTAGTTCGTTTAAGAAAACTTCTAATTTTCTTGGTTTTCTTAAATTTTTCCAATCTTTTGGATGTAATTTTTCACTATCTAATCTTTTATTATCTTATTTATGTACAAAAAATTTTATTTTTATTTTTAAAAAAAAAATTAAATTTTTATAGATTTTAAATGTTTTGTGCTTATGCAAAGTATGATGCAAATGATGCGCAAATAAGCACAAACCTCCCCCAAACTTGTTTTCAACAGTGTCCTCACTGATGCCATGCGCTAAATCACAAAAAACCTGTAAGCCTGGGAGGAAATTTATTAATGGGAGTGTAGGGTTCCATGGCACTCTAATGAAGTCTTACAAGGCATCAATCATGCCAATATAAAATTTTATGGGTTCCGAGAAACTCTAATACGGATCGTCGGCTAGAATTCTAGGCGAAATACGAATCTAGTTAACACTTTAACTAAAGGAGAGAGGCTACAACCTTTGTAGATCCGGTTCTCCACTTCCTTAGCTCCACGTGGGTGTCCTCTCGCTGTCCATCATGAATCCCGAACTCATTCGTCGGCTTCATCGGAGAAACGGGCGAGCTAGGTCGTCGGCTTCGTGTCAAAGACGATCTACGTCGAGGCATCACAAGTTCAAGCTCCGACTTCACAAAGTTGTGAAACTTGTGAAGAAAACACCCAAAACAACTTGGCAAGAGGTAGAGGGTGAAGAAATAGGAGGTGGGTTCACTTTAGAATTGGATTTCTCTCACTAGAACTCAAGTTGCCATTGATGGCATCAAGGTTTCTATCTTGAAGAAGAAGGAGAAGATGAAGCTAGTTATTATGATAAGTCATTTAAAATAAAAAGAAAATTCATACTTATCATAATCTAACAAGGGTTAAGTGTAGAGAATAAACCATGGTAAGTGGATGGGTTAGGGTTAAGTATGAAGATAAAATGGTCACTTTGGTCAAAGCTTCATGAAGCTTCAACAAGCTTCATGACAAAAACAAACCATTTTATTTTCATTTATCCAATAAAATAAATAAAGAAATGAATAAATAAATGATAAGGCAAAACCCTAATTATCATTTAACCATGGTTTAATTCTTCACACTTAACCAAATGATCAAGTATCATCAAACATGATACATATATGTGCACAAAAGTATATCACATATACAACTTGCACATCAAGTGAGAAAATCCGTATAAAGTGAACCAGTACTAGTTAATGCAAAGAAATATATCAAATATATAATTATAAATTAAATCATTAAATCAACATTTGATTCAATGATCCGGACACGTCGCACATAACCGACTAGTATTCAATGTATCGATTTATCGAATCAATGATTCGATAACTAGGTCATATCGAATATAACCAATCGAAACATTCATCGCGAGAATGAAATGCGGTATCACTGTAGGGTTCCTAGGCACACTATAGAGGTCTCATAAGGCATCGATCATGCCAATTTAAAATTTTATGGGTGCCGAGAAACCCTAATACGAATCGTCGGCTAGATTTCTAGGCGAAAAATGAATCTAGTTAACACTTTAACTAAAGGAAGAGAGCTACAACCTTTGTAGATCCGGTTATCCACTTCCTTAGCTCCACGTAGGCGTTCTCTCGCTGTCCATCTTGAATCCCGAACTCAATCGTCGGCTTCATCGGGAAAATGGGCGGACTAGGTCGTCGGCTTCGTGCCGAAGATGATCTACGTCGAGGCATC
The DNA here is from genome assembly GCA_030015575.1 of Agapanthus africanus. Classification (NCBI taxonomy): domain Eukaryota; kingdom Viridiplantae; phylum Streptophyta; class Magnoliopsida; order Asparagales; family Amaryllidaceae; genus Agapanthus; species Agapanthus africanus. The sequence continues at coordinate 565,643,704 of CM057341.1, forward strand.
GCAAGTTCAAGCTCCAACTTCACCAAGTTGTGAAACTTGTGAAGAAAACACCCAAAACAACTTGGCAAGAGGTAGAGGGTGAAGAAATAGGAGGTGGGTTCACTTTAGAATTGGATTTCTCTCACTTTAGCTCAAGTTGCCATTGATGGCATCAAGCTTTTTTCTTGAAGATGAAGATGAAGAAAGAATATGATAAGTGTTGAGATAAAATAAAAAATAAATCAATACTTATCATAATGTGAACCATAGTTAAGTGTAGAGAATTAACTAAGGTTAGAAGAATGGTTAGGGTTTAGTGTGAAGACAAAATGGTCACAAAGTCAAAGCTTCATGAAGCTTCAACAATGTTCAAGAATGAAAGCAACCATTTTGTATTCTTATCCCATTCTTTTTCAAAAATGAATAAATAAAAGAATGGATAAATAAAAACCCTAATCACTTTCTTAACCTAAGTTTAATTCTATACACTTAACCAAATGAGCATGCATCATCAAACATGATACAAACATGTGCACAAAAGTATATCACATATACAATTTGCACATCAAGTGAGAATATCCATTTAAAGTGAACCAATACTAGTTAATGCAAAGTAATATATCAAATATATAATTATACATTAAATCATTAAATCAACACTTGACTTAACGATCCGGTCATATCGCATATAACCGACTAGTATCCTATGTATCGTCTTATCGAATCAATGATTCGATAACTAGGTCATATCGAATATAACCAATCGAAACATATATCGCGAGAATGAAATGCGGTATCACATACACGCATTGTTCTCGGTCCTGCACATATCTCATATGCGCTCCTATTTCGTTTCGCTTGAGCCAGGAAACCTCTGTGTAGGACTCTAAAGACTCGTCAATACGCCGGTAGCAGATGATGATCATATCAAGCATCCACAAGCCGCAAGCGGTCTGCTAAACGTAACGGCCATCCGGGTATTGAGCGATCAGAAGATCGACGAGCTTGCCCGCTCACACTCCTGTGAATCCAACCAGTAACACTTACCGTACAGTCCGGTCTGTTCGTCTGATATGTCGCATATCAAGTCTAGGGGTGTTAAACGTCAGACCCCAATAACCGATAAGTCGTGCTGATGTGAGGCTCATAACGGGTCGAGAAACTACTGGTAACTCTTACCAGCAAATCTCTGATCAGCCCTGGCCAGGGACTTCCCTGTTACGGCCAATCGAGCACAGCGCAACATCAACCCCTAATACCGGGAGAGACGAAACCCCTCCTATCACTCATGGCCTCCATGTGACTCAGGACTGTACCCAAAGACCACCGTTTTGCACGCCCTCATGGACGTGGTAAGGTGGAGATCAAAGCACAGTGGGAATCACACAAGACTCTATGACGATCTCGGGTCTACAGACTAACCTGTACAAGTGTCACCTGAGAACTGCCATCTGACGTGAGGTATAATACCATCTGGGAGTTCTCGGCGAGTCCGTCCAGTGTACCCAGTCTCCACTGAGCACCCGTATACCATCTCTGATGTCAAACACCAATGGATATGGGATCATCCATCGCCCATCTCATGGGTCGAGAAGCGTATACGCTAGTTTACACTGGTATATCGATGCCCCGTCTCGATACACCCACGACTAGGGACCATGAAGGATGTACTTATGGACTACCATGTCCCCACTAGTATGATCTGCATCATAGTCCAGGTAGTCAAGTACACATCCTAAGGGCTTTACCAACATGTAACTATAAGACAGTTTAAAGAGACTAGTGTACATGTTAAGATAAAGAGTAACCAGATAGCATACTATCATATCGAGCAAGAAAGTCATCTCTATATATGTCCAAGCATCCAATATAATATACATCATCTGTACAATACTGGCCTCTAGGGCATACATACAACTAACAATCTCCCACTTGCACTAGGGCCAGCTGCTGTAGTATCGCATACCGAGCATCCCGAAGAGTCTCTCAAACTGTATCTGGGGAATGGCCTTCGTGAGTGGATCCGCCGTGTTGTTCTTCTTGTCAACCCTCCTGATCTCGATCTCCCGGCGATCAACTATCTCCCGGATCAGGTGATACCGCCTCAGAATATGCCTGGATCGCTGATGGGACCTGGGTTCCTTGGCCAAAGCCACCACTCCATTGTTATCACAATACAAAGGTATTGGATGCTCAATGGATGGAACCACTCCAAGTTCAGTAACGAACTTCTTAATCCAGACAGCCTCTTTGGCAGCATCGTTGGCAGCGATGTATTCAGCCTCCATCGTCGAGTCTGCCACGGTTTCCTGCTTGGAACTCTTCCAGCTAACCGCCCCTCCGTAAAGGGTAAAGACAAATCCCGACTGCGACTTAGAGTCGTCCTTATCACTCTGGAAGCTCGAATCGGTAAAGGACTCCACTTGGAGCTCTCCGTTACCATACACCAAGAACATCTCTCTAGTCCTTCGTAAGTACTTGAGAATGCTCTTCACAGCTGTCCAGTGACTCTCTCCAGGATCAGCTTGATACCTGCTCACTACACTTAGTGAGTATGCTACATCGGGTCTGGTACATAGCATCGCATACATGATAGAGCCTACTGCCGAAGCATAGGGTATCCTTTGCATGCGAGCTCTCTCCAAATTAGTCTTGGGAGACATCTCTTTGGAGAGAGTGACTCCAGAGATCGTGGGCAAATTCCCACGCTTGGATTCTTCCATACTAAACCTCTTTAGTATGGTGTCAATGTACCTGGATTGGGACAATCCCAAAATCCGTTTGGATCTATCTCTATAGATCCTAATCCCCAATATGCAGGAGGCATCACCAAGATCTTTCATTGAGAATCTTTGTGATAAGAAGAGCTTGACCGATTGCAGCATAGGAATATCATTTCCTATCAAGAGTATGTCGTCCACGTACAATACGAGGAAGACAACCTTACTCTCTGCCACCTTCTTGTAGATACAAGGTTCATCTGGATTTTTGACGAAATCAAACTCTTTGATAACGACGTCAAAGAAGATGTTCCAACTCCGCGATGCTTGCTTTAATCCATAAATGGATTTAAGCAGCTTGCACACCTTCCCGCTGCTCCCACTATCTACGAAGCCCTCTGGCTGAGTCATGTACACGCACTCTTCTAAATCACCATTTAGAAAGGCGGTCTTAACATCCATTTGCCAGATTTCGTAATCATGATATGCAGCGATGGCAAGCATGATCCGGATGGATTTAACCATAGCCACTGGAGAAAAGGTTTCGTCATAGTCCACACCTGGTCTTTGACGAAAACCTTTTGCAACAAGTCTAGCTTTGAAAGTCTCCACTTTCCCATCTACACCAATTTTCTTCTTGAAGATCCACTTGCTCCCAATGGGTTTTACCCCTTCAGGAGCAACTTCCAAAGTCCATACTTTGTTGGTGTACATGGATTCCATCTCGGACCGCATAGCATCCAGCCATTTCACTGAGTCCCTACTCGTGATGGCCTGCTCGAAGCTAGTTGGGTCATCATCCTCCATGATGCAATCCTCGCTCCCTCCATCCATGAGAAAACCGTAGTATCTCTCAGGTTGGCGAGGAACCCTACTAGATCGGCGGAGTGGCTGGGGTTCATCGGGAACTACGAAATCCTCTGGTTCAACCAAATCTTCTGTTGTAGTCTGTGTCGCTGGAACTTCTTCCAGTTCTACCTCAATACCACTTATCTGTTTCATAAGAAAACTTTTTTCTAAGAAAGTGGCATGTCGAGAAACAAACACCTTTTGTTCCTCGGGGTGGTAGAAGATATACCCTTGTGAATTTTTGCGATATCCTACAAACTTACATAAGACAGATCTTGCCTCTAGTTTGTCCGGATTTTGTCTTTTGACATAGGCTGGACAACCCCATATCTTAATATAATTAAGATGTGGTCTCTTCCCTTTCCATATCTCATATGGAGTGGTAGGCACTGATTTGGTAGGAACTCTGTTCAATAGGTCCATGGCTGTCTCAAGCGCATATCCCCAGAAGGAAATAGGTAACTCAGCTGTACTCATCATTGAGCGCACCATATCTAATAGGGTGCGGTTTCTCCGTTCAGATACACAGTTGTGCTGTGGTGTATATGGAGGAGTCAGCTGAGAGAGAATCCCATTCTCTTTTAGGAAGTCCAGGAATTCATTGCTCAAGTATTCCCCTCCTCGATCAGATCGTAGGATTTTAATACTTTTTCCGGTTTGGTTCTCGACTTCTTGTTTATATTCTCTAAATTTCTCAAAAGCTTCTGATTTGTGTTTCATCAGGAACACATATCCGAATCTAGAGAGATCGTCAGTGAATGTAATGAAGTACGAAGAACCATCCCTGGCATGTGTAGACATGGGACCGCATACATCACTATGTATCAGTCCCAGGAGTTCAGTAACTCTTTCTCCGTGTCCCGTAAACGGAGTTTTGGTCATCTTGCCTTTGAGACATGACTGGCAAGTGTCATAAGATGAAAATTCAAACGGATTTAAATATCCATCTTTATGCAACTTAGCTAGTCGTGTCGCATTGATGTGACCCAGTCTACAATGCCACAAGAAGGATTCGTTCAGTTCAGAACCCTTCCTCTTGTGTGTGTTTGTTATGCTCAGAACTGTTGATTGGTTTAGAACATAAATGCCATTGCACAACGTGCCTGATCCAACCAACTTTTGGTTACGGAAAATGTTCATAACATTATCCTGTAATACAAAATTATATCCCTCTTTACTCAATAAAGAAACCGATATAATGTTGCATATCAGGTTCGGCATGTAATAGCATTCGTTCAGAACCAATGTATTACCAATTGGTAATTCAAGGTGATATTCCCCGACAGTCTTAGCTGCAACAATTGCACCATTTCCAACTCTAATGTCTTTATCACCTTCTCCAAGTTCTCTACCTTTTCTAAGCCCATGTAACTGATTACATATATGGGATCCTGACCCGGTATCTAATACCCAGGATGTAGAGCAAATGGAGAAACAGTTCTCAGTAACGAACACACCCGAAGAAAATGCATCAACATGTACTTTCTTCATTCGGGTGGCATGGGAAACCTGGTATTCCCCTATATCTTGTTCATTCCTATAACTCTTATAAGAAAGAACGGAACCAACGTTCCCCAGCACAGTATAACATGCGGGTTCGGTCAATACATCCATATTATTATCTTCATTAGGGCATGAAATGGTCGCTACCTGGAGAGAGAGAGAGAAGAAAACACTTTAGCGTATGCTCGTGCAAGATCAGATTGGTTATTATCTTATCTAATCAGGATGGCTCCCACTGGTTTTTATCAAATCTTCCTTCAAACCCTAAAAGGAAAGACTAGCCGGGATTAATTACACACTACAAGTTCGCCAATCTTTCAGCCAGGCCAGTGTCAGTACTTTGAGGGAGGTCCCCCGTGCTTTCGCACGAACCTAATTAATGTAAACCTCGTTTTCCCAGAGGTGTAACCCCGTTGACACCTTTCTAGACACCTACTTGATCGGCTAATTGCAATGTGTAAAACTCTCCCAGGAGTAACTCTTACTCGCAGTGGGTATCGGGATCCAACTATCTCATAGAAGGTATGCAATCTCATTGCAAATTTCAACACTTGAAATTCCCGATAATATTTTGCCCCTAGCGTGCTATGACCTTGACGCATGCCAAACAACCCATAGTCCGCTAGTCAAGTTCAACCTGTACATTTCTTGATTGAATTAAACCTACCCGCACGACCCTTGACGCATGCCAAACAACGCCGTGCGAATACCCTAATCCAATCGCATCGTATGCTAGCAGATAAGCACTAGTTAGCTACCGTACACTACGCCTTGACGCATGCCAAACAACCGCAGCACGAATACTAACTAGTACTTATCTGAAATGACGGAGGGCTACGACAGGTTTTTCTGAAAACCTATTGCGTAATGAACTTGATATCGTTGTAGAATCAAATGAAGTTTTGAAATGGAGTGATTTTGAGGCTTTTCTAGTTTTGCTAAAGGGGTCACTCCCGGTGAAGGGATCGTCGGCCCTTTCCTCGTCGAATGAGGTACAGGATATATCATATATATCACTGTGCAAAGCAGAAACTATAGAAGCAATCAAAAAAATAAACCGAGTGTGTAGCATCTGCCAGTTATTGCTAAAGGAGTCACTCCCGGTGAAGGGATCTCGTTCCTTTACTCATCGAATAAGGTGCAGGATATATCACATATACCGCTGTGCAAAGCAAGAACTGTAGCTACCTGTTTTATTTTAAAATTCGATTCCACAACATCTTAGGTTTCTTATCTTTCATTAATCACATTAATGAAGTCCCATCATTTAAATACCTAAACATCACAGATAGATATGACGTACACTTATGCCATCCGCATTCGCCTCGATGTCCCCTCGTGCACCGTTAGGTTAGGTAACTAACGACAGAGCAGGGCAGGGCTAGCGCGGGTGTAAAACATAAGTAACGTCTATATAATATATCATATATACTATATCCATCACAGAATCACAACACAGATATCGCAGCAGAAGAAACATATGAAATATTGGATATACTAGGACGTCCGTGTTTTCAATACGAGCCAGTATAAAACACGGATTCCACGATCGTGATGAATAGCCAATCCCACACCCCTAGACCCCTACGAGAGCGGCAAGCAACCCTGCCAATTCTAGGGTTAGGAGACCCGGACTCGACTCCTCGAGTTGGTCTCCCTCTGGACCCCAGAACCCGGTTACTTGTGCTCCCCTCCTTGGGTCTATCCTAATGCGGAAAAGTAAATAATATACAAAGGGTGACAACTTCCGCTACCTGGAAGTGCCCCAAATAAAAGAATATTACATACAAGTTTTTACATGAATGAAAATGAAAAACACTCATCTCACATAAAAAAAACCCGGCTATTCAAACACGACGATCCAATATAACATATCCAGCAACACATAACATCACATGTCATCAACGTAAGTAAATATGCGCATCCCAATTGTCGTTGACATATAGCAACGAAACCGGCGATATCATATATTACACTTACGGTTACAGAAAAGAAAGTGTAAAACTACAACAATTGGAATCCGCAACTTCTTTAGACATCGCATGCCTAATCAAATCAAATACTTAGACATCACATGCCTAACAGATATAAATCCCGCATTTTAGTCTCATTATCGAAAACTCTTTTCAATATCATGTGGGACTAAACTGCTAGATTTATAACATTCATTCAGTTATCTCATAACTGTTTGTGAATTCCAATTATCGTATCACATTCCAGATAAACAGAAAATGTTAAACTTTCCGATCGAACATTCGAACACCCAAGTTTTCCCGATACAGTCCAACACATGAAATAAGTCTAGCAACATTCAGTTCGTGCCTCTGTACCAACGGTACAGCCGTAGAAGGGTCAAGCCAACGCCTCACATGTGGCACGCCGTACTGCCCCAAACCCGAAGGTTCGAAGGGCAGTTCAAGACGGTCACATAATCGAGTTAAGGTTTGTTGTCTTCTAGAGGGTCCATCGCGTTACTTGCACTACTTAGAACGTCGTTAAACTACGGAAAAATCCAACACTTGGAAATTTTCCGACAGGGGAAAAATTGGGTATTTATATTCGGTCGAACTTTTTAACATATTCTAAAAATTATCCGGAAATACACAAAGACGAAATTTGATAATCCGATCGAAACTACGAAGCTCCAAAACACCCCAGAAAATGCAACTCTTGAATAAATTTTAAAAATTCCCATAAAACTCAGCACCAGAAAAGAAGAATTACTGTGTAAACAATATTGCGCAATGTGAACAGTAGGCGGCGGAACCGCGGCAGAAGCCATGCTTCTGCCGCGTTTCCGCGGCTGTTTAGATGAATCATGATCTCGTGTTTCACCATAATTCTTAGATCTTCCTGCTGAATTTTTTAGGCATTTTTAATCTTGAAAAATCCCAGATTTTAGAAAATGTACAGAGAGCATTTTGTGAGTTAGGGTTTCGGTTCGTTCGGACTTCAAACTCCGTCTAGACTTCGCCTAAGGCTCTAGCTAGGCTCTGATACCACTGTAGGGTTCCTACGCACACTATAGAGGTCTCACAAGGCATCGATCATGCAAATTTAAAATTTTATGGGTGCCGAGAAACCCTAATACGGATCGTCGGCTAGATTTCTAGGTGAAAAACGAATCTACTTAACACTTTAACTAAAGGAAGAGAGCTACAACCTTTGTAGATCCGGTTATCCACTTCCTTAGCTCCACGTAGGCGTTCTCTCGCTGTCCATCTTGAATCCCGAACTCAATCGTCGGCTTCATCGGGAAAATGGGCGGACTAGGTCGTCGGCTTCGTGCCGAAGATGATCTACGTCGAGGCATCGCAAGTTCAAGCTCCAACTTCACCAAGTTGTGAAACTTGTGAAGAAAACACCCAAAACAACTTGGCAAGAGGTAGAGGGTGAAGAAATAGGAGGTGGGTTCACATTAGAATTGGATTTCTCTCACTTTAGCTCAAGTTGCCATTGATGGCATCAAGCTTTTTTCTTAAAGATGAAGATGAAGAAGAAGAAAGAATATGATAAGTGTGGAGATAAAATAAAAAATAAATCAATACTTATCATAATGTGAACCATAGTTAAGTGTAGAGAATTAACTAAGGTTAGAAGAATGGTTAGGGTTTAGTGTGAAGACAAAATGGTCACAAAGTCAAAGCTTCATGAAGCTTCAACAATGTTCAAGAATGAAAGCAACCATTTTGTATTCTTATCCCATTCTTTTTCAAAAATGAATAAATAAAAGAATGGATAAATAAAAACCCTAATCACTTTCTTAACCTAAGTTTAATTCTATACACTTAACCAAATGAGCATGCATCATCAAACATGATACAAACATGTGCACAAAAGTATATCACATATACAATTTGCACATCAAGTGAGAATATCCATTTAAAGTGAACCAATACTAGTTAATGCAAAGTAATATATCAAATATATAATTATACATTAAATCATTAAATCAACACTTGACTTAACGATCCGGTCATATCGCATATAACCGACTAGTATCCTATGTATCGTCTTATCGAATCAATGATTCGATAACTAGGTCATATCGAATATAACCAATCGAAACATATATCGCGAGAATGAAATGCGGTATCACATACACGCATTGTTCTCGGTCCTGCACATATCTCATATGCGCTCCTATTTCGTTTCGCTTGAGCCAGGAAACCTCTGTGTAGGACTCTAAAGACTCGTCAATACGCCGGTAGCAGATGATGATCATATCAAGCATCCACAAGCCGCAAGCGGTCTGCTAAACGTAACGGCCATCCGAGTATTGAGCGATCAGAAGATCGACGAGATAGCCCGCTCACACTCCTGTGAATCTAACCAGTAACACTTACCGTACAGTCCGGTCTGTTCGTCTGATATGTCGCATATAAAGTCTAGGGGTGGTAAATGTCAGACCCCAATAACCGATAAGTCGTGCTGATGTGAGGCTCATAACGGGTCGAGAAACTATTGGTAACTCTTACCAGCAAATCTCTGATCAGCCCTGGCCAGGGACTTCCCTGTTACGGCCAATCGAGCACAGCGCAACATCAACCCCCAATACCGGGAAAGACGAAACCCCTCCTATCGCTCATTGCCTCCATGTGACTCGGGAATGTACCCAAAGACCACCGTTTTGCACGCCCTCATGGACATGGTAAGGTGGAGATCAAAGCACAGTAGGAATCACACAAGACTCTATGACGATCTCGGGTCTACAGACTAACCTGTACAAGTGTCACCTGAGAACTGCCATCTGACGTGAGGTATAATACCATCTGGGAGTTCTCGGCGAGTCCGTCCAGTGTACCCAGTCTCCACTGAGCACCCGTATACCATCTCTGATGTCAAACACTAATGGATATGGGTTCATCCATCGCCCATCTCATGGGTCGAGAAGCGTATACGCTAGTCTACACTGGTATATCGATGCCCCGTCTCGATACACCCACGACTAGGGACCATGAAGGATGAACTTATGGACTACCATGTCCCCACTAGTATGATCTGCATCATAGTCCAGGTAGTCAAGTACACATCCTAAGGGCTTTACCAACATGTAACTATAAGACAGTTTAAAGAGACTAGTGTACATGTTAAGATAAAGAGTAACCAGATAGCATACTATCATATCGAGCAAGAAAGTCATCTCTATATATGTCCAAGCATCCAATATAATATACATCATCTGTACAATACTGGCCTCTAGGGCATACATACAACTAACAATCACATACACGCATTATTCTCGCTCCCGCACATATCTCATATGCGCTCCTATTTCGTTTCGCTTGAGCCAGGAAACCTCTGTGTAGGACTCTAAAGACTCGTCAATACGCCGGTAGCAGATGATGATCATATCAAGCACCCACAAGCCGCAAGCGGTCTGCTAAACGTAACGACCATCCGGGTATTGAGCGATCAGAAGATCGACGAGCTAGCCCGCTCACACTCCTGTGAATCCAACCAGTAACACTTACCGTACAGTCCGGTCTGTTCGTCTGATATGTCGCATATCAAGTCTAGGGGTGGTATACGTCAGACCCCAATAACCGATAAGTCGTGCCGATGTGAGGCTCATAACGGGTCGAGAAACTACTGGTAACACTTACCAGCAAATCTCTGATCAGCCCTGGCCAGGGACTTCCCTGTTACGGCCAATCGAGCACAGCGCAACATCAACCCCCAATACCGAGAGAGACGAAACCCCTCCTATCGCTCATTGCCTCCATGTGACTCGGGACTGTACCCAAAGACCACCGTTTTGCACGCCCTCATGGACGTGGTAAGGTGGAGATCAAAGCACAGTGGGAATCACATAAGACTTTATGACGATCTCGGGTCTACAGACTAACCTGTACAAGTGTCACCTGAGAACTGCCATCTGACGTGAGGTATAATACCATCTGGGAGTTCTCGGCGAGTCCGTCCAGTGTACCCAGTCTCCACTGAGCACCCGTATACCATCTCTAATGTCAAACACCAATGGATATGGGATCATCCATCGCCCATCTCATGGGTCGAGAAGCGTATACGCTAGTCTACTCTGGTATATTGGTGCCCCGTCTCGATACACCCACAACTAGGGACCTTGAAGGATGTACTTATGGACTACCACGTCCCCACTAGTATGATCTACATCATAGTCCAGGTAGTCAAGTACACATCCTAAGGGCTTTACCAACATGTAACTATAAGACAGTTTAAAGAGACAAGTGTACATGTTAAGATAAAGAGTAACCAGATAGCATACTATCATATCGAGCAAGAAAGTCATCTCTATATATGTCCAAGCATCCAATATAATATACATCATCTGTACAATACTGGCCTCTAGGGCATACATACAACTAACAATCTCCCACTTGCACTAGGGCCAGCTGCTGTAGTATCGCATACCGAGCATCCCGAAGAGTCTCTCAAACTGTATCTGGGAAAGGGCCTTCGTGAGTGGATCCGCCGTGTTGTTCTTCGTGTCAACCCTCCTGACCTCGATCTCCCGGCGATCAACTATCTCCCGGATCAGGTGATACCGCCTCAGAATATGCCTGGACCGCTGATGGGACCTGGGATCCTTGGCCAAAGCCACCGCTCCATTGTTATCGCAATACAAAGGTATTGGATGCTCCATGGATGGAACCACTCCAAGTTCAGCAATGAACTTCTTGATCCAGACAGCCTCTTTGGCAGCATCGTTGGCAGCGATGTATTCAGCCTCCATCGTCGAGTCTGCCACAGTTTCCTGCTTGGAACTCTTCCAGCTAACCGCCCCTCCGTAAAGGGTAAAGACAAAACCCGACTGCGACTTAGAGTCGTCCTTATCACTCTGGAAGCTCGAATCGGTAAAGGACTCCACTTGGAGTTCTCCGTTACCATACACCAAGAACATATCTCTAGTCCTTCGCAAGTACTTGAGAATGTTCTTCACAGCTGTCCAGTGACTCTCTCCAGGATCTGCTTGATACCGACTCACTACACTTAGTGAGTATGCAACATCGGGTCTGGTACATAGCATCGCATACATGATAGAGCCTACTGCTGAAGCATAGGGTATCCCTTGCATGCGAACTCTCTCCAAATTAGTCTTGGGAGACATCTCTTTGGAGAGAGTGAGTCCAGAGATCGTGGGCAAGTTCCCACGCTTGGATTCTTCCATACTAAACCTCTTTAGTATGGTGTCAATGTACCTGGATTGGGACAATCCCAATATCCGTTTGGATCTATCTCTATAGATCCTAATTCCCAATATGCAGGAGGCATCACCAAGATCTTTCATTGAGAATCTTTGTGATAAGAAGAGCTTGACCGATTGCAGCATAGGAATATCATTTCCTATCAAGAGTATGTCGTCCACGTACAATACGAGGAAGACAACCTTACTCCCTGCCACCTTCTTGTAAATAAAAGGTTCATCTGGGTTTTTGACGAAATCAAACTCTTTGATAACGACATCAAAGCAGATGTTCCAACTCCGCGATGCTTGCTTTAATCCATAAATGGATTTAAGCAGCTTGCACACCTTCCCGCTGCTCCCACTGTCTACGAAGCCCTCTGGCTGAGACATGTACACGCACTCTTCTAAATCACCATTTAGAAAGGCAGTCTTAACATCCATTTGCCAGATTTCGTAATCATGATATGCAGCGAAGGCAAGCATGATCCGGATGGATTTAAGCATAGCCACTGGAGGAAAGGTCTCGTCATAGTCCACACCTGGTCTTTGACGAAAACCCTTTGCTATAAGTCTAGCTTTGAAAGTCTCCACTTTCCCATCTACACCAAGTTTTTTCTTGAAGATCCACTTGCTCCCAAAGGGTTTCACCCCTTCAGGAGCAATTTCCAAAGTCCATACTTTGTTGGTGTACATGGATTCCATCTCAGACCGCATAGCATCCAGCCATTTCACTGAGTCCCTACTCGTGATGGCCTGCTCGAAGCTAGTTGGGTCATCATCCTCCATGATGCAATCCTCGCTTCCACCGTCAATGAGAAAACCGTAGTATCTCTCAGGTGGACGAGATACCCTACTAGATCGGCGGAGAGGCTGGGGTTCGTCGAGTTCTACTGAATCCTCTGGTTCTACCAAGTTTTCTGTTGCAGTTTGTGTTGCTGGAACCTCTTCCAGTTCTACCTCAATGCCACTAATCTGTTTCATAAGAAAACCTTTTTCTAAGAAAGTGGCATGTCGAGAAACAAACACCTTTTGTTCCTCGGGATAGTAGAAGATATACCCTTATGAATTTTTGGGATATCCTACAAACTTACATAAGACAGATCTTGCCTCGAGTTTGTCCGGATTTTGTCTTTTGACATAGGCTGGACAACCCCATATCTTAACATACTTAAGAGATGGTCTCTTCCCTTTCCATATCTCATATGGAGTGGTAGGCACTGATTTGGTAGGAACCATATTCAATAGGTGTATGGCTGTCTCAAGCGCATACCCCCAGAAGGAAATAGGTAACTCAGCTGTACTCATCATTGAACGCACCATATCTAATAGGGTGCGATTCCTTCGTTCCGATACACCGTTGTGCTGTGGTGTATAAGGTGGAGTAAGCTGAGAGAGAATCCCATTCTCTTTTAGATAATCTTGGAACTCATTGCTTAAGTATTCTCCTCCTCGATCAGATCGAAGGATCTTAATACTTTTGCCCGTTTGGTTCTCTACTTCGTGGTTATATTCTCTGAATTTCTCAAAAGCTTCAGACTTGTGTTTCAATAGGAACACATGCCCGTATCTAGAGAGATCGTCAGTGAATGTAATGAAGTAGGAAGAACCGTTCCTGGCAAGGGTAGACATGGGACCGCATACATCACTATGTACCAGTCCTAAGAGTTCAGTAACTCTTTCTCCGTATCCACTAAACGGAGCTTTGGTCATTTTTCCTTTGAGACATGAATGGCAAGTATCATAAGATGATAATTCGAACGGATTCAAATAACCATCCTTATGTAACTTAGCCAGTCGTGTCGCATTGATATGACCAAGTCTACAATGCCACAAGAACGATTCGTTCATTTCTGAACTTTTCCTCTTGTGTGTGTTTTGTATATTGAGGATTGTATTTTGATTTAGAATGAATATGCCATTATGTAGCGAGCCTGATGCAATCAACTTTTGATCTAGGAATATGTTCATAACATTATCCTTTACTACAAAATTATATCCTTCTTTACTCAATAAAGAAACTGATATAATGTTGCACATCATGTTTGGTATATAATAGCACTCATTCAGAATTATTGTATCACCACTTGGTAATACTAGGTGATATTCGCCAACTGCTTTGGCTGCAACATTTGCACCGTTCCCTACTTGAACGGAATGACCACATTTTCCCAGTTCTCTACCTTTTCGCAGCCCATGTAACATCTTACATATGTGGGATCCTGATCCGGTATCTAATACCCAGGACGTAGGGTGAACTGAGAAACAGTTCTCAATGACAAACACACCCGAAGATGATGCATCAACATGCATTTCCTCCGTTTGGGCGGTGTGAGAATCCAGATATTCTCCTGTTTCCTGTTCATTCTTATAACACTTATAAGATAGAACGGGTCCAACGTTCCCCTGCACAGTATAACATACGGGTTCGGTCAATACATCCATATTATTATCTTGATTAAGGCATGAAATGGTCGCTACCTGGAGAGAGAGAGAAGAAAACACTTTAGCGTATGCTCGTGCAAGATCAGATTGGTTATTATCTTATCTAATCAGGATGGCTCTCACTGCTTTTTATCAAATCTTCCTTCAAACCCTAAAAGGAAAGACTAGCCGGGATTAATTATACACTACAAGTTCGCCAATCTTTCAGCCAGGCCAGTGTCGGTACTTTGAGGGAGGTCCCCCGTGCTTTCGCACGAACCTAATTACTGTAAACCTCGTTTTCCCAGAGGCGTAACCTCGTTAACACCTTTCTAGACACCTACTTGATCGGCTAATTGTAATGTGTAAAACTCTCCCAGGAGTAACTCTTACTCGCAGTGGGTATCGGGATCCAACTATCTCATAGAAGGTATGCAATCTCATTGCAAATTTCAACACTTGAAATTCCCGATAATATTTTACCCCTAGTGTTCTATGACCTTGACGAATGCCAAACAACCCATAGTCCACTAGTAAAGTTCAACCCGTACATTTCTTGATTGAATTAAACCCACCCGCACGACCCTTGACGAATGCCAAACAACGCCGTACGAATACCCTAATCCAATCTGCATCATATGTATAAGCAGATAAATACTAGTTAGCTACCGTACACTACGCCTTGACGAATGCCAAACTACCATAGCACGAATACTAATTAGTACTTATCTGAAATGACGGAGGGTACGCAGGTTTTCAGAAAACCTATTGCGTAATGAACTTGATATCGTTGTAGAATCAAATGAAGTTTTGAAATGGAGTGATTTTGAGGCTTTTCCAGTTTTGCTAAAGGGGTCACTCCCGGTGAAGGGATCGTCGGCCCTTTCCTCGTCGAATGAGGTGCGGGATATATCATATATATCACTGTGCAAAGCAAAAACTCTTAAAAGCAATCAAAGCCAAACCGAGTGTGTAGCATCTGCCAGTTACTGCTAAAGGAGTCATTCCCGGTGAAGGGATCTCGGTCCTTTCCTCATCGAATAAGGTGCAGGGTATATCATATATACCGCTATGCAAAGCAAGAACTGTAGCTACCTGTTTTATTTTAAAATTTGATTCTACAACATCTTAGGTTTATTTTCTTTCATTAATCTCATTAATGAAGTCCCATCATTTAAGTACCTAAACATCACAGATAAATACGACGTACACTTATGCCATCCGCATTCGCCTCGATGTCCCCTCGTGCACCGTTAGGTTAGGTAACTAACGACAGAGCAGGGCAGGGCTAGCGTGGGTGTAAAACAAAAGTAACGTCTATATAATATATCATATATACTATATACTGTATCTATCACAGAACATCACATGATCACATCACAGATATCGCAGCAGAAGAAACATATGAAATATTGGATATACTAGGACGTCCGTGTTTTCAATACGAGCCAGTATAAAACACGGATTCCACGGTCGTGATGAATAGCCAATCCCACACCACTAGACCCCTACGAGAGCGGCAAGCAACCCTGCCAATTCTGGGGTTAGGAGACCTGGACTTGACTCCTCGAGTTGGTCTCCCACTGGACCCCAGAACCCGGTTACTTGTGCTCCCCTCCTTGGGTCTATCCTAATGCGGAAAAGTAAATAATATACAAAAGGTGACAACTTCCGCAACCTGGAAGTGCCCCAAATAAAAGAATATTACATACAAGTTTTTACATGAATGAAAATGAAAAACACTCATCTCACATAAAAACCCCCGGCTATTCGAACACGACGATCCAATATAACATATCCAGCAACACATAACATCACATGTCATCAACGTAAGTAAGTATGCATACCCCAATTGTCGTTGACGTATAGCAACGAAACCGGCGATATGAACATACTGTTGGAGATAGTGCCCTCAGAGTCAATTATTGGATCACAGGCACGTGATTGCAATGATTGAGGGAGGACCTATCCCGGGACGACAGTCTTACTCGAGATGATAGTATGCTATCTGGTTTACCTTTATCATCGTGTACTGCTTTAGGTGACCTGACAGGTCACTATTGCACGTTGATAGAGCCCCTAGGATTCTTGCTTGGCTGCCAGCAGTATGAGGGCGATCATATAAGTGAGAGCTGGAGTCTACAAGCATATCCTTAAAAGGTCCCTAGTCGTGGGAGTTTCGAGACAGGGCATCGATTCTCCAGAGTAGACTAGTGTATACAGTCGAGACCCCGACGAGGGGCGGTGGCCGGTCTCACAGGCCACTGGTGTCAGTTGGTTCGCCTAAGATGTATACAGGTGCTCATTGGGTTATGAGTACACCGGACAGGACTCGCCGGGAACATGCTAGTTGGTCTTATACCTGACGTCAGATAGCAGTTCCCAGGTGACATGTGTACAGGTTAGTTCATCGACCTGGGGATCGTCATTTGTCTCGTGTGAGTTCCCACTGTACTTTGATTATTACCCTACCACGGCTCAAAGGAGTCGTGCAAACAGGTTTTAGTTGGGTACAGTCCCGAGCCATATGGAGGCAGTGAGCGGATCTTCGGGGGTTCGTCTCTCCCGGTATTGGGGGTGAGGTCGCGCTGTGTCTAGGAGAGCCATTACACGAAGTCCTTGGCCAAGGCAGGAGATTTACTGGTAGGTATTCCAGTAGTATCTCAGGGTGTTCTGGGCTACACTCCGACATGACTTGTACCGCTTTTGGGGGTCTGACTTTTACCCACCCCCTAGGCCCGACATGCGATGCTCATAGACGAACAGACCGGACTGTACGGATATTGTCACTGACAGACTCAGTAGGGTGTCAGGATGAGTTCGCTCATCGACGTCCCTTTTAGTCAATAGCTGGTGGCCCGTTACGTATTGGCTTATACCTCTGACGTGCTAGTGGTTAAACCCACAGCCATAGTATTGACGAGTCTTTAGAGTCCACCACACTTTCAGTTACTCAGCTTTCGGGCGAAACACTGTAGAGGCCGTATGGAGATATGGCAGGGTCAGATCAGATACGTGCGGTATTGCACGGATCAGGATCGGACGGTTTGTACTAGAGGCCGTATAGTTATATGGCAGGGTTCGATCAGATTCGTGCGGTATTGCACGGATCAGGATCGGACGAACATTACTAGCCGTCTTTGGTTTAAGCCGGATCCTAGTTTAGTACAGTGTAGATTTTGTCTCTTTGCATTTGTATCTGGACGGAATACAGATGCGGGTATGTATGCACAGTATCGGGGTTTTTCCTGTAATTTATTACGGGACCAGTTTTCTGGAGTTGCCAGTTTGCATTCCGTTCCGGCCGGTTTTCCTTTGTTCTTTCCCGGCCGGACTTTTCCCATGGAGGGGGTTATTTGCAATTGTGCAAATAACTTTTGTGGAAGGGGTTTCTTGCAATTATATAGATTATGATAGCATCTTTGATTCCCTCCATCACTTGCATTTAATTATGATTTGAGAGGGTATGGTTTGGATGTAAGTTTGTGATGATAATGTTTTGTTTAAGGTCACCTCTTGCTTTATCATACAATTACCTCCCTTCATGCTACATATTGTTTTTCCCACCACCATTCTCTTGATGAAGATGAGGCCGGCCAATTTTTAGATGAGGGAGAGAAAGGTTCATTTTTGGTGTATCATTTGTTCATCTCATTTCCTTGCAAAATTGATAGCATCCTTTCCCTAAAAAGTTCATTCTTCCCTCCACATCAAATGGCAACCAATACCCCAAAGTGAGACATGCACTCTACACTATATTCTACAGCACATCTTGGGCACGTCGACTTGCCAGCTTCGTGCCCGAGTTGCCTCGGTATTGAGGTGGAAGCCCGTAAAAGATGCAGGCGATGTGGTGCCCTTCCGGCAAGGAGGCGACGACCGGAGTTTCCGCGAGAGATCGGGACGATGACGAGAAGACCGGAGGACTCGGATCATTCGTTCCCTATCTTGTTAGTTAGCTAGGACAAGTTTAATGGCCCGATCCGGAGTTTTGTGCGCGGTGGTGCCGGTTTGCAAAGTTCGCAAAATTAAAGTTTATCACCGTTTCCGCATTTGGCCGTCGGATTGACGACCGGGGCGCCGCCGTGCACTTACAGTGGTATCAGAGACTCGCCATTAACCTTGCCTAGCTTGTTCTAGTGTGTTTTACATTTCCGATCGAACAAAATCCCAAAAACCACATTTTGCTTGCATCAGTTTTCTGTTGAATTTTTCCTTGCTCAAAATTTTTTTTCAGGTTGTAGAAAACTGATGTACAAGAAATTCTAAGACTTCTGTAAAAATTCGACGCAGTCAGTTGACACCTCAAGCGCGGAACCGCGGCCAAACCCCCTATTGGGCCGCGGTTCCGCCGCACATTTGTGTCTTCACTGTGTCCAAATTTTCCAGTGGCCTTGTGGGCTTATTTTGGGGGTTTTGGGATATTAATATTGGGCCCAGATTTTCTGTGAGTGCTGCAGTATTGCTTGGGGGCCCACTTGTTAATTTTTGATCGATCGGATATTTTAAACACATTATTTCACAGTATTTACATTATATCTGCGACCGTGAATGTCACTCGATCGGTAAATCCGGTCTAACTGCTATAGCCCGGTTAGACGGATTTGCGAACGTGACTTTCACGTTGATGTTCTGTATTTGCTGTGATGTTGCGGATCGGTTGTGGGGGATAGCCTGGATGCAATGCTAGTACAGTGTTGTTGTATTATGTGCATTTGATTTTGCGGGGCGAGCGTCCGACATCTGGACTGCCGTCACTGTCTGATTGTATTATTCTTTTGGGGCACGACCTGGTTGCGGTCGATGTACCCGTTGTATGTATATTTTACTTTCTGTGCTAGGATTGCCCCACGGTGGGGTGCACGGATAGCCGGGTTCTAGAGGGCAACAAGCCCGCATCTCATGGCATTGGGACGGAGGGGGCTTCAGTCTGGAATTGGCGGGCTATTCACCGCACTCGTAGGGGGTACAGGTTGACCCAGGAGGGGTGCCCAAGTTACCGGATTCCGTGAAGTGCTGGGTGGTCCATTCACGGTGCTGAAAGGGGGGCTGCCTCGCTTCAGGTTTTGATAGGTGACTTGCCGCGCCCGTAGGGGTCTAGGTTTTCATTGCACAGGCTATCCACACGACCAGGGGAACGTCGGGTTTCAGTACTGGCTCTGTGAAACCCGGGGATCCCGGATATCTGTATTGTTCTATGATGCTGTACATTTCTGTGATGTTGCATTTTATCACGCCTTGAGCGAAATACTATATATTAGTAGATGTTGTATATGCTTTTCATCCGCGCTAGTCCAGTCCCCGCTCTGCCGTTAGTTAGCTAACCTAACGGGTGATGACGGGACCCAGTGGCGAATGCGGATGGCATATACGTACGTCAGTATTGTTGGAGATAGTGCCCTCAGAGTCAATTATTGGATCACAGGCACGTGATTGCAATGATTGAGGGAGGACCTATCCCGGGACGACAGTCTTACTCGAGATGATAGTTTGCTATCTGGTTTACCTTTATCATCGTGTACTGCTTTAGGTGACCTGACAGGTCACTATTGCACGTTGATAGAGCCCCTAGGATTCTTGCTTGACGACCAGCAGTATGAGGGCGATCATATACGTGAGAGCTGGGGTCTACAAGCATATCCTTAAAAGGTCCCTAGTCGTGGGAGTTTCGAGACAGGGCATCGATTCTCCAGAGTAGACTAGTGTATACAGTCGAGACCCCGACGAGGGGCGGTGGCCGGTCTCACAAGCCACTGGTGTCAGTTGGTTCACCTAAGATGTATACAGGTGCTCATTGGGTTATGAGTATACCGGACAGGACTCGCCGGGAACATGCTAGTTGGTCTTATACCTGACGTCAGATAGCAGTTCCCAGGTGACATGTGTACAGGTTAGTTCATCGACCTGGGGATCGTCATTTGTCTCGTGTGAGTTCCCACTGTGCTTTGATTACTACCCTACCACGGCTCAAAGGAGTCGTGCAAACAGGTTTTAGTTGGGTACAGTCCCGAGCCACATGGAGGCAGTGAGCGGATCTTCGGGGGTTCGTCTCTCCCGGTATTGGGGGTGAGGTCGCGCTGTGTCTAGGAGAGCCATTACACGAAGTCCTTGGCCAAGGCAGGAGATTTACTGGTAGGTATTCCAGTAGTATCTCAGGGTGTTCTGGGCTACACTCCGACACGACTTGTACCGCTTTTGGGGGTCTGACTTTTACCAACCCCCTAGGCCCGACATGCGATGCTCATAGACGAACGGACCGGACTGTACGGATATTGTCACTGACAGGCTCAGTAGGGCGTCAGGATGAGTTCGCTCATCGACGTCCCTTTTGGTCAATAGCTGGTGGCCCATTACGTATTGGCTTATACCTCTGACGTGCTAGTGGTTAAATCCATAGCCATAGTATTGACGAGTCTTTAGAGTCTACCACACTTTCAGTTACTCAGTTTTCGGGCGAAACGCTGTAGAGGCCGTATGGAGATATGGCAGGGTCCGATCAGATACGTGCGGTATTGCACGGATCAGGATCGGACGGTTTGTACTAGAGGCCGTATAGTTAAATGGCAGGGTTCGATCAGATTCGTGCGGTATTGCACGGATCAGGATCGGACGGATATTACTAGCCGGCTTTGGTTTAAGCCGGTCCTAGTTTAGTACAGTGTAGATTTTGTCTCTTTGCATTTGTATCCGGACGGAATACAGATGCGGGTGTGTATGCACAGTATCGGGGTTTTCCTGTAATTTATTACGGGACCAGTTTTCTGGAGTTGCCAGTTTGCATTCCGTTCCGGCCGGTTTTCCTTTGTTCTTTCCCGGCCGGACTTTTCCGATGGAGGGGGTTATTTGCAAGTTTGCAAATAACATTTGTGGAGGGGTTTTATTGCAAAAGTATTGATTATGATAGCTTTCTTTTCTTTTGCTCCATGATGCATTTATTGTGATTAGATGAGGGTATGGGTGGGTTTAAATGAAGCATGGTTCATGTTTGGATGTGGTCACCTCTTTCATCTCCTACACTCACCTCCCTCCTTGATAATGATTCATTCCTCCACCATTTCCCAATTGCATGGCCGGCCACAATTTGATGAGGGGAGAAAATGAGAGGCTTCATTTTGGTGTGGGAAATTAATCATCCATCTCATTTTCATTGCTACCATAAAACCCCAAGTTGATATCCTATTGATTCCTCCATCAAGGCAACTACAAACCCCATTGAGACAAAGCGTATTCTACACTACACTTCCTACAGCAAATCTTGGACGCGTCGATTCGCCAGCTTCGCGCCCGAGTTGCCTCGGTATAGAGGCGGGAGCCCGTAAAAGCTACAGGCGATGTGGTGCCCTTTCCGACGAGGAGGAGACGAACGGAGATCCCGCGAGGAGATCGAAGTGGAGATGAAGACCGGAGGACTCGGATCAGTCGGTACATCTCTAACTCTTCTTCTAGTTAGCTTAGACTTGTTAATGGTTACGATCCGGGTGTTTAGTGCGCGGTGGTGCCGGTTTGCTAAGTCCACAAAAATTAAAGTTTATCACCGCTTCCGCATTTGGCCGTCGGTTTGACGGCCGGGGCGCCGCAGTGCACTTACAAGTATATTTTCGTTCTTTGTGGTGTGATCAATTGATGGGACTGCGCTGATTCGGATCAATGCAAGTTAAACAAACCTATTCTGATGTTGTTGGAACACTTTTCAAAAAGCTGTTATTGCAAGGACGTTCACTTTTGTTTTGCATCGTGGTATTCATTTGGAATATCCTGCTCCTCAGTCGACGAGGCAAGGGCCGAGATCCCTTCACCGGGAGTGACCCCTTGGACAGAAGTTTGCGTCAGGGCATTAACTTCACTATAGACGATTACTTTTGCTTTGCACCGTGGTATTCGGTTGGAATATCCTGCACCCCATTCTACGGGGAAAGAGCCGAGATCCCTTCACCGGGAGTGACCTCTTTAGTAAAGGTTTTCGTCACTATATTTTCTAAAAAGCTATCCGTTCCTTCAACGATATCAAGTTCATTACGTTAAAGGTTTTCGCCAGAAACCATTCGTAGCCCTCCGTCGTTTCATATGGATAGTCAATAGTATTCAAGCTGTGTATGTTGGCCAAAGTCAAGGCACAGTGTTTGGTAGCTGTTGGTTATTCATATGCAGCATAGATAGATGTGTTGGTTTGGGACAGTCGTACTACCATTTTGGCCAAAGTCAAGGGTATGTACGGGTGGGCTTTAATTAACCTGGAGAATGACGGGTTGAACTTGACATGTGACTTATGATATGTTGGCCAAAGTCAAGGTCATAAGAGCATGGGGTAAAAATCACATCGGGAGTTTCAAAAGAACTGAAACTTGCCGGATATGCGCATACCTTCTGGAGTGTGATACCGTGAGAGGATTCCGTCACGTTATCATGCGATGATAGTTGGATCCCGATTCCCACTGATGAGTTAGTTTACTCCTCGGGTATTCCCGACTAATTCTTCTTATAGGTTTGGAGGAGAATTTGAGGTACAGTGGGAGGTTTCCAGATTAGATGAATTGGTAACCATTCTGATCTAGGTTAGAGTGCACGCTGAGTGTTTCTTTTCTTTCTCTCTGGCAGCGACCATTGACCCGACCCTAAGACTATGACTCAGTGACCAAGTTGACCGAACCTTCTTAACACAGGCTTTTGGATTGTCAGAGTTGCAGACCTAATTGCCACTCCTACTTTTACCCTTTTCTCCAGGACACCCCGTATTACTACGAACGTCCACTTCCATTGGACAAAACCATCGTATGGTTAGATACGAACTCGAAGGAATTCGAGGATGGTTTCCGGTTTTGGAGAAAACGGATAGGATTATTCAGTTGTCTTTTCCTTTTTACCTTCTCTCAGGTTGCGAGTACTCCTTGGTTTAGGAGATAGTACACCTATTACGCAAATTGGATAGTCTTCTTCCAAACCTTAGGCTGGTGCCGACCGGTAGGGAATGAAGAAAACCAATTAGCATAACGATGGTGTAGACAAAGCAAGGGATTAGTAAGAGGGCAAAGTAAATTGCGACTGATATTCACGACCAAACCAAATATTTCTTCGCCAATCCTAAATCACCTTTGTATTTCTCCAGGACACTCCGTATCACTACGAAGATCCACAGTTTATTGGATACTCCATCGTATGGTTATATACGAACTCGAAAGGAACTTGTTCCAATTCGGGGATGGATTTTGGTCCAGGAGAAATAGGAATAAGGTTTATTCGGTTGTCTTTTATCTTCACCTTCTCTCGCATTGCGAGTGCTCCTGGTACTAGGACAGTACACCCATTATGCTTATTGGATAGTCTTCTTCCAAACCATAGGCTGGTGCCGAACGGTAGGGAAGGAAGAAAACCAATTGGCCTAAAGGGGTGTGCAGAAGGAAATGACTAAAGACATATAAAGGGATTTGGTGAGGTGGCGAAGAATTATACGGTTATAGTTGTGAATCTGGATAATGGTAGAGGCATTACTAGGAATACCAGGATACCCCATCGAAACATTTCAATGTTTCAGTTCAACTGTGTACTCTTAAAAGAAAACTGATTTCCTGATTAGACACTTGC
This sequence comes from Agapanthus africanus, assembly GCA_030015575.1. Lineage (NCBI taxonomy): Eukaryota > Viridiplantae > Streptophyta > Magnoliopsida > Asparagales > Amaryllidaceae > Agapanthus > Agapanthus africanus. The sequence goes on from CM057341.1 coordinate 565,667,923, forward strand.
TCCAGGGTATGTATTTACCAGGTTTGATTCTCACATCTGTATGGCTTTACAGATGATGAGTGGGAGTAAGTTATTGGGAATTGGGTGATCATCCTCATTATATCAGGATTCGTTGTAATCGGTGATATTTAAGGAGATCACCTGGGATGTTTGCCGGTCGGCAAATATTTGGTTTTGAATATCCGCTGTTGTGCACCAATTTCAAATTGATATATCTGTACGTCTATTTTCATAGAGTGAGATATACCTTTTGATATTATGTCGATGACATTTACCTATATCAGTGGATGGTTAGGTAAGGAGCATTAAACAGCGGTGTAATTCTTCTTAACCATAAGTACAGTTTTTAACCTACGACACACAGTGAAAGAGTTGTTAGACTCAGCGGACTTATACAGAGTATTGTATGTTGTCCAGTGTCCATTAGGACAGAGGGGTTGGTCCTCATACTATATTCTGTTTACTTTTAACTTCTCTAGTTCTTAGACATGTGTTTCGTAGAAACACAGGGTCTAAGTTTTGAGGAGTTATAGGTATTTGAATAGAGTTGAGAACCAGGTATAGCAAGTATCGGGATTCTTCAAAGTGATCGAAGATGTAGATACTTGTGTATGGTATTCAGTTGATAGTAATGATAAAGAGAAATTGCCTCTCTTTCAGGTTACTCATAATTGGAAGCATTCCTAAGTTGAGTAACACTGATCGGCCTCTCTCCATTTAGTAGACATGCACTGGAGATAGCTGCATGATTTGAATCTGGTTCAATTAAACCAGTGCCTCTGGTTCTATATTGGATATAGTACAGTTCATATCTTAACATTGTTAAGGTACGGGGAGTTGTCTGGCTTATGATTAAAACCAGACTCTGGATAACTCAAGACACGTTTCTGTAATGGCTGTTTGTGGGTTGACCCAGGCTATGACGAGGGTTGACATTCTACCATCTGGATGAACAAAAGCGATATTGTTCTAGACTCGCCACAGTTTTATTAAAAATGGATTTTTTCAGAAAACAGTAGTGGGAGTATGGTAGAACTGGAAGTGATTCCAGAACCGCAAACGATTACTGAAGATTTGATAAGGAACCTAAAGATTCAATCTGGATTGACATTCCATTGGCCACTCCGCAGATAAGGTGGGTAACTTCAGGCACCCGAGAGGTACTCCGGTAGCCTCAAGGACGGTGACAGGGAAGTTCTTGTTTACCCACACTTGCCATTGCTGTTGTTCCAGGCTGCGAGACCCGGTGGGAGGATGAGTATAGCGTCGTTCTAAACTAGCTTTAGAAGTGCACATCTATATGACTCTGCCAGAGGGTTGTCGTAGTCAGTGGGAGCAGCGGAAGCATTGGTGGACATCAGGCTTATGTCTATTTATAGACTAGAGCAGATATAGCGGAGATAGATCATCTATTTCTGATGTGACAGTCATAGGTTTGACGTCATCAGAATGGGGGATGGATCTGTTGAGAAGGTAGTAGGGTGTGATATCCTGGTATTTGGATGACATACACAGAGTAGGAAAAGAAACTCCTATACTACGATCGGTTATACTATGGTCGTCACACAGTGGTTTCTCCACAAGGGAATTGGACATTATATCAGACATACTGGTTACTAGATCTATGGTTTTAGATCTAGATTTGGGTGGTTTCCCAATCAGGGTACTTTGACAGCATTCTGAGAGTATTTAGAATGGACGACTCCTGGCACGGTAGTGTACCTGCAGGTGATGGAGTCACCCTCTCTAAAGGTGTCTTATAGACTAAAGTAGAGAGGGATGTGCATGATTGGCAGATCACTTGCTTTGGCAATTGAGTCAATCATGAGATGTCAAGTACCACACCAGATGTTGTTCTTGCACTAGATGCAATAAGTTGACATTGATCCAATCCTGGAGAAACAGTCGGAAGCAGTTTTAGAACATAAGTGGATGTTCTAGGGATATGATAACGACAGCCTCATTGGGAGAAAGTTATCATTCCAGGCTTCCAAGGTGACATGGACGACAAGGAGGTTGTCAGAGTTATAGTTTTCCTTCCGATGAGGGGCAGTATTCTGGACAGGTGATCCAGGAAGATACTGAGGGTGGCATGGCGCAGGATACTGATTAAGTTCAGTTGACGATACAGTCTAAGAAATTTGGATTTGGAGTTCATTTATGAGCTCGGTCCCATCAGACATCCAGACACTCTAAGACAGGTATTGCTCATTTCGGGAGATGGCTTTCTCCGCGAACTTGAGATATAGAGAGTGACAAAGAAAGAAACTTCAGAGCGGATCCACTCGCTGAGGCTATTCCTCGAATTCAATAGTCTCGCAAACGAGCTTTGTGAGACTGACTTGTAGAGGAGTTGGGTGTTCGGTATCACACGGGCTGTGAGTATGCGACATCGCAATAATTAGCCTTGAGTGCAAGTGGGAGATTGTTGGAGATAGTGCCCTCAGAGTCAATTATTGGATCACAGGCACGCGATTGCAATGATTGAGGGAAGACCTATCCCGGGACGACAGTCTTACTCGAGATGATAGTATGCTATCTGGTTTACCTTTATCATCGTGTACTGCTTTAGGTGACCTGACAGGTCACTATTACACGTTGATAGAGCCCCTAGGATTCTTGCTTGGCTGCCAGCAGTATGAGGGCGATCATATAAGTGAGAGCTGGAGTCTACAAGCATATCCTTAAAAGGTCCCTAGTCGTGGGAGTTTCGAGACAGGGCATCGATTCTCCAGAGTAGACTAGTGTATACAGTCGAGACCCCGACGAGGGGCGGTGGCCGGTCTCACAGGCCACTGGTGTCAGTTGGTTCGCCTAAGATGTATACAGGTGCTCATTGGGTTATGAGTACACCGGACAGGACTCGCCGGGAACATGCTAGTTGGTCTTATACCTGACGTCAGATAGCAGTTCCCAGGTGACATGTGTACAGGTTAGTTCATCGACCTGGGGATCGTCATTTGTCTCGTGTGAGTTCCCACTGTGCTTTGATTATTACCCTACCACGGCTCAAAGGAGTCGTGCAAACAGGTTTTAGTTGGGTACAGTCCCGAGCCACATGGAGGCAGTGAGCGGATCTTCGGGGGTTCGTCTCTCCCGGTATTGGGGGTGAGGTCGCGCTGTGTCTAGGAGAGCCATTACACGAAGTCCTTGGCCAAGGCAGGAGATTTACTGGTAGGTATTCCAGTAGTATCTCAGGGTGTTCTGGGCTACACTCCGACACGACTTGTACCGCTTTTGGGGGTCTGACTTTTACCCACCCCCTAGGCCCGCCATGCGATGCTCATAGACGAACGGACCGGACTGTACGGATATTGTCACTGACAGGCTCAGTAGGGTGTCAGGATGAGTTCGCTCATCGACGTCCCTTTTAGTCAATAGCTGGTGGCCCGTTACGTATTGGCTTATACCTCTGACGTGCTAGTGGTTAAACCCACAGCCATAGTATTGACGAGTCTTTAGAGTCCACCACACTTTCAGTTACTCAGCTTTCGGGCGAAACGCTGTAGAGGTCGTATGGAGATATGGCAGGGTCCGATCAGATACGTGCGGTATTGCACGGATCAGGATCGGACGGTTTGTACTAGAGGCCGTATAGTTATATGGCAGGGTTCGATCAGATTCGTGCGGTATTGCACGGATCAGGATCGGACGAACATTACTAGCCGGATTTGGTTTAAGCCGGATCCTAGTTTAGTACAGTGTAGATTTTGTCTCTTTGCATTTGTATCCGGACGGAATACAGATGCGGGTGTGTATGCACAGTATCGGGGTTTTTCCTGTAATTTATTACGGGACCAGTTTTCTGGAGTTGCCAGTTTGCATTCCGTTCCGGCCGGTTTTCCTTTGTTCTTTCCCGGCCGGACTTTTCCCATGGAGGGGGTTATTTGCAATTGTGCAAATAACTTTTGTGGAAGGGGTTTCTTGCAATTATATAGATTATGATAGCATCTTTGATTCCCTCCATCACTTGCATTTAATTATGATTTGAGAGGGTATGGTTTGGATGTAAGTTTGTGATGATAATGTTTTGTTTAAGGTCACCTCTTGCTTTATCATACAATTACCTCCCTTCATGCTACATATTGTTTTTCCCACCACCATTCTCTTGATGAAGATGAGGCCGGCCAATTTTTAGATGAGGGAGAGAAAGGTTCATTTTTGGTGTATCATTTGTTCATCTCATTTCCTTGCAAAATTGATAGCATCATTTCCCTAAAAAGTTCATTCTTCCCTCCACATCAAATGGCAACCAATACCCCAAAGTGAGACATGCACTCTACACTATATTCTACAGCACATCTTGGGCACGTCGACTTGCCAGCTTCGTGCCCGAGTTGCCTCGGTATTGAGGTGGGAGCCCGTAAAAGATGTAGGCGATGTGGTGCCCTTCCGGCAAGGAGGCGACGACCGGAGTTTCCGCGAGAGATCGGGACGATGACGAGAAGACCGGAGGACTCGGATCACTCGGTATATCTCTTCCCTATCTTGTTAGTTAGCTAGGACAAGTTTAATGGCCCGATCCGGAGTTTTGTGCACGGTGGTGCCGGTTTGCAAAGTTCGCAAAATTAAAGTTTATCACCGTTTCCGTATTTGGTCGTCGGATTGACGACCGGGGTGCCGCCGTGCACTTACACATACTACACTTACGGTCACAGAAAAGAAAGTGTAAAACTACAACAATTGGAATCCGCAACCTCATTGGACATCGCATGCCTAATCAAATGAAATACTTAGACATCACATGCCTAACAGTTATAAACCCCGCATTTTAGTCCCATTATCGAAAACTCTTTTCAATATCAAATGAGACTAAACCGCTAGATTTATAACATTCATTCAGTTATCTCATAACTGTTTGTGAATTCCAATTATTGTATCCCATTCCAGATAAACAGAAAATGTTAAACTTTCCGATCGAACAGTCGAATACCCAAGTTTTCCCGATACAGCCCAACACATGAAATAAGTCTAGCAACATTCAGTTCGTGCCTCAGTAGAACGGTCCAGCCGTAGAAGGGTCAAGCCAACGCCTCACATGTGGCACGCCGTACTGCCCCAAACCCGAAGGTTCAAAGGGCAGTTCAAGACGGTCACATAATCGAGTTAAGGTTTGTTGTCTTCTAGAGGGTCCATCGCGTTACTTGCACTACTTAGAACGTCGTTAAACTACGGAAAAATCCAACACTTGGAAATTTCCCGACAGGGGAAAAGTTGGGTATTTATATCCGGTCGAACTTTTTAACAAATTCAAAAATTATCCGGAAATACACAAAGACGAAGTTTGATAATCCGGTCGAAACACCGAAGCTCCAAAACAACCCCAGAAAATGCAACTCTTGAATAAATTTTAAAAATTCCCAGGAAAACCAGCACTGGAAAATAAGAATTACTGTGCAGAATTCTTTGTTCAATGAGGCCGTACGGCCGCGGAACCGCCGCATGAGCCATGCTCATGCCGCGGAACCGCGGCAGTTTGGTGGATTTGGGCTGTCGAATTTCACAGTAACTCTTAGAATCACCTGCTGATTTTTCTGCATACTTTTAATTTGGAAAAATCCCAGATTTTAGAAAATGTACAAAGAGCATTTTGTGAGTTAGGGTTTCGGTTCGTTCGGACTTCAATCTCCGTCTAGACTTCGCCTAAGGCTCTAGCTAGGCTCTGATACCACTGTAGGGTTCCATGGCACTCTAATGAAGTCTCACAAGGTATCAACCATGCCAATATAAAATTTTATGGGTGCCGAGAAACTCTAATACGGATCGTCGGCTAGAATTCTAGGCGAAATACGAATCTAGTTAACACTTTAACTAAAGGAGAGAGGCTACAACCTTTGTAGATCCGGTTCTCGACTTCCTTAGCTCCACGTGGGTGTCCTATCGCTGTCCATCATGAATCCCGAACTCATTCGTCGGCTTCATCGGAGAAACGGGCGAGCTAGGTCGTCGGCTTCGTGTCAAAGACGATCTACGTCGAGGCATCCCAAGTTCAAGCTCCGACTTCACAAAGTTGTGAAACTTATGAAGAAAACACCCAAAACAACTTGGCAAGAGGTAGAGGGTGAAGAAATAGGAGGTGGGTTCACTTTAGAATTGGATTTCTCTCACTAGAACTCAAGTTGCCATTGATGGCATCAAGGTTTCTATCTTGAAGAAGAAGGAGAAGATGAAGCTAGTTATTATGATAAGTCATTTAAAATAAAAAGAAAATTCATACTTATCATAATCTAACAAGGGTTAAGTGTAGAGAATAAACCATGGTAAGTGGATGGGTTAGGGTTAAGCATGAAGACAAAATGGTCTCTTTGGTCAAAACTTCATGAAGCTTCAACAAGCTTCATGACAAAAACAAACCATTTTATTTTCATTTATCCAATAAAATAAATAAAGAAATGAATAAATAAATGATAAGGCAAAACCCTAATTATCATTTAACCATGGTTTAATTCTTCACACTTAACCAAATGATCAAGTATCATCAAACATGATACATATATGTGCACAAAAGTATATCACATATACAACTTGCACATCAAGTGAGAAAATCCGTATAAAGTGAACCAATACTAGTTAATGCAAAGTAATATATCAAATATATAATTATACATTAAATCATTAAATCAACATTTGATTCAATGATCCGGACACGTCGCACATAACCGACTAGTATTCAATGTATCGATTTATCGAATCAATGATTCGATAACTAGGTCATATCGAATATAACCAATCGAAACATTCATCGCGAGAATGAAATGCGGTATCACATACACGCATTATTCTCGCTCCCGCACATATCTCATATGCGCTCCTATTTCGTTTCGCTTGAGCCAGGAAACCTCTGTGTAGGACTCTAAAGACTCGTCAATACGCCGGTAGCAGATAATGATCATATCAAGCACCCACAAGCCGTAAGCGGTCTGCTAAACGTAACGGCCATTCGGGTATTGAGCGATCAGAAGATCGACGAGCTAGCCCGCTCACACTTCTGTGAATCCAACCAGTAACACTTACCGTACAGTCCGGTCTGTTCGTCTGATATGTCGCATATCAAGTCTAAGGGTGGTATACGTCAGACCCCAATAACCGATAAGTCGTGCCGATGTGAGGCTCATAACGGGTCGAGAAACTACTGGTAACACTTACCAGCAAATCTCTGATCATCCCTGGCCAGGGACTTCCCTGTTACGGCCAATCGATCACAGCTCAACATCAACCCCCAATACCGGGAGAGACGAAACCCCTCCTATCGCTCATTGCCTCCATGTGACTCGGGACTGTACCCAAAGACCACCGTTTTGCACGCCCTCATGGATGTGGTAAGGTGGAGATCAAAGCACAGTGGGAATCACATAAGACTCTATGACGATCTCGGGTCTACAAACTAACCTGTACAAGTGTCACCTGAGAACTGCCATCTGACGTGAGGTATAATACCATCTGGGAGTTCTCGGCGAGTCCGTCCAGTGTACCCAGTCTCCACTGAGCACCCGTATACCATCTCTGATGTCAAACACCAATGGATATGGGATCATCCATCGCCCATCTCATGGGTCGAGAAGCGTATACGCTAGTCTACTCTGGTATATCGATGCCCCGTCTCGATACACCCACGACTAGGGACCTTGAAGGATGTACTTATGGACTACCACGTCCCCACTAGTATGATCTACCTCATAGTCCAGGTAGTCAAGTACACATCCTAAGGGCTTTACCAACATGTAACTATAAGACAGTTTAAAGAGACAAGTGTACATGTTAAGATAAAGAGTAACCAGATAGCATACTATCATATCGAGTAAGAAAGTCATCTCTATATATGTTCAAGCATCCAATATAATATACATCATCTGTACAATACTGGCCTCTAGGGCATACATACAACTAACAGGGGGTAAAATATTTAAGTGAAAATCCTTCCCCAAACTTATTTTTGGCTCATCATTTTGTGTAAAAATTTTCTTATCAGGAGCCAGATTACACCCCCCCCAAAACTTGAGTTAAGCCCTGTTAATCTTTGAAAATCACATGAGGGGGTCAAAAAATTTTAGTCGATGCCACGCTTTGCAAAGACGGAAGGTCAACACCAACCATTCGAAGATTTTATCAATGTAGTGCTCAGGTTGGTGGAAGAACAAGTTGAATGGAGCCAGAAAAAAGTGAGGAAAAGGTAAGTGGTGGAATAGAATGTGTTTGCGTCTCGTTTTGGAGAGACGACTCAGTGTATGTGATGGATTACTCGCATTCTTTTTGTAAGTCCACGGTAGCGCCCCGGCCGTCTAACAGACGCCAAATGCGGAACAAAAACTTTTTACAACTGGCGCTATCGCGTACTATAACCAGGATCTGCCATTAAAGCTAAACTAACAAACTACAAAGTGGGTAGAAATGTTATACCGAACGATCCGAGTCCTTCGATCTTCAACCATCATCCCACGCATTGTTGCGGCTGCTCCGATCTCCTGAATCTCCAGTCTTCTCTTCCAGGTGGCACCACGTCGACGGATCTTTAAACGAGCTCCCGTCTCTGAACCGAGGCAACTCGGTCGTCAAGTTTGCTAAAAGAGACGACCGAGATGATGTAGAGAATGAGTAGGACACTTTGTCTCACTTTGTCCAAAGCCGTGGAAGAACGGTTAATGAAGTTGCCTTTTGGATTGGGTGAAATGAGAAACAGGGCTATCTAATTTTCATGAACCCAAACCATAATCTTTTCCAAAACCATAAAAAAAACCATTGTCTCTCAAGAAGGGGCCGGCCATATATAAGAGGAGGTGGGGGTGAGTATAGGAGCAAGGTGGTAACCATAAAGGAAAAGATCAACAACAAATATCTTTAACCATAACAAGAAACATTAATGCAAAAGGTGACTCACTTTAAACACTGTAAGTGCACGGCGGCGCCCCGGCCGTCAATCCGACGGCCAAATGCGGAAACGGTGATAAACTTTAATTTTGCGAACTTAGCAAACCGGCACCACCACGCACTAAACCCCGGATCGGGCCATTAAACTAGATCTAGCAAACAACAAGACGGGTTAGAGATATACCGAGTGATCCGAGTCCTCCGGTCTTCTCGTCGTCGTCCCGATCTCTCGCGGAAACTCCGGTCGTCGCCTCCTCGCCGGAAGGGCACCACATCGCCTGCATCTTTTACGGGCTCCCGCCTCTATACCGAGGCAACTCGGGCATGAAGCTGGCAAGTCGACATGCACAAGATATGCTGTAGAATATGTGTAGGACTCATGTCTCATATTGGGGTAGTGGATGTTGCCATTTGATAGATGGAGGAATCAAGATAAGAAAAATGGTGCTTGCATTTTTCTAACATGAAATGAGATCAAGAATGCCACACTCCAAAATGAAACTCTCTCATTTTCCCTCAATGAAGTGGCCGGCCTCTCTCTCATTTGGAATGGTGGTGGAGTGTATACATCATGCAAGAGGGAGGTGATGGTAGGAGATGAGAAGAGGTAACCATAAACAAAACATCATGATAACAAACATACATCCAAACCATAACCCTTTCCAATCACAATTAATGCAAGTGATGGAAGAAAGATGCTTAACATATCATAAAGAAAACAATTGCAAGAAACCCCCTCCACAAAAGTTATTTGCACAATTGCAAATAACCCCCTCCATCGGAAAAGTCCGGCCGGGAAAGAACAAAGGAAAACCGGCCGAAACGGAATGCAAACTGGCAACTCCAGAAAACTGGTCCCGTAATAAATTACAGGAAAACCCCCATACTATGCATACACACCCGCATCTGTATTTCGACCGAATACAAATGCAATGAGACAAAATCTACACTGTACTATACTAGGATCCGGCTTAAACCAAAGCCGGCTAGTAATATCCGCCCGATCCTGATCCGTGCAATACCGCACGTATCTGATCGAACCCTGCCATATATCTATACGGCCTCTAGTACAAACCGTCCGATCCTGATCCGTGCAATACCGCACGTATCTGATCGGACCCTGCCATATCTCCATACGGCCTCTACAGCGTTTCGCCCGAAAGCTGAGTAACTGAATGTGTGGTGGACTCTAAAGACTCGTCAATACTATGGCTGTGGATTTAACCACTAGCACGTCAGAGGTATAAGCCAATACGTAACGGGCCACCAGCTATTGATCAAAAGGGACGTCGATGAGCGAACTCATCCTGACACCCTACTGAGCCTGTCAGTGACAATATCCGTACAGTCCGGTCCGTTCGTCTATGAGCATCGCATGGCGGGCCTAGGGGGTGGGTAAAAGTCAGACCCCTAAAAGCGGTACAAGTCGTGTCGGAGTGTAGCCCAGAACACCCTGAGATACTACTGGAATACCTACCAGTAAATCTCCTGCCTTGGCCAAGGACTTTGTGTAATGGCTCTCCTAGACACAGCGCGACCTCACCCCCAATACCGGGAGAGACGAACCCCCGAAGATCCGCTCACTGCCTCCATGTGGCTCGGGACTGTACCCAACTAAAACCTGTTTGCACGACTCCTTTGAGCCGTGGTAGGGTAGTAATCAAAGCACAGTGGGAACTCACACGAGACAAATGACGATCCCCAGGTCGATGAACTAACCTGTACACATGTCACCTAGGAACTGCTATCTAACGTCAGGTATAAGACCAACTAGCATGTTCCCGGCGAGTCCTGTCCGGTGTACTCATAACCCAATGAGCACCTGTATACATCTTAGGTGAACCAACTGACACCAGTGGCTTGTGAGACCGGCCACCGCCCCTCGTCGGGGTCTCGACTGTATACACTAGTCTACTCTGGAGAATCGATGCCCTGTCTCGAAACTCCCACGACTAGGGACCTTTTAAGGATATGCTTGTAGACCCCAGCTCTCACGTATATGATCGCCCTCATACTGCTGGTCGTCAAGCAAGAATCCTAGGGGCTCTATCAACGTGCAATAGCGACCTGTCAGGTCACCTAAAGCAGTACACGATGATAAAGGTAAACCAGATAGCATACTATCATCTCGAGTAAGACTGTCGTACCGGGATAGGTCCTCCCTCAATCATTGCAATCACGTGCCTGTGATCCAATAATTGACTCTGAGGGCACTATCTCCAACAATCTCCCACTTGCACTCAAGGCTAATTATTGCGATGTCGCATACTCACAGCCCGTGTGATACCGAACACCCAACTCCTCTACTAGTCAGTCTCACAAAGCTCGTTTGCGAGACTATTGCGTTCGAGGAATAGCCTCAGCGAGTGGATCCGCTCTGAAGTTTTTTCTATGTCTCTCTATATCTCAAGTTCGCGGAGAAAGCCATCTCCCGAAAAGAGCAATATCTGTCTTAGAATGTCTGGATGTCTGATGGGACCTAGCTCATAAATGAACTCCAAATCCAAACTTCTTAGACTGTATCGTCAACTGAACTTAATCAGTATCCTGCGCCATGCCTCCCTCAGTATCTTCCTGGATCACCTGTCCAGAATACTGTCCCTCGTCAGAGGGAAAACTATAACTCTGACAACCTCCTTGTCGTCCATGTCACCTTGGAAGCCTGGAATGATAACTGTCCCCCGAATGAGGCTGTCGTTATCATATCCCTAGAACATCCACTTATGTTCTAAAACTGCTTCCGACTGTTTCTCCAGGATTGGATCAATGTCAACTTATTGCATCTAGTGCAAGAACAACATCTGGTGTGGTACTTGACATCTCATGATTGACTTAATTTCCTAAGCAAGTGATCTGCCAATCATACACATCCCTCTCTACTTTAGTCTATAAGACACCTTTAGAGAGGGTGACTCCATCACCTGCAGGTACATTACCGTGCCAGGAGTCGTCCATTCTAAATATTCTTAGAATGCTGTCAAAGTACCCTGATTGGGAAACCACCCAAATCTAGATCTAAAACCATAGATCTAGTAACCAGTATGTCTGATATGATGTCCAAGTCCCTTGTGGAGAAAACCACTGTGTGACGACCAAAGTATAACCGATCGTAGTATAGGAATATCACTTCCTACTTTGTGTATGTCATCCAAAACCCGGATATCACACTCTACTACCTTCTCAACAGATCCATCCCCTATCCTGATGACGTCAAACCTATGACTGTCACATCCGAAATGGATGATCTATCTCCGCTATATCTGCTTTAGTCTATAAATAGACATAAGCCTGATGTCCACCAATGCTTCCGCTGCTCCCACTGACTACGACAACCCTCTGGCAGAGTCATATAGACGTGCACTTCTAAAGCTAGTTTAGAACGACGCTATACTCATCCTCCTGCCTGGTCTCGCAGCCTGGAACAACAACAATGGCAAGAGTTATCCAGAGTCATAGCCTGATGTCCACCAATGCTTCCGCTGCTCCCACTGACTACGACAACCCTCGTCATAGCCTGGGTCAACCCACAAACAGCCATTACAGAAACGTGCCTTGAGTTATCCAGAGTCTGGTTTTAATCATAAGCCGGACAACTCCCCGTACCTTAACAATGTTAAGATATGAACTGTACTATATCCAATATAGAACCAGAGGCACTGATTTAATTGAACCAGATTCAAATCATGAAGCTATCTCCAGTGCATGTCAACTAAATGGAAAGAGGCCGATCAGCGTTACTCAACTTAGGAATGCTTCCAATTATAAGTAACCTGAAAGAGAAGCAATTTCTCTTTATCATTACTATCAACTGAATACCATACACAAGTATCTACATCTTCGATCACTTTGAAGAATCCCGATACTTGCTACACTTGGTTCTCTACTATATTCAAATACCTATAACTCCTCAAAACTTAGACCCTGTGTTTCTACGAAACACATGTCTAAGAACTAGAGAAGTTAAAAGTAAACAGAATATAGTATGAGGACCAACCCCTCTGTCCTAATGGACACTGGACAACATACAATACTCTGTATAAGTCCGCTGAGTCTAACAACTCTTTCACTGTGTGTTGTAGGTTGAAAACTGTACTTATGGTTAAGAAGAATTACACCGCTGTTTAATGCTCCTTACCTAACCATCCACTGATATAGGTAAATGTCATCGACATAATATCAAAAGGTATATCTCACTCTATGAAAATAGACGTACAGATATATCAATTTGAAATTGGTGCACAACAGCGGATATTCAAAACCAAATATTTGCCGACCGGCAAACAGCCCAGATGATCTCCTCAAATATCACCGATTACAACGAATCCCGATATAATGAGGATGATCACCCTATTCCCAATAACTTACTCCCACTCATCATCTGTAAAACCATACAGATGTGAGGATCAAACCTGGTAAATGCATACCCTGGAGCAAGTGTCCAATCGGGAAATCAGTTTTCTTTTAACATTACACAGTGAACTGAAACATTGAAATGTTTCGATGGGGTATCCTGGTATTCCTAGTAATGCCTCTACCATTATCCAGATTCACAACTATAACCGTATAATTCTTTGCCACCTCTCCAAATCCCTTTATATGTCTTTAGTCATTACCTTCTGCACACCCCTTAGGCCAAATGGTTTTCTTCCTTCCCTACCGTTCGGCACCAGCCTATGGTTTGGAAGAAGACTATCCAGTAAGCATAATGGGTGTACTGTCCTAATCCTAGGAGCACTCGCAATGCGAGAGAAGGTGAGGATAAAAGACACCCGAATAAACTTTATTCCTATTTCTCCTGAACCAGAATCCATCCCCGAACTGGAACAAGTTCCTTTTGAGTTCGTATATAACCATACGATGGAGTATCCAATAAACTGTGGATCTTCGTAGTGATACGGAGTGTCCTGGAGAAATACAAAGGTGATTTAGGATTGGCGAAGAAATACTTGGTTTGGTCGTGAATATCAGTCGCATTTTACTTTGCCCTCTTACTAATCCCTTGCTTTGTCTTAATCTTAATACCTTCTGCACACCGTTTAGGCTAATTGGTTTTCTTCATTCCCTACCAGTCGGCACCAGCCTTGTTAGTGTATATGCCCTAGAGGCCATTACTGTATCATACTAGTTTGTATATTACTTGATGGAAGCTTGGGATATTCACCTTGTATAAACAATCTTGCTCAATATAGTAGTATGCTACTTGGTTTGTTTCTACTTCAATGTGTACTTGTGTTTATTTCAGTATATCACTTATACGCATTAGTGGAGCCCTTAGGATCTTTGCTTGATTACCAGCGTTGTGATGGCAGTCACACTAGTGGGGGCTGGGTAATCTATAGGCACATCCTTATACAGGTCCCTAGTCGTAGGACTATCGAGACAGGGCATCGATACTCCGGAGTAGACTAGCGTATGCGCTTCTCATCCCAGTGTGGGAGATGGTCTGTCCCACAGCCATCAGTACGTCGTACTGGAGATAGTATACGGGTGCTCGTTGGGTTACGAGTACACTGGACAGGACTCGTCGGGAACTGACAGGTTGGTATTATACCTATCGTCAGTTATCAGTTCCCAGGTGACATGAGTACAGCTTAGTCCGCTGACTTGACACTGACACTTCGCCTCGAGTGTGTTCCCACTGCACTTTGATCACTACCCTACCACGGCTCAAAGGAGTCGTGCAAACAGGTGGTGGTTGGGTGCAGTCCCGAAGCACTTGGAGGCAGTGACGGTTAGACAGGATTCGTCTCTCCCGGTATTGGGGGTTGACATCGCGCTGTGTCTAGGAGAGCCATTACACGAGTAGTCCCTGGCCAGGGCAAGCGAGATATACTGGTAGGTTTCCAGTGTTATCTCAGGGTGTTTTGGGCTTCACTCCGACACGACTTGTACCGCTATTGGGGGACTGACGTTTTACCGCCCCCTAGGCCCGCCATGCGATGTATCAGACGAACAGACCGGACTGTACGGAGAATGTCACATTCAGACTCAGTAGGAGTTCAGATGGGGTTTCACCTCGTCAGCCTTCTTGTCGGCATCTACCTGGGGACCGCTACGCACAGCTAGTGCCGCTTGCGGTCTGTGGTTAAACCCACTGCCAGCGTAGTGTCGAGTCTTTAGAGTCCCACACAGAGGGTATTCGCCTCTGGGCAAAACAGAGTAGAGGTCGCATGGTTTTGCGACAAGGTTCGTTCTCATCCGCGCACTTGTGCACGTTTGGAGTCCGGACGGATTATACTGGCAGGCTCTGGTTTGAGCCAGATACTGGTATATGTTTTGGGGGTTGCTTTTATATCTTGGTATTCTTGTTCCTCGGAACGAGAATGCAGGTGTGTATGCACAGTTGCTTGAGGCGGAGAATGAGGTTTTTCATTAGGGTTTCGGATCGGGTGCGTATGCACAGTTGACAGTTATCATTTTCCAAACCCTAATGAATTTGTATATTATCTATTAATAATAGTAATTAAATAAGAATTATGTTATGGTTGTTTTTCTTGTTGACTTGTTGACCTTGGTTGACTTGTTGACCATTGACCACTTTTCATGCCTTGAAAGTCTTCCTTGATTCATGCTTACACTTCATTAAAAGAGGTATGATAGTGGTCATTCCAAAATAACCATCAACTATTCTTATTTCAATTATTATCATTTAGATAATTCATTTTCTTTTGCAATATGGTTGCAAGAAAGAAATAATTGAGCTCATTCTATCATTCTCACTCTCTCTCCTCATTTCATCTTCTTCTTCCTCTTGAAAAGAGAAACCTTCTCATGTGTTGAGAATCATTCTCTTTAGATAGAAAAGCAAACCCTAATCACTCTCTACTCATTCTAGGATGAAGGTTTAGCAAGCCGGAAACCCTAGTTCACTCAAAGATCGAGGAAGAGCCCAAAGGTCGAACCTTCAAGGTGGATCTATCTTCGGCAAGAAGAAGGCGACGAGAAGAGAACCATTCAAGCTTCTACAAAGAACAAGAAAGAAGAACAACAACAAGAAGAGAAGGAGTTCAAGTTTAGGTATAACCATCCTCCATAGTAGCTAACTCTCTTTAGCTTGTTAACTAGTTTTAGTTTAGACAACGATCCCGACATAGTTTAGTCCATGTTGCCTCTTGCGATAAAAATTCGTTTTTTATACCGTTTCCGCCTCCCCGTAAGTACCGGGGGTCGCAATATGGACTTACAGTGGTATCAGAGCCTAACTAAACTTAAACTAGCTTGGTAGTGAAGTGTAACGAAGTTCGGAACCGAAAAATCGCAAAACCGGAAAAACGAAAACCTAACTTTCTGTTGAATTTTTTTCTGCTCAAAATGAAAAAATTTATACTTGTAAAATCGTCTCAGGGTTTTCTAAGAACACACAAGAAAAACGATATCATGATTCCTCCAAACCGCCGCGCTTCCGCGGCCTCACCTACTCATCTGGCCGCGGAACCGCCGCAAGTTGGTGTCTTCTTTGCATCGTTTTTCGTGCAGTGTTCTTCTGTGTTGGTTTTGGGATTTTTAAGATATATTATATGTACCCAGATTTTCCAGAACAGAAATTCACTTTTGGGGTCCTATAATTCCGTATTTTTTTTTTTTTCCGAACTTCACTGCACTTTAGCTATGTTGGTTATATCTGTGATGTTTGCATGTATTGAACGTCGGCTAATCGCTATAAGTCGATTAGTCGGGGTTATACATGATCTGTAATGTTCTGGAATGTGTATATGAATGTGTTGGACTGTCGCGGGTGAATAGCCGGGGTGGATGTGAGATGAGCTTTTGTTTTTCTTTCATTCATTGTAAATGTAAATTGATGTAATTATATTATTTGTTTGGCCGCACAACCGGGTCGAGGTTGTAGCCGTCATTGTATAATTCTTTTTACTGTTTTTGCTCCTAGGATAGACCCATGGTGGGGTGCACAAACTACCGGGAACATGGAGGGTAGTTTGCCGCACCCGTAGGGGTCTTGGGTGGGGTATTTGCTATTCACCGCGACCGTGTTATCCGCTTTTCGTTTCAGGCTCGAAAGGAATGCGGATTGCTAGTATATCCAATG
The DNA here is from genome assembly GCA_030015575.1 of Agapanthus africanus. Classification (NCBI taxonomy): domain Eukaryota; kingdom Viridiplantae; phylum Streptophyta; class Magnoliopsida; order Asparagales; family Amaryllidaceae; genus Agapanthus; species Agapanthus africanus. Next base: position 565,684,835 of record CM057341.1, read on the forward strand.
TATTCATCTGTGATCTGTAATGTCTATCATTGCTTTCTATTTAGGCGTTGCTTATGTTTTACAGCCGCGCTAGCCCAGCCCCCGCTCTGTCGTTAGTTAAGTAACCTAACGAGTGATGACGGGACCCCGTGGCGAATGCGAATGGCATAAGCGTACGTCATATTTTGGTTGTTTTCTGCAATGGTAGGAATTAAATGATGGGACGCATTAAAAGAACTAATGCAAGAATATCACGCATTAAAAGAACTAATGCAAGATAATAAACCAAGTTTAAGTCGATGGAACACTTTCGAAAAACCACTCGGTTCTTTTCAAAAACTAACTTTTAAATGCGGAGCTTGAGCCACTCCTTCTAAAAGCTATCTCGTTCCATCGATTATATCAAGTTCACTACGTTCACGGTTTCGCCAAAACCATTCGTAGCCCTCCATCATTTCAGTTAAATATACGGTAGTATTCAAGCTATGTATTTTGACCTCACGCCAAGGCATAGTGATTGGTAGCTGCCGGATATTTATCTGTTGCATAGATAGAATGCGTTGTTTTGAGACAGTCGTACCACCATTTTGGCCTACGTCAAGGGTAGGTACGGGTGGATTCAAATCAACCGGGATAATGATGGGAAGAACTTGACATGTGACTTATGACATTTTGACCTCACGCCAAGGTCATAAGAGCATGGGGCAAAAATCCACATCGGGAGTTTCATAAGTACTGAAACTTGCTAGATTTGCATACCATTTGGAGTGTGATGATTATGGTAGGATTCCTTCATTTTCATCACGCGATGATATTTGGATCCCGATCCTACTGTGAGTATATGCTACTCCTCGGGAAATTTCTCACTAAACGATCAATGCTATAAACCTAGTAGGTGCCTAGAAAGGTGTTAGCGGGGCTACGCCCCCAGGGAAAAGAGGTTCTTAAATTAAGGAACTTCGCGAAAGCGTTGGAAAACCTCCCTCGAAGTACCGACACTGGCCTGGCTGAACGGTTAAGCAAGTATTGTACGGTGGGATTGATCCCGGCTAATTCTTCCTTTGTGGTTTGAGGAGGGATTCGAGAGACAGTGGGAGCCATCCTGTTTAGACAAATTAAAAACCATTCTAAACTTGCAAGAGCATCGTGCTAAGTGTTTCTTCTCTCCCCCTGCAGCGACCAAATCGAAATGACTGGACTTAAGTTACTTCTAGATAAAAACATATTGACAGGGCCAAACTACAAAGATTGGCTCAGGAATGTCAAATTGGCAATCTCTTACGACAAGCTGGGGTATCTTCTTACCAGCAAAGCTCCCCCCGTCCCAGGTCCCACCTCCAGCGTCGCGGATAAGGAAATCCGTAAGACTTGGGAGATTGACAGCGCGAAGGCCAGATGCCTCGTACTTGCCTCGATGGACAATGACCATCAGAGGAGGCACGAGAATATGGATTTGGAATCCATATTTCTTCATACAAAAGAACTGTATGGAGAGCAGTCTCGTATCGCAAGATACGAAGTGTCGAAGAAGTTATTTTCGACTAAGTTGGCCGTCGGATCATCGGTAGCGGACCACGTGCTTAAGATGATTGGCTACACTGAGGAGCTCGCGGAACTTGGGACCACGTTGGATAGTGAACTCTACACAGATATAATTCTCCAGTCCCTTCCATCCACTTACGCCCAGTTCATACTGAATTTCAACTTGCAAGAAAAGGAAGTTGAACTTTCAGAACTCCTCAACCTGCTGAGGAGCGCAGAGGGCACCCTACAGAAGGGTAGGGATACATCCACTTTGTTTGTAGGAGGATCTTCTTCTTCTAGGTCCAAGGCGAAAGCCAAGGGAAAGAAAAAGAAAGCCCCCGCCAAACCAAGAGGCGGTGTTAGTAAAGTGGGTGCGAAGGGAAAGGAAAAGGCAACAAAGATAGCGGGGAAGCTTGTTGGTAAAGAGGAATGCTTCTATTGTCACAAGAGTGGACACTGGAAGAAAGATTGCAGGGCTTGGAAAGCCAGGACACAGGAACTGAAGCAGGTTGCGGCTTCAGCTTCAGGTGTGTATGTTATTGAAAACTGTCTTTCTATAAACTCTACTTCCTGGGTATTGGATACCGGATCAGGATCTCATATCTGTAATTCTTTGCAGGCGTTGAGAAACCGTAGGTTTTTGAAGGAAGGTGACATGACCCTCAGAGTTGCGAACGGAGCTAGCATGGATGCTAAAGCCGTGGGGGACTATCACCTAGGAATGTCAGATGGACATGTTTTGGTTTTGCGTAATTGCTTTTTTGTACCCAACGCAACTTGTAATATCATTTCTGTATCTTTGGTTTCTAAAGAAGGTTATGAATTTGCGTTTGTAAGTAATGTTGTTAACATTCACCTTAATCAAGTTCTGATTGGGTCAGGTACATTGAGCAATGGTATATACGTATTAAACCAACCACAGATTTTCAATGTCCAGAATACACACAAAAGAAAGTCACCAGATATTAATCAGACTTTCTTATGGCATTGTAGATTGGGTCACATCAATGAGAGAAGGTTGACGAAGTTACATACAGAAGGGTATTTGAATGCGTTCGAATATCAATCGTATGCCACTTGTCAATCCTGTCTCAAGGGAAAGATGACAAAGACTCCGTTTACTGGACATGGAGTAAGAGCGAGCGAGCTCTTGGGACTCGTACACAGTGACGTGTGCGGTCCAATGTCTACACATGCCCGAAGCGGACATTCTTACTTCATTACTTTTACGGATGACTTCTCAAGGTACGGTTATGTCTTCTTAATGAAACATAAGTCCGAGGCCTTTGGAAAATTCCAGGAGTATAAGAATGAAGTAGAGAAACAGACCGGCAAAAGTATTAAGATTCTAAGATCGGATCGAGGTGGAGAATACTTAAGTGCCGAATTCCTGGACTATTTAAAAGAGAATGGGATTCTCTCTCAGCTTACTCCTCCATACACCCCGCAACATAACGGTGTATCGGAGAGACGGAATCGCACCCTATTGGATATGGTACGGTCTATGATGAGTAACGCTGAGTTACCGCGATCATTCTGGGGGTATGCGCTAGAAACAGCTGCATACCTATTGAACCGAGTTCCTACTAAGACTGTGCCTACCACACCATATGAGTTATGGAGTGGGAAGAAACCCTATCTTCAGTACCTGAAGATTTGGGGATGTCCAGCTTATGTCAAAAAGCAGCATGCGGACAAGCTCGAGGCACGCTCAGTACTGTGCAAGTTTGTGGGATACCCAAAGAACTCCAGGGGGTATCTTTTCTATTACGCAGAGGAGCAAAAAGTCCTTGTTTCTCGTAATGCCCATTTTCTGGAACATCAGTTCTTAGAAAAAGAAGTAAGTGGGAGCGCAATAGAACTGGAAGAAATTCCAGAACCACAGACTATTACTGAAAGCTTAATGGAACCAGAGGGTTCAAATGAACAGGACATTCCTATGCCGCTCCGCAGAAGTAGTAGGCAGTCTCATCCGCCCGAGAGATACTACGGTTTTCTCATAGACGGGGATAGAGAGGATTGCATCATAGACTATGATGAGCCTACTAGCTTCCAGCAGGCCGTTCAGAGCATTGACTCGGTAAAATGGCTGGATGCAATGCGGACCGAAATGGAGTCCATGTACACCAACAAAGTATGGACGTTGGACATTGCTCCAGACGGGGTAAAACCCGTAGGATGCAAGTGGATCTTCAAAAGGAAGATTGGTGTAGATGGACAGGTTGAGACCTATAAAGCTAGACTTGTAGCAAAGGGTTTCCGTCAAAGACCTGGCTTGGACTACGACGAAACCTTTTCTCCAGTGGCTATGCTGAAATCCATTCGGATCCTTCTTGCCATTGCTGCCTTCCACGATTATGAGATTTGGCAGATGGACGTAAAAACCGCTTTTCTAAATGGAAATTTAGAGGAGTGTGTCTATATGGATCAGCCGGAGGGTTTCATTCAGAGTGGGAGCAGCGGAAAGGTGTGCAAGTTGCTTAAGTCCATTTATGGACTAAAGCAGGCATCGCGGAGTTGGAACATCTGTTTTGATGAGACGGTCAAGGAATTTGACTTTATCAAAAATCCAGATGAACCGTGCATCTATAGTAGATTTGTAGCGAGAACTGTGGTATTCCTTGTTTTATACGTGGATGACATTCTCTTAATAGGAAATGACATTCCTATGCTACAATCTGTCAAGGGTTTCTTGTCACACAGGTTCTCCATGAAAGACCTGGGTGATGCCTCTTACATCCTGGGGATCCGGATCCATCGTGATAGATCCAAGAGGATATTAGGACTTTCACAGTCCAGGTACATCGACACCGTACTGAAAAGATTCAGTATGGAAGATTCCAAGCGCGGTAACTTACCGGCTTGTCACGGGATCACCCTCTCTAAAGAGATGTCTCCCAAGACTGATTTGGAGAGGGATCGCATGTCTATTATACCCTACGCTTCTGCGGTAGGCTCTATAATGTATGCGATGTTGTGTACCAGACCGGATGTAGCTTATGCACTGAGTGTAGTAAGCCGGTATCAGTCAAACCCTGGGGAGAAACATTGGATAGCGGTAAAGAACATTCTCAAGTACCTGAGGAGGACTAAGGAGATGTTCTTGGTGTATGGCGGAAAAGACCTCCAGATTGAGGCCTTTGCTGACTCCAGCTTCCAGAGTGACAAGGATGATTCCAAGTCCATGTCGGGTTTTGTCTTTACCCTCAATGGAGGGGCGGTGTGTTGGAAGAGTTCCAAACAGGAAACCGTTGCAGACTCGACTATGGAAGCGGAATACATCGCTGCATCTGATGCCGCAAAAGAAGCTGTCTGGATAAGGAAGTTCTTAAAAGAACTTCAGGTGGTTCCGTCCATTGTTGACCCAGTACCTCTGTATTGCGACAACAACGGGGCTATAGCTTTAGCAAAGGAACCCAGGTCCCATCAGAGATCCAGGCACATCTTGAGGCGGTATCACCTGATCAGGGAGATCGTGGATCGCAAGGAGATCGAGGTTCGGAGGGTTGCTTCAGAAGAGAACACTGCAGATCCATTCACCAAGGCCCTACCCCAGACTCAGTTCGAGCGGCTGATCGAGATGATAGGTCTTCGATACGCCAGTACATGGCCTTAGTGCAAGTGGGAGATTGTTAGTGTATATGCCCTAGAGGCCATTACTGTATCATACTAGTTTGTATATTACTTGATGGAAGCTTGGGATATTCACCTTGTATAAACAATCTTGCTCAATATAGTAGTATGCTACTTGGTTTGTTTCTACTTCAATGTGTACTTGTGTTTATTTCAGTATATCACTTATACGCATTAGTGGAGCCCTTAGGATCTTTGCTTGATTACCAGCGTTGTGATGGCAGTCACACTAGTGGGGGCTGGGTAATCTATAGGCACATCCTTATACAGGTCCCTAGTCGTAGGACTATCGAGACAGGGCATCGATACTCCGGAGTAGACTAGCGTATGCGCTTCTCATCCCAGTGTGGGAGATGGTCTGTCCCACAGCCATCAGTACGTCGTACTGGAGATAGTATACGGGTGCTCGTTGGGTTACGAGTACACTGGACAGGACTCGTCGGGAACTGACAGGTTGGTATTATACCTATCGTCAGTTATCAGTTCCCAGGTGACATGAGTACAGCTTAGTCCGCTGACTTGACACTGACACTTCGCCTCGAGTGTGTTCCCACTGCACTTTGATCACTACCCTACCACGGCTCAAAGGAGTCGTGCAAACAGGTGGTGGTTGGGTGCAGTCCCGAAGCACTTGGAGGCAGTGACGGTTAGACAGGATTCGTCTCTCCCGGTATTGGGGGTTGACATCGCGCTGTGTCTAGGAGAGCCATTACACGAGTAGTCCCTGGCCAGGGCAAGCGAGATATACTGGTAGGTTTCCAGTGTTATCTCAGGGTGTTTTGGGCTTCACTCCGACACGACTTGTACCGCTATTGGGGGACTGACGTTTTACCGCCCCCTAGGCCCGCCATGCGATGTATCAGACGAACAGACCGGACTGTACGGAGAATGTCACATTCAGACTCAGTAGGAGTTCAGATGGGGTTTCACCTCGTCAGCCTTCTTGTCGGCATCTACCTGGGGACCGCTACGCACAGCTAGTGCCGCTTGCGGTCTGTGGTTAAACCCACTGCCAGCGTAGTGTCGAGTCTTTAGAGTCCCACACAGAGGGTATTCGCCTCTGGGCAAAACAGAGTAGAGGTCGCATGGTTTTGCGACAAGGTTCGTTCTCATCCGCGCACTTGTGCACGTTTGGAGTCCGGACGGATTATACTGGCAGGCTCTGGTTTGAGCCAGATACTGGTATATGTTTTGGGGGTTGCTTTTATATCTTGGTATTCTTGTTCCTCGGAACGAGAATGCAGGTGTGTATGCACAGTTGCTTGAGGCGGAGAATGAGGTTTTTCATTAGGGTTTCGGATCGGGTGCGTATGCACAGTTGACAGTTATCATTTTCCAAACCCTAATGAATTTGTATATTATCTATTAATAATAGTAATTAAATAAGAATTATGTTATGGTTGTTTTTCTTGTTGACTTGTTGACCTTGGTTGACTTGTTGACCATTGACCACTTTTCATGCCTTGAAAGTCTTCCTTGATTCATGCTTACACTTCATTAAAAGAGGTATGATAGTGGTCATTCCAAAATAACCATCAACTATTCTTATTTCAATTATTATCATTTAGATAATTCATTTTCTTTTGCAATATGGTTGCAAGAAAGAAATAATTGAGCTCATTCTATCATTCTCACTCTCTCTCCTCATTTCATCTTCTTCTTCCTCTTGAAAAGAGAAACCTTCTCATGTGTTGAGAATCATTCTCTTTAGATAGAAAAGCAAACCCTAATCACTCTCTACTCATTCTAGGATGAAGGTTTAGCAAGCCGGAAACCCTAGTTCACTCAAAGATCGAGGAAGAGCCCAAAGGTCGAACCTTCAAGGTGGATCTATCTTCGGCAAGAAGAAGGCGACGAGAAGAGAACCATTCAAGCTTCTACAAAGAACAAGAAAGAAGAACAACAACAAGAAGAGAAGGAGTTCAAGTTTAGGTATAACCATCCTCCATAGTAGCTAACTCTCTTTAGCTTGTTAACTAGTTTTAGTTTAGACAACGATCCCGACATAGTTTAGTCCATGTTGCCTCTTGCGATAAAAATTCGTTTTTTATACCGTTTCCGCCTCCCCGTAAGTACCGGGGGTCGCAATATGGACTTACAGGCCTAAGGTTTGGAAGAAGACTATCCAATTTGCGTAATAGGTGTACTATCTCCTAAACCAAGGAGTACTCACAACTTGAGAAAAGGTAAAAGGGAAAAGACAACTGAATAATCCTATCCGTTTTCTCCAGAACCGGAAACCATCCTCGAATCCCTTCGAGTTCGTATCTAACCATACGATGGTTTTGTCCAATGGAAGTGGACGTTCGTAGTAGTACGGGGTGTCCTGGAGAAAAGGGTAAAAGTAGGAGTGGCAATGAGGTCTGCAACTCTGACAATCCAAAAGCCGGTGTAAAGAAGGTTCGGTTAACTTGGTCTCTGAGTCATAGTCTAGGGTCGGGTCAATGGTCGCTGCCAGAGAGAGAGAGAAAAGAAACACTCAGCGTGCACTCAAACCTAGATCAGAATGGTTATCACTTTATCTAATCTGGAAACCTCCCACTGTACCTCAAATTCTCCTCCAAACCTGAAAGAAGAATTAGTCGGGGTCACCCGAGGAGTAAACCAACTCATCAGTGGGAATCGGGATCCAACTCTCATCGCATGATAACGTGACGTAATCCGCTCACGTCATCACACTCCAGAAGGTATGCGCATATCTGGCAAGTTTCAGTTCTTCTGAAACTCCCGATGTGATTTTTACCCCATGCTCTTATGACCTTGACTTTGGCCAACAAATCATAAGTCACATGTCAAGTTCTACCCGTCATTCTCCAGGTTAATTTGAATCCATCCGTACCTACCCTTGACTTTGGCCAACAAGGCAGTACGACTGTTCCAAACCAACGCATCTATCTATGCTGCATATGAATAACCAACAGCTACCAAACACTGTGTCTTGACTTTGGCCAACAAACACAGCTTGAATACTATTGACTACCCATATGAAATGACGGAGGGCTACGAATGGTTTCTGGCGAAAACCATTTACGTAGTGAACTTGATATCGTTGAAGGAACGGATAGCTTTTTAGAAAATATAGTGACGAAAACCTTTACTAAAGAGGTCACTCCCGGTGAAGGGATCTCGGCTCTTTCCCCGTAGAATGGGGTGCAGGATATTCCAAATGAATACCGCGGTGCAAAGCAAAAGTAATCGGTTATAGTGAAGTCAATGCCCTGACGCAAACTTCTGTCCAAGGGGTCACTCCCGGTGAAGGGATCTCGGCCCTTGCCTCGTCGACTGAGGAGCAGGATATTCCAAATTAATACCACGATGCAAAACAAAAGTGAACGTCCTTGCAATAACAGCTTTTTGAAAAGTGTTCCAACGACATCAGATTAGGTTTGTTTAACTTGCATTGATCCGAATCAATGCAGTCCCATCAATTGATCACACCACAAAGAACGAAAATATACTGACGTACGTATATGCCATCCGCATTCGCCACTGGGTCCCGTCATCACCCGTTAGGTTAGCTAACTAACGGCAGAGCGGGGACTGGACTAGTGCGGATGAAAAACATATACAACATCTACTAATATATATACCAATATATTATGTTCGCTCAAGGCGTGATAAGAAATGCAACATCACAGAAATGTACAGCATCACAGAACAATACAGATATCTGGGATCCCCGGGTTTCACAGAGCCACTGCTGAAACCCGACGTTCCCCTGGTCGTGTGGATAGCCTGTGCAATGAAATCCTAGACCCCTACGGGCGCGGCAAGTTACCCGCCAAAACCTGATGCGAGGCAGCCCCCTTCAGCGCCGTGAATGGACCACCCAGCACTTCACGGAATCCGGCAACTTGGGCATCCCTCCTGGGTCAACCTGTACCCCCTACGAGTGCGGCGAATAGCCCGCCAATCCTGGAGTGAAGCCCCCTCCGTCCCAATGCCATGAGATGCGAGCTTGTTGCCTTCTAGAACCCGGCTATCCGTGCACCCCTCCGCGGGGTAATCCTAGTACAGAAAGTAAAATATACAAACAACGGGTACATCGACCGCAACCAGGTCGTGCCCCAAAAGAATAATACAAACAGGCAGTGACAGCAGTCCACATGTCGGACGCTCGCCCCTCAATATCAAATGTACATAATACAACCAAACTGTACTAGCATTGCATCCAGGCTATCCGCCATGACCGATCCGCAACATCACAGCAAAACACAGAACATCAACGTGAAAGTCACGTTCGCAAATCCGTCTAACTGGGCTATAGCAGTTAGACCGGATTTACCGATCGAGTGACATTCACGGTCGCAGATATAATGTAAATACTGTGGAATAATGTGTTTAAAATATCCGATCGATCAAAAATTAACAAGTGGGCCCTCAAGCAATACTGTAGCACTCACAGAAAATCTGGGCCCAATATTAATATTCCAAAACCCCTAAAATTTGCCCAGAAGCCCACTGGAGAAATTGGACACAGTGAGGACACCAATGTGCGGCGGAACCGCGGCCCAATGGGTGGTTTGGCCGCGGTTCCGCGCTTCAGTCGTCGACTGACTGTGTCGAATTTTCCCAGTTGTCTTAGAATTTCCAGTACATCTATATTTTACAACCTGGAAAAATTTTCGAGACCAAAAAATTTCAACAGAAAACTGATGTGAACAAAAATGCAAGTTTTGGAATTTTGGTCGATCGGAAATGCAAACACATCAAACAAAGCTAGACGAAGTTAATGGCGAGACTCTGATACCACTGTAAGTGCACGGCGGCGCCCCGGCCGTCAATCCGACGGCCAAATGCGGAAACGGTGATAAACTTTAATTTTGCGAACTTAGCAAACCGGCACCACCGCGCACTAAACCCCGGATCGGGCCATTAAACTAGATCTAGCTAACAACAAGACGGGTTAGAGATATACCGAGTGATCCGAGTCCTCCGGTCTTCTCGTCGTCGTCCTGATCTCTCGCGGAAACTCCGGTCGTCGCCTCCTCGCCGGAAGGGCACCACATCGCCTGCATCTTTTACGGGCTCCCGCCACTATACCGAGGCAACTCGGGCATGAAGCTGGCAAGTCGACATGCCCAAGATATGCTGTAGAATATGTGTAGGACTCATGTCTCATATTGGGGTAGTGGATGTTGCCATTTGATAGATGGAGGAATCAAGATAAGAAAAATGGTGCTTGCATTTTTCTAACATGAAATGAGATCAAGAATGCCACACTCCAAAATGAAACTCTCTCATTTTCCCTCAATGAAGTGGCCGGCCTCTCTCTCATTTGGAATGGTGGTGGAGTGTATACATCATGCAAGAGGGAGGTGATGGTAGGAGATGAGAAGAGGTAACCATAAACAAAGCATCATGATAACAAACATACATCCAAACCATAACCCTTTCCAATCACAATTAATGCAAGTGATGGAAGAAAGATGCTTAACATATCATAAAGAAAACAATTGCAAGAAACCCCCTCCACAAAAGTTATTTGCACAATTGCAAATAACCCCCTCCATCGGAAAAGTCCGGCCGGGAAAGAACAAAGGAAAACCGGCCGGAACGGAATGCAAACTGGCAACTCCAAAAAACTGGTTCCGTAATAAATTACAGGAAAACCCCCATACTGTGCATACACACCCGCATCTGTATTCCGACCGAATACAAATGCAATGAGACAAAATCTACACTGTACTATACTAGGATCCGGCTTAAACCAAAGCCGGCTAGTAATATCCGTCCGATCCTGATCCGTGCAATACCGCACGTATCTGATTGAACCCTGCCATATATCTATACGGCCTCTAGTACAAACCGTCCGATCCTGATCCGTGCAATACCGCACGTATCTGATCGGACCCTGCCATATCTCCATACGGCCTCTACAGCGTTTCGCCCGAAAGCTGAGTAACTGAATGTGTGGTGGACTCTAAAGACTCGTCAATATTATGGCTGTGGATTTAACCACTAGCACGTCAGAGGTATAAGCCAATACGTAACGGGCCACCAGCTATTGATCAAAAGGGACGTCGATGAGCGAACTCATCCTGACACCCTACTGAGCCTGTCAGTGACAATATCCGTACAGTCCGGTCCGTTCGTCTATGAGCATCGCATGGCGGGCCTAGGGGGTGGGTAAAAGTCAGACCCCTAAAAGCGGTACAAGTCGTGTCGGAGTGTAGCCCAGAACACCCTGAGATACTACTGGAATACCTACCAGTAAATCTCCTGCCTTGGCCAAGGACTTTGTGTAATGGCTCTCCTAGACACAGCGCGACCTCACCCCCAATACCGGGAGAGACGAACCCCCGAAGATCCGCTCACTGCCTCCATGTGGCTCGGGACTGTACCCAACTAAAACCTGTTTGCACGACTCCTTTGAGCCGTGGTAGGGTAGTAATCAAAGCACAGTGGGAACTCACACGAGACAAATGACGATCCCCAGGTCGATGAACTAACCTGTACACATGTCACCTGGGAACTGCTATCTAACGTCAGGTATAAGACCAACTAGCATGTTCCCGACGAGTCCTGTCCGGTGTACTCATAACCCAATGAGCACCTGTATACATCTTAGGTGAACCAACTGACACCAGTGGCTTGTGAGACCGGCCACCGCCCCTCGTCGGGGTCTCGACTGTATACACTAGTCTACTCTGGAGAATCGATGCCCTGTCTCGAAACTCCCACGACTAGGGACCTTTTAAGGATATGCTTGTAGACCCCAGCTCTCACGTATATGATCGCCCTCATACTGCTGGTCGTCAAGCAAGAATCCTAGGGGCTCTATCAACGTGCAATAGCGACCTGTCAGGTCACCTAAAGCAGTACACGATGATAAAGGTAAACCAGATAGCATACTATCATCTCGAGTAAGACTGTCGTACCGGGATAGGTCCTCCCTCAATCATTGCAATCACGTGCCTGTGATCCAATAATTGACTCTGAGGGCACTATCTCCAACAAACACCTCATCAACTCATTAATGCAACAATGAGTCATGAAAACTTAGTCACCAATTCTCGGACCATCCATATGACTCACCCTCATGACTCACCCAAGTGAAGAAAAGATAAATTCGCATTTAACCGAATGTTAAATACGGGTGATAGAAAACAGGAAACTGGCAACTTCCAAAACCGATCCTGAAACGAATTTCAGGATAACCCCGTATCAGTATAAACATACCCGCATTTGAATTACGACCGAATACAAATGCAACTAAGACAAAGATATTATATCTACACAATATAATACTCGGATCCGGCTTAAACCAAAGCCGACCAGTATTATCTACCCGAAATATGACACGTGCGAAAACGCACGTGCATTTTCCGAACCCTGCCATAAAACCATACAGCCTCTACAACGTTTCACCCAAACTTGGGAAACGGTCTGTGGGGGACTCTAATGACTCATCAACACACTGGCACTGGGTATAACCACTAGCACGTCAGAGGTACAAGCTGTACGTAACGGTTGCTTATGTATTGATTGGAAGGGTAGCTGACGAGCGAACTCATCCATAAACCCTACTGAGCCTGACAGTGACAATATCCGTACAGCCCGGTCCGTTCATCTAAAGAGTATCGCATATCGAGTCTAGGAGGGTGGATAAAGTCAGACCCCTAATAACGCGATAAATCGTTTCGGCATGAAGCCCATCACCATCTGAGAAACTACTGATCCAAATCAGTAATTCTTCACTAGCTCGGCCGAGGATTTCTAGTGATGGCCACCCATGCACTGTGAGACATCAACCCCCAATACCGGGAGAGACGAATCCCCGACAATCCGCTCACTGCCTCTATGTGGCTCGGGACTGTACCCAAAAAATACCTGTTTGCACGTCTCCTTTGAGCGTGGTAGGGTAGAATCAAAGCACAGTGGGAACTCACACGAGACAAATGACGATCTCAGGTCGACAAACTAACCTGTACACATGTCACCTGGGAACTGCTATCTGACGATATGTATAATACCAACTAGCATGTTCCCGGCGAGTCATGTCCGGTGTACTCATAACCCTATGAGCACATGTATACATCTTAGGTGAACCAACTGACACCAATAGCTTGTGAGACCGGCCACTGCCCCTCGTCGGGGTCTCGACTGTATACACTAGTCTACTCTGGAGTATCGATGCCCTGTCTCGAAACTCCCACGACTAGGGACACTTTAAGGATGTGCTTACAGACCCCAGCTCCCACGTATATGATCGCCATCATACTGCTGGTAGTCAAGTAAGAATCCTATGGGCTCTATCATCATGCAATAGTGAACTAAAGCATGTATACAATGATAAAGACAAACCATATAGCATACTATCATCTCGAGTACGACAGTCATGTTCGGTATAGGTCCTCCCTCAATCATTGCAATCACGTATCTGCGATCCAATAATTGACTTAGAGGGCACTATCTCCAACAATCTCCCACTTGCACTTAAGGCTATTATTGCGATATTGCATACTCATAGCTTCAGTGAGTGGATCTGCCCTGATGTTTCTTTCTATGTCTCTCTTAATCTCAAGTTCGCGGAGAAAGCCATCTCCCGAATCGAGTAATACCTGTCTTAGAATATGTCTGGATATCTGATGGGACCTAGTTCATAAATGAACTGCAAATCCAAACTTCTTAGACTGTATCGATAACTGCACCTAATCAGTATCCAGCACTATGCCTCCCACAGTATCCTCTTAGACCAACTGTCCATAATACTGTCCCTCGTCCGAGGGAAAACTATAACTCTGACAATCACTCTATCATCGATGTCGCCTTGGAATCCTCGAATGATAACAGTTTCCCGAAGGAGGCTGTTGTCATCAAATCCGTAGAACAGGCACTTATGTTCTAAAACTGCTTCCTTATGTTTCTTCAAGATTGGATTAATATAAACTTATTGCATCTAGTGGAAAAACAACATTTGGTGTGGTACTTGACATCTCACGATTGGCTCAATTGCCCAAGTGATCTGCCAATCATGCACATCCCTCTCCCCTTTAGTCTGTAAGACACCTTTAGAGAGGGTGACTCCATCACCTACAGGTACACCACCATGCCTGAAGTCATCTATTCTAAAATACTATTAGAATATTGTCAAAGTACCCATATTGGAAAACTACCCAAATCTAGCTCTAAAACCATAGATCTAATAACCAGAATGTCTGATATTATATCCATATCCTTGTGGAGAAACAACTGTGTGACGACCATAGTACAACCGATCGTAGTATAGGAATTTTACTTCCTACTCTGTGTATGTCATCCAAATACCAGGACATCACACCCTACTACCTTCTCACCAGATCCATCCCTTATTCTGATGAAGTCAAACCCATGACTGTCACATCAAAAATAGATGATCTTATATCCGTTATATCTGCTCAAGCCTATAAATAGACATAAGCAACTTGCCCACTACGCTTCCGCTGCTCCCACTGACCACAACAACCCTCTGACAGAATAATATACACGTGCACTTCTAAAGCCAGTTCAGAACGACGCTATACTTATCCTCCTGCCGGGTCTCATAGTCTGGAACAACAGTAGTGTCAAGTCTGGGTAAACAAGAACCTCCCTGTCACCGTCCTTGAGGCTAACTGAGTACCTCTCGGGTGTTTGAGGTTACCCACCATATCTGCGGAGTGGCTATTGGAATGTCAAACCTGATTGAATATATAGGTCCTATTAAATTTTCCGTAATCGTTTGCGGTTCTGGGATCACTTCCAGTTCTACTATACTCCCACTACTGTTTTCTGAAAAAATACATTTTACTAAAACTGTGGCGAGTCAAGAACAATATCACTATTGATCTTCCAGATGGTAGAAAATCAATCCTCGTCAAAGTCACGGTCAACCCACAAACTGCCATTACAGAAACGTGCCTTGAGTTATCCAGTGTCTGGTTTTAAGCATAAGCCGGACAACTCCCCGTATCTTAACATCGTTAAGATATGAACCATTCTATATACAATATAGAAATAGAGGCACTAATTTAATTGGAACCAGATTCAAACTCAACTGTCTCCAGTGCATATCAACTTAATGGAGAAAGATTAATCAGCATTACTCAACTTAGGAATCTATCCAATTATGAGTAACCTGAAAGAGAAACAACTTTCTCAAAACCATTACTATCTACTGAATACCAATCACAAGTATCTATATCTTCGATCTCTTTGAAGAATCCTGATACTTGCGACATCTGGTTCCCTACTTTATTCTTAGACCCACAACTTCTCAAAACTTAGATATTGTATTTCTACAAAAACACTTGTCTAAAAACTTAGAGAAGTCACAAGTAAATAGAACATAGTACGAGGACCAACCCCTTTGTCCTGACGGGCACTGGACAACATACAATACTCTGTATAAGTCCGCTGAGTTGAATAACTCAAAACCTGTGCATCGTAGGTTGAAAACTGTACTTATGGTTAAGAACTATTCCGTTGTTCAATGCTCCTTACCCAATCATCAACTGATATAGGTAAATGTCATCGACATAATATCAAAAAGTTATATCTCACTTTATGAAAATAAACGTACAGATATATCATTTTGAAATTGGTTCAGAACAACGGATACTCAAAACCAAATACATGTCGTCCGGTAAAAACCCAAGCGACTTCCTCAAATATCACCAATTACAACGAATTCCGATATAATGAGGATGATCACATTATTCCCAATAACCTACTCTCACTCATCATCTGTAAAACAATACAGATGTGAGAATCAAACCTGGTAAATACATACCCTGGAGTAAGTATCTAATCGGGAAATCAGTTTTCCTTTAACAATGCACTAAAACATGAAAATGTTTCGTAGGGGTATCCTGGTATTCTAGTAATGCCTCTTCCATAATCCAATTCATGACTTTAACCGTATATTTTATTTCCATCTCTCCAAATCCCTTTATTTGTCTTTATTCATTACCTTCTGTACACCAACGTTAGGCTAAATGGTTTTCTTCCTTCCCTACCGTTCGGCACCAGCCATGGTTTGGAAGAAGACTATCTAGTAAGCATAATAGGTGTACTCTCCTAATTCTAGGAGTACTCGCAACTTGAGAGAAGGTGATGATAAAAGACAACTGAATAATACCTTATTCTATTTCTCCCGAACTGGGAAAAAAAGCAAAGGTGAAATAGGAGTGGCGATGAAGTACGTGGTTTGGTCGTGAATGTTTAGCAGTCGTAATTTACTTTGCCCTCTTTCTAATCCTTTAATTTTGTCTTTAGTTATTATCTTTTGTACACCCTACATAGGCTAATTGGTTTTCTTCATTCCCTACCTTTTGGCACCAGCTTATGGTTTGGAATAAGACTATCCAATAAGCGTAATAGGTGTACCCTCCTAATCCTAGAAGTACTCGCAACCTGAGAGAAGGTGATAATAAAATACTACTGAATAATACTTTATTCTATTTCTCCTGAACCTGGATCCATCCTCGAAGAAGTCCCTTCGAATTCGTATATAACCATACGATGGATCTATCCAATGGAAGTGGATGTCCGTAGTAATACGGGGTGTTCTGAGAAATGCAAAAGGTAAAAGAAGGAGTGGCAATGACTTATACAACTCGGACAATCCAAAATCTAGTATTTTAAGAAGGTTCGATCAACTTGGTTACTGAGTCATAGTCTAGGGTCGGTCAAAGGTCGCTGCCAAAGAGAGAGAGAAAAGAAACACTCTGCGTGCATTCTAACCTAAATCAGAATGGTTATCACTTTATCTAATCAGGAAACCTCCAACTGTAATCTCAAATTCTCCTCCAAATCTGAATGAAGAATTAGTCGCGATCACCCGAAGAGTAAACCAACTCATCAGTGAGAATCGGGATCCAACTATCATCGCATGATAACTTGATGGAAGCCACTCAAGTTATCACACTCCAGAAGGTATGCGCATGCCTGGCAAGTTTCTTGTATGTTTGAAACTCCCGATATGATTTTTGCCCCATGCTCTTATGACCTTGGCGTTGGTCAAAATATCATAAGTCACATGCCAAGTTCTACCCGTCACTATCCAGGTCAATTTGAACCCACCCGCACATGCCCTTGACGTTGGCCAAAATGGCAGAACGACTGTCCCAAACCAACTCATCTATCTATGCAACAGATGAATACCCAGCAGCTACCGCACACTATGCCTTGGCGTTGGTCAAAATACATAGCTTGAATACTACTGAATACCCAAAAGAAATGACGGAGGGCTACGGCTGGTTTTTGGCGAAAAACCTTTAACGTAATGAACTTGATCTCGTTGAAGGAACCTGATAGCTTTTTATAAAAAATATAGTGGCGAAAAACCTTTGCTAAAGAGGTCACTCCCGATGAAGGGATCTCGGCTCTTTCCTCGTGGAATGAGGTGCAGGATATTCTAACTGAATACCGCGATGCAAAGCAACTTGTAATCGACTATAGTAAAGTTATTACCTGACGCAAACTTCTGCCCAAGGGGTCACTCCCGGTGAAGGGATCTCAGCCCTTGCCTCGTCGAATGAGGTGCAGGATATTCTAAACTAAATATCACTATGCAAAACAAAAGGAAACATCTTTATAATAACACATTTTAAAATTTGTTCCAACAACATCAAAAATAGGTTTGTTTTATCCTTGCATTGATAAGAATCAATGCAGTCCCATCAATCAATCACACCAGAAAAGAACGAAAAATAAAATGTTCGTATATACCATCAGCATTCGCCACAGGGTCCCGTCATCACCCGT
The DNA here is from genome assembly GCA_030015575.1 of Agapanthus africanus. Taxonomy (NCBI): domain Eukaryota; kingdom Viridiplantae; phylum Streptophyta; class Magnoliopsida; order Asparagales; family Amaryllidaceae; genus Agapanthus; species Agapanthus africanus. The sequence goes on from CM057341.1 coordinate 565,702,700, forward strand.
TAGGTTACTTAACTAACGACAGAGCGGGGACTGGACTAGCGCGGGTGCAAAACATATACAACATCTAATAGTATATATACCAATATACAATAATCGCTCCAGGCGTGATAATATGCAACATTACAGAAAAAGTAATAAGCATCACAGAACAATACAGATAATCTGGGATCCCCGGGTTTCATAGAACCGCTACTGAAACCCAACGTTCCCCTGGTCGTGTGGATAGCCTGTGTAATGAAACCTAGACCCCTACGGGTGCGGCAAGTTACCCGCCAAAACCTGAAGTGAGGCAGCCCCCTACAGCAAAATGAATGGACCACCCGGCACTTCACGGAATCCGGTAACTTGAGCACCCCACCTTAGGTCAACCAGTACCCCCTACGAGTGCGACGAATAGTCTGCCAATTGTAGAGTGAGGCCCCTCTGCCTCTCAAAGCCATGAGATACGGACCCGTTGCCCTCCAGAACCCGGCTATCCGTGCACTCCTTCGCGGGATAAACCTAGTACAGAAATAAAAATATGTACAACGGGTACATCGACCTCAGCCCGGTCATGTCCCAAAAGAATATTATACAACAGGCAGTGACGGCATTCCACATGTTGGACGCTCGCCCCGCAATATCAAATGTACAAATAAATCCAAACTACACTACCATTGCACACTGCTATCCACCATGACAAATCCGCAACATCACAGCACAACACAGAACATCAACGCGAATGTCACGTTCGCAAATCCGTCTAAAAGAGCTATATCAATTAGACACAATTTACTGCTCAAATGACATTCCCGGTCGGAGATATAATATAAGTACTGCATACTAACAAGTTTAAAATTTCGATCGACAAAACTTCCCGAAGTGGGCCCACGTACATCTGCTGTACAGTAACAAAATCTGGGCCCAAAAGAACTTTACCAGAAACCCCCATGTAGAAGCCCCAGAAGAAAAATGGCACACTGATTCACAATTATGGCCGCGGTTCCGCGGCCAAAGCTTGGCTTTGGCGGCGGATCCGCGGCCGTACGGTCGGATAAGTGTGTCAAATTTCTTCTGTGTCCTTTAAAAAGACTACTCAATTTTCTGGTATGCGCAAAATAATTTTTAGGCCTGTTTTAAAATCGACAGAAACTTTACACATGGAAATTGCGATTTTCGAAAATCCGTTCGATCGATATTTTAAACACGTTAGCACAAGTTAGTATAGCTTAATGGTGAGGCTCTGATACCACTGTAAGTCCACGTTAGCGCCCCGGCCGTCTAACAGATGCCAAATGCGGAACAAAAACTTTTTACAACTGGCGCTATCGCGTACTATAACCGGGATATGCCATTAAAACTAAACTAACAAACTACGAAGTGGGTAGAAATGTTATACCGAACGATCCGAGTCCTTTGGTCTTCAACCATCATCCCATGCTTTGTTGCGGCTGCTCCGATCTCCTGAATCTCCAGTCTTCTCGTCCAGGTGGCACCACGTCGACGGATCTTTAAACGGGCTCCCGCCTCTAAACCGAGGCAACTCGATCGTCAAGTTTGCTAAAAGAGACGACCAAGATGATGTAGAGAATGAGTAGGACACTTTGTCTCACTTCGTCCAAAGCCATGGACGAACGGTTAATGAAGTTGATTTTTGGATCGGGTGAAATGAGAAATGAGGCTATCTAATTTTCATGAACCCAAACAATAATCTTTTCCAAAACCACAAAAAAAAAACCATTGGCTCTCAAGAAGGGGCCGGCCATATATAAGAGGAGGTGGGGGTGAGTGTAGGAGCAAGGTGGTAACCATAAAGGAAAAGATCAACAACAAATATCTTTAACCATAACAAGAAACATTAATGCAAAAGGTGACTCACCTTAAACACCTCATTAACTCATTAATGCAACAATGAGTCATGAAAACTTAGTCACCAATTCTAGAACCATCCATATGACTCACCCTCACGACTCACCCAAGTGAAGAAAAGATAAATCCACATTTAACCGAATGTTAAATACGGGTGATAGAAAACAGGAAACTGGCAACTTCCAAAAGCGATCCTGAAACGAATTTCAGGATAACCCCGTATCAATATAAACATACCCGCATTTGTATTACGACCGAATACAAATGCAACTGAGACAAAGATATTATATCTACACAGTATAATACTCGGATCCGGCTTAAACCAAAGCCGACCAGTATTATCTGCCCGAAATATGACACGTGCGAAAACGCACGTGCATTTTCCGAACCCTGCCATAAAACCATACGGCCTCTACAACGTTTCACCCGAACTTGGGAAACGGTCTGTGGAGGACTCTAATGACTCATCAACACACTGGCACTGGGTATAACCACTAGCACGTCAGAGGTACAAGCTGTACGTAACGGTTGCCTATGTATTGATTGGAAGGAAAGATGATGAGCGAACTCATCCATAAACCCTACTGAGCCTGACAGTGACAATATCCGTACAGTCCGGTCCGTTCGTCTAAAGGGTATCGCATATCGAGTTTAGGGGGTGGATAAAGTCAGACCCCTAATAACGCGATAAATCATGTCGGCATGAAGCCCATCACCATCTGAGAAACTACTGATCCAAATCAGTAATTCTCCACTACCTCGGCCGAGGATTTCTAGTAATGGCCACCCGTGCACTGTGTGACATCAACCCCCAATACCGGGAGAGATGAATCCCCGACGATCCGCTCACTTCCTCCATGTGGCTCGGGACTGTACCCAAAAAATACCTGTTTGCACGTCTTCTTTGAGCGTGGTAGGGTAGAAATCAAAGCACAGTGGGAACTCACACGAGACAAATGAAAATCTCAGGTCGAAAAACTAACCTGTACACATGTCATCTAGGAACTGCTATCTGACGATATGTATAATACCAACTAGCATGTTCCCGGCGAGTCCTGTCCGGTGTACTCATAACCCTATGAGCACTTGTATACATCTTAGGTGAACCAACTGACACCAATGGCTTGTGAGACCGGCCACTGCCCCTCGTCGGGGTCTCGACTGTATACACTAGTCTACTCTGGTGTATCGATACCCTGTCTCGAAACTCCCACGACTAGGGACACTTTAAGGATGTGCTTACAGACCCCAGCTCCCACGTATATGATCGCCATCATACTGCTGGTAGTCAAGAAAGAATCCTATGGGCTCTATCATCATGCAATAGTGAACTAAAGTATGTATACGATGATAAAGACAAACCAGATAGCATACTATCATCTCGAGTAAGACAGTCATGTCGGTATAGGTCCTCCCTCAATCATTGCAATCACGTATCTGCGATCTAATAATTGACTTAGAGGGCACTATCTCCAACACTTTTTACAGTCCAGAAGAAGGGGTGGAGGTTCAATTTCTTTGTTTTGATGTGCATTCATCTCAACACTGTTAGTGTATATGCCCTAGAGGCCATTACTGTATCATACTAGTTTGTATATTACTTGATGGAAGCTTGGGATATTCACAGTTGTATATACAATCTTGCTCGAAATGGTAGTATGCTACTTGGTTTGTCTCTGCTTTAATATGTGCATGTGTTTCTTTTAGCATATCGCTGATATACATATTAGTAGAGCCCTTAGGATCTTTGCTTGATTACCAGCGTTGTGATGGCGCTCACACTCGTGGGAGCTGGGTGATCTATAAGCACATCCTTATACAGGTCCCTAGTCGTTGGACTATCGAGATAGGGCATCGATACTCCGGAGTAGACTAGCGTATGCGCTTCTCATCCCAGCGTGGGAGACGGTCTGTCCCACAGCCGTCAGTACGTCGTACTTGAGATAGTATGCGGGTGCTCGTTAGGTTACGAGTACACTGGACAGGACTCGTCGGGAACTGTTGGTCGGTATTATACCTATCGTCAGTTATCAGTTCCCAGGTGACATGAGTACAGCTTAGTCCGCTGACTTGACACTGTCACTTCGCCTCGAGTGTGTTCCCACTGCACTTTGATTGCTACCCTACCACGGCTCAAAGGAGTCGTGCAAACAGGTAGTTTTTGGGTGCAGTCCCGAAGCGCTTGGAGGCAGTGACAGTTAGACAGGATTCGTCTCTCCCGGTATTGGGGGTTGACATCGCGCTGTGTCCAGGAGAGCCATTACACGAGTAGTCCCTGGCCAGGGCAAGCGAGATATACTGGTAGGTTTCCAGTGTTATCTCAGGGTGTTCTGGGCTACACTCCGACACGACTTGTACCGCTATTAGGGGACTGACGTTCACCGCCCCCTAGGCCCGCCATGCGATGTATCAGACGAACAGACCGGACTGTACGGAGATTGTCACATACAGGCTCAGTAGGAGTTCAGATGGGGTTCACCTCGTCAGTCTTCTTGTCGACATTTACCTGGGGACCGTTACGTACAGCTAGTGCCGCTTGCGGTCTGTGGTTAAACCCACTGCCAGCGTAGTGTCGAGTCTTTAGAGTCCCACACAGAGAGCTATTCGCCTTTAGGCAAAATGAGTAGAGGTCGCATGGTTTTGCGACAGGGTTCGTTCACATCCGCGCACTTGTGCACGTTTGCTGTCCGGACAGCTTATACTAGCGGGCTTTGGTTTAAGCCGGATCCTAGTATATGATTTGGGATTGGTTTTTCTCATTGTATTCGTGTTCCTCGGATCACGAATACGGGTGCGTATGCACAGTTGCTTGAGACAGAGGGAGAGGACTTTGATTAGGGTTAATGACTATTGTCATTTTATTAACCCTGATGCTTATGTGTGTATTATTGTTAATTAATATTAGTTTAATAATTGTGCTTGGTTATGGTTGTTGACCATTTGACCCATCTTGACTTGTTGACACTTTGACCATCATCATTTCATTTGGAAGATGCTCTTTGATCCTTGCAATTTGCATTAAAAATGAAATGATAATGGTCATGTCTTGATTAAGCCATGACAATTATCTCACTAATTTTCTAATTACAATAATTCACATATATGAGAGAATGCTTCATATTATTCTCTCATTCTATCATTCACATTCTCTTTCTTGTTCTTCCTCTCCCTCAAGCTCTCCCCTCTCATGTGTTGAGAAACACTTGAGCTTGAGAAAAACCCTCTCTTGATAATCTCTACTCTCATCTAGAGTTCAAGGATTAGCACTTCTTGCACCCTAGTTACTTCTAGCTTGGAGTTGAAGCCAAAGGTTGAGGCTTTCGGGTGGATCTTTCTTCGACGAGAGAAGACGACAAAGGTGACCTACTTCCACCACTCCAAGGAGCAAGGAGAGAAGGACATAAAGCCCAAGGTATAACCTTTCTAGCACTTAGCTAGTTTCTAGTTAGCTTTAGCTTGTTTTTGTTTAGCAAAGATCCTTCATAGTGTAGTCCATGTTGCCTAAGCTCATAAAAATTCAATTTTTATTCCGTTTTCCGCCTCCCCGCAAGTACCGGGGTGGGCAACGTGGACTTACAAACACCCGTGTTGTTCAGAAATGCGAGTTCATCAGCGAAGATCTCCTCAAAAGTCCCATCAATACCCCAAAAAATAATGTCATCACAAAGCGCGGGGTGATCTTCAGACTCCAAAAACAGTTCATACTCAGTGTTAGTTGTTGACCCGGACAACTCGGTGGAAGAGTCCGTATGTGTATGATACATAGTTGGGTCAAACAACAACATATGAAAAGTGTCTAAATCAGTATCATGAGGCTGATCAAATTCGCTGCTGTCGACATCCATTAATTCGACAGAACATGCTTGAGCGGTAGGTTCGGAGGGTACACTTCCCAACTTGTAAATGTTCAGCTCAATTGACCTATTCCCGAAGGATAGGGTCATAGAGCCATTACGACAGTTGATGATAGCATTGGTAGTGGCCAAAAAGGGGCGACCTAAAATCACCGGAATTTGATTTCGTGGGTTCGCTACTGGCTGTGTATCAAGTACAATAAAGTCCACAGGGAATACAAATTCCCCGATTTTTATTAACACATCCTCCAGTTCACCCCTAGGTTTAGTGATTGATCGGTCAGCTATCTGGAGAGTTATGCTCGAGGGCTTTAACACTTCGATACCTAACTGCTCGTAAACCGAGTATGGAAGCAAGTTAACACTAGCGCCCAGGTCAAGTAGAGCACGGTTGATGTGTTTTTCCCTAATAGAAATGGAAATAGTAGGACAGCCAGGGTCCTTACGTTTCCTTGGTAATTGTTGGGGGAAAGCCGTGTCTACAGTCTTTGCCATAAATATCTTCTTGGGCACTTGAGTCTTCCTCTTCCTAGTGCACAAGTTCTTAAGAGTTTTCGCATAGGACGAAATTTGTTGGATAGCATCTAGGAGAGGGATATTGATGTTAACTTGCTTAAACATGTCCACAAGCTTCCCCATTTGGGCATTGGGTTTGTTAGGCCTCAACCTATTTGGAAATGGAGCTCTATCAATAAGTGTTGGGTCCAACATTTGTGGAGAAGTTTGTGGGGATTGGAAGGATAAAGTGGGTAGAGGGTTCGAGCATTTGGGAAAACGGAGAATAGGCTCGTAAGAAGACGGTAAATTAGACGAAATAGGGTAAGAAGTAGAAGTGGGAGTGGAAGTGAAAGTGGAAGCCGGGGTGTTAATTATCAATTCATCATTATCAATTTGTTCACGCACATGATTTTCTAGCACTCTTCCAGATCTCAACGTGGTAAGTGCATCCACATGATGTGAATAGCCAGGATTGGGTAAAGGTTGAGCTGGAAGTTTCCCTTTTTCTCTCGCACTCAATTCGGCATTTATTCGTTCAATTTGTGCTTCCATCGATTTAATATTCTCATTTTGAGTGAGAATGATCTTCATCATATTATCGACGGAAGATTGAAAACTTGCCGACCCTTGAATGAATTGTTTCATGAAAGTATCCAAGGTTTGTGCTAGTGCAGAGGAATTATCAGTACCGGCCAATTGCAAAGAGTTTTCATGTGGTGCAAAAGTGTTGGCCGGATGTTGGAAGTTTTGTGATTGGTAGGGGTGCTGACTCAATTGAAGTGGTTTCTATTGTGGTGGAAGAGCTCATTGAAAGTTATTCTGGTTTAGATCCGTGTATTGAGTTTGGTGTTGGATCCAAGAAAGATCAGGGCGATTCCTCCAATTGTGATTATATGAGGAAGAAGAAAGATCATTTCCAGGTCTTTGCTGAAATGCAGCATTAGTGTGACCTTGAAACGGTACATTCAAAGGACATTCTTCCGTCAAATGTGAAGGGTTTGAACAGCAGCCACACACGGTTTTGGAAAGTGTGTATTGGTTTAGGGATGCTGAAGCGATTTTGTTTTCTATAGCGTCGAGCTTCCTTTGTATTGCGGCCATTTCGGCTCCATTATGACGGAAACATCGAGCTGATTGACATCTTTCCTAGGCGGTGGTGGTCTAACACTTTCCCATTGTAATGTGCTTTGAGCTAAATCTTCTATGTATTTCCAAGCTTCACCATCATCTTTAGATAGGAATTGGCAATGACACATGGTTTCAAGCATATGTCTAGTAGTGAGATCAATACCCTCATAGAGAATTCGACACAAATCCCATCTGGAGATTCCGTGATGAGGGCATTGGATAAGAAGATCCTTGAACCGTTCAAAGCATTTCCAGAATGGTTCATTGGGAAGTTGGGTGAATTTGAAGATTTCGCTCCGAACACGGCTGGACTTGTGATTGGGATAAAATTTCTTAAGGAATGTTGTAACAAATTCATCCCATTCTGAAATAGAATGTGCGGTTGTATTATAAAGCCACTTCTCGGCTAAATCACAAAAAGTGAATGGGAGAAAACGTAGACGCAGAGCATCCACAAACAGTTGTGACGTTCCAATCATTGCGCATACGTTTTCGAATTTGGAAATAAAAACGTATGCATCTTCAGAATCAAGACCATGAAATTTGGGTAACAGTTTGATGAATTGGGGGTTGATTTCAAAATTTTCCCCGTTGGCTGGTGGTATAGAAAGACAGGTGGGAAGGGGAACACGTGAAGGATAGCATCTCTCTTGGAGAGAATTGCGTAGAGGATTCTGCGCACCTGCGAACGGTGGCAGAGTGGTGTAAAAGTTTAATGGAAATCCGTCCATCGCGGTGGTGGTGGGAAAAAGAAAATGTAGAAATACCGACTTTGGGGTCGATGGGGAGAAACGCGGAAAAGACGGGCACTAGAATCCCGTGTCCAGCCGAGCTTGCACTAAAGGGTTTAGTACAAGTGGCAGCGTTATGATAATTAGGGGAAATATGAAATGGTGTTTGTTTTGAAAAAGATACGAATTTTTGAAAAAATGCAAATCACAAAAATGCACACACAACCCTAAGTCTAGTGGTCACCTAGGTCAAGTCTCTAGACCGCTCCTAACTGCCAGAAGACAAATCGCAGGATCAATCCTCTACTGCCTCTTTGTCCCTCCTGTGGCCAGGTATGTGGGAGGTTCTCCACTACGTAAGTAGTGGGCCTAATTAAGTAACCACTTGTCTTAGACACACTTGCCTTAGACACCACAAAAGAAACGCGGATAAGCAATAGATTACCCACGACCTTCTCCTGTCCTAAGTGAGCGCGACGGTCCTTAGAGCCATGTCTAGATTTCTTTTAATTAATGAGGGTAATGCGGATGCAGTTTTGTGATTTTTGGGGCTTAGGAAGGGTAATGAACTCCCCACATAATCTGAATTTGGTCTTTGCCCCTTAATTTCTGTATTAAAAATGCAAACAACCAAGATCAAACACTCACAATTTTTTTATTTTTGCGGCACTGCGAATTTTTGCAAAGAAACCTGCCGAAAATTGTTATTGGAGCAGATGAGGAAAGAGATAAGAAAGTGAGGGAGTCACCTGAGAATTTTAGTGCACTGTAGCATCTGACACGCGGCGGATCCGCCGTGGATGCTCCTTAATGCCACGGAAATGCGGTCTTCTGTTGAGTTCGCTGCACAAAATTTTCACAGACTGCTCCTGATCACTTACTCAACTCTCTGGAATGCACTGAAAATTTTTCCCTTCACTCCACAGATTCCAGATTTCCTCGCAACAAATCACAACGAATCGTTTAGTGTTTACTCGAATTTTGATCAAAGAAATTTTGATGGAATAAATTTTTCAACTCAAATTTCAAAAACGAACAAATTAGCACACGATCCCCGGCAACGGCGCCATTTGATTGAATGAGTTCTCGGTGTGTAGGTAGAAAATGTATAGAAATTACAACCAAAGAAATTTTTAACCGCAATCAATAACGGTGTCGTATGTAGCGCGTTAGCGAGTGCGGATCGTCCACAGGGAAAGTGAAATCCATTCGAATTTGAATTAGATGAATTGAAAATTAAAGAAAAGAGAAAAGAGACAATTCAATTCAAGATTTAAAAGTTAATTTCAAGAATTATTAAAATCTAGATCTAATAACAAGAAAACATTAAAATCAAGAATCAAGAATTGATGATTTCCAATCGAATTAGGTTTTAAGAATCGAAGTGAGGCTCGTAGGAATCGATTGAATCGATAGACGTGATGAAAACTAGTGATTACATTTTCTTATCCATTAATGATTTGATACTAGATCGATGACGATCTATCGAGGTTTAAGGATCTTTCGAAGAAACTAGGGTTTCTTCATCTCTTCCTTTGTCCTTTCGATGAATCTCATTCAAAAACTAGCCTCTAATAAATTCAAGCATCGATCATGGATCACTAATTAAGAGCGAAAATATTCAAGAAAGTATCGCTCGAAACTAGGTTGTCGATGTTTCAATTTACAAGAGTTTACAAAACTTATAGGAATTAAGAATCGTTTCAAGATTTGTAACATCATCATCTATTGATTCTCTCGACTCCTTCACGAGCAGAGTTTCTACTCAAACATCATATCAAAGAACACAATTAAGAATCGAGATCTAATCATGATGCTCAAATATAAAAGTAAGCAAGATAAAGAATTTCATCTTTTATTTATCAACAATTTTGTTACAATTCTCTCAAGATATAAAATGAGGAAAGAACTAGATCGTCGATTTGCGTCGCACGACTTCGTAAGTCGCGGATCGTCTTGGATCACTTGCTCTGATGAAGATCGGCTTCGCTCCTAAAAGGTTGAAGGCTTCTTGCTTGAATTGTACTCGGAGATCTTGAATTTGGCTTTGATGATTGGATTAGGGTTAGGGTTTGAATACACAAGTTGTGTCACTCAACTTGTGGGTGAATTGTTGAACAACCATGAGAGTGAGGCCTAGGGGTCCTTTTTATAGCCTTGATTAGGATTAGCTTCCTTTAGAAGCTAGGTTTAGTTTAGCTTCCCTTGTAAGCTTGGTAGTTAGGTAGAAGCTTCTAGGCTTAGGTAGTTAAGTAGCTTGCTTTGGAAGCTTGAAGGTGTTTAGCTTGAAATATAAGCCTTGCTGTTCTAACAGAAACTTCTAGAGATCTCTGGAGATTTGAATGGCTTGAATAAATGTATCCAGTGAACTAAGAATCCTGAGCTAAAGAATTGCTGACGTAACCATCACGTGACCGCGGATCCGCCGCGGGAAGGTGTTCTGGCCGCGGATCCGCGGCCCAATAGTGCCCTCTCTGCATGGAAATTCTTGTACTGCTTGTTGTTGGCTTTAATGATGTTTCCTGATGTGTTGAATCTTTTAAATATTTATTGATCACTGCCAGATTTCAAGTCTTGGACTTGGCGCATTTTTATCAGCACTTTTAACAGTTTTGGCTCTTTTCCTGGAATTTCCTGCACAGATTCTCAAGACAAGTGTTGCACTATACAAAGATTATGCGATGCAATGATAAACACTCAATTTCCCTCAAAATGTCGGTTTTAAAGTATAACACAAGTTATTTGGTATTTTACGGATGTTTTGCTAATATGTGCTATAGTTATACCGAACACCTCTAGATGAGTGCAAATTGTAGGGAAATTGATATGTTAAAAATACAATATTTTCGACTAATCAGTCACCCACAAGCCATCAGCGGTCTGCTAAACATAACGGCCACCCGGGTATTGAGTGATCAGAAGATCAACAAGCAAACCTGCTCATACTCCTGCGAATCCAATCAGTAACATTATCGTACAGTCCGGTCTCTTTGTCTGATATGTCGCATATCTCGCCTGGGGTGGTAAACGTCAGACCCCAGTAGCTTGATAAGTCGTGCCGATGTGAAGCTTATAACGGGTCGAGAAACTACTGATAACACTTACCGGTAAATCTCCGTATCAGCCCTGGCCAGGGACTTCCTGTTATGGCCAATCGAACACAGCGCAACATCAACACCCAATACAGGGTGAGACAAATCCCCTCCTATCGCTCATTGCCTCCATGTGACTCGGGACTCTACACAAAAACCACCGTTTTGCACGATCTCTTGAACGTGGTAAGATGGAAATCAAAGCACAGTGGAAATCACATAAGACTCTATGACGATCTCGGGTCGACAGACTAACCTATACCAGTGTCACCAAAGAACTGCTATCTGATGATAGGTATAATACCATCTAGGAGTTCTCGGCGAGTCCGTTCAGTGTACCCAGTCTCCACTGAGCAACCGTATACCTTCTCTGATGTCAAACACCAATGGATGTGGGATCATCCATCGCCCATCACATGGGTCAAGAAGCGTATACGCTAGTCTACTCTGGAATATCGATGCCCTGTCTCGATACTCCCACGACTAGGAACAATTAAAGGATATACTTACCGACTACCCTTGCCCCACTAGTATGATCTACATCATAATCTTGGTAGTCAAATACTCTTCCTAAGGGCTTTATCAACATGTAACAGAGAGACAATAAGTACACATGTCAAGATAAAGAGCAACCAGATAGCATACTATCATGTCGAGGAAGAAAGTCCTCTCTATATATGTCCAAGCATCCACTATAATATACATCATATGTACAATAATGGCCTCTAGGGCATACATATAACTAACATGGCCGTATTTTCATACGTGCAGCATTCCGATTAGGTTTGTGCGTTTGCCACACGGACTTTAATATGGTGGATGATAATACTAGCCATTTTAGGATTAAGCCGGATTATTAAATCAAGTTTTGATTTAATAATTTACATATACATACATACATATATGTGTGTGTGTGTGTGTGTGCGCGCATTCTAGAATTATGTTCATTGTATTTTTCTATCTCTTATGTATTCGTAATTTACGAATACGGGCATGTATTTGCAGGAACATATTCTTGTATTTATATAAGAATATTTCTAGAAGAAGGACAACTCATTTCAAGGTTTTTCTTTTTAAGAAATTATGAAATGAGATGGAAAAGAGAAATGGTGGAGGGTATGGGGAAAATGAATTTATAATTCATTTGCAAATACTATTCAAGTATGGTTGTAATTTTAAAATGAAGAAGTTCTTTTTACAAAATACATGAAGTATGCTTGAATTTAAAAAGGATTTTTTTCATTCCACCATTCTAGCTCCTCTCTCTTTCATGGCACCTTCTTCTTCATCATCTTCAATACTCTCATGAGTTGAGAATCATGAAGATAAAGAGAAAGAAAAATACTAGAACACTCACACACATCACTAAGCATTTTAGATTAGCATCTTAGGATTTTTAGTTACTTCATGGATGAGGTTGAAGCTTGAACTTGGTTCCCTCGGGTGGATCATCTTCGGCGAAGGATGACCGGATTGCAAGCGCGATTCGGAGCTCTTGAGAGCATGCTAGAGTCCAACCCAATTGGAGCAAATGAAGACGCTACAAAGGTTGTGATTTCTATCATTTTATGTTTGCTAGTTTAGGTGTTTAGTTTAGATTCTAGGGTATAAGTTTTCAGTGCCTTGAAAATTTTTGTTTTCGGATTCCGCATTGGCCGCGGGTTAGCGACGAGGACACTAGGAACTTTCAATGGTATCAGAGCAACCCAAACACCATAAACTAGATAGTTACGACTATCGAATCCCGTTGATTTTTTCTCCACAAAAACTGCGCTTAAACCAGTGAGCAATTCCATGTTGCATTGATGTTTTGACTCCCTACAAGCTCTCGGTTTGGACCGAGGACCGCGGGGATGTCCCGGGGGGAACTAGGGAAAACCCACACCCCCGAGACCACCTAAATGATGGCCATGGGGGTAGGGACCCGAAACTTCCTCATAAGGCAGTTTCGGGTTTGCCACCCTTATGGCCACCTTAGGGTGGCTTAGGGGGTGGGTACCCCCTAGGGCCCCCGAATCAACGTTAATTTCATGCTAAGGTCCTTCATGAAGTTTAGTCTCAATCCAAGCTTATTTCGAACTCCCGGAGTAGGTTTTAGCATGGAATTTTTTGTCGATTTTTACTACACTTGATTTTCGGTGTTTTGGAAAATTAAAGTGTTGGCTACATGTGTGCGGTATTCGATTGTCGTAGGCTTTTTAATGGTTGCATGTATCATAACTTTTGGTAAAACGTCATCTAATTTCTAAATGTATCAATTAGACGGGGTTACGGAATTGATACTCTCAAGTTTGCATGTTCTGTGATTGATATTGCTTAGTGGTTATGGTCATGTTGGATTTGTCATGATAGATAGCCCGGAGTGTGTAGTATTAGATATAATTCTCTGTGATGTAATGTATATTCATATTGCGTGGCGAGCGTCCGACAAGTGGACTGCCGTCACTGCGGCTTGTATTATTCTTTGGGACGCGTCCAAGTTGCGGACGCAGTCACCGTTGTATATTCAGTTTTTTCATTACATGCACTAGAATTACCCCGCGGCGGAGTACTCGAATAGCCAGGTTGTAGCGGGAAACAGGCCTCCATCTCATGGCATTGAGACCGGGATGCCTTCTCTAGAATTAGCGGGTTATTTGCCGCACTCGTAAGGGTATAGGATTGACCTGTGGAAGGGTGCCCAAGTCATCGGATTTTGGAAGTGTTGGGTGGCCCACTCACTTCGTTGATTGAGATTGCCTCGCTTCTGGGATTGGCGGATGTCTTTCCGCACTCGTAGGGGTCTAGGACCCGATACTACGGGCTATCCATATGACCGGGAAAATTGCATTTCATATTTGGCTCCATTGAAATGTACTTTTCCTAGATTATACGTATTTCCATACTGTATTTGCTTCTGCTGTGATGTTACTTGATATCATGCATGAGACGAATGTTTATACATATCTAGTAGACGCTATATATGTTTTGCATCCACGTTAGTCCTATCCTCGCCCTGCTGTAAGTTAAGTAATCTTACGGTGAAGACCCGAGACCTTATGGCGAATGCGGATGGCATATATGTGCGTGGTTATTTTCGTTTCTTTCTTGCATGATATGTTTAATTGATGGGACTGTATTAATTCTGATTAATGCAAGTTAAACAAACCTAAATGATGTTGTAGGAACCGATTTTGTTTTAAAACTCACATTACAGGCATTTTCTTTTGCTTTGCATAGCGGTATTCAGTCATGAATATCCTGCACCTCATTCGACGAGGCAAGAGTCGTAATCCCTTTACGGGGTATGGCCTCTTGAGAAAAAGTTTGCGCCATTGTAATAACTTCACTATAATCAATTCTTTTGCTTTACATAGAGATATTCAGTTAGGAATATCCAGCACCTCATTCGATGGGGAAAGAGCCTAGATCCCTTCACAGGGAGTGATCTCTTTGGCAAAAGTTTGCGCCACTATATATTTGTAAAACCACCCGAGTTCCTTCAACGATATCAAGTTCAATACGTTAAACGTTTTTCGCCGAAAACAAGCCATAGCCCACCGTCATTTCAGATTAGTATTGCTTAGTATCCGTGCTGTGTATGTTGACTTAGTCAAGGCGTAGTGTTCGGTAGCTTTATAGTTCTTTTCTGCTGCATAGTGATGTGATTGGTTAGTACATTCGTATGGTCATTTTTGACCTAGTCAAGGGCTCATACGGGTTGTTCTAATCAATCCAAGATAATGATGGGTTGGACTTGACTTGCGATTTATAATATGTTAACATAGTCAAGGTCATAAGTATAAGGGAAACTTGCCAGGCATGCGCATACCTTCTGGAGTGTGGTGACTTGATTGGCTTCCATCAAGTTATCATATGATGATAGTAGGGTCCCAATTCCCACTGATGAGTAGGTGTTACTGTAAGTCGATGTACAACACCCCACGACTTGCGGGGAGGCAGAAAAATGAAAAACGATCTTGTTCTTTGCTTAAACGTCGACTAACCGCACGAATCGAAGCTAAACGATAACTAACATCAAACATAGTTGTTAACAACTACTATGTAAAGGGATTATACCTAAAGAACCGTGTCCTTCGTCTTTACGAACTCCTCCTCCTCCTCGGCCTTCTCGAAGTAGTAGACGATCCACCCGAGAGCTTTACTCCAAGCTTAGCCTCTAAACTTGAGGCAACTAACCTTCTTTAAGTGCTAATCAAAGAAGCTAGGTGATATAGAGTGAGGGTTATGGTTTAATTAGTCTAACTAATCCTTGTACTCAACACATGAGAGGGGAGGATTAGGGTTTGAAGAGGGAGAGCTTGAGGAGAGAGAAGATGAAGATAATAATGAAGTGAGAAGAATGAGTTATGATAATATATATCAAGCATTTCTTTCTATCAAGAAAAAGAAAGAAATGAATTTAACAACCATGCTTGATAATATCTAGTGATGATTCACATCCATGAGTCATTAAGCATTTATGATGCATTAATGACATGGATGAATCATCCATATGACTCACTAATCACATTCATTGTATATACCACCTAAACCTCCTTAGTCACCATCTTCTAGAAGCTTCTCACGCAATTACGAGAACGCCCCTCCTTTCCGCAAAAAATACGGAAAAACTTTAGACTGTATAAATCCAATAACCGGATACCAGTAACTGGCTTAAACCAAAGCCGACTGGTAAAAACTGTCCGAAAGTCGTACGTGTGTAAACACACGTATGCGTCCGAACCCTTGTCGTAAAACCATACGACCTCTATATCGTTTCGCCTAGAGTAGGGAAACTCTCTGTGTGGGACTCTAGAGACTCGACTACTACGCTGGCAGTGGGTTTAACCACAGACCGCAAGCGGCACTAGCTGTACGTAACGGTCCCCAGGTAGATGTCAATAAGAAGGCCGATGAGGAAACCCATCCGAACTCCTACTGAGTCTGATGTGACAATCTCCATACAGTCCGGTCCGTTCGTCTAAGACTATCGCATATCGGGCCTAGGGGGCGGCAAGCGTCAGTCCCCTAATAGCGGTATAAGTCGTGTCAGAGCAAAGCCCATTACACCCTGAGAAACTACTGGAACCTACCAGCAAATCTTGCTTGCCCTGGCCAGGGACTTTGCATAATGGCTCTCTGACACAGCGCGATATCAACCCCCAATACCGGATGAGACGAATCCTGTCTAACCGCCACTGCCTCCAAGTGCTCGGGACTGCACCCAACTGCTACCTGTTTGCATAACTCCTTTGAGCCGTGGTAGGGTAGCAATCTAAGAACAGTGGGACACACTCGAGGCCAAGTAGCAGTGTCAAGTCTGCGGACTATGCTGTACTCATGTCACCTGGGAACTGTTCACTGACGACTGGTATAAAACCAACCAACAGTTCCTTGTGAGTCCTGTCCGGTGTACCCGTAACCTAACGAGCACCTGCATACTATCTCCAATACGACGTACTGACGGCTGTGGGACAGACCATCTCCCTAACTGGGATAAGAAGCGTACACACTAGTCTACTCCGGAGTATCGATGCCCTGTCTCGATAATCCAACGACTAGGGACCTGAATAAGGATGTGCTTGTAGACTACCCAGCCCCCACTAGTGTGACTGCCATCACAACGCTGGTAGTCAAGAAAGATCCTAAGAGCTCTATCAATACGTATACTCACATATTAAGATAGAAAAACCAAATAGCATACTACCATGTTTAGCAAGACTGTTATATACATGTGAATATCCCAAGCTTCCATTAAGTAATATACAAACTAGTATGATACAGTAATGGCCTTCTAGGGCATAAACACTAACAATCTCCCATTTGCACTAGGGCCATGTACTGGCGTATCGAAGACCGATGATCTTGAGTAGCCTCTCGAACTGAATCTGAGGTAGGGCCTTTGTGAATGGATCAGCAATGTTCTCTTCAGAAGCAACTCTCCGAACCTCGATCTCCTGACGATCAATGATCTCCCTGATCAGGTGATACCGCCTTAAGATGTGTCTGGACTTCTGATGGGACCTTGGTTCCTTTGCTAAAGCTATAGCTCCATTGTTGTCGCAATACAGAGGTATTGGATCAACTATGGTAGGAACCACCTGAAGTTCTGTTAGGAACTTCTTCATCCAGACTGCTTCTTTTGCGGCATCGCAAGCAGCTATATACTCCGCTTCCATCGTCGAGTCAGCAACGGTGTCCTGCTTGGAGCTCTTCCAGCACACCGCCCCTCCATTGAGGGTAAAGACATAACCCGACATGGACTTGGAATCGTCCTTATCACTCTGGAAGCCGGAATCAGCAAAGGCCTCCAACCTGAGGTCTTTTCCGCCGTAAACCAAGAACATCTCCTTAGTCCTTCTCAGGTACTTGAGAATGTTCTTTACTGCTATCCAGTGCTTCTCCCCTGGGTCTGACTGATACCGGCTTACCACGCTCAGTGCGTAAGCTACATCTGGTCTGGTGCACAACATCGCATACATTATAGAGCCTACCGCAGAAGCGTAGGGTATAATAGACATGCGTTCCCTTTCGAAATCAGTCTTGGGAGACATCTCTTTGGAGAGGGTGATTCCGTGACAAGCTGGTAGATTACCGCGCTTAGAATCTTCCATACTGAATCTTTTCAGTACAGTGTCGATATACCTGGACTGCGAAAGTCCCAACATCCTCTTGGATCTATCACGATAGATCCGGATCCCCAGAATGTAAGAGGCATCACCCAGGTCTTTCATGGAGAACCTGTGTGACAAGAATCCTTTGACAGATTGTAGCATAGGAATGTCATTTTCTATCAATAGAATGTCATCCACGTACAAGACGAGGAACACGACACTTCTGGCTACAACTTTACTATATATGCACGGTTCATCTGGATTTTTGATAAAGTCATATTCTTTGACTGTTTCATCAAAACAGATGTTCCAACTCCGCGATGCCTGCTTTAGTCCATAAATGGACTTAAGCAGCTTGCATACTTTCCCGCTGCTCCCACTCTGATTGAAACCCTCTGGCTGATCCATATAGACGCACTCTTCTAAATTTCCATTCAGAAAAGCCGTCTTTACGTCCATCTGCCAGATTTCATAATCATGGAAGGGAGCAATAGCAAGAAGGACCTGAATGGATTTGAGCATAGCCGCTGGAGAAAAAGTTTCGTCATAGTCCAAACCAGGTCTTTGACGAAAACCCTTTGCAACAAGTCTAGCCTTATAGGTTTCCACCTGTCCATCTACACCAATCTTTTTCTTGAAGATCCATTTGCATCCTATGGGTTTTACCCCATCTGGAGCAAAGTCCAAAGTCCATACTTTGTTGGTGTACATGGACTCCATTTCGGTCCGCATTGCATCTAGCCATCGTACCGAGTCGCCGCTCTGGATGGCCTGCTGGAAGTCAGTAGGTTCATCATCATCTATGATGCAATCCTCTCTATCCCCATCTATGAGAAAACCGTAGTATCTCTCAGGCGGATGAGACGGCCTACTACTCCTGCGGAGGGGTGCGGGAATGTCTTGTTCTTCTCGAACTGCCGGTTCTACCAAACTTTCAGTAGCAGTTTGTGGTTCTGGAATTTCTTCCAGTTCTATTTCGCTCCCACTTATTTCCTTTTCTAAAAACTGATATTCTAGAAAATGGGCATTACGAGAAACAAACACCTTTTGTTCCTCTGCGTAATAGAATAGATACCCTTTGGAGTTCTTTGGATATCCCACAAACTGACACTTTACTGATCGTGCCTCGAGCTTGTCCACATGCTGCTTTTTAACAAAAGCTGGACATCCCCATATTTTCAGATACTGAAGATAGGGTCTCTTCCCACTCCACATCTGATATGGCGTGGTAGGCACAGTCTTGGTAGGAACCATGTTCAAAAGATATGCCGCTGATTCTAGCGCATAACCCCAGAAAGATCGCGGTAACTCAGCATTACTCATCATGGATCGTACCATATCCAATAGGGTTCGATTCCGTCTCTCCGATACACCATTATGCTGTGGAGTGTATGGAGGAGTAAGCTGAGAGAGAATTCCTTTCTCTTTTAGGTAACCTAGGAACTCGGCACTCAAGTATTCACCACCTCGATTAGATCTAAGTGTCTTGATACTTTTGCCGGTTTGGTTTTCTACTTCATTCTTATACTCTTGGAATTTCTCAAAAGCCTCGGATTTATGTTTCATCAGATAAATGAATCCGTACCTTGAGTAATCATCCGTGAAAGTAATGAAATAGGAAAAACCACCTCTTTAATGTGTAGACATTGGACCGCATACATCGCTGTGTATGAGTCCTAAGAGCTCGCTCGCTCTTACTCCATGTCCAATAAATGGAGTCTTTGTCATCTTTCCTTTGAGACAAGATTGACAAGTGTCATAAGTTTGATATTCGAACGAGTCCAAATATCCTTCTCTATGCAACTTAGTCAACCTTCTCTCATTGATGTGACCCAGTCTACAATGCCATAAGAAAGCTTTATTTAAATCTGGAGACTTTCTTTTTAGTGTGTTCTGGACGTTGAAAATTTGGAGTTGGTTTAAAACATATATACCGTTATTTAGTGTACCGGACCCAATCAAACCATGATTAAGGTGGATGTTAACAACATCTCTTACAAACGTGAAATCATAACCTTTATTTGATAACAAGGAAACTGATATGATATTACACGTTAAGCTTGGTACAAAAAAACAGTTATGTAAAACCAAAATGTGTCCACTCGTCAATCCTAGGTGATAATCCCCGACGGACGCAGCTCCCACGCTAGCTCCGTTAGCAACCTTTAGGGTCATATCACCTTCCTTCAGCACTCTACGGTTTCTCAGTGCCTGCAATGAATTGCAAATATGAGATCCTGATCCAGTATCCAATACCCAGGAAGTAGAGTTGATCGACAGACAATTCTCAATTACAAACACACCTGAAGTCGAAGCCACAGCTTGCTTCGGTTCCTGGATCTTGGCGTTCCACGCCTTGCAATCCTTCTTCCAGTGCCCTTTCCTGTGACAATGGAAGCACTCATCCTGGCCAACTACCGGTACCGCAAACTTTTTCTTTCCCTTCCCTCCCACCTTACTAACACCTCCTCTAGGTTTGGTGGCGGCCTTCTTCTTCCTTCCTTTGGCCCTAGCCTTGGACCCGGAAGAAGATGCACCGCTAACAAACATAGCGGGTGTTTCCCTTGCTTTCTGCAAGGTGCCCTCTGCACTCCTTAACATGTTCAGGAGTTCCGGAAGTTCAACTTCTTTTCTTTGAAGGTTGAAGTTCAGGATAAACTGGGCGTAGGTGGGAGGAAGGGACTGGAGAATAAGGTATGTATAGAGCTCATTATCCAAAGTTGTCCCAAGGTCTGCGAGCTCTTCAATATAGCCGATCATCTTTAGGACATGTTCTCCTACCGATGACCCGACAGCCAACCTCGCTCGAAACAAGTTCTTAGAGGTCTCGTATCTTGCTATACGAGATTGCTCTCCATAAAGTTCCTTTGTATGGAGAAATATGCCATCTAGGTTCATATCCTCGTGCCTCCTCTGATGTTCATTGTTCATTGAGGCAAGCACGATGCACTTGGCTTTCGCGCAATCTAAATCCCAGGTTTTGCGGATTTCCTTATCCACATTACTGGATTTGGGACCAGGGACAGCAGGTGCCGTAGCGGTGAGGACGTACCCCAGTTTGTCATAGGTCAAAGCCATTTTGACATTCCGCAGCCAATCTTTATAGTTTGGCCCTGTCAGTATATTTTTCTCTAAAAGTAACTTAAGTCCAGTCATTTTCAGGGTCGCTGCAATTAGGAGAGAGAGAAGAAAACTCTTTAGCATGATGCTCTTGCAAGTTTAGAGTGGTTTTTAGTTTATCTAAACTGGATGGCTCCCATTGTTTCTCGAATCCTTCCTCAAACCATAAAAGAAGAATTAGCCAGGACTATTCTCACTGTATAATACTTGCTTAACCGTTCAGCCAGGCTAGTGTCGATACTTCGAGGGAGGTTTTCCAACGCTTTCGCGAGGTTCCTTAATTAAACAACCTCTTTTCTCTGGGGGCGTAACCCCGCTGACACCTTTCTTGACACCTACTTGGTTTATAGCATTGATCGTTAAGTGACGAATCTCCTGATAAGTAGCATATACTCACAGTAGGATCGGGATCCAAATATCATCGTATGATAATGTTGAAGGAATCCTACCAACATTCATCAAACTCCAAATGGTATGCATCTCTTTGCAAATTTCAGTTTCTTTAGAAATTCCCGATATATATTTTTGCCCCATGCTCTTATGACCTTAGCGTCGGTCAAAATATCATAAGTCACATGTCAAGTTCTACCCATCATTATCTTGTTAATTTGAACCCATCCGTACATATTCTTGACGTTGGCCAAAATGATTATACGACTGTCCCAAACTAACTCATCTATCTATGCAACAAATGAATACCCAGCAGCTACCAAACACTATGCCTTGGCGTTGGTCAAAATACATAGCTTGAATACTACTGAATACCCAGATGAAATGACGTAGGGCTACGAATGGTTTTGGCGAAACCGTGAATGTAGTGAACTTGATATAACCGAAGGAACCTGATAGCTTTTTAAAAGGAGTGGTTAAAGCTCCGCATTTAAAAATATCTGTTTTTTCAAAATTAACCGAGTGGTTTCTTTTAAATTGTTCCAACGATTAAAATTTTGGTTTATTTTCTTTGCATTATAAATAATGCGTCCCATCATTAACCTATCATTGCAGAAAACAACGAAAATACAACGTCCTCTTATGCCATCCGCATTCGCCACGGGGTCCCGTCATCACCCGTTAGGTTACTTAACTAACGACAGAGCGGGGGCTGGGCTAGCGCGGGTGTAAAACATAAGTGACGTCTAAATAGCTATCATATATAGATATTGTACATTCGTCAGACGCAATAATAGGCATTCCAGATCACAGATGAACTTTATTGGATTTGCAAGTAATCCGTGTTTGTTTTGAGCCTGCAACAAAAGACGGATTACACAGTTGTGATGAATAGCCATTACCCCACCCAAGACCCCAACGGGTACAGCAAACTACCCGCCCGGCAGTTTGTGCACCCCACCTTAGGTCTGTCCTAGGAGCAAAAACAGTAAAATGAAATAATACAACGGTGGCTACAACCGCAACCTGGATGTGCCCCGCAAAATAATATTACAACAAATTACATTTACATCAAATGAATTAAATAATAACCCATCACGTAACCCCGGCTAAACATCACAACAGTCCAACACAGTTCATATCCACAAACAGTAAAAACCATTACAGAAATGTGCAACCCCCTGCCAACCGACATACTAGCAGTTAGGGGAGGTTTACGAACACATTATACAAACACAGATATAATCCAACAAGCAAATACTGTATAATTTCGATCGATTAAACACTTTTAATTTTGCTCCAATACTTCTCTGTAAATCTGAAACCTGAGCAAAAATAAAACTTCCAGAAAATACCAAATATCATAGAGAAGCAACACAGGAAATTTGGGTTCCTGAATCGCCAACTCGGCGGCGGAAGCGCGGCGGATCAGTGCTATCCGCCGCGGTTCCGCGGCGCTTTAGGCGATTCAGGGGACCAAATTTCTTGGGTGTTCTTCTACTATCTTTTTAAGCTTTCTGAACCTCCCTGAAAAATTTTTGGACTTCATTTAAAAATCGACAGAATCTTGTGATTTCGGGTTTTTCCGGTTTCGTTTTTTCCGTTCGAAATTCATACAAATTTGCAAGTAAGTTATTTGTTGTTTAGCGAGGCTCTGATACCACTGTAAGTCGATGTCAACACCCCACGACTTGCGGGGAGGCGGAAAAATGAAAAACGATCTTGTTCTTTGCTTAAACATCGACTAACCGCACGAATCGAAGCTAAACGATAACTAACATCAAACATAGTTGTTAACAACTACTATGTAAAGGGATTATACCTAAAGAACCGTGTCCTTCGTCTTTACGAACTCCTCCTCCTCCTCGGCCTTCTCGAAGTAGTAGACGATCCACCCGAGAGCTTTACTCCAAGCTTAGCCTCTAAACTTGAGGCAACTAACCTTCTTTAAGTGCTAATCAAAGAAGCTAGGTGATATAGAGTGAGGGTTATGGTTTAATTAGTCTAACTAATTCTTGTACTCAACACATGAGAGGGGAGGATTATGGTTTGAAGAGGGAGAGCTTGAGGAGAGAGAAGATGAAGATAATAATGAAGTGAGAAGAATGAGTTATGATAATATATATCAAGCATTTCTTTTTATCAAGAAAAAGAAAAGAAATGAATTTAACAACCATGCTTGATAATATCTAGTGATGATTCACATCCATGAGTCATTAAGCATTTATGATGTATTAATGACATGGATGAATCATCCATATGACTCACTAATCACATTCATTGTATATGCCACCTAAACCTCCTTAGTCACCATCTTCTAGAAGCTTCTCGCGCAATTACGAGAACGCCCCTCCTTTCCGCAAAAAATACGGAAAAACTTTAGACTGTATAAATCCAATAACCGGATACCAGTAACTGGCTTAAACCAAAGCCGACTGGTAAAAACTGTCCGAAAGTCGTACGTGTGTAAACACACGTATGCGTCCGAACCCTTGTCGTAAAACCATACGACCTCTATATCGTTTCGCCTGGAGTAGGGAAACTCTCTGTGTGGGACTCTAGAGACTCGACTACTACGCTGGCAGTGGGTTTAACCACAGACCGCAAGCGGCACTAGCTGTACGTAACGGTCCCCGGGTAGATGTCAATAAGAAGGCCGATGAGGAAACCCATCCGAACTCCTACTGAGTCTGATGTGACAATCTCCATACAGTCCGGTCCGTTCGTCTAAGACTATCGCATATCGGACCTAGGGGGGCGGCAAGCGTCAGTCCCCTAATAGCGGTATAAGTCGTGTTGGAGCGAAGCCCATTACACCCTGAGAAACTACTGGAACCTACCAGCAAATCTCACTTGCCCTGGCCAGGGACTTTGCGTAATGGCTCTCTGACACAGCACGATATCAACCCCCAATACCGGGAGAGACGAATCATGTCTAACCGCCACTGCCTCCAAGTGCTCGGGACTGCACCCAACTGCTACCTGTTTGCACGACTCCTTTGAGCCGTGGTAGGGTAGCAATCTAAGAACAGTGGGACACACTCGAGGCGAAGTAGCAGTGTCAAGTCTGCGGACTATGCTGTACTCATGTCACCTGGGAACTGTTCACTAACGACTGGTATAAAACCAACCAACAGTTCCCTGTGAGTCCTGTCCGGTGTACCCGTAACCTAACGAGCACCTGCATACTATCTCCAGTACGACGTACTGACGGCTGTGGGACAGACCATCTCCCCAACTGGGATGAGAAGCGTACACACTAGTCTACTCCGGAGTATCGATGCCCTGTCTCGATAATCCAACGGCTAGGGACCTGAATAAGGATGTGCTTGTAGACTACCCAGCCCCCACTAGTGTGACTGTCATCACAACGCTGGTAGTCAAGCAAGATCCTAAGAGCTCTATCAATACGTATACTCACATATTAAGATAGAAAAACCAAGTAGCATACTACCATGTTTAGCAAGACTGTTATATACATGTGAATATCCCAAGCTTCCATTAAGTAATATACAAACTAGTATGATACAGTAATGGCCTTCTAGGGCATAAACACTAACAGTTACTACTCGGGTGATTTTCAGTTGATCCCGACTAATTCTCCTTTTAGGGTTTGAAGGAGAATTCGAGAAAACAGTGGGAGCTATCCTTATTAGATAAAGTGATTAACCAATCTAATCTAAATTAGAGTGCACGCTGAGTGTTTCTTTTTTCTCTCTCTAGTTTGCGACCATGACTTACCATAAACTAAAACTCATAAACCAAGTTAACCGGACCTTCTTGCATACTCTGGCTTTGGATTGTCATGATTCACGACAAAGTCACATATATCCCTACCGCTTCTACTTTACCTTTGCTTTTCTCCAAAACACTCCGTATCACTGCGGAGATCCATATTTCTTGGAAAGACCATCTCGTATAGTTACATATGAACTCAAAGAAACTTGTTTCGGTTCGAGGATGGCTACGGGTTCTGGAGAAATTGAATAGGATTATTTGGTTATCTTTTATCTTTACCTTCTCTCAAGTTGTGAGGGCTCCTACTATTAGAAGAATACATCTATTACGCTTATTGGATAGTCTTCTTCTAAACCTTAGGCTGGTGTCGAAAGGTAGGGAAAGAAGAAAACCAATTAGCCTAAGAATGGTGTACAGAAGGTAAGAAGTAAAGACATATAAAAGGATTGGTATGAGGGCAAGGAAAATTATGACTACTGTCATGAATCTGGATAGCGGAAGATGCATTACTAGGAATACCCGACCACCCCCTCAAAACATTTTCATATTTCAGTTTTACTCTAAGTCGATGCCGCGCACCTCGCGGGTTCGCGGGGAGACGAAATTTACAAAAAAAAACGATTTTTTCAAGTTTCGCAACACCGACTAAACTTCAGGATCTTAACAGAAAGCTTAACTAGCTATACAACTAGGAGGTTCTAACTAGTATGTTATGATTTATACCTCCTTGAACCATGTCCTTCGGGTCTTCTTCTCCTCCTCTCCTTAAGCTCCTCGAAGATCGGATCGAGCTTGCAATGTCGGCCTCCTCGCGTCAAAGACGATCCACCTGAGAGTATGCGCTTCAAGCTCCAACCTCTAAACCGAGATAACTAGGGACCTAGTTTGCTAAGCTAAGTAGCCTAGGTGATGTAGAGTATCTAATGGAGTGTTTTATCTCATGAGACTCTATGTTTCACAACTCATGTGAGGGTTAGAGTCTTGAGGAAGAAGGAGAGGGAAAATGTGGAGAGAGAATGAAAGAATGCAAATGAGCTAGGTTCTGGCAAGTGTAGAATGGTTCCTTTCTCTCCACTCATTCAAACATAGATTATTTTCCAATAGAAAATATCAACCATTCTTGAATAGTGAGTCCAAACAAATAAACAAATCCAAGGAGCCATGTTTCACCCTTGCCAAGCATGTCTCCAAATTTCCACCTCATTAATCTATTTCTTAAAATAGATAAAGAAAATAATAAGGTGTCCCCTTCTAGAAGCTTGTCATGTAAAATTACAAGAATGCCCTCACCGTATATACATACCCGTATTCGTATTTCGAAAAATACGAATACAATGAGATGATAACAATCCAATAATATAATAGTAGGATCCAACTTAAACCAAAGCCCACTAGTATTATCCATCCGAACATCATCCGAGTAGCCAGTACACGTATGTGATCGGAACCCTGCCGTAAAACCGTACGGCCTCTACATCGTTTCGCCCGAAGCAGGGAAACCCTCTGTGTGGGACTCTAAAGACTCGATAGTACGCTGACAGTGGGTTTAACCACAAGTCCGTCAGCGATACTAGCTGCACGTAACGGCTGCCCAGGTATCTGTCGATTAGAAGTCCGATGAGCAAACACATCCGAACTCCTACTGTGCCTATCTGTGACAATCTCCGTATAGTCCGGTCTGTTCTTCAAAAATACTCGCATATCAGGCCTAGGGGGATGGTAAACGTCAGACCCCTAACAATGCAATAAGTCGTGCCGGGGTAGAGCCCAATACACCCTGAGAAACTACTGGAGTACCTACCAGTAAATCTCGCCTGCCCTGACCAAGGACTTTGTGTAATGGCTTTCCGAACACAGCGTGATATCAACCCTCAATACCGGGAGAGACGAATCCTACCTAACTGCTACTGCCTCCAAGTTTTTTGGGACTACACCCAACTACTACATGTTTGCACGACTCTTTTGAACAGTGGTAAGGTAGTAATCTAAGTACAGTGGGAACACACTTGAGACGAATAATGATATCAAGTCAACGGACTAACTTGTACTCATGCCACCCAGGAACTACTACCTGACGATAGGTATAATACCAACCAGCAGTTCCCAACGTGTAACATTTCAAAAAATAAAATATTATTTTTAGGAATTTTTATAATTAAATAAAAAATATTTAATATTTAATAAGGCGGTATAATTAAATACCGATAAATTGGGAAAAAATTTGGAAAATTATAGAAATTACTAAAAAGAGGGTGTTTTATGTGAATTATGCAAATTATAAGTTTTTATAATTAATTTTACACTATTTAGTGCTAATCGCGATTAAATATCGCTAATCGTGCATTAAGCCTGTTTTGTGCAAAACATGCACATGTCTTCTTTTTAGCACTTGTTACATTTTTCTTTCATGCTTTCTTCTTTTTATCATGCATGGTTAAAAATTAAAGAGAAGAGAAGAAAAGGAAAAGAAAGGAAAAGAAAAAGGAATAAAGAATGGAGGGATGAGCATGAGACAGAGTGAGAGGGTAAGGGGTCAAACCTTAGACCAAACTCCCATTCCTACTTCATTTCTTCACCATTTTCTCTCCTCTCCCTCACTCATGCTGCTGCTGCTGCCCTCTCTCCCCTTGCCTATCTACCTCCTCAAATCCATCACAATAAACCCATTAAAACCCCATCTCACTTTCACAGATTTTGTGCACAAGCTCACAAGCTACACTATGGACCAAGAAAAATTCGATTTTGGTGCCCTAGGGGATTCATGAGTGCAACATGAGGTAATTATTCCATCGTTAGTGTAGAATTTCCTTTCCTTTAGCATCCATGTTAAATTAGAACCGATATTGTGTGGTTTTCGGAAGTTTGAAAACTTGAGTTGAGGGTTAGGGTTTTAGTTGAACCCAAAGATGAAATTAAGGTTACTAGAGGCTATACAACCCCTGTGGTGATTGATTGGAGACCTAAACAAGAGACTAGAACCCCAATTAGCGAACTTAGAAATCCCTGACATCGTATTTTGTAAATTCTGTGAGTGTAAAATGAAATCTGCTATCACCCGGAGCCTCTGAAAATTATTTAGCAAGTACAGAGGAGTGTGCAGGCACCTAGGAAGCACCACCCAAGACCCCAGCCCCTGACTCCACTCTATGGCCGCAAATTTAATCTTTCTGGCCGCAAATTGCGGCCAGACCTGGTCCAAATGGGTTCATGTTTGGTCTGTAGTTCCATCTGCTGTAAACTAGACCCTTGGCATATGCAAAATTGACTGATTTGACCTAGGGTAAAATCTGGGACCATTTTCAAGAGTTGTTGTTTTGATTCGGGGTTTCGTTTTGCGTATTTTGAATTCTAGATTTTTGTGATTTGTGTCGTATTCGATCACTTGATGTTTGTACGTCGAAATCGAGTGTTGTTTGGAGGTTTTGAAAGCGTAGTCCATAGGTTCTAACCTATAGGCCTTTAGCGTGTCGTTTTGGTTTTCTGATGTGAGTTTAACACGCATTTGTGATACGTTATGATGTGTAGGTGCCCCACGAAGACTTCGAGATGACAAGCAAGCACGTGGCGACGTCGACAACGGGAAGCGAAGAGCAATGTGAGTAGATTATATCTACGGGGGAAGTCGGGTGGATGGCGTACAGCACCCCCGCAGTTCGATGAAAAGTATGCTATATATATATATGATATCTTTTATGTGTGACATGGATATTCAAGACATGATTAGATGTTCAATGGTTAGATTAGGGTTTTTAGAAGTATACTAGTATATCTTCTTAGTTGCGAACCCTAGAATAGGTTTACACCCACACACACACACATGCTTACTTTTTATACTTGTGCGTATATAGCGATACGTATATATACACACACACATAGGTAGGGGACTATGTATATATATACAAGTATACCTACACTTGGATGATGAGGATAGTGGATGATATTTGGAGATGAGTCGATGAGATTAGGCATGGTGCCATAAGATCGGTGATATGATGTAGTTCGTATTATGAGATACGACATGAGTTATAGCGGGCCTTTAGGCGTGTTTTCATACACGCACACACACATATATATATATATATATATGATATCGGCTTGTACTAAACTTAGATCAGTACCCCATTTCATGCGATATGATGATAAGGATACCAGATAATTGATGAGATAAATATGAGATTCGACCCGTACCCAGATTTGGGATGCCGTACGACGGATTTACGTACGACCTATATATTGATGATAGATCTGCACTCATGACTCGAGGATGTCATATGATATATTGTATCGTACGCGGTACTATTGAGGCAAGATCACCCACTATTATATATGTATATATATATATATATATATATCGACTCAGATTTAGGTGGTTTCCATACCCTTTCTATTAGCTTGTTAGTTAGATCTGTAGTTTACTTAGTAGATGTTAGACTAGACCCGAGTTATACCTATTTCAAAACTAACGAATCGTGAGTATTTTAAAGACAGGCCAAGGGATTCTACGGATATTTTCAAAAGACGCATCTTTTCCTAAAAACACCGTAGCCCTTATTTTTCTAAACCCCATGATTCGTGTTATTTCAAATGGCAAAACTGTATGATATATATATATATAAGTAGATTCTTCACTGTTGTGTTTATTATTCATTTTTCGCATATTCTTGCTATTCGCATCGCATTGCATGTTTAAATGTGTTAGTGTTATATAAAACCCATGTTGTCAGGACACCAGCACCATTTTCGATGATGCGTATGTTCCACGTACACCTGCTTGCCGGCTCACACACTTCATCATCGATAATTGCCATGTCACTACACAGTAGGACTGTTGCATCAGGATATGACTCCTTGCACGACATACTTGCGTACATACTTATTGTACACCCATACTTGCGTACACACATATTGTACACCCATACTTTCATACATACGTATTTGTACATACATAAATGATTCTGGATTGATTTTGGAAATTTGAGAACCGCATGATATATTTTTTAAAAACTGGATTCACTTTAAAAGAGCGGTTTCCCTCGATATGTTGCATGAGATACTGATATGCTTACATTTCTATTATATGTCGCATACATCATGCTTTATGATTATACGCATTGAGATATGTTGTTTCCATGATATTTCTGGATTTGAGAACCGTGGCTATTTCAAAAGAAAGCATGTACTGTTTTAAAAACCCGGTTTCTCTTGATATGATATTTCAGTGCGTCCACCATGCATTTTCTCAGTTTTGAGACGTGTGATATGTGAAACCTGATTCGAGGAGGCGGATGATTCCGTTTGCGGGTACATGGTGGACCCGGTATGGTACCCCGGGGCGAGAGAGAGATTTCGTGTGGATGACGATGAGCCTGCCAGAGGGACCACTACCTACCGGTGATAGTATTTAGGCTCGGCGGATATCCAGAGGATACCGACCGGAGTCGAGAAATGATATGGACCGATCCGGACTGACGGAGCCCGTGGGCCGATCCGGACTGACGGAGCCCGATATATAAGGATTTACGTGCCGATGCTGGGCACGGGTTTCATGATGTTTTCGAGTGTCGATATTGGATACTCATGTTCCATGATTTTGATGTGTCGCGAGGGACATACGTTGATTTATATCCTCATACTTCCATGCATATGCTTTATGTCATTGGTTGACACGTGGACGAGATCCACATGCATACAGACATTGATTACATAGTGGATGATATCCACATACTTATAGACTTCATGATATAGTTGACATTGATTCATGTTGACTACATTGATCATACCTCATATTTATGATATGTTGCTACCTGAGGCACTGACACGAGCACTTGGTATTACACTGATGTATAGATGTTTACCCTTGCCACCTTATCATGCTTCAGACTTTATCATATTGAGGATATACATTATTACTGATCGTATTGACCTAGGATTGAGTCATACATACGATTTCTGCTCTGTGATGTTTTCTACTCATGAGTTGGAAACTCACCCCGTTGTGCCACAGTTTCTTGCAGGTTTTGCCGTATAGGTTTTATTGCGGCTTTCTGACACACTGCTTCCTTTTTGGGTGATAGCTTTGATAGGTGAGTTCACTCACATCGTGATCACCATTGTACTTATTTATTTTCAGTTGTATCTAGTAAATTCCATCAACCAGAGTTGTATATTTATTTCAGACTTAGAAAATCAGTTGTATATTATTTCGACCTTAGAGTCGCGCGTTGTAGTATTATGGTTTTCATAATCATTTTGAGTTTCCTTTTGTGTTTTGATCCTAGCCCTTCGGCGTTGTATATTATATTTCTTGTGTGGTTGTTACCGTCAATTGACGAAGAGCTAGCTCCCGCTTGGGGATGCCTTTTATCATTATGCACATATTATTCTTGTTGTACCCCGTTTAGGGCCAGTATTTACAAAGGAAACTCTGCCGAAATTTTCAGAAAAGACTTGAGAATTTAAAAATGCATATTCGGCTTACTTATTTAAAAACCTTGTTTTTAAAGCATGTTTTCTTCACTTCTTTAAAACTAGTTTTCCTTCACTTCTTTCTTTAAAATGGTTTTAGATTTCTGGGCTTTTGGCTTACTTGAATTAGATGAGGTCCTATAGACTTCATATAATTCAAAGGCCAGTCACGTGCTATTTCGGGTCATGACAAAGTTGATATCAAAGCGCTAGGTTAACCTTGGTTCGAGTCTAAGTTTGACTATGCGGAGCCTAGAGCGTTTGTATATATTCGGAACTTAAGCTTGACCTTACGGAACTTAGACTTAGTCGAGGGGGTATTAGACCCGAACTTTCGTCGCGTAGGTTGACCTTGGTTGATGGGGTAGGTGACTTCGGTAGAGTGACGTACCGTGTGTATGTTCCGCGGCATACTTACGATACGCTACTCCACTTAAAGAGCCTTAGGATGTACTTTTCCTTGCACAATATTATATTCATTCCTATGATCTATCCTCATCGATATTGGTTATGATTTTGCTGGCATGATTGCACGGACAGAGAGAGCTACGGCTAGAGTTGCGTCAGCATGAGCTCGTCGTGGACGAGGACTGACCAGGGCGTGATTCCAGGGACATACGATTGCATAGAGGCGTCGTTTTATTGTGTTTTCGCGCCAAGAGCGTTTGATGGATCGCTTTTACGAGATTTCTCGAACGTGCAGATCAGCACCAAAGGATTGAGCCACTGATAGAGGCCAGCCAGATTTTTGATGACCGTCAATGCACAGATTATTCCTGATGATCGAGGCACTGTTCAGCGTGCGGACAAATGAGCCAGTTGTTGCTGCGAATGACGAGATATTGCCCCAGATGTTGGAGCTACTGCAGCATGAGTATATACTTAGAGATATGATGGAAGGTCGCTAGTTACCGGAGGATGAATGACTAGAACATGTGGTTCATTCGCTTACCGCAATGCGAGATCATCAGATAGATTGATTCCAGCTAGAGACGACTTCACGCAGGTACGTTGGGAGTCGATAGAGACGATCGAATGTCAAAAATCCATTTTCCAAGTTTAAAGTATTCGGAAAGACATGCAATCAACTCTATGGACCCTCTAGAAGAATGAAACCCTAACTCGACATAATGACCATGTGAAAGCCTTTGAACCTTAGGGTTTGCGGCAGTTCCGTGGTGCCATTACTGAGGCTTGGGTTTGCCCTTCTACGGCTGGTCCACCGGTGCTGTGGCATGTACTCGATACTATTAAAATGTTCCCAAGATGTTGAGCTCTTGGGGGATTATGAGGTTTTGACGAATCGATCGAATGGTTCGACATCTTTCGGATATCATATGATGGGATGCATTGCTTGGAAGACTCCAGATACGAGTATAGCCGTTGGAGCACAGTCCATGCAGCCACGAAGAAACGAGTCCGAAGCAGTCGACATTAGATAAAAGTGGAGTAAGAGGTTCGTACGAGATCTTGATGAGATGACGTTCCACACCGCCGACATCAGAGATATGATACGCATGCAGAGGCGTTGATTATTGATATATCTTCCAGAAGGAGTCACGATGAGAATGCAGCCGTTCCGGAACAAGAAACGGATATAGAAAAGGGTGATAACCTCCGGACAGTTCGGCAGAAATGAGATTGAGAGAGACCTCGACAGGACCTTTCTGGAATACTATACGGGAAGACTTGGACCCAGGAGCGGTCATATTGCGCACACCCAGCAGGACAAAGTTCGGCATCATCGACGAGATAGTTGGCCAGAGATCTATAGAGGATATGCCAGAGCGGACCGCTTCCATTATCATTTCCATATTGGACCATTGAGCCGAGGAGCTATGCACTTAGCAATCTGCAGTGAGAGACGAGAACCTAAAAGCACCAGGCGCCAGACCATGAACAAGGGCAAGTAGATATCTTGCTCTGTTAGCATTGGATGCACCGACACCTTCTCAAGTTTGAAGGAGGAAATATCGACGACGGTATTTATAATTTATGATTTGGTGATTCGATTATCATGTATCCGTCACCTTGGATTTTGGTATTTTGGGCGATCTATTCGTATGATTTAGTCTTAATGACTGAGTTTCATGATATTTGTCTTCATGCACCATGGTTGCACCTACCGGGTATTTATATTTTATGCATAGTTATTACACTTGAGTTATGCTTTATACACCGTTGTGTTGATTTATGATTTGTGCACAGTTATTGCACTGGATATCGTTTTGTGCCTTGGATGCACATGTTTATGATTTCATGGACTTTATACAGTTGAGTTGATTTTGTGCATATGGCACGCACACGATTTGGTTGTTACACTCGGTATAGTTCATATATGCTGGCAGTGCATTGATACGCATTTTGTGCACCACGGTTGCACCTGACTTCGGTTTGATGTCATTCGATATGTTGATTTTGATTTCATGCCTATGTTATGCATGTGATTTGACTTATACTTTCGGCATAGTTTTCATGCACTTTTAGTGTTTTGATTTGATTTGTGCACGCTGATGCATATGGTTGTGAGATTATATACCGTGGTATACCTGATTTGGATTGGATTTTGCGCATGTCCGGCGCTTGATATTGGATTTCGTGATTTCGTGCATGTTGGATGCACATGATTTAGATGCGATTTTGGTGCACACCAGATGCACTAAATTGAGATTCTTCGTGTATATCAGATGCACCTGATTTTGCTGTCAGGCACACACGTTGCCTCTGACAAGTGTTTCGTGCACACCCGTTGCACTTAGATGTTTTTTCTGTGCACATGTATGGCACATATATGGATTTTGATTTCCGTGCACACCAGACGCACGTAGCATTCTTATGCACATTTTGGGATTGATTTCTTATGGAGCAGTACGTTATTATGATATTTGCTATTGTTTTCGTACTGAGCAGGACTAGTCAGAGGACAGTACCAGGATATATTTTGCATGCATTGATAGTTATCGAAGGGATTTCCAAAAAGGGAGCTATAGTCTCAGTATTTACCTACGTGTCTGATATGACACGAAACGTTTAAAACAAGGAAACCCTTCTAAATTGTTTTCAAAACGGCGGAACGTACATATTAAACAAAAAATATATACATATATGGTTATTTTCTTACAATAGAAGTCCTCCACTGTGCAGTGTTATGTGCATCGCTCAGCAACTTAAACAGGTTTGGCATGCATTTCCTTCAGATATCTACATGTATAAATTTGATGTTTACATGTATAGTTCTGATTTATACATATTGGTTTTCGTATTGGATTTGACATTGTGTCTTCACCATGACTCCTATGATTGTGAGATACTTGACGGAGTTTTGATTTTGAGTTATCTGCTCAGTGTTCTTGCGCATGCATTGCGCTATGATGCGTTTTATGTATTGATGATTTCGGAGCCCCGACGACTTGGACTTTTTACTGAAATGTTTTAGGATTGAGGGGTTTAAATTTAAATTCGGGGACCGAATTTCTTTAAGAGGGGAAGATTGTAACATTCCAAAAAATAAAATATTATATTTAGGATTTTTTATAATTAAATAATAAAATATTGAATATTTAATAAGGTGGTATAATTAAATACCGATAAATTGGGAAAAATTTGGAAAATTATGGAAATTACTAAAAAGAGGGTGTTTTATGTGAATTATGCAAATTATAAGTTTTTATAATTAATTTTACACTATTTAGTGCTAATCGCGATTAAATATCGCTAATCGCGCATTAAGCCTGTTTTGTGCAAAACATGCACATGTCTTCTTTTTAGCACTTGTTACATTTTTCTTTCATGCTTTCTTCTTTTTATGATGCATGGTTAAAAATTAAAGAGAAGAGAAGAAAAGGAAAAGAAAAGAAAATAAAAGGGAATAAAGAATGGAGGGATGGGCATGAGAGAGAGTGAGAGGGTAAGGGGTCAAACCTTGGACCAAACTCCCATTCCTACTTCATTTCTTCACCATTTTCTCTCCTCTCCCTCACTCATGCTGCTGCTGCCCTCTCTCCCCTTGCATCTCTACCTCCTCAAATCCATCACAATAAACCCATTAAAACCCCATCTCACTTTCACAGATTTTGTGCACAAGCTCACAAGCTATACTATGGACCAAGAAAAATTCGATTTTGGTGCCTTAGGGGATTCATGAGTGCAACATGAGGTAATTATTCCATCATTAGTGTAGAATTTCCTTTCCTTTAGCATCCATGTTAAATTAGAACCGATATTGTGTGATTTTTGGAAGTTTGAAAACTTGAGTTGAGGGTTAGGGTTTTAATTGAACCCAAAGGTGAAATTAAGGCTACTAGATGCTATACAACCCCTGTGGTGATTGATTGGAGACCTAAACAAGAGACTAGAACCCCAATTAGCGAACTTAGAAATCCCTGACATCATATTTTGTAAATTCTATGAGTGTAAAATGAAATCTGCTATCACTCGGAGCCTCTGAAAATTATTTAGCAAGTACAGAGGAGTGTGCAGGCACCTAGGAAGCACCACCCAAGACCCCCGCCCCTGACTCCACTCTATGGACGCAAATTTAATCTTTCTGGCCGCAAATTGCGGCCAGACCTGGTCCAAATAGGTTCTTGTTTGGTCTGTAGCTCCATCTGATGTAAACTAGACCCTTGGCATATGCAAAATTGACTGATTTGACCTAGGGTAAAATCTGGGACCATTTTCAAAAGTTGTTGTTTTGATTCGGGGTTTCGTTTTGCGTATTTTAAATTCTAGATTTTTTTGATTTGTGTCGTATTCGATCACTTGATGTTTGTACGTCGAAATCGAGTGTTATTTGGAGGTTTTGAAAGCGTAGTCCATAGGTTCTAACCTATAGGCCTTTAGCGTGTCGTTTTGGTTTTCCGATGTGAGTTTAATACGCATTTGCGATACATTATGATATGTAGGTGCCCCACGAAGACTTCGAGACGACAAGCAAGCACGTGGCGACGTCGACAACGGAAAGCAAAGAGCAATGTGAGTAGATTATATCTACGGGGGAAGTCGGGTGGATGGCGTATAGCACCCCCGCAGTTCGATGAATAGTATGCTATATATATATACTATATATATGATATCTTTTATGTGTGACATGGATATTCAAGATATGATTAGGTGTTCAATGGTTAGATTAAGGTTCTTAGAAGTATACTAGTATAGCTTCTTAGTTGCAAACCCTAGAATAGGTTTACCCACACGCACACACATGCTTACTTTTTATACTTGTGCGTATATAGCGATACGTATATATATACACACACATAGGTAGGGGACTATGTATATATATACACGTATACCTACACTTGGATGATGAGGATAGTGGATGATATTTGGAGATGAGTCGATGAGATTGGGCATGGTGCCATAAGATCGGTGATATGATGTAGTTCGTATTATGATATACGACATGAGTTATACCGAGCCTTTAGGCGTGTGTTTTCATACACACACACACACACATATATATATATGGTATCAGCTTGTACTAAACTTAGATCAGTACCCCAGTTCATGAGATATGATGGTAAGGATACCAGATAATTGATGAGATAAATGTGAGATTCGACCCGTACCCAAATTTGGGATGCCGTACGACGGATTTACGTACGAGCTATATATTGATGATAGATCGGCACTCATGACTCGGGGATGTCATATGATATATTATATCGTACGCGCACTATTGAGGCGAGATCACCTACTATTATATATGTATATATATATCGACTCAGATTTAGGTGGTTTCCATACCCTTTCGATTAGCTTGTTAGTTAGATCTGTAGTTTACTTAGTAGATGTTAGACTAGACCCGAGTTATACCTATTTCAAAACTAACGAATCGTGAGTATTTTAAAGACAGGCCAAAGGATTCTACGGATATTTTCAAAAGACGCATCTTTTCCTAAAAACTCCGTAGCCCTTATTTTTCTAAACCCCACGATTCGTGTTATTTCAAATGGAAAAACTGTATGATATATATATATATATATATATATATATTGATATAGATTCTTCACTGTTGTGTTTATTATTCATTTTCCGCATATTCTTGCTATTCGCATCGCATTGCATGTTTAAATGTGTTATTGTTATATTAAACCCATGCTGTCAGGACACCAGCACCATTTTCGATGATGCGTATGTTCCACGTACACCTGCTCGCCGGCTCACACACTTCATCATCGATAATTGCCATGTCAGTACACAGTAGGACTGTTGCATCAGGATATGACTCCTTGCATGACATACTTGCGTACATACTTATTGTACACTCATACTTGCGTACACACATATTGTACACCCATACTTGCATACATATGTATTTGTACATACATAGATGATTCTGGATTGATTTTAGAAATTTGGGAACCGCATGATATGGTTTTTAAAAACTGGATTCACTTTAAAAGAGCGGTTTCCCTCGATATGTTGCATGAGATACTGATATGCTTACATTTCTATTATATGTCGCATACATCATGCTTTATGATTATACGCATTGAAATATGTTATTTCCATGATATTTCTGGATTTGAGAACCGTGGCTATTTCAAAAGAAAGCATATACTGTTTTAAATACCCGGTTTCTCTTGATATGATATTTCAGTGCGTCCACCATGCGTTTTCTCGATTTTGAGACGTGTGGTATGTGAAAGCCGATTCGAGAAGGCGGATGATTCCGTTTGCGGGTACATGGTGGACCCGGTATGGTACCCCGGGGCGAGAGAGAGATTTCGTGTGGATGACGATGAGCCTGCCAGAGGGACCACTACCTACCAGTGATAGTATTTAGGCTCGGCGGATATCCGGAGGATACCGACCAGAGTCGAGAGATGATATAGGCCGATTCGGACTGATGGAGCCCGATATATGAGGATTTACATACCGATTCTGGGCACAGGTTTCATGATGTTTTCGAGTGTCGATGCTGGATACTCAGGTTCCATGATTTTGATGTGTCGCGAGGGACACACGTTGATTTATATCCTCATACTTCCATGCATATGCTTTATGATATTTACATGCATGATGTTTTGTGTCATTGGTTGACACGTGGACGAGATCCACATACATACAGACATTGATTACATAGTGGATGATATCCACATACTTATAAACTTCATGATATAGTTGACATTGATTCATGTTGATTACATTGATCATACCTCATATTTATGATATGTTGCTACCTGAGACACTGTCACGAGCACTTGGTATTACACTGATGTATAGATGTTTACCCTTGCCACCTTATCATATTTTAGACTTTATCATATTGAGGATATATATTATTTCTGATCGTATTGACGTAGGATTGAGTCATACATACGATTTCTGCTCTGTGATATTTTCTACTCACGAGTTGGAAACTCACCCCCGTTGTGCCATAGTTTCTTGCAGGTTTTGCCGTACAACTTTTGTCACAACCCAAAATATTAGCTCATGACCGGAACTTAAATTACGCAATGTCTACAGGCGTAACGTAACCTAAGTAAGCCGAAACCCAGAAATCTAAACCTTACAATAGAAGTAAATAAAGAAAACATTTACAACATTTAGAAATTTAAGTAAAAATCCTTAAAACTTCCCTTAACTCTTTTCCTTGGTTTTCATAAAAATTTCGGCAGCACCTCCTTTGTAAAAGCTAGCCCCAAAAACGGGTACAACAAAGAATATAATGAAAGCATCACAAACGGGAGCAAAACACGCCCAACAGCGGAAACAACACCACAAGTATAAATAACAAGTATACGATGCCCAACGGCGAAGATCCACAATAAGAAATAATGTAAAGCAAGACATCAACCCCAAAAGCTAACATAAAAACCCATCGCTCAAGTCTCGCAACTACAAGTCTTCTAAGTCCGCAACATATACAATTACTAGTTTCTGATTTGATGGAGTGACTAGATACAATATGAATAACAAGTACAAGAGGGGCACGATCCAACATATACCACCTACCAAAAAAATCACCCGAAGGCAAGCTGTGTGCCAGCAATGCCGCTACTGATCCAAGCGGACAACCTGCAAGAACTGTGGCATAACGGGGATGAGTTTGTTAGTTATATGTATGCCCTAGAGGCCATTACTGTACATAGGATATATATTGTAGTGGATGCTTGGACGTATATAGGGAGGACTTTCTTGCTCGACATGATAGTATGCTATCTGGTTGAACTTTACCTTAACGTGTATACTGATTGTCTCTCTGTTACATGTTGGTAAAGCCCTTAGGATCTGTACTTGACTACCTGGACTATGATGCGGATCATACTAGTGGGGACATGGTAGTCCACAAGTACATCCTTCAAAGTCCCTAGTCGTGGGTGTATCGAGACGGGGCATCGATATACCAGAGTAGACTAGCGTGTACCTTCTCGACCCATACAGATGGGCGATGGATGATCCCATATCCATCGGTGTTTGACATCAGAGATGATATACGGGTGCTCAGTAGAGACTGGGTACACTGGACGGACTCGCCGAGAACTCCCAGATGGTATTATACCTCACGTCAGATGGCAGTTCTCTGGTGACACTGGTACAGAGTAGTCTGTTGACCCGAGATCGTCATAGAGTCTTGTGTGGTTCCCACTGTGCTTTGATTTCCATCTTACCACGTCCAAGAGGGCGTGCAAAACGGTGGTTTTTGGGTACAGTCCCGAGTCACATGGAGGCAATGAGCGATAGGAGGGGATTCGTCTCTCCCGGTATAGGGAGTTGATGTTGCGCTGTGTTCGATTGGCTATAACAGGAAATCCCTGGCCAGGGTTGCTGAGATTTACTGGTAAGTGTTACCTGTAGTTTCTCGAAGTGTTATAGACCTCATATCGACACGACTTATCGAGCTATTGGGGTCTGACGTTTACCACCCCTAGGCGAGATATGCGACAGATCAGACGATCAGACCGGACTGTACGGTAGTGTTACTGGTCGGATTCACTGGAGTATGAGCGGGCTTGCTCGTCGATCTTCAGATCGCTCAATACCCGGGTGGCCGTTACGTTTAGCAGACCGCTTGCGGCTTGTGGATGTTTGATATGATCATCATCCGCTGCCGGCGTATTGACGAGTCTTTAGAGTCCTACACAGAGGCTTCCTGGCTCAAGCGAAACGAAATAGGAGCGCATATGAGATATGTGCGGGACCGAGAATAATGCGTGTATGTGATACC
Organism: Agapanthus africanus; assembly: GCA_030015575.1. NCBI lineage: Eukaryota > Viridiplantae > Streptophyta > Magnoliopsida > Asparagales > Amaryllidaceae > Agapanthus > Agapanthus africanus. The sequence continues at coordinate 565,743,335 of CM057341.1, forward strand.
GTATTCTATTCTCGCGATGAATGTGTCGAATGGTTGTATGTGATATAACCTAGTTATCGAATCAAGGATTGATTCGATAAATCGATACATTGGATATTAGCCGGTTATATGCGATATGACCGGATCGTTAAATCAAGTGTTGATTTAATAATTTAATGTATAATTATATATTTGATATATTACTTTGCATTAACTAATATTGGTTCACTTTAGATGGATTTTCTCACTCGGATGTGCGCATTATATATGTGATATGATTTTGTGCACTTGCTTGTATCTGTTTGATGATACATGCTTTTTGGTTAAATGTAAAGTATTAAACCTTGGTTAATGAAATGGTTAGGGTTTATTATTTGTTATTCATTTATCTTATTTAATTATCCTTTTATTTTTGATAAATGAATAAAAGAAAAGAGAAAAGAATGGTGGCTAATTTTGTTCTTTAGTTGAAGCTTCATGAAGCTTTGATCAAGTCAACCATTCTTATCTCATCCTTAACCCTAACCATTCCCACTAACCCTAGTTTAGTCTCTACACTTGACCATGGTTAATTTTATGATAAGAATTCATTTTCTTTTCTTTTTCAATTAACTTATCATAACTATTTCCTTCTTCTTCTTCATTTCTTCAAGTGAAGAAAGCTTGCCTCCATCAATGGCAAGTGATGAAAAAGAGTGAGAAATCCAAATCTAAAGTCTACCCACTTCCTATTTCTTCATCCTCTACCTCTTGCCAAGTAGTAGAGTGTGTTTCCTTCACAAGTTTCTTGACTTGGTGAAGTGAGAGCTTGATCTTGCGATGCTTCGACGTAGATCATCTTCGGCATGGACATCGACGACCTAGCTCGCCTATTCTCCGATGAAGTCGACGCTAGAGCCCGGATTTGATTTGGACAGCGGAGAGGACCTCATCTCGGAGCCGTGGAGGTGGAGGACCGGATCTACAAAGGTTGTATTTCCGTTTCCCATTAGTTAATTGTTAACTAGTTTACTTTTTCGCCTAGTTTTCTAGCAAACGATCCGTAGTCGGGTCTCTCGGCACCTAGAATTTTTGAAAATGGCATGTTCGATGCCTTGTGAGACCTCACTAGAGTGCCTAGGAATCCTACAGTGGTATCAGAGACTAGCTAGAGCCTTAGGCGAAGTCCAGACGGAATTTGAAGTCCGAACAAACCCGAAACACCAAACCAAACTTGCTCTCTGTCCATTTTTTAAAATCTGGTCTTTTTCCAAATTAAAAATATGCAGAAAAATCAGCAGGCAATTTTAAGAGATACTGTGAAGTTCGACTGACTAACTCCATCAAACTGCCGCGGTTCCGCGGCACGAGCATGGCTCGTGCGGCGGTTCCGCGGCCATACGTCATCATTGGTCAGCGAATCTTACACAGTAACTCCTAATAGTTAGTGCTGGACTTTCTGGGTATTTTTAATATTTTTTCAAGAGTTGAATTTTCTTCAGTTGTTTTGGGGATTCGGTGTTTTGATCGGATTATCAAATTTTGTCTGTGTGGCTTTCTGGATAAATTTTAGAATATGTTAAAAAGTTCGACCGGATATAAATACCCAATTTTTCCCCTGTCGGGAAATTTCCAAGTGTTGGATTTTTCCGTAGTTTAACGACGTTCTAAGTAGTGCAAGTAACGCGATGGTCCCTCTAGAAGACAACAAACCTTAACTCGATTATGTGACCGTCTTGAACTGCCCTTTGAACCTTCGGGTTTGGGGCAGTACGGCGTGCCACATGTGAGGCGTTGGCTTGACCCTTCTACGGCTGGACCGTCGGTACTGAGGCACGAACTGAATGTTGTTAGACTTATTTCATGTGTTGATCTGTATCAGGAAAAATTGGGTGTTCGATTGTTCGATCGAAAAGTTTAACATTTTCTGTTTATCTGGAATGGGATACAATAATTGGAATTCACAAATAGTTATGAGATAACTGAATGAATGTTATAAACATAGCAGTTTAGTCTCACTTGATCGGTTGCCACGGAATTTTGATATGATCAAAAGTCCGTCGCAATCACGTAGCGTACGCGGATACTCGCCGGGTAAACTTAATAGACAGCCTCACTTCATTGCCCCGACCAAGTGACTGTAGGAGAACCCCGTCACCGAAAGCATCCGTTCGGGTGCTCGCGGCAGCGGTGTTCCGCCTTGGTGCACTTCGTCGACGGTATCGGGGGTGCGGCCGTCTACTGAAGTTTGCGACGAGCATTCGATCAGGAAGTCAGGAATCTTGTTGAATTACCCGACTTGATATTGAAAAGTGTTTTCGATAATGAGACTAAAATGCGGGGTTTATAATTGTTAGGCATGCGATGTCTGAGGAATTCATTTGGTCAGGCATGCGATGTCTGAGGTGGTTGCGAATTCCAACTGTTGTAGTTTTACACTTTCTTTTCTGTGACCGTAAGTGTAATATGTGATATCGCCGGTTTCGTTGCTATATGTCAACGACAATTGTGATGCGCATATTTACTTACGTTGATGACATGTGATGTTATGTGTTGCTGGATATGTTATATTGGATCGTCGTGTTTGAATAGCCGGGGTTTTTTATGTGAGATGAGTGTTTTTCATTTTCATTCATTTAAAATCTTGTATGTAATATTCTTTTATTGGGGCGCTTCCAGGTTGCGGAAGTAGTCACCTTTTGTATATTATTTACTTTTCCGCACTAGGATAGACCCAAGGAGGAGGGCACAAGTAACCGGGTTCTGGAGTCCAGTGGGAGACCAACTCGAGGAGTCGGGTCCGGGTCTCCTAACTCCAGAATTGGTAGGGTTGCTTGCCGCTCTCGTAGGGGTCTAGGGGTGTGGGTTTGGCTATTCATCGCGACCGTGGAATCCGTGCTTTATACTGGCTCGTATTGAAAACACGGACGTCCTAGTATATCCAATATTTCATATGATTCTTCTGCTGCAATATCTGTGATGTGATCATGTGATGTTCTATGATAGATACAGTATATAGTATATATGATATATTATATAGGCGTTACTTGTGTTTTACACCCGTGCTAGCCCTGCCCTGCTCTGCCGTTAGTTACCTAACCTAACGGTGCACGAGGGGACATCGAGGCGAATGCGAATGGCATAAGTGTACGTCGTATTTATCTGTGATGTTTAGGTATATAAATGATGGGCCTTCATTAATATGATTAATGAAATAAAAAGAAACCTAAGATGTTGTAGAATTGAATTTCAAAATAAAACAGGTAGCTACAGTTTTTTGCTTTGTACAGCGGTATATGTGATATATCCTGCACCTTATTCGATGAGGAAAGGACCGAGATCCCTTCACCGGGAGTGACTCCTTTAGCAATAACTGGCAGATGCTACACACTCGGTTTGTCTTTTGATTGCTTTTAAGTGTTTTTGCTTTGCACAGTGATATATATGATATATCCCGCACCTCATTCGACGAGGAAAGGACCGACGATCCCTTCACCGGGAGTGACTCCTTTAGCAAAACTAGAAAAGCCTCAAAAGCACTCCATTTCAAAATCATTTGATTCTACAACGATATCAAGTTCATTACGCAAAAGGTTTTCAGAAAAACCTGTCGTAGCCCTCCGTCATTTCAGATAAGTACTAGTTAGTATTCGTGCTACGTTTGTTGACTATGTTAAGGCGTAGTGTGCGGTAGCTAATTAGTGCTTATCTGCATAAGCATATGATGTGATTGGATTAGGGTAGTCGTGCGACTTTGTTGACTATGTTAAGGATCGTGCGGGTGGGTTTAATTCAATCGGGAAATGACGGGTTGAACTTGACTAGCACTTATGATTTGTTGACTATGTTAAGGTCATATAGCTGCTAGGGGCAAAATATTATCGGGAATTTCAAGTGTTGAAATTTGCAATGAGATTGCATACCTTCTATGAGATAGTTGGATCCCGATACCCGCTGCGAGTAAGAGTTACTCCTGGGAGAGTTTTATACATTACAATTAGCCGATCAAGTAGGTGTCTAGAAAGGTGTCAACGGGGTTACGCCTCTGGGAAAACGAGGTTTACAGTAATTAGGTTCGTGCGAAAGCACGGGGGACCTCCCTCAAAGTTCCGACACTGGCCTGGCTGAAAGATTGGCGAACTTGTAATGTGTAATTAATCCCGGCTAGTCTTTCCTTTTAGGGTTTGAAGGAAGATTTGATAAAAAGCAGTGGGAGCCATCCTGATTAGATAAAATAATAACCAATCTATTCTTGACAGAGCGCACGCTGAGTGTTTTCTTCTCTCTCTCCTGGTAGCGACCATATCACGCCTTAATCAAGATAATAATACGGAATATTGACCGAACCGGCTTGTTATACTGAGCTGGGGAACGTTGGTCCCGCTCCAACTTATAATTGTTATAAGACCAAGCAGGAAATTGGGGATTACCAGAATTCCCGTGCCGCCCAAACGAAGAGAGTGCATGCTGATGCATCATCTTCGGGTGTGTTCGTTACAGAGAACTGTTTCTCAGTGTCCTTTACGTCCTGGGTATGTGATACCAGATCAGGATCCCAGATATGTAATCTGTTACATAGGGCTACAGAAAGGTAGAGAACTGAGAACGGGTGATAAGTTTCATGAGGCAGAAAACGGGGCAAGTGTTGCAGCCAAGTCTGTTGGTCACTGTCACCCTGTATTACAGTACATTGATTCTGAACGAATGTTATTAGATACCGAACCTGATATACAAAATCATATCTGTCTCTTTATCAGTAAAGAAATGATAAAATTTTGTATTGTTGGATAATGTTTTGAACATTTCCTATATCAAAAGTTGATCGCTTCAGGCACGTTATCTAAAAGCATTAATGTTCTAAATCAAACTACAGTTCTTAGTATACGGAACACACACAAGAGGAAGAGTTCAGAACTGAACGAATCCTTCTTGAGGTATTGTAGACTAGGTCAGATCAATGTGACCCGACTAGCTAGAGTTACATAAAGATGCATATTTAAATTAGTTTGAATTTGCATCTTGTGAAACTCGCCAGTCATGTCACGGAGATAAGATGACCACAGCTCCGTTTACTGGAAACAGAGAAAGAGTTAGTGAACTCTTGGGATGATACATGTTGATGTATGTAGGTCCCCTGTCTACACATGCCAAGATTGGTTCTTAAAACTTCATTATATTCTCTGATAATCTCTCAAGATTCAGTCAAATGTTCATGTTGAAACATGAGTCCAAACCTTTTGAGATATTCTCAGAATATAAGCTAGAAGTAGAGAACCAAAATAAGGGTAAAAGTATTATGTCCTTTGATGTGATCAAGGAGGAGAATACTTGAGCACGGAAATCCTGGTCTATTCTAAAGGAGAATGAGATTCTCTCTCAGCATTACTCCTCCGTAAACACCATAGCACGATGGTATATCGGGATGGAGCAATCACACCCTATATGATAAGGTGTGCTCTATGATGAGTACTACTGAGTTACTTATTTCCTTTTTGGGAGTTATGCACTTGAGAAGCTAAATACCTATTGAATAGGTTCGAATCAAATCAGTTGCCTACCGTTTCATATTTGATATGATACGGGAAGAGCCCATCTCTCAAGTTAGTTGAGATTTGGGGTTGTCTGGCCTATGTCTAAAAGCAAAATCCGGACAAGCTCGAGGCAAGGTCTGTTATGTAGAACTGGAAAAGTTCCAGCTATACCAACTACAGCAGATGATTTGATAGAACCAAGGGATTCAGTAGATACCAACGAACCTCAGCCTCTCCGCCGATCTAGTAGGGTTCCTCACCCACCTGAGAGATACTTTGGTTTCTCTATGACAGTGGGAGCGAGGAATGCATCATGAGATGATGACCCAACTAGTTTCGAGCTGGCCATCAGGAGTGTGACTCTGTAAGAATGGCTGGATGCTTAATGATCTGAGATGGAATCCTTATACACCAACAAAGTATGGACTTTGGTTGCTATATCTGAAGGGTTAAATCCCCATCAGGAGCAAGTATATCTTGAGAAGATTACTTGGTGTAGATGGAAAAGTTGAGATTTTCAAAGCTAGACTTGCTAAAAGTTTGCATCATTGACCAGGTGTGGAAAATGATGAAACCTTTTCAAGTAGCTATGCTTAAGTCCATCCAGATCCTACTTGTCACGGCTACATACCATGACTACGATATCTGGTGGTTGGGTGTCTTGACTGCTTTTCTAAATGATGATTTGGAAGAGAGCGTCTATAAGTACACAGCCAGAGGGCTTCGTAGACAGTGGGAGCAGCGGAAACGTGCACAAGATGCTTTATCAGATAAAGCAGGCATCGCGGAGTTGGAACATCTGTTTTGATGAATTAGTCAAAGAGTTTGACATCATCAAAATGGTAGATGAACCTTGTATAAACAAAAAGGTAGTAGGGAGTATGGTGACGATCCTCGTAGAGTACGTGGATGACATACTCTTGATAGGGAAAGAGTTTCCTATGCTACGCTCGATCAATCTCCGCTTATCACAATGATTCTCCATATAGGATCAAAATGATACCTCCTAAATCCTGGGTTTTGGATCTATGAGATAGATCTAATTGGATGTTAGGACTCTCACTAGTTATAGTGAGACGGTATCAACCGATCCTGGGGAGAATCACTGGAAGGGTTCCAGGGTGATAAAGACGACTGAGTGTCAGTCACAGGCATTGTCTTTACCCTCAGTAAAGGGACGGTATGTTGGAAGAGTTCCAAGCTAGATACCGTGACATACTAGAAGATAAAGGCTGGATACATCGCTACTTAAGATGCTACCAAAGAGACTGTTTGGGTGTATAATGGTTCATGAGATGAACTATGTTCCTCCCATTGTGTGACAATGGAGTTGTGGCTTTTGCCAAGGAACGCCGGTCCCATCAGTGATCCAGACATATTCTAAGGCAGTATCACTTGATCATGGAGATGGTTGATCTCTAGGGAGATCGAGGTTAGGAGAGTAGATTCAGAGGACAACACAGCGGATCCACTCACAAAGGCATGTTCCCAGAGAGAGACTTCTATGGGATGGTTGAGTATGAGATACTACAACCACTGCTATCAGATGGCCCTAGTGCAAGTGGGAGATTGTTAGTTATATGTATGCCCTAGAGGCCATTACTGTACATAGGATGTATATTGTAGTGGATGCTGGGACGTATATAGGGAGGACTTTCTTGCTCGACATGATAGTATGCTATCTGGTTGAACTTTACCTTAACGTGTATACTGATTGTCTGTCTGTTACATGTTGGTAAAGCCCTTAGGATCTGTACTTGACTACCTGGACTATGATGCGGATCATACTAGTGGGGACATGGTAGTCCACAAGTACATCCTTCAAAGTCCCTAGTCGTGGGTGTATCGAGACGGGGCATCGATATACCAGAGTAGACTAGCGTGTACCTTCTCGACCCATACAGATGGGCGATGGATGATCCCATATCCATCGGTGTTTGACATCAGAGATGATATACGGGTGCTCAGTAGAGACTGGGTACACTGGACGGACTCGCCGAGAACTCCCAGATGGTATTATACCTCACGTCAGATGGCAGTTCTCTGGTGACACTGGTACAGAGTAGTCTGTTGACCCGAGATCGTCATAGAGTCTTGTGTGGTTCCCACTATGCTTTGATTTCCATCTTACCACGTCCAAGAGGGCGTGCAAAACGGTGGTTTTTGGGTACAGTCCCGAGTCACATGGAGGCAATAAGCGATAGGAGGGGATTCGTCTCTCCCGGTATAGGGAGTTGATGTTGCGCTGTGTTCGATTGGCTATAACAGGAAATCCCTGGCCAGGGTTGCTGAGATTTACTGGTAAGTGTTACCTTTAGTTTCTCGAAGTGTTATAGACCTCATATCGACACGACCTATCTAGCTATTGGGGTCTGACGTTTACCACCCCTAGGCGAGGTATGCGACAGATCAGACGATCAGACCGGACTGTACGGTAGTGTTACTGGTCGGATTCACTGGAGTATGAGCGGGCTTGCTCGTCGATCTTCAGATCGCTCAATACCCGGGTGGCCGTTACGTTTAGCAGACCGCTTGCGGCTTGTGGATGTTTGATATGATCATCATCCGCTGCCGGCGTATTGACGAGTCTTTAGAGTCCTACACAGAGGCTTCCTGGCTCAAGCGAAACGAAATAGGAGCGCATATGAGATATGTGCGGGACCGAGAATAATGCGTGTATGTGATACCGTATTCTATTCTCGCGATGAATGTGTCGAATGGTTGTATGTGATATAACCTAGTTATCGAATCAAGGATTGATTCGATAAATCGATACATTGGATATTAGCCGGTTATATGCGATATGACCGGATCGTTAAATCAAGTGTTGATTTAATGATTTAATGTATAATTATATATTTGATATATTACTTTGCATTAACTAATATTGGTTCACTTTAGATGGATTTTCTCACTCGGATGTGCGCATTATATATGTGATATGATTTTGTGCACTTGCTTGTATCATGTTTGATGATACATGCTTTTTGGTTAAATGTAAAGTATTAAACCTTGGTTAATGAAATGGTTAGGGTTTATTATTTGTTATTCATTTATCTTATTTAATTATCCTTTTATTTTTGATAAATGAATAAAAGAAAAGAGAAAAGAATGGTGGCTAATTTTGTTCTTTAGTTGAAGCTTCATGAAGCTTTGATCAAGTCAACCATTCTTATCTCATCCTTAACCCTAACCATTCCCACTAACCCTAGTTTAGTCTCTACACTTGACCATGGTTAATTTTATGATAAGAATTCATTTTCTTTTCTTTTTCAATTAACTTATCATAACTATTTCCTTCTTCTTCTTCATTTCTTCAAGTGAAGAAAGCTTGCCTCCATCAATGGCAAGTGATGAAAAAGAGTGAGAAATCCAAATCTAAAGTCTACCCACTTCCTATTTCTTCATCCTCTACCTCTTGCCAAGTAGTAGAGTGTGTTTCCTTCACAAGTTTCTTGACTTGGTGAAGTGAGAGCTTGATCTTGCGATGCTTCGACGTAGATCATCTTCGGCATGGACATCGACGACCTAGCTCGCCTATTCTCCGATGAAGTCGACGCTAGAGCCCGGATTTGATTTGGACAGCGGAGAGGACCTCATCTCGGAGCCGTGGAGGTGGAGGACCGGATCTACAAAGGTTGTATTTCCGTTTCCCATTAGTTAATTGTTAACTAGTTTACTTTTTCGCCTAGTTTTCTAGCAAACGATCCATAGTCGGGTCTCTCGGCACCTAGAATTTTTGAAAATGGCATGTTCGATGCCTTGTGAGACCTCACTAGAGTGCCTAGGAACCATACAGAGTTGCCAACTCGTGAATAGTAAATAACATATGCAGGTAATCGCAAGTATGCACGTACAGCGTGAATCTAATACATGCAAGCTGATAGCAATAAATAGCCATATGTATACAGAAGACATGAAAGGTACTCTATCAGGTACAACTAATACATTAAGAAATAAATAGCAATATGTATATGCAACAGTCATGAAAGGTACACTATCAGGTACTACAAATACATGAAGCAATGCATATAAAATAAATGAGGAGTATGGAATAAAACATGTCATTCTCACGGAATCCTGACCTCGTGACAGAACGAAAGTCCATCAAGACAATCTAAATCCCAAATTTCCTTAAATCAACCCTCAAATTGGCCCTCATATCCTGTAAGTCTCATATATCCTCAATATACAATATCAAGTAAATTTCATATATCCTGAATGTACAATATCAAGTAAATCTCATATATCCTGTATCCAGTTTCGAGTAAGTTTCATATAAAGTGAGTATCCAACATCGACACCCAAAAACATCATGAAACAAGTGTCTAGCATCGACACATAAATACTCAAATCCATACGTTCCTCGAATCGTAAGTATCCGATATCGACACCCGTGATCCACGTTTCGGTCTTTCTCATATTCATACGTTCCTCGAATCGTAAGTGTCCGGTATCGACACTCGTGATCCACATATCGGTTTTCTGATATCTATACGTTCTTCGAAACCCAAGTGTCTCACCTCGACACTTGTGTTCCACGTATCGGTATATACGTCCTCTAAATCTTAAGTGCCCCAACATCGACACTCTCGATCCCGTATCGGTTTAAAACAAATTTCTGAGTGGATGCATAAAAATATCAAGTAAAGAATAAGAATACTTGCATAATTTCATGAAACCACCATGGTCCTCAAATCCAGAAAACATCAAGTAATGCATAAGTATAAATGCATGAATCAATACACATATATTAGCGTTCCATTCCACTAATATATGTATATAGGAATATATAACAGCGTCCCATTCCACTGTTATATATACATAGGAGTAGAAATATCAGAGAACGTCATATGAAATCCATGAATGTAATATATGCAACATGAAACAGTAATATGAGCATATAAAGGAAAAACCGCTATTTAACTGCAACAGGTTAATATATATGTCATGCGGTTCCTAATTTCTCCAAGTCCATACAACATCAAATAAAGGTGAACATGTAGCTATAGCCAGGTATGCGTAACCATGTCGGCGTAGCAAGATATGTGTATCTACCTATCAATAATGATGTAATACCCTCCAGGTATAAGTGTAAGTATGTATGCGATATGTACATGTAGCTATATCTCATAAGTGTATGTACCTATCACTAATGGTACAATACCATATAGGTATATAGGTAACTAGCATATAAGCATGTCAAGGCATATGTGTAAGCATGTAGGTATACAGGTATGCAATATGTCATATGCACAAAAGGAAATAGGGATCATGTCTCAATGTCCCTAAGCAATACAATATCACATATGTATAGGTGTTGTGCGTGTCATGGCAATTATTGACGGTGTGAGTGGCATACTATCAGTGCTCGTGCAATATGAACAGTCAATAATAGTGCAGTGTCCAACGGTACAAGTCTAAGCACAACAAGTAATAATATGCAATGAAGTTTTATGCACAATCTCTATATGTGCAATAAAGACATGCGGCAAATATCATATCATATCTAGCCCTGACGCATAACGCAATGCGGGTGATTCCCCTGTAGATGTTAAATCTACTCACATCAATTCTCCTCGCTTAGCCGAAGTCGATGCGTTTCGTCGTCTCGGAATCCACGCGAAGGTACCTACAATCAATACGAATTCGCAACGCTATTACATCAAATTCCGAAATCCAAAACGGCACACGGTGCGCTCATAGGTTAAAACCTATAGCCTACACATGCAAAACAATCACTACACTTGTCGTTGACGTACAAACATCCAACGACCAAGTACAACATCCAAAAGTCAAAACTAAGAATCCAAATACCGTAAACATAGCCGAAACCCTAAATAGGGTCGCTATACATGAAAACTGCTCCATTAAAAACCCAATAATACCAATACGCATTTACAAACACAATAAATATCGTAGGTATTAATATTTACGTCATCTCCAATTTCATTTAAAACCCACACCTAACTTTACCGAAAAGCTAGTAAGCAGTTATATCATTTTCTCTCAATTTAGCACTGGTCTAGAAATTTAACAATTCTAGCGATCGCAAACATCGCCAATTAGCATAACTAAGTTATCCAAACTATAACCATAATTTTAAACTTTCCCAAAAATGAGTTAGAAAACCCTAGTTTGCGATTAAGCTTAATAGACGATTAGGAAAAATAACAATTATCATTTTCACAAAATACTTAACTTTTACAAATCTACACATCTTGCTTAACAACATAATCACATCAAAAACCTAACTTGATTTCATAATTAATTATCATGAATTAATTACACATGAACTTTAAAGCTATAATTAGCACATAAATAAGCAAGGTTAAGGAATTAGGCAACAAATTAGGATTATATTTAGAAGTTATACCTCATAAACAATATCTCAATTTTTGCAACATCACCAAAATTAACCCTCCAAAATGATGCTTTTTCATGAAGATCCATGCTAGATTTGGCTTAAGGATTAATGGGTATGAATTTATTTATGAATTTTTAGAATTATTTTGGGATTTTTGATGAATTTTTTGACAGCAAAAGAAGAAGAAATGAGCAAGAAAAATAGGAGGGCAGAAATAGGGGAAAGGCTCGGCCATGGAGGTGAGGGGGGTTTTGTGAATAAAATGTAGAATTTTCTAGCTAAAAACTAGCATTAAATGCTAATAAACGCTAAAATGCCACCATTTCTTCTTTTCTTTTCATTTTAAAATTAAACCCTTTTTGTCACAAATATCTAGATTTTTCAAGAGAAGGTTCTAAACTAATTCTAGTGATTAGATTAGCAATGATCCCAATGTTGGAGATAGTGCCCTCAGAGTCAATTATTAGATCACAGGTACGTGATTGCAATGATTGATGGAGGACCTATCCCGGTAGGACAGTCTTACTCGAGATGATAGTATGCTATATGGTTTACCTTTATCATCGTGTACTGTTTTAAGTGACCTGACACGTCGCTATTACACGTTGATAGAGCCCCTAAGATTCTTGCTTGACCACCAGCAGTATGAGGGTGATCATATAAGTGGGAGCTGGGGGTCTATAAGCATATCCTTAAAAGGTCCCTAGTCGTGAGAGTTTCGAGACAGGGCATCGATTCTCCATAGTAGACTAGTGTATACAGTCGAGACCCCGACGAGGGGCGGTGGCCGGTCTCACAAGCCACTGGTGTCAGTTGGATCACCTAAGATGTATACAGGTGCTCATTGGGTTATGAGTACACCGGACAGGACTAGCCGGGAACATGCTAGTTGGTCATATACCAGACGTCAGATGGCAGTTCCCTGGTGACATGTGTACAGGTTAGTTCATCGACCTGGGGATCGTCATTTGTCTCGTGTGAGTTCCCACTATACTTTGATTACTACCCTACCACGGCTCAAAGGAGTCGTGCAAACAGGTTTTAGTTGGGTACAGTCCCGAGCCACATGGAGGCAGTGAGCGTATCTTCAGGGGTTCGTCTCTCCCGGTATTGGGGGTGAGGTCGTGCTGTGTCTAGTAGAGCCATTACACGAAGCCCTCGGCCGAGGTAAGGAGATTTACTGGTAGGTATTCCAGTAGTATCTCAGGGTGTTCTGGGCTACACTCCGACACGACTTGTACCGCTTTTGGGGGTCTGACTTTTACCAACCCCCTAGGCCCGCCATGCGATGCTCATAGACGAACGGACCGGACTGTACGGATATTGTCACTGACAGGCTCAGTAGGGTGTCAGGCTGAGTTCGCTCACAGACGTCCCTTTTGGTCAATACCTGGTGGCCCGTTATGTATTGGCTTATACCTCTAACGTGCTAGTGGTTAAATCCACAACCAAGGTGTTGATGAGTCTTTAGAGTCCCCCACATTCAGTTACTCAGCTTTCGGGCGAAAGGTTGTAGAGGCCGTATGGAGATATGGCAAGGTCCGATCAGATACGTGCGGTATTGCACGGATCAGGATCGGACAGTCTGTACTATAGGCCGTATGATTATATGGCAGGGTTCGATCAGATACGTGCGGTATTGCACGGATCAGTATCGAACGGATATTACTAGCCGACTTTGGTTTAAGCCGGATCCTAGTATAGTACAGTGTAGATTTTGTCTCATTGCATTTTGTATTTCGGTCGAAATACAGATGCGGGTGTGTATGCACAGTATCGGGGTTTTCCTGTAATTTATTACGGGACCAGTTTTCTGGAGTTGCCAGTTTGCTTTCTGTTTCAGCCGATTTCCATTGTTCCGTTCATTGGCCGAAGATTGGTAGAGGAGGGCTTATTTGCATTGTTGCAAATAAGCATTTGTGGAGGGGGTCTTTGCTTATTATCATGTCATGATACTTGTCCCATCATTTGACTTCATAAACTCATGATGGCTTGACCATTTGGAGTCATCATGGTTGTTTTGGAGTGTTTGTTTTGTTGGTGATGATATTGTTTTAATCATCACTCTTTATCCATGCTTGCATGATAGCTCACCCACTCCCTTGACTTTCTCTCCATTCTCACCCTTCTCATTTGCATGGGCCGGCCATTCCTTGGGGATGGGATTTTGATTCATTTTGGTGTGGCAATTTTTGGTTCTCATGGTGCTAAGAAAAGCTTTCTAGTTCATCTCAAAAATCAATTCCTCCACCATCTCAAAAAGGCAATTCCTACAACCCCAAATGAGACTTCTTCTCTAGATATTCTACAGCAAATCTTGGGCACGTCGAGTAGCCGGCTTCGTGCCCGAGTTGCCTCGGCATTGAGGTGGGAGCCCGTAAAAGAAGTGGGCGATGTGGTGGACTTCCGATGATGAGGTGGAGACCGGAGCTTCCGCGGGAGATCGGGACGATGATGAGAAGACCGGAGGACTTGGATCGTCGGTATATCTCTTTCCCATCTTATTGTTAGCTAGGACTAATTAATGGTTCGATCCGGGTATTAGTGCGCGGCGGTTTGCCAGTTCAAGTAAAAATTAAAGTTTATCACCGCTTCCGCATTTGGCCATCGGATTGACGGCCGGGGCGCCGCCGTGCACTTACAGTGGTATCAGAGCCTCGCCATTAACTTAGTCTAGCTTTTTCTAATGTGTTTGCATTTCCGATCGATCAAAAAGTTCCAAAACCGCATCCTTGCTTGCATCAGTTTTCTGTTGAAAATTTTTGGTGTCGAAAAATTTTTCAGGTTGTATAAAATTGATGTACATGATAATATAAGAGCTCTGTAAAAATTCGATGAAGAGATTCCACTGTGGGAGCGCGGAACCGCCGCAAATACCCCCTTAGCGCCGCTGTTCCGCCGCGCACTGTGGAGATCCCTGCACCAAATTTCTACAGTGTCCTTGTGGGCTTAAAATTGGGGTTTTGGAATATTAATATTGGGCCCAGAATTTCCTGATCTGCTACAGTAATGCTTGGGGGGCCACTTGTTAAAATTTGATCGATCGGATATTTTAAACACATTATTTCACAGTATTTACATTATATCTGCGACCGTGAATGTCACTCGATCGGTAAATCCGGTCTAACTGCTATAGCCCGGTTAGACGGATTTGCGAACGTGACTTTCACGTTGATGTTCTGTTTTTGCTGTGATGTTGCGGATCGGTCGTGGGGATAGCCTGGATGCAATGCTAGTACAGTTCTGTTGTATTATGTACATTTGATATTGCGGGGCGAGCGTCTGACATGTGGACTGCCGTCACTGCCTGTTTGTATTATTATTTTTGGGGCACGGCCAGGTTGCGGTCGATGTACCCGTTGTATGTATATTTTACTTTCTGTACTAGGATTGCCCCGCGGAGGGGTGCACGGATAGCCGGATTCTGGAGGGCAACAAGCCCCCATCTCATGGCATTGAGACGGAGGGGGCTTCACTCTGGGATTGGCGGGCTATTCGCCGCACTCGTAGGGGGTACAGGTTGACCCAGGAGGGGTGCCCTGGTTACCGGATTCCGTGAAGTGCTGGGTGGTCCATTCACGGAGCTGAAGGGGGCTGCCTCGCTTCAGGTTTTGGCGGGTGACTTGCCACGCCCGTAGGGGTCTAGGATTTCATTGCACAGGCTATCCACACGACCAGGGGAACGTCGGGTTTCAGCAGTGGCTCTGTGAAACCCGGGGATCCCAGATATCTGTATTGTTCTGTGATGCTGTACATATCTGTGATGTTGCATTTTATTCACGCCTTGAGCGAAATATAATATATTGGTATATATATTAGTAGATGTTGTATATGTTTTGCATCCGCGCTAGTCCAGTCCCCGCTCTGTCGTTAGTTAGCTAACCTAACGAGTAATGACGGGACCCAGTGGCGAATGCGGATGGCATATACGTACATCAGTATATTTTCGTTCTTTGTGGTGTGATCAATTGATGGGACTGCATTGATTCGGATCAATGCAAGTTAAAAACAAACCTAATCTGATGTTGTTGGAACACTTTTTCAAAAAGCTGTTATTGCAAGGACGTTCACTTTTGTTTTGCATCGTGATATTCATTTAGAATATCCTGCTCCTCAGTCGACGAGGCAAGGGCCGAGATCCCTTCACTGGGAGTGACCCCTTGGACAATAAGTTTGCGTCAGGGCATTAACTTCACTATAGCCGATTACTTTTGCTTTGCATCGTGGTATTCAGTTGGAATATCCTGCACCTCATTCTACGGGGAAAGAGCCGAGATCCCTTCACCGGGAGTGACCTCTTTAGCAACGGTTTTCGTCACTATATTTTTAAAAGCTATCCGTTCCTTCAACGATATCAAGTTCTTTACGTTAAAGGTTTTCGCCAGAAACCATTCGTAGCCCTCCGTCGTTTCAGACGGGTAGCACGTAGTATTCATGCTATGTTTGTTGGCCTTCGTCAAGGCATAGTGTATGGTAGCTGCTTGTTGCCTTTCTGCAGCATAGATAGATGCGTTGGTTTGAGACAGTCGTATAGCCTTGTTGGCCTTCGTCAAGGGCTTGTGCGGGTGGGTTCAAATCAACCTGGAGAATGACGGGTAGAACTTGACATGTGACTTATGATTTGTTGGCCTTCGTCAAGGTCATAAGAGCATGGGGCAGAAATCACATCGGGAGTTTCAAAAGAACTGAAACTTGCCAGATATGCGCATACCTTCTGGAGTGTGGTAGCGTGAGCGGATTCCATCACGTTATCATGTGATGATAGTTGGATCCCGATTCCCACTGATGAGTTGGTTTACTCCTCGGGTGACCCCGACTAATTCTTCTTTCAGGTTTGGAGGAGAATTTGAGATACAGTGGGAGGATTCCAGATTAGATAAATTGGTAACCATTCTGATCTAGGTTAGAGTGCACGCTGAGTGTTTCTTTTCTCTCTCTCTTTGGCAGCGACCATTGACCCGACCCTAAGACTATGACTCAGTGACCAAGTTGACCGAACCTTCTTTAACACTGGCTTTTGGATTGTCAGAGTTGCAAACCTCATTGCCACTCCTACTTTTACCCTTTTCTCCAGGACACCCCGTAGTACTACGAACGTCCACTTCCATTGGACAAAGCCATCGTATGGTTAGATACGAACTCGAAAGAATTTATTCGAGGATGGTTTCAGGTTCTGGAGAAAACGAATAGGACTATTCAGTTGTCTTTTCATTTTACCTTCTCTCAGGTTGCGAGTACTCCTTGGTTTAGGAGATAGTACACCTATTACGCAAATTGGATAGTCGTCTTCCAAACCATAGGCAGGTGCCGACCGGTAGGGAATGAAGAAAACCAATTAGCCTAACGATGGTGTACAGAAGGTATTAAGTTAAGACAAAACAAGGGATTAGTGAGAGGGCAAAGTAAATTGCAACAGATATTCACGACCAAACCAAATATTTCGTTACCACTCCCACATCACCTTTGTATTTCTCCAGGACACTCCGTATCACTACGAAGATCCACAGTTTATTTGGATACTCCATCGTATGGTTATATACGAACTCAAAAGGAACTTGTTCCAGTTCGGGGATGGATTCTGGTCCAGGAGAAATAGGAATAAGGTTTATTCAGTTGTCTTTTATCTTCACCTTCTCTCGCATTGCGAGTGCTCCTAGGATTAGGACAGTACACCCATTATGCTTATTGGATAGTCTTCTTCCAAACCATAGGCTGGTGCCGAACGGTAGGGAAGGAAGAAAACCATTTGGCCTAAAGGGGTGTGCAGAAGGTAATGACTAAGGACATATGAAGGGATTTGGAGAGGTGGCAAAGAATTATACGGTTACAGTCGTGAATATGGAAGAGGCATTACTAGGAATACCGGGATACCCCATCGAAACATTTCAATGTTTCAGTTTCACTGTGTACTGTTAAAGGAAAACTGATTTCCCGATTAGATACTTACTCCAGGGTATGTATTTACCAGCTTTGATTCTCACATCTGTATGGTTTTACAGATGATGAGTGGGAGTAAGTTATTGGGAATTGGGTGATCATCCTCATTATATCGGGATTCGTTGTAATCGGTGATATTTGAGGAAATCACCTGAGCTGTTTGCCGGTCGACAAATATTTGGTTTTGAATATCCGCTGTCATACACCAATTTCAAATTGATATATCTGTACGTCTATTTTCATAGAGTGAGATATACCTTTTTGAAATTATGTCGATGACATTTACCTATATCAGTGGATGGTTAGGTAAGGAGCATTAAACAGCGGTGTAATTCTTCTTAACCATAAGTACAGTTTTCAACCTACGACACACAGTGAATGAGTTATCAGACTCAAGGGACTTATACAGAGTATTGTATGCTGTCCAGGGTCCATCAGGACAGAGGAGTTGGTCCTCGTACTATATTCGGTTTACTTATGACTTCTCTACTTTTTAGACAGGTGTTTCGTGGAAACACAGGGTCCGAATTTGGAGAAGTTATAGGTATTTGAATAGAGTAGAGAACCAAGTATAGCAAGTATCGGGATTCTTCAAAGTGATCGAAGATGTAGATACTTGTATATGGTATTCAGTTGATAGTAGTGATTAAGAGAAATTGCTTCTCTTTCAGGTTACTCATAATTGGAAGCTTTCCTAAGTTGAGTAACGTTGATCGGCCTCCTTCCATTTAGTTAACATGCACTGGAGACAGTTGCATGATTTGGATCTGGTTCAATTAAATCAGTGCCTCTGGTTCTATATTGGATATAGAACAGTTCATATCTTAACGTTGTTAAGGTACGGGGAGTTGTCCGGCTTATGATTAAAACCAGACACTGGACAACTCAAGGCATGATTCTGTAATGGCTGTTTGTGGGTTGACCCAGGCTATGACGAGGGTTGACTTTCTACCATCTGGATGAACAATAGAGATATTGTTCTAGACTCGCCACAGTTTTATTAAAAATGGATTTTTTCAGAAAACAGTAGTGGGAGTATGGTAGAACTGGAAGTGATTCTAGAACCACAAACGATTACTGAAGATTTGATAAGGAACCTTAAGATTCAATCCGGTTTGACATTCCATTGGCCACTCCGCAGATAAGGTGGGTAACTTCAAGCACCCGAGAGGTACTACGGTAGCCTCAAGGACGGTGACAGGGAAGTTCTTGTTTACCCACAATTACCATTGCTGTTGTTCCAGGCTGCGAGACCCGGTGGGAGGATGAGTATAGCGTCGTTCTAAACTAGTTTTAGAAGTGTACGTCTATATGACTCTGCCAGAGGGTTGTCGTAGTCAGTGGGAGCAGCGGAAGCATTGGTGGACAGGTAGCTTATGTCTATTTATAGACTAAAGCAGATGTAGCGGAGATAGATCATCTATTTCTGACGTGACAGTCATGGGTTTGACTTCATCAGAATAGGGGATGGATCTGTTGAGAAGGTAGTAGGGTGTGATGTCATGGTATTTGGATGACATACACAGAGTAGGAAAAGAAACTCCTATACTACAATCGGTTATACTTTGGTCGTCACACAGTGGTTTCTCCACACAGGACTTGGACATTATATCAGACATACTGGTTACTGGATCTATGGTATTAGATCTAGATTTGGGTGGTTTCCCAATCAGGGTACTTAGACAGCATTCTAAGGGTATTTAGAATGGACGACTCCATGCACGGTAGTGTACCTGCAGAAGATGGAGTCACCCTCTCTAAACGTGTCTTATAGACTAAAGTGGAGAGGGGTGTGCATGATTGACAGATCACTTGCTCAGGCAATTGAGTCAATCATGAGATGTCAAGTACCACACCAGATGTTGTTCTTGCACTAGATGCAATAAGTTGATATTGATCCTATCCTGGAGAAACAGTCGGAAGCAGTTTTAGAACATAAGTGGATGTTCTAGGGATATGATAACGACAGCCTCGTTGAGGAGACAGTTATCATTCCAGGCTTCCAAGGTGACATGGACGACAAGGAGGTTGTCAGAGCTATAGTTTTTCCTTCTGATGAGGGGCAGTATTTTGGACAGGTGATCCAAGGCAATACTGAGGGTGGCATGGCGCAGGATACTGATTAAGTTCAGTTGACGATACAGTCTAAGAAGTTTGGATTTGGAGTTCATTTATGAGCTATGTCCCATCAGACATCCAGACACATTCTAAGACAGGTATTGCTCATTTCGGGAGATGGCTTTCTCCGCGAACATGAGATTTAGAGAGACATAGAAAGAAACAACAAAGCGGATCCACTCACTGAGGCTATTCCTCGAACGCAATAGTTTCGCAAACGAGCTTTGTGAGACTGACTAGTAGAGGAGTTGGGTGTTCGGTATCACACGGGCTGTGAGTATGCGACATCGCAATAATTAGCCTTGAGTGCAAGTGGGAGATTGTTGGAGATAGTGCCCTCAGAGTCAATTATTAGGTCACAGGTACGTGATTGCAATGATTGATGGAGGACATATCCCGGTAGGACAGTCTTACTCGAGATGATAGTATGCTATCTGGTTTACCTTTATCATCGTGTACTGTTTTAAGTGACCTGACACGTCGCTATTACACGTTGATAGAGCCCCTAGGATTCTTGCTTGACCACCAGCAGTATGAGGGCGATCATATAAGTGGGAGCTGGGGGTCTATAAGCATATCCTTAAAAGGTCCCTAGTCGTGAGAGTTTCGAGACAGGGCATCGATTCTCCATAGTAGACTAGTGTATACAGTCGAGACCCCGACGAGGGGCGGTGGCCGGTCTCACAAGCCACTGGTGTCAGTTGGATCACCTAAGATGTATACAGGTGCTCATTGGGTTATGAGTACACCGGACAGGACTCGCCGGGAACATGCTAGTTGGTCATATACCAGACGTCAGATGGCAGTTCCCTGGTGACATGTGTACAGGTTAGTTCATCGACCTGGGGATCGTCATTTGTCTCGTATGAGTTCCCACTGTACTTTGATTACTACCCTACCACGGCTCAAAGGAGTTGTGCAAACAGGTTTTAGTTGGGTACAGTCCCGAGCCACATGGAGGCAGTAAGCGTATCTTCAGGGGTTCGTCTCTCCCGGTATTGGGGGTGAGGTCGTGCTGTGTCTAGGAGAGCCATTACACGAAGCCCTCGGCCGAGGCAAGGAGATTTACTGGTAGGTATTCCAGTAGTATCTCAGGGTGTTCTGGGCTACACTCCGACACGACTTGTACCGCTTTTGGGGGTCTGACTTTTACCAACCCCCTAGTCCCGCCATGCGATGCTCGTAGACGAACGGACCGGACTGTACGGATATTGTCACTGACAGGCTCAGTAGGGTGTCAGGCTGAGTTCGCTCACAGACGTCCCTTTTGGTCAATACCTGGTGGCCCGTTATGTATTGGCTTATACCTCTAACGTGCTAGTGGTTAAATCCACAACCAAGGTGTTGATGAGTCTTTAGAGTCCCCCATATTCAGTTACTTAGCTTTCGGGTGAAAGGTTGTAGAGGCCGTATGGAGATATGGCAAGGTCCGATCAGATACGTGCGGTATTGCACGGATCAGGATCGGACAGTCTGTACTATAGGCCGTATGATTATATGGCAGGGTTCGATCAGATACGTGCGGTATTGCACGGATCAGGATCGAACGGATATTACTAGCCGGCTTTGGTTTAAGCCGGATCCTAGTATAGTACAGTGTAGATTTTGTCTCATTGCATTTTGTATTTCGGTCGAAATACAGATACGGGTGTGTATGCACAGTATCGGGGTTTTCCTGTAATTTATTACGGGACCAGTTTTCTGGAGTTGCCAGTTTGCTTTCCGTTTCGGCCGATTTCCATTGTTCCGTTCATTGGCCGAAGATTGGTGGAGGAGGGCTTATTTGCATTGTTGCAAATAAGCATTTGTGGAGGGGGGTCTTTGCTTATTATCATGTCATGATACTTGTCCCATCATTTGACTTCATAAACTCATGATGGCTTGACCATTTGGAGTCATCATGGTTGTTTTGGAGTGTTTGTTTTGTTGGTGATGATATTGTTTTAATCATCACTCTTTATCCATGCTTGCATGATAGCTCACCCACTCCCTTGACTTTCTCTCCATTCTCACCCTTCTCATTTGCATGGGCCGGCCATTCCTTGGGGATGGGATTTTGATTCATTTTGGTGTGGCAATTTTTGGTTCTCATGGTGCTAAGAAAAGCTTTCTAGTTCATCTCAAAAATCAATTCCTCCACCATCTCAAAAAGGCAATTCCTACAACCCCAAATGAGACTTCTTCTCTAGATATTCTATAGCAAATCTTGGGCACGTCGAGTAGCCGGCTTCGTACCCGAGTTGCCTCGGCATTGAGGTGGGAGCCCGTAAAAGAAGTAGGCGATGTGGTGGACTTCCGACGACGAGGTGGAGACCGGAGCTTCCGCGGGAGATCGGGACGATGATGAGAAGACCGGAGGACTTGGATCGTCGGTATATCTCTTTCCCATCTTATTGTTAGCTAGGACTAATTAATGGTTCGATCCGGGTATTAGTGCGCGGCGGTTTGCCAGTTCAAGTAAAAATTAAAGTTTATCACCGCTTCCGCATTTGGCCGTCGGATTGACGGCCGGGGCGCCGCCGTGCACTTACACCCAATTAGAACTAATTAACCCACACAAAAAAGTAATTTCCATTAATTAAGTGCATAAATAATACATTAAAATAATATTTAATTAGGGAAAAATTCTACGTGAACCAAAACTTTCCATTGACCCCCAAAGCTCGCGTACTAGCTTTATTTTAGCTAAACTAGGTGCCAGCAAGCTTATACGGAAGTTTGATCAAAATCGGTTAAAACGGAAACTACCGACTATTTTACCCTAAAACGGAAATTTTCGCATTACGATTTCAGAAACGTTACAATCTTCCCCCTTAAAGAAATTCGGTCCCCGAATTTAAATTTAAACCCCCAAATGCTAAAACATTTTAATAAACAGCTCAAACAACGGGGTTCCGAAATCACGGAAGAAACAGAAAACCACAGCACATCCTGTGCGCCGGAAAAATGAGTACGAAACTCAAAACCAATCTCCGTCAAGCGTCACGAAAATCAACGGACTTAAATGCATATCATCGGAGTCACAAAGGAGATACAAATCTCAAATCCACTCCCGAAATACCATATGCACTAATCAAATACCATAATACATATATAGTACGCATCCTGCTTGAAAAAAATCGCCAAAAACCGAATAAATCATATGCATAATCTTTTATGAATTGCCATGTAATGCATAACTCACGGCACAAGTGGCGGACGCTCATCTGTAAAGTATAATATGCTAGCATACATGTTTTGCCAAAATATGCGTCCCGTCTTTTTGAAACATCCCAAAAGGTTTATTTGTAAACGTTCGTGTCACTTGCAGACATGTAAGAAATAGCGAGACTATAGCTCATTTTTAAAACCTCTTGGTAAACTTTTTATGCAGGCAAAGTACACAGGTACTGTCCTCGGATCAGTCATGTTAGGGTATTGCAAATTATAGGCCTCATCATAAAAACAAAGTGTTCAAAAGCAAAATCAGCCTCAAAAGGCGTATCCAACAATCGCGTGCGTCTGGTGCGTATGGAAATCAAATCCAAATACCGGTGCCAATATGCACAAAAGCAAAACAAAGTGCAACGGGTGTGCATGAAAGCATCTGTCCAATGCAACAGGTGTGCACGACAACATCTAGTGCATCTATAGTGCACGAAAATCTCAACCAGTGCAACTGTCATGCACGAACAAAAATCCCAATCGAGTGCATCCAGTGTGCACAAATCACATCTCATATCAAGTGCATCCCATATGCACGAAAAAAAATCTAAATCAATCGCCTAATATGCGCAAAATCCGACCCAAGCACGTCAAGTCCATAATAAGCATCAAGTGCAGTAGCTTGCACGAAAACGAACATCAAGTATGCACGCGCACGAAAACACAAATTCGGTAAAATGAATGCTCAAATGCATAAATCGAGTGCAACCAATACATGAAATACCAATCCTGTGCATCCAGTGCACGAAATATCAAATCATGTGCATCCAGTGCACGAAATATCATCAATAACTCAAATACGTATGAAAACCACACGAGCGTACCAAGGTGTATAAAAATCATAAAAGTGTGCAACTGCGTGCACAAAACACGTATCAATGCACTGTAAACACATATGAGCTATACCGAGTGCAAAAATCAAATCGAGTGTATACCACACGCACATATCAAATCAACTGTATGAAATCCATGAAATCATAAACATGTGCAGCTAAGGCACAA
Organism: Agapanthus africanus; assembly: GCA_030015575.1. Lineage (NCBI taxonomy): Eukaryota > Viridiplantae > Streptophyta > Magnoliopsida > Asparagales > Amaryllidaceae > Agapanthus > Agapanthus africanus. The sequence goes on from CM057341.1 coordinate 565,767,452, forward strand.
AATCAATATCAAGTGCAAATAGATATGCACAAATCACGAACCAATACAACAGTATGTAAAACGTATATCCAGTGCAACAACTATGCACAAAATGTAAATACCTAGTAGGTGCAGCCATGGTGCAAAAAATATCATGAAACACAAAATCCAAGCGATATAAGCGCGATATTCGGATCGCAAACACAAATCGCAACAAGTGACATTAAGGTACACCTCCTACAATGTCGAAGAAAAAGTCGGTGCGCCCAAACTGGCAGAGCAAGAACATCCGCTCGCCTCCTGCCCACGGTCTGGCGTTGTCACAACCCAAAGTTTGGCCCGTGATCGGCACTTAACCACGTAACGTCTACAGACGTGACGCGACTAAGTAAGCCGAAAACCCAGAAATCAAACCAGTAAAAGTATAGAGTGTTTAAGCTTTTGATAGAACTAAATACTAAGATGTCAAGAAACCCTAAGTAGACAATTACCAAGATAACAATATACGACGCCGTAGCGAAGAAAATGAGCAACAAGTGGGAATCATCACAGATAGAATAACTGCATAAGTAAAGTCGGCTCACAACGAGCTCGACACCAGAATACAAAATAATATACATCGTCCTCACAACTGGTCTCTAAGTCAATGCATAAGTGGTAGATGGAGAGTACTAGATACAACAATGTACATAACTGAAAGATAACCAGATACCGCACAAAACCCACCTATCAGCAAAAGAGCTAGTACACCAACTGTAGGGGTATCTATCTCAAAAGATGCAAGAACGCAGCCTGCCGCGACTACTCCGAAGGGCAACCTGCAAACACTGTGGCACAACGGGGTGAGTTTCCAACTCGTGAATAGAAGATAACATATAAAGGTAATCGCGAGTATGCACGTGCAACAATACTCTAACCTATATCAACAGATAACATCTATATGATAAACTGGATACTCAAACATGCAACAAGTGCGATCTAATAACATCTCCATGTGATGAGCAAGAAATGTGATGGTCAGGTATAGCAATGCAATCTAACAACCCTATATATAATGAACAGGGTGCGCAATGATCAGGTATAGCAATGCAATCTAACAACCCTAAATAGAATGAACAGGGTGTGCAATGATCAGGTATAGCAACGCAATCTACAACCCTATATAGAATGAACAGGGTGTGCAATGATCAGGTATAGCAATGCAATCTACAACCCTATATAGAATGAACAGGGTGTGCAATGATCAGGTACAATAGATACAGGATGAGACATCAATTACTACATACTGAGCATGGGAAATATAACATCTACACGGAATGTCATCGTGGAAAGTATAATCGGTACTCATCAATGCACCCAAATCCCAATACTACTCAGACGTCGTCATCCTCCTCGGTCCTCCAATCCTGTAAATCTCATATAATCGTGAGTGCCCAACATTGGCACCCAAAATATCAAGAAATACTCGTGCCAAGCATCGACACGCAAATCCTCCGGTATAGGGCATTCGTCAGTCCGGATCAGCTCACGGGCTCCGTCGGCGGTATCGGCCCTCGGCCCCGGCAGTACGAGTCGTCCTGTATCCATCCATCGACTCTGGTCGGTATCCTCCGGATAACCGCCAGGTCCAACAACGAATCACCGGTAGGTAGTAGTCCCTCTGCCAGGCTCACCGTCTACTACACAGCGAAACCGTTCTCGCCCCGGGGTACCATACCGGGTCCACCATGTACCCGTAATCGGCCTCATCCAACTCCTCGATTCGCGTTCACATATATCACTCTAGTACCGAGAAAACACATGGTGGACGCACCGAAATATCATATCAAAGGAAACCGGGTTTTTAAATAATTAACTATTCTCTTTTTGAAATATCTACGGTTCACCAAATCCAGAATTAACATGGAAACAATATATCTCAATGCGTAATCTAAGCAAGTATGAAGATATCAATGTATGTGTGCACAGATATGAGTATACAGTGTGCATGTGCACAGGTATGAAGATATCAATGTATGTGTGCAGAGATAAGAGTATACGGTGTGCACGTGCGCAGGTATGAAGATATCAATGTATATGTATGTAGTACCAGTAGGGGTATGTGATGCATATGTGCCCAAATATGGATATAACATATGCTGTTATGCGGCAAATCATGACAACATCAATAAGGTAGAATCAATATGATATATGATTTATAGCAGTCCTATAATGTGAGTGTCATGGCAATCACTAACGGTGTGAGTGTAGCATATCAATCGTGTTCGTGCGACTTGAACCGTTAGTGACAGTGCAGTGTTCTATGCTATCATTTCCATATGCAACAATAATGTATGCTACTACAGTCCATATGAACATCTACAATCTACTATCCTAACTCGCCCTGACGCTTAACGCCATACGGGCGATTTCCCCGTAGATGTTAAATCTACTCACCTGGTCGTGCGCTACTCGTAGCCGACCACCTGCTTCCCTTTCTTAGTTTCGTCCGACGTACCCGCCTGCGAACCTGGAATTACACAAGAATCCAAATATAAGCAACTATCTCGCAAAACGCGATATCAAAGTCAAACGATACGCTCGCGTCGCAAACTAAACGCGCATGTGTACGATACGCTAAACGTGTGCACGCGTCTAAAACTAACCCCGACACGCCGCGATACGCTGAATCATGGAACCCTCTCGCGTATCGCGCGTATCGCGCGAACCAAACGTACTAGAAATACGATATAACGTCCCAGATTCTACCCAGGCTAACAACTTACAAAACTACACATACCACTGGCCTAGAAATAACAACAGACTCCTACCCATCCAAACATCACCCAAAAATTCCCCTATCTGGCCGCAAATTGCGGCCAGAAAGATTAAACCGGCGGCCTCGCTATGGGGTGAGGGTCTCGGGCTCTGGTGGTGTGGTCTATACCTTGTATACGAGCTCCAGTTAACTCAATTTCAACCTGAACTACTTGGGACTAAAGCAGATCACAGAAATCCAAAAAGTTTACTTAAAAACACTAAATTTGCACAATTAGAAATCCTATGGTATTTTGGTGTAATCTGGGGTCTAACTAGGTTTGCATGGTCTTAATAACACCTAATTAGGCTAGGTTAACCAATACTAACAGCACTAAACCATAAGTTCACACAAATCACCATTTGAAGCACAAAATCTCACTTTTTATACAAACCGAAGCTAAACTACACATACGTTAAACAAACAAGAAGTTGGGCTCAGATTCTATACCTTACAAGACCCTAGGTGTAAGGAGAAAGGAGGTGGAGAAGATGGGAAGTGCTGCTGCAGCTGCTGGGGGCTGCTGTTGATCTGCTGCCACTGCCTGCTGCTGCTGATGATGCTGATGATGATGTTGCTGCTGCTGCTGCTGCTAGTTGCTGCTGCTGGTGCTTCTTCTGCAGCTGCTGCCTCTCTCTCTCTCTCAGCTGAGTGTGTGTGTGTGAGAGAGTTGGGAGATTGAGAATGAGGAGAGAAATGAGAGCACAAGTCAAAGACCCCCCTCTCTCTCCCTCTCTCTTCATTTAATGAGCATGGCTCAAGCCATGCCCATACTCCCTCTCTCATGCTCCAAGTCAACAAAAGAAAAGAAAAGAAATTCAAATTAACAAAGCACAGAATTAAATAAAACCCCATTAAAGCCCAAAACACTTAATACAAATAGGTTAACCCACCATGGTTGTTAATCATGGTTTTAACCCCAAATCTAAACCCTAGTTAACATGCACAAGTGTGTGTGTGTCTAGAAAAATCCTAATAAAATATTCATTAATTAGAATAAAATATCAGAAACTTAATTTGGTAAACTTTTTACCAAAAACTATCTATTAAAATATAATTAACCCCTAAACACGATCTAAGGTGTTACAATCTTCCCCCCTTAAAGAAAATTCGTCCCCGAATTTTAAAATACAAGGCTATGCATACCTTCAGAGGGACAAGGGAACTCCTTCCGCATCTCGCCCTCGGCCTCCCAAGTGATCTCTTCACCGCTTGGGATGTACCAAAATACCTTCATTGATGGCAAGACCTTCGATCGAAGCTTCTTCACCTGCCGGTCCAATATTACGGCTGGCTGTTGGGTGAACGAAGGATCACACTCGAACTAAATGGTCTGGTGCTGAATCCAATGAGAAAGGTCATGAAGGTAATTGCAAAGTATCGACATAGGAAATACGGGGAGAATATTCAATAATCTGGGTGGAAGTGCCCAACTTAAGGCAACGAACCAACTCGCCTTAGGGATCCTAAAAAGACTTACTATCCTGGAAAGCTTCCCAAACTCAACATGTCATTTATCGGAAAATTCCGTGGGAATACATGATCTGCCATTGCGAGCTCGAATCTGCGACCATCTTGGTCAGCATCTGATCTCTATCCGCAAAGACCGTTCTCATCCTGACCCAAAACAACCGAGTCATTTCCGAGATTTCTAAACTAGCTGAGGTCCAATAATCCTATAACACGGAGTTAGGAAAAACAGACTGGTGACCGACACGACCTAACCTCTAAACCTAAAGGTTACCAATTGGAGTGTCTCCTGATAACTGCTATCAAAGGAGAACCCTATCGATGGCAAACGACGATCCCCAACTTCCGACAACAATTTCTACATACGCACAACTTAACAATAACAACTAAGCAAACTGAGTATCACCGGATGACAAACATCCGAATGGAGTCACATCCTGACAACTCTTGGGTGGACACCATAACGAATTTCGGGGAGATCTGCTCTCGTTCCCTCTTCGGAACGGTTAAAGGTTGCAACTCTCCCGTCAGTCTCAGTTGCTCAACTCAAGCACACAACAAGACAGACACCTTGAAACGAATCCCAAGACTTCTTTTTCTAACCTTGCCCACCCGTTACTACCTTACAAGTCACGTTAACAGTTGGTGGGGCTTGAATGAGTACAGAGAGTTGACCGATGTGCCTGCCCTAGGATTCCACGTCTCTAACCCAGCACACCCTTACCACAAGTCAAGGATTCCAAATCATTACCCAGCAGAGTAGGCTCCAATATCTCTGACGAACGAGCGTCGGCGGGCAGTGTCTCGCGAAAGCGATTTAAGAAAAGTGGTCGGGCGCGGACATGAGCAAGCTGTCTTGTCAGAAGAGCCGAACTTATGCTGTACTCAACGATCGCACAAGAACTGTGAATCTGCGGAGGACTATCACAATAATCAAATTCCGCCATAGGAAGGTGTACCTTTAACTCTGGTGGTCCATGAAAATCTGACACGACTCTCAAACAAGTGGTGTCTCTAATCTCCAACGCAAAACCATCGCGGCCATCTCCAGATCATGAGTGGGATATCCTTCTCGTACTTCCTCCAAATCTAAAGAAGCAAAAGCGATAACTCTATTGTGTCACCTCAGTATACATTCGAGCCCTACTCACGAAACATCATAGTTAAACCATAAGGTCGCCCGAACCAAAAGGCAAGGAGGCTGAAGCAGTTGTTAACCGAGTCTTCAACTGCCGAAACTCCGTACACAAGCCTCAGTCCAAAGAAAAGAAACCTCCATTCCAGTCAATTTAGTCAACGGTGCAACATTACACTAGCAATCCTGGAAGAAACAGCAGTAAAAACCTACTAAGCCGTAAAAATCTATGGACCTCCGTTCTGCTCACAAGTTTGGGCCTAAGCTGTACGGCCACGATCTTCCTCTGAACCATACAAAGTCGTCTCGGTAACTACAAAACCTAGGAGTCAACACAACAAGCTTAAAGGGACACTCCGAGAATCTAGTAAACCGCTGGGGCTCTCCCAGTATCCGTATAACAGATCCTCAAGTGCTACCCTAACCCTCAAGGCACACTAAAAAGACTAGGTTGTCGTAAATAACACAACAATAACTAGTCGAGGAACGGCCCGAAGAAAACCAGTTCATCACACCTACGAATGCTGCTAGAGCATTGGTGAGTCCAGTGACACACCCAAAACACACAAGCCCGCAGCATGCACAAGGCAGTCTTGGAATGTCATCACTCCGGACCCGCAACAATGATAACCCGATCCCAAACGAACTTAGACAAAGTCTCGCACTCTGGTGCTGATCGAAGAAATCGCCAATGAGAGGTACATGATACTTATCCGCACCGTAGGCCGATTCAAGTGACGATCCATCAATACACAACCCAATCTGTCGTTCTTCTCCTTGACGAACAGAAATGGGAGCCTCCTAAATGCGAAACACACAGACGCACAAACTCCCTCAACAACAACTCTGCAGCAGATCCTTAGCTCCTTAAGCTTCGCCGGCTCATCTGGAACGACGTCGGAAAAATTCTCGCACGAGAGAAAACCGGTCCAACAAACTAACTGTGGCTACAGCATCACGAAAAACGCCAAGACTCCACGACATCTCCTCAGAGCCGACAAGCGAACAAGGCTGAATTCAAGCTATAAGAGGCGGCACCACTATCCACCTGCACAACAAGAACTGACTTGCCCGGGAAAACAAAACCTAACTGTTTCCTCACGGTAGCCCACAACGCCTAGCACGTAGCTAACCAGTCCGTGCCCAGGAGATTGCCAAATCCAACATCTTTAGGAAGTTCAAAATGACAGACGAATCTCTATCTCCTATCCGATGGGCATAAGACCGAGTGTTGCACAACAAAAGGATTGCTGACGGAAGTTAACAAAACAAACGGCTAATCTACCCAGCACGACTCTCGTCCTAACCCGGCACGAAGTGTGTAAACATACGAGTGCATGAATCCAGATCAAACAATACGTGTGCAACAAAAGGACATACTGAAAGAGTACCTGAAACCACAGCATTGGACGCCGGAGCATCCTGATGAGTCGAAGCGAAAACTTGGGCCTGCCCTCCATCTGCGACTGATCGAACTCCTCCTCTACTAGCCTGACCCCTTTGTGCGAACCCTTCGCGTCCATGACATCTCAGAATACGACCCTGACATGGTGTGAAGGGACACTGCCTGATGAGGTGTTGAAGGCTTCCGCATCGTAAACACCTACGCGCTGCCTGCTATCCTGCCTGGGGATGAGAGCTAAACGACTGTTCTCGTCCCAAGCCTCTGCTCTAGGCTGGTACACCAGTATGATTCCACAACTGTTCCGGAATTCTCACGATCTCTGGAAGACGTGTCTCGTAAACTGGGGCTGCCTCTACTGGTGCTATGTAGGGGACGGAATACTTCATGATGATCGTAAGGAACAACTGGGTAACAGGGGTGACAACCACCTGTCGCTGCGCTCGAGCGACCTCTACCAATGAGCTCATCGTCTGGCGCAAGCCCTGCATCTCTGCCACTAGTCTAGCGATCTGATCTGTCGTAGGGGAAACAGTCTGTCCTGGTACAACAGGGGTACTACTCGGATCAGTCCTCGCCTCAGACGAATCAACTCCGACCTCGGCTCTCACGACCGCTCTCTGCACCCTCGTAGTCCTTGGCGGTATAATGGCTGAAAAGAAGGTAGGATTCGATGAGGATACGAAAATCGAATCACAAGGATATATACGATCATAAAGGAAATTCAATCAATAAGTCCTAAGGTCGCTTAGGCGGAGTACCGTGTCGTGAGTATGCCGCGGAACATACGCACGCTACGCCACTCTGCTGCAGCTACCTACTCCATCATACCAGGGTCATCCTACACTCCGAAGGTAAAACCTACGCTCTGATACCAACTTTGTCATGACCTAAAGTTTGGGCCGTAACCGGCACTTAACCACGTAACGTCTACAGGCGTGACGCGACTAAGTAAGCCGAAAACCCAGAAATCAAACCAGTAAAATTATAGAGTGTTTTAAGCTTTTGATAGAACCAAATACTAAGATGTCAAGAAACCCTAAGTAGACAATTACCAAGATAACAATATACGACGCCATAGCGAAGAAAATGAGCAATAAGTGGGAATCATCACAGATAGAATAACTGCATAAGTAAAGTCGGCTCACAACGAGCTCGACACCAGAATACAAAATAATATACATCGTCCTCACAACTGGTCTCTAAGTCAATACATAAGTGGTAGATGGAGAGTACTAGATACAACAATGTACATAACTGAAAGATAACCAGATACCGCACAAAACCCACCTATCAGCAAAAGAGCTAGTACACCAACTGTAGGGGTATCTGTGTCAAAAGATGCAAGAACGCAGCCTGCCGCGACTACTCTGAAGGGCAACCTGCAAACACTGTGGCACAACGGGGGTGAGTTGCCAACTCGTGAATAGAAGATAATATATAAAGGTAATCGCGAGTATGCACGTGCAACAATACTCTAACCTATATCAACAGATAACATCTATATGATGAACTGGATACTCAAACATGCAACAAGTGCGATCTAATAACATCTCCATGTGATGAGCAAGAAATGTGATGGTCAGGTATAGCAATGCAATCTAACAACCTTATATAGAATGAAAAGGGTGTGCAATGATCAGGTATTGCAATGCAATCTAACAACCCTAAATAGAATGAACAGGGTGTGCAATGATCAGGTATAGCAATGCAATCTACAACCCTATATAGAATGAACAGGGTGTGCAATGATCAGGTATAGCAATGCAATCTACAACCCTATATAGAATGAACAGGGTGTGCAATGATCAGGTACAATAGATACAGGATGAGACATCAATTACTACATACTGAGCATGGGAAATATAACATCTACACGGAATGTCATCGTGGAAAGTATAATCGGTACTCATCAATGCACCCAAATCCCAATACTACTCAGGCGTCGTCATCCTCCTCGGTCCTCCAATCCTGTAAATCTCATATAATCGTGAGTGCCCAACATCGGCACCCAAAATATCAAGAAATACTCGTGCCAAGCATCGACACGCAAATCCTCCTGTATAGGGCATCCGTCAGTCCGGATCATCCCACGGGCTCCGTCTGCGGTATCGGCCCTCGGCCCCGGCAGTACGAGTCGTCCCGTATCCATCCATCGACTCTGGTCGGTATCCTCCGGATAACTGCCAGGTCCAACAACCAATCACCGGTAGGTAGTAGTCCCTCTGCCAGGCTCACCGTCTACTATACAGCGAAACCGTTCTCGCCCCGGGGTACCATACCGGGTCCACCATGTACCCGTAATCGGCCTCATCCAACTCCTCGATTCGGGTTCACATATATCACTCTAGTACCGAGAAAACACATGGTGGACGCACCGAAATATCTTATCAAGGGAAACCGGGTTTTTAAATAATAAACTATTCTCTTTTTGAAATATCCACGGTTCCCCAAATCCAGAATTAACATGGAAACAATATATCTGAATGCGTAATCTAAGCAAGTATGAAGATATCAATGTATGTGTGCACAGATATGAGTATACAGTGTGCATGTGCGCAGGTATGAAGATATCAATGTATGTGTGCACAGATATGAGTATACGGTGTGCATGTGCGCAGGTATGAAGATATCAATGTATGTGTATGTAGTACCAGTAGGGGTATGTGATGCATATGTGCCCAAATATGGATATAACATATGCTGTTATGCGGCAAATCATGACAACATCAATAAGGTAGAATCAGTATGATATATGATTTATAGCAATCCTATAATGCGAGTGTCATGGCAATCACTAACGGTGTGAGTGTAGCATATCAATCGTGCTCGTGCGACTTGAACCGTTAGTGACAGTGGAGTGTTCTATGTTATCATTTCTATATGCAACAATAATGTATGCTACTACAGTCCATATGAACATCTACAATCTACTATCCTAACTCGCCGTGACGCTTAACGCCATACGGGCGATTTCCCCGTAGATGTTAAATCTACTCACCTGGTCGTGCGCTACTCGTAGCCGACCACCTGCTTCCCTTTCTTAGCTTCGTCCGACGTACCCGCCTGCGAACCTGGAATTACACAAGAATCCAAATATAAGCAACTATCTCACAAAACGCGATATCGAAATCAAACGATACGCTCGCGTCGCGAACTAAACACGCATGTGTACGATACGCTAAACGTGTGCACGCGTCTAAAACTAACCCCGACACGCCGCGATACGCTGAATCATGGAGCCCTCTCGCGTATCGCGCGAACCAAACGTACTAGAAATACGATATAACATCCCAGATTCTACCCAGGCTAACAACTTACAAAACTACACAAACCACTGGCCTAGAAATAACAACAGACTCCTACCCATCCAAACATCACCCAAAAATTCCCCTATCTGGCCGCAAATTGCGACCAGAAAGATTAAACCGGCGGCCTCGCTATGGGGTGGGGGTCTCGGGCTCTGGTGGTGTGGTCTATACCTTGTATACCAGCTCCAGTTAACTCAATTTCAACCTGAACTACTTGGGACTAAAGCAGATCACAGAAATCCAAAAAGTTCACTTAAAAACACTAAATTTGCACAATTAGAAATCCTATGGTATTTTGGTGTAATCTGAGGTCTAACTAGGTTTGCATAGTCTTAATAACACCTAATTAGGCTAGGTCAACCAATACTAACAGAACTAAACCATAAGTTCGCACAAATCACCATTTGAAGCACAAAATCTCACTTTTTATTCAAACCGAAGCTAAACTACACATACGTTAAACAAACAAGAAGTTGGGCTCAGATTCTATACCTTACAAGACCCAAGGTGCAAGGAGAAAGGAGGTGGAGAAGATGGGAAGTGCTGCTGCAGCTGCTGGGGGCTGCTGTTGATGTTGCTGCTGCCACTGCCTGCTGCTGCTGATGATGCTGATGACGATGTTGTTGCTGCTGCTAGTTGCTGCTGCCGGTGCTTCTTCTGCAGTTGATTCCTCTCTCTCTCTCTCTCAGCTGAGTGTGTGTGTGTGAGAGAGTTGGGAGATTGAGAATGAGGAGAGAAATGAGAGCACAAGTCAAAGACCCCCCTCTCTCTCCCTCTCTCTTCATTTAATGAGCATGGCTCAAGCCATGCCCATACTCCTTCTCTCATGCTCCAAGTCAACAAAAGAAAAGAAAAGAAATTCAAAATAACAAAGCACACAAATAAATAAAACCCCATTAAAGCCCAAAACACTTAATACAAATAGGTTAACCCACCATGGTTGTTAATCATGGTTTTAACCTCAAATCTAAACCCTAGTTAACATGCACAAGTGTGTGTGTGTCTAGAAAAATCCTAATAAAATATTCATTAATTAGAATAAAATATCAGAAACTTAATTTGGTAAACTTTTTACCAAAAACTATCTATTAAAATATAATTAACCCCTAAACACGACCTAAGGTGTTACAATCTTCCTCCCTTAAAAAAAATTCGTCCCCGAATTTTAAAATACAAGGCTACGCATACCTTCAGAGGGACAAGGGAACTCCTTCCGCATCTCGCCCTCAGCCTCCCAAGTGATCTTTTCACCGCTTGGGATGCACCAAAATACCTTCACTGATGGCAAGACCTTCGATCGAAACTTCTTCACCTGCCGGTCCAATATTACGACTGGCTGTTGGGTGAACGAAGGATCACACTCGAACTAAATGGTCTGGTGCTGAATCCAATGAGAAAGGTCATCAAGGTAATTGCAAAGTATCGACATAGGAAATACGGGGTGAATATTCAATAATCTGGGTGGAAGTGCCCAACTTAAGGCAACGAACCAACTCGCCTTAGGGATCCTAAAAAGACTTACTATCCTGGAAAGCTTCCCAAACTCAACATGTCATTTATCGGAAAATTCCGTGGGAATACATGATCTGCCATTGCGAGCTCGAATCTGCAACCCTCTTGGTCAGCATCTGATCTCTTTCCGCAAAGACCGTTCTCATCCTGACCCAAAACAACCGAGTCATTTCCGAGATTTCTAAACTAGCTGAGGTCCAATAATCCTATAACACGGAGTTAGGAAAAACAGACTGGTGACCGACACGACCTAACCTCTAAACCTAAAGGTTACCAATTGGAGTGTCTCCTGATAACTGCTATCAAAGGAGAACCCTATCGATGGCAAACGACGATCCCCAACTTCCGACAACAATTTCTACATACGCACAACTTAACAATAACAACTAAGCAAACTGAGTATCACCGGATGACAAACATCCGAATGGAGTCACATCCTGACAACTCCTGGGTGGACACCATAACGAATTTCGGGGAGATCTGCTCTCGTTCCCTCTTCGGAACGGTTAAAGGTTGCAACTCTCCCGTCAGTCTCAGTTACTCAACTTAAGCACACAACAAGACAGACACCTTGAAACGAATCCCAAGACTTCTTTTTCTAACCTTGCCCACCCGTTACTACCTTACAAGTCACGTTAACAGTTGGTGGGGCTTGAATGAGTACAGAAAGTTGACCGATGTGCCTGCCCTAGGATTCCACGTCTCTAACCCAGCACACCTTTTCCATAAGTCAAGGATTCCAAATCATTACCCAGCCGAGTAGGCTCCAATATCTCTGACGAACGAGCGTCGGCGGGCAGTGTCTCGCGAAAGCGATTTAAGAAAAGTGGTCGGGCGCGGACATGAGCAAGCTGTCTTGTCAGAAGAGCCGAACTTATGCTGTACTCAACGATCGCACAAGAACTGTGAATCTGAGGAGGACTATCACAACAATCAAATTCCGCCGCAGGAAGGTGTACCTTTAACTCTGGTGGTCCGTGAAAATCTGACACGACTCTCAAACAAGTGGTGTCTCTAATCTCCAACGTAAAACCATCGCGGCCATCTCCAGATCATGAGTGGGATATCCTTCTCGTACTTCCTCCAAATGTTAAGAAGCAAAAGCGATAACTCTATTGTGTCACCTCAGTACACATTCGAGTCCTACTCACGAAACATCATAGTTAAACCACAAGGTCGCCCGAACCAAAAAGCAAGGAGGCTGAAGCAGTTGTTAACCGAGTCTTCAACTGCCGAAACTCCGTACACAAGCCTCAGTCCAAAGAAAAGAAACCTCCATTCCAGTCAATTTAGTCAACGGTGCAGCATTACACTACCAATCCTGGAAGAAACGGCAGTAAAAACCTACTAAGCCCTAAAAATCTATGGACCTCCGTTCTGCTCACAAGTTTGGGCCTAAGCTGTACGGCCATGATCTTCCTCGGAACCATACAAAGTCGTCTCGGTAACTACAAAACCTAGGATTCAACACAACAAGCTTAAAGGGACACTCCGAGAATCTAGTAAACCGCTGGGGCTCTCCCAGTATCCGTATAACAGATCCTCAAGTGCTACCCTAACCCTCAAGGCACACTAAAAAGACTAGGTTGTCGTAAATAACACAACAATAACTAGTCGAGGAACGGCCTGAAGAAAACCAGTTCATCACACCTACGAATGCTGCTAGAGCATTGGTGAGTCTAGTGACACACCCAAAACACACAAGCCCGCAGCACGCATAAGGCAGTCTTCGGAATGCCATCACTCCGGACCCGCAACAATGATGACCCGATCCCAAACGAACTTAGACAAAGTCTCGCACTCTGGTGCTGATCGAAGAAATCGCCAATGAGAGGTACAGGATACTTATCCGCACCGTAGGCCGATTCAAGTGACGATCCATCAATACACAACCCAATCTGTCGTTCTTCTCCTTGACGAACAGAAATGGGAGCCTCCTAAATGCGAAACACTCAGACGCACAAACTCCTTCAACAACAACTCTGCTGCAGATCCTTAGCTCCTTAAGCTTCGCCGGCTCATCTGGAACGACGTCGGAAAAATTCTCGCACGAAAGAAAACCGGTCCAACAAACCAACTGTGGCTACAGCATCACGAAAAACGCCAAGAATCCATGACATCTCCTCAGAGCCGACTAGCGAACAAGGCTGAATTCAATCTATAAGAGGCGGCGCCACTATCCACCTGCATAACAAGAACTGACTTGCCCGGGAAAACAAAACCTAACTGTTTCCTCACGGTAGCCCACAACGCCTAGCACATAGCTAACCAGTCCGTGCCCAGGAGATTGCCAAATCCAACATCTTTAGGAAGTTCAAAATGACAGACGAATCTCTATCTCCTATCCGATGGGCATAAGACCGATGTACGTGTTGCACAACTAAAGGATTGCTGACGGAAGTTAACACAACAAACGGCTAATCTACCCAGCACGACTCTCGTCCTAACTCGGCACGAAGTGTGTAAACATACGAGTGCATGAATCCGGATCAAACAATACATGTGCAACAAAAGGACATACTGAAAGAGTACCTGAAACCACAGCATTGGACGCCGGAGCATCCTGATGAGTCGAAGCGAAAACTTGGGCCTGCCCTCCATCTGCGATTGATCGAACTCCTCCTCTACTAGCCTGACCCCTCTGTGCGAACCCTCCGCGTCCACGACATCTCAGAATACAACCCTGACGTGGTGTGAAGGGACACTGCCTGATGAGGTGTTGAAGGCTTCCGCATCGTAAACACCTACGCGCTGCCTGCTGTCCTGCCTGGGGATGAGAGCCAAACGACTGTCTTTGTCCCAAGCCTCTGCTCTGGGCTGGTACACCATTACGATTCCACAACTGTTCCGGAATTCTCACGGTCTCTAGAAAACGTGTCTCGTAAACTGGGGCTGCCTCCACCGGTGCTATGTAGGGGACGGAATACTGCATGATGATCGCAAGGAACAACTGGGTAACAGGGGTGACAACCACCTGTCACTGCGCTCGAACGACCTCCACCAATGAGTTCATCGTCTGGCGCAAGCCCTGCATCTCTGCCACTAGTCTAGCGATCTGATCTATCGTAGGTGAAACAATCTGTCCTAATACAACAGGGGTACTACTCGGATCAGTCCTCGTCTCAGACGAATCAACTCGGACCTCGGCTCTCACGACCGCTCTCTGCACCCTCGTAGTCCTTGGCGGTATAATGGCTGAAAAGAAGGTAGGATTCGATGAGGATACGAAAATCGAATCACAAGGATATATACGATCATAAAGGAAATTCAATCAATAAGTCCTAAGGTCGCTTAGGCGGAGTACCGTGTCGTGAGTATGCCGCGGAACATACGCACGCTACGCCACTCTTCTGCAGCTACCTACTCCATCATACCAGGGTCATCCTACACTCCGAAGGTAAAACCTACGCTCTGATACCAACTTTGTCACGACCCAAAGTTTGGCCCGTGACCAGCACTTAACCACGTAACGTCTACAGGCGTGACGCGACTAAGTAAGCCGAAAACCCAGAAATCAAACCAGTAAAAGTATAGAGTGTTTTAAGCTTTTGATAGAACCAAATACTAAGATGTAAAGAAACCCTAAGTAGACAATTACCAAGATAACAATATACGACGCCGTAGCGAAGAAAATGAGCAACAAGTGGGAATCATCACAGATAGAATAACTGCATAAGTAAAGTCAGCTCACAACGAGCTCGACACCAGAATACAAAATAATATACATCGTCCTCACAACTGGTCTCTAAGTCAATACATAAGTGGTAGATGGAGAGTACTAGATACAACAATGTACATAACTGAAAGATAACCAGATACCGCACAAAACCCACCTATCAGCAAAAGAGCTAGTACACCAACTGTAGGGGTATCTGTGTCAAAAGATGCAAGAACGCAGCCTGCCGCGACTACTCCGAAGGGCAACCTGCAAACACTGTGGCACAACGAGGGTAAGTTGCCAACTCGTGAATAGAAGATAACATATAAAGGTAATCGCGAGTATGCACGTGCAACTATACTCTAACCTATATCAACAGATAACATCTATATGATGAACTGGATACTCAAACATGCAACAAGTGCGATCTAATAACATCTCCATGTGATGAGCAAGAAATGTGATGGTCAGGTATAGCAATGCAATCTAACAACCCTATATAGAATGAACTGGGTGTGCAATGATCAGGTATAGCAATGCAATCTAACAACCCTAAATAGAATGAACAGGGTGTGCAATGATCAGGTATAGCAATGCAATCTACAACCCTATATAGAATGAACAGGGTGTGCAATGATCAGGTATAGCAATGCAATCTACAACCCTATATAGAATGAACAGGGTGTGCAATGATCAGGTACAATAGATACAGGATGAGACATCAATTACTACATACTGAGCATGGGAAATATAACATCTACACGGAATGTCATCATGGAAAGTATAATCGGTACTCATCAATGCACCCAAATCCCAATACTACTCAGGCGTCGTCGTCATCCTCGGTCCTCCAATCATGTAAATCTCATATAATCATGAGTGCCCAACATCGGCACCCAAAATATCAAGAAATACTCGTGCCAAGCATCGACACGCAAATCCTCCTGTATAGGGCATCCGTCAGTCCGGATCAGCCCACGGGCTCCGTCTGCGGTATCGGCCCTCGGCCCCGGCAGTACGAGTCGTCCCGTATCCATCCATCGACTCTGGTCGGTATCCTCCGGATAACCGCCACGTCCAACAACCAATCACCGGTAGGCAGTAGTCCCTCTGCCAGGCTCACCGTCTACTACACAGCGAAACCGTTCTCGTCCCGGGGTACCATACCGGGTCCACCATGTACCCGTAATCGGCCTCATCCAACTCCTCGATTCGGGTTCACATATATCACTCTAGTACCGAGAAAACACATGGTGGACGCACCGAAATATCATATCAAGGGAAACCGGGTTTTTAAATAATTAACTATTCTCTTTTTGAAATATCCACGGTTCCCCAAATCCAGAATTAACATGGAAACAATATATCTGAATGCGTAATCTAAGCAAGTATGAAGATATCAATGTATGTGTGCACAGATATGAGTATACAGTGTGCATGTGCGCAGGTATGAAGATATCAATGTATGTGTGCACAGATATGAGTATACGGTGTGCATGTGCACAGGTATGAAGATATCAATGTATGTGTATGTAGTACCAGTAGGGGTATGTGATGCATATGTGCCCAAATATGGATATAACATATGCTGTTATGCGGCAAATCATGACAACATCAATAAGGTAGAATCAGTATGATATATGATTTATAGCAATCCTATAATGTGAGTGTCATGGCAATCACTAACGGTGTGAGTGTAGCATATCAATCGTGCTCGTGCGACTTGAACCGTTAGTGACAGTGCAGTGTTCTATGCTATCATTTTTATATGCAACAATAATGTATGCTACTACAGTCCATATGAACATCTACAATCTAATATCCTAACTCGCCCTGACGCTTAACGCCATACGGGCGATTTCCCCGTAGATGTTAAATCTACTCACCTGGTCGTGCGCTACTCGCAGCCGACCACCTACTTCCCTTTCTTATCTTCGTCCGACGTACCCACCTGCAAACCTGGAATTACACAAGAATCTAAATATAAGCAACTATCTCGCAAAACGCGATATCGAAGTCAAACGATACGCTCGCGTCGCGAACTAAACGCGCATGTGTACGATACGCTAAATGTATGCACGCGTCTAAAACTAACCCCCGACACGCCGCGATACGCTGAATCATGGAACCCTCTCGCGTATTGCGCGTATCGCGCGAACTAAACGTACTAGAAATACGATATAACGTCCCAGATTCTACCCAGGCTAACAACTTACAAAACTACACATACCACTGGTCTAGAAATAACAACAGACTCCTACCCATCCAAACATCACCCAAAAATTCCCCTATCTGGCCGCAAATTGTGGCCAGAAAGATTAAACCGGCGGCCTCGCTATGGGGTGGGGATCTCGGGCTCTGGTAGTGTGGTCTATACCTTGTATACCAGCTCCAGTTAACTCAATTTCAACCTGAACTACTTGGGACTAAAGCAGATCACAGAAATCCAAAAAGTTCACTTAAAAACACTAAATTTGCACAATAAGAAATCCTATGGTATTTTGGTGTAATCTGGGGTCTAACTAGGTTTGCATGGTCTTAATAACACCTAATTAGGCTAGGTTAACCAATACTAACAGCACTAAACCATAATTTCACACAAATCACCATTTGAAGCACAAAATCTCACTTTTTATACAAACCGAAGCTAAACTACACATACGTTAAACAAACAAGAAGTTGGGCTCAGATTCTATACCTTACAAGACCCTAGGTGCAAGGAGAAAGGAGGTGGAGAAGATGGGAAGTGCTGCTGCAGCTGCTGGGGGCTGCTGTTGATGTTGCTGCTGCTGCTGCCTGCTGCTGCTGATGATGTTGATGATGCTAATGTTGTTGCTGCTGCTAGTTGCTGCTGCTGGTGCTTCTTCTGCAGCTGCTGCCTCTCTCTCTCTCTCAGCTGAGTGTGTGTGTGTGAGAGAGTTGGGAGATTGAGAATGAGGAGAGAAATGAGAGCATAAGTCAAAGACCCCCCTCTCTCTCCCTCTCTCTTCATTTAATGAGCATGGCTCAAGCCATGCCCATACTCCCTCTCTCATGCTCCAAGTCAACAAAAGAAAAGAAAAGAAATTCAAATTAACAAAGCACACAAATAAATAAAACCCCATTAAAGCCCAAAACACTTAATACAAATAGGTTAATCCACCATAGTTGTTAATTATGGTTTTAACCCCAAATCTAAACCCTAGTTAACATGCACAAGTGTGTGTGTGTCTAGAAAAATCCTAATAAAATATTCATTAATTAGAATAAAATATCAGAAACTTAATTTGGTAAACTTTTTACCAAAAACTATCTATTAAAATATAATTAACCCCCAAACACGACCTAAGGTGTTACAGGCGTCCTCTGTTTCTGGGTCCTCAGAATACACGTAACACATCTGATCCTCGGTGCAAATCTTATTGCAGCAGTGTCATGGAAGGAACCGGCTCAAGGTCTCTTCCGATCTCGCCTACGCCGAACTATACGAAGGCTGGTACTCTTACATAATCTTTCTCGTTCTCTGGACATCTGCGTTCTCAGCACAACTTTTTCTGGGAAACTAGTCGTATCTCAAAGCCTCTGTACACATATCTGATCTCTAATCTCAACGGGGAGTAACAACAGCTCGTTAACGTCTCGCACGAACCTCTTGCTCTACTCGTCTTCATTATCGTCCACTTGACGTCGCATCATGCTATCTGTGTACCGCAATTGTTCTCGGCTACAGTCAATCCGGAATCTCTCACACGGACTCGAACTACGAACACGGTATTTTCATCACTCTGTCGAAGATATCTAGCCGAACACGTCCTAGGGAACCCGTCCCGACAATCGGAGGAATACTCAATACTCGTCCGTTCTCGATCAACTCACAACACACCTGGGTGAGGTCCTCTATCCGAAACTGGTCTTGTTGCTGATCTCCTGTCACAGGATATCTGGACGGCGTTAAACTTTTCGATCGAGTCATTAAAATTCCTAAAATTTTCCGAGAACTCAACACCTGAGCACGGTTTAATAATATTCGGTATATGCCACAGTACCTATGGACCGACCGTAGAAGGGCAGACCCAAGCCTCACTAATGGTACCGCAAAACTGCCGCAAACCCTAAGGTTCAAAAGCGGTTGCATGGTCATCACGTCGAGTTAGGGTTTCATTCTTCTAGAGGGTCCACAGAAGCACTTGCATGTCCTTCCGAATACTTTAAACTTGGAAAAATGGGTTTTCTGACATTCGTTCGAACCTTTCAACTCCGCCTAGACGACATGTGAACACCCTTCGTCCGCATGCTAAACAATGCCCCCAATCCTCAAGGATAGACGATATATCAACGGTCATCTCTGGGTCGGTCTACTCTAGACCTGAGTAAGACTCTCCACACTGGCAATTTTCAACTCAATTAGGCCTGCGTCAGTGTCATGACCCAAAGTTTGGCCCGTGACCGGCACTTAACCACGTAACGTCTACAGGCGTAACGCGACTAAGTGAACCGAAAACCCAGAAATCAAACCAGTGAAAGTATAGAGTGTGATAAGTTTTTAAAAGAAAGCACTTACAACATGATAAGAAATCTAAGTAAACAACCACCAAGATAGTAATATACGACGCCGTAGCGAAGATCAAGATCCACAAGTGGGAGCAACACAGATAGGATAAACTGCAAGTACAGTCGGCTCACAACGAGCTCGACACCAGAATACAAATAAAATACAACATCGTCCTCACACTGTCTCTAAGTCAAATACATACATGGTAGATGGAGAATACTAGATACTACAATATACATACAGAAAGATAAACAGATACCGCACAAAACCATCTATCAGCAAAAGAGCTAGTACACCAACTATGGGGGTATCTGTGTCAAAAGATGCGACCGCAGCCTGCCGCGACTACTCCGAAGGGCAACCTGCAAACACTGTGGCACAACGGGGGTGAGTTGCCAACTCGTGAATAGAGATAACAAATAAAGGTAATCGCGAGCATGCACGTACTGCGCTACTCTATCATATGCCAACAGATGATATCAATGTGTGATAAGCAGTAGGTGCAATAATCATGCAAATGCTCTATCAGGTAATGTAACTACAGGATGAGGTACAATTCTCTATCAGGTAATGTAACTACAGGATGAGGTACAATGCTCTATCAGGTAATGTAACTACAGGATGAGGTACAATAGTAAATGCTGAGCAGGGGCAATATAGTATCTACACGGAATGTCAACGTGGAATATATAATCGGTGTCCCTCAATGCACCCAGATCCCCCAAATAGCTCAGGCGCCGGCACTCTCATCGGCCCTCGAATCCTGTACATCTCTGAGAATCCCGAGTGCCCAACATCGGCACCCAAATATCATAAATACTCGTGTCCAGCATCGACACGCAAATCCTCATCCATCGGGCCCCGTCAGTCCGGGTCAGCCCACGGGCTCCGTCTGCGGTATCGGCCCTCGACCCCGGCAGTACGGATCACCCCGCATCCATCTATAGACTCTGATCAGTACCCTCCGGATAACTGTCAGGTCCAACCAATCACCGGTAGGTAGTAGTCCCTCTGCCAGGCTCACCGTCTACCGCACAGCGAAACCGTTCTCGCCCCGGAGTACCATACCGGGTCCACCATGTACCCGTAATCGGCCTCAACCAGCTCCTCGATTCGGGTTCACATATATCACTCTGGCACCGAGAAAACACATGGTGGACGCACCGAAATATCATATCAAGGGAACCGGGTTTTTAAATGATTATATATTTGCAATAGCCATGGTTCCCAAATACAGAAATCACATGTAATCCAAACCAAAATACAAGTCAATGATCCGATATGATATGTGCGTCAAATATAAATAGCATGTCAAGTCACATATAGATGAGCTACAATATAACGATCCGATGTGATATAGGCATCAAGTATGAATAGCATGTCAAGTCACATATAGATAAGCTACAATATGATGATCCGATGTAATGTAGGCATCAAGTATGAATAGCATGTCAAGTCACATATAGATAAGCTACAATATGATGATCCGAAATGATATAGGCATCAAGTATGAATAGCATGTCAAGTCACATATAGATAAGCTACAATATGATGATCCGATGTAATGTAGACATCAAGTATGAATAGCATGTCAAGTCACATATAGATAAGCTACAATATGATGATCCGATGTAATGTAGGCATCAAGTATGAATAGCATGTCAAGTCACATATAGATAAGCTACAATATGATGATCCGAAATGATATAGGCATCAAGTATGAATAGCATGTCAAGTCACATATAGATAAGCTACAATATGATGATCCAAAATGATATAGGCATCAAGTATGAATAGCATGTCAAGTCACATATAGATAAGCTACAATATGATGATCCGATGTAATGTAGGCATCAAGTATGAATAGCATGTCAAGTCACATATAGATAAGCTACAATATGATGATCCGATGTAATGTAGGCATCAAGTATGAATAGCATGTCAAGTCACATATAGATAAGCTACAATATGATGATCCGAAATGATATAGGCATCAAGTATGAAAAACATGTCAAGTCACATATAGATAAGCTATAATATGATGATCCGAAGTAATATACTATAGTGTGAGTGTCATGGTGTAGGGTTCCTAGGCACTCTAGTGAGGTCTCCCAAGCCATCAACCATGGCAATTTCAAAAAATATGGTGCCTACAAACCCTAAACTACGGATCGATAACTAGATGTCTAGGCGAACAAGAACTAGTTAACATTTAACTATTGGGAATACGGAAATACAACCTTTGTAGATCCGGTCCTCCACCTCCACGGCTCCGCAACGAGGTCGTCTCCGCTGTCCAAATCAAAATCCGGGCTCTAGAGTCGGCTTCGTCGGAGAATGGGCAAGCTAGGTCGTCGATGTCCATGCCGAAGATGATCTACGTCGAGGCATCGCTAGATCAAGCTCACAACTTCACCAAGTCATGAAACTTGTGAAGTAAACACACTCTACTACTTGGCAAGAGGTAGAGGATGAAGAAATAGGAGTTGGGTTAACTTTAGAATTGGATTTCTCACTTGTTTGCTCAATTCACCATTGATGGAGGTGAAGCTTTTCTTCTTGAAGTCAAGGAAGAAGAAGAAGAAAACTTATCCAAAGTTATGATAAGTTAATTAAAAATGAAAAGAAAATCAAAACTTATCATAACTAAACCATGGTCAAGTGTAGAGATTGAACTAGGGTTAAACAAATGGTTAGGTTAAGCATGAGATAAGAATGGTGGACAAAGTCAAAGGTTCATGAATCTTCATGAAAAAAACAAAGAAAGCCTCCATTCTTCTCATTTCATTTTCCAAAAAGAAAATAAATAAATAAATAAATAAATAGATATGAAAAACAAAACCCTAACCATTTGAATAACCATGGTTTAATCTTTACACAAAGTCAAGTTAGCATGCATCATCAAACATGATACATACAAGTGCACAAAAACATATCGCACATGCAATGCGCACGAACCAAGTGAGAAAATCCGTCTAAAGTGAACCGATACTAGTTAATGCAAAGTAATATATCAAATATATAATTATACATTAAATCATTAAATCAACACTTGATTCAATGATCCGGTCATGCGCACATAACCGACTGGTATCATTAGTAACATCTTATCGAATCAACACTTGATCCGATAACCCGGCTATATCGCATATAACCGATCAATGTCACATCACGAGAATCGAATACAGTATCACATACTCGTATTATTCTCGGTCCCGCACATATCTCATATGCGCTCCTATTTCGTTTCGCTTGAGCCAGGAAACCTCTGTGTAGGACTCTAAAGACTCGTCAATACGCCGGCAGCAGGCGATGATCATATCAAACACCCACAAGCCGCAAGCGGTCTGCTAAACGTAACGGCCACCCGGGTATTGAGCGATCTGAAGATCGACGAGCAAGCCCGCTCACACTCCAGTGAATCCGACCAGTAACACTACCGTACAGTCCGGTCTGATCGTCTGATATGTCGCATATCTTGCCTAGGGGTGGTAAACGTCAGACCCCAATAGCTCAATAAGTCGTGTCGATATGAGGTCTATAACTGTTCGAGAAACTACTGGTAACACTTACCAGTAAATCTCAGCAACCCTGGCCAGGGATTTCCTGTTATAGCCAATCGAACACAGCACAACATCAACCCCCTATACCGGGAGAGACGAATCCCCTCCTATCGCTCATTGCCTCCATGTGACTCGGGACTGTACCCAAAAACCACCGTTTTGCACGCCCTCTTGGACGTGGTAAGATGGAAATCAAAGCACAGTGGGAACCACACAAGACTCTATGACGATCTCGGGTCAACAGACTACTCTGTACCAGTGTCACCAGAGAACTGCCATCTGACGTGAGGTATAATACCATCTGGGAGTTCTCGGCGAGTCCGTCCAGTGTACCCAGTCTCTACTGAGCACCCGTATATCATCTCTGATGTCAAACACCGATGGATATGGGATCATCCATCGCCCATCTATATGGGTCGAGAAGGTATACGCTAGTCTACTCTGGTATATCGATGCCCCGTCTCGATACACCCACGACTAGGGACTTTGAAGGATGTACTTATAGACTACCATGTCCCCACTTGTATGATCCGCATCATAGTCCAGGTAGTCAAGTGCAGATCCTAAGGGCTTTACCAACATGTAACAGAGAGACAATCAGCATACACGTTAAGGTAAAGGGTAACCAGATAGCATACTATCATGTCGAGCAAGAAAGTCCTCCCTATATATGTCCCAGCATCCACTACAATATACATCCTATGTACAGTAATGGCCTCTAGGGCATACATATAACTAACAATCTCCCACTTGCACTAGGGCCATCTGTAGCAGTGGTTGCAGTATCTCATACTCAACCATCCCATGAAAGTCTCTCTCTGGGAACAGGCCTTTGTGAGTGGATCCGCTGTGTTGTCCTCTGAGTCTACTCTCCTAACCTCGATCACACTGGAGATCAACTATCTCCATGATCAGGCGATGCTGCCTTAGAATAAGTCTGGATCACTGATGGGACCGGCGTTCCTTGGCATAAGCCACAACTCCATTGTCTCACAATGGTAGGAACATAGTTCATCTCATGAACCAATATACACCCAAACAGCTTCTAGGGTAGCATCTTAAGTAGCGATGTATCCTGCCTTTATTGTCTAGTATGTCACGGTATCTAGCTTGGAACTCTTCCAACATACCGTCCCTTTACTGAGGGTTAAGACAATGCCTGCGACTGACATTCAGTCGTCTTTATCACCCTGGAACCCTTCCAGTGATTCTCCCCAGGATCGATTGATACCATCTCACTACAACTAGTGAGAATCCTATCATCCATTTAAATCTATCTCATAGATCCAAAACCCAGGATTTAGTAGGTATCATTTTGATCCTATATGGAGAATCATTGTGATAAACGGAGATTGACCGAGCGTAGCATAGGAAACTACTTCCCTATCAAGAGTATGTCATCCACGTACTCTACGAGGATTACTACCATACTCCCTACTACCCTTTTTTGTTTATACAAGGTTCATCTACCATTTTGATGATGTCAAACTCTTTGACCGCTTCATCAAAACAGATGTTCCAACTCCGCGATGCCTGCTTTATCCTATAAAGCATCTTGCACACGTTTCCGCTGCTCCCACTGTCTACGAAGCCCTCTGGCTGTGTACTTATAGACGCTCTCTTCTAAATCATCATTTAGAAAAGCAGTCAAGTGTAGCGTCTTGAAAAGTCGTTTTGGTGTTTTCCTGAAATTCGGTGAAAATTCGGTATTTTTCCGAAAATCGTCTTTCTCGATATTTTGCAGTTTAGGGCTAATTATACCTTAAATGGATAGGTAATTACTTGTTTTTAGTAGCTAATGAGTTATTTATGAAAATTTGGTCATTTAAAAAATTTTCCCTATTTTTCAATTTTTTAATATTATTTTAAGCCGGTAAGAAAATACATTAATTAAGCGATAAATACAAATTTTTCCGGGCTAATTTTAATCTCTAAAATTATTATAATTATAATCTAGTGATAACATGAATTTTTAGTAATTTATTTTGATTTTTTTCAAATTTTTATGATTTGAAACGAAATTATTGAATTTTGAGCTAAAACTTGCAATTTTTGAGTTGTAGGGGGCCTTTTTGCATAAAATTTCTTTTGTAAAACCCCTCTATCTTTTCCCTCAGCCCAAGAACAGCCCAACCCTGACCAAGACCAGAAAATTCTGGGCTCCTTTCTTTGGTTGCCTTCTTGTGTGAAATTGGGGTTGTTTTTGGAATTAATTTAAATATAATGGATAAAGTATGATACATTGACTTTGGAACTTGACCCTTGACCTTCCCACTCACCCCCACACCCTCCCCCATACCTCATTCTGGCCGAAAAACCTGCACCCTCTTCTTCCTCTCTTTTCTTTTCTTTTTTCTTCAATTTCTTCAAGAAAAATACATCAAAATCCATGATTTAATTCAAAAATCCAAACAATTTCCTTATGCTATCATTATCCTTAGCCATTCTTGCTTGAATCTTGGAGCTAGGAAGCCATTCTTTGGAGCAAATTTTCTTGCTTGATCCATAGATCAAGAGGTATAATTTCTATCATGTCAAATTCTTTTTGTTTAAGTTCTTATGTTAGATGGTTTAGTGTTAAAAAGCTTAGCTAATTCCTAATCTAGTTATAAAGAATAGTTGTATTAAACTAGGGTTTTGAACCATGATGGTTAATTAAGTTGTTTATTAGTTAATCTAGTTGTTAGTGAACTAATCTATATGGTTACCTTGTTGATATAGTTTTCATTTTTGCTAAATTAGTTAATTTTAGAAGGGTGAAATTGTTGTTTTGAAATTTTCAAGAGAGGGTTTATGTTTAGTAGTGGTTTGTGAAACATGATTAGTGAGTGGATTAAGTTGTAGAAAACATTATTTAGTTAATTGAACCTAAATTGTTATCTAGTGTTTTGCTAACCTAACCTAAGAGGTTAATTTCCTTAAGTGGGCTTTTGTAGTGTTAAATTAAGTTTTTCAAGTGTGGATTTTGATTTGCAATTGCTATTTATAAAAATCAAGAAAGGGTTTGGTTGTGGAATATAGGTTTTGGAGCATGGTTAATGTGTTGTAATTAGTGGGTGTGGATTGCTTGTAGTGTGCTTGGGTGAGTATGCTTTATTGTAGTCGTTTTGTCGCAAATCGGCGATTTTTGCACCGATTTTGGGACGCTATGCTTACTAGATTTTTATATAAATTATGTGATGGACTATTTTTGATATCTTGATGATTGTAATGGCTTGTCCTACGACTTTTAGGATGCGTGAGTGCGGTTTTTGGGTAGTCGGGTTTTAGTTTTGCCGGGTGACCCAAATCGGCGTTTTTTTGGCAGTTTTTGCGATTTTCGCGTGTGTTCCGCGCACTTTGTGCACGTTGTACCTAGCTAGCGAACTTTAGTAGTTTCTTTGGGGGTTTTGCGTCGTTCTTGATATGTAACCTTATATTTGGTACTGATGTAAATTCCAGGTTCGGTCGCGGAAACGTCAGACGCGGCGCGAAAGGGAAAGGCGGTGATCGGGCACAGCTAGCCAGGGATCCCGGTGAGTAGATTTAACATCTACGGGGGACGATCGTTTGGATGGCGCAAGTCGCCCGATAGATTTAGTAAACTGGAAAATAGTAAATTGGATAATCACTTGTGACATTAGAATAATAATACTGGCATGATAATTGCTGCAATTAGATCAATATGTTATACCCATATACGCAAACTCAATTGTAGGACACATGCACCATTACCAGGTTTTTATATGCAGCACGAGCACTATTCATGTTTACACACACACCCTGGTAACTGCCATGCCACCACACTAGATAACCTTTAATTTAAACCTTTTACTAATTGATACTTAAATTGTGCTATTTCCTTAAAATGAAACCGTAGGATTGCTATTCATGTGCATGTACTTCATCATATTCATTGTTCATGCTTAATACATTAATCACACATCGCAACTTGATTATTGATATCATACGCATTCATTAGCATTGATATATGCACTTATGAGGATTTCTTGAGATTTTATGATATTGCTGGATTTCGGGGGAAAGCCGCAAAATTTCCAAACTTATGATATTTTTAAAACATGTAAATTGCGGTTTTCTAGTGATGTAAGTGTCGTCCACCATGAGTTTGCTGTGGTTTTTGGAGACCCGTTTCGAGGAGTTGGATGAACCGTTTCGGGTACATGGTGGGCCCGGTAGGGTACCCCGGGGCAAGAAGCTCGTGGTGTTGACGATGAGCCTGGCAGGGGACGGATTACCTACCGGTGACTTCATTGGGCACGGCGGATATCCATAGGATACCGACCGGGGCCGCGAGAGGATGAGATATTTATACTGAGATGGGTCAGCCGGATGGCTGAGGCCAGAGACACTATGACATGGATTTATGAGATTTGAGACAGCTTTTGGGTGTCGTTGCTGGACACCGATTTTCGTCGATTCATTGACATTATGCTGGCATTCTAAAAGAGTTTCAAAAACAAAAAGAGAATAATTATTTCTTATATATACATATTGAGACCTCAGATATTCATGTTGCATACATATTAGCACACTGATATGATATACACACCTGCTAGTGCATCCAGACATACCTGTTTTTTTGATGCTAGGATGCTTGTGTGCATGCATACGATAGCCTTTGCAGATGTTATTTATTACTCACGAGTTGGTAACTCATCCCCGTTGTGCCACAGTCTTTTGCAGGTCCGCTCCGTCAGTTCAGTAGCGGCGGGCGCACTTGTCTTTTGCCTCTTTTGCCTGAGCTCGAGATTTGCTCATAGGTGGGTTATGTTATTATTTTGTACCACCTTGTATATTCTTGTATCTAGTGTACTCCATCTACTGTTTCTACCAGATTATTGTATATTGACCTAGAGATGAGACTGTGAGGTTTGTGGATTTTATGCTGTATTTTGGGGTCGAGCTCACTTGAGCCGACATGCTACTTTTTTCATGCTTCCTTATGATTATTATGCTTGTTGTCATTTACATTGCGTGGGATTTGTGACCGCCTTATGGCGAAGAGCTAGCTCCCGCTTGGGGATGCCCTATTTTGTTGGATTCATGTATATATTTTGTTGTACCCATTTTTGGGGGTCAGTATTTACAAAGGAGACTCTGCCGAAATTTTCGGGAAAAATTGGTATTGTTTTTAAAAAAGGGTTTTACATGACTTATTTGATAACTTGCTTTCAAATGATTGGGTTTTCTTCACTCTTTTGCTTAATTGGTTTTGTTTTCTGGGATTTTGGCTTACTTATTTTACGGACGCCTTTAGACGTTTCGTAAACTTAAGTGCCAGTCGCGTTCCGTACCCTGCGGGTCGTGACATCAAGACACCCAACCATCAGATATCGCAGTCATGGTAAGTAGCCGTGGCAAGTAGGATCTGGATGGACTTAAGCATAGTTACTTGAAAAGGTTTTAACATTATGATCCATATCTGATCAATGATGCAAACCTTTAACAAGTCTAGCTTTGAAAGTCTCAACTTTTCCATCTACACCAAGCAATCTTCTCAAGATATACTTGCTCCTGATGGGGATTTAACCCTTCAGATATAGTAACCAAAGTCCATACTTTGTTGGTGTATAAGGATTCCATCTCAGATCACTAAGCATCCAGCCATTCTTACAGAGTCTTACTCTTGATGGCCAGCTCGAAACAAGTTCGGTCATCATCTCATGATGCAATCCTCGCTCCCACTGTCATAGAGAAACTGAAGTATCTCTCAGGTGGGTGAGGAACCTTACTAGATCGGCGGAGAGGCTGAGGTTCGTTGGCATCTACTGAATACTTTGGTTCTATCAAATCATCAGCTGTAGTTTGTATAGCTGGAACCTTTCCAGTTCTACATTACAGACCTTGCCTCGAGCTTGTCCGGATTTTGCTTTCCAGACATAGGCCGGACAACCCCAAATCTTAACCAACTTAAGATATGGGCTCTTCCCTTTCCATATCATATATGAAGCGGTAGGCAACTGATTTGATTGGAACCCTATTCAATAGGTATGCAGCTTCTCGAGTGCATATCCCCAAAAAGGAAATAGGTAACTCAGTAGTACTCATCATAGAGCACACCTTATCAAATAGGGTGTATCTGCTCCGCCCTGATATACCATCGTGCTTTGGTGTATTCAGAGGAGTAATGCTGAGAGAGAATCTCATTCTCTTTTAGAATAGTCCAGGATTTCCGTGCTCAAGTATTCTCCTCCTTGATCACATCAAAGGACATAATACTTATACCCTTATTTTGGTTCTCTACTTCTAACTTATATTCTGTGAATATCTCAAAAGGTTCGGACTTGTGTTTCAACAGGAACATAGGTCTGAATCTCGAAAGATTATCAGAGAACGTAATGAAGTATAAAGAACCGATCTTGGCATGTATAGACAGGGGAGCTTACATACATCAACATGTATCATATCCCAAGAGTTCATTAACTCTTTCTCCGTTTACAGTAAACGGAGCTATGGTCATCTTATCTTTGCGACATGACTGGCGAGTTTCACAAGATGTAAATTCAAACTGATTTAAATATGCATCTATATGTAACTCTAGCTAGTCGGGTCACATTGATCTGACCTAGTCTACAATACCTCAAGAAGGATTCGTTCATTTCTGAACTCTTTCTCTTGTGTGTGTTCCGTATACTAAAGAACTGTAGTTTGATTTAGAACATCAATGCTTTTAGATAACGTGCCTGAACCGATCAACTTTTGATATAAGAAATGTTCAAAACATTATCCAACAATACAAAATTATATCCTTTCTTTTCTAACAAAGAGAGTGATATGATTTGGTATATCAGGTTCGGTATCTAATAACATTCGTTCAGAATCAATGTATTGGTGATACAGGGTGACAATGACCGACAGACTTGGCTGCAACACTTGCCCCGTTTTCTGCCTTATGAAACTTATCACCCGTTCTCAGTTCTCTACCTAGCTGTAGCCCTATGTAACAGATTACATATCTGGGATCCTGATCCGGTATCATATACCCAGGACGTAAAGGATACTGATAAACAGTTCTGTATAATGAACACACCCGAAGATGATGCATCAGCATGCACTCTTTTCGTTTGGGCGGCACGGGAAATCTGGTATTCCCCAATTTCCTGCTCTATCTTATAACAATTATAAGTTGGAGCGGGACCAACGTTCCCCAGCTCAGTATAACAAGCGGGTTCGGTCAATATTCCGTATTATTATCTTGATTAAGGCGTGATATGGTCGCTACCTGGAGAGAGAGAGAGAAGAAAACACTCAGCGTGCGCTCTGTCAAAAATAGATTGGTTATTATTTTATCTAATCAGGATGGCTCCCACTGCTTTTTATCAAATCTTCCTTCAAACCCTAAAAGGAAAGACTAGCCGGGATTAATTACACACTACAAGTTCGTCAATCTTTCAGCCAGGCCAGTGTCGGTACTTTGAGGGAGGTCCCTCGTGCTTTCGCACGAACCTAATTACTGTAAACCTCGTTTTCCCAAAGGCGTAACCCCGTTGACACCTTTCTAGACACCTACTTGATCGGCTAGTTGTAATGTATAAAACTCTCCCAGGAGTAACTCTTACTCGCAGCGGGTATCGGGATCCAACTATCTCATAGAAGGTATGCAATCTCATTGCAAATTTCAACACTAGAAATTCCCGATAATATTTTGCCCCTAGCGTCCTATGACCTTGACGCAGGCCAACAAACCATAGTGCGCTAGTCAAGTTCAACCTGTCATTTCCTGATTGAATTAAACCCACCCGCACGACCCTTGACGCAGGCCAACAAAGTCGCACGACTACCCTAATCCAATCTGCATCATATGCATAAGCAGATAAATACTAGTTAGCTACCGCACACCACGCCTTGACGCAGGTCAACAAACGTAGCACGAATACTAACTACTACTTATCTGAAATGACGGAGGGCTACGACAGGTTTTTCTGAAAACCTATTGCGTAATGAACTTGATATCGTTGTAGAATCAAATGATTTTAAAATGGAGTGCTTTTGAGGCTTTTCTAGTTTTGCTAAAGGAGTCACTCCCGGTGAAGGGATCGTCGGTCCTTTCCTCGTCAAATGAGGTGCGGGATATATCATATATATCACTGTGCAAAGAAAAAACACTTAAAAGCAATCAAAAGACAAACCGAGTGTGTAGCATCTGCCAGTTATTGCTAAAGGAGTCACTCCCGGTGAAGGGATCTCGGTCCTTTCCTCATCGAATAAGGTGCAGGATATATCACATATACCTCTGTGCAAAGCAAGAACTGTAGCTACCTGTTTTAATTTTGAAATTCGATTCTACAACATCTTAGGTTTCTTTTTATTTCATTAATCATATTAATGAAGTCCCATCATTTAAGTTACCTAAACATCACAGATAAATACGACGTACACTTATGCCATCCGCATTCGCCTCGATGTCCCCTCGTGCACCGTTAGGTTAGGTAACTAACGGCAGAGCAGGGCAGGGCTAGCGCGGGTGTAAAACATAAGTAACGTCTATATAATATATCATATATACTATATACTGTATCTATCACAGAACATCTCATGATCACATCACAGATATCGCAGCAGAAGAAACATATGAAATATTGGATATACTAGGACGTCCGTGTTTTCAATACGAGCCAGTATAAAACACGGATTCCACGGTCGTGATGAATAGCCAAACCCACACCCCTAGACCCCTACGAGAGCGGCAAGCAACCCTGCCAATTCTAGAGTTAGGAGACCCGGACTCGACTCCTCGAGTTGGTCTCCCACTGGACTCCAGAACCCGGTTACTTGTGCTCCCCTCCTTGGGTCTATCCTAGTGCGGAAAAGTAAATAATATACAAACGGTGACAACTTCCGCAACCTGGAAGCGCCCCAATAAAAGAATATTACATACAAGTTTTTACATGAATGAAAATGAAAAAAAAAACACTCATCTCACATAAAAAACCCCGGCTATTCAAACACGACGATCCAATATAACATATTCAGCAACACATAACATCACATGTCATCAACGTAAGTAAATATGTCCATCCCAATTGTCGTTGACATATAGCAACGAAACCGGCGATATCACATATTACACTTACGGTCACGGAAAAGAAAGTGTAAAACTACAACAGTTGGAATCCGCAATCTGCATAGACATCGCATGCCTAATCAAATGAATACCTTAGACATCACATGCCTAACAATTATAAACCCCGCATTTTAGTCTCAAAATCGAAAACTCTTTTCAATATCAAGTCGGGCAATTCAACAAGATTCCCGACATCCTGATCGAATACTCGTCGCAAACTTCAGTAGACGGCTGCACCCCCGATACCGTCGACGAAGTGCACCAAGGCGGAGCACCGCTACCGTGAGCACCCGGACGGATGCTTTCGGCGACGGGGTTCTCCTACAGTCACTTGGTCGGGGCTATGGAGTGAAGCTGTCTATTAAGTTTACCCGGCGAGTATCCGCGTACGCTACGTGATTGCGACGGACTTTTGATCACATCAAAATTCCGTGGCAACCGATCAAGTGAGACTAAACTGCTACGTTTATAATATTCATTTAGTTATCACATAACTATTTGTGAATTCCAATTATTGTATCCCATTCCAGATAAATAGAAAATGTTAAACTTTCCGATCGAACAATCGAACACCCAAGTTTTCCCGATACAGATCAACACATGAAATAAGTCTAACAACATTCAGTTCGTACCTCAGTACCAACGGTCCAGCCGTAGAAGGGTCAAGCCAACGCCTCACATGTGGCACGTCGTACTGCCCCAAACCCGAAGGTTCAAAGGGCAGTTCAAGACGGTCACATAATCGAGTTAAGGTTTGTGTCTTCTAGAGGGACCATCGCGTTACTTGCACTACTTAGAACGTCATTAAACTACGGAAAAATCCAACACTTGGAAATTTCCCGACAGGGGAAAAATTGGGTATTTATATCCGGTCGAACTTTTTAACATATTCTAAAATTATCCGGAACGACACATAGACAAAGTTTGACAATCCGATCGAATAAATGAACTCCCAATACAACCCAAAATACTCAACTCTTTATTTCAGATTAAAAATTCCCAGGAAAACCAGCACTGAAAAATAGGAGTTACTGTGCAAAATTGAGTGCCTAATAAGACAAAACGGCGGCGGAAGGGCCGTATTAGCACGCTAATGCCGCGGTTCCGCCGCACTTTAGAAAGATCATTAGGTAATTTTTGCATCGTAATTCTTAGATTTACCAGCTGATTTTTCTGCATATTTTTAATTTGCAAAAATCCACATTTTACAAAAAAGTACAGAGAGCAATTTGGAAATCGGATTTCGGTTCGATCGGACTTCAAACTCCGTCTACGCTTCGCCTAAGGCTCTAGCTAGGCTCTGATACCACTGTAGGGTTCCTAGGCACTCTAGTGAGGTCTCCCAAGCCATCAACCATGGCAATTTCAAAAAATATGGTGCCTACAAACCCTAAACTACGGATCGATAACTAGATGTCTAGGCGAACAAGAACTAGTTAACATTTAACTATTGGGAATACGGAAATACAACCTTTGTAGATCCGGTCCTCCACCTCCACGGCTCCGCAACGAGGTCGTCTCCGCTGTCCAAATCAAAATCCGGGCTCTAGAGTCGGCTTCGTCGGAGAATGGGCAAGCTAGGTCGTCGATGTCCATGCCGAAGATGATCTACGTCGAGGCATCGCTAGATCAAGCTCACAACTTCACCAAGTCATGAAACTTGTGAAGTAAACACACTCTACTACTTGGCAAGAGGTAGAGGATGAAGAAATAGGAGTTGGGTTAACTTTAGAATTGGATTTCTCACTTGTTTGCTCAATTCACCATTGATGGAGGTGAAGCTTTTCTTCTTGAAGTCAAGGAAGAAGAAGAAGAAAACTTATCCAAAGTTATGATAAGTTAATTAAAAATGAAAAGAAAATCAAAACTTATCATAACTAAACCATGGTCAAGTGTAGAGATTGAACTAGGGTTAAAACAAATGGTTAGGTTAAGCATGAGATAAGAATGGTGGACAAAGTCAAAGGTTCATGAATCTTCATGAAGAAAACAAAGAAAGCCTCCATTCTTCTCATTTCATTTTCCAAAAAGAAAATAAATAAATAAATAAATAAATAGATATGAAAAACAAAACCCTAACCATTTGAATAACCATGGTTTAATCTTTACACAAAGTCAAGTTAGCATGCATCATCAAACATGATACATACAAGTGCACAAAAACATATCGCACATGCAATGCGCACGAACCAAGTGAGAAAATCCGTCTAAAGTGAACCGATACTAGTTAATGCAAAGTAATATATCAAATATATAATTATACATTAAATCATTAAATCAACACTTGATTCAATGATCCGGTCATGCGTACATAACCGACTGGTATCATTAGTAACATCTTATCGAATCAACACTTGATCCGATAACCCGGCTATATCGCATATAACCAATCAATGTCACATCGCGAGAATCGAATACAGTATCACATACTCGTATTATTCTCGGTCCCGCACATATCTCATATGCGCTCCTATTTCGTTTCGCTTGAGCCAGGAAACCTCTGTGTAGGACTCTAAAGACTCGTCAATACGCCGGCAGCAGGCGATGATCATATCAAACACCCACAAGCCGCAAGCGGCCTGCTAAACGTAACGGCCACCCGGGTATTGAGCGATCTGAAGATCGACGAGCAAGCCCGCTCACACTCCAGTGAATCCGACCAGTAACACTACCGTACAGTCCGGTCTGATCGTCTGATATGTCGCATATCTTGCCTAGGGGTGGTAAACGTCAGACCCCAATAGCTCAATAAGTCGTGTCGATATGAGGTCTATAACTGTTCGAGAAACTACTGGTAACACTTACCAGTAAATCTCAGCAACCCTGGCCAGGGATTTCCTGTTATAGCCAATCGAACACAGCACAACATCAACCCCCTATACCGGGAGAGACGAATCCCCTCCTATCGCTCATTGCCTCCATGTGACTCGGGACTGTACCCAAAAACCACCGTTTTGCACGCCCTCTTGGACGTGGTAAGATGGAAATCAAAGCACAGTGGGAACCACACAAGACTCTATGACGATCTCGGGTCAACAGACTACTCTGTACCAGTGTCACCAGAGAACTGCCATCTGACGTGAGGTATAATACCATCTGGGAGTTCTCGGCGAGTCCGTCCAGTGTACCCAGTCTCTACTGAGCACCCGTATATCATCTCTGATGTCAAACACCGATGGATATGGGATCATCCATCGCCCATCTATATGGGTCGAGAAGGTATACGCTAGTCTACTCTGGTATATCGATGCCCCGTCTCGATACACCCACGACTAGGGACTTTGAAGGATGTACTTATAGACTACCATGTCCCCACTTGTATGATCCGCATCATAGTCCAGGTAGTCAAGTACAGATCCTAAGGGCTTTACCAACATGTAACAGAGAGACAATCAGCATACACGTTAAGGTAAAGGGTAACCAGATAGCATACTATCATGTCGAGCAAGAAAGTCCTCCCTATATATGTCCCAGCATCCACTACAATATACATCCTATGTACAGTAATGGCCTCTAGGGCATACATATAACTAACACATGGCAATTACTAAAGGTGTGTGTGTAACGTACAGGATAGTGCTCGTGCACATGGACCGTTAGTAATGGTGCGGTGTTCTATCAATTCTAATTTATAGCCGTGTAGTAGGGAATGCAATACGCACTAAATAGTAGCCATGAACAGTCAATGTATACTAAAGAAACTATAAGGTCCTATCGGCCCTGACGTAGAACGCCATGCGGGCGATATCCCCGTAGATGTGAAATCTACTCACCGTAGTCTCTCGCTAGGTGTAGCCAACAACTTGTTTCCCCTTCTGCGCGACGTCCGCCGTACTCGCCTGCGAACCTAGAATTACACAATATATCACACGTAAGCTTGAAATCATACAAACGCGACATTAAAGCCGAACTAGTAACTCGTGTCGCGAACCAAGCGCGCGTGTGCGCGATACGCTAAAATGTGTGGTTACGCATCTGAAACCACTCCGACGCATCGCGATACGCAGAAACCCAAAACCCACACACACGTATCACGCGTGTCGCGAAAGGTTGAAAATACGGGAAAATAGGTATTCTACCCCAGATTTTGATACAGGAAAGATATTGAAAAACTAAACATACCAAAACAACCCACATAGCAGCAGACACCCACACCCCAAACCCCAACCCCAAACTCCCCCATCTGGCCACAATTTGCGGCCAGAATGCACATTTTGGCGGCCAGACTTGGGAATTGGGCTTCCAGGTTTGGTGTGTGCACTCTACACCCCCTGTGTATGCTACAGTAACATCTAGATTTGCTCTACAATAACTCGGGTAGTAGCAGATCCTGCAGTGCCCAAATTCTAGCTAAAATCCACACTTTGCACTAAAAATGGAACTTTAGGGTATTTTTGTGCAACCTGAAGTGCAACCTAGTTAAAATAGCTCTAATAACACTTAAAGGAGCTAACTAAACTATGAGAACACCAATCTAACATATACATCACAACTATCCTATAATATCACTAAAATGCACCAAAAATGTGATTTTTGCTCAACAATACTACAAGTTATGGAAAAAGAGGTTAAGACCAAGGTTTATACCTTCTAGAGACCTTGCAAAACACCAAAGTCTCAGCTTTTCCCCTCGTGTATGCAGATTTTCCTTAAACACCCCAAAAAGCTCACTTTTACTAAGGTTTTGTGAAAGAAATATGTGGTTAATGTGTAGGATTTGTTTGGGAATCAAAGGGAAGTGAAGAGGAGAAGAAAAGATGAAGAGAAATGGGGGTTTCTCTGCTGGAAATTCTGCAGGAAAACTGAAGTGAAGAGAAGAGAGAGAAAAGAGCAAGGAAATGGGTCAAGAAGTCAAAAGCTTTACCTAACACCATGCTCATTTGTTTTATTAGGATTTGAAATTATAAAAAGAGTTTTGTGAAAGGATTAAATGGTGGGGGAAAAATAAGTTTGCAACCATGCACAAGAATGGTTAACAAGTCACAAGAAAAAGTCTAAGTATGCAAGTGTGCACAAACACAAGAAAAATTCCCAATATGCTAACATTACCAAAAATAACTAATAATCCTAGAAACACATATATATAATCACACGTACGATCACTAATTATCATTAAAGACATTAAAACGGAAATTCAAAGTGTTACAGTCAGTGCATCAATCAGACGAATCACCTTCGTCTCACAACTCAAGATAGACTAACTATCACCTGTCGCCTCTCTGCATGAAAGCTCCAGCAATCTCAGCTCGAAAGGTCTGGAAGCAGCCTCACATCAATTTCAGCAATGGCTGGGTCACCTGTGTGCACGGTAGATGACATCACAATCTCAGGGGTATGATGTACATCAACAGTCCTCTCCCAATAGGCGGCCTCTAACAAAGGCCCGGTCATCCGGTACAAAACCGCACACTCGTCTCACACGAGGGGTCACAACAATACAACACTACATCGATACATTCCCATGTCACCAGAAAACATGATGGTCAGTACTCGTCCGCGACGAGATCACCCTGACCGCATCACCAGCAGCAGCTCAATCTGCGCTAAAACCATGGTGACGGGAACCTTAATCAAGTATCGACGAAAAAGATCAAAGGGATGAAAGAGTCAACAGATCCCAAAATGGATACATGATCATAAGAAAGAGTCAAATCACTGAGAGTATGATCATGTAAGCGAATAAAATCAAGTATCTCAATGGATATATAATCAAAGGAACGAAGATAATTACCAGTCTCAAGATATGTACATCCTAAGGTCACTTAAGTGGAGTATCGTGTCGTAAATATGCCGTGGAACATACGTACGGTACGTCACTCTACCCAAGCTACTTACTCCATCAATCAGAGTCAACCTATGAAACGAAGTTCGGGTCTAACACCCCCTTGTTCAAGTCTAAGTTCCGTAAGATCAAGCCTAGGTTCCAAAATATATATGCCCTAGACCCCACATAGTCAAACCTAAACTCGAATTAAGGTTAAACCTAGCGCTCTGATACCAACTTTGTCATGACCCAAAATATTAGCTTGTGACCGGAACTTAAATTACGCAACGTCTACAGGTGTAATGTAACCTAAGTAAGCCGATACCCAGAAATCTAAACCTTACAATAGAAGTAAGTAAAGAAAACATTTACAACATTTAGAAACTTAAGTAAAAATCCTTAAAACTTCACTTAACTCTTTTCCTTGATTTTCATAAAAATTTCGGCAGCACCTCCTTTTTAAAAACTAGCCCCGAAAATGGGTACAACAAAGAATATAATGAAAGCATCCCAAACGGGAGCAAAACATGCCCAGCAGCGGAAACAACACCATAAGTATAAATAACAAGTATACGACGCCCAACGGCTAAGATCCACAATAAGAAATAATGTAAAGCAAGACATCAACCCCAAAAGCTAACATAAAAACCCATCGCTCAAGTCTCGCAACTACAAGTCTTCTAAGTCTCCAACATATACAATTACTAGTTTCTGATTTAATGGAGTGATTAGATACAATATGAATAAAAAGTATGAGAGGGGCACAATCCAACATGTACCACCTACAAAAAAAAATCACCCGAAGGCAAGCTGTGTGCCAGCAATGCCGCTACTGATCCAAGCGGACAATCTGCAAAAACTGTGGCATAACGGGGGTGAGTTGCCAACTCGTGAATAGTAAATAACATATGCAGGTAATCGCAAGTATGCACGTACAGCGCGAATCTAATACATGCAAGCTGATAGCAATAAATAGCCATATGTATACAGCAGTCATGAAAGGTACTCTATCAGGTACAACTAATACATTAAGCAATAAATGGCAATATGTATATGCAACAGTCATGAAAGGTACTCTATCAGGTACTACAAATACATGAAGCAATGCATATAAAATAAATGAGAAGTATGGAATAAAACATGTCATTCTCACGGAATCCTTACCTCGTGACAGAACCAAAGTCCACCAAGACAATCTAAATCCCAAATTTCCTCAAATTGGCCCTCATATCCTGTAAGTCTCATATATTCTCAATATACAATATCAAGTAAATATCATATATCTTGAATGTACAATATCAAGTAAATCTCATATATCCTGTATCCAGTATTGAGTAAGTTTCATATAAAGTGAGTGTCCAACATCGACACCCAAAAACATCATAAAATAAGTTTCTAGCATCGACACATAAATACTCATATCCATACGTTCCTCAAATCGTAAGTTTCCGGTATCGACACCAGTGATCCACGTATCGGTCTTTCTCATATTCATACGTTCCCCGAATCGTAAGTGTCCGGTATCGACACCCGTGATCCACGTATCGATTTTCTGATATCTATACGTTCCTCGAAACCCAAGTGTCTCACCTCGACACTTGTGTTCCACATATCGGTATATACGTCCTCCAAATCTTAAGTGCCCCAACATCGACACTCTCGATCTCGTATCGGTTTAAAACAAATCTTTGAGTGGATGCATAAAAATATCAAGTAAAGAATAAGAATACTTGCATAATTTCATGAAACCACCACGGTCCTCAAATCTAGAAAATATCAAGTAATGCATTAGTATAAATGCATGAATCAATACACATATATTAGCATCACATTCCACTAATATATGTATATAGGCATATATAACAGCGTCTCATTCCACTGTTATATATACATAGGAGTAGAAATATCAGAGAATATCATATGAAATCCATGAATGTAATATATGCAACATGAAACAGTAATATGAGCAAATAAAGGAAAAACCACTATTTAACTGCAACAAGTTAATATATATGTCATGCGGTTCCTAATTTCTCCAAGTCCATACAATATCAAATAAAGGTGAACATGTAGCTATAGCCAGGTATGCGTAACCATGTCGGCGAAGCAAGATATATGTATCTACCTATCAATAATGATGTAATACCCTCCAGGTATAAGTGTAAATATGTATGCAAGATGTACATGTAGCTATGTCGCATAAGTGTATGTACCTATCACTAATGGTACAATACCATATAGGTATATAGGTAACTAGCATGTAAGCATGTCAAGGCATATGTGTAAGCATGTAGGTATACAGGTATGCTATATGTCATATGCACAAAAGGAAATAGGGATCATGTCTCAATGTCCCTAAGCAATACAATATCACATATGTATAGGTGTTGTGCGTGTCATGACAATTATTGACGGTGTGAGTGGCATACTATCAGTGCTCGTACAACATGAACCGTAAATAATAGTGCAGTGTCCAACGGTACAAGTCTAAGCACAACAAGTAATAATATGCAATAAAGTTTTATGCACAATCTCTATATGTGCAATAAAGACATGCGGCTAATATCATATCATATCTAGCCTGACGCATAATGCCATGCGGACGATTTCCCTGTAGATGTTAAATCTACTCACAGCAATTCTCCTCGCTTAGCCGAAGTCGATGCGCTTCGTCGTCTCGGAATCCACGCGAAGGTACCTACAATCAATACGAACTCGCAACGCTATTAACATCAAATTCCAAAATCCAAAACGGCACGCAGTGCGCTCATAGGTTAAAACTTATAGCCTACACATGCAAAACAATCACTACACTTGTCGTTGACGTACAAACATCCAACGACCAAGTACAACATTCAAAACTCAAAACTAAGAATCCAAATACCGTAAACATAGCCGAAACCCTAAATAGGGTCGCTATACATGAAAACTGCTCCATCAAAAACCCAATAATAACAATACGCATTTACAAACACAATAAATATCGTAGGTATTAATATTTACGTCATCTCCAATTTTATTTAAAACCCACACCTAACTTTACCGAAAAGCTAGTAAGCAATTATATCATTTTCTCTCAATTTAACACTAGTCTAGAAATTTAACAATTCTAACGATCGCAAATATCGCCAATTAGCATAACTAAGTTATCCAAACCATAACCATAATTTTAAACTTTCCCAAAAATGAGTTAGAAAAATCTAGTTTGTGATTAAGCTTAATAGGCGATTAGGAAAAATAACAATTATCATTTTCACAAAATACTTAACTTTTACAAATCTAAACATCTTTCTTAACAACATAAGCACATCAAAAACCTAACTTGATTTCATAATTAATTATCATGAATTAATTACACATGAACTTTAAAGCTATAATTAGCACATAAATAAGCAAGGTTAAGGAATTAAGCAACAAATTAGGATTAGGTTTAGGATTTATACCTCATAAACAAGATCTCAATTTTTGCAACATCACCAAAATTAACCCTCCAAAATGATTCTTTTTCATGAAGATCCATGCTAGATTTGGCTTAAGGATTAATGAGTATGAATCTATTTATGAATTTTTGGAATTATTTTGGGATTTTTGATGAATTTTTTGACAGCAAAAGAAGAAGAAATGAGAAAGAAAAATAGGAGGGCAGAAATGGCGGAGAGGCTCGGCCATGGAGGCGAGGGGGGTTTTGCGAATAAAATCTAGAATTTTCTAGCTAAAAACTAGTATTAAATGCTAATAAACGCTAAAATGCCACCATTT
Source organism: Agapanthus africanus (assembly GCA_030015575.1). Lineage (NCBI taxonomy): Eukaryota > Viridiplantae > Streptophyta > Magnoliopsida > Asparagales > Amaryllidaceae > Agapanthus > Agapanthus africanus. The sequence continues at coordinate 565,809,400 of CM057341.1, forward strand.
CTTCTTTTCTTTTCTTTTTAAAATTAAACTCGTCACAAATATCTAGATTTTTCAAGAGAAAGTTCTAAACTAATTCTAGTGATTAGATTAGCAATGATCCCAATTAGAACTAATTAACCCCCACAAAAATGTAATTTCCACTAATTAAGTGCATAAATAATACATTAAAATAATATTTAATTAAGGAAAAATTCGACGTGAACCAAAACTTCCCATTGAGCCCCAAAGCTCGCGCACTAGTTTTATTTTAGCTAAATTAGGTGCCAGCAAGGTTATACGGAAGTTTGATCAAAATCGGTTAAAACGGAAAATACCGACTATTTTACCCTAAAACGGAAAATTTCGCATAACAATTTCAGAAACGTTACATGTTTCATTGCGGCTTTCTGGCACACTGCTTCCTTTCTGGGTGATTTCTTTGGTAGATGGGTTCACTCGCATCGTGACCACCATTGTACTTATTTATTTTCAGTTGTATCTAGTAAATTCAATCAACCAGACTTGTATATTTATTTCATATTTAGAAAACCAGTTGTATATTATTTCGACCTTAGAGTCACGCGTTGTAGTATTATGGTTTTCATGATCATTTTGAGTTTCCTTTTGTGTTTTGACCCTCGCCCTTCGGCGTTGTATATTATATTGCTTGCATGGTTGTGACCGTCGATTGACGAAGAGTTAGCTCCCGCTTGGAGATGCCTTTTATCATTATGCACATATTATTCTTGTTGTGCCCCGTTTGGGGCCAGTATTTACAAAGGAAACTCTGCCGAAATTTTCAGAAAATACTTGAGAATTTAAAAATGCATATTCGGCTTACTTATTTAAAAACCTTGTTTTTAAAACATGTTTTCTTCACTTCTTTAAAACTAGTTTTCCTCCGCTTCTTTCTTTAAAATGGTTTTAGATTTCTTGGTTTTTGGCTTACTTGAATTAAATGAGGTCCTATAGACTTCATATGATTCAAGGGCCAGTCACATGCTATTTCGGGTCGTGACACAACGAGTCTGTCCGGTGTAACTCATAACCCAATGAGCACATGTATACTATCTCCGGTATGACGTACCAATGGCTGTGGGACAGACCATCTCCTCTGCTGGGATGAGAAGTGTATACACTAGTCTACTCTGGAGTATTGATATCCCGTCTCGATAATCCTACGACTAGAAACCTGTATAAGGATGTGCTTATAGACTACCCAGTACTCACCAGTGTGACTGCCATTGTAGGGTTCCTAGGCACACACTAGAGGTCTCACAAGGCATCAACCATACCAAATTCAAATTTTTCTTGTGCCTACAAACCCTAATACGGATCATTAACTAGAATTTAGGCGAAAACGATAACTAGTTAACAACTTAACTAAGAGTAAACGGAAATTACAACCTTTGTAGATCCGGTCCTCCACCTCCATAGCTCCGTGATGAAGTCCCCTCGCTGCGATCATCGGATCTCGGGCTCTAGCGTCGGTTTCATCGGAGAAATGGGCGGGCTAGGTCGTCGACTTCGATGCCGAAGATGATCTACGTCGAGGCAACACAAGATCAAGCTCCAACTTCACCAAGTCATGAAACTTGTGAAGAAAACACCCTATACTACTTGGCAAGTGGTAGAGGATGAAGAAATAGGAAGTGGGTTCACTTTAGAATTGGATTTCTCACTCTTTTTCTCAAGATGCCATTGTTGATAGCAAGCTTTTTCTTCATCTTTTAAGAAGAAGAAGAAGATAATATGATAAGTTGTTCAAAATAGAAAACTAAACGAATACTTATCATCTAGCAACCATGGTTAGGTGTAGAGAATAAACTATGGTTAGGTTGAATGGTTAGGGTTAAGCATGAGACAAAGATGGTGGACTTGTTCAAAGCTTCATGAAGCTTCAACAAGCAAACAAAGAAAGCCACCATTTTTCCTTTTTCCAAAATGAATGAATAAATAAATAAATAAGCAAATAAATCAAGTGAAACCCTAACCATTGACCAACCATAGTTTAAACCAAACATACACCCAAACTAACATGATACAATCTTGTGCACAAAAATATATCATATACACAATGTGCACATCAAGTGAGAAAATCCATCTTAAGTGAACAAATACTAGTTAATGCAAAGTAATATATCAAATATATAATTATGCATTAAATCATCAAATCAACACTTGATTTAACGATCCGGTCATATCGCATATGACCGACTAATATCCAATGTATCGATTTATCGAATCAATCCCTGATTCGATAACTAGGTTATATCGCATACAACCAATCGATACATTCATCGCGAGAATAGAATACGGTATCACATACACGCATTATTCTCGGTCCCGCACATATCTCATATGCGCTCCTATTTCGTTTCGCTTGAGCCAGGAAACCTCTGTGCAGGACTCTAAAGACTCGTCAATACGCCGGCAGCAGATGATGATCATATCAAACACCCACAAGCCGCAAGCGGTCTGCTAAACGTAACGGCCATTCGGGTATTGAGCGATCAGAAGATCGACGAGCAAGCCCGCTCACACTCCTGTGAATCCAACCAGTAACACTTACCGTACAGTCCGGTCTCGTCGTCTGATATGTCGCATATCTCGCCTAGGGGTGGTAAACGTCAGACCCCAATAGCTCGATAAGTCGTGTCGATATGAGGTCTATAACAGTTCGAGAAACTACTGGTAACACTTACCAGGAAATCTCAGCAACCCTGGCCAGGGATTTCCGGTTATAGCCAATCAAACACAGCGCAACATCAACTCCCTATACCGGGAGAGATGAATCCCCTCCTATCGCTCATTGCCTCCATATGATTCGGGACTGTACCCAAAAACCACCGTTTTGCACGCCCTCTTGGACGTGGTAAGGTGGAAATCAAAGCACAGTGGGAACCACACAAGACTCTATGACGATCTCGGGTCAACAGACTACTCTGTACCAGTGTCACCAGAGAACTGCCATCTGACGTAAGGTATAATACCATCTGGGAGTTCTCGGCGAGTCCGTCTAGTGTACCCAGTCTCCACTGAGCACCCGTATATCATCTCTGATGTCAAACACCAATGGATATCGGATCATCCATCGCCCATCTGTATGGGTCGAGAAGGTATACGCTAGTCTACTCTGGTATATCGATGCCCCGTCTCGATACACCCACGACTAGGGACTTTGAAGGATGTACTTATGGACTACCATGTCCCCACTAGTATGATCCGCATCATAGTCCAGGTAGTCAAGTACACATCCTAAGGGCTTTACCAACATGTAACAGAGAGACAATCAGTATACACGTTAAGGTAAAGAGTAACCAGATAGCATACTATCATGTCGAGCAAGAAAGTCCTCCCTATATATGTCCCAGCATCCACTACAATATACATCCTATGTATAGCAATGGCCTCTAGGGCATACATATAACTAACAATCTCCCACTTGCACTAGGGCCATCTGTAGCAGTAGTTGTAGTATCTCATACTCAACCATCCCATAAAAGTCTCTCTCTGGGAAAAGGCCTTTGTGAGTGGATCCGCCGTGTTGTCCTCTGAGTCTACTCTCCTAACCTCGATCCCTTAGAGATCAACCATCTCCATGATCAGGTGACACTGCCTTAGAATATGTTTGGATCACTATTGGGACCGGCATTTCTTGGCATAAGCCACAACTCCATTGTCACACAATGGGAGGAACTAAGTTCATCTCATGAACCAATATACACCCAGACTGCCTCTTTGGTAGCATCTTAAGTAGCAATGTATCTTGACTTTAATCGTCTAGTATGCCACGGTATTTAGTTTGGAACTCTTCCAACATACCGTCCCTTTACTGAGGGTAAAGACAATGCCTGTGACTGATTTTCAGTCATCCTTATCACCCTGGAACACTTCCAGTGATTCTCCCCAGGACCAATTGATACCATCTCACTACAACTAGTGAGTCTCCTAACATCCAATTAGATCTATCTCATAGATCTAAAATCCAGGATTTATGAGGTATCACTTTGATCCTATATGGAGAATTATTGTGATAAGCGGAGATTGATCGAGCGTAGCATAGGAAACTCCTTCCCTATCAAGAGTATGTCATCTACGTACTCTACGAGGATCGTCACCATACTCCCTACTACCTTTTTGTTTATACAAGGTTCATCTACCATTTTGATGATGTCAAACTCTTTGACTAATTCATCAAAACAGATGTTCCAACTCCGCGATTCCTGTTTTATCACATAAAACATCTTGCACACGTTTCCGCTGCTCCCACTGTCTACGAGGCCCTCTGGCTGTGTACTTATAGACGCTCTCTTCTAAAACATCATTTAGAAAAGCTGTCATGACACCCAACCACCAGATATCGTAGTCATGGTATGTAGCCATGGCAAGTAGGATCTGGATGGACTTAAGCATAGCCACTGGAAAAAGGTTTCATCATTATCCACGCCTGGTCAATGACGAAAACCTTTAACAAGTCTAGATTTGAAAGTCTCAACTTTTACATCTACACCAAGTAATCTTCTCAAGATATACTTGCTCCTGATGGGAATTTAACCCTTCAGATATAGCAACTAAAGTCCTTACTTTGTTGGTGCATAAGGATTCCATCTCAGATCGCTAAGCATCCAGCCATTCTTACAGAGTCCCACTCCTGATGGCCAGCTCGAAACTAGTTGGGTCATCATTTCATGATGCCATCCTCGCTCCCACTGTCATAGAGAAACCGAAGTATCTCTCAGGTGGGTGAGGAACCCTACTAGATCGGCGGAGAGGCTGAGGTTCGTTGGAATCTACTGAATCCTTTGGTTCTATCAAATCATCAGCTGCAGTTTGTATAGCTGGAACATTTCCAGTTCTACATAGCAGACCTTGCCTCGAGCTTGTCTGGATTTTGCTTTTAGACATAGGCCGGACAACCCCAAATCTTAACTAACTTAAGATATGGGCCCTTCCCTTTCCATATCACATATGAAGTGGTAGGCAACTGATTTGATTGGAACCCTATTCAATAGGTATGCAGCTTCTCAAGTGCATAACCCCCAAAAGGAAACAGGTAACTCAGTAGTACTCATCATAGAGCATACCTTATCATATAGGGTGTGATTGCTCCGCCCCGGTATACCATCGTGCTCTGGTGTATTCGGAGGAGTAATGCTGAGAGAGAATCTCATTCTCCTTTAGAATAGTCCAGGAATTCCGTGCTCAAGTATTCTCCTCCCTGATCACATCAAAGGATATAATACTTATACCCGTATTGGTTCTCTACTTCTAACTTATATTCTGTGAATATCTCAAAAGGTTCGGACTTGTGTTTTGATCAGTCGAAAATATTGCATATTTTAACCGGCAATTTCCTTATCATTTGCATCCATATAGAAGTGTACGGTATTCATAATTCACATATTAGCAAATCGGTCGCAAAATATTAGATTACATGTATTCGACCTTAAAACCGGCATTTCTAGGGAAATTGATTGCATTGCATTACATAGCATATTTTCTATATCTTGCAACCCGTGTTTCGAAGTCTATGCAGGAAAAGAGAAGCTTGCTCGATCATTAGCTTGCTCGACCATTACAATCGCTCGTAAACTCATTGAATTCAAATCTGGTATCAATACGAAGGAGCAAATACAAATCAATATATCATACAAGGTCCCCAACAGAAGTACAAGACCACTGCAGAAGACCCAAGGCCCAAGCCCATTAAGGAGCCGCGGAAGCGCGACTATTACCTGGTTCTCGCGGCGGATCCGCGGCGTACCCAGGGACTCAGCTCCTCAAAATGCACCATAATTCTTCTGTCAGTGGCTACAGCTCAAAAATGCACACAAACTTCCAGAAGACTCCAGATAGTTCTACCTGTTTTATTAAACTAGCCTAATCATTCTAGAACTTTCCCTAAACCCTAGCTTAAACCCTAAGCTAACTCCTAACAAACTCCTTCTAGAAACTCTTCAACAAACTTTGGGAGGGAAAGTTCTAATTCAAACCTAAACCTGGGGTTTGGAAGTTCTATAAATAAGACCCTAGGCTCATTGTAAGAAAATTATTCAACCTTGGGAAAGCTTAGAAAATCAATCTCTTTCTTCATCCCCTCTTCCTCAAGTTTAGTGAGAGAGCTTGTAGGAAACCCTAACCCTAAATCCAACCACAATTCAAGATCTTGAGTGCAAGCCAAGCAAGATGCCTTCAACCCTTTTATGAGCCGAGCCGATCTTCAATCGGGCAAGAGATCAAAGTAGATCCACGATCCACGAAGACGAGCGAAGCCGAGTCAACGATCGATTTCTTCTTCTTGTAGATTCTTGAAAGAATGTATTGAAATTGTTGATTAAATAAAAGGTGATATTCTTTTATCTTGTTTTCTTTAAATTCCGCATCATGTTATCTTTACAAATACCCGGAGTCTTTTAGGGATCTTTAAATGGCTAGGAAAGCAGATTTACTGCTTTGGGATTTGGTAGCGGCTATGTTGTTGGTTCATATGGAAATAAAATGTAACGATCGGATTTTAAATAATTATGTAAAATCGGTTTTGTTAATATTCATCTAGCTGAGGCTATCATCATATTTGTGGCAGGAATGGCGTCGGCCATAGTTCGTGGGGAGGAGGAGGAGAAGCGAGGAATTTCAGCACCTGAGCCTGTGCTGGGTTTTGCAGTACTTGAAGAGTTTGCTCCTTTTTTTGGCTACATGATTTCTTTGCTTAGATGCTGATGATGAATGCGATAACTTTTGTTTCGTATGCTTGTTGCGTTAAACTTCTTCGCATCAGTGAAATGCTGGGGAATTTATCCGATCGTTTATATCAAAGAACTAAGCGTACGCTCCACTGAAACAAGAAGAATTGGTTCTCCAATTCAATTTTCTTAGTTTTTATTTGAGGGTCATATTCTGCTTTAATTAGATTAGTTCACATTAATTTTCTTGAATAGGCTGCAAAATTGGTTATATTTTACCCATGTTTCAGAATTACCTCTGTTTTCATGTACATCTCCTTTATCAAGGATATGTTGGCCCTTATTTTGGTGCATGGCTATATTTTAGAAGCATTTGTCCAATTTAAATCATATACATAAGTCTATTGGTAAATGACCAACAAAATGTCTTTAACCTTCCAACATACAAGTAGGAATTGCTCAAAAATTTATGGATCAAACCTCCATTCTTACATCATTAACATTGACTGACTTGTCGAATTGCATGTGGATATGCCAACATCAATGACCAAAAATCTATGAAGTTTATTAACAAGTTTAAGTTAAGAGACATAAGAATACTAAGAACATCTGTTAAGATTATGAATAGATACAAACACATTTGGTCTTAAATCAAGAAATGGAGAATAATTAGGAAGAGTTCAAAGGAGTTTGTGGGTGAGAGCAAAGGCGTATATAAAAGTGAGACCACCATGGGGTAATAATTTCTTCTCCAAAATGAATGCCCAGCAGTTGAGTTCCCAAAAAGGCAAAAAAGATGTAAAAGAGACCATGGTAGAATTTACTTGTTGTGACAAGTTTCAAATAATTTGACTTGCCTAAATTTGAGTCATAATATTTCTTAAATTAATGAGAGTTCTCTCTTTTATTTCACTCCCTCGTGATCCATCACTAGTAGGCATTCCATTTCCATGAACTATTAAACCAAATCAAGTCTAAGCAACTACAAAGCATTAATTCATTTCCAAGAATTAAGACCCTAATCATTTGGCAAAGGCCCTTCTTGTAAAATCGACAACTAAGCAATTAGCTAATCAAACAAAGCTTAGAGCAGGTGCTCAATCACATTTACAACAAGACCTAGGGTCAATAAAAAACCAAAACCCATCACATAAGCAACACACTCTTCATCATAAAAACCCAAAACATCTATATCACTTTGCACGCAGGAACAGGACCAGGTGAGCAACTCGAACTCGGATTCGACCTACATCCCATCCCGTTGCCCGGAAATCGGCGGTGATGGATCCTCGGTGTCGGTAAAGGCAAGGCCGAGCCTTCGTTCGGTTCATGAGCAGCGAGCAAAGGCTCGAGAGTCTCAACCACATCGCTCATGAGCGGCCGTGCCTTTGGGTTCTGGCTCAGGCAATGGTAGGCGAGGCTGCAGGCCTTCTGAGCTGCTCTTACTGAGTATTGGTCCTCTAGCCTCGGATCGATCAACTGCAGCAGCTTTCTCTTGTCGTTGAGCTTCGGCCGAGCCCAGTCGACCAGGCTTTGCTCTTTCGCTGGTCGGGTTTTGTCCACGGATTTCCGGCCCGTTAGGAGTTCTAGAAGAACCACGCCGAAGCTGTACACGTCGCTTCTAGCCGTCAGGTGACCTGGTGGTCACGGAATTGAAATGCAAGTAATTAGTACAAGATAACAAAGTGGATTTATTTTTAAAAAGTACGCAACTCGGAAAGGCCAAGGTTTCAACCCAAAAACCAAAAAGGTGAACAATCAACATATGAGGTGCATGACAATATAAATTTTTAGAGTTTTGGTGCAACAGACTTTAACACTACTACAAAAGTGGGCAAAAGTAATGGGGAATTGGTAGTGGGTCAAACCGTTACCAATTCCTCGTAACGGGTGTAATAGAATTGGTAGCGGTTTAAACCGTTACCAATTCGAATATATGGCAGCCCCAAGAGCCTGTAAAGTTAAAACTTCCTTTCCTCCCAAATTTTTCATTCCATCGCTCCCAAAACTATCCTTCCCCCCCCCCAAATTGCCCCCCCACCCTACAAATCCTTTGATCGCTGCTGCCGTAGGTCGAACCCCCGCCGCCTCTCCTCGCCTCCTGGCCGTCGCTACGCCTCCATGGCCACCGCCTCGCCTCCGCGGCCACCGCGTTGCCTTCGTCACCGCCGTTCGAGGACAATTTCGTCGCCTGAATTCTTCGATGAGGTACGTGATTTCTTTCATTTTTTTGTAAGCGATCACCACAGTTCTCTGCGATCTCGATCTGCATAATTCCATCTACAACGATGAATCTCCTCTTCGGCAAGAAGAAAACCCCTGCTGGTAATAATTTATTCTTGATAATTTAGGGTTTCTAGGGTTTGGCTCATATTGGTTTATGATTTGATCGCTTTTTCCCCTTTTTGAATGGTTGATTGCAGAGCTATTGAGAGAGAACAAGCGGATGCTTGATCAATCGATTAGAGAAATAGAGAGGGAGAGGCAAGGTTTGCAGAATCAGGAGAAGAAGCTGATTACTGAGATCAAGAAAACTGCCAAGCAAGGGCAATTGGTAAAAATATATAATTTCTAGTTCTTGAGTTTTGTTAGGTAATAAATTATTTTATTTTTTGGATTTATGTTGTGCTTTGATTTTGCCTCAAACGAACAAGATGTTGAGGTCGTGAGGGGGGAAAGGCTGAGACTTTTCATCATATGACATATTGGAATTGTTGAGAAGGATATGGACAACGATTCGACGGAGAAATTGAGGTAGAGGTTGATGGAGGGAGGGAATTTTATTTTTTTTTATAATGCAACAAATTGGTGATGGTTTAAACCGTTACAAAATGATGTCTATCGTAATGGTTGAAACCGTTACCAGACTTCTGGTAAGGTGGTTTATCGTAACGGTTGTGTAACGGTTAAAACCGTTACCAAAATGGGTTGTGGTGATGGCTTAAACCATTACCGAATACATATTCTGTAGTAGTGTAAGGATGTACCAGTCATCACATATTCTGGCGCAGCATATCCATAGGTGCCCATCACACGTGTCGAAACATGGGTCTCATCACCCTCCGGACCAGCTTTTGCGAGTCCAAAATCAGAAAGCTTCGCCGTGTAATCCTGCAGAATTATGCACAAAAATGAGAAAAAACAAATAATCAGTAATTGTTATCAGGCACTAATAAGGTAAGTGTCGAAAATAGGGAAAATATCTCCGGAGGTAAAAGAGAATAACAATAACAATAATAACAATAACAATAACAATAATAACAATAATAATAATAAACGATCTCTACTTAACTGAATCCAACAAGATATTTGAGGTCTTAAAATCTCGGTAGATAACGGGCCTTGCAGCGTTATGAAGGAAAGCTAGCCCTTTGGCGGCACCAAGTGCAATCATCATCCTCGTCGCCCATGATAATGGAGCAGCAGTCTCTGAATGGCTCAAGCAAAAAAATCACAGGTCAGGAGAAAAACAAACATAACGGGAAATAGCTACAAAACATAAAACTATTTTCATTAAACTCGCGTTTTCTATGATATATGGGTCCATGCAAAACAGAAAAGCACACAAAGCAATAGAAACCCATCTGGTTACTAAAAATAGCCACAAGGGAAACTAAGAGAGAACAATTTCAAGCAAGGCCGAGGAAATGGCCAGCAGATTCCACAATTGCATATAGGTTTCCAGATTAAATTTTCTGCCGTGAAGAACTACACACAAAGCAGCAGTAATTTAAGTAGGTTTCCAGATTAAATTTTTCCAAAGTAATCAATGTATTTAGTCTATCACAATCAGAACCTAGGTTGCACGGACAATTCCAACGGGTTTCTGTATGTGTGTCCAACATATATCGGACACCGACACTTGCAAGACACTTGGACTACTCGTATCGGATGCGTTGTATATATGTCATATACATATAATATGTGTTATGTGCGTAGAAACATATTTTTAGTATGTTATTAGCATATAACATGTTGAGACTAGTTAATTTTATCCTTATTTAATGTTGTCATAATATATATATATATATGTGTGTGTGTGTGTGTGTGTCCAATATTTTGGGATTTTGCCGTGTCGTTGTATTGCATCGTGTTGTATCTGTGTCTCTGTATTCGTGTCCATGCAACCTTGATCAGAACAAACTTATAACATAATCAACTAACAAAAATATGTATCTCATGATTGCAGTTTCTGTAAACCATTTAACTTCCGAAAAGATTGCTAGTACCAATTCCGTCGTAGTCTTAAGCCCTAATCTAGAATGGTTTAGTATATTAAAGAATACCAGTTCAAACACTGTACCGAAATGCTAAAGGGGCAATATGACAATGAAGTTAAAGAGTGGGTTTAGTCTTACCTTGGACACCATATTAGATGGATAAGTGGCTACATGTAATTTTGCACAAAGATTCGCACTGGGATTTTCTATCTTGGGCCTATTTCCTTCTATGGGTGCCTAACATTTCTACATCTTAAATAAGAGCCGAGAGTTATTAGTGTTTGATTATTGTTGTAGTAAATATATCGAATTCTGTACATGAATAACAAGAAATTAAAACATATTTAATTCACCCTTATAGTTTCTCTTTCCTTTGACATTATCTCTTCCATGTTATTTATATGACTCGCCGATTGATTTACTATATATATATGCTCAATTTTGTATATCCTATGACACTCCTTATATGATTTCATTTCTTATTTTACGAGCGACATTTTTATTCAATCGCTCGCTTGCATAAGTTAGAATGTATGTAGTATACACTTACTGAGTTGTGGTTTGCTCACCCTTTATTTAATATTTTTTTTCAGATTAGCTTGGAGTATCTTGGTATTTAAGAGAGTCGTCAATTAGGAGTAATAAGTCATCTCGAATGACAATCTTAATTAAGTTTTAAAATCGTTGTAATAAAAAGTAGTACAATATTGAATTATATGGTTTTAAATGATTTTATTAGAATGTGGAAGCTTGCTTTGGAAGTTTTACTAAAAATTTTATTGGGAGATTATTTAATGGAAATGTTAAATGATTATTTTTTATAGACCTTACATTTCATAGTGTAGGAATTATGGCAGTGTCATGCATACCCATAAGATTTATAATTGGATTTAGGACGTGACAATAAGAGGTATCATGTCTCGAATATTAGTTGCAATAAATATATGAGATGATATAACCCTCTTATCCCAAATAAGATAAGATTAAAATGGAGTTACTTACATAGCAATGACGCATTAAGAATCGCTAGACACAAGGCTTTGATACCATGATGGAAACGACGAGCCTGGTAAGTTGATATGGAAGGATTTAAGGACTCTGAAAAACACTAAACACTTGATGGACAACCAAAACACTTTAGAAATAGTAAGTTGAGCATAGAAATTAATTATAGATGGAAGAGAAACTTAATACAAAAGTAGACGATGGGTTTATTCATGAGTTGATGGTTACAAAGAGAAGAGGGTAAGGATATCTATAATAGTTAGTCTTTTCCTTTAAACGCGCAAATATGAAGCACACACATGGCTTAGTACAAGAGTCATGAGTCTAAATTCCTACACAAAATGACTACACATAGTATGTCTATCCTAAATGCATGATTTATCATGCTTAAGGACATGACCCATCACTTATTAGTACATTACTTATCATTTTGAAAATATAACATGCAAGAACACAAAATAAAATTCACTTTCCTCGAAAAGCCGGTCTGCCGCTGAAAATACTGTGTTCTCTGGTTTGGGGAGCGATGTTAGTCTTCAGTTTCAAAGACACCCAGTTTCGTTTTCTTCGAACAAGTCACGAGTCTAATAGCAAAATTGGCAAACGTCCTTCTAAGGGATTTTCTTCATCCCAATTTTCCTTTGTACAAGATGTAGCTTCAAAATCTCTTACCCTCATCATGTGCTTCCATTGGGCTAAAAGTTGAGGCTGCTTAGATTTCATCCAATCCGGTTCAAGTCGTTTGTCGATCAAAATGACAATTCTTCCGCTTTGGCTAAAGTTTCATCGGTATAGCATAATCTTTGAAATTTCTTGTCAAAAAATAGAACTGAAAGTCTTCTTTTTCCTCTTTCAATACTGTTGTCAATCCATTTTGGATCCCAACGCTGAGAGTTTATAATACTGTAAGATTGATAATAATAAGATATAAGATGAGATAAACTTTCTTAGGGTTTGAGTCTTTTGGATGGAGTCTCACTATGTTAAAAGCATATATGCATCCATATATGGGCTCATGTGTTGTGGGCCCAAACCAAGTTTTACATTATATCAGAGCTCAGGTGTTTGTTTATCCATGTTGTATATGAGATTTGAGCCCTCGAATGTGAAGTCCTCTTTGTCCACATGCAAGGTGCACGTGAACCACGTTTAGTCCCACATTGGAAAAATTATGGGTATAAGATATAAGATGAGATAAACCTCCATAAAACTTGAGTTTTTTGGATGGAGACCCACTATGTTAAAAGCCCATGTGCATCCATGTGTGGGCCCATGTGTTGCACGTCAAAACCGAGTTTTACAGTTTTGTGTGTTCTTGCATGTTATATTCAAGGTTCGAGGTTTCGACCGAAACCATCGATATGTGGTGGTTTCGTATCGGTTTCGGTGAAGACCGATACGAAACCCGAAACCGATACGAAACCAACCATACAATATTTTTTCGGCTGAAACCTTTAAAAACTTTTTTTTATATCTTTTTACTGTCATTGTGGCCTTCGTTGTTAGAAAACTGCAAAAAAGTGAACTTAAACCCTATATTAATACTTATCTAAGTACACTTTTCAATATATTTTGCATTATGGCTGGATTTTTAAACACTAGGATCATTGTCTTGTAATATAAAAGCATAAATTTAAGTATTTATTATATCTACACTTATGTATGTTATATTACCGTCGAAACCGAAACCCGAACCGAGATTAGCGAAACTAGCCGAAACCCAGCGAAACTAATAAACTTATCACAGACCGAAACCGAAACCGATACTGAGTTCTTGAACCTTGGTTATATTTCCAAATTGATAAGTAATGTACTAACAAGCGATTAGTCATGTCCTTAAAAATGATGAATCAAGCACTCAGGTAGGCATATTATGTGTAGAGTTATGTTGTGTAAGAATCTAGACTCATAACTCATGTAATAAGTCGTGTGTGTTTCATGTTTGCATGCTTAAGAAAGAAGGCTAACTGGTATAAATTGTCTTCCCCTCGCCTCTTTGTAATCTTCAACTCATGAATAAACTCAACTGCTATTGTATCAAGTTCCTCTTCCATCTATAATAAAATTCTATGTTTATCTTACATCTTTCTCAAAGAGTTCTTGGCTATCCAATCTGGTATTAATACCTCTTTAATATTTTACCATTCCACCACAATTCTTGGTAGTTGCGAGGTACAATCCTCACAAACCTCTATCTTGGCTCGAATTTAATCGAGTCCAAATAATATGGATGGATGTAGTGTCTCAACAAAACTTCACAAGGAAGCAACCATTTGGTTTTAAAAATCAAGCGTGGACAAGCCTACGCACTAAATGCACAGCACATGCAACTTTCTAACTAGGAGTGGAGTTCCACATGTACCCTAAATTATCACGCTAGCATTGTTGAAGAATCACACAAGCATTAGGTCATTCAAATCATGAGATCTGATACCAAGTTGGAGGTGCAGTTGGAAACTAGATCCCGGATGGATCGGTTAAATTAAAACCCATTTGCAAGGTTCGAGGTTTCGACCGAAACCATCGATACGTGGTGGTTTCGTATCGGTTTCGTTGGAGACCGATACGAAACCAACCGGAACCGATACAAATCAACCATACAATATCGTTTCGGTCAAAACCTTTAAAAACTTATTTTTTATACCATTTTTTCTTTCACTGTGATCATTGTAGGCCTTCATTGTTAGAAAACCGCAAAAAGTGAACTCAAAGCCTATATTAATACTTATCTAAGTACACTTTTCAATATATTTTGCATCATGATTGGATTTTAAAATATTAGGTTCGTTGTCTTGTAATATATAAACATAAATTTAAGTATTTAATATATCTACACTTATGTATGTTTATTATCGTCGAAACCGAAACCTGAATTGAGATTAGCGAAGCTAGCCAAAACCCAGTGAAACTAATAAAATTATGAGAGACCGAAACCGAAAACATAACCGAGTTCTCGAACCTTGCCCATATGACTCAAAAAGGGGACACCTTTTTGAGTGATGGGTTCAAACCTAAACCATTATCAAGTATGATACCGAACACCTCCCTAACTAATATGTCATACGACCATTTAGCTGCTTGGAAGGATGCGAGAAAACCCTAACAAAACATACTCTTCCAAATTAAGCAATATTTGTTGCCCACTCTTTTTTGTTTGGAACAGCCTGCTTACAATAGTTTCAAGTTTCCCACCGCTTCATTAGCTATCCTGAAAACCAGCCTTGTCGCCAACAATAACTAATTAATTTTCTCGATCAAGGAGTTCTTTGTCGAGGAGATTCAGTTGTGCCTTGGAGCATTGCCAATTAAATGGTTTAAGTATATCGTTGTATACTCTATCATACAAAGGATGACAGATATTTTAAACAACCCAGTTCTTAAATCAAAACCTGAAAGGCCGTTATATAAAATTTTAAATTGAGTCCATGTATTGTCCCCCCTCATCCCCAGTCTTCTAGCTCTAAATTTTGCCCTCCCCTCAGCAAGAAACCATCTCCACAAGTCATGTATTGTCGTCTTTGAGGCTTTCAGATAATAAGATGATGACCAAAATTCTTCCCAAGGTATCCGCCATTCGTCTTGTTTGCACCGCCCAGTCCTTACAAGAATGTGAACACACTGGAGGGAGCGGTGGTGACAATTTTGGCTTCCAGACTAAATCTTTAGCCTACAACACTTCCATTCTAGTTTCTTTTTATGTGTGGTCGAGGAGGCAATGTGGATGTGTGCCCATTCAATGCATTCTGACATCTATTTTAAGCATCTCAAAATATTCGACGAACATAAGGAGATAAATACTTGCTAATAAATGTTGAACCATCTACAAAATTTAAAGTATATTGGTATCAATTTTTCAAAGAGTAAATGTGCTCCAACATCAACAAGCCTATCTCCCGAGTTACCCTTTATCACATTAACAATCACTATATCCTTCCTAACTGCATCAATCCATTCTAACCGTGACTACTGATGAAATAATAGAATATTGAATACCGGCAGAATTAGTTATAGTAGGGAAGGATGTAAGAATACAAGTGTTAATCGCAATCTTTCATGAATTACTGTGTGATTTAAGAACTGACGATACTAGTATTTGCAAATAATTCAACACTGGAACCTCACCTGTGAGAAAGAAAACCTAGGCTAATAAGGGAGAACATGTTTACTGAGTCAAGAATGACTAGTAGTTGAGTAGCAGAATCTTGTTTACCGGATGTATATTGGATCCATTGCATGCATAAATGTGGATGCATATTATATTTCTGCATTTATATGTAGATTACCCTCAATTTGAATTATTCACCACCCTAAACAGTTTGGATTTTACGGTTCCTTTATGGATGGATCTAACCCAATAGGTTCTACCATGCCATGCAAAATAACCGTCCTATATGCACTAATATTATATCAAGAACACCAAAAAATGGTTGGTCTCATTTTGTCCAAAGCAGTTCCGCTTGGATATAGCTCTTTTCCTCTCCTATATGCACATTTGTAAAGAGAACTGAACGGTCTCCCGAATGTGGCAAAGTGAGCCACAACTCAACAATCTCAGAATTCTAGTTAGAAAAGTGTGTAAACTGAAAAGATGTGTCCGAGAATTTAGCCTGACACTTCTACTCTACCACTGCATAGTCATGCTGGATATGGATAGTTCATTAACCAATTAAAAAGATTTAATCAGTATATGTCATGACCACAAGCGGTATGTGCATGTGCATGTATGCCAAACTTCGTAGAGCATCAATTGTAGCACAACAGAAATATTTGGAATTTGGACATGAACATAATTTTTGAGGTTATTAGTTTCAAAACGCTGAATATCTTAAGTCGACTAAAACTATCTCAATGAAGACTCAAACGATTAATCCTTCAATATCTACATACAGTTCCATTATAGATTTCCTATAATGGTTTTTGTGTAATGAAATCAACGCTATTTGGAAAAAAAAAGTAATCTAACCGAAATGTTCATTCAAATATTTGAAAGTAGAATTACATACTTCTGAACAAGTGGTTCTCCAAGCTTCCACGAAACATGAACTCGTAGACCAGCAGCCGATGGTCGTCCTCGCAGCAATAGCCGATCAATTTCACTAGATTGGGGTGCCTTAATTGTCCGAGAAAATTAACCTCTGTCTGGAAAAATAATATATATTAGAAGTCAATACATTTGATGTGAAACTCTGAAGTTTTGGCCCACAACGAGATTTTGAAAAATACAAATTTTTTTAATTTTTAGAAAAGAATATGCCCTAAATACTATATAAATCTTGCAGGCAAGTGGTGAATGAATGTTCCAAATCAATAAAATATGGAACTTGTACCAGCATTTATTGTGTCAAAATGTTAAGAAACAAATACTCTAAACTAAGACATTGCCAATATTATTTTCCCTTTCTTTGTTTGAAAAATAGGTTGTATCCTAACACAAGCAGGATTTGAACCCCAGACCTCTTGCTCAACTTAACTTTACTACTAGGCTATAGTGGCACTCACAGAAATTGCCAGTAGTGATGCAAGCTTTGATTGTTCAATCAACTAAAAGATCTCTTTGATAACAACTAATAGTCAGGTTGCACTTGTGCAGTCACTTATAGAACAAACTTTTATTGCCTCCCAAGTCCACAGTAAAATTGTACATATGAATTCAATGAAATAGTATGTGCTGCTGAATAAAAGGATTTCTCGGCTCCTTGAATAGTGCCGTAATTCTAAATCAGTTAATATTTAAGTCATTCACTTCTCGGTGTTATTTGGGATTTAAGCCAGTAAAACCGATTGAAGGATGATGTGTATCTACTCCTCATTCATAACATCTGACAAGGAATCCTTAAGGCTCACACTAAAGACTGATATCAACTAACCGGTGGGCTTGAATGCTTCAAACAGGACACGCATATATATTAATCGCCGAAAGAAAAAATCGGTATAAGGTTGACTGTTTAGTAGAAGAACATCGAAAAGGTACACACCAATAAATTGATACTTACAAGCCATTCCCTGTGCCCCTGAAGACCGTCCTTATTCAGTACTTTAACAGCCACAGGAAGAGACTTGAGTCCAACCCTCACATTCTCATCAATGTATCCTTTATACACGGTACCAAATCCCCCTTCACCAAGAACATAATCCGAACGGAAGCTCTTCGTAATGGTCTCGAGCTCAAACAAAGTGAATGCAATCACATTGCTATATATTGCGATATTCCTTGGGTCTTCGATCTTTCGATGGATTGAAGAATCACTTGCGTCTGAAAAGGTACGGTTATGCTTCTTATCTGTAGTAGTGTTCTTATCGCTCATCGGAAACAATTGGAGCTGCTGAACTGCAACATTTGGAATTAAAGGTAAACAGAAATTTCAACAGTATGAAGTCTACACAGTCTGTGTAGTAAACACTAAATCTCGCACAATTACTACACATTTGATTCAAAATATTATATAAATAGGTCCAGAAGGCAAGACAACTAATTTCTACAAAAATATAATTAGCACTAACAAGAATTGCTTTATCGCCTTGCATTATCAAAATTGAAATTTAAGTACCAGAAATCAACAATATCCTCCAGATTTATCTTCACATAAGCATGTGGAGCTGATGAAGTGCAAGAGGCTGATCCCTAAACCTCAAAATATTTCAACACAATTGACATGAACTTTCCAAAGATCAATCAAGCATAAAAACGAAGGAAACCCATTTCCCAAAATCCAACCAAAAGAAAAGAAATGCAAAATTAGAAATTGGGCATAAGATTTACAAGACCCAGATAGCAATAAAAAGGGCCAGATCTATGAATCAAAGTGAGAGATGAGACCTTGAGCATGAGCAGCAGCAACAGCAGAGTCCTCTCTTGTGCCACAATTACCCATTTCTGGAACAACAACCCTCTCTCATTCTTTGGCACAAAAAACCCAACTCCAATTTGTTGACCCCCCTTTGTTTCTTCTTCTTCTTCTTCTTCTTCTTCTTCTCTTTATTCAACAATCAATGGAAAAAAAACCAAGGCCACGCGCAACAAAAGCAAAGCAAAGCTGAAGTAAAAGCAGCAGCAGCAGCAGCAGCAGCAAAAGTATCCTTCTCTTGTTTCAATGTAAGTGCACGCTCTGTTGGTGACTTGGTGTTGCTTATTTACCAGTCTCTTTCTTCTTGTTTTCTTGATTTTTTCTTCTCTTTCTCCTTCTTTTTTGTAATATCTGTTGGTACAAAAGATTCGCTTGTGCTTGTTGTTATTGTTGGGGTGCCTTTTCTCAATGTCTCGGGCTTTAATTGGGGAGAAGCAATTCTTGTGAGCTCACCTCAGGTGTTTGGCCACTCTTGTGGTTTTCTTATTAATGACCCACTTCCTTTGGTTTTTGCTTTTGCTTTTCTGCTTATTGTTCACAAATAAATTTAAAAAAATATGGAAAAATTGTTTATTTATGCCATCAGTTCACTTATTTATGACCTCCAATTATTTTAAATGCAGTTCTTGAAAAAATATTAATAGAGGTTAGAGAGTCTGCGAACCCCCCATGTGAAGCCCCAGACAAACGAATGAGGGGTAAAAACAGGAGGACTTGGTCCCTGTTGGCGAATGCGGGGCCCGCCACCCAGTCCCTCTTTTGCTTGGGGCTTCACAAGAGCTTGTTCATGGCATAGTCACATAATTCGCGAATTATTCGCCGAATTCGCGAATAATTCGCGAATTCTTGATCAAACGAATTAATCTCCGAATTATTCGTGATTGCCGAACTGGCCGAATTATTCGCGAATAATTCGCGAATTATTCGTGAATAATTCGCGAATTATTCCCGAATTATGTGATAAAACACCGAATAATTTAAAAAACAGCAAATAATTCACAAAATCAAAACCTAGCGTCTCATATATTAATTTATTGCTCGAAATCCTTCCCGAACATTTCCCGAACACTTACCGAATCTTTCCCGAATACCTGCCGATTTTTTCCGAATAATTCTCCGAATCCGAATTTTCGACCTCGCCGAATTATTCCCGAATGACGAATTTGTGACTATGGTTCATGGGCCCCTTTTTCTAATATGAGCAAGATTTAATAAAAAATATTTTATGATACATTTCTAACTCAAAGAGCATATCACCTGTTGTACTGCATGAAAAAAGGTTGGTAGCCTTTTTAACGACTGTTTTCTTAGAAACACATTCTATTGTTTGATGTTTTTCTCATTTTGTAAATAACCTAGTTCATAAGGTTGATAACAAACCACATCCTCCAAGTGCATTTTAATTAAAAACAAGGTATAGTGCTTACAAAAAGGTGTACTTAGGAGACTTTCCACTTTCTACGGGTTTTACCATCACCTAAATTCTACTTCTCAAGTTGCAATGGGAGAATCAACTTCCAATTAATTAACAGAAGCTCATGTTGATTATCAAAATAAGAAGCATTGGTTTCGGGAGTTGTTTCGGTCACTTGATCTATTAGTGTCACGATCCAGAATTGGCACGTGGCCGGCACTTGAATCATGTGAAGTCTATAAGACCCCACCGTAATCCAAGTAAGCTGAAATCCTAGAAATCTAAATCTTTTAAGGAAAATAATGGAGCTGAAGTTTTGAAATAAGGGTATAATGAATTCAATTTCTTCTTTAAATGTATATGTAATATTATATGAAAATACAAGTGGGTATATACTATAGTTGAAAACATTTTCATTATTTGAAATTTGAGCAGCACCTTCTTTATAAATTTTGATCCAAAACCAATACATAACAATATTATAGGTATCCCCAAGCTGGAGCTAGCTCTTCGCCGATTGACGGGAACAAACACACAAATACAAATATACGACGCCCAAGACGAAGATCAAACACAGAAAAGAAAGTAAAAAAACCAAAACATCATCAAACCCAGAATAAAGAATAATACACGCATCCCGCTCTAAATCTGAAAGAATATACAAGTCTGTGGTTTCTAAGTCTACCAAATATACATAATCTGGTTGATAGAGCTTTCAACTAGATACAACTGAATAAAAATAAACAAATGGTGGTCACGATCCAAAGTGTACCCCACTTACCAATGCAAATCACCCAGAAGAAAGATGTGTGCCGGCTAACCACTACTGATCCGAGCGGTCGATCCTATAAGAAAACTATGGCACAACGGGGGTGAGTTGCCAACTCGTGAGTAGAAGACATCAGCAGGTAAAAACCGAATGTATGACGATCTCCTAGGTCATACAGTAATATATGTATATACGGGTAGTAACAAGGGCAATCGGGTATACATAATATGGTACCATGTCATCTGTATCATATATATGTATATATGTGTATCATCCAACGTGTGTCCATCAACGACACATCAACTCATCATAAAAACCTGAGTGTCCAGTATCGATACTCGAAAACATCATAAAACCCGTGTCCAGCATTGACACGTAAATCGTCATATCTCAGGCGTGTCTCATCGGATCGGCCCCTCATATCCATCTGTCTTAATCGCTCAGGTTGGCATCCTCTGAATATCTGGCGAGTCCAATACTATCACCGGTAGGTAGTGTTCCCCTGTCGGGCTCAACGTCTCTCTATACGATCTTCTTACCCCGGGGTACCGTATCGGGTCCACCATGTACCCGCAGACGGTTCCTCCTCACTTCTCGAATTGGATAGTATCATAACTCAGAACCGAGAAATCTCATGGTGGAAATCGAAATATCATATCAAGAGAAACCGTGTTTTTAAAACAATCATAAGATTTTAAAAATATATCTGCGGTTCTCAAATCTGACAATCTCATGAAAACGGAATCTCAAAATCATGTAACCATGATGGAACAGTAAATGCAAGCACAGAACAGTACTGTAAGATATAACTGGTGTTTTCATATAAGCATGTTGTGTAATTAGATAAGAAAGCGCAATATCTAAACTAGCATGTGTGATAATGAGTACTACACAAATAACTATAATTCTACAAATTAGGGAACAAAACAGCGATATAGCAGTTTCTAATATGTACGTAGCATGGCAATTACCGATGATGAGTGTGTGAGCCGACGAGTATGTGTACGTGCAACATGCGCATCATCGGTAATGGTGCATGTGTCCTAGCAGACGAAGTCGTATAAAGATAAATACAAGGAAACGTAGTATGGATGTCGCCAATGAAAAGTAATACGAGCGTAACAGAAATAAGAAAAGCGTAAACGCAAACAATATAAAATATGTGACCATATATGAACCATACAGTATAGCTTAAAATAGTACGAATCGTTTTTGAAAATGGGGGCTACGGTGTTTTTGAGAAAAAGATGCCATTTGAAAATCCGTAGCGTCCCTCGAGATTGTCATTTAAAAGTGCATAACGATTAGTTGGTTTTGAAAATAAGTATGGTTCTAAATATATCCTATTATCTACTTAAATGATCTAAAATAATATTTCTCGAGTCGAAATATATATGTCGGCGATTCATCCTCATCATATCACGTACGGTATAATCTATCGTACGGTATCATCAAATCAAAAGTACGGATCTATGGTCACGTACATCATATCATCTCATATCATCATATATATCATCTCATGTCATATATGTTGGGTTACACTAACGCCCTGGCCATCATCCGAGGCCGATTGCGAAACAAAATTTTTACATTGATTGAAAACTGGCGCTAGAATAACCCTAAACCGGATCTACCATAAACCTAACTAGCATAACTAGAGAAGCTATCTACTATGAAAGAAGTTTATACCAAGAGGCTCAAGTCCTTCGAGTCTTCACTCCTCTCCTTTAGTGTGCTCCTAGTGGCCTCCATGATCGAGCTTGATCGTTCGTCTTCTCGCGTCAAAGATGATCCACCCGAGAGTGTGTACTTTGAGCTCCTATCTTTAAACTAAGATAACTAGGTTACTTAGTATGCTAATCTAAGTAGCCTAGAGGATGTAGAGAGTGATGATAGATTAATTAGTCTCAAAATACCCTAGGTTTCTCAACACATGAAACATTTAGGGTTTTAGGTAGAAGAAGAGAGCTTGGAGGAGATGAGAGTGTTGTAGATAATGATGGAATGAAGAGTGGCTAAGTCAAGTGAACTAAATAATGCAAACTCAAAATATCTACAAAATATCTAGCATACTCAAAATATCTACAAAATATCAAATCAAGCATACTTAATTAGTAAACCATGAGTTATCCCATGAGTCACCAAGTAGCCATGCTTCATTCAATAAATGATAACACCTCACCCTCCACCTCATTAACCATTTAACTAAATGGTTAAAACAAATAACGAGGTGTCTTCTTCTAGAAGCACTCTTATAACAAATTACAAGAATACCCCTCACCGTATATACATACCCGTATCCGTATTCCGAAAAATACGAATACAAAAGAGACGAAAATAATCCGACAATATAATACTAGGATCCGTCTTAAACCAAAGCCCGCTAGTATTATCCGCCCGAACATCATACGTGCACAAGTACACGTATGTGATCGAACCCTGCCGTAAAACCATACGACCTCTACATCGTTTCACTCGAAGCAGAGAAACCCTCTGTGTAGGACTCTAAAGACTCGACAGAACATCGGCAGTGCGTTACTGGATAAATCCATAACCGCAAGCACGTCATCGGCACTAGCTGTACATAACAGCTGCCCGGGTACCTGTCGAAAAGGAACGCCGACGAGAAAACTCATTCGGATCCCAACTGAGCCTATCCGTGACAATCTCAGTACAATTCGGTCTCATCGTCTAAGAGTATCGCATACCGGATCTAGGGGTGGTAAGCGTCAGACCGTAATAACCCGATAATTCGTGCTGATGCGGCTCAGGACCAATCCGGAAAACTACTGATCAACCCATCAGTAAATCCCAACTGCCTTGGCCAAGGTGATATGGTCCTGGCCAATCGAACACAATGAGATATCAATTCCCAATACATGGAGAGACGGATCCCTGACAATCACTCGCTGCATCCATGTGGCTCGGGACTTTACCCAACCAAAACCTGTTTGCACAACTCAGTAGAGCCGTGATAGGGTAGTGATCAAATCACAGTAGGAACTTACACGAGACAAATGATGATATCAGGTCCAAAGACTAACCTGTACACATGTCACAAGAGAACCGCTATCTGACAATGGGTATAATACCGTCTAGAGGTTCTTGGCGAGTCCGTCCAGTGTACTCACCCCCAGTGAGCACCCGTATACAATCTTAGGTGATCACACCAATGGTTGTGGGACCAACCACTGCCCCTCATCGGGGTCTAGAAATGTACATGCAAGTCTACTCTGGAGTATCGATACCCGATCCCAATACTCCTGCGACTTGGGACATTTAAGGATGTGCTTATAGACTATCCAGCTCCCACAAGTATGATCACCATCATAACGCTGGTAGTAAAGCAGGATCCTACGGGCTTTATCAACATATGGTCGACATATGTAACATATGTACATATTAAGATAAAGTCAAACCATAATAGTATACTACTGTATCGAGTCTTTATCAATATGTGCAAGCTGGATAAAACATCAATAGAAACAAATACACATATCCCAATAAAGACAACTCAAATAATATACTATATAACTGAGCAAGATTATCCTGTACATACATATCCCCAGCATCCACATTTATACATATAAAATAATAGCCTCTAGGGCATACATATCCAAAATCTCCCACTTGCACTAAAGGCCAGTAATTGGCGTACCGAATACCCAACGTCTGCTCTAAGGTCAGCTGTTGGCGTACCGCATACCCAACATCTCAAAAAGTCGCTTGAACTGCGCTTGAGGGAGGGCCTTTGTAAATGGATCTGCCATATTCTCTTTTGTATCCACTCTCCGGACCTCGATCTCCTGGCGATCTATGATCTTCCTGATCAGGTGATACCGCCTTAAGATGTATCTGGATTTTTGATGGGACCGTGGTTCCTTCGCTAAAGTTATAGCCCTATTGTTATCGCAATACAAACGTATTGGGCCAACAAGGATGGAACTACCTGAAGTTCAATAATGAACTTCTTCATCCATACCGTTTCTTTTGCGGCATCGTTCGCAGCAATGTATTCAGCCTCCATCGTTGAGTCTGCAACGGTGTCATGTTTGGAGCTCCTCCAACACACCGCCCCTCCGTTGAGAGTAAACACAAAACCCGAGACAGACTTGCTGTCATCCTTGTCACTCTGGAAGCTTGAATCGGTAAAGGACTCGACTTTTAGGTCTCCATTACCGAAAACCAAGAATATCTCCTCAGTCCTTCTCAGGTACTTGAGAATGTTCTTCACTGCTGTCTAGTGGTTCTCACCTGGATTCAACTGATACCGACTCACCACGCATAGTGCGTAAGCTATATCTGGTCTTGTACATTATATCGCATACATTATAGATCCTACCGCCGAAGCGTAGGGTATAGTGCTCATGTGAACCCTCTCCTCATCAGTCTTGGGAGACTTATCTTTGGAGAGGGTGATTCCATACAGTGCGGGTATGTTACCGCGCTTGGAATCTCCATACTAAATCTTTTTAGTACGGTCTCTGTGTACCTGGACTGCGAAAGTCCTGTAAGTCGATGCCATGCACCCTGCGGGTTCGCGGAGAGGCGGAGTTTGCAAAAAACGATTTTTATATGCTTTGTAACATCGACTAAACTCTAGGATCGATACTAAACCCTAACTATAAAGCTAACTAAAAGGTTTAACTACTATGTAAGAAAGTTATACCTAAAGTTACTACTCCTTCTTGTTCTTGTTGTCCTCTTCCTCTTTGTGATTTCCTTAGAGTGTGTATGGATCGCGCCTCCTCGTCGGCCTTCTCAAGTCGAAGAAGATCCACCCGAGAGCACCTACCATAAGCTTCTGCCTCTAAGATGCGGTAACTAGGTAACATAGAGTGCTAATCTAAGTGACCTAGAAGATATAGAGAATGATTAAGGATTTTTAAGTCTCACTAACCCAAGGATTCTCAACACATGAGACAATTAGGATTTGAGGAGAAGAAGAGAGTGCTTGAGGAAAGAGAAAGTGTTTGTGATAATGATCAATGAATATGGCTATTGTTATTACTATGAAGCAAACTAAAATATCTCACACAAATATCTCACAAAATATCACAAAATATCTAAGTCTACTCTTTCTTCAAAAGTTATACATGAGTCACCAAGTAGCCATGCTTCATTTATCATACAAATAACACCTCATACCTCCACCTCATTAAGGATTTAATCAAAAGATTAAATCACAAATGAGGTGTCTTCTTCTAGAAGTACACTTAAGTAAATTACGAGAATGCCCCTCACCGTATATACATACCCGTATCTGTATTCCGAAAAACACGAATACAATGAGACGAAACTAATCCAATAATCAAATACTAGGATCCGGCTTAAACCAAAGCCCACTAGTATTATCCGTCCGAACATCCTACGTGCATAAGTACACGTATGTGATCGAACCCTGTCGTAAAACCATACGAGCTCTACATCGTTTCGTCCGAAGCAGGGAAACCCTTTGTGTGGGACTCTAAAGACTCGACACTATGCTGGCAGTGGGTTTAACCATAAGCCGTCAGCGGTACTAGCTTCACGTAATGGCTACCCAGGTATCTGTCGATAAGAAGGCCGATGAGCAAACTCATCCGAACTCCTACTGAGCCTATCTATGACAACCTCCATACAGTCCGGTCTTTTCGTCTAAGAGTATCTCATATCGGGCCTATGGGCGGTCGCCGTCAGACCCCTAATAGTACAATAAGTCGTGCCGGAGTAGAGCCCAAAAACACCCTGAGAAACTACTGGAGTACCTACTAGTAAATCTCGCTTGCCCTGGCCAGAGACTTTGTGTAATGGCTTTCTGAACACGGTGCGACATCAACCACCAATACCGGAAGAGACGAATCCTATCTAACCACTACTGCCTCCAAGTGCTTCGAGACTGCACCGAACTACTACCTGTTTTCACGACTCATCAGAGCCGTGGTAGGGTAGTAATCAAAGAACAGTGGGAACACACTCGAGGCGAAGTAGCAGTGTCAAGTCAACGGACTATGTTGTATTCATGTCACCTGGGAACTGCTACCTGACGATAGGTATAGTACCAACTAACAGTTCCCCATGAGTCCGTCCAGTGTAACTCATAACCCAATGATCACCTACATACTATCTCCAGTACGACGTACTAATGGCTGTGGGATAGACCATTTCCCCTGCTGGGATGAGAAGTGTATACACTAGTCTACTCTGGAGTATCGATGCCCTGTCTCGATAATCCTACAACTAGGGACCTGTATAAGGATGTGCTTATAGATTACCTAGCCCCCACTAGTGTGACTGCCATCACAACGCCGGTAGTCAAGCAAAGATCCTAAGGGCTCTATCAATATGTATTAGTGATACGCTAAAAGAAACATATACACATATTAAGATAGAAACAAACCAAGTAGCATACTACCATATTTAGCAAGACTGTCATAAAATCCGTGTATATCCCAAGCTTCCAAAATGTAATATACAAACTAGTACTATACAATAATGGCCTCTAGGGCATATAACACTAACAATCTCCCACTTGCACCAAGGCCATATGCTGGCATATCGCAGACCTATCATCTCGAATAGCCTCTCGAACTGCGTCTGAGGGATGGCCTTTTTGAGTGGATTTGCAGTGTTGTTCTCCATATCAACTCTCTGCACCTTGAACTCCCGGCGATCCACGATCTTCCTGATCAGGTGATACCGCCTCAAGATATGTCTGGACTTCTGATTGGACCTGAGTTCCTTCGCTAAAGCTATAGTCCCATTGTTGTCACAATACAGAGATATTGGATCAACAATGGATGGAACCACCTGAAGTTCTGTTAAGAACTTCCTTCCATCTCGAGTCAGCAACGGTGTCCTGCTTGGAGCTCTTCCAACAGATCGTCCCTCCATTGAGGGTAAAGACATAACCCGACATGGACTTGGAGTCATCCTTATCACACTGGAATCTGGAGTCAGCAAAGGCCTCGATCTGGAGGTCTTTCCACCGTACACCAAGAACATCCCCTTAGTCCTTCTCAGGTACTTGAGAATGTTCTTTACTGCTATCCAGTGCTTCTCCCCAAGGTTTTACTGATACCGGCTTACCACGCTTAGTGCGTAAGCAACATCTAGTCTGGTACACAACATCGCATACATTATAGAGCCTACCGCAGAAGCGTAGGGTATAGTTGACATGCGATCCCTTTCTAAATCAGTCTTGGGAGATATCTCTTTGGAGAGGGTGATTCCGTGACAAGCCGGTGGATTACCGCGCTTTGAATCTTCCATACTAAATCTTTTCAGTATGGTGTCGATGTACCTAGACTATGAAAGTCCCAACATCCTCTTAGATCTATCATGATAGATCTAGATCCCCATAATGTAAGTGGCATCACCCAGGTCTTTCATGGAGAACCTTCGTGACAAGAATCCTTTAACTTATTGTATCATAGGAATGTCATTTCCTATCAAGAGAATGTCATCCACGTACAAGATGTGGAATACAATAGTTCTTGCTACAATCTTACTATAAATGCATGGTTCATTTGGATTCTTGATTAAGTCAAATTCTTTGATCGTCTCATCAAAACTGATGTTCCAACTCCGCGATGCCTGTTTTAATCCATAAATGGGTTTAAGCAACTTGCACACTTTCTCGCTGCTCCCACTCTGAATGAAACTCTCTGGCTGATCCATATAGATGCACTCTTCCAAATTTCCATTTAGAAAAGCGGTCTTTACGTCCATCTGCAAAATCTCATAATCGTGGAAGACAGGAATGTCAAGAAGGATCCGAATGGATTTGAGCATAGCCACTGGAGAAAAAGTTTCATCATAGTCCAAATCTAGTCTTCGACGAAAACCTTTTGCAACAAGTCTAGCCTTATAGGTTTCAACCTAACCATATACACCAATCTTCTTTCTGAAGATCCATTTGCAGCCTACAGGTGTTACCCCTTCTGGAGCAATGTCAAAAGTCCATACTTTGTTGGTGTACATGGACTCCATCTCGGTCCGCATTGCATCCATCCATTTTACCGAGTCTCTGCTCTGAATGGCTTGCTGGAAGCTAGTTGGCTCATCATTGTTAATGATGCAATCCTCTCTATCCCCGTCTATAAGAAAAGCGTAATATCTTTCCGGCGGATGTGGCAGCCTACTATTCCTGTGGAGTGGCGTGGGGATGTCCTGTTCTTTTGAAACTTCTGGTTCCACCATGCTTTCAGTAATAGCTTGTGGTTTTTAATTTTCTTTCAGTTCTATTGCGCTCCCACTTATCTCTTTTTCTAAAAATTGTGTTTTCAAGAAGTGGGCATGACGAGAAACAAAAACCTTTTATTCCTCTGTGTAATAGAAAAGATACCCCCTGAAGTTCTTTAGGTATCCCACAAACTTACACAGTACTGAGCGTGCCTCGAGCTTGTCCGAATGCTGCTTTTTAACAAAAGCTGGACATCCCCATATCTTCAGATACTGAAGATAGGATTTCTTCCCACTCCACATCTGATATGGTGTGGCAGGCACAGTCTTGGTAAGAACCTTATTCAAAAGATATGCAGCTGATTCTAGTGCATAACCCCAGAAGGATCGCGATAACTCAACGTTACTCATCATGTAACGTACCATATCCAATAAGGTTCGGTTCCGTCTTTCCGATACACCGTTGTGTTGTGGTGTGTATGGAGGAGTAAGCCGAGAGAGAATTCCATTCTCTTTTAAGTAATCCAGAAACTTGACATTTAAGTATTCACCACCTCGATCAGATCTCAGTGTCTTGATACTTTTGCCGGTTTGGTTTTCCACTTCGTTCTTATATTCTTGGAATTTCTCAAAGGCCTCGGATTTATGTTTCATCAAGAAGACATATCCATACCTAGAGAAATCATCCGTAAAAGTAATGAAACAGGAATAACCATTTCTTGCATGTGTAGACATTGGACCACACACGTCCCTGTGTATGAGTCCTAAGAGCTCGCTCGCTCTTACTCCGTATCCAGTGAACGGAGTCTTTGTCATCTTTCCTTTGAGACATGATTGACAAGTTGCATAAGACTGATATTCGAACGGATCCAAATATCCTTCTTTATGCAACTTGGTCAACCGTGTTTCATTGATGTGACCCAGTTTACAATGCCATAAGAAAGCTTGATTTAATTCTGCAGACTTTCTTTTGTGTGTGTTCTGGACGTTGAAAACTTGCAGTTGGTTTAATACGTATATACCGTTGTTTAGTGTACCCGACCCAATCAAACCATGATTAAGGTGGATATTTACGACATCGCTTACAAATATAAAATCATAACCTTCTTTATATAACAAAGGTACAGAAATGATATTACAAGTCAAACTAGGTACACAAAAACAATTGCGCAAAACTAAAATATGTCCACTTGTCAATCCTAAGTGATATTCCCCTACGGACACAGCATCCATGCTCGCTCCGTTAGCAACCCTGAGGGTCATATCACCCGTCTTCAAAACTCTACGGCTTCTCATTGCCTGCAAAGAATTACAGATATGAGATCCTGATCCGGTATCCAATACCCAGGAAGTAGAGTTGATTGACAGACAGTTTTCAATCACAAACACACCTGCAGCTGAAGCCACAACCTGCTTCGCACCCTGGTTCTAGGCTTTCCAGGCCCTGCAATCTTTCTTCCAATGGCCCTTCTTGTGACAGTAGAAGCATTCTTCCTTCCCTACTGTTCAGTTGATAAAACTGCACATTTAATATAACATTTTTCCTACTATTTCTATATAATAAAAGGTGTTTATTATAATATATGATACATATGAGAGTTTATCCGTAAAAATACTATTTCATGTGTTTATATATTAAAATTAACATTTTGTAGGAAAAATTAAGCATATAATATCCTTGTGACATTTGGCCCATTTAAATATGCTTACCTTATTAAAAACCTTTGACCAATTCTTAATGGTTAAGTTAATATCTCCATAAAACAAACTAATATTATTTGTTGAGTTGTTGTGCAGAATTTTCAGGACTGAAATCAAGGAAATCAAAGTTGGCAAAACAAACCTGCCTAATTAAGAAAGTAAACTAAAGAAATCAAGTCTGGCAGTTACGTGTAAGTCGATGTACTACACCCCAATACTTGTGGGGAGGCGGAAATTTCAAAAACGATCTTGTTTAGTGAACGAACATCGACTAACCGCTTAAATCGAAGCTAAACGATAACTAACTAAACATATAGTTATTCTAAACTACTATGCTTAGGGATTATACCTATCGAAACTAGTCCTTCGTCTTTACGATCTCCTTGTTCTCCTCGGCCTTCTCTAGGTAGTAGACGATCCACCCGAGAGCAAAACTCCAAGCTTAGCCTCTAAACTTGAGGCAACTAACCTTCTTGGATTGCTAATCAAAGAAGCTAGAATGAAATAGAGTGATGGTTATGGATTGATTAGTCTTTCTAATCCTTTGATCTCAACTCATGAGGTGTAAGGATTAGAGTTTGAAGATGAGAGCTTGAGGAGAGAGAAGATGATAATAATAATGAGATGAGATTGTGAGTATCATAATATATTATGAAGCATTCTCATTTAAAGAATAAATGAATAAATGTGATGAATAAGCATGCTTCATAAATGCTAAGTGGTGATTCATTAAGCATGTGTCATTATCATTTATGGTGCAATAATGATAATGATGAATCACCCTCATGACTCACAATCTTATCCAAAGTAACCTCCTTAGTCATATCTTCTAGAAGCTTCTCGCACAATTACGAGGACGCCCCTCCGATCCGCAAAAATACGGAAAAACTTTAGACTGAAAAAATCCAATAACCGGATACCAGTAACTGGCTTAAACCAAAGCCGACTGGTAAAAACTGTCCGAAAGTCGTACGTGCGTGAACGCACGTATGCGTCCGAACCCTTTGTCGCAAAACCATGCAACCTCTATATCGTTTCGCCTGGAGTAGGAAACTCTCTGTGTGGGACTCTAGAGACTCGACTACTACGCTGGCAGTGGGTTTAACCACATACCGCAAGTGGCACTAGCTGTACGTAACGGTCCCCAGGTAGTTGTCGATAAGAAGGCCGATGAGGAAACCCATCCGAACTCCTACTGAGTCTGATGTGACAATCTCCATACAGTCCGGTCCGTTCGTCCAAGACTATCGCATATCGGGCCTAGGGGGGCGGCAAGCGTCAGTCCCCTAATAGCGGTATAAGTCGTGTCGGAGTGAAGCCCATTACTCCCTGAGAAACTACTGGAACCTACCAGCAAATCTCGCTTGCCCTGGCCAGGGACTTTGCGTAATGGCTCTCTGACACAGCACGATATCTACTCCCAATACCGGGAGGGACGAATCCTGTCTAACCGCCAATGCCTCCAAGTACTCGGGACTGCACCCAACTGCTACCTGTTTGCACGACTCCTTTGAGCCGTGGTAGGGTAGCAATCTAAGAACAGTGGGACACACTCGAGGCGAAGTAGCAGTGTCAAGTCTGCGGACTATGCTGTACTCATGTCACCTGGGAACTGCTCACTGACGACTGGTATCAAACCAACCAACAGTTCCCCGTGAGTCCTGTCCGGTGTACCCGTAACCTAACGAGCACCTGCATACTATCTCCAGTACGACGTACTGACGGCTGTGGGACAGACCATCTCCCCAACTGGGATGAGAAGCGTACACACCAGTCTACTCCGGAGTATCGATGCTCTGTCTCGATAATCCAACGACCAGGGACCTGAATAAGGATGTGCTTGTAGACTACCCAGCCCCCACTAGTGTGACTGCCATCACAACGCTGGTAGACAAGCAAGATCCTAAGAGCTCTATCAATACGTACACTCACATATTAAGATAGAAAAACCAAGTAGCATACTACCATGTTTAGCAAGACTGTTATATACATGTGAATATCCCAAGCTTCCATTAAGTAATATATAAACCAGTATGATACAGTAATGGCCTTCTAGGGCATAAACACTAACAATCTCCCACTTGCACTAGGGCCATGCACTGGCATATCGTAGACCGATGATCTCGAGTAGCTTCTCGAACTGAATCTGAGGTAGGGCCTTCGTGAATGGATCAGCAATGTTCTCTTCAGAAGCAACTCTCCGAACCTCGATGTCCTGACGATCAATGATCTCCCTGATCAGGTGATACCGCCTTAAGATGTGTCTGGACTTCTGATGGGACCTTGGTTCCTTCGCTAAAGCTATAGCTCCGTTGTTGTCGCAATACAGAGGTATTGGATCAACTATGGTAGGAACCACCTGAAGTTCTGTTAGGAACTTCTTCATCCAGACTGCTTCTTTTGCGGCATCGCAAGCAGCTATATACTCCGCTTCCATCGTCGAGTCGGCAACGGTGTCCTGCTTGGAGCTCTTCTAGCACACCGCCCCTCCATTGAGGGTAAAGACATAACCTGACATGGACTTGGAATCGTCCTTATCACTCTGGAAGCCGGAATCAGCAAAGGCCTCCAACCTGAGGTCTTTTCCGCCGTAAACCAAGAACATCTCCTTAGTCCTCCTCAGGTACTTGAGAATGTTCTTTACTGCTATCCAGTGTTTCTCCCCTGGGTCTGACTGATACCGGCTTACCACGCTCAGTGCGTAAGCTACATCTGGTCTGGTACACAACATCGCATACATTATAGAGCCTACCGCAGAAGCGTAGGGTATAATAGACATGCGTTCCCTTTCCAAATTAGTCTTGGGAGACATCTCTTTGGAGAGGGTGATTCCGTGACAAGCCGGTAGATTACCGCGCTTAGAATCTTCCATACTGAATCTTTTCAGTACAGTGTCGATATACCTGGACTGCGAAAGTCCCAACATCCTCTTGGATCTATCACGATAGATCCGGATCCCCAGAATGTAAGAGGCATCACCCAGGTCTTTCATGGAGAACCTGTGTGACAAGAATCCTTTGACAGATTGTAGCATAGGAATGTCATTTCCTATCAATAGAATGTCATCCACATATAAGACGAGGAATATGACACTTCTGGCCACAACTTTACTATATATGCACGGTTCATCTGGATTTTTGATAAAGTCATATTCTTTGACTGTCTCATCAAAACAGATGTTCCAACTCCGCGATGCCTGCTTTAGTCCATAAATAGACTTAAGCAGCTTGCATACTTTCCCGCTGCTCCCACTCTGATTGAAACCCTCTGGCTGATCCATATAGACGCTCTCTTCTAAATTTCCATTCAGAAAAGCCGTCTTTACGTCCATCTGCCAGATTTCATAATCATGGAAGGCAGCAATCGCAAGAAGGACCCGAATGGATTTGAGCATAGCCACTGGAGAAAAAGTTTCGTCATAGTCCAAACCAGGTCTTTGACGAAAACCCTTTGCAACAAGTCTAGCCTTATAGGTTTCCACCTGTCCATCTACACCAATCTTTTTCTTGAAGATCCATTTGCATCCTATGGGTTTTACCCCATCTGGAGCAAAGTCCAAAGTCCATACTTTGTTGGTGTACATGGACTCCATTTCGGTCCGCATTGCATCTAGCCATCGTACCGAGTCGCCGCTCTGGATGGCCTGCCGGAAGTCAGTATGTTCATCATCATCTATGATGCAATCCTCTCTATCCCCATCTATGAGAAAACCGTAGTATCTCTCAGGCGGATGAGACGGCCTACTACTCCTGCGGAGGGGTGCGGGAATGTCCTGTTCTTCATGAACTCTTGGTTCTACCAAACTTTTAGTAGCAGTTTGTGGTTCTGGAATTTCTTCCAGTTCTACTACGCTCCCACTCTTCTGATTTTCTAAAAATTCAGTTTCTAAGAAGCGGGCATGACGAGAAACAAAAACCTTTTGTTCCTCTGCGTAATAGAAACAATATCCTGTAGAGTTCTTTGGATATCCCACAAACTTACACTCTACTGAGCGTGCCTCGAGCTTATCCGGATGCTGCTTTTTTACAAAAGCTGGACATCCCCATGTCTTCAGGTACTGTAGATAGGGTTTCTTCCCACTCCACATCTGATATGGTGTGGTAGGCACAGTTTTGGTTGGAACTCTGTTCAAAAGATGTATCGCTGATTCTAGCGCATATCCCCAGAAAGATCGCGGTAACTCAGCATTACTCATCATGGATCGTACCATATCCAATAGGGTTCGATTCCGTCTCTCCGATACACCGTTATGCTGTGGAGTGTATGGAGGAGTAAGCTGAGAGAGAATTCCTTTCTCTTTTAGGTAACCTAGGAACTCGGCACTTAAGTATTCTCCACCTCGATCAGATCTCAGTGTCTTAATACTTTTGCCTGTTTGGTTTTCCGCTTCACTCTTGTATTCCTTGAATTTCTCAAAGGCCTCGGATTTATGCTTCATCAAGAAGACATGTCCAAACCTAGAGAAATCATCTGTAAAAGTAATGAAGTAGGAATAACCACCTCTCGTATGTGTAGACATTGGACCGCATACATCACTGTGTATGAGTCCTAAGAGCTCGCTCGCTCTTACTCCTTGTCCAGTAAATGGAGTCTTTGTCATCTTTCCTTTGAGACAAGATTGACAAGTGTCATAAGATTGATATTCGAACGTGTCCAAATATCCTTCTCTATGCAACTTAGTCAACCTTCTCTCATTGATGTGACCCAGTCTACAATGCCATAAGAAAGCTTTATTTAAATCTGGAGACTTTCTTTTTAGCGTGTTCTGGACATTGAAAATTTGGAGTTGGTTTAAAACATATATGCCGTTATTTAGAGTACCGGACCCAATCAAACCATGATTAAGGTGGATGTTAACAACATCTCTTACAAACGTGAAATCATAACCTTTATTTGATAACAAGGAAACTGATATGATATTACACGTTAAGCTTGGTACAAAATAACAGTTATGCAAAACCAAAATATGTCCACTCGTCAATCCTAGGTGATAATCCCCGACGGACGCAGCTCCCACGCTAGCTCCGTTAGCAACCCTGAGGATCATATCACCTTCCTTCAGCACTCTACGGTTTCTCAGTGCCTGCAATGAATTGCAAATATGAGATCCTGATCCGGTATCCAATACCCAGGAAGTAGAGTTGATCGACAGACAATTCTCAATTACAAACACACCTGAAGTCGAAGCCACAGCTTGCTTCGGTTCCTGGTTCTTGGCGTTCCATGCCTTGCAATCCTTCTTCCAGTGCCCTTTCCTGTGACAATAGAAGCACTCATCCGGGCCAACTATCGGTACTGCTATCTTTTTCTTTCCCTTCTTTCCCACCTTACTAACACCTCCTCTAGGTTTGGGTGCGGCCTTCTTCTTCCTTCCTTTGGCCCTAGCCTTGGACCCGGAAGAAGATGCACCGCCAACAAACATAGCGGGTGTTTCCCTTGCTTTCTTCAAGGTGCCCTCTGCACGCCTTAACATGTTTAGGAGTTCCGCAAGTTCAACTTCTTTTCCTTGAAGATTGAAGTTGAGGATAAACTGGGCGTAGGTGGGAGGAAGGGACTGGAGAATAAGGTCTGTATACAGCTCATTATCCAAAGTCGTCCCAAGGTCTGCGAGCTCTTCAATATAGCCGATCATCTGTAGGACATGTTCACCTACCGATGACCCGACAGCCAACCTCGCTCGAAACAAGTTCTTAGAGGTCTCGTATCTTGCTATACGAGATTGCTCTCCATAAAGTTCCTTTGTACGGAGAAATATGCCATCCAGGGACATATCCTCGTGCCTCCTCTGATGTTCATTGTCCATAGAGGCAAGCACGACGCACTTGGCTCTCGCGCAATCTAAATCCCAGGTTTTGCGGATTTCCTTATCCGCATTGCTGGATTTGGGACCAGGGACAGCAGGTGCCGTAGCGGTGAGGGCGTACCCCAGTTTGTCATAGGTCAAAGCCATTTTGACATTCCGCAGCCAATCTTTATAGTTAGGCCCCGTCAGTATATTTTTTTCTAAAAGTAACTTAAGTCCAGTCATTTTCAGGGTCGCTGCAATTAGGAGAGAGAGAAGAAAACTCTTTAGCATGATGCTCTTACAAGTTTAGAGTGGTTTTTAGTTTATCTAAACTGGATGGCTCCCACTGTTTCTCGAATCCTTCCTCAAACCATAAAAGAAGAATTAGCCAGGACTATTCTCACCGTACAATACTTGCTTAACCGTTCAGCCAGGCCAGTGTCGATACTTCGAGGGAGGTTTTCCAACGCTTTCGCGAAGTTCCTTAATTAAATAACCTCTTTTCTCTGGGGGCGTAACCCCGCTGACACCTTTCTGGACACCTACTAGGTTTATAGCATTGATCGTTAAGTGACGAATATCCTGATAAGTAGCATATACTCACAGTAGGATCGGGATCCAAATATCATCGTATGATAATGTTGAAGGAATCCTACCAACATTCATCAAACTCCAAATGGTATGCATCTCTTTGCAAATTTCAGTTTCTTTAGAAATTCCCTATATAAGTTTTTGCCCCATGCTCTTATGACCTTGGCTTTGGTCAAAATGTCATAAGTCACATGTCAAGTTCTACCCGTCATTATCTTGTCAATTTGAACCCATCCGTATATACCCCTGACTTTGGTCAAATGGTAATACGACTGTCCCAAACCAACTCATCTATCTTATGCAACAAATGAAAACCCAGCAGCTACCAAACACTATGCCTTGACTTTGGCCAAAATGCATAGCTTGAATACTACTGAATACCCAAATGAAATGACGGAGGGCTACGAATGGTTTTGGCGAAACCGTGAACGTAGTGAACTTGATATAACCGAAGGAACCTGATAGCTTTTAAAAGGAGTGGTTAAGTCTCCGCATTTTAAAAATATCTGTTTTTAAAATTAACCGAGTGGTTTCTTTTAAACTGTTCCAACGATTTAAACTTTGGTTTATTTTTCTTTGCATTATAGATAATGCGTCCCATCATTAACCTATCATTGCAGAAAACAACGAAAATACAACGTCCTCTTATGCCATCCGCATTCGCCACGGGGTCCCGTCATCACCCGTTAGGTTACTTAACTAACGACAGAGCGGGGGCTGGGCTAGTGCGGGTGTAAGACATAAGTGACGTCTAAATAGCTATCATAAATATAGATATTTTACATTCGTCTGACGCAATGATATACATTCCAGAACACAGATAAATAATATTGGATTTGCAAGCAATCTGTATTTCTTTTAAGCCTGCAAGAAAAGACAGATTACACAGTTGTGATGAATAGCCGTTACCCCACCCTCGACCCCTACGGGTACGGCAAACTACCCACCCGGCAGTTTGTGTACCCCACCTTGGGTCAGTCCTAGGAGCAAAAACAGTAAAATGAAATAATACAACGGTGGCTACAACCGCAACCTGGATGTGCCCCGCAAAAATAATATTACAACAAATTACATTTACAACAAATGAATTAAACAATAACCCATTGCAAACCCCGGCTATACACCACAACAGTCCAATACAGTTTATATGCACAAACAGATATAACCATTACAGAAATATGCAACCCCCTGCCAACCGACATACTAGCAGTTAGGGGAGGTTTACGAACACATTAAACAATCACAGATATAATCCAACATGCAAAAACTGTACAATTTCGATCGACTAAACATCATTAATATTGCTCTAAAAACTGCTCTGTTAAACTGAAACCTGAGCAAATATTAAATATTCCAGAAAACCCCAAATATCATACAGAAGCAACACAAGAAAATTGGCTTTCTGAATCGCCAACTCGGCGGCGGATCCGCGGCGACCCAGTAGGCTGAGGCCGCGGTTCCGCGGCTAGTTAGGCGATTCAGGGGACAATTTTTCTTGTGTGTTCTTATGTGGTTATTTCAAGCTTTCTGCACTCACCTGAAAAATTTTAGGACTTCATTTTAAACTCGACAGAAACTTGACAGATTTAGGGTTTTCCGGCTTCGTTTTTCCGTTCGAAATTCGTACAAATTTGCAATTAAGTTATTTATTGTTTAGCGAGGCTCTGATACCACTGTAAGTCGATGTACTACACCCCAATACTTGTGGGGAGGCGGAAATTTCAAAAACGATCTTGTTTAGTGAACGAACATCGACTAACCGCTTAAATCGAAGCTAAACGATAACTAACTAAACATATAGTTATTCTAAACTACTATGCTTAGGGATTATACCTATCGAAACTAGTCCTTTGTCTTTACGATCTCCTTGTTCTCCTCGGCCTTCTCTAGGTAGTAGACGATCCACCCGAGAGCAAAACTCCAAGCTTAGCCTCTAAACTTGAGGCAACTAACCTTCTTGGATTGCTAATCAAAGAAGCTAGAATGAAATAGAGTGATGGTTATGGATTGATTAGTCTTTCTAATCCTTTGATCTCAACTCATGAGGTGTAAGGATTAGAGTTTGAAGATGAGAGCTTGAGGAGAGAGAAGATGATAATAATAATGAGATGAGATTGTGAGTATCATAATATATTATGAAGCATTCTCATTTAAAGAATAAATGAATAAATGTGATGAATAAGCATGCTTCATAAATGCTAAGTGGTGATTCATTAAGCATGTGTCATTATCATTTATGGTGCAATAATGATAATGATGAATCACCCTCATGACTCACAATCTTATCCAAAGTAACCTCCTTAGTCATATCTTCTAGAAGCTTCTCGCACAATTACGAGAACGCCCCTCCGATCCGCAAAAATACGGAAAAACTTTAGACTGAAAAATTCCAATAACCGGATACCAGTAACTGGCTTAAACCAAAGCCGACTGGTAAAAACTGTCCGAAAGTCGTACGTGCGTAACGCACGTATGCGTCCGAACCCTTTGTCGCAAAACCATGCAACCTCTATATCGTTTCGCCTGGAGTAGGAAACTCTCTGTGTGGGACTCTAGAGACTCGACTACTACGCCGGCAGTGGGTTTAACCACAGACCGCAAGCGGCACTAGCTGTACGTAACGGTCCCCAGGTAGTTGTCGATAAGAAGGCCGATGAGGAAACCCATCCGAACTCCTACTGAGTCTGATGTGACAATCTCCATACAGTCCGGTCCGTTCGTCCAAGACTATCGCATATCGGGCCTAGGGGGGCGGCAAGCGTCAGTCCTCTAATAGCGGTATAAGTCGTGTCGGAGTGAAGCCCATTACACCCTGAGAAACTACTGGAACCTACCAGCAAATCTCGCTTGCCCTGGCCAGGGACTTTGCGTAATGGCTCTCTGACACAGCACGATATCTACTCCCAATACCGGGAGGGACGAATCCTGTCTAACCGCCACTGCCTCCAAGTACTCGGGACTGCACCCAACTGCTACCTGTTTGCACGACTCCTTTGAGCCGTGGTAGGGTAGCAATCTAAGAACAGTGGGACACACTCGAGGCGAAGTAGCAGTGTCAAGTCTGCGGACTATGCTGTACTCATGTCACCTGGGAACTGCTCACTGACGACTGGTATCAAACCAACCAACAGTTCCCCGTGAGTCCTGTCCGGTGTACCCGTAACCTAACGAGCACCTGCATACTATCTCCAGTACGACGTACTGACGGCTGTGGGACAGACCATCTCCCCAACTGGGATGAGAAGCGTACACACCAGTCTACTCCGGAGTATCGATGCTCTGTCTCGATAATCCAACGACCAGGGACCTGAATAAGGATGTGCTTGTAGACTACCCAGCCCCCACTAGTGTGACTGCCATCACAACGCTGGTAGACAAGCAAGATCCCAAGAGCTCTATCAATATGTACACTCACATATTAAGATAGAAAAACCAAGTAGCATACTACCATGTTTAGCAAGACTGTTATATACATGTGAATATCCCAAGCTTCCATTAAGTAATATACAAACCAGTATGATACAGTAATGGCCTTCTAGGGCATAAACACTAACATTACGAAGAGAAGATTTTCAGTTCCAGAGATGTGAAAAGATCACCACGTGTCATCAAGTTAAAGTCCCAGAAAAACAACCACATGATCTCCCTGTTTGGCCGCGGAACCGTGGCCAAACCCACCTATTGGCCGCGGTTCCGCCGCGTATCAGAAGAGTTGGGAGTTGGGATTTTGCTGTTAGGATCTTAACCACTGGTTTCCAAATTAGGAAGCTAAGGTTCTGGCTCTGGGACTATAAATAAGGACCGAGAGCCTCTTGGAAAAATCATCAAGCTGAAGAGATCACGAAGTCCACAACAGGCTCACGCAACCAGGCTGATCATCAACGGTTCATCTACCTCCTTAGAAGAGATCGAGAAGCAAACTAGCATTTTTGTAATCATTTTCTAAGGGAATAAAGTGTAAATGAATTTTGTTGATTAATAAAGGTAGTTGTTTTCTTACTCTATCTCTCTGTAGTTTTAATATGATTTCCCTCTCCATCTCTTTTTCTCCCAACATGCGCGAGTAATTCTTCACTTGTTAGGGTTCATGGGATTAGGGTAGGTTAATGGATGATGAAGATTCTTAAACTCTTTTTAAGTCCTATAAAGTTTATAAACTCTATCAAAAGAATAGTTAACATCCTAATTGGGCGCGCTATCAATTCATTGATAATCGCAACCGCGATTAGAGATTAGATTAACAATTATTTTGGTAAAGGCTAGAAATGAACGGAGATCCATGTCGAGATAGGGGTTAAGAGTGGGAACCCTTTTCCCTCCAGAAACCCTAATCTACATGCATCACTGTCGATCTAGTTTTAAATCTATTAAAGGATAAAAAGAGTAATATTTAATTAATCATCCATGACTACTAAATCTTAATGAACCTTACAAGCCCCCTTTTAATATTAAACTTACATCCGTAGTTAATCTAGATTTATATTTTGCATCCGTGTTTAACGTAGATCTAGATCCTACAACCATTCTTCAC
This sequence comes from Agapanthus africanus, assembly GCA_030015575.1. Taxonomy (NCBI): domain Eukaryota; kingdom Viridiplantae; phylum Streptophyta; class Magnoliopsida; order Asparagales; family Amaryllidaceae; genus Agapanthus; species Agapanthus africanus. The sequence goes on from CM057341.1 coordinate 565,851,089, forward strand.
CATTCTTTTTTCTTTTATTTCCTCCTTCCTTTTTCAACACGCCTAAAGTAAGATTAAAAGATTCAACGTTTCTCAGAGGACGACCCGTACTCATCTCGATCTAGCTACACGCGACACCGTTATTGATTGTGGTTATTCTATAAATACTACTACAAAATACAGAACCAATCAAATGGCGCCGTTGCCGGGGATACGTGCATAATTTTTTATTCTTACAATTTGTGTTGAATTCTTATTCGATTTATATCATAAAAACAAAACAAACTGCATCTTGCATATTTAACGATAAGTGTGCGATTTTTGTGAGGGAATCTGGAGTCACAGACTTGAGGAAACAGAAAGACAGAGACATTCATCGAGATCCAGAGGAGCACAGAAGGCCACAGAGAAAAATTTCATAAACTGATCTCTCTTCCTTGCGGCGGAACCGCGGCAAATAAGGCACATTCGCGGCGGAAGCGCGGCGGGATTGAGGAATTAGGGTTCCAAACTTCTCTGGTGAAATTGTCAACTCATTCTCTCTCCTCTGAAATCCAATAAAATATCTTTTCTGCAGGATTCTTTGCAAATATATCGCTGCTCAAAAATCTTTTTGCAAAGTTTTGTTATTGGTTTGTTATTTCATATTTTAATACAGATTTTAAGGGGCAAGGCCAAAATTCAGATTAGGTGGGGATTTCATCACCCTTCCTAAGCCCCACAAATCACAAACCGAGCATCCGCATCAACCCTACATTAATTTAAAATATATCTAGACAAGACTCTAAGGACTGTCGCGCTCATTAAGGATAGAGGAAGGTCGTGGGTAATCTATCGCTTATCTGCATTACTTTTATGGTGGCTAGGAAAGTGTGTCTAAGGCAAGTGGTTACTTAATTAGGCCCGCTATTTTCGGTGATTCGTATAGCGGATACCTCCCACTTACCTGGCACTTACCTGGCCACAAGATTAGTAAAGAGGTGGTAGAGAATTGATCCTACGGCTTGTCTTTTGGAAGTCTAGGAGCGGTCTAGAGACTTGACCAGGTAACCTTAGTTCTAGGGTTGTTTGTGCATTTTTGTGTGATTTGTCTTAAGCCCCAATTTTTCAAAACAAACCAATTTTAAATCACACACACGCTGCCACTTGCGCTAACCCACTTAGTGCATGCTCGGCTGGACACGGGATTCTAGTGCCCGTCTTGTCCGCGTTCCTGCTATCGACTCCGAGGTCGGTACTTCTTCATCTTCTTTTTCCCCACCACCCACCACATCAACCGAGATGGACGGTACTCCATCAAATTATAATACCACGCTGCCACCACCCGTAGGTGAGCAGAATCCACCGCGCATCTCTCTCCAAGAGAGATGCTATCCTATCCGTGGTCCACTTCCCACTTGCTTGTCTATTTCACCAGCTAACGGGGATAATTTTGAAATTAAACCCCAATACATCAATCTGTTGCCCAAATTTCATGGGCTTGAGTCTGAAGACGCGTACGTTTTCATCACTAAATTGGAAAATATATGCGCAATGATGGGTACTTCACAACTATCTGTGGATGCTATGCGCTTGCGTCTTCTCCCATTCACTTTGTGCGACTTGGCAGAAAAATGACTTTATAATACTGCCGCACACTCTATCACTAATTGGGATGAGTTCGTAATAGCATTTCTTAAGAAGTTTTACCCAAACCATAAGACCGCCCGTGTTAGGAGCGAGATCAACCAGTTTAAACAGCTTTCCAATGAACCATTTTGGAAGTGCTTTGAACGTTTCAAGGATCTGCTTGTCCAATGTCCTCATCATGGAATAAATAGATGGGATTTGTGCCGAATTATATATGAGGTCATTAATCCAGCGACAAAGCAGATGCTTGAAACAAATTGCCAATGCAATTTCATGTCTAAAAATGATGGTGAAGCCTATAAATATCTGGAAGATCTCGCTGAAAACACTTTGCAGTGGGAAAGCGTAAGACCACCTTCATCTAGGAGAGGTATTCATCAGCTCGATGCTTCCATCGCAGTAAAAGCCGAAATGGCAGCGATGCAAAAGAAACTCAACGCTATTGAGAACAAATTCTCATCAGTCTCCCTAAATCAGGTAACGCTTCCCAAGACAGTGTGTGGTTGATGTTCAGATCCTTCACACTTGACGGAAGAATATCCTATGAATGCACCGTTTCAAGGTCATGAGCAAACTAATGCTTCTTTTCAGCAGCGACCTAGAAACGATCCTTATTCTTCCACGTATAATCAAGGATGGAGGAATCATCCTAATTTTGCTTGGAACCAAAACCAACCCCAAAATCAAAACCAGTTCCAAAGCAATTATCAAAGACCTTCTCTACAGCAACAACAACCACAACCACAAAGTCAGCACCCCTTTCAGTCACAAAATTTTCAAAATCCGGCCAACACTTCTACACCGCAATTGGCCGGTACTGATAACTCTTCACTCGCACAAACTTTGGATTTGTTTATGAAACATACCATTCAAATGTCGGCTGATATGAAGTCTTCTATTGATACCATAAAGAAAGACTCCGCCTCCCACAGTGAGAGTATTAATTAATAGAAAACCAAATTGCATAGTTGAATGCCGCAATGAGCGCGAGAGAGAAAGGGAAACTCCCATCTCAACCCCTACCGAATCCTGGCCACTCACAAAATCATAATGTGAATGCCGTTACTACGTTGAGATCGGGAAAAGTGCTAAATAACCGAGTGGGTGAACAAGTTGATGATGTTAGTGATACCAATGATACCCCGGTTTCTACTTCTTCCCCTAATTCGTCTAGTCTTCCACCTTCTTCGGAGCCTATTCTCCGTTTTCCCCAAGGCTCGAACCCTCAGCCCACTTCCACAAATCTATCTAAAGCGATCCCCACTCCAATTTTTTGATCCATTCCATCCCTACAATCCTCTCCAATGTTGGACCCAACCCTTATTGATAAAGCACCTTATCCAATCAGGTTAAGGGGCAACAGACCAAGTCCACAAATGGAGAAGATTGTGGAAATTTTTAAGCAAGTTAACATAAACATTCCTCTCCTAGATTCTATTCAACAAGTTCCGTCTTCTGCGAAAATCCTAAAGGACTTGTGCACTAGGAAGAGAAAAGTTCAAGTACCTAAAAAAGTTTCCTTGCGAATAATGTGAGCACTGCTTTTACACAACAACTACCCAAGAAACGAAAGGTGTTAGTTATGTATATGCCCTAGAGGCCATTGTTATACATATGATGTATATTATGATGGATGCTTGGATATATACAGAGAGGACTTTCTTGCTCGTCATGATAGTATGCTATTTGGTTTCACTTTATCTTAACATGTTGACTTGTACTGGTTTACTGTCTTTTTCTCACATGTTGATAAAGCCCTTAGGATCTATACTCGACTGCTGGGACTATGATGAGATCATACTAGTGGGGCCATGGTAGTCGTTGAGTACATCCTATAACTGTTCCTAGTCGAGGGTATATCGAGACAGGGCATCGATACACCAGAGTAGACTAGCGTATACGCATCTTGACCCATATGATGGGCGATGGATGATCCCATATCCATCGGTGTTTAACATCAAGGATGGTGTACGGGTGCTCAGTGGTGACTGGGTACACTGGACGCACTCGCCGAGAACTCCCGGATGGTGATATACCACACGTCAGATGGCATTCTCCGGTAACACTGGTACAGGGTAGTCTGTAGACCCGAGATCGTCATAGAGTCTTGTGTGATTCCCACTGTTCTTTGATTTCCACCTTACCACGTCCAAGAGGGCGTGCAAAACGGTGGCTTTTGGGTGCAGTCTCGAATCACATGGAGGCAATGAGCGATAGGAGGGGATTCGTCTCTCCCGGTATAGGGAGTTGATGTTGTGCTGTGTTCGATTGGCTATAACTGGAAGTCCCTGGCCAGGGTAGATATAGAGATATACTGGTAAGTGTTACCAGTAGTTTCTCGACCTGTTATGAGCCTCACATCGACACGACTTATCGGTTACTGGGGTCTGACGTATACCACCCCTAGACTTGATATGCGACATATCAGACGGACAGACGGAATGTACGGGAGTGTTACTGATTGGATTCACAGGAGAACGCATAGGCTAGCTTGTTGATCTTCTGATCGCTCAATACCTGGGTGGCTGTTACGTTTAGCTGACCGCTTGCAGCTTGTGGGTGTTTGATATGATCATCACCTGCTAGCGGCGTATTGACGATTCTTTAGAGTCCTACACAGAGGTTTCTTGGCTCAGGCAAAACCGAGTAGAGGCACATATGTGATATGTGCAGGACCGAGGATAATGCGATATGAGATACCGTATTATATTCTCGCGATATTTAGATATGAACCGGGTCATCGGATCAAGTGTTGATTCGATGAATCGGTACATGATATATTAGTCGGTTATATTCGATATAGCCGGATCGTCGGATAAAGTGTTGATTCGATGATTTAATGTATAATAATATATATGATATATTGTATTACATTATCTAATATTGTCTCGCTTTATTATTTCATTTTCTCACCGGATAATACATTGATATATATGCGATATATATTAATTGTATTATTTTTCTTTTGTTACAAATATAATATATATGTGATATATATTATAGTAACATGATATGATTAATAATGAAACATGTTTAGTGATGATAAAAAGAGATTAGGGTTTGATTAGGGTTAGCTTCTTCTTGCACCATCTAGAAGCATTCCTTTTGTCTTGGTTAAGATATTATGGTTGATATTTATCCATGACTCAATTTTAACCTAACCAAACCCTAGCTCTAGTTTATTCTCTACAAAGGTTATCCTTATCATCCTTGACCATGGTTCCATGATCAATCATATATTCTTTACTACTATTCATCACAAAAGGATTATCTTTTTCATTCATCATCTTCTTCTCTCCTTAGCTTTGAGAAAGCTTACTAGAAATTCCTTTTGTGATGATTTCATGTGAGATTATGATATAAAAAGAAAGCATAAATACTACTCCATCATCCTCATCTAATCTAGCCCATGGTTCCATGATTACTAGAAATTCCTTTTTCATTCCTTTTGTCGTGGAGCCTCTCTTGAGTCCGGGAGATCGTGGATCGCGGCGAAGGGACTTCTACTCGGAGCCTATGAAGCGAAGGAGCGGACTACAAAGGTTGTAATCCCTCACACTTAGTAGTAAAGATGTTTACTTGCATGTTAAACCCTAATAATCTAGCAAAGATCCTGGCTTTGGGTTGTTCGGCACGTCTAAAATTTTATTCGGGCATGTTTGATGCCTTATGAACCTTCACAAGAGTGCCTAGGAACCCTACAAAAGGACCCCGGAAGTCCTACAATTTCTATTTCTATTAGGGATAAAAATATCAATCGTGCTCTGCTCGATTTAGGTGCTAGTGTTAACTTGCTTCCGTATTCTGTTTATGAGTAATTAGGGATCGAAGAGTTAAAACCGGCGCATTGCACTCTTCAGATGGCCGATCGATTTATCACCCAACCTAGGGGTGAGCTAGAGGATGTGTTAATCAAAGTCGGGGAATTTATATTCCCTGTGGACTTTATCATTATAGATACACAATCTGTAGCGAACCTACGAAACCAAATTCCGGTAATTTTAGGTCGACCTTTTCTTGCTACTTCCAACGCAATAATCAATTATAGAAACGGCTCTATGAACCTATCCTTTGGGAAGATGTCAATTGAGTTTAACATTTACAAGTTGGGAAGTGAACCCTCCGAACCCTATGCTCATGTGTGTTCTGTCGAAACTATAGATTCCGACAGCAGCGAAATTGAAGAGCTTCACGATACTAATCTCGATTCCGCTATTACGTTGTTGTCCGGGCCAACAGCTAACGCTAAATGTGAACCTTTTATGGAGTCAGAGTATCATCCCGTTCTTTCTGATGAGATTATTATTCGGGATATCGATGAAAGTTTCGAGGAAATCTTCGCTGATGAACTCGCATTCTTAGAAGACATGGGCGTTGTGATGAATCAACCCCAACCCAAAGAAATTGAACCGCCACATCTTCTTCTTATCAAGAATGAGAATGCGAGTAATCCATCATCATTGTTTTGTCTCTACAAATCGAGACGTAAACCTTTTCCATCACACCTCTTATCTCCTCCCCACTTCTTCACGTCAATTGGCGACATGTTCTTCCACCAACCTTGGTGCTTCATCGATAAAATTTTTGAATGGTTGGTTTTGACTTTTGGTCTTTGCAAGGCTTTACTTTGACCAAAAACTTTTACCCTCCCCAATAATTTTAAATGCTTAATACTATTTTACTTAAGTTTGGGGGAGTATATTTCGGCTCTTGAAAATAAAATTTGTCCTCAAAATTGTAAGCCAAAAATAAGTTTGGGAGAGGATTTTCACTATCAATTTTTGTTGCCCCCGTTAATAACCTTTCCTCCCAAGTCTACAGGTTTTTGAGCTTTAACAGATGACAACAGTGAGAATACCGTTGAAAACAAGTTTGGAGGAGGTTTGTGCTTATTTACTCATCAATTTGCATCATAATTTGCATAAGCACCACATTTTCAAAAATTTTAAAAATTTTCTTTTATAATAAAAGATTAGATAGTGAAAAATTACATCTAAAAGATTGGAAAATTTTTAGAAAACTTAGAAAGTTAGATGTTTTCTTAAACAAAACTAGTTATAAGTAGTTATGAGCCGTTGTCCCAAGGGTTAGTAAGATGAAAGAAATCACTAATCTGAGAATAAAAATAAGTCTGAAAAATAGTTCCTATTCTGGAAGCCAAACATTTGAACGTTGATACCCTACTATACGCACTTACACACGTCTTGAAACTCAGGACCTTAAAATGCTCTTGTCTAAAAGCCAAAGTATGAAGGAAATAATAAATGAAGAAAATATAAAATGGTGAAGAAAAATGAACACTGGTTTTGTAATCACCAAGGCAGCAATAAAAAAATATAGCGAAGGTGCTTTATCACCTAGTGCCTTAGACCAACTGGTTTGGGAGCCACTGCTAAGCCTTAGGTGTTGCAAAACGAGGAAATACACCTAAATAAGAAAGCACATGAGTAATCAGTTGGTTAGTACCTCAAGAAATATTAACGGTCGCATGAAAAATATGTGAGCAAATTCCATCTAAATATCTATTAAAAAAGTACTAAGGTAGATGGACAAGAGTATGATTACTTGAATTGAATTCTCTGAGTGTAGGGATGTCCAGATAACACACGTAGGGGTATATGATCAATGTTTGGAAGAAAGGTAGGAATGAAAACTAAAGGCGATGTTTTATTGAGGGATAATGTGATTTCTAACATTTTTTCACGACCATTAAGATATGGCTCATAACAACTGAAAAACTAGTGTAGTTGGAAACTCTAATTTTCAAAGTCTTTCTTTTATAATTCTTATCTTTATATGTAACATACACGGTCTTCCTTTTATTATAGGATTTTATGGGTGTAATCCGCTGAAAACCCTCAGGAGACAATACTCCTCCTACTAGGGACACCTAGGGGTTTAACGGCTTGTTGCACGTGCTCTGTGCAATCGTGTTGCCTACGAAAGTGTGCTTAGCTTTCTCCTTTCTTTTTCTCCTTCTCTTGAATAAACTAGTTTGCTCGGGACGATCAAAGATAAGTTTGGGGGTATTTGTTCAGTTGATAAAACTGTACATTTAATATGACATTTTCTTACTATTTCTATATAATAAAAGGTGTTTATTATAATATATGATACATATGAGAGTTTATCCGTAAAAATACTATTTTCATGTGTTTATATATTATAATTAACATTTTGTAGGAAAAAGTAAGCATATAATATCCATGTGACATTTGGCCCATTTAAATATGCTTACCTTATTAAAAGCCTTTGACCAATTCTTAATGGTTAAGTTAATATCTCCATAAAACAAACTAATATTATTTGTTGAGTTGTTGTGCAGAATTTTCAGGACTGAAATCAAGGAAATCAAAGTTGGCGAAATAAACCTGCCTAATTAAGAAAGTAAACTAAAGAAATCAAGTCTGGCAGTTACGAAGAGAAGATTTTCAGTTCTAGAGATGTGAAAAGATCACCACGTGTCATCAAGTTAAAGCCCTAGAAAAACAACCACATGATCTCCCTGTTTGGACGTGGAACCGAGGCCAAACCCATTTATTGGCCGCGGTTCCGCCGCGTATCAGAAGAGTTAGGAGTTGGGATTTTGCTGCTAGGATCTTAACCACTGTTTTCCAAATTAGGAAGCTAGGGTTCTGGCTCTGGGATTATAAATAAGGACCGATAGCCTCTTGGAAAAATCATCAAGCTGAAGAAATCACGAAGTCCACGACAGGCTCACGCATCCAGGCTGATCATCAACGGTTCATCTACCTCCTTAGAAGAGATTGAGAAGTAAACTAGCATTTTTGTAATCATTTTCTAAGGGAATAAAGTGTAAATGAATTTTGTTGATTAATAAAGGTAGTTGTTTTCTTATTCTATCTCTTTGTAGTTTTAATATGATTTCCCTCTCCATCTCTTCTTCTCCTAACATGTGCGAGTAATTCTTCGCTTGTTAGGGTTCATGGGATTAGAGTAGGTTAATGGATGATGAAGATTCTTAAACTCTTTTTAAGTCCTATAAAGTTTATAAACTCTATCAAAAGAATAGTTAACATCCTAATTGGGCGCGCTATCAATTCATTGATAATCGCAACCGCGATTAGAGATTGGATTAACAATTGTTTTGGTAAAGGCTGGAAATGAACGGAGATCCATGTCGTGATAGGGGTTAAGAGTGGGAACCCTTTTCCCTCCAGAAACCCTAATCTACATGCATCACTGTCGATCTAGTTTTAAATCTATTAAAGGATAAAAAGAGTAATCTTTAATTAATCATCCATGACTACTAAATCTTAATGAACCCTACAAGCCCCCTTTTAATATTAAACCTACATCCGTAGTTAATCTAGATCTATATTTTGCATCCGTGTTTAACGTAGATCTAGATCCTACAACCATTCTTCACCATTCTTTATTCTTTTATTTCCTCCTTCCTTTTTCAACACGCCTAAAGTAAGATTAAAAGATTCAACGTTTCCCAGAGAACGACCCGTACTCATCTCAGTCTAGCTACACGCGACACCGTTATTGATTGCGGTTATTCTACAAATACTACTACAAAATACAGAACCAATCACCTACTGTCGGCCCCTAACTTTTGCCTTGCCCCTTACCTCTACCTTACTAACACCACCTTTCGGCTTGGTGGGGGCCTTCTTCTTCTTCCCCTTGGCTTTCGCCTTGGATCTAGAAGAGGAAGATCCTTCAACAAGTAGAGCGGGTGTCTCCCTGGAATTCTGCAGGGTGCCCTCAGCGCTCCTCAACATGTTGAGGAGTTCTGGAAGTGTAATTTCTTTCCCTTGAATGTTAAAATTCAAGATAAACTGGGCGTTGGTAGAGGGGAGAGGCTGTAGAATCAAGTCTGTATACAGCTCGTTCTCTAACGTGGTCCCCAGGTCCGTGAGCTCTTCAATCAAGCTGATCATCTTAAGAACGTGGTCCCCTACAGATGACCTGATAGCCAACCTTGCTTGAAATAGTTTCTTCGAGGTCTCGTATCTTCCGATATGAGATTTCTCTCCATATAAGTCCTTGGTATGGAGGAAAATGGATTCAAGATCCATCTTCTCGTGCCGCCTCTGGTGTTCATTATCTATAGAGGCCAGCATTAGGCACTTGGCTTTCGCATTGTCAATTTCCCAGGTCTTACGGATTTCCTTATCCCCGACGCTGGAATTTGGATCTGGGACAGCGGGGGCTTTAGTAGTAAGAAGATAACCCAGTTTGTCATATGTGATGGCCATCTGGACATTCCTGAGCCAATCTTTATAGTTTGGCCCCGTCAATATATTTTTATTTAAAAGTAACTTAAGGCCGGTCATCTTGGTCGGTGTAATTAGGAGAGAGAGAGAAGAAACACTTTAGCATGATGCTCTTGCAAGTTTAGATTGGTTTTTAGTTTATCTAAACAGGATGGCTCCCACTGTTTCTCGAATCATTCCTCAAACCATTAAAGAAGAATTAGTGAGGATTAATCGCACCGTACAATTCTTGCTTAACCTTTCGGCCAAGGTAGTGTCGGTACTTCGAGGGAGGTTTTATAACGCTTTCGCGAAGTTCCTTAATTAAATAACCTCTTTTCCCTAGATGCGTAGCCCCGCTAACACTATTCTAGACACCTACTTGGTTTATAGCATTGATCGTTAAGTGAAAAAATCTCCCGAGAAGTAGAGGATACTCACAGTAGGATCGTGATCCAAATATCATTGTATGATAAGCTTGAAAGAATCCTAACAAAATTATAACACTCCAAATGGTATGCAACACTAGCAAGTTTCAGTTTCTTTAGAAACTCCCGATGTGGATTTTTGCCCCATGCTCTTATGACCTTGACGAAGGCCAACATATCATAAGTCACATGTTAAGTTTTACCCGTCATTGTCCAGGTTAATTTGAACCCACCCATATATACCCTTGACGAAGGTCAAAATAGTAGTACGACTGTCCCAAACAAGCACATCTATCTACGCTACAGATGAATATCCAGCAGCTACCAATCACTATGCTTTTGCGAAGGTCAAAATACATAGTTTGAATATTACTGAATATTAAAATGAAATGACGGAGGGCTACAGCTGGTTTTGGCGAAACCGTGAACGTAATGAACTTGATTTAATCGAAGGAACCATGATAGCTTTTTAAATGAGTGGTTTAGGCTCCACATTTAAAAGTTTGTTTTTTGTATGGAAAAAACCGAGTGGTTTTAAAAGTGTTCCAACGATTCAGCTTTGGTTTGTTTGCTTTGCATTAATCTAATGCAGTCCTATCATTTACACCTATCATTACAGAGAGAAACAAAAATACAACATATGCTTATACCATCCGCATTCGCCACTGGGTCTCGTCTAACACCGTTAGGTTATTTAACTAACGCCAGAGCAGGGGCTGGACTTGTTAGGAATATGTATGCCCTAGAGGCCATTATTGTACATGTGATGTATATTATAGTGTATGCTTGGACATATATATAGATGACTTTCTTGCTCGATATGATAGTATGCTATCTGGTTACTCTTTATCTTAACATGTTGACTGGTATTCTTTACTGTCTTGCTCTCACATGTTGACAAAGCCCTTAGGATATGTACTTGACTACCAGGATTTTTATGAGATCATACTAGTGGGGCAAGGGTGGTCCAAAAGTACATCCTTTAATCATATCCTAGTAGTGGGAATATCGAGACTAGGGCATCAATATGTAAGTCGATGTACAATACCCCACGACTTGCGGGGAGGCGGAAAAATGAAAAACGATCTTGTTCTTTGCGTAAATATCGACTAACTGAGAATCTTTGCTAAACTATAACTAACAAGAAACATAGAAGTTGTTAACTTCTATGAGAAGTGATTATACCTAATGAACCGTGTCCTTCATCTTTTCGTTCTCCACCTCCTCTCCGGCCTTCTCTATGTAGTAGATGATCCACCCGAGAGCTTTACTCCAAGCTTCACCTCTAAACTTGAGGTAACTAGGTTTCTTTAGTTGCTAATCAAAGTACCTAGATGATATAGAGAAGGGTTATGGATTAATTAGTCTATTCTAATCCTTGGTCTCAACACATGAGAGGGGAAGATTAGGGTTTGAAGAGAGAGAGAGCTTGAGGAGAGAGAAGGTGCGCAAGAGAATGAGAAGAGATAATGAACTCATTTGAATATATGAAGCATAATCTTTTATGAAATAAATAAATTAAATTATTTAACAACCATGCTTCATTTATTCATAAGAGTGATTCATCTCACGAGTCATTAGATCAATAAATGATGCATTAACTCCATGGATGAATCACACAAATGAGTCATTAACACAATAAATGCAAATGCCACCTAAACCCTCAAGTCACCATCCTTCTAGAAGCTTCCCGCGAAATTACGAGAACGCCCCTCCTATCCGTGAAAACATGGAAAAACTTTAGACTGTATAAATCCAATAACCCGATACTAGAATCTGGCTTAAACCAAAGCCGGCTAGTAAAAACTGTCCGAATGTCGTACGTGCGTAAACACACGTATGCGCCCGAACCCTTGTCGTAAAACCATACGACCTCTATATCGTTTCGCCTGGAGCAGGGAAACTCTCTGTGTGGGACTCTAAAGACTCGACTACTACGTTGGCAGTGGGTTTAACCACAGACCGCAAGCGGCACTAGCTGTACGTAACGGTCCCCAGGTAGATGTCGATAAGAAGGCCGATGAGGAAACCCATCCGAACTCCAACTGAGCCTGATGTGACAATCTCCGTACAGTCCGGTCTGTTCGTCTAAGACTATCGCATATCGGGCCTAGAGGGGCGGCAAGCGTCAGTCCCCTAATAGCGGTATAAGTCGTGTCGGAGCGTAGCCCATTACACCCTGAGAAACAACTGGAACCTACCAGTAAATTTCGCTTGCCCTGGCCAGGGACTTTGCGTAATGGCTCTCTGACACAGTGCGATATCAACTCCCAATACCGGGAGAGACGAATCCTGTCTAACCGCCACTGCCTCCAAGTGCTCGGGACTGCACCCAACTGCTACCTGTTTGCATGACTCCTTTGAGCCGTGGTAGGGTAGCAATCAAGAACAGTGGGACACACTCGAGGCAAAGTAGCAGTGTCAAGTCTGCGGACTATGCTGTACTCATGTCACCTGGGAACTGTTAACTGACGACGGGTATAATACCAACCAACAGTTCCCCGCGAGTCCTGCCCAGTGTACCCGTAACCCAACAAGCACCTATATACTATCTCCAGTATGACGTATTGATGGCTGTGGGACAGACCATCTTCCCAACTGGGATGGGAAGCGTACACACTAGTCTACTCCGGAGTATCGATGCCCTGTCTCGATAATCCTACGACTAGGGACCTGAAAAAGGATGTGCTTGTAGACTACCCAGCCCCCACTAGTGTGACTGCCATCACAACGCTGGTAGTCAAGCAAGATCCTAAGAGCTCTATCAATACGTATACTCACATATTAAGATAGATAAAACCAAGTAGCATACTACCATGTTTAGCAAAACTGTTATATAACTGTGAATATCCCAAGCTTCCATTAAGTAATATACAAGCTAGTATGATACAATAATGGCCCCTAGGGCATATACACTAACAATCTCCCACTTTCACTAGGGCCATGTACTGGCATATCGAAGACCGATGATCTCGAGTAGCCTCTCGAACTAAATCTGAGGTAGGGCCTTTATGAATGGATCAGCAATGTTCTCTTCAGTAGCAACTCTCCGGACCTCGATCTCCCGGCGATCTATGATCTCCCTAATCAGGTGATACCGCCTTAAGATGTGTCTGGACTTCTGATGGGACCTTGGTTCCTTCGCTAAAGCTATAGCTCCGTTGTTGTCTCAATACAGAGGTATTGGATCAACAATGGCAGGAACCACCTGAAGTTCTGTTAGGAACTTCTTCATCCAGACCGCTTCTTTTGCGGCATTGCAAGCAGCAATATACTCCGCTTCCATCATCGAGTCAGCAACGGTGTCCTGCTTGGAACTCTTCCAGCACACCGCCCCTTCATTGAGGGTAAAGACATAACCTGACATGGACTTGGAATCGTCCTTATCACTCTGGAAGCCGGAATCAGCAAAGGCCTCCATCTTGAGGTCTTTTCCGCCGTAAACCAAGAACATCTCCTTAGTCCTTCTCAGATACTTGATAATGTTCTTTACTGCTATCCTGTGCTTCTCCCCTGGGTCTGATTGATACCGACTTACCATGATCAGTGCGTAAGCTACATCTGGTCTGGTGCACAACATCACATACATTATAGAGCCTACCGCAGAAGCGTAGGGTATAATAGACATGCGTTCCCTTTCCAAATCAGTCTTGGGAGACATCTCTTTGGATAGGGTGATTCTGTGACAAGCCGGTAGATTACCGCGCTTAGAATCTTCCATACTGAATCTTTTCAGTATAGTGTTGATATACCTGGACCGCGAAAGTCCCAACATCCTCTTGGATCTATCACGATAGATCCGGATCCCCAGAATGTAAGAGGCATAACCCAGGTCTTTCATGAAGAACCTGTGTGACAAGAATCCTTTGACAGATTGTAGCATAGGAATGTCATTTCCTATCAATAGAATGTCATCCATGTACAAGACGAGGAATACGATAGTTCTTGCTACAACTTTACTATATATACATGGTTCATCTGGATTTTTGATAAAGTCATATTCTTTGACTGATTCATCAAAACAGATGTTCCAACTCCGCGATGTCTGCTTTAATCCATAAATGGACTTAAGCAACTTGCATACTTTCCCGCTGCTCCCACTCTGATTGAAACCCTCTGGCTGATCCATATAGACCCACTCTTCTAAATTACCATTCAGAAAAGCCGTCTTTACGTCCATCTGCCAGATTTCATAATCATGGAAGGCAGCAATAGCAAGAAGGACCCGAATGGATTTGAGCATATCCACTGGGGAAAAAGTTTCGTCATAGTCCAAACCAGGTCTTTGACGAAAACCCTTTGCAACAAATCTAGCCTTATAGGTTTCCACCTGTCCATCTACACCAATCTTTTTCATGAAGATCCATTTGCATCCTATGGGTTTTACCCCATCTGGAGCAAAGTCCAAAGTCCATACTTTGTTGGTGTACATAGACTCCATTTCAGTCCGCATTGAATCTAGCCATCGTACCGAGTCGCCGCTCTGGATGGCCTGTTGGAAGCTAGTAGGTTCATCATCATCGATGATGCAATCCTCTCTATCCCCATCTATGAGAAAACCGTAGTATCTCTCAGGCGGATGAGACAGCCTACTACTCCTGCGGAGGGGTGCGGGAATGTCCCGTTCTTCTTGAACTACTGGTTCTACCAAACTTTCAGTAGTAGTTTGTGGTTCTGGAATTTCTTCCAGTTCTATTTCGCCCCCACTTGTATCTTTTTCTAAAACCTGCTGTTCTAGAAAATGGGCATTACGAGAAACAAAAACCTTTTGTTCCTCTGCATAATAGAATAGATACCCCTTGGAGTTCTTTAGATATCCCACAAACTTACACTGTACTGATCGTGCCTCGAGCTTGTCCATATGCTGCTTTTTAACAAAAGCTGGACATCCTTATATCCTCAGATACTGAAGATAGGGTTTCTTCCCACTCTACATCTGATATGGTGTGGTAGGCACAGTCTTGGTAGGAACCCTGTTCAGAAGATATGCCGTTGATTCTAGCGCATAACCCCAGAAAGATCGTGGTAACTCAGCATTACTCATCATGGAACGTACCATATCCAATAGGGTTCGATTCCGTCTCTTCGATACACCGTTATGCTGTGGAGTGTATGGAGGAGTAAGCTCATAGAGAATTCCTTTCTCTTTTAGGTAACCTAGGAACTCAGCACTTAAGTATTCACCATCTCGATTAGATCTTAGTGTCTTGATACTTTTGCCGGTTTGGTTTTCTACTTCATTCTTATACTTTTGGAATTTCTCAAAAGCCTCTGATTTATGTTTCATCAGATAAATGAATCCGTACCTAGAGTAATCATCCGTAAAAGTAATGAAATAGGAAAAACCACCTCTTGCATGTGTAGACATTGGACCACATACATCGCTGTGTATGAGTCCTAAGAGCTCGCTCGCTCTTACTCCATGTCCAGTGAATGGAGTCTTTGTCATCTTTCCTTTGAGACATGATTGACAAGTGGCATAAGTTTGATATTCGAACGAGTCCAAATATCCTTCTCTATGTAACTTAGTCAACCTTTTCTCATTGATGTGACCTAGTCTACAATGCCATAAGAAAGCCTTATTTAAATATGGAGACTTTCTTTTTAGTGTGTTCTGGACATTGAAAATCTAGAG
This sequence comes from Agapanthus africanus, assembly GCA_030015575.1. Lineage (NCBI taxonomy): Eukaryota > Viridiplantae > Streptophyta > Magnoliopsida > Asparagales > Amaryllidaceae > Agapanthus > Agapanthus africanus. The sequence continues at coordinate 565,866,985 of CM057341.1, forward strand.
TTGGTTTAAGACATATATACCGTTATCCAGTGTACCGGACCCAATCAAACTATGATTAAGGTGGATGTTAACAATATCACTTACAAACGTGAAATCATAACCTTTATTTGATAACAAGGAAACTGATATGATATTACACGTTAAGCTAGGTACACAAAAACAGTTATGTAAAACCAAAATGTGTCCACTCGTCAATCCCAGGTGATAATCCCCTACGGACACAGCTCCCACGCTAGCTCCGTTAGCAACCATCAGGGTCATATCACCATCCTTCAGCACTCTACGGTTTCTCAGTGCCTGCAATGAATTGCATATATGAGATCCTGATCCGGTATCCAATACCCAGGAAGTAGAGTTGATTGACAGACAATTCTCAATTACAAACACACCTGAAGTCGAAGCCACAGCTTGCTTCGGTTCTGGTTCTTGGCGTTCCACGCCTTGCAGTCTTTCTTCCAGTGCCCTTTCCTATGACAATGGAAGCACTAATCCTGGGCCACTACTGGTACCGCAAACTTTTTCTTTCCCTTCGCTCCCACCTTACTAACACCTCCTCTAGGTTTGGTGGCGGCCTTCTTTTTCTTTCCTTTGGCCCTAGCCTTGGACCCGGAAGAAGAAGTACCGCTAACAAACATAGCGTGTGTTTCCCTTGCTTTCTGCAAGGTGCCCTCTGCACTCCTCAACATGTTAAGGAGTTCTGGAAGTTCAACTTCTTTTCTTTGAATGTTGAAATTCAGAATAAACTGGGCGTAGGTGGAAGGAAGGGACTGGAGAATCAGGTCTGTATAGAGCTCATTATCCAAAGTCGTCCCAAGGTCTGCGAGCTCTTCTATATAGCCAATCATCTTTAGGACATGTTCTCCTACCGATGATCCGACGGCCAACCTCGCTCGGAACAAGTTCTTTGAGGTCTCGTATCTTGCTATACGAGATTGCTCTCCATAAAGTTCCTTTGTATGGAGAAATATGGCATCAAGATCCATATCCTCGTGCCTCCTCTGATGTTCATTGTTCATCGAGGCAAGCACGATGCACTTAGCCTTCGCGCAATCATACTCCCAGGTTTTGCGGATTTCCTTATCCGCATTACTGGATTTGGGACCTGGGACTGCAGGTGCCTTAGCGGTGAGGACGTACCCTAATTTGTCATAGGTCAAAACCATTTTGACATTCCGCAGCCAATCTTTATAGTTTGGCCCTGTCAGTATATTTTTCTCTAAAAGTAACTTAAGTCCAGTCATTTTCAGGGTCGCTTCAAGTAGGAGAGAGAGAAGAAACACTTTAGCATGATGCTCTTGCAAGTTTAGAGTGGTTTTTAATTTATCTAAACTGGATGGCTCCCACTGTTTCTCGAATCCTTCCTCAAACCATAAAAGAAGAATTAGCCAGGACTATTCTCACCGCACAATACTTACTTAACCGTTCAGCCAGGCTAGTGTCGATACTTCGAGGGAGGTTTTCCAATGCTTTCGCGAAGTTCCTTAATTAAATAACCTCTTTTCTCTGGGGGCGTAGCCCCGCTGACACCTTTCTTGACACCTACTTGGTTTATAGCATTGATCGTTAAGTGACGAATCTCCTGATAAGTAGCATATACTCACAGTAGGATCAGGATCCAAATATCATCGTATGATAATGTTGAAGGAATCCTACCAACATTCATCAAACTCCAAATGGTATGCATCTCTTTGCAAATTTCAGTTTCTTTTGAAATTCCCGATATATATTTTTGCCCCATGCTCTTATGACCTTGGCGTTGGTCAAAATGTCATAAGTCACATGTCAAGTTCTACCCATCATTATCTTGTTAATTTGAACCCATCCGTACATATCCCTGACGCTGGCCAAATGATAATACGACTGTCCCAAACTAACTCATCTATCTATGCAACAAATGAATACCCAGCAGCTACCAAACACTATGCCTTGGCGTTGGTCAAAATGCATAGCTTGAATACTACTGAATACCCAAATGAAATGACGGAGGGCTACGAATGGTTTTGGCGAAACCGTGAACGTAGTGAACTTGATATAACCGAAGGAACCTGATAGCTTTTTAAAAGGAGTGGTTTAAGCTTCGCAATTAAAAATATCTTCTGTTTTAAAAAATAACCGAGTGGTTTCTTTTAAATTGTTCCAACGATTAAACTTTGGTTTATTTTCTTTGCATTAATAATAATGCGTCCCATCATTAACCTATCATTGCAGAAAACAACGAAAATACAACGTCCTCTTATGCCATTCGCATTCGCCACTGGGTCCCGTCATCACCCGTTAGGTTACTTAACTAACGGCAGAGCGGGGGCTGGGCTAGCGCGGGTGTAAAACATAAGTGACGTCTAAATAGCTATCATATATAGATATTGTTGGGTTAGCCTAGCACCTCATTAAGGGTTTGGAAGCATCACATGAACCAAAAACTGAAATTTTAGGGTGCTAAGTTAACGAACATAGAATCGTTCCTAGAAAAATTAGGGTTTCAAATTTTTCACATCATCATATGAAAAAAAAGTTAGGGTTTAGAGAGTACAACCTTTGTATCTCCCTACGCTAGACTCCTCGGCTACTTGGGGTTTGAAAAAGCTCCGCTTGAACTCCTCTAGGTCACCGATGATCCACCCGGAGTCCGCTTTGTCCAAGCTTGCAACTTCACCCGGTCAAGAGAACGAAATGAAGCCAACACTCCAAACAAGTGGGCTAGACTTGTGTAGAATGGTGTTGTGGTTCTCTTTCTCACTTCAAAATCCTAACTTGATGAGTATATTGCTCACTACAAAAATCTAGAGAGCAAATGAGAGAGGAAGAAGAAGATGATGGCAATTTTTCGAAGAAGATAAGTTCTACTTCAAGAAAGTAAATAGAAAATATATCAATATATATTTTTATCTCTCATCTCAAGCCATGGTTGAATCATTATTGTACTTAAGTTAAAAACTAAAAGGAAGAGTGTAACGTTTTGAAAATCGTTTCGGTGAAATTTCGAAAAAACGGTAAAATAAGGGGGTTTTCTGTAAAAAGTCAAAATGCAAATATCTTTATTATAAAATTAAATATACATATTCTAGCTATGTAATTGCTAGTATTTGGTGTTTATTGAGCCACTGGTGAAATTTCAAATTTTCTGAAAATTTTTCCGAAATTAATTATTTTAATATTATTTTAAGCCGTCATTAATATATTTAATTAGGGAAAATTACAAATTGGAATGAGTTGAAACAAATTTTGTGCATCATAAATCATTAAATAAAATTTTATCATGTAGTTTTTGAAATGAAATGGTTTGCTAAAACGGTTTAGAAAAATATCGAAGAAAAAGGCTTTTTTCGGTGAATTTAGTGTTAATGGTTGTTTGGGGTATAGTATTTATCATTTTCCCACACACCTACACCCACACACCCTCATTTCTACTCCTATTTTCTGCTGAAATCAGCAGCCCTCCCCAAACTTTTCCCCACTTCTTTTGATTAAAGAAAAGAAAATGAAAGAAAAGGAAATAATAGAAAATTGAAGCATGGTCTTGTGTTGACTTGGGTTCCTTCTCTCTCCTTGACTTCACACACACCAACCACACTCAATCCCTCATATTTCCTGGCCGAATCTGGACAGCCCTCCCCTCTCTTGAATCCTCACTTTCTTCACATAAAAAATCCTCCAAAATTGCTTCAAAATCCACATAAAAACATCACTAATCCCAAATCCAACTCCTACCCATTATTTCTTGCCTATCTAGTATGGATCTAGGAGCATGGAAGCTACTTTTGGAGGCTAGGATTTGCATGCTAGATCCTTAATCTTGTGAGGTATAAATCAAGACCTTTTGTTAAATTGTTGTTTGAATACCTTAAATCAAGCATTATTAGTTTTTAATTTGGGTTTAATTGTATGTTTGGAAAAATTTGGTAAGGGTTTATGAAATTCAAGTTAGGGTTTTTTTTTATTATGTAATTGTGGTTGCAATTGTAGTTCTTCATATTGTGAAATGAAAACCTAATCAAATTTCTAGTTTGCAAATTGTTAGTTTGGAATTGTAATAATTAAGCTATATTGCTAGCTAGATTTTTGTAAACCATGAATTTGATTATGAGAAAAATATAATTAGGGTATTCATGGCTTTATTAACATTTTAAAGTGTAGTTTAATACTTTAGTTCATGAAAATCCAAGCTAGATTGTAGTTTGTGCATTTTTGCTATAAAATTGTTAAAATTTAGGTATTTTGTAAACTGGAATTTTAGGGTTTTTGGAATTTAATGAGATTAAATTACGGGAATTGTTTTTATGACTTATTTAAGATATTTAGTGAATATTGTGGCCGCTATATTCGTTTATACATCGAGTTTTGTACTAAAACGGTGATTTGTGCTTGCTAGATTTTCGGAAAAATGACTTTTTAAGTGAAATTGGGGTTTTTGTGAATTTTAAGCTATTTTATATTATAATTAGTGCTTGTAATTGTACAAATGAGTGTGTTGGGAGTTTTCTCGATGGTTTGGCGTTTGTACGCCGACGTCGAGGGTTTTTGGGTCGATTTGTGAAAGCAACCATAGGTTTTGACCTATGTGGGATTCGTGCGTCGTTTTGGTCATGAGACGGATTTTAATGCGATATGGTGCGTTATGATATGTAGGAACCCCATATGGACTTCGAGACGACAAGCAAGCGCGTGGCGACGTCGGCACTGGCGAGCGAGGACCAGGTGAGTAGATTTATATCTACGGGGAGAAGTCGGGTGGATGGCGTATAGCACCCCCGCAGTTCGTGGTGATGTATACAGACACGTATACACACATATATATATTGTTTATATATTGTTTGAGTTATTGATGATAAATATGGATATTTGGTGTTCTTGGATGATTGAGTGTCGTGAAACCCTAGAGTAGCGGTCACACCACACTTGCACACACCCACCCATACTTGCATACTTTCTTCTTTCTTTTGTGCTTATTCGGGAATATATAGTTATGTGTTCACATAGGTATGGGACTATGTGTTCACATACGGATTGAGGATAGTACTTGGGATTTATGATGCGTCGATGAGATTTGATTTGAGGCCGTGAGATCGGTGATATAGCAGGGTTCGTATTTGAGATACGACATGACGTTGTAGCGGGTCCTTGACGTAGTGTTTTACATACGTGCATGCATACTTAGGCGATATCAGTATTGTACTAGACGTAGATCAGTACCCGATCATGATATTTGATAAAGAGGATATCAGGTGAATAGTACGATGAATGTGATATTGACCCGTACCCAGAATTGGGGATGCCGTACGACGGATTTACGTATGAGTTATATCTTGACGATTGATCCGCACTCTTGACTTGGGATGTCTGATTATAGATATGGTATCGGATATGATATTATTGAGGCGGGATCACCGACTAATATATATATACAGGTATGTATATGTATTGACTCAGATGTTAGGCGGTTTCCTTACCTGTAGTCCAGCTTGTTAGCTTAGCCCTTTAGTTTAGTTTAGTTGTTAGATTAGATTCGATTCTTACCTATTTCAAAAACTAACGAATCGTGGGTATTTTTAAAGACAGCCAAAGGCATCCTATGGATATTTCAAAAGACGTATCTTTTCATAAAAACACCGTAGCCCCTACTTTCAAAACCCCATGATTCGTGTTATTTCAAAAGGCACCATTTGTAGGACTTATATTAGATTAGTGCAGATTAGTTATAGTTGCGTCTAGTATTCAGCTCCCGCTCATTTTTACTATTCGCTCCACATCGCATACTTATATTATAATTTCTTATTGCATTATTAATATCATGCTGTTCGGACACCAGCACCATTACCGATGACGCGTATGTACCACGTACACTTACTTGCCGGCTCACACACATCTTCATCGGTAATTTCCATGTCACGAACACTTTAGAAAATACTATTTCATTTGACATAGGTTGTGAGCTAATAGTTTAGACATGATATTAGTGTACTTGCCTTATATGCTAGTTAGACATTGTAGTTATTGCCTACTACTTCATGCATGTTATTATTCACTGTTGTGTCGCATTCATGGATTCTCATGCCTATATTCACTGTTTACATGCTATTGATGACTTGGATTCGGATTTCATGAGATTTCTTGGATTTGGAGGAAAACCGCAAAAACATAAATAAACCTTTTCTCTCTTTTAAAATAAAAAGTGCAGTTTTCCCATGATGTATGAGTCGTCCACCATGAGTTTGCTGATGGATTTCGAGACCCGATTCGAGGAGTGGAGGAACCGTTTCGGGTACATGGTGGGCCCGGTGCGGTACCCCGGGGCAAGAGGAATGTGTTGTTGACGTTGAGCCCGGCAGGGGAGCACTACCAACCGGTGATATTACCCGACACGTCGGATATCCGGAGGATACCGTCGTAGTCTTGAGATGGATGGTAGGGGCCGGTCTGGATTGACGGCGCCCTAGATATTGTGATTTGAGATATTGAGGTACAGCAATTGTGATACAGAGATATTGAGATATTTGGACACTTGTTTTGTGTCGATGCTGGGCACTGTTTTATGCTGATTTCATTTATGGTACCTCACTTTTAAAATACAGAAATCTCACTGAATCATGAAAGCAGTTTTCGTCAGTACATGCATTCTGTTCCATGCATTCATACCTCATTCATATGATATATTGCTACCTGAGGCACTGACACGGGCACATGAGATCACACTCGGGTTAGATATTACCCTAGCCATTGTTATAGGCTGCATGTTATTCATATATTTGAGGATATATTCTGATCATTGACCTAGGTTGCGTTATTTATGCGATTTCTTTCCGTAGATGTTTTTCTATTCACGAGTTGGCAACTCACCCCCGTTGTACCCCAGTTTCTTGCAGGTTTGCCGTACAGGTTTCATTACGGCTTTGCGGGCATAGTTTCGTTCGGGTGATTTGCTAGTAGGTGGGTTTACTTGTATCGTATCCCCATTATATATCTTGTATATCATTATTCTGTTGTATCTAGAAGTTCCATCAACCAAACATGTATTTATTTTGAGATAGAGACCGGTAATGTTATTCCTTCGACCTTAGAGTCGCGCGTTATATTTCTGTGGTTTTCTTATGGTTTTGAGTTTTCTTTTGAATTTTGATCCTCGCCGTTGGCGTTGTATATTATATTGCTTGTGTGGTTGTGACCGTCGATTGACGAAGAGCTAGCTCCCGCTTGGGGATGCCTTTTTATTGATTTCGTATACTATTCATATTGTATCCCGTTTGGGGGCCAGTTATACATAGGAGACTCTGCCGAAATTTTCAGGAAATATTTGATGTTTTTTTTAAACCGCATAATTCGGCTTATGCTATTAAAATTACTTGATTTAAATTGGTTTTCCTTCACTCTACTACTTCTCTTGGTTTGGATTTCTGTGTTTTCGGCTTACTTAGATTACGTACGCCTCGAGACGTTCATAGTTTAAGTGCCGGTCATATTCCCTACTTTCGGGACGTGGCAAAGTTGGTATCAGAGCGTTAGGTTTTACCTTCGGAACGTAGGATGACCCTTGGTTGATGGAATAGGTGACTAAAGTAGAGTGACGTACCGTGGGTATGTTCCGCGGCATACTTACGACACGCCACTCCACTTAAGGAGCCTTAGGATGTACATTTCTTTGCTCAGTATTATATTCATTCCGATCTAGCCTCATCAGTACTGGTTATGGTTTTGCTGCCACGATTACGGGCAGGGAGAGCTACAGCTAGAGTTGCGGTCAGCACGAGCTCGTCACGAACGAGGACTGACCAGGGCGAAATTCCGGCGACACACGATTGCAGAGATGTGTCTTTTCATTGTGTCTTCGCGCCACGAAAGTTGAGTGGATTGCTGTATGAGATTACTCGGATGTGCTGATCGACACTAGAGGATTGAGCTACTGATAGAGGCCAGCCAGATTTTGATGACCGTTGGTGTATTGCTTACTCAAGATGATTGAGGCACTGTTCAGCGTGCAGACGAGTGAGCCAGTTGTTGCTGCGAGCGACGAGATATCGCCCCATATGTTGGAGCTATTGCAGTACAGGTTGTACTAAGAGATGATAGAAGGTCGCTAGTCACCCGAGGATGAATGACTAGGGCATGTGGTTCGTTCTCCTACCCGATGAGAGGTCATCAGATAGATTGATTCCAGCAAGAGACGACTTCACACGGAGACGTTGAGAGTCGACAGAGACGATCGAACGTCAGAAACCTATTATTCCAAGTTTAAAGTATTCGGAAGGGCATGCAGGCAATTCTATGGACCCTCTAGAAGAATGAAACCCTAACCCGACTTAATGACCGTGTGAAAGCCTTTGAACCTTCGGGTTTGCGGCAGTTCTACGGCGCCATTAGTGAGGCTTGGGTTTGCCCTTCTACGGCTGGACCACCGATGCTGTGGTATGTACTCGATACTATTAAACTGTGCCCAAGATGTTGAGCCCTTGGGGGATTATGAGGTTTTGACAATCGATTGGATGGTTCGACTTAATTCGGATGCTAGTGGTGAGATGCATTTCTTGGGAGACTCCCGATACGAGGATAGCCGTTGGAGCTCAGTCCATGCAGCCACGACGAGATGAGTCCGGAGCAGTCGACATTAGAGAAAAGTGAAGTAAGAGGTTCGTACCAGATCTAGATGAGATGACGTTCCACTCCGCCGACATCAGAGATGCGATGCGCATGCCGAGGCATGGTACTTGGATTTACCTTCCAGAAGGAGTCGCGATGAGTATGCAGTCGTTCAAGAGCAAGATGCAGATATAGGAAAGGACGATGACTTCCGGACAGTTGGCAGAGACGAGACATGGAAGAGACCGTGAGCAGGATTCCTTCCAGGACACTGCTGCAATGATACTTGCACCCAGGATCAGATGTGTCATGTACATTCAGAGAGCCAGAGGCCGACGCAGTGATATGCTGTCTTACGAGTGGTCGCGATGATTGACCGAGAGATGACCAGAGAAGTGCCAGAACGGGATCATCCCTGTTAGCACACCTGACAGGGCGGATGAGCCAATGGACCGAGAGATTGGTAATTCATAGTGAAGACCTTGACCCAGGAGTGGTCATTGTTACGCACACCAGCAGGCCAGAGTTCATGATCATCGACGAGACGTCCCACTAGTGACCGCGACAGTTGGCCCAAGATTCTTAGAGGATGCACTTGAGCGGTACTATTCCGCCATTATTGATTTCGATATTTTGGGTGATTTATTCGCATGATTTGATTTTGATGATTGAGGATTTACGATCTTTGCACAGTGTTGCACTTGATATCGTTTTCATGCTTTGGTTTCACATGTTTGTGATTTTACGGTTTTAGAAATTTGAGTTGATTTTGTGCGTATGCACGCACACGATTTGGTTCCTGCACTCTGTATAGTTTATATATGCTTGCAGTGCAGTGATATGCCTTTTGTGCACTTAGATGCACTGGACTTCGATTTCGATTGTGATACTCGATATTTGTTTTGTGCACTTTGTGCACCTGATTTGATTTTGCGTATGTTCGGCGCTTGATATTGGATTTCATGATTTCGTGCATGATAGATGCACCTGCCTTGGATTTTCGCGCATGTTGAGCGCATGTTTTGAGATGTGATTTTGGTGCACACCAGATGCACTAAATCGAGATTTTTAGTGCATGTCAGATGCACCTGATTTTGCTGTCAGGCACACACGTTGCCTACGACAGATGCTTTGTGCACACCCGATGCACTTAGATCTTGTTTCTGAGCACTTGTATGGCACGTATATGGATTTTGATTTTCGTGCGCACCAGACGCACGTAGTATTCATACGCGTATTTTGGGATTGATTTCTTATAGAGCAGTACGTTTTTTTTATGATAACTGCGATGTGTTTTCGTACTAAGCAGGATAGTCAGAGGACAGTATCTGAATGTATTTTGCATGCATTGATAGCTATTGAAGGGAATTCCAAAAAGCGAGCTATAGTCTCAGTATTTACCTACGTGTCTAATATGACGCGCAACGTTTAAAATAAGGAAAACCTTTCTAAATTGTTTCCCAAAACGGCGGAACGTACATTTCAAACAAAGGTATATATGTATATAGTTATTTTCTTATGATAGACGTCCGCCACTGTGCAGTGTTATGTGCATTACACAGCAACTTAAAGGATTTGGCATGCATTTCCTCCTGATATTTGCATGTATAGTTCCGATTTATAGCATATCGGTCTTGCTTGAGATTTGGCATTCGTGTCTTCACCTTGACTCCGATGATTGCGGGATGCTTGACGGAGTTTTGATTTCGAGTTATCTGCTCACTTTTCATGCGCATGCGCTGCGCTACGATTTGTTTTATGTATTTACAATTTCGGAGCCCCGACGACTTGATGGTTTTGGTTTAGATGTTTTAGTATTTAGGGGGGGAGTTTTACTTTAAATTCGGGGACTGAATTTTTTTTAAGGGGGGAAGATTGTAACGTTTTGAAAATCGTTTCGGTGAAATTTCGAAAAACGGTAAAATAAGGGGGTTTTCTGTAAAAAGTCAAAATGCAAATATCTTTATTATAAAATTAAATATACATATTCTAGCTATGTAATTGCTAGTATTTGGTGTTTATTGAGCCACTAGTGAAATTTCAAATTTTCTGAAATTTTTTCCGAAATTAATTATTTTAATATTATTTTAAGCCGTCACTAATACATTTAATTAGGAAAAATTACAAATTGGAATGAGTTGAAACAAATTTTGTGCATCATAACTCATTAAATAAAATTTTATCATGTGGTTTTTGAAATGAAATGGTTTGCTAAAACGGTTTAGAAAAATATCGAAGAAAAATGCTTTTTTCGGTGAATTTAGTGTTAATGGTTGTTTGGGGTATAGTATTTATCATTTTCCCATACACCCACACTCACACACCCTCATTTCTACTCCTATTTTCTGCTAAAATTAGCAGCCCTCCCCAAACTTTTCCCCACTTCTTTTGATTAAAGAAAAGAAAATGAAAGAAAAGGAAATAATAGAAAATTGAAGCATGGTCTTGTGTTGACTTGGGTTCCTTCTCTCTCCTTGACTTCACACACACCAACCACACTCAATCCCTCATATTTCCTGGCCAAATCTGGAAAGCCCTCCCCTCTCTTGAATCCTCACTTTCTTCACATAAAAAATCCTCCAAAATTGCTTCAAAATCCACATAAAAACATCACTAATCCCAAATCCAACTCCTACCCATTATTTCTTGCCTATCTAGCATGGATCTAGGAGCATGGAAGCTACTTTTGGAGGCTAGGATTTGCATGCTAGATCCTTAATCTTGTGAGGTATAAATCAAGACCTTTTGTTAAATTGTTGTTTGAATACCTTAAATCAAGCATTATTAGTTTTTAATTTGGGTTTAATTGTATGTTTGGAAAAATTTGGTAAGGGTTTATGAAATTCAAGTTAGGTTTTTTTTTTATTATGTAATTGTGGTTGCAATTGTAGTTCTTCATATTGTGAAATGAAAACCTAATCAAATTTCTAGTTTGCAAATTGTTAGTTTGGAATTATAATAATTAAGCTATATTGCTAGCTAGATTTTTGTAAACCATGAATTTGATTATGAGAAAAATATAATTAGGGTATTCATGGTATTATTAACATTTTAAAGTGTAGTTTAATACTTTAGTTCATGAAAATCCAAGCTAGATTGTAGTTTGTGCATTTTTGCTATAAAATTGTTAAAATTTAGGTATTTTGTAAACTGGAATTTTAGGGTTTTTGGAATTTAATGAGATTAAATTACGGGAATTGTTTTTATGACTTATTTAAGATATTTAGTGAATATTGTGGCCGCTATATTCGTTTATACATCGAGTTTTGTACTAAAACGGTGATTTGTGCTTGCTAGATTTTCGGAAAAATGACTTTTTAAGTGAAATTGGGGTTTTTGTGAATTTTAAGCTATTTTATATTATAATTAGTGCTTGTAATTGTACAAATGAGTGTGTTGGGAGTTTTATCGATGGTTTGGCGTTTGTACGCCGACGTCGAGGGTTTTTGGGTCGATTTGTGAAAGCAACCATAGGTTTTGACCTATGTGGGATTCGTGCGTCGTTTTGGTCATGAGTCGGATTTTAATGCGATATGGTGCGTTATGATATGTAGGTACCCCATGTGGACTTCGAGACGACAAGCAAGCGCGTGGCGACGTCGGCACCGGCGAGCGAGGACCAGGTGAGTAGATTTATATCTACGAGGAGAAGTCGGGTGGATGGCGTATAGCACCCCCGCAGTTCGTGGTGATGTATACGGACACGTATACACACATATATATATTGTTTATATATTGTTTGAGTTATTGATGATAAATATGGATATTTGGTGTTCTTGGATGATTGAGTGTCGCGAAACCCTAGAGTAGCGGTCGCACCACACTTGCACACACCCACCCATACTTGCATACTTTCTTCTTTCTTTTGTGCTTATTCGGGAATATATAGTTATGTGTTCACATAGGTATGGGACTATGTGTTCACATACGGATTGAGGATAGTACTTAGGATTTATGATGAGTCAATGAGATTTGATTTGAGGCCGTGAGATCGGTGATATAGCAGGGTTCGTATTTGAGATACGACATGACGTTGTAGCGGGTCCTTGACGTAGTATTTTACACACGTGCATGCATACTTAGGCGATATCAGTATTGTACTAGACGTAGATCAGTACCCGATCATGATATTTGATAAAGAGGATATCAGGTGAATAGTACGATGAATGTGATATTGACCCGTACCCAGAATTGGGGATGCCGTACGACGGATTTACATACGAGCTATATCTTGATAATTGATCCGCACTCTTGACTTGGGATGTCTGATTATAGATATGGTATCGGATATGATATTATTGAGGCGGGATCAACGACTAATATATATATATACAGGTATGTATATATATCGACTCAGATGTTAGGCGGTTTCCTTACTTGTAGTCCAGCTTGTTAGCTTAGCCCTTTAGTTTAGTTTAGTTGTTAGATTAGATTCGATTCTTACCTATTTCAAAAACTAACGAATCGTGGGTATTTTTAAAGACAGCCAAAGGGATCCTACGGATATTTCAAAAGACGTATCTTTTCATAAAAACACTGTAGCCCCTACTTTCAAAACCCCATGATTTGTGTTATTTCAAAAGGCACCATTTGTAGGACTTATATTAGATTAGTGCAGATTAGTTATAGTCGCGTCTAGTATTCAGCTCCCGCTCATTTTTACTGTTCGCTCCGCATCGCATACTTATATTATAATTTCTTATTGCATTATTAATATCATGCTGTTAGGATACCAGCACCATTACCGATGACGCGTATGTACCACGTACACTTACTTGCCGGCTCACACACATCTTCATCGGTAATTGCCATGTCACGAACACTTTAGAAAATACTATTTCATTTGACATAGGTTGTTAGCTAATAGTTTAGACATGATATTAGTGTACTTGCCTTATATGCTAGTTAGACATTGTAGTTATTGCCTACTACTTCATGCATGTTATTATTCACTGTTGTGTCGCATTCATGGATTGTCATGCCTATATTCACTGTTTACATGCTATTGATGACTTGGATTCGGATTTCATGAGATTTCTTGGATTTGGAGGAAAACCGCAAAAACATAAATAAATCTTTTCTCTCTTTTAAAATAAAAAGTGCGGTTTTCCCATGATGTATGAGTTGTCCACCATGAGTTTGCTGATGGATTTCGAGACCCGATTCGAGGAGTGGAGGAACCGTTTCGGGTACATGGTGGGCCCGGTGCGGTACCCCGGGGCAAGAGGAATGTGTTGTTGACGTTGAGCCCGGTAGGGGAGCACTACCAACCGGTGATATTACCCGACGCGTCGGATATCCGGAGGATACCGTCGTGGTCTTGAGATGGATGGTAGGGGCCGGTCTGGATTGACGGCGCCCTAGATATTGTGATTTGAGATATTGAGGTACAACAATTGTGATACAGAGATATCGAGATATTTGGACACTTGTTTTGTGTCGATGCTGGGCACTGTTTTATGCTGATTTCATTTATGATACCTCACTTTTAAAATACAGAAATCTCACTGAATTATGAAAGCAGTTTTCGTCAGTACATGCATTCTGTTCCATGCATTCATACCTCATTCATATGATATATTGCTACCTGAGGCACTGACACGGGCACATGAGATCACACTCAGGTTAGATATTACCCTAGCCATTGTTATAGGCTGCATGTTATTCATATATTTGAGGATATATTCTGATCATTGACCTAGGTTGCGTTATTTATGCGATTTCTTTCCATAGATGTTTTTCTATTCACGAGTTGGCAACTCACCCCCGTTGTGCCCCAGTTTCTTGCAGGTTTGCCGTACAGGTTTCATTACGGCTTTGCGGGCATAGTTTCGTTCTGGTGATTTGCTAGTAGGTGGGTTTACTTGTATCGTACCCCCATTATATATCTTGTATGTCATTATTCTGTTGTATCTAGAAGTTCCATCAACCAAACATGTATTTATTTTGAGATAGAGACCAGTAATGTTATTCCTTCGACCTTAGAGTCGCGCGTTATATTTCTGTGGTTTTCTTATGGTTTTGAGTTTCCTTTTGAATTTTGATCCTCGCCGTTGGCGTTGTATATTATATTGCTTGTGTGGTTGTGACCGTCGATTGACGAAGAGCTAGCTCCCGCTTGGGGATGCCTTTTTATTGATTTCGTATACTATTCATGTTGTATCCCGTTTGGGGGCCAGTTATACAAAGGAGACTCTGCCGAAATTTTCAGGAAATATTTGATGTTTTTTTAAACCGCATAATTCGGCTTATGCAATTAAAACTACTTGATTTAAATTGGTTCTCCTTCACTCTACTACTTCTCTTGGTTTGGATTTCTGGGTTTTCGGCTTACTTAGATTACGTACGCCTCGAGACATTCGTAGTTTAAGTGCCGGTCATATTCCGTACTTTCGGGACGTGACAAAGAGTAAACCATGGTTAAATGGTGGGTGAGAAAGGTTAGGTCAAGAAGAGTGTAGAAACAATCCAAAACTAACCCTTTTCTTTTTCCTTTTGTTTTTAGCTTAAATACAATAATATTCCAAATAAAATACCCATGGTGTGAGTCTTATATTGCCACCATTTTCTTGTATAATCAACCATGATAGTATGATGTATGTATGCATGTGTGCATGCACATCCATATGTGCATGAAACAATAAGGAATGCATACATGCATCCTTACATCCATAGAAAACAAGAAAGGATTTCTAGTGAGAATCTAATGGTTAAATGCTAAATCAACACTTGATTTATCAATCCGGCCATATCACATATGACCCCTACCAAAAGCAAGCCGCCCGATCAATATACGGTATCCTATACGCGCATTTTAATCGGGTCCATATGCATATCACATACGCGCACCACAACGTTTCACCTGGACTAGGAAACTCCTTTGTGGGACTCTGAGACTCGTCAATACGCCGGCAGTGGGTGATGATCATATCAAGCACCCCCAAGCCGCAAGTGGTCAGCTAAACGTAACGGCCACCCGGGTATTGAACGATCAGAAGAGAACAAGCGAACCTGCTACAACTCCCGTCGAGCCAACCGGCAACACTTCCAGTACAGTCCGGTCTCCTCGTCTGATATGTCGCATATCAAGTCTAGGGGTGGTAAACGTAAGACGCCAATAACCGATAAGTCGTGCCGATGTGAGGCTCATAACGGGTCGAGAAACTACCGGTAACACTTACCGGTAAATCTCTGATCAGCCCTGGCCAGGGACTTCCCTGTTACGGCCAATCGAGCACAGCGCAACATCAACCCCCAATACCGGGAGAGACGAAACCCCTCCTATCGCTCATTGCCTCCATGTGACTCGGGACTGTACCCAAAAACCACCGTTTTGCATGCCCTCATGGACGTGGTAAGGTGGAGATCAAAGCACGGTGGGAATCACACAAGACTCTATGACGATCTCGGGTCTACAGATTAACCTGCACAAGTGTCACCTGAGAACTGCCATCTGACGTGAGGTATAATACCATCTGGGAGTTCTCGGCGAGTCAGTCCAGTGTACCCAGTCTCCACTGAGCACCTGTATACCATCCCTGATGTCAAACACCAATGGATATGGGATCATCCATCGCCCATCTCATGGGTCGAGAAGCGTATACGCTAGTCTACACTGGTATATCGATGCCCCGTCTCGATACACCCACGACTAGGGACCTTGAAGGATGTACTTATGGACTACCATGTCCCCACTAGTATGATCCGCATCATAGTACAGGTAGTCAAGTACACATCCTAAGGGCTTTACCAACATGTAACTCTAAGACAGTATAAAGAGACTAGTATACATGTTAAGATAAAGAGCAACCAGACAGCATACTATCATATCGAGCAAGAAAGTCATCTCTATATATGTCCAAGCATCCAATATAATATACATCATCTGTACAATACTGGCCTCTAGGGCATACATACAACTAACAATCTCCCACTTGCACTAGGGCCAGCTGCTGTAGTATCGCATACCGAGCATTCCGAAGAGTCTCTCAAACTGTATCTGGGGAATGGCCTTCGTGAGTGGATTCGCTGTGTTGTTCTTCGTGTGAACCCTCCTGACCTCGATCTCCCGGCGATCAACTATCTCCCGGATCAGGTGATACCGCCTCAGAATATGCCTGGATCGCTGATGGGACCTGGGTTCCTTGGCCAAAGCCACCGCTCCATTGTTATCGCAATACAAAGGTATTGGATGCTCAATGGATGGAACCACTCCAAGTTCAGTAATGAACTTCTTGATCCAGACAGCTTCTTTGGCAGCATCGTTGGCAGCGATGTATTCAGCCTCCATCGTCGAGTCTGCCACGGTTTCCTTCTTGGAACTCTTCCAGCTAACTGCCCCTCCGTAAAGGGTAAAGACAAATCCCGACTTCGACTTAGAGTCGTCCTTATCACTCTGGAAGCTCGAATCGGTAAAGGACTCCACTTGGAGTTCTCCGTTACCATACACCAAGAGCATCTCTTTAGTCCTTCGTAAGTACTTGAGAATGCTCTTCACAGCTGTCCAGTGACTCTCTCCAGGATCAGCTTGATACCTACTCACTACACTTAGTGAGTATGCTACATTGGGTCTGGTACATAGCATCGCGTACATGATAGAGCCTACAGCCGAAGCATAGGGTATCCCTTGCATGCGAGCTCTCTCCAAATCAGTCTTGGGAGACATCTCTTTGGAGAGAGTGACTCCAGAGATCGTGGGTAAGTTCCCACGCTTGGATTCTTCCATACTAAATCTCTTTAGTATGGTGGCAATGTACCTGGATTGGGACAATCCCAATATCCGTTTGGATCTATCTCTATAGATCCTGATTCCCAATATGCAGGAGGCATCACCAAGATCTTTCATTGAGAATCTTTGAGATAAGAAGAGCTTGACCGATTGCAGCATAGGAATGTCATTTCCTATCAAGAGTATGTCGTCCACGTACAATACGAGGAAGACAACCTTACTCTCTGCCACCTTCTTGTAGATACAAGGTTCATCTACGTTTTTGACGAAATCAAACTCTTTGATAACGACGTCAAAGCAGATGTTCCAACTCCGCGATGCTTGCTTTAATCCATAAATGGATTTAAGCAGCTTGCACACCTTCCCGCTGCTCCCACTATCTATGAAGCCCTCTGGCTGAGTCATGTACACGCACTCTTCTAAATCACCGTTTAGAAAGGCGGTCTTAACATCCATTTTACAGATTTCGTAGTCATGATATGCAGCGATGGCAAGCATGATCCGGATGGATTTAAGCATAGCCACTGGAGAAAAGGTTTCGTCATTGTCCACACCTGGTCTTTGACGAAAACCCTTTGCAACAAGTCTAGCTTTGAAAGTCTCCACTTTCCCATCTACACCAAGTTTTTTCTTGAAGATCCACTTGCTCCCAATGGGTTTTACCCCTTCATGAGCAACTTCCAAAGTCCATACTTTGTTGGTGTACATGGATTCCATCTCAGACCGCATTGCATTCAGCCATTTCACCGAATCCTTACTCGTGATGGCCTGCTCGAAGCTAGTTGGGTCATCATCTTCCATGATGCAATCCTCGCTTCCACCATCAATGAGAAAACCGTAGTATCTCTCAGGCGGATGAGAAACCCTGCTAGATCGGCGGAGCGGCTGGGGTTCGTCAGGTACTACTGAATCCTCTGGTTCTACCAAGTCTTCTGTTATAGTTTGTGTCGCTGGAACCTCTTCCAGTTCTACCTCAATACCACTTGTCTGTTTCATAAGAAAACCTTTTTCTAAGAAAGTGGCATGTCGAGAAACAAACACTTTTTGTTCCTCGGGGTGGTAGAAGATATACCCTTGTGAATTTTTAGGATATCCTATAAACTTACATATGACCGATCTTGGCTTGAGTTTGTCCGGATTTTGTCTTTTGACATAGGCTGGACAACCCCATATCTTAATGTAATTAAGATGTGGTCTCTTCCCTTTCCATATCTCATATGGAGTGGTAGGCACTGATTTGGTAGGAACTCTATTCAATAGGTCCATGGCTGTCTTAAGCGCATATCCCCAGAAGGAAATATGTAACTCAGCTGTACTCATCATTGAGCGCACCATATCTAATAGGGTGCGGTTTCTCCGTTCCGATACACCGTTGTGCTGTGGTGTATAAGGAGGAGTGAGATGAGAGAGAATCCCATTCTCTTTTAGATAATCCAGAAAATCATTGCTCAAGTATTCTCCTCCTCGATCAGATCGAAGGATCTTAATACTTTTGCCCATTTGGTTCTCTACTTCGTGCTTATATTCTCTGAATTTCTCAAAAGCTTCAGACTTGTGTTTTATCAGGAACACATGTCCGTATCTAGAGAGATCGTCAGTGAATGTAATGAAGTAGGAAGAACCGTCCCTGGTATGTGTAGACATGGGACCGCATACATCACTATGTATCAGCCCTAAGAGTTCCGTAACTCTTTCTCCGTGTCCCGTAAACAGAGTTTTGGTCATCTTGCCTTTGAGACATGATTGGCAAGTGTCATAAGATGAAAATTCAAACGGATTTAAATATCCATCCTTATGCAACTTAGCTAGTCGTGTCGCATTGATGTGACCAAGTCTACAATGCCACAAGAAGGATTCGTTCATTTCTGAACATTTCCTCTTGTGTGTGTTTTGTATATTGAGGACTGTATTTTGATTTAGAATGAATATACCAATATGTAGCGAGCCTGATGCAATCAACTTTTGATCTAGAAATATGTTCATAACATTATCCTTTACTACAAAATTATATCCTTCTTTACTTAATAAAGAAACTGATATAATGTTGCACATCATATTTGGTATATAATAGCATTCATTTAAAATCAGTGTATTACCACTTGGTAATACTAGGTGATACTCGCCAACTGCTTTGGCTGCAACATTTTCCCCATTCCCTACTTGAACGGAATGATCACCTTTTCCCAGTTCTCTACCTTTTCGTAGCCCATGTAACATTTTACATATGTGGGATCCTGATCCGGTATCTAATACCCAGGACGTAGGGTGAACTGAGAAACGGTTCTCAATAACTAACACATGTGAAGAAGATGCATCAACATGCATGTTCTTTTGGGCGGCTTGAGAATCTAGATATTCTCCTATTCCCTGTTCAGTCTTATAACTCTTATAAGAAAGAACGGGTCCAACGTTCCCCTGCACAGTATAACATGCGGGTTCGGTCAATACATCCATATTATTATCTTGATTAAGGCATGACATAGTCGCTACCTGGAGAGAGAGAGAAGAAAACACTTTAGCGTATGCTCTTGCAAGATCAGATTGGTTATTATCTTATCTAATCAGGATGGCTCCCACTGGTTTTTATCAAATCTTCCTTCAAACCCTAAAAGGAAAGATTAGCCGGGATTAATTACACCCTACAACTTCGCCGATCTTTCAGCCAGGCCAGTGTCGGTACTTTGAGGGAGGTTCCCCGTGCTTTCGCACGGACCTAATTAAAGTAAACCTCGTTTTCCCAGAGGCGTAACCCCGTTGACACCTTTCTAGACACCTACTTAATCGGCTAATTGTCCTGTGTAAAACTCTCCCGGGAGTAACAATTACTCGCAGTGGGTATCGGGATCCAACTATCTCATAGAAGGCATGCAATCTCATTGCAAATCTCAACACTTGAAATTCCCGATAATATTTTGCCCCTAGCGTGCTATGACCTTGACGCATGCCAAACAACCCATAGTCCGCTAGTCAAGTTCAACCCGTACAATTCGTGATTGAATTAAACCCACCCGTACGACCCTTGACGCATGCCAAACAACGCCGTACGAATACCTTAATCCAATCGCATCTCATGCTACAGATAAGTAATAATCAGCTACCGTATACTACGCTTGACGCATGCCAAACAACCGTAGCACGAATACTAAATATTACAGATCTGAATTGACGGAGGGCTACGCAGGTTTTTCTGAAAACCATGAGCGTAATGAACTTGATATCGTTGTAGAATCAAGTGAAGTTTTGAAATGGAGTGATTTTGAGGCTTTTATTAGTTTTGCTAAAGAGGTCACTCCCGGTGAAGGGATCTCGGCTCTTTCCTCATCGAATAAGGTGCGGGATATATCATATATATCACTGTGCAAAGCAAAACTCCAAAAGCAATCAAAAGCAAACCGAGTGTTGTAGCATCTGCCAGTTTCGCTAAAGAGGTCACTCCCGGTGAAGGGATCTCGGCTCTTTCCTCATCGAATAAGGTGCATGGTATATCATATATACCACTATGCAAAGCAAAACTGTAGCTACCCTTTTTATTTAAAATTTGATTCTACAACATCTTTTATGTTTCTTTTCTTTCATTAATCACATTAATGAAGTCCCATCATTTACGTCACCTAAACATCACAGATAAATATGACGTACACTTATGCCATCCGCATTCGCCTCGATGTCCCTTGTGCACCGTTAGGTTAGGTAACTAACGACAGAGCAGGGCAGGGCTAGTGCGGGTGTAAAACATAAGTAACGCCTATATAATATATCATATATACTATATACTGTATCCATCAGAACATATCAAATGATCACATCACAGATATCGCAGCAGAAACATAGATATAATGTGGGATATACTAGGACGTCCGTATTTAGTATTTAGCCAGCAATAGAAAATACGGATTCCACAGTCGCGATGAATAGCCAAGCCCACACCCTGGACCCTTATGAGAGCGGCAAGCGACCCTACCAATTCTGGAGTTTAGGAAACCCGGTCTCGACTCCTCGAGATGGCCTCCCACTGAACCCCAGAACCCGGTCACCTGTGCTCCCCTCCTTGGGTCCATCCTAATGTGGAAAAGTAAATAATATACAACACAGGTGGCATCGACCTCAACCCGGAAGTGCCCCAAATAAAAGAATATTACATTACATTTGAATTTACATGAATGAAAATATAAAACTCTCATCTCACATAAAAACCCCCCGGCTATTCAATCACGTCAATCCTGCACATCATATCTTAGCAACACATAATATCTCATATCATCAACGTAAGTAAGTATGCATACCCCAATTGTCGTTGATGTATAGCAACGAAACCGGCGATATCGACATACTACACTTACGGTCACAGAAAAGAAAGTGTAAAACTGTAATATTTGGAATCCACATCCTCTTTAGACATCATAAAGGCGAAATATCACATACTTCGTATTACATGTCCAACTATATGAATTCCAGATATTGCATCACATTCCAGATAAATAGACGGTATTAAAGTTTTCGAACGAACGATCAAATACCCAAGATTCTCTAAAGCTCAACACTTGAGCGGAGTTCAAAAAACCCGGAATGTAACACAGTGGTAGCGGTCCAGCCGTAGAAGGGTCAAGCCAACGCCTCACATGTGGCACGCCGTACTGCCCCAAACCCTAAGGTTCAAAGGGCAGTTCAAGACGATCACATAATCGAGTTAAGGTTTGTTGTCTTCTAGAGGGTCCACCACAAACAAACTTGCACATATTTCCGAAAGATTTTAAACCCCGTGAAAAGTGAGCAAATGATACTCGTTCAAACACTTCAATACATTCTAATTTATCCGGAAAAGCAACGAAATGAAAATTCCGATCGAATCGACAAGTCCAAAACCATCTCCAGAATTTTTCAGCAGTAAATACAGATTAAAAATACTCTAAAAAATATACAAGCAGAACACAACATTACAGTAAAAAATTTATGCAGTGATCGACTTGTACGGCCGTGGAACAGCGGCCTAAGCAAGCTTAGGCCGTGTTTCCGCGGCAAGGTTAACTGTTCATTGCATAATTTTTACACCGTAATTCTTACATTTTCCTGCTGAATTTTTTACGTATTTTTAATTCTGAAAATAACCAGATTTTGAAAAAAGTCCAGAGAGCACCCAAAAACCCGTATTTTCTGTTCGATCGGAGTTTTAACTTCGTAAAGGTGTCGCCTAATGTTCTAGGTCGGCTCTGATACCAATGTTGGTCAGGCAGCCAGCCCATCCAATGGGGTCACTGTGGCACCAACGGGTCCCTCAGCAGCTACTTTTTACGCATGCCCCCTCGCGAGGACTACAACCCGCCGGAACATTTTCCGGTCTCGGGACACCCTGGGGGTAAGAGCCTATGCTTCGCCACACTGTCACACAGTGAGAACCCCCCATAGGTCGACATCCAATGCCTAGTAGCTCTGATACCACTGTAGGTCAGGCAGCCACCCTATCCAATGGGTTCGCCGTGGCACCAACGGGTCCCTCAGCCGCTACTTTTTACGCATGCCCCCTCGCGAGGACTACAACCCGCCGGAACACCTTCCGGTCTCGGGACACCCTGGGGGTAAGAGCCTATGCTTCGCCACACTGTCACACAGTGAGAACCCCCCATAGGTCGACATCCAATGCCTAGTAGCTCTGATACCAATGTTGGGTTAGCCTAGCACCTCATTAAGGGTTTGGAAGCATCACATGAACCAAAAACCGAATTTTTAGGGTGCTAAGTTAACGAACATAGAATCGTTCCTAGAAAAATTAGGGTTTCAAATTTTTCACATCATCATATGAAAGAAAAGCTAGGGTTTAGAGAGTACAACCTTTGTATCTCCCTACGCTAGACTCCTCGGCTACTTGAGGTTTGAAAAAGCTCCGCTTGAACTCCTCTAGGTCACCGATGATCCACCCGGAGTCCGCTTTGTCCAAACTTGCAACTTCACCCGGTCAAAAGAACGAAATGAAGCTAACACTCCAAACAAGTGGGCTAGACTTGTGTAGAATGGTGTTGTGGTTCTCTTTCTCACTTCAAAATCCTAACTTGATGAGTATATTGCTCACTACAAAAATCTAGAGAGCAAATGAGAGAGGAAGAAGAAGATGATGGCAATTTTTAGAAGAAGATAAGTTCTACTTCAAGAAAGTAAATAGAAAATATATCAATATATATTTTTATCTCTCATCTCAAACCATGGTTGAATCATTATTGTACTTGAGTTAAAAACTAAAAGGAAGAGTAAACCATGGTTAAATGGTGGGTGAGAAAGGTTAGGTCAAGAAGAGTGTAGAAACAATCCAAAACTAACCCTTTTCTTTTTCCTTTTTGTTTTTAGCTTAAATACAATAATATTCCAAATAAAATACCCATGGTGTGAGTCTTATATTGCCACCATTTTCTTGTATAATCAACCATGATAGTATGATGTATGTATGCATGTGTGCATGCACATCCATATGTGCATGAAACAATAAGGAATGCATACATGCATCCATACATCCATAGAAAACAAGAAAGGATTTCTAGTGAGAATCTAATGGTTAAATGATAAATCAACACTTGATTTATCAATCCGGCCATATCACATATGACTCCTACCAAAAGCAAGCCGCCCGATCAATATACGGTATCCTATACGCGCATTTTAATCGGGTCCATGCGCATATCACATACGCGCACCACAATGTTTCACCTGGACTAGGAAACTCCTTTGTGGGACTCTGAGACTCGTCAATACGCCGACAGTGGGTGATGATCATATCAAGCACCCCCAAGCCGCAAGCGGTCAGCTAAACATAACGGCCACCCGGGTATTGAACGATCAGAAGAGAACAAGCGAACCTGCTACAACTCCCGTCGAGCCAACCGGCAACACTTCCAGTACAGTCCGGTCTCCTCGTCTGATATGTCGCATATCAAGTCTAGGTGTGGTAAACGTAAGACCCCAATAACCGATAAGTCGTGCCGATGTGAGGCTCATAACGGGTCGAGAAACTACCGGTAACACTTACCGGTAAATCTTTAATCAGCCCAGGCCAGGGACTTCCCTGTTACGGCCAATTGAGCACAGCGCAACATCAACCCCCAATACCGGGAGAGACGAAACCCCTCCTATCGCTCATTGCCTCCATGTGACTCGGGACTGTACCTAAAAACCACCGTTTTGCACGCCCTCATGGACGTGGTAAGGTGGAGATCAAAGCACAGTGGGAATCACACAAGACTCTATGACGATCTCGTGTCTACAGACTAACCTGCACAAGTGTCACCTGAGAACTGCCATCTGACGTGAGGTATAATACCATCTGGGAGTTCTCGGCGAGTCCGTCCAGTGTACCCAGTCTCCACTGAGCACCCGTATACCATCCCTGATGTCAAACACCAATGGATATGGGATCATCCATCGCTTATCTCATGGGTCGAGAAGCGTATACGCTAGTATACACTGGTATATCGATGCCCCGTCTCGATACACCCACGACTAGGGACCTTGAAGGATGTATTTATGGACTACCATGTCCCCACTAGTATGATCCGCATCATAGTCCAGGTAGTCAAGTACACATCCTAAGGGCTTTACCAACATGTAACTCTAAGACAGTATAAAGAGACTAGTATACATGTTAAGATAAAGAGCAACTAGATAGCATACTATCATATCGAGCAAGAAAGTCATCTCTATATATGTCCAAGCATCCAATATAATATACATCATCTGTACAATACTGGCCTCTAGGGTATACATACAACTAACAGATATTGTACATTCGTCAGACGCAATAATAGGCATTCTAGATCACAGATGAACATTATTGGATATGCAAGCAATCCGCGTTTCTTTTGAGCCTGCAACGAAAGACAGATTACACAGTTATGATGAATAGCCATTACCCCATCCTAGACTCCTACGGGTACGGCAAACTACCCGCCAAGTACCCGAAGTGAAGCGGTCTCCCTCAACAACGTGAGTTGGCCACTAAACACTTCAAAGTATCCGGTAGTTTGTGCACCCCACCTTGGGTCTATCCTAGGAGCAAAAATAGTAAAATGAAATAATACAACGGTGGTTACAACCGCAACCTGGATGTGCCCCGCAAAATAATATTACAACATATTACAATTACATTGAATGAATGAATATAACAACCCATCACAAACCCCGGCTAATCATCACAACAATCCAATACAGTTCATCACCACAAACAGTAAAATCCATTACAGAAAATGTGCAACCCCCTGTCAACCGACATACTAGCAGTTAGGGGAGGTTTACGAACACATTAAATAGTTCACAGATATAATCAAATTAGCAAACATCGTAAAATTTCGATCGAGCAAATACTTTAGATTCTACTCCAAAACTTCTCTGTGCACCTGAGACTTGAGCAAAAAAAAACATTCCAGAAAACACAAAAATATCACAGAAGAGCCACTGGAAAAACTTGGGCTGAATCGGCTCCAACTCGGCCGCGGATCCGCGGCGGATCGGTGGGATCGGCCGTGGTTCCGCGGCTGTTTAGCCGATTCATGAACCCAATTTTTTTCAGTGTTCTTATATTTCTCTGTAGGTTATTCTGCAGGTCCCTGAAAAATTTTTAGACCTCATTTTAAAATCGACAGAAACTATGTGATATCGATGTTTTTTCCGGTTCGTTTCGCGTTCGAAATTGTAACGACTTTGCTAATGAGTTAATTATTGTTTAGCGAGGCTCTGATACCACTGTAAGTCGATGTACAACACCCCACGACTTGCGGGGAGGCGGAAAAATAAAAAACGATCTTGTTCTTTGCGTAAACATCGACTAACCGAGAATCTTTGCTAAACTATAACTAACAAGAAACATAGAAGTTGTTAACTACTATGAGAAGTGATTATACCTAATGAACCGTGTCCTTCGTCTTTCCGTTCTCCACCTCCTCTCCGGCCTTCTCTATGTAGTAGATGATCCACCCGAGAGCTTTACTCAAAGCTTTACCTCTAAACTTGAGGTAACTAGGTTTCTTTAGTTGCTAATCAAAATACCTAGATGATATAGAGAAGGGTTATGGATTAATTAGTCTATTCTAATCCTTGGTCTCAACACATGAGAGGGGAGGATTAGGGTTTGAAGAGAGAGAGCTTGAGGAGAGAGAAGGTGAGCAAGAGAATGAGAAGAAATAATGAACTCATTTGAATATATGAAGCATAATCTTTTATGAAATAAATAAATTAAATCATTTAACAACCATGCTTCATTTATTCATAAGAGTGATTCATCTCATGAGTCATTAGATCAATAAATGATGCATTAACTCCATGGATGAATCACACAAATGAGTCATTAACACAATAAATGCAAATGCCACCTAAACCCTCAAGTCACCATCCTTCTAGAAGTTTCCCGTGAAATTACGAGAACGCCCCTCCTATCCGTGAAAACACGGAAAAACTTTAGACTGTATAAATCCAATAACCCGATACTAGAATCTGGCTTAAACCAAAGCCGGCTAGTAAAAACTGTCCGAATGTCGTACGTGCATAAATACACGTATGCGCCCGAACCCTTGTCGTAAAACCATACGATCTCTATATCGTTTCGCCTGGAGCAGGGAAACTCTCTGCGTGGGACTCTAAACACTCGACTACTACGCTGGCAGTGGGTTTAACCACAGACCGCAAGCGGCACTAGCTGTACGTAATGGTCCCCAGGTAGATGTCGATAAGAAGGCCGATGAGGAAACCCATCCGAACTCCTACTGAGCCTGATGTGACAATCTCCGTACAGTCCGGTCTGTTCGTCTAAGACTATCACATATCAGGCCTAGGGGGCGGCAAGCGTCAGTCCTCTAATAGCGGTATAAGTCGTGTCGAAGCGTAGCCCATTACACCCTGAGAAACAACTGGAACCTACCAGTAAATCTCGCTTGCCCTGGCCAGGGGCTTTGCGTAATGGCTCTCTGACACAGCGCGATATCAACTCCCAATACCGGGAGAGACGAATCCTGTCTAACCGCCACTGCCTCCAAATGCTCGGGACTGCACCCAACTGCTACCTGTTTGCACGACTCCTTTGAGCCATGGTAGGGTAGCAATCTAAGAACAGTGGGACACACTCGAGGCGAAGTAGCAGTGTCAAGTCTGCGGACTATGCTGTACTCATGTCACCTGGGAACTGTTAACTGATGACGGGTATAATACCAACCAACAGTTCCCCGCGAGTCCTGTCCGGTGTACCCGTAACCCAACGAGCACCTGTATACTATCTCCAGTACGACGTACTTATGGCTGTGGGACAGACCATCTCCCCAACTGGGATGAGAAGCGTACACACTAGTCTACTCCGGAGTATTGATGCCCTGTCTCGATAATCCTACGACTAGGGACCTGAAAAAGGATGTGCTTGTAGACTACCCAGCCCCCACTAGTGTGACTGCCATCACAACGCTGGTAGTTAAGCAAGATCCTAAGAGCTCTATCAATACGTATACTCACATATTAAGATAGATAAAACCAAGTAGCATACTACCATGTTTAGCAAGACTGTTATATAACTGTTAATATCCCAAGCTTCCATTAAGTAATATACAAGCTAGTATGATACAATAATGGCCCCTAGGGCATATACACTAACACAATATTCCAGAGTAGACTAGTGTGTACGTTTCTTGTCCCTTAGAGGGTGATGGTTGATCCCACAACCATTGGTGTGTGACATCAAAGAATGTACACATGTGCTCATTGGAGAATGGGTACATCGAACAGGACTCGCCGAGGACTCCTAGTTGGTAGTATACCTATCGTCAGCTAGCAGTCTTCTGGTGACACTGGTACAGGTTAGTCTGTAGACCCGAGATCGTCATAGAGTCTTGTGTGGCTCCCACTGTGTTTTGATTTCCTCCCTACCACGGCTCAAAGGAGTCATGCAAACAGGTGGATTTTGGGTACAGTCCCGAGTCACATGGAGGCAATGAGCGATAGGAGGGGTTTCGTCTTTCCCGGTATTGGGGGTTGATGTTGCGCTATGCTCGATTGGCTATAACTGGAAGTCTCTGGCCAGGGCTGATGCTGAGATTTACTGATAAGAGTTATCAGTTTCTCGAACTGTTATAAGCCAGACATCGGCATGACTTATCACGTTACTGGGGTCTGACGTTTACCACCCCTAGACATGATATGCGACATATCAGACGAAGAGACCGGACTGTACGGTAGTGTTACCGATATGCTTCATAGAGAGTATGGACGAGCTTGCTTGTTAATCTTCATATCGCTCAATACCCGGGTAGCCGTTACGTCCAGCTAGTACCACTGACGGCTTGTAGGTGACTGATGTGATCATCACCTACTGCTGGCGTATTGATGAGTCTTTAGAGTCCCACACAGAAGTTTCCTGGTTCAAGCGAAACAAAGTAGGACACATATGTGATATGTGTGTGGGCCTGATTAAATACGAGTATGTGATACCGTATTGTAATCTAGCAGTTATCTGTTATCGGTTAGGTTATATGTGATATAACCAGATTATCGAATCAAGTGTTGATTTGATAATGTGATAAACGGATAAATGATATTAGTCGGTCATATGTGATATAACCGGATTATTAAATCAAGTGTTGATTTAATAATTTGATATAAATTATATTTGCTATAATTATATTTTAACTAATATCATTAGCTCACTAATTGCTTTATTTATATATATATTAATGTATATTTGATATATATATATATATATTATATGAAGTATGGCATGTTTTTCTATTTTGAGAAAATAGAAAAATGAAGTGTAAATTGTGGAGATATTTGTGGAATGGGCAAGGCATGGGTTTTATTATTTGTATATTAGTCTTGACTCACTATTCAAGCATGGTTGCAATTTAGAATTGCAATTTTATTCCATGCTTGAATAAGTGAGGAAAGATAGAGCCATTTTGAGTTAACTTTTATCATTTTCATTCTTCATGCCTTAGCCATTTTTTGAGCTCTTGCTTCCTCTTGCTCTCTACAATTTTCTTCACCTCACTTCCAAGTTCAAACCCTCACATGTGATGTGAATCATTGAACTTGTGAAAACCCTAGTGAGCAAATTAAACCCCTACTTTACCATCACACATTAGATTAGCAATTTGATGTGAAGTGTTGCCTTCACTAATGAGATTAGTGAAGGGTTAGCTTGAGCTTGTGGACTTCGGGTGGATCGTCTTTGGCGCGAAGATCACAAAGGCAAACCCTAATAATCTAGTAAAGATCTTGTTAGTCTAACTTAGCACCTAATAAAAATTAGAATTTGGCATGCTTGATGCCTCTAGAATCTCATGATGGTGCTAAGGTCGACTTTCAGGACTAGCGCATGCAATATATAAGCAACTTCTATTATATAACATATATAATATAACCATTCGTCTCACGCAATAATAGGCATTCCAGATCACAGATGAACATATTGGATATATTAGGAATTCCGCGTTTCGTTTAAGCCTGTAACGAAAGACGGATTCCACGGTCGTGATGAATAGCCAAACCCCACTCTAGACCCCTACAGGTGCGGCAAACTACCCGCCAAATTCCCGAAGTGAAGCAACCTCCCTCAGTAAAATGAGTAGGCCACTCGGCACTTCAAAGAACCCGGTAGTTTGTGCACCCCACCTTGGGTCTATCCTAGGAGCAAAAAATAGTAAATGAAATAATACAACGGTGGCTACAACCTCAACCCGGATGTGCCTCACAAAAGAATATTACATCACTTTACAATTTACATCGAATGAAAGAAAACCCTCTTCTCACATCCCCAGCTATTCATCCACGACGATCCAATAAAGTTCATATACACAAACCAACAAGAACAGCAACACATATATGTGCAACCCCTACTAATCGACATATAGAGATTAACGGACGTTTCGAAACACATATAACAACAAATAAAACATGTTAAACTACGTTAAAATTGCGACTTCGAAATACCCCGTATCGCCACAGCAGAGAATTAAAAGTATAATCAAAATTGGCAAAATCAAACACCACCTGAAACCCTAAATCTAAGCAACTAGAACACAGAACAAAACTCGATGCATTCCCTCACTACAAAACCGGTGGGGCCGGTTTTTTGAAGCATTTGGCCGGCCAAAATTCGATGGAAATGTCTCATTTTTGTTAGGTGTTCATCTCACAAGTAAAGGAGCACTCTGCAATTGTTTAAAAAAATTTTAGAGCCTCCGAAAAATTTGACAGAAATTTGGATTTTGGTTCCGATGTTTCAGAGTTATTTCGGTTTCGTAGTTTTACACGTCGTCTAAACTGTTAGTTATCCTTTAGTTGGCTCTGATACCACTGTAAGTCGATGCCACGCACCCCACGGGTTCGCGGGTAGGTGGAGTTTGCAAAAAACGATTTTTATATGCTTCGTAACATCGACTAAACTCCAAGATTGATACTAAACCCTAATTAACATGCTAACTAAAAAGTTTAACTACCATGTAAGAAAGTTATACCTCAAGTTACTAGTCCTTCTTGTTCTTGCTGTCCTCCTGCTCTTTGTGAGCTCCTTGGTGTTGGAGATAGTGCCCTCAGAGTCAATTATTGGGTCACAGGCACGTGATTGCAATGATTGAGGGGAGGACCTATCCCGGTAGGACAGTCTTACTCGAGATGATAGTATGCTATCTGGTTTATCTTTATCATCGTATACTGCTTTAGGTGACCTGACGAGTCGCTATTACACGTTGATAAAGCCCCTAGGATTCTTGCTTGACTTCCAGCAGTATGAGGGCGATCATATAAGTGGGAGCTGGGGGTCTACAAGCACATCCTTAAAAGGTCCCTAGTCGTGGGAGATTCGAGACAGGGCATCGTTTCTCCAGAGTAGACTAGTGTATACAGTCGAGACCCCGACGAGGGGCGGTGGCCGGTCTCACAAGCCACTGGTGTCAGTTGGTTCACCTAAGATGTATACAGGTGCTCATTGGGTTATGAGTACACCGGACAGGACTCGCCGGGAACCTGCTAGTTGGGATATACCAGACGTCAGATAGCAGTTCCCAGGTGACATGTGTACAGGTTAGTTCATCGACCTGGGATCGTCATTTGTCTCGTGTGAGTTCCCACTGTACTTTGATTACTACCCTACCACGGCTCAAAGGAGTCGTGCAAACAGGTTTTAGTTGGGTACAGTCCCGAGCCACATGGAGGCAGTGAGCGGATCTGCAGGGGTTCGTCTCTCCCGGTATTGGGGGTGAGGTCGTGCTGTGTCTAGGAGAGCCAGAACATGAAAAGTCCTTGGCCAAGGCAGGAGATTTGCTGGTAGGTATTCCAGTAGTATCTCAGGGTGTTCTGGGCTACACTCCGACACGACTTGTACCGCTTTTGGGGGTCTGACTTTTACCAACCCCCTAGGCCCGCCATGCGATGCTCATAGACGAACGGACCGGACTGTACGGATATTGTCACTGACAGGCTCAGTAGGGTGTCAGGATGAGTTCGCTCATCGACGTCCCTTTTGGTCAATAGCTGGTGGCCCGTCACGTATGGCTTATACCTCTGACGTGCTAGTGGTTAAATCCACAGCCATAGTATTGACGAGTCTTTAGAGTCCACCACACTCAGTTACTCAAGTTTCGGGCGAAACACTGTAGAGGCCGTATGGAGATATGGCAGGGTTCGATCAGATACGTGCGGTATTGCACGGATCGTGATCGGACAGATTTTACTAGCCGGCTTTGGCTTAAGCCGGATCCTAGTATTAGATAGTGTAGTTTTGTCTCTTTGCATTTGTGTTCAGTGGGAATACAAATGCGGGCATGTATTTGCAGTAGCGGGGTTTTCCTGTAATTTATTACGGGATCGGTTTTCTGAAGTTGCCAGTTTGCATTCCGTTCCGGCCGGTTTTCCTTCATTCCTTCTCGGTCGGACTTTCTTGGTGGAGGGTGTTAATTGCAAGTTTGCAATTAACATTTAGTGGAGGGTTTTCTTGCATATGTTGCATTATGATGAGACTTGTTTCATCATGAGATGCCTTTCTTGTCCCTTTCTTAGCTTTTCATGTGATGGTTATGTGATGATGAGATTAGATGAGGAATTGATTTGGATTGGAATTGATGTGAGCCTTTTGTTGATTTATCATTTCTTTTTCACATGATAATTCTTGGAGAGGTTTTCTTTTTCTCTCTCCAATCTCATTCTTGTGAGAAGGGGCCGGCCACTTCAAGAGAGAGAGAGAGGGTATTATTTTTGGTGTGTGGCATTTTTCTATCTCATTCTTGAGTTGCAAAAAGATTAGCTTAAAAGCTCATTCTTTTCTCTCCTTCTCTTCTTGATTTTCCTCCACATCATGGCAACCTCATAACCCCAAGAGACAAGTTCACTACACTATTCTATAGCAAGCCTTGGTCGCGTCGGCTAGCCAACTTCGCGCCCGAGTTGCCTCGGTCAAGAGGCGGGAGCCCGTAAAAGATTCCGGCTACGTGGTGCCCCTTTCCGACGAGCGAGGAGGTGACGGAGATTCCGCGGGAGATCGGAGCGGAGACGAAGACCGAAGGACACGGATTGTTTGGTATAGCATCTCTACTCTTTTCTTTTTGCTAGCTAGCTAGGTTAATGGCCCGATCCGGGTAAAAAGTCCGCGGTGGTGCCGTTTTGCAAAGTTCGCAAAGTTTTTGTTTTCCGCGTTTCCGGCTTCGGATCGACGGCCGGGGCGCCCCCGCGGGCTTACAATGGTATCAGAGCCACGCCGTTAACCTTCCCTAGCTTGCTCTAGCGCGTTTAGAACTCGATCGAACAAAATCCCCAAAAACCGTATTTTGTGCACATGTGTTCTCTGTTAAAATTTTTTGAGCTCCTAAAATTTTTCTGGTGATTGCAGAGACATGTACAACAAATTATAAGAATTCTGGGAAAATACGATCCACTGATTCCTCACTTCGACCGCGGAAGCGCGGCCAAAACCTTGGTTTGGCCGCGCTTGCGCGGCGGAAAAGAGGAATCGTGGCACTATATTTTCCCAGTAAGCTTATGTGTTGAAAATAGGGCATTTGGGACATTTTCTTTGGGCCCAGATTTTCTGTAAGTGCTACAGTAGTGTGTGGGGCCCACTTTGATAAATTTGTTCGATCGGATATTTTAAACATGCTAGTTCACAGTTTTTACATTATATCTGCGACCGTGAATGTCACTTGATCGGTAAATCCCGTCTAACTGCTATAGCCCGGTTAGACGGATTTGCGAACGTGATTTTCACGTTGATGTTCTGTGATTGTACTGTGTTGTTGCGGATCGGTCGTGGGGGATAGCCTGGTTGCAGTGGTAGTACAGTTTTGTTGTATTATGTACATTTGATATTGCGGGGCGAGCGTCCGACATGTGGACTGCCGTCACTGCCAGTTTGTATTATTATTTTGGGGCACGACTTGGTTGCGGTCGATGTACCCGTTGTATGTATATTTTACTTTCTGTACTAGGATTACCCCGCGGAGGGGTGCACGGATAGCCGGATTCTAGAGGGCAACAAGCCCGCATCTCATGGCATTGAGACGGAGGGGGCTTCACTCTAGAATTGGCGGGCTATTCGCCGCACTCGTAGGGGGTATAGGATTGACCCAGGAGGGGTGCCCAAGTTACCGGATTCCGTGAAGTGCTGGGTGGTCCATTCACGTTGCTGAAGGGGGCTGCCTCGCTTCAGGTTTTGGCGGGTAACTTGCCGTGCCCGTAGGGGTCTAGGGATTTCATTGCACAGGCTATCCACACGACCAGGGGAACGTCGGGTTTCAGCGGCTCTGTGAAACCCGGGGATCCCAGATATCTGTATTGATCTGTGTTGCTATACATTTCTGTGTTGCTTTTATCACGCCTTGAGCGAAATACTATATATTGGTATATATATATATATATATATATATTAGTAGATGTTGTATATGTTTTTCATCCGCGCTAGTCCAGTCCCCGCTCTGTCGTTAGTTAGCTAACCTAACGGGTGATGACGGGACCCAGTGGCGAATGCGGATGGCATATACGTACATCAGTATATTTTCGTTCTTTGTGGTGTGATCAATTGATGGGACTGCATTGATTCGGATCAATGCAAGATAAACAAACCTATTCTGATGTTGTTGGAACACTTTTTCAAAAAGCTGTTATTGCAAGGGCGTTCTCTTTTGTTTTGCACAGTGGTATTCAGTTGGAATATCCTGCTCCTCAGTCTACGAGGCAAGGGCCGAGATCCCTTCACCGGGAGTGACCCCTTGGACAAAAGTTTGGGTCAGGGCAGTAACTTCACTATAGCCGATTACTTTTGCTTTGCATCGTGGTATTCAGTTAGAATATCCTGCACCTCATTCTACGGGGAAAGAGCCGAGATCCCTTTACCGGGAGTGACCTCTTTAGCAAACGTTTTCGTCACTATATTTTTCTAAAAAGCTATCCGTTCCTTCAACGATATCAAGTTCATTACGTTAAAGGTTTTCGCCAGAAACCATTCGTAGCCCTCCGTCATTTCAGTTAAATATTCGGTAGTATTCAAGCTATGTATTTTGACCTCACGCCAAGGCATAGTGTTTGGTAGTTGCCGTGTATTTATCTGTTGCATAGATAGATGCGTTGGTTTGGGACAGTCGTACTACTATTTTGGCCTACGTCAAGGGTATGTACGGGTGGGTTCAAACTAACCAGGATAATGACGGGTGGAACTTGACATGTGACTTATGATATTTTGACCTCACGCCAAGGTCATAAGAGCATGGGGCAAAAATCCACATCGGGAGTTTCAAAAGAACTGAAACTTGCCAGATATGCGCATACCTTCTGGAGTGTGATAACGTGAGCGGATTCCGTCATGTTATCATGCGATGATAGTTGGATCCCGATTCCCACTGATGAGTTAGTTTACTCCTCGGGTAACCCCGACTAATTCTTCTTTCAGGTTTGGAGGAGAATTTGAGGTACAGTGGGAGGTTTCCAGATTAGATAAAGTGATAACCATTCTGATCTAGGTTAGAGTGCACGCTGAGTGTTTCTTTCTCTCTCTCTCTGGCAGCGACCATTGACCCGACCCTTGACTATGACTCAGTGACCAAGTTGACCGAACCTCCTTAACACTGGTTTTTGGATTGTCAGAGTCGCAGACCTCTTTGCCACTCCTACTTTTACCCTTTTCTCCGGGACACCCCGTGTTACTACGAACGTCCACTTCCATTGGACAAAACCATCGTATGGTTATATACGAACTCGAAGGACTTCGAGGATGGTTTCCGGTTCTGGAGAAAACGAATAGGATTATTCAGTTGTCTTTTCCTTTTACCTTCTCTCAGGTTGCGAGTACTCCTTGGTTTAGGAGTAGTACACCTATTACGCAAATTGGATAGTCTTCTTCCAGACCTTAGGCTGGTGCCGACCGGTAGGGAATGAAGAAAACCAATTAGCCTAAACGGTGTATAGAAGGTATTAAGTTCAGACAAAGCCAGGGATTAGTAAGAGGGCAAAGTAAATTGCGACTGCTATTCACGACCAAGCCAAGTATTTCTTCGCCAATCCTAAATCACCTGTGAATAAAGTACATTCAGGTGTCTTTTATCTTCACCTTCTCTCGCGTTGCGAGTGCTTCTAGGATTAGGACAGTACCCCCTTTATGCTTATTGGATAGTCTTCTTCCAAACCATAGGCTGGTGCTGAACGGTAGGGAAGGAAGAAAACCATTTGGCCTAAAGTGGTGTACAGAAGGTAATGACTAAAGACATATAAAGGGATTTGGAAAGATGGCAAAGAATTATACGGTTATAGTTGTGAATCTGGATAATGGAAGAGGCATTACTAGGAATACCAGGATACCCCATCGAAACATTGCAATGTTTCAGTTTCACTGTGTACTGTTAAAAGAAAACTGATTTCCCAATTAGACACTTGCTCCAGGGTATGTATTTACCAGGTTTGAGTCTCACGTCTGTATGGTTTTACAGATGATGAGTGGGAGTAAGTTATTGGGAATTAGGTGACCTTTCTCATTATATCGGGATTCATGATATTTGAGGAAGCCACCTGGGTTGTTTGCCGGTCGGCAAATATTTGGTTTTCAATATCCGTTGTTGTGCACCAATTTCAAATTGATATATCTGTACGTCTATTTTTATAGAGTGAGATATACTTTTTGAAATTATGTCTATGACATTTACCTATATCAGTGGATAGTTAGGTAAGGAGCATTGAACAACGGTGTACTTCTTAACCAAAAGTACAGTTTTCAACCTACGACACACAGTGAATGAGTCACTAGACTCAGGGGACTTATACAGAGTATTGTATATTGTCCAGTGTCCATTAGGACAGAGGGGTTGGTCCTCGTACTATATTCTGTTTACTTTTAACTTCTCTAGTTCTTAGACATGTGTTTCGTAGAAACACAGGGTCTAAGTTTTGAGGAGTTATAGGTATAAGAGTAAAGTAGAGAACCAAGTGTTGCAAGTATCGGGATTCTTCAAGGAGATCGAAGATGTAGATACTTGTGAATGGTATTCAGTTGATAGTAATGATTAAGAGAACTAGCTTCTCTTTCAGGTTACTCATAATTGGAAGTACTCCTAAGTTGAGTAACGCTGATCGGCCTCTCTTCCATTTACTTGACATGCACTGGAGACAGCTGCATGATTTGAATCTGGTTCAATTAAATCAGTGCCTCTGGTTCTTGGATTTAGAACAGTTCATATCTTGACATTGTTAAGATACGGGGAGTTGTCCGGCTTATGCTTAAAACCAGACACTGGACAACTCAAGGCACGTTTCAGTAGTGGCTGTTTGTGGGTTGACCCGGGCTATGACGAGGGTTGACTTTCTACCATCTGGAAGATCAATAGTGATATTGTTCTGACTCGCCACAGTTTTATCAAAAATGGATTTTTTCAGAAAAACAGGAGTGGGAGTATGGTAGAACTGGAAGTGATTCCAGAACCGCAAACGATTACTGAAGATTTGATAAGAACCTAAAGATTCAATCTGGTTTGACATTCCATTGGCCACTCCGCAGATATGGTGGGTAACCTCAGGCACTCGAGAGGTACTTCGGTATGCTCAAGGACGGTGGCAGGGAGGTTCTTGTTTACCCACACTTGCCATTGCTGTTGTTCCAGGCTGCGAGACCCGGCGGGAGGATGAGTATAGCGTCATTCTAAACTAGCTTTAGAAGTGTACGCCTATATGACTCTGCCAGAGGGTTGTCGTAGTCAGTGGGAGCAGCGGAAGCATTGGTGGACATCAAGCTTATGTCTATTTATAGACTATAGCAGATATTGCGGAGATAGATCATCTATTTCTGATGTGACAGTCATAGGTTTGACTTCATCAGAATAGGAGATGGATCTGTTGAGAAGGTAGTAGGGTGTGATGTCCTGGTATTTGATGACATACACGGAGTAGGAAGTGATATTCCTATACTACGATCGGTTATACTTTGGTCGTCACACAGGAGTTTCTCCACATAGGACTTGGATATTATATCAGACATTCTGGTTACTAGATCTATGGTTTTAGATCTAGATTTGGGTGGTTTCCCAATCTGGGTACTTTGACCGCATTCTATGAGTATTTAGAATGGACGACTCCTGGCACGGTAGTGTACCTGCAGGTAATGGAGTCACCCTCTCTAAAGGTGTCTTACAGACTAAAGGGGAGAGGGACACGCATAATTGACAGATCACTTGCTTAGGCAACTGAGTCAATCATGAGATGTCAAGTACCACACCAGATGTTGTTCTTGCAGTAGGTGCAATAAGTTGATATTGATCCAATCCTGGAGAAACAGTCGGAAGCAGTTTTAGAACATAAGTTGATGTTCTAGGGATATGATAACGGCAGCCTCCTTTACGAGACGGTTATCATTCCAGGCTTCCAAGGTGACCTGGATGGCAGAGTGGCTGTCAGAGTTATAGTTTTCCCTCTAACGAGGGGCAGTATTTTGGACAGGTGGTCCAGGTGGAAACTGAGGGAAGGCATGGCGCAGGACACTGATTAAGTTCAGTTGTCGATACAGTCTAAGAAGTTTGGATTTGGAGTTCACTTATGAGCTAGGTCCCATCAGACATCCAGACATTCTAAGACAGGTATTGCTCATTTCGGGAGATAGCTTTCTCCGCGAACATGGGATATAGAGAGACATAGAAAGAAACATCAAAGCGGATCCACTCACTGAGGCTATTCCTCGAACGCAATAGTTTCGCAAACGAGCTTTGTGAGACTGACTAGTAGAGGAGTTGGGTGTTCGGTATCACACGGGCTGTGAGTATGCGACATCGCAATAATTAGCCTTGAGTGCAAGTGGGAGATTGTTGGAGATAGTGCCCTCAGAGTCAATTATTGGGTCACAGGCACGTGATTGCAATGATTGAGGGGAGGACCTATCCCGGTAGGACAGTCTTACTCGAGATGATAGTATGCTATCTGGTTTATCTTTATCATCGTATACTGCTTTAGGTGACCTGACGAGTCGCTATTACACGTTGATAAAGCCCCTAGGATTCTTGCTTGACTTCCAGCAGTATGAGGGCGATCATATAAGTGGGAGCTGGGGGTCTACAAGCACATCCTTAAAAGGTCCCTAGTCGTAGGAGATTCGAGACAGGGCATCGTTTCTCCAGAGTAGACTAGTGTATACAGTCGAGACCCCGACGAGGGGCGGTGGCCGGTCTCACAAGCCACTGGTGTCAGTTGGTTCACCTAAGATGTATACAGGTGCTCATTGGGTTATGAGTACACCGGACAGGACTCGCCGGGAACCTGCTAGTTGGGATATACCAGACGTCAGATAGCAGTTCCCAGGTGACATGTGTACAGGTTAGTTCATCGACCTGGGATCGTCATTTGTCTCGTGTGAGTTCCCACTGTACTTTGATTACTACCCTACCACGGCTCAAAGGAGTCGTGCAAACAGGTTTTAGTTGGGTACAGTCCCGAGCCACATGGAGGCAGTGAGCGGATCTGCAGGGGTTCGTCTCTCCCGGTATTGGGGGTGAGGTCGTGCTGTGTCTAGGAGAGCCAGAACATGAAAAGTCCTTGGCCAAGGCAGGAGATTTGCTGGTAGGTATTCCAGTAGTATCTCAGGGTGTTCTGGGCTACACTCCGACACGACTTGTACCGCTTTTGGGGGTCTGACTTTTACCAACCCCCTAGGCCCGCCATGCGATGCTCATAGACGAACGGACCGGACTGTACGGATATTGTCACTGACAGGCTCAGTAGGGTGTCAGGATGAGTTCGCTCATCGACGTCCCTTTTGGTCAATAGCTGGTGGCCCGTCACGTATGGCTTATACCTCTGACGTGCTAGTGGTTAAATCCACAGCCATAGTATTGACGAGTCTTTAGAGTCCACCACACTCAGTTACTCAAGTTTCGGGCGAAACACTGTAGAGGCCGTATGGAGATATGGCAGGGTTCGATCAGATACGTGCGGTATTGCACGGATCGTGATCGGACAGATTTTACTAGCCGGCTTTGGCTTAAGCCGGATCCTAGTATTAGATAGTGTAGTTTTGTCTCTTTGCATTTGTGTTCAGTGGGAATACAAATGCGGGCATGTAT
The DNA here is from genome assembly GCA_030015575.1 of Agapanthus africanus. Lineage (NCBI taxonomy): Eukaryota > Viridiplantae > Streptophyta > Magnoliopsida > Asparagales > Amaryllidaceae > Agapanthus > Agapanthus africanus. Next base: position 565,906,813 of record CM057341.1, read on the forward strand.
TTGCAGTAGCGGGGTTTTCCTGTAATTTATTACGGGATCGGTTTTCTGAAGTTGCCAGTTTGCATTCCGTTCCGGCCGGTTTTCCTTCATTCCTTCTCGGTCGGACTTTCTTGGTGGAGGGTGTTAATTGCAAGTTTGCAATTAACATTTAGTGGAGGGTTTTCTTGCATATGTTGCATTATGATGAGACTTGTTTCATCATGAGATGCCTTTCTTGTCCCTTTCTTAGCTTTTCATGTGATGGTTATGTGATGATGAGATTAGATGAGGAATTGATTTGGATTGGAATTGATGTGAGCCTTTTGTTGATTTATCATTTCTTTTTCACATGATAATTCTTGGAGAGGTTTTCTTTTTCTCTCTCCAATCTCATTCTTGTGAGAAGGGGCCGGCCACTTCAAGAGAGAGAGAGAGAGGGTATTATTTTTGGTGTGTGGCATTTTTCTATCTCATTCTTGAGTTGCAAAAAGATTAGCTTAAAAGCTCATTCTTTTCTCTCCTTCTCTTCTTGATTTTCCTCCACATCATGGCAACCTCATAACCCCAAGAGACAAGTTCACTACACTATTCTATAGCAAGCCTTGGTCGCGTCGGCTAGCCAACTTCGCGCCCGAGTTGCCTCGGTCAAGAGGCGGGAGCCCGTAAAAGATTCCGGCTACGTGGTGCCCCTTTCCGACGAGCGAGGAGGTGACGGAGATTCCGCGGGAGATCGGAGCGGAGACGAAGACCGAAGGACACGGATCGTTTGGTATAGCATCTCTACTCTTTTCTTTTTGCTAGCTAGCTAGGTTAATGGCCCGATCCGGGTAAAAAGTCCGCGGTGGTGCCATTTTGCAAAGTTCGCAAAGTTTTTGTTTTCCGCGTTTCCGGTGTCGGATCGACGGCCGGGGCGCCCCCGCGGGCTTACACTTGGAGTGTGTTTGGATCGCTCCTCCTCATCGGCCTCCTCAAGTCGAAGAAGATCCACCCGAGAGTGCCTACCTTGAGCTTCCAGCTCTAAGATGAGGTAACTAGGTAACCTAGAGTGCTAATCTAAGTGACCTAGAGGATATAAAGAATGATTAAGGATTTATAAGTCTCACTAATCCTAGGATTCTCAACACATGAGACAATTAGGGTTTGAGGAGAAGAAGAGAGAGCTTGAGGAAAGAGAAAGTGTTTGTGATAATAATCAATGAATATGGCTATTGTTATGACTATGAAGCAAACTAAAATATCTCACACAAATATCTCACAAAATATCACAAAATATCTAAGTCTACTCTTGCCTCAAAAGTCATACATGGGTCACCAAGTAGCCATGCTTCATTTATCATACAAATAACACTTCATACCTCCACCTCATTAAGGATTTAATCAAAAGATTAAATCAAAAATGAGGTGTCTTCTTCTAGAAGCACACTTGAGTAAATTATGAGAATTCCCCTCACCATATATACATACCCGTATTCCTATTCCGAAAAACACGAATACAATGAGACGAAACTAATCCAATAATCAAATACTAGGATCCGGCTTAAACCAAAGCCCACTAGTATTATCCGTCCGAACATCCTACGTGCACAAGTATACGTATGTGATCGAACCCTGTCGTAAAACCATACGAAATCTACATCGTTTCGCCCGAAGCAGGGAAACCCTCTGTGTGGGACTCTAAAGACTTGACACTATGCTGGCAGTGGGTTTAACCACAAGTCATTAGCGGTACTAGCTGCACGTAACGGCTACCTAGGTATCTATCGATAAGAAGGCCAATGAGCAAACTCATCCGAACTCATACTGAGTCTATCTGTGACAATCTCTGTACAGTCCGGTCCGTTCGTCTAAGAGTATCGCATACGGGACTAGGGGGCGGTGGCCGTCAGAACCCTAATAGCGCAATAAGTCATGCCAGAGTTGAGCCCAAAAACACCCTGAGAAACTACTGGAGTACCTACCGGTAAATCTCGCTTTCCCTGGCCAAGGACTTTGTGTAATGGCTTTCCGAACACAGTGCGACATCAACCCCCAATACCGGGAGAGAAAATCTTATCTAACCGCCACTGCTTCCAAGTGCTTCGGGACTGCACCCAACTACTACCTGTTTTCACGACTCATCAGAGCCGTGGTGTCACGACCCAAAATTGGCACGTAACTGTTAGTGTATATGCCCCAGAGGCCATTACTGTATCATACTAGTTTGTATATTACTTAATGGAAGCTTGGGATATTCACGGTTGTATAGACAATCTTGCTCAAAATAGTAGTATGCTACTTGGTTTGTTTTTACTTTAATGTGTGCATGTGTTTCTTTTAGCATATCGCCTATACACATTAGTGGAGCCCTTAGGATCTTTGCTTGATTACCAGCGTTGTGATGGCAGTCACACTAGTAAGGGCTGGATAATCTACAAGCACATCCTTATACAGGTCTCTAGTCGTAGGATTATCGAGACAGGGCATCGGTACTCCGGAGTAGACTAGCGTATGCGCTTCTCATCCCAGCAGGGGAGATGGTCTGTCCCACAACCATTAGTACGTCGTATTTGAGATAGTATGCAGGTGCTCGTTAGGTTACGAGTACACTAGACAGGACTCGTCGGGAACTGGTGGTTTGTACTATACCTATCGTCAGTTATCAGTTCCCAGGTGACATGAATACAGCTTAGTCCGTTGAGTTGACATTGTCACTTCGCCTTGAGTGTGTTCCCACTGTTCTTAGATTGCTACCCTACCACGACTCAAATGAGTCGTGCAAACAGGTAGCAGTTGGGTGCAGTCCCGAAGCACTTGGAGGCAGTGACGGTTAGACAGGATTCGTCTCTCCCGGTATTGGGGGTTGATATCGCGCTGTGTCTAGGAGAGCCATTACACAAAGTCCCTGACCAGGGCTAGCGAGATATACTGGTAGCGTTTCCAGTGTTATCTCAGGGTGTTCTGGGCTACACTCCGACATGACTTGTACCGCTATTAGGGGACTGACGTTTACCGCCCCCTAGGCCCGCCATGCGATACTCTTAGACGAACAGACCGGACTGTACGGAGATTGTCACATTCAGGCTCAGTAGGAGTTCGGATGGGTTCACCTCATCAGTCTTCTTATCGGCATCTACCTGGGGACCGTTACGTATAGCTAGTACCGCTTGCGGCCTGTGGTTAAACTCACTGCCAGCGTAGTGTCGAGTCTTTAGAGTCCCACACAGAGGGTTATTCGCCTTTGGGCAAAACAGAGTAGAGGTCGCATGGTTTTGCGATGGGGTTCGTTCACATCCGCGCACTTGTGTATGTTTGGTGTCCGGACAGTTATTACTAGCGGGCTTTGGTTTAATCCAGATCTTAGTATATGTTTTGGGATTGGTTTTATCTCATTGTATTCGTGTTCCTCGGTACATGGATGCGGATGTGTATGCACAGTTGACAGAGGCAGAGGCAGAGGATTCTCATTAGGGTTGATGACCGTTGTCTTTTTCCAAGCCCTAATGAACATGTGAAATATGATTAATGATATTAATTAAAGATAATTGTGTTATGGTTAGGGTTGTTGACCATTTGACTTTGGTTGACTTGTTGACCCATGTTGACATATTGACCATCATCATTTCATATGAAAGATACTCTTTGATTCTTGCAAAATTCATTAAATGTGAAATGATAATGGTCATTCCAAATGAACCATCACAATTTCCTTTTAATTATTATTGTTAATTCATAATTCACATATATGAGAGTATGGTTGATAATTATCCTCATTCTCTCTTGCTCATTCTCTCTCATCCAAAGCTCATCCTCTTCCTCTCTCTCAAAGCTCTCATCTCTCATGTGTTGAGAACCATGAGCTCTTGAGATAAAACCTTCAAAACTTCACTCTACTCATTCTAGAGTTCTAGGTTTAGCAAGCTAAGCACTTTAGTTACCTCTAGGTTGAGGTACGAGCTCTAGGTAGAGGCCTTCGGGTGGATCTTTCTTCGACAAGAGAAGGCGACGAGAAGGATCCGTTCAAACCACTCTAAGGAGCAAGAACATAAGGAGTTCAAGACCTAGGTATAACCTTCTAACCGAGTAGGTAAAACTTGTAGTTAGTTTGCTAGTTTTTGTTTAGCAAAGATCCTCTTTTCTAGTCCATGTTACCTTGAGTTTAAAAATCGTTTTTTACCTATTCCGCCTCCCCGTAAGAACCGGGGTGGGTAACGTGGACTTACAGTGACGGCCCTAATACTACGCAATGCCTACAGACGTAACGCAGCAAAAGAAAGCCAAAACCCAGAAATCTAAAGACAAGGAAAGATAAGAAGTTTTGAAACATTTGAAATCACAACCCAAATTCTTTAAAAGCCCGATTTATTTCCTTTAAAATTTTGGCAGCACCTCCTTTGTAAAAACTAGCCCCAAAAATGGGTACAACATAAATATAAATGAAGCGTCCCTAAACGGGAGCAAATACACGCCCAAAGGCGGAAAACAACCACCACAACAAATATACAACGCCGTAGCGAAGAAATAAAAGACGATAGAAAGCTGTATAAAAGACAAACAAGTCACAAATAATACACAATATCGTCATCACCAAGTCTCTAAGTCAACAAAATAATAGTAGATGGAGAGTACAAGGATACAACGAATATACAATATAACAATACGGATAACCACAAAACCCACCTAAGCAAAACTGCACACTATGAGCTGAAGCGGTATCCGTAGCAAAAGATGATCAGATAGATGAATAGCCTGCCTCGACTACTCTGGGGAACACCCTGCAAAACAACTGTGGCACAACGGGGGTGAGTTGCCAACTCATGAATAGTAGATAACATATGCAGGTAATCGCAAGTATGCACGTACAACGTGAATCTAACATATGCAATTAATAGCAATAACAGGTCATATGTATGCAATAATCATGAAAAGTACACTAGCAGGTTCAACTAATACATGAAGCAATAATAATATGACAATCAGTATGCAATAATCATGCAACAATGATATGAAAATGTGTATATGCAACAATCATGGAAGGTACACTAACAGGTACTACTAATATATGAAACAGTGCATAAACAATAAATGTGGAGTATGGAATGAAATATGTCATTTCCATGGAATCCTGACATCATGGTAGGATCACAATCCATCAAGACAATCCAAATCCCAATTTCCTCAAATCAGCCCCCAAATTGGCTCTCATATCATATATGTCTCACAAATCCTTAATGTACAATATCGAATAAATCTCCTATAATCTGAATGTATAAAATCAAGTGAATCTCATATATCTTTTATGTACAATATCAAGTAAGTGTCATATGTCCTAAATCCAATATCAAGTGAATTTCTTATAACCTAGGTATATTTGCATGAATATATATGATGTATATAGAATTAATGTCAATACACGTATATTAGCGTCCCATTCCACTAATATTGGTGTAAGGGCATATATAACAACGTCCTAATCCACTATTATATATACTAAGAAGTAAATAGAAATATCATGAAACCAATGTGCCAAGCATCGACACAGAAATACTGATCTATCAGGAGCTGTCACCAAGACTGGCATCCTGATAGGTACGTATCATACGTTATACCGAAAGCACGAGTGCCTAGCTCTGACCCTCGCCTTTCGACTTATCTATACGTACATGACTTCCGTCGGTATCCCCATGATAACTGCCGAGTTATAGGTAATGTCACCGAAGTGTATGGTTCCCCTGTCGGGCTCATCGGCGTGGTACATCGACATCCCTTTCTTGCTCCGGGGTACCTCCGGGCCCCACCATGTACCCTCATACAGCCTCGACGCCTCCTCATAGGGGTATATATATATATATATATATATATATATATCAGAACCGATAAAACTCATGGTGGATGCTGAGATATCATATCAAGGGAAACCGGGTTTTTCAAATAATGCATAATTTCATGAACTCCCACGGTCCCCAAATCCAGAAAACATCATGAAAAATCCAGATAACAATGTGAAAATCCATGAATATGATATATGCACCATAAGCTGAAATGTAAGCATATAAAGGAAAAGCCGCTAATTAACTGCAACAAGTTAATATAAAATATCTTGCAGTTCCTATTTTATCCAATTCTAAATAACATCAAGTGAAGGTAAATATGTAGCTATAATTGATATATGTGTAAACAATAAGGTATAGCAAGGTATATGTATCTACCTATAAGTAATGATGTAATATACCCCCTGGGTATAAGTGAAGTATGCGTATAAGGTTTACTTGTAGCTATGTCATAAAGTGTGTATGTACCTATCATTAATGGTATAATACCCTATAGGTATACAGGTATCTAACATGTAAGTATATGAAAGCATATGTGTAAGCATGTAGATATACAGGTATGCTAAATGTCATATGCGATAAGAAATATGAATCAATATCACAATGTCCCTAACCAAGCAATATCCTAACTATAAGTGGTTTGTGTATGACATGACAATTATTGACGGTGTGTGTAGTATACAATCAGTGCTTGTAGCTATGTCATAAGGTTTACTTAGATATTGTTGTGCTACCAGATCAAGCACAACAATATCTAAGTAATAGGGTAAATGCGCAATTCTAAATATGACATAGAATATGCGACAGAAATAATATCTCTAGCCCAGACGCATAACGCCATGCGGGCGATTCCCCTGTAGATGTTAAATCTACTCACCAACGCTCTAAGCTAGGTGAATCCTACCACCTGTTTTCCCTTGTAGCAGTGTTCGTAGTCCCCGCCTGCGAACCTGCAATATTAAAACAACAAAGCAATATATATTAATAATAAACCTAAAATACTTACAATCTACACGGACCAACACGACACACATACGTACTCTAAAGGGTTCGTATTGTAGCTAACGCGTATAGCGACACTACGAAACCAACTCAGCGCAACAGCAACACGTAACACGCATCGTATCGGATAACGTATCGCACGAAACGAAACACTAGAAATATAAAAAATGATCCCAGATTTTTCTGTACCAGTAATCTGTAAAAATTGCAAGTACCATGAGACTACAAATAACCCTAGAGACCCCTACCCAAAAACCCAAACCCTAACTCCCCAGTCTGGCCGCAAATTGCGGCCAGAACCATTAAATCTGTGGCCTGAACATGGAGGAACTGGCTCGTATTTTGAGGGTAGGTTCTAGGTCTCTATACTAGGTTACTGTCAAATCAATTTTTGCAACAAGTATCTGGTTTAACAACAGATCATCTGAGACCCCAAAACAACACTAAAAATACGATATTTACCCGAAACGATACGATACGCGATAAAAACTGAAAATTTAAAGATAAGCTACACAATAAACATCTAAAGAACAGAAAGAGATCAATACCTACACAAAAGAACTTAAAGATCCAAGCTTTGCATGCTCCTAGGCATCCAAGAGGCAAGTGATGGAAAAAGATGTGATTTTTTATGAGATTTGTGATGTTTAGTGATGGATTTGTGAAGAAATGGTGAAGAGAAGCTAAGTGTTCAGTTTGAGGAATGAGGAGGTAAAGAAAAATGCTAAAGAGATAAGGAAATGAGAGAAAGAGAGAATGATAAAGAGAGTGGGAGGTGAGTGTAGGGTGAGGTGAGAGTGAGTGTATCATATGCATTAATTCCTCCATTAATGCATTCATACACACCTTGCCACCTCCTCACTCATACAAACAAATATCTCCCATTCCCACAAAAGATCTAAGGAATAAGGGTTAAGGATAAGAATGGGATTAACAAGGATTAAAGCAAAGGGATTAGATTAAGGTTAAGTGTCATGGTTGCTAACAACAAAATTAGCACAAACAAAACTCACATTTACGTGCATACGTGCGTGCATGCTTATAACAAATAATAATAAATTATTAATTAAATGTTATAAATCGTGAGGAACCCGAATAGGTAAACCTTTTCACAGTAAACCCGCATTAACGTCTAAACAAACACTAACCGAAATCTAAGGCGTTACACGTGGTAGGGTAGTAATCAAAGAACAGTGGAAACACACTCGAGGTGAAATAACAGTGTCAAGTCAATGGACTATGCTGTACTCATGTCACCTGGGAACTGCTACCTGATGTTAGGTATAGTACTGTTGGGAATTCACCCGCGCGCGCAAACGCGTATGTTTTGGAAATAGAGATATGGTTTTAATGAAACGGAATGCGCACGTGAGATCGTTCTCGTTTTACAATTTATAAACCGCAAGTGCACGGCGCGTTGGAGCAAGCCGGCAAGCACGGGTCGATCCGCAGGGAATTGTGTATTAAGTATTGTTGTTTAAGGTTAACAAATGAACGAATTGGGGTTTGTCACAAAAAATATAAGAAGACGGAAACAATAAAAAGCAAGAAAAGGAGTTTAAGGAAGAATGATTGTGGCTTGGCTCAGAAGCTTTGAATCGCAACGTTTACCTCAAAACTCCCTTGGTCATGAGATGTCTGTTTAATCACTTACCATTTGTTTGTCCGCGCTTGGGGTATCAACACTAAACACAAGGGTTAGCAAGCATACCACAACAACAAAAACACAAAGATGTTAGTGAGAGAAAATGATATTAGTGTTGAGTTTGCTAAGAAGTTGTGATGGTATATCGTATATGAAATTAAGAGATTTGTCAAGTCCTTAATCACAAGATACGATATCCAAGCTTTGCAAGCTTAACACCAAATAGATTTTAACTTAAACATTAGAAATGGGGAAAGGGAATGAATACGGTATATGAGGAGTTTACAAGTAACCATGTGTCAAAATACCGTATCATATCAATACATTAGCAATATTTAAGTTAGAATCATAAGTTAAGCATTTAAACATAATCAAGATATGGAAGAGGCAAAGCCTTTCATCTCACTTCCTCACCCACACCCACACTACAACTAAAATGAAAGATTAGTTAAGCATGAATAAAAAGCAAGTAAAGAAAGCAAGTATAAAAAGAAAGCAACAATTTAATAATCACTTGAAGAATTGAGATACAAGATTATGGTAGCTTGTTCAACCTCCTTAATGAAGCTCTCCAAAGAGAGCTTCAAGAGGGAAGAAGAAGAAGAAACCAAATGAAGATCACTCACCTTCAAGCTAAACCAAAAATAAACAAACTATCAAAATGTATTACATCTATTTGGTATGGCTTCCAAGCTTTAGATCAATTCTGGTATTTATAGGCCACAAAATAGAATAAACAAACAATATACAAGTGATGATGTGGCACTAATAAATGACCAGAGAAAATATTGGGTCAAAAGGGGGTAGGGGGCCGAGGTCGCCGGATCTTTAGGGAGTCTCGCCGGCCCAAATCCGAGGAGAGGGGCTCGTGCTTGTAGGGTGGGTTTGTGTGTACTCCAATAACACTCTGGTTCTGTTTGCTTTATCAATTGTAACCTGATTTGTATGCAGAGAAATGGAGGGAAACATGGTCTTTACATCACATCCAAACTTTATGCAATAAATGCATTCACACCCACTTGCACAAGTTGTGTGCCCACTTGTTTTCTTCATGATGCCAAGGCAGCCTACCATGGTCTATGGCAGCCCCCTACCTGGTCCATGGCATGTGCAAACTTGTGTGTTGGACCAATTTTATACAAAAAATGCGTACACATGTATTATTTCAAAAAGAGCTCATGGGATATCGGTCGGTTTTCTGGTCCGCTTGCAGTGTCGGCTTCCAAATGTCATATCCATGATTTTGAATGTTTTTAGTGTTGTATCACGAATACTTGTAAACTGTAATAACTGAGCAGATACTGATTAAAAGTACCGATAAATAGCAAAACAGATAACGAATGAGAGGTAATAAAATGCAGTTTTATGAGATGAACAAATACCCCCAAACTTATCTTTTGCTCGTCCCGAGCAAAACAAAAATCCTAACCTCACTTTCGCAGGGAACGCGATTGCACTGAGCACATGCAATAAGCCGTTAAACCTCTAGGTGTCCCTAGTAGGAGGAGTGTTGTCTCCTGAGGGTTTTCAGCGGATTACACCCACAAAATCCAGTCAAATTAGTAATGCGGAGAAACAATTGATTCTAATCCTAAAGTTAAGAATCAAAGCTAGAAGTTCTATCACCCAAGTTAGAAACATTAAACCCTATTTTTCACTCCTCGCAATTTGTTTAACAAAAGCTAATACGTGTCTTTTCGTGATTGTGTGGTAGTGTCGACAGGTTTTTAAAAACTTGATTAGGGTCATTATGTCAAAAATTACGGACTAGGATAAACTTCTAAAGGATCACACAAGTTTGGAAGGAGTTAAGATTTTCTCAAGTTTTATTCTTCTGTTAGGTTTCAAGTTAGAATATATATCAATTTTAACAGAGAACCTAAGTCTTATTTTTCACTCCTACCTTTCACCAGTTTTTGTTCATACACACCTTTCATTATCGTGCAAAACGTCTTAATAAATATAAACCTTCATATCTCCGTGAAAAAACTGTTTCAATAGAAAAATCGTCTCGCCAAGATTATTCTCCCATAAAGAACCGTTGGGACTTTTAACTCGGAGAGAACACTTGCTTAGCTTGTTTTATCTGGCGATTGGAAACTTAGCGAGTTTTGGGTCAATGACTCCCAAACCAGATGGTTTTAGAGTATTAGGTGTGGAGACACCCCAAAGACTTAATTACCCAAGTTACCAAGGCCACAAAATAAAAGACTCATTTTATTTTAAATAATTTAGCACTTTAGTGAAAACGGAGATATAGCCAGCTTTTTTCTTTTAAATCAGAAGACGTTACATGTGATAAGGTGTGTAATTACTCCAACAAGGTTCTAGATGGGTTATTTTTCAGACTTTTAGCTTCTGTTAAAATTTCTATACAATTCTTCATATCTACCTCACTGTATGAACTATTCTTGATATTTTGCTTAACTCAAACAAATCTATTTGATCCTAAAGAATTTTATCAATTAAAAAAGTTATAGACATGTCAGACTTTCATCACATTCTTAAAAACATACGATACGTGAAAAAGTGTTATAAAAGACGTATATCAGCTAAGATTAAACACACAGGAGGGTTATTTTTTAGGTCATCAATTTATAGCAAGAATTTAGTTATTTCTATCTTATCAACCGAACCGTCAGATTTTGAATCAAAGTTTCCCTGCTAACCAACATGATAAAGTTTTTATAATTTTCAAGAATTTTTCAATTTTTATAAATTTTTCAAATTTTTCTATACAATGCAGTACAAAAGCAGATATGAACTACAACTATATGCAAAATAAAAGAAAAATACAATAAGTAAATGCTGAAATGCAGGAAATATGCAAATGCAAACTATATGCAGATACAAAATGCCACCACCAAGCTCCACCCCCAAACCGATCCAGACGATGTCCTCATCTTCGTTTTGCTTTGCCTTTGCGTTTGCCTCGGCTGCTTCCGCTATCATCGTCTTGTTTATCTAAGAGCTGGTTGAGCTGCTCATTGATCTCCTTGTTCTGCCGGATGATAGTCTTGATGCCGCGGATTTGCATTCTGTGAAGCTCGTAGGGATCCGTCGGAACGTCATCTCCCAAGTATATCTCGGATGAAGTCTGCGGGGCCGCGTGCTCGCTGGGGTCGGTAGGGGTCCAAATCTGCTGCTCACTCCTGGGATCCGTGTACTCTGGTGAGAGCCGCTCTGTCTCCACCGGTACAGTGTCATACATCGTGAGGCAGGTAGTGAAATCGTCGTCCGTCATGTAAGATCGGAAAATTTAGGTAATGAGGACGGGAATCAGAGATTTCCGCGCAGCAATACTTTCCTTGACTGTGGCGAAGAGCATGCTCGCCATGCAGAACTGGTAGTCTCTGGTCATCAAACAATGGACCATGTGCCCTATAATCGCTGGAAAAGACGATACGCGCGCGATCCCCCTAACGTTGCGATACACCCAGCGACATGCCGTATAGGCGTTCCTGTAAATCTGCTGTGCATTTAGCCCAGCATCTCGTAGTTCGCATCGATTTCCCAAAACTGTCCTATACTGCACCAGTTTTAAGGGTTTTTAAGAGCCAGAACGCATCGGGATACCGGTCATGTTGGATATGGTTTCAGCGGAAAATATCCTACGTCTACCCCGAAATTGAATTCTAACCCTATCTTGAAGTATTTCTCCATTTCTTAGCGTATCATAGAACTCATCGACTAAACTCTCACATGCACACAAACCCTCTTCCCCATAGAGCAGAAATTCCCAACCTAATTTTCGGATAGCATCACAAAAATAATGCCTGAACACATCGTGGGAGAAAATGGCAACGAAATTGCGTTCCAATTCAAATGGGGCCATTCTCAAAGGTCTGTTTGAATTTGCAGAAACTAAAAAGTGTAGGAGAGGGGGAGAAAGAGTTTCTTACAACAAGAGAGAAGAAGATCGGAGCTAGGAGGAAGCCAGGCCAAGCTCGCCGGATCTGATGGGGAAGTCGCCGGCCGGTATCCGAGGGGGTGATCTAGGGTTTGGTGGGAGGCTGTGGGAAAAGGAAAGAAGAAAGATAGATCTGTTTGCGAGAATGGGATGTGAGGGCTCGGGTTGGGGCTGTGGGCTCTTATAAAGGAATTTTGCAAAAAAAAAACCCCACAATGAAATCCCAACAAAATTACACTTCTTCGCAAACAAAAATTGAAAACAGTCTCGTCACGCTAAAAAAACATAGCACTCACCCTCTAACGGTTGAGATTTTATTAAAAACTAGGAAAAAACAAAGAGATAAAAATCATAATATTCATAATCTAAACGACATAGTTAATGCAGAAGTTAATACCAGCCATAAGAAAATTTTGTCAATATAGTGCCATGGCTGGCAAAAGAATAGGTATATTAAAAAGAAAAAGAAAATATACAAAGAATAGTTAGATGTTAGTAAAGGGCATGGGTTCGTGAAGGAAGGGATTAGAAGACGGTGAAGGTGAAGACGGAGTTTTGACGACGGAAAAGAATTATTGTTCGAATGAAATGAATTTCCAGAATTACATGTGAAGTTTCAAAGTCAGGTTCGTTTACAAACTGGAGTTCATCCGCAAAAATTCAGAAAAAGAAAGGTTCAAAGGATGATCCCAAAATGATCTTGACTCAAACTTGTAAGTCTACAGTAGCGCCCCGGCCGTCTATCCGAGGCCAAAATGCGGAAATGAAACTTTTTCAAAAACTATAAACCGGCGGTACCGTGTGCTTAAAACCCGGATCGAACCATTAACCTACTACTAGCTATCTAGAGAAGGGTTGGAAAGCTATACCGATCGATCTGTGTCCTTCGGTCTTTGGCCACCATTCCAAGCTCCTCGCGGCATCTCCGGTCTCGATTTCCTCGTCGGAAAGGGCACCACATCGAGAAGTCTTTTTACGGGATCCCGCTTCGTCCGAAGCAACTCGGGCATAAAGTGTGCTAGCCGACATGTCCAAGGTGTTGTAGAGAATGTTTGTGATCACTTTGTCTCTTTGCATCCATGGCTTGGATGGAGGTTGAAGGTGTTGCCATTGGAGGAAGATAATGAGCTAGAGGAAGAAGAAGAAGAGAAGGCTTTCTTATCTTTTCTTTTCTTTTGTTGTCATGTGATAAAAATGAGAGTGAGAGAGTATTAGAAAAAAGAAATACAAGAGCTAACATATCATATGGCAGCCCCCTTCTCTCTCCTTCTCATTTCATGACTCAAATCAATCCACAAATTGACATTTTTGCTAAAAAAGAGACCGTGAGTCATGATATATGTCTATGTCATATTTAATGCATTCCATGATGAATTCTAGCTCATTATATCCATATGCAAACATTAATCCAAATGTTTGCCACAACAATAATCCAAATGTTTGCCACAACAAAAAGATACGGCAACATTAAAAGTAAACTCGTGACGGATCACAAGGATACCCCTCACTTGTATATACATACCTGCATCCGCATTCCGACTGAATGCGAATGCGACGAGACTAAAGTAATCCAACAAATCTAATATTAGGATCCGGCTTAAACCAAAGCCCACTAGTATGATCCGTACGATCAAGATCCGTGCACTACCGCACGAATAAGATCGAACCCTGCCATATATCATACGGCCTCTGCAACGTTTCGCCCGAAACTTGAGAAACTGTCTGTGGGGGACTCTAAAGACTCGTCAATACATTGGCTGTGGATTTAACCACTAACACGTCAGAGGTACTAGCTGTACGTAACGGGCTACCAGGTATTGACCAAAAGGGAGGGCGATGAGCGAACTCATCCTGACACCCTACTGAGCCTGTCAGTGACAATATCCGTACAGTCCGGTCCGTTCGTCTATAAGCATCGCATGGCGGGCCTAGGGGGTTGGTAAAAGTCAGACCCCCAAAAGCGATACAAGTCGTGTCGGAGTGTAGCCCAGAACACCCTGAGATACTACTGGAATACCTACCAGTAAATCTCCTGCCTTGGCCAAGGACTTCGTGTAATGGCTCTCCTAGACACAACGCGATCTCACCCCCAATACCGGGAGAGACGAAACCCCTGCAGATCCGCTCACTGCCTCCATATGGCTCGGGACTGTACCCAACTAAAACCTGTTTGCATGACTCCTTTGAGCCGTGGTAGGGTAGTAATCAAAGCACAGTGGGAACTCACACGAGACAAATGACGATCTCAGGTCGATGAACTAACCTGTACACATGTCACCAGGGAACTGCTATCTGACGTCAGGTATAATACCAACTAGCATGTTCCCGGCGAGTCCTGTCCGGTGTACTCATAACCTAATGAGCACCTGTATACATCTTAGGTGAACCAACACACACCAATGGCTTGTGAGACCGGCCATCGCCCCTCGTCGGGGTCTCGACTGTATACACTAGTCTACTCCGGAGTATCGATGCCCTGTCTTGAAAACTCCCACGACTAGGGACCACTTTAAGGATGTGCTTATAGACCCCAGCTCCCACGTATATGATCGCCATCATACTGCTGGCCGTCAAGCAAGAATCCTAAGGGCTCTACCAATGTGCAATTGTGATCTGTAATGTCACCTAAAGCAGTACACGATGATAAAGATAAACAAACTATCATCTTGAGTAAGACTGTCCTACCGGTATAGGTCCTCCCTCAATCATTGCAATCACGTGCCTGTGATCCAATAATTGACTCTAAGGGCACTATATCCAACAATCTCCCACTTGCACTCAAGGCTAATTATTGCGATGTCACATACTCACAGCCCGTGTGATACCGAACACCCAACTCGTCTACTAATCAGTCTCACAAAGTCCGTTTGCGAAACTATTGTGTTCAAGGAATAACCTCAGTGAGTGGATCCGCCCTAATGTTTCTTTCTATGTCTCTCTTTATCTCAAGTTCGCGGAGAAAGCCATCTCCCGAAATGAGCAATACCTGTCTTAGAATATGTCTCGATATCTGATGGGACCTAGCTCATAAATGAACTCTAAATCCAAACTTCTTAGACTGTATCGTCAACTGAACTTAATCAGTATCCTGCGCTATGCCTCCCTTAGTATCCGCTTGGACCTCCTGTCCAAACTACTGCCCCTCGTCAGAGGAAAAACTATAACTCTGACAGCCACTCTGCCATTCAGGTTACCTTGGAAGCCTGGAATGATAACTGTCTTCCGAAGGAAGATGTCGTTATCATATCCTTAGAACATCCACTTATGTTCTAAAACTGCTTCCGATCGTTTCTCCAGGATTGGATTAATATCAACTTAATGCATTTCGTGCAAAAATAATATCTGGTGTGGTACTTGACATCTCATGATTGACTTAATTGCCTAAGCAAGTGATCTGCCAATCATGCACGTCCCTCTCCCCTTTAGTCTGTAAGACACCTTTAGAGAGGGCGACTCCATCACCTGCAGGTACACTACCGTGCCAGGAGTCGTCCATTCTAAAACACCTTTAGAATGCTGTCTAAGTACCCATATTGGGAAACTACCCAAATCTAGATCTAAAACCATAGATCTAGTAACCAGAATATCTGATATAATATCTATATCCTATGTAGAGAAACCACTGTGTGACAACCAAAGTATAACCGATCGTGGTATAGGAATATCACTTCCTACTCTATGTATGTCATCCAAGTACCAGGACATCACACCCTACTACCTCCTTAACAGATCCATCCCCTATTCTGATGAAGTCAAACCTATGACTGTCACATCAGAAATAGATGATCTATCTCCGCTATTACCGCTTTAGTATATAAATATACATAAGCCACTTGTCCACTATGCTTCCGCTGCTCCCACTGACTACGACAACCCTTTGCCAGAGTCATATAAACGTACACTTCTAAAGCTAGATTAGAACGACGCTATACTCATCCTCCTGCCGGGTTTCATAGCCTGAAACAACAGCAATGGCAAGTCTGGGTAAACAAAAACCTCCCTGTCACCGTTTTTGAGCATACCGAAGTATCTCTCGAGTGCCTGAGGTTACCCACCATATCTGCGGAGTGGCCAATGGAATGTTAAACCAGATTGAATCTTTAGGTTCTTATCAAATTTTCAGTAATCGTTTGCGGTTCTGGAATCACTTCCAGTTCTATCATACTCCCACTACTGTTTTCTGAAAAAAATCCATTTTACTAAAACTGTGGCGAGTCAAGAACAATATCATTATTGATCTTCCAGATGGTAGAAAGTCAACCCTCGTCATAGCCCGGGTCAACCCACAAACAACCATTACAGAAACGTGCCTTGAGTTATCCAGAGTCTGGTTTTAAGCATAAGCCGGACAACTCCCCGTACCTCAACATCGTTAAGATATGAACCATTCTATATCCAATATAGAAACAGAGGCACTGATTTAATTAGAACCAGATTCAAATCATGCAACTGTCTCCAGTGCATGTCAACTAAATGGAAGGAGGCCGATCAGCGTTACTCAACTTAGGAATGCATCTAGATATGAGTAACCTGAAAGAGAAACAAGTTTCTCAAAACCATTACTATCAACTGAATACCATACAAAAGTATCTACATCTTCGATCACCTTGAAGAATCCTGATACTTGCACCATCTGGTTCTCTACTTTATTCTTATACCTATAACTTCTCAAAACTTAGACCTTGCATTTCTACGAAACGTATGTCTAAGAACTAGAGAAGTCACAAGTAAACAGAATATAGTACGAATACCACCCCCTCCGTCTTCATGGACACTGGACAACATACAATACTCTGTATAAGTCCCCTAGAGTCTAATAACTCATATCCTGTGTGTCGTAGGTTGAAAACTGCACTTATGGTTAAGAAGAATTACACCGCTGTTTAATGCTCCTTACCTAACCATCCACTGATATAGGTAAATGTCATGGACATAATTTCAAAAAGTTATATCTCACTTTATAAAAATAAACATACAGATATATCAATTTGAAATTGGTGCATAACAACGGATATTCAAAACCAAATATTTGCTGTCCGGCAAACAACCCAGGCGATTTCCTCAAATATCACCAATTACAACGAATCCCGATATAATGAGGATGATCACCCAATTCCTAATAACTTACTCCCAATCATTATCTGTAAAACCATACAGATGTGAGAATCAAACCTGGTAAATACATAATCTAGAGCAAGGACTAATTGGGAAATCAGTTTTCTTTTAACAGTACACAGTGAAACTGAAACATGTAAATGTTTCGAAGGGGTATTCGGGTATTCCTAGTAATGCCTCTTCCATTATCAGATTCACAACTATAACCGTATATTTCTTTTCCATCTCTCCAAATCCCTTTATATGTCTTTAGTCATTACCTTCTGTACACCCCTTTAGGTTAAATGGTTTTCTTCCTTCCTTACCGTTCGACACCAGCCTATGGTTTGGAAGAAGACGATCTAATAAGCGTAATAGGTGTACTGTCCTAATCCTAGGAGCACTCACAACCCAAGAGAAGGTAAAGATAAAAGACAACTGAATAAACTTTATTCCTATTTCTCCTGAACCAGAATCCATCCCCAAACTGGAACAAGTTCCTTCGAGTTCGTATATAACTATACGATGGAGTATCCAAATAAACTATGGATCTTCGTAGTGATATAGAGTGTTCTGGAAAAATACAAAGGTGATGTAGGATCGGCGAAGAAATACTTGGTTTGGTCATGAATAGCAGTCGCAATTTACTTTGCCCTCTTACTAATCCCTTTATTTGTCTTTACTTAATACCTTCTGTACACCTTCGTTAGGCTAATTGGTTTTTTTCATTCCCTACCGTTCGGCACCTGCCTATGGATTGGAAGAAGACTATCCAATAAGCGTAATAGGTGTACTGTCCTAATCCAAGGAGCACTCGCAACCTGAAAGAAGGTAAAAGGAAAAGACAACTGAATAGTCCTATTCGTTTTCTCCAGAACCGGAAACCATCCTCGAATAAATTCCTTTGAGTTCGTATATAACCATACGATGGTTTTATCCAATGGAAGTGGACGTTCGTAATAATACGGGGTGTCCTGGAGAAAAGGGTAAAAGTAGGAGTGGCAATGAGGTATGCAACTCTGACAATCCAAAAGCCAGTGTTTAAGAAGGTTCGGTTAACTTGGTCACTGAGTCATAGTCAAGGGTCGGGTCATGGTCGCTGCTAAAGAGAGAGAGAAAAGAAACACTCAGCGTGCACTCTAACCTAGATCAGAATGGTTATCAATTTATCTAATCAGGAAACCTCCCACTGTAACCTCAAATTCTCCTCCAAACCTGAAAGAAGAATTAGTCGGGATCACCCAAGGAGTAAACCAACTCATCAGTGGGAATCGGGATCCAACTATCATCGCATGATAACGTGATGGAATCCACTCACGTTATCACACTCCAGAAGGTATGCGCATATCTGGCAAGTTTCAGTTTCTTTAGAAACCCCCGATGTGATTTTTACCCCATGCTCTTATGACCTTGACTTTGGCCAACAAATTATAAGTCACATGTCAAGTTCTACCTGTCATTTTCCAGGTTAATTTGAACCCACCCGTACCTACCCTTGACTTTGGCCAACAAAGCAGTACGACTGTCCCAAACCAACACATCTATCCATGCAACAGAAAGGTAACAAATAGCTACCATACACTATGCCTTGACTTTGGCCAACAAACATAGCATGAATACTAAGTGCTACCTGTCTGAAATGACGGAGGGCTACGAATGGTTTTTGGCGAAAAACCTTTAACGTAATAAACTTGATATCGTTGAAGGAACCTGATAGCATTTTATAAAAATATAGTGGCGAAAACCTTTGCTAAAGAGGTCACTCCCGGTGAAGGGATCTCGGCTCTTTCCCCGTAGAATGAGGTGCAGGATATTCCAACTGAATACCACGATGCAAAGAAAAAAGTAATCGGCTATAGTGAAGTTATTACCCTGACGCAAACTTCTGTCCAAGGGGTCACTCCCGGTGAAGGGATCTCGGCCCTTGCCTCGTCGACTGAGGTGCTGGATATTCATAACCGAATATCACTGTGCAAAACAAAAGAGAACGTCCTTGCAATAACAGCTTTTTGAAAAATGTTCCAAATACATCAAAATAGGTTTGTTTAGCTTGCATTGATCCGAATCAATGCAGTCCCATCAATTAATCACACCACAAAAGAACGAAAATATGATGTACGTATATGCCATCCGCATTCTCCACTGGGTCCCATCATCACCCGTTAGGTTACTTAACTAACGACAGAGCGGGGACTGGACTAGCGCGGGTGTAAAACATATACATCATCTACTAGTATATATATCAATATATAATATTCGCTCATGGCGTGATAAAAATGCAACATCACAAAAATGTAATAAGCATCACAGAACAATACAGATAATCTGGGATCCTCGGGTTTCATAGAGCCGCTACTGAAACCCGACGTTCCCCTGGTCGTGTGGATACCCTGTGCAATGAAATCCTAGACCCCTACGGGCGCGGCAAGTTACCTGCCAAAACCTGAAGCGAGGCAGCCCCCTTCAACAACGTGAATGGACCATCCAGCACTTCACGGAATCCGGTAACTTGAGCACCCCTCCTTGGATCAACCTGTACCCCCTACGAGTGCGGCGAATAGCCCGCTAATTCTAGAGTGAAGCCCCTTCTGTCTCAAAGCCATGAGATGCGGGCCTGTTGCCCTCTAGAACCCGGCTACCTGTGTACCCCACCGTGGGGTAATCCTAGTATAGAAAGTAAAAATATATACAACGGGTACATCGACCTCAGCCCGGTTGTGCCCCAAAAGAATAATATACAAACAGGCAGTGATGGCAGTCCACATGTCGGACGCTCGCCCCGCAATATCAAATGTACAAATACAACCAAACTGTACTACCATTGCGTCCAGGCTATCCACCATGACAAATCCGCAACATCACAGCACAACACAGAACATCAACGTGAATGTCACGTTCGCAAATCCGTCTAAAAGGTCTATAGCAATTAGACAGGATTTACCGATCAAATGACATTCACGGTCGCAGATATAATGTAAGTACTGTAAACCAACGTATTTAAAATTCCGATCGACAAAACTTCCCAAAGTGGGCCCCAAGTACAATTCCAGGACACAAAATAATCTGGGCCCAAACAAAATATTCCAGAAACCCCTTTTCCAAGTCAGAGACCTACTGAAGAAATTTGGTGCACTGTGGCTAAAGTACGGCGGCGGATCCGCCGCCAAAACGTGGTTACGGCCGCGGATCCGCCGCGCTACAGTAATATCAACCCACCAAATTTTTTCAGTTCTCTTAAAAAAGCCTGCACATATTTCTGCAATATACCAAATAATTTTTTGACAACAAATGAAAATCGACAGAAAGTGCACTTTTGAAAACGCGGTTTCGGAATTATTGTTCGATCGAAGTTCTAAACACGTTAGAGCAAGCTAGAAAAGGTTAATGGCGTGGCTCTGATACCATGTAAGTCTACGGTAGCGTCCCGGCCGTCTATCCGAGGCCAAAATGCGGAAACGAAACTTTTTCAAAAACTATAAACCGGCGCTACCGTATGCTTAAAACCCGGATCGAACCATTAACCTACTACTAGCTATCTAGAGAAATGTTGGAAAGCTATACCGATCGATCCGTGTCCTTTGGTATTTGGCCACCATCCCAAGCTCCTCGTGGCATCTCCGGTCTCGATCTCCTCGTCGGAAAGGGCACCACATCGAGAAGTCTTTTTATGGGCTCCCGCTTCATCCGAAGCAACTCGGGCACGAAATGTGCTAGCCGACGTGTTCAAGGTGTTGTAGAGAATGTTTGTGATCACTTTGTCTCTTTACATCCATGGCTTGGATGGAGGTTGAAGGTGTTGCCATTGGAGGAAGATAATGAGCTAGAGGAAGAAGAAGAAGAAGAGAAGGCTTTCTTATCTTTTCTTTTCTTTTGTTGTCATGTGATAAAAATGAGAGTGAGAGAGTACTAGAAAAAAGAAATACAAGAGCTAACATATCATATGGCAGCCCACTTCTCTCTCCTTCTCATTTCATGACACAAATCAATCCACAAATGTGACATTTTTGCTAAAAAAGAGAGCATGAGTCATGATATATGTCTATGTCACATTTAATGCATTCCATGATGAATTCTAGCTCATTATATCCATATGCAAACATTAATCCAAATGTTTGCCACAGCAAAAAGATACGGAAACATCTAAAGTAAACTCGTGACGGATCATAAGGATACCCCTCACCTGTATATACATACCAGCATCCGCATTCCGACTGAATGCGAATGCGACGAGACTAAAGTAATCTAACAAATCTAATACTAGGATCCGGCTTAAACCAAAGCCTACTAGTATGATCCGTCCGATCAAGATCCGTGCACTACCGCATGAATAAGATCGAACCCTGCCATATATCATACGGCCTCTACAACGTTTCGCCCAAAACTTGAGAAACTGTCTGTGGGGGACTCTAAAGACTCGTCAATACATTGGCTGTGGATTTAACCACTAGCACGTCAGAGGTACTAGCTGTACGTAACGGGCTACCAGGTATTGACCAAAAGGGAGGTCGATGAGCGAACTCATCCTGACACCCTACTGAGCCTGTCAGTGACAATATCCGTACAGTCCGGTCCGTTCGTCTATGAGCATCGCATGGGGGGCCTAGGGGGTTGGTAAAAGTCAGACCCCCCAAAGCGGTACAAGTCGTGTCGGAGTGTAGTCCAGAACACCCTGAGATACTACTGGAATACCTATCAGTAAATCTCCTGCCTTGGCCAAAGACATCGTGTAATGGCTCTCCTAGACACAGCGCGATCTCACCCCCAATACCGGGAGAGACGAAACCCCTGCAGATCCGCTCACTGCCTCCATGTGGCTCGGGACTGTACCCAACTAAAACCTGTTTGCACGACTCCTTTGAGCCATGGTAGGGTAGTAATCAAAGCACAGTGGGAACTCACACGAGACAAATGACGATCTCAGGTCGATGAACTAACCTGTACACATGTCACCAGGGAACTGCTATCTGACGTCAGGTATAATACCAACTAGCATGTTCCCGGCGAGTCCTGTCCGGTGTACTCATAACCCAATGAGCAGCTGTATACATCTTAGGTGAACCAATTAACACCAATGACTTATGATACCGGCCATCACTCCTCGTCGGGGTCTCGACTGTATACACTAGTCTACTCCGGAGTATCGATGCTCTGTCTCGAAAACTCCTACGACTATAGACCACTTTAAGGATGTGCTTATAGACCCCAGCTCCTACGTATATGATCGCCATCATACTGCTGGCTGTCAAGAAAGAATCTTAAGGGCTCTACCAACGTGCAATAGTGATCTGTAATGTCACCTAAAGCAGTACACGATGATAAAGATAAACCAGATAGCATACTATCATCTTGAGTAAGACTGTCTTACCGGTATAGGTCCTCCCTCAATCATTGCAATCACGTTCCTGCGATCCAATAATTGACTCTGAGGGCACTATATCCAACAAAACTCACCAAGAATATCAAGTTCATCAGCAAAAATTTCGTCAAAACTCGACAAGAAAGAATAGTGTTCAGTGCTGCCTTCTTCCCTATTATTTCTAACAATCCTACTCTCATTATTCACACATTCTCCCAAAATGATTTCTTCCTCATCACATTCATAAATGGGTTGGTTTATATCATCTAAAAAAGTAGGTTCCCACCCTAATGTTTCTTCCGAAATAATATCACTAGGTGATAAAAAAATTATGGGTTCCTGATCATTGATCTTTTCTAACAATTTTTCCCAACCATACCCGTCAAATTCAAAAGGTTCCTCCTCTAAAGTTGGAAAGCAAAAATCAGTCGGTTCAAGAATATCCTCTTCAAGTATTATTTCAGTTAAACCAATCTCTAAATCACAAGTGACAAGAGGCTCAGTGGATACCTGAAGGCTAATGGTGGACTGACTTAGAGGGTTTGCTTGTGTGTCCTGGGAACACCTAGTCAATACAGTGGTATCATCATCTAAAAAATCATCCAAATTGATCTGATCATTTATTTCACTCGGGTGATTTCCTAGCTGACAGATGTTGACACTATGGGGTTCCGATTGACTGTGTTCACTCCCTAGAATCCTTTCAGCTAAATGTTTCGTTTGTTCCTCAATTGTAGCCAACGATTGAGCTTGCGCAATAAATAATTGCTCAGATTGCTGTAAAAACAGGGCTAGCATCGCAGCTGATTGGTTCTCGACCGCAGACATTACTGTTGGATATAGTGCCCTCAAAGTCAATTATTGGATCGCAGGCACATGATTGCAATGATTGAGGGAGGACCTATACCGGTAGGACAGTCTTACTCGAGATGATAGTATACTATCTGGTTTGCCTTTATCAGTCGTGTACAGCTTTAGGTGACATTACTGTTCACTATTACACGTTGATAGAGCCCTTAGGATTCTTGCTTGACTACCAGCAGTATGATGGCGATCATATACGTGAGAGTTGGGTAGTCTATAAGCACATCCTTAAAAGTGGTCCCTAGTCATGGTGGATAGCTTGCGTGCAATGGTAGTGCAGTTTGGATTTATTTGTACATTTGATATCGCGGGGTGAGCGTCCGACATATGGACTGCCGTCGCTGCCTGTTTATATATTATTCTTTTGGGGCACGACCGGGTTGAGGTCGATGTACCCATTGTACATATTTTCATTTCTGTACTAGGTTTACCCCGCGACGGAGCGCACGAATAGCCGGGTTTTGGAGGGCAACGGGTCTGCATCTCATAGCTTTGAGAGGGAGGGGGCCTCACTCTAGAATTGACAGACTATTCGTTATACTTGTAGGGGGTACAGGTTGACCCAAGGAGGGGTGCTCAAGTTACCGAATTCCGTGAAGTGCTGGGTGGTCCATTCACTTTGCTGTAGGGGGCTGCCCCGCTTCAGGTTTTGGCGGGTAACTTGCCGCACTAGTAGGGGTCTAGGTTTCATTGCACAGGCTATCCACACGACCAGGGGAACGTCGGGTTTCAGTAGCGGCTCTGTGAAACCCGGGGATCCCAGATTATCTGTAATGTTCTGTGATGCTTATTACTTTTCTGTAATGTTGCATTTATCACGCCTGGAACGATTATTGTATATTGGTATATATACTAGTAGATGTTGTACATGTTTTGCACCCGTGCTAGTCCAGTCCCCGCTCTGTCGTTAGTTAAGTAACCTAACGGGTGATGACGGGACCCAGTGGCGAATGCGGATAGCATATACGTACATTTTATTTTCGTTCTTTTCTGGTGTGATTAATTGATGGGACTGCGTTAATTTTGATCAATGCAAGGAAAACAAACCCGTTTGACGTTGTTGGAACAGTTTTCAAAAAGTGTTATTACAAGGACGTTTTCTTTTATTTTGCACAGTGGTATTCGATTGGAATATCCTGCACCTCATTCGACGAGGCAAGGGCCGAGATCCCTTCACCGGGAGTGACCCTTTGGGCAGAAGTTTGCATTAGGGTAATAACTTTACTATAGCCGATTACTTGTTGCTTTGCATCGCGGTATTCAGTTGGAATATTCTGCACCTCATTCTACGAGGAAAGTGCCGAGATCCCTTCACCAGGAGTGACTTCTTTAGCAAAGGTTTTCGCCACCATATATTTGTAAAAAACTATCAGGTTCCTTCAACGAGATCAAGTTCATTACGTTAAAGGTTTTTTCGCCAAAAACCAGCTGTAGCCCTCCGTCATTTCAGACGGATAGCACGTAGTATTCCTGCTATGTTTGTTGGCCTTCATCAAGGCATAGTGGTTGGTAGCTGCTTGTTACCTTTCTGTTGCATAGATAGATGCGTTGGTTTGGGACAGTCGTATTACCTTGTTGGCCTTCGTCAAGGGTATGTACGGGTGGGTTCAAATTAACCTGTACAATGACAGGTAGAACTTGACATGTGACTTAAGATTTGTTGGCCTTCGTCAAGGTCATAAGAGCATGGGGTAAAAATCACATCGGGAGTTTCTAAAGAAACTGAAACTTTCTAGGCATGCACATACCTTCTGGAGTGTGATAACGTGAGTGGATTCCTTCACGTTATCATACGATGATAGTTGGATCCTGATTCCCACTGATGAGTTGGTTTACTCTTCGGGTGATCCCGACTAATTCTTCTTTCAGGTTTGGAGGAGAATTTAACGATACAGTGGGAGGTTTCCTGATTAGATAAAGTGATAACCATTTTGATCTAGGTTAGAGTGCACGCAGAGTGTTTCTTTTCTCTCTTTCTTCGGCAGCGACCATTGACCGACCCTAGACTATGACTCAGTGACCAAGTTGACCGAACTTTCTTAAAATACTGGCTTTTGGATTGTCTGAGTTGCATAAGTCATTGGCGCTCCTTTTACCCTTTGAATTTCTCCAGAACACCTCGTATCACTACGAACATCCACTTCCATTGGATAAATCTATCGTATGGTTATATACGAACTCGAAGGGACTTCTTCGGGGATGGATTCAGGTTCAGGAGAAATTGAATTGGTTTATTAAGTTGTATTTTATCATCACCTTCTCTCAGGTTGAGAGTACTCCTTGGTTTAGGAGACGGTACACCTATTACGCTTATTGGATAGTCTTCTTCCAAAACATAGGCAGGTGCCGAAAAGTAGGGAATGAAGAAAACCAATTAGCCTAAGTAGGGTGTACAGAAGGTAATAAGTAAAGAAAAAATAAAAGGATTAGAAAGAGAGAAAAGTAAATTGCGGCTGCTATCATTCATGACCAAACCGCGTACATCATAGCCACTCTTATTTCACCTTTGCTTTTCTCCGGTTCAGGAGGAATAGAATAAGGTATTATTCACTTGTCTTTTATCATCACCTTCTCTCAGGTTGCGAGTACTGCTTGGTTTAGGAGGGTACATCTATTACGCTTATTGGATAGTCTTCTTCCAAACCATAGGCTGGTGCCGAACGGTAGGGAAGGAAGAAAACCATTTAGCCTAACGATGGTGTACAGAAGGTAACGACTAAAGACAAATAAAAGGATTTGGAGTGATGGCAACGAAATATATGGTTATAGTCATGAATCTGGATATTGGAAGAGGCATTACTATGAATACCAGGATACCCCTACGAAACATATTCATGTTTCAGTTTCACTATGCATTGTTAATTGAAAACTGATTTCCCGATTAGATACTTGCTCCAGGGTATGTATTTACCAGGTATGATTCTCATATCTGTATGGTTTTACAGATGATGAGTGGGAGTAGGTTATTGGGAATTAGGTGATCATCCTCATTATATCGGAATTCGTTGTAATTGGTGATATTTGAGAAAATCGCTTGGGTTTTTTGCCGGACGACAAGTATTTGGTTTCGAGTATCTGTTGTTGTTGTGCACCAATTTCAAATTGATATATCTGTACGTTTATTTTCATAAAGTGAGATGTAACTTTTTGATATTATGTCGGTGACATTTACCTATATCAGTTCATTGTTGGGTAAGGAGCATTTAACAGCGGTGTAATTCTTCATTACTATAGGTACAGTTTTCAACCTACGATGCACAGGGTTTGAGTTGTTCAACTCAGGGGACTCATACAGAGTATTGTATGTTGTCCAGTGTCCATTAGGACAAAGGGATTGGTCCTCGTACTATATTCTGTTTACTTGTGGCTTCTCTAGTTTTTAGACAAGTGTTTCGTAGAAATACAAGATCTAAGTTTTGAGAAGTTATATGTACAAGAATAAAGTAGAGAACCAGGTGTCGCAAGTATCGGGATTCTTCAAGGAGATCGAAGATGTAGATACTTGTGTTTGGTATTTAGTTGATAGTAATGGTTTTGAGAAACTTGTTTCTCTTTCAGGTTACTCATAATTGGACGAACTCCTAAGTTGAGTAATGCTGATTAGCCTCTCTCCATTTAGTTGACATGCACTGGAGACAGCTGCATGATTTGAATCTGGTTCCAATTAAATCAGTGTCAAAGTTTCTATATTGGATATAGAATGGTTCATATCTTAACGATGTTAAGGTACGGGGAGTTTTCCGGCTTATGCTTAAAACCAGACTCTGGATAACTCAAGGCACGTTTCTGTAATGGCAGTTTGTAGGTTGGCCCAGGCTATGATGAGGGTTGACTTTCTACCATCTGGAAGATCAATGGTGATATTGTTCTTGACTCGCCACGGTTTTAGTAAAATGGATTTTTTCAGAAAACAGTAGTGGGAGTATGGTAGAACTGGAAGAGATTCCAGAACCGCAAACGATTACGGAAAATTTAATAAGACCTAAACATTCAATCAAGTTTGACATTCCATTAGCCACTCCGCAGATATTGTGGGTAACCTCAGGCACCCGAGAGGTACTCCGGTATCCTCAAAGACGGTGACAGGGAGGTTCTTGTTTACCCAGACTTGCCATTACTGCTGTTCCAGACTAAGAGACCCGGCAGGAGGATGAGTATAGCGTCTTTCTAAACTAGCTTTAGAAGTGCACGTGTATATGACTCTGCCAGAGGGTTGTTGTGGTCAGTGGGAGCAGCGGAAGCATAGTGGACAAGTAGCTTATCTCTATTTATAAACTAGAGCAGATATAGCGGAGATAGATCATCTAATTTTGATGTGACAGTCAGGGATTTGACTTCATCAGAATAAGGGATGGATCTGTTAAGAAGGTAGTAGGGTGTGATGTCCTGGTATTTGGATGACATGCACTTTGTAGGAAGTGAGATTCCTATCCTACGATCGGTTATACTGTGGTTGTCACACAGTTGTTTCTCCACACAGAATATGGATATAATATCAGATATCCTGGTTACTAGATCTATGGTTTTAGATCTAGATTTGGGTAGTTTCCCAATCTGGGTACTTGGATAGTATTCTAAAGGTATTTTGAATAGGTGACTCCTGGCATGATGGTGTACCTGCAGGTGATGGAGTCACCCTCTCTATAGGTGTCTTACAGACTAAAGGGGAGAGGGATGTGCATGATTAACATATCACTTGCTTAGGCAATTGAGTTGATCATGAGATGTCAAGTACCACACCAGATGTTGTTTTTGCACTAGATGTAATAGGTTGATATTAATCCAATCCTGGAGAAACGTTGGGAAGCAGTTTCTACGGATTTGATGACGGCAGCCTCCTTCGGGAGACAATTATCATTCCAGGCTTCCAAGATGATATGGATGACAGAGTGATTGTCAGTGTTATAGTTTTTCCTCTGACGAGGGGCAGTAGTTTGGACAGGTGGTCCAAGTGGATACTGAGGGAGGCATGGTGCAGGATACTGATTAGGTTCAGTTGACGATATAGTCTAAGAAGTTTGGATTTGGAGTTCATTTAGGTCCCATCAGATATCCAGACATATTCTAAGACAGGTATTGCTTAATTCGGGAGATGGCTTTCTCCGCGAACTTGAGATTAAGAGAGACATAGAAAGAAACATCAAGGTGGATCCACTCACTGAGGCTATTTCTCGAACACAATAGTTTTACAAACGAGCTTTGTGAAACTGATTAGTAGAGGAGTTGGATGTTCGGTATCACACGGGCTGTGAGTATGTGACATCGCAATAATTAGCTTTAACTGCAAGTGGGAGATTGTTGGATATAGTGCCCTCAAAGTTAATTATTGTATCCCAGGCACGTGATTGCAATGATTGAGGGAGGACCTATACCGGTAGGATAATCTTACTCGAGATGATAGTATGCTATCTGGTTTGCCTTTATAAGTCGTGTACAGCTTTAGGTGACATTACTGTTTACTATTACACGTTGATAGAGCCCTTAGGATTCTTGCTTGACTACCAGCAGTATGATGGTAATCATATACGTGAGAGTTGGGTAGTATAAGTACATCCTTAAAAGTGGTCCCTAGTCGTGAGAGTTTCGAGACAGGGCATCGATACTCCGGAGTAGACTAGTGTATACAGTCGAGACCCCGACAAGAGGCGGTGGCCGGTCTCACAAGCCATTGGTGTCAGTTGGATCACCTAAGATGTATACAGGTGCTCATTGGGTTATGAGTGCACCGGACATGACTCGCTGGGAACCTGCTAGTTGGTATTATACCTAGCATCAGATAGCAGCTCCCAGGTGTTATGTGTACAAGTTAGTTCATCGACCTGAGGTCTTCATTTGTCTCGTGTGAGTTCCCACTGTGATTTGATTATTACCCTACCACGGCTCAAAGGAGTCGTGCAAACAGGTTTTAGTTGGGTACAGTCCCGAGCCACATAGAGGCAAGTGAGCGGACCGGCAGGGGATTCGTCTCTCCCGGTATTGGGGGTGAGATCGCACCGTGTCTAGGAGAGCCATTACACAAAGCCCTCGGCCGAGGCAGGAGATTTAATGGTAGGTACTCTAGTAGTATCTCAGGGTGTTCTTGGCTACACTCCGACACGACTTATACCGCTAATGGGGGTCTGACGTTACCAGCCCCCTAGGCCCGATATGCGATGCTTATAGACGAACGGACCGGACTGTTCAGATATTGTCACTGATAGGCTCAATAGGGTTCCAGGATGAGTTCGCTCATCGGCTTCCCTTTCTGTCAATACATGGGCAGCCGTTACGTACAGCTAGTACCACTGACGGCTTGTGGTTAAATCCACTGCCAGAGTATTGACGAGTCTTTAGAGTCCCCCACAGATTGTTTCCCAAGTTCGGTTGTAGAGGCCGTATGGTTTTATGGCAGGGTTCGAACATGCACGTGCACTTGTGCACGTGTTATGGTTCGGACAGATAATACTAGTGGGGTTTGGTTTAAGCCGGACCTAGTATTATATTCTGTAGGAGTATTTTTGTCTCATTGCATTTTGTATTCGGTTGGAATATAAATGTGGGTATGTATATACTGTAGTGGGGTTATCCTGTAATTAATTACGGAATCGCTTTTTGAAGTTGCCAGTTTGTATCTTCGTTTTGGCCATTTCTCTTTCTTTCTTTCTTGGCTGAATTCCTTAGTTGTGAAGGGGTTTATTTGCAAATGTTACTTTTATAAAGGGAGGGTTTTTTTTGTGGCCGCAGGGGCTCCAGAAGCTGCTGGCTTCTTCTTGAACGGTGAGGTGTTTTGTGAGTCATCTTTGCATTTAATAGCTTTTGTAAAGCTTATGATATTTGTAGATATTTTTGAAGATATTTATTCATATGGTCACCTTCACTCATTCGTGTGCTCACCTCCCCACTCAATGGCCGACCCTACCCACTTCAGCCCCTCCAAAATTGGCCGAGGCTCTTCATGAAGAGAGAATGATTCATTTGCTAAAATTCCTAGTTCAATTCATCACCCCAATTGCCAGCTTCAATTTACCTCCACCTAATGGCTTGGGTGCCTTGAGACAAACTATTCTACACACTCTTTACTTCAATCTTGGACATGTCGGTTAGCAAACTTCATGTTCGAGTTGCCTAGGTTTAGAGGCGGGAGCTCGTATAAAGATTCGTTGACGTGGTGTCATCTCGACGAGGAGACCGGAGATCGGAGATGCCGCGAGGAGCGTGGGATGATGGATAAAGACCGAAGGACACGGATCGATTGGTATAGCCATTCTATCATTTAGTAGTTTGCTAGTTTAGTGTTAATGGCACGATCCGGGTTATAGTCTATGTTAGCGCCAGTTTATGAAAAAGTTTTTATTCCGCGTTTGGCCTCAGATTATTGGCTGGGGCGCTGGCGTAGACTTAAAATTACTTCAATACCCTTTTCAAAAGTGGTCAACCTAGCATCTATCTCACCGTCACTCCCTAATGATGGTTCAATTGTTTCGGGTTGGAGGGGTTGTGATGATAGTGATGCTAAAGCAGTCATTCTGTCGACCTCATTCACTAAATTTTTAATCATTTGGTCAATGGTTGAAGTAGGACTGGGTTCAGGAGTGTTAGGTGGGTGACTGTTATCAACAATTTGGGACGGTTTGTCACTCCCTAGAAAAGGAAAAATATCATGAATGTGGGAAGGATTTTGGCAATTTGTACAAATCAATTGGGATTGAGTATAAGCAAAAGAATAAGAGTCGTGAAAAATAGAATTGTATTGTGTATCACCCATAATAACAATAATTCACAAATATCATAAAAATACAGAATATCACACCCCTAGTAGTCTATATTATTCTAAGTCAACTAGACCTGCTCAAGAACCTAATTGACGAAGTAAAACTGTATCGAGAAATAGGCTCAAGATATACTGATCACGAAGCCAGGTAAGTGCAAAAGAGAAAGGGGTTTTTACAACGCTTTCGCGAAGTTCCTTAATTAAATAACCCTTTCTCTTGAACACTTGCCTAGACACCATGTGAACGATATACCGTTAAGCAAAGTTCTAAACACAGTTAACTTCTCCTAATGAGCGTGAAGTCCTTAGAATCAGAGTTCTAATTGATTTTAAAATTACTGAGGGTATGCAAGAATGCAGTTTTGTGATTTGTGGGCTACGGAGAAAAGGTGACGAAATCCTTTACCGTATCTTGTTTTGGTCTTTGTGCCCTTAATTTCCGTATTAAAATGCAATGCGCAATCAAATAAAAAAATTTAAGAAAATCAATCAATTAAAGCAATTCTTTCTCAATTTTAGTTAAGCGCTGCAAAAAATACGGTTAGTTCTCTTGTTCAATTGGTAAAATTTGTACGAAGAATCCTGTAAAAGATAGAAAATTGGATTGCGTCGGATTCGAGCGAAGGTGTTAGGAAATACGTACCGATATGATTTGGTTTAAGAAAACCACTTTGAAAGTGATCCGAGTCGTTGAATGTTAGCTTGCACGGGTCAAACTACCCGGATCTTTGGCACTATACTTCGCTAACGTCTTGAAATTGAATTTGAACCTCGCTCCGCACGATCGCTAGTCGTAATTCCGCGAAAAACTGAAATGTCGGAAAAATACGATATTTAGTGTCAAAAGCGATACGGGTGCCCCAATTCCTGCATACTCAAAATTAGAAAAATCAAACAAGATAAAAAGAGTACCAACACATCACTGGAGGTCATCAAAAAAGAAAAAATCAAAACCCCTACAAGAAGGCCGGCGAGCTCGGAATTACCTTGGATGTCGCCGGTTTTTTATAGGGTTAGGTCCTGGAAATTTTGGTAGGTTCTCTAGGAAAGCTCAGTATTCTTATGGTCTTACTTGATTTTTTAATTTCAGCACAGAGTGATAGCAGGTATACACAACAGAGAACAATTGTAAAGAATGTAGTACGAGTTAGTTTTGAAAAAAAATTGAGTTAGAAAGTTAGTTTTGTTAGTAGAACCAGAAATAACAATACCTAATGACAACAGTTCCCCGGCAACGGTGCCAAAAACTTGTTGGGAATTCACCCGCGTGCGCAAACGCGTATGTTTTGGAAATAGAGATATAGTTTTAATGAAACGGAATGCGCACGCGAGATCGTTCTCGTTTTACAATTTATAAACCGCAAGTGCACGGCGTGTTGTAGCAAGCCGGCAAGCATGGGTCGATCCGCAGGGAATTGTGTATTAAGTATAGTTGTTTAAGGTTAACAAATGAACGAATTGGGGTTTGTCACAAAAAATATAAGAAGACGGAAACAATAAAAAGCAAGAAAAGGAGATTAAGGAAGAATGGTTGTGGCTTGGCTCGGAAGCTTTGAATCGCGACGTTTACCTCTACACTCCCATGGTCATGAGATGTTCGTTTGATCACTTACCGTTTGTATGTCCGCGCTTGGGGTATCAACACTAAACACGAGGGTTAGAAAGTATACCGCAACAACAAAAACACAAAGAGGTCAGTGAGAGCAAATGATATTAGTGTTGAGTTTGCTAAGAAGTTGTGATGGTATATCGTATATGAAATTAAGAGATTTGTCAAGTCCTTAATCATAAGGTACGATATCCAAGCTTAGCAACCTTAACACCAAATAGATTTTAACTTAAACATTGGAAATGGGGAAAGGGAATGAATACGGTATATGAGGAGGTTACAAGTAACCATGTGTAAAAATACCGTATCATATCAATACATTAGCAATATTTAAGTTAGAATCATAAGTTAAGCATTTAAACAAAATGAAGAGGTGTAGGAGGCAAAGCCTTTCATCTCACTTCCTTACCCACACCACAACCAAAATGAAAGATTAGTTAAGCATAAATAAAAATCAAGTAAAGAAAGCAAGTATAAAAAGAAAGCAACAATTTATTAATCACTTGAAGAATTGAGATACAAGATTATGGTAGCTTGTTCAACCTCCTTAATGAAGCTCTCCAAAGAGAGCTTCAAGAGGGAAGAAGAAGAAACCAAATGAAGATCACTCACCCTCAAGCTAAACCAAAAGGAAACAAACTATCAAAATGTATTACATCTATTTGACATGGCCCCCAAGCTTTAGATCAGTTCTGGTATTTATTGGCCACAAAACAGAATAAACAAACAATATATAAGTGATGATGTGGCACAAATAAATGACCAGAGAAAATATGGGGTCAAAAGGGGGTAGGGGGGCCGAGGTCGCCGGATCTTCAGGGAGTCTCGCAGGCCTAAATCCGAGGAGGGGGCTCGTGCTTATAGGGTGGGTTTGTGTGTACTCCAATAACACTCTGGTTCTGTTTGCTTTACCAATTGTAACCTGGTTTGTATGCAGAGAAATGGAGGGAAACATGGTCTTTACATCACATCCAAACTTTATGCAATAAATGCATTCACACCCACCTGCACAAGTTGTGTGCCCACTTGTTTTCTTTATGATGCCAAGGCAGCCTACCACGGTCTATGGAAGCCCCCTACCTGGTCCATGGCATGTGCACACTTGTGTGTTGGACCAATTTTATACAAAAAATGTGTACACATGTATTATTTCAAAAAGAGCTCATGGGATATCGGTCGGTTTTCTGGTCTGCTTGCAGTGTCGGCTTCCAAATGTCATATCCGTGATTTTGAGTGTGTTTTCAGTGTTGTATCACGAATACCTGTAAACTGTAATAACTGAGCAGATACTGATTAAAAGTACCGATAAATAGCAAAACAGATAATGAGTGGTAATAAAATGCAGTTTTATGAGATGAACAAGTACCAACCAACGGTTCCTCACAAGTCCGTCCAGTGTAACCCATAACCTAATAAGCACCTGCATACTATCTCCAGTACAACTTACTAATGGCTGTGGGACAGACCATCTCCCCTGTTGGGATAAGAAGCGTATACACTAGTCTACTCTAGAGTATCGATGTCCTGTCTCGATAATCCTACGACTAGGGACCTATATAAGGAGTTGATTATAGACTACCCAGCCCCCACCAGTGTGACTGCCATCACAACGCTAGTAGTCAAGCAAAGATCCTAAGAGCTCTACCAATATGTATTAGCGATACGCTAAAAGAAACATATACACATGTTAAGATAGAAAGAAAACAAGTAGCATACTACCATATTGAGTAAGACTGTCATAAAATCCATGTATATCCTAAGCTTCAAAATGTAATATACAAACTAGTACTATACAATAATGGCCTCTAGGGCATATAACACTAACAAGTCCTAATAATCTCTTAGATCTATCTATGTAAATCTTGATCCCCAGAATATATGAGGCATCACCCAGGTCCTGTAAGTGCACGGCGGCGCCCCGGCCGTCAATCCGACGGCCAAATGCGGAAACGGTGGTAAACTTAAATTTTTGCGGACTTAGCAACCGGCACCACCGCGCACTAAACACCCGGATCGAACCACTAACTAGTCTAAGCTAACAAGAAGATGGGAAAGAGATATACCGACGATCCAAGTCCTCCGGTCTTCATCTCCAATCCGATCTCCTCGCGGGATCTCCGTCCGTCTCATCCTCGTCGCCGGAAGTGCACCACGTTGCCTACATCGTTTACGGGCTCCCACCTCAATGCCAAGGTAACTCGGACACGAAGCCGGCTACTCGACGTGCCCAAGGTTCGTTGTAGAATATGTAGTGAGCAAGTCTCATTTTTGGGGTTTGTGGAATTGCCATTGGTGAAGGAAAAGAGAGCTTGGAGAGAGGTGAGAAAAATGGAGCATACTCAAGAAGGAATGTATCATATTTTTCTCCACACATCAAATGAAAATTAATCCCATTCCCATTCAAGGAATGGCCGCCCCCCCCCCCCTTCATGTGTGATTGGAGAGAGAGAGAGAGAGCAAGGTCAAGGGGTGGGTGGAAGCAATGATGCAAGAGGGCATCATGAAAGAATATGATCACAAGCAAAAACCACACACAACCACAACCATCATCAACAACCATGATGCTAACAAAGTCAAGCCATCATGAAGTATGAAGTCAAGCAAGTCAAAGGAGGGTGCTATCATGATACAACAAAATGCAAAGACCCCCTTCCACAAATGCCTATTTGCAACAATGCAAATAAGCCCTCCTCCACCAATCTTCGGCCAATGAACGGAACAATGGAAATTGGCCGAAACGGAAAGCAAACTGGCAACTCCAGAAAACTGGTCCCGTAATAAATTACAGGAAAACCCCGATACTGTGCATACACACCCGCATTTGTATTCCGACCAAAATACAAATGCAATGAGACAAAATCTACACTGTACTATACTAGGATCCGGCTTAAACCAAAGCCGGCTAGTAATATCTGTTCGATCCTGATCCGTGCAATACCGCACGTATCTGATCGAACCCTGCCATATAACCATACGGCCTATAGTACAAACTGTCCGATCCTGATCCGTGCAATACCGCACGTATCTGATCGGACCCTGCCATATCTCCATACGGCTTCTACAACCTTTCGCCCGAAAGCTGAGTAACTGAATGTGGGGGACTCTAAAGACTCGTCAATACAATGGCTGAGGATTTAACCACTAGCACGTCAGAGGTATACGCCAATACGTGACGGGCCACCAGCTATTGACCAAAAGGGATGTCGATGAGCGAACTCATCCTGACACCCTACTGAGCCTGTCAGTGACAATATCCGTGCAGTCCGGTCCGTTCGTCTATGAGTATCGCATGGCGGGCCTAGGGGGTTGGTAAAAGTCAGACCCCCAAAAGCGGTACAAGTCGTGTCGGAGTGTAGCCCAGAACACCCTGAGATACTACTGGAATACCTACCAGTAAATCTCCTTGCCTTGGCCAAGGACTTTGTGTAATGGCTCTCATAGACACAGCACGACCTCACCCCCAATACCGGGAGAGACGAACCCCTGAAGATACGCTCACTGCCTCCATGTGGCTCGGGACTGTACCCAACTAAAACCTGTTTGCACGACTCCTTTGAGCCGTGGTAGGGTAGTAATCAAAGTACAGTGGGAACTCACACGAGACAAATGACGATCCCCAGGTCGATGAACTAACCTGCACACATGTCACCAGGGAACTGCCATCTGACGTCTGGTATATGACCAACTAGCATGTTCCCGGCGAGTCCTGTCCGGTGTACTCATAACCCAATGAGCACCTGTATACATCTTAGGTGATCCAACTGACACCAGTGGCTTGTGAGACCGGCCACCGCCCCTCGTCGGGGTCTCGACTGTATACACTAGTCTACTAATGGAGTATCGATGCCCAGTCTCGAAACTCCCACGACTAGGGACCTTTTAAGGATAAGCTTATAGACCCCCAGCTCCCACTTATATGATCGCCCCCATACTGCTGGTGGTCAAGCAAGAATCCTAGGGGCTCTATCAACGTGTAATAGCGACGTGTCATGTCACCTAAAGCAGTACACGATGATAAAGGTAAACCAGATAGCATACTATCACCTCGAGTAAGACTGTCCTACCGGGATAGGTCCTCCCTCAATCATTACAATCACGTACCTGTGACCTAATAATTGACTCTGAGGGCACTATCTCCAACAATCTCCCACTTGCACTCAAGGCTAATTATTGCGATGTCGCATACTCACAGCCCGTGTGATACCGAACATCCAACTCCTCTACTAGTCAGTCTCACAAAGCTCGTTTGCGGAACTATTGCGTTCGAGGAATAGCCTTAGTGAGTGGATCCGCTCAGTTGTTTCTTTCTACGTCTCTCTATATCTCAAGTTCGCGGAGAAACCCATCTCCCGAAATGAGCAATACTTGTCTTAGAATGTGCCTGGATGTCTGATGGGACATAGCTCATAAATGAACTCCAAATCCAAACTTCTTAGACTGTATCGTCAACTGAACTTAATCAGTATCCTGCGCCAAGCCACCCTTAGTATTGCCTTGGATCACCTGTCCAAAATACTGCCCCTCAACAGAAGGAAAACTGTAACTCTGACAACCTCCTTGTCGTCCATGTCACCTTGGAAGCCTGGAATGATAACTGTCTCCCACATGAGGCTGTCGTTATCATCTCCCTAGAACATCCACTTATGTTCTAAAACTGCTTCCGACTGTTTCTCCAGGATTGGATTAATGTCAATTTATTGCATCTAGTGCAAGAACAACATCTGGTGTGGTACTTGACATCTCACGATTGACTCAATTGCCTGAGCAAGTGAGCTGCCAATCATGCCCGTCCCTCTCCCCTTTAGTCTGTAAGACACCTTTGGAGAGGGTGACTCCATTACCTGCAGGTACACTACCGTGCCAGGAGTCGTCCATCCTAAATACTCTTAGAATGCTGTCAAGTACCCTGATTGGGAAACCACCCAAATCTAGATCTAAGACCATAGATCTAGTAACCAGTATGTCTGATATAAAATCCATTTCCATTGTGGAGAAACAACTGTGTGACGACCAAAGTATAACCGATCGTAGTGTAGGAGTTTCCTTTCCTACTCTGTGTATATCATCCAAATACCAGGATATCACACCCTACTACCTTCTCAACAGATCCATCCCCTATTCTGATGAAGTTAAACCCATGACTGTCACGTCAGAAATAGATGATCTATCTCCGCTACATCTGCTTTAGTCTATAAATAGATATAAGCCTGATGTCCACCAATGCTTCCGCTGCTCCCACTGACTACGACAACCCTCTGCCAGAGTCATATAGACGTGCACTTCTAAAACTAGTTTAGAACGACGCTATACTCATCCTCCTGCCGGGTCTCGCAGCCTGGAACAACAACAATGGCAAGTGTGGGTAAACAAGAACTTCCCTGTCACCGTCCTTGAGGCTACCTGAGTACCTCTCGGGTGCCTGAAGTTACCCACTTTATCTGCGGAGTGGCCAATGGAATGTCAATCCAGATTGAATCTTTAGGTTCCTTATCAAATCTTCAGTAATCGTTTGTGGTTCTGGAATCACTTCCAGTTCTACCATACTCCCACTACTGTTTTCTGAAAAAATCCATTTTTATTAAAACTGTGGCGAGTCTAGAACAATATCGCTATTGTTCATCCAGATGGTAGAAAGTCAACCCTCGTCATAGCCTGGGTCAACCCACAAACAGCCATTACAGAAACGTGCCTTGAGTTGTCCAGTGTCTGGTTTTAATCATGAACCGGACAACTCCCCGTACCTTAACATCGTTAAGATATGAACTGTTCTATATCCAATATAGAAACAGAGGCACTGATATAATTGAACCAGATTCAAATCATGCAGCTGTCCCCAGCGCATGTCAACTAAATGGAAGGAGGCCGATCAGCGTTACTCAACTTAGGAATGCTTCCAATTATGAGTAATCTGAAAGAGAAGTAATTTCTCTTTATCATTACTATCAACTGAACACCATACACAAGTATCTACATCTTCGATCTCTTTGAAGAATCCCGATACTTGCTATACCTGGTTCTCTACTCTATTCAAATACATATAACTTCTCCAAATTCAGACCCTGTGTTTCCACGAAACACTTGTCTAAAAATTAGAGGAGTCATAAGTAAACCGAATATAGTACGAGGACCATCCCCTCTGTCCTGATGGACTCTGGACAACATACAATACTCTGTAAAAGTCCCTTGAGTCTGATTACTCATTCACTGTGTGTCGTAGGTTGAAAATTGTACTTATGGTTAAGAAGAATTACACCGCTGTTTAATGCTCCTTACCTAACCATCCACTGATATAGGTAAATGTCGTAGACATAATTTCAGAAAGGTATATCTCACTCTATGAAAATAGACGTACAGATATATCAATTTGAAATTGGTGCATAACAGTGGATATTCAAAACCAAATATTTGCCGACCGGCAAACAACCCAGGTGATTTCCTCTAATATCACCGATTACAACGAATCCCGATATAATGAGGATAATCACCCAATTCCCAATAACTTACTCCCACTCATCATCTGTAAAACCATACAGATGTGAGAATCGTATCTGGTAAATACATACCCTGGAGTAAGTATCTAATCGGGAAATCAGTTTTCTATTAACAGTACACAGTGAAACTGAAACATTGAAATGTTTCGATGGGGTATCCTGGTATTCCTAGTAATGCCTCTTCCAGATTCACGACTGTAACCGTATAGTTCTTTGCCACCTCTCCAAATCCCTTCATATGTCTTTAGTCTTTACCTTCTGCACACCCCTTTAGGCCAAATGGTTTTCTTCCTTCCCTACCGTTCGGCACCAGCCTATGGTTTGGAAGAAGACTATCCAATAAGCATAATGGGTGTACTGTCCCAATCCTAGGAACACTCGCAACACGAGAGAAGGTGAAGATAAAAGACACCTGAATGTACTTTATTCCTATTTCTCCTGAACCAGGATCCATCCCCGAACTGGAACAAGTTCCTTTCGAGTTCGTATATAACCATACGATGGAATATCCAAATAAACTGTGGATCTTCGTAGTGATACGGAGTGTCCTGGAGAAATACAAAGGTGATGTGGGAGTGGTAACGAAATATTTGGTTTGGTCGTGAATATCTGTTGCAATTTACTTTGCCCTCCTACTAATCCCTTGCTTTGTCTGAACTTAATACCTTCTGCACACCATCGTTATGCTAATTGGTTTTCTTCATTCCCTACCGGTCGGCACCAGCCTAAGGTTTGGAAGAAGACAATCCAATTTGCGTAATAGGTGTACTACCCCTAAACCAAGGAGTACTCGTAACCTGAGAGAGGGTAAAAGGAAAAGACAACTGAATAATCCTATCCGTTTTCTCCAGAACCGGAAACCATCCTCGAATAAATTCTTTCGAGTTCGTATCTAACCATACGATGGTTTTGTCCAATGGAAGTGGACGTTCGTAGTAATACGGGGTGTCCTGGAGAAAAGGGTAAAAGTAGGAGTGGTAATGAGGTTTGCAACTCTGACAATCCAAAAGCCGGTGTTTAAGAAGGTTCGGTCAACTTGGTCACTGAGTCAAAGTCTTAGGGTCGGGTCAATGGTCGCTGCCAGAGAGAGAGAGAGAAGAAACACTCAGCGTGCACTCTATCCTAGATCAGAATGGTTACCAATTTATCTAATCTGGAAACCTCCCACTGTACCTCAAATTCTCCTCCAAACCTGAAAGAAGAATTAGTCGGGGTCACCCAAGGAGTAAACCAACTCATCAGTAGGAATCGGGATCCAACTCTCATCGCATGATAACGTGACGGAATCCGCTCACGGTATCACACTCCAGAAGGTATGCGCATATCTGGCAAGTTTCAGTTCTTTTGAAACTCCCGATGTGATTTCTGCCCCATGCTCTTATGACCTTGACTTTGGCCAACATATCATAAGTCACATGTCAAGTTCTACCCGTCATTCTCCAGGTTAATTTGAATCCACCCGTACATACCCTTGACTTTGGCCAAAATGGCAGCACGACTGTCCCAAACCAACGCATCTATCTATGCTGCATATGAATACCCCAATAGCTACCAATCACTGTGCCTTGACTTTGGCCAACATACACAGCTTGAATACTATTGACCACCCATATGAAACGACGGAGGGCTACGAATGGTTTCTGGCGAAAACCTTTAACGTAAAGAACTTGATATCGTCAAAGGAACGGATAGCTTTTAAAAATATAGTGACGAAAACCGTTGCTAAAGAGGTCACTCCCGGTGAAGGGATCTCGGCTCTTTCCCCGTAGAATGGGGTGCAGGATATTCCAAATGAATACCGCGATGCAAAGCAAAAGTGATCGGCTATAGTGAAGTTATTGCTCTGACGCAAACTTTTGTCCAAGGGGTCACTCCCGGTGAAGGGATCTCGGCCCTTGCCTCGTCGACTGAGGAGCAGGATATTCCAACTGAATATCACGATGCAAAACAAAAGTGAACGTCCTTGCAATAACAGCTTTTTGAAAAGTGTTCCAACAACATCAGATTAGGTTTGTTTTTTAACTTGCATTGATCCGAATCAACGCAGTCCCATCAATTGATCACACCAAAAAGAACGAAAATATACTGATGTACGTATATGCCATCCGCATTCGCCACTGGGTCCCGTCATTACCCGTTAGGTTAGCTTACTAACGACAGAGCGGGGACTGGACTAGCGCGGATGCAAAAC
Source organism: Agapanthus africanus (assembly GCA_030015575.1). Classification (NCBI taxonomy): domain Eukaryota; kingdom Viridiplantae; phylum Streptophyta; class Magnoliopsida; order Asparagales; family Amaryllidaceae; genus Agapanthus; species Agapanthus africanus. The sequence continues at coordinate 565,948,511 of CM057341.1, forward strand.
ATATACAACATCTACTAATATATATACCAATATATTATATTTCGCTCAAGGCATGAATAAAATGCAACATCACAGAGAATGAACAGCATCACAGAAACAATACAGATATCTGGGATCCCCGGGTTTCACAGAGCCACTACTGAAACCCGACGTTCCCCTGGTCGTGTGGATAGCCTGTGCAATGAAATCCTAGACCCCTACGGGCGCGGCAAGTCACCCGCCAAAACCTGAAGCGAGGCAGCCCCCTTCAGCCCCGTGAATGGACCACCCAGCACTTCACGGAATCCGGCAACTTGGGCACCCCTCCTGGGTCAACCTGTACCCCCTACGAGTGCGGCGAATAGCCCGCCAATCCTAGAGTGAAGCCCCCTCCGTCTCAATGCCATGAGATGCGGGCTTGTTGCCCTCCAGAACCCGGCTATCTGTGCACCCCTCCGCGGGGCAATCCTAGTACAGAAAGTAAAATATACATACATCGGGTACATCGACCGCAACCAGGTCGTGCCCCAAAATAATAATACAATCAGGCAGTGACGGCAGTCCACATGTCGGACGCTCGCCCCGCAAAATCAAATGTACATAATACAACAAAAACTGAACTAGCATTGCATCCAGGCTATCCCCCACGACCGATCCGCAACATCACAGCGAATACATAGAACATCAACGTGAAAATCACGTTCGCAAATCCGTCTAACCGGGCTATAGCAGTTAGACCGGATTTACCGATCGAGTGACATTCACGGTCGCAGATATAATGTAAATACTGTGAAAAATGTGTTTAAAAAATTTCCGATTGATCAAACAATTAACAAGTGGGCCCCAAAGAAAACTGTAGCACTCACAGAAACAATTGGCCCAACTTTAATATTCCAAAGCCCATATTTTAAGCCCAGAAGGCCTCTGTAAAAAAATGGTGAAGTGATGTGAATAGTGCGCGGCGGAAGGGCCGCACAAATGTGGTTTTCGCGGCGGTTCCGCGCTCCAACTGTGGAGTTACTTCATCAAATTTTTACAGAACTCTTAGATTATCCAGTACATCAATATTTTATAACCTGAAAAATTTTTCGAGACCAAAAATTTTCAACAGAAACTGATGCGAACTAAAATGCAGTTTTGGAACTTTTTGATCGATCGGAAATGCAAACACATTACACAAAGCTAGACTAAGTTAATGGCGAGGCTCTGATACCACTGTAAGTGCACGGCGGTGCCCCGGCCGTCAATCCGACGCCGGAATGCGGAAGCGGTGAAAAACTTTAATTTTTGCGGACTTAGCAACCGGCACCACCGCGCACTAAACACCCGGATCGAACCACTAACTAGTCTAAGCTAACAAGAAGATGGGAAAGAGATATACCGACGATCCAAGTCCTCCGGTCTTCATCTCCAATCCGATCTCCTCGCGGGATCTCCGTCCGTCTCATCCTCGTCGCCGGAAGTGCACCACGTTGCCTACATCGTTTACGGGCTCCCACCTCAATGCCGAGGTAACTCGGACACGAAGCCGGCTACTCGACGTGCCCAAGGTTCGTTGTAGAATATGTAGTGAGCAAGTCTCATTTTTGGGGTTTGTGGAATTGCCATTGGTGAAGGAAAAGAGAGCTTGGAGAGAGGTGAGAAAAATGGAGCATACTCAAGAAGGAATGTATCATATTTTTCTCCACACATCAAATGAAAATTAATCCCATTCCCATTCAAGGAATGGCCGGCCCCCCCCTTCATGTGTGATTGGAGAGAGAGAGAGAGAGCAAGGTCAAGGGGTGGGTGGAAGCAATGATGCAAGAGGGCATCATGAAAGAATATGATCACAAGCAAAAACCACACACAACCACAACCATCATCAACAACCATGATGCTAACAAAGTCAAGCCATCATGAAGTATGAAGTCAAGCAAGTCAAAGGAGGGTGCTATCATGATACAACAAAATGCAAAGACCCCCTTCCACAAATGCCTATTTGCAACAATGCAAATAAGCCCTCCTCCACCAATCTTCGGCCAATGAACGGAACAATGGAAATTGGCCGAAACGGAAAGCAAACTGGCAACTCCAGAAAACTGGTCCCGTAATAAATTACAGGAAAACCCCGATACTGTGCATACACACCCGCATTTGTATTCCGACCGAAATACAAATGCAATGAGACAAAATCTACACTGTACTATACTAGGATCCGGCTTAAACCAAAGCCGGCTAGTAATATCTGTTCGATCCTGATCCGTGCAATACCGCACGTATCTGATCGAACCCTGCCATATAACCATACGGCCTATAGTACAAACTGTCCGATCCTGATCCGTGCAATACCGCACGTATCTGATCGGACCCTGCCATATCTCCATACGGCTTCTACAACCTTTCGCCCGAAAGCTGAGTAACTGAATGTGGGGGACTCTAAAGACTCGTCAATACAATGGCTGAGGATTTAACCACTAGCACGTCAGAGGTATACGCCAATACGTGACGGGCCACCAGCTATTGACCAAAAGGGATGTCGATGAGCGAACTCATCCTGACACCCTACTGAGCCTGTCAGTGACAATATCCGTGCAGTCCGGTCCGTTCGTCTATGAGTATCGCATGGCGGGCCTAGGGGGTTGGTAAAAGTCAGACCCCCAAAAGCGGTACAAGTCGTGTCGGAGTGTAGCCCAGAACACCCTGAGATACTACTGGAATACCTACCAGTAAATCTCCTTGCCTTGGCCAAGGACTTTGTGTAATGGCTCTCCTAGACACAGCATGACCTCACCCCCAATACCGGGAGAGACGAACCCCTGAAGATACGCTTACTGCCTCCATGTGGCTCGGGACTGTACCCAACTAAAACCTGTTTGCACGACTCCTTTGAGCCGTGGTAGGGTAGTAATCAAAGTACAGTGGGAACTCACACGAGACAAATGACGATCCCCAGGTCGATGAACTAACCTGCACACATGTCACCAGGGAACTGCCATCTGACGTCTGGTATATGACCAACTAGCATGTTCCCGGCGAGTCCTGTCCGGTGTACTCATAACCCAATGAGCACCTGTATACATCTTAGGTGATCCAACTGACACCAGTGGCTTGTGAGACCGGCCACCGCCCCTCGTCGGGGTCTCGACTGTATACACTAGTCTACTAATGGAGTATCGATGCCCAGTCTCGAAACTCCCACGACTAGGGACCTTTTAAGGATAAGCTTATAGACCCCCAGCTCCCACTTATATGATCGCCCCCATACTGCTGGTGGTCAAGCAAGAATCCTAGGGGCTCTATCAACGTGTAATAGCGACGTGTCATGTCACCTAAAGCAGTACACGATGATAAAGGTAAACCAGATAGCATACTATCACCTCGAGTAAGACTGTCCTACCGGGATAGGTCCTCCCTCAATCATTACAATCACGTACCTGTGACCTAATAATTGACTCTGAGGGCACTATCTCCAACAGGTCCTTCATAGAGAATCTTTGTGACAAGAACATCTTAACCGATTGTAGCATAGGAATATCGTTTCCTATCAAAATAATGTCATCCACGTACAAGGCTAGGAATATGACAGTTCGTCCTACAATCTTCTTATATATACATGGCTCATCCTCATTCATAATGAAGTCAAAGTCCATGACTATTTCATCAACACAGATGTTCCAGCTCCGCGATGCCTGCTTTAATCCATAAATTGATTTAAGCAATTTTCACACCTTCCCGCTGCTCCTACTGTCTACAAAACCTTCTGGCTGATCCATATAAACGCACTCTTCCAAACTACCGTTTAGAAAAGCCGTTTTTACGTCCATCTGCCAGATCTCATAGTCATGGAAGGCAGCATGGCAAGTAGGATCCGAATGGATTTGAGCATAGACACTGGAGAAAAGGTTTCATCATAGTCCACTCCTGGTCTTTGATGAAAACCTTTTGCAACGAGTCTAGTCTTATCGGTTTCTACCTGCCCATCTACACCAAATTTCCTTTTATAGATCCATTTGCATCCAACGGGTTTTACCCCAGGTGGAGCAATATCCATGGTCTACACATTATTGGAGTACATGGACTCCATTTCGGATCGCATAGCATCCAGCCACTTATCAGAGTCCCTACTGATAATGGCTTGCCTAAAACTATGTCACGACCCAAAATATTAGTTCGTGACTAGCACTTAAATCATGCGACGTCTACAGGAGTAACGTAATTCAAGTAAGCTGAAACCCAGAAACCTAAACCTTTTTAAGAAATAAAGATACAATAAATCATATTTTGTCTTTTGAAAAATTGGGCAGCACCTCCTTTGTAAAAACTAACCCCGAAAACGGGTACAACAAAGAATATAATAAAGCATCCCGAAACGGGAGCAAATCATACCCAACGGCGTAAACAACCACCAAAAGTATAAATAACAAGTATACGACGCCCAACGGCGAAGATCCACATAAGAAAATAAAGTAAAGTAAGACCTCAACCCCAAAAGCGAACATAAAACCCATCGCTCAAGTCTCGCAACTACAAGTCCTCTATGTCTGCAACATATACAATTTCTAGTTGCTGATTTTATGGAGTTAACTAGATACAATATGAATAATGAATACAAGAGGGGCACGATCCAATATGTACCACCTACCAAAGCAAAACACCCGAAAGCAAGCTGTATGCCAGCGATACCGCTGCTGATCCAAGCGGACCACCTGCAAGAACTATGGCACAACGGGGGTGAGTTACCAACTCGTGAATAGAAAAACATCATTAGGTAGAAATCAAAATAAACATCGATTCCTAGGTCAACTATATCATAAAGGTAAAACTAAGATATCTAGGGTGACCGTATCTGCATATGTGCCAACACAAAATAAATGCCCATCAGCAAGTGGATATCATCCAACAATATAATCAATGCATGTATGCAGTGGATCTCGTCCAACAATATAATCAATGCATGCATGCAGTGGATCTCTTCCACATATCAACCACTGACACAAAAACTCCTACATGTAAATATCATAAAAGCATATGCAGGTAAATATGAGGATATAAATCAATGTGTGTCCCTCGCGACACAACAAAATTATGGAATCCTGAGTGTATAACACCGACACTCGAAACATCACACGTAAATCCTCGTATAATAGGCTGTGTCTGCGGGATCGGCCCGCGGGCTCCGGCAGAACGGGTCGACCAAAATCCATCTCATGACTCCGGTCGGTATCCTCTAGATAACCACCGAGTCCAAATACTGTCATGGGTAGGCAGTGCACATCCCCTGCCAGGCTCATCGGCTTATCTATCGACATACCTTTCTTGCCCCGCGGTACCATACCAGGCTCCACCATGTACCCACACACGGTCCACTCACTCCTCACATCGGGTATATATCACAAATCTCAGAACCAAGAAATCTCATGGTGGACGCATCGAAATATCATATCAAGAGAAACCGGGTTTTCAAACAATACATAGTTTCTTGAAATACTCCCATGGTTCTCAAATCCATAAATCACATGAAATCCATATATCATTGCGTAAATCCATGAAAACTGATATATGCAACATAAAACAGCAATATGAGCATATTAAGGAAAAACCTCCCTTTTAAATGAATCCAGCTTTAAAATATATCATGCGGTTCCCAAATCCTCCGAAATCAAGTGCAGCATCATATGGGGTGTACATGTAACTATAGAAAGGTATAAGCATTTATATTTAAGCAAATATGTATGATGCATTTCATAAACACAATAGCACAATAAACAACGTCTCAATATCACATGTCAAAACAATATCACTCAGGGGTATATGCAGCTATAGCATGATATGTGGGTGTACATGTCAGTATATCATGCAACCTAGCATAGTGATGTGAACGTGGCAAGTATATCATAGCATGATGTAGCAATTCTACTGTGTAAGTGACATAGCAATTATCGACGATGAAGTGTGTGAGCCGGCAATCTGTGTAAGTGTAACATACGCATCATCGATAATGGTGTAGGTGTACTAGCACATGTATATTTAATGCAATGAGAATAACATGAATGCAACATAAAGTACCTCGTGAACTAAATGTTATAAGGTATACGTGTCTACAATATGTATCCGAGTCAGTGAATCTATCAATCGACCTCCAGCTTCACAACATCACGAACGGTACAATCCATCGTACGACATCCTCTAAACAAGGGTATGGATAAATCAACAAGTAAAACTCATCGCGTACGGTAATCTAACATACTGCGGCATTAAACAAATAGGGATTCTATCAACCTATACAACATCGGGGTACGGATCTAAGTCTCGTACGGCATATCACTCAATATGCAAAACATTATCCATAAAAAAGTACCTATCTTTCAGGTCACATCCATGTCAAACTCATATCAGGGGACCTACAAAGGTATCAGAAATCTCATATCGACTCAAATCCATAAAATGACATATCGCTCTAAGTCATCATATCACATCGTATACTCGTTCATCATATTTATATCTCGCAATCACATTATATAAATGTCACACTTGTTCTCTTTCAATTTATATCCATCATGATTCACTTATCATACCATATTCTCATATGTCAATATGTCCATTAGCATCAACTTCAATAATATTATCGTTTGTAAATCCTACAATCATGTCCGTCGCATATCATTTATCAGGATAACATAAACAAACGATATTCCATATCAATGGTTGCGGAGGTGCTATACGCCATCCACCCGACTTCCCCCGTAGATATAAATCTACTCACCTGCTAATCTCCTCGCTTAGCCGTAGTCGATGCGCTTCGTCATCTCGAAATCCACGCGAAGGTATCTACAATCAATAGGAATTCGCAAAGCTATTAACATCAAATTCCGAAATCCAAATACGGCACGCGGTGCGCTCATAGGTTAGAACCTATAGCCTACGCATGCAAAACCACCAAACAACCCTCGTCGTTGACGTACAAACGTCCAACGACGAAATACAATATCCAGCCGCAAAACTGAGAAATCTAAATACCGAAAAACATAGCCAAAACCCTCACTAGGGTCGCTATATATGAAACTGCCACGCCAAAAATCCAATCGCACTAATACTCATTCACAACACATATAATTATCGTCGATAAAAATATATACATCATCACCATGCCCATTAAAACCCACGTCTAATTTTTACCAAAAACCTAGTAAGCAGTTTACATCATTTTAGCTCATTTTAACACTAAGCTAGATGTTTTAAACAATCTAGTGATCACAATCATCACAAAGCGGCTTAACTAACCCAAACCATTTCTAAAATTTTAATCTCACCCAAAACATGTTTTAGTAAAACCTAGTTTGCTAATTATCTCAATTAAATAAATAGGAATTTAACAAATATCATTCTCACAAAATGATTAGGTTTTCCAGAACAACACTTCATGATTAACCATTTTAACACATCAAAACCCTAACTTGATTTTCATAATCATTTTCATGAATGAACTAAACATGAACTTGAAGCTATAATAAACATCTAAATAAGCAAGCTTAATGATTAAACACATCAAATAAGGATTAGGGTTAGAGTTTATCTCTCACAAACTAGATCTCAAATTAGCAACAACTCCAAATTTTAACCCTCCAAAATGATGCTTTTCTTGAAGATCTAAGCAAATTTGGAGATGAAGAATTGTGGGTAAGGATTAATTTATGAGTTTGTGTGAATATTTGTGGATTTATGATCATTTATTTAGCTTGAAGAAGATGAAAATGGAGAAGGAAAAAGAGAGGGCAGAACATTGGGGAAGGCTGGGCCAAAGGAGGAAGTGGGGGGTGTTTTGTGAAAATAATAGAAATATCTAGCTAAAAATGATAATAAATGCTCGTAAATGCAATAAAATCTTATTCCACCTCTTTCTCTTCTTTTAAAAATAAATTTTTAATCACAAATATCTAGATATTTTGGGTATGGATGGATTAAGCTTAATCTAGTGATTAGATTAGCATAGTTTCACATTAGAAGTAATTAACCCAAGCCAAAATTGTAATTACCACTAATTAAGTGCATAATTAATAACTTAAAATAATACTTTATTTAGGGAAAATATCAAAGTGGACCAAAACTTCCAAGTGACCCACAAAACCCGCAAACTAGTTTCATTCTAGTAAAACTAGTTGCAAACAAGTCTATACAGAAGTTTGATCATTATCGGGTTAAAACGGAAAATACCGACTATTTTATCCAAAAACGGAAAAATTCGCATAACGATTTCAGAAACGTTACAATCTTCCCCCTTAAAGAAATTCGGTCCCCGAATTTAAATTTAAACCCCCAATACTAAAACATTTCAAAATCCAACTCAATCAACAGGGATCCGAAATCACGGAAGCAACAGAAATAACATAGCGCGTCGCATGCTCCTGAAGCCGTGAATGAAACTCAAAACCAAACTCTGTCAAGCGTCATGCAAATTATCGGACTTGCACGCATATCATCGAAGTTACAATGGAGATACAGATCTCAAAATCCACTACTGAAATCCAATATACACTAAGCAAATGCTGTAATTTGTATATAGTACACATCCTTTTTGAAAAATCTCCAAAAACTGAAAATAACATATGCAGAATCTTTTTTTCTGAATCGCTGTGTGATGTGTAACTCACGGCACAAATGACGGACGCTCATTTGTAAACTAATAATATACTTTCATATAAGTTTTGCTCAAAATATACGTTCCGCCCTTTTAAAATATCCCAAAAGGTTTTATTTTGTAAACGTTCGTGTCACTCGGAGACACGTAAGAAATAGCAAGACTATAGCTCCTTTTAGAAAAACCTCTTGGTAACTTTTTATGCATGCAAAGTACACAGGTACTGTCTTCGGATCAGTCCTGCTAGGGTACTGCAAAGTATAGGGCCTCATCATGAAAACAAAATGCTCAAAAGCAAATTAGCCTCAAAAGGCGTGTCCAACCATCACGTGCGTCTGGTGCGCACGGAAATCAAATCCAAGTACATGTGCCACAATATGCACAAAGTAAGACTAAGTGCAACGAGTGTGCACGAAAACATCTGTCCAATGCAACTGGCGTGTACGACAACAACAACTAGTGCATCAAAAGTGCCCGAAAATCTCAATCCAGTGCAACTAACATGCACGAATGAAAACCCCAATCGAGTGCATCAGGTGTGCATAAAAAATCATATCCCACGCCCAACGTGCGCGAAAGTCCAAATCAAGTGCATCCGTCATGCACGAACGAAATTGAAATCAAGTGCATCCCATATGCACGAAAACGAACATCAAGTACACACGTGCACGAAAACACAAATCTGGTAAATGAAGGCTCAAAGACATAAATCGGGTGCAACAAATGCACGGAATACGAATTCGGTGCATCCAGTCCACAAAATATCAAATCCTGTACATCCACTGCACGAAATATCAAATCCTGTGCATATAGTGCATGAAATATCAATCCTGTATATCCACTGCACGAAATATCAAATCCTGTGCATATAGTGCATGAAATATCAAATCCTGTGCATCCACTGCACGAAATATCAATCCTGTGCATCCACTGCACGAAATATCAATCCTGTGCATCCACTGCACGGAATATCAAATCCTGTGTATCTACTGCATGAAATATCAATCCTGTGCATCGACTGCACGAAATGTCAATCCTGTGCATCCACTGCACGAAATATCAAATCCTATTCATATAGTGCACGAAATATCAAATCCTGTGCATATAGTGCACGAAATATCATAACCACTGTAGGAAATCCAGGAAATCATAAACATGTGCAGCTAAGGCACAAAATTGACATCAACACCACGGTGTACAAAATATACCAAGTGCAATAACTATGCATAAAAATGTAAATACCCAGTAGGTGCAGTCATGGTGCACGAAAACCATGTCCTGAAACTCAATCATCAAAACTAAAATCCAAGCGATATAAGCGTGATACTCGGATCACAAACGCAAATCGTAACAAATGACATTGAGGTACACCTCCTACAATGTCGAAAAAAAGTTGGTGCACCTAAACTAGCAGAGCAAGAACATCCACTTGCCTCCTGCTCACAGTCTGGCGTCTTCTATCTCTGGGTCCTTATTTCTCTGTGGCTTACCAATCTCGCACTCTATCGGTTCATTTACCCGGTCAGGTGTGCTAACGGAAACGATTCCGCTCTGGCACTCCTCAGGTCAACTCTCAACCAATTAGTATGATCACTCATAAAGAAGCACGTCACTGGCGTCGGTCTCTGGCCCTCTGAATACACGTGACAGAACTGATCCTCGGTGCAATCTCATCGCAGCAGTGTCCTGGAAGGAACTGGCTTAAGGTCTTTTCCGATCTCGCCTATACCGAACTATACAGAGGCTGGTACACATACAAATCTTTTCTTGCTTTCTGGCCATCTGCGTTCTCAGCACAACATTACTTCGGGAACTGGCCGTATCCCAATGCCTCTGCGTCCATATCAGATCTCTGATCTCGACGGGGAATAACAACAGCTCGTTAGCATCACGCACGAACCGCTTGTTCCACTCGTCCTTATTATCGTCCACTTAGACATCATGTCATGCTATCCGCGTACTGCAAATGTTCTTAGCGACAATTTGTTGGAGATAGTGCCCTCAGAGTCAATTATTGGATCACAGGCACGTGATTGCAATGATTGAGGGAGGACCTATACCGGTAGGACAGTCTTACTCAAGATGATAGTATGCTATCTGGTTTATTTTTATCATCGTGTACTGCTTTAGGTAACATTACTGATCACTATTGCACGTTGATAGAGCCCCTAGGATTCTTGCTTAACTGCCAGCAGTATGAGGGCGATCATATACGTGGGAGCTGGGGTCTATAATCACATCCTTAAAAGGTCCCTAGTCGTTGGAGTTTCGAGACAGGGCATCGATACTCCAGAGTAGACTAGTGTATACAGTCGAGACCCCGACGAGGGGCGGTGGCCGGTCTCATAAGCCACTGGTGTCAGTTGGTTCACCTAAGATGTATACAGGTGCTCATTGGGTTATGAGTACACCGGACAGGACTCGCCGGGAATATGCTAGTTGGGATTATACCAGACGTCAGATAGCAGTTCCCTGGTGACATGTGTACAGGTTAGTTCATCGACCTGAGATCGTCATTTGTCTCGTATGAGTTCCCACTGTGCTTTGATTACTACCCTACCATGCTCAAAGGAGACGTGCAAACAGGTTTTAGTTGGGTACAGTCCCGAGCCACATGGAGGCAGTGAGCGGATTTACAGGGGTTCGTCTCTCCCGGTATTGGGGGTGAGGTCGCGCTGTGTCTAGGAGAGCCAGTACATGAAAGTCCTTGGCCAAGGCAGGAGATTTACTGGTAGGTATTCCAGTAGTATCTCAGGGTGTTCTGGGCTACACTCCGACACGACTTGTACCGCTTTTGGGGGTCTGACTTTTACCAACCCCCTAGGCCCGCCATGCGATGCTCATAGACGAACGGACCGGACTGTATGGATATTGTCACTGACAGGCTCAGTAGGGTGTCAGGATGAGTTCTCTCATCGACGTCCCTTTTGGTCAATACCTGGTAGCCCGTCACGTATGGCTAATACCTCTGACGTGCTAGTGGTTAAATCCACAGCCAAAGTATTGACGAGTCTTTAGAGTCCCCCACATACCGTTTTCTCAAGTTTCAGGCGAAACGCTGTAGATGCCGTATGGAGATATGGCAGGGTTCGATCTCATACGTGCGGTATTGCACGGATCATGATCGGACGGATAATACTAGCGGGCTTTGGTTTAAGCCGGATCCTAGTATTGTTCAGTGTAGATTTTGTCCTTTGCATTTGTATTCAGTGGGAATACAAATGCGGGTATGTATATACAGGCGCGGGGTTTTCCTGTAATTTATTACGGGATCAGTTTTCTGAAGTTGCCAGTTTGCATTCCGTTTCGGCCTGTTTTCCTTTGTTCCTTCACGGCCGGATTTTTCTGATGGAAGGGGTTATTTGCAAGTATGCAAATTACCTTTGTGGAGGGAGTTATTTGTAAAATCAGGCTTCATGATGGTTCTAGCATGATGAGATTCTTTTTACATCTTTTCCTTTGCATTTATGAGATGAGAGTTGATTAGGATTTGGATTTGAAATGGTGTGACCATTTTTTTCTTCTCATTATCACACATTTCCCCCTTTGCATTATTCTAGAGTTTTTTCCACCATTTGGAGAGAGGGGCCGGCCACTTTTGAGAGAGAGAGGGAGATTGATTTTGTGGTGGTGGGAAAAACATACATCTCATTCTTTGCTTGCCAAAAATTCAAAACCTCTCTCCATTGTTCATTCTCTACTCCACATCCATACAAGGCAACTACACCCCATTGAGACAAAGTGATTCTACACTAGCCTACAGTATTTCTTGGGCACGTCGGCTTGCCAACTTCGTGCCCGAGTTGCCTCGATCCAGAGGTGGGAGCCTGTCACGACCCGAAAATACGGAACATGACCGGCACTTAGGCTACGAACGTCTCAAGGCGTACGTGCTCTAAGTAAGCCGAGCCCAGAAATCTAAACCAAAAAGTAGTAGAGTGTAGGAAAACCACTATAAGTCCACCAGCTAGCAATAAAATATACAACGCCTAAAGGCGAGGATCACAACAGAAAAGGAAACTCAACAGCATGAACCCCAGAGAAATATAACGTGCGACTCTAAGGCCGAAAGAATAAACATCACTGGTCTCTATCACAAATAAATACATGTTTGGTTGATGGAACTTTTAGATACAACTGAAATATAATATACAATGTATAATGATGGGTACGATACAATAAACCCACGTATTAGCAAGTCACCCGAAAGGAACAGTGCCCGCAAAGCTGTAATGAAACCTGTACGGCAACACCTGCAAGAAACTGGGGCACAACGGGGGTGAGTTGCCAACTCGTGAGTAGAAAAAGATCTACGAACAGAAAATCACATGTATGACGCAATCCTAGGTCATACGATCATAATATATAATCCTCAAATATATATAACCAGTAGCCTATACCATGGCTAGGGTAAATATCTAACCCAAATGTAATCCCATATGCCTGTATCAGTGCCTCAGGTAGCAATATGTCATATGGATGATATATGAATGCATGAAACATGATGCATGTACTGAAGAAAACTGCTTTCATAAATTAGTGAGATTTCTGTATTTTTAAAATGAGGTATCATAATGAAATCAGCATAAAACAGTGTCTAGCATCGGCACAAAACATAAATCTCAATATCTCGATATCTCTGTTTCACAATCTCTGTACCTCAATATCTCAGAATCTCAATGTCTCAATCACAATATCTAAGGCGCCTTCAGTCCAGACCGGCCCCTACCATCCATCTCATGACCACGACGGTATCTTCCGGATATCCGACGCGTCGGGTAATATCACCGGTCGGTAGTGCTCCCCTGCCAGGCTCAACGCTATCTCCTGCGATCTTCTTGTCCCGGGGTACTGAGCCGGGCCCACCATGTACCCGAAACGGTTCCTCCACTCCTCGAATCGGGTCTTGAAATCCATCAGCAAACTCATGGTGGACGACTCATACATCATGGGAAAACTACATTTTTTATTAAAAAAAAGAAAGCAGTTTATATATGTTTTGCGGTTTTCCTCCAAATCCAGAAAATCTCATGGAAACCCGAATCCAAATCATCAATAGCATGTGAAATCAAGAATATAAGCAGGAGAATCCATGAATGCAACATATAATGAATAATAGTATGCATGAAGTGACAAGTAATAACTACAATGTCAAGCTGGCATATAAGGCAAGCATACTAATATCATGTCACTACTAGCTAATAAACTAAATCAAGCAATAATATTTCCTAAGTGTTCGTGACATGGCAATTACCGATGAAGATGTGTGTGAGCCGGCAAGTAAGTGTACGTGGTACATACGCACCATCGGTAATGGTGCTGGTGTCCTAACAGCAGGATATAAATAATGGAATATGAATCACAACAGTATGCGATGCAGAGCAACAATAATAATATGGGGGAGATGAATACTAAACACCATGATCGCTAAACTGCATCTAATGTCATAAGAGTCATACAACTACACTACTATAAGGCTGAGCTAAAGCTAACAGTAGGTAAGGGAAACCGCCTAACCTCCGAGTTGATATATATATATATATATATATATATATATATATATATATATATATATATATAGTCGGTGATCCCGTCTCGATAATATCACATCCGATACCATATCTCTATAATCGGTTATTCCCAGGTCAAGAGGGCGGATCAAACATCAAAATATAGCTCGTACGTAAATCCGTCGTACGGCATCCCCAAATCTGGGTACGGGTCAATATCACATTCGTCATATCATTCATCTTTTATTCTCTATATCAAAATCACAATTCGGGTACTGACCTATGTTAGTTGTATGTATGCCCTAGAGGCCAGTATTACACAGATGATGTATATTATATTGGATGCTTGGACACATATATAGAGATGACTTTCTTGCTCGATATGATAGTATGCTATCTGGTTGCTCTTTATCTTAACATGTATACTAGTCTCTTTAAACTGTCTTATAGTTACATGTTGGTAAAGCCCTTAGGATGTGTACTTGACTACCTGGACTATGATGCAGATCATACTAGTGGGGACATGGTAGTCCATAAGTACATCCTTCAAGGTCCCTAGTCGTAGGTGTATCGAGACGGGGCATCGATATACCAGTGTAGACTAGCGTATACGCTTCTCGACCCATAAGATGGGCGATGGATGATCCCATATCCATTGGTGTTTGACATCAGAGATGGTATACGGGTGCTCAGTGGAGGCTGGGTACACTGGACGGACTCGCAGAGAACTCCCAGATGGTATTATACCTCACGTCAGATGGCAGTTCTTAGGTGACACTTGGGCAGGTTAGTCTGTAGACCCGAGATCGTCATAGAGTCTTGTGTGATTCCCACTGTACTTTGATCTCCACCTTACCACGTCCATGAGGGCGTGCAAAACGGTGGTTTTTGGGTACAGTCCCGAGTCACATGGAGGCAATGAGCGATAGGAGGGGTTTCGTCTCTCCCGGTATTGGGAGTTGATGTTGCGCTGTGCTTGATTGGCCGTAACAGGGAAGTCCCTGGCCAGGCCTGATCAGAGATTTGCTGGTAAGTGTTACCAGTAGTTTCTCGACCCGTTATGAGCCTCACATCGGCACGACTTATCAGTTATTGGGGTCTGACGTTTACCACCCTTAGACTTGATATGCGACATATCAGACGAGGAGACCGGACTGTACGGGAAGTGTCGCCGATCGGCTCGACGGGAGTTGTAGCAGGTTCGCTTGTTCTCTTCTGATCGCTCAATACCCGGGTGGCCGTTACGTTTAGCTGACCGCTTGCGGCTTGAGGATGCTTGATATGATCATCACCCACTGCCGGCGTATTGACGAGTCTCAGAGTCCCACAATGGAGTTTCCTAGTCCAGGCGAAACGTTGTGGTGCGCGTATGCGATATGCGCATAGACCCGATTAAAATACGCGTATGGGATACCGTATATTGATCGGGCGGCTTCCTTTTGGTAGGAGTCATATGTGATATGGCCGGATTGGTAAATCAAGTGTTGATTTATCATTTAACCATTAGTTTCTCACTAGAAATCGTTTCTTGTATTGGATGGATGTATGAATGCATGTATGTTTTTCTTTCTCTCTAGTTTCATGCACATATGGATGTGTATACATACATACATGCATACATACATTTATCATGGTTGGATGTATATGAAAATGGTGGCAATATAAGACTCACACCATGGTATTTTTTATGAATTATTATTGTATTTATACTAAAACATAAAAGGAAAGAAATGGTGCATTATTGATTTGTTCTACACACTTCTTTTGACCTAACCATTCTCACCCACCACTTAACCTTAGGTTAAGTTTCCTTTTGTGTTTTAACCCTAGTACAATAATGATTCAACCATGGTTTGAGATGATAGATTTAAAATATATATTGATATATTTTTCATTTACTTTGGTAGAGAAAAACTTATCATCTTCTAATATTGCCATTATCTTCTTCCTCCTCCTTCATAGCTCTCTAGATTTTTGTAGTGAGCTATATAATCAACAAGTTAGGATTTTGAAGTGAGAAAGAGAACCACAACACCATTCTACACAAGCCTAGCCCACTTGTTTGGAGTGTTGACTCGATTTCGTTCACTTGATCGGAAAAAGTCGCAAGCTTGGACAAAGCGGACTCCGGGTGGATCATCGGTGACGTCGAGGAGTTCAAGCGGAGTTCTTTCAAACCCCGAGTAGCCGAGGAGTCTAGCGTAGGGAGCTACAAAGGTTGTACTCTCTAAACCCTAGCATTTCTTTCATATGTCGATATGAAAATTTTGAAACCCTAATCGATTCTAGGAACGATTCTTTGTTCATTAGCTTAGCACCCTAAAGTCTACATATTTGGTTCATGTGATGCTTCCAAACCCTTCATGAGGTATTATGCTAACCCAACATTGGTATCAGAGCCGACCTAGAACATTAGGCGACACCTTAACGAAGTTAAAACTCCGATCGAACCGAAAAAATACGGTTTTTGGTGCTCTCTGGACATTTTTCGAAAATTGACTTTTTTCAGAATTAAAAATACGTAAACATTACAGCAGGAAGATATAAGAATTACGATGCAAAAATTATGCAATGAACAGTATAAACCGCCGCGGAACCGCCGCAATTCTTGGCTTAGACCGCTGTTCCGCGGCCGTACAGGGGCTTCATTGCATAAATGTTTCACTGTAATTCTTAAAACTGCTTGTACAGTATCTTAGGTATGTTTAATCTGAATATTGCATTGAAAAATTCTGGAGATGGTTTTGGACTCGACTGTTCGATCGGAATTTTGATTTCGTGTCTTTTCCGGGTAAATTAGAAAGTAGTGAAGTGTTTGAACGAGTATCATTTGCTCACTTTTCACGTGGTTTAAATACTTTGGAGATACGTGCAAGTCTTTTTGCGGTGGTCCCTCTAGAAGACAACAAACCTTAACTCGATTATATGACCGTCTTGAACTGCCCTTTGAACCTTAGGGTTTGGGGCAGTACGGCGTGCCACATGTGAGGCGTTGGCTTGACCCTTCTACGGCTGGACCGCTACTACTGTGTCACACTCCAAGTTTTTGAACTTCGCTCAAGTGTTGAGCTTTAGTGAATCTTGGGTATTTGATCGGTCGTTCGAAAACTTTAATACTGTCTGTTTATTCGGGATGTGATGCAATGTGTGGAATTCACATTATAAGACATGAAATACGAGGTATGTGATACTTCGCATTTACGATGTCTAGAGAGAATGTGGATTCCAGATATTGCAGTTTTACACTTTCTTTTCTGTGACCGTAAGTGTAGTATGTAGTGGTATTGCCGATTGTCGTTGCTATACGTCGACGACAATCGGTGTATGCATACTTACTTACGTTGATGATATGGGATATTATGTGTTGCTGAGATATGATGTGCAGGATTGTCGCGATTGAATAGCCGGGGTTTTTTTTATGTGAGATGAGAGTTTTATATTTTCATTCATGTAAATTCAAATGTAATGTAATATTCTTTTATTTGGGGCACTTCCGGGTTGAGGTCGATGCCACCTGTGTTGTATATTATTTACTTTTCCGCATTAGGATGGACCCAAGGAGGGGAGCACGGGTGACCGGGTTCTGGGGTTCATTGGGAGGCCATCTCGAGGAGTCGAGACTGGGTCTCCTAAACTCCAGAATTGGTAGGGTCGCTTGCCGCTCTCGTAGGGGTCCAGGGTGTGGGCTTGGCTATTCATCGCGACTGTGGAATCCGTATTTTCTATTTTGGCTAAGTATTAATTACGGACGTCCTAGTATATCCCACATTATATCTATATTTCTGCTGCTATATCTATGATGTGATCATTTGATATGTTCTGATGGATACAGTATATAGTATATATGATATATTATATACGCGTTACTTATGTTTTGCACCCGCACTAGCCCTGCCCTGCTCTGTCGTTAGTTACCTAACCTAACGGTGCACAAGGGGACATCGAGGCGAATGCGGATGGCATAAGTGTACGTCGTTTTTATCTGTGATGTTTAGGTGACTTAAATGATGGGACTTCATTAATGTGATTAATGAAAGAAAAGAAACCTAAAAGATGTTGTAGAATCAAATTTTTAATAAAAAGGGTAGCTACAATTTTTTGCTTTGCATAGCGGTATATATGATATACCCTGCACCTTATTCGATGAGGAAAGGGCCGAGATCCCTTCACCGGGAGTGACCCCTTTAGCAATAATTGGCAGATGCTACACATTCGGTTTGACTTTTGATTGCTTCTATAGTTTCTGCTTTGCACAGTGATATATATGATATATCCCGCACCTCATTCGACGAGGAAAGGGCCGACGATCCCTTCACCGGGAGTGACCCCTTTAGCAAAACTAGAAAAGCCTCAAAACCACTCCAATTCAAAACTTCACTTGATTCTACAACGATATCAAGTTCTTTACGCTCATGGTTTTTCTGAAAAACCTGCGTAGCCCTCCGTCATTTCAGATAGATATTATTTAGTATTCGTACTATGTTTGTTGACTTAGTCAATGCATAGTGTACGGTAGCTAAACAATGTTTATCTGTTACAACATGAGATGTGATTGGATTAGGGCATTCGCACGGCCTTGTTGACTCAGTCAAGGGTCGTACGGGTGGGTTTAATTCAATCGAGAAATGCACGGGTTGAACTTGACTAGCGATTTATGGTTTGTTGACTTAGTTAAGGTCATAGATCGCTAGGGGCAAAAGCATTATTGGGAATTTCAAGTGTTGAAATTTGCAATGAGATTGCATACCTTCTATGAGATAGTTGGATCCCGATACCCACTGCGAGTAAGAGTTACTCCTGGGAGAGTTTTACACATTACAATTAGCCTAGAAAGGTGTCAACGGGGTTACGCCTCTGGGAAAACGAGGTTTACTTTAATTAGGTCCGTGCGAAAGCACGGGGAACCTCCCTCAAAGTACCGACACTGCCCTGGCTGAAAGATCGACGAAGTTTTAGGGTGTAATTAATCCCGGCTAGTCTTTCCTTTTAGGGTTTGAAGGAAGATTTGATAAAAACCAGTGGGAGCCATCCTGATTAGATAAGATAATAACCAATCTGATCTTGCAAGAGCATACGCTAAAGTGTTTTCTTCTCTCTCTCTCCAGGTAGCGACCATGTCATGCCCTAATCAAGATAAAAATATGGATGTATTGACCGAACCCGCATGTTATACTGTGCAGGGGAACGTTGGACCCGTTCTTTCTTATAAGAGTTATAAGACTGAACAGGGAATATGAGAATATCTAGATTCTCAAGCCGCCCAAAAGAACATGCATGTTGATGCATCTTCTTCAGGTGTGTTAGTTATTGAGAACTGTTTTTCAGTTCACCCTACGTCCTGGGTATTAGATACCGGATCAGGATCCCACATATGTAAGCAGTTACATGGGCTACGGAAAGGTAGAGAACTGGGTAAAGGTGATCATTCCGTTCAAGTAGGGAATGGGGCAAATGTTGCAGCCAAAGCAGTTGGCATATATCACCTGGTATTACCAAATGGTGATACACTAGTTCTGAATGAGTGCTATTACATACCGAACATGATGTGCAATATTATATCAGTCTCTTTATTAAGTAAAGAAGGATATAATTTTGTAGTAAAGGATAATGTTATGAACATATTCCTAGATCAAAAGTTGATTACATCAGGCTCGTTACATAATGGCATATTCATTCTCAATCAAAATACAGTCCTCAATATACAAAACACACATAAGAGGAAAAGCTCAGAAATGAACGAATCCTTCTTGTGGCACTGTAGACTTGGTCATATCAATGAGACACGACTAGCTAAGTTACATAAGAATGGATATTTGAATTCATTCGAATTATCATCTTATGACACTTGCCATTCATGTCTCAAAGGAAAGATGACCAAAACTCCGTTTAAGGGACACGGAGAAAGAGTTACTGAACTTTTGGGACTGATACATAGTGATGTATGCGGTCCTATGTCTACACATGCCAGAAATAGTTCTTCCTACTTCATTACATTCACTGACGATCTCTCTAGATACGGGCATGTGTTCCTGTTGAAACACAAGTCTGAAGCTTTTAAGAAATTCAAAGAATATAAGCACGAGGTAGAGAACCAAATGGGCAAAAGTATTAAGATTCTTCGATCTGATCGAGGAGGTGAATACTTAAGCATTGAATTCCTGGATTATCTAAAAGAGAATGGGATTCTCTCTCAGCTTACTCCTCCTTATACACCACAGCACAACGGTGTATCGGAACGAAGGAATCACACCCTATTAGATATGGTGCGCTCAATGATGAGCAATGCTGAGTTACCTATTTCTTTTTGGGGGTATGCGCTTGAGACAGCCATATACCTATTGAATCTGGTTCCATCTAAATCTGTACCTACCACACCATATGAGATATGGAGTGGGAAGAGACCATATTTTAAACGAATTAAGATATAGGGTTGTCCGGCCTATGTCAAAAAGCAAAATCCGGACAAACTCGAGGCACGATCAGTTCTTTGCAAGTTTGTGGGATATCCAAAGAATTCTCAAGGATATTTTTTCTACCAAGCTGAGGATCAAAGAGTGTTTGTTGCTCAACATGCCACCGTTTTGGAAAGGGAATTTCTCGCAAAAGAAATTAGTGGCAAAGAGGTAGAGCTGGAAGAGGTTCCAGCACCGCAAACTACAACTAATGATTTAGTAGAACCAGAGGATTCAGTAGTACCCGACGAACCCCAGCCTCTCCGCCGATCTAGTAGGGTTTCTCGTCCACCTGAGAGATACTACAGTTTTCTCATTGATGGTGGAAGCGAAGATTGCATCATGGAGGATGATGACCCAACTAGCTTCGAGCAGGCCATCACGAGTAGGGACTCAGTGAAATGGCTGGATGCTATGCGGTCCGAGATGGAATCCATGTACACCAACAAAGTATGGACTTTGGAAGTTGCTCCTGAAGGGGTAAAACCCATTGGGAGCAAGTGGATCTTCAAGAAAAAACTTGGTGTAGATGGGAAAGTGGAGAGTTTCAAAGCTAGACTTGTTGCAAAAGGTTTTCGTCAAAGACCAGGTGTGGATTATGACGAAACCTTTTCTCCAGTGGCTATGCTTAAATCCATCCGGATCATGCTTGCCATCGCTGCATATCATGACTATGAAATCTGGCAAATGGATGTTAAGACCGCTTTTCTAAATGGTGATTTAGAAGAGTGCGTGTACATGACTCAGCCAGAGGGCTTCGTAGACAGTGGGAGCAGCGGAAAGGTGTGCAAGCTGCTTAAATCCATTTATGGATTAAAGCAAGCATCGCGGAGTTGGAACATGTGCTTTAACGTCGTTATCAAAGAGTTTGATTTAGTCAAAAATCCAGATGAACCTTGTATCTACAAGAAGGTGGCAGAGAGTAAAGTTGTCTTCCTCGTATTGTACGTGGACGACATACTCTTGATAGGAAATGATATTCCTATGCGGCAATTGGTCAAGCTCTTCTTATCACAAAGATTCTCAATGAAAGATCTTGGTGATGACTCCTGCATATTGGGAATTAGGATCTATAGAGATAGATCCAAACGGATATTGGGATTGTCCCAATCAAGGTACATTGACACCATACTAAAGAGGTTTAGTATGGAAGAATCCAAGCGTGGGAACTTACCCACGATCTCTGGAGTCACTCTCTCCAAAGAGATGTCTCCCAAGACTGATTTGGAGAGAGCTCGCATGCAAGGGATACCCTATGCTTCGGCTATAGGCTCTATCATGTATGCGATGCTATGTACCAGACCCGATGTAGCATACTCACTAAGTGTAGTGAGCAGGTATCAAGCTGATCCTGGAGAGAGTCACTGGACAGCTGTGAAGAGCATTCTCAAGTACTTGCGAAAGACTAAAGAGATGCTCTTGGTGTATGGTAATGGAGAACTCCAAGTAGAGTCCTTTACCGATTCGAGCTTCCAGAGTGATAAGGACGACTCTAAGTCGCAGTCGGGATTTGTCTTTACCCTTTACGGAGGGGCGGTTAGCTGGAAGAGTTCCAAGCAGGAAACCGTGGCAGACTCGATGATGGAGGCTGAATACATCGCTGCCAACGATGCTGCTAAAGAGGCTGTTTGGATCAAGAAGTTCATTACTGAACTTGGAGTGGTTCCATCCATTGGACATCCAATACCTTTGTATTGCGATAACAATGGAGCAGTGGCTTTGGCCAAGGAACCCAGGTCCCATCAGCGATCCAGGCATATTCTGAGGCGGTATCACCTGATCCGGGAGATAGTTGATCGCCGGGAGATCGAGGTTAGGAGGGTTGACACGAAGGACAACACGGCGGATCCACTCACGAAGGCCATTCCCCAGATACAGTTTGAGAGACTCTTCGGGATGCTCGGTATGCGATACTACAGCAGCTGGCCCTAGTGCAAGTGGGAGATTGTTAGTTGTATGTATGCCCTAGAGGCCAGTATTACACAGATGATGTATATTATATTGGATGCTTGGACATATATATAGAGATGACTTTCTTGCTCGATATGATAGTATGCTATCTGGTTGGTCTTTATCTTAACATGTATACTAGTCTCTTTAAACTGTCTTATAGTTACATGTTGGTAAAGGCCTTAGGATGTGTACTTGACTACCTGGACTATGATGCAGATCATACTAATGGGGACATGGTAGTCCATAAGTACATCTTTCAAGGTCCCTAGTCGTAGGTGTATCGAGACGGGGCATCGATATACCAGTGTAGACTAGCGTATACGCTTCTCGACCCATGAGATGGGCGATGGATGATCCCATATCCATTGGTGTTTGACATCAGAGATGGTATACGGGTGCTCAGTGGAGACTGGGTACACTGGACGGACTCGCAGAGAACTCCCAGATGGTATTATACCTCACGTCAGATGGCAGTTCTCAGGTGACACTTGTGCAGGTTAGTCTGTAGACCCGAGATCGTCATAGAGTCTTGTGTGATTCCCACTGTACTTTGATCTCCACCTTACCACGTCCATGAGGGCGTGCAAAACGGTGGTTTTTGGGTACAGTCCCGAGTCACATGGAGGCAATGAGCGATAGGAGGGGTTTCGTCTCTCCCGGTATTGGGAGTTGATGTTGCGCTGTGCTTGATTGGCCGTAACAGGGAAGTCCCTGGCCAGGGCTGATCAGAGATTTGCTGGTAAGTGTTACCAGTAGTTTCTCGACCCGTTATGAGCCTCACATCGGCACGACTTATCAGTTATTGGGGTCTGACGTTTACCACCCCTAGACTTGATATGCGACATATCAGACGAGGAGACCGGACTGTACGGGAAGTGTCGCCGATCGGCTCGACGGGAGTTGTAGCAGGTTCGCTTGTTCTCTTCTGATCGCTCAATACCCGGGTGGCCGTTACGTTTAGATGACCGCTTGCGGCTTGAGGATGCTTGATATGATCATCACCCACTGCCAGCGTATTGACGAGTCTCAGAGTCCCACAATGGAGTTTCCTAGTCCAGGCGAAACGTTGTGGTGCGCGTATGCGATATGCGCATAGACCCGATTAAAATACGCATATGGGATACCGTATATTGATCGGGCGGCTTACTTTTGGTAGGAGTCATATGTGATATGGCCGGATTGGTAAATCAAGTGTTGATTTATCATTTAACCATTAGTTTCTCACTAGAAATCCTTTCTTGTATTGGATGGATGTATGAATGCTTGTATGTTTTTCTTTCTCTCTAGTTTCATGCACATATGGATGTGTATACATACATACATGCATACATACATTTATCATGGTTGGATGTATATTAAAATGGTGGCAATATAAGACTCACACCATGGTATTTTTTATGAATTATTATTGTATTTATACTAAAACATAAAAGGAAAGAAATGGTGCATTATTGATTTGTTCTACACACTTCTTTTGACCTAACCATTCTCACCCACCACTTAACCTTAGGTTAAGTTTCCTTTTGTGTTTTAACCCTAGTACAATAATGATTCAACCATGGTTTGAGATGATAGATTTAAAATATATATTGATATATTTTTCATTTACTTTGGTAGAGAAAAACTTATCATCTTCTAATATTGCCATTATCTTCTTCCTCCTCCTTCATAGCTCTCTAGATTTTGTAGTGAGCTATATAATCAACAAGTTAGGATTTTGAAGTGAGAAAGAGAACCACAACACCATTCTACACAAGCCTAGCCCACTTGTTTGGAGTGTTGACTCGATTTCGTTCACTTGATCGGAAAAAGTCGCAAGCTTGGACAAAGCGGACTCCGGGTGGATCATCGGTGACGTCGAGGAGTTCAAGCGGAGTTCTTTCAAACCCCGAGTAGCCGAGGAGTCTAGCGTAGGGAGCTACAAAGGTTGTACTCTCTAAACCCTAGCATTTCTTTCATATGTCGATATGAAAATTTTGAAACCCTAATCGATTCTAGGAACGATTCTTTATTCATTAGCTTAGCACCCTAAAGTCTACATATTTGGTTCATGTGATGCTTCCAAACCCTTCATGAGGTGTTATGCTAACCCAACAACCTACGTCTAGTACAATACTACCACCATCACTATAATCATGATCTGACTACTGATCAACAGTCTCGTATGGATCGATATCATCATCACATATCATCACAAGGAGTAATCATCACCGAATGCGGCCTATCATAATTATCTTGTCATATCATATCAAATCTCGTAACATGATCACATGTCGACCATTTTATATATATCACTATTCTTATGGCATCACCATCCCCAAACCCTGCTAAAGCATCAAGACGTATCTCAAATATGAATTTTACCATATCACCGATATCATAATCTCGGATCAAATATCATCGACTCATCCCAAACCCAAGTATCATCCTCAAATTCGTATGTGAACACATAGTCTCATACCCACGTGAACACATATCTATATAGAATCCCATAACCACATATGAAATAAGGATGTATGCAAATATGTATATGTGTATATGTATGTGTAGTGCACCCACTACCCTAGGGTTTCGTAACCTTTTACCAATCGAACACACCAATATACATCCTAAACATCAATAATTAATCCCAAACAACATATAATAATTGTTAGTGTGTATACGCATCCGTATACATCACTACGAACGGCGGGGGTGCTATACGCCATCCACCCGACTTCTCCCCGTAGATATAAATCTACTCACTTTGTTTTATGCGTGCCGGTGCCGATGTCGCCATTTCTTCTCCAACGCCTCGACGCCACGTGGGGTACCTACAAGCATATCACACGCTAAAACACATAAAAACCATGTCGGAAACCAAAATGGTACATGCTACGCCGATAGGTAAAAACCTACAGCCTTGCGTGCAACACAGCCACAACCCGCTGCCGTTGGCGTTCAAACGCCACCCGACAGTCACAAATCATCGAATACCAAAATCCATACGAAAACAAGTCGTAAATCATGCGCCAACTCAAGAATTTCAACCCAGATTCTACCCTGGTTGGAACCAGACAAAACTAGGCAAACTAGGGGTCAAGTTTACAGATAAAAACACAAAACGAGGCAGTTTCACCCTGGTCTGGCCGCAAATTGCGGCCAGAGGGAATTAAATGGCGGCCAGAAAATGGGGGTTGGAGGTAGGGTTTTGGGTGTTGGTTTCTACCTGCCTGCATATCTCACTGCCAAGTCAATTTTATTTTAGGAGGTCTCGGGTTGTAGCAGATTCCAGAAAGGCTTGAAAAGTTGACAAAACGCTAACCGACACTAAATCGAACAATCTGGTATTTTGCTGGAATCTGGGGAAATTTTGGGGTGAACTGGTCTCAAACACACCTAATAAGGTTACACTAACATTCAAAACCAACACTTGGTCAAGTCTCACTCAGTTTTGCTTAAAACTAGCACTAATCTACTTAATACACTAATTTCAGCTAAATAACTAGAACTTGGCAAGATAGGAGTCGGGTTACGGGGTTATACCTCTAGAGATCCAAGATGAAGGAGAAGGGAAGGAGGAAGGAGGAAGTGGGGGAGTGAGTTGCTGCTGCTGTGCTCCTGGTGTTGCTGCTGTTGTTGCTGTTGCAGCAGCTTGGTGGCTGTTTTCTGGGCTGAAGCTGTTTTTGGGTTGTAGTTTGTTGCTGTTGCTGTTGCTTACAACCCGCTCTCTCTCTTTTTCCTTGCTGCTGTAGCAGCTGCTACTGCTAGGGCTGAAGTATTGGTAGTGTGGTGTTGTGTGATGTGGTGTTGAGGCTGGTATGTGTGTTTTTATGATGGGGCTGCTGCTGGCAGAAAATTGGGGCTGATGTTGATCAATTGGGGGCTGATATGATACATCAGCTGCTGTTGCAGCAGATGTGGCTGATGTAGGGTGTTGTTTGGGGCTACAGCTACTGCTGCTGGTTAAAAGGATGTTGCTGTGGCTGAAGTTAGGGGTTTTGAGGCTGTTGCTGCTGATATCTTGAGACTGGTGTGGCTGATGCAGCTGCTGCTGTTGTTTTTGTTGTGTTGAGGGCTAATGTTGTTGTATATGATGGTGTGGGTAAGTGAGTGAGAGATGTGAGTGTGAGTGAGTGAGAGGGAGAGATGTGAGTGTTTGAGAGGCAAATAGCAAGTTTGAAGTGAGATGAGTTAACTCCCATCACCCTCACTCAACCTTAAATGTTATGGCAAATCCATCATGCCCCCTCTCTTTCTCTCCTACACAAGTCAACCCCCATCCCTAATCACCCTTAAACAAGGTTAACAACCCTTAAGTAACCTCACTAACCTAACCAATTGGTTTAAACCATCAAGCTCATATAGATATGGTTAACCCTAAGCCATCATGAGTCCATAACATGAGACAAGTGTGGAAAATGTTATGTGCACATTTTTGCACAAAAAACCAAAAATCCCAATTAGCGATTTTTAATCGCGCTTAACACTAAAATATCATAACTTAACCATAAAAACTTAAAAATGACATATTTCCACAAAATACCCTATTTTAGAATTTCCAAAATTTTCTCCGGAATTTTCCCCATTTATCGGTATTTAAATATACCGACTATTAAAATATTCATTAAAAATTAATATTAAATTATGAAAATTCCCAAAAATAATACTTTATTTTTTTTGAAATGTTACAGTCTTCCCTCTTAAAGAAATTCGGTCCCCGAATTTAAATTTAAACCCCCAAATTCTAAATCATTTCAATAAAATGTCCAAATCAACGGGGCTCCGAAATCATCAATACCTAAAAGGCATCATAGCGCAATACATGCGCATGAGTGACGAGCAGATGACTCGAAATCAAAACTCCGTCAAGCATCTCGCAATCATCGGAGTCAAAGTGAAAACATGAATGCCAAATCCAAAGCAAAACCGATATGCTATAAATCGGAACTATACATGTAAATATCTGAAGGAAAATGCATGCCAAATTCTTTAAAGTCGATGTGCAATGCGCATAACATTGCACCGTGGCGGGCGTCTCTATAAGAAAATAGCCATATATGTATATATCCTTTGTTTAACATTCACGACCCGCTGTTTTGAAAATAATTTAGAAGGGTTTCCTCCTTTTAAATGTTTGTGTCATATCGGACACGTATGTAAATAATGAGACTATAGCTCGCTTTTGGAAATCCCTTGAAATCTATCAGTGCATGCAAAATATATCCAGGCTCTGTCCTCTGACTAGTCCTGCTCAGTACGAAAACAACTCGCAATATCATAAAAATGTACTGCTCCATAGAAATCAATCCAAAAGTGCATATGAAAATCCTGTGCGTCCGGTGCGCACGGAAATCAAATCCATAAATGTGCCAAGCAGGTGCACAAAACAAAATCAAGGTGCAACGGGTGTGCACGAAGCATCTGTCATGGGCCACGTATGTGCCTGACAGCAAAAACAGGTGCATCTGACATGCACGAAGAATCTCGATTTAGTGCATCCGATGTGCACCAAATCGCATCTCATAACATGCGCCCAACATGCGCTAAAAATCCAAATCTGGTGCATTCATCATGCACGAAATCATGAAATCCAATATCAAGTGCCGAACATGCACAAAATCCAAATCGTGTGCGTACATACGCACAAAATTAACTCCACTGTCTAAAACCCATGAAATCATAAACATGTGAAACCAAGGCACGAGAACGATATCAAGTGCAACAACGGTGCAAAAATCATAAATACTCAATCATCAAAATCAAATCATGCGAATAAATTGCCCAACTACACTGAAAACAAGTATGGCGGAATAGTCCCGCTCAAGTGCATCCTCCAAGAATCTCTAGCCAACTGTCGTGCTCACTCATAGCATGTCTCGTCGACGATCCTGAACTCTGGCCCACTGGTGTGCGTATCAATGACCACTCCTGGGTCAAAATCTTCTCTGTGGATTACCAATCTCACGATCCATCGGCTCATCGGCCCTGTCCGGTGTGCTAACGGGGACGATTCCGTTCTGGCACTTCTCTGGTCATCTCTCGGTCAATCCTCATGACCACTCGTAAGGCAGTATGTCACTGGCGTCGGCCTCTGGCTCTCTGAATGCACGTGATACATCTGATCCTGGGTGCAAGTATCATTGCAACAGTGTCCTGGAAGGAATCCTACTCAAGGTCTCTTCCAAGTCTCGTCTCTGCTTAACTGTCCGGAAGTCATCATCCTTTACTATATCTGTTCCTTGTTCCGGAACGGCTGCATACTCGTCGCGACTCCTTCTGGAAGGTATATCCAGTACTATGCCTCGGCATGCGTATCGCATCTCTGATGTCGGCGGAGTGGAACGTCATCTCATCCAGATCTGGTACGAACCTCTTATTCCACTTTCCTCTAATGTCGACTGCTTCGGACTTGTCTCGTCGTGGCTGCATGGATTGAGCTCCAACGGCTATCCTCATGCCTGGAGTCTCCCAAGAATTGCATCTCACCATCTAGCATCCGAATTAAGTCAAGCCATCCGATCGATTTGTCAAGACCTCATAATCCCCCAAGAGCTCAACATCTTGGGTACAGTATAATAGTATCGAGTACATACCACAGCATCGGTGGTCCAGCCGTAGAAGGGCAAACCCAAGCCTCACTAATGGCGCCGCAGAACTGCCGCAAACCCGAAGGTTCAAAGGCTTTCACACGGTCATTAAGTCGAGTTAGGGTTTCATTCTTCTAGAGGGACCATAGAATTACCTGCATGTCTTTCCGAATACTTTAAACTTTGAATAATAGGTTTCTGACATTCGATCGTCTCTGTCGACTCTCAACGTCTCCGCGTGAAGTCGTCTCTAGCTGGAATCAATCTATCTGATGACCTCGCATCGGGGTAACGAACGATCCACATGTCCTAGTCATTCATCCTTGGTGACTAGCGACCTTCTATCATCTCTTAGTACAACTTGTACAGCAATAGCTCCAACATCTGGGGCGATATCTTGTCGTTCGCAGCAATACTGGCTCACTCGTATGCACGCTGAACAGTGCCTCAGTTATCATGAGTAAGCAATACATCAACGGTCATCAAAATCTGGTTGGCCCCTGTCAGTGGCTCAATCCTCTGGTGCTGATCGGCACGTCCGAGAAATCTCATACAGCGATCCATCCAACGCTCGTGGCGCCAAAACACAATAAAAAGACATATCTCTACAATCGTGTGTCGCCGAAATTACGCCCCGGTCAGTCATCGTTTGTGACGAGCTCCTGCTGACCGCAATTCTAGCCGTAGCTCTCCCTGCCCGTAATCGTGGCAGCAAAACCATAACTGGTACCGATGAGGCTAGATCAAGAATAAATATGATACTGAACAAGGAAATGTACATCCTAAGGCTTCTTAAGTGGAGTAGCATATCGTAAATATGCCGCGGAACATACGTACGGTACGTCACTCTACTCAAGCTACCTATTCCATCAACCAGGGGTCATCCTACGCTCCGAAGGTAAAACCTAACGCTCTGATACCAACTTTGTCACGACCCGAAAGTACGGAACATGACCGGCACTTAGGCTACGAACGTCTCAAGGCGTACGTGCTCTAAGTAAGCCGAGCCCAGAAATCCAAACCAAAAAGTAGTAGAGTGTAGGAAAACCACTATAAGTCCACCAGCTAGCAATAAAATATACAACGCCTAAAGGCGAGGATCACAACAGAAAAGGAAACTCAACAGCATGAATCCCAGAGAAATATAACGTGCGACTCTAAGGTCCAAAGAATAAACATCACTGGTCTCTATCATAAATAAACACATGTTTGGTTGATGGAACTTCTAGATACAACTGAAATATAATATACAATGTATAATGATGGGTACGATACAATAAACCCACCTACTAGCAAGTCACCCGAAAGCAACAGTGCCCGTAAAGCCGTAATGAAACCTGTACGGCAACACCTGCAAGAAACTGGGGCACAACGAGGGCGAGTTGCCAACTCGTGAGTAGAAAAAGATCTACGAACAGAAAATCGCATGTATGACGCAATCCTAGGTCATACGATCATAATATATAATCCTCAAATATATATAACCAGTAGCCTATACCATGGCTAGGGTAAATATCTAACCTAAATGTAATCCCATATGCCCGTGTCAGTGCCTCAGGTAGCAATATGTCATATGGATGATATATGAATGCATGAAACATGATGCAGGTACTGAAGAAAACTGCTTTCATAAATTAGTGAGATTTCTGTATTTTTAAAATGAGGTATCATAATGAAATCAGCATAAAACAGTGCTAGCATCGGCACAAAACATAAATCTCAATATCTCGATATCTCTGTATCACAATCTCTGTACCTTAATCTCAGAATCTCAATGTCTCAATCACAATATCTAAGGCGCCGTCAATCCAGACCGGCCCCTACCATCCATCTCATGACCACGACGGTATCCTCCGGATATCCGACGCGTCGGGTAATATCATCGGTCGGTAGTGCTCCTCTGCCAGGCTCAACGCTATCTCCTGCGATCTTCTTGCCCCGGGGTACCGCGCCGGGCCCACCATGTACCCGAAACGGTTCCTCCACTCCTCGAATCGGGTCTCGAAATCCATCAGCAAACTCATGGTGGACGACTCATACATCATGGGAAAACCACATTTTTTATTAAAAAAAAGAAAGCAGTTTATATATGTTTTGCGGTTTTCCTCCAAATCCAGAAAATCTCATGGAAACCCGAATCCAAATCATCAATAGCATGTGAAATCATGAATATAAGCAGGAGAATCCATGAATGCAGCATATAATGAATAATAGTATGCATGAAGTGACAAGTAATAACTACAATGTCAAGCTGGCATATAAGGCAAGCATACTAATATCATGTCACTACTAGCTAACAAGCTAAATCAAGCAATAATATTTTCTAAGTGTTCGTGACATGGCAATTACCGATGAAGATGTGTGTGAGCCGACAAGTAAGTGTACGTGGTACATACGCATCATCGGTAATGGTGCTGGTGTCCTAACATCAGGATATCAATAATGGAATATGAATCACAACTGTATGCGATGCAGAGCAACAATAATAATATGCGGGAGCTGAATAATAAACACCATGATCGCTAAACTGCATCTAATGTCATAAGATTCATACAACTACACTACTATAAGGCTGAGCTAAAGCTAACAGTAGGTAAGGGAAACCGCCTAACCTCCGAGTCGATACATACATATATATATATATATATATTTATATATATAATCGGTGATCCCGCCTCGATAATATCATATCCGATATCATATCTCTATAATCGGTTATTCCCAGGTCAAGAGGGCGGATCAAACATCAAAATATAGCTCGTACGTAAATTCGTCGTACGGCATCCCCAAATCTGGGTACGGGTCAATATCACATTCGTCATATCATTCATCTGGTATTCTCTATATCAAAATCACAATTCGGGTACTGACCTACGTCTAGTACAATACTACCACCATCACTATAATCATGATCTGACTACTGATCAACAGTCTCGTATGGATCGATATCATCATCACATATCATCACAAGGAGTAATCATCGCCGAATGCGGCCTATCATAATTATCTTGTCATATCATATCATATCTCGTAACATGATCACATGTCGACCATTTTATATATATCACTATTCCTATGGCATCACCATCCCCAAACCCTGCTAAAGCATCAAGACGTATCTCAAATATGAATTTTACCATATCACCGATATCATAATCTCGGATCAAATATCATCGACTCATCCCAAACCCAAGTATCATCCTCAAATTCGTATGTTAACACATAGTCCCATACCCACATGAACACATATCTATATAGAATCCCATAACCACATATGAAATAAGGATGTATGCAAATATGTATGTGTGTATATGTATGTGTAGTGCACCTACTACCCTAGGGTTTCGTAACCTTTTACCAATCCAACACACCAATATACATCCTAAACATCAATAATTAATCCCAAACAACATATAATAATTGTTAGTGTGCATACGCATCCGTATACATCACTACGAACTGCGGGGGTGCTATACGCCATCCACCCAACTTCTCCCCGTAGATATAAATCTACTCACCTTGTTTTGTGCGTGCCGGTGCCGATGTCACCATTGCTTCTCCAACGCCTCGACGCCACGTGGGGTACCTACAAGCATATCACACGCTAAAACACATAAAAACCATGTCGGAAACCAAAATGGTACACGCTACGCCGATAGGTAAAAACCTACAGCCTTGCGTGCAACACAGCCACAACCCGCTGCCGTTGGCGTTCAAATGCCACCCGATAGTCACGAATCATCGAATACCAAAATCCATACGAAAACAAGTCGTAAATCATGCGCCAACTCAAGAATTTCAACCCAGATTCTACCCTGGTTGGAACTAGACAAAACTAGGCATACCAGGGGTCAAGTTTACAGATAAAAACGCAAAACGAGGCAGTTTCACCCTGGTCTGGCCGCAAATTGCGGCCAGAGGGAATTAAATGGAGGCCAGAAAATAGGGGTTGGAGCTAGGGTTTTGGGTGTTGGTTTCTACCTGCCTGCATATCTCACTGCCAAGTCAATTTTATTTTAGGAGGCTCCGGGTTGTAGCAGATTCCAGAAAGGCTTGAAAAGTCGACAAAACGCTAACCGACACTAAATCGAACAATCTGGTATTTTGCTGGAATCTGGGGAAATTCTGGGGTGAACTGGTCTCAAACACACCTAATAAGGTTACACTAACATTCAAAACCAACACTTGGTTAAGTCTCACTCAGTTTTGCCTAAAACTAGCACTAATATACTTAATACACTAATTTCAGCTAAATAACTAGAACTTGGCAAGATAGGAGTCGGGTTACGGGGTTATACCTCTAGAGATCCAAGATGAAGGAGAAGGGAAGGAGGAAGGAGGAAGTGGGGGAGTGAGTTGCTGCTGCTGTGCTCCTGGTGTTGCTGCTGATGTTGCTGTTGCAGCAGCTTGGTGGCTGTTTTCTGGGCTGAAGCTGTTTTTGGGTTGTAGTTTGTTGCTGTTGCTTACAACCTGCTCTCTCTCTTTTTCCTTGCTGCTGTAGCAGCTGCTACTGTTGGGGCTGAAGTATTGGTAGTGTGGTGCTGTGTGATGTGGTGTTGAGGCTGGTGTGTGTGTTTTTATGATGGGGCTGCTGCTGGCAGAAAATTGGGGCTGATGTTGATCAATTGGGGGCTGATATGATACATCAGCTGCTGTTGCAGTAGATATGGCTGATGTAGGGTGTTGTTTGGGGCTACAGCTGCTGCTGTTGGTTAAAAGGAAGTTGCTGTGGCTGAAGTTAGGGGTTTTGAGGCTGTTGCTGCTGATATCTTGAGACTGGTGTGGCTGATGCAGCTACTGCTGTTGTTTTTGTTGTGTTGAGGGCTAATGTTGTTGTATATGATGGTGTGGGTAAGTGAGTGAGAGATGTGAGTGTGAGTGAGTAAGAGGGAGAGATGTGAGTGTTTGAGAGGCAAATAGCAAGTTTGAAGTGAGATGAGTTATCTCCCATCACCCTCACTCAACCTTAAATGTCATGGCACATCCATCATGCCCCCTCTCTTTCTCTCCTACACAAGTCAACCCCCATCCCTAATCACCCTTAAACAAGGTTAACAACCCTTAAGTACCCCACTAACCTAACCAATTGGTTTAAACCATCAAGCTCATATAGACATGGTTAACCCTAAGCCATCATGAGTCCATAACATGAGACAAGTGTGGAAAATGTTATGTGCACATTTTTGCACAAAAAGCCAAAAATCCCAATTAGCGATTTTTAATCGCGCTTAACACTAAAATATCATAACTTAACCATAAAAACTTAAAAATGACATATTTCCACAAAATACCCTATTTTAGAATTTCCAAAATTTTCACTGGAATTTTCCTCATTTATCGGTATTTAAATATACCGACTATTAAAATATTCATTAAAAATTAATATTAAATTATGAAAATTCCCAAAAATAATACTTTATTTTTTTTTGAAATGTTACAGAGCCCGTAAAAGAACCCGGCGATGTGGTGCCCGTTCCGACGAGGAGCTGAAGACCGGAGGTTCCGCGAGGAGATCGGAGTGGAGGCCGAAGACCGAAGGACACGGATCGCTCGGTATAGCTCTCTACCCCATTCTCGTATTTGCTAGCGTTAGGTTAATGGCCCGATCCGGATTTAATAGTGCGCGGTGGTGCCGGTTTCTAGTTTTTAGAAAAGTTTCGTTTCCGCATTCCGGCGTCGGATTGACGGCCGGGGCGCCGCCGTGCACTTATAGTGGTATCAGAGCCAAGCCATTAACCTACTCTAGCTTGCTCTAACGTGTTTACAAGTTCGATCGAACGAATTTCCAAAAACCGCGTTTCCATGTCGTAGTTTCTGTCGAATTTTTACAATGCTTTTAAAATTATTTGGTATATTGTAAAAATACGTGCAGGGTTTTTTATGCATTCTGTGAAAATTTGGTAGGCTGAAGTTACTGTAGCGCGGCGGAACAGCTGCCAAAACCACTTTTTGGCCGCGGAACCGCCGCCGAATTTTGGCTTCACTGCACCAAATTTTCACAGTAGGCTTCTGACATGGAAATAGGGTTTCTGGTATATTCTTTTTGGGCCCAGATATTTTTGAGTGCTACAGTTGTGCTTGGGGCCCGCTTCGGGAAAATTTAATCGATCGAAAATTTTAAACATGTTAGTTTACAGTATTTACATTATATCTGCGACCGTGAATATCATTCGATCGGTAAATCCAGTCTATCTGCTATAGCCCTTTTAGATGGATTTGTGAACGTGACATTCACGTTGGTATTCTGTGTTGTGCTGTGATGTTGCGGATTGGTCGTGGGGATAGCCTGGATGCAATGGTAGTACAGTTTTGTTTTATATGTACATTTGATATTGCGGGGCGAGCGTCCGACATGTGGATTGCCGTCACTGCCTGTTTGTATATTATTCTTTTGGGACACGACCGGGATGAGGTCGATGTACCCGTTGTATATTTTATTTTCTGTACTAGGATTACCCCGCGGAAGGGTGCACGGATAGCCGGGTTCTAGAGGGCAACGAGCCCGCATATCATGGCTTTGAGACGGAGGGGCTTCACTCTAGAATTGGCAGGCTATTCGCCGCACTCGTAGGGGGTACAGGTTGACCTAAGGAGGGGTGCCCAAGTTACCGGATTCCGTGAAGTGCTGGGTGGTCCATTCACGTTGCTGAAGGGGGCTGCCTCGCTTCAGGTCTTGGCGGGTAACTTGCCGCGCCCGTAGGGGTCTAGGATTTCATTGCACAGGCTATCCACACGACCAGGGGAACGTCGGGTTTCAGTAGCCGCTCTATGAAACCCGGGGATCCCAGATATCTGTATTGTTCTATGCTGCCTATTACATTTCTGTGATGTTGCTCTTTATTGGTGTGATCAATTGATGGGACTGCGTTGATTCGGATCAATGCAAGCTAAACAAACCTATTCTGATGTTGTTGGAACATTTTTCAAAAAGCTGTTATTGCAAGGGCGTTCTCTTTTGGTTTTGCACAGTGGTATTCGGTTATGAATATCTAATTCCTCAGTCGACGAGGCAAGGGCCGAGATCCCTTCACCGGGAGTGACCCCTTGGACAAAAGTTTGCGTCAGGGCAATAACTTCACTATAGCCGATTATTTTTGCTTTGCATCGTGGTATTCAGTTGGAATATCCTGCACCTCATTCTACGGGGAAAGAGCCGAGATCCCTTCACCGGGAGTGGCCTCTTTAGCAAAGGTTTTCGTCACTAAATTTTTATAAAGCTATCTAGTTCTTTCAATGATATCAAGTTCATTACGTTAATGGTTTTACCCAGAAACCATTCGTAGCCCTCCGTCGTTTCATATGGATAGTCAATAAGTATTCAAGCTGTGTTTGTTGGCCAAAGTCAAGGCATAGTGATTGGTAGCTATTGGGTATTCATATGCAGCATAGATAGATGCGTTGGTTTGGGACAGCCGTACTGCCTTGTTGGCCAAAGTCAAGGGTAGGTACGGGTGGGTTCAAATTAACCTGGAGAATGACGGGTAGAACTTGATATGTGACTTATGATTTGTTGGCCAAAGTCAAGGTCATAAGAGCATGGGGTAAAAATCACATCGGGAGTTTCTAAAGAAACTGAAACTTGCCAGATTGCGCATACCTTCTGGAGTGTGATAACGTGAGCGGATTTCGTCACGTTATCATGCGATGATAGTTGGATCCCGATTCCCACTGATGAGTTGGTTTACTCCTCGGGTGATCCAGACTAATTCTTCTTTCAGGTTTGGAGGAGAATTTGACGGTACAGTGGGAGGTTTCCTGATTAGATAAAGTGATAACCATTCTGATCTAGGTTAGAGTGCACGCTGAGTGTTTCTTTTCTCTCTCTCTTTGGCAGCGACCATGACCCGACATTTGACTATGGCTCAGTGACCAAATTTAACTGAACCTTCTTAAAGACTGGTTTTTGGATTGTTAGAGTTGCAAACCTCTTTGCCACTCCTACTTTTACCCTTTTCTCCAGAACACCCCGTATTATTACGAACGTCCACTTCCATTGGATAAAACCATCGTATGGTTATATACGAACTCGAAGGAATTTATTCGAGGATGGTTTCCGGTTCTGGAGAAAACGAATAGGACTATTCAGTTGTTTTTTCCTTTTACCTTCTCTCAGGTTGCGAGTACTCCTTGGTTTAGGAGATAGTACACCTATTACGCAAATTAGATAGTCTTCTTCCAAACTATAGGCAGGTGCCGACCGGTAGGGAATGAAGAAAACCAATTAGCTTAACGATGGTGTACAGAAGGTATTATGTAAAGACAAATAAAGCGATTAGTAAGAGGGTAAAGTAAACTGCGACTGCTATTCACAACCAAACCAAGTATTTCATTACCACTCCCATTTCACCTTTGTATTTCTCCATAACACTCCGTATCACTACGAAGATCCACAGTTATTTGGATACTCCATCGTATGGTTATATACGAACTCGAAAGGAACTTGTTCCAGTTCGGGGATGGATTCTGGTTTGGGAGAAATACGAATAAGGTTTATTCGGTTGTCTTTTATCTTCACCTTCTCTCGCATTGCGAGTGCTCCTAGGATTAGGACAGTACACCCATTATGCTTATTGGATAGTCTTCTTCCAAACCATAGGCTGGCGCCGAGCGGTAGGGAAGGAAGAAAACCATTTGGCCCAAAGGGGTGTACAGAAGGTAATGACTAAAGACATATGAAAGGATTTGGAGAGATGGCAAAGAAATATACGGTTACAGTTGTGAATCTGGATAATGGAAGAGGCATTACTAGGAATACCCGGATACCCCTTCGAAACATTTATATGTTTCAGTTTCACTGTGTACTGTTAAAAGAAAACCGATCTCCCAATTAGACACTTGCTCCAAGGTATGTATTTACCAGGTATGATTCTCACATCTGTATGGTTTTACAGATGATGAGTGGGAGTAAGTTATTGGGAATTAGGTGATCATCCTCATCATAACGGAATTCGTTGTAATTGGTGATATTTGAGGAAATCACCTGGGTTGTTTGCCGGACGGCAAATATTTGGTTTTGAATATCCGTTATAATGCACCAATTTCAAATTGATATATCTGTACGTCTATTTTTATAGAGTGAGATACACCTTTTTGAAATTATGTCCATGACATTTACCTATATCAGTGGATGGTTAGGTAAGGAGCATTAAACAGCGGTGTAATTCTTCTTAACCATAAGTACAGTTTTCAACCTACGACACACAGAGAATGAGTTATTATACTCAAGGGACTTATACAGAGCATTGTATATTGTCCAGTGTCCATCAGGACAGAGGGGTTGGTACTCGTACTATATTCTGTTTACTTGTGACTTCTCTAGTATTTAGACATGTGTTTCATACAAATGCAAGGTCTAAGTTTTGAGAATTTATAGGTATATGAATAAAGTAGAGGACCAGGCGTTGCAAGTATCGGGATTCTTCAAGTTGATCGAAGATGTAGATACTTGTGCATGGTATTCAGTTAATAGTAATGATTAAGAGAACTTGCTTCTCTTTCAGGTTACTCATAATTGGAAGTACTCCTAAGCTGAGTAACGCTAATCGGCCTCTCTCCATTTACTTGACATGCACTGGAGACAGCTGCATGATTTGAATCTGGTTCAATTAAATCAGTGCCTCTGTTTCTGTATTGGATATACAACAGTTCATATCTTGACATTGTTAAGATACGGGGAGTTGTCCGGCTTATGCTTAAAACCAGACTCCGGATAACTCAAGGCACGTTTCTGTAATGGCTGTTTGTGGGTTGACCCGGGCTATGACGAGGGTTGATTTTCTACCATCTGGATGATCAATAGTGATATTGTTCTTGACTCGCCACAGTTTTAATAAAAAAGGATTTTTTCAGGAAACAGTAGTGGGAGTATGGTAGAACTGGAAGTGATTCCAGAACTGCAAACGATTACTGAAGATTTGATAAGAACCTAAAGATTCAATCTGGTTTGACATTCCATTGGCCACTCCGCAGATAAAGTGGGTAACCTCAGGCACCCGAGAGGTATTTCGGTATGCTCAAGGACGGTGGCAGGGAGGTTCTTGTTTATCCAGACTTGCCATTGCTGTTGTTCCAGACTGTAAGACCCGACAGGAGGATGAGTATAGCGTCATTCTAAACTGGCTTTAGAAGCATACGTGTATATGACTCTGCTAGAGTGTTGTCGTAGTTAGTGGGAGCAGCGGAAGCATGGTGGAAAAGTGGCTTATGTCTATTTATAGACTATAGCAGATATAGCGGAGATAGATCATCTATTTCTGATTTGACAGTCATAGGTTTGACTTCATCAGAATAGGAGATGGATCTGTTAAGAAGGTAGTAGGGTGTGACGTCCTGGTATTTGGATGACATACACAGAAGGAAGTGAAATTCCTATACTACGGTCGGTTAAACTTTGGTTGTCACACAGTGGTTTCCCCACATAGGAATTGGATATTATATCAGGCATTCTGGTTACTAGATCTATGGTTTTAGATCTAGATTTGGAAAGTGTCCCAATCTGGGTACTTAGACAGTATTCTAAAGGTATTTTAGAATGGACGACTCCTGGCACGGTAGTGTACCTGCAGGTGATGGAGTCACCCTCTCTAAAAGTGTCTTACAGACAAAAGGGGAGAGGGATGTGCATGATTGGCAGATCACTTGCTTAGGCAATTGAATCAATCATGAGATGTCAAGTACCACACCAGATATCGTTTTTGCACTAGGTGCAGTAAGTTGATATTAATCCAATCCTGGAGAAACGATCGGAAGCAGTTTTAGAACATAAGTTAATGTTCTAGGGAAATGATAATGGCAGCCTCCTTTGGGAGACAGTTATCATTCCAGGCTTCCAAGGTGACCTGGATGACAGAGTGACTGTCAGAGTTATATTTTTCCCTCTAACAAGGGGCAGTATTTTGGACAGGTGGTCCAGGTGGATACTGAGGGAAGGATGGCGCAGGATACTGATTAAGTTCAGTTGACGATACAGTCTAAGAAGTTTGGATTTGGAGTTCACTTATGAACTAGGTCCCATCAGACATCCAAACATATTCTAAGACAGGTATTGCTTATTTCGGGAGATGGGTTTCTCCGCGAACTTGAGATAAAGAGAGACATAGAAAGAAACATCACAGCGGATCCACTCACTAAGGCTATTCCTCGAACGCAATAGTTTCACAAACGAGCTTTGTGAGACTGACTAGTAGAGGAGTTGGGCGTTCGGTATCACACGGGCTGTGAGTATGCGACATCGCAATAATTAGCCTTGAGTGCAAGTGGGAGATTGTTGGAGATAGTGCCCTCAGAGTCAATTATTGGATCACAGGCACGTGATTGCAATGATTGAGGGAGGACCTATGCCGGTAGGACAGTCTTACTCAAGATGATAGTATGCTATCTGGTTTATCTTTATCATTGTGTACTGCTTTAGGTGACATTACTGATCACTATTGCACGTTGATAGAGCCCCTAGGATTCTTGCTTGAATGCCAGCAGTATGAGGGCGATCATATACGTGGGAGCTGGGGTCTATAAGCACATCCTTAAAAGGTCCCTAGTCGTGGGAGTTTCGAGACAGGGCATCGATACTCCAGAGTAGACTAGTATATACAGTCGAGACCCCGACGAGGGGTGGTGGCCGGTCTCACAAGCCACTGGTGTCAGTTGGTTCACCTAAGATGTATACAGGTGCTCATTGGGTTATGAGTACATCGGACAGGACTCGCCGGGAACATGTTAGTTGGGATTATACCAGACGTCAGATAGCAGTTCCCTGGTGACATGTGTACAGGTTAGTTCATCGACCTGAGATCGTCATTTGTCTCGTGTGAGTTCCCACTGTGCTTTGATTACTACCCTACCATGCTCAAAGAAGACGTGCAAACAGGTTTTAGTTGGGTATAGTCTCGAGCCACATGGAGGCAGTGAGCAGATCTGCAGGGGTTCGTCTCTCCCGGTATTGGGGGTGAGGTCGCGCTGTGTCTAGGAGAGCAAGTACATGAAAGTCCTTGGCCAAGGCAGGAGATTTACTGGTAGGTATTCCAGTAGTATCTCAGGGTGTTCTGGGCTACACTCCGACACAACTTGCACCGCTTTTGGGGGTCTGACTTTTACCAACCCCCTAGGCCCGCCATGCGATACTCATAGACGAACGGACCGGACTGTACGGATATTGTCACTGACAGGCTCAGTAGGGTGTCAGGATGAGTTCGCTCATCGACGTCCCTTTTGGTCAATACCTGGTAGCCCGTCACGTTTGGCTAATACCTCTGACGTGCTAGTGGTTAAATCCACAGCCAAAGTATTGACGAGTCTTTAGAGTCCCCCACAGACCGTTTTCTCAAGTTTCGGGCGAAACGCTGTAGAGGCCGTATGGAGTTATGGCAGGGTTCGATCTCATACGTGCGGTATTGCACGGATCATGATCGTACGGATAATACTAGCGGGCTTTGGTTTAAGCCGGATCCTAGTATTGTACAGTGTAGATTTTGTCTCTTTACATTTGTATTCAGTGGGATACAAATGCGGGTATGTATATACAGTCGCGGGGTTTTCCTGTAATTTATTACGGGATCAGTTTTCTGAAGTTGCCAGTTTGCATTCCGTTTCGGCCTGTTTTCCTTTGTTCCTTCATGGCCGGATTTTTCCGATGGAAGGGGTTATTTGCAAGTATGCAAATTACCTTTGTGGAGGGAGTTATTTGTAAAATCAGGCTTCATGATGGTTCTAGCATGATGAGATTCTTTTTACATCTTTTCCTTTGCATTTATGAGATGAGAGTTGATTAGGATTTGGATTTGAAATGGTGTGACCATTTTTTTCTTCTCATTATCACACATTTCCCCCTTTGCATTATTCTAGAGTTTTTTCCACCATTTGGAGAGAGGGGCCGGCCACTTTTGAGAGAGAGAGGGAGATTGATTTTGTGGTGGTGGGAAAAACATACATCTCATTCTTTGCTTGCCAAAAATTCAAAACCTCTCTCCATTGTTCATTCTCTACTCCACATCCATACAAGGCAACATCACCCCATTAAGACAAAGTGATTCTACACTAGCCTATAGTATTTCTTGGGCACGTCAGCTTGCCAACTTCGTGCACGAGTTGCCTCGGTCCAGAGATGGAAGCCGGTAAAAGAACCCGGCGATGTGGTGCCCGTTCCGATGAGGAGTTGAAGACCGGAGGTTCCGCGAGGAGATCGGAGTGGAGGCCGAAAACCGAAGAACACGGATCGCTCGGTATAGCTCTCTACCCCATTCTCGTATTTGCTAGCGTTAGGTTAATGGCCCGATCCGGGTTTAATAGTGCGCGGTGGTGCCGGTTTCTAGTTTTTAGAAAAGTTTCGTTTCCGCATTCCGGCGTCGGATTGACGGCCGGGGCGCCGCCGTGCACCTACACAATTAATCCAGAATCTCACGCACGGACTCGAAATAAAAAACTCGGTATCTTCATCACTCTGTAGAGGATCTTTAGCTGAACACGTCCTCAGGAACTCATCCCAACCATCGGAGGAATACTCAAAACTCATCCGTTTCTCGATCAACTCACAACACATCTGGGTGAGGTCCTCTATCTGAAACTGGTCAGCTTACCGATCTCACATCGGAACATCCGATGAACAACGTCATCTTTGGATCGATCTACTCTAGATCTGAGTAAGACGCTCCACACTGGAAATCTTTAACTCAATAGGGCCTGCGTCGGCTTATCAAATCTGACGAATCACTTCCGTCTCTCAACTCAAGATAGACTAGCTATCACCTGTCGCATCTCTGCCTGGAAGCTCCAGCGATCTCAGCTCGTAAGCTCTGGAAGAGACATCACATCAATCTCAGCTACAGCTGGGTCATCTATCTGCAAGGTCGATGACATCACAATCTCTGAGGTATTCTGTACATAAACAGTCCTATCACAGTAGGCAGCCTCTAACAATGGCCCGATCATCCGGTACAAAACTGCATACTCCACTCAAACGAGAGGTCACAACACCATACTACATCGATACGTTCCCATGTCACCAGAAAACACGATGGTCAGTCCTCTTCCATGATGAGCTCGCCCTGACCGCATCACCAGCAGCAGCTCAAACTGCGCTCAAACCATGGTGACAGGAACCTCAATCAAGTATCGACGAAAAAGATCAAAGTGATGAAATGAATCAACAGATCCAGAAAGAATATATGATCATAAGGAGGAATGGAAACAATGAGAGTATGATCATGTAAACGAATAGAATCAAGGATCTCAAATGGATGTATAATCAAGGAAAACAAAGAGAATCACCAGTCTCAAAATATGTATATCCTAAGGTTTCTTAAGTGGAGAATCGTATCGTAAATATGCCGTGGAACATACGTACGGTACGCCACTCTACTCAAGCTACCTACTCCATCAATCAGGGTCATCCTATGTAACGAAAGTTCGGGTCTAACACCCCCTTGTTCAAGTCTAAGTTCCGTAAGGTCAAGCCTAGGTTCCAAAATATATACGCCCTAGACTCCACATAGTCAAACCTAAACTCGAACCAAGGTTAAACCTAGCGCTCTGATACCAACTTTGTCACGACCCAAAATATTAGCTCGCGACCAGCACTTAAATCACGCGACGTCTACAGGCGTAACGTAATTCAACTAAGCTGAAACCCAGAAATCTAAACATTTTTAAGAAATAAAGATACAATAAATCATGTTTTGTCTTTTGAAAAATTGGGCAGCACCTTCTTTGTAAAAACTAACCCCGAAAATGGGTACAACAAAGAATATAATAAAGCATCCCCAAACGGGAGAAAATCACGCCCAACGGCGGAAACAACCACCACAAGTATAAATAACAAGTATACGACGCCCAACGGCGAAGATCCACATAAGGAAATAAAGTAAAGCAAGACCTCAACCCCAAAAGCGAACATAAAACCCATCGCTCAAGTCTCGCAACTACAAGTCCTCTAAGTCTACAACATATACAATTTCTAGTTTCTGATTTGATGGAGTTAACTAGATACAATATGAATAATGAATACAAGAGGGGTACGATCCAACATGTACCACCTACCAAAGCAAAACACCCAAAAGCAAGTTGTGTGCCAGCGATGCCGCTGCTGATCTAAGCGGACCACCTGCAAGAACTGTGGCACAATGGGGGTGAGTTGCCAACTCGTGAATGGAAAAACATCATCAGGTAGAAATCGAAATAAACAACGATTCCTAGGTCAACTATATCATAAAAGTAAAACTATGATATCTAGGGTGACCGTATCTGCATATGTGCCAACACAAAATAAATGCCCATCAGCAAGTGGATATCATCCAACAATATAATCAATGCATGCATGCAGTGGATCTCGTCCAACAATATAATCAATGCATGTATGCAGTGGATTTCGTCCACGTGTCAACCACT
Organism: Agapanthus africanus; assembly: GCA_030015575.1. NCBI lineage: Eukaryota > Viridiplantae > Streptophyta > Magnoliopsida > Asparagales > Amaryllidaceae > Agapanthus > Agapanthus africanus. The sequence continues at coordinate 565,992,969 of CM057341.1, forward strand.
GACACAAAAACTCCTGCATGTAAATATCATAAAAGCATATGCAGGTAAATATGAGGATATAAATCAATGTGTGTCCCTCACGACACAACAAAATCATGGAAACCTGAGTGTATAACACCGACACTCGAAACATCATGAAACCCGTGTCTAACATCGACACGTAAATCCTCGTATAATAGGCTCCGTCTGCGGGATCGGCCCGCGGACTCCAGCAGAATGGGTCGGCCTAAATCCATCTCATGACTCCGGTCGGTATCCTCCAGATAACCGCCGAGACCAAATACTGTCACCGGTAGGCTGTGCACATCCCCTGCCAGGCTCATCGGCTTATCCATCGACATACCTTTCTTGTCCCGGGGTACCATACCGGGCTCCACCATGTACCCGCACACGGCCCACTCACTCCTCGCATCGGGTATATATCATAAATCTCAGAACCGAGAAATCTCATGGTGGACGCATCGAAATATCATATCAAGAGAAACTGGGTTTTCAAACAATACATAGTTCCTTGAAATACTCCCACGGTTCTCAAATCCATTAATCACATGAAATCCATATCTCAATGCGTAAATCCATGAAAACTGATATATGCAACATAAAATAGCAATATGAGCATATTAAGGGAAAACCGCTCTTTTAAATGAATCCAACTTTAAAATATATCATGCGGTTCCCAAATCCTCCGAAATCAAGTGCAGCATCATATGAGGTGTACATGTAACTATAGCAAGATATAAGTATTTACATGTAAGCAAGTATGTATGATGCATTTCATAAACACAATAGCACAATAAACGTCGTCTCAATATCACATGTCAAAACAATACCACATAGGGGTATATGCAGCAATAGCAAGATATGTGGGTGTACATGTCATTATATCAAGCAACCTAGCATAGTGATGTGAACATGGCAAGTATATCATAGCATGATGTAGCAATTCTACTGTGTAAGTGACATAGCAATTATCGATGATGAAGTGCGTGAGCCGGCAATCTGTGTAAGTGTAACATACGCATCATCGATAATGGTGTAGGTATACTAGCACATGTATATTTAATACAATGAGAATAACATGAATGCAACATAAAGTACCTCGTGAACTAAATGCTATAAGGTATACGTGTCTACAATATGTATCCGAGTCGGTGAATCTATCAATCGGCCTCCAGCCTCACAACATTGTTGGATATATGTATGCCCTAGAGGCCATTATATGATAGTGGATGTATTCATACATGTATATATATATATTCAGTGTACATTCTTGCTCGACATGATAGTATGCTATCTGGTTCTTCTTTATCTGACATGTTGATTTGATCATGCTTTTATTCATTCACACATGTTGATAAAGCCCTGAGGATATAGACTTGACTACTGTGATTACGATAGAGATCATACTAGTGGGACATCTGTAGTTTATAAGCATATCCTGGAATGTCCCTAGTCGTAGGTGTATCGAGACGGGGCATCGATATACCAGAGTAGACTAGCGTATATGATACTAGACCCATATGATGGGCGATGGATGTTCCCACATTCATCGATGTTTGACATCGAGATCGTATACGGGTGCTCAGTGGTGACTGGGTACACTGGATGGACTCATCGAGAACTCCTATATGGAATTATATCTATCGTCGGATAGCAGTTCTCAGGTGACACTGGTGCAGGTTAGTCTGTAGACCCGAGATCGTCATAGAGTCTTGTTTGTTCTCCCACTGTACTTTGATTACCACCCTACCACGACTCTACTGAGTCGTGCAAACAGGTGGCCATTGGGTACAGTCCCGAGACACACGAAGGCAATGAGCGATAGGAGGGGTTTCGTCTCTCCCGGTATTGGGAGTTGATGCTGTGCTGTGCTCGATTGGCTATATCAGTAAGTTCCTGGCCAGGGCTGTTGAGATTTGCTGGTAAGTGTTATCAGTAGTTTCTCGATCTGTTATAGACCATTCATCGGCACGACTTATTGAGTTATTGGGGTCGACGTTACCATCCCTAGCTCGATATGCAGCGTATCTGACGAAGAGACCGGACTGTACAGTAGTGTTGCCGGTTGGCTCGACGGGAGTTATAACAGGTTCGCTTGTTTTCTTCTGATCGCTCAATACCCGGGTGGCCGTTACGTTTAGCTGACCGCTTGCGGCTTGGGGGTGCTTGATATGATCATCACCCACTGCCGGCATATTGACGAGTCTTAGAGTCCCATAATGGAGTTACCTAGTCCAGGCGAAACGATGTGGTGCGTGTTAGTTATATGTATGCCCTAGAGGCCATTACTATACATGTGATGTATATTGTAGTGGATGCTTGGACATATATAGGGAGGACTTTCTTGCTCGACATGATAGTATGCTATCTGGTTACTCTTTACCTTAACATGTACACTGATTGTCTCTCTGTTACATGTTGGTAAAGCCCTTAGGATGTGTACTTGACTGCCTGGACTATGATATGGATCATACTAGTGGGGACATGGTAGTCCATAAGTACATCCTTCAAGGTCCCTAGTCGTGGGTGTATCGAGACAGGGCATCGATGCACCAGAGTAGACTAGCGTATACGCATCTTGACCCATATGATGGGCAATGGATGATCCCATATCCATCGGTATTTGACATCAAGGATGGTGTATGGGTGCTCAGTGGAGACTGGGTACACTGGACGGACTCGCCGAGAACTCCCAGATGGTATTATACCTCACGTCAGATGGCAGTTCTCCGGTGACACTGGTACAGAGTAGTCTGTTGACCCAAGATCGTCATAGAGTCTTGTGTGATTCCCACTGTGCTTTGATTTCCACCTTACCACGTCTAAGAGGGCGTGCAAAACGGTGGTTTTTGGGTACAGTCCCGAATCACATGGAGGCAATGAGCGATAGGAGGGGATTCGTCTCTCCCGGTATAGGGAGTTGATGTTGTGCTGTGTTCGATTAGCTATAACCGGAAATCCCTGGCCAGGGTTGCTTAGATTTACTGGTAAGTGTTACCAGTAGTTTCTCGAACTGTTATAGACCTCATATCGACACGACTTATCGAGCTACTGGGGTCTGACGTTTACCACCCTTAGGCAAGATATGCGACATATCAGACGACGAGACCGGACTGTACGGGAGTGTTACTGATTGGATTCACAGGAGAACTAGCGGGCTTGCTTGTTGATCTTCTGATCGCTCAATACCCGGGTGGCCGTTACGTTTAGCACACCGCTTGCGGCTTGTGGGTGTTTGATATGATCATCACCTATTGCCGACGTATTGACGAGTCTTTAGAGTCCTACACAGGGGTTTCCTGGCTCAATCAAAACGGAGTAGGAGCACATATGTGATATGTGCGGGACCGAGATTAATACAATATGAGATACCGTATTCTATTCTCGCGATTTGTGACATTGATCGGTTGTATGCGATATAGCCGGGTTATCGGATCAATTGTTGATTCGATAAGTTGTTACTTTTGATATTAGTCGGTTATAGCCGGATTATTAAATCAAGAGTTGATTTAATAATTTAATGCATAATTATATATTTGATATATTACATTGCATTAACTAGTATTAGCTCACTTATGATTTATTTTCTCACTAGTTTATGCACATTGTTTATATGTGATATATGCAAGTGTACATGTTTGTATCATGCTTGATGATACACACAAGATGGGTGTATGAGACTCATACCAAGATTAGGGTAAAAATTAGGGTTATTGTTTTATCTTAAGATTTAACAAAAGGGTTTAACCTAGTCAAAGTAATCAAGCTTGAAGAAGCTTGGAGAAGCTTTGACAAAGTCCACTCTTTTGTCATTTCTTTTGATATTCTTTAACTTAACCTTTAACCTAATGCTTTGGTTAATTCTCTACATGAGTTAAGCATGATAGCTTAACTCACCCAGGGTTACATTATTTATTGGATAAGTTTTCATTTGGATGGATAATTCTTTCTTCTTCTTCTTCATCATCTAGCTCCATCCAAAAGGTTACTAGCTCCAATGGTGCGATGAGGAAAAGAGTGAGAAAATCAATTCTAAAGTGAGCCCACTTCCTAATTCTTCATCCTCTACCACTTGCCATGTAGTAGAGTGTGTTCTCTTCACAAAGTTCATGACCTAGTGAAGGAATAGCTTGAGTTAGTGTCTCCCCGACGTAGATCATCTTCGGCCTCGAAGTCATCGTAGCAAGCACGTTCGTTCTTCTCGTGGAGCTTTTCTAGAGTCCGGAGTTCACGATCGCGGCGATGGGGACGTCTACACAGAGCTAATGAAGTGAAGGACCGGATCTACAAAGGTTGTAATCCCTTTCACTTGTAGTTAAAGTTGTTAACTTGCATGTTTTCGCCTAAACCCTAGTTTAAAGATCCGTATTAGAGTTGTTCGGCACGGCTAAAATTTTAATCGGGCATGGTTGATGCCTTGTAGACCCTTGTGCGCGTGCCTAGCAACCCTACAGTGGTATCAGAGCCAAGCTAGAGCTTTAGGCGAAGTGTAGACGATGTTAGAAATCCGATCGAACCCCGAAACCCTAATTCAAACCCTTCTCTGTACATTTTCTGAAAATGTGGTTTTTTCCAAATTAAAAATACTCAAAAAATTCAGCAGGGTTTTCTAGGAATTACTGTGCAACACGTGTGCCCAACTCCATCAAGCCTCCGTGGAACCGCGGCCGTACCCTAGGTCGCGCGGCGGTTCCGCGACCACACTGTAGCTTCTTTGTCCATAGTTTGCACAGTAATGTCCTATACTGATTTCTGTATTTTCTGGGTAATTTTAATTTATACTCAAGAGTTGAGTTTTCTGGGTTGTATTGGGGACTCGATGATTCGATCGTATTATTTAACTTTGTTTATTGTGTTTTTCCGGGTAATTTAGAACGTGTTAAAATGTTCGACCGGATATCAATATCTCACCTTTTCCCTGCTGGAAAATTTCCAAGTGTTGGATTTTTCCGTAGTTTAAGAACGTTCTAAGTCGTGCAAGTAACGCGATGGACCCTCTAGAAGACAACAAACCTTAACTCGATTATGTGACCGTCTTGAACTGCCCTTTGAACCTTAGGGTTTGGGGCAGTACGGCGTGCCACATGTGAGGCGTTGGCTTGACCCTTCTACGGCTGGACCGTTGGTACTGTGGCATGAAATGGATATTTTTAAACTTATTTCAAGTGTTGAACATTTTGGGAAAACTTGGGTGTTTGATTATTCGATCGAAAAGTTTAACATTGTCTATTTATCTGGAATGTGATACAATATTTGGAATCCACATCTAGTTATGAGATAACTAATTTGAATGTTATAAACATAGCAGTTTAGTCTCAGATGATCGGTTGCCACGGAATTTTGATGTGATCAAAAGTCCGTCGCAATCACGTAGCGTACGCGGATACTCCCCGGGTAAACTTAACAGACAGCTATGCCCCATAGCCCCGACCAAGTGACTGTAGGAGAACCCCGTCGCCAAAAGCATCCGTTCGGGTGCTCGCGGCAGCGGTGTTCCGCCTTAGTGCACTTCGTCGACGGCATCCAGGGGTGCGGCCGTCTACTAAAGTTTGCGACGAGCATTCGATCAGGATGTCGGGAATCTTGTTGAATTGCCGACTTGATATTGAAAAGAGTTTTCGATAATGAGACTAAAATGCGGCGTCTATAAATGTTTGGCATGCGATGTCTAAGGAATTCATTTGGTTAGGCATATGATGTCTAAGGAGGTTGCGGATTCCAACTGTTGTAGTTTTACACTTTCTTTTCTGTGACCGTAAGCGTAATATGTGATATCGCCGGTTTCGTTGCTATATGTCAACGACAATTGGGATATGCATGTTTACTTACGTTGATGACATGTGATGTTATGTGTTGCTGGATATGTTATATTGGATCGTCGCGTTCTGAATAGCCGGGGTTTTTATGTGAGATGAGAATTTTTCTTTTTCATTCATGTAAAATTCACTTGTATGTAATATTCTTTTATTGGGGCACTTCCGGGATGAGGTTGATGTCACCACTTGTATATTATTTACTTTTCCGCATTAGGTAGACCCAAGGCGGGGAGCACAAGTAACCGGGTTTTAGGGTCCAGTGGGAGACCATCTCGAGGAGTCGAGACCGGGTCTCCTAACCCTAGAATTGGCAGTGTTGCTTTCCGCTCTCGTAGGGGTCTAGGGATGTGGGTTTGGCTATTCATCGCGACCGTGGAATCCGTGTTTTATACTGGCTCGTATTGAAAACACGGACGTCCTAGTATATCCAATGTTTCATATGTTTCTTTTGCTGCGATATATGTGATGTGATCATTTGATATGTTGTGATAGATACTGTATATAGTATATACGATATATTATATAGACGTTACTTATGTTTTACACCCGCGCTAGCCCTGCCCCGCTCTACCGTTAGTTATCTAACCTAACGGTGCACGAGGGGACATCGAGGCTAATGCGGATGGCATAAGTGTACGTCGTATTTATCTGTGATGTTTAGGTAACTTAATTGATAGGACTTCATTAATGAGATTAATGAAATAAAAGATACCTAAAAGATGTTGTGGAATCGAATTTTCAAAAACAGGTAGCTACAGTTCTTGCTTTGCATCGCGGTGTTCCTTGTAGAACATCCTGCACCTTATTCGATAAGGAAAGGGCCGAGATCCCTTCACCGGGAGTGACCCCTTTATCAATAACTGGCAGATGCTATAACACTCGGTTTTTCTTTTGATTGCTTTTGGAGTTTTTTCTTTGCATAGTGGTATATATGATATACCCTGCACCTTATTCGATGAGGAAAGGGCCGACGATCCCTTCACCGGGAGTGACCCTTTTAGCAAAACTAGAAAAGCCTCAAAAACACTCCATTTAAAATCATTTGATTCTACAGCGATATTAAGTTCATTACACAATAGGTTTTCAGAAAAACCTGTCGTAGCCCTCCGTCATTTCAGATAAGTCCTACTTAGTATTCATGCTACGTTTGTTGACCTCCGTCAAGGCGTAGTGTGCGGTAGCTAACTAGTATTTATCTGCTTATGCATATGATGCAGATTGTATTAGGGTAGTCGTGCGACCTTGTTGACCTCCGTCAAGGGTCGTGCGGGTGGGTTTTATCCAATCAAGAACTGACGGGTTGAACTTGACTAGTAGCCTATGGTTTGTTGACCTCCGTCAAGGTCATAGGGTGCTAGGGGCAAAATTATCGGGAATTTCAAGTGTTGAAATTTGCAATGAGATTGCATACCTTCTATGAGATAGTTGGATCCCGATACCCGCTGCGAGTAAGAGTTACTCCTGGGAGAGTTTTACACATTAGAATTAGCCAATCAAGTAGGTGTCTAGAAAGGTGTCAACGGGGTTACGCCTCTGGGAAAACGAGGTTTACTTTAATTAGGTCTGTGCGAAAGCACGGGGAACCTCCCTCAAAGTACCGACACTGGCCTGGCTGAAAAATTGGCGAAATTGTAGGGTGTAATTAATCCCGGCTAGTCTTTCCTTTTAGGGTTTGAAGGATGATTTGATAAAAACAGTGGGAGACATCCTGATTAGATATATTAGATAACCAATCTAATCTTGCAAGAGCATACGCTGAGTGTTTTCTTCTCTCTCTCTCCAGGTAGCGACCATATCACGCCTTAATCAAGATAATAAAACAGATATATTGACCGAACCCGCTTGTTATATTGGGCTGGGGAACGTTGGTCCCGCTCCAACTTATAATTGTTATAAGACAGAGTAGGAAATTGGGAATACCAGATTTCCCGTGCCGCCCAAACGAAGAAAGTGCATGCAGATGCATCATCTTCGGGTGTGTTCATTACATAGAACTGTTTCTCAGTATCCTTTACGTTCTCGGTATGAGATACCGGATCAGGATCCCGCATATGTAATTTGTTACATGGGTTACAGATAGGTAGAGAACTGAGAACGGGTGATAAGTTTCATGAGACAGAAAACGGTGCAAGTGTTGCAGCCAAGTCTGTTGGTCACTATCACCCTGTATTACCAGAATATATTGATTCTGAACAAATGTTATTAGATACCGAACCTGATATACAACATCATATCACTCTCTTTATTAGTAAAGAAAGGATATAATTTTGTATTGTTGGACAATGTTTTGAACATTTCCTATATCAAGAGTTGATCGGTTCAGGCACGTTATCTAAAAGCATTGATGTTCTAAATCAAAATACAGTTCTTAGTATACAGAACACACACAAGGGGAAGAGTTCAGAAATGAACGAATCCTTCTTGAGGCATTGTAGACTAGGTCATATCAATGCGACCCGACTAGCTAAGTTACATTTAGATGCATATTTAAATCTGTTTGAATTTACATCTTGTGAAACTTGTCGGTCATGTCACAGAGATAAGATGACCACAGCTCCGTTTATTGGAAACAGAGAAAAAGTTATTGAACTCTTGGGATCGATACATGTTGATGTATGAAAGTCTCCCGTCTACACATGCCAAGACCGGTTCTTTGTACTTCATTACATTCTCTGATGATCTCTCAAGATTCAGACATATATTCCTGTTGAAATACAAGTCCGAACCTTTTGAGATATTTACAGAATATAAGTTAGAAGTAGAGAACCAAATAGGGTATAAGTATTATATCCTTTGATGTGATCAAGGAGGAGAATACTTGAGCACGGAATTCCTGGATTATTCTAAAGGAGAATGGGATTCTCTCTCAGCATTACTCCTCCGTATACACCATAGCACGATGGTATATCGGGGTGGAGCAATAACACCATATATGATATGGTGTGCTCTATGATGAGTACTACTGAGTTTCCTATTTCCTTTTAGGAGTTATGCACTTGAGAAGCTGCATACCTATTGAATAGGGTTCAAATCAAATCAGTTGCCTACCATTTCATATGTGATATGGAAAGGGAAGAGCCTATATCTTAAGTTTGTTAAGATTTAGGGTTGTTCGGACTATGTCTAAAAGCAAAATCCGGACAAGCTCAAGACAAGGTCTGTTATGTAGAACTGGAAAGGTTCCGGCTATACAAACTACAGCAGATGATTTGATAGAACCAAAGGATTCAATAGTAACCAACGAGCCTCAGCCTCTCCGCAGATCTAGTAGGGTTCCTCACCCACCTGAGAGATACTTCTGTTTCTCTAGACAGTGGGAGCGAGGATTACATCATGAGATGATGACCCAACTAGTTTCGGGCTGTCCATCAGGAGTGGGACTCTGTAAGAATGGCTGGATGCTTAGCGATCTGAGATGGAATCCTTATACACCAACAAAGTATGGACTTTGGTTGCTTTATCTGAAGGGTTAAATCCCCATCAGGAGCGAGTATATCTTGAGAAGATTACTTGGTGTATATGAAAAAGTTGAGACTTTCAAAGCTATGCTTAAGTCCATCCAGATCCTACTTGCCACGGCTACATACCTTGACTACGATATCTGGTGGTTGGGTGTCATGACTGCTTTTCTAAATGATGTTTTGAAAAGTGCGTCTATAAGTACACAGCCAGAGGGCTTCGTAGACAGTGGGAGCAGCGGAAACGTGTGCAAGATATTTTATGTGATAAAACAGGCATCGCGGAGTTGGAACGTCTGTTTTGATGTGGTAGTCAAAGAGTTTGACTTCATCAAAATGGTAGATGAACCTTGTATATACAAAAAGGTAGTAGAGAGTATGGTGGTGATCCTCGTAGAGTACGTGGATGACATACTCTTGATAGGGAAAGAGTTTCCTATGCTACGCTCGGTCAATCTCCGCTTATCACAAGGATTCTCCATATAGGATCATAGTGATATCTCCTAAATCCTGGGATTTGGATCTATGAGATAGATCTAATTAGATGTTAGGATTCTCACTAGATGTAGTGAGATGGTATCAATCGATCTTGGAAAGAATCACTGGAAAGGTTCCAGGGTGATAAGAACGACTGAATGTCAGTCGCAGGCATTGTCTTTACCCTCAGTGGAGGGACGGTATGTTGGAAGAGTTCCAAGCTAGATACCGTGACATACTAGACGATTAAAGGCAAGATATATCGTTACCAAAGATGCTACCAAAGAGGCAGTCTGGATATAAATATATAAGTTCATGAGATGAACTTCGTTCCTACCATTGTGTGACAATGGAGTTGTGGTTTTTGCCAAGGAACCCCCCCGTCCCATCAGAAATCCAGATATAATTCTTAGACAGTATCACCTGATCATGGAGATGTTTGATCACCAGGGGATCGAGGTAAGGAGAGTAGACTAAGAGGACAACACGGCGGATCCACTCATAAAGGCCTTTTCCCAGAGAGAGACTTTTATGGGATGGTTGAGTATGAGATACTTCAACCACTATTATCAGATGACCCTAGTGCAAGTGGGAGATTGTTAGTTATATGTATGCCCTAGAGGCCATTACTATACATGTGATGTATATTGTAGTAGATGCTTGGACATATATAGGGAGGACTTTCTTGCTCGACATGATAGTATGCTATCTGGTTACTCTTTACCTTAACATGTACACTGATTGTCTCTCTGTTACATGTTGGTAAAGCCCTTAGGATGTGTACTTGACTGCCTGGACTATGATGCGGATCATACTAGTGGGGACATGGTAGTCCATAAGTATATCCTTCAAGGTCCCTAGTCATGGGTGTATCGAGACAGGGCATCGATGAACCAGAGTAGACTAGCGTATACGCATCTTGACCCATATGATGGGCGATGGATGATCCCATATCCATCGGTGTTTGACATCAAGGATGGTGTACGGGTGCTCAGTGGAGATTGGGTACACTGGACGGACTCGCCGAGAACTCCCAGATGGTATTATACCTCACGTCAGATGGCAGTTCTCCGGTGACACTGGTACAGAGTAGTCTGTTGACCCGAGATCGTCATAGAGTCTTGTGTGATTCCCACTGTGCTTTGATTTCCACCTTACCACGTCCAAGAGGGCATGCAAAATGGTGGTTTTTGGGTACAGTCCCGAATCACATGGAGGCAATGAGCGATAGGAGGGGATTCGTCTCTCCCGGTATAGGGAGTTGATGTTGTGCTGTGTTCGATTGGCTATAACCGAAAATCCCTGGCCAGGGTTGCTGAGATTTACTGGTAAGTGTTACCAGTAGTTTCTCGAACTGTTATAGACCTCATATCGACACGACTTATCGAGCTACTGGGGTCTGACGTTTACCACCCCTAGGCGAGATATGCGACATATCAGACGACGAGACCGGACTATACGGGAGTGTTACTGATTGGATTCGCAGGAGAACTAGCGGGCTTGCTTGTTGATCTTCTGATCGCTCAATACCCGGGTGGCCGTTACGTTTAGCACACCGCTTGCGGCTTGTGGGTGTTTGATATGATCATCACCTACTGCCAGCATATTGACGAGTCTTTAGAGTCCTACACAGGGGTTTCCTGGCTCAAGCGAAATAGAGTAGGAGCACATATGTGATATGTGCGGGACCGAGATTAATACGATATGAGATACCGTATTCTATTCTCGCGATTCGTGACATTGATCGGTTGTATGCGATATAGCCGGGTTATCGGATCAAGTGTTGATTCGATAAGTTGTTACTTTTGATATTAGTCGGTTATAGCCGGATTATTAAATCAAGAGTTGATTTAATAATTTAATGCATAATTATATATTTGATATATTACATTGTATTAACTAGTATTAGCTCACTTATGATTTATTTTCTCACTAGTTTGTGCACATTGTTTATATGTGATATATGCAAGTGTACATGTTTGTATCATGCTTGATGATACACACAAGACGGGTGTATGAGACTCATACCAAGATTAGGGTAAAGATTAGGGTTATTGTTTGATCTTAAGATTTGACAAAAGGGTTTAACTTAGTCAAAGTAATCAAGCTTGAAGAAGCTTGGAGAAGCTTTGACAAAGTCTACTCTTTTGTCATTTCTTTTGATATTCTTTAACCTAACCTTTAACCTAATGCTTTGGTTAATTCTCTACATGAGTTAAGCATGATAGCTTAACTCACCCATGGTTACATTATTTATTGGATAAGTTTTCATTTGGATGGATAATTCTTTCTTCTTCTTCTTCATCATCTAGCTCCATCCAAAAGCTTACTAGCTCCAATGGTGCTATGAGAAAAAGAGTGAGAAAATCAATTCTAGAGTGAGCCCACTTCCTACTTCTTCATCCTCTACCACTTGCCATGTAGTAGAGTGTGTTCTCTTCACAAAGTTCATGACCTAGTGAAGGAATAGCTTGAGTTAGTGTCTCCCCGACGTAGATCATCTTCGGTCTCGAAGTCATCGTAGCAAGCACGTTCGTTCTTCTCGTGGAGCTTCTCTAGAGTCCGGAGTTCACGATCACAGCGATGGGGACGTCTACACGGAGCTAATGAAGTGAAGGACTGGATCTACAAAGGTTGTAATCCCTTTCACTTGTAGTTAAAGTTGTTAACTTGTATGTTTTCGCCTAAACCCTAGTTTAAAGATCCGTATTAGAGTTGTTCGGCACGGCTAAAATTTTAATCGGGCATGGTTGATGCCTCGTAGACCCTTGTGCGCGTGCCTAGCAACCCTACAGTGCGCATAAGCGATATGCGTGTGGACCTGGTTAAAATGCGCGTATGAGATACCGTATATTAATCGGGCGTCTTGCTTTTGGTCGGGTCATATGTGATACGACCGGGTTGCTAAATCAAGTATTGATTTATCATTAACCATTAGTTTCTCACTTGAAATCCTTTCATGTCTTTATGTTGTATGCATGCATGTATGCATTCATTCTCATTCATGCATATAGGATGTGCATGCACACATACATGCATACATAATGGTTATCATGGTTGTCGATATAGTTGATGGTGGCAATATAAGACTCACACCATATGTAAAATATATGGATATTATTTATTTGGAAAAAGGAAATTGAAATGGAAATTGTTTCATGGTTTAATTTTTTTATTCTTACCCTAACCCCTTGTATTAACCATGATTCATTTTCTATGGTCATTTTTGTTCCAAACAAAAATATCTAAGATATTTTACAACCATGGTTTAGAATGAGAGAGTGAAAATATATATATTTTCATTTTCTCATTTTCTACACAAGCTTATCATTTATCTTGAGTTTAAAAGCCATCATCTTCTTCCTCCTTTCTCTCTTGCTCTCTAGTTCTCTCAAGTGAGCAAAAGAGTTACCAAGTTAGGATTTTGAAGTGAGAAAACCAACCACAACACCATTCTACACTAGTCTTGCCCATTAGTGAAGAGTGTTAGCTTCCATTTCTTCTCTTGATCTTGTGAAGTTTCAAGCTTGGACAAAGAGGACTCCGGGTGGATCATCGTGGACCTAGAGGATCTCAAGCGGACTTTTTTCCAACCCTCAAGTAGCCAAGGAGTCTAGCGTAGGGAGCTACAAAGGTTGTACTCTCAAAACCCTAGCTTTTACTACTTGTGATGATGTCAATGTTATGAAACCCTAAATTTCTAGTGATGATTTTTTGTATGTTTACTTAGCACCTTAAAAATTTGATTTTGCCATATGTGATGCTTCCAAACCCTTCATGAGGTGCTAGGTAAATCTAACATTGGTATCAGAGCCAAGCTAGTGCTTTAGGCGATGCTTTAGCGAAGTTGAAACTCCGATCGAACCAAAAATACGGATTTTTTAACCCTCTCTGGACATTTTTTGAAACTGTGTTATTTTCAGAATTAAAAATACGTAAAAAATTCAGCAGGGAAATCTAAGCAACACTGTAAAAAACGACGCAATAACTCGTACATACCGCCGCGGAACCGCGGCCGTATAGGAGAAGTATGGCTTCGTTTTTATACAGTAATGTTATTATCTGCTTGTACATATTTTTGGGTATTTTTAATCTGATTCAAGTGTTGAATGTTCTGGGATTGTTTTGGATTCGGTGATTCGATCGGAATTTTAATTTCGTGCCTTTTTCGGATAATTTAGAAAGTATCAAAATGTTCGAACGAGTATCATTAACTCACTTTTTCCCGGCATGAAAAATTTTCAAGTGTTGATTTTTTCTCGGGTTTAAATCTTTCTGAAATACGTGCAAGTTAAGTGGTGGACCCTCTAGAAGAACACAAACCTTAACTCAATTATGTGACCGTCTGAACTGCCTCTAAACCTTAGGGTTTGGGGCAGTATGGCGTGCCACATGTGAGGCGTTGGCTTGACCCTTCTACGGCTGGACCGCTGCTACTGTGACACGTTCCGGGATTTTTGAACTCTGCTCAAGTGTTGAGCTTTAGGAAATTTTGGGTATTTGATCATTCGATCGAAAACTTTAATACTGTCTATTTATCTTGAATATGATACAATATGTGGAATTCATATAGTTAGTCATGAAATGCGAAGTATGTGATATTTCGGATTTACGATGTCTAATGAGAATGTGGATTCCAAATGTTGTAGTTTTACACTTTCTTTTCTGTGACCGTAAGTGTAGTATATCGCTTATCGCCGGTTTCGTTGCTATACATCAACGACAATCCGGGTACGCATACTTACTTACGTTGATGATATATGATATTATGTGTTGCTAAGATATGATGTGCAGGATTGTCGCGATTGAATAGCCGGGTTTTTTTTATGTAAGATGAGAGTTTTATTTTCATTCATGTAAAATTCAAATGTAATGTAATATTCTTTTATTTGGGGCACTTTCGGGTTGAGGTTGATGTCACCAGTGTTGTATATTATTTACTTTTCCGCATTAGGATAGACCCAAGGAGGGGAGCACAAGTGACCGGGTTCTGGAGTTCAGTGGGAGGCCATCTCGAGGAGTCGAGACCGGGTCTCCTAAACTCCAGAATTGGTAGGGTTGCTTGCCGCTCTCGTAGGGGTCTAGGGGTGTGGGCTTGGCTATTCATCGCGACTGTGGAATCCGTATTTTCTATTATTGGCTAAATACTAAATACGGACGTCCTAGTAAATCCCACATTATATCTGTGTTTCTGCTGCCTGTATTCTGTGATGTGATATCTGAGACGAATGGTATATTATATATGAGATATATAGTAGACGTTGCTTATGTTTTACACCCGCGCTAGTTCCGTCCCGGTATGCCGTTAGTTAAGTAACCTAACGGTGCATAACGGAACATTGCGGCGAATGCGAATGACATAAGCGTACGTTGTATTTTCGTTTCTTTTTCTGTGATTGGCTTAAGGACTTATATGATGGGACTACATTAATATGATTAATGTAAAGAAAATAAACCTAAAAAGATGCTGTAGAATCGGATTTGAAAACCACTCGGCTCTTTATGTAAAAGCTACATTTCAAAACTGCGGAGCTCAAGCCACTCCTTTTGAAAACCATTTGATTCTACGATGATATCAAGTTCAAAGCGTTAAAGATTTTTTTAAAAATCAACCGCAACCCTCCATCATTTTAGGAAGTAGAGTACTTAGTATTCGTGCTACGTTTGTTGACTATAGTTAAGGCATAGTGTACGGTAGCTAAGCGATGTCTTCCTACACTGCATATGATGCAGATTAATTAGGACATTCATGCGACTTTGTTGACCATAGTTAAGGGTCATATGAGTGGGTCTAATTAATCAAGAAATGACGGGTAGAACTTGACTGGTACTTACGATTTGTTGACCATAGTTAAGGTCGTAAGTACTCGGGGTAAAAACCGCATCGGGAATTTCAAGTGTTGAGATTTGCAATGAGATTGCATACCTTCCATATGATGGTTGGATCCCGATCCCACTGTGGGCAATAGTTGCTCCCAGGAGAGTTTTGCAGTTTACAAATTAGCTAACCCATTAGGTGTCTAGAAAGGTGTTAACGGGGCTACGCCTCTGGGAAAACGAGGCTTACTTTAATTAGGTCCGTGTGAAAGCACGGGGAACCTCCCTCAAGTATCGACATTGGCCTGGCTGAACGGTTAGCGAAGTTGTAGACTGTAATTAATCCTGGCTAGTTTTCTTTTTAAGGTTTGAAAGAAAAACATGATTAAAGCAGTGGAAGACATCGATTAGACAAGATAATAACCAATCTGAACTTTGCAAGAGCTTTCGCTGAGTGTATTCTTTTCTCTCTCTTAATGGCAGATACCAATGACTTGACTCAAGCTTCTACTAGATAAAAATAAACCGAATGGGACCAACTATAAAGACTGGCTGAGGAATCTGAAAATTGCCTTGACTTATGATAAAGTATCATATATCCTCACGGCTTCAGCCCCGCCCGTCCCAGGTCCAAAATCCTCAGTTGCAGATAAAGAAGTCCGCAAGACATGGGACGCTGACTGTGCCACGGACAAATGCCCCACGCTTGCATCGATGGACAACACACATCAAAAGCAGCACGAGAATATGGACATTCAAGCCATATTCCTCCATACAAAGGAGTTGTATGGAGAGGAATCCCGCGTATTACGATACGAAGCATCAAAGAAATTGTTTCAGATGCGAATGGCCCCTGGCATACCAGTAGGAGACCATGTTCTGAAGATGATAGCTCTCATAGAAGAGCTTGAGGACCTTGGATGGACAATGGACAATGAACAATATACGGATATTATTCTCCAGTCCCTCCCCTCCACCTTTGCTCAATTCATAGTTAACTTCAACATGCACAACATGGAGAAGGAACTACCTGAACTCCTTAATATGTTAAGGAGTGCAGAGAGCATACTGAAATCAGTGAAAACTCCCGTTTTGAGTGTTGGGCAATCTTCTTCTTCTCGCCCAAAGGCTAAGGCCAAGGGAAAGCTCTAGAAGAAGCCCACCAAGCCTAGGGGTGGAGTTAAAAAGGTTAACGGGAAGGACAAGTCCAAAGCTGGAGAATCAGGGAAAGGGGAATGTTTTCATTGCCACAAAACAGGACATTGGTAGCGCAACTGTACGGAGTACTTAAATTTCAAGAAGAAGCATGGGGATGCTTCCGCTTCAGGTGTGTTTGTGACAGAAAACTGCTTTTCAATAAACTCTGCTTCCTGGGTATTAGATACTGGTTCAGGTTCTCACATTTGCAATTCTATGCAGGGGCTGAGAAATAGCAAGGTTTTGAAGACAGGTGACCATACTCTCCGCGTTGGAAATGGTTCCAATGTACATACAGTCGCAGTGGGAGAGTATCACTTGGGGTTGCCATCTGGGTGTATATTGGTTTTGAACCCATGTTATTTTGTACCAAGTATGCTCTGTAATATAATATCTGTTTCTTTGTTAGACAATGAAGGATATAATTTTGTATTGCAGAACAATGTTATGAACATTCACTTGAATCAAATGTTGGTTGGGTATGGTACGCTTAATAACGGGATGTACGTCCTAAATCAACACACAATTTTCAGCATACAACACACTAATAAAAGAAAACTTTCAGAAATAAATGAAGCTTTTCTTTGGCACTATTGACTTGGTCATATTAACGAAACAAGACTAAACAAGTTACACAAAGATGGATATTTAAACCCTTTTGAATATAAATCTTATGCGACTTGCCAGTCTTGTATCAAGGGTAAAATGACCAAAACTCCGTTTACCGGACATGGAGAAAGAGCTACTCAGATCCTAGGCCTCATACATAGTGATGTATGTGGGCCAATGTCTACACAGGCTAGAGGCGGTTTTTCTTACTTCATTACTTTCATTGACGATTTCTCAAGATTCGGTCATGTATTTTTATTAAAGCACAAATCCGAAGCTTTCGAGAAATTCACTGAATATAAACAAGAAGTAGAAAAACTAACCGGCTTGAGTATCAAAATGCGTCGATCTGATCGAGGTGGGGAGTACCTCAGTAAAGAATTTGCAAACTTCCTAAAAGAGAATCGGATTCTCTCTCAGCTCACTCCTCCTTACACACCACATTATAACGGTGTGTCAGAACGACGGAATAGGATGCTATTAGATATGGTCCATTCCATGATGAGTGATGCTGAGTTACCTGTCTCATTTTGGGGGCATGCATTGGAGACTGCAGCGTTTCTACTGAACAGGGTTCCAACCAAAACCGTGTCTACCACGCCATATGAGATATGGCATGGGAAGAGACCATCTCTTAAGAGAATTAAGATTTGGGGATGCCCGGCCTATGTTAAAAAGCAGAATCCGGACAAACTCGAGACACGGTCGGTCATGTGTAACTTTGTGGGATATCCAAGGAACTCTTATGGATATCTTTTCTACCACAAGAAGGAACAAAAGGTGTTTGTTTCTCAGTATGCCACATTCTTAGAAAAAGAGATTTTCACAGATAAAGATGATGGCAATGTGGTGGATCTAGAAGAGGTTCTAGAGACACAAACTACAAATGACGACTTGGTTGAACCGACTGTTGCAATAGAAACTGAGGAACCTCGGCCACTCCGTAGGTCTGGTAGGACTTCTCGCCCACCGGAGAGGTACTACGGTTTCCTCATTGATGGTGACAGAGAAGACTGCATCATGGAGGATGATGATCCTACCAGTTTTCAGCAAGCTATCACGTGTAGAGACTCTGTGAAGTGGCTGGATGCCATGAGATCCGAAATGGAGTCTATGTACACCAATAAAGTATGGACTTTGGACGTTGTACCCCCTGGGGTAAAACCTGTAGGGTGCAAATGGATCTTTAAAAGAAAGATTGGTGTAGATGGCCAGGTAGAGACCTATAAGGCAAGACTTGTGGCGAAGGGTTTTCGTCAAAGACCAGGTTTGGACTATGACGAGACTTTTTCTCCCGTAGCCATGCTTAAATCCATTCGGATCCTACTTGCTATTGCTGCTCACTACGACTATGAAATCTGGAAGATGGACGTTAAAACGGCATTTCTAAATGGGGATTTTGAAGAATGCGTTTATATGGATCAGCCGGAGGGCTTCATTGACAGTGGGAGTAGCGGGAAAGCATGCAGATTGCTTAAATCCATATATGGGTTAAAGCAGGCATCATGGAGTTGGAACATCTGTTTCGATGATGTTATCAAAGAGTTTGATTTCATCAAAAATCCAGATAAACCTTGTGTTTATAAGAAGGCTGTAGGGAGAGCTGTCACATTCCTCGTATTGTACGTGGATGACATTCTTCTGATAGGAAATGATATTCCTATGCTACAGTCGGTCAAATCTTTCTTATCACTAAGGTTCTCCATGAAGGACCTGGGTGATGCCATATACATTCTGGGCATTAGGATCTATAGGGATAGATCCAAGAGGTTATTGGGATTGTCCCAAACCAGGTACATCAACACCATCCTAAAAAGGTTTAGTATGGAAGACTCCAAGCGGTGTGCCTTACCCGCTTGCCATGGGATCACTCTCTTTAAGGACTCTTGCCCAAAGACCGATGAAGAGAGAGCTCGCATGAGCATTATACCCTATGCTTCGGCAGTAGGATCTATAATGTATGCGATGTTATGTACACGTCCAGATGTAGCTTATGCACTTAGTGTTGTAAGCAGGTATCAATCCAACCCAGGGGAGAATCATTGGATAGCTGTGAAGAACATTCTTAAGTACTTGCGAAGGACTAAAGAATTGTTCTTGGTGTATGGTAATGAAGATCTCCAAATGGAGGCCTTTACCGATTCGAGCTTCCAAAGCGATAAGGACGACAACAAATCTATCTCCGGGTTTGTATTTACCCTCAATGGAGGGGCGATAAGTTAGAAGAGTTCCAAACAGGATACCGTTGCAGACTCTACGATGGAGGCTGAGTACATTGCTGCGAATGATGCCGCCAAGGAAGCAGTCTGAATGAGGAAGTTCATCTCGGTGCTAGGAGTAGTTCCAACCATTATTGATCCAATACCATTATATTGTGATAATAATGGGGCTATGGCGTTAGCCAAGGATCCCAGGTGCTATCAGCGATCCAGACACATCCTGAGGCGCTTTCATTTGATCCGGAAGATTGTAGATCGCCGCGAGATCGAGATTAGGAGAGTAGACACAAAGAATAACGCCGCGGATCCACTCACCAAGGCCCTCCCTCAGCCGCAACATGACCGAATTTTTGAGATGTTGGGTATGAGATAAACCAATAACTGGCCTTAGTGCAAGTGGGAGATTGTTGGATATATGTATGCCCTAGAGGCCATTATATGATAGTGGATGTATTCATACATGTGTGTGTGTATATATATATATATTCAGTGTACATTCTTGCTCGACATGATAGTATGCTATCGGGTTCTTCTTTATCTGACATGTTGATTTGATCATGATTTTATTCATTCACACATGTTGATAAAGCCCTGAGGATATAGACTTGACTACTGTGATTATGATAGAGATCATACTAATGGGACATCTATAGTTTATAAGCATATCCTGGAATGTCCCTAGTCGTAGGTGTATCGAGACGGAGCATCGATATACCAAAGTAGACTAGCGTATATGATACTAGACCCATATGATGGGCGATGGATGTTCCCGATCATATACGGGTGCTCAGTGGTGACTGGGTACACTGGACGGACTCACCGAGAACTCCTATATGGAATTATATCTATCGTCGGATAGCAGTTCTCAGGTGACACTGGTGCAGGTTAGTCTGTAGACCCGAGATCGTCATAGAGCCTTGTGTGTTCTCCCACTGTACTTTGATTACCACCCTACCACGGCTCTACTGAGTCGTGCAAACAGGTGGCCATTGGGTACAGTCCCGAGACACACGAAGGCAATGAGTGAAGGAGGGGTTTCGTCTCTCTCGGTATTAGGAGTTGATGCTATGTTGTGCTCGATTGGCTATATCAGTAAGTCCCTGGCCAGGGCTGTTGAGATTAGCTGGTAAGTGTTATCAGTAGTTTCTCGATCTGTTACAGACCATTCATCGGCACGACTTATTGAGTTATTGGGGTCGACGTTACCATCTCTAGACTCGATATGCAGCATATCTGACGAAGAGACCGGACTGTACGGTAGTGTTGCTGGTTGGCTCGACAGGAGTTGTAACAGGTTCGCTTGTTTTCTTCTGATCGCTCAATACCCGGATGGCCGTTACGTTTAGCTGACCGCTTGCGGCTTGGGGGTGCTTGATATGATCATCACCCACTTCCGGCGTATTGACGAGTCTTAGAGTCCTACAATGGAGTTACCTAGTCCAGGCGAAACGATGTGGTGCGCATATGCGATATGCGCGTCGACCCGGTTAAAATGCGCGTATGAGATACCGTATATTAATCTGGCGGCTTGCTTTTGGTCGGGTCGTATGTGATACGACCGGGTTGCTAAATCAAGTGTTGATTTATCATTAACCATTAGTTTCTTACTTGAAATCCTTTATTGTCTTTATGTTGTATGCATGCATGTATGCATTCATTCTCATTCATGAACATAGGATGTGCATGCACACATACATGCATACATAATGGTTATCATGGTTGTTGATATAGTAGATGGTGGCAATATAAGGCTCACACCATATGTAAAATATATGGATATTATTTATTTGGAAAAAGGAAAATGTAATGGAAATTGTTTCATGGTTTAATTTTTTATTCTTACCCTAACCCCTTGTATTAACTATGATTCATTTTCTATGGTCATTTTTGTTCCAAACAAAAATATCTAAGATATTTTACAACCATGGTTTAGAATGAGAGTGAAAATATATATATTTTCATTTTCTCATTTTCTACACAAGCTTATCATTTATCTTGAGTTTAAAAGCCATCATCTTCTTCCTCCTTTCTCTCTTGCTCTCTAGTTCTCTCAAGTGAGCAAAAGAGTTACAAAGTTAGGATTTTGAAGTGAGAAAACCAACCACAACACCATTCTACACTAGTCTTGCCCATTAGTGAAGAGTGTTAGCTTCCATTTCTTCTCTTGATCTTGTGAAGTTTCAAGCTTGGACAAAGAGGACTCCGGGTGGATCATCGTGGACCTAGAGGATCTCAAGCGGACTTTTTTCCAACCCTCAAGTAGCCAAGGAGTCTAGCGTAGGGAGCTACAAAGGTTGTACTCTCAAAATCCTAGCTTTTACTACTTTTGATGATGTCAATGTTATGAAACCCTAAAATTCTAGTGATGATTCTTTGTATGTTCACTTAGCACCTTAAAAATTTGATTTTGCCACATGTGATGCTTCCAAACCCTTCATGAGGTGCTAGGTAAACCTAACAAACATCATGTACGGTACAATCCATCGTACGACATCCTCTAAACAAGAGTATGTATAAATCAACAAGTAAAACTCATCGCGTACGGTAATCTAACGTACTGCGGCATTAAACAAATAGGGATTCTATCAACCTATACAATATCGGGGTACGGATCTAAGTCTCGTACGGCATATCACTCAATATGTAAAACATTATCCATAAAAAAAGTACCTATCTCTCAGGTCACAACTATGTCAAACTCGTGTCAGGGGACCTACAAAGGTATCAGAAATCTCATATCGACTCGAATCCATAAAATGACATATCACACTAAGTCATCATATCACATCGTATACTCGTTCATCATATTTATATCTCACAATCATATTATATAAACGTCACACTTGTTCTTTTTCAATTTGTAGCCATCATGATTCACTTATCATACCATATTCTCATATGTCAATATGTCCATTAGCATCAACTTCTATCATATTATCGTTTGTAAATCCTACAATCATGTCCGTCGCATATCATTTATCAGGATAATATAAACAAACGATATTCCATATCAATGGTTGCGGGGGTGCTATACGCCATCCACCCGACTTCCCCCGTAGATATAAATCTACTCACCTGATAAACTCCTCGCTTAGCCGTAGTCGACGTGCTTCGTCGTCTCGGAATCCACGCGAAGGTACCTACAATCAATAGGAATTCGCAAAGCTATTAACATCAAATTCCGAAATCCAAATACGGCACGTGGTGCGCTCATAGGTTAGAACCTATAGCCTATGCATGCAAAACCACCAAACAACTATCGTCGTTGACGTACAAATGTCCAACGACCAAATACAATATCCAGCCGCAAAACCAAGAAATCCAAATACCGGAAAACATAGCCAAAACCCTCACTAGGGTCGCTATATATGAAATTGACACGCTAAAAATCCAATCGTACCAATACTCATTCACAACACATATAATTATCGTCGATAAAAATATATACATCATCACCATGCCCATTAAAACCCACGTCTAATTTCTACCAAAAACCTTGTAAGCAGTTTATATCATTTTAGCTTAATTTAACACTAAGCTAGATGTTTTAAACAATCTAGTGATCACAATCATCACAAAGCGGCTTAACTAAGTTACCCAAACCATTTCCAAAACTTTAATCTCACCCAAAACATGTTTTAGTAAAATCTAGTTTGCTAATTATCTCAATTAGAGAAATAGGAATTTAACAAATATCATTCTCACAAAATGATTAGGTTTTCCAAAACAACACTTCATGATTAACCATTTTAACACATCAAAACCCTAACTTGATTTTCATAATCCTTTTCATGAATGAACTAAACATGAACTTGAAGCTATAATAAACATCTAAATAAGCATGCTTAATGATTAAACACATCAAATAAGGATTAGGGTTAGATTTTATGTTGGAGATAGTGCCCTCAGAGTCAATTATTGGATCACAGGCACGTGATTGCAATGATTGAGGGAGGACCTATCCCGGTAGGACAGTCTTACTCGAGATGATAGTATGCTATCTGGTTTATCTTTATCATCGTGTATTGCTTTAGGTGACCTGACATGTCGCTATTACACGTTGATAGAGCCCCTAGGATTCTTGCTTGACTACCAGCAGTATGATGGCGATCATATACGTGAGAGCTGGCGGTCTATAAGCACATCCTTAAAAGGTCCCTAGTCGTAGGAGTTTCGAGACAGGGCATCGATACTCCATTAGTAGACTAGTGTATACAGTCGAGACCCCGACGAGGGGCAGTGGCCGGTCTCACAAGCCACTGGTGTCAGTTGGTTCACCTAAGATGTATACAGGTGCTCATTGGGTTATGAGTACACCGGACAGGACTCGCCGGGAACCTGCTAGTTGGTCTTATACCAGATGTCAGATAGCAGTTCCCTGGTGACATGTGTACAGGTTAGTTCATCGACCTGAGATCGTCATTTGTCTCGTGTGAGTTCCTACTGTGCTTTGATTACTACCCTACCACGGCTCAAAGGAGTCGTGCAAACAGGTTTTAGTTGGGTACAGTCCCGAGCCACATGGAGGCAGTGAGCGGATCTTCAGGGGTTCGTCTCTCCCGGTATTGGGGGTGAGGTCGCGCTGTGTCTAGGAGAGCCATTACGCAAAGCCCTCGGCCGAGGCAGGAGATTTACTGGTAGGTATTCCAGTAGTATCTCAGGGCGTTCTGGGCTACACTCCGACATGACTTGTACCGCTTTTGGGGGTCTGACTTTTACCAATCCCCTAGGCCCGCCATGCGATGCTCATAGACGAACGGACCGGACTGTACGGATATTATTACTGACAGGCTCAGTAGGGTGTCAGGATGAGTTCGCTCATCGACGTCCCTTTTGGTCAATAGCTGGTGGCCCGTCACGTATTGGCTTATACCTCTGACGTGCTAGTGGTTAAATCCACAGCCATAGTATTGACGAGTCTTTAGAGTCCACCACACTTTCAGTTACTCAAGCTTTCGGGCGAAACGCTGTAGAGGCCGTATGGAGATATGGCAGGGTCTGATCAGATACGTGCGGTATTGCATGTATCAGGATCGGACGGTTTGTACTAGTGGCCGTATGGATATATGGCAGGGTTCGATCAGATACGTGCGGTATTGCACGGATCAGGATCGAACAGATATTACTAGCCGGCTTTGGTTTAAGCCGGATCCTAGTATAGTACAGTGTAGATTTTGTCTCATTGCATTTGTATCCGGTAGGAATACAGATGCGGGTGTGTATGCACAGTATCGGGGTTTTCCTGTAATTTATTACGGGACCAGTTTTCTGGAGTTGCCAGTTTGCATTCCGTTCCGGCCGGTTTTCCTTTGTTCTTTCCCGGCCGAACCTTTTGATGGAGGGTGTTATTTGCAAGTTTGCAAATAACACATTGTGGAGGGTTTTCATGCAAATGGTTTGATTATGATAGCATCTTTTTGATACCATTCTTATCTATCATCATCACTTGCTTTTTGTTGATTTGAGGTGATTAGTAGTTGATGTGAGTTAGTTATGATGATGTTTGGATATGGTCACCCTCTCTCTTTTCCTACACTCACCTCCCTCTTGCTTATGTATTCCTTCCTCCACCATTCTCATTTGGAGATGGTTGAACTCACTTGAGAGAAAAGAAGATGAGAGTTTCATTCTTGAGAGTGTGGCATTCTTGATCTCATTTTCATGCTAGAAAAATGCAAGCACCATTTTTCTTATCTTGATTCCTCCATCATCTTCAAAAGCAACAAAACCCCAAATGAGACATAGCTTCAACCCTACACATTCTACAGCAAATCTTGGACGCGTCGGCTAGCCTACTTCGCGCCCGAGTTGCCTCGGTATTGAGGTGGGAGCCCGTAAAAGATACAGGCGATGTGGTGCCCTTCCGGTGAGGAGGCGACGACCGGAGTTTCCGCGAGAGATCGGGATGACGACGAGAAGACCGGAGGACTCGGATCACTCGGTATATCTATCACCCTTTATCTTGTTAGCTAGTATCGGTTAATGGTTACGATCCGGGTATATTGTCCGCGGGAGCGCCAGTTTAAAAGTTAAGAAAATTTTGATTCCGCATTTTGGCATCGGATAGACGGCCGGGGCGCTGCCGTGGCGCAACATGGTATCAGAGCCTCGCCATTAACTTCGTCTAGCTTCGTTTGATGTGTTTTGCATTTCCGATCGACCAAAATTCCAAAATCTACATTTTTTCTCACATCAGTTTTCTGTCGATTTTTTTCTGGCTCTAAAAATTTTTCAAGTTGTCTCAGAATGATGTGCAGGGAGTTCTAAGACTGCTGTAAAAATTCGACGCAGTGAATCGATCAGTGAAGCGCGGAAACGCGGCCTAACCCCTCTAGGTAGCGGTTCCGCCGCACATTGGTGTCCTCACTGTGTCCAATTTCTCCAGTGGGCTTCTGGGCTTATTTTAGGGGTTTTGGAATATTAATATTGGGCCCAGATTTTCTGTGAGTGCTACAGTATTGCTTGGGGCCCACTTGTTAATTTTTGATCGATCGGATATTTTAAACACATTATTTCACAGTATTTACATTATATCTGCGACCGTGAATGTCACTCGATCGGTAAATCCGATCTAACTGCTATAGCCCGGTTAGACGGATTTGCGAACGTGACTTTCACGTTGATGTTTTGTGTTTTTGCTGTGATGTTGCGGATCGGTCGTGGGGGATAGCCTGGATGCAATGCTAGTACAGTTGTGGTTGTATTATGTACATTTGTTATTGCGGGGCGAGCGTCCGACATGTGGACTGCCGTTACTGCCTGTTTGTATTATTCTTTTGGGGCACGACCTGGTTGCGGTCGATGTACCCGGTGTATGTATATTTTACTTTCTGTACTAGGATTACCCCGCGGAGGGGTGCACGGATAGCCGGGTTCTAGAGGGCAATGGGCCCGCATCTCATGGCATTGAGACGGAGGGGGCTTCACTCTAGGATTGGCGGGCTATTCGCCGCACTCGTAGGGGGTACAGGTTGACCCAGGAGGGGTGCCCAAGTTACCGGATTCCGTGAAGTGCTGGGTGGTCCATTCACGGAGCTGAAGGGGGCTGCCTCGCTTCAGGCTTTGGCGGGTGACTTGCCGCGCCCGTAGGGGTCTAGGATTTCATTCCACAGGCTATCCACACGACCAGGGGAACGTCGGGTTTCAGCAGCGGCTCTGTGAAACCCGGGGCTTCCAGATATCTGTATTGTTCTGTGATGCTGTACATTTCTGTGATGTTGCATTTTATCACGCCTTGAGCGAAATACTATATATTGGTATATATATTAGTAGATGTTGTATATGTTTTTCATCCGCGCTAGTCCAGTCCCCGCTCTGCCGTTAGTTAGCTAACCTAACGGGTGATGACGGGACCCAGTGGCGAATGCGGATGGCATATACGTACGTCAGTATATTTTCGTTCTTTATGGTGTGATCAATTGATGGGACTGCGTTGATTCGGATCAATGCAAGTTAAAACAAACCTATTCTGATGTTGTTGGAACACTTTTCAAAAAGCTGTTATTGCAAGGACGTTCACTTTTGTTTTGCATCGTGGTATTCATCTGGAATATCCTGCTCCTCAGTCGACGAGGCAAGGGCCGAGATCCCTTCACCGGGAGTGACCCCTTGGACAGAAGTTTGCGTCAGGGCATTAACTTCACTATAGCCGATTACTTTTGCTTTGCATCGTGGTATTCAGTTGGAATATCCTGCACCTCATTCTACGGGGAAAGAGCCGAGATCCCTTCACCGGGAGTGACCTCTTTAGCAAAGGTTTTCGTCACTATATTTTTATAAAAAGTTATGCAGTTCCTTCAACGATATCAAGTTCATTACGTTAAAGGTTTTTCGCCAAAAACCAGTCGTAGCCCTCCGTCATTTCTTACAAGTATTACTTAGTATTCGTGCTGCGTTTGTTGACTGTGTCAAGGCGTAGTGTGCGGTAGCTAAGTAGTGTTTGTTTGCAGCATATTAATGGGATTGGTTAGGACAGTCGTGCGGCCTTGTTGACTGTGTCAAGGGCTCGTACGGGTGGGTTTAATGCAATCCAGGATAATGACGGGCTGAACTTGACTAGGACTCTTTGATTTGTTGACTGTGTCAAGGTCACTTGGGTCCTAGGGGTAAAAATCACATCGGGAGTTTCAAAAGAACTGAAACTTGCCAGACATGCGCATACCTTCTGGAGTGTGGTGACGTGAGTGGATTCCGTCATGTTATCATGCGATGATAGTTGGATCCCGATTCCCACTGATGAGTTGGTTTACTCCTCGGGTGACCCCGACTAATTCTTCTTTCAGGTTTGGGGAAGAATTTGAGGTTACAGTAGGAGGTTTCCAGATTAGATAAAGTGATAACCCTTCTGATCTAGGTTAGAGTGCACGCTGAGTGTTTCTTTTCTCTCTCTCTTTGGCAGCGACCATTGACCCGACCCTGGACTATGACTCAGTGACCAAGTTGACCGAACCTTCTTAACACTGGCTTTTGGATTGTCAGAGTTGCAAACCTCATTGCCACTCCTACTTTTACCCTTTTCTCCAGGACACCCCGTATTACTACGAACGTCCACTTCCATTGGACAAAACCATCGTATGGTTATATACGAACTCGAAGGACTTCGAGGATGGTTTCTGGTTCTGGAGAAAACGAATAGGATTATTCAGTTGTCTTTTCTTTTCACCTTCTCTCATTGTGAGTACTCCTTGGTTTAGGAGATAGTACACCTATTATGCAAATTGGATAGTCTTCTTCCAAACCTTAGGCTGGTGCCGAACGGTGGGGAATGAAGAAAACCAATTAGCATAACGATGGTGTGCAGAAGGTATTAAGTTAAGACAAAGAAAGGGATTAGTAAGAGGGCAAAGTAAATTGCGACTGCCATTCACGACCAAACCGAGTATTTCTTCGCCAATCCTAAATCACCTTTGTATTTCTCCAGGACACTCCGTATCACTACGAAGATCCCAAGTTTTTGGATACTCCATCGTATGGTTATATACGAACTCGAAAGGAACTTGTTCCAGTTCGGGGATGGATTCTGGTTCAGGAGAAATAGGAATAAGGTTTATTCGGTTGTCTTTTATCTTCACCTTCTCTCGCATTGCGAGTGCTCCTAGGATTAGGACAGTACACCCATTATGCTTATTGGATAGTCTTCTTCCAAACCATAGGCTGGTGCCGAACGGTAGGGAAGGAAGAAAACCATTTGGCCTAAGGGGTGTGCAGAAGGTAATGACTAAAGACATATAAAGGGATTTGGAGAGGTGGCAAAGAATTATACGGTTATAGTTGTGAATCTGGATAATTGTAGAGGCATTACTAAGAATACCACGATACCCTATCGAAACATTTCAATGTTTCAGTTCAACTGTGTACTGTTAAAAGAAAACTGATTTCCCGATTGGACACTTGCTCCAGGGTATGTATTTACCAGGTTTGATTCTCACATCTGTATGGTTTTACAGATGATGAGTGGGAGTAAGTTATTGGGAATAGGGTAATCATCCTCATTATATCGGGATTCGTTGTAATCGGTGATATTTGAGGAAGATCATCTGGGCTGTTTGCCGGTCGGCAAATATTTGGTTTTGAATATCCGCTGTTGTGCACCAATTTCAAATTGATATATCTGTACGTCTATTTTCATAGAGTGAGATATACCTTTTGATATTATGTCGTTGACATTTACCTATATCAGTGGATGGTTAGGTAAGGAGCATTAAACAGCGGTGTAATTCTTCTTAACCATAAGTACAGTTTTCAACCTACGACACACAGTGAAAGAGTTGTTAGACTCAGCGGACTTATACAGAGTATTGTATATTGTCCAGTGTCCATTAAGACAGTGGGGTTGGTCCTCATACTATATTCTGTTTACTTTTAACTACTCTAATTCTTAGACATGTGTTTCGTAGAAACACAGGGTCTGAGTTTTGAGGAGTTATTGGTATAAGAATAGAGTAGAGAACCAGGTATTGCAAGTATCGGTATTCTTCAAGGTGATCGAAGATGTAGATACTTGTGTATGGTATTCAGTTGATAGTAATGAGAACTTGCTTCTGTTTCAGGTACTCATAATTGGAAGCATTCCTAAGTTGAGTAACGCTGATCGGCCTCCTTCCATTTAGTTGACATGCACTGGAGATAGCTGCATGATTTGAATCTGGTTCATTTAAATCAGTGCCTCTGGTTCTATATTGGATATAGAACAGTTCATATCTTAACGATGTTAAGGTACGGGGAGTTGTCTGGCTTATGATTAAAACCAGACACTGGACAACTCAAGGCACGTTTCTGTAATGGCTGTTTGTGGGTTGACCCAGGCTATGATGAGGGTTGACTTTTTACCATCTGGAAGATCAATAGTGATATTGTTCTTAACTCGCCACATTTTAAAACGAAATGGTTATTTTTCAGAAAACAGTAGTGGGAGTATGGTAGAACTGGAAGTGATTCCAGAACCGCAAACGATTACTGAAGATTTGATAAGGAACCTAAAGATTCAATCTGATTTGACATTCCATTGGCCACTCCGCAGATAAGGTGGGTAACTTCAGGCACCCGAGAGGTACTCCGGTAGCCTCAAAGACGGTGACAGGGAAGTTCTTGTTTACCCAGACTTACCATGGCTGTTGTTCCAGACTGTGAGACCCGGCAGGAGGATGAGTATAGCGTCGTTCTAAACTAGCTTTAGAAGTGCACGTCTATATGACTCTGCCAGAGGGTTGTCGTAGTCAGTGGGAGCAGCGGAAGCATTGGTGGACATCAGGCTTATGTCTATTTATAGACTAAAGCAGATTTAGCGGAGATAGATCATCTATTTCTGATGTGACAGTCATAGGTTTGACGTCATCAGAATAGGGGATGGATCTGTTAAGAAGGTAGTAGGGTGTGATGTCCTGGTATTTGGATGACATACACAGAGTAGGAAGTGATATTCCTATACTACGATCGGTTATTCTTTGGTTGTCACACAGTGGTTTCTCCACGTAGGACTTGGATATTATATCAGACATTCTGGTCACTAGATCTATGGTTTTAGATCTAGATTTGGGTGGTTTCCCAATCTGGGTACTTTGACAGCATTCTATGAGTATTTAGAATGGACGACTCCTGGCACGGTAGTGTACCTGCAGGTAATTGAGTTACCCTCTCTAAAGGTGTCTTATAGACTAAAGTAGAGAGGGATGTGCATGATTGGCAGATCACTTGCTTAGGCAATTGAGTCAATCATGAGATGTCAAGTACCACACCAGATGTTGTTCTTGCACTAGATGCAATAAGATGATATTGATCCAATCCTGGAGAAACAATCGGAAGCAGTTTTAGAACATAAGTTAATGTTCTAGGGAATTGATAACGGCAGCCTCCTTTATGAGACGGTTATCATTCCAGGCTTCCAAGGTGACCTGGACGACAAGGAGGTTGTCAGAGTTATATTTTTCCCTCTGATGAGGGGCAGTATTTTGGACAGGTGATCCAAGGCAATACTGAGGGAGGCATGGTGCAGGATACTGATTAGGTTCAGTTGTCGATACAGTCTAAGAAGTTTGGATTTGGAGTTCATTTATGAGCTAAGTCCCATCAGACATCCAGACACATTCTAAGACAGGTATTGCTCATTTCGGGAGATGGCATTCTCCGCGAACTTGAGATTTAGAGAGACATAGAAAGAAACATCTAGGCGGATCCACTCACTGAGGCTATTCCTCGAACGCAATAGTTTCGCAAACAGGCTTTGTGCGACTGACTAGTAGAGGAGTTGGGTGTTCGGTATCACACGGGCTGTGAGCATGCGACATCGCAATAATTAGCCTTGAGTGCAAGTGGGAGATTGTTGGAGATAGTGCCCTCAGAGTCAATTATTGGATCACAGGCACGTGATTGCAATAATTGAGGGAGGACCTATCCCGGTAGGACAGTCTTACTCGAGATGATAGTATGCTATCTGGTTTATCTTTATCATCGTGTATTGTTTTAGGTGACCTGACATGTCGCTATTACACGTTGATAGAGCCCCTAGGATTCTTGCTTGACTACCAGCAGTATGATGGCGATCATATATGTGAGAGCTGGCGGTCTATAAGCACATCCTTAAAAGGTCCCTAGTCGTAGGAGTTTCGAGACAGGGCATCGATACTCCATTAGTAGACTAGTGTATACAGTCGAGACCCCGACGAGGGGCGGTGGCCGGTCTCACAAGCCACTGGTGTCAGTTGGTTCACCTAAGATGTATCCAGGTGCTCATTGGGTTATGAGTACACCGGACAGGACTCGCCGGGAACCTGCTAGTTGGTCTTATACCAGATGTCAGATAGCAGTTCCCTGGTGACATGTGTACAGGTTAGTTCATCGACCTGAGATCGTCATTTGTCTCGTGTGAGTTCCCACTGTGCTTTGATTACTACCCTACCACGGCTCAAAGGAGTCGTGCAAACAGGTTTTAGTTGGGTACAGTCCCGAGCCACATGGAGGCAGTGAGCGGATCTTCAGGGGTTCGTCTCTCCCGGTATTGGGGGTGAGGTCGCGCTGTGTCTAGGAGAGCCATTACGCAAAGCCCTCGGCCGAGGCAAGAGATTTACTGGTAGGTATTCCAGTAGTATCTCAGGGCGTTCTGGGCTATACTCCGACACGACTAGTACCGCTTTTGGGGGTCTGACTTTTACCAACCCCCTAGGCCCGCCATGCGATGCTCATAGACGAACGGACCGGACTGTACGGATATTGTCACTGACAGGCTCAGTAGGGTGTCAGGATGAGTTCGCTCATCGACATCCCTTTTGGTCAATAGCTGGTGGCCCGTCACGTATTAGCTTATACCTCTGACGTGCTAGTGGTTAAATCCACAGCCATAGTATTGACGAGTCTTTAGAGTCCACCACACTTTCAGTTACTCAAGCTTTCGGGCGAAACGCTGTAGAGGCCGTATGGAGATATGGCAGGGTCTGATCAGATACGTACGGTATTGCACGGATCAGGATCGGACGGTTTGTACTAGTGGCCGTATGGATATATGGCAGGGTTCGATCAGATACGTGCGGTATTGCACGGATCAGGATCGAACGGATATTACTAGCCGGCTTTGGTTTAAGCCGGATCCTAGTATAGTACAGTGTAGATTTTGTCTCATTGCATTTGTATCCGGTAGGAATACAGATGCGGGTGTGTATGCACAGTATCGGGGTTTTCCTGTAATTTATTACGGGACCAGTTTTCTGGAGTTGCCAGTTTGCATTCCGTTCCGGCCGGTTTTCCTTTGTTCTTCCCCAGCCGAACCTTTTGATGGAGGGTGTTATTTGCAAGTTTGCAAATAACACATTGTGGAGGGTTTTCATGCAAATGGTTTGATTATGATAGCATCTTTTTGATACCATTCTTATCTATCATCATCACTTGCTTTTTGTTGATTTGAGGTGATTAGTAGTTGATGTGAGTTAGTTATGATGATGTTTGGATATGGTCACCCTCTCTCTTTTCCTACACTCACCTCCCTCTTGCTTATGTATTCCTTCCTCCACCATTCTCATTTGGAGATGGTTGAACTCACTTGAGAGAAAAGAAGATGAGAGTTTCATTCTTGAGAGTGTGGCATTCTTGATCTCATTTTCATGCTAGAAAAATGCAAGCACCATTTTTCTTATCTTGATTCCTCCATCATCTTCAAAGGAAACAAAACCCCAAATGAGACATAGCTTCAACCCTACACATTCTACAGCAAATCTTGGACGCGTCGGCTAGCCTACTTCGCGCCCGAGTTGCCTCGGTATTGAGGTGGGAGCCCGTAAAAGATACAGGCGATGTGGTGCCCTTCCGGCGAGGAGGCGACGACCGGAGTTTCCGCGAGAGATCGGGATGACGACGAGAAGACCGGAGGACTCGGATCACTCGGTATATCTCTCACCCTTTATCTTGTTAGCTAGTATCGGTTAATGGTTACGATCCGGG
The DNA here is from genome assembly GCA_030015575.1 of Agapanthus africanus. NCBI lineage: Eukaryota > Viridiplantae > Streptophyta > Magnoliopsida > Asparagales > Amaryllidaceae > Agapanthus > Agapanthus africanus. The sequence goes on from CM057341.1 coordinate 566,026,488, forward strand.
TATATTGTCCGCGGTAGCGCCAGTTTAAAAGTTAAGAAAATTTTGATTCCGCATTTTGGTCTCGGATAGACGGCCGGGGCGCTGCCGTGGCGCAACAGTTTATACCTCACAAACTAGATCTCAAATTAGCAACAACTCCAAATTTTATCCCTCCAAAATGATGCTTTTCTTGAAGATCTAAGCAAGTTTGGAGATGAAGAATTGTGGGTAAGGATTAATTTATGAGTTTGTGTGAATATTTGTGGATTTACGATCATTTATTTAGCTTGAAGAAGATGAAAATGGAGAAGGAAAAAGAGAGGGCAGAATATTGGGGAAGGATCGGCTAAAGGAGGAAGTGGGGGGTGTTTTGTGAAAATAATGGAAATATCTAGCTAAAAATGATAATAAATGCTCATAAATGCAATAAAGTCTTATGCCACCTCTTTCTTTTCTTTTAAAAATAAATTTTTAATCACAAATATCTAGATATTTTGGGTATGGATGGATTAAGCTTAATCTAGTAATTAGATTAGTATAGATTCACATTAGAAGTAATTAACCCAAGCCAAAATTGTAATTACTACCAATTAAGTGCATAATTAACAACTTAAAATAATACTTTAATTAGGGAAAATATCAAAGTGGACCAAAACTTCCAAGTGACTCACAAAACCCGCAAACCAGCTTCATTCTAGCAAAACTAGTTGCAAACAAGTCTATACAGAAGTTTGATCACTATCAGGTTAAAACGGAAAATACCGACTATTTTACCCTAAAACAGCGCATAACGATTTCAGAAACGTTACAAACTAGTAGGATCATCTTCTTCGAAGATGCAATCCCTTTGATCCCCGTATATGAGAAAACCGTAGTATCTCTCGAGACAATGAGAAATCCTACTAGATCTGCGTAGTGGCTGAGGTTCGTCTGGGATTACTGAATCTAGTGGTTCCACAAAATTTTCAGTTACATTTTATGGTTCAGAAGTTTCTTCCAGTTCTATCATACTCCTACTAATTTCTTTTGCAAGAAGCTCCCATTCTAAAAAGGTGGCTGGCGCAATACAAACACCTTCTGTTCCTCAGTGCAGTAGAACAGATATCCTATTGAGTCCTTAGGATATCCCACAAATTTACATAGAACTGATCGTGCCTCTAGTTTGTCCGGTTTCTGTGTTTTAACATATGCCGGAAAACCCCACGTCTTAACGAATTTAAGACATGGTGTCTTACCACTCCATATTTCATATGGAGTCTTAGGCACAGATTTGGAAGGTACCTGATTCAAAAGGCATGCCGCTGTTTGCAGCGCATGTCCCCAGAATGAAAGAGGCAACTCAACACTACTCATCATGGAGCGAACCATGTCTAATAGGGTACGGTTCCTCCGCTCCGATACACCGTTGTGCTGTGGTGTATATGGAGGAGTAAGCTGAGAGAGCATTCCATTCTCTTTTAGGTAATCTAGGAATTTTGTGCTCAAGTACTCCCCTCCTCTATCAGATCGGAGGATCTTGATACTTTTTCCAGTCTGGTTCTCTACTTCATTTCTAAATTCTTTGAATTTCTCAAAAGCTTCGGATTTATGTTTCATGAGATACACATATCCGAACATAGAGAGATCGTCAGTGAATGTGATGAAGTATGAGAACCCACCCTTGCATGTATAGACATCGAACCACACACATCACCGTGTATGAGTCCTAAGAGCTCTACTGCTCTTTCTACGTGTCCGGTGAACGGAGATTTGGTCATTCCCTTGAGACAAGACTGACAAGTTTCATAAGATGAAAATTCGAACGTATTTAAATATCCACCCCTATGCAACTTACTTAGTCATTTCTCTCCGATATGACCAAGTCTACAATACCACAAGTAGGATTCGTTCGTATCTAAACTTTTCCTCTTGCGTGTGTTTTGTACATTGAAAACCGTGTTTTGATTTAGAACATAAATAACATTACACAGTGTACATTCTGCAACCAATACCTGATTAAGGTAAATGTTCATGATATTTCTATCAATAACAACTTATATCCATTTTTATCAAGTAAAGAAACTGATATGATGTTGCAAACCATGGAAGGTACATAGTAGCAATTGTTCATAGTATTGCCTTTTGGCAGCACAAGGTGATATTCATCGATGGCAGCAGCATCAATTTGTGCTCCGTTCCCTACTCTGAGGGACATATCACCACGTCCAACTATCCTACTTTTTCTCAGTCCCTGCAATAAATTACAGATATGAGATCCGGATTCGGTATCTAGTACCCAGGAGGTAGGACTGACCGAAAAACAGTTCTCAATAACAAAAACACCTGAAGAAGACGCAATAGTATGCTTCTTCTTCGTTAGGGTCATCAAGGAATTCATTTAATCCTCTTTCCCTTGCTCATACTCATGACAGCTGTCATAGTTTAGACCCGAACCGACGTTCCCCAGCCCCGAACAAGAATTCGGATCAATCGAGCGATACATTTTATTATCTTGATCAAGGCGTGAAATGGTTGCTACCTGGAAAGAGAGAAAAGAAACACTTAGCGTGCGCTCTTGCAAGATTAGATTGGTTATTAGTTTATCTAATCAGGATGGCTCCTACTGTTTCCTCGAATTCTCCATCAAACCTTAAAAGGAGAACTAGTCAGGATTAATTGCACTTTACAATTCTTGCTTAACCTTTCGGCCAGGCTAGTGTTGGTACCTAATTATATAAGCTCTTTTCCTTAGAGGTGTAGCCCCTCTAACACTGTTCTAGACACCAACTTGGTTTATAGCATTGATTGCTAAGTGAAATAATCTCCCAAGAGTAATCCTACTCATCAGTGGGATCGGGATCCAACTATCATCGTGTGATAACCTACATGGAAGCCACTCTAGTCCCCATACTCCAGATGGTATGAAACACTAGTAAGTTTCCTGTATATTTGAAACTCCCGATGTGGTTTTTGCCTCTAGGACCCAAGTGACCTTGACGAATAATCAACAAATAAAAAGGTCTTAGTCAAGTTCAACCCGTCGTTATCCAGGATTGCATTAGACCCACCCGCATGATCCTTGATGAATAATCAACAAAATCATGCGACTGTCCTAACCAATCGCATTTATCTATGCAACAGAGAATCATTACTCAGCTATCGTTCACTGCGCCTTGATGAATAATCAACAAATACGGCACGAATACTAAGTATTGATTTTCTGAAACGACGGAGGGCTGCGGCTGGGTTTTTGGCGAAAAACCCTTTAACGTAATGAACTTTATATCGTTGAAGGAACCTGAGCTGTTTTGAAAAGGAGTGGTTTAGGCCCCTCTTTTGAAAACTTCTGGTTTTGAAAAAACCGAGTAATCTACAGTATAAACTTTTGCTCAAGAGGTCACTCCCCGCGAAAGGATCTCGGCTCTTGCCTCGTGGAATGAGGTGCTGGATATTCTCAACCGAATACCACTAAGAATATAACTATAGTTTTTGAAATTTGTTCCAACAACATCTTTTAGGTTTCTTATCTTGAATTAATCAAAATTAATTTGGTCCCATAAATTAACTTATAACACCAGAAAGAACGAAAATATAATGTACGTATATGCCATCCGCATTTGCCACGGGGCCCCGTCATGTACCTTTAGGTTACTTAACTAACGGCAGAGCGGGGGCTGGACTAGCACGGGTGCAAAACATATACAACATCTACTAGTATATATATAAATATATATAACATCCTTCCCAGGCATGATAATAAGCAACATCACAGAATCTCTACAAGCAACACAGAATGGTGGATAATCATGGAGCCTCGGGTCTCATTTGAACCGCAAATAAAACCCGACGTTCCCGATCGTGTGGATAGCCTGTGCAATGAAACCGAGACCCCTACGAGCACGGCAAGTTACCCACCAATCCTAGAAGTGAGGCAACCCCAATCAATAAATTGAATTGGCCACCCAGCACTCCACGGGATCCGGTAACTTGAGCGCCCCTCCGTGGGTCATCCTATACCCCCTACGAGTGCGGCGAATAGCCCGCCAATTCTAGAGTGAATCCCCCACCGTCTCAACACCATAAGATGCGGGCTTGTTGCCATCTAGACCCCGGCTATTCGTGCACTCCACCGTGGGGTAATTCTAGTATAGAAAAAGAAAATATATGTACAAAGGTGACATCGACTTCAACCCGGTCGTGCCCTAAACAAATAATATACAATCCGGCAAAGACGGCAGTCCACATGTCGGACCCTCGCCCCGCAATATGAATATACAAATGAATCTTAACTGTTCTACTAACATTGCAGCGCAAGCTATCCACCATGACAATCCAATCACAACCTCAGCACAAACACAGAACATGACGTTCACAAACCCGTCTAATAGAACATATAGTGGTTACATGGGTTGTACCGCTCTAATGACATTCACGGTCGCAGATAGTAATGTATGTACTGAAACTTTTAAACAGTGTTAAAAATAAACGACTTCAAAATACCCCGTATTGCCCCAAAACCAAAGATAGCAGAATATCCAAACTAGGCAAAATCAAACAATACCAGAGAACCAATATTCAAGAACACAGAACACCCAAAAAATTCCAACACCCAAAATGTCTACAGGGCCGGCAACACTGGGCATATTAGCATTCTCGCCGGCCATGTCGAGGAGTTTGGGTCTCATTTTTTACTGGTGTTCTAGTTACAACATGAGAAGCCTTCTGCAATTGTTTAAATAATTTTTTGAAGACATTAGAAAAATAACAGAAACTTGAATATTTGGCGATTGTTTCAGAGTTATTTCAGTTTTGTTGCTTTAACTTCGTTTAAAACTGCTAGTATAGGGTTTATGGGCTGGCTCTGATACCATATTGGGTTACACTAACGCTCTGGCCATCATCCGAGGCCGATTGCGGAACAAAAATTTTACTACGATTGAAAACTGGCGCTAGAATAACCCTAAACCGGATCTACCATAAACCTAACTAGCATAACTAGAGAAGCTATCTACTATGAAAAAAATTTATACCAAAAGGCTAAAGTCCTTCGGGTCTTCACTCCTCTCCTTTAGTGTGCTCCTAGTGGCCTCCATGATCGAGCTTGATCGTCCGTCTCCTCATGTCAAAGATGATCCACCCGAGAGTGTGTACTTTGACCTCCTACCTTTAAACTAAGGTAATTATGTTACTTAGTATGCTAATCTAAGTAGCCTAGAGAATGTAGAGAGTGATGATGGATTAATTAGTCTCAAGGTACCCTAGGTTTCTCAATACAAGAGACATTTAGGGTTTTAGGTAGAAGAAGAGAACTTGGAGGAGATGAGAGTGTTGTAGATAATCAATCTCCGAAGAACGGATAGGCTTGAGTGCATTAATGGAATGAAGAATGGCTAAGTCAAGTGAACTAAATAATGCAAACTCAAAATATCTACAACATATCTAGCATACTCAAAATATCTACAAAATATCTAGCATACTCAAATAGTAAATCATGAGTCACCCTATGAGTCACTACATGAGTCACCAAGTAGCCATGCTTCATTCAATGAATGATAACACCTCACCCTCCACCTCATTAACCATTTAACTAAATGGTTAAAATAAATAATGATGTGTCTTCTTCTAGAAGCACTCTTGTAACAAATTACAAGAATACCCCACGCCGTATATACATACCCGTATCCGTATTCCGAAAAAAACGAATACAAAAGAGATAAAAATAATCCAACAATATAATACTAGGATCCGGCTTAAACCAAAGCCCGCAAGTATTATCCGCCCGAACATCATACGTGCACAAGTACAAGTATGTGATCGAACCCTGCCGTAAAACCATACAGTCTCTACATCGTTTCGCTCAAAGCAGAGAAACCCTCTGTGTGGGACTCTAAAGACTCGACAGAACATCGGCAGTGCGTTACTGGATAAATCCATAACTACAAGCACATCAGCGGCACTAGTTGTACGTAACGGCTACCCGGGTACCTGTCGAAACGGAAAGCCAACGAGAAAACTCATCGGGATCCCAACTGAGCCTATCCGTGACAATCTCTGTACAGTACGGTCTCATCGTTTAAGAGTATCGCATACCGGATCTACGGGTGGTAAGCGTCAGATCGTAATAACCCGATAATTCGTGCTGATGCGGCTCAGGACCAATCCGGAAAACTACTGATCAACCTATCAGTAAATCCTAACTGCCTTGGCCAAGGTCTTATGGTCCTGGCCAATCGAACACAATGAGATATCAACTCCCAATAAATGGAGAGACGAATCCCTGACAATCATTCGCTGCCTCCATGTGGTTCGGGACTGTACCCAACCGAAACCTGTTTGCACGACTCAGTAGAGCCGTGATAGGGTAGTGATCAAAGCACAGTGGGAACTTACACGAGACAAATGACGATCTCAGGTCCAAAGACTAATATGTACACATGTCACAAGAGAACCGCTATCTGACGATAGGTATAATACCGTCTAGAGGTTCTTGGCGAGTCCGTCCAGTGTACTCACCCTCAGTGAGCACCATATACAATCATAGGTGATCACACCAATGGTTGTGGGACCAACCACCACACCTCGTCAAGATCTAGAAACATACATTCAAGTCTACTATGGAGTATTGATGCCCGATCTCGATACTCCTGCGACCGAATTTAAGGATGTGCTTATAGACTACCAAGCTCTCACAAGTATGATCGCCATCATAACGCTGGTAGTCAAGCAAGATCCTACGGGCTTTATAAACATGTGATCGACCTATATAACATATGTACATGTTTAGATTAAGTCAAACCATAATAGTACACTACTGTATCAAGTCTTTATCAATATGTGCAAGCTGGATAAACTATCAATAGAAACAAATACACATATCCTGATAAAGACAACTTAAATAACATACTATATAACTGAGCATGATTGTCCTTGTTAGTGTTTATGCCGTAGAGGCCATTACTGTATCATGCTAGTTTGTATATTACTTAATGGAAGCTTGGGATATTCACAGTTGTATTGACAGTCTTGCTAAAAATGGTAGTATGCTACTTGGTTTGTGTCTACTTTAATATGTGCATATGTTTCTTTTAACGTATCGCTTATACATATTAGTAGAGCCCTTAGGATCTTTGCTTGATTACCAGCGTCGTGATGGCAGTCACAGTAGTGGGGGCTGGGTAGTCTATAAGCAACATCCTATACAGGTCCCTGGTCGTAGGATTATCGAGACAGGGCATCGATACTCCGGAGTAGACTGGTGTATACGCTTCTCATCCCAGCATAGGGAGATGGTCTGTCCCACAGCCATCGGTACGTTGTACTGGAGATAGTATGCAGGTGCTCGTTAGGTTATGGGTACACCGGACAGGACTCGCCAGGAACTGCAGGTTGGATTTATACCCATCGTCAGATAGCAGTTCCCAGGTGACATGAGTACAGCTTAGTCCGTCGACTTCATACTGCTACTTCGCCTCGGGTGTGTTCCCACTGTACTTAGATTACTACCCTACCACGGCTCAAAGGAGTCATGCAAACAGGTAGTAGTTAGGTGCAGTCCCGAAGCACTTGGAGGCAGTAGCTGTTAGACAGGATTCGTCTCTCCCGGTATTAGGGGTTGATATCGCGCTGTGTATGGAGAGCCATTACGCAAAGTCCCTGGCCAGGGCAAGCGAGATTTACTGGTAGGTTCCAGTAGTTTCTCAAGGTATAATGGGCTTCACTCCGACACGACTTACACCGCTATTAGGGGTCTGACGTTTACCGCCCCTCTAGGCCCGATATGCGATAGTCCTAGACGAATAGACCGGACTGTACGGAGATTGTCACATCAGGCTCTGTAGGAGTTCGGATGGGTTTCCTCATCGTCCTTCTTATCGACATCTACCTGGGGACCGTTACGTACAGCTAGTACCGCTTGCGGCCTGTGGTTAAACACACTGCCAGCGTAGTGTCGAGTCTTTAGAGTCCCATACAGAGAGTTTCCCTGCACCGGACAAAAGGTGTAGAGGCCGTATGGTTTTACGGCAGGGCCGCGATCACTTACGTATACTTGTGCACGTATTATGATCGGGCAGATAATACTAGCGGGCTATGGTTTAAGCCAGATTCTAGTATTATACAGATGGATTTATTCAGTCAGAGATTATCCGTGTTTTTCGGAAATACGGATGGGAGGGGCAGTCTCATAATTTGTCGGGAAGTTTCTAGAAGAAGATGACTCATTTGTATTTATTTCTTTTTAGATTAAACACAAATGAGGTGGAGAGATGAGTTGTAAGTTTTCATTAAATGCTTAATGACTCAAGAGGTGATTCGCCATTTTAGGATTAAATGAAGCTTGCAAGATATTTCTAGATATTTATCAAAGAGATATTTGTATGCTTGATATTATTCTTTCATGAGTTATTATTCATATCATGATCATAAAAGCTTTCTCTCTCCTCAAGTCTTCATCTTCTTTCTCAAACCCTAAAAGCTCTCATGAGTTGAGAAACCTAAGGTTTAAGTGACTAAGTAATCCATCTTATTACTCTACACCCTCTAGGACTTCTAGATTAGCGATCTAGAAGCCGTAGTTATCTCAGATTCGAGATAGGAGCTCGGACTATAGACTCTATGGTGGATCGTCTTTGACTCGAGGAGGCATTTGAGGTGCCCTTGTTCCATAGAGCCTACGAGGTGTGGAAGATAGCGATGAAGACCCGAAGGATAAGTAACGTGATGTATAACTTCGAATCCGAGTAGTTAAACCTCTCGTAGTTTGCTAGTAATGGTTTAGACATGATCCGTGTGCTCAAGTCCGTGTTACGAAGTTTTGATACATATATTCCGCCTCCCCGCAATCTCGTGGGGTGCGTGACATAGACTTACAGTGGTATCAGAGCCTACTAAGCCTTTACTAGCTTGTTAGCAACTAATTAGAACTTCGATCGTCGGAAAAACACGAAAACTTAACCCCGAACCCTTCAAGTTTCTGTCAATTTTAAACATGTCGAAAAAATTATTTGATAGGTATGAAAATTCACAGTAGGGAATTTTCAGAATACTGGTGAAATACGAAGTCCCAACTCGGTGAGAACGCCGCGGAAGCGCGGCGGATTAGTGCAATCCGCCGCAGATCCGCGGCCGAGTCAACTCCGAGTTGACTCGTATTTGCACAATAACTCTTATTTTGTGGTGTTTTGTTTTCCTGTATATTCTGTTTCTGCCCAGGTTATTTTTGTGCTGGCTTGCATTTAGGGTAGACTCGGAAAAAGGTTGTCGATCGAAATTCTAAGTTATTTGCTAATCAAGTATTATCTGTGATGTTTAATGTGTTCGTAAACCACCCCTAATTGCTAGTATGTCGGTTAGCAGGGAGTTGCACATTCCTGTAATGGTTTTTACTGGTTTGTGTATATGAAATTCATTGGATCGTTGTGATGATTAGCCGGGGTTTGAGATGAGTTTTTATATTCATTCATTCGATGTAAATTGTAATATGATGTAATATTCTTTTGCGGGGCACATCCGGGCTGACGTTGTAGCCACCGTTGTATTATTTCATTTACTGTTTTATGCTCCTAGGATAGACCTAAGGTAGGGTGCACAAACTACCGGGTACTTTGAAGTGTTTAGTGGCCTACTCACGTTGTTGAGGGAGGCCGCTTCACTTCGGGTACTTGGCGAGTAGTTTGCCGTGCCCGTAGGGGTCCAGGGTGGGGTAATGGCTATTCATCACAACTGTGTAATCCGTCTTTCATTGCAGGCATAAAGGAAACGCGGATTGCTTGTATATCCAATAATGTTCATCTGTGATCTGGAATGCCTATTATTGCGTCTGACGAATGTATAATATCTATATATGATATCTATTAGGCGTCACTTATGTTTTGCATCCGCGCTAGCCCAGCCCCCGCTCTGTCGTTAGTTAAGTAACCTAACGGGTGAATGACGGGACCCAGTGGCGAATGCGGATGGCATAAGAGGACGTTGTATTTTCGTTGTTTTCTGCAATGATAGGTTAATTGATGGGACACATTATATTAATGCAAAGAAAACAAACCAAAGTTGAATCGTGGGAACAAATTTAAAAGAAACCACTCGGTTATTTTAAAAAAGAGCAGAATTTTTAATTACGGAGCTTTAACTACTCCTTTTAAAAAGCTATGAGGTTCCTTCGGTTATATCAAGTTCATTACGTTCACGGTTTCGCCAAAACCATTTATTGCCCTCCGTCATTTCATATGAATGGTCAGTAGTATTCAAGCTATGTTTGTTTGGCCCTTAGTCAAGACATAGTGATTGGTAGCTGCTGGGGTGTTCACATGTAGTATAGATAGATGCGTTAGTTTGGGACAGTCGTATTACTTTGTTTGGCCCTTAGTAAAGAGTATATACGGGTGGGTTCAAATTAACAAGATAATGATAGGTAGAACTTGACATGTGACTTATGATTTGTTGGCCCTTAGTCAAGGTCATAAGAGTATGGGGCAAAAATCCACATCGGGAGTTTCTAAAGAAACTGAAACTTGCTAGAGTTGCATACCATTTAGAGTTTGATAATGTTGGTAGGATTCCTTCAGCATTATCACACGATAATATTTGGATCCCGATCCTACTGGGAGTATCCGCTACTCATCAGGAGATTCGTCACTTAACGATCAATGCTATAAACCAAGTAGGTGTCTAGAACAGTGTCAGCGAGCCAGAGAAAAGAGGTTATTTAATTAAGGAACTTCGCGAAAGCGTCGTAAAACCTTCCTCGAAGTACCGACACTAGCCTGGCTGAACGGTTAAGCAAGTATTGTACGGTGAGATCAGTCCTGGCTAATTCTTCTTTTATAGTTTGAGGAAGGATTCGAGAAACAGTGGGAGCCATCCAGTTTAGATAAATTAAAAACCACTCTAAACTTGCAAAAGCATCATGCTAAAGTGTTCCCTCTCTCTCTCATTGCAGCGACCTTATGACCATGACTAGGTTACATCTAGATAACAAAATGACTTAATCTGACTTTTATGATTGGCAAAAGTCTGTCCAGATGTCCATTGCATATGACAAGCTGGACCACCCTATTACTACTCAAGCCCCCACCGTCCCAGGTCCAGTTTTCACCGTCATGGATATGGATATTCGTCAGACAAGGGAAAAGGATAGTGCGAATGCCAAGTGCCTCGTGTTGGCTTCAGTTGATGGTGTAAACCAGAAGCAGCACGAGAAGATGGACCTAGTTTCCATCTTTCTCCATAACAAAGGTTTATATGGAGAACAATCTCATATCGCAAGATATAAGACCTCGAACAAATTGCTTCAAGCGAGGTTGGCTGTCGGGTCATCTGTAGGGGACGACGTCCTTACAATGACTAGCTATATTGATGAGCTCACGGACCTGGAGACCACGTTGGGAAACAGGTCATGCGCTGACTTATTTCCACAGTCCCTACCCTCTTCTTACACCCTGAAAGAAACCAGGGAGACACCCGCTCTGCTTAATGGAGGACCTTCTTCTTCTACATCCAGGGCGAAAGCAAAGGGTGAAAAGAAGAAGACCTCCACAAAGCCGATATACGGTGTCAGTGAAGTAGAAGGAAAGGGAAAAGCAAAAATTTCGGGACTTGGAGTAGGTAAGGAGGGATGTTCCTATTGTTATGGGAACGGGCATTGGCAGAAGGATTGCAGGGCTTTGGAAGCCAGTAGCCAGGATACGAAGCATGTTGTGGCTTTGGCCTCGAGTGTGTATGTAATTGAGAACTGTTTGTCAATTAACTCTACTTCCTGGGTACTAGATACCGGAGCAGGATCTCATATCTGTAATTCATTACATGCTTTGAGAAACCGTAGAGTTATCAGGGTAGGCGATTTGTCTCTCAGAGTTGCAAACGGAATGAGCGTGGACGCTGAATCCGTGGGAGAATATCGCTTTGGTTTGACAAGTGGGCAGATATTAATTCTACGTAACTGTTTGTATGTACCTAATTTGACTTGTAATATAATATCAGTGTCCTCACTTTCGAGAGAGGGATATGATTTTACATTCGTAAGCGATGTAGTTCACATCCACCTAAATCAAGTTCTGATTGGGTCCGGTACATTAGATGACGGTATATACGTATTGAATCAAGCTCAGGTTTTCAATGTCCAGAACACACTTAAAAGAAAGTCTCCAGAAATAAATTAGGCTTTCTTATGGCATTGTAGACTAGGTCACATCAATGAAACACGATTAACTAAGTTACATATAGAAGGATATTTGAATCCGTTCGAATATCAATCTTATGCTACTTGTGAATCTTGTCTCATGGGAAAGATGAAAAAGACTCCGTTTACTGGACACGGAGTAAGAGCGAGCGAGCTCTTAGGACTCGTACACAGTGACGCGTGCGGTCTAATGTCTACACATGCGCGAGATGGTTATTCCTACTTCATTACTTTTACGGATGATTTCTCTAGGTATGGACATATCTTCTTAATGAAGCATAAATCTGAGGCCTTTGAGAAATTCCAGGAATACAAGAATGAAGTGGAAAACCAAATAGGCAGAAGTATCAAGACACTGAGATCTGATCGAGGTGGTGAATACTTAAGTGCCGAGTTCCTAGGTTACTTAAAAGAGAATGGAATTCTCTCTCAGCTTACTCCTCCATACACACCACAACACAACGGTGTATCGGAAAGGAGGAATCGAACCCTATTGGATATAGTTCGTTCCATGATGAGTAAGGCTGAGTTACCGCGATCTTTCTGGGGTTATACACTAGAATCAGCTGCATATCTTTTGAACCAGGTTCCAACCAAGACTGTGCCTACCACACCATATCAGATGTGGAGTGGGAAGAAACCTTGTCTTAAACACTTTAGGACATGGGGATGTCCAGCTTTTGTTAAAATGCAGCATGCGGACAAGCTCGAGACACGCTCAGTACAGTGTAAGTTTGTGGGATATCCAAAAAACTCCAAAGGATATTATTTCTATTACGCAGAGGAACAAAAGGTTTTTGTTTCTTGTCATGCCCACTTCTTGGAAACTGAATTTTTAGAAAATCAGAAGAGTGGGAGCGCAATGGAACTGGAAGAAATTCCAGAACCACAAGCTGTTACTGAAAGTTTGGTGGAACTAGAAGTTTCAGAAGAAAGGTACATACCAGCGCCTATCTGCAGAAGTAGTAGGCAGTCTCATCCGCCCGAGAGATATTACTGTTTTCTCATAGACGGGGATCGAGAAGATTGCATCATTGATAATGATGACCCTACTAACTTCCAGCAAGCCATTCAGAGCGGAGACTCGGTAAAATGGCTGGATGCAATGCTGACCGAAATGGAGTCCATGTACACTAACAAAGTATGGACTTTGGACATTGCTCCAGATAGGGTAAAACCCGTAGGATGCAAGTGGATCTTCAGAAAGAAGATTTGTGTAGATGGACAGGTTGAAACCTATAAAGTTAGACTTGTTGCAAAGGGTTTCCGTCAAAGACCTGGTTTGGACTATGACGAAACCTTTTCTCTAGTGGCTATGCTCAAATCTATTTGGGTCCTTCTTGCCATTGCTGCCTTCCACGATTATGAGATCTGGCAGATGGACGTAAAGACGACTTTTCTAGATGGTAATTTGGAAGAATGCGTCTATATAGATCAGCCAGAGGGATTCATTCAGAGTGGGAGCAGCGGTAAAGTGTACAAGTTGCTTAAGTCCATTTATGGACTAAAGCAGGCATCGCGGAGTTGGAATATCTGTTTTGATGATACTGTCAAAGAATTTGACTTTATCAAGAATCCAGATGAACCATGCATATACAGTAAGATTGTAGGGAGAGCTGTAGTATTCCTCGTCTTGTACGTGGATGACATTCTCCTAATAGGAAATGATATTCCTATGCTACAGTCAGTCAAAGGATTCTTGTCACAGAAGTTCTCCATGAAGGACCTGGGTGATGCCACCTACATTCTGGGGATCCAGATCAATCGTGATAGATCAAAGAGGATGTTGGGACTTTCGCAGTCCAGGTATATAGACACTATATTGAAAAGATTCGGTATGGAAGATTCTAAGCACGGTAACCTACCGGCTTGTCACGGAATCAACCTCTCCAAAGAGATGTCTCCCAAGACTGATTTGGAAAGGGATCGCATGTCGATTATACCCTACGCTTCAGCGGTAGGCTCTATAATGTATGCGATATTATGTACCAGACCAGATGTAGCATACACATTGAGCATTGTAAGCCGGTATCAGGCAAACCCACGGGAGAAGAACTGGATAGCGGTAAAGAACATTCTCAAGTACCTGAGGAGGACTAAGGAGATGTTCTTGGTGTATGGTGGAAAAGTCCTCCAGATCGAGGCCTTTGCCGACTCCAGCTTCCAGAGTAACAAGGATGACTCCAAGTCCATGTCGGGTTATGTCTTTACCCTCAATGGAGGGGCGGTCTGTTGGAAGAGTTCCAAGCAGGACACCGTTGCTGACTCAACGATGGAAGCGGAGTACATAGCTTCTTGCGATGCCGCGAAAGAAGCTGTCTGGATGAAGAAGTTCCTAACAGAACTTCAGGTGGTTCCTACCAGTATTGATCCAATACCTCTGTATTGCGACACCAACGGCGCTATAGCTTTAGCGAAGGAACCCAGGTCCCATCAGAAATCCAGACACATTTTAAGGCGGTATCACTTGATCAGGGAGATCGTAGATCACCGGGAGATCGAGGTAAAGAGAGTAGATACAGAGAATAACACTGCTGATCCATTCACAAAGGCCATTCCTCAGACGCAGTTCGAGAGCCTATTCGAGATGATAGGTCTGCAATATGCCAGTACATGGCCCTAGTGCAAGTGGGAGTTTCTTAGTGTTTATGCCCTAGAGGCCATTACTGTATCATGCTAGTTTGTATATTACTTAATGGAAGCTTGGGATATTCACAGTTGTATTGACAGTCTTGCTAAAAATGGTAGTATGCTACTTGGTTTGTGTCTACTTTAATATGTGCATATGTTTCTTTTAATGTATCGCTTATACATATTAGTAGAGCCCTTAGGATCTTTGCTTGATTACCAGCGTCGTGATGGCAGTCACACTAGTGGGGGCTGGGTAGTCTATAAGCAACATCCTATATAGGTCCCTGGTTGTAGTATTATCTAGACAGGGCATCGATACTCCGGAGTAGACTGGTGTATACGCTTCTCATCCCAACATAGGGAGATGGTCTGTCCCACAGCCATCAGTACGTTGTACTGGAGATAGTATGCAGGTGCTCGTTAGGTTACGGGTACACCGGACAGGAATCGCCTGGAACTGCAGGTTGGATTTATACCCATCGTCAGATAGCAGTTCCCAGGTGACATGAGTACAGCTTAGTCCGTCGACTTGATACTGCTACTTCGCCTCGGGTGTGTTCCCACTGTACTTAGATTACTACCCTACCATGGCTCAAAGGAGTCGTGCAAACAGGTAGTATTTGGGTGCAGTACCGAAGCACTTGGAGGCAGTGGCGGTTAGACAGGATTCGTCTCTCCCGGTATTGGGGGTTGATATCGCGTTGTGTATGGAGAGCCATTACGCAAAGTCCCTGGCCAGGGCAAGCGAGATTTACTGGTAGGTTTCAGTAGTTTCTCAAGGTGTAATGGGCTTCACTCCGACATGACTTATACCGCTATTAGGGGTCTGACGTTTACCGCCCCTAGGCTCGATATGCGATAGTCCTAGAAGAACAGACCTGATTGTACGGAGATTGTCACATCAGGCTCAGTAGGAGTTCGGATGGGTTTCCTCATCGTCCTTCTTATCGACATCTACCTGGGGACCGTTACGTATAGCTAGTACCGCTTGCGGCCTGTGGTTAAACCCACTGCCAGCGTAGTGTCGAGTCTTTAGAGTCCCACACAGAGAGTTTCCCTGTACTGGGAAAAAGGTGTAGAGGCCGTATAGTTTTACGTCAGGGCCGCGATCACTTACGTACACTTGTGCACGTATTATGATCGGGCAGATAATACTAGTGAGCTTTGGTTTAAGCCAGATTCTAGTATTATATAGATGGATTTATTCAGTCAAAAATTATCCGTGTTTTTTGGAAATACGGATGGGAGGGGCAGTCTCGTATTTTGTCAGGAAGCTTCTAGAAGAAGATGACTCATTTGTATTTATTTCTTTTTAGATTAAACACAAATGAGGTGGAGAGATGAGTTGTAAGTTTTCATTAAATGCTTAATGACTCATGAGGTGATTCACCATTTTAGGATTAAATGAAGCTTGCAAGATATTTCTAGATATTTTTCAAAGAGATATTTGTATGCTTGATATTATTCTTTCATGAGTTATTATTCATATCATGATCACAAAAGCTTTCTCTCTCCTCAAGTCTTCATCTTCTTCCTCAAACCCTAAAAGCTCTCATGAGTTGAGAAACCTAGGGTTTAAGTGACTAAGTAATCCATCTTATTACTTTACACCCTCTACGACTTCTAGATTAGCGATCTAGAAGCCGTAGTTATCTCAGATTCGAGATAGGAGCTCGGACTATAGACTCTCGGGTGGATCGTCTTTGAATCGAGGAGGCGTTTGAGGTGCCCTTATTCCATAGAGCCTACGAGGTGTGGAAGATAGCGATGAAGACCCGAAGGACAAGTAAAGTGAGGTATAACTTAGAATCCGAGTAGTTAAACCTCCCGTAGTTTGCTAGTAATGGTTTAGACACGATCCATGTGCTCAAGTCCGTGTTACGAAGCTTTGATAATTGTTTTTCATATATTCCGCCTCCCCGCAAGCTCGTGGGGTGCGTGACATGGACTTACAGTTCTGTACATACATATCCCCAGCATCCACATGTATACATATACAAAAATGCTTCTAGGGCATACATATCCAACAATATACATACATATACATACATATATATATATATATATATATATATATTTATAAATATTGCTTCGCATCCTCATATCAAACATATCGACTCGTGTCATTTTATTTCATCATATCCTCATCTCATCATATCATCTCATAATTATCCTCATGGTTATATATATGTATATATATGCATATGTACAGTAAGTGTGTCTTAGTACCTCTACTAAGGTTTTAACTGTTAGGGTATGTATGCCCTAGAGGCCATTATTGTACATTGATATGTATATTATAGTGGATCCTTGGACATATATATATATATATATATATATATAGGACTTTCTTGCTCAACATGATAGTATGCTATCCGGTTACTTTTTATCTTAACATGTACACTCAGTATTATTATACTGTCTCTCAGATACATGTTGATAAAGCCCTTAGGGTATTGGCTTGACTACCAGGACTATGATGCGGATCATACTTGTTGGGTTGGATATATATGTATGCTCTAGATGCCATTATATGTATAGTGGATGCTTGGACATGTATATATGTATATAGATGACTTTCTTGCTCGACATGATAGTATGTTGTCTGGTTTACTTTATCTTGACATGTTCATTTGATCATGCATCTTACTCATTTGGTATATGTTGATAAAGCCCATAGGATATTTGCTTGACTACTGGGACTATGATGTAGATCATACTAGTAGGACACTGATTGATTCGTTTCCTTGTGTTTTGAAAAGTGTAAAAGATCACAACCAAAAAAATTTATACCGCAATCAATTAACAGTGTCGATATACCGCATCAATGAATACGGATCGTCTACTGAGAAAGTGTGATTTGTTCGTTATCATTTTAATTGAGTTGAAAATTAAAAGATAAAAGAAAATGATTCAATATTTGTGAAATTTAGTTTCAAGAATCATCAAGAAATAGATCTAAAATCAAGAAATGATAGAGATCAAGAAAATGTCCAAATCGTTTGAATTATCAAGATTTGTAAAGAGCCTTATCGGAATCGATCCAATTGATAGTGATGATGAATACTTATTATTACAAATTCTTATCTATTGAAGATTTGTTGCTAGATCGATGGCGATCAATGAGAATTAGGGAACTATTGAAGAAACTAGGGTTTCTCCATCATCATTCCTTGTCCTTTCATTGATTATCATTCAAATTCTAGCCTTTAGCAAATTAAATCACCGATCGTTGATTTCTAATTTGGAGCGAAAACATTCAAGAAAGCGATCTCGCTCAAATTAGGTTTTCGATGATTCAATTTTCTAAAGTTTACAAAACTCATAGGACTTAAGAATCGTTCAAGAATTTAATTATCATCATCTACCTATTCTCTCGATTCCGCTACAAGCGGAGATTTCACTCAAATATCATGAAAAAAAAAGAATCAAGAATCTATAACTCTTCATAATGCACGAATGTAAAGAAAAGCAAGTTCTTAGAATTTTCACCTTTTATTTATCAACGCTTAGGTACAATTCACTCAAAGTTTACAAGATTTGAGGAGGAACTAAATCGTCGAAACTAGCTTCGCTTCGGTTTTCTTGAGTCGCGGATCATCGTGGATCACTTGCTCGGATGAAGATCGACATTGCTTCAAAGGCTCGTTGAAGGATTGCTTGATTCGCTTCTTGATGGATCTTGATTTGGCTTTTGAATTTGATTTGGGGCTAGGGTTTTTAGTTGCAAGTTGTATCACTCAACTTGTGCAAATTGGCTCAACATTCAATAACCCAATTAATGAACAACTACCGAACAACCTTTTTAATGAAGCCCTAGGTCCCTTTTTATAGCTTTTCCTTTAGCTTCCCCTAGAAGCTAGGTTGTTATGAAGCTTGCATGAGAAGCTTGGTAGGTATTAAGCTTGCACTAGAAGCTTGGCTGTTAGAAGGGAAGCTTCTGGAGAAATCTACACAATTCGAGGCGTCTTGAAGAAGTTTGGCTGTTAAAGGAAGAGCCCTCCAAAAAGTTTCTGAAACCGACGAGTCAAGTCGGCCGCGGATCCGTGGCCGTTTTGTATGATCTTTGCATGAAAGTCTCATGTTGGTTTCATGTTATCTTTATGGCACTTTCCTGATGTCTGGAATAATTTTATACTTTCTTATTTACTGCCAGATTTCAAGTCTTTGACTTGATGCGTTTTATTAGCACTTTTAGCGGTTCCGGCTCTTTAACCTGGAAAATTTTCTGCACACAATCTCGAGACAAGTGTTGATACACAAAAGATCATGCGTATAGTAATAAACACACAATTTCCCTCATAATGCCGATTATAATGTATAACACATGTTATTTGGTATATTGCAGACAAATTGCTAATATGTGCTATATTTATACCAAACACCTTTAGATGACTACAAAGAGTAGGGAAATTGATGTGTTAAAAATGCAATATTTTCGACTGATCAAATTCCCCCAAACTTAATTTTGGTCGTCTCGAGCAAACTTGTTTTATTCAAGAGAAGGATAAAATATAAGAAAAAGAAAAACTAACTAGTACACTTTCGTAGGCAACACGATTTCACTGAGCACGTGCAACAAGCCTTTAAACCTCTAGGTGTCCCTAGTAGGAGGAGTGTTGTCTCCTGAGGGTTTTCAGCGGATTGCACCCACAAAATCCCATAATAAAAGGAAGACCGTGAAAGTTACATGTAAAGATAAGAATTGTAAAAGAAAGACTTTGAAAATTAGAGTTTCCAACTATACTAGCTTTTCGGTTGTCATGAGCCCTTTCTTAATAATCATGAAAAGATGTTAGAAATCACATCATCCCTCAATAAAACAATGTTTTTATTCTTCATTCCTATCTTTCTTTCAAACATTGATCATATACCCCTACGTGTGTGTAAAAAGACATCCCTACACTCGGAGAATTCAATTCAAGCTATCATACTCTTGTCCATCTACCTCAGTATTTTTTAATCGGTGAATATTTAGAGAGATTTGCTCACACATTTTTCATGTGACCGTTAATACTTCTTGAGGTACTAATCGACCGAATACTCATGTGCTTGCTGATTAGGTGTATTAGTATTTTCCTCGTCTTGCAACACTTAAGGCTTAGCAGTGACTCCCAAACTAGTTGGTCTAAGGCACTAGGTGATGAAGCACACTCGCTATATTTTTTATGCTGCCTTGGTGATTACAAAACCAATGTTCATTTTTCGACACCATTTTATAATTTATTTTCCATTTATTATTTTCTTCATACTTTGGCTTTTAGACAAGAGCATTTCAAGGTATTCTCTACTATCTCGAGTTTCAAGACGTGTATAAGTGCATATAGTATGGTATCAACGTTCAAATGTTTGGCTTTCAGAATAGGAACTATTTTTCAGACTTATTTTTATCCTCAGATTAGTGACTTCTTTCATCCTACTAACCCTTGGGACAATGGCTCATAACAACTTATTACTAGTTTCGTTTAAGAAAACTTCTAACTTTCTTAGTTTTCTTAAATTTTTCTAATCTTTTGGATGTAATTTTTAACTATCTAATCTTTTATTATCTTATTTATGTACAAATTTTTTTTATACGTTTTGTGCTTATGCAAGGTATGATGCAAAGTGATGCACAAATAAGCACAAACCTCCCCCAAACTTGTTTTCAACAGTGTCCTCACTGTTGTCTTCTGCTAGACCACAAAAACCTGTAAGCCTGGGAGGAAATTTATTAACGGGGGTAATAAATATGATCGTGAAAACCCTCCCCCAAACTTATTCTTTGGCTCACCATTTTGAGTAAAAATTTTATTTTCAAGAGCCATCTTATACCCCCCCAAACTTGAGTTAAACAATGTTAAGCTTTTGAAAATCACAAGAGGGGGTCAAAATTACTGGTCAATGCCAAGCTTTGCAAAGACCGAACGTCAAATCTAACCATTCGAAGATTTTATCAGTGTAGTGTACCGGTTTGTGGAAGAACATGTTATAAGGAGCCATGAAGAAGTGGGGAAAAGACAAGTGGTGTGATGGAAAGGGTTTGCGTCTCATTTTGGAGAGACGACACAATGATTGTGATGGATTACTCGCATTCTCTTTATAGTCCAAAAGAAGGGGTGGAGGTTCAATTTCTTCGTTTTGGAGATAATTCATCTCAACACCCGTGTTTGCTAAAAATGCGAGTTCATCAGCGAAAATATCCTCAAAGCTCTCATCGATCCCCCGAAGAACAATGTCATCAAACAGTGCAGGGTGATCTTCAGACTCCAAAAACGGTTCATAATCAGTGTTAGTTGTTGACCCGGACAACTCAGTGGAAGAGTCCGTATGTGTATGATACATGGTTGGGTCAAACAACAACATATGAAAAGGGTCTAAATCAGTATCATGAGGATGATCAAATTCACTGCCGTCGGCAACCATTAATTCGACAGAACATGCTTGAGCAGAAGGTTCGGAGGGTACACTTCCCAACTTGTAAATGTTAAGCTCAATTGAAATCTTCCCGAAGGATAGGGTCATAGAGCCATTACGACAGTTGATTATAGCATTGGAAGTGGCCAAAAAGGGGCGACCAAGGATCACCGGAATTTGATTCCGTGAGTTCACTACAGGCTGTGTATCAAGAACAATAAAGTCCACAGGGAATACAAATTTCCCGATTTTTATTAACACATCCTCCAGCTCACCCCTAGGTTTGGTCATTGATCAGTCGGCCATCTGGAGAGTGCAATGAGCTGGTTTCAACTCTCCAATCCCTAACTGCTCATAAACTGAGAAAGGAAGCAGGTTAACACTTGCGCCAAGGTCAAGTAGAGCATGGTTAATGTGTTTGCCCCCAATAGAAATAGAAATAGTAGGATAGTCAGGGTCCTTACGTTTTCAAGGTAATTGTTGGGGAAAAGCTGTGTCTACAGTACTCGACAAGAATACCTTTTTTGGCACTTGTGTCACGACCCAAAGTTTGGATGTGACCGGCACTTAGATTGTATAACATCTAAAGATATATACACAACCCGAGTAAGCCGAAACCAATATCAAAATCCTTTTTGCGGAATTCTTTATAAAAATTTAGTTTTTAAGTAAAAATCATAGTTGTTATGAAATTAAGATATAATAACAAATATAAAGTGTTAAGTTTGGTTGCATCCCTAGTTGGGATCAACAAAATACAACAGCGGAATAAAAATTACAACTTATATGAGACCAATAGAATCACAGATATAATTAAAAGAAATATCCACTAACATACCAACGATCTCACTTGTCAACTAATATACATATAATCATCTCTCGTTCTAAATTATAGTACAAGGTTTGATGGAGATTTTCTAGATACAATGATACAATACCAAAATAGAAGGTCACAACATATGTAACCCACCTATCAAAAAATACGATAAAATCTGCAAAAGTGGATCTACATTGTTGCTAACCGTCCACTCTACCCCTGCAAGGAACTGTGGCACAACGGGGGTGAGTTGCCAACTCAGTGAATATAACTAACATATAACGGTTAATAATGTAAAAATGACGATCACAATTAACTGAAATGAGAGCAAGTAGGTGTACGATAGTATATGGAAAGCATGAATCTGTACTACAAATCAGATAACCAAAACTGAAATTTCATCATTTATTATCAACAAATTTCATCTTTCCGTGTCCATCATCGACACAAAACTTCCATTTCTCTCAGGTATCATTCCTCGAACAATCCTGTAATCAACAAAGTCCACCATGTATCCAACTGTATCCCCACCGACTCAGTCTGGATAAAACTGTAAATCCGTAACCGTATACCCACCGACTCGGTTTGGAATAAAATTAAAAATCCATAACCGTATACCCACCGACTCGGTTCAGAATAAACTCAAATCAAAAAAACATCTCCTGGGGGACATGTCACATAAATCATGAAATCACTGGATTTATGTAATAGTACAGGGAAACTCCAACCATAAATTCTCAATAATATAAAGCTGCCTATATCAACTTAGAATACTCGGATGATAAACATGATATTATTTATGCAAGTTACCACTAATGTTAATAATTTAGGTATGATAGGAATCATTTTTAATAAGATGAATATTTTGTGTAAAAGTGATATGTTAATATCGACGAGGTGTAGTGTAACATGTAAAGATGTGCACGTGCGGCATAACTCGTCGATAATTGTGCAGTGTTCTAACAACTAAAGTGAGGTACATGTAGATATGAATGCATATTATCATTTTAGCATACAAAAGTAAAGCATTTATATAAATAAAACTACGGGCGTAACACGTCATCTCTACAAAATTCCCCGGTAGATGTTTAGTCTACTCACCGGAAAAACGTCGTATCTACTTAGCAATCCCCAATCCTTTTTCCTTTCCTCGCCACCTCTGAAACTCCCGAACTCAAATCTAATATTAAATTTAACTTGTATAGGAAAACAGCTACATTCCGATACGGTAGAATCAAGAAATACAAGTTGTACGTGCTAACTACACTACGTACGACTATAGCAAACAATCTAACACTCATCCTCACTGAATTTGAACCCAACTCTGCATCGCGATAGAAAACAGATCGCGATACGTTTTAACCGTGTCGTATTTTGGGTTTTTAGATACCTTTTCCGATATTAGCGTTCAGATTTCCTATTCAGTTAAATTAACTTATTTAAACAGTACCAAAATGACCAAAATTCTATACAGAAACCTACCCAACAAGCCAAAAAAGCCTAGCTCCCTACAAATCCGGCGACGCCGGAATTTCCCTATTGGTCGCCGGCCCAAAACCGAGCCCTCTGGTTCGTGTTCTTATGGTTTGCTCTAGGTTCAACATAGATCATTTAGACCTTGTTTAGTTATGTAAATTTTTCTCTAAACTACAGCAAATTCAAACAGAGCCTAGTTTTGCCTAAAATACGAAATTATAGAAAATTTTCATTTCAATTAAACTAGTTACAGAATCTAAATTCCTACCGTGGTTAAGGATTTAACTTCAAATAATTTGCTGGAAGAACACCCACCAAGATGCACAAGCTTCTAGTCCTAGCTTGATGATGATAAAATCCTAGACTTAGCTCTTCTCCTTTCTCTTGTTCTTCTATGTTTGTTCTTGTTTTCTTTTTCTTTCTTTAAAATTTCAGAATTTAAACTAGCTAAATGATCTGAACATGAGTTATATATGACAAAAAGAAAGGATAAGGTGAAGGAGGAGGTGTCATCAAGTAAGATGTGGGGGTTTCATGTAAGGAGGAGGTATGGTGAAGGTGTGTGCATGCAAGAATGATGTAGAATTGATATTTCTTTTCCAATTTGAATTATCCTTTGATTTTATTCTGAACTAAATCTTGGTTAAACCTTTTTCCATTTACACTCATTAACAAAACTCAATTTGCACAATATCCTAAACTTGTATAAAAACCCCTCACAACTTATGTTATTATATAACACTCTTTTTATTAAAATGAAGCTAAAATTCTCACTAAAACCCTTATAACTTATTTATGTTACATATTAAAATTTTAATTTAATTTATTTTACATACTACTTATAAAAATGTTTTATTTAGTTTTGATAACTTCTTTAATTTGACATTTTATTACTTAATTAATTAATTATATTTATTTCTAAATTTTCCGAATGTTACAATATCCCCCCTTAAGAAAATTCGGTCCTCGAATTTAAAACTTAACTAAACGTACCTTCAAAAAGATGTGGAAATTTCTTTCGCATCGCATCCTCGGTCTCCCAAGTAATCTCCTCGCGATTCTTTCCTTGCCAAGGAACTTTTACAGACGGAAGTACCCTTGATCTTATTTTCTTTGCCTGCCTGTCTAGAATAGCGACTGGCTGCACTGTGTAGGTTAAATCCGACTCAAGCTGTAAGGTTTGATGCTGGATCGCATGAGAAGAATCGTGAAGATATTTGCGAAGCATCGAAACGTGAAACACTGGATGAACATCGAGAAAACTCGGTGGAAGTGCTAAACGATAAGCTATAACACCCACTGTCTCAAGAATTTCGTAAGGTCCGACATATCTGGGGCAGAGCTTCCCCTTCTTCCTGAAACGCATCATACCTTTCATCGGAGATACTCGAAGAAACACATGATCACCCACCTGAAACTTGAGTCTACGACGTCGTCGATCTGCATATGATTTCTGTCTACACTGGGCCGCCCTCATTCTGTCCCGTATCAGTTGAATCTTTTCTGTAGTCTCTTGTACTATCTGCGGTCCCAAAATGCTACTCTCGCTCAGTTCCGTCCAGCAAATGGGTGATCGACATTACCTCCCCTACAAAGCTTCAAAGGGTGCTATCTGGATCGTCTCTTGAAAACTGTTGTTGTACGAAAATTCTATCAAAGGTAGGTGACGATCCCAACTACCACCAAAATCAAGGCTGCAAGCACGAAGTATATCCTCTAAAGTCTGAATGGTCCGCTCTGACTGACCATCTGTCTGTGGGTGGAAAACTGTACTAAAACTCAATCGTGTACCGAGAGCTTCTTGAAGTTTCTGCCATAGCCTGCTAGTAAACTGGGTACCCCGATCTGATACTATGCACGTCGGAACTCCATGCAATTGTACAATCTCATAGATATAAATCTGAGCATACTGTGTAAACCCATACGTCGTCTTCACCGGAAGAAAGTGAGCTGCCTTTGTCAATCTATCTACAATCACCCAAATGGAATCAAACCCGCTGCTAGTCCTGGGTAGACCCACAACGAAATCCATGGAAATCCGTTCCCATTTCCACTCTGGAATCGGTAAGGGCTGCAACTCTCCGGCTGGCCTCCGGTGTTCTGCCTTGACTTGCTGACAAGTCAAGCATCTCGAAACAAACTCCGAAACATCCCTCTTCATTCCTTCCCACCAATAAACATCCTTCAGATCATGATACATCTTGGTGGAACCAGGATGAATACTGTATGCTGATCTATAGGCCTCCTCTAAGATCTTACGTCTCAATCTATCAGAATCTGGTACACAAAGACGAGTCCCAAAGCGTAATACTCCATGATCATCAATCACAAACTCCGACTCCCTGCCCTGCCTAACCTGATCCATAATCTCTGATATACGAGCATCTGCGGGCTGTGTCTCTCGAATACGATCCAATAACTGAGGTCGGGTGCAAACATGTGCTAGCTGTCCTCCTGTCGGGGTGAACTCAAACTGTATACGACTATCACATAAAATCTGCCAGTCTGTAGAAGACTGTCTCTGTAAGGTGCGCACATGAGATAAGCTACCTCCAGGTCTTCGACTCAAAGCATCTGCTACAACATTCGCTTTGCCTGGATGATAAAAGATCTCACAATCGTAATCTTTCACTAGTTCCATCCATCTACGCTGCCTTAGGTTCAGATCTCTCTGCTGGAAAATATACTTCAAACTCTTATGATCTGTGAAGATTTGACAGGACTCTTCGTACAAATAATGTCTCCAAATCTTCAATGCGATTACCACAGCAGCCATCTCTAGATCATGAGTGGGGTAGTTCTGTTCGTGCCTAGTGGCAATCCTTCTGTCTTCCCCTTTGCCCTATACAAACTTTCTTAGGTACGCCATACAGGTGGTCCCGCATATTTTTTCTACCTTGACTTTAGGGATGGCTTGAACTTCTGAGTAGGATTCACAACAACTCTTCAACTGTCGAGAAGCATAAGCTACAACCCTGCCGTGCTGCATCAACACATAGCCTAAACCCACTCTAGAGGCAGCACAATACACAACAAAGCCACCTGACCCAGAAGGTAACGATAATACAAGTGCAGTCGTCAAGCGAGTCTTCAACTGCTGGAAACTCTGCTCAAATGCATCCGTCCACAGAAATGGAACCTCCTTCCTAGTCAATCCGGTCAACGGTGCAGCTATCCGAGAGAAATCCTGTACAAAGCATCGGTAATAACCTACCAGACCTAAGAAACTGCGAATCTCTGTAACTGACACAGGTCTGGGCCAGTGCTGCACTGCTTCGATTTTCTTTGGGTCCACCCGTATACCTTCTCTCGTAACTACGTGACCTAAGAAATCCACACTATCTAGCCAGAAAGCACACTTGGAGAATTTTGCAAACAGCTGATGCTGCTTCAAGGTCTGTAACGTGATACGCAAATGCTGCTCGTGCTCCTCTCGGCTCCGGGAATAAACGAGAATGTCATCAATAAATACTATAATAAACTGATCAATGAAGGGCCTGAAGATACGGTTCATCATATCCATAAAAGCTGCAGGGGCGTTGGTGAGTCCGAACGACATCACCAGGAACTCATAGTGTCCATATCTTGTGCGAAACGCAGTCTTCGGAATATCGTCTTTCCGAACCCTCAACTGGTGATACCCTGACCGCAAATCAATCTTCGAGAAGTAGCCAGCTCCTTGCAACTGATCGAATAAGTCATTCATACGAGGTAATGGATACCTATTTCGCACAGTGACGCGATTCAGCTGTCGCTAGTCGATACACAGTCTCATACTACCATCCTTCTTCTTTACAAATAAGACAGGAGCTCCCCACGGTGATACACTGGGACGAACTAGTCCTCTATCTAATAATTCTTGCAATTGGCTTTTGAGTTCCTTCAACTCCGTCGGGGCTATCCGATAGGGTAGTATAGAAATAGGCCCCACACCCGGAATCAAGTCAATACAAAATTCAATATCGCGATCAGGCGGTAGTCCTGGTAACTCAGCAGGAAACACATCCGGAAATTCTCGTGCGATTGGAACCTGGTCCAGTGGAATCTCAGCGACTCCTAAGTCGTGAACAAATGCCAAGAACCCATGATAACCCTTCTTCAAGAGTCGTCTCGCATAAATAGCAGAAATCATGTTGGCAGGAGTTATATTACAGTCCCCCTGCACAACAAAGATCGGTTCACCTGGAAAACAAAATCTAACCGCTTTCCCCCGACAATCTACATATCCATGACAAGCGGCCAACCAATCAATACCGAGAAGTATATCAAAATCTAACATATCCAGGAGAATCAGATCAACCAGCGAATCTCTATCACCAATACGTACAGAACATGATCTGAATACGTGTCAAGCTATAAAAGAATCTCCCACCGGAGTAATCACCACTAACGGCAACTCTAACAATGACGACTCTTTCCCCAAAGAAAGTGCAAAGCGTGAAGATACATAAGAATGTGTAGAACCGGGATCAAATAAAATATGGGCTTCTAAGGAACATACTATAAGAGTACTTGTCATAACTGCATTTGATGCCTTGACATCCTGTGGAATTAGCGCAAAAACCCATGCCTGGCCCCTGCCCGCATCCTGTCGTCCTCTACCTCTATCTCTGCGACCTCCTGCAAAGCTTGGACCTCGTGTTGCAACAGCCTGGCATGTAGGGCCAACTGGGGGAGGAAGTAAAGCCGTTGGCGTAGAAGGTAGAGAGGGTAAAGCAACCTGTGGAGTAACAGTCCCGCTATAGCGTGTACACCCTCTAGCCGTATGCCCTGGAAGCCTGCAATTATAACATGTAAGTGGGGTTCCCTGATCATCTGGGTATGAACTGAACATCTGACCCTGGGTCCAACCTCGTCCGAAACTGCTGCCTGGAGTATATCTACCTTTACCTCTGCCAAACTGCCTAGTCATTGGCCCAATCGGTCTACTCCTCTTTAGATCCAGAACAACCACTGCCTCGCTCAATCGCTCCTCCACTCATATCGCTGCATCCATGGCCTGCGCGTACATATCAAAATGCTGGGAGCCTATAGCCAGATACAACTGCGTGTCCAGACTCCTTAGGAACCTCTTCACCCGAAGCTCCTCCGTAGGAACTAAATATGGAGCATAGCGCGACAACTGGGTGAATCGTAAATCATAATCTGCTACCGACATACTTGCCGATTTCCGCAACGCTTCAAAACTGCTAGCTCTAGCGTCCCTCACATTCTGTGGAAGAAATATGGTAAGAAAGACCTCAGAAAACTTGGTCCACAACATCGGAGGAAGACCCATAGCTCGCCCTCTCTCCATCGACTCACACTACTCCTGTGCATGTCCCTTTAAACGAAAGCTAGTCAGCTCAACTGACCTCGCATCAGAACATCGCAATAATCTGCCAATCCTCGCCATCCTATCAAGAAAAGACTGAGGATCCTCAGCTACATCGGTCCCTATAAATACCGGAGGTCTCAATCTCATAAACTCTGCAAGCGATACCTCCATCACTCTCGTATCTACAAGTGCTACCGTCTGCGTGGGCTGTACCTCGGACTCTGCCACGGTTGGTGCCGGATCCTGGCTCAGTACTCGAGTAGCCTCAGCTAGCTATCCTACCACTCGCTGTAATCCTAACATACCCTCCTCTATCCTAGTCATGCGATCTGAAGGAGGAGGATCAACGTGCTCATGCACCGCCAGAACGTCCGGAGTACCAGTCGCCGTCACAGGCGGATTCGCCCTAACTGCATCTCTGGCTGCGGCTCGCCTAGCTTGCGTAGCCATAGCAACTGGAACAAGAAACGAGAGTTGATAAGGCTTATGAATAGGAACAATCAATAATAGAGAGTCAAAGGAAGGACAAATCAAGACATACATCCTAAGGTTAATTAGGCTGAGTGTGGTAAAGTAAATATGCCGCGGAACATACGTACGGTACTGCACTCATCCTAAATCACCTACTCCATCAAACCAAAGGTCATCCTAAATCATGGACTTACGTCAACCTATCTTAACTCACTACTCGATTCCGTAAGGTTAATCCTACTCTTCAATACCAACTTTGTCACGACCCAAAATTTGGATGTGACCGGCACTTAGATTGTATAACATCTAAAGATATATACACAACCCGAGTAAGCCGAAACCAAGATCAAATTCCTTTTTGCAGAATTCTTTATAAAAATTTAGTTTTTAAGTAAAAATCACAGTTGTTATGAAATTAAGATATAATAACAAATATAAAGTGTTAAGTTTGGTTGCATCCTTAGTTGGGATCAACAAAATACAACAGCGGAATAAAAATTACAACTTATATGAGACCAATAGAATCACAGATATAATTAAAAGAAATATCCACTAACATACCAACAATCTCACCTGTCAACCAATATACATATAATCATCTCTCGTTCTAAATAATAGTATAAGGTTTGATGGATATTTTCTAGATACAATGATACAATACCAAAATAGAAGGTCACTACATATGTAACCCACCTATCAAAAAATGCGATAAAAGCTGCAAAAGTGGATCTACACCGCTGCTAACCGTCCACTCTACCCCTGCAAGGAACTGTGGCACAACGGGGGTGAGTTGCCAACTCAGTGAATATAACTAACATATAACGGTTAATAATGTAAATATGACGATCACAATTAACTAAAATGAGAACAAGTAGGTGTACGATAGTATATGGAAAGCATGAATCTGTACTACAAATCAGATAACCAAAACTGAAATCTCATCATTTATAATCAACAAATTTCATCTTTTTGTATCCATCATCGACACAAAACTTCCATTTCTCTCAGACATCATTCTTTGAACGATCCTGTAATCAACAAAGTCCACCATGTATCCAACTGTATCCCCACCGACTCAGTCAGGATAAAACTGTAAATCCGTAACCGTATACCCACCGACTCGGTTCGGAATAAAACTAAAAATCCATAACCGTATATCCACCGATTCGGTTCGGAATAAACTCAAATAAAAAAAACATCTCCTGGTGGACATGTCACATAAATCATGAAATCACTGGATCTATGTAAAAGTACAGGAAAACTCCAACCATAAATTTTCAATAATATAAAGCTGTCTATATCAACTTAAAATACTCGGATGATAAACATGATGTCATTTATGCAAGTTACCACTAATGTTAATAATTTAGGTATGATAGGAATCATTTTTAACATGATGAATATTTAGTGTAAAAGTGACATGTTAATATCGACGAGGTGTAGTGTAACATGTAAAGATGTGCACGTGCGGCATAGCTCGTCGATAATTGTGCAGTGTTCTAACAACTAAAGTGAGATACGTGTAGATATGAATGCATATGATCATTTTAGCATACAAAAGTAAAGCATTTATTTAAATAAAACTACGGGCGTAACATGCCATCTCTACAAAATTCCCCGGTAGATGTTTAGTCTACTCACCGGAAAAACGTCGTATCTACTTAGGAATCGCCAATCCTTTTCCTTTCCTCGCCGCCTCCGAAACTCCCGAACTCAAATCTAATATTAAATTTAACTTGTATAAGAAAACGGCTACATTCCGATACGGTAGAATCAAGAAATACAAGTTGTACGTGCTAACTACACTACGTACGACTATAGAAAACAATCTAACACTCATCCTCACTGAATTTGAACCCAACTCTGCATCGCGACAGAAAACAGATCGCGATACATTTTAACCGTGTCGTATTTTGGGTTTTTAGATACCTTTTCCGATATTAGCGTTCAGATTTCTTATACAGTTAAATTAAGTTATTTAAACAGTACCAAAATGACCAAAATTCTACACAGAAACCTACCCAACAAGCCAAAACACCCTAGCTCCCTATAAATCCTGCGATGCTGGAATTTCCCTATTGGTTGCCGGCCCAAAACCGAGCCCTCTGGTTCGTGTTCTTATGGTTTGCTATAGGTTCAACATACATCATTTAAACCTTGATTAGTTAAGTAAATTTTTCTCTAAACTACAGCAGATTCAAACAGAGCCTAGTTTTGACTAAAATACGAAATTATAGAAAATTTTCATTTCTATTTAAACTAGTTACAGAATCTAAATTCCTACTATGGTTAAGGATTTTACCTTCAAATAATTTGCTGGAAGAACATCCACCAAGATGCATAAGCTCCTAGTCCTAGCTTGATCATGATGAAATCCTAGACTTAGCTTTTCTCCTTTCTCTTGTTCTTCTATGTTGGTTCTTGTTTTCTTTTTCTTTCTTTAAAATTTCAGAATTTAAACTAGCTAAATGATCTGAACATGAGTTATATATGACAAAAAGAAAGGATAAGGTGAAGTAGGTGTCATCAAGTAAGATGTAGGGGTTTCATGCAAGGAGGAGGTGTGGTGAGGGTGTGTGCATGCAAGAATGATGTGGAATTGATATTTCTTTACCAATTTGAATTATCCTTTGATTTTATTTTGAACTAAATCTTGGTTAAACCTTTTTCCATTTACACCCATTAACAAAACTCAATTTGCATAATATCCTTAACTTGTATAAAAACCCCTCACAACTTATGTTATTATATAACACCTTTTTTATTAAAATGAAGCTAAAATTCTCACTAAAACCCTTATAACTTATTTATGTTACATATTAAAATTATAATTTAATTTATTTTACTTACTACTTATAAAAATGTTTTATTTAGTTTTGATAACTTTTTAATTTGACATTTTATTATTTAATTAATTAATTTTATTTATTTCTAAATTTTCTGAATGTTACAACTTGAGTCTTCCTCTTCCTAGTGCACAAGTCCTTGAGAATTTTCGCATAAGCCGGGACTTGTTGTATAGCATCTAGAAGAGGGATATTGATGTTAACCTGTTTAAAGATTTCAGTGATCTTCTCCATTTGCGGACTTGGTCTGTTTCCCCTTAACCGATTCGGATAAGGAGCTTTAGCAATAAGAGCGGGGTCCAACATTGGAGAAGATCGTGTAGGTAGAAAAGATCCAAGAATAGCAGTGCGGATCATCTTTGGTGGACTAGAAGAGGTATGCTGAGGATTCGAGCCTTGAGGAAAATGGAGAATAGGCTCGGAAGAAAGCGGTAGGGTTGACGAACTGGGGTCAGAAGTAGAAGTGGATGTAGAAGTGGAAGGAAAAGTTTCAGCCGGGGTATCATTGATTGATTCATCATTATTATCAATCTCTTCACCGACATGGTTGTCTAGCACTCTTCCAGATCTCAACGTGGTAATAGCATTCACATGATGTGAGTAGCCAGGATTGGGTAAAGGTTGAGCTGGAAGTTTCCCTTTCTCTCTAGCACTCAATTCGATATTTATACGGGCAATTTGTGCTTCCATCAATTTAATACTCTCACTTTGGGAGTCAGAGTCTTTTTTGGATTTTATCGACGGAAGACTTCATCTCAGCCGAAACTTGCATGATATTTGTCAGAAGAAAATTCATGGTTTGTTCGAGTGGAGAGGAGTTATCAGTACCGGTCAACTGCAAAGGATTATACGGTGCAGGTGTGTTGACCGGATTTTGAAGATTTTGTGATTGGTAGGGGTGCTGACTCAGTTGTAGTGGTTGCTGTTGTGGTGGAGGAACCCTTTGAAAATTATTTTGGTTTGGAACCGTGTTTTGAGTTTGTGATTGGTTCCAAAAAAAGTTAGGGTGATTCCTCCAACCCTGATTATAAGTGGCAGAATACAGATTGTTTCTAGGTCTTTGTTGGAAAGCAGCATTGGTATGTTCTTGACATTGAAACGGAGAATTTAATGGATATTCTTCCGTAAGATGAGATGGATTAGAACAGGATCCACAGACAGTTTTGGAGAGTGACATCTGATTTAGGGAGGCTGCTGAAAATTTATGTTCCATAGTTTCGAGTTTCTTTTGCATTGCTGCCATTTCAGCTCTAACTCCTATGGAAACATCAGATTGGTGGTTGCCACCCCTAGACGATGATTGGTTAACGTTCTCCCACTGTAAATATTTTTCAATGAAATCTTCTAAAAATCTCCAGGCTTCACCAACATCTTTATTCATGAAGGTGCCTTGACACATGGATTCAAGGGTCTGTTTTGTTGTAAGATTAATGCCCTCGTATATGATTCTGCACAGATCCCATCTAGGAATTCCATGATGAGGACATTGAACTAACAGATCCTTGAAGCGTTCAAAACACTTCGAGAATGGTTCATTAGGAAGCTGGATAAATTGATTTATTTCGCTACGGACTCGAGCTGTCTTATGATTAGGGTAAAATTTCTTTAGGAAAGCTGTTACGAATTCTCCCCAATTTGAAATAGAATGTGCGGCTGTGTTATAAAGCCACTTCTCGGCTATATCGCACAAAGTGAATGGGAGAAGATGTAATCTCATAGCATCCACAGAAAGCTGTGAAGTACCCATCATAGCGCATACATTTTCAAATTTGGTAATAAATACTGTTAGTGTATATGCCCTAGAGGCCATTACTGTATCATACTAGTTTGTATATTACTTAATGGATGCTTGGGATATTCACCTTGTATATACAATCTTGCTCAAAATAGTAGTATGCTACTTGGTTTGTTTCTACTTCAATGTGTACATGTGTTTATTTTTGTATATCGCCTATACACATTAGTAGAGCCCTTAGGATCTTTGCTTGATTACCAGCGATGTGATGGCCGTCACACTAGTGGGGCTGGGTAATCTATAAGCACATCCTTATGCAGGTCCCTGGTCGCAGGACTATCGAGACAGGGCATCGATACTCCGGAGTAGACCAGCGCATGCGCTTCTCATCCCAGTGTGGGAGACGGTCTGTCCCACAGCCGTCAGTACGTCGTACTTGAGATAGTATGCGGGTGCTCGTTAGGTTACGGGTACACTGGACAGGACTCGTCGGGAACTGACTAGTTGGTATTATACCTATCGTCAGTTATCAGTTCCCAGGTGACATGAGTACAGCTTAGTCCGCTGACTTGACACTGTCACTTCGCCTCGAGTGTGTTCCCACTGTACTTTGATCACTACCCTACCACGGCTCAAAGGAGTCGTGCAAACAGGTAGTGGTTGGGTGCAGTCCCGAAGCACTTGGAGGCAGTGACGGTTAGACAGGATTCGTCTCTCCCGGTATTGGGGATTGACATCGCGCTGTGTCTAGGAGAGCCATTACACGAGTAGTCCCTGGCCAGGGCAAACGAGATATACTGGTAGGTTTCCAGTGTTATCTCAGGGTGTTTTGAGCTTCGCTCCGGCACGACTTGTACCGCTATTGGGGGACTGACGTTTACCACCCCCTAGGCCCGCCATGCGATGTATCAGACGAACAGACCGGACTGTACGGAGAATGTCACACTCAGGCTCAGTAGGAGTTCAGATGGGTTTCGCCTCGTCGGTCTTCTTGTCGGCATTACCTGGGGACCGTTACGCACAGCTAGTGCCGCTTGCGGTCTGTGGTTAAACCCACTGCCAGCGTAGTGTCGAGCCTTTAGAGTCCCACACAGAAAGCTTTTCGCCTTTAGGCAAAAGAGTAGAGGTCGCATGGTATTGCGACAGGTCGCATGGTATTGCGACAGGTCGCATGGTTTTGCGACAGGGTCCGGTCACATCCGTGCACTTGTGCACGTACAGTGTCCGGACAGTTTTCACTAGCGGGCTTTGGTTTAAGCCAGATCCTAGTGTACCTTATGGGATTGGATTTATCCAGTTTGCATTCGTGTTCCTCGGAACGCGGATGCGGGTGTGTATGCACAGTTGACAGGGAGGCAGAGGCAGCGGATTCTCATTAGGGTTGTTGACAGTTGACCGTTGACTATTTGACTTTATGCTCAACCCTGATGAGAATATGATATGTGATTAACTATTATATTAATTAAGTATTATGGTGATATGGTTGTTGACTTGTTGACTTTTGTTGACTTGTTGACTTTGTTGACTTGTTGACTTTTGTTGACTTGTTGACCGGTTGACTAGGCTTGACTAGTTGACCATCATGATAACCATAGCCATCATTTCATGGCAAAGACTTTTGTTTACTTGCTCATTTGTGTAAAATGAGTGCATGAAATGATATGTTTGTGGTTGCTTCAAACCATCACATAAGACTTTTTTGATATGATGAGTTATGATCACTTTGGATTATGAGAGGGTGAAAGACAAAAGAGAGCCTTATTCTTTCTTGCTCATTCTCTCTCTTGTTCTTGAGCTCTCCTCTTGCTCTCACCCTCAACCTCTTGCTCCCTCTCTTGATCTATGGTTCTCTTGTCTCATGAGTTGAGAATCAAGAACCATAGATAAAATCCCATTCTATTTCTTCTCTACTCATTCTAGTTCACTAGGTTTAGCAAACCAAGTGAACTAGTTTCTTCAAAGAACGAAGAAGGAGCTAAAGGTTGGAGCTTTCAGGTGGATCTATCTTCGGCGTACGGAGACGACGAGAAGAAGCCATCGGACCACCATCGGAGCTTTGAAGACGAAGGAGTTCAAGACAAGCAAGGTATAACCCCCTAACCGAGTAGCTAAAACTCATAGTTAGAATGTTAGATAGATGTTTAACCAAGATCCGGGTTTTAGGTCCATGTTACCATTTTTAAGAAAATCGTTTTTTACCAAATTCCGCACTCCCGAAAGTACCGGGAGAGGTAGCATGGACTTACAGTGGTATCAGAGCCTAGTTAAACTCTATCTAACATGTTAGCAAGTAACTAGAAGATCGATCAAAGAAAAAGTCCCGAAAACAAAACCCCAAATTTTCAACTTTCTGTCGATTTCTAAAGTACTGGAAAAACTTTTTGGAACATACCTAAAATCGACTCAGGCTTTTTTAAAGAATCTGCAAAATTTTGGGCCCCTGACTCGATCAAAGCGCCGTGCTTCCGCGGCGGGAGCACGCTCCCGCCGCGGAAACGCGGCCGAGTTGACTCGGTCAGGAGTTTTATTTTTTGCAGTTTACTCTTGGGGGTATTTTGGGATTTTTGGTATATATATTTTCTGCCCAGATTTTCCAGAACGAAAATTTTATTTTGGGGTCCCGAAAATCCGTATTTTTGATCGAACTTCTAAAAGACTTAAGCTAACGGGTTTTCTGTAATGTGATATTTGTATTGAACGTCTACTAATCGCTATATGTCGATTAGTAGGGGTTATACAAATCTGTGATCTGTAATGTTGCTGGAATGTGTATATGAATATGTTGGATTGTCGCGGGTGAATAGCCGGGGGGTTGTGAGACGAGAGTTTTCTTTTCTTTCAATTCATGTAAATTTGTAAATTGATGTAATAATTATTTGTATGGCCGCACAACCGGGTCGGGGTTGTAGCCGTCATTGTATAATTTCTTTTTACTGTTTTTGCTCCTAGGATAGACCCATGGAGGGGGTGCACAAACTACCGGGTATGCCGAAGTGTCGAGTGGCCTACTCATAGGAGATGAGGGAGGTTACTACGCTTCGGGTACTTGGCGGGTAGTTTGCCGCACCCGTAGGGGTCTTGGGTGGGGTATTTGGCTATTCACCGCGACCGTGTAATCTGTCTTTTGTTACAGGCTCGTACAAATTACAGATTCCTAGTATATCCAATGTATTCATCTGTGATCTGAAATGTTTATCATTGCAGTATATCTATATATGATATTATTTAGGCGTTGCTTATGTTTTACAGACGCGCTAGCCCAGCCCCCGCTCTGTCGTTAGTTAAGTAACCTAACGGGTAATGACGGGGCCCCGTGGCGAATGCGAATGGCATAAGCGTACGTCATATTTTGGTTGTTTTTTGCAATGGTAGGATTAAATGATGGGACGCATTAAAAGAACTAATGCAAGAATATCACGCATTAAAAGAACTAATGCAAGATAATAAACCAAGTTAAAGTCGTTGGAACACTTTCGAAAAACCACTCGGTTCTTTTCAAAACCAACTTTTAAATGCGGAGCTTGAGCCACTCCTTTTAAAAGCTATCTCGTTCCATCGACCAAATCAAGTTCACTACGTTCACGGTTTTGCCAAAACCATTCGTAGCCCTCCGTCGTTTCGTATGAATATTCAATAGTATTCAAGCTGTGTTTGTTGACCTTCGTCAAGGCATAGTGATTGGTAGCTATTGGGTATTCATATGTAGCATAGATAGATGCGTTGGTTTGGGACATTCGCATTACCTTGTTGACCTTCGTCAAGGGTATATACGGGTGGATTCAAATTAACCTGGATAATGACGGGCAGAACTTGACATGTGACTTATGATTTGTTGACCTTCGTCAAGGTCATAAGAGCATGGGGCAAAAATCCACATCGGGAGTTTCATAAGTACTGAAACTTGCTAGATTTGCATACCATTTGGAGTGTGATGATTCTGGTAGGATTCCTTCAGTTTCATCACGCAATGATATTTGGATCCCGATCCTACTGTGAGTATATGCTACTCCTCGGGAAATTTCTCACTAATCGATCAATGCTATAAACCTAGTAGGTTCCTAGAAAGGTGTTAGCGGGGCTACGCCCCCAGGGAAAAGAGGTTCTCTAATTAAGGAACTTCGCGAAAGCGTTGGAAAACCTCCCTCGAAGTACCGACACCGGCCTGGCTGAACGGTTAAGCAAGTATTGTGCGGTGGGATTGATCCCAGCTAATTCTTCCTTTATGGTTTGAGGAGGGATTCGAGAAACAGTGGGAGCCATCCTGTTTAGACAAACTAAAAACCACTCTAAACTTGCAAGAGCATCATGCTGAGTGTTTCTTCTTCTCTCTCCTAATTGCAGCGACCAAATCGACATGACTGGACTTAAGTTACTCCTAGATAAAAACAAACTGACAGGGCCAAACTACAAAGATTGGCTCAGGAATGTCAAGATAGCAATCACTTACGACAAGCTGGGGTATCTTCTTACCACCAAAGCTCCCCCTGTCCCTGGTCCAACTTCCAGCGTCGCGGATAAGGAAATCCGTAAGACTTGGGAGATTGATAGCGCGAAGGCCAAATGCCTCCTGCTTGCCTCGATGGACAACGAGCATCAGAGGAGGCATGAGAATATGGACATGGAGTCCATATTGCTTCATACAAAAGAACTGTATGGAGAGCAATCTCGTATCGCAAGATACGAAGCGTCGAAGAAGTTATTTTCGACAAGAATGGCCGTCGTATCATCAGTAGCCGAGCACGTGCTAAAGATGATCGGCTACATTGAGGAGCTCGCTGACCTAGGGATCACATTGGAGAGTGAGCTATATACGGATATAGTTCTCCAGTCCCTTCCTTCCACTTATGCCCAGTTTATACTGAACTTCAACTTACAAGAAAAAGAGGTTGAACTTTCAGAGCTCCTCAACATGCTGAGGAGCGCAGAGGGCACCCTACAGAAAGGTAGGGAAACATCCACTTTGTTTGTAGGAGGATCATCTTCTTCTAGGTCCAAGGCGAAAGCCAAGGGAAAGAAGAAGAAGGCCCCCGCCAAACCAAGGGGCGGTGTTAGTAAAGTGGATACGAAGGGAAAAGCAAAAGCAACAAAGATAGCGGGGAAGCTTGTGGATAAGGAAGAATGCTTCTATTGTCATAAGAAAGGACACTGGAAGAATGATTGCAGGGCTTGGAAGGCCAGAACACAGGAATTGAAGCAGGTTGCAGCTTCAGCTTCAGGTGTGTATGTTATTGAAAACTGTCTTTCAATAAACTCTACTTCTTGGGTATTGGATACCGGATCAGGATCTCATATCTGTAATTCTTTGCAGGCGTTGAGAAACCGTAGGGTTTTGAAGGCAGGTGACATGACCCTCAGAGTTGCGAACGGAGCTAGCATGGATGCTAAAGCCGTGGGGGACTATCACCTGGGAATGTCAGATGGACATGTTTTGGTTTTGCGTAATTGCTTTTTTGTACCCAACGCAACTTGTAATATCATTTCTGTATCTTTAGTTTCTAAAGAAGGTTATGAATTTGCGTTTGTAAGTAATGTTGTAAACATTCACCTTAATCAAGTTTTGATTGGGTCAGGTACATTGAGTAATGGTATATACGTGTTAAACCAACCACAGATTTTCAACGTCCAGAATACACACAAAAGAAAGTCTCCGGAAATGAATCAGACTTTCTTATGGCATTGTAGATTGGGTCACATCAATGAGAGAAGGTTGACTAAGTTACATACAGAAGGATATTTGAATGCGTTCGAATATCAATCGTATGCCACTTGTCAATCTTGTCTCAAAGGAAAGATGACAAAGACTCCGTTTACTGGACAAGGAGTAAGAGCGAGCGAGCTCTTGGGACTCGTACACAGTGACGTGTGCAGTCCAATGTCTACACATGCCCGAAGCGGACATTCTTACTTCATTACTTTTACGGATGACTTCTCAAGGTACGGCTATGTCTTCTTAATGAAACATAAGTCCGAGGCCTTTGGAAAATTCCAGGAGTATAAGAATGTAGTAGAGAAACAGACCGGCAAAAGTATTAAGATTCTAAGATCAGATCGAGGTGGAGAATACTTAAGTGCCGAATTCCTGAATTACTTAAAAGAGAATGGTATTCTCTCTCAGCTTACTCCTCCATACACTCCGCAACATAATGGTGTATCGGAGAGACGGAACCGAACCCTATTGGATATGGTTCGGTCCATGATGAGTAACGCTGAGTTACCGCGATCATTCTGGGGATATGCACTAGAAGTAGCTGCGTATCTCTTGAACAAGGCTCCCACCAAGACTGTGCCTACCACCCCATATGAGATGTGGACTGGGAAGAAACCCTGTCTTAAGTATCTTAAGGTATGGGGATGTCCAGCTTTTGTAAAAAAACAGCATGCGGACAAGCTTGAGGCACGTTCAGTACAGTGTAAGTTTGTGGGATACCCAAGGAACTCCAGGGGGTATCTTTTCTATTCAGCTGAGGAACAAAAGGTTTTTGTTTCTCAGCATGCCCGCTTCTTGGAAACTGAGTTTTTGGAAACCCAAATAAGTGGGAACACAATAGAACTGGAAGAGGTTCCAGAACCACAGACTGTTACTGAAAGCTTAGTGGAACCAGAGGGTTCAACAGAACAGGACATTCCTACGCCGCTCCGCAGGAGTAGTAGGCAGTCTCATCCGCCCGAGAGATACTACGGTTTTCTCATAGACGGGGATAGAGAGGATTGCATCATAGAATATGATGAGCCTACTAGCTTCCAGCAGGCCGTTCAGAGCGTTGACTCTGTGAAATGGATGGATGCTATGCGGACCGAAATGGAGTCCATGTACACCAACAAGGTATGGACGTTGGACATTGCTCCAGACGGGGTAAAACCCGTAGGATGCAAGTGGATCTTCAAAAGGAAGATTGGTGTAGATGGACAGGTTGAGACCTATAAAGCTAGGCTGGTAGCAAAAGGTTTCCGTCAAAGACCTGGCTTGGACTATGACGAAACCTTTTCTCCAGTAGCCATGCTGAAATCCATTCGGATCCTTCTTGCCATTGCTGCCTTCCACGATTATGAGATCTGGCAAATGGACGTAAAGACAGCTTTTCTAAATGGAAATTTAGAGGAGTGTGTCTATATGGACCAGCCAGAGGGCTTCATTCAGAGTGGGAGCAGCGGAAAGGTGTGCAAGTTGCTTAAGTCCATCTATGGACTAAAGCAGGCATCGCGGAGTTGGAACATCTGCTTTGATGAGACAGTCAAAGAATTTGGCTTTATCAAAAATCCAGATGAACCATGCATCTATAGTAGATTTGTAGCGAGAACTGTAGTATTCCTCGTTTTATACGTGGATGACATTCTCTTAATAGGAAATGACATTCCTATGCTACACTCTGTCAAGGGGTTCTTGTCACACAGGTTCTCCATGAAAGACCTGGGTGATGCCTCATACATTCTGGGTATCCGGATCTACCGTGACAGATCCAAGAGGATATTAGGACTATCACAGTCCAGGTACATCGACACCATACTGAAGAGATTCAGTATGGAAGATTCCAAGCGCGGTAACCTACCGGCTTGTCACGGGATCACCCTCTCTAAAGAGATGTCTCCCAAGACTGATTTGGAGAGGGATCGCATGTCTATTATACCCTACGCTTCTGCGGTAGGCTCTATAATGTATGCGATGTTGTGTACCAGACCGGATGTAGCTTATGCACTGAGTGTGGTAAGCCGGTATCAGTCAAACCCTGGGGAGAAACACTGGATAGCGGTAAAGAACATTCTCAAGTACCTGAGAAGGACTAAGGAGATGTTCTTGGTGTATGGCGGAAAAGACCTCCAGATCGAGGCCTTTGCTGACTCCAGCTTCCAGAGTGACAAGGATGATTCCAAGTCCATGTCGGGTTTTGTCTTTACCCTCAATGGAGGGGCGGTGTGTTGGAAGAGTTCCAAACAAGAAACCGTTGCAGACTCGACGATGGAAGCGGAATATATCGCTGCATCTGATGCCGCAAAAGAAGCTGTCTGGATGAGGAAGTTCTTGAAAGAACTTCAGGTGGTTCCGTCCATTGTTGATCCAATACCTCTGTATTGCGACAACAACGGGGCTATAGCTTTAGCGAAGGAACCAAAGTCCCATCAGAAATCCAGGCACATCTTAAGGTGGTATCACCTGATCAGGGAGATCGTAGATCGCCAGGAGATCGAGGTTCGGAGAGTCGCTTCAGAAGATAACACTGCAGATCCATTCACCAAGGCCCTGCCCCAGACTCAGTTCGAGCGGCTGATCGAGATGATAGGTCTTCGATACGCCAGTACATGGCCTTAGTGCAAGTGGGAGATTGTTAGTGTATATGCCCTAGAGGCCATTACTGTATCATACTAGTTTGTATATTACTTAATGGATGCTTGGGATATTCACCTTGTATATACAATCTTGCT
Organism: Agapanthus africanus; assembly: GCA_030015575.1. Classification (NCBI taxonomy): domain Eukaryota; kingdom Viridiplantae; phylum Streptophyta; class Magnoliopsida; order Asparagales; family Amaryllidaceae; genus Agapanthus; species Agapanthus africanus. The sequence continues at coordinate 566,068,728 of CM057341.1, forward strand.
CAAAATAGTAGTATGCTACTTGGTTTGTTTCTACTTCAATGTGTACATGTGTTTATTTTTGTATATCGCCTATACACATTAGTAGAGCCCTTAGGATCTTTGCTTGATTACCAGCGATGTGATGGCCGTCACACTAGTGGGGCTGGGTAATCTATAAGCACATCCTTATGCAGGTCCCTGGTCGCAGGACTATCGAGACAGGGCATCGATACTCCGGAGTAGACCAGCGCATGCGCTTCTCATCCCAGTATGGGAGACGGTCTGTCCCACAGCCGTCAGTACGTCGTACTTGAGATAGTATGCGGGTGCTCGTTAGGTTACGGGTACACTGGACAGGACTCGTCGGGAACTGACTAGTTGGTATTATACCTATCGTCAGTTATCAGTTCCCAGGTGACATGAGTACAGCTTAGTCCGCTGACTTGACACTGTCACTTCGCCTCGAGTGTGTTCCCACTGTACTTTGATCACTACCCTACCACGGCTCAAAGGAGTCGTGCAAACAGGTAGTGGTTGGGTGCAGTCCCGAAGCACTTGGAGGCAGTGACGGTTAGACAGGATTCGTCTCTCCCGGTACTGGGGGTTGACATCGCGCTGTGTCTAGGAGAGCCATTACACGAGTAGTCCCTGGCCAGGGCAAACGAGATATACTGGTAGGTTTCCAGTGTTATCTCAGGGTGTTTTGAGCTTCGCTCCGGTACGACTTGTACCGCTATTGGGGGACTGACGTTTACCACCCCCTAGGCCCGCCATGCGATGTATCAGACGAACAGACCGGACTGTACGGAGAATGTCACACTCAGGCTCAGTAGGAGTTCAGATGGGTTTCGCCTCGTCGGTCTTCTTGTCGGCATTACCTGGGGACCGTTACGCACAGCTAGTGCCGCTTGCGGTCTGTGGTTAAACCCACTGCCAGCGTAGTGTCGAGCCTTTAGAGTCCCACACAGAAAGCTTTTCGCCTTTAGGCAAAAGAGTAGAGGTCGCATGGTATTGCGATAGGTCGCATGGTTTTGCGACAGGGTCCGGTCACATCCGTGCACTTGTGCACGTACAGTGTCCGGACAGTTTTCACTAGCGGGCTTTGGTTTAAGCCAGATCCTAGTGTACCTTATGGGATTGGATTTATCCAGTTTGCATTCGTGTTCCTCGGAACGCGGATGCGGGTGTGTATGCACAGTTGACAGGGAGGCAGAGGCAGCGGATTCTCATTAGGGTTGTTGACAGTTGACCGTTGACTATTTGACTTTATGCTCAACCCTGATGAGAATATGATATGTGATTAACTATTATATTAATTAAGTATTATGGTGATATGGTTGTTGACTTGTTGACTTTTGTTGACTTGTTGACTTTGTTGACTTGTTGACTTTTGTTGACTTGTTGACCGGTTGACTAGGCTTGACTAGTTGACCATCATGATAACCATAGCCATCATTTCATGGCAAAGACTTTTGTTTACTTGCTCATTTGTGTAAAATGAGTGCATGAAATGATATGTTTGTGGTTGCTTCAAACCATCACATAAGACTTTTTTGATATGATGAGTTATGATCACTTTGGATTATGAGAGGGTGAAAGACAAAAGATAGCCTTATTCTTTCTTGCTCATTCTCTCTCTTGTTCTTGAGCTCTCCTCTTGCTCTCACCCTCAACCTCTTGCTCCCTCTCTTGATCTATGGTTCTCTTGTCTCATGAGTTGAGAATCAAGAACCATAGATAAAATCCCATTCTATTTCTTCTCTACTCATTCTAGTTCACTAGGTTTAGCAAACCAAGTGAACTAGTTTCTTCAAAGAACGAAGAAGGAACTAAAGGTTGGAGCTTTCAGGTGGATCTATCTTCGGCGTACGGAGACGACGAGAAGAAGCCATCGGACCACCATCGGAGCTTTGAAGACGAAGGAGTTCAAGACAAGCAAGGTATAACCCCCTAACCGAGTAGCTAAAACTCATAGTTAGGATGTTAGATAGATGTTTAACCAAGATCCGGGTTTTAGGTCCATGTTACCATCTTTAAGAAAATCGTTTTTTACCAAATTCCGCACTCCCGAAAGTACCGGGAGAGGTAGCATGGACTTACAAATACATATGCGTCTTCAGACTCGAGACTGTGATATTTTGGTAGAAGATTGATGTATTGTGGTTTGATTTCAAAGTTGTCCCCATTGGCTGGTGGAATGGTGAGACAGGTCGAAAGAGGACCTCACATAGGGTAACATCTCTCTTGGAGAGAGATGCAGGGCGGATTCTGCGCACCTGCGGACGGTGGCAGAGTAGTGTTAAAGAAGTTCGATGGAGAACTGTCCATCGAAGTGGGTGTGGTAGTGGGTGAAGAAAAAGTAGATGTAGAATTACCGACTTCGGAGTCGATAGGAGGAACGCGGACAAGACGGGCACTAGAATCCCGTGTCCAGCCGAGCATGCACTAAATGGTTTAGCACAAGTGACGGCGTTGTGATAATTAAGGAAAAGATGAGTTGGTGTTTGGTTTGAAAAAGACGGATCTTTAAAAATTCACACAAACAATGCACAAGCAACCCTAATTCTAGTGGTCACCTAGGTCAAGTCTCTAGACCGCTCCAAGACTTCCAGAATACAAGTCGCAAGATAGATCCTCTTCTGCCTCTTTGCCCCTTCTGTGTCCAGGTAAGTGCCGGGTAAATGGGAGGTTCTCCACTATGTAAGTAGTGGGCCTAATTAAGTAACCACTTGCCTTAGATACACTTGCCTTATACACCACAAAATAAACGCGGATAAACAATAGATTACCCACGACCTCCTTCTGTCCTAATTGAGCGCGACGGTCCTCAGAGTCATGTCTAGATATTTTCTAGTTAATGAGGGTGTTGCAGATGCAAGTTTGAGAATTTTGGGGCTTGGAAGGGTAATGAACTCCCCACCTAATCTGAATTTGGTCTTTTGCCCCTTAATTTCTGTAACATTTCAGAAAATATAAAATATTATTTTTTCAATTTAATATTAAAATAATATTTTCCCGAAAACTGCCCGATTTGCGAAATTAGGGTTTTCGAAAAAGGGTATAAATTTATACCAATAATTATGAAATAATTGAAAAATAAAATTATTTATTCATTTAATAATATATCTAAAGGATTTGGCATTTTAAAAATTTATTATATACGGTTTTGATAAAAACCCGATTAGTGCACTGCTAATCGCGATTAAGCCAAATCAGCGTTTTTACAGTTTTTCGTGGCTAGTGCACCATGTCATGTCATATTTTGATTACATGTGGTATTCTTGTGTTATTTTGGGTGTTTTGTGACTTGGGTTTTAAATATAAAGGAAAGGGTTAAAAAGGAAAGGGTAAAAGGGTAATATTGAGAGAGAGTGGGTGAGAATAAGAGAGGAGAGAGAGAGAGGGGCTGCCTCATTCCATCACCCTCCACTATTTTCTCATCTTTTCCTTCATCTTATTCAAGCTCATTCCCTCCACTTCACCCCTAGAGATTATATAAAAATATCCACCAAAATCCTGTACCCCTTTCACAAAAAAGGATCACCTCTTCAACCTCTACCCAATGGACCAAGAAATGTGGGGTTTTGACAACCTTGAGGAGCTAGGGTTTTTCTTGGGTTGCCTAATGGAGGTATAATTCTTCCCTTTAGTTTAATTTTAGTTCCCTTGCATTCTTGTATAGTTTAGAGGTTGATTGTGTGTGGAATTTTGATTTTAGAAAACCCTAGTAAAGGATTTGAGTGTTTGTTTGAATTGGGTGATGCCTAGTGGCTGTTAACTAGACTTGGGTGCTGTATTAATGACCTGGACCAGAGCTTAGAAACCAAAACACGGATTTAGAAACTCTGATATCGGATAAATGTGTGAATTGTGAGGGTATTCTGTAATCTGGAGCAACCCGTGGACACTAGAATTAATTTTGTGATCACAGAGACCCATGCAGGCACCCAGGAAGGTACCACAGAGACCCGAGACCCCAACTCACCCAAATGGAGGCAGATTTAATCATTCTGGCCGCAATTTACGGCCATAGCAGGGAAATAGGGTCCCAGATTTGGTCCATGGCTCCTTTTGCACTAAAATAGACCCCTCCTATATGCAGAATTGGCTAATTGTCACCTGGGGAAAATCTAGGAGCATTTTGGTGTGTTTTAGGCTATGTTTTCCATAGTTTGAAATGCAATTTCTTAACATTTGGATTTGTATTTGGTTTTTGGATGTTTGTACATCGACAATAGGGGTTGTTTGATTGTTTTTGCACGTGTAGGCCATAGGTTCTAACCTATGAGCGCACCGTGCACCGTATCGGTTTTCCGGATTCGATTTTAATACGTATTTCGATTGTTTATTATTGTAGGTACCCTCGCATGGATTCCAAGGTGAAGGAGCGCAGCGTCATCGATTTCGGCGAGCGAAGACTAGATGAGCAGATCTATATCTACCGGGGAAGTCGGGTGGATGGCGTATAGCACCCCCGCAAACTTTTGATGGAAAACCGATTTATAGAATATGGCTAGGAAACCTAGATTGGGAAACTAGGGTTAGAATGAGATAGCTACGAAACCATATTAGAAACTGGAGGATAGTTAGAATGATACGTTACGACTATCATAGGATGTCGTTTAGCGATATTACCGTTTAGGGTACTGTAGGAATAGATAGTCGATGTAGATGCGTCATCCGAACCATACCTTTTTCTAAGCCGAAGAATCGTATGTACCTTTTAAGTATATACCTTGGGAATGTTATGGATTTTCAAATGATATCTCTTTCTTAAAAACACCGTAACCCCTATTTTCAAAACTACGATTCGCTTCTTTAAAAATCCGTTTGTATGGTTCAGATGTGTATGTTAGATTAGATATTTATACTTGTAGTGATTGAATGTTTATGTAATTCGATTTGATAGGTGATTTAAATGCGATGAAAGAATATAAGACTGATATGATGACATGATGATGTGATGATATATGGATGCGAGTCGATCGAGTTGATTTATACCCTGCCGGTTCCCTAATATGAGATTATTGCGGATGTGAACCGGGACATGGGCACATAGATATACATATATTTATAGAATGTTGTGAATCATGGATGATAGGCCGTATGTGATATTAGGTCGTACCCTCTTTTGTCGTATAGGATGATAGGATACCTATTAGTATAATGCCGCTGCACGATGATATTCCGTGCGTGATGAGTTTGACTTGATGATTGATCCTTACCCTTGACTAGATGTTGCCGTACGATGGATGATACCGTACGCGATGTTACTGGGCTAGGTGCCGATTGATAGATTCACCGACTCAGACATATGATAGTTACGTATACCTTATAGCTTTTAGCTGATGATTTACCTTGTGCTGCATTCATGATATTATTATTGCATCGCATATACCTGTGATAATACACCTGCACCATTACCGATGATGTGTATGTCACAAGTACACTTTTTATAGGCTCACGCACTTCATCATCGATAATTGCCATGTCACTATACAGTAGGACTGCTGCATTATGATATGACTCTTCGTATAACCTGCTTGCACACATATACTTGCGGATATACACATTTGTATATCCATATTCATGCACATATACATTGATACGTTCATACTTGCGGATATACACATTTGTAAATCCATATTTGTGCACATATATATTGATACATCCATACTTGCGGATATACACATTTGTATATCCATATTTGTGCACACATACATTGGTACATCTATACTTGCGCATGTACATATTGTACCTACATAGATAACTGGTGTTATTGTGAAATTGGGAACCGCATGTTATATTTAAAAAAAACAGGAATCATTTTAAAAGAGCGGTTTTCCCTTAATGTGTCATATCACTATTCCATGTTGCATGATACACTATATGCTTATATTTCTATTATATGTCGCACACATCATGCTCTATTATTGTACTCATTGAGATATGTTGTTTTCATGAGATTTATGGATTTGAAAACGGTGGACATTTTAAAAGAGATTATGTGTTGTTTTAAAACCCGATTTCTCTTGATATGATATTTCAGTGCGTCCACCATGTGTTTTCTCGGTTCTGAGAGCGACATATGAAACCTGATTCGAGGAGGCGGATGAGGCCGATTGCCGGTACATGGTGGACCCGGTATGGTACCCCAGGACGAGAACGGATCGCTGTGTAGTAGACGGTGAGCCTGGCAGAGGGACTACTACCTACCGGTGATAGTATTTGGGTTCGGCGGATATCCGGAGGATACCGACCATAGTCGAGAGATGATAGGGGCCGACTCGGACTGCCGGAGCCCGTGGGCCGATCCGGACTGCCAGAGCCCGATATATGGGGATTTACGTGCCGATGCTGGGCACGGTTTTCATGATGTTCTCGAGTGCCGATGCTAGGCACTCAGGTTCCATGTTTTGATGTGTCGGGAGGGACACCGTTGATATATATATCCTCATACTTTCATGCACACTCTTTTATGATATTTACATGCATGATATTGTTGCATCAGTAGTTGACGCGTGGACTAGATCCACATACATAAATACATACACTGATTCTACTATTGGAGATTATGCACATGCTTATAGACATTGATTTATGGGTGGACGAGATCTACATATCTGCATGCATTGATTATTACTATTGGATGTTATCCACATGCATATAGGTATTGACTACCTTGTTGGCACATATACGACCCGGTCACCCTAGATATTATAGTATTACCTTATGATATGGTTGGCCTAAGAGTCGTTGTTTATTCGATTTCTACTTGTAGATATATTTCTATTCACGAGTTGGCAACTCACCCCCGTTGTGCCACAGTTCTTGCTGGTTGACCGCTTGGTCAGTAGCGGCTTCGCTGGCACACAGTTGCATTCGGGTGTTTTGCATTGGTAGGTGGGACATTTGTATCGTACCCACTCTTGTATTATATTTCATATTGTATCTAGTTAACTCCATCAATCAAAACTTGTAAATTGTGTAAGTAATGAGACTTAGTGGGATTGTGGTTGTGAGACTTAGAGCGAGGGGTATTCCGCTACTTGTGATTTATATGTCTTGCTTTTCTTTTATTCTTTTGTGGTGAACTTCGCCATTGGGCGTCGTATACTTATTTATGCTATATTGCGTGGTTATGATCCGTCGTTTGGCGAAGAGGTAGCTTCCGTTTGGGGATGCCTTTATCATTTTTATGTATTATGGTTTTGGATCAAAAAATACGAAGGAGCTGCTGCCAAAATTTTTAAAAGACGAAACATATTTTCAAACCAGTAAATTTCACTTGCATCATTCAAGTTCCTTTTCTTTGCATTAAGAAAACTTGATTTCATATAACTTTATTTCAAAACCTCACCTCCTTTATTTTTTTCTAAAAGGTTTAGATTTCTGGGTTTCAGCTTACTTGAATTCCGTTATGCCTTTAGACGTTGCATGATTCAAGTGCTGGTCACGAGCTAATATTCCGGGTCGTGACAAAGTTGGTATCAAAGCGCTAGGTTTAACCTTTGTTCGTTTCTATGTTTGACTATGCGGAGTCTAGGGCGCGTATATATTTCGGAACCTAGGCTTGACCTTACAGAACTTAGACTTGAAGGGGGGTATTAGACCCGAACTTTCGTTTCATAGGCTGACCCTGATTGATGGAGTAGGTAGCTTGAGTAGAGTGACATACCGTACGTATGTTCCACGACATATTTACGATACGATACTCCACTTAAGAAACCTTATGATGTACATATTTTGAGATCTGTGATTCTCTTCGTATCCATGATTATACATCCATTTGAGATCTTCGATTCTATTTGTTTCCATGATCATACTTTCATTGATACTGTTCCTTCTTATGATCAAGTATCCATTCTGGATCTGTCGTTTCCTCTCATACCGTTGATTTGCTCTCTTCGATACTCGATTGAGATTCCTATCACCATAGTTTGAGCGCAGTTTGAGCTGCTGCTAGTGTTGCAGTCAGGGAGAGCTCATCCGGTATGAGGGCTAACCATTGTGTTTCCTGGTGACATGAGAACGTCTCGAGTTAGTATCTTATGTTGTGACCTCTTGTAGAGGCGGGTGCTTGGTTTTACACCGGATGATCGGGCCATTGTTAGAGCTGCCAGTTGCGAGAGGACTGTAGATGTACAGCGTAACTCAGAGATTATGATGTCGCCTATCTTGTAGACAGATGACCCAGTTGTTGCTAAGATTGATGGGATGTCGCTCCCAGAGCTTACGAGCTAAGATCGCCAGAGCTTCCAGGCAGAAATGCGACAGATGATAGCTAGTCTACCCCGATTTGAGAGACGAAGGTGATTCGTCAGATTGATGCACCGACGCAGGCCCAGTTGAGTTGAAGATTTCCAGTGTGAAAGAATCTTACTCAGACCTAGAGCAGACCGATCCAGAGACGACCGCCGATGTATCGCCTTTCCTGGAGGATTGAGTCATTGTTTAGCATGCGGGCGAAGAATAGTCACATGCGGTATTGGCGAAGCTAAAAGGTTCGAACGAGTCCCAGGACACCATTTTCCCAATTTTAAAGTGTTCGGAGGAACATGCAGGTAATTTTGTGGACCCTCTAAAAGAATGAAACCCTAACTCGACATGATGACCATGGAACCGCTTTGAACCTTAGGGTTTGTGGCAGTTTAGCGGTGTCATCAGTAAGGCTTGGGTTTGCCCTTCTACGGCTGGTCCAGAGGTGCTGTGGTATGTACCAGATATTTTTAGACTGCGCTTAGGTGTTGAGCCTTCGGGAAATTTTGGGACCTTGATGACTCGATCGAAAAGTTTGACATCGTCCAGATACTATGTGATAAGAGATCAGTAAGCTGACCAGCTTCGGATAGAGATCCTCACCCAGATGCGTTGTGAGTTGATCGATAACGAACGAGTATTGAGTATTCCTCCGATGGTTGGGACGAGTTCTCGAGGACGTGTTCGGCCAGACATCTTCTATAGAGTGATGAAGATACCGAGTTCGTGACTTCGAGTCCGTGCGAGAGACTTCGGATTGTCCATGGCTGAGAACAGTTGCAGTGCGCAGATAGCATGGCATGACGTCATAGTGGACGACGATAAAGACGAGTGGAACCAGAAGTTCGAGCGAGACGCTGACGGGCTGTTATTACTCCCCGTCGAGATCAGAGACCTGATATGCTTACTGAGGTGCTGGGATACGGCCAGTTTCCGAGGAACGGTGTGCGGAACACGCAGATGTCCAAAAAATGAGAAAGGATTATGTAAGAGTATCAGCCTCCGTACAGTTCGGCATAGGCGAGATTGGAAGAGACCTTGAGCAGGATTCCTTCCGGGACACTGCTGCAATGAGATTTGAACCCAGGATCAGATGTGTCATGTGTATTCAGCGAGCCAGAGATCGACGCCAGTAACGTGCTGCCTTACTAGTGGTCGTGATGATTGACCGAGAGATGACCGGAGAAGTGCCAGAACGGAATCGTCCCCGTTAGCATACCTGACAGGGCCGATGAGCCGATGGATTGGCAGATGGGTAAATCCACAGAGAATATAAGGACCCAGAGACCGAGGATGCCAGACCGTGAGCAGGAGGCAAGCGGATGTTCTTGTTCTGCCAGTTTCTAGGCACACATATTCATTTTTCGACATTATAGGAGGTGTACCTCAATGTCCTTTGTTGCGATTTGCGTTGTGATCTGAGTATCACGCTTATATCGCTTGGATTTGAGCTTTGATGATGAGTTTCCTGATATTGATTTCGTGCACCATGGTTGCACCTACTGAGTATTTACATTTTGCGCATGGTTAACGCACCTGATATATATTTTATACACCGTTGTGTTGATTTACGATTTGTGCATGCCTATTGCGTTTGATGTCGATTTTATACTTACATAGCATGTGTTTATGATTTCGTGGATTTCAAACGGTTGATTTGATTTTTGCACTCGGTATAGCTTATATGTGCTTGTAGTGCATTGATACGTATTTTGTGTACCTCAGTTGCACCGACTTCATTTGGATGTCATTTAAGATATTTATTGTGATTTCATGCTTAGGGCATGCATATGATTTGATATATGCTTTCGGCATAGTTTTCATGCACTTTTAGTATTCGATTTACTTTTGTGCATGTTAATGCATAAGGTTGTGCGATTATATACCATGGTATACCTGATTTGGATTTGGATTGAAATGTGTTGTATACCGTCGATTCGATCTTGATACTCGATATTGTTTTGTGCACCTTGTGCACCTGATTGGATTCTTGTGCATATCAAATGCACCCGATATTGTTGTCGTGCACACCCGTTGCACTGGACAGATGCTTTCGTGCACACCCGTTGCATGTAGTTTTGGGCTTTTGTGCAATTGTGGCACCTGTATTTGGATTTGATTTCCATGCGCACCAGACGCATGTGATTATTGGATACGCCTTTTGAGGCTGATTTTGCTTTTGAGCACTTCGTTTTCATGTTGGGCACTATATTGTGTAGTAGCCAAACATGACTGATCTGAGGACAGTACCTGAGTACTCTGCATCCAATAAAAAGATTACCAAAGGGTTTTCAAGAGGAGCTAGTCTCGCTATTTTCCTAAGTGTCCGTGAGCGACACGAACGTTTATTGAAGAAAACCTTTTGGGATATTTTGAAAACGACGGAACGCGTATTTAAGAAAACATATATGGACATATATTATTATTTTAAAATGGGCGTCCGTCAGTTATGCCGTGAGTTACGCATTCCCGCGGCAATTTAAAAAAGATTTTGCATGTATTTTATTCAAATTTTGGAGTTTTCAAAGATGCGTACTATACACGTATTATAGTATCTGACTAGTGTATATTGGATATCAGTAGTGGATTTTGAGATCTGCATCTCTATTGTAACTCCGAGGATATGCGTGCGAATCCGATGATTTGCCTAACGCTTCACGGAGTATTATTTTGAGCTTTATACTCATTTTCATGCGCACTTGATGCGCTGTGTTATTTCTGCGTTTTCCATGATTTCGGAGCCCCGTTGTTTTGAGCCGATTATTGAAATGTTTTAGATTTTGGGGGTTTAAATTTAAATTCGGGGACCGAATTTATTTAAGGGGGAAAGACTGTAACATTTCAGAAAATATAAAATATTATTTTTGGAATTTAATATTAAAATAATAGTTTCCCGAAAACTGCCCGATATGCGAAATTGGGGTTTTCGAAAAAGGGTATAAATTTATACCAATAATTATGAAATAATAGAAAAATAAAATGATTTATTCATTTAATAATATATCTAAAGGATTTGGCATTTTTAAAATTTATTATATACGGTTTTGATAAAAACCCGATTAGTGCACTACTAATCGCGATTAAGCCAAATCAGCGTTTTTACAGTTTTTCGTGGCTAGTGCACCATGTCATGTCATATTTTGATTACATATGGTATTCTTGTGTTATTTTGGGTGTTTTGTGATGTTGGAGATAGTGCCCTCATAGTCAATTATTGGATCGCAGGTACGTGATTGCAATGATTGCGGAGGACCTATACCGGTAGGACAGTCTTATTCGAGATGATAGTATGCTATCTGGTTTGCCTTTATCAGTCGTGTACATGTTCAGGTGACTGATTACATGTTACACTTTGATAGATCCCTTAGGATCTTGCTTTACCACCAACAGTATGATGGCGATCATATACGAGAGATTTGGGTGGTTTATATGCATATCCTTAATTTTGGTCCCTAGTCGTGGGAGTTTCGAGACAAGGCATCGATACTCCGGAGTAGACTAGTGTGTACAGTCGAGACCCCGACGAGGGGCGGTGGCCGGTCTCAAAAGCCACTGGTGTCAGTTGGATCACCTAAGATGTATACAGGTGCTCATTGGGTTATGAGTACACCGAACAGGACTCGCCGGGAATCTGCTAGTTAGTACTATACCTATCGTCAGATAGCAGTTCCCTGGTGACATGTGTACAGGTTAGTTCATCGACCTGAGGTCGTCATTTGTCTCGTGTGAGTTCCCACTGTGCTTTGATTTCTACACTACCACGGCTCAAAGGAGTCGTGCAAACAGGTAGCTTTTGGGTACAGTCCCGAGCCATATGGAGCCACGTGAGTGGATCGGCAGGGGATTCGTCTCTCCCGGTATTGGGGGCGAGGTCGTGCTGTGTCTAGGAGAGCCATTACACAAAGTCCATGGCCATGGCAGGAGATTTACTGGTAAGTACTCCAGTAGTATCTCAGGGTGTTATTGGGCTACACTCCGACACGACTTATACTGCTATTGGGGGTCTGACGTTACTAGCCCCCTAGGCAGATATGCGATACTCATTGACGAACGGACCGGACTGTATATACATTGTCACTGTTAGGCTCAGTAGGGTTTCCGGATGAGTTCGCTCATCGGCCTCCCGTGAGGTCAGTCCATGGGCAGCCGTTACGCATAGCTAGTGCCGCTGACGGTTTGTGGTTAAACCCACTGCCAGGGTACTGACGAGTCATTAGAGTCCCCCACAGACAGTTTCCCAAGTTCGGGCGAAACGTTGTAGAGGCCGTATGGTATTATGGCAGGGTTCGTAAAATGCACGTGCGTTTACGCACGTGTTATTTTTCGGGCAGATGATACTGGTCGGCTTTGGTTTAAGCCGGATCCGAGTATTGTATTGAGTAGATATAATATCTTTGTCTCAGTTGCATTTGTATTCGGTCGTAATACAAATGCGAGTATATTTATACAGTTATGGGGTTATCCTGAAAGTTGTTTCAGGATCACTTTTGGAAGTTGCCAGTTTCCAGTTTTCTATCAGCCGTCTTTTAACATTCGGTTAAAGACGGATTTGTCTTTTCTTGAGATGAGTGTGGATTCTTCTAGAAGGCTCTAGAAGTGGTGATGTGTTTAGTGACTCATGGTTGCATTAATGGTTCAATTAATGCTTATGGTGACTAGGTTATTAGATTCATTGTATCTTAGTGACTCATTGTTTTCATTAATGATCAAGATAAGCTTCATCCTCTTATGGTTACCTTCCCCTCCTTCCTACACTCACCCTCCTCCTTCTCTTTATAAGGCCGGCCCCTCCCCTCTCTCATTTACTTACTTGATTCATTTGTAAAAAGATTATGATAGCATTTGGGGTGCATGGAAATTCACAGCTCATTTCCTTCCATCACCCGATTCGAGTGGCAACTTTATTAACCGATCGTCCACGGCTTTGGACGAAGAGAGACAAAGTCATCTACTCATTCTCTACATCATTCTTGGTCGTCTCTTTTAGCAAACTTGACGACCGAGTTGTCTCGAGTCAGAGGCGGGAGCCCGTTTAAAGAATCAGTGATGTGGTGCCACCTGGACTAGCAGATCGGAGATCGAAGAGATCGGAGCAGCCGCGACGGAGCGTGGGATGATGGTTAAAGAACGAAGGATTCGGATCGTTCAGTATAACCTTTCTACACTCTTTACAGTTTGTTAGTTTAGCAATAATGGAAGATCCGGGTTAAAGTATACGATAGCGCCAGTTAAAAAGTTTTTGTTCCGCATTTGGCGTCTGTAGACGGCCGGGGCGCTAGCGTAGACTTACAGTGGTATCAGAGCCTCACCATTTTGCTATACTAACTTGTGCTAATGCGTTTAAAACATCGATCGAACCGGAAATCAAAAACCGCATTTTTTCAATTTGACAGTTTCTGTTGATTTTAAATGGTGTCCTAAAATTATTCCACATATCACAGAAATCTGTGCAGGGTTTTATAAGAGCACCGACAAAATTTGGGCACGTGATTCCACCAAACCGACGCGGAAACGCGGCCAAACCCAGGTTTGGCCGCGCATCCGCGGCCACTTGGTGAGATCATGCTCCCAAATTTGTACAGTGTGTTCTCCTCTGGAAATTGGGGTTTTTGGTATATATCTTTTGGGCCCAGGTTTTGTTACTGTTCACCAGATTTGCGTGGGGCCCACTTTGTGATATTTTGTCGATCGAAATTTAAACATGTTAGTTTACAGTGCTTACATTATATCTCCGACCGGGAATGTCATTTGATCGGTAAACCGCGTCTGATTGCTATAGTTCTTTTAGACGGGTTTGCGAACGTGACATTCGCGTTGATGTTCTGTGTTGTGCTGTGATATTGCGGATTTGTCGTGGTGGATAGCAGTGTGCAATGATAGTGCTGTTTGAGTTTATTTGTACATTTGATATTGCGGGGCAAGCGTCCAACTTGTGGACTGCCGTCACTGCCTGTTGTATAATATTCTTTTGGGGCACAACCAGGTTGCGGTCGATGTACCTGTTGTACTATTTTTCATTACTGTACTAGGTTTTGCCCCGCGACGGAGTGCACGGATAGCCGGGTTCTGGAAGGCAACGGGTCCGCATCTCATGGCTTTGAGAGACAGAGGGGCCTCACTCTAGAATTGGCAGACTATTCGCCGCATTCGTAGGGGGTACAGGTTGACCCAAGGAGGGGTGCTCAAGCTACCGGATTCCGTGAAGTGCCGGGTGGTCCATTCACTATGCTGTAGGGGGCTGCCTCGCTTCAGGTTTTGGCGGGTAACTTGCCGCACCCGTAGGGGTCTAGGTTTCATTGCACAGGCTATCCACACGACAGGGGAACGTCGGGTTTCAGCAGCGGCTCTGTGAAACTCGGGGATCCCAGATTATCTGTATTGTTCTGTGATGCTTATTACTTTTCTGTAATGTTGCATATTATCACGCCTGGAGCGATTATTGTATATTGGTTTATATACTATTAGATGTTGTATATGTTTTACACCCGCGCTAGTCCAGTCCCCGCTCTGTCGTTACTTAAGTAACCTAACGGGTGATGACGGGACCCAGTGACGAATGCGGATGGCATATACGTACATTTTATTTTCGTTCTTTTCTGGTGTGATTATTGATGGGACTGCGTTGATTCTGATCAATGCAAAGTTAAACAAACCTGTTTATAGTTGTTGGAACAAATTTAAAAAGTGTTATTGCAAAGACGTTTCCTTTTGTTTTGCATAGCGGTATTCAGTGGAATATCCTGCACCTCATTCGACGGGGCAAGGGCCGGTATCCCTTCACCGGGACTGACCCCTTGGGCAGAAGTTTGCGTCAGGGTAATAACTTCACTATAGTCGATTACATGTTGCTTTGCATAGAGGTATTCAGTGGAATATCCTGCACCTCATTCCACGAGGAAAGAGCCGAGATCCCTTTACCGGGAGTGACCTCTTTAGCAAAGGTTTTCGCCACTATATTTTAAAAAGCTATCAGGTTCCTTCAGCGATATCAAGTTCACTACGTTAAAGGTTTTTCGCCAAAAACCAGCCGTAGCCCTCCGTCACTTCTTTTGGGTATTCAGTAGTATTCAAGCTATGTATTTTGATCTAACGCCAAGGCATAGTGTTTGGTAGCTGCTGGGTATTCAATTGTTGCATAGATAGATGAGTTGGTTTGGGACAGCCGTTCTGCCATTTTGACCTAACGCCAAGGGCATGTACGGGTGGGTTCAAATTAACAAGATAGTGACGGGTAGAACTTGGCATGTGACTTATGACATTTTGACCTAACGCCAAGGTTATAAGAGCATGGGGCAAAAATCCTATCGGGAGTTTCTAAAGAAACTGAAACTTGCCAAGTATGCGCATACCTTCTGGAGTATGAGTAACGTGGATGCATTCCATCACGTTATCATGCGATGAGAGTTGGATCCCGATTCCCACTGATGAGTTGGTTTACTCTTCGGGTGATCCCAATTGATTCTTCTTTCAGGTTTGGAGGAGAATTTGACAGGACAGTGGGAGGTTTCCGGATTAGATAAAGTTATGACCATTCTGATCTAGGTTAGAGTGCACGCAGAGTGTTTCTTTTCTCTCTCTCTTTGGCAGCGACCTTTGACCGACCCTAGACTATGACTCAGTGACCAGGTTGACCGAACCTTCTTAAAATACTGGCTTTTGGTTTGTCTATGTTGCATAAGTCATTGCCACTCCTTCTTCTACCCTTTGAAATTCTCAGAACACCCGTATTACTACGGACATCCACTTCCATTGGATAGATCCATCGTATGGTTAAATACGAACTCGAAGGGACTTCTTCGAGGATGGATCCAGGTTCAGAAGAAATAGAATTGGTTTATTCAGTTGTCTTTTATTATCACCTTCTCTCAGGTTGCGAGGGCTCCTTGGTTTAGGAGAGTACACCTATTACGCTTATTGGATAGTCTTATTCCAAACCATAGGCAGGTGCCGAAAGGTAGGGAATAAAGAAAACCAATTAGCCTAAGCAGGGTGTGCAGAAGGTAATATGTAAAGACAAAATAAAGGGATTAGAAAGAGGGCAAAGTAAATTGCGACTGATATCATTCACGACCAAAACTGCGTACTTCATTGCCACTCCTATTTCACCTTTAAAAAGAATAAGGTATAATTCAGTTGTCTTTTATCATCACCTTCTCTCGAGTTGCGAGTACTCCTTGGTTTAGGAGGGTACACCTATTATGCTTACAGGATAGTCTTCTTCCAAACCATAGGCTGGTGCCGAACGGTAGGGAAGGAAGAAAACCATTTAGCCTAACGATGGTGTACAGAAGGTAACGACTAAAGACAAATAAAGGGATTTGGAGAGATGGCAATAAAATATACGGTTGAAGTCATGAATTGGATTATGGAAGAGGCATTGCTATGAATACCAGGATACCCCTACGAAACATTTTCATGTTTCAGTGTATTGTTAAAGGAAAACTGATTTCCCGATTGGTTACTTACTCCAAGGGTATGTATTTACCAGGTTTCATTCTCATATCTGTATGGTTTTACAGATGATGAGTGGAAGTAAGTTATTGGGAATTAGGTAATTATCCTCATTATATCGGAATTCGTTGTAATTGGTGATATTTGAGGAAATCGCCAGGGTACAGTTTTTAACCTACGACGCACAGGTTTTGAGTTGCTTAAACTCAGCGGACTTATACAGAGTATTGTATGTTGTCCAGTGTCCATCAGGACAAAGGGGTAGGTCCTCGTACTATGTTCTGTTTACTTATAACTTCTCTAGTATTTAGACAAGTGTTTCGTAGAAATACAAGGTCTAAGTTTTGAGAAGTTGTGGGTATAAGAATAAAGTAGAGAACCAAGTGTCATAAGTATCAGGATTCTTCAAAGAGATCGAAGATGTAGATTCTTGTGATTGGTATTCAGATGATAGTAATGGTTTTGAGAAACTTGTTTCTCTTTCGGGTTACTCATAATTGGATAGATTCCTAAGTTGAGTAATGCTGATTAGCCTCTTTCCATTAAGTTGATATGCACTGGAGACAGCTGCATGATTGAATCTGGTTCCAATTAAATAAGTGCCAAAGTTTCTGTATTAGATATAGAATGGATCGTACCTTAAAAGATGTTAAGGTACGGGGAGTTGTCCAGCTTATGCTTAAAACCAGACTCTGGATAACTCAGGGCACGTTTCTGTAATGGCTGTTTGTGGGTTGACCCTGGCTACGACGAGGGTTGATATTCTACCATTTGGAAGATCAATAGTGATATTGTTCTTGACTCGCCACAGTTTTAGTAAAATGGATCTTTTTCAGAAAACAGTAGTGGGAGTATGGTAGAACTGGAAGTGATTCCAGAACCGCGAACGATTACGGAAAATTTAATAGGACCTATATATTCAATCAGGTTTGACATTCCATTAGCCACTCCGCAGATATGGTGGGTGACCTCAGACACCCGAGAGGTACTCCGGTAGCCTCAAGGACGGTGACAGGGAGGTTATTGTCTACCCAGACTTGACACTACTGTTGTTCCAGGATATGAGACCCGGTAGGAGGGTTGTCGTAGTCAGTGGGAGCAGCGGAAGTTTAGTGGGCAAGTAGCTTATGTCTATTTATAGACCTGAGCAGTTATAGCGGAGAAAGATCATCTATTTTTGATGTGACATTCATGGGTTTGACTTCAATCAGAATAGGGGATGGATCTGTTAAGAAGGTAGTAGGGTGTGATGTCATGGTATCTGAATGACATACACAGAGTAGGAAGTAAAATTCCTATACTACGATCGGTTGTACTGTGGTCGTCACACAGTTGTTTCTCCAGACAGGATATGGATATAATATTTGACATTCTGGTTTCTGGATCTATGGTTTTAGATCTAGATTTGGGTAGTTTCCCAATGTGGGTACTTTGACAGATATTCTAATGGTTTTTAGAATAGTTGACTCCTAGCATGGTAGTGTACCTGCAGGTGATGGAGTCACCCTCTCTAAAGGTGTCATATAGACTAAAGGGGAGAGGGCTGTGCATGATTGGCAGATCACTTGCTTAGGCAATTGAGTCAATCATGAGATGTCAAGTACCACACCAGATGTTGTTTTTGCACTAGATGCAATAAGTTTGTATTAATCCAAGCCTAGAGAAACATAAGGAAGCAGTTTAAGAACATAAGTACTTGTTCTACGGATTTGATGACGGCAGCCTCCTTCGGGGGACGGTTATCATTCCAAGCTTCAAAGGTGACATGGTTGACAGAGTGATTGTCAGAGTTATAGTTTTTCCCTCTGACGAAGAGGGACAGTATTATGGACAGGTGGTCCAAGAGAATACTGTGGGAGGCATGGTGCCGGATACTGATTAGGTTCAGTGATCGATACAGTCTAAGAAGTTTGGATTTGGAGTTCATTTATGAACTAGGTCCCATCAGATATCCAGACATATTCTAAGACAGGTATTACTCAATTCGGGAGATGGCTTTCTCCGCGAACTTGAGATTAAGAGAGATATAGAAAGAAACATCTAGGCGGATCCACTCACTGAGGCTATTTCTCGAACACAATAGTTTTACAAACGGGCTTTGTAAAACTGATTAGTAGAGGAGTTGGATGTTCGGTTTCACACGGGCTGTGAGTAGTCGACATCGCAATAATTAGCCTTGAGTGCAAGTGGGAGATTGTTGGAGATAGTGCCCTCATAGTCAATTATTGGATCGCAGGTACGTGATTGCAATGATTGCGGAGGACCTATACCGGTAGGACAGTCTTACTCAAGATGATAGTATGCTATCTGGTTTGCCTTTATCAGTCGTGTACATGTTCAGGTGACTGATTACATGTTACACTTTGATAGAGCCCTTAGGATCTTGCTTTACCACCAACAGTATGATGGCGATCATATACGTGAGAGTTGGGTGGTTTATATGCATATCCTTAATTTTGGTCCCTAGTCGTGGGAGTTTCGAGACAGGGCATCGATACTCCGGAGTAGACTAGTGTGTACAGTCGAGACCCCGACGAGGGGCGGTGGCCGGTCTCACAAGCCACTGGTGTCAGTTGGATCACCTAAGATGTATACAGGTGCTCATTGGGTTATGAGTACACCGGACAGGACTCGCCGGGAATCTGCTAGTTAGTACTATACCTATCGTCAGATAGCAGTTCCCTGGTGACATGTGTACAGGTTAGTTCATCGACCTGAGGTCGTCATTTGTCTCGTGTGAGTTCCTACTGTGCTTTGATTTCTACCCTACCACGGCTCAAAGGAGTCGTGCAAACAGGTAGCTTTTAGGTACAGTCCCGAGCCATATGGAGGCACATGAGCGGATCGGCAGGGGATTCGTCTCTCCCGGTATTGGGGGCGAGGTCGTGCTGTGTCTAGGAGAGCCATTACACAAAGTCCATGGCCATGGCAGGAGATTTACTGGTAGGTACTCCAGTAGTATCTCAGGGTGTTATTGGGCTACACTCCGACACGACTTATACTGCTATTGGGGGTCTGACGTTACTAGCCCCTAAGCAGATATGCGATACTCATTGACGAACGGACCGGACTGTATATACATTGTCACTGTTAGGCTCAGTAGGGTTTCCGGATGAGTTCGCTCATCGGCCTCCCGTGAGGTCGGTCCATGGGCAGCCGTTACGCATAGCTAGTGCCGCTGACGGTTTGTGGTTAAACCCACTGCCAGGGTACTGACGAGTCATTAGAGTCCCCCACAGACAGTTTCCCAAGTTCGGGCGAAACGTTGTAGAGGCCGTATGGTATTATGGCAGGGTTCGGAAAATGCACGTGCGTTTACGCACGTGTTATTTTTCGGGCAGATGATACTGGTCGGTTTTGGTTTAAGCCGGATCGGAGTATTGTATTGAGTAGATATAATATCTTTGTCTTAGTTGCATTTGTATTCGGTCGTAATACAAATGCGGGTATATTTATACAGTTATGGGGTTATCCTGAAAGTTGTTTCAGGATCACTTTTGGAAGTTGCCAGTTTCCAGTTTTCTATCAGCCGTCTTTTAACATTCGGTTAAAGACGGACTTGTCTTTTCTTGAGATGAGTGTGGATTCTTCTAGAAGGCTCTAGAAGTGGTGAGGTGTTTAGTGACTCATGGTTGCATTAATGGTTCAATTAATGCTTATGGTGACTAGGTTATTAGATTCATTGTATCTTAGTGACTCATTGTTTTCATTAATGATCAAGATAAGCTTCATCCTCTTATGGTTACCTTCCCCTCCTTCCTACACTCACCCTCCTCCTTCTCTTTATAAGGCCAGCCCCTCCCCTCTCTCATTTACTTACTTGATTCATTTGTAAAAAGATTATGATAGCATTTAGGGTGCATGGAATTTCACAGCTCATTTCATTCCATCACCCGATTCGAGTGGCAACTTTATTAACCGATCGTCCACGGCTTTGGACGAAGAGAGACAAAGTCATCTACTCATTCTCTACATCATTCTTGGTCGTCTCTTTTAGCAAACTTGACGACCGAGTTGCCTCGAGTCAGAGGCGGGAGCCCGTTTAAAGAATCAGTGATGTGGTGCCACCTGGACGAGCAGATCGGAGATCGAAGAGATCGGAGCAGCCGCGACGGAGTGTGGGATGATGGTTAAAGAACGAAGGACTCGGATCGTTCGGTATAACCTTTCTACACTCTTTACAGTTTGTTAGTTTAGCAATAATGGAAGATCCGGGTTAAAGTATACGATAGCGCCAGTTAAAAAGTTTTTGTTCCGCATTTGGCGTCTGTAGACGGCCGGGGCGCTAGCGTAGACTTACATGTGACTTGGGTTTTAAATAAAAAGGAAAGGGTTAAAAAGGAAAGGGTAAAAGGGTAATATTGAGAGAGAGTGGGTCAGAATAAGAGAGGAGAGAGAGAGGGGCTGCCTCATTCCATCACCCTCCACCATTTTCTCATCTTTTCCTTCATATTCCTCAAGCTCATTCCCTCCACTTCACCCTTAGAGATCATCTAAAAATATCCATCAAAATCCTATACCCCTTTCACAAAAAAGGATCACCTCTTCAACCTCTACCCAATGGACCAAGAAATGTGGGGTTTTGACAACCTTGAGGAGCTAGGGCTTTTCTTGGGTTGCCTAATGGAGGTATAATTCTTCCCTTTAGTTTAATTTTAGTTTCCTTGCATTCTTGTATAGTTTAGAGGTTGATTGTGTGTGGAATTTTGATGTTAGAAAACCCTAGTAAAGGATTTGAGTGTTTGTTTGAATTGGGTGATGCCTAGTGGCTGTTAACTAAACTTGGGTGCTGTTTTAATGACCTGGACCAGAGCTTAGAAACAAAAACACGGATTTAGAAACCCCGACATCGGATAAATGTGTGAATTGTGAGGGTTTTATGGAATCTGGAGCAACCCGGGGACACTAGAAATAATTTTGTGAGCACAGTGATCCATGCAGGCACCCAGGAAGCTACCACAGAGACCCGATACCCCAACTACACCAAATGGCCGTAGATTTAATCATTCTGGCCGCAATTTGCGGCCAGAGAAGGGAAATAGGGTCCCAGATTTGGTCCATGGCTCCTTTTGCACTAAAATAGACCCCTCCTATATGCAGAATTGGCTAATTGTCACCTGGGGAAAATCTAGGAGCATTTTGGTGTGTTTTAGGCTATGTTTTCCATATTTTGAAATGCAATTTCTTGACATTTGGATTTTTATTTGGTTGTTGGATATTTGTACATCGACAACAGGGGTTGTTTGATTGTTTTTGCACGTGTAGGCCATAAGTTCTAACCTATGAGCGCACCGTGCACCGTATCGGTTTTCCGGATTCGATTTTAATACGTATTGCGATTGTTTATTATTGTAGGTACCCTCGCATGGATTCCAAGGTGAAGGAGCGCGGCGTCATCGATTTCGGCGAGCGAAGACCAGATGAGTAGATCTATATCTACCGGGGAAGTCGGGTGGATGGCGTATAGCACCCCCGCAAACTTTTGATGGAAAACCGATTTATAGAATATGGTTAGGAAACTAGGGTTAGAATGAGATAGCTACGAAACCATATTAGAAACTTGAGGATAGTTTGAATGATACGTTACGACTATCATAGGATATCGTTTAGCGATATTACCCTTTAGGGTACTGTAGGAATAGATAGTCGATGTAGATGCGTCATCCGAACCATACTTTTTTCTAAACCGAAGAATCGTATGTACCTTTTAAGTATATACCTTGGGGATGTTATGGATTTTCAAATGATATCACTTTCTTAAAAACACCGTAACCCCTATTTTCAAAACTACGATTCGCTTCTTTAAAAATCCGATTGTATGGTTCAAATGTGTATGTTAGATTAGATACTTATACTTGCAGTGATTGAATGTTTATGCAATTCGATTTGATAGGTGATTTAAATGCGATGAAAGAATATAAGACTGATATGATGACATGATGATGTGATGGTATACGGATGCGATTCGATCGAGTTGATTTATACCCTGCCGGTCCCCTAATATGAGATTATTGCAGATGTGAACCGGGACATAGGGACATAGATATACATACATTTATATAATGTTGTGAATCATGGATGATAGGCCGTATGTGATATTAAGCCGTACCCTCTTTTGTCGTATAGGATGATAGGATCCCTATTAGTATAATGCCGCCGCACGATGATATTCCGTGCGTGATGAGTTTGACTTAATGATTGATCCTTACCCTTGACTGGAGGTTGCCGTACGATGGATGATACCGTACACGATGTTACTGGGCTAGGTGCCGATTGATAGATTCACCGACTCAGACATATGATAGTTATGTATACCTTATAGCTTTTAGCTGATGATTTACCTTGTGCTGCATTCATGATATTATTATTGCATCGCATATACCTATGATAGTACACCTGCACCATTATCGATGATGCGTATGTCACGCGTACACAGTTTATAGGCTCACGCACTTCATCATCGATAATTTCCATGTCACTACACAGTAGGACTGCTGCATTATGATATGACTCTTCGCATAACCTGTTTGCACACATATACTTGCGGATATACACATTTGTATATCCATATTTGTAAGGTTCCTAGGCACTCTCAAGAGGTCTCACAAGGTATCAACCATGCCAAATTTAAAAATTACGGTGCCGAGAAACCCTAGACTACGGATCGTTAACTAGATGTTTAGCGAAAAAGAAACTAGTTTACATCTAAACTAAAAGAATGGAAATACAACCTTTGTAGATCCGGTCCTCCACCTCCACGGCTCCGTGATGAAGTCCTCTCCGCTGTCCAAATCAAAATCCGGGCTCTAGCGTCGGCTTCATCGGAGAAATGGGCGGGCAAGGCTGTCGGCTTCGTGCCGAAGATGATCTACGTCGAAGCATCACAAGATCAAGCTCCCACTTCACCAAGTCATGAAACTTGTGAAGAAAACACACTCTACTACTTGGCAAGAGGTAGAGGATGAAGAAATAGGAAGTGGGTTCACTTTAGAATTGGATTTCTCACTCATTTTCATCAATCACCATTGATGAAGTGAAGCTTTCTTCATGAAAGAAGATGAAGAAGAAGAAGCTAATATTATGATAGAATAAAAAGATTAACTTGAAAAGATAATCCCATTCATTCTTATCATAATAGTTACCATGGTTAAGTGTAGAGAATGAACCAAGGTTAAGTGAATGGTTAGGTTAGGCATGAAACAAAAATGGTGGACTTTTTCAAAGCTTCATGAAGCTTCAATGTAAAACAAAGCAAGCCACCATTTCTTTTCTTTTGCCAAAATGAATGAATAAATGAATAAATAGATAATAAGTGAATAAACAAAACCCTAACCACTCTCACAACCATGGTTTAATCTTTACACAAATCCAAGTTAACATGTATCATCAAACATGACACAATCAAGTGCACAAAAGTATATCACATATACAACTTGTGCAATCCAAGTGAGAAAATCCATTTAAAGTGAACCAATACTAGTTAATGAAAAGTAATATATCAAATATATAATCATACATTAAATCATTAAATCAACACTTGATTTAACGATCCGGTCATATCGCATATAACCGACTAGTATCGTATGTATCGGCTTACCGAATCAACCCTTGATTCGATAACTAGGTTATATCGCATATAACCATTCGATACATTCATCGCGAGAATAGAATACGGTATCACATACACGCATTATTCTCGGTCCTGCACATATCTCATATGCGCTCCTATTTCGTTTCGCTTGAGCCAGGAAACCTCTGTGTAGGACTCTAAAGACTCGTCAATACGCCGGCAGCAGGTAATGATCATATCAAACACTCACAAGCCGCAAGCGGTCTGCTAAACGTAACGGCCACCCGGGTATTGAGCGATTAGAAGATCGACGAGCAAGCCCGCTCACACTCCAGTGAATCCAACCAGTAACACTTACCGTACAGTCCGGTCTGATCGTCTGATATGTCGCATATCTCGCCTAGGGGTGGTAAACGTCAGACCCCAATAGCTTGATAAGTCGTGTCGATATGAGGTCTATAACAGTTCGAGAAACTACTGGTAACACTTACCAGTAAATCTCAGCAACCCTGGCCAGGGATTTCCGGTTATAGCCAATCGAACACAGCGCAACATCAACTCCCTATACCGGGAGAGACGAATCCCCTCCTATCGCTCATTGCCTCCATGTGACTCGGGACTGTACCCAAAACCCACCGTTTTGCACGCCCTCTTGGACGTGGTAAGATGGAAATCAAAGCACAGTGGGAACCACACAAGACTCTATGACGATCTCGGGTCAACAGACTACTCTGTACCAGTGTCACCAGAGAACTGCCATCTGACGTAAGGTATAATACCATCTGGGAGTTCTCGGCGAGTCTGTCCAGTATACCCAGTCTCCACTGAGCACCCGTATATCATCTCTGATGTCAAACACCGATGGATATGGGATCATCCATCGCCCATCTGTATGGGTCGAGAAGGTATACGCTAGTCTACTCTGGTATATCGATGCCCCATCTCGATACACCCACGACTAGGGACTTTCAAGGATGTACTTATGGACTACCATGTCCCCACTAGTATGATCCGCATCATAGTCCAGGTAGTCAAGTCCACATCCTAAGGGCTTTACCAACATGTAATAGAGAGACAATCTGTGTACACGTTAAGGTAAAGATCAACCAGATAGCATACTATCATGTCGAGCAAGAAAGTCCTCCCTATATATGTCCAAGCATCCACTACAATATACATCCAATGTACAGTAATGGCCTCTAGGGCATACATATAACTAACAATCTCCCACTTGCACTAGGGCCATCTGATAGCAGTGGTTGTAGTATCTCATACTCAACCATCCCATAAAAATCTCTCTCTGGGAACAGGCCTTTGTGAGTGGATCCGCTGTGTTGTCCTCTGAGTTTACTCTCCTGACCTCGATCCCCTGGAGATCAACCATCTCCATGATCAGGTGATACTGCCTTGGAATATGTCTGGATCACTGATGGGACCTGCGTTCCTTGGCATAAGCCACGACTCCATTGTCATACAATGGGAAAGAACATAGTTCATCTCATGAACTAATATACACCCAAACAGCCTCTTTGGTAGCATCTTAAGTAGCGATGTATCCTTCCTTTATCGTCTAGTATGTCACGGTATTTAGCTTGGAACTCTTCCAACATACCGTTCCTCCACTGAGGGTAAAGACAATGCCTGTGACTGACATTCAGTCGTCTTTATCCCCCTGGAACCCTTCCAGTGATTCTCCCCAGGATCGATTGATACCATCTCACTACAGCTAGTGAGTATTCTAACATCCATTTGGATCTATCTCATAGGTCCAAAACCCAGGATTTAGTAGGTATCACTTTGATCCTATGTGGAGAATCATTGTGATAGGCGGAGATTGATCGAGCGTAGCATAAGAAACTCTTTCCCTATCAAGAGTATGTCATCCACGTACTCTACGAGGATCGTCACCATACTCCCTACTACCTTTTTGTTTATACAAGGTTCATCTACCATTTTGATGATGTCAACTTCTTTGACTAATCCATCAAAACAGATGTTCCAACTCCGCGATACCTGCTTTATCCTATAAAGCATCTTGTACACGTTTCCGCTGCTCCCACTGTCTACGAAGCCCTCTGGCTGTGTACTTATAGACTCTCTCTTCTAAAACATCATTTAGAGAAGCAGTCATGGCACCCAACCGCCAGATATCGTAGTCATGGTATGTAGCCGTGGCAAGTAGGATCTGGATGGACTTAAGCTTAGCCACTTGAAAAAGGTTTCATCATTATCCACGCCTGGTCGATGACGAAAAGCATTAACAAGTCTAGCTTTGAAAGTCTCAACTTTTCCATATACACCAAGTAATCTTCTCAAGATATACTTGCTCCTGATGGGGATTTAACCCTTCAGATATAGCACCCAAAGTCCATACTTTGTTGGTGTATGAGGATTCCATCTCAGTTCACTAAGCATCCAGCCATTCTTACAGAGTCCCACTCCTGATGGCCAGCTCGAAACTAGTTGGGTCATCATCTCATGATGCAATCCTCGCTCCCACTGTCATAGAGAAACATAAGTATCTCTCAGGTGGGTGAGGAACCCTACTAGATCGGCGGAGAGGCTGAGGTTCGTTGGAATCTACTGAATCCTTTGGTTCTACCAAATCATCTGCTGTAGTTTGCATAGCTGGAACCTTTCCAGTTCTACATAACTGACCTTGCCTCGAGTTTGTCCGGATTTTGCTTTTAGACATAGGCCGGACAACCCCAAATCTTAACTAACTTAAGAGATGGGCTCTTCCCTTATCATATCAAATATGAAGTGGTAGGCAATTGATTTGATTTGAACCCTATTCAATAGGTATGCAGCTTCTCAAGTGCATAACTCCCAATAAGGAAACAGGTAACTCAGTATTACTCATCATAGAGCACATCTTATCATATAGGGTGTGATTGCTCCACCCCGATTTACCATCGTGCTATGGTGTATACAGAGGAGTAATGCTGAGAGAGAATCTTATTCTCCTTTAGAATAATCCATGATTTCCGTGCTTAAGTATTCTCCTCCTCGATCTCATCAAAGGACATAATACTTATACCCGTATTGGTTCTCTACTTCTAGCTTATATTCTGTGAATATCTCAAAAGGTTCGGACTTGTGTTTCAACAGGAACATATGTCTGAATCTAAAGAGATTATCAGAGAATGTAATGAAGTACAAAGAACTGGTCCTGGCATGTGTAGACAGGGGACCTGACATACATCAACATGTATCATCCCAAGAGTTCATCAACTCTTTCTCTGTTTCCAGTAAACAGAGCTATGGTCATCGTATCTTTGTGACATGACTGGCAAGTTTCACAAGATGTAAATTCAAACTAATTTAAATTTGCATCTATATGTAACTTTAGCTAGTCGGGTCGCATTGATATGACCTAGTCTACAATACCTCAAGAAGGATCCGTTCATTTTTGAACTATTCCTCTTGTGTGTGTTCCGTATACTAAAGAACTGTAGTTTGATTTAGAACATCAACGCTTTTAGATAACGTGCCTGAACCGATCAACTTTTGATATAGGAAATGTTCAAAACATTATCCAACAATACAAAATTTTATCATTTCTTTACTAATAAAGAGACTGATATGATTTTGTATATCAGGTTCGGTATCTAATAACATTCGTTCAGAACCAATGTATTGGTAATACAGGGTGACAGTGACCAACAGACTTGGCTGCAACTCTTGCCTCGTTTTCTGCCTCATGAAACTTATCACCCGTTCTCAGTCCTCTACCTTTCTGTAGCCCTATGTAACATATTACATATCTGGGATCCTGATCTGGTATCACATACCCAGGACGTAAAGGTTACTGAGAAACAGTTCTCTGTAATGAACACACCCGAAGATGATGCATCATCATGCACTCTCCTCGTTTGGGCGGCACGGGAATTCTGGTAATCCCGAATTTCCTGCTCTGTCTTATAACATTTATAAGTTGGAGCGGGACCAACGTTCCCCAGCTCAGTATAACAAGCGGGTTCGGTCAATATTCCGTATTATTATCTTGATTAAGGCGTGATATGGTCGCTACCTGGAGAGAGAGAGAGAAGAAAACACTCAGCGTGCGCTCTTGCAAGAATAGATTGGTTATGTTTTATCTAATCAGGATGGCTCCCACTGCTTTTTATCAAATCTTCCTTCAAACCCTAAAAGGAAAGACTAGCCGGGATTAATTACACACTACAAGTTCGTTAATCTTTCAGCCAGGCCAGTGTCGGTACTTTGAGGAAGGTCCCCCGTGCTTTCGCACGAACCTAATTAATGTAAACCTCGTTTTCCCAGAGGCGTAACCCCGTTGACACCTTTCTAGACACCTACTTGATCGGCTAATTGTAATGTGTAAAACTCTCCCAGGAGTAACTCTTACTCGCAGCGGGTATCGGGATCCAACTATCTCATAGAAGGTATGCAATCTCATTGCAAATTTCAACACTTGAAATTCCCGATAATATTTTGCCCCAAGCGATCTATGACCTTGACTGAGTCAACAAATCATAGACCACAAGTAAAGTTCAACCCGTCATTTCTCGATTGAATTAAACCCACCCGCACGACCCTTGACTGAGTCAACAAGGCCGCACGACTACCCTAATCCAATCGCATCATATGCTTTGCAGATAAGCACTAATCAGCTACCGCACACTACGCCTTGACTGAGTCAACAAACGCAGCACGAATACTAACTAGGACTTATCTGAAATGACGGAGGGCTACGTCAGATTTTTAAGAAAACCTTTTGCGTAATGAACTTTATATCGTTGTAGAATCAAATGATTTTAAAATGGAGTGTTTTTTAGGCTTTTCTAGTTTTGCTAAAGGAGTCACTCCCGGTGAAGGGATCGTCGGTCCTTTCCTCGTCGAATGAGGTGCGGGATATATCATATATATCACTGTTCAAAGCAAAAACTCTTTAAAAGCAATCAAAAGACAAACCGAGTTTGTAGCATCTGCCAGTTATTGCTAAAGGAGTCACTCCCGGTGAAGGGATCTCGGTCCTTTCCTCATCGAATAAGGTGCAGGATATATCACATATACCGCTGTGCAAAGCAAAGAATTGTAGCTACCTGTTTTATTTTGAAATTCGATTCTACAACATCTTAGGTTTCTTTTCTTTCATTAATCACATTAATGAAGTCCCATCATTTAAGTACTTAAACATCACAGATAAATACGACGTACACTTATGCCATCCGCATTCACCTCGATGTCCCCTCGTGCACCGTTAGGTTAGGTAACTAACGACAGAGCGGGGCAGGGCTAGCGCGGGTGTAAAACATAAGTAACGTCTATATAATATATCATATATACTATATACCGTATCCATCACAGAACATCACATGATCACATCACAGATATCGCAGCAGAAGAATCATATGAAATATTGGATATACTAGGACGTCCGTGTTTTCAATACGAGCCAGTATAAAACACGGATTCCATGGTCGCGATGAATAGCCAAACCCACACCCCTAGACCCCTACAAGAGCGGCAAGCAACCCCACCAATTCCAGAGTTAGGAGACCCGGACTCGACTCCTCGAGTTGGTCTCCCACTGGACTCCAGAACCCGGTTACTTGTGCTCCCCTCCTTGGGTCTATCCTAGTGCGGAAAAGTAAATAATATACAAACGGTGACATCTTCCGCAACCTGGAAGTGCCCCAATAAAAGAATATTACATACAAGTTTTTACATGAATGAAAATGAAAAACACTCATCTCACATAAAAAACCCCGGCTATTCAAACACGACGATCCAATATAACATATCCAGCAACACATAACATCATATGTCATCAACGTAAGTAAATATGTCCATCCCAATTGTCGTTGACATATAGCAACGAAACCGGCGATATCACATATTACACTTACGGTCACAGAAAAGAAAGTGTAAAAATACAACAGTTGGAATCCGCAACCTGCATAGACATCGCATGCCTAATCAAATGAATACCTTAGACATCGCATGCCTAACTATTATAAACCCCTCATTTTAGTCTCAAAATCGAAAACACTTTTCAATACCAAGTCGGGCAATTCAACAGGATTCCCGACATCCTGATCGAATGCTCGTCGCAAACTTCAGTAGATGGTCGCACCCCCGATACCGTCGACGAAGTGCACCAAGGCGGAACACCGCTGCCGCGAGCACCCGAACGGATGCTTTCGGCGACGGGGTTCTCCTACAGTCACTTGGTCGGGGCTATGGGGTGAGGCTGTCTATTAAGTTTACCCGGCGAGTATCCGCGTACGCTACGTGATTGCAACGGACTTTTGATCGCATCAAAATTCCATGGCAGCCGATCAAGTGAGACTAAAGTGCTGTGTTTATAACATTCATTCAGTTATCACATAACTACTTGTGAATTCCAATTATTGTATCACATTCCAGATAATTAGAAAATGTTAAACTTTCCGATCGAACATTCAAACACCCAAGTTTTCCCGATACAGATCAACACATGAAACAAGTCTAAAAAACATTCAGTTCGTACCTCAGTACCACCGGTCCAGCCGTAGAAGGGTCAAGCCAACGCCTCACATGTGGCACGCCGTACTGCCCCAAACCCTAAGGTTCAAAGGGCAGTTCAAGACGGTCACATAATCGAGTTAAGGTTTGTTGTCTTCTAGAGGGACCATCGCGTTACTTGCACTACTTAGAACGTCGTTAAACCACGGAAAAATCCAACACTTGGAAATTTTCCCGCAGGGGAAAGATTGGGTATTTATATCCGGTCGAACTTTTTAACATATTCAAAAATATCCGGAAATCCACACAGACAAAATTTGATACTCCGATCGAAACACCGAATCCCCAAAACAACCCCAGAAAATTCAACTCTTGAATAAATATTAAAAATTCCCAGAAAATCCAGCACCAGAAATCATGAATTACTGTGCAGAGTAGGAGTGCTGACGTCATCATTAGGCCACGGAACCGCCGCATAAGCCATGCTTATGCCGCGGTTCCGCCGCACACTATACTGTTCATTGGAAAAAAATTGCACCGTAATTCTTAGAATTCCCTGCTGAATTTTTTAAGAATTTTTAATCTGGAAAAATCCCAGTTTTTGAAAAAAGGACAGAGAGCATTTTTTGAGTTGGGGTTTCGGGTCGATCGGACTTCAAACTCCGTCTAGACTTCGCCTAAGGCTCTAGCTAGTCTCTGATACCACTGTAGGGTTCCTAGGCACTCTCAAGAGGTCTCACAAGGCATCAACCATGCCAAATTTAAAAATTACGGTGCCGAGAAATCCTAGACTACGGATCGTTAACTAGATGTCTAGGCGAAAAAGAAACTAGTTTACATCTAAACTAAAAGAACGGAAATACAACCTTTGTAGATCCGGTCCTCCACCTCCATGGCTCCGTGATGAAGTCCTCTCCGCTGTCCAAATCAAAATCCGGGCTCTAGCGTCGGCTTCATCGGAGAAATGGGCGGGCAAGGTCGTCGGCTTCGTGCCGAAGATGATCTACGTCGAAGCATCACAAGATCAAGCTCCCACTTCACCAAGTCATGAAACTTGTGAAGAAAACACACTCTACTACTTGGCAAGAGGTAGAGGATGAAGAAATAGGAAGTGGGTTCACTTTAGAATTGGATTTCTCACTCATTTTCATCAATCACCATTGATGAAGTGAAGCTTTCTTCATGAAGAAGATGAAGAAGAAGAAGCTAATATTATGATAGAATAAAAAGATTAACTTGAAAAGATAATCCCATTCATTCTTATCATAATAGTTACCATGGTTAAGTGTAGAGAATGAACCAAGGTTAAGTGAATGGTTAGGTTAGGCATGAAACAAAAATGGTGGACTTTTTCAAAGCTTCATGAAGCTTCAATGTAAAACAAAGCAAGCCACCATTTCTTTTCTTTTGCCAAAATGAATGAATAAATGAATAAATAGATAATAAGTGAATAAACAAAACCCTAACCACTCTCACAACCATGGGTTAATCTTTACACAAATCCAAGTTAACATGTATCATCAAACATGACACAATCAAGTGCACAAAAGTATATCACATATACAACTTGTGCAATCCAAGTGAGAAAATCCATTTAAAGTGAACCAATACTAGTTAATGCAAAGTAATATATCAAATATATAATCATACATTTGATTTAATGATCCGGTCATATCGCATATAACCGACTAGTATCCTATGTATCGGCTTACCGAATCAACCCTTGATTCGATAACTAGGTTATATCGCATATAACCATTCGATACATTCATCGCGAGAATAGAATACGGTATCACATACACGCATTATTCTCGGTCCTGCACATATCTCATATGCGCTCCTATTTCGTTTCGCTTGAGCCAGGAAACCTCTGTGTAGGACTCTAAAGACTCGTCAATACGCCGGCAGCAGGTGATGATCATATCAAACACCCACAAGCCGCAAGCGGTCTGCTAAACGTAACGGCCACCCGGGTATTGAGCGATTAGAAGATCGACGAGCAAGCCCGCTCACACTCCAGTGAATCCAACCAGTAACACTTACCGTACAGTCCGGTCTGATCGTCTGATATGTCGCATATCTCGCCTAGGGATGGTAAACGTCAGACCCCAATAGCTTGATAAGTCGTGTCGATATGAGGTCTATAACAGTTCGAGAAACTACTGGTAACACTTACCAGTAAATCTCAGCAACCCTGGCCAGGGATTTCCGGTTATAGCCAATCGAACACAGCGCAACATCAACTCCCTATACCGGGAGAGACGAATCCCCTCCTATCACTCATTGCCTCCATGTGACTCGGGACTGTACCCAAAAACCACCGTTTTGCACGCCCTCTTGGACGTGGTAAGATGGAAATCAAATCACAGTGGGAACCACACAAGACTCTATGACGATCTCGGGTCAACAGACTACTCTGTACCGGTGTCACCAGAGAACTGCCATCTGACAATATACACATTTGTATATCCATATTCGTGCACATATACATTGATATATTCATACTTACGGATATACACATTTGTATATCCATATTCGTGCACATATACATTGATACATCCATCCTTACGGATATACACATTTGTATATCCATATTTGTGCACACATACATTGGTACATCTATACTTGCGCATTTACTTATTGTACCTACATAGATAACTGGTGTTATTGTAAAATTGGGAACCGCATGTTATATTTTAAAAAAAACTTGAATCATTTTAAAAGAGCGGTTTTCCTTTAATGTGTCATATCACTATTCCATGTTGCATGATACACGATATGCTTACATTTCTATTATATGTCGCACACATCATCCTTTATTATTGTACGCATTGAGATATGCTGTTTTCATGAGATTTCTGGATTTGAGAATCGTGGACATTTTAAAAGAGATTATGTTTTGTTTTAAAACCCGGTTTCTCTTGATATGATATTTCAATGCGTCCACCATGTGTTTTCTCAGTTTTGAGAGCGACATGTGAAACCCGATTCGAGGAGGCGGATGAGGCCGATTGCGTGTACATGGTGGACCCGGTATGGTACCCCGGGGCGAGAACGGATCGCTGTGTAGTAGACGGTGAGCCTGGCAAAGGGACTACTACCTACCGGTGATAGTATTTGTGCTCGGCGGATATCCGGAGGATACCGACCGTAGTCGAGAGATGATAGGGGCCGACTCGGACTGCAGGAGCCCGTGGGCCAATCCGGACTGCCTGAGCCCGATATATGGGGACTTACTGCCGATGCTGGGCACGATTTTCATGATGTTTCTAGTGCCAATGCTAGGCACTCAGGTTCCATGATTTGATGTGTCGGGAGGGACACCGTTGATATATTTATCCTCATACTTTCATGCACACACTTTTATGATATTTACATGCATGATATTGTTGCGTCAGTGGTTGACGTGTGGACTAGATCCACATACATACATACATACACCGATTCTACTATTGGAGATTATGCACCTGCTTATAGACATTGATTTATGGGTGGACGAGATCCACATATTTGCATGCATTGATTATTACTGTTGGATGTTATCCACATGCATATAAGTATTGACTACCTTGTTGGCACATATACGACCCGGTCATCCTAGATATCATAGTATTACCTTATGATATAGTTGACCTAGGATTCGTTGTTTATTCGATTTCTAGTTGTAGATATATTTCTATTTACGAGTTCGCAACTCACCCCCGTTGTGCCACAGTTCTTGCAGGTTGACCGCTTGGATCAGTAGCGGCTTCGCTGGCACACAGTTGCATTCGGGTGTTTTGCATTGGTAGGTGAGACATTTGTATCGTACCCACTCTTGTATTATATTTCATATTGTATCTAGTTAACTCCATCAATCAAAACTTGTAAATTGTGTAAGTAATGAGACTTAGTGGGATTGTGGTTGCGAGACTTAGGGAGAGGGGTTTTCCGCTACTTGTGATTTATATGTCTTGCTTTTCTTTTATTCTTTTATGGTGAACTTCGCCGTTGGGCGTCGTAAACTTATTTATGCTATATTGCGTGGTTGTGATCCGCCGTTTGGCGAAGAGCTAGCTCCCTCTTGGGGATGCCTTTATCATTATTATGTATTATGGTTTTGGATCAAAAAATACAAAGGAGGTGCTGCCAAAATTTTTATAAGACGAAACATGTTTTCAAACCAGTAAATTTCACTTGCATCATTCATGTTCCTTTTCTATGCATTAAGAAAACTTGATTTCATATACCTTTATTTCAAAACCTCACCTCCTTTATTTTTTTCTAAGAGGTTTAGATTTCTGGGTTTCAGCTTACTTGAATTCCGTTACGCCTTTAGACGTTTCGTGATTCAAGTGCTGGTCACGAGCTAATATTCCGGGTCATGACAATTTCCGTGCTAAAAATGTAAACCACCAAGATCAAACACGCAACAATTTTTCTTTTTGCGGCACTGCGAATTTTTGCAAAGAATCCTGTAGAAATTGGTTAATGGACAAAGCAGGGAGGAGATAAGAAAGACAGAGATTCACCTAAAAATATTTGGGCAGTGAACCCCTCAATACACCGCGGATCCGCCGCGAGATACCTTCTTTGGCCGCGGATGCACGGTCTGAAGATGAGATCTCTACACAAAAATTCGTGCAGATGCTCCTATTCAGTCACTGAACTCCCTAAGATGCTCTGAAATTTTTTTCTCTCGCTCCACAGTTTCCAAATCTCCTTGCAACAAATCACAACAAATCTTAAACGCTTGTTGCGAATTTTGATCTAAAAATTCTGATGTAATAATAAAATTTTCAACTCAATTAATCAAAAACGAACAAATTAGCACACTATCCTCAGCAACGACGCCATTTGATTGATTTGTTTTCTTGTCGTGTTTTGAAAAGTGTAAATGATCACAACCAAAGAAATTTATACCGCAATCAATTAACGGTGTCGATGTAGCGCGTTAATGAATACGGATCGTCCACTGAGAAAGTGTGATTTGTTTGTTATCGTTTTAGTTGAGCTGAAAATTAAAAGATAAAAGAAAATGATTCAATATTTGTGAAATTTAGTTTCAAGAATCACCAAGAAATAGATCTAAAATCAAGAAATGATAGAGATCTAGAAAATGTCCAAATCGTTTGAATTATCAAGATTTGTAAAGAGGCTTGTCGGAATCGATCCAATTGATAGTGATGATGAATACTAATTATTACAAATTCTTATCTATTGAAGATTTGTTGCTAGATCGATGACGATCAATGAGAATTAGGGAACTATTGAAGAAACTAGGGTTTCTCCATCATCATCCCTTGTCCTTTCATTGATTATCATTCAAATTCTAGCCTTTAGCAAATTAAATCACCGATCGTTGATCTCTAATTTGGAGCGAAAACATTCAAGAAAGCGATCTCGCTCAAATTAGGTTTTCGATGATTCAATTTCCTAAAGTTTACAAAACTCATAGGACTTAAGAATCATTCAAGAATTTAATCATCATCATCTATCTATTCTCTCGATTCCGCTACAAGCGGAGATTTCACTCAAACATCATGAAAAAGAAAAGAATCAAGAATCTATAACTCTTCATAATGCACGAATGTAAAGAAAAGCAAGATCTTATAATTTTCACCTTTTATTTATTAATGCTTAGGTACAATTCATTCAAAGATTACAAGATTTGAGGAGGAACTTAATCGTCGAAACTAGCTTCGCTTCGGTCTTCTTGAGTCGCAGATCGTCGTGGATCTCTTGCTCGGATGAAGATCGGCGTTGCTTCAAAGGCTCGGTGAAGGCTTGCTTGATTCGCTTCTCGATGGATCTTAATTTGGCTTTTGAATTTGATTTGGGGCTAGGGTTTTTAGTTGCAAGTTGTGTCACTCAACTTGTGCAAATTGGCTCAACATTCAACAACCCAATTAATGAACAACTACTGAACAACCTTTTCAATGAAGCCCTAGGTCCCTTTTTATAGCTTTTCCTTTAACTTCCCCTAGAAGCTTGGCTTATTTTCTACTAGAAGCTAGGTTGTTATGAAGCTTGCATGAGAAGCTTGGTAGGTATTAAGCTTGCACAAGAAGCTTGGCTGTTAGAAGGGAAGCTTCTAGAGAAATCTATACAATTCGAGGCGTCTTGAAGAAGTTTAGCCGTTAAAGGAAGAGCCCTCCAAAAAGTTTCTGCCGCCGACGAGTCAACTCGGCCGCGGATCCGCGGCCGTTTGTTGTGAGCTTTGCATGAAAGTCTCAGGTTGGTTTCATGTTAGCTTTATGGCACTTTCCTGATGTCTGGAATATTTTTATACTTTCTTGTTTACTGCCAGATTTCAAGTCTTTGACTTGATGTGTTTTATCAGCACTTTTAGCAGTTCCGGCTCTTTAACCTGGAGAATTTCCTGCACACAATCTCGAGACAAGTGTTGATACATAACAGATCATGCATGTAGTAATAAACACACAATTTCCATCATAATGCCGGTTATAATGTATAACACATGATATTTGGTATTTTGCAGACAAATTGCTAATATGTGCTATATTTATACCAAACACCTTTAGATGACTACAAAGAGTAGGGAAATTGATGTGTTAAAAATGCAATATTTTCGACTGATCAGACACGTATAGTTTATAAGCATATCCTTTAACAGTTCCTAGTCATGGGTGTATCGAGACGGGGCATCGAAATTCCAGAGTAGACTAGCGTATACCATTCTTGTCCCATGTGATGGGCGATGGATGATCCCATATCTGTCATGACCCGAAATTTGGCACGTGACGACCCTTAAACTACGTAACGTCTACAGGCGTAACGCAATTCAAGTAAGCCGAAAACCCAGCAATCTAAACAACAAAAACTAGTAAGTGATAAGAACATTGTTAAAACTTTTGAAAAACTCAAGTACAAATTCTTTAAAGTCCAAATTTACTTTCTTAAAAATTTTGGCGGCACCTCCTTTGTAAAAACTAGCCTCAAAAATGGGTACATAAAAAGATATAAGTAAAGCATCCCAAACAGGAGCAATAACCATGCCCAAAGACGGAAACAACCACCACAACAGATATACGACGCCGTATCGAAGAAATAAAAGACGATATAAATAAAACTGAATAAAAGACATCCAGAGTCACCAAAATATATACAATATCGCCTTCACATCTCGTCTCTAAGTAAATACATGAAAGTGGTAGATGGAGAGTACTAGATACAATCAAAGATATACAAAGTACATAGACGGATAACCGCGAAACCCACCTATAGCAAAACTGCTCACAGTCAGCTGAAGCGGTATCCGCTACAAAAGATGATACAATAGGATGAAGCCCTACCGTGACTGCTCTGAGGGTCAAACCTGCAAAACCACTGTGGCACAACGGGGATGAGTTACCAACTCGTGAATAGTAAATAACATATGCAGGTAATCGGAAGTATGCACGTACTGCGATAATCTATCACATGCAAGCTGATAGTAATAAATGGCAATATGTATATGCAACAGTCATGAAAGATACTCTATCAGGTACTACTAATACATGAAACAATGCATATCAAGTAAATGCTAAGTATGAAATAAAATATGTCATCCTCACGAAATCCTCATATCCTGTAGGTCTCATGGAAGCTGAGTATCTAACATCGACATCCAAAAACATCATGAAAACTAGTGTCTAGCATCGACACATAAATACATACGTTCCTCGAATCCTAAGTGTCAAACACCGACACTTGTGATCCACGTATCGGTTTATACGTTCCTCGAATCCTAAGTGTCAAACACCGACACTTGTGATCCACGTATCGGTTTATACGTTCCTCGAATCCTAAGTGCTAAACACCGACACTTGTGATCCACGTATCGGTTTATACGTTCCTCGAATGCTAAGTGTCAAACACCGATACTTGTGATCCACGTATCGGTTTATAACAAATCTCAGAGTGGATACATCCAAATATCAAGTAAGGAATAAGAATACTTGCATAGATCATTATGATGATATATATATTATATAAGTGTACATATATAAGAGCGTCCTATACCACTGATATATATATACATGTATATATATCAGCGTCCCATACCACTGATATATATACCCAGGAGTAAAACATCCAGAAAACATCATATAAAATCCATATATCAATGCAAAATCCATAAAATATAATATATGCAACATGAAACAGTAATATGAGCATATAAAGGAAAAACCATTAGTTAACTGCAACAAATTATTAAATATATCATGCGGTTCCTAATTTCTCCAAAGTCCATACAATATCATATAAAGGTGAACATGTAGCTATAGCCAAGTATGCGTAACCATGTCGGTATAGAAAGATATGTGTATCTACCTATCAATAATGATGTAATACCCTCCAGATATATGTGTAGCTGTAGCAAGCTAGGTATGTGTATATACATGTCAATAATGATACAATACCCTCCAAGTATATATGTAGCTGTAGCAAGCTAGGTATGTGTATATACATGTTAGTAATGATACAATACCCTCCAAGTATATGTGTAGCCATGTAGGCATAGCAAGGCATATGTGTGAGCATGTAGGTGTACACGTATGATATATCTCATATGCAAAATGAAAATAAGGATCATGTCTCAAGTCCCTAGCCAATACAATATCACATATGTATAGGTGTGTTGTGCGTGTCATGGCAATTATCGACGGAGTGTGTGGCATACAATTGTGTTTGTGCAACATGAACCGTCAATAATATTGCAGTGTCCAATGGGTACAAGTCCAAGCACAACAAGTAATGATATGTAATGAAGTTTTTGCAAAATATCTATATGTGCAATATACTTAAAATAAATAATCATATCATTTAATCTAGCCCCGACGCATAACGCCATACGGGCGATTCCCCTGTAGATGTTAAATCTACTCACCGATGACCTCGAGCTAAGTAAATCCGACAACCTGCTTCCCTTTCTTCGCAGCGTCTGAAGTCCCTGCTTGCGATCCTAAAATTTCACAAATACAAAAAATAAGACTAAATATTCTGCGCCGACATAAACACAACGAAATGCAAGGATAACGTCCACAAGATATACACACTGTGCACTCAGTGCACAAAACGCGTATGATATCGGCACAACCCTAGTTCGGATGGCACAACAATCAAGCCTAGACCCCGATCGTACCCATCGCGCATTCACAACACAATATAAATCGTGGAAACTAATATATATATCATAACGTCCATTGAAACCCACGCCTAATTTGTCCGAAAATCTAGTAAGTAACTTTTAATTATTTTAGCCCAAATCTACAAGTTTAACCAAAACTAGTAATCACAATCATCTCATAATAGCTTGATTAAACCACACAAACCTTTACTACAATTTTAATCTCACCCAAAAGTGATTTAGTAAAAGTTTAGTTTGCAATTAAGTTAATTAGATAATTAGGGAAAATATCATTTAACAATCTTGCACTAGGTTAAGTTTTATCCAATTCTAAACTTCACACTTAACCATTACAATAAACAAACCCTAACTTGATTATCAAAAAACCTTTTCTAGAAATTCTAAATTTGCAAATTAAAGCCATATTTAAACACCTAACAAGTTAGCATAATATATTAAAGCAACAACTAAGTCTAGAGTTAGGATTTATACCTCCACTTGATTCACAAACTTGCAACTAGAAGTCCAAATTAGCCTTCAAAATGCTAACTTCATGAAGATCCAAGCTTGATTAGGCTACAGAATAATTTGTATGGATTTGTATTTGAGTTTGAGGGATTATTCTTTGATTTTAGATGAATTATTTGAGCTTGAAAGAAGTGAAAATGGGGTGAAAATAAAATAGGGCAGCCTAGGGGAGGGTCGGCCACACAAGAAGGAAAAAGGAAATTGTGTGGAAATTTCCAAGCTAAAACACATTAATGTTCAATTAATAAGCTTATCCTTATGCCACCTCTTAATTCCTTTTCTTTTCTAATTAAAATTTTCCTTTAATTCAACAAATATCTAGATATTTTGGAGAGATATTTTGCATGGATGGATTAATGCTTAATCTTGTGATTAAGTTAGCATAGATTCCCTTCAGTATAATTAACCCAATTAAATTTGTAGTTACCACTAATTAAGTGCATAATTAAAAGCTTATAATAATATTTTAATTAAGGAAAAATATTAAAATGAACCAAAATTTTCAAGTGACCACTAAAAACCGTAAACTAGCAATTTCCTAGCTAAACTAGGTGCAGTTAAGTCTATACTGAAAAAAGATCAATTCCGGGTTTTTACGGAAAAAAACACCGCCTATTTTACCTAATAACGGAAAATTCGCATAACGATTTCTAAAACGTTACAATCTTCCCCTCTTAAAGAAATTCGATCCCCGAATTTAAAATTCTACTATGCGTACCTTAAAAGAGATGAGTGCAAACCATCCACATCTCGCTCGTAGCCTCCCAAGTGATCTCCTCACTAAACGGCTACGCCAAAGAAAACCTCCACAGATGGAAAGACCTTTGACCGAATTTTCTCCACCCGCTGATCCACTAACTATCGACTGCTGGTGAACGAAAGATCGCGTCCAAATCGAATGGTCTGGTGCTGAATCATGTGAGAAAGGTCATGAAGGTATTTACGAAGTATCGACACAAGGAATACCGGGTGAATACTTAAAAATCTGGTCGGAAGTGCCAACTTATAGGCAACGGAACTAACTCGCTAAAGGATCTCAAAAGGACCCACAATCTGGGACTAAGCTTCCCCAAACTCAACACACCATTTCATCGAAAAAATCCGTAGGAATACATGATCTCCCATTGCGAACTTAAGTCTGCGACAACGACGGTCGGCATAAGACTTCTGTCTGCACTGGGCTGCTCTCATCCTGACCTGAACCAACTGGATCTTCTACGAAGTCTCTTGACTAGCTGGGGTCTAAAATCCTGCTCTCGCGTAGTCAGTAACACAGACTGGCGATCGACACAACCTACCACAAAAGGCCTAAAAGGTTGCCATCTGAATCATCTCCTGATAACTGTATTGTAGAAGAACTCCATCAATGGCAAGTGACGATCCCACAGCCAACAAATAATTAGTACGTATGCACAAGCATATCCTCTAGAGTCTGTATAGTCCGCTCTATCTGACCATCGGCCTACGGACGGAAAGCGGAGCTAAAGCTTAACCAGGTACCCAAGGCTTCCTGAAGCATCTACCAAAGACGGCTAGCGAACTGGGTGCCTCTATTGGATACAACGCATGAAGGAACTCCATGCAAACACACAAACTTATCGAAGAACAATGAGCAAATTGAGCATAACCAGACAACAAACACCCAAATGGAGTCACATCCTGTCTAGAACTGAGTAGACACCACGAGTAAATTCATGGAGATCTGCTCCCATTCCCACTCCGGAACGGTTAAATGGTTGCAACTCTCCAGCCGGTCTCAAATGCTCAACCTTAGCTCGCCAACAAGCCAAGCACTTCGAAACGAAATCTGAAACTTCACTCTTCATCCCTGCCCACCCGTAACTAACTTACAAGTCACGTTACATCTTGGTAGCACTTGGGTGAACACAGAAAGCTAACTGATGCGCGTGTTCTGGGACCTCGCGTCTCTACCCATCAGTATTAGGTACACGCCAACGAGTCCCTAACATAGCACACCCTGGTCATCAATGAAGAACTCTAAATCTCTACCCTGCCGAACATGCTCAAGAATCTCAAACAAACGAGCATCGGCGGGCTGTGCCTCTCGAAAACGATTAAGTAAAAGTGGACGGGTGCGGACATGAGCAAGTTGTCCCCTCAGTTGAGGCGAACCAAAGCTGTACTCAACGGTCGTACAAGAACTGCAAATCTGCAAAAGAATGTCTCTGAACTGCGCACAACTGGAACAAGCTACCCCGAACCCACGACTCATGCATCAGCTACCACAATCGCCTTGCCCCGAGAAAATAAAGGATCTCACAACACAATCCTTCACAAGCTCCATCCAACGGCGCTGTCTCAAACTCAGATCCTGCTGCAGGAAGATGTACATTAAGCTCTGGTGGTCTGTGAAAATCTGACATGACTCTCTGTATAAGTAGTGTCTCCAAATCTTCAATGCACGACCACCGTGGCTATCTCCAGATCATGAGTGGGATAAATCCTGCTCGTACTTCTTCAACTGTCAGGAAGCATAAGCGATAACTCTATCGTACTACATCAGTACCCAGTCGAACCCACTCACGATACATCACAATAATCGACAAAGTCGCCCGATCCAGAAAGCAAAGAAAGATTTGGTGCAGTCGTTAACCGAGTCGTCAACTGTTGAAAACTCCACACGCATGCCTCAGTCTAAAGAAAAGGAACTCCCTTCTTTTCTGGTCAGTCTGGTCAACGGTGCAGCGAATACACAAGAAACCCTGCACGAAACGGCGGTAAAAACCGGCTAAGCCTAAAAATCTGCGGACCTCTGTCCCTGATACAAGTCTGGGCCAAAGCTGTACGGCCTCGATCTCCCTCAGGTCCATACGAAAACCATCTCCCGTAACCACATGACCTAGGAAGTCA
Organism: Agapanthus africanus; assembly: GCA_030015575.1. Taxonomy (NCBI): domain Eukaryota; kingdom Viridiplantae; phylum Streptophyta; class Magnoliopsida; order Asparagales; family Amaryllidaceae; genus Agapanthus; species Agapanthus africanus. The sequence goes on from CM057341.1 coordinate 566,111,969, forward strand.
ACACTATCGAGCCTGAAGGAATACTTCAAGAATTTAGCAAACAGCTAGCACTCTTCCAAAGCAATCCTCAAGTGCTGCACATGTTCTTCATGACTCTAGGAATAGAACCGAATGTCATCAATAACATAACAGTAACTGGTCGAGTAACGGCCTGATGAAATCTGGGTCATCACATCCAAGAATGCTGCTAGGGCATTGGTGAGTCCAACAACACCACCAAAACTCATAAAGCCCGTAGCGCGCACAAAAACAGTCTTCGGAATGTCATCACTTTGAACTCGCAACTAATGATGACCTGATCCCAAAACAAACTTAGAAAAAAAAACGTCCTGCACCCTAGAGATGATCAATGAAATAGTCAATGCGAGGTAAATGATACCTATCCGCACCGTAACGGTTCAATTGACGATAAATCAATACACAACCTCAAACTGCCGTCCTTCTCCTCGACGAACAGAAAAGGAGCTCCCCAAAGCGAAACACTTGGACGAACAAGTCCCCCTATCTAGCAACTCTGCAGTTGATCCTTAAGCTCCCTAAGCTCTGCCGGCTCATCTGGAACAACGTCGGAAAATCTTGCCCAATAGAAACCGGGTCCAACGAATCCACTGTGGCTCCGGTATCACGAATGAAAGCCAAGAATTCTCGACTTCCTCTCTTCAAAAGCCAACCAGCGTAATATGCTGAAATCAAGCTGTGAGGGGCGGCACCACAGTCCCCCTGCACAACAAGAACTGACTCGCTGGGAAAAAAAACCCTGACTATTTCTTCACGGCAGTCCACAGACGCATAGCACATAGCTAACTAGTCCGTACCCAGGAGAACGTCAAAGTCCAACATCTCTAGAAGGATCAAATCGACGGACGAATCTCTATCTCCTACACGATTGGCACACGACCGAAACACATGTTGCGCAACAAAAGAATCGCTGACCGAAGTTAACACAACAAACGGCTGATCTAGCAAACACAACACTCGGCCCAACCTCGGCACGAAGTGTGTAGAACAAACGAGTATATAGATCCCAAATTAAACAAACATATACATCAAAAGAACATACGAATTAAGAATACCTGAAAACTCTGCATTGGACGCTCACGCGTCCCGATGAGTAGAAGCAAACACTCGTGCCTGCCTTCTACCTGCAACTGGATGAACTCTTCCTCTACCATCCTGTCCCCTCTGAACGAACCCTCCGCGACCACGACCTCTCTGAACATAAGTCTGACGCTGTGCCAAGGAACAATTTCTGACGAGTTGAAGGCTCCCACATCGAAAACATCCATTCGATGACTGCTGACCCTCCTGGGGATAAGAGCTAAACAATTGTCCTCGTCCCAAGCCTCTGCTACTCCTGCAACGTGCACGAAACCTGTCACGACGACTAAACTTCTGTCTCTGGGCTGGTACACCTGTACGAGCCCTCCTCCGTCCTCAAACTCCTAAAGTCTCGGAAAGACGCTCCTCATCTAATAGGGCTGTGTCCACTGGTGCTGTATATGTAACACAATGCTGTGTGCTGGTAGCAAGGAATAACTGGGTAACAGGGGTGGAAACCTCCGGTCGCTGCGCTCGACTGGCCTCAACCAACGATCTCATCATCTGGCGCAAATCCTGCATATCTGCCTCTAGCCTGGCGATACGATCTATCGATGGTGGATCAATCTACTCCTGTACAGCGGGCGTACCGTACGGGTCAGTCCCCGTCTCAAATGAGTCAACTCTGACCTCGGCTCTCGCTGTCTCTCTCTGAGCCCTTATAGTCATCGACGGCAAAAGGCTATATATGGAAATAGGATTCGATAAGAACACGGAAATCAAATCATAAGGATATGTATAATCATGGAAGGAATTTCAAGCAATTAGTACTTAGGTCACTTTAGGCGGAGTACCGTGTCGTAAGTATGCCGTGGACATAGATACGCTACATCATTCTTCTTAACCTACCTACTCAATCATACCAAGGTCATCCTACATTCCGAAAGGAAAAACCTAGCGCTCTGATACCAACTTTGTCACGACCCGAAATTTGGCACGTGACGGCCCTTAAACTACGTAAAGTCTACAGGCAAAACGCAATTCACGTAAGCCAAAAACCCAGCAATCTAAACCATCAAAAGTAGTAAGTGATAAGAACATTGTTAAAACTTTTGAAAATCTCAAGTACAAATTCTTTAAAGTCCAAATTTACTTTCTTAAAAATTTTGGCAGCACCACCTTTGTAAAAACTTGCCCCAAAAAATGGGTACATACAAAGATATAAGTAAAGCATCCCTAACGGGAGCAAAAACCACGCCGAAAGGCGGAAACAACCACCACAACAGATATACTACGCCGTAGCGAGGAAATAAAAGACGATATAAATAAAACTGCATAAAAGATATCCAGAGTCACAAAAAAATATACAATATCGCCCTCACATCTCGTCTCTAAGTAAATACATGAAAGTGGTAGATAGAGAGTACTAGATACAACCAAAGATATACAAATTACATAGACGGATAACCGCGAAACCCACCTATAGCAAAACTTCTCACAGTCAGCCGAAGCGGTATCTGTTGCAAAAGATGATACAATAGGATGAAGCCCTGCCGTGACTGCTCTGAGGGTCAAACCTGCAAAACCATTGTGGCACAACGGGGGTGAGTTGCCAACTCGTGAATAGTAAATAACATACGCAGGTAATCACAAGTATGCACGTACAGCGATAATCTATCACATGCAAGCTGATAGTAATAAATGGCAATATGTATATGCAACAGTCATGAAAGGTACTCTATCAGGTACTACTAATACATGAAACAATGCATATCAAGTAAATAGTGAGTATGGAATAAAATATGTCATCTTCACGAAATCCTCATATCCTGTAAGTCTCATGGAAGCTGAGTGTCTAACATTGACACCCGAAAACATCATAAAAACTAGTGTCTAGCATCGACACATAAATACATGCATTCCTTGAATCCTAAGTGTCAAACACCGACACTTGTGATCCACGTATCGGTTTATACGTTCCTCGAATCCTAAGTGTCAAACACCGACACTTGTGATCCACGTATCGGTTTATACGTTTCTCGAATCCTAAGTGTCAAACACCGACACTTATGATCCACGTATCGGTTTATAACAAATCTCAGAGTGGATACATCCAAATATCAAGTAAGGAATAAGAATACTTGCATAGATCATTATGATGATATATATATTATATAGGTGTACATATATAACAGCGTCCCATACCACTGATATATATATATCAGCGTCCCATACCTCTGATATATATAACCAGGAGTAAAACATCCAGAAAACATCATATGAAATCCATATATCAATGCGAAATCCATGAAATATAATATATACAACATGAAATAGTAATATGAGCATATAAAGGAAAAATCGCTATTTAACTGCAACAAGTTATTAAATATATCATGCGGTTCCTAATTTCTCCAAAGTCCATACAACATCATATAAAGGTGAACATGTAGCTATAGCCAGGTATGCATAGCCATGTCGGTATAGCAAGATATGTGTATCTACCTAGCAATAATGATGTAATACCCTCTAGGTATATGTGTAGCTGTAGCAAGCTAGGTATGTGTATCTACCTATCAATAATGATGTAATACCGTCCAGGTATATGTATAGCTGTAGCAAGCTAGTTATGTGTATATACATGTCAATAATTATACAATACCCTCCAGGTAAATGTGTAGCTGTAGCAAGCTAGGTATGTGTATATATATGTCAATAATGATACAATACCCTCCAGGTATATGTGTAGCCATGTAGGCATAGCAAGGCATATGTGTGAGCATGTAGGTGTACAGGTATGCTATATCTCATTTGCACAATGAAAATAAGGATCATGTCTCAAGTCCCTAGCTAATACAATATCACGTATATATAGGTGTGTTGTTCGTGTCATGGCAATTATCGACGGAGTGTGTAGCTTACAATTGTGCTCGTGTAATATGAACCGTCAATAATAGTGCAGTGTCCAATGGGTACAAGTCCAAGCACAACAAGTAATGATATGTAATGAAGTTTATACAAAATCTCTATATGCGCAATATACTTAAAATCAATAATCATATCATTTAATCTATCCCTGATGCATAACGCCATGTGGGCGATTCCCCTGTAGATGTTAAATCTTTTCACCGATGACGTCGCGCTAAGTAAATCCAACAACCTGCTTCCCTTTCTTCGCAGCGTCTGAAGTCCCTGCTCGTGATCCTAAAATTTCACAAACACAACACATAAGACTAAATATCCTGCGCCGACATAAAGACGACGAAACGCAAGGATAACGTCCACAAGATATACACACTGTGCTCTCAGTGCACAAAATGCGTACGATATCGGCACAACCCTAGCTAGGATGACACAACCACCAAGCTTAGACTCCGATCGTACCGATCGCGCATTCATAACACAATATAAATCATGGAAACTAATATATATAACACCACAACGTCCATTGAAACCCACGCCTAATTTGTCCGAAAATCTAGTAAGCAACTTTTAATCATTTTAGCCAAAATCTGCAAGTTTTACCAAAACTAGTAATCACAATCATCTCATAATAGCTTGATTAAACCACACAAACCTTTACTACTATTTTAATCTCACACAAAAGTGATTTAGTAAAATTTTAGTTTGCAATTAAGCTAATTAGATAATTAGGAAAAATATCATTTAACAATCTTGCACTAGGTTAAGTTTTATCCAAGTCTAAACTTCACACATAACCATTACAATAAACAAACCCTAACTTGATTATCAAAAAACCTTTTCTAGAAATTCTAAATATGCAAATTAAAGCCATATTTAAACATCTAAAAAGCTAGCATAATATATTAAAGCAACAACTAAGCTTAGGGTTAGGATTTATACCTCCACTTAATTCACAAACTTGCAACTAGAAGTCCAAATTAGCCTCCAAAATGCTAACTTCATGAAGATCCAAGCTTGATTAGGCTAAAGAATAATTTGTATGGATTTGTATTTGAGTTTGTGGGATTATTCTATGATTTTAGATGAATTATTTGAGCTTGAAAGAAGTGAAAATGGGATGAAAATAAAATGGGCGGGCAGCCAAGGGGAGGGTCGACGACACAAGAAGGAAAAAGGAAATTTTGGGGAAATTTCCAAGTTAAAACACATTAATGTTTAATTAATAAGCTTATCCTTATGCCACCTCTTAATTCCTTTTCTTTTCTAATTAAAATTTTCCTTTAATTCAACAAATATCTAGATATTTTGGAGAGATATTTTGCATGGATGGATTAATGCTTAATCTTGTGATTAAGTTTGCATAGATTCCCTTTAGCATAATTAACCCAATCAAATTTGTAATTACCACTAATTAAGTGCATAATTAAAAGCTTATAATAATATTTTAATTAAGGAAAAATATTAAAATGAACCAAAATTTTCAAGTGACCACTAAAAACCGCAAACTAGCAATTTCCTAGCTAAACTAGGTGTAGTTAAGTCTATACTGAAAAAAGACCACTTCCGGGTTTTTACGGAAAAAAACACCGCTTATTATACCTAATAACGGAAAATTCGCATAAGGATTTCTAAAACGTTACAATATCCATCTTGTGTGGTGACACCAAAGATTGTATGCGGGTGCTGAGTGGAAACTGGGTACACTGAACGGACTCGCCGAGAACTCCTATGCGGTATTATATCTATCGTCGGATAGTAATTCTCAGGTGACACTGGTACAGGTTAGTTTGTAGACCCAAGATCGTCATAGAGACTTGTGTGTCCTCCCACTGTACTTTGATCTCCACCCTGCCATGGCTCTACTGAGCCGTGCAAACAGGTGGACTTTGGGTACAGTCCTGAGGCACATGGAGGAAATGAGCGATAGGAGGGATTTCGTCTCTCCCGGTATTGGGGGTTGATGTTGTGCTATGCTCATTTGGCTATAACAGAAAGTTCCTGGCAAGGGCTGCTGAGATTTACTGATAAGTGTTATTAGTAGTTTCTCGATCTGTTATGAGCCATACATCGGTATGACTTATTGAGTTATTGGGGTCGACGAAACCATCCCTAGACTCGATATGCAGCATATCTGACGAAGAGACCGGACTGTACGGTAAGTGTTGCCAGTTGGCTCGACGGGAGTTTTGACAGCTTCGCTGGTTTTCTTCTGATCGCTCAATACCCGGGTGGCCGTTACGTTTAGCTGACTGCTTGCGGCTTGTCGGTGTTTGATATGATCATCACCTAGTGCCGGCGTATTGACGAGTCTTAGAGTCCCAAACATGAGTTTCCTAGCTCAAGAGAAAAGATGTGGTGTGCATATGGGATATGCGCGGGGACCCGATTAAATGCGTGTAAGTGATACCGTATATTAATCATGCATTTTTCTATTGGTTGGGTCGTATGTGATATAACCGGTTTGTTAAATCAAGTGTTGATTTAACATAAACTTTTAGCTTAATTCTTTATTAAACCCTTTTCTATTTGTATGCATACATGTATGCATATGTTTATGTTGATGCACATGATGATGTGCATGCACTCATACATGCATACATTCTTGTGTGTCATGGTTGACGATACACAAGTGGTGGCAATGCAAGACTCACATGGGAATAAATATGCATATATATTTATTTTGGAATTAATGAAATAGAAAATCAATTTATGGTGGATAATTCTTCTTGACTCTACATTTGACTTTACCTTTAACCATGAGTTAATTTTCTATGGTTCATTTTTCCCTCCTAAATAAATATCTAGATATTTATTAACCCATGGTTAAGGTTGAGAGTGTGAAATTATATATAATTTCTATTCTCATTTTTAACAAAAAGATATATCATTATCTCTTGAGCTCAAGCTTTGCCATTATCATCTTCTTCCTCATTCTCTTGCTCTCTTGACTTTTCCATAGAGTGAGCTAGTAAAAAAGAAAGGGTTTTGAATAGAGAATACAAACCACATCATCATTCTACGCATCTCTAGCCTATTTGTGTAGGGTGTTTGCTACACTTCTTTCAAAGATCAAGTAAAGCAAGGAGCTTTGGGCAAAGGGGCTTCGGGTGGATCATCGTGGACTAGGAAGACCTCTATCGATCCATTTAAAACTCTTAAAGTGCCAAGGAGTCACCAAGAAAAGTCTACAAAGGTTGTAATCTCTTCACTTAGTGTTAAATTGCTTCTTGCATGTGATGCTTATTGATTGTTACCCTAAAATTCTAGTTAAGATCCTAGGTTAGTTTACTTAGCACCTCATAAAATTTAATTATGGCATGTGTGATGCTTCCAAACCCTAGATGAGGTGGTGAGGAAACCCAACAATGGTATCAGAGCCAAGCTTGAGCTTTAGTGTAACCTAGATGACGTTAAAAACCTCGAACGAATGACATACGACGCACAAAAAATGCTCTTTGGAATTTTTTCAAAATGTTGGATTTTTTCACATTAAAAATACTCAGAAAATCGTGTAGGGTATTGTATAGGCCCACAAGAAGAACGAAGCCCTAACTTGACTTAACGACCGCAGAACCGCGGCCGAAAGGATTTTTTTGCGGCGGTTCCACGGCGCCGTTGGTGAGGCGTGGACTGTGCCTTCTTGTGCTGGCCCGTATGTGCTAATTGCTGTCTCTGGTATTTTTAAAAACTGGTCAAGTGTTGAACTTTCTGAGAATTCTTTGGGTGATTGATAGTTCGATCGAATGTTTTAACTGTGCCTAGTATATGTGAATGTGATACAATAATTGGAATCTACAAATTTGTTTGTTACGTGTAAATCTAACATTTCGGTCTCGGGTATGATCGGAAATCTTGTTGAATTATCCGACTTATTTTTGAAAAGGTGTTTTCTTAAATGAGACCTAAATGCGAGCTTTACATTGTTGGGCATGAAATGTTGGGTATGTGATATCCCGGGTTTGTGTTATCTAAGGGCAGTTACGATTAAAATTGCTGTAGTTTTTCATTTCTTTCTGCGACCGTAAGTGTATTATGTGGTGTATTGCCGGTTTCGTTGTTATACATCAACGACAATCGGGGTACCCATGTTGGATATATGTATGCCCTAGAGGCCATTATATGATAGTGGATGTATTTGTACATGTATATATATTCAGTATGCATTCTTGCTCGACATGATAGTATGCTATCTGGTTCTTCTTTATCTGACATGTTGATTTGATCATGCTTTTATTCATTCATACAAGCTGATAAAGCCCTGAGGATATCGGCTTGACTACTCTGATTATGATGGAGATCATACTAGTGGGACATCTGTAGTCTATAAGCATATCCTGGAAAGTACCTAGTCGTAGGTATATCGAGACGGGGTATTTGATATACCAGAGTAGTCTAGCGTATATGATACTAGACCCATACGATGGGCGATGAATGTTCCCACATTCATTGATGTTTGACATCAAGATCGTATACGGGTGTTCAGTGGTGACTGGGTACACTGGACGGACTCACCGAGAACTCCTATATGGAATTATATCTATCATCGGATAGCAGTTCTCAGGTGACACTGGTACAGGTTAGTCTTTAGACCCGAGATCGTCATAGAGTCTTGTGTGTTCTCCCACTGTACTTTGATTGCCACCCTACCACGGCTCTACTGAGTCGTGCAAACAGGTGGCTGTTGGGTACAGTCCCGAGACACACGAAGGCAATGAGCGATAGGAGGGGTTTCATCTCTCCCGGTATTGGGAGTTGATGCTGTGCTGTGCCCGACTGGTTATATCAGTAAGTCCCTGGCCAGGGCTGCTGAGATTTGCTGATAAGTGTTATCAGTAGTTTCTCGATCTGTTATAGACCATTCACCGGCACGACTTATTGAGTTATTGGGGTCGACGTGACCATCCCTAGGCTCGATATGCAGCATATCTGACGAAAAGACCGGACTGTACAGTAGTGTTGCCGGTTGGCTCGACGGGAGTTGTAGCAGGTTCGCTTGTTTTCTTCTGATCGCTCAATACCCGGGTGGCCGTTACGTTTAGCTGACCGCTTGCGGCTTAGGGGTGCTTGATATGATCATCACCCTCTTCCGGTGTATTGACGAGTCTTAGAGTCCCACACAGGAGTTACCTAGTCCAGGCGAAACGTTGTGGTGCGCGTATGCGATATGCGCAAGGACCCGATTAAAATGCGCGTATATGATACCGTACATTGATCGGGCGGCTTGCTTTTGGTAGGGTCATATGTGATATGGCTGGATTGATAAATCAAGTGTTGATTTATCATTTAACCATTAGTTTTCTCACTTAAAACCTTTCTTGGATATGATGGATGTATGAATGCATGTATGTGTTTCTTTCTTTCTTTCTAGTTTCATGCACATATGGATGTGCATACATACATACATACATACACCCATCTATCATGGTTGTTTACACATGGATATGGTGGCAATATAAGACTCACACCATGGTTGAATATATGGATTATTATTTGATTTATTGTTTAAAACAAAATAGAAAAGATAAGGATAATTCTTGCTTGCTTCTACATTCTTCTTTAAACCTAACCATGCTCACCTACCTCTAACCTTGAGTTATCCTTCTCTTTATGTTCTAAAACTCAAGTTAAATAATGTATCCATCATTTTAACCATGGTTTGTAGTGAGAAGGAATAAAATATATAAAGATATATTTCATTTTCTTTTCATGGTGATCATTCTAACTCTTGTTAAAAAGAAAGCCTTCATCTTCTTCCTCCTTCAATATTTGCTCTCTAGTTTCTTTTAGTGAGTGAAATACACATAAAGAAAGGTTTTTGAAGTGAGAATCTTAACCACAACATCATTCTACACAAGTTTAGCCAACTTGTTTAGAGTGTTCTCTTCGATTCTCGAAGTTGCGAGCTTGGACGGGGAACTCCGGGTGGATCGTCGTGGACGTGAGAGGACTTCAAGAGGACCTTCTTCCAACACCCAAGAGACCAAGGAGTCCAGCAAAAAGGAGCTACAAAGGTTGTAGTCTCAAAACCCTAATTTTATTAGCCTTAAGTTTTGTAACCCTAATTTTCTAGGATCGATTCCTTTGCATGCTTGTTTAGCACTCTCAAAATCCAAACTTTGAGACATGTGATGCTTCAAAACTCATTATAGGGTGCTAGGCAAACCTTTCATTGGTATCAGAGCCGACCTAGAACATTAGGCGACGCTTTTACGAAGTAAAAATCCCGATCGGACAAAAATACGCTTTTTTTAGACCCTCTCTGGACAAATTTTAAAATCTGACCTTTTTCAGAATTAAAAATACTTAAAAATTACAGCAGGGAAAACTAAGAAATATGGTGAAATTCGATGCCATGAACAGTTCAAATGGCCGCGGAACCGCGGCAATTCCTTGCTTAGGCCGCGGCTCCGCGGCCGTACAGTGGTATCATTGCATGAAAATTACACTATAATTCTTATGTCTGCTTGTACAGTGTTTTAGGTATGTTTAATCTGAATATAGTACTGTATTTTCTGGAGATGGTTTCGGACGCGTAGATTCGATCGGAATTTTCATTTCGTTGTTTATCCGGGTAAATTAGAAAGTATTGAAGTGTTTGAATGAGTATCATTTGCTCACTATTCACGGGGTTTAAATACTTCGGAGATACGTGCAAGTCTTTTTGTGGTGGACCCTCTAGAAGACAACAAACCTTAACTCGATTATGTGACCGTCTTGAACTGCCCTTTGAACCTTAGGGTTTGGGGCAGTACGGCGTGCCACATGTAAGGCGTTGGCTTGACCCTTCTACGGCTGGACCGCTACTACTGTGTCACACTTCGGAATTTTTGAACCCTGCTCAAGTGTTGAGCTTTAGTGAATCTTGGGTACTTAATCGTTCGTTCGAAAACTTTAATACTGTCTGTTTATCTGGAATGTGATACAATATGTGGAATTCATATAGTTTAGGCATGAAATACAAAATATGTGATATTTCGCATTTATGATGTCTAAAGAGAATATGGATTCCAAATATTGTAGTTTTAAACTTTCTTTTCTGTGACCGTAAGTGTAGTATGTACGATATCGCCGGTTTCGTTGCTATACATCAACGACAATTGGGGTATGCATACTTACTTACGTTGATGATATGAGATATTATGTGTTGCTGAGATATGATGTGCAGGATTGTCGCGATTGAATAGCCGGTTTTTTTTATGTGAGATGAGAGTTTTATATTTTCATTCATGTAAATTCTAATGTAATGTAATATTCTTTTATTTGGGGCACTTCCGGGTTGAGGTTGTGTCACCAGTGTTGTATATTATTTACTTTTCCGCATTAGGATGGACCCAAGGAGGGGAGCACAGGTGACCGGGTTCTGGGGTTCAGTGGGAGGCCATCTCAAGGAGTCGAGACATGGTCTCCTAAACTCCAGAATTGGTAGGGTCACTTGCCGCTCTCGTAGGGGTCCAGGGTGTAGGCTTGGCTATTCATCGCGACTGTGGAATCCGTATTTTCTATTTTGGCTAAATACTAAATACGGACGTCCTAGTATATCCTACTTTATATCTATGTTTCTGCTGCTTGTGTTCTGTGATATCTGAGACGAATGACATATTATATATATGATATATAGTAGACGTTGCTTATGTTTTACACCCGCGCTAGTCCCGTCCCGGTATGCCGTTAGTTAAGTAACCTAACGGTGCATAACGGAACATTGTGGCGAATGCGGATGGCATAAGCGTACGTGTTATTTTTGTTTCTTTTCTGTGATTGGCTTAAGGACTTAAATGATGGGATTACATTAATGTGATTAATGTAAAGAAAATAAACCTAAAAAGATGTTGTAGAATCGGATTTGAAAACCACTCGGCTATTTATGAAAAAGCTATATTTCAAAACTGCGGAGCTTAAGCCACTCCTTTTGAAAACCATTTGATTCTACAACGATATCAAGTTCAAAGCGTTAAAGATTTTCTTAAAAATCATCCGCAACCCTCCGTCATTTTAGGAAGTAGAGTACTTAGTATTCGTGCTACGTTTGTTGACTATAGTTAAGGCGTAGTGTACGGTAGATAAGTGATGTCTTCCTACATTGCATATGATGCAGATTAATTAGGACATTCTTATGACTTTGTTGACCATAGTTAAGGGTTATATGAGTGGGTCTAATTAATCAAGAAATGACGGGTAGAACTTGACTGGTACTTATGATTTGTTGACCTTAGTTAAGGTCATAAGTACTAGGGGTAAAAACAACATCGGGAATTTCAATAGTTGAAATTTGCAAAGAGATTGTATACCTTCCATATGATGGTTAGATCCCGATCCCATTGTGGGCAATAGTTTCTCCTAGGAGAGTTTTACAGTTTATAATCAGCTAACTCATTAGGTGTCTAGAAAGGTGTTAACGGGGCTCCGCCTCTGGGAAAATGAGGTTTACTCTAATTAGGTCCGTGCGAAAGCACGGGGAACCTCCCTCAAAGTACCGACACTGGCCTGGCTGAACGGTTAGCGAAGTTGTAGACTGTAATTAATCCTGGCTAGTTTTTCTTTTTAAGGTTTGAAAGAAAAACTTGATAAAAGCAGTGGGAAACATCGATTAGACAAGATAATAATAACCAATCTGATCTATGCAAGAGCTTTCGCTGAGTGTATTCTTTTCTCTCTCTTAATGGCAGATACCCATGACTGGACTCAAGCTTTTACTAGATAAAAACAAACTGAATGGGACCAACTATAAAGACTGGCTGAGGAATCTGAAAATCGCCTTGACTTATGATAAAGTATCATATGTCCTCACGGCTTCAGCCCCGCCCGTCCCAGGTCCAAAATCTTCAGTTGCGGACATTGAAGTTCGCAAGACATGGGACGCTGACTGTGCCACGGCCAAATGCCTCGCGCTTGCATCGATGGATAACACACATCAAAAGCAGCACGAGGACATGGACATTCACGGTATATTTCTTCATACAAAGGAGTTGTATGGAGTGCAATCCCGCGTATTACGATACGAAGCATCAAACAAATTGTTTCAGATGCGAATGGCCCCTGGCACACTAGTAGAAGACCATGTTCTGAAGATGATAGCTCTTATAGAAGAGCTTGAGGACCTTGGATGGACGATGGACAATGAACAATATATAGATATTATTCTGCAGTCCCTTCCCTCCACCTTTGCTCAGTTCATAGTGAACTTCAACATGCATGGCATGGAGAAGGAACTCCCTGAACTCCTTAATATGTTAAGGAGTGCAGAGAGCACTATGAAGTCAGCAAGAACTCCCGTTATGACTATCGGACAATCTTCTTCTTCTCGCCCGAAAGCTAAGGCCAAGGGAAAGAAAAAGAAGAAGCCCACCAATCCTAAAGGTAGAGTTAAAAAGGTGAAGGGAAAGGGAAAGTCCAAGGCTAGAGACTCGGGGAAGGGTGAATGTTTTCATTGCCACAAGACAGGACATTGGAAGCGCAACTGCACGGAGTACTTAAGTCTCAAGAAGAAGCATGGTGATGCTTCTGCTTCAGGTGCGTTTTTGACAGAAAACTATTTTTCAATAAACTCTGCTTCCTGGGTATTGGATACCGGTTCAGGTTCTCACATTTGCAATTCTATGCAGGGGTTGAGAAATAGCAAGGTTTTGAAGACAGGTGACCATACTCTCCGCGTTGGAAATGGTTCCAATGTACATACAGTCGCAGTGGGAGAGTATCACTTGGGGTTGCCATCTGGATGTATTTTGATTTTGAATCCATGTTATTTTGTACCAAGTATGCTATGTAATATAATATCCGTTTCTTTGTTGGACAATGAAGGATATAATTTTGTATTGCAGAACAATGTTATGAACATTCACCTGAATCAAATGTTGGTTGGGTATGGTACGCTTAATAATGGAATATATGTCCTAAATCAACACACAGTTTTCAGTAAACTACACACTAATAAAAGAAAACTTTCAGAAATAAATGAAGCTTTTCTTTGGCACTGTAGACTTGGTCATATTAACGAAACAAGACTAAACAAGTTACACAAAGATGGAAATTTAAACTCTTTTGAATATAAATCTTATGCGACTTGCCAGTCTTGTATCAAGGGTAAAATGACCAAAACTCCGTTTGCCGGACACGGAGAAAGAGCTACTCAGCTCCTAGGCCTCATACATAGTGATGTATATGGGCCAATGTCTACACAGGCTAGAGGCGGTTTTTCTTACTTCATTACATTCACTGACGATTTCTCAAGATTCGGTCTTGTATTTTTATTAAAGCACAAGTCCGAAGCTTTCGAGAAATTCATTGAATATAAACAAGAAATAGAAAAACAAACCGGCTTGAGTATCAAAATGCTTCGATCAGATCGAGGTGGTGAGTATCTCAGTACAGAATTTGCAAAATTCCTAAAAGAGAATGGGATTCTCTCTCAGCTCACTCCTCCTTACACACCACAGCACAACGGTGTGTCAGAACGACGGAATAGGACCCTATTAGATATGGTCCGGTCCATGATGAGTGACGCTGAGTTACCAGTCTCGTTTTGGGGGCATGCATTGGAGACTGCAGCGTTTCTGCTAAACAGGGTTCCAACCAAAGCCGTGTCTACCACGCCATATGAGATATGGCATGGGAAGAGACCATCTCTTAAGAGAATTAAGATTTGGGGTTGCCCGGCCTATGTTAAAAAGCAGAATCCGGACAAACTCGAGACACGGTCAGTCATGTGTAACTTTGTGGGACATCCAAAGAGTTCTTATGGATATCTATTCTACCACAAAGAGGAACAAAAGGTGTTTGTTTCTCAGTATGCCACATTCTTAGAAAAAGAGTTTTTCACAGATAAAGATGATGGCAAGGTGGTGGATCTAGAAGAGGTTCTAGAGACACAAACTACAAATGACGATTTGGTTGAACTGGCTGTTGCAACAGAAACTGAAGAACCTCGGCCACTCCGTAGGTCTGGTAGGACTTCTCGCCCACCGGAGAGGTACTACGGTTTCCTCATTGATGGTGACAGAGAAGACTGTATCATGGATGATGATGATCCTACCAGTTTTCAGCAAGCTATCATGAGTAGAGACTCTGTGAAGTGGCTGGATGCCATAAGATCCGAAATGGAGTCTATGTACACCAACAAAGTATGGACTTTGGACGTTGTACCCCCTGGGGTAAAACCTGTGGGGTGCAAATGGATCTTTAAAAGAAAGATTGGTGTAGATGGGCAGGTAGAGACCTATAAGGCAAGACTTGTGGCAAAAGGCTTTCGTCAAAGACTAGGTTTGGACTATGACGAAACTTTTTCGCCCGTAGCCATGCTTAAATCCATTCGGATCCTACTTGCTATTGATGCTCACTACGACTATGAAATCTGGCAGATGGACGTTAAAACAGCATTTCTAAATGGAGATTTAGAAGAATGCGTTTATATGGATCAGCCAGAGGGTTTCATTGACAGTGGGAGCAGCGGGAAAGCATGTAGATTGCTTAAATCCATATATGGGTTAAAGCAGGCATCTCGGAGTTGGAACATCTGTTTCGATGATGTTATCAAAGAGTTTGATTTCATCAAAAATCCAGATGAACCTTGTGTTTATAAGAAGGCTGTAGGAAGAGCTGTCACATTCCTCGTATTGTACGTGGATGACATTCTTCTGATAGGAAATGATATTCCTATGCTACAGTCGGTCAAATCTTTCTTGTCACTAAGGTTCTCCATGAAGGACCTGGGTGATGCCACATACATCCTGGGCATAAGGATCTATAGGGATAGATCCAAAAAATTATTGGGACTGTCCCAAACCAGGTACATTGACACCATCCTAAAAAGGTTTAGTATAGAAGACTCCAAGCGGGGTGCCTTACCCGCTTGCCATGGGGTCACTCTCTCCAAGGATTCTTGTCCAAAGACCGATGAAGAGAGAGCTCGCATGAGCGTTATACTCTATGCTTCGGCAGTAGGATCTATAATGTATGCGATGTTATGTACACGCCCAGATGTAGCTTATGCACTTAGTGTTGTAAGCAGGTATCAATCCAACTCAGGGGAGAACCACTGGACAGCTGTGAAGAACATTCTTAAGTACTTACGAAGGACTAAAGAATTGTTCTTGGTGTATGGTAATGAAGATCTCCAAATGGAGGCCTTTACCGATTCGAGCTTCAAGAGCGATAAGGACGACAACAAATCTATCTCTGGGTTTGTATTTACCCCCAATGGAGGGGCGGTGAGTTGGAAGAGTTCCAAACAAGATACCGTTGCAGACTCTACGATGGAAGCTGAGTACATTGCTGCAAATGATGCTGCCAAGAAAGCCGTCTGGATGAAGAAGTTCGTCTCGGAGCTAGGAGTAGTTCCAACCATTATTGATCCAATACCTTTGTATTGTGATAATAATGGGGCTATGGCGTTAGCCAAGGAGCCCAGATCCCATCAGCGGTCCAGACACATCCTGAGGCGTTTTCATTTGATCCGAGAGATTGTAGATCGCCGCGAGATCGAGATTAGGAGAGTAGACACAAAGAATAACGCCGCGGATCCATTCACCAAGGCCCTCCCTCAGCCGCAGCATGAGCGACTTTTTGAGATGTTGGGTATGAGATACGCCAATAACTGGCCTTAGTGCAAGTGGGAGATTGTTGGATATATGTATGCCCTAGAGGCCATTATATGATAGTGGATGTATTTGTACATGTATATATATTCAGTATGCATTCTTGCTCGACATGATAGTATGCTATCTGGTTCTTCTTTATCTGACATGTTGATTTGATCATGCTTTTATTCATTCATACATGCTGATAAAGCCCTGAGGATATCGGCTTGACTACTCTGATTATGATGGAGATCATACTAGTGGGACATCTGTAGTCTATAAGCATATCCTGGAAAGTCCCTAGTCGTAGGTATATCGAGACGGGGCATTGATATACCAGAGTAGACTAGCGTATATGATACTAGACCCATACGATGGGCGATGAATGTTCCCACATTCATCAATGTTTGACATCAAGATCGTATACGGGTGTTCAGTGGTGACTGGGTACACTGGACGGACTCACCGAGAACTCCTATATGGAATTATATCTATCGCCGGATAGCAGTTCTCAGGTGACACTGGTACAGGTTAGTCTTTAGACCCGAGATCGTCATAGAGTCTTGTGTGTTCTCCCACTGTACTTTGATTGCCACCCTACCACGGCTCTACTGAGTCGTGCAAACAGGTAGCTGTTGGGTACAGTCCCGAGACACACGAAGGCAATGAGCGATTGGAGGGGTTTCGTCTCTCCCGGTATTGGGAGTTGATGCTGTGCTGTGCCCGACTGGTTATATCAGTAAGTCCCTGGCCAGGGCTGCTGAGATTTGCTGATAAGTGTTATCAGTAGTTTCTCGATCTGTTATAGACCATTCACCGGCACGACTTATTGAGTTATTGGGGTCGACGTGACCATCCCTAGGCTCGATATGCAGCATATCTGACGAAAAGACCGGACTGTACAGTACTGTTTCCTGTTGGCTCGACGGGAGTTGTAGCAGGTTCGCTTGTTTTCTTCTGATCGCTCAATACCCGGGTGGCCGTTACGTTTAGCTGACCGCTTGCGGCTTAGGGGTGCTTGATATGATCATCACCCTCTGCCGGCGTATTGATGAGTCTTAGAGTCCCACACAGGAGTTACCTAGTCCAGGCGAAACGTTGTGGTGCGCGTATGCGATAGGCGCAAGGACCCGATTAAAATGCGCGTATATGATACCGTACATTGATCGGGCGGCTTGCTTTTGGTAGGGTCATATATGATATGGCCGGATTGATAAATCAAGTGTTGATTTATCATTTAACCATTAGTTTTCTCACTTAAAACCTTTCTTGGATATGATGGATGTATGAATGCATGTATGTGTTTCTTTCTTTCATTCTAGTTTCATGCATATATGGATGTGCATACATACATACATACATACACCCATCTATCATGGTTGTTTACACATGGATATGGTGGCAATATAAGACTCACACCATGGTTAAATATATGGATTATTATTTGATTTATTGTTTAAAACAAAATAGAAAAGATAAGGATAATTCTTGCTTGCTTCTACATTCTTCTTTAAACCTAACCATGCTCACCTACCTCTAACCTTGAGTTATCCTTCTCTTTATGTTCTAAAACTCAAGTTAAATAATGTCTCCATCATTTTAACCATGGTTTGTAGTGAGAAGGAATAAAATATATAAAGATATATTTCATTTTCTTTTCATGGTGATCATTCTAACTCTTGTTAAAAAGAAACCCTCCATCTTTTTCCTCCTTCAATATTTGCTCTCTAGTTTCTTTTAGTGAGTGAAATACACATAAAGAAAGGTTTTTGAAGTGAGAATCTTAACCACAACATCATTCCACACAAGTTTAGCCAACTTGTTTAGAATGTTCTCTTCGATTCTCGAAGTTACGAGCTTGGACGGGGAACTCCGGGTTGATCGTCGTGGACGTGAGAGGACTTCAAGAGGACCTTCTTCCAACACCCAAGAGACCAAGGAGTCCAGCAAAAGGGAGCTACAAAGGTTGTAGTCTCGAAACCCTAATTTTATTAGCCTTAAGTTTTGTAACCCTAATTTTCTAGGATCGATTCATTTGCATGCTTGTTTAGCACTCTCAAAATCCAAACTTTGAGACATGTGATGCTTCAAAACTCATTATAGGGTGCTAGGCAAACCTTTCAACGCATACTTACTTACGTTGATGATATGTGATATTATGTGTTGCTGAGATATGATGTGCAGGATTGTCGTGATTGAATAGCCGGAGGTTTTATGTGAGTTGAGAGTTTTATTTTCATTCATGTAAAAATCAAATGTATGTAATATTCTTTTATTTGGGGCACTTCTGGGTTGAGGATAATGTCGCCGTCATTGTATATTATTTACTTTTCCGCATTAGGATAGACCCAAGGAGGGGAGCACAAGTGACCGGGTTCTAGGGTTTAGTAGGAGGCCATCTCGAGGAGTCGAGACCGGGTCTCCTAAACTCTAGAATTGGTAGGGTCACTTGCCACTCCCATAGGGGTCTAGGGTGTGGGATTGGCTATTCATCGTGACCGTGGAATCCGTATTTTCTATTGTTGGCTAAATACCAAATACAGACATCCTAGATATTCTTTTATTTTTATATATGCTTCTGCTGTTGATATTCTGTAATGTGATTACTTAGTATTTGAGACGAATGGATTATTATTATATATAGGATATATAATAAATGTTGCTTATGTTTTAAACCCGCGCTAGTCCCGTCCCGCTATGCTGTTAGTTAAGTAACCTAACAGTGCATAACGGGACACTGTGGCGAATGCGGATGGCATAAGTGTACGTTCTATTTTCATTTCTTTTATGTGATGGCTTAGGAACTTAAATGATGGGACTATATTAATAAGATTAACGTAACGAAAAAGAAACCTAAAGATGTTGTAGAATCAGATTTGAAACCCACTCGGCCTTTTTATGAAAAATGCAAGTTTCAAAAGATGCGGAGCTTAAGCTACTTCTTTTCTTAACTGTTTTGATTCTACCACGAGATCAAATTCAAAGCGTTAAAGTTTTTCATAAAAACCATCCGCAACCCTCTATCATTTTACGAAGCAAAGTACTTAGTATTCGTGCTACGTATGTTGATTTTAGTCAAGGCGTAGTGTACGGTAGCTAAGTGATGTCTTCTTACAAAGCATATGATGCGATCAGTTATGACATTCATGTGATTATGTTTATCATAGTCAAGGTTCATATAGGTGGGTCTAGTTAATCTCAAAATGACGGGTAGAAATTGACTAGTGCTTATGATATGTTGACCATAGCCAAGGTCATAAGCAGCTAGGGGTAAAAACCATATCGGAAGTTTCAAGAGTTGAAATTTGCAATGAGATTGCATACCATCTATATGATAGTTGGATCCCGACCCCACTGTGAGTAAGAGTTACTCCAAGGAGAGTTTTGCACTTTATAATTAGCTAATCCAGTAGGTGTCTAGAAAGGTGTCAACGTGGTTTGACCTCTGGGAAAATGAGGTTTATTTTAATTAGGTCCATGCGAAAGCACGGGGAACCTCCCTCAAAGTACCGACACTGACCTAGCTGACCGGTTAGCGAAACTGTAGAATGTAATTAATCCTGGCTAGTTTTCTTTTAAGGTTTTGAAAGAAAATTTGATAAAAGCAGTGGGAGACATCGATTAGATAAGATAATAACCAATTTAAATCTTTGCAAGAGCATTTCGCTGAGTGTTTTCTTTTCTCTCTCCTAAATGGCATATACCGATGACAGGACTTAAGCTTCTTTTAGAGAAAAATAAATTGACAGGACCAAATTATAAAGAATGGTTGAGGAACTTGAATATTGCACTCACATATGATAAAGTATCATATGTCCTCACTACCAAAGCCCCACCCGTCCCAGGTCCTGAATCATCTGTTTCGGATAGAGAGATCCGAAAAACATGGATATTGATTGAAACACGGCCAAGTGCCTCGCGCATGCTTCTATGGACAATATCCATCAGATACAGCACGAGAAGATGGATGTACAATCCATCTTTCTTCATACAAATGAGTTGTATGAAGAGCAATCTCGGACTTTATGATTCGAGGCATCTCGAAAGTTGTTTCAGTTACGGATGGCCCCTGGCACATCAGTAGGAGAATATGTTCTGAAGATGATTGGTCTTATAGAAGAACTTGAGGAACTAGGATGGACCATGGATAATGAGCAATATACATATATTGTTCTGCAGTCTCTCCCCCCCGCCTTTGCTCCGTTCATTGTGAATTTCAATATGAACGATTTGGAGAAATCATTGCCTGAACTTCTCAATATGTTGAGAATTGTTGGGTTTACCTAGCACCTCATCAAGGGTTTAGAAGCATCACATATGCCAAAATCAAATTTTGAAGGTGCTAAGTGAACTTGCAAAGAATCATAACTAGAAATTTAGGGTTTCATTTGACTAAGCATCACATGCAAAAGAAAAAATATCACTAAGGGTGGAGATTACAACCTTTGTAGACCTCCCTTGGTGACTCCTTGGCACTTTGAGAGTTTGGAATGGATCGATGGAAGCCTTCCTTGTCCACGAAGATCCACCCGAAGTCCCTTTGCCCAAAGCTTCTTGCTTTACTTGATATGTGAATGAAGTAGAGCAAACACCCTACACAAATGGGCTAGATGTGTGTAGTATGATAATGTGGTTTGTATTCTATAATCAAAACCCTTTATTTTTTTATCAACTTCACTCAAAGAAATTTTCAAGAGAGGAAGAAGAAGATGGTGGCTAAGCTTGAGCTCAAAAGAAAATGATATGATATAATTATTGAAATGAGAAATAATAATCTATATTAACCCTTCTCACTTCAACCATGGTTAGTAATTATCTAGATCTTTATCATTGAGTTAAAAATGCAAAAGGATAATTAACTCAAGGTTAAAAAGTAGTTGAAGTATGGTCAAAGATGATAAACATTAACCATGTGTGAATTATCCTTTCCTTTATTCAAAATGATAGATAAATAGATAATTACTACAATATGAGTCTTGCATTGCCACCAAATATGTATCAACAACCATGATACAATGTATGTATGTATGTGTCCATGCACATCATCATGTGCATACATGCATGCATACAAAAATAGAAAAAGGGTTTAATTAAAGAATTAATCTGAAAGTCATTTATTAAATCAACACTTGATTTTGCAAACCGGTCATATCACATACGACCCGACCAATAGAAAATGCCCGATTAATATACGGTATCACATATCCGTATTTAATCGGGTCCCCACGCATATTTCATATGCACACCACATCTTTGCGCCTGAGCCAGGAAACTTCATTGTGGGACTCTAAGACTCGTCAATACGCCAGCAGTAGGTAATGATCATATCAAATACCTACAAGCCGCAAGCGGTCAGCTAAACATAACGGCCTCCCGGGTATTGAGCGATCAGAAGAAAACCAGCGAAGCTGTCAAAACTCCCGTCGAGTCAACTGGTAACACTTACCGTACAGTCCGGTCTCTTCGTTAGATATGTTGCATATTGAGTCTAGGGATGAAATCGTCAACCCCAATAACTCAATAAGACATGCTGGTGTATGGCTCATAACAGATCGAGAAACTACTGATAACGCTTATCAGTAAATCTCAGCAGCCCTGGCCACGGACTTCCTGTTATAGCCAATCGAGCATAGCATAACATCAACTCCCAATACCAAGAGAGACGAAACCCCTCCTATCGCTCATCGCCTCTATGTGCCTCGGGACAGTACCCAAAGTCCACCTGTTTGCATGACTCAGTAGAGCCGTGGTAGGGTGGATATCAAAGTACAGTGGGAGGACAAACAAGAATCTATGACGATCTTGGGTCTACAGACTAACCTGTACCAGTGTCACCTGAGAACTGCTATCTGACGATAGATATAATACTACATAGGAGTTCTCTGTGAGTCCGTTCAGTGTACCTAGTCTCCACTGAGCACCCGCATACAATCTTTGGTGTCACCTCACCAGATGGATATGGGATCATCCATCGCCCATCATATGGGACAAGAATAGTATATGCTAGTCTACTCTGGAATATCGATGCCCCGTCTCGATACACCCACGACTAGGAACAGTTCAAGGATATGCTTATAAACTACACATGCCCCACTAGTATGATCCGCATTATAGTCACGGTAGTCAAGCAAATATCCTGAGGGCTTTATCAACATGTGCAAATGAATAAAAGCATGATCAAATCAACATGTCAAGATAAAGTAAACCAGATAGCATATTATCCTGTTGAGCGAGAAAGTCATCTAAAATCATATATACATGTCCAAGCATCCACTATACATATAATGGCCTCTAGGGCATACATATATCTAACAATCTCCCACTTGCACTAAGGCCAGTTATTGGCGTATCTCATACCCAACATCTCCAAAAGTCGCTCATGCTGTGGCTGTGGAAGGGCCTTGGTGAGTGGATCCGCTGTGTTATCCTTTGTATCTACTCTCCGAATCTCGATCTCCTAGCGATCTACTATCTTCCGGATCAAATGATATCGTCTCATGATGTGTCTGGATTTCTGATGGGACCTTGGTTCTGTCATGACCCGAAAGTACGGAACATGACCGGCACTTAAACTACGAATGTCTCGAGACGTACGTAATCTAAGTAAACTGAAAATCCAGAAATCCAAACCAAGAAAAGTAGTAGAGTGCAGGAAAAACCAACTTAAAGCAAGTAATTTCAATAGCATAAGCCGAATTATGCGGTTTTTAAAATATCAAAAATTTACTGAAAATTTCGGCAGAGTCTCCTTTGTAAATACTGGCCCCCAAACGGGATACAACATGAATAGTATACGAAATCAAGAAAAAGGCATCCCCAAGCGGGAGCTAGCTCTTCGTCAATCGACGGTCACAACCACACAAGCAATATAATATACAACGCCAACGGCGAGGATCAAAACTCAAAAGGAAACTCAAAACCACCAGAAATATAACGAGCGACTCTAAGGTCGAAAGAATAAACAACAGTGGTCTCTATCTCAAAAAATACATGTTTGGTTGATGGAACTTCTAGATACAACAGAATAATGATATACAAGATATATAATGGGGGTACGATACAAGTAAACCCACCTACTAGCAAATCACCCGAACGAAACTATGCCGCAAAGCCGTAATTAAACCTGTACGGCAAAACCTGCAAGAAACTGGGGCACTACGGGGGTGAGTTGCCAACTCGTGAATAGAAAAACATCTACGCACAGAAATCGCATAAATAACGCAATCCTAGGTCAATGATCATAATATATCCTCAAAAATGTATATAACATGCAGTCTATAACAATGGCTAGGGTAGTATCTAACCCGAGTGTAAACTCATGTGCCCGTGTCAGTGCCTCAGGTAGCAATATATCATATGAGTGAGGTATGAATGCATGAAAACAGAATACATGTAAATGAAGAAACTGTTTTCATAAATTAGTGAGATTTCTGTATTTTTAAAGTGAGGTATCATAAATGAAATCAGTATCAACAGTGTCTAGCATCGACACAAAACATAAATCTCACTGTCTCGAAATATCAATGTCTCAATCTCAATATTTAGGGCGCCGTCAGTCCAGACTGGCCCCTACCATCCATCTCAAGACCACGACGGTATCATCCGGATATCCGACGCGTCGGGTAATATCACCGGTCGGTAGTGCTCCCCTGCCGGGCTCAACGTCAACACCACATTCCTCTTGCCCCGGGGTACCGCACCGGGCCCACCATGTATCCGTGACGGTTCCTCCACTCCTCGACACGGATCTCGAAAACCACAGCAAACTCATGGTGGACGACACTTTACATCACTAGAAAACCGCAACATTTTATATTTTAAAAGATCATAAGTTGTAAATTTTGCGGCTTTCCCCGAAATCCAGCAATACCATAAATCTCAAGAAATCATCACAAGTGCATATGTCAATGATAATGAATGCATATGGTATCAATAACCAAGTTGCAATGTATGATTAATAAACTAGGCATGTAAGGCAGGTACACTAATATCATATCAAACTACTAACTAACAAGCTAAGTCAAGCAAATATATTCTCTAAAGTGTACGTGACATGGCAATTACCGATGAAGATGTGTGTGAGCCGGCAAGTAGGTGTACGTGGTACATACGCATCATCGGTAATGGTGCTGGTGTCCTAACAGCATGATATCAATAATGAAATATGCAGCAAAATAAGTATGCGAGGCAGAGCGAACAGCAATAATGTGCGGGAGCTGAATACTAGACACAACGATAACTAATCTGTAATAATCTAATATAAGTCCTACAAATGGTGCCTTTTGAAATAACACGAATCATGGGGTTTTGAAAATAGGGGCTACTGTGTTTTTATGAAAAGATACGTCTTTTGAAATATCCGTAGGATCCCTTGGGCTGTCTTTTAAAATACCCACGATTCGTTAGTTTTTGAAATAGGTAAGAATCGAATCTAATCTAACAACTAAACTAAACTAAAGGGCTAAGCTAACAAGCTGAACTACAGGTAAGGAAACCGCCTAACATCTGAGTCGATATATATACATACCTGTATATATATTAGTCGGTGATCCCGCCTCAATAATATCATATCCGATACCATATCTACAATCAGACATCCCAAGTCAAGAGTGCGGATCAATCATCAAGATATAGCTCGTACGTAAATCCGTCGTACGGCATCCCAAATCTGGGTACGGGTCAATATCACATTCATCATACTATTCACCTGGTATCCTCTTTATCAAATATCATGATCGCGGTACTGATCTACGTCTATTACCATACTGATACCGCCTACGTATGCAAGGACGTGTGTGAAACACTACGTCAAGGACCCGCTACAACGTCATGTCGTATCTCAAATACGAACCCTGCTATATCACCGATCTCACGGCCTCAAATCAAATCTCATCGACTCAGCTCAATCCCAAGTATCATCCTCAAATCCGTATGTGAACATATAGTCCCATACCCATGTGAACCCATAACTATAAAGAATCCCATGAGCACATATCAATAGGAATGTATGCAAGTATGTATGTGTGTATGTGTAGTGCAACACTACCCTAGGGTTCGCAACACTAAAGTAATCCAACACACCAATATCCATCCTAAGCATCGTTATTAATCCCAAATAACATATAATAATTGTTGGTGTGTATACGCATCCGTATACACCACCACGGACTGCGGGGGTGCTATACGCCATCCACCCGACTTCTCCCCGTAGATATAAATCTACTCACCTGGTCCTCGCTAGCCGGTGCCGACGTCGCTACGCGCTTGCTTGTCGTCTCGAAGTCCACATGGGGGTACCTACATATCATAACGCACCATATCGCATTGAAACTAAATTCGAAATCGAAACGGCATACGAAAAACAAATCGGCACGCGTATCACGCATAGGTCCAAACCTATCGCCTACGCATGCAAGAATAGTCAAACCAACCCTCGATGTCGATGTACAAACGTCAAACCATCGAGAAAAATCCAATCACACTCATTTGCACATTCACGAACACTAATTTTAATATAAACTAGGTTAAAACTCACAAAAACCCCAATTTTGCTTAAAAAGTCATTTTTCCGAAAATCTAGCAAGCACAATTCGCCGTTTTTGTACAAAACAGGATATTTAAATGAATGTAGCGGCCAATATATTTATTAAATATCTTAAATAAGTCATATAAACAATTCCCGGAATTTAATCTCATTAAATTCCGAAAACCCTAATATTCTAGTTTACAAAATACCTAAAATTTAACAATTTCAAAGCAAAAATGCACAAACTACAATCTAGCTTAGATTTGCATGATCTAAAGCATTAAACCACACTTAATAAAGTTAATGAAGTCATGAAAAACCTAAACACATTTTTAATTCCAAGTATTTAACCAATTTCAAAAACCTAGTAAGCAAATTAGCAAAGTAACACAATTTTTAAACTAACCATTAGCACAAGCTACTAATCTTGTATTAACATGACTAAAGCCTAAATATAACACACAACCATACACCAATTTTATAAAACCCTAACTTGCATTCAAATTCATAACTTGAATTCCAAAACTTGCAACTTAAGCCTAATTAACACTTAAGTAGTTTAGCTTTAAGAAATTAGTAACAAATTAAGCAAAAATGTTTTAGAATTATACCCAAAAACATTTGAAGATCCACAAGCATCCATGGCCTCCCAAAATGCTCTCTTTTCACAAAGATCCATGCTATACGGGCTAAGCTAAAATGGGTAGGAGTCGGATTTGGGTTTTGGGATTTTTTTTGATGGATTTGAGGCAATTTTTGATGAAGTTTGAAGAGAAAAGAGAAGGGAAATGGGGGGGGGCTGCTGCTGCTGTAGGAGGGGGGGGGGTCGGCTGGAATGGGAGTGGGAGAGGAGAGAGAGGGAGGTAGAGAAAGTGGGGGGAGAAGTCAAAGTCAATTCAAGGTCAAAGGTCCACCTCATTTCTCCATTTTCTTTTCTTTTCTTTCATTTCTTTCCTTTGAAATTCAAGTGGGGAAAAAAAATGGGGGCTGCTGAATTCTTCAAGGGGAGAAGTAAATGGGAGTGTGTGGATGTGGGTACGGGTGTGGGGTGATGAAAAATGATAAATATAATACCCCAAACATCCATTTACGCTAAAAAAAGCCTTTTTTTCTTCAATAATTTCTAAACCGTTTTGGCAAATGATTTCGTTCCAAAAACCATATGATAAAATTTTATTTAATGTTTTATGATGCACAAAATTTGTTTCAACTCATTCCAATTTGTAGTTTTCCCTAATTAAATGTATTAGTGACGGCTTAAATAATAATAAAATAATATTTTTTTCAGAAAATTTGAAATTTCACCAGCGGCTCAATAAACACCAAATAATAGCAATTACATAGCTAGAATATGTATATTTAATTTTTATAATAAGATATTTGTATTTTGACTTTTTACAGAAAACCCCCTTATTTTACCGATTTTTCGAAATTTCACCGAAACGATTTTCAAAACGTTACAATCTTCCCCCCTTAAAGAAATTCGGTCCCCGAATTTAAATTCAAACTCCCCCAAATACTAAAACATCTAAGAAAAACCATCAAGTCGTCGGGGCTCCTAAATTGTAACTACATAAAACAATTCGTAGTGCAGCGCATGCGCTTGAAAAATGAGTATATAACTCAAATCAAAACTCCGTCAAGCATCCCGCAATCATCGGAGTCATGGAGAAGTCATCAATGCCAAATCTAAATCAAACCAATATGATATAACTCGAAACTATACATGTAAACATCGAATCTATATCTGTAAGTATCTGAAGGAAATGCATGCCAAATCTCTTTAAGTCGCTGTGCAACGCGTATAACACTGCACAGTGGCGGACGTCTATCATAAGAAAATAACTATATACATATATACCTTTGTTTGAAATGTACGTTCCGCCGTTTTGGAAACAATTTAGAAGGGTCTCCTTGTTTTAAACATTTCGTGTCATATCAGACACGTAGGTAAATACTGAGGCTATAGCTCGCTTTTTGGAAATCCCTTCAATAACTATCAATGCATGCAAAATATATTCAGGTACTGTCCTCTGACTAGTCCTGCTCAGTACGAAAATACATAGCAATATCATAAAAACGTACTGCTCTATACGAAATCAATCCCAAAATATGCACATGAATGCTACTTGCGTCTGGTGCGCACGGAAATCAAAATCCATGAATGTGCCATACATGCGCACAGAAACAACATCTAAGTGCATCGGGTGTGCACGAAACATCTGTCGTAGGCAACATGTGTGCCTGACAGCAAAATCAGGTGTATCTATCGTGTACGAAATCATGAAATCCAATATCAAGCGCCGAACGTGCGCAAAATCAATCAGGTGCACAAGGTGCACAAAACAAATATCGGGTATCACAATCGAAATTGAAGTCCAGTTCATCTAAGTGCACAAAAGGCGTATCACTGCACTGCAAGCATATATAAACTATACCGAGTGCAGGAACGAAATCGTGTGCATGCATACGCACAAAACCAACTCAACTGTTTAAAATCGTAAAATCACAAACATGTGAAACTGAAGCACGAAAACGATATCAAGTGCAACACCGTGCAAAGATCGTAAATCCTCAATCATCAAAATCAAATCACCTAAAACATCGTAATCAATAATGGCGGAATAGTACTGCTCAAGCGCATCCTCTAAGAATCTCGGCCAACTGTCGCGGTCACTAGTGGGACGTCTCGTCGATGATCATGAACTCTGTCCTGCTGGCGTGCGTAACCATGACCACTCCTGGGTCAAGGTCTTCACTGTGAATTACCAATCTTTCGGTCCATCGGCTCATCGGCCTTGTCAGGTGTGCTAACGGGGACGATTCCATTCTGGCACTTCTCTGGTCATCTCTTGGTCAATCATCGCGACCACTCGTAAGACAGCATATTACTGGCGTCGGCCTCTGGCTCTCTGAATGTACGTGACACATCTGATCCTGGGTGCAAATATCATTGCAGCAGTGTCCTGGAAGGAATCCTGCTCACGGTCTCTTCCATGTCTTGTCTCTGCCAACTGTCCGGAAGTCATTGTCCTTTCCTATATCTGCATCTTGCTCTGGAACGACTGCATACTCATCGCGACTCCTTCTGGAAGGTAAGTCCAAGTACCATGCCTCGGCATGCGCATCGCCTCTCTGATGTCGGTGGAGTGGAACGTCATCTCATCTAGATCTAGTGCGAACCTCTTACTCCACTTTTCTCTAATGTCGACCGCTTCGGACTCGTCTCGTCGTGGCTGCATGGACTGAGCTCCAACGGCTATCCTCGTATCTGGAGTCTCCCAAGAATGCATCTCACCACCTAGCATCCGATTGAAGTCAAACCATTCGATCGATTCGTCAAAACCTCATAATCCCCCAAGAGCTCAACATCTTGGTACAGTTTAATAGTATCGAGTACATACCACAGCATCGGTGGTCCAGCCGTAGAAGGGCAAATCCAAGCCTCACTAATGGCGCCGTGGAACTGCCGCAAACCCTAAGGTTCAAAGGCTTTCACACGGTCATTATGTCGAGTTAGGGTTTCATTCTTCTAGAGGGACCATAGAATTGCCTGCATGTCCTTCCGACTACTTTAAACTTGGAATAATAGGTTTCTGACATTCGATCGTCTCTGTCGACTCCCAACGTCTCCGCGTGAAGTCGTCTCTAGCTGGAATCAATCTATCTGATGACCTCTCATCGGGTAGGCGAACGAACCACATGTCTCAGTCATTCATCCGTGGGTGACTAGCGACCTTCTATCATTGGCTCAATCCTCTGGTGCTGATCTGTCCGTCCGAGTAATCTCATACAGCGATCCATCAACGCTCGTGGTGCGAAAACACAATAAAAAGACACCTCTCTACAATCGGGTGTCGCCGGAATCACGCCCTGGTCAGTCCTCGTTTGCGATGAGCTCCTGCTGACCGCAACTCTAGCCGTAGCTCTCCCTGCCCGAAATCGTGGCAGCAAAACCAAACTGGTAACGATGAGGCTAGATCAGGAAGGAATATAATACTGAACAAGGAAATGTACATCCTAAGGCTTCTTAAGTGGAGTGGCGTGTCGTAAATATGCCGCGGAACATACCAACGGTACGTCACTCTACTTTAGTCACCTATTCCATCAACCAAGGGTCATCCTACGCTCCAAAGGTAAAACCTAACGCTCTGATACCAACTTTGTCACGACCCGAAAGTACGGAACATGACCGGCACTTAAACTACGAACGTCTCGAGACGTACGTAATCTAAGTAAACTGAAAACCCAGAAATCCAAACCAAGAAAAGTAGTAGAGTGCAGGAAAAACCAACTTAAAGCAAGTAATTTCAATAGCATAAGCCGAATTATGCGGTTTTTAAAACATCAAAAATTTACTGAAAATTTCGGCAGAGTCTCCTTTGTAAATACTGGCCCCCAAACGGGATACAACATGAATAGTATACGAAATCAAGAAAAAGGCATCCCCAAGCGGGAGCTAGCTCTTCGTCAATCGACGGTCACAACCACACAAGCAATATAATATACAACGCCAACGGCGAGGATCAAAACTCAAAAGGAAACTCAAAACCACCAGAAATATAACGAGCGACTCTAAGGTCGAAAGAATAAACAACACTGGTCTCTATCTCAAAAAATACATGTTTGGTTGATGGAACTTCTAGATACAACAGAATAATAATATACAAGATATATAATGGGGGTACGATACAAGTAAACCCACCTACTAGCAAATCACCCGAACGAAACTATGCCGCAAAACCGTAATTAAACCTGTACGGCAAACCTGCAAGAAACTGGGGCACTACGGGGGTGAGTTGCCAACTCATGAATAGAAAAACATCTACGCACAGAAATCGCATAAATAACGCAATCCTAGGTCAATGATCATAATATATCCTCAAAAATGTATATAACATGCAGCCTATAACAATGGCTAGGGTAGTATCTAACCCGAGTGTAAACTCATGTGCCCGTGTCTGTGCCTCAGGTAGCAATATATCATATGAGTGAGGTATGAATGCATGAAAACAGAATACATGTAAATGAAGAAACTGTTTTCATAAATTAGTGAGATTTCTGTATTTTTAAAGTGAGGTATCATAAATGAAATCAGTATCAACAGTGTCTAGCATCGACACAAAACATAAATCTCACTGTCTCGAAATATCAATGTCTCAATCTCAATATCTAGGGCGCCGTCAGTCCAGACCGGCCCCTACCATCCATCTCAAGACCACGACGGTATCCTCCGGATATCCGACGCGTCGGGTAATATCACCGGTCGGTAGTGCTCCCCTGCCGGGCTCAACGTCAACACCACATTCCTCTTGCCCCGGGGTACCGCACCGGGCCCACCATGTACCCGTGACGGTTCCTCCACTCCTCGACACGGATCTCGAAAACCACAGCAAACTCATGGTGGACGACACTTTACATCACTAGAAAACCGCAACATTTTATATTTTAAAAGATCATAAGTTGTAAATTTTGCGGCTTTCCCCGAAATCCAGAAATACCATAAATCTCAAGAAATCATCACAAGTGCATATGTCAATGATAATGAATGCATATGGTATCAATAACCAAGTTGCAATGTATGATTAATAAACTAGGCATGTAAGGCAGGTACACTAATATTATATCAAACTACTAACTAACAAGCTAAGTCAAGCAAATATATTCTCTAAAGTGTACGTGACATGGCAATTACCGATGAAGATGTGTGTGAGCCGGCAAGTAGGTGTACGTGGTACATACGCATCATCGGTAATGGTGCTGGTGTCCTAACAGCATGATATCAATTATGGAATATGCAGCAAAATAAGTATGCGAGGCAGAGCGAACAGCAATAATGTGCGGGAGCTGAATACTAGACACAACGATAACTAATCTGTAATAATCTAATATAAGTCCTATAAATGGTGCCTTTTGAAATAACACGAATCATGGGGTTTTGAAAATAGGGGCTACGGTGTTTTTATGAAAAGATACGTCTTTTGAAATATCCGTAGGATCCCTGGGCTGTCTTTTAAAATACCCACGATTCGTTAGTTTTTGAAATAGGTAAGAATCGAATCTAATCTAACAACTAAACTAAACTAAAGGGCTAAGCTAACAAGCTGAACTACAGGTAAGGAAACCGCCTAACATCTGAGTCGATATATATACATACCTGTATATATATTAGTCGGTGATCCCGCCTCAATAATATCATATCCGATACCATATCTAAAATCAGACATCCCAAGTCAAGAGTGCGGATCAATCATCAAGATATAGCTCGTACGTAAATCCGTCGTACGGCATCCCAAATCTGGGTACGGGTCAATATCACATTCATCATACTATTCACCTGGTATCCTCTTTATCAAATATCATGATCGCGGTACTGATCTACGTCTATTACCATACTGATACCGCCTACGTATACAAGGACGTGTGTGAAACACTACGTCAAGGACCCGCTACAACGTCATGTCGTATCTCAAATACGAACCCTGCTATATCACCGATCTCACGGCCTCAAATCAAATCTCATCGACTCAGCTCAATCCCAAGTATCATCCTCAAATCCGTATGTGAACACATAGTCCCATACCCATGTGAACCCATAACTATAAAGAATCTCATGAGCACATATCAATAGGACTGTATGCAAGTATGTATGTGTGTATCTGTAGTGCAACACTACCCTAGAGTTCGCAACACTAAAGTAATCCAACACACCAATATCCATCCTAAGCATCGTTATTAATCCCAAATAATATATAATAATTGTTGGTGTGTATACGCATCCGTATACACCACCACGGACTGCGGGGGTGCTATACGCCATCCACCCGACTTCTCCCCGTAGATATAAATCTACTCACCTGGTCCTCGCTAGCCGGTGCCAACGTCGCCACGCTCTTGCTTGTCGTCTCGAAGTCCACATGGGGGTACCTACATATCATAACGCACCATATCGCATTAAAACTAAATTCGAAATCGAAACGGCATACGAAAAACAAATCGGCACGCGTATCACGCATAGGTCCAAACCTATCGCCTACGCATGCAAGAATAGTCAAACCAACCCTCGATGTCGATGTACAAACGTCAAACCATCGAGAAAAATCCAATCACACTCATTTGCACATTCACGAACACTAATTTTAATATAAACTAGGTTAAAACTCACAAAAACCCCAATTTTGCTTAAAAAGTCATTTTTCCGAAAATCTAGCAAGCACAATTCGCCGTTTTTGTACAAAACAGGATGTTTAAATGAATGTAGCGGCCAATATATTTATTAAATATCTTAAATAAGTCATATAAACAATTCCCGGAATTTAATCTCATTAAATTCCAAAAACCCTAATATTCTAGTTTACAAAATGCCTAAAATTTAACAATTTCAAACCAAAAATGCACAAACTACAATCTAGCTTAGATTTGCATGATCTAAAGCATTAAACCACACTTAATAAAGTTAATGAAGTCATGAAAAACCTAAACACATTTTTAATTCCAAGTATTTAACCAATTTCAAAAACCTAGTAAGCAAATTAGCATATTAACACAATTTTTAAACTAACCATTGGCACAAGCTACTAATCTTGTATTAACATGACAAAAAGCCTAAATATAACACACAACCATACACCAATTTTATAAAACCCTAACTTTCATTCAAATTCAACTTGAATTCCAAAACTTGCAACTTAAGCCTAATTAACACTTAAGTAGTTTAGCTTTAAGAAATTAGTAACAAATTAAGCAAAAATGTTTTAGAATTATACCCAAAAACATTTGAAGATCCACAAGCATCCATGGCCTCCCAAAATGCTCTCTTTTCACAAAGATCCATGATATACGGGCTAAGCTAAAATGGGTAGGAGTCGGATTTGGGTTTTGAGATTTTTTTTGATGGATTTGAGGCAATTTTTGATGAAGTTTGAAGAGAAAAGAGAAGGGAAATGGGGGGGGCTGCTGCTGCTGTAGGAGGGGGGGTCGGCTGGAATGGGAGTGGGAGAGGAGAGAGAGGGAGGTAGAGAAAGTGGGGGGAGAAGTCAAAGTCAATTCAAGGTCAAAGGTCCACCTCATTTCTCCATTTTCTTTTCTTTTCTTTCATTTCTTTCCTTTGAAATTCAAGTGGGGAAAAAAAATGGGGGCTACTGAATTCTTCAAGGGGAGAAGTAAATGGGAGTGTGTGGATGTGGGTACGGGTGTGGGGTGATGAAAAATGATAAATATAATACCCCAAACATCCATTTACGCTAAAAAAAGCCTTTTTTTCTTCAATAATTTCTAAACCGTTTTAGCAAATGATTTCGTTCCAAAAACCATATGATAAAATTTTATTTAATGTTTTATGATGCACAAAATTTGTTTCAACTCATTCCAATTTGTAGTTTTCCCTAATTAAATGTATTAGTGACGGCTTAAATAATAATAAAATAATATTTTTTTCAGAAAATTTGAAATTTCACCAGCGGCTCAATAAACACCAAATAATAGCAATTACATAGCTAGAATATGTATATTTAATTTTTATAATAAGATATTTGTATTTTGACTTTTTACAGAAAGCCCCCTTATTTTACCGATTTTTCGAAATTTCACCGAAACAATTTTCAAAACGTTACAGGTTCTTTGGATAATGCCATAGCTCCATTATTATCACAATACAATGGTATTAGATCAACAATGGTTGGAACTACTCCTAGTTCCGCGATGAACTTCCTCATCCAGACGGTTTCCTTGGGAGCATCATTTGCAGCAATATACTCAGCTTCCATCGTAGAGTCTGCAACGGTATCATGTTTGGAACTCTTCCAACTAACCGCCCCTCCGTTGAGGGTAAATACAAACCCTGAGATAGATTTGCTGTCATCCTTATCACTTTGGAAGCTGGAATCGGTAAAGGCCTCCATCTGGAGATCCCCATTACCATATACCAAGAACAATTCTTTAGCCCTTCGCAAGTATTTAAGAATGTTCTTCACTGCTATCCAATGTTTCTTCCTTGGGTTGGATTGATACCTGCTTACTACTGCTAGTGCATAAGCTACATCAGGGCGAGTACATAACATCACATACATTATAGATCCTACGGCTGAAGCGTAGGGTATAACGCTTATGCGAGCTCTCTCTTCATCAGTCTTCGGACAGAAGTCCTTGGAGAGAGTGATTCCATGACAAGCAGGCAAGGCACCACGCTTGGAATCTTCCATACTAAACCTTTTTAGGATGGTGTCTATGTACTTTGATTGGGACAATCTCAATAACCTCTTGGATCTATCTCTATGGATCCTTATGCCCAAAATGCATGAGGCATCACCCAGGTCCTTCATGGAGAACCTTTGTGATAAGAATAGTTTGACCAATTGTAGCATAGGAATATCATTTCCTATCAGGAGAATGTCATCTACGTACAATACGAGAAATGTGACAGTACTCCCTACAATCTTCTTATAAATGCATGGTTCATCTATATTTTTGATAAAATCAAACTCTTTGATTGTATCATCAAAGCAGATGTTCCAGCTCCGTGAGGCCTGCTTTAATCCATAAATGGATTTAAGCAATCTACATGCTTTCCCCCTGCTCCCACTGTCAATGAAGCCCTCTGGCTGATCCATAAAAACGCATTCTTCTAAATCACCATTTAGAAATATAGTTTTAACGTCCATCTGCCAGATTTCATAATCATAGTGAGCAGCAATAGCAAGTAGGATCCTAATGGATTTAAGCATTGCTACTGGAGAGAAAGTTTCATCATAGTCCAATCCTGGTCTTTGACGAAAACCTTTCGCTACTGGCCTTGCTTTAAAGGTCTCTACCTGTCCATCTATACCAATATTTCTCTTAAAGATCCATTTGCACCCAACGGGTTTTATCCCAGGAGGTGCAACATCCAAAGTCCATACTTTGTTGGTATACATGGACTCCATTTCCGATCTCATGGCTTCTAGCCACTTCACTGAGTCACCACTCGTGATAGCTTGCTGAAAACTAGTAGGGTCATCATCATCCATGATGCAATCTTCTCTATCACCATCAATGAGAAACCCATAGTATCTCTCTGGTGAGCGAGAAGTTCTACCAGATCTCCGGAGCGGCTGAGGTTCTTGAAGTTATACTGAAACATCAGTTTCAACCAATTTTTCCTGAGTAATTTGTGTCTCTAGAACCTCTTCTAGTTATACCGCATTGCCATCAGTACTGTCCGTAAAGATTTCATTTTCCAAAAATGTGGCATGCTGAGCAACAAACACCTTTTGTTCCTCCTTGTGGTAGAATATATATCCATATGAATGTTTTGGATACCCCACAAATTTACACATGACCGATCGTGTCTCGAGTTTGTCAGGATTCTGCTTTTTAACAAAAGTCGGACAACCCCAAATCCTAACTCTTTTAAGAGATGGTCTCTTTCCACTCCATATCTCATATGGAGTGGTAGACACGGTCTTGGTTGGAACTCTGTTTAATAGATACATCGCTGTCTCCAATGCATGCCCCCAAAACGAAAGCGGTAACTCAACATCACACATCATGGATCATACCATATCTAATAGGGCATGATTCCTTCGTTCTGACACACCATTGTACTGTGGTGTGTAAGGAGGAGTGGGCTGAGAGAGAATCCCATTCTCTTTTAAGAAGTCTAAAAACTCTGTACTTCAATATTCTCCACCTCGATCTGATCGAAGTTTCTTGATGCTCAAGCCTGTTTGTTTTTCTTCTTCAAGTTTGTACTCCTTGAATTTCTCAAAAGCTTCGGATTTGTGCTTTATCAAAAACATGTGTTCGAATCTTGAGAAATCATCAGTAAAAGTAATGAAGTATGAAAAACCACCTCTAGCATGTGTAGACATTGGTCCGCATATATCACTATATATGAGGCTTAAGAGTTCCACAGCTCTTTCTTCGTGTCCAGTAAACGGAGTTTTGGTCATTTTACCTTTGATACAAGACTGGCAAGCCGCATAAGATTTATATTCAAAAGGATTTAAATGTCCATCTTTATGTAGTTTGTTTAGTCTTGTTTCATTAATATGACCAAGTCTACAATGCCAAAGAAAAGCTTCATTTATATCTGAAAACTTTCTTTTATTAGTATGTTGTATATTGAAAACTGTGTGTTGGTTCAGGACGTAAATACCGTTATTTAATGTACCATACCCAATCAACTCTTGATTCAAGTTAATGTTGATAACACTATTTTGCAATACAAAATGATATCCTTCATTGTCCAACAAAGAAACGGATATTATATTACATAGGATACTTGGTACAAAATAACACGGGTTTAAAACCAAAATACAACTCGAAGGCAACCCAAGATGATACTCTCCCACGGATACAGCATGTACATTGGAACCATTTCCAACCCGCAGAGTATGGTCACCTGTCTTCAACACTCTACTGTTTCTCAATCCCTGCATACAATTGCAGATGTGAGAACCAGAACCGGTATCTAACACTCAAGATGCAGAGTTTAAAGAAAAATAGTTTTCAGTTACAAACACACCTGAAGTGGAAGCATCGGCATGCTTCTTCTTCTTGAGATTAGCAAGATACACAGCACAGTTGCGTTTCCAATGTCCTGACTTGTGGCAGTAAAAACATTCTCCTTTCCAGCTTCCCGTATCCCCGGATTTGTCTTTTCCCTTTGCCTTTTAACTCCACCTTTCTGTTTGATGGACTTCTTCTTTTTCTTTCCCTTGGTCTTGGCTTTGGGGACTGAAGAGGAAGATGGCCCAGCAAGCAGAGTGGGAGTCCTCGTTGTTTTCAACGTGCTCTCTGCACTTCTCAACATATTGAGAAGTTCAGGTAATGATTTCTCCAAATCATTCATATTAAAGTGTAACGTTTTGAAAATCGTTTTGGTGAAATTTCGAAAAAACGGTAAAATAAGGGGATTTTCTGTAAAAAGTCAAAATGCAAATATCTTTATTATAAAATTAAATATACATATTCTAGTTATGTAATTGCTAGTATTTGGTGTTTATTGAGCCACTGCTGAAATTTCAAATTTTCTGAAAATTTTTCCAAAATTAATTATTTTAATATTATTTTAAGTCGGTAAGAAAATACATTAAATTAGCGATAAATACAAATTTAAATGGGCTAATTTTAATCTTTAAAATCATGTTAATTAAAATCTAGTGGTAATATAATTTTTTAGTATTTTATTTCAAGTTTTAATTGATTTATTTTATGGAAAACAAAAATATAGTTATTTTGAACTAAAACTTGCAAATATGGTATTGTGGGGGGTCTTTTTGCATAGAATTTTTTTGTAAAGTCTCTCACGCTCACCTTCACCCCCCTTGGCCGGCCCCAAACTATTGTAGCAGCCCAAGAATTTTATTTCCCTCTTTTTGACCTTAAATCATGTGAGAAATGGGTTAAAATAAGGTTTTTATATATAGTAAAGTAGGTGGGGGTATTATGGTAATTTGGGAGGGGCTTTGACTTGGATTCTTTTCCACAACTCCCCCACACCTCTCCCCACTCCCTCCTCAGCCGAAATTCCTGCAATAAACAGCCCCAAAATTTACCCTCTCATTTTTCTTCTAAACTCATCAAAATTCCATCAAAATTCCATTTAAACTTCACAATTTCAAGCCCATCCTTCATCCATTCTTCTTAACCTTTCTTGCAAGGATTTTGGATGCTAGGAGGCCATCTTTGGAGTCAAAATTTCTTGCTAGATCTCTAGATCTAGAGGTATAATTCTTACCCATTTAAATTCTTATGGTTAGATTTCTTTAAATGAGTTGTTTTAGTGTTAATATTGGTGCTATTTTCATCTAGGATCTTCAAGAGAATGGTTTGAGTTAAACTAGGGTTTTTAGCACACCATTATTAAGTTAATTATTCTATTTTGCTATCTAGTGTTTTATACAAACCAAATCTAAGAGTTTAACTTGCTTTTTGGGCTTCAAATTAGTGCTAATTTAGTGTTTCATGTATAGTTGGGTTGGATTTTGTTAGTTATAAAATTCAAGAAAAGGTTTGAATGCAAGTTAGGGTTTTGTGAAATTGGTGTATGGTTGTGTAATGTATTAGGTTCTTATGGCTTGTTAAAACAAAGTTAGTAGCTAGTTGTTAATTATTAGTTAAAAATTATGATAATTACGCTAATTTGCTAACTAGCTATTTAAAATTGGTTAAATAATTGGGTTAAAAATATAATTATGTTTTTATGACATCATTAACATTATTATGAGTGGTTTAATATCTTAGGTTATGCAAAACCAAGCTTAATTGTTGAATTGTGAATTTTGCTTTAAAAGGTGTTAAAAATTGATATTTTTGCAAACTAGGATTTTGGAATTTATGTAAATTGATGAGAATAGATTATAGGAATGGTTTATATGACTTTGTTATAATATTCAGTGAATATTGTGGATGCTAGGTTCATTTATATATCGAGTTTTGTACTAAAACGGTGATTTGTGCTTTCTAGATTTTTGGAAAAATGACTTTTTAAGTGAAATTGGGGTTTTTATGAATTTTAAGCTATTTTATATTATAATTAGTGCTTGTAATTGTACAAATGAGTGTGTTGGGAGTTTTCTCGATGGTTTGGCGTTTGTACGCCGATGTCGAGGGTTTTTGGGTCGATTTGCGAAAGCAACCATAGGTTTTGACCTATGTGGGATTCATGCGTCGTTTTGGTCATGAGTCGGATTTTAATGCAGTATGGTGCGTTATGATATATAGGTACCCCATGTAGACTTCGAGAAGACAAGCAAGCGCGTGGCGACGTCGGCACCGGCGAACGAGGACCAGGTGAGTAGATTTATATCTACGGGGAGAAGTCGGGTGGATGGCGTATAGCACCCCCGCAGTCCGTGGTGGTGTATACGGATGCGTATACACACCAACAATTTATTATATGTTATTTGGGATTAATAACGATGTTTAGGATGGATATTGGTGTGTTGGATTATTTTAGTGTTGCGAACCCTAGGGTAGTGTTGCACTACACATACACACCTACATACTTGCATACATTCCTATTTTTATGTGCTCATGGGATTCTTT
Organism: Agapanthus africanus; assembly: GCA_030015575.1. NCBI lineage: Eukaryota > Viridiplantae > Streptophyta > Magnoliopsida > Asparagales > Amaryllidaceae > Agapanthus > Agapanthus africanus. Next base: position 566,152,058 of record CM057341.1, read on the forward strand.
ATAGTTATGTGATCACATGGGTATGGGACTATGTGTTCACATACGGATTTGAGAATGATACTTGGGATTGAGCTGAGTCGATGAGATTTGTTTTGTGGTTATGATATCGGTGATATGGCAGGATTCGTACTTGAGGTACGTCCTGGTGTTATAGCGGATCTTGGGGCGGCGATACGGGTGAATAGTGTTATAAATAAAATGGTCGACATGTGATCGTGATATGAGGCATGATATGCTAGGATATTGATATTAGGCCGTATCGGGCGATGTATACACCTTGATGATGATATGTGCTGACGATATCGGTTTGTACGAGATTGTCGATCAGTAGTCAGATCACGAGTATATTGAGGATTGTTCCCCCAATCAGAGCAAGGCTCTGCTTAAATTTTGAAAATTCAAATTTTGAAGCAACGCTTCAGTTCCCGTACGCTGCGCGCAACGCGCCACGTGTCAGAAGTTGACACGGCAGCACAACGCCTAAGACAGTACGTCCAATCAGAGCAAGGCTCTTTAAAAAAAACATAAGCAACGTTCAACTGCGCAAGCGCAACTGCGCAAGCGCACGGCTGCGCGACACGTGTCTGCGCGGTTGCGCAAGCACAACTGCGCAAGCGTACGGCTGCGCGACACGTGTCTGCGCGGTTGCGCAAGGGCTGTTGCGCAAGCGCACCGCTGCGCGACACGTATCTGCGCGGTTGCGCAAGTGCTGTTGCGCAAGTGCTTCACTGCGGGACACGTGTCTGCGCAGTTGCGCAAGTGCTTCACTGCGCGACACGTGTCTGCGCAGTTGCGCAAGCGCTGTTGCGCAAATGCGTCACTGCGCGACACGTGTCTGCGCAGTTGCTCAAGCGCTGTTGCGCAAGCGTTTCACTGCGCGACACGTGTCACTCACTGGGAGAGTTGCGCAAAACAGAATATATCTTGTTAAAACAAAAGATTTTCTTGTATAAGACAGGGGCCTTTGGATCAAAGATCCAACGGTGGGGAAAATTCCCCAAATCACTCAGAAAAAGATCTGTTTAACAAATTCAACTAATCTATGAGTACTATAAAAAGGACCCCAGACCTCATTTGATGATCATCAACATCAGAAAGAAAACAGAGAGAATTCTTGAAGAACTTTGGAAAAAAAAAGGTAAAACCTTTTAAAAGAGAAAAATCTCTGAAGTACAGATCATTGATCTAAAAATCATTAATCTTCAATGAACAAATAAATAAAATAAAAATAAATAAATAAAAATAGTGCCTTGCACTTGTTATGAACCCTTGGTTCTCTGAGAAAAGGAAAAACAAGAGAGAAACTTGTTTTCCTTTGATCTAAATTTAGATCAAAAGTGCTCTGCACTTTTGTTCTTGAAACTAAAAGATTCTTGATGCTCTGCACAAATGCAATGCATTATTTAAAGGGCCTGGCCCAAATCAAATTGCAAAGCAATAAAAGGGCAGAGCCCTATTTGAATTAATATTCTATTTGAGCAAAGCCCAAAATAAATAAAAATTGGACTTAACCCAATCGTGGCCATAAGTCCTTAAATCAAATTGATTGAGCAAAATGGTTCTCCTGAATCAATTCACAACCGGTTCGAGGGTACATCTCCGAACTCCTTTGACATCTATCGTTGTAATTCCTCAACGACGTCAAAGAGGTGACGAGTCCCAACGGCCACACACCCAACATTGGACCGAAACGTCCCTAAACTAATAACGGACCGAAACGTCCCTAAACTAATAATGGACCGAAACGTCCCTAAACTAATATCGGACCGAAACGTCCCTAAACTGGCACAATAGAGCCCAAATGCTCTTTTATCGGATCTAAACGGTCCCGTTAAGTTGATCATAGTCTCAAACTGGACTAACGTATCCTTAACGAACGTTTAAGTTGATCTTAGCCCTAAACACGGCTAACGTATCCTTAAATATTCAAATGGATTATAAAACTCCTAATCAACTCTGGTTCGAGGGTACATCTCCGAGCTCCTTTGATACATGTCGTTGTAATCCTTCAACGACGTCAGAGAGGTGACGAGTCCCGATGGCCATACATTAAATTAATCACTACGTTGAGTTGATCTTAGTCTAAAACAGGACTAACGTATCCTTGACGAACGTTTAAGTTGATCTTAGCCGCAACGCGACTAATGCATCCTTAAACTGAAAACACCAAACCCAAATCTAAGTAAATACGGATTTGGACTAATCCACGTCCTACGGGCGACGGCATTACTCAGTCTCCGTATACAATCCACGGGCAACCACAAACAAAATGAACACACGCGACACGAAGTGAAATTCTGGAGAAGGAGAAAGTTGTTACCGCGAGGCGGTAGCGTAATTAACTGCAGGGGCTTGCGCCTGCAGGGAAGAGCGTCCCCATAATCAAAAACCCCTCATCCTGAGGGGGAATCTGACGAAGTCTGCTACATCGGCCGCATCCGTCTAAACCTCCGATACACGGTGCCATAAATCAACTTGGTATCTTCGGAGAGATAAACGGATAAAACCAAATAGCATCTGCCCCGAACATCAGGCATTGGACGCCTTAAAGTCCAGGCCGCCGTTCGGAGGGGAACAGATTCTGGCACGCCCGGTGGGACCTCTTCCTCTTTCCACTCCACACTTCGTGTGTCGTCTTCGCGAACCAATCGCGGTTCATTAAATGGTTGTCTTCGGATTTCAAGTTACTAAGATTTGGTCTTTTACCTGGCGCAGAATTCAAGATTCAATGGCCTCTAGCTGTACCAACTGCTCAAAATGCCGCTGCAACGGACGCTCCACCTCACCAGGAGGTGTAGCATATGGCCCCCAAGCGGCTTCCTTCCTTACTCTGCCGGTAGATCAGGTAACCCAAGCCACCACCGGCTTGTTCTTCGGGACTATGATCCTACCTGCGAGCTTTTCTGCACCAATACTTGCGCCGGAAGTGGGTAAAAAGTCGGTCTTCAACCGGCTCACTGTTTCGACAACCTCTGTCGACAGGTCGCCCGCTACTAAACCGACAGCCTCCGTTTTCACCAGGCTAGGTCAGAACTATAAAGTGGCCGTCCCAAAGAGGGCAACGGCCGCTGCTTTGGAAGTCGTTAAAGCGGCTTCTCCTATCAGAGAGTCGGTCTTCACAAGATTGACGGTTCCCACTCCTCCCCCAGCTGGTCAAAAGGCATCAGTCTTCGATAGGCTGACATCGGCAGTTACCCCACACTCAAACAGGGGGCAACAAGAAACCATCTCGATTTCCGAGCCAGTCCCAACGGCTCGTCGTGCGCGACGTCGCCATTGGCAATGAATAAGGAAAACAGGGGGCAACTCCCCCTCAGGGCTAACCCCACCTGGTCCAGTGGTGGAGGTCAACGCTGCTGTTCCAACTGGGAACAGCTTTGAATTGCTAAGGAAGGTGAGAAAGAACTCTCCAATTGCTACATTGAAAAGATCTCCTCCGCCTATGGAAAAAGCTCTGGAGACAAAGCAGGAACAGCCCTCTCAACGGCTGTCGTCAAAAATTTATAAAGTTTGGCGGAGGGTTCAAGACTCCGTGATTGACTCAGACCACTTTCGTCGCCAGAAAAAGGCAAAGGTGGAAAAGAACAAAAACCGCCCCATTAAACAGCAGGGGGCAACAAATGCTAGGATGCCCACTTCAACGGCTCCTTAACCTCAATGGTCCACAAAAGAAAAAGGCCAGAGAAAGCTCCTGTGACACTGACAAAGTTTAAGAGCGGTGAACCTAAATGCCCCAAGTCAGGGGGCATAACAGTTCATACGGTTTATATGGCTTCTGGAAAGGAAGAAAGTCGTACTTCTACGGGTCACCGACCACTTACCCGATCAGTGACCAAGGCTCAGGAGCAGCAACAAAAGCTCCAGGAGATGATGACCACAATGGCTGCACTCACTGGGCCGAAAGAGAACCCTGAGGCGTCCTTAGATGAGCGCCAGGAGGAAGAGACCGACGCCGAGTTCCTCCGCCGAGTACTGGAAAAGAGAGACAAAGAGGCTGCTGAACAAGCAGCCAATATACAGCGTATGGGCCTCCTCTTCCAGGACATGATAGGGATGATGATACAACAAGATCCCCCGACTGAAGAACCCCCGATTGTCCTTGGGGATGATAGGGGAGAGACATCAAACCCTCAGCCCGTTCTATCAACGGCTAAAGAGGATACAATCTCTAAGATTGATCTGGACGAATATATAGCCCAGCAAATAAAGGTTCATCACGCGGCCGAAGCAGCCGGCCACGTCGTAAAAACGGGACGACCGTATCCAGGCTGGTATGACCAAATCAAGTACCCGCCGGGTTACACGATTCCCAAGTTTCATGTTTACAAAGGGACCGGCAATCCCCATCAACATGTTGCCCAGTTCAGGGCGCTTTGCGGTAATACCGGCGGCGACGACAAGTTGTTGCTTCGCCAGTTTGTTGGAAGCTTATCAGACACGGCGTTTGAATGGTATTCTGAGCTTCCCAACGACTCTATTAAAACCTTTGCGGAGATGGAGCTGCTCTTCACCCAACGTTTTGCAAGTGCCAGTGAGCGTACCCCGATGACGACACTGATCAACGCTAGGGTAAAACCCAGCGAGACATGGGTTCAGTACGCTATACGGTGGCGTAATCTATGGTCAAAGTATGAGCAGCGCATAGAAGAAGCCCCTGCGGTGGGAATGTTTGTTGGAACTATTGATCCACAAGCAACCATATCACAGTTTATGATGTTTTTCAAGCCGACTTCCTTCCAGGCTTTGATTGACAAACTAGCGCAGATAGACCAGATGGGCCATAAACCCCCTCTCCCGAAGCCGGACTCCCGAAACGACAAAGGAAAGGGAAAAGCGATCATTGTCGCTAATGCCCAACAACAACCGAGCGACTCGAAGCCGGTTGCTCGTCCAAACAATACGCGCCCATACGTACCCCTTGAGGACAGGATGGGACGTCCTTACTCCTTCCCCCGCGATAAAACGAGGAGGCTATTCGAGCTGGCGTTGCGCAACAGACTCATAAATCTGCTAGATCCAAAACGTCCGTTGCAACCGAACGACGTCAACGAGCCCAATTACTGCCCTTACCATCGAGTGCTAGGCCACCCCATCGAGGATTGCTACGTTTTCAAGAATTGGCTTGAGAACCAGTACCGTCAGGGCAAATTTGCGCTATCTGACAAATGGAAGGTGAATCCCCCACAGCCCCACACCTCTAAAGGGACGAATACGCCGGGGGCAACATGCTCCGTCATAGAGGAAGCTCCTTGGGAGGTTGTATTATCAGCCAAGACAAAGAGGATGCTAAACAATCTTCAGACCTGTCCAGCGGTCAAGTGGAAGAACCCCTTGGAACCGCAGGTTATTGAGGGGATGTTGAAGCCACGACTGACTCCGAAGACTGATGATGGTGGTTCAAGCGTTCATAGCCAGCCGTCAAAATCTTCGAAAAAGAAGAAGAAGAAATCTAAGAAGCCCGTGAAGCCTGGCGACAAGCGCACGGACCTACAAAAGCAGATCGACGCGCTGGATGAATATAACCAAAAGGCGCGGACTCCCATTACGCTCCAAGATTTCCTTGATCACGTCTTTCAAAAAGAAGATGAGGGAGAAAGTTCATCGGATGAATCCGAGGAATATGTGGCGAGCTGTCATATGATCTCCCATTCGACCACGAACGATGAAGGGACTTCTGGCACTAAAATGCTGGGGGCAAATACTGGGTCAAGGGTTCCGGAGTTATCAATCGAAAGGATTGACGCGTTTCTTAGTGAAGCTCGATTGAAAAGTAAAGCTGATCGAGGACGCGAGACGGATATATTCGAAAGGGCCAAGCGCCAGCGACTTGAGGAAAGAGCTGAGATGATCCCGCTGGAGCAAAATGCCTCCACCGCTGACAAAAGCCAATTCAAGATAAAAAAGAGGTTTGCTAAGGCCATATCGATGGGCATGAAGCTACCATCCTCTGAAGGAAAAATGATGGGTGTGGTGGAAATGCACCCCTCTTATTGCTTATATCATCAGAAGGTCTCGCATCCTACCCAAGAGTGCAAGGCTTTCAATGGATGGTGGCAAGGATACGTCGCTAATCGACAACGCTTTAAACGGGAAAAACGTAAAATTCGCCGAGAGCAAAGAAATACGACTGAAGAACTTGAAAGAACTGCCGGCAATTGTCACATGGTTAACACTGCCGGGTCACAAGTGCCTACATTTGGGAGCGACTCTGATGAGGAACTAGAACTTGGCCCCCTCTTCAAAGAATCCACTTCGGGAAAAGAAGAAGAACCGAAGGCCTGCGAGAATATACAGCTGCGCAATCGAACATTACCCGAAAAGAACCTCGGACCCTTAAACAGGAAAGATAAAGGGAAAGAGAAGGTCTCTGAAGATATCTCCTTGGATGACCGAGTCGCGGAAGAGTTAACCGCCAAGAATCCTCCAAAGAGGAATAGAGTAGATTACAATGTCTTAGCGCATCTGAGGAAGCTACCCTCATAACTCAGCATTCTCGATGCCCTATTACTATCAAAAGAGGCGAGGGATTCTTTAATTAAGGCCCTACAAGAGCCGGACCAGTTCCAAGCCTTCCTAGCCGAAGAAAAGATGAAAGGCGAATTAGAGGAAGTGCACACAGCCGACGTTGCTTTTGGTGATGAAGACCTTCTCCTCGGGACGTGTGAACACAATCGCCCCCTTTATGTCTCAGGATACTGCCATGACATAAAGATAGGCAAAATCTTGGTCGATAACGGATCGTCTGTCAATTTACTCAATGTGCGAGTGTTAAAGGAGATTTGTATGAGTGTCCAACACCTCGCCCGAGACAAAATCACTATCTCCGGATTCGACTCTCAATCATCAAAAACACTTGGATCTATGATATTGACGCTGCGCTTCGGGTTGCTCGTCACAGACATCAAATTCCACGTTATAGACGCCAAGACGTGCTACAATGCTCTGCTCGGCCGACCATGGCTACACGAGTACAATATCATCCCTTCTACACAGCATCAGTGCATGAAGTATTCTAGGGATGGCCTTGAGTACACTGTGGCGGGAGAGTTGAATCCGTTTTCCGTAAACGAAGTTCGCAAGTATGAAGATGCCAAATACTTCTTACCGAGTTTCGAAGACACGGAAAGGTGTCACAAACCGGAGAACAAAACTAACGCCACCATCCCTGTCTTCGGCAGTGACACCGAGGAGGAGGAGGATATAATTTATTCAGGTCCATCCCAGTCCACCAGGCCAGGACCATCCGTTCCTTCATTAATCTTCGGCAGTGATTCAGAGGATGAAGTTCACGCTGTATTCCCTGCTCGGCTATCAATACAAGCTTCTGCTGATGAAGAGCGAAGTCTGCAGATAACCATGGTGCCGCTTGAACATTACAAAGAACTGGATGCACTCAACGCCAACAGCGTAGAAGAATTGCACACATTCTATATTCCCCCCAGACGAAAAGGCGAGAAGGCAATCCTATTCTACCGTTCTGAAGAAAACAAGGTGGAAAAAGAAATTTGGCATGGCGCGGATCCCACGCTCGACAGGCTTCAGCCCATCCGTCTTCCCAGATATTATACCAAAGGTTTGAGGAAACTGCTGAAACGCCAGGGAATACCTTTCGAACAAACCGTTAGAAAGGCCAAATTCTATGACAAAGTATGGAACGTTCCCGGGACTCAATGCAAATTGCCTAACGGGAGAATAGAAACAAAAGGGCTCGGGTACATCCGGTCAAAGAAAAGGGAGCCAGTAGACAGCTGTTATGTCATGTATGACTTCGATGAAGAAGCGGACGCTCAATGGGAGGACGCTAATCCTGAGCCAGCAAAAGTTCCTGATGCAAAACCGCCCAGTCCATCATTTGAAGACCAGCTGGACAAACTTATAAGGAATGCGAGTCAAAAAGCCCGAGATGATCACAATCGTGAAATGGCAATCTATGAGAAAGCCAAGACACAGCGCCTCCTTCAACAGACGGTGAAGGATGAAAGTGCCGCTCTTTGTCAACCTGCTGCAGAAGAGGTTCAACGCGAAAGCAAAAACAAGTCGAAAGGCAAGAAAGGCGCTCGACAACCACAAAGCAGAGCTAAGAAGCCACGCATCCGAGAGTCGAGCGTTATTGACTTAGCCCTCATGAAGAAAATGGGTCGAGCATACTCATTTCCACGGAACAAAACAAGGAAAATACTTGATCTTGCTCTAAAACATCAAATGCTTACACTGCCAGAGTCTAAACACCCTGAGCAAGCGGGCGAAGTCTCCAACCCAAATTATTGCTCTTACCATCGAGTAGTAGGGCATCCGCTCGAAGATTGCTTCACCTTTAAGAATTGGGTTGAGGACCAATATCAGCTTGGAAAATTCGCGTTGTCTGACAACTGGAGGGTAGCACCACCACAAAAGCACGAGCCTAAGGCCACGAAAGAAGAACCAACTCCGCATTGGGATTGGCAAAAAATTCGCACTTGCCACGTGATAACAATATTAAAAGAAGAGTCCGAGGACATGAACAGCCTTCCTCGGTGCTTTGAAAACAGCAGCGATGAGGTAATCTTAGAATTTCCCCCAGCTCCAAAAGAACTAGAGGATGGAATACATACTACTGCATATAACCTCAGGAAAATCGAGTTGGGGACGGTAAATGATCCGCGACCGACATTCGTCAGCGAGCTGCTGTCTGAAGAGAGGGTGGCCGCGTTAAAAGACGTCCTCGTGCAGCATAAAGATTGCTTCGCATGGAACTATTCCGAGATGCCAGGACTAGATCCAGAAGTCGCTATACATAGACTAGCAATATCCCCAAACGTCAAACCAGTCAAACAGGCGCCGAGAAGAATGCGGCTCGAGCTTGAAATGAGCATCAACGCCGAAGTCAAAAAGCTGATAGACTCCGGCTTTATCCATGAAGTTCAATACCCTGAATGGATCGCTAACATCGTCCCGGTGATGAAGAAAAATGGGACGGTGCGCATATGCGTGGATTTTCGGGATCTTAATAAAGCCTGCCCAAAAGATGATTTCCCATTGCCAGTCACCGAACTGATGATAGACAACACATCCACTCATGAAGTTTTCTCCTTCATGGAAGGCTCATCGGGGTATAACCAGATAAAAATGCATCCTGAAGATCAGAAGCATACGGCCTTCAGGACCCTTCTAGGTATATTCTGTTATAAAGTGATGCCCTTCGGTTTAAAGAACGCCGGTGCTACTTATCAGAGGGCCATGAAAAAGATCTTCGACGACCTTATTCATGAAATCGTCGAATGCTATATCGACGATCTCGTGGTTAAAAGCAAATCATACGAGGAACATCTCGAGCATCTGAAGACTGTATTTCAACGCCTTCGGCAATACAACTTGAAGATGAATCCTCTTAAATGTGCGTTCGCGGTTTCCTCGGGCAAATTCCTGGGATTCGTTGTTCGACACCGAGGTATTGAAATAGATCCGTCAAAGATTAAAGCGATCATGGAAATGCCTCCGCCGAGGACTCTCAAACAGCTGCGGTCTCTCCAAGGGAAACTCGCATACATACGGCGATCTATAGCCAACCTTTCAGGAAAGTGCCGTCCTTATAGTCACCTGATGAAGAAGGGAACCCCATTCGTTTGGGATCAAAAATGCCAAGGCGCACTGGATGAGATCAAGCAATACCTGCAGAACCCGCCGGTGTTGGCTGCTCCGGTTAAGGGGAAGCCTCTCATTCTTTATACAACTGCCCTTGAGGGTTCTTTAGGCGCATTATGGGCACAAGAGAATGACCAGGGGAAAGAAAGAGCACTTTACTACTTAAGTCGAGTGCTGCTGGGGGCAGAAAGCAATTACTCCCCCATTGAAAAACACTGCCTGGCGTTGATCTTCGCAATAACAAAGTTTAGACATTACGCATTAGCGCATGAAGTCTATCTCATTTCAAAGGTGGACCCTCTCAAATATCTAATGTCAAAGGCCATCTTGACAGGACGACTCGCTAAATGGGCTCTGCTCTTAATGGAGTTCTCGATAACATATCGACCCCTCAAGGCAGTGAAGGGTCAGGCCACAGCCGACTTCCTTGCTGAGCACCCAATACCATCTGACTCTCCTTTAAACTGCGATCTTCCAGACGAACATGCGTTTGATGCGATCGATGGTGATAATACCCGATGGGAGCTTTATTTTGACGGAGCATCTTCCGTGAAGAAACGCAAACAAAGTATCCCTATAATCAAATCGGGGGTAGGACTCATCTTTATAACTCCACAAGGAGGGATAATGCGCTACGCGTTCTCCCTGACGGAACTGAGGACAAACAACGAAGCCGAATACGAAGCTCTGATAGCAGGCCTCGAGATCGCCATTGACATGGGAATTGAAAACCTCCTCATATACGGAGATTCGCAACTGGTCGTTAGTCAAGTAAACGGCGATTACCAAACATGCAAACCGGAGTTAGTAAAATACGGTGAAAAGGTGCAACAACTGCTAACCCAAATTCCCTCTTATACTTTGGAGAGCATACCACGCGCGGATAACAGCAAAGCGGACGCGTTGGCCAAACTCGCTAAAGAAATGGCTGACGAGAACCTCGATGACGTTAGAATCATGGTACAAAGTCGTCAGGTCCTCGCCCCCGCAGAAATACCTTCGGAATCACCCGAAGAGAAGGGAGTGACTGAACAAGCAACCTTGCAAATAAAAGAACATGAGAAAGTTGAGGATTGGAGGGAAGTCTTCATAGACTACTTCAAGTCCCACCTAATGCCCGAAGATGCGTCCGCAAGACATCAACTCATAAAACGATCTCTGTCCTTCGCCTTCGTCAATGATACTCTCTACAAGAGGTCATTCGATTCTCTGTGGCTGAGATGCTTAGGACCGAACGAATCGGAAAGAGTCGTTCAGGAAATTCATGACGGAATCTGCGGTTCTCACCAAGCAGGTCCAAAGATGAAGTTGAAGATCAAACGGATGGGCTATTACTGGCCCACGATGATTCAAGACTGCATCGAATATGCGAAGCAATGTCACTCATGCCAGATTCATGGGGACTTCATCCACCAGCACCCAAATCCGTTGCATCCAACGGTAGCTAGCTGGCCATTCGAAATGTGGGGGACTGATATAGTCGGCCCCATCGAGCCAGCATCGTCTAAAGGACATCGTTTCATCCTAGCGACGACTGACTACTTCTCTAAGTGGGCAGAAGCAGTACCATTGAGAGAAGTGAAGACGGAGAATATCCTCCATTTCTTCAAAACGCACGTCATATATCGGTTTGGAACTCCGAGGCGGATCATCTCCGATAACGGGCCAGCTTACCGAAGTCATAAAATCAGCCGCTTCGCACAGCAGCATAACATAGACTGGAGATATTCCTCAGTCTATAATCCACGAGCTAACGGTCTCGCCGAGGCCTTCAACAAGACCTTGACGAAAATTATAAAGAAAACAGTGTCCCGAAATAAGAAAGACTGGCATGAGAGACTGCAAGAAGCTCTTTGGGCGAATCGAACTACGTTCAAGACAGCCACAAACACAACGCCATACGCGTTGGTGTTCGGTACGGAAGCAGTACTCCCTCTCGAGATAGAGTTACCCTCTCTACGAGTGGCAGTTCACCACGAGCTAACGGACGAAGAAAATGCTCACCTTCGGCTTGAGGAGCTTGACGCCCTTGATGAAACTAGGCTCATAGCGCAACAAAATCTGGAAGCTTATAAAGCAAAGATGATGCGCTCATACGAAAGATTGACCCGACCGAGGGCATTCCACCAAGGCGAACTCGTGCTAGTGGTTAAAAGGCCTATGATCCCCAATCGCGCCAAGCGGGGAAAATTCGAGCCGAACTATGAAGGCCCGTACATCATAGATAAAGTTTACCAGGGTGGGGCCTATCTACTTATGGACATGCATGGTGAAAGGCCTTTCAGGCCGATAAACGGTCGCTTCCTAAAGAAATACTACGCTTAATGAGCCACAGCCTAGGTCAACGATAGATGACGACGACTATGTCCGCTCGCTATCTTCCTAAGCTCAAGTTCTATAAGCAGTAGCCAACTTCTCAATACCGGACCGAAATGTCCTTAAACTAACAGCGGACCGAAATGTCCTTAAACTAACAGCGGACCGAAATGTCCTAAAACTAATAGCAGACCGAAACGTCTTTAAACTACTACCGCAGCATTCTTAGGCTGACAAGATAAAAAAAAAAATAAATAAAATATGAAAATAAAATAAAATAAAAACGGTATGTCCATAAGCAAAAAGGGGCACGGATGAAAAACCAAAAGGGCTCCGTGAGTAAAAACAGCAGGGCTACCGGCAAGTGTTCGTGAAAACCCAAAAGGGCGCGACCTCGTAAAAAAAAAGAAGAGAAAAAAGAAATAAAAAGAATAGAAAAAAAGAAGACGGTATGTCCATGAGCAAAAAGGGGTACGGATGAAAACCCGAAAGGGCTCCGTGAGTAAAAACAGCAGGACTACCGGCGAGTGTTTGTGAAAACCTGAAAGGGCGCAACCTCGTTAAAGAACACTTACAAGATCCTCTCGACCTTGTAAGGAGAAACCACCCGCGTGAGATCCTTACGACTCACAAGGGAGCAACACACTTAGGGATCCCCACGGTTCCTAAGGAGAAAATACACTTGCGAGATCCTCACGACTCGTAAGGAGAACGCTCTTATGAGACCCTCACGGCTCATAAGATTTGAAAGTCTTAAGCTACAGAGACCTAAACCTGTGCTTAAGCAATCCCCACAATTTCCGATATTGCCCTACAAGTGGCTCAATACTGACCCTTGTATACAATCCACGGGCGCGAATAAACATTTCCCTAACTAAGTCCCATCTGAAACTAGGGATATATTTGCATGGTAAACAACCCTTGTAAATCCTCTCGACTTACAAGGAGAAAACCCTCCTGTAGGATCCTTGTGACTTACAGAGGAACAAAACACTTAGGAACCCTCACGATTCCTAAATAGAAAACACACCTACAAGATCCTCACGACTTGTAGAGAGAAATACCTTTATGAGACCCTTATGGCTCATGAAGTCAAAGCCTTAGTCGACAGGACCCTAACTCTGGTCGCTAAGCCACCTTTGTTCGACAGCGACAGAGGCAGATGATGATTCGCTCCTGGCAATATCCTAGTTGTAGCGGTGCTGATGCCGAAATCGGTGTCCAGTTTCAGGTTCACGGCGAAAAGCCAGTAAACCGTACATGCATACGAAATAGCCGAAATGATGGGGCAACTTGCAATAAAAAAAAAGCAGCAAGTAAAAATATATGCATGAAGAAAAAGCCGAAATGATTGGGCACCGCGAAAAATAGCCGAAATGATTGGGCGATCGCGACCTTCGCGATATAAAAGCTGAAATGATAGAGCATCGCGGAAATAAAACAAAAAAAAATAATGATGATAAAACTTTGGCCCTACAGTTAAGATCACATCGATCCCTGTATACAATCCAAGGGCGTAAACAAAGAGGGAACCATACTTTCCCAACAGGCTCCGCCAGAAGACGAAGCCAAATCTTGACAGTTCAGTCCAACTCCGAAGAAATCAATATCTTCATCAAATTCCTCGACTCACGGATACAAACACTCCTTGACCATCCGCGTCGACCTGCAGAGCCACCAGAGCCTCTATGGGAACCCTCGACTCGTTTCAAACCCCAAGGAAACAAATAATCCTTGGCGCTCGGGAAACAAATAATCCCTAGAAAATCCCTCGACTCACGGATACAAACACTCCTTGACGAGAGCCTCCTGATCCGCGTCGACCTGCAGAGCCACCAGAGCCTCTATGGGAACCCTCGACTCGTTTAAAACCCCAAGGAAACAAATAATCCTCGGCGCTCGGGAAACAAATAATCCCTAGCAAATCCCTCGACTCACGGATACAAACACTCCTTGACGAGAGCCTCCTGATCCGCGTCGACCTGCAGAGCCACCAGCGCCTCCGTGGGAATCCTCGACTCGTTTCAAACCCTAAGGAAACAAATAATCCTTGGCGCTCGGGAAACAAATAATCCCTAGCAAATCCCTCGACTCACGGATACAAACACTCCTTGACGAGAGACTCCTGATCCGCGTCGACCTGCAGAGCCACCAGCGCCTCCGTGGGAATCCTCGACTCGTTTCAAACCCCAAGGAAACAAATAATCCTTAGTGCTCGGGAAACAAATAATCCCTAGCAAACTCCTCGACTCACGGATATAAACACTCCGTGATGAGAGCCTCCTAACTCATGTCAACTAGCAGAGCCATCACTCTCTCCGCGAGCAAATTCCCGATTCGTCCCAATTTGTAAGAAGAAGTCTCAGACAGCAAGGATTGAAAAACTTGCTTCTTGAGCAATGGGGCCCTGCAAGTCAATCCAAAATGGTCTCTTGCATACTATTCACGGGTCTCACTCTCCGAAGTCGAATTTCGACGAGGAGGGAAACAACCACTTACGAATCCTCTCGACTCGTAAGAGGGAAAAATTCTCTTATAGGATCCTTACGACTTATAAGAGAAAACCACACTTAGGAATCCTCACGATTCCTAAGGAGAAAATCCACCTATGAGATCCTCTCGATCCGTAGGGAGAAAAGCCTCTATGAGACCCTCACGGCTCATAGAATTGAAAAGTCTTAGGCGGTAAACCTGAACCTGCGGCCTAAGCCATCGCTATTTCCTGAGGAAGTCGGAATACTCGTTTTAGACATCCATCAACCATGATTATCAAGACAGCCTACTGACATTAAAAGAAAGAAGATGACAGAAAGAATATCCGTTCTACATTTGATCTGGCATGCGTGACGCATTCATTTATGCATGGACAGAAGACTCAGGACGAGAAATAAGACAAGCTGAAATAGAAAAGGGGAGGGTTTTCATTCATACCGCCAAAAGTTTTTACAGGCATAAGAATAATGCATAAGAAACATTGTTCAAAATATTACAACGGTATAACCTCGGATCCGGGGCACGGATTGAGGAAATCAAAAGTAAGGCCATCCAGAGTTCTTCTGGCCTTTCTAATTATTCTTATGCGCAGGCTTTCGCGCTCCTCGGTGTCGATATCATCGGCAAGCCCTTCCGGCCTTTGATAAGCAGCAACGATCGTCGTCTGCTGAAACACTTGATGCAGGATGTCAACGAGGTCGTTCCGTCGCTTCTTTGAGATCAGCCCTGTCAGGTGCACTGAATGCACCTTGTCCTCGGCATCATCCAGCGCATTGAGTGGTAGGGCCTCGTGAAGACCCGGAAGTGCCTTCCATATTGCTCCCAGTACGACTTTCAAAAGAGTCGAACGCCGAGGCAACAGCCAACCACCGCTTGCGTTCAGACGACCCATAACTTCTGCACATTCGGCGTCTGTAAACTCCTGGTTTTGTTGACGACCCTGAGCGCGGATATCATCGTAGGTAATGAACTCGTGCAGACTGTACAGATGCACCGCCGCCATTATGCCTGGAGAAAATATTACAGGAAGATCAACAATAGAAAAGCAATAATATACATGGATGACTAAATTCCTAGAGAGCAAAACTGTGTTCAAAGATGAAACCCACTAGACGAGAGCTCTGCTATTTAAGATTGATCTAAGAATCGATTTTACCTGAAGTTCTTCTAAAAAACTTTAAAAAAAGGGGGAGCAAGGCACCGGAGTTCTTAAAGGCAAGAACAAAGCTCTGAAGTCTTCAAAATGGAAATCTGGAAGATGATAAGTATCTGGAGGAGACCAAGGGTCCTATTTATAGGCCTTAAGTGCCTCTTCGATTCTCAAGAGTCGTCACGGCGGTTTACCCTAATTGGAGCGAATGTCCGTTCGATTTCCGAGACAGGAGATGAAGCAACGCTTCATCCTTCCCCGATTAGAGCAAAGCTCTGTCTTGAAGAAGCGACGCTTCAGCACGGAAGCGCTAGCGCAGTCGCGTTGCGCTGCGCGCTACACACCACGTGTCCAGCGCAAACGCGTCAGCGCAGCACCCCAAAGCAGCGCACCCAGCCAAAGCAAAGCTCTGTTTCAAGCAAAACCAAGGGAAGCAACGCTTCAGCGGCGTATGCGTCGTGCGCTGCATGACACGTGTCGGCATAGATGTGCTAGCGCAGTTGCGCTGCACTGTGTGCTGTGCGACACGCGTCATATCCTGGAGCATTCGCGCTAAACAAAAAGGTTCTGAAGAAATCTTTTCGGTTATTATCTTCTGTAAAACAGAAGCCCCTAGACCAAAGATCCGATGGTGGGGGGAAATCCCGCCAAATCTTTCAGAAAAGGGATTTCTTCAACAAATTGAACTTGCTTCTTAATCTACAAGATGAAGTCTCAGACAGCAAGGACTGAAAAGCTTGCTTTTTAAGCAATGGGGCCCTGCAAGTCAATCCAAAATGGTCTCTTGCATACTATTCACGGGTCTCACTCTCCGAAGTCGAATTTCGACGAGGAGGGAAACAACCGCTTACGAATTCTCTCGATTCGTAAGGGGGTAAATTCTCTTATAAGATCCCTACGACTTATAAGAGAAAACCACACTTAGGAATCCTTACGATTCCTAAGGAGAAAGCCCGCCTACGAGATCCTCTCGATCCGTAGGAAGAAAAGTCTCTATGAGACCCTCACGGCTCATAGAGTTGAAAAGTCCTAGGCGGCAGATCTGAACCTGCAGTCTAGGCCATCGTTATCTCTGGGAGAAATGAAGTTATCTGTCAATAAGGTGTATTAAATATGTCATACTGAAAAGAAAGAAAAGGCGGAGAAATGACACAAGACATTACAAAAATGTGCATCTTTTATTCAGAAATATTGATCGAGTACAGGATACATTGTGCTAAAGAATAAAAAAATATATACATATACTTTACAAAGACAAATGATACAAGGAGAATTATTGGGAAGGAAGCGTCTTGCATAGGTGTAGCAATTGCTCGCATATGTCCTTCCATGCCTTCTCTTGGTCAGCTACCATCGCCAGCTCTGCCTCCACTTGGGCTCGTTGCTGCAAGACCGACGCAAGCTGCTCCCTGACGACCTGATAGGCAGCTTCCCGACTTGGGATATTGCGCTCAGCTACGTCAAGCTTCCGCTTCAAGTTTAGCCCATGGGAGATGCGCTCCAAGAGACCCTCAAAGATAGTCTTCACTTGGGCAGCATTTGCCTCAACCTCGGCGCGCAGATGGGCCGTTTCGTTCGAGGTCTTTTGGCATTCCCTTAGTCTTAAAGCTGCTTCTTGCTCCAAGTGGCGGGAGTGCGAAGTGCTTTGCTCGAGCCAAGTTGTGCGTTAGGTGCTCAGAGCTAAAACTTCGGGAGAAGGGCGCGTCGACTCCAGCCGGTATAGACAGGCCTCGATCTCCCTGCAATGATTAACCCAAGATCCGACGACGCCTTCGTTATGAAAATTTACGAGCGCCGCCAACATTGGATTAACCTCCACAGCGAAATCTACGGCAGAAGGGAGAGCGTCCATATTGAGCTCTTCAATGTACCCGCTCAGCATGCCCAAACTCATCGCAGCACCCTTGGAAGATGGACGTCTCAAGAAAGGGCCTGCCGGTGAAAGGACACGAGCCTCAAAGGGGACCGGAGCCGGAATAATAGCTGCAAAACAAAACATGGTTAAACGATGGTTCAGAAAATGTTGAAGGGTTACCAAAAAAGGAAATTTATTATACCGGTGGAAACAGGTGGCAAGGCCGGAAGGGCTGGTGGCGCAGCCGATCTTTCTGCTCCCCCTTCGATTTGCAACGCTGCAGTCAGAACAAGAGAGAGTTGGAAATAATTCTACCGCTAAAAAGACAAAGCTACCAATCGGGAACAGTACTCACCAGCGCCACCAGACGGGGAGGCGAATTCAGATGGGAAGGAGAAGTGTGGGAGCAACACTTGATAGAGATGATCAAAAAGCACCCCTGAAAGATACAACAGTGTGACTTCAGTACATAAACTGTATATCTGAAAGATAGGATTAATAAGTTATAAACCCATACCTTCCAACATCTTTGAAGGAGTAAGAGAGGGTTGAGAGGTGACCACCGCCAAGGCAGTCGTTGAAGGCGCTCCTTCAAGCAGTGGGGCATCAGCACTAGCTGCACCTGCATTACGAAAAACTGAACTTGTCAGAAAAGATTATAAAGTTAAGAAAGGCAGTCACTTGGAGTTTACCTGAGGAGCTCCCGGCTGAAACGGAGGCGACTCCCTCCTCTACCGACATGAGACCACCGCCCGTGGCCTCATCACCTGACTCGATGGGGACCGTCGTCGTGCTAGCAAGACCTGGGGACAGCGGAGGGCCATAGGCGGGAAGGGCTATGATTGGAGTATTGCCAGATTCCAGAGAGGGAGCGGTTAGCTCGTCCTCGGGAATCATGGCCACTTCACCCACTACCCTCTCAGGTTCAGTAGCTGTGGTTGTATCGTCTATCATCACCAAGGGACCGCCGACCTCGAGCGCCTCAGCCACCAACACCCTAGACTCAGTTATAATGATCATATCATCTGCCACCGCTTCAGGTTCGGCATCAATGACCTTCTCGGCGGCGGATCCTTCAACTTCTGCTTCAGGCACCGTGGCCCCGACGACGGTGCCCACCGTCGGCTCAGGTTCGGCGGGCGCCGCTTCCGCCGTTTCATGGGGTCCGACGGTCTCCGCCTTCCCATCAGTCGGACTAGGCCCTGCCAGATGAAACGCATATGAGCCAATGGCTTTATATTTCTTACAACAAAGCTCTGAAAGAAGTACTACCTGAAGAGGACTTGTCGTTTGCACTCCGAGCCGCGCGCGCCACTTGCCTATAAGCAGTAGACAGGGCGGCAGGGGCCTCTTCAGAAGGAGTGTCGGCACGAGAAATCGTGCTAGGGCCCGCTCCCGTGGCCAAAGCAGCTCTGCTCGCCTCTGCTTCAGAAGGAGTGTCGGCACGAGGAAGAGTGCTAGGGCCCGCTCCCGCGGCCAAAGCAGCTCTGCGTGCCCTTGCTTCGCGTCTCAACCGCTTCCGCTCCTCTCGAGCCGTTGAGACGGATGCCACTAGGGCTTCCTTGAGTGAGGCTCCCTCGTCCGTATATAGGGATGCCTCTAGATTCTTCAAGGCATCCCTCATCGTCTTGTCAAGCCGGGGCTCTTGTGGCAACTTCGATGAAGCTGGGACTTCAGTAACAGGCTCAGGAAGGATCCCCGCGCCAACTGATATAACCTCTGCAAAGAAACAAAAGAAGGTTAGGTCGACCATCAGAGAAGATGACAAACTTTCATTATGAAAGGGAAAAGGGTAGGACATACCAACGCCTGCTAGGGCACGCTTCTCCTCCTCCTCCTGGAAGGTTTTCAAGGATGCAGCAATAGCCTCTTCAGTGGAGACACCTGTTGAAAATGGAGCAAATGTTAGTTAAATATAATAATACAAAGCGCGATAAAACGACAAATAAAGCGTCTGATGATTACCGGACTCAGCGAGTTTACTTAACATCGCTTCAAGCCTCGCCGATCGCTCCGAAGCTGCAATGGCGGCAGCTAAATTGGTATCCGCAGGATCTACCACGAAACCCTCATTGCTGCCGTATTCACATATGGCCTCGGCGGGAGGAGCCGCAGGATTTAAGCTGAGGATCGCGTCGAGGGATAGGGTGGACTTCTTCTTCTTCTGCCCGCCAGCTTTAGATCCACCCGGAGCAGCTTTGCGCTTGGCAGTCACTTTAGGGCGGCGAGTCCCGATATCCGCTCCTGCGCCAGACTCTGGCGATACCACTTTAACCGTCTTTGTGGGAGCACGGGGCGCCGGTGGTGCATCCGTAGTAGGCAGTGGCAATCCACGCGGGGGGGCCAACACGCGTGGTCGGTCAGCTCCGGCCTCTTTTAGCGGAGGGACGACCGGGCGCCTTGGCTGCAAGGGAGCCTTGCGATCACCACCAGGAGGCGCACCCCTACGGTCAACCAGCAAGCGTTTCTCCATTAAAATGATTGGGCCCATAGCGTGCGCATACCAGGCTACATACGGATGGATTATTTTAGGGGCACAGCTAGGCTCACTGATGAAAAAATAAGAGCCTGTATTGAGACGGACGAAATGATGCATCGCATTCCTTATCCCCTCTGGGCCGACCGCGGGTGTTTCCAGAAAGGCCTCCATCGGGATCCCTTGATTGTAACTCGATTGTCGGGCAAATCGATGTGGGTTATACCTCATAAAGAGAGCCGTCTTATTCTGCCTAAATACTAGGTAGCCCGGCCGAATGGAGTAAAGGTGAAGGATTTCCCAAGCCTTCAGTACAGAAACCCCGCCCTTAAAGTCGTCACGCAGCGACACCACTGACTTAGCGGTCTCGGAGCCTATGGTGATGACCTTATCCACAAAAGAGGTCTTCGCTCCGACTAGATGTGAACGCAAGAGCAGTCCCCTAGACTCCCGCGGAGGTGCAACCACAATTGAAGCCCCGACCAACCGCATAATTCTTGGGCGTTTGAATTTATCAAAGAATGGAGGAGTCTTATGAGCACCAAACACCCCTCGCACATGCAGCTCCATCCAAGAAGTGAAGTAGTGCATCGGAAAGTTAGCAGGCTGTACCCCAGGCTCATTAGCGTCCGCCGCTACGCTAAGTCCATTATAAAGGTAAGCCAGCCCGGCAATCCCTACCGATAGCTGCAAACCAGCCGCCATTCGATGCGCCGGGTAAAAGACAGAGGACCGCATGAGGCGTGGGTGCATGGGGAGCGCGAAGCTGCATAGCCATAGACCCAAGAACCCTATGAAAAAAGTCTCCTCGTCCATGCCAGGAACGGCGATCTCTGAGAAAGGGATGCTGGCAGTGCCGGGGAAATAAAAATCCCGCTGGTCATTTTCCGATGAAGGTCGGCGGTCCAAGCCGAAACCAAAGGGGTCAGCAAGCTGAGCGAACTTCTCGCCCTGCTCTGATAGGAACTCCGGGCGGATAAAACGAGCAATGAAATCCGTGAAACTGACGCCCCGGTCGCCCGATTCCAAATGGAGTTCCTCATAAATCTCCAACACCTTCACCAAGCCCGGGTGCTGATGCTGAATGGCATTTTCCGGAGTTAAGTCAAATACAAGCTGCTTGGTGGCGAAGACATACTCGTCAGGAGGAAGCAGCTCCTCGTAGTGTTCTCCCCTCATTGGCAAACCTGAAATCTCAGCAAACTCCTCCAGAGAGATGGAGACTTCCCTATCCGCTGTCAGGAAGGTATGGGTGGGGATATTCCATTGTTCAATAAAGGCCTTTATCCACCACGTCGGAGGAGAGGGATACTCGAAGAGTGAGACGTAAATAGCTGAGTATAAACCAATCGTCGTCAGGAGAGGCCTCTTTGTCGCCAAAATGTAACGGGCCCATTGCAAATATCCGGCAAGCGGCCGCAGGATCAATCCAATGTTATAAGCCTGTCCCCAAGGGCGTGCTTCACCCTGACAGATTCGCCTCCCCAAGATATCTATAGCCGGCGGCGGCTGCACCGGAATGGCACCGATTGCAGGCTGAAGGAGGTCGTCAGCATTCCAATTTTTAACCTCCACGGCATACTCCACCGGGGGCTTGTCCGCATAAGGGATCGTAACTATGGGCTCAGAAGGCGAAGCGGAGCTGAAGCTGCGACGGCCTTGGATGATTTGGCTGTACCACCTTCCCCACAAATGGAGTCTCTTGTACTCTGGATCATGATCTTTAATCAAGGCGAACGCCACCCGGTCCACTGGTGCGTGTGGGAACCCTCCTTCTGAGCGAACAAAAGGGAAAGACAAATCTTCAGACATGTTCCCTGTAGAAAAAAAAAATAAATATAACCGTTAGCGTTCCAATGCTTCACATGTCAAAGTCCTACATCACACTACAGTGCAGTGAGTAGGGGACCAAAGGGGGACCCATAAAATCTAGATGACGGCGCATCATTTGAAAAGACAGTCACATCATTGGATGAGACTGTCAGTCAATGAAAAAGACCCCCAAAAGAATACCCTTATTGGGGGGATCCCTAGAGACAAGGAGAAGATCTCCTCTTTTTAGAGCAAAGCTCTATCACAGAGTGACATTTGTCAAACTCTGGTCTCAAAGGAATAAAACTTCTTAAAAAGAGCCTAGCTCTGTAGTAGTAATGAAAAATTATAACTCCTAGGAATTAAAATTTTTGGGATCTTAAAGATCCATGAAAACTTTTAGGAGTTCTCTATTTGATCTATGAGCATGGCTCTGTTCATGGGTTAAAACCCAGGAACCAGATCTCTGTAAATTTTTGAGAGCAAGGCTCTGTGGATGAAACCCCAAAGGGGTTTTCTTTAGATCAAAGATCCATGAGAGCAAGGCTCTGTTGAAGAAACCCCAAAGGGGTTTTCTTTAGATCAAAGATCTACAAGAGCAAGGCTCTGTTAATTAAAATTAATTTAAATTTTTACCTAAGAATGATTCTAAGTTCTGAACTTCAAAGTTCTTGGGAAGAAGCAAGAGCAAGGCTCTAAGAGTTTTTAAGCAAGAGCAAGGCTCTGAAATTCAAATTCTTGAAATTGGTAAAGAATTACCAAGGACCAAGGGTCCTATTTATAGACACCTGCGTCTCTTCAAATGACCCCCATGATCCAACGGTTGGGGTCTTGCCACCGCTGCACTCACGTGCGCGCCACGTGAGCGCAACGGTGGGGGGGCATTTGTTCCCCCAATCAGAGCAAGGCTCTGCTTAAATTTTGAAAATTCAAATTTTGAAGCAACGCTTCAGTTCCCGTGCGCTGCGCGCAACGCGCCACGTGTCAGAAGTTGACACGGCAACACAACGCCCAAGACAGTACGTCCAATCAGACAGTACGTTCAACTGCGCAAGCGCACGGCTGCGCGACACGTGTCTGCGCGGTTGCGCAAGCACAACTGCGCAAGCGCACGCGACACGTGTCTGCGCAGTTGCGCAAGGGCTGTTGCGCAAGCGCACCGCTGCGCGACACGTGTCTGCGCAGTTGCGCAAGTGCTGTTGCGCAAGCGCGCACCGCTGCGCGACACGTGTCTGCGCAGTTGTGCAAGCGCTGTTGCGCAAATGCGTCACTGCGCGACACGTGTCTGCGCAGTTGCTCAAGCGTTGTTGCGCTAGCGTTTCACTGCGCGACACGTGTCACTCACTGGGAGAGTTGCGCAAAACAGAATATATCTTGTTAAAACAAGAAGATTTTCTTGTATAAGACAGGGGCCTTTGGATCAAAGATCCAACGGTGGGGAAAATTCCCCAAATCACTCAGAAAAAGATCTGTTTAACAAATTCAACTAATCTATGAGTACTATAAAAAGGACCCCAGACCTCATTTGATGATCATCAACATCAGAAAGAAAACAGAGAGAATTCTTGAAGAACTTTGGAAAAAAAAAAGAAGGTAAAACCTTTTAAAAGAGAAAAATCTCTGAAGTACAGATCATTGATCTAAAAATCATTAATCTTCAATAAACAAATAAATAAAATAAAAATAAATAAATAAAAATAGTGCCTTGCACTTGTTATGAACCCTTGGTTCTCTGAGAAAAGGAAAAACAAGAGAGAAACTTGTTTTCCTTTGATCTAAATTTAGATCAAAAGTGCTCTGCACTTTTGTTCTTGATTCTAAAAGATTCTTGATGCTCTGCACAAATGCAATGCATTATTTAAAGGGCCTGGCCCAAATCAAATTGCAAAGCAATAAAAGGGCAGAGCCCTATTTGAATTAATATTCTATTTGAGCAAAGCCCAAAATAAATAAAAATTGGACTTAACCCAATCGTGGCCATAAGTCCTTAAATCAAATTGATTGAGCAAAATGGTTCTCCTGAATCAATTCACAACCGGTTCGAGGGTACATCTCCGAACTCCTTTGACATCTATCATTGTAATTCCTCAACGACGTCAAAGAGGTGACGAGTCCCAACGGCCACACACCCAACATTGGACCGAAACGTCCCTAAACTAATAACGGACCGAAACGTCCCTAAACTAATATCGGACCGAAACGTCCCTAAACTAATATCGGACCGAAACGTCCCTAAACTGGCACAATAGAGCCCAAATGCTCTTTTATCGGATCTAAACGGTCCCGTTAAGTTGATCTTAGTCTCAAACTGGACTAACGTATCCTTAACGAACGTTTAAGTTGATCTTAGCCCCAAACACGGCTAACGTATCCTTAAATATTCAAATGGATTATAAAACTCCTAATCAACTCTGGTTCGAGGGTACATCTCCGAGCTCCTTTGATACATGTCGTTGTAATCCTTCAACGACGTCAGAGAGGTGACGAGTCCCGATGGCCATACATTAAATTAATCACTACGTTGAGTTGATCTTAGTCTAAAACAGGACTAACGTATCCTTGACGAACGTTTAAGTTGATCTTAGCCGCAACGTGACTAATGCATCCTTAAACTGAAAACACCAAACCCAAATCTAAGTAAATACGGATTTGGACTAATCCACGTCCTACGGGCGACGGCATTACTCAGTCTCCGTATACAATCCACGGGCAACCACAAATAAAATGAACACACGCGACACGAAGTGAAATTCTGGAGAAGGAGAAAGTTGTTACCGCGAGGCGGTAGCGTAATTAACTGCAGGGGCTTGTGCCTGCAGGGAAGAGCGTCCCCATAATCAAAAACCCCTCATCCTGAGGGGGAATCTGACGAAGTCTGCTACATCGGCCGCATCCGTCTAAACCTCCGATACACGGTGCCATAAATCAACTTGGTATCTTCGGAGAGATAAACGGATAAAACCAAATAGCATCTGCCCCGAACATCAGGCATTGGACGCCCTAAAGTCCAGGCCGCCGTTCGGAGGGGAACAAGGATATTAGTATTGTACTAGACATAGGTCAGTACCCTAGACTATGATCTTGGATAAAGAGGATACCAGAGGAATAGTGTGAGGAATATGATATTGACCCGTACCCAGATTTGGGGATGCCGTACGACGGATTTACGTACGAGCTATATCTTGAAGATTGATCCGCACTCTTGACTTGGGATGTCTGATTATAGATATGGTATCGGATATGATATTATTGAGGCGGGATCACCGACTAATATTTATACAGGTATGTATATGGATCGACTCAGATGTTAGGCGGTTTCCTTACCTGTAGTCCAGCTTGTTAACTTAGCCCTTTAGTTTAGTTTAGTTGTTACATTAGATTCGATTCTTACCTATTTCAAAAACTAACGAATCGTGGGTATTTTAAAAGACAGCCCAAGGGATCCTACGGATATTTCAAAAGACGTATCTTTTCACAAAAACACCGTAGCCCCTATTTTCAAAACCCCATGATTCGTGTTATTTCAAAAGGCACCATTTGTAGGACTTATATTAGATTAATGCAGGTTAGTTACAGTTGCGTCTAGTATTCAGCTCCCGCTTATTATTGTGGTTCGCTTCGCATCGCATACTTATGTTATAATTTCTGATTGCAATGTTGATATCATATTGTTAGGACACCAGCACCATTACCGATGATGCGTATGTACCACGTACACTTACTTGCGGCTCACACACATCTTCATCGGTAATTGCCATGTCACGTACACCTTAGAAAATATTATTGCTTGACTTAGCTTGTTAGTTAGTAATTTGACATGATATTAGTGTGCCTGCCTTATATGCCAGCTTAACATTGTAGTTATTACTTGTCACTTCATGCATACTGTTATTCATTGTTATGCCTATATTCATGGTTTTTACATGCTATTGATGATTTGGATTCGGATTTCCATGAAATTTTCTGGATTTGCGGGGAAAACCGCAAAACTTATATAAACTGATTTCTCTCTTTTTAAATAAAAAGTGCGGTTTTTCCCATGATGTATGAGTCGTCCACCATGAGTTTGCTGATGGATTTCGAGACCCGATTCGAGGAGACGGATGAACCGTTTCGGGTACATGGTGGACCCGGTAAGGTACCCCGGGGCAAGAAGCGCGTGATGATGATGATGTGAGCCTGGCAGGGGAGCACTACCTACCGGTGATTTTACCCGACGCGTCGGATATCCGGAGGATACCGTCGTGGTCTTGAGATGGATGGTAGGAGTCGGTCTGGACTGACGACGCCCTAGATATTGTGATTGAGACATTGAGATTTCGAGATATTGAGGTACAGAGACTGTGATACAGAGATATCGAGATATTGGGATTACGTTTTGTGCCGATGCTAGGCACTGTTTTATGCTGATTTCATTATGATACCTCATTTTAAAAATAAAAAGGAAATCTCACTAAATTATGAAAACGGTTCTTCATTTACATGTATTCTGTTTTCATGCATTCATACCTTATTCATATGATATATTGCTACTTGAGGCACTGACACGGGCATATGAGATTACACTCGGGTTAGATATTTACCCTAGCCTTGTTATAGGCTACTTGTTATTCATATATTTGAGGATATATTATGATCATTGACCTAGGTTGCGTTATTTATGCGATTTTTGTGCGTAGATATTTTTCTATTCACGAGTTGGCAACTCACCCCTGTTGTGCCCCAGTTTCTTGCAGGTTTGCCGTACAGGTTTCATTACGGCTTGCGGGCATAGTTTCCTTCGGGTGATTAGCTAGTAGGTGGGTTTACTTGTATCGTACCCCCCCATTATATAACTTGTATATTATTACTCTGTTGTATCTAGAAGTTCCATCAACCAAACATGTATTTATTTTGAGATAGAGACCATTGATGTTATTCCTTCGATCTTAGAGTCGCGCGTTATATTTCTGTGGTTTTCTTGTGGTTTTGAGTTTCCTTTTGAATTTTGATCCTCGCCGTTGGCGTTGTATATTATATTGCTTGTGTGGTTGTGACCGTCGATTGACGAAGAGCTAGCTCCCGCTTGGGGATGCCATTTTATTGATTTCGTATACTATTCATGTTGTATCCCATTTAGGGGCCAGTATTTACAAAGGAGACTCTGCCGAAATTTTCGGGAAATTTTTGATGTTTTTAAAACCGCCTAATTCGGCTTATGCTATTGAAACCACTTGCTTTAAGTTGGTTTTTCCTGCACTCTACATCTTTCTTGGTTTGGATTTCTGGGTGTTCGGTTTACTTAGATTACGTGCGCCTCGAGACGTTCGTAGTTTAAGTGCCGGTCATGTTCCATACTTTCGGGTCGTGACAAAGTTGTTATCAGAGCGTTAGGTTTTACCTTCGGAGTGTAGGATGACCCTTGGTTGATGGAATAGGTGACTAAAGTAGAGTGACGTACCGTAGGTATGTTCCGCGGCATATTTACGATACGCTACTCCACATAAGAAGCCTTAGGATGTACGTTTCTTTGCTCTGTATTATATTCATTCTGATCTAGCCTCATCAGTACCAGTTATGGTTTTGCTGCCACGATTACGGGCAGGGAGAGCTACGGCTAGAGTTGCGGTCAGCATGAGCTCGTTAAGAACGAGGACTGACCAGGGCATGATTCCGGCGACACACGATTGCAGAGATGTGTCTTTTCATTGTGTCTTCGCGCCACGAGCGTTGGGTGGATTGCTGTATGAGATTACTCGGACGTGCCGATTTGCACTAGAGGATTGAGCCACTGATAGAGGCCAGCCAGATTTTGATGACCATTGAAGTATTGCTTACTCCTGATGATTGAGGCACCGTTCAGCGTGCAGACGAGCGAGCCAGTTATTGCTGCGAACGACGAGATATTGCCCCAGATGCTGGAGTTAGTGCAGAATGAGTTGTACTAAGAGATGATAGAAGGTCGCTAGTCATCGAGGATGAATGATTAGGACATGTGGATCATTCTCCTACCCCGATGCGAGGTCATCAGATAGATTGATTCCAGCTAGAGACGACTTCACGCGGAGACGTTGGGAGTCGACAAAGACGATCGAATATCAGAAACCTAGTCGGAAAGACATGCAGGCAATTTTATGGTCCCTCTGGAAGAATGAAACCCTAACTCGACTTAATGACCGTGTGAAAGCCTTTGAACCTTCGGGTTTGCGGCAGTTCTACGGCGCCATTAGTGAGGCTTGGGTTTGCCCTTCTACGGCTGGACCACCGATGCTGTGGTATGTACTCGATACTATTAAACTGTGCCCAAGATGTTGAGCTCTTGGGGGATTATGAGGTTTTTACGACTCGATCGGATGGCTCGACTTAATTCGGATGCTAGGTGGTGAGATGCATTTCTTGGGAGACTCCAGATACTAGGATAGCCGTTGGAGCTCAGTCCATACAGCCGCGACGAGATAAGTCCAAAGAAGACGACATTAGAGGAAAGTGAAGTAAGAGGTTCGTACCAGATCTAGATGAGATGACGTTCCACTCCGCCGACATCAGAGATGTGATGCGCATGCCGAGGCATGGTACTTGGATTTACCTTCCAGAAGGAGTCGTGATGAGTATGCAGCCGTTCTGGAACGAGAACAGATTTAGTAAGGAACGATGACTTTCGGACAGTTCGGCAGAGGCGAGATTTGGGAGAGACCTCGACAGGACCCTTCTGGGACAAATTACGAGAAGACTTGGACCCAGGAGTGGCCGTGTTACGCACACCAGCAGGCCAGAGTTCATGATCATCGACGAGACGTCCCACTAGTGACCGCGACAGTTGGTCCGAGATTCTTAGAGGATGCACTTGAGCGGTACTATTTCGCCATTATTGATTTCGATGTTTTGGGTGATTGATTCGCATGATTTGATTTTGATGATTGAGGATTTACGATCTTTGCACAGTGTTGCACTTGATATCGTTTTTGTGCTTGGTTTCACATGTTTGCGATTTTACGGTTTTAGACATTTGAGTTGATTTTGTGCGTATATACGCACACGATTTGGTTTTTGCACGCGGTATAGTTCATATATGCTTGCAGTGCAGTGTTACGTATGTTGTGCATTTAGATGCCCTGGACTTTGATTTCGATGGTGATGTTCGATATTTGTTTTGTGCACCTTGCACACCTGATTTGATTTTGCGCATGTTCGGCACATGATATTGGATTTCATGATTTCGTGCACGATGGATGCACCTGATTTGGATTTTCGCGCATGTTGGGTGCATGTTTTGAAGTGTTATTTTGGTGCACACCAGATGCACTAAATCGAGATTTTTCGTGCATGTCAGATGCACCGGATTTTGCTGTCAGGCACACATGTTGCCTATGACAGATGTTTCGTGCACACCTGATGCACTTAGATGTTGTTTCTGTGTATATGTATGGCACATATTTGGATTTTGATTTTCGTGCGCACAAGACGCACGTAGTATTCATACGCGTATTTTGGGGATTGATTTTTCTTATAGAGCAGTACGTTTTTATGATATTGCTATGTGTTTTCGTACTGAGCAGGACTAGTCAGAGGACAGTACATGAATATATTTTACATGTATAGTTTCGAGTTATATCATATTGGTTTTGCTTTGGATTTGGTATTGATGTCTTCCCCATGACTCCGATGATTGCGGGATGCTTGACGGAGTTCTGATTTGAGTTATATGCTCATTTTTCATGCGCATGCGTTGCGCTACGATTTGTTTTATGTATTTATGATTTCGGAGCCCCGGCGATTTGATGGTTTTGGCTGAAATATTTTAGTATTTGGGGAAAGTTTTAATTTAAATTCGGGGACCGAATTTCTTTAAGGGGGGAAGATTGTAACGTTTTGAAAATCGTTTCGGTGAAATTTCGAAAAAACGGTAAAATAATGGGGTTTTCTGTAAAAAGTCAAAATGCAAATATCTTTATTATAAAATTAAATATACATATTCTAGCTATGTAATTGCTAGTATTTGGTGTTTATTGAGCCACTGCTGAAATTTCAAATTTTCTGAAAATTTTTCCGAAATTAATTATTTTAATATTATTTTAAGTCGGTAAGAAAATACATTAAATTAGCGATAAATACAAATTTAAATGGGCCAATTTTAATATTTAAAATAATGTTAATTAAAATCTAGTTGTAATATAATTTTTTAGTATTTTATTTCAAGCTTTAATTGATTTATTTTATGGAAAACAAAAATATAGTTATTTTGAACTAAAACTTGCAAATATGGTATTGTGGGGGGTCTTTTTGCATAGAATTTTTTTGTAAAGTATCTCACACTCACCCTCACTCCCCTTGGCCGACCCCACACTATTGTAGCAGCCCAAGAATTTTATTTCCCTCTTTTTGACCTTAAATCATGTGAGAAATGGGTTAAAATAAGGTTTTTATATATAGTAAAGTAGGTGGGGGTATTATGGTAATTTGGGAGGGGCTTTGACTTGGATTCTTTTCCACAACTCCCCCACACCTCTCCCCACTTCCTCCTCAGCCGAAATTCCTGCAATAAACAACCCCAAAATTTCCCCTCTCATTTTTCTTCTAAACTCATCAAAATTCCATCAAAATTCCATCTAAACTTCACAATTTCAAGCCCATCCTTCATCCATTCTTCTTAACCTTTCTTGCATGGATTTTGGATGCTAGGAGGCCATCTTTGGAGTCAAAATTTCTTGCTAGATCTCTAGATCTAGAGGTATAATTCTTACCCATTTAAATTCTTATGGTTAGATTTCTTTAAATGAGTTGTTTTAGTGTTAATATTGGTGCTATTTTCATCTAGGATCTTCAAGAGAATGGTTTGAGTTAAACTAGGGTTTTTAGCACACCATTATTAAGTTAATTATTCTATTTTGCTATCTAGTATTTTATACAAACCAAATCTAAGAGTTTAACTTGCTTTTTGGGCTTCAAATTAGTGCTAATTTAGTGTTTCATGTATAGTTGGGTTGGATTTTGTTAGTTATAAAATTCAAGAAAGGGTTTGAATGCAAGTTAGGGTTTTGTGAAATTGGTGTATGGTTGTGTAATGTATTAGGCTCTTATGGCCTGTTAAAACAAAGTTAGTAGCTAGTTGTTAATTGTTAGTTAAAAATTATGATAATTACGCTAATTTGCTAACTAGCTATTTAAAATTGGTTAAATAATTGGGTTAAAAATGTAATTATGTTTTTATGACATCATTAACATTATTATGAGTGGTTTAATATCTTAGGTTATGCAAAACCAAGCTTAATTGTTGAATTGTGAATTTTGCTTTAAAAGGTGTTAAAAATTGATATTTTTGCAAACTAGGATTTTGGAATTTATGCAAATTGATGAGAATAGATTATAGGAATGGTTTATATGACTTTGTTATGATATTTAGTGAATATTGTGGATGCTAGGTTCGTTTATACATCGATTTTTGTACTAAAACGGTGATTTGTGCTTGCTAGATTTTCGGAAAAATGACATTTTACGTGAAATTGGGGTTTTTGTGAATTTTAAGCTATTTTATATTATAATTAGTGCTTGTAATTGTACAAATGAGTGTGTTGGGAGTTTTCTCGATGGTTTGGCGTTTGTACGACGACGTCGAGGGTTTTTGGGTCGATTTGCGAAAGCAACCATAGGTTTTGACCTATGTGGGATTCGTGCGTAATTTTGGTCATGAGTCGGATTTTAATGCGGTATGGTGCGTTATGATATGTAGGTACCCCATGTGGACTTCGAGACGACAAGCAAGCGCGTGGCGACGTCGGCACCGGCGAACGAGGACCAGGTGAGTAGATTTATATCTACGGGGAGAAGTCGGGTGGATTGCGTATAGCACCCCCGCAGTCCGTAGTGGTGTATACGGATGCGTATACACACCAACAATTTATTATATGTTATTTGGGATTAATAACGATGTTTAGGATGGATATTGGTGTGTTGGATTATTTTAGTGTTGCGAACCCTAGGTAGTGTTGCACTACACATACACACCTACATACTTGCATACATTCCTATTTTTATGTGCTCATGGGATTCTTTATAGTTATGTGATCACATGGGTATGGGACTATGTGTTCATATACGGATTTGAGAATGATACTTGGGATTGAGCTGAGTCGATGAGATTTGTTTTGTGGTTGTGATATCGGTGATATGGCAGGATTCGTACTTGAGGTACGTCCTGGTGTTATAGCGGATCTTGGGGCGGCGATACGGGTGAATAGTGTTATAAATAAAATGGTCGACATGTGATCGTGATATGAGGCATGATATGCTAGGATATTGATATTAGGCCGTATCGGGCGATGTATACCCCTTGATGATGATATGTGCTGACGATATCGGTTTGTACGAGATTGTCGATCAGTAGTCAGATCACGAGTATATTGAGGATATTAGCATTGTACTAGACATAGGTCAATACCCTAGACTATGATCTTGGATAAAGAGGATACCAGAGGAATAGTGTGAGGAATATGATATTGACCCGTACCCAGATTTGGGGATGCCGTACGACGGATTTACGTACGAGCTATATCTTGATGATTGATCCCCACTCTTGACTTGGGATGTCTGATTATAGATATGGTATCGGATATGATATTATTGAGGCGGGATCACCGACTAATATATATACAGGTATGTATATTGATCGACTCAGATGTTAGGCGGTTTCCTTACCTGTAGTACAGCTTGTTAGCTTAGCCCTTTAGTTTAGTTTAGTTGTTAGATTAGATTCGATTCTTACCTATTTCAAAAACTAACGAATCGTGGGTATTTTAAAAGATAGCCCAAGGGATCCTACGGATATTTCAAACGACGTATCTTTTCACAAAAACACCGTAGCCCCTATTTTCAAAACCCCATGATTCGTGTTATTTCAAAAGGCACCATTTGTAGGACTTATATTAGATTAATGCAAGTTAGTTACAGTTGCGTCTAGTATTCAGCTCCCGCTTATTATTGTGGTTCGCTTCGCATCGCATACTTATGTTATAATTTCTGATTGCAATGTTGATATCATATTGTTAGGACACCAGCACCATTACCGATGATGCGTATGTACCATGTACACTTACTTGCCGGCTCACACACATCTTCATCGGTAATTGCCATATCCGTACACCTTAGAAAATATTATTGCTTGACTTAGCTTGTTAGTTAGTAATTTGACATGATATTAGTGTGCCTGCCATATATGCCAGCTTAACATTGTAGTTATTACTTGTCACTTCATGCATACTGTTATTCATTGTTATGCCTATATTCATGGTTTTGACATGCTATTGATGATTTGGATTCGGATTTCCATGAAATTTCTGGATTTGGGGGGAAAACCGCAAAACTTATATAAACTGATTTCTCTCTTTTTAAATAAAAAGTGCGGTTTTTCCCATGATGTATGAGTCGTCCACCATGAGTTTGCTGATGGATTTCGAGACCCGATTCGAGGAGACGGATGAACCGTTACGGGTACATGGTGGACCCGGTAAGGTACCCCAGGGCAAGAAGCGCGTGATGATGACGATGTGAGCCTGGCAGGGGAGCACTACCTACCGGTGATTTTACCCGACGCGTCGGATATCCGGAGGATACCGTCGTGGTCTTGAGATGGATGGTAGGGGCCGGTCTGGACTGACGGCGCCCTAGATATTGTGATTGAGACATTGAGATTTCGAGATATTGAGGTACAGAGACTGTGATACAGAGATATCGAGATATTGGGATTACGTTTTGTGCCGATGCTAGGCACTGTTTTATGCTGATTTCATTATGATACCTCATTTTAAAAATACAAAGGAAATCTCACTAAATTATGAAAACGGTTCTTTATTTACATGTATTCTGTTTTCATGCATTCATACCTCATTCATATGATATATTGCTACTTGAGGCACTGACACGGGCACATAAGATTACACTCGGGTTAGATATTTACCCTAGCCTTGTTATAGGCTACGTGTTATTCATATATTTGAGGATATATTATGATCATTGACCTAGGTTGCGTTATTTATGCGATTTTTGTGTGTAGATATTTTTCTATTCACGAGTTGGCAACTCACCCCCGTTGTGCCCCAGTTTCTTGCAGGTTTGCCGTACAGGTTTCATTACGGCTTGCGGGCATAGTTTCCTTCGGGTGATTTGCTAGTAGGCGGGTTTACTTATATCGTACCCCCCATTATATAACTTGTATATTATTACTCTGTTGTATCTAGATGTTCCATCAACCAAACATGTATTTATTTTGAGATAGAGACCATTGATGTTATTCCTTCGACCTTAGAGTCGCGCGTTATATTTCTGTGGTTTTCTTGTGGTTTTGAGTTTCCTTTTGAATTTTGATCCTCGCCGTTGGCGTTGTATATTATATTGCTTGTGTGGTTGTGACCGTCGATTGACGAAGAGCTAGCTCCCGCTTGGGGATGCCTTTTTATTGATTTCGTATACTATTCATGTTGTATCCCATTTGGGGGCCAGTATTTACAAAGGAGACTCTGCCGAAATTTTCGGGAAATTTTTGATGTTTTTAAAACCGCCTAATTCGGCTTATGCTATTGAAACTACTTGTTTTAAGTTGGTTTTTCCTGCACTCTACATCTTTCTTGGTTTGGATTTCTGGGTGTTTGGTTTACTTAGATTACGTACGCCTCGAGACGTTCGTAGTTTAAGTGCTGGTCATGTTCCGTACTTTCGGGTCGCGACAAAGTTGGTATCAGAGCGTTAGGTTTTACCTTCGGAGCGTAGGATGACCCTTGGTTGATGGAATAGGTGACTAAAGTAGAGTGACGTACCGTAGGTATGTTCCGCGGCATATTTACAAAACGCTACTCCACTTAAGAAGGCTTAGGATGTACGTTTCTTTGCTCAGTATTATATTCATTCTGATCTAGCCTCGTCAGTACCAGTTATGGTTTTGCTGCCACGATTTCGGGCAGGGAGAGCTACGGCTAGAGTTGCGGTCAGCATGAGCTCGTTAAGAACGAGGACTGACCAGGGCATGATTCCGGCGACACACGATTGCAGAGATGTGTCTTTTTATTGTGTCTTCGCGCCACGAGCGTTGGGTGGATTGCTGTATGAGATTACTCGGACGTGCCGATTTGCACTAGAGGATTGAGCCACTGATAGAGGCCAGCCAGATTTTGATGACCATTGAAGTATTGCTTACTCCTGATGATTGAGGCACCGTTCAACATGCAGACGAGCGAGCCAGTTATTGCTGCGAACGACGAGATATTGCCCCAGATGCTGGAGTTAGTGCAGAATGAGTTGTACTAAGAGATGATAGAAGGTCGCTAGTCATCGAGGATGAATGACTAGGACAGGTGGATCGTTCTCCTACCCCGATGCGAGGTCATCAGATAGATTGATTCCAGCTAGAGACGACTTCACGCGGAGACGTTGGGAGTTGACAGAGACGATCGAATATCAGAAACCTATTATTCCAAGTTTAAAGTAGTCGGAAAGACATGCAGGCAATTTTATGGTCCCTCTAGAAGAATGAAACCCTAACTCGACTTAATGACCGTGTGAAAGCCTTTGAACCTTCGGGTTTGCGACAGTTCTACGGCGCCATTAGTGAGGCTTGGGTTTGCCCTTCTACGGCTGGACCACCGATGCTGTGGTATGTACTCGATACTATTAAACTGTGCCCAAGATGTTGAGCTCTTGGGGGATTATGAGGTTTTGACGACTCGATCGGATGGCTCGACTTAATTCGGATGCTAGGTGGTGAGATGCATTTCTTGGGAGACTCCAGATACGAGGATTGCCGTTGGAGCTCAGTCCATGCAGCCGCGACGAGACGAGTCCAAAGAAGACGATATTAGAGGAAAGTGAAGTAAGAGGTTCGTACCAGATCTAGATGAGATGACGTTCCACTCCGCCGACATCAGAGATGCGATGCGCATGACGAGGCATGGTACTTGGATTTACCTTCCAGAAGGAGTCGTGATGAGTATGCAGCCGTTCTGGAACGAGAACAGATCTAGTAAGGAACGATGACTTTCGGACAGTTCGGCAGAGGCGAGATTTGGGAGAGACCTCGACAGGACCTTTCTGGGACAAATTACGAGAAGACTTGGACCCAGGAGTGGCCGTGTTACGCACACCAGCAGGCCAGAGTTCATGATCATCGACGAGAAGTCCCACTAGTGACCGCAACAGTTGGTCCGAGATTCTTAGAGGATGCACTTGAGCGGTACTATTCCGCCATTATTGATTTCGATGTTTAAGGTGATTGATTCGCATGATTTGATTTTGATGATTGAGGATTTACGATCTTTGCACAGTGTTGCACTTGATATTGTTTTTGTGCTTGGTTTCACATGTTTGCGATTTTACGGTTTTAGACATTTGAGTTGATTTTGTGCGTATATACGCACACTATTTGGTTTTTGCACGCGGTATAGTTCATATATGCTTGCAGTGCAGTGTTACGTATGTTGTGCATTTAGATGCCCTGGACTTTGATTTCGATGGTGATGTTCGATATTTGTTTTGTGCACCTTGCACACCTGATTTGATTTTGCGCATGTTCGGCACTTGATATTGGATTTCATGATTTCGTGCACGATGGATGCACCTGATTTGGATTTTCGCGCATGTTGGGCGCATGTTTTAAAGTATGATTTTGGTGCACACCAGATGCACTAAATCGAGATTTTTCGTGTATGTCAGATGCACCTGATTTTGCTGTCAGGCACACATGTTGCCTATGACAGATGTTTCGTGCACACCCGATGCACTTAGATGTTGTTTCTGTGCATATGTGTGGCACATATTTGGATTTTGATTTCCGTGCGCACAAGACGCACATAGTATTCATACGCGTATTTTGGGGATTGATTTTTCTTATAGAGCAGTACGTTTTTATGATATTGCTATGTGTTTTCGTACTGAGCAGGACTAGTCAGAGGACAGTACCTGAATATATTTTACATGTATAGTTTCAAGTTATATCATATTGGTTTTGCTTAGGATTTGGTATTGATGTCTTCCCCATGACTCCGATGATTGCGGGATACTTGACGGAGTTCTGATTTGAGTTATATGCTCATTTTTCATGCGCATGCGTTGCGCTACGATTTGTTTTATGTATTTATGATTTCAGAGCCCCGGCGATTTGATGGTTTTGGCTGAAATATTTTAGTATTTGGGGGAAGTTTTAATTTAAATTCGGGGACCGAATTTCTTTAAGGGGGGAAGATTGTAACGTTTTGAAAATCGTTTCGGTGAAATTTCGAAAAAACGGTAAAATAAGGGGGTTTCCTGTAAAAAGTCAAAATACAAATATCTTTATTATAAAATTAAATATACATATTCTAGCTATTTAATTGCTAGTATTTGGTGTTTATTGAGCCACTGCTGAAATTTCAAATTTTCTGAAAATTTTTCCGAAATTAATTATTTTAATATTATTTTAAGTCGGTAAGAAAATACATTAAATTAGCGATAAATACAAATTTAAATGGGCTAATTTTAATCTTTAAAATCATGTTAATTAAAATCTAGTTGTAATATAATTTTTTAGTATTTTATTTCAAGCTTTAATTGATTTATTTTATGGAAAACAAAATTATAGTTATTTTGAACTAAAACTTGCAAATATGGTATTGTGGGGGGTCTTTTTGCATAGAATTTTTTTGTAAAGTCTCTCACACTCACCCTCACTCCCCTTGGCCGGGCCCACACTATTGTAGCAGCTCAAGAATTTTATTTCCCTCTTTTTGACCTTAAATCATGTGAGAAATGGGTTAAAATAAGGTTTTTATATATAGTAAAGTAGGTGGGGGTATTATGGTAATTTGGGAGGGGCTTTGACTTGTATTCTTTTCCACAACTCCCCCACACCTCTCCCCACTCCCTCCTCAGCCGAAATTCCTGCAATAAACAACCCCAAAATTTCCCCTCTCATTTTTCTTCTAAACTCATCAAAATTCCATCAAAATTCCATTTAAACATCACAATTTCAAGCCCATCCTTCATCCATTCTTCTTAACCTTTCTTGCATGGATTTTGGATGCTAGGAGGCCATCTTTGGAGTCAAAATTTCTTGCTAGATCTCTAGATCTAGAGGTATAATTCTTACCCATTTAAATTCTTATGGTTAGATTTCTTTAAATGAGTTGTTTTAGTGTTAATATTGGTGCTATTTTCATCTAGGATCTTCAAGAGAATGGTTTGAGTTAAACTAGGGTTTTTAGCACACCATTATTAAGTTAATTATTTTATTTTGCTATCTAGTGTTTTATACAAACCAAATCTAAGAGTTTAACTTGCTTTTTGGGCTTCAAATTAGTGCTAATTTAGTGTTTCATGTATAGTTGGGTTGGATTTTGTTAGATATAAAATTCAAGAAAGGGTTTGAATGCAAGTTAGGATTTTGTGAAATTGGTGTATGGTTGTGTAATGTATTAGGCTCTTATGGCCTGTTAAAACAAAGTTAGTAGCTAGTTGTTAATTGTTAGTTAAAAATTATGATAATTACGCTAATTTGCTAACTAGCTATTTAAAATTGGTTAAATAATTGGGTTAAAAATGTAATTATGTTTTTATGACATCATTAACATTATTATGAGTGGTTTAATATCTTAGGTTATGCAAAACCAAGCTTAATTATTGAATTGTGAATTTTGCTTTAAAAGGTGTTAAAAATTGATATTTTTGCAAACTAGGATATTGGAATTTATGCAAATTGATGAGAATAGATTATAGGAATGGTTTATATGACTTTGTTATGATATTTAGTGAATATTGTGGATGCTAGGTTCGTTTATACATCGAGTTTTGTACTAAAACGGTGATTTGTGCTTGCTAGATTTTCGGAAAAATGACTTTTTAAGTGAAATTGGGGTTTTTGTGAATTTTAAGCTATTTTATATTATAATTAGTGCTTGTAATTGTACAAATGAGTGTGTTGGGAGTTTTCTCGATGGTTTGGCGTTTGTACGCCGACGTCGAGGGTTTTTGGGTCGATTTGCGAAAGCAACCATAGGTTTTGACCTATGTGGGATTCGTGCGTCGTTTTGGTCATGAGTCGGATTTTAATGCGGTATGGTGCGTTATGATATGTAGGTACCCCATGTGGACTTCGAGACGACAAGCAAGCGCGTGGCGACGTCGGCACCGGCGAACGAGGACCAGGTGAGTAGATTTATATCTACGGGGAGAAGTCGGGTGGATTGCGTATAGCACCCCCGCAGTTCGTGGTGGTGTATACGGATGCGTATACACACCAACAATTTATTATATGTTATTTGGGATTAATAACGTTATTTGGGATGGATATTGGAGTGTTGGATTATTTTAGTGTTGCGAACCCTAGGGTAGTGTTGCACTACACATACACACCTACATACTTGCATACATTCCTATTTTTATGTGCTCATGGGATTCTTTATAGTTATGTGATCACATGGGTATGGGACTATGTGTTCACATACGGATTTGAGGATGATACTTGGGATTGAGCTGAGTCGATGAGATTTGTTTTGTGGTTGTGATATCGGTGATATGGCAGGATTCGTACTTGAGGTACGTCCTGGTGTTATAGCGGATCTTGGGGCGGCGATACGGGTGAATAGTGTTATAATTAAAATGGTCGACATGTGATCGTGATATGAGGCATGATATGCTAGGATATTGATATTAGGTCGTATCGGGCGATGTATACCTCTTGATGACGATATGTGCTGACGATATCGGTTTGTACGAGATTGTCGATCAGTAGTCAGATCACGAGTATATTGAGGATATTAGTATTGTACTAGACATAGGTCAATACCCTAGACTATGATCTTGGATAAAGAGGATACCAGAGGAATAGTGTGAGGAATATGATATTGACCCGTACCCAGATTTGGGGATGCCGTACGATGGATTTACGTACGAACTATATCTTGATGATTGATCCGCACTCTTGACTTAGGATGTCTGATTATAGATATGGTATCGGATATGATATTATTGAGGCGGGATCACCGACTAATATATATACAGGTATGTATATGGATCGACTCAGATGTTAGGAGGTTTCCTTACCTGTAGTCCAGCTTGTTAGCTTAGCCCTTTAGTTTAGTTTAGTTGTTAGATTAGATTCGATTCTTACCTATTTCAAAAACTAACGAATCGTGGGTATTTTAAAAGACAGCCCAAGGGATCCTACGGATATTTCAAAAGACGTATCTTTTCATAAAAACACCGTAGCCCCTATTTTCAAAACCCCATGATTCGTGTTATCTCAAAAGGCACCATTTGTAGGACTTATATTAGATTAATGCAGGTTAGTTACAGTTGTGTCTAGTATTCAGCTCCCGCTTATTATTGGGGTTCGCTTCGCATCGCATACATATGTTATAATTTCTTATTGCAATATTGATATCATATTGTTCGGACACCAGCACCATTACCGATGATGCGTATGTACTACGTACACTTACTTGCCGGCTCACACACATCTTCATCGATAATTGCCATGTCACGTACACCTTAGAAAATATTATTGCTTGACTTAGCTTGTTAGTTAGTAATTTGACATGATATTAGTGTGCCTGCCTTATATGCCAGCTTAACATTATAGTTATTACTTGTCACTTCATGCATACTGTTATTCATTGTTATGCCTATATTCATGGTTTTTACATGCTATTGATGATTTGGATTCGGATTTCCATGAAATTTTCTGGATTTGGGGGGAAAACCGCAAAACTTATATAAACTGATTTCTTTCTTTTTAAATAAAAAGTGCGGTTTTTCCCATGATGTATGAGTCGTCCACCATGAGTTTGCTGATGGATTTCGAGACCCGATTCGAGGAGACGGATGAACCGTTTCGGGTACATGGTGGACCCGGTAAGGTACCCCGGGGCAAGAAGCGCGTGATGATGACGATGTGAGCCTGGCAGGGGAGCACTACCTACCGGTGATTTTACCCGACGCGTCGGATATCCGGAGGATACCGTCGTG
Source organism: Agapanthus africanus (assembly GCA_030015575.1). NCBI lineage: Eukaryota > Viridiplantae > Streptophyta > Magnoliopsida > Asparagales > Amaryllidaceae > Agapanthus > Agapanthus africanus. The sequence goes on from CM057341.1 coordinate 566,192,741, forward strand.
GTCTTGAGATGGATGGTAGGGGCCGGTCTGGACTGACGGCGCCCTAGATATTGTGATTGAGATATTAAGATTTCGAGATATTGAGGTACAGAGACTGTGATACAGAGATATCGAGATATTGGGATTACATTTTGTGCCGATGCTAGGCACTGTTTTATGCTGATTTCATTATGATTCCTCATTTTAAAAATACAAAGGAAATCTCACTAAATTATGAAAACGGTTCTTTATTTACATGTATTCTGTTTTCATGCATTCATACCTCATTCATATGATATATTGCTACTTGAGGCACTGACACGGGCACATGAGATTACACTCGAGTTAGATATTTACCCTAGCCTTGTTATAGGCTACGTGTTATTCATATATTTGAGGATATATTATGATCATTGACCTAGGTTGCGTTATTTATGCGATTTTTGTGTGTAGATATTTTTCTATTCACGAGTTGGCAACTCACCCCCGTTGTGCCCCAGTTTCTTGCAGGTTTGCTGTACAGGTTTCATTACGGCTTGCGGGCATAGTTTCCTTCGGGTGATTTGCTAGTAGGTGGGTTTACTTGTATCGTACCCCCCCATTATATAACTTGTATATTATTACTCTGTTGTATCTAGAAGTTCCATCAACCAAACATGTATTTATTTTGAGATAGAGACCATTGATGTTATTCCTTCGACCTTAGAGTCGCGCGTTATATTTCTGTGGTTTTCTTGTGGTTTTGAGTTTCCTTTTGAATTTTGATCCTCGCCGTTGGCGTTGTATATTATATTGCTTGTGTGGTTGTGACCGTCGATTGACGAAGAGCTAGCTCCCGCTTGGGGATGCCTTTTTATTGATTTCGTATACTATTCATGTTGTATCCCATTTGGGGGCCAGTATTTACAAAGGAGACTCTGCCGAAATTTTCGGGAAATTTTTGATGTTTTTAAAACCGCCTAATTCGGCTTATGCTATTGAAACTACTTGCTTTAAGTTGGTTTTTCCTGCACTCTATATCTTTCTTGGTTTGGATTTCTCGGTGTTCGGTTTACTTAGATTACGTACGCCTCGAGACGTTCGTAGTTTAAGTGCCGGTCATGTTCCGTACTTTCGGGTCGTGACATAAAGTTCACTATGAACGGGGCAAAGGCTGGGGGAGAGACTGTAGAACAATATCTGTATACTGCTCATTGTCCATAGTCCATCCCAGTTCCTCAAGTTCTTCTAAAAGACCAATCATCTTTAAAACATGGTCTTCTACTGATGTACCAGGGGCCATTCGCATCTGAAACAGCTTCGAGATGCCTCGTATCTTGATCAGTCGAAAATACTGCATCTTTAAACCTGCAATTTCCCTATCATTTGCACTCATCTAGAAGTGTTCGGCATTCATATCACACATATTAGCAAAACAGTCGTAAAATATCAGATTGCATGTGTTAGACTTTAAAACCAGCACTATAAGGGAAATTGACTGTATTTCATAGCATCGCATCATTCTTGCATATCGCAACTTCTGTTTCGAAGTCTGTGCAGGAAATTACAGAAGATCGGTCAAAATTTACATAACAGACTGCTAAAGAATACGCCAACTCAAGGATTTGAAATCTGGCAATGATCTAAAAGGCATTTAGAGATTCAACATAGCAAAAAGTACACTTGAAGTCAACATGTGTACACTTCATCAAGCTACTGCAATCTCCAGATTACTCCAGAACATTCTGCCAGATCAGCAAGCTCTAGGGTTCTAAACTAAACACCCCAAGCTTCCACAACAAGCTTCACCTAAACTACATTAAGAGTCTAGAACCTTCTCCCTAACCTCCTAGCTTAGGGTAGAAGCTAAGCCCTAACTAACTACTTCTCGAAGCCTCTCCCTATAACAAACTTTTGGAGGGAAATTCAAAATTCAAAATCCTAGACCTAGGGTTTTGGAAACCTATAAAAAGACCCCAAGGCTCACTAGAAATGGTTGTTCATTGTTGGCTAATCTTTAGTTGTTGAAAGCTAATCATTCTCTAGTTCTTCAACCCAACTCCTACCCCCTCAAAACCCTAACCCTAACCCTAATCCAATCCAAGATCAAGAATTCAAGATCCTTTGAGTGCAGGCAAAGCAAGTCTTCAACGATCCTTTAGAAGCGAAACCGGACTTCAACGGAGCACGAGATCCAAGCCGATCCATGACTCAAGGAGCCGAGCGACGCTAGAATCGACGATCAAAGTTCCTTCCTCTTATAGTTCTTGAGAGTTGTAACTAATTGTTGATATAATAAAGGTGAAGATTCTTTAAACTTGCTTATATTTCAATTCGAGCATTATGATTCGTATTCAATTCTTGAATGTATTCTTCGTGATGATGCTTGAATAAAACTCCGCTCGTGGAGGAATCGAGATGATTGTAGAATGATGATGTTGATAAATCTTTAAACGTTTTCTTAAGTCTTATAACAATTGTAAATTCTTGAAAATTGGATGATCGATGATCTAGATCGATGCGAATGCGTTCTTGATTCCTTTCGCACGATCTAGAGATCAACGATCGATCATTCGATTTCCTAGAAGCTATCTAGTGAATGTTGTAGGGTTCCTAGGCATCCTATAGAGGTCTCACAAGGCATCGAACATGCCAAATTTAAAAATTATGGTGCCGAGAAACCCTAGTTAACGGATCGTTGCTAGATGTCTAGGCGAAATATAAAACTAGTTAACTATTTAACTAGAAGTTGAGATGCTACAACCTTTGTAGATCCGGATATCCACTTGCTTAGCTCCATGTGGTCGTTCCCTCGCTGTCCATCACGAACCTCGGACTCTCGCGACGGCTTCATTGGAGAAGTGAGCGGAATAGTTCGACGGCTTCGTGCCAAAGACGATCTACGTCGAGGTTGCACTAGTTCAAGCTCCGACTTCACAAAGTAGTGAAACTTGTGAAGAAAACACCCAAAACCACTTGGCAAGAGGTAGAGGATGAAGAAATAGGAGGTGGGTTCACTTTAGATTTGGATTTCTCTCACTAAATTTCAAGTTGCCATTAGAGTAGCAAGCTTGAAGAAGAAGAAGAAGATGGAGCTCAAGAAAGAATATGATAAGTCTTATGATAAAAATAAATTTAAATCAATACTTATCATATCTAAACCAAGGTTAAGTGTAGAGAATAAACCATGGTCATTTGGAGAGTTAGGGTTAAGCGTGAGGACAAGAATGGTTGCATAAAGTCAAGGCTTCATGAAGCTTCAACATAAAACAAACTTAGCCACCATTCTTATCATAACTCATTTCTAAATAAATAATCAAATAAATAAATGATAAAGCAAAACCCTAATGACCCAATTAACCATGGTTTAATTCTATGCATTTAACCAAATGATCAAGTATCATCAAACATGATACAAAGATGTGCACTAAAGTATATCACATATACAACATGTACATCAAGAGAGAGTAATCCGTTTAAAGTGAACCAATACTAGTTAATGTAAAGCAATATATCAAATATATATAATTATACATTAAATCATTAAATCAACACTTGATTCAATGATCCGGTCATGTCGCACATGGCCGACTAGTATTCAATGTATCGGCTTATCGAATCAATGATTCGATAACTAGGTCATATCGAATATAACCAATCGAAACATTTATCGCGAGAATGAAATGCGGTATCACATACACGCATCATTCTCGGTCCTGCACATATCTCATATGCGCTCCTATTTCGTTTCGCTTGAGCCAGGAAACCTCTGTGTAGGACTCTAAAGACTCGTCAATACGCCGGTAGCAGATGATGATCATATCAAGCACCCACAAGCTGCAAGCGGTCTGCTAAACGTAACGGCCACCCGGGTATTGAGCGATCAGAAGATCGACGAGCTAGCCCGCTCACACTCTTGCGAATCCAACCAGTAACACTTACCGTACAGTCCGGTCTCTTCGTCAGATACGTCGCATATCAAGTCTAGGGGTGGTAAACGTCAGACCCCAATAACCCAATAAGTCGTGCCGATGTGAGGCTCATAACGGGTCGAGAAACTACTGGTAACACTTACCAGCAAATCTCTGATCAGCCCTGGCCAGGGACTTCCCTGTTATGGCCAATCGAGCACAGCGCAACATCAACCCCCAATACCGGGAGAGACGAAACCCCTCCTATCGCTCATTGCCTCCATGTGACTCGGGACTGTGCCCAAAGACCACCGTTTTGCACGCCCTCATGGACGTGGTAAGGTGGAGATCAAAGCACAGTGGGAATCACACAAGACTCTATGACGATCTCGGGTCTACAGACTAACCTGTACAAGTGTCACCTGAGAACTGCCATCTGACGTGAGGTATAATACCATCTGGGAGTTCTCGGCGAGTCCGTCCAGTGTACCCAGTCTCCACTGAGCACCCGTATACCATCTCTGATGTCAAACACCAATGGATATGGGATCATCCATCGCCCATCACATGGGTCGAGAAGCGTATACGCTAGTCTACTCTGGTATATCGATGCCCCGTCTCGATACACCCACGACTAGGGACCTTGAAGGATGTACTTATGGACTACCATGTCCCCACTAGTATGATCTGCATCATAGTCCAGGTAGTCAAGTACACATCCTAAGGGCTTTACCAACATGTAACTATAAGACAGTATAAAGAGACTAGTGTACATGTTAAGATAAAGAGTAACCAGATAGCATACTATCATATCGAGCAAGAAAGTCATCTCTATATATGTCCAAGCATCCAATATAATATACATCATCTGTACAATACTGGCCTCTAGGGCATACATACAACTAACAATCTCCCATTTGCACTAGGGCAAGCTGCTGTAGTATCGTATACCGTGCATCCCGAAGAGTCTCTCAAACTGTATCTGGGGAATGGCCTTCGTGAGTGGATCCGCCGTGTTGTTCTTCGTGTCAACTCTCCTGACCTCGATCTCCCGGCGATCAACTATCTCCCGGATCAGGTGATACCGCCTCAGAATATGTCTGGACCGCTGATGGGACCTGGGTTCCTTGGCCAAAGCCACTGCTCCATTGTTATCGCAATACAAAGGTATTGGATGCTCAATGGATGGAACCACTCCAAGTTCAGTAATGAACTTCTTGATCCAGACAGCCTCTTTGGCAGCATCATTGGCAGCGATGTATTCAGCCTCCATCGTCGAGTTTGCCACGGTTTCCTGCTTGGAACTCTTCCAGCTAACCGCCCTTCCGTAAAGGGTAAAGACAAAGCCCGACTGCGACTTAGAGTCGTCCTTATCACTCTGGAAGCTGGAATCGGTAAAGGACTCCACTTGGAGTTCTCCGTTACCATACACCAAGAACATATCTCTAGTCCTTCGCAAGTACTTGAGAATGCTCTTCACAGCTGTCCAGTGACTCTCTCCAGGATCAGCTTGATACCTGCTCACTACACTTAGTGAGTATGCTACATCGGGTCTGGTACATAGCATCGCATACATGATAGAGCCTACTGCCGAAGCATAGGGTATCCCTTGCATGCGAGCTCTCTCCAAATCAGTCTTGGGAGACATCTCTTTGGAGAGAGTGACTCCAGAGATCGTGGGCAAGTTCCCACGCTTGGACTCTTCCATACTAAACCTCTTTAGTATGGTGTCAATGTACCTGGATTGGGACAATCCCAAAATCCGTTTGGATCTATCTCTATAGATCCTAATTCCTAATATACAGGAGGCATCACCAAGATCTTTCATTGAGAATCTTTGTGATAAGAAGAGCTTGACCGATTGCAGCATAGGAATATCATTTCCTATCAAGAGTATGTCGTCTACGTACAATACGAGGAAGACAACCTTACTCTCTGCCACCTTCTTGTAGATACAAGGTTCATCTGGGTTTTTGACGAAATCAAACTCTTTGATAACGACGTCAAAGCAGATGTTCCAACTCCGCGATGCTTGCTTTAATCCATAAATGGATTTAAGCAGCTTGCACACCTTCCCGCTGCTCCCACTGTCTACGAAGCCCTCTGGCTGAGTTATGTACACGCATTCTTCTAAATCACCATTTAGAAAGGCGGTCTTAACATCCATTTTCCAGATTTCGTAATCATGATAAGCAGCGATGGCAAGCATGATCCGGATGGATTTAAGCATAGCCACTGGAGAAAAGGTCTCGTCATAGTCCACACCTGGTCTTTGACGAAAACCCTTTGCTACAAGTCTAGCTTTGAAAGTCTCCACTTTCCCATCTACACCAAGTTTCTTCTTGAAGATCCACTTGCTCCCAATGGGTTTTACCCCTTCAGGAGCAACGTCCAAAGTCCATACTTTGTCGGTGTACATGGATTCCATCTCGGACCGCATAGCATCCAGCCATTTCACTGAGTCCCCATTCGTGATGGCCTGCTCGAAGCTAGTTGGGTCATCATCCTCCATGATGCAATCCTCACTACCACCATCAATGAGAAAACCATAGTATCTCTCAGGTGGACGAGAAACCCTACTAGATCGGCGGAGATGCCGGGGTACGTCGGGCACCACTGAATCCTATGGTTCTACTAAATCGTCAGTTGCAGTTTGTGGTGCTGGAACCTCTTCCAGCTCTACCTCTTTGCCATTAATTTCTTTTGCAAGAAATTCCCTTTCCAAAAAGGTGGCATGTTGAGCAACAAACACTCTTTGTTCCTCAGCTTGGTAGAAAAAATATCCTTGAGAATTCTTAGGATATCCCACAAACTTGCAAAGGACCGATCGTGCCTCGAGTTTGTCCGGATTTTGCTTTTTGACATAGGCCGGACAACCCCATATCTTAATTCGCTTAAAATATGGTTTCTTCCCACTCCATATCTCATATGGTGTGGTAGGTACAGATTCAATAGGTATATGGCTGTCTCAAGCGCATATCCCCAAAAGGAAATAGGTAACTCAGCATTACTCATCATTGAACGCACCATATCTAATAGGGTGCGATTCCTTCGTTCCGATACACCGTTGTGCTGTGGTGTATAAGGAGGAGTAAGCTGAGAGAGAATCCCATTCTCTTTTAGATAATCCAGGAATTCACTGCTTAAGTATTCACCTCCTCGATCAGATCGAAGAACCTTAATACTTTTGCCCATTTGGTTCTCTACCTCGTGCTTATATTCTTTGAATTTCTCAAAAGCTTTAGACTTGTGTTTCAACAGGAACACATGCCCGTATCTAGAGAGATCGTCAGTGAATGTAATGAAGTAGGAAGAACCATTTCTGGCGTGTGTAGACATTGGACCGCATACATCACTATGCACCAGTCCCAAGAGTTCAGTAACTCTTTCTCCGTGTCCTGTAAACGGAGTTTTGGTCATTTTTCCTTTGAGACATGAATGGCAAGTGTCATAAGATGATAATTCGAATGAATTCAAATATCCGTTCTTATGCAACTTAGCTAGTCGTGTCTCATTGATATGGCCAAGTCTACAGTGCCACAAGAAGGATTCGTTCATTTCTGAGCTTCTCCTTTTGTGTGTGTTTTGTATATTGAAGACTGTATTTTGATTGAGAATGAATATGCCATTATGTAGCGAGCCTGATGCAATCAACCTTTGATCTAGGAATATGTTCATAACATTATCCTTTACTACAAAATTATAACCTTCTTTACTTAATAAAGAAACTGATATAATGTTGCACATCATGTTCGGTATATAATAGCACTCATTCAGGACTAGTGTATCACCATTTGGTAATACCAGGTGATATATGCCAACTGCTTTGGCTGCAACATTTGCCCCATTCCCTACATGAACGGAATGTTCACCTTTTCTCAGTTCTCTACCTTTTCTCAGCCCATGTAACATCTTACATATGTGGGATCCTGACCCGGTATCTAATACCCAGGACGTAGGGTGAACTGAGAACAGTTCTCAATGACAAACACACCCGAAGATGATGCATCAACTTGCATGTTCTTCGTTTGGGCGGTGTGTGAATCCAGATATTCTCCTGTTTCCAGTTCAGTCTTATAACACTTATAAGATAGAACGGGTTCAACGTTCCCCTGCACAGTATAACATGCGGGTTCGGTCAATACATCCATATTATTATCTTTATTAGGGCATGAAATGGTCGCTACCTGGAGAGAGAGAGAAGAAAACACTTTAGCGTAAGCTCGTGCAAGATCAGATTGGTTATTATCTTATCTAATCAGGATGGCTCCCACTGCTTTTTATCAAATCTTCCTTCAAACCCTAAAAAGAAAGATTAGCCGGGATTAATTACAGACTACAGGTGCACCAATCTTTCAGCCAGGCCAGTGTCGGTACTTTGAGGGAGGTCCCCCGTGCTTTCGCACGAACCTAATTAATGTAAACCTCGTTTTCCCAGAGGCATAACCCCGTTGACACCTTTCTAGACACCTACTTGATCGGCTAATTGCAATGTGTAAAACTCTCCCAGGAGTAACTCTTACTCGCAGCGGGTATCGGGATCCAACTATCTCATAGAAGGTATGCAATCTCATTGCAAATTTCAACACTTGAAATTCCCGATAATATTTTGCCCCAGGCGATCTATGACCTTGACTGAGTCAACAAACCATAGACCGCAAGTAAAGTTCAACCCGTCATTTCCTGATTGAATTAAACCCACCCGCACGACCCTTGACTAAGTCAACAAGGCCGCACGACTACCCTAATCCAATCTGCATCATATGCATAAACAGATAAATAGTAATCAGCTACCGCACACTACGCCTTGACTGAGTCAACAAACGCAGCACGAATACTAACTATTACTTATCTGAAATGACGGAGGGCTACGTCAGGTTTTTAAGAAAACCCTTTGCGTAATGAACTTTATATCGTTGTAGAATCAAATGAAGTTTTGAAATGGAATGATTTTGAGGCTTTTCTAGTTTTGCTAAAGGGGTCACTCCCGGTGAAGGGATCGTCGGCCCTTTCCTCGTCGAATGAGGTGCGGGATATATCATATATATCGCTGTGCAAAGCAAAAACTCTTAAAAGCAATCAAAGCCAAACCGAGTGTGTAGCATATGCCAGTTATTGCTAAAGGAGTCACTCCCGGTGAAGGGATCTCGGTCCTTTCCTCATCGAATAAGGTGCAGGGTATATCATATATACCGCTATGCAAAGCAAGAACTGTAGCTACCTCTTTTGTTTAAAATTTGATTCTACAACATCTTAGGTTTCTTTCTTTCATTAATCACATTAATGAAGTCCCATCATTTAAGTACCTAAACATCACAGATAGATATGACGTACACTTATGCCATCCGCATTCGCCTCGATGTCCCCTCGTGCACCGTTAGGTTAGGTAACTAACGACAGAGCAGGGCAGGGCTAGCGCGGGTGTAAAACATAAGTAACGTCTATATAATATATCATATATACTATATACTATATCCATCACAGAATCACATCACAGATATTGCAGCAGAATTAACATATGAAATATTGGATATACTAGGACGTCCGTGTTTTTAATACGAGCCAGTATAAAACACGGATTCCACGGTCGTGATGAATAGCCAATCCCACACCCCTAGACCCCTACGAGAGCGGCAAGCAACCCTGCCAATTCTAGGGTTAGGAGACCCGGACTCGACTCCTCGAGTTGGTCTCCCACTGGACCCCAGAACCCGGTTACTTGTGCTCCTCTCCTTGGGTCTATCCTAATGCGGAAAAGTAAATAATATACAAAGGGTGACTACTTCCGCAACCTGGAAGTGCCCCAAATAAAAGAATATTACATACAAGTTTTTACATGAATGAAAATGAAAAACACTCATCTCACATAAAAACCCCCGGCTATTCAATACGACGATCCAATATAACATATCCAGCAACACATAACATCACATGTCATCAACGTAAGTAAGTATGCATACCCCAATTGTCGTTGACGTATAGCAACGAAACCGGCGATATGAACATACTACACTTATGGTCACAGAAAAGAAAGTGTAAAACTACAACAATTGGAATCCGCAACCTCTTTAGACATCACATGCCTAACAGATATAAATCCCGCATTTTAGTCTCATTATCGAAAACTCTTTTCATTATAAAATGAAACTAAACCGCTAGATTTATATCATTCATTCAGTTATCACATAACTGTTTGTGAATTTCAATTATTGTATCCCATTCCAGATAAATAGAATATATTAAACTTTTCGATCGAACATTCGAACACCCAACTTTTCCCGAAACCATCCAACACATGAAATAGGTTCAAAGACATTCGTTTCATGCCTCAGTACCAACGGTCCAGCCGTAGAAGGGTCAAGCCAACGCCTCACATGTGGCACGCCGTACTGCCCCAAACCCGAAGGTTCAAAGGGCAGTTCAAGACGGTCACATAATCGAGTTAAGGTTTGTTGTCTTCTAGAGGGACCATTGCGTTACTTGCACTACTCAGAACGTCCTTAAACCACTCAATAATCCAACACTTGGATATTTTTGGCAGGGGAAAGATTGGGTATTTATATCCGGTCGAACTTTTTAACATATTCAAAAATTATCCGGAAAACACTTAGACAAAGTTCGATAATCCGCTTGAATCGACAATTCCCAATACAACCCCAGAATACTCAAACCTGGAGCCAAATGAAAATTCCCAGAAAACTCAGAATAATAAATCAGGTATTACTGTGCAAAGAAATGGGGCTGACGTCATCAAGGAGCCGCGGAACCGCCGCAGAAGCCATGCTTCTGCCGCGGTTCCGCCGCAGTTTATACTGTTCACAGGAAACTTTTTACACAGTAATTCTTATATTTTATTGCTGATTTTTTTAGGCATTTTTAATTGACAAAAAACCACAAATTCGGAAAATTTCCAGAGAGCTATTTTGGGGTTGGGTTTTCGGTTCGTCCGGGTTTCAAACTCCGTCTAGACTTCGCCTAAGGCTCTAGCTAGGCTCTGTTACCACTGTAGGGTTCCTCGGCATCCTATAGAGGTCTCACAAGGCATCGAACATGCCAAATTTAAAAATTATGGTGCCGAGAAACCCTAGTTAACGGATCGTTGCTAGATGTCTAGGCGAAATATAAAACTAGTTAACTATTTAACTAGAAGTTGAGATGCTACAACCTTTGTAGATCCGGATATCCACTTGCTTAGCTCCATGTGGTCGTTCCCTCGCTGTCCATCACGAACCTCGGACTCTCGCGACGGCTTCATTGGAGAAGTGAGCGGAATAGTTCGACGGCTTCGTGCCAAAGACGATCTACGTCGAGGTTGCACTAGTTCAAGCTCCGACTTCACAAAGTAGTGAAACTTGTGAAGAAAACACCCAAAACCACTTGGCAAGAGGTAGAGGATGAAGAAATAGGAGGTGGGTTCACTTTAGATTTGGATTTCTCTCACTAAATTTCAAGTTGCCATTAGAGTAGCAAGCTTGAAGAAGAAGAAGAAGATGGAGCTCAAGAAAGAATATGATAAGTCTTATGATAAAAATAAATTTAAATCAATACTTATCATATCTAAACCAAGGTTAAGTGTAGAGAATAAACCATGGTCATTTGGAGAGTTAGGGTTAAGCATGAGGACAAGAATGGTTGCATAAAGTCAAGGCTTCATGAAGCTTCAACATAAAACAAACTTAGCCACCATTCTTATCATAACTCATTTCTAAATAAATAATCAAATAAATAAATGATAAAGCAAAACCCTAATGACCCAATTAACCATGGTTTAATTCTATGCATTTAACCAAATGATCAAGTATCATCAAACATGATACAAAGATGTGCACTAAAGTATATCACATATACAACATGTACATCAAGAGAGAGTAATCCGTTTAAAGTGAACCAATACTAGTTAATGTAAAGCAATATATCAAATATATATAATTATACATTAAATCATTAAATCAACACTTGATTCAATGATCCGGTCATGTCGCACATGGCCGACTAGTATTCAATGTATCGGCTTATCGAATCAATGATTCGATAACTAGGTCATATCGAATATAACCAATCGAAACATTTATCGCGAGAATGAAATGCGGTATCACATACACGCATCATTCTCGGTCCTGCACATATCTCATATGCGCTCCTATTTCGTTTCGCTTGAGCCAGGAAACCTCTGTGTAGGACTCTAAAGACTCGTCAATACGCCGGTAGCAGATGATGATCATATCAAGCACCCACAAGCCGCAAGCGGTCTGCTAAACGTAACGGCCACCCGGGTATTGAGCGATCAGAAGATCGACGAGCTAGCCCGCTCACACTCCTGCGAATCCAACCAGTAACACTTACCGTACAGTCCGGTCTCTTCGTCGAATACGTCGCATATCAAGTCTAGGGGTGGTAAACGTCAGACCCCAATAACCCGATAAGTCGTGCCGATGTGAGGCTCATAACGGGTCGAGAAACTACTGGTAACACTTACCAGCAAATCTCTGATCAGCCCTGGCCAGGGCCTTCCCTGTTATGGCCAATCGAGCACAGCGCAACATCAACCCCCAATACCGGGAGAGACGAAACCCCTCCTATCGCTCATTGCCTCCATATGACTCGGGACTGTGCCCAAAGACCACCGTTTTGCACGCCCTCATGGACGTGGTAAGGTGGAGATCAAAGCACAGTGGGAATCACACAAGACTCTATGACGATCTCGGGTCTACAGACTAACCTGTACAAGTGTCACCTGAGAACTGCCATCTGACGTGAGGTATAATACCATCTGGGAGTTCTCGGCGAGTCCGTCCAGTGTACCCAGTCTCCACTGAGCACCCGTATACCATCTCTGATGTCAAACACCAATGGATATGGGATCATCCATCGCCCATCACATGGGTCGAGAAGCGTATACGCTAGTCTACTCTGGTATATCGATGCCCCGTCTCGATACACCCACGACTAGGGACCTTGAAGGATGTATTTATGGACTACCATGTCCCCACTAGTATGATCTGCATCATAGTCCAGGTAGTCAAGTACACATCCTAAGGGCTTTACCAACATGTAACTATAAGACAGTATAAAGAGACTAGTGTACATGTTAAGATAAAGAGTAACCAGATAGCATACTATCATATCGAGCAAGAAAGTCATCTCTATATATGTCCAAGCATCCAATATAATATACATCATCTGTACAATACTGGCCTCTAGGGCATACATACAACTAACAAATATGATTCATCGAAAGGACAAAGGATAGGATGAGGAACCCTAATTCTTCGCAAGATCCTTGATCCTCGATGAATCTACATTGATTTAGCATCAATTTGTTAATGGATAAGAAACGGTAATTTCTTGTCTTCTTCACATCTACGATCTAATCGATTCCTACGAGCTTTACTTCAAATCTTGAAGCCTAAATCGATTGGAATTCTATCGATACTTGATTATTGATGTTTATCGCTTTCTTGATTCTTGATTAGATTAGTCGATTCTTGAAATTCATCGATATAAATCTTGAATAGTTTTTGCTTTTCTTTACTATTAAATTTTCGATTCAAACAAAACAAAATACGAACGAATCGCGCAATCTCTGTGGACGATCCGCACTTACTTGTAGGGTTCCTAGGCATACTAATGAGGTCTCACAAGGCATCAACCATGCCAATTTCAAATTTTGCGGTGCCGAGAAACCCTAAAACGGATCGTTAACTAGATATCTAGGCGAAAAAGAAACTAGTTTACAACTAAACTAAAAGAACGGAATTACAACCTTTGTAGATCCGTTTCTCCACCTCCATAGCTCCGTGATGAAGTCCTCTCCGCTGTCCAAATCAAACCATGACTCTAGTATCGGCTTCATCGAAGAATGGGCGGGCTAGGTCATCGACGACGATGCCGAAGATGATCTACGTCGAGGCATCACTAGATCAAGCTCCCACTTCACCAAGTCATGAAACTTGTGAAGAAAACACACTCTACTACTTGCCAAGAGGTAGAGAATGAAGAAATAGGAAGTGGGTTCACTTTAGAATTGGATTTCTCACTCATTTCATCAAGTTGCCATTGATGAGGCAAGCTTTTTCTTCAAGTAGAAGATGAAGAAGAAGAAGATGAATATTATGATAAGTTCATGTAAATCCAAAAGAAAAATGAATACTTATCATATTCAAACCATGGTAATGTGTAGAGAGTTAATCATGGTTAAATGGAATGGTTAGGGTTAAGCATGAGACAAAATGGTCACTTGGTCAAAGTCTTCAAGAAGCTTCAACATACAACAAACTTAGCCACCATTTTCTTTATGCTTAATATTTTTCCAAAAAAGAATAAATAGATAAATAAAAGAATAAGAAAACAAAAAGGAAAACCCTAACCATTACACAACCATGGTTTAATCTTTACACATACTCTAGTGAGCATGTATCATCAAACATAATACAAACTTGTGTACTAAAGTATATCACATATACAATGTGCACAAACCAAGTGAGAAAATCCATTTAAAGTGAACCAATACTAGTTAATGTGCACAAACCAGTAAATCTTAGCAACCCTGGCTAGGGATTTCCGGTTATAGCCAATCGAACACAGCGCAACATCAACTCCCTATACCGGGAGAGACGAATCCCCTCCTATCGCTCATTGCCTCCATGTGACTCGGGACTGTACCCAAAAACCACCGTTTTGCACGCCCTCTTGGACGTGGTAAGGTGGAAATCAAAGCACAGTTGGAACCACACAAGACTCTATGACGATCTCGGGTCAACAGACTACTCTGTACCAGTGTCACCAGAGAACTGCCATCTGACGTAAGGTATAATACCATCTGGGAGTTCTCGGCGAGTCCGTCCAGTGTACCCAGTCTCCACTGAGCACCCGTATATCATCTCTGATGTCAAACACCAATGGATGTGGGATCATCCATCGCCCATCTGTATGGGTCGAGAAGGAATACGCTAGTCTACTCTGGTATATCGATGCCCCGTCTCGATACACCCACGACTAGGGACCTTGAAGGATGTACTTATGGACTACCATGTCCCCCCTAGTATGATCCGCATCATAGTCCAGATAGTCAAGTACACATCCTAAGGGCTTTACCAACATGTAACAGAGAGACAATCAATGTACACGTTAAGGTAAAGAGTAACCAGATAGCATACTATCATGTCGAGCAAGAAAGTCCTCCCTATATATGTCCCAGCATCCACTACAATATACATCCAATGTACAGTAATGGCCTCTAGGGCATACATATAACTAACAATCTCCCACTTGCACTAGGGCCATCTGATAGCAGTGGTTGCAGTATCTCATACTCAACCATCCCATTTAAGTCTCTCTCTGGGAATAGGCCTTCGCGAGTGGATCCGCCGTGTTGTCCTCTGAGTCTACTCTCCTGACCTCGATCCCCTGGAGATCAACCATCTCCACGATCAGGTGACACTGCCTTAGAATATGTCTGGATCACTGATGGGACCGACGTTCCTTGACATAAGCCACAACTCCATTGTCTCACAATGGTAGGAACGCAGTTCATCTCATGAACCAATATACACCCAAACAGCCTCTTTGGTAGCATCTTAAGTAGCGATGTATCTAGCCTTTATCGTCTAGTATGTCACGGTATCTAGCTTGGAACTCTTCCAACATACCGTCCCTTTACTGAGGGTAAAGACAATGCCTGTGACTGACACTCAGTCGTCATTATCACCCTGGAACACTTCCAGTGATTCTTCCCAGGATCGATTGATACCATCTCACTACAACTAGTGAGAATCCTAACATCCATTTAGATCTATCTCATAGATCCAAAACCTAGGATTTAGTAGGTATTACTTTGATCCTATATGGAGAATCATTGTGATAAGTGGAGATTGACCGAGCGTAGCATAGGAAACTCCTTTCTTATCAAGAGTATGTCATCCACGTACTCTACGAGGATCATCACCATACTCCCTACTACCTTTTTGTTTATACAAGGTTCATCTACTATTTTGATGATGTCAAACTCTTTGACTAACACATCAAAACAGATGTTCCAACTCCGCGATACCTGCTTTATCCTATAAAGTATCTTGTACACGTTTCCGCTGCTCCCACTGTCTACGAAGCCCTCTGGCTGTGTACTTATAGACGTTCTCTTCTAAAACATCTTTTAGAAAAGCAGTCATGACACCCAACCGCCAGATATCGTAGTCGTGGTATGTAGCCGTGGCAAGTAGGATCTGGATGGACTTAAGCATAGCCACTTGAAAAGGTTTCATCATTATCCACTCCTGGTCGATGACGAAAAAGCTTTAACAAGTCTAGCTTTGAAAGTCTCAACTTTTCCATCTACACCAAGTAATCTTCTCAAGATATACTTGCTCCTGATGGGGATTTAACCCTTCAGATATAGCAACCAAAGTCCATACTTTGTTGGTGTATATGGATTCCATCTCAAATCGCTAAGCATCCAGCCATTCTTATAGAGTCCCACTCCTGATGGCCAGCTCGAAACTAGTTGGGTCATCATCTCATGATGCAATCCTCGCTCCCACTGTCATAGAGAAACCGAAGTATCTCTCAGGTGGGTGAGGAACCCTTACTAGATCGGCGGAGAGGCTGAGGTTCGTTGGTATCTACTGAATCCTTTGGTTCTATCAAATCATCATTCGCAGTTTGTATAGCTGGAACCTTTCCAGTTCTACATAACAGATCTTGCCCCGAGCTTGTCCGGATTTTGCTTTTAGACATAGGCCGGACAACCCCAAATCTTAACTAACTTAAGAGATGGGCTCTTCCCTTTCCATATCACATATGAAGTGGTAGGCAACTGATTTGATTTGAACCCATTCAATAGTTATGCAGCTTCTCAAGTGCATAACTCCCAAAAAGGAAACAGGTAACTCAGTAGTACTCATCATAGAGCACACCTTATCATATAGGGTGTGATTGCTTCACCCCGATATACCATCGTGCTATGGTGTATACGGAGGAGTAATGCTGAGAGAGAATCTCATTCTCCTTTTAGAATAGTCCAGGATTTCCGTACACAAGTATTCTCCTCCTTGATCTCATCAAAGGACATAATACTTATACCCGTATTGGTTCTCTACTTCTCGCTTATATTCTGTGAATATCTTAAAAGGTTCGGACTTGTGTTTCAACAGGAACATATGTCTGAATCTTGGGAGATTATCAGAGAATGTAACGAAGTACAAAGAACTAGTCCTAGTATATATAGACAGAGGACCTTACATACATCAACATGCATCATCCCAAGAGTTTACTAACTCTTTCTCTATTTCCAGTAAACAGAGCTATGGTCATGTTTTCTCAGTGACATGACTGGCAAGTTTCACAAGATGTAAATTCAAACTCATTTAAATATGCATCTATATGTAACTTCAGCTAGTCGGGTCGCATTGATATGACCTAGTCTACAATACCTCAAGAAGGATTCGTTCATTTCTGAACTCTTCCTCTTGTGTGTGTTCCGTATAGTAAGAATTGTAGTTTGATTTAGAACATCAATGCTTTTAGATAACGTGCCTGATCCGATCAACTTTTGATATAGGAAATGTTCAAAACATTATCCAACTATACAAAATTTTATCATTTCTTTACTAATAAAGAGATTGATATGATTTTGTATATCAGGTTCGGTATCTAATAACATTCGTTCAGAATCAATGTATTTGGAATACAGGGTGACAGTGACCAACAGACTTGGCTGCAACACTTGCCCCGTTTTCTGCCTCATGAAACTTATCACCCGTTCTCAGTTCTTTACCTATCTGTAGCCCATGTAACTTATTACATATGTGGGATCCTGATCCGGTATCATATACCTAGGACGTAAAGGATACTGAGAAACGGTTCTCTGTAATGAACACACCCGAAGATGATGCATCAGCATGCACTCTCTTCGTTTGGGCGGCACGGGAATTCTGGTAATCCCCAATTTCCTGCTCTGTCCTATAACAATTATAAGTTGGAGCGGGACCAACGTTCCCCAGCTCAGTATAACAAGCGGGTTCGGTCAATAATTCGTATTATTATCTTGATTAAGGCATGATATGGTCGCTACCTGGAGAGAGAGAAGAAAACACTCAGCGTATGCTCTTGCAAGATCAGATTGGTTTTTATTTTATCTAATCAGGATGGCTCCCACTGCTTTTTATCAAATCTTCCTTCAAACCCTAAAAGGAAAGATTAGCCGGGATTAATTACACACTACAAGTTCGCCAATCTTTCAGCCAGGCCAGTATCGGTACTTTGAGGGAGGTCCCCCGTGCTTTCGCACGAACCTAATTAATGTAAACATCGTTTTCCCAGAGGCGTAACCTCGTTAACACCTTTCTAGACACCTACTTGATCGGCTAATTGTAATGTGTAAAACTCTCCCAGGAGTAACTCTTACTCGCAGCGGGTATCGGGATCCAACTATCTCATAGAAGGTATGCAATCTCATTGCAAATTTCAACACTTGAAATTCCCGATAATTTTTGCCCCGAACGATCTATGACCTTGACAAGGTCAACAAACCATAGACCGCAAGTCAAGTTCAACCCGTCATTTCTTGATTGAATCAAACCCACCCGCACGACCCTTAACATAGTCAACAAAGTCGCACGATTACCCTAATCCAATCACATCATATGCTTATGCAGATAAGCACTAATCAGCTACCGCACACTACGCCTTAACATAGTCAACAAACGTAGTACGAATACTAACTAGTACTTATCTGAAATGACGGAGGGCTACGACAGGTTTTTCTGAAAACCTATTGCGTAATGAACTTGATATCGTTGTAGAATCAAATGATTTTAAAAATGGAGTGTTTTTGCGGCTTTTCTAGTTTTGCTAAAGTAGTCACTCCCGGTGAAGGGATCGTCGGTCCTTTCCTCATCAAATGAGGTGTGGGATATATCACATATATCACTGTGCAAAGCAAAAACTCTTAAAAGCAATCAAAAGACAAACCGAGTGTGTAGCATCTGCCAGTTATTGCTAAAGGAGTCACTCCCGGTGAAGGGATCTCGGTCCTTTCCTCATCGAATAAGGTGCAGGATATATCTCATATACCGCTATGCAAAGCAAGAACTGTAGCTACCTGTTTTATTTTTGAAATTCGATTCTACAACATCTTAGGTTTCTTTTCTTTCATTAATCACATTAATGAAGTCCCATCATTTAAGTACCTAAACATCACAGATAAATACGACGTACACTTATGCCATCCGCATTCGCCTCGATGTCCCCTCGTGCACCGTTAGGTTAGGTAACTAACGGCAGAGTGGGACAGGGCTAGCGCGGGTGTAAAACATAAGTAACGCCTATATAATATATCATATATACTATATATAGTATCTATCACAGAACATCACATGATCACATCACAGATATCGCAGCAGAAGAATCATATGAAATATTGGATATACTAGGACGTCCGTGTTTTCAATACGAGCCAGTATAAAACACGGATTCCACGGTCTCGATGAATAGCCAAACCCACACCCCAAGACCCCTACGAGAGCGGCAAGCAACCCTACCAATTTTAGAGTTAGGAGACCCGGACTCGACTCCTCGAGTTGGTCTCCCACTGGACTCCAGAACCCGGTTACTTATGCTCCCCTCCTTGGGTCTATCCTAGTGCGGAAAAGTAAATAATATACAAAAGGTGACAACTTCCGCAACCTGGAAGTGCCCCAATAAAAGAATATTACATACAAGTATTTACATGAATGAAAATGAAAAACACTCATCTCACATAAAAACCCCCGGCTATTCAAACACGACGATCCAATATAACATATCCAGCAACACATAACATCACATGTCATCAACGTAAGTAAATATGCCCATCCCAATTGTCGTTGACATATAGCAACGAAACCGGCGATATCACATATTACACTTACGGTCACAGAAAAGAAAGTGTAAAACTACAACAGTTGGAATCCGCAATCTGCATAGACATCGCATGCCTAATCAAATGAATTCCTTAGACATCGCATGCCTAACAATTATAAACCCCGCATTTTAGTCTAAAAATCGAAAACACTTTTCAATCTAAAGTCGGGCAATTCAACAAGATTCCCAACATCCTGATCGAATGCTCGTCGCAAACTTCAGTAGACGGCTGCACCTCCGATACCGTCGACGAAGTGCACCAAGGCGGAACACCGCTACCGCGAGCACCCGAACGGATGCTTTCGGCGGCGGGGTTCTCCTACAGTCACTTGGTTGGGGCTATGGAGTGAGGCTGTCTATTAAGTTTATCCGGCGAGTATCCGCGTACGCTACGTGATTGCGACGGACTTTTGATCACATCAAAATTTCGTGGCAACCGATCAAGTGAGACTAAACTGCTATGTTTATAATATTCATTCAGTTATCTCATAACTTATTGTGAATTCCAAGTATTGTATCCCATTCCAGATAAATAGAAAATGTTAAACTTTCCGATCGAACATTCAAACATCCAAGTTTTCCCGATACAGCTCAACACATGAAATAAGTCTAAAAACATTCACTTCGTGCCTCAGTACCAACGGTCCAGCCGTAGAAGGGTCAAGCCAACGCCTCACATGTGGCACGCCGTACTGCCCCAAACCCGAAGGTTCAAAGGGCAGTTCAAGACGGTCACATAATCGAGTTAAGGTTTGTTGTCTTCTAGAGGGTCCATCGCATTACTTGCACTACTTAGAACGTCTTTAAACCACGGAAAAATCCAACACTTGGAAATTTCCCGACAGGGAAAAAATTGGGTATTTATATCCGGTCGAACTTTTTAACATACTCTAAAATATCCGGAAAGCCACACAGACAAAATTTGATACTCCGATCGAAACACCGAATCCCCAAAACAACCCCAGAAAATTCAACTCTTGAATAAAATTTAAAAATACCCAGAGAACTCCGCACTGTTAAATAGGAATTACTATGCAAATTGGTAGGGCTGACGTCACACTTTTGCCGCGGAACCGCCGCATAAGCTAGGCTTATGCCGCGGTTCCGCCGCGCATTGGAGGGATCATGAAATAAATTTTGCGCCGTAATTCTTATAATTCCCTGCTGAATTTTTTAAGCATTTTTAATTTGGAAAATTCCCAGTTTTTGAAAAAAGTACAGAGAAGGCTATTGCATTAGGGTTTCGGGTTCGTACGGACTTCAAACTTCGTCTACACTTCGCCTAAGGCTCTAGCTACGCTCTGATACCACTGTAGGGTTCCTAGGCACACTAATGAGGTCTCACAAGGGATCAACCATGCCAATTTCAAATTTTGCGGTGCCGAGAAACCCTAAAACGGATCGTTAACTAGATATCTAGGCGAAAAAGAAACTAGTTTACAACTAAACTAAAAGAACGGAAATACAACCTTTGTAGATCCGTTTCTCCACCTCCATAGCTCCGTGATGAAGTCCTCTCCGCTGTCCAAATCAAACCATGACTCTAGTATCGGCTTCATCGAAGAATGGGCGGGCTAGGTCATCGACGACGATGCCGAAGATGATCTACGTCGAGGCATCACTAGATCAAGCTCCCACTTCACCAAGTCATGAAACTTGTGAAGAAAACACACTCTACTACTTGGCAAGAGGTAGAGGATGAAGAAATAGGAAGTGGGTTCACTTTAGAATTGGATTTCGCACTCATTTCATCAAGTTGCCATTGATGAGGCAAGTTTTTTCTTCAAGTAAAAGATGAAGAAGAAGAAGATGAATATTATGATAAGTTCATGTAAATCTAAAAGAAAAATGAATACTTATCATATTCAAACCATGGTAATGTGTAGAGAGTTAATCATGGTTAAATGGAATGGTTAGGGTTAAGCATGGGACAAAATGGTCACTTGGTCAAAGTCTTCAAGAAGCTTCAACATACAACAAACTTAGCCACCATTTTCTTTATGCTTAATATTTTTCCAAAAAAGAATAAATAGATAAACAAAAGAATAAGAAAAAAAAAAGGAAAACCCTAACCATTACACAACCATGGTTTAATCTTTACACATACTCTAGTGAGCATGTATCATCAAACATGATACAAACTTGTGTACTAAAGTATATCACATATACAATTTGCACAAACCAAGTGAGAAAATCCATTTAAAGTGAACCAATACTAGTTAATGCAAAGTAATATATCAAATATATAATTATGCATTAAATCATTAAATCAACACTTGATTTAACGATCCGGTCATATCGCATATAACCGACTAATATCCAATGTATTGATAACTAGATTATATCGCATATAACCAATCGATACATTCATCGCGAGAATAGAATACGGTATCACATACACGCATTATTCTCGGTCCCGCACATATCTCATATGCACTCCTATTTCGTTTCGCTTGAGCCAGGAAACCTCTGTGTAGGACTCTAAGACTCGTCAATACGCCGGCAACAGGTGATGATCATATCAAACACCCACAAGCCGCAAGCAGTCTGCTAAACGTAACGGCCACCCGGGTATTGAGCGATCAGAAGATCGACGAGCAAGCCCGCTCACACTCCTGTGAATCCAACCAGTAACACTTACCGTACAGTCCGGTCTGATCGTCTGAAATGTCGCATATCTCGTCTAGGGGTGGTAAACGTCAGACCCCAATAGCTTGATAAGTCGTGTCGATATGTGGTCTATAACAGTTCGAGAAACTACTGGTAACACTTACCAGTAAATCTCAGCAACCCTGGCCAGGGATTTCCGGTTATAGCCAATCGAACACAGCGCAACATCAACTCCCTATACCGGGAGAGACGAATCCCCTCCTATCGCTCTTTGCCTCCATGTGACTCGGGACTGTACCCAAAAACCACCGTTTTGCACGCCCTCTTGGACGTGGTAAGGTGGAAATCAAAGCACAGTGGGAACCACACAAGACTCTATGACGATCTCGGGTCAACAGACTACTCTGTACCAGTGTCACCAGAGAACTGCCATCTGACGTAAGGTATAATACCATCTGGGAGTTCTCGGCGAGTCCGTCCAGTATACCCAGTCTCCACTGAGCACCCGTATATCATCTCTGATGTCAAACACCAATGGATGTGGGATCATCCATCGCCCATCTGTATGGGTCGAGAAGGAATACGCTAGTCTACTCTGGTATATCGATGCCCCGTCTCGATACACCCATGACTAGGGACCTTGAAGGATGTACTTATGGACTACCATGTCCCCACTAGTATGATCCGCATCATAGTCCAGATAGTCAAGTACACATCCTAAGGGCTTTACCAACATGTAACAGAGAGACAATCAATGTACACGTTAAGGTAAAGAGTAACCAGATAGCATACTATCATGTCGAGAAAGAAAGTCCTTCCTATATATGTCCCAGCATCCACTACAATATACATCCAATGTACAGTAATGGCCTCTAGGGCATACATATAACTAACATTACTAACGTGCTACAAACCGACACTGTTATTGATTGCGGTCAAATATTTTTGGTTGTGATTTCTATACAATTTTCTAAATACCGACACATCCCGAAACGATCAATCAAATGGCGCCATTGCCGGGGATCGCGCGCTAATTCGTTCTATATTGAAATTTGAATTGAAAGATTTATTCCATTATAATTTTGTGATCAAAATTCGCGCAAAAATCTAAACGTGTGTTGTGATTTGATTGCGCGGAATTCTGGAAGCTGTGGAGAAAGTGATTTTTTTTCAGATATTTCCAGAGAGCTGAAGAATTTAACAGCAGCTTGCTGTTGAATTTTGGTGCACTGAACAGCACATACGGGCGCGATACCGCGGTGTAAGCCATCAATAGCGGCGGTTCCGCGGCTTGGTGAAGCGCCCTCTGTACAATTTTGCTCTCAGGTCCTCTACAACTTTCTTATCTCCTCCTCTGTCTGCTCCAATTAACATTTTTCTGCAGGTTTCTTTGCAAAAATCGCAGCGCCGCAAAAAGCAAAATTAAATTGCTCTTGTTTTGATTTTGTGGTTGTTTGCATAATTAATACGGACATTAAGTGGCAAAGACCAAATCCAGATTAGGTGGGGAGTTCATTACCCTTCCTAAGCCCTAAAAATCGCAAAATTGTATCCGCATTACCCTCATTAACTAAAAAATATCTAGAGATGACTCTAAGGACTGTCGCGCTCACTTAGGACAAGAGAAGGCCGTGGGTAATTCATTGCTTATCCGCGTTTCTTTTTTGGTGTCTAAGGCAAGTGTGTCGAAGGCTAGTGGTTACTTAATTAGGCCCACTACTTACGTAGTGGAGAACCTCCCACTTACCTGGCACTTACCTGGCCACAGGAGAGACAAAGAGGCAGTGGAGGATTTATCCTGCGACTTGTCTTTTGGCAGTTAGGAGCGGTCTAGAGATTTGACCTAGGTGACCCCTAGAATTAGGGTTTTGTGTGTTGCATTTGTTGTGCTTGCATCATATTTTCGAAAATCCGTCCATATTTTCAAAACAAACATCGCATTCATTCATTCATTTCCCCTAATTATAAGTCACGCTGCCACTTGTACTAACCCTTTTTAGTGCAAGATAGGCTGGACACGGGATTTTAGTGCCCGTTTAGTCCGCGTACCTCCTATCGACTCCGAAGTCGGTATCTCTCCATTTACTTCTTCTTTACCCACAACCACACCCACATCGATGGATCCGTCTCCATCGAACTTCTTTACCACTACTCTGCCACCGTCCGTTGGTGCGCAGAATCCACCCCGCATCTCTCTCCAAGAGAGGTGCTATCCTTTGCGAGGTCCTCTTTCGACCTGCTTATCCATTCCACCAGCCAACGGGAATAATTTTGAAATTAAACCCCAATACATCAACCTTTTACCCAAATTCCACGGACTCGAGACTGAAGACGCTTACGTTTTCATCACCAAATTTGAGAACGTATGCGCAATGATGGGTACGTCACAACTTTCAGTGGATGCTATGCGTCTACGACTTCTTCCATTTACTTTGTGTGATATGGCCGAGAAGTGGCTATATAACACTACCGTACATTCCATTACGAATTGGGATGAATTCGTTGCGGCATTCCTTAAGAAATTCTACCCTATGCAAAAGACAGCTCGAATCCGTAGCGAACTTAATCAATTCACCCAACTTCCTACTGAACCATTTTCAAAATGCTTTGAATGATTCAAGGATCTTTTGGTTCAATGTACTCATCACGGCATCCCGAGATGGGATCTTTGCCGAATCATATATGAGGGCATTAACCCAAACACTAAACAGAACCTTGAAAACATGTGTCAAGGCACCTTTATGACCAAGGATGATGGGGAAGCATGGAAATTCTTAGAAGAGTTCGCTGAAAAATCACTACAGTGGGAGAATGGAACCTAATCATTGAATAAGGGTGGCGTACACCAAATTGATGTGTCCATAGGTGCTCGAGCTGAGATGGCAGCAATGCAAAAGAAGCTCGAAGCTATGGAACACAAATTTTCAGCAGCCTCCCTAAACCCAATGTCGCTCCCCAAAACTGTATGTGGGTGCTGTTCTGATCCTTCTCACTCAACGGATGAATGTCCATTAAACACTCCGTTTCAAGGTCACGAGCATACTAATGCCACATTTCAAAGACCTAGAAACGATCCTTATTCTTCCACGTATAATCAGGGTTGGAGGAATCACCCGAATTTTGCTTGGAACCAACAACAACAATCTCAAAACACGGTTCCAAGCCAAAATAATTTCCAAAGGGCTCTTTCACCACAACAGCAACCACTTCAACTCACTCAGCACCCCTATCAGTCACAAAATTTCCAAAACCAGGTCAACACTCCTGCACAGTCTAATCCTATGCAGTTGTCCTGTTCTGACGAATTCTCTCAATTCACTCAAATCATGAAATCACTTTTGTCAAATTTCATAGAGGTTTCGGCTGAGGTTAGATCTTCCGTCAGTGAGATAAAGGAAAACTCAGCGTCCCAAGCTGAGAGTATCAGATCGATGGAAGCTGAAATTGCTCGACTTAAACCCGAAATGAGTGCGAGAGAAAAAGGGAAACTTCCATCTCAACCCTACCGAATCCTGGGCATTACAATGTAAATGCCGTCACAACGTTGAGATCGGGAAGAGTGCTGAATAACCATGTCGGGGAAGGAATTGATGATATTGAAAATCCTATCAATAACACCCCAGATGAGACCCTTCCTCACACACACACTTCTACTTCTGATCCTTATTCTTCTACCCCACCACCTTCTCGCGAGCCTATTCTCCATTTCCTACTAGGCTCGACACCTCAGTATAGCCCTTCTAGTTCTCCGCGGCGGCCTTG
This sequence comes from Agapanthus africanus, assembly GCA_030015575.1. Taxonomy (NCBI): domain Eukaryota; kingdom Viridiplantae; phylum Streptophyta; class Magnoliopsida; order Asparagales; family Amaryllidaceae; genus Agapanthus; species Agapanthus africanus. The sequence continues at coordinate 566,218,879 of CM057341.1, forward strand.
ATACGTCACCCCCACTTCTCTGCTGCAGTATCTCTACTTCAGTTCATACAGCTCTTCAAGACACTGCAATTTCCAGATGTCTCTCGAACATTCTGCCAGATCAGCAAGCCCTAGGGTTCTAAACTAAACACTCTTAGCTTCCTCAACAAGCTTCACCCTAACTCCATTAAGAACCTAGAACCTTCTCCCTAACCTCCTAGCTTAGGGTATAAGCTAAGCCCTAACTAACTACTTCTAGAAGCCTCTCCCTATAACAAACTTTTGGAGGAAAAATTCAAATTTGAATTCCTAGAGCTAGGGTTTTGGAAACCTATAAAAAGACCCCAAGGCTCACTAGAGATGGTTGTTCAAAGTTGTTCAATAGTTTGTTCCTCAATTCAATTGTGTTGGTTGTTCTTCATCTTCAACCCAACACCTACCATCTCAAAACCCTAACCCTAATCCAAATCAAGAACTCAAATTCAAGATCCTTTGAGTGCAAGCCAAGCAAGTCTTCAACGATCCTTTAGAAGCGGAACCGGAATTCAACGGAGCACGAAATCCAAGCCGATCCACGACTCAAGGAGCCGAGCGACGCTAGAATCGACGATCAAAGTTCCTTCCTCTTGTAGTTCTTGAGAGTTGTAACTAATTTTTGATATAAATAAAAGTGAAGATTCTTTAAACTTGCTTATATTTTAATTCGAGCATTTTGATTCGTATTCAATTCTTGAATGTATTCTTCATGATGATGCTTGAATAAAACTCCGCTCGTGGAGGAATCGAAACGATTGTAGAATGATGATGTTGACGAATCTTTAAACGTTTTCTTAAGTCTTATAACAATTGTAAATTCTTGAAAATCGAATGATCGATGATCTAGATCGATGCGAATGCGTTCTTGATTCCTTTCGCACGATCTAGAGATCAACAATTGATCATTCGATTTCCTAGAAGCTATCTAGTGAATGTGATTCATCGAAAGGACAAAGGATAGGATGAGGAACCCTAATTCTTCGCAAGATCCTTGATCCTCAATGAATCTACATTGATTTAGCATCAATTTTTTAATGGATAAGAAATCGTCATTTCGAATCTTCTTCACATCTACGATCTAATCGATTCCTACGAGCTTTACTTCAAATCTTGAAACCTAAATTGATTGGAATTCTATCGATACTTGATTCTTGATGTTTATCGCTTTCTTGATTCTTGATTAGACTATTTGATTCTTGAAATTCATCGATATAAATCTTGAATCATTTTTGCTTTTCTTTTCTATTAAATTTTCGATTCAAACAAAACAAAATACGAACGAATCGCGCAATCCCTGTGGACGATCCGCACTTACTAACGCGCTACAAACCGACACCGTTATTGATTGCGGTCAAATAATTCTTTGATTGTGATTTCTATTCATTTTCTAAACCAACACACAAAGAAACGATCAATCATATCTCAAAGTACGAGATTGCTCTTCATACAAGTCCTTTGTGTGAAGAAAGATGGATTGTACATCCATATTCTCGTGTTGCTTCTGATGGATATTTTCCATAGAAGCAAGCGCGAGGCACTTGGCCGTGTTACAATCAGTATCCCAAGTTTTTCGGATCTCCCTATCCGAAACAGATGATTCAGATCTTGGGACGGGTGGGGCATTGGTTGTGAGGACATATGATACTTTATCATATGCAAGTGCGATGTTCAAGTTTCTCAATCATTCTTTATAGTTCGGTCCAGTCAGTTTATTTTTCTCTAGTAGAAGCTTATGTCCCGTCATTGGTATCTGCCATTAGGAGAGAGAAAAGAATACACTCAGCGAAATGCTCTTGCAAAGAATTAGATTGGTTATTATCTTATCTAATCGATGTCTCCCACTGCTTTAATCAAATTTTCTTTCAAAACCTGAAAAGAAAACTAGCCAGGATTAGTTACATTCTACAGTTTCGCTGACCGGTCAGCCAGGCCAGTGTCGGTACTTTGAGGGAGGTTCCCCATGCTTTCGCACGGACCTAATTAAAGTAAACCTCTTTTTCCCAGAGGACAAACCCCGTTGACACCTTTCTAGACACCTACTGGATCAACTAATTGTAAAGTGCAAAATTCTCCTGGAAGTAACACTTACTTACAGTGGGATCGGGATCCAACTATCATATAGATGGTATGCAATCTCATTGCAAATTTCAACTCTTGAAACTCCCGATATGGTTTTTACCCTTAGTTACTTATGACCTTGGCTATGGTCAAAATATCATATGTACTAGTCAAGTTCTACCCGTCATTTCGAGATCAACTAGACCCACCCATATGACCCTTGACTATGATCAACATAATCATATGAATGTCCTAACTGATCGCATCATATGCTTTGTAGGAAGACATCACTTAGCTACCGTACACTACGCCTTGACTATAATCAAAATACGCAGCACGAATACTAAGTACTCTGCTTCCTAAAATGACGGAGGGTTGCGGATGGTTTTTATGAAAACCTTTAACGCTTTGAACTTGATCTCGTTGTAGAATCAAAACAGATTTAGAAAAGGAGTGGCTTAAGCTCCGCATCTTTTGAAACTTGCATTTTTCATAAAAAGGCCGAGTGGGTTTCAAATCTGATTCTACAACATCTTTTAGGTTTCTTTTTCTTTACATTAATCTCATTAATGTAATCCCATCATTTAAGTTCCTAAGCCATCACAGAAAAGAAACAAAAATAGAACGTACACTTATGCCATCCGCATTCGCCACAGTGTCCCGTTATGCACTGTTAGGTTACTTAACAAACGGCTAAGCAGGGCGGGACTAGTGCGGGTGTAAAACATAAGCAACGTTTATTATATATCATATATATAATAATAATCCATTCATCTCAGATACTAAGTAATCACATCACAGAATATCATCAGCAGAAGCACATATGAAAATAAAAGGATATCTAGGACGTCCGTATTTTGTATTTAGTCAACAATAGAAAATACGAATTCCACGGTCGCGATGAATAGCCAAGCCCACACCCCTCTACCCCTACGAGAGCGGCAAGTGATCCTGCCAATTCTAGAGTTTAGGAGACCCGGTCTCGACTCCTCGAGATGGCCTCCCACTGAACCCTAGAACCCGGTCACTTGTGCTCCCCTCCTTGGGTCTATCCTAATGCGGAAAAGTAAATAATATACAATGATGGAAACATCTTCCTCAGCCCGGAAGTGCCCCAAATAAAAGAATATTACATACAATTGATTTATACATGAATGAAAATAAAACTCTCATCTCACATAAAAAACCCCGGCTATTCAATCGCTACAATCATGCACATCATATCTCAGCAACACATATTATCTCATATCATCAATGTAAGCAAGTATGCGTATCCCGATTGTCGTTGATGTATAGCAACGAAGCCGGCGATACCCTACATACTACGCTTACGGTCACAGAAAAAAATTTGTAAAACTACAACATTTGGAATCCACAGTCTCTTTAGACATCGTAAATCCGAAATATCGCATACTTCGCATTTCATGCCTAACTATATGAATTCCACATATTGTATCACATTCCAGATAAATAGACAGTATTAAACTTTTCGATCGAATAATCAAATACCCTAGATTTCCTAAATAGCTCAACACTTGAGCGGAGTTCAAAAATCCCAGAACATGTCACAGTAGTAGTGGTCCAGCCGTAGAAGGGTCAAACCAACGCCTCACATGTGGCACGCCGTACTGCCCCAAACACTAAGATTTAGAGGCGGTTCAGACGGTCACATAATCAAGTTAATCTTTTTTTTCTTCTAGAGGGTCCACCACGTTACTTACACATTTTTCCGAAAGATTTAAACTCAAGAAAAAATCAACACTTGAAAGTTTTTCGTGCCGGGAAAAAGTGAGTTAATGATATCCGTTCGAACATTTTAATACTTTCTAAATTACCCGAAAACAGAACGAAATTAAACTTTTCGATCGAATCATCGAATTCAAAATAATCCCCAGAACACTCAATACTTGAGTCAAATTAAAAATACCCAAAAATTTGTACAAGAAGCTACAGACATTACTGTGCAAAAACGATGCAATAATCCTTCTGTACGGCCGCGGATCCGCGGCCCAAGAAAGGTATGGCCGTGGTTCCGTGGTGGTTTGTACGGATTATGGCCTCATTTTTTACAGTAATGCTTATATTTCCTGGCTGAATATTTTAAGTAATTTTAATTCAGAAACAATCACAGTTTTAAAAATTGTCCAGAGAGGGGTCTAATTTGGTATTTCGTGTTTCGATCGGAGTTTAAACTTCGCCTAAACTTCGCCTAAAGCTCTAGCTTGGCTCTGATACCATTGTTGGGTTTACCTAGCACCTCATCAAGGGTTTAGAAGCATCACATATGCCAAAATCAAATTTTGAAGGTGCTAATTGAACTTGCAAAGAATCATAACTAGAAACTTAGGGTTTCATTTGACTAAGCATCACATGCAAAAGAAAAAATATCACTAAGGGTAAAGATTACAACCTTTGTATACCTCCCTTGGTGACTCCTTGGCACTTTGAGAGTTTGGAATGGATCGATGGAAGCCTTCCTTATCCACGAAGATCCACTCGAAGTCCCTTTGACCAAAGCTCCTTGCTTTACTTGATATGTGAATGAAATAGAGCAAACACCCTACACAAATGGGCTAGATGTGTGTAGTATGATGATGCGGTTTGTATTCTATAATCAAAACCCTTTCTTTTTTATCAACTTCACTCTAAGAAATTTTCAAGAGAGGAAGAAGAAGATGGTGGCTAAGCTTGAGCTCAAAAGAAAATGATATGATAGAATTATTGAAATGAGAAAGAATAATCTATATTAATCCTTCTCACTTCAACCATGGTTAGTAATTATCTAGATCTTTATCATTGAGTTAAAAAGGCAAAAGGATAATTAACTCAAGGTTAAAAAGTAGTTGAAGTATGGTCAAAGATGATAAACATTAACCATGTGTGAATTATCCTTTCCTTTATTCAAAATGATAAATAAATAGATAATTACTACAATATGAGTCTTGCATTGCCACCAAATATGTATCAACAACCATGATACAATGTATGTATGTATGTGTCCATGCACATCATCATGTGCATACATGCATGCATACAAAAATAGAAAAAGGGTTTAATTAATGCATTAATCTAAAAGCCATTTGTTAAATCAACACTTGATTTTGCAAACCGGTCATATCACATACGACCCAACAAATAGAAAATGCCCGATTAATATACGGTATCACATATCCGTATTTAATCGGGTCCCCGCGCATATCTCATATGCACACCACATCTTTTCACCTGAGCCAGGAAACTTCATTGTTGGACTCTAAGACTCGTCAATACGCCGGCAGTAGGTAATGATCATATCAAATACCTACAAACCGCAAGCGGTCAGCTAAACGTAACGGCCACCCTGGTATTGAGCGATCAGAAGAAAACCAGCGAAGCTGTCAAAACTCCCGTCGAGCCAACTGGAAACACTTACCGTACAGTTCGGTCTCTTCGTCAGATATGTTGCATATCGAGTCTAGGGATGGAATCGTCGACCCCAATAACTCAATAAGACATGCTGGTGTATGGCTCATAACTGATCGAGAAACTACTGATAACGCTTATCAGTAAATCTCAGCAGCCCTGGCCAGGGACTTCCTGTTATAGCCAATCGAGCATAGCACAACATCAACTCCCAATACCAGGAGAGACGAAACCCCTCCTATCGCTCATCGCCTCCATCTGCCTCGGGACTGTACCCAAAGTCCACCTGTTTGCACAACTCAGTAGAGCCGTGGTAGGGTGGATATCAAAGTACAGTGGGAGGACACACAAGACTCTATGACAATCTTGGGTCTGTACCAGTGTCACCTGAGAACTGCTATCCGACGATAGATATAATACCACATAGGAGTTCTCTGTGAGTCCATTCAGTGTACCCAGTCTCCACTGAGCACCCGCATCCAATCTTTGGTGTCACCTCACCAGATGGATATGGGATCATCCATCGCCCATCATATGGGACAATAATAGTATACGCTAGTCTACTCTGGAATATCAATGCCCCGTCTCGATACACCCACGACTAGGAACAGTTTAAGGATATGCTTATAAACTACACATGCCCCACTAGTATGATCCGCATCATAGTCACAGTAGTCAAGAAAATATCCTGAGGGCTTTATCAACATGTGCAAATGAATAAAAGCATGATCAAGTCAACATGTCAAGATAAAGTAAACCAGATAGCATATTATCATGTTGAGCGAGAAAGTCATCTAAAATCATATATACATGTCCAAGCATCCACTATACATATAATGGCCTCTAGGGCATACATATATCTAACACTAACAACGCGATAATTCGTGCGGTATGAAACCCATCACTACCTAAGAAACTATCGATCCTGGATCGATAATTCTCACATACCCCGGCCGAGGATTTCTAGTGATGGCCACCCGTGCACTGCGCGGCATCAGCCCCCAATACCGGGAGAGACGAATCCCTGACGATCCGCTTACTGCCTCCATGTGGCTCGGGACTGTACCCAACTAAAACCCGTTTGCATGACTCCTTTGAGCCGTGGTAGGGTAGTAATCAAAGCACAGTGGGAACTCACACGAGACAAATGACGATCTCAGGTCAACAGACTAACCTGTACACATGTCACCAGGGAACTGCCATCTGACTATACGTACAATACCAACTAGCATGTTTCCGGCGAGTCTGTCCAGTGTACTCATAACCCAATGAGCATCTGTATACTATCTTAGGTTAACAACTGACACCAATAGCTTATGAGACCGGCCACCACCCCTCATCGGGTCTAGATAAGTATACACTAGTCTACACTGGAGTATCGATGCCCAGTCTCGATACTCCCATGACTAGGGACATTTAAGGATGTGCTTATAGACCGCCAGCTCCAACGTATGTGATCGCTATCACAATGCTGGCAGTCAAGCAAGAATCCTATGGTCTTTTTCAACATATGATGATAAAGACAAACCAGACAGCATACTATCATCTCGAGTAAGACTGTTTTATCGGTATAAGTCCTCGCTCAATCATCATGATCACATACCTGCGACTATGATAATTGCCTTGATGGCACTATAGCCAACAATATATACCAGTTGTACTGTTATATTTGTGACGTAGAGACGAGACAGTGAGCTTTGTGTATTATATGTTATTTCTCTAGGTCGAGCTCACTTGAGCCGACATGTTACTTTATTCATTGTGCTTTTATTTCTTTCTGCACAGTTGATATTTATTGCTTGGGATTGTGAATCCGCATTTGGGCGAAGAGCTAGCTCCCGCTTGGGGATGCTTTATTTCATGTTGTATATATATATATATTCCTATTTTGTACCCGTTTGGGGTCAGTTTTTACAAAGGAGACTCTACCGAATTTTTCGGAAAAATGGATGTTGCTTTTAAAAGCTTGATGCGACTTAATTATTTGAGATTTTCTTTATATATTTTAGTTTTCTTTCACTCTACTGCTCTATTTGGTTTTGATTTCTGTGTTTTGGCTTACTTAGGTTACGTGCGCCTTGAGACATTTCGTAATTTAAGTGTCAGTCATGCTCCGTACCTTTCGGGTTATGACACGTTGGTACACACACACACGCACACACACATATATATACATATATGTATACATGGGGGATGAGGATAGTATATGATACTTGGAGGTGAGTCGATATGATCGGGCATGATGCCGTGAGATCGGTTATGTGATTTGGGTCGTGTTATGATATACGACATGATATTATAGTGGATCGATGGGCGATGTGGTTTTATTCACACGCGGATATATGTTGATGGTATTGGAATGTACTTGACTTTAGATCAGTACCCCTAGATTATGATATTATGATAATGATACCATATGAATAATGAGGTAAATGTGGTAATTGACCCGTACCCCGATTTTTGGATGCCGTACGACGGATTTTACCGTACGACGAATAAATATGATGATTGATCCGCACACTTGACTCGAGGATGTCGTATTATATATTTTACCGTACGTGACGCTATTGAGGCGGGATCGCTGACTACTAGATATATATCGACTCGGATTTTAGGTGGACTTCATACCCTTTCAACAAGTTCTTTAGTTTAGTCTGTTAGTTGACTAGAAAGAGATTGGACTGGGCTCGAGTCATACTTATTTTCAAATTAATGAATTGTGCATATTTTAAAGACATGCCGAGAGATACTACGGATTTTCCAAAGGACGTACCTTTTCTTAAAAGCACCGTAGCCCCTATTTTCTAAAAACCACAATTTGTGCTATTTAAAATGCCAAAACTGTATGACTCGTATATAGAAATTTATATTCTTCATCGTTTCGTTTACTATTCATTTTCCGTATATTCATGCTGTTCTCATCGCATATAATGCTTATAAATGTATTTTCTTTAGTTATTATGAACCCCTGTTGTCAGGACACCAGCACCATTACCGATGATGCGCATGCTCCACGTACACTTGCTTGCCGGCTCACACACATCATCATCAGTAATTTCTATGTCACGTACACATCAGAAAACATTACTTCATTTGTATAATTGCTAGCTGGTAGTTTCGACATAGTACTTATACGTTTGCTTTCATATGCTAGTTTTGACATTGCATTTCTTACTTAGACACTTCATGCATGTATATATATTCATTTGTTATGCAATATTATGGTGCTTTATGCCGGTAATTCACTGTTTATTTACTCCCGAGTTTGGGATTTCGGATGTCCATGAGATTTCTGGATTTGGAGAAACCGCAAGGATTTTATAAAACTCGTTATCATTTCTGAAGATAGAAATTTGCGGTTTTCTCATGATATGATGTGAGAGGTGTCCACCATGAGTATTCTCGGTTCTTTAGCAGTATCATACACCCGATTTGAGGAAGAGGATGAAACGTCTGCGAGTGCATGGTGGACCCGGTGCGGTACCCCGGGGCAAGATGGTCGCAGATGATGGCGTTGAGCCCGACAGGGGAGCACTAACGACCGATTAATTATGACGCGGCGGATCTCCGGAGGATACCGACATAGTCTTGAGATTTGATGATATTGTCACGACCCGAATGTTTCGACTCGTGACCGGCAGTTAACCACGCAACGTCTACAGGCGTAACGCGACTAAGTAAGCCGAACCCAGAAATCAAAACCATCTAAAAGTAGCGAGTATTGAAAACATTTAATTAAGACATTTAGAAAACCTTAAATAGTTCAATAAATTCTTTTAAAGTTACGTCATTATTTAAATAATTTTGGCAGCATTTCCTTTGTAAAAGTAACCCCGAAATCGGGTATAAAACAGGATACAAGTGAAAATGAGATATAATGAAACAAAGCATCCCCAAACGGGAGCAATCACGCCCAACGGCGGAAACCATCACCACAAGAGTAATATACGATGCCGTAGCGAAGAATGAGCGATAAGTAAACATCACAGAATAATAAACTGCATATATAAACAGTCGGCTCCCACGAGCTCGACACCAGAATACAAAAATATACATCATCGTCCTCATACTGTCTTTAAGTCCAGTACATATATGGTAGATGGAGAATACTAGATACAAAAGTGTGTACAATAAAAGTAACCAGATACCACAACCCACCTAATAACAAAATAGCTCTCGCACCAACTGTAGTGGTATCTGTAGCCAAAAGATGCAAAAAGACAGCCTGCCGCGACTACACCAATAGGAAACCTGCAAATACTGTGGCACAACGGGAGTGAGTTGCCAACTCGTGAATAGAGATAACATATAAAGGTAATCACGAGCATGCACGTACTGCGCTACTCTATCATATGCCAGCAGATGATATCAATACGCGATAAGCAGTGTGTGCAAAAATCATGCAAGTGCTCTATCAGGTAAATATAACTACAGGATGAGATACAATAATGAATACCGAGCATGGGAAATATAAACATCTACACGGAATATCAATCATGGAAATTAATCGGTGCCCAACACTGCACCCAAATCCCAAATAAACTCAGGCGCCGGCACTCTCCTCGGCCCTCAAATCCTATAAATCTCTGAGAATCACGAGTGCCCATCATCAGCACTCAGAATATCATAAAATACTCGTGTCCAGCATCGACACACAAATCCTCATATATCGGGCTCCGTAAGTCCGGATCAGCCTACGGGCTCCGTCTGCGGTATCGGCCCTCGGCCCCGGCAGTACGGATCATCCCGCATCCATCGCTCGACACTGGTCTGTACCCTCCGGATAACCACCAGGTACAACCAATCACCGGTAGGTACTCGCCCACCTCCAGGCTCAATCGGCAAAGTCCATCGATCATCTTGCCGAGGGGAACCATCCCGGGTCCACCACGAACACGCAAACGGTCATCAAAACCCCTCGAATCGGGTTTCAAACACACATCTCAGCACCGAGAAAACGCGTGGTGGACGCACTAAAATATCATATCGCGAGGAACCGTGTTTTTAAATAGTGTATAATTTCTTAAATAATCCCACATTCCTCAAAACCAGAAATCACATGAAATCCAAAACAAATGAATAAGTCAATGTGATGTGATATGTATCTCAAGTCATACTATAAGTGAAAGGGAGAAACCGCTTTTTAAAATAGTTTCAGTTTTTCAAAGGCATCATGCGGCTCCCAAATTCTATGAAAATCATATCGAATCATATGTGAAAAGAACTACAGTACAATGATCACGGCAATTCTACAGTGGGTGTCATGGCAATTACTAACGGTGTGGGTGTAACATGCAGATTAGTGCTCGTGCGACATGAACCGTTAGTAATGGTGCGGTGTTCTATCAATCCTAAGTTTATATACATATGGCAGGGAATACTGTATGCAACTAACAGTAGCCATATAGGTAAATGAAATATGTATCTATAAGATTCTATCAGCCCTGACGTAGAACGCCATGCGGGCGATATCCCCGTAGATGTTAAATCTACTCACCATAGTCTCGCGCTAAGTGTAGCTGACGACTTGTTTCCCCTTCTTCGCAGCGTCCGTCTCACTCGCCTGCGAACCTAGAATTACACAATATATCACACATAAGCTCAAATCCATACAAACAAGACATTTAAAGTCCCACATGAAACCCGTGTCGCAAACCAAGCGCGCGTGTGCGCGATACGCTAAAACGTGTGATTAAGCGTCTAAAACTACCTCGACGCGTCGCGATACGCAGAACACCTCAAACCCACACACGTATCACGTGTGTCGCGAAGATTTAAAATACGAGAAACAGGTAATTAGCTCCAGATTTTGATACAGAAAGTGTTTTGCAAAACTATATGTACCATAAAAATCCACATATCAGCAGACACCAACCAGAAAAACCCCAACTCCCAGGCCACCTATTTGGCCGCAATTTGCGGCCAGATCACATTTTTCGGCGGCCCAGGTTGGGATCCTGCCTCCCGAGCTTCGTGTGTGTTTCCTACTCCTAGTGTACGTGCTCCAGTAAGTACAATTTTATTCTGAAATAATCAGAGTGCAAGCAGATTTCAACAAAGTCCCAAAACCAGTTAAAAACAACATTTAGCACTAAATTGATACTTTTGGGTATTTTTGTGTAATCTGAATGAAAACTTGGTTTGAATAGCTCTAATAGCACTTAAATGAGTTAACCAAGCCATAAGATTCCCAACTTAACATATACTTCACAAAATTCCTTTCAATATCACAAAATGCATATAAAAACATGATTTTTAGCTAAAATACTACAATTTATGAGAAAGGGTGTTAAGTGTGAGTTTAGTACCTCCGAAAAGCCTTAGGAAAACCAAAATTTCCAGCTCTTTCCTCAGGTGTGCAGACTTGCCTCCAAAATCCCCCAAAAAGCCATTTTTCTAAGGTTTTGAGTGCAAGAATGAATGGTTCTTGTGTAGGTTTTGAACAAGAATCAAAAGAGAAGTGAAAGATCAAGAACAAGGTGATGAAAATGGGGTATTGTTGCTGCTGGAGCTGCTGCTCTGCAGAGATTTCAGCAAGAGAAAAGAAAAAGAGAAGAAAAGAGAGAGAAAAAGAGAAGAAAGAGAGAGATGCTTCAATAAATGCTCACCATACCTCATTAAATGCACACCATACCTCTTTCTTTTCTCTCAAATCAATTTCTTTTTGTTTTAAAAGGAAAAAGAAAATGAAAATTTGAAAAGGGTGAGAAGAAATAAGTATGTGCCACTAAAAAGCTAAGTATGCAAGCAAGCACACCAATCCTCATTAGGAAAGTAATTAAGGAAAATAATTCTAATTAAAAGAACACATTGCTAAATTAAAATTAATTAAAGATAATAAACCCCGTTTAAGTATATGAAACCCCAATTCATCTCAATTGGACTAGATAAAAAGGAAATTATGATTTTACGGGTTTTCATGAAAACACGCATCGATATTATCTAACGCGAAATAACCCTAAACGAGTTTTCAAAGTGTTACAATCTACCCCCCTTAAAGAAATTCGGTCCCTGAATTTAAAAATGTAGCAACACGTACCTTCAAAGAGATGGGGATATCTCTCCCTCATCTCGCTCTCGGTCTCCCAAGTGACCTCCTCGCTGCTTGGGCCACGCCAAAGTACCTTGACTGACGGTATGTCTTTCGATCTCAATTTCTTCACTTGTCGATCCAAAATAATCACCGGCTGCTCTGCGTATGAAAGGTCACGCTCAAGCTGGATCGTCGGGTGCTGAATCGCATGCGAAGGATCATGAAGATATCTGCGGAGCATCGAAACGTGAAATACGGGGTGCACATCTGGGAAACTAGGCGGAAGGGTCAACCGATACGCTGTTAGTGTATATGCCCTAGAGGCCATTACTGTATCATACTAGTTTGTATATTACTTAATGGAAGCTTGGGATATTCACAGTTGTATATACAATCTTGCTCGAAATGGTAGTATGCTACTTGGTTTGTCTCTGCTTTAATATGTGCATGTGTTTCTTTTAGCATATTGCTGATATACATATTAGTAGAGCCCTTAGGATCTTTGCTTGATTACCAGCGTTGTGATGGCGCTCGCACTCGTGGGAGCTGGGTGATCTATAAGCACATCCTTATACAGGTCCCTGGTCGTTGGACTATCGAGACAGGGCATCGATACTCCGGAGTAGACTAGCGTATGCGCTTCTCATCCCAGTGTGGGAGACGGTCTGTCCCACAGCCGTCAGTACGTCGTACTTGAGATAGTATGCGGGTGCTCGTTAGGTTACGAGTACACTGGACAGGACTCGTCGGGAACTGTTGGTTGGTATTATACCTATCGTCGGTTATCAGTTCCCAGGTGACATGAGTACAGCTTAGTCCGTTGACTTGACACTGTCACTTCGCCTCGAGTGTGTTCCCACTGCACTTTGATTACTACCCTACCACGGCTCAAAGGAGTCGTTCAAACAGGTAGTTTTTGGGTGCAGTCCCGAAGCACTTGGAGGCAGTGACGGTTAGACAGGATTCGTCTCTCCCGGTATTGGGGGTTGACATCGCGCTGTGTCCAGGAGAGCCATTACACGAGTAGTCCCTGGCCAGGGCAAGCGAGATATACTGGTAGGTTTCCAGTGTTATCTCATGGTGTTCTGGGCTACACTCCGACACGACTTGTACCGCTATTAGGGGACTGACGTTCACCGGCCCCCTAGGCTCGCCATGCGATGTATCAGACGAACAGACCGGACTGTACGGAGACTGTCACATACAGGCTCAGTAGGAGTTCAGATGGGGTTCACCTCGTCAGTCTTCTTATCGACATCTACCTGGGGACCGTTACGTACAGCTAGTGCCGCTTGCGGTCTGTGGTTAAACCCACTTCCAGCGTAGTGTCGAGTCTTTAGAGTCCCACACAGAGAGCTATTCGCCTTTAGGCAAAATGAGTAGAGGTCGCATGGTTTTTGCGACAGGGTTCGTTCACATTCGCGCACTTGTGCACGTTTGCTGTCCGGACAGTTTATACTAGCGGGCTTTGGTTTAAGCCGGATCCTAGTATATGATTTGAGATTGGTTTTTCTCAGTGTATTCGTGTTCCTCGGATCACGAATGCGGGTGCGTATGCACAGTTGCTTGAGATTGAGGGAGAGGACCTTGATTAGGGCTAATGGCTATTGTCATTTTATTAACCCTAATGTTTATGTGTGTATTATTGTTAATTAATAATTAGTTTAATAATTGTCCATGGTTATGGTTGTTGACCATTTGACTTCTTCGACTTGTTGACCTAGGTTGACACTTTGACCATCATCATTTCTTTTGGAAGATGCTTTTTGATCTTTGCGAATTGAAATGATGATGGTCATGTCATGATTAACCATGACAATTATCTAGCTAATTATTCAATTAAAATAATTCACACATGTTAGTGAGAATGGCTCAATTATTTCTCATTCTATCATATCCTTTCTCTCTCTTGTTCTTCTTCTCCCTCAAGCTTTCTCTCTCTCATGTGTTGAGAAACACTTGAGCTTGAGAAAAACCCTCTCTTGATCTTCTCTACTCTCATCTAGGGTTGAAGGACTGGCACTTCTTGAACCCTAGTTACTTCTAGCTTGGAGTTGAAGCCAAAGGTCGAGGCTTTCGGATGGATCTTTCTTCGGCATGAGAAGACGAGCAAGGTGACCTCCTTCCACTACTCCAAGGAGCAAGGAGAGAAGGACTAAGAGACCAAAGGTATAACTTTTCTACCACTTAGCTACTTTCAAGTTAGCTTTAGCAAGTTTTTGTTTAGTAAAGATCCTTAAAGCATAGTCCATGTTGCCTATAGTTGATAAAAATCCGATTTTTATTATGTTTTCCGCCTCCCCGTAAGCACCGGGGTGGGCAACGTGGACTTACATACGCAACTATACCAATGCGCTCGAGGATCTCGAAGGGGCCCACATATCTGGGACTAAGCTTCGCCTTCTTCCCAAATCTCGTCACACCGTTCATTGGGGAGACCCTCAAGAAAACATGATCACCAACAGAAAACTCAAGTATGCGCCGACGACGGTCCGCATAAGATCTCTGCCTACTCTGGGCTGCTATCATCCTATCACGAATCAACTGGATCTTCGCGGTCGTCTCCTCAACAATCTGCGGCCCTAAGATACTGCTCTCACTGAGCTCCGTCCAATAGGCGGGCGATCTGCATCTCCTCCCATAAAGAGCCTCAAACGGTGCCATCTGAATGGTCTCCTGGTAGCTGTTATTGTAGGAGAACTCTACTAAGGGCAAATGATGATCCCAGCTACCTCCGAAGTCTAATACGCACGCTCTGAGCATGTCCTCGAGAGTCTAAATAGTCCGCTCTTACTGTCTGTCGGTCTGCGGATGAAATGCTGTGCTGAAACTCAAGCGGGTGCCCAAAGCCTCCTGAAGCCTCTGCCATAGTCGGCTGGTAAACTGGGTGCCTCTGTCGGACACGATACATATCGGAACTCCGTGCATTCGTGCGATCTCGTCGATGTATATCTGAGCATACTGAGCAAATCCGAAAGTTGTCTTCACCGGTAGAAAGTGAGCCGCTTTCATCAAACGATCCACGATCACCCAGATGGAGTCATACCTTCGACTAGTCCTGGGTTGACCCACAATGAAGTCCATAGAAATCTATTCCCATTTCCACTCTGGAATGGGTAACGGCTGTAGTTCTCCCGCGGGCCTCTGGTGCTCGGCCTTGACTTGCTGACAAGTCAGGCATCTCGACACAAAATCTGCGATGTCCCTCTTCGTACCGTCCCACCAGTAAACATCTCTCAAATCGTGGTACATCTTGGTGGAACCTGGATGAACACTGTACACCGAGCTATCTGCCTCCTTAAGAATCTCACGCCGCAGTCCCTCAGCATCTGGTATGCACAGTCTAGTTCCAATCGTAGTATCCCATGATCATCGATCACGAACTCGGAAAATCTGCCCTGTCCCATCTGTGTCCTGATCTCTGAACAACGGTCATCAATGTGCTGTGCCTCATGTATACGGTCAAGCAACTGTGGGCGTGCACGAACATGCGCAATCTGTCCTCCGATCGGCGTAAACTCGAACTGCACCCGGCTGTCGCATAAAATCTGCCAATCTGCCGACGACTGCCCCTGTGCTCAAACAAGATAGACTACCCCCGGGCCTCCTGCTCAAAGCATCCGCCACCACATTAGCCTTGCCCGGGTGGTACAAGATCTCGAAATCGTAATCCTTCACTAACTCCATCCATCGGCGCTGTCTAAGGTTCAGGTCTCGCTGCTGGAATATATACTTTATGCTCTTGTGATCAGTGAATATCTGGCACGACTCGCCGTATAAGTAATGTTGCCAGATCTTAAGTGCAAAGACCACCGCAGCCATCTCCAAATCATGAGTGGGGTAGTTCTGTTCATGTTTCTTCAATTGCCGCGAAGCATACGCGATCACCCTGTCATGCTGCATCAATACGCACCGTAGCCCCACTAGAGAAGTATCACAATATACCACAAATCCGCCTGATCCTGAAGACAATGATAATACCGGCGCCGTAGTCAGTAGAGCCCGTAACTGCTGAAAACTGTGCTCACACTCCTCCGTCCAAACGAAAGGAACTCCCTTCCGGGTAAACCCGGTCAACGGTGTAGCAATACGGGAGAAGTCCTGCATGAATTGCCTGTAGTAGCCGGCCAGCCCTAGAAAGCTGCGAATCTCCGTAACTGATGTGGGTCTGGACCAACTCCGAACGGCCTCGATCTTCCTTAGGTCTACACATATACCGTCTCGTGAAATCACATGCCCCAAGAAGTCTACGCTGTCCAGCCAAAAAGCACACTTGGAGAATTTGGTTCATCAAGTCCATAAATGCTGCTGGCGCATTGGTGAGTCTGAAAGACATCACCAAAAACTCGTAATGGCCGTAATGCGTGCAGAAAGCTGTCCTAGGAATGTCCTCCTGTCGAACCCGCAGCTGATGGTAGCCTGAACGCAAATCGATCCTCAAAAAGTATCCTGCCCCCTGAAGCTGGTCGAACAAATCGTCGATGCGTGGCAATGGATACCTGTTCCGCACTGTAACCTTGTTCAGCAGGCGCTAGTCGATACACAAATGCAAGCTACCGTCCTTCTTCTTAACAAACAGGACCGGAGCACCCCAAGGAGAAATACTGGGTCGAATAAGTCCCTTATCCAGAAAATCTTGCAACTGACCCTTCAATTCTCTAAGTTCCGCCGGGGCCATCCGATAAAGCGGTATAGAAATAGGCCCCGTGCCAGGAACCAAATCAATACAGAAAGAAATGTCGCGCTCGGGCGGTAGCCCAGGAAGCTCGTCAGGGAACACATCAGGGAACTCGCTAACAACCGGAACCTGATCAAACGGAACCTCTGTAGCGCTAGTATCGCAAACATAGGCGAGAAATCCCTGACATCCCCTCCTCAAAAGCTGTCCAGCGCGAAAAGAAGAAATCAAATTGTGAGGGGTGGCACCACGGTCCCCCAGCACAACAAAAACCGACTTGCCGGGAAAACAAAATCTAACTGTCTTTTCACGGAAGTCCACAGAAGCATAGCACGTGGCTAACCAATCCATGCCCAAAAGAACGTCGAAGTCCAACATCTCAAGAAGGATCAAGTAAACAGAAAACTCTCTCTCGCCAATATAGATGGTACAGGATCGGAACACGTGCCTAGCAACAAACGACTCTCCCACAGGAGTGGTCACAACAAGCGGGTGATCAAGCAAACCGGACTCTCTACCCAAACTCGGCACAAAGTGTGTGGATACGTACGAGTGCATGGATCCGGGGTTGAATAACACGTGTGCATCAACCGAACATACTGGAAGGATACCTGAGACCACTGCATTGGACGCCTGCGCTTCCTGATACGTCAAAGCAAAAACTCGCGCCTGTCCTCCACCTGTGACTGACTGTCCTCTGCCTCGGTCGTCCCATCCTCTCTGAGCAAATCCTCCACACCCACGACCTCTCTGTGTATGAGTCTGACGAGGAGTAACAGTAGGAACAACAGGCAACACCCTCTAGGGTGGTGAAGGTGGTAAGGTGACGTGCGGTGCTGCTGTCTCCCTCCGGTGTATCTCAGTACAATCTCTGATGAGGTGAAGTAGACTGCCGCATCTATAGCAACCCCGCGACGACTGCTGACTCTCCCGTGGATACGAACTAAACATCTAGCCTCGTCCCGAATCTCTGCCACTCCCCGTACCGGAACGATACCTGTCGCGGCGTCTGAATGTCTGTCTCCGTGCTGATATACCAGTACGAACTCTCTTCGGGTCTGGAACTACCGAATTCTCAGCAAGGCGCTCCTCGACTAATAGGGCTGCGTCTACCGCTGCTGCATATGTCTAGTAATGTTGCGCGCTGATCGCAAGAAACAGTAGTGTAAGCAAGCCTTGGAAAAATCTCTTGACTCGCAACTCCTCAGTAGCCAGTAGATACGGGGCATAGATAGATAGATAGCTCTATGAATAGCACATCATACTCTGCCACTGACATCTCCGGAGTCTGGCGTAAGGACTCGAACCTGCGTGCTCTAGCATCTCTAACGCTCAGTGGAAGGAAGCGGGCAAGGAATAGCGCCACGAACTCTGTCCAGGTCATAGGAGGAAGACCTGCTGCTCTGCCCATCTCGACTGATTCGCACCATTTCTGCGCAAGACCTTCCAAGCGAAAGCTCGCGAACTCGACCCATCTCGCCTCTGCGCATCTGAGGGAACGGCATATCCGAGCCATCCTATCAATGAAAGACTATGGGTCCTCGGCTGCATCGGTGCCTGTGAAGACCGGAGGCTTCAGCCTCATAAACTCTGATAGCAATACGGAGATGACCTCTGTAGCTGTAGGGACAACTGCCTCTGCTGTGGGTATCACCGCGGTCTCTGCAACGGGTGGAAATACCTCTGGTCGCTGCGCTCGAAGTGTCTCAACTAGAGATCCCATCATCTGGCGCATCTCCTCCATACTGGATCCCACCGTCTGGCGCATCTCCTGCATACCAGCCCCTAACATGGCAATCTGATCGGTCACGGGAGGAACAGCCTGCTCGGGCACAACCGGTGTACTACCCGGATCTGTCCTCGTCTCAGACGAATCAACTCTAATCTCTGCCCTCGTAGTCTTTGGCGGCATAATGGCTGAAAAGAAAAGTAGGATTCGATAAGGATACAGAAATCGAATCGCAAGGATATATATATTCAAGAAGGAATTTAAATCAATAAGTCTTAAGGTAGCCTCGGCAGAGTACCGTGTCGTGAGTATGCCGCGGAACATACGCACGCTACGCCACTCTGCTTCAGCTACCTACTCTATCATACCAGGGTCATCCTACACTCTGAAAGGTAAAACCTACGCTCTGATACCAACTTTGTCATGACCCGAATGTTTCGACTCATGACCGGCACTTAACCACGCAACGTCTACAGGCGTAACGCGACTAAGTAAGCCGAACCCAGAAATCAAAACCATCTAAAAGTAGCGAGTGTTGAAAACATTTAATTAAGACATTTAGAAAACCTTAAATAGTTCAATAAGTTCTTTTAAAGTTACGTCATCATTTAAATAATTTTGGCAGCATTTCCTTTGTAAAAGTAACCCCGAAATCGGGTATAAAATAGGATATAAGTGAAAATGAGATATAATGAAACAAAGCATCCCCAAACGGGAGCAATCACGCCCAACGGCGGAAACCATCACCACAAGAGTAATATACGACGCCGTATCGAAGAATGAGCAATAAGTAAACATCACAGAATAATAAACTGCATATATAAACAGTAGGATCCCACGAGCTCGACACCAGAATACAAAAATATACATTATCGTCCTCACACTGTCTCTAAGTCCAGTACATATATGGTAGATGGAGAATACTAGATACAAAAGTGTGTACAATAAAAGTAACCAGATACCACAACCCACCTAATAGCAAAATAGCTCTCGCACCAACTGTAGTGGTATCTGTAGCCAAAAGATGCAAAAAGACAGCCTGCCGCGACTACACCAATGGGTAACCTGCAAATACTGTGGCACAACGGGGGTGAGTTGCCAACTCGTGAATATAGATAACATATAAAGGTAATCGCGAGCATGCACGTACTGCGCCACTCTATTAAATGCCAGCAGATGATATCTATACGTGATAAGCAGTATGTGCAAAAATCATGCAAGTGCTCTATCAGGTAAATATAACTATAGGATGAGATACAATAATGAATACTGAGCATGGGAAATATAAACATCTACACGGAATATCAATCATGGAAATTAATCGGTGCCCAACACTGCACCCAAATCCCAAATAAACTCAGGCACCGGCACTCTCCTCGGCCCTCAAATCCTGTAAATCTCTGAGAATCACGAGTGCCCATCATCGGTACTCAAAATATCATAAAATACTCATGTCCACCCTAAACACGTAAATCCTCATATATCGGGCTCCGTAAGTCCGGATCAGCCTACGGGCTCCGTCTGCGGTATCGGCCCTCAGCCCCGGCAGTACGGATCATCCCGCATCGATCGCTCGACTCTGGTCAGTACCCTCCGGATAACCGCCAGGTCCAACCAATCACCGGTAGGTACTCGCCCACCTCCAGGCTCAATCGGCAAAGTCCATCGATCATCTTGCCGAGGGGAACCATACCAGGTCCACCACGAACCCGCAAACGGTCATCAAAACCCCTCGAATCGGGTTTCAAACACACGTCTCAGCACCGAGAAAACGCGTGGTGGACGCACCAAAATATCATATCGCGAGGAACCGGGTTTTTAAATAGTGCATAATTTCTTAAATAATCCCACGGTCCTCAAAACCAGAAATCACATGAAATCCAAAACAAATGAATAAGTCAATGCGATGTGATATGTATCTCAAGTCATACTATAAGTGAAAGGGAGAAACCGCTTTTTAAAATAGTTTCAGTTTTTCAAAGGCATCACGCGGCTCCCAAATTCTATGAAAATCATATCGAATCATATGTGAAAAGAACTACAGTACAATGATCACGGCAATTCTACAGTGGGTGTCATGGAAATTACTAACGGTGTAGGTGTAACATGTAGATTAGTGCTCGTGCGACATGAATCGTTAGTAATGGTGCGGTGTTCTATCAATCGTAAGTTTATATACATATGGCAGGGAATGCGGTATGCAACTAACAGTAGCCATGTAGGTAAATGAAATATGTATCTATAAGATTCTATCATCCCTGACGTAGAATGCCATGCGGGCGATATCCCCGTAGATGTTAAATCTACTCACCGTAGTCTCGTGCTAAGTGTAGCTGACAACTTGTTTCCCCTTCTTCGCAGCGTCCGTCTCACTCGCCTGGGAACCTAGAATTACACAATATATCACACATAAGCTCAAATCCATACAAACACGACATTTAAATTCACACTTGAAACCCGTGTCGCAAACCAAGCGCGCGTGTGCGAGATACGCTAAAAAGTGTGATTAAGCGTCTGAAACTACCTCGTCGCGTCGCGATACGCAGAACACCCCAAACACACACATGTATCTCGTGTGTTGCGAAGATTTAAAATACGAGAAACAGGTAATTAGCTCCAGATTTTGATACAGAAAGAGTTTTGCAAAACTATATATACCATAAAACCCACATATCAGCAGACACCAACCATAAAACCCCAACTCCCAGGTCACCTATCTGGCCGCAATTTGCGGCCAGATCATATTTTTCGGCGGCCCAGGTTGGGAGCCTGCCTCCCGTGCTTCGTGTGTGTTTCCTACTCCTAGTGTACGTGCTCCAGTAATTACACTTTTATTCTTAAATAATCAGAGGGCAAGCAGATTTCAACAGAGTCCCAAAACCAGTTAAAAACAACATTTAGCACTAAATTGATACTTTAGGGTATTTTTGTGTAATCTGAAATGAAAACTTGGTTTGAACAGCTCTAATAGCACTTAAATGAGTTAACCAAGCATTAAGATTCCCAACTTAACATATACTTCACAAAATTCCTTTCAATATCACAAAATGCACATAAAAACATGATTTTTAGCTAAAATACTACAATTTACGAGAAAGGGTGTTAAGTGTGAGTTTAGTACCTTCCAAAAGCCTTAGGAAAACCAAAATTTCCATCTCTTTCCTCAGGTGTGCAGACTTGCCTCCAAATTCCCCCAAAAGCCATTTTTCTAAGGTTTTGAGTGCAAGAATGAGTGGTTCTTGTGTAAGTTTTGAACAAGAATCAAAGGAGAAGTGAAAGATCATGAACAAGGTGATGAAAATAGGGTATTGTTGCTGCTGGAGCTGCTGCTCTGCAGTGATTTCAGCAAGAGAAAAGAAAAAGAGAAGAAAAGAGAGGGAAAAAGAGAAGAAAGAGAGAGATGCTTCAATAAATGCTCACCATACCTCATTAAATGCACACCATACCTCTTTCTTTTCTCTCAAATCAATTTCTTTTTGTTTTAAAAGGAAAAAGAAAATGAAAATTTGAAAAGGGTGAGAAGGAATAAGTATGTGCCACTAAAAAGCTAAGTATGCAAGCAAGCACACCAATCCTCATTAGGAAAGTAATTAAGGAAAATAATTCTAATTAAAAGAACACATTGCTAAACTAAAATTAATTAAAGATAATAAACCCCATTTAAGTATATGAAACCCCAATTCATCTCAATTGGACTAGATAAAAAGGAAATTAAGATTTTACGGGTTTTCATGAAAACACACATCAATATTATCTAACGCGAAATAACCCTAAACGAGTTTTCAGAGTGTTACAGATATGGGCCAGTCCGGATTGCCGGAGCCTGAGATATTGAGATTTGATGATATGGGCCAGTCCGGGTTGCCGAAGCACGAGATATTGGGATTTGATGTTATAGGCCAATCCAGATTGCCGGAGCCCGAGATATTGAGATATTGGAATATATATTTTGTGTCGATGCTTGACACGGATTCTCTGTTGATTTCATTGATGAAGCTTTGATTTTTATACAGAAATCTCATTGAGATAATAAAATAGTTTTTCTCATTCAAGATATATTTTGTTTTCATTCTTAATGCATTCGTACATCATATATGTGATATGTTGCTACCTGAGGCACTGACACAAGCACTGGGTATTATACTTATGTTTAGATATTTACCCTTGCCATTATTAGATGTTTTCAGGTTATATTTTATGAGGATATTATTGTATGACCTAGGATAGAGTCAAACATGCGATTTCTTCTCGGTGATGTTTTCTACTCACGAGTTGGCAACTCACCCCCGTTGTGCCACAGTTTCTTGCAGGTTTGGTCGTACAAGTTTCGTTGTGGCTTGCTGGCACACTGCTTCCTTTCGGCTGATTGCTTTGGTAGGCGGGTTCACTTGAATCGTGACCACCGTCGTACTTTTATTTATTTCAGTTATATCTAGTAAACTCCATCAACCAGACTTGTATTAATTGATAGACTTATAAGACCAGTTGTTATTCTTTCGACCTTAGAGTCGTGCGCTTGTATTATTATGGTTTTCTGGCTTCCTTGATGATGTTGAGCTCTTTACTTTTTCTGAGTTTTGATCCTCGCCCTTCGGCGTTGTATATTATATTGCTTGCGTAGTTGTTTCCGCCAATTGGCGAAGAGCTAGCTCCCGCTTAGGGATGCCTGTCACGACCCGAAAGTACGGAACGTGACTGGCACTTAGATTACGAGACGTCTAAAGGCGTGCCGTAACCTAAGTCAGCCAAAACCCAGAAATCTAACCCAAAAATCAAAAGAGAGTGAAGGAAAACCTTAAATGAAAACGGTTTTGAAATCAATTAAGTTGCATAGAATCCAAAAAAAAGAACATCAAAAATTTCTGAAAATTTCGGCAGAGTCTCCCCTATATTTTCTATCCCCCAAAATGGGTACAACAAGATAATAAACCTGTAATCATAAAAATGGCATCCCCAAGCGGGAGCTAGCTCTTCGCCCAAGGCGGATCACAACCACATGCAATATAATAGCAATATCCAGAAAAGAGCATGAAAGAAACGCAAAATATCCGAAAACACAACGCCGGCTCAAGTGAGCTCGACCCAAAAGAACCACAAATATACAAGTCTCTCAGTCTCATCACTAGGTCGCATGTACAATACAAGTGGTAGATGGAGAATACTAGATACAATGATAAAGCAAAAAGAAATAAAGTATACTCGCAACCCACCTACGGGCGATGTCGCGAGTCTGAGCAAAAGGAACTGATGACAAGATAGCCCGCCGCTACCAGACTGACGGGTCCGACCTGCAAGACACTGTGGCACAACGGGGGTGAGTTGCCAGCTCGTGAGTAAATATAACATCTAATAAGGCAATCGTAAGAATGCACCCAATGCACCACAACATGCATGTCCATATGTGCTATGATATCTCTAGTATGCATGCACAGGTATGCAATGTTATTATTAAGTCTTTAAGTGTTTTAACTGCTAAGGTTATTGAATTCTTAACTTTAGAACATGAATATCTGTATAATAGCTAAATATCATCAAGAAATCATCTGAAAACCCGTGTCAAGCATCGACACCAAAAAGGAATCATATCTGTCTCAATATCGGGCTCCGTCAGTCCGGATCGGCCCATATCATAAATCTCACGACAACGGTCGGTATCCTCCGGATATCCGCCGCGCCAGACATCACCGGTAGGTAGTCTTCCCCTGCCAGGCTCATCGTCTACAACTCGATCTTCTTGCCCCGGGGTACCATACCGGGCCCACCATGTACCCGAGACGGTTCATCCACTCCTCGAATCGGGTCTCGAAATCCAACAGAAAACCTGAAAACTCATGGTGGACGACACATAAATCACGAGAAAACCGTAACTTTGTTTTGAAAATGATAAAGATAAGGTTTTGTTATATTCTTGCGGTTTTTCCCAAAAATCCAGAAATCGCAGCAAAACTGAAATCCTCAAGAAAATCATAATGTCCACATGTTATATATATGATAAATGTCTATGATATCAATGTGTATGATGTGAATTTTGGCTAGAGTTCTATGTAAATATGATGATGCGAGATATGTGCATGCGATGCAGTTTCATATATCAAGTATGGATGCAGGTGACGATATTAAGATAAACAGGTTCTATTGTGCACGTGGCATGGCAATTACCAAAGGCGTGTGTGTCACATGAATAGTGCGCGTGCTACAGATGCCAATGGTAATGGTGTTCGTGTCCTACGAAATAATATCGCATAGGTAGAGATGAATGTCCATGCAATTTAACATACTGTTCGCTATAAGGGTATGCAGTGTACATGAATGGATAAGCTAGCTAACAATATAATCTTGCAAAAAGTAGGGTAATCCTAACTAGGGGGGCGCCTCGCGCCATCCAGACGATTCCCCCATAGATGAATACATCTACTCACCTGAAATCCCCGCTAATCTGATCCGGCCACCGCTTTGCCTTTTCGCGCCGTATCCGAAGTTTTCCTGACCGATCCTATATTCGCACAATATCAAGCATAAGATTACAAAACCTAACACAATGCAAGTCACAACATACAATTATCCACGCTATCAAATTAATCGTAGCATGCACTCAGTGCGCGGAAAAACGCACGAAAATCGCGACCCTTTCACTAAAATCGTCATTTCGGGGAAATCGATAAAACTACAACCCGACTAGACGAAATCCCGCGTTCGCGCATTCTAATAATCCTATACGAAGCTAATAATATTGCTAACCTAACGCAAATTGACCGCATTCTATTTTCTACAAAAATCTAGTAAGCGAATTTCTAGCCGATTTGATACAAACATCGAAATTTAACGATCTAGCTAGCATATAATTACACCATTAACCATTCTAATCAATTAGATAACCATCCCTAACATAATCCAATCATTATGCTACAAACCCTAATTTTTAAAAATCAAAACCTTCTCTTGATTTTTCATGAACAAGGATTTACACTAAATTAATACTTAAAAATTTGATTTTAGCACAAATAAACTACAAGTTAGCAAACTAGTTTAGAATTTTTTACCTCACCAATTGAATCCTAGCATGGTCAAGTCACCAAGAAAGCCTCCTTTCATCAAGCTTTTGAACTAATTTGGTTGAGGAGAGAGTGGATTAAGGTTTAGTGTTGAATTGAGAATGAAATTTGTGAATTTTCAATGGATTTTTGATAGCAAAATGAAGCAAAATGAAATGAGAGGTGAGGGGATTTCCTGCAGTTTTGGTCGGCCAGTAGGTTGAGGGGGATGTGTGGGATTTTTGGGAGAAGTTTCTAGGTCTACAAACCCATCATGTTATTATTTAATGCTTTCATTTCAACCTTTTTACAAAAAAAACCCCTTTTTAAGCCATTTTTTCATAATTTTCCCACCAAAAATCTAAAAGTTTGCAAGACATGATATAATTTTATTAACACCATATTTTAGCTTATAAAGACTCCTAATTAAGAAATTTACCTAATTAAATTTGTATTTATCCCTAATTAAATGTATTTAAAAAGGCTTAAAATAATAAAAAAATAATTAATTACGATTTTTTTTTTATTTAACTAGATAATTATAAGTGACATTTTAGTGACAAAATTATAGTAATATCTTATCTAAATTTTGTATAATTAGGTCTACAATGAAAATTATCAATTTTGACTTTTTACGGAAAAAGCCGAAAAATTTGCCGATTACCGAAAAACTGCCTAAACGATTTTCGAAGGGTTACAATCTTCCCCCCCTTAAAGAAATTCGGTCCCCGAATTTAGAATTTAACTACGCGTACCTTCAAAAAGATGGGGATATCTCTTCCTCATCTCGACCTCGGTCTCCCAGGTGACCTCCTCGCTGTTCGGGCCACGCCAAAGAACCTTGACAGACGGTATGACCTTCGACCTCGATTTCTTCACCTGCCGATCCAAGATGACAACCGGCTGCTCGGTGAAAGAAAGATCACGCTCTAACTGGATCGTCTGGTGCTGAATCGCCTGGGAAGGATCATGAAGGTACTTGCAGAGCATCGAGACATGGAATACGGGGTGAACATCGGGGAAGCTGGGCGGAAGAGCTAACCGATAAGCGACTGGACCAACACGCTCTAGGATCTCGAAAGGGCCAACATATCTAGGACTCAGCTTCCCTTTCCGCCCAAATCTCATCACACCCTTCATCGGAGAGACCTTCAGGAAAACATGATCGCCAACAGCGAACTCGAGTCGGCGACGACGCCTGTCAGCATATGATTTCTGCCTGCTCTGTGCCGCTCTCATCCTGTCCCGAATCAGCTGTATCTTCTCGGTCGTCTCCTGCACGATCTGAGGCCCCAAAATACTGCCCTCCCTAAGCTCTGTCCAACATACAGGCGATCGACATCTCCTCCCATATAAAGCCTCGAAAGGTGCCATCTGAATCGTCTCTTGGAAGCTATTATTGTAGGAGAACTCGATCAAAGGCAAATGACGATCCCAGCTACCACCGAAATCTAAAATACAAGCTCTGAGCATGTCCTCAAGAGTCTGAATCGTACGCTCCGACTGACCGTCAGTCTGAGGATGAAAGGCTGTGCTAAAACTCAATCGGGTGCCCAAAGCTTCCTGGAGTTTCTGCCACAATCGGCTGGTAAACTGGGTGCTACGGTCGGACACGATGCAAGTCGGAACACCATGCAGTCGCACAATCTCATCAATATAAACCTAGGCGTACTGAGAAAATCCAAAAGTGGTCTTCACTGGCAGAAAGTGAGCCGCTTTCGTCAGTCGATCCACAATCACCCAAATAGAGTCATACCCTCGACTGGTCCTGGGTAGACCCACAACGAAGTCCATGGAGACCTGCTCCCACTTCCACTCAGGGATGGGCAAAGGCTGTAACTCGCCGGCTGGCCTCTGGTGCTTAGCCTTGACTTGCTGACAAGTCAGGCATCTCGACACAAAGTCTGTAATATCCTTCTTCATCCCGTCCCACCAGTAAACCTCTCTCAAGTCACGGTACATCTTGGTGGAACCTGGATGCACACTGTATACGGATCTATGTGCCTCCTCGAGAATATCATGCCTCAGTCCCTCTGAATCTGGCACACACAGTCGAGTCCCAAATCGAAGTATCCCCTGATCATCAATCACGAACTCAGAAACTCTGCCCTGTCGAATCTGCTCAATGATCTCTAATGTACGGGCATCCCCGGACTGTGCCTCGTGGATACGGTCAAGTAACTGTGGGCGTGCTCTGAAATGGGCCAGCTGTCCCCCTGTTGGAGTAAACTCGAACTGCACTCTGCTATCACATAAAACCAGCCAATCCGCCGTCGACTGCATCTGTACTGCGCTCAAACAAGATAAGCTACCTCCGGGACTCCTACTCAAAGCATCTGCCACCACATTCGCCTTGCCCGGATGGTATAGAATCTCGCAGTCATAATCTTTCACTAACTCCATCCAACGGCGTTGTCTCAGGTTCAGGTCTCGCTGCTGGAAGATATACTTCAAACTCTTGTGGTCAGTGAATATCTGGCACGACTCACCGTATAGGTAATGTCTCCAGATCTTGAGTGTAAACACCACTGCAGCCATCTCTAAATCATGGGTGGGGTAGTTCTGCTCGTGTTTCCTCAGCTGCCGAGAAGCATACGCGATAACTCTGTCATGCTGCATCAATACACAGCCCAGCCCTACTCTAGAAGCATCACAATATACCACGAACCCGCCTGATCCTGAAGGCAATGCTAATACTGGAGCAGTAGTCAGACGAGTCTTCAACTGCTGGAAGCTATCCTCACATGCCTGGGTCCAATCAAAAGGAACCCCCTTCCGGGTCAACCCGGTCAACGGTGCAGCAATGCGGGAGAAATCCTGGACAAAACGTCGATAATAGCCGGCCAGACCTAGAAAACTGCGAACCTCTGTGACTGATACCGGTCTAGGCCAACGCTGAACTGCCTCGATCTTCTTCGGGTCCACGCAAATACCATCTCTCGTCACCACATGACCCAAGAAGTCGACACTGTCTAACCAGAATGCGCACTTGGAGAATTTGGCGAACAGCTGATGCTCCCTCAAAGTCTGCAATGTGATACGTAAGTGCTGCTCATGCTCCTCCCGGCTCCGAGAATAAACCAAGATGTCGTCAATGAACACAATGATGAACTGATCGAGATACGGCCTGAATACGCGGTTCATCAAATTCATAAAAGCTGACGGGGCATTGGTGAGCCCTAACGACATCACCAAGAACTCGTAATGACCATAACGAGTACGGAAGGCGGTCTTCGGAATATCCTCCTTACGAACCCGCAACTGGTGATAACCTGATCATAAATCAACCTTCGAGAAGAACCCTGCACCCTGGAGCTGATCAAATAAGTCATCAATGCGGGGTAGGGGATACCTGTTCCGCACAGTAACCCGGTTCAGCTGACGATAATCAATGCATAAGCGCATACTTCCGTCCTTCTTCTTAACAAACAGGACGGGAGCACCCCAAGGTGACACACTCGGTCGGATAAGCCCTTTGTCCAGTAAGTCCTGTAACTGATCCTTTAGCTCTCTCAGCTCCGCCGGGGCCATCCGATAAGGAGGTATAGAAATAGGCCCCGTGCCAGGGATCAAGTCAATACAGAACTCAATCCCGCGCTCTGGTGGCAGACCAGGCAGCTCGTCAGGGAATACATCAGGAAACTCTCTCACAACAGGGACCTGGTCCAACGGAACCTCTGTGGAGCTAGTATGACAAACATAAGCTAAGAATCCCTGACACCCTTTCCTTAAGAGCTGACCAGCGCGAAGAGAAGAAATCAAGCTGGGAAGGGTAGCACTACGATCTCCCTGAATAATAAGAACCGGCTCACCAGGAAAACTGAATCTGACTGCCTTTTCACGGCAGTCCACGGATGCATAACAGGTGGCTAGCCAGTCCATACCAAGAAGAACGTCAAAGTCTAGCATATCGAGGAGAATCAAATCTACTGAAGAATCTCTCTCACCGATACGAACGGAACAAGATCGGTACACAAAACGGGCAACAAAAGACTCGCCTACCGGGGTAATAACGACAAGCGGCTGATCTAACGGACAAGACTCTCGGCCCAACCTCGGTGCAAAATACGTGGAAACATAGGAATGTGTGGAGCTTGGATCAAATAATACCCGTGCATCAAAAGAACATACTGGCAGAGTACCTGTCACGACGGCATTGGATGCCTGTGCATCCTGAGGAGTCAATGCGAACACTCGGGCCTGTCCACCACTAATAGCTGGCTGTGCTCTGCCTCTACCTCGGCCTCTGCCTCTGCCTCTGCCTCTGTCGCCTCGTCCTCTCTGAACCGGACCGCCACACCCACGGCCTCTAGAAGCATCTGGCTGGCGTGAAGCATCATCAGGAGTAGGAAGTAAAGCTCTCTGCGATGGTGGTGAAGGTGGTAAAGTCACATGCGGGATTGTCGCCGCGCCCGGACGTCCCATGGTACAGTCTCTGACACGGTGATACTGACTTCCGCACCGAAAACATCCTGGAGACGACTGCTGGGTCTGTGGATATGAACCAAATAACTGACCTCGTCTCAATCCTCTGCCTCCGCCATCTCCCGGAAATAATCTATCACGATGTCTGCCCATCTGCCGCTGAGCTGGCGTATCAGTACGGATCCTCTTCGGCCCAGAAGCGACCGGAGTCTCAGAAATACGCTCCTCCAAAAGTAAGGCTGCATCCATCGCGGCTGCGTATGTATCAAAGTGCTGGGTGCCGATGGCAAGGAATAGCTGTGTATCAAGCCCTCGCACAAACCTCTTTATTCTCTTCTCTTCTGTGTCGACTAGGTACGGAGCATATCGAGACAACTGGGTAAACTGTATATCATACTCCGACACTGTCATCCCAGGAGTCTTGCGCAAAGACTCAAAACTGCGGGCTCGAGCATCTCGGACACTCTCCGGAAGAAAACGGGCAAGAAATGCAGCTGTAAACTCATCCCAGGTCATAGAAGGCAGACCTGCAGCTCGGCCTCTCTCTACTGAGTCGTACCATGTCTGGGCAAGACCCTCCAGACGAAAAGTCGCAAACTCCACCAATCTATCATCAGAACACCTCAACGAACGGCAAATCCGAGCCATCCTATCCAGAAATGCCTGTGGGTCCTCTGTCGCATCTGTACCGGTAAAAGCTGGAGGTCTCAATCTCATGAACTCCTGTAGTGAAACAGGGATAGTCTCCGTAGTAGCAGCAGGAGTGACCATCTGTGCAGCAGGTACGATCGTGGTCTGTGCGGTGGAAGGAACGTCCTCGGATCTCTGTGCCCGGCTGGACTCAACTAAAGATCCCATAATCTGCCGCAACTCTTGCATGCCGGCCTCTAATCTGGCAATACGGTCAGGATAAGGCGGATCAGTAGGACCCTGAGGGGTAGGCGTATCCTCCCTCTCGATCCTCGCCTCAGACAGGCCCGCTCGAATCTCATCCCTAGCGGCAGCCCGCTGAGCTCTCGTAGTCTTTGGCGGCATCGAAGCTGGAATAAGAAACAGGACTGATAAGGACATTGCAATTGGATCAAGGAATGCAAGGAATCAAGAAATGAAATACAAGCAATTATGTCCTAAGGTTACTTAGGCGGAGTACCGTATCGTAAGTATGCCGTGGATCATACCCACGCTACGCCACTCTGCTTAAGTCACCTACTCCATCTACCAAGGTCGTCCTACACTCAGAAAGGTAAAACCTACGCTCTGATACCAACTTTGTCACGACCCGAAAGTACGGAACGTGACTGGCACTTAGATTACGAGATGTCTAAAGGCGTGCCGTAACCTAAGTCAGCCAAAACCCAGAAATCTAACCCAAAAATCAAAAGAGAGTGAAGGAAAACCTTAAATGAAAACGGTTTTGAAATCAATTAAGTTGCATAGAATCCAAAAAAAAGAACATCAAAAATTTCTGAAAATTTCGGCAGAGTCTCCCCTGTATTTTCTATCCCCCAAAATGGGTACAACAAGATAATAAACCTGTAATCATAAAAATGGCATCCCCAAGCGGGAGCTTGCTCTTCGCCCAAGGCGGATCACAACCACATGCAATATAATAGCAATATCCAGAAAAGAGCATGAAAGAAACGCAAAATATCTGAAAACACAACGCCGGCTCAAGTGAGCTCGACCCAAAAGAACCATAAATATACAAGTCTCTCAGTTTCATCACTAGGTCGCATGTACAATACAAGTGGTAGATGGAGAATACTAGATACAATGATAAAGCAAAAAGAAATAAAGTATACTCGCAACCCACCTACGGGCGATGTCGCGAGTCTGAGCAAAAGGAACTGATGACAAGATAGCCCGCCGCTACCAGACTGACGGGTCCGACCTGCAAGACACTGTGGCACAACGGGGGTGAGTTGCCAGCTCATGAGTAAATATAACATCTAATAAGGCAATCGTAAGAATGCACGCAATGCACCACAACATGCATGTCCATATGTGCTATGATATCTCTAGTATGCATGCACAGGTATGCAATGTTATTATTAAGTCTTTAAGTGTTTTAACTGCTAAGGTTATTGAATTCTTAACTTTAGAACATGAATATCTGTATAATAGCTAAATATCATCAAGAAATCATCTGAAAACCCGTGTCAAGCATCGACACCAAAAAGGAATCATACCTGTCTCAATATCGGGCTCCGTCAGTCCGGATCGGCCCATATCATAAATCTCACGACAACGGTCGGTATCCTCCGGATATCCGTCGCGCCAGACATCACCGGTAGGTAGTCTTCCCCTGCCAGGCTCATCGTCTACAACTCGATCTTCTTGCCCCGGGGTACCATACCGGGCCCACCATGTACCCGAGACGGTTCATCCACTCCTCGAATCGGGTCTCGAAATCCAACAGAAAACCTGAAAACTCATGGTGGATGACACATACATCACGAGAAAACCGCAACTTTGTTTTGAAAATGATAAAGATAAGGTTTTGTTAAATTCTTGCGGTTTTCCCCAAAAATCCAGAAATCGCAGCAAAACTGAAATCCTCAAGAAAATCATAATTTCCACATGTTATATATATGATAAATGTCTATGATATCAATGTGTATGATGTGAATTTTGGCTAGAGTTCTATGTAAATATGATGATGATGCGAGATATGTGCATGCGATGCAGTTTCATATATCAAGTATGGATGCAGGTGATGATATTAAGATAAACAGGTTCTATTGTGCACGTGGCATGGCAATTACCAAAGGCGTGTGTGTCACATGAATAGTGCGCGTGCTACAGATGCCAATGGTAATGGTGTTCGTGTCCTACGAAATGATATCGCATAGGTAGAGATGAATGTCCATGCAATTTAACATACTGTTCGCTATAAGGGTATGCAGTGTACATGAATGGATAAGCTTGCTAACAATATAATCTTGCAAAAAGTAGGGTAATCCTAACTAGGGGGGGCGCCTCGCGCCATCCAGACGATTCCCCCATAGATGAATACATCTACTCACCTGAAATCCCCGCTAATCTGATCCGGCCACCGCTTTGCCTTTTCGCGCCGTATCCGAAGTTTCCCTGACCGATCCTATATTCGCACAATATCAAGCATAAGATTACAAAACCTAACACAATGCAAGTCACAACATACAATTATCCACGCTCTCAAATTAATCGTAGCATGCACTCAGTGCGCGGAAAAACGCACGAAAATCGCGACCCTTTCACTAAAATCGTCATTTCGGGGAAATCGACAAAACTACAACCCGACTAGACGAAACCCCGCGTTCGCGCATTCTAATAATCCTATACGAAGCTAATAATATTGCTAACCTAACGCAAATTGACCGCATTCTATTTTCTACAAAAATCTAGTAAGCGAATTTCTAGCCGATTTGATACAAACATCGAAATTTAACGATCTAGCGAGCATATAATTACACCATTAACCATTCTAATCAATTAGATAACCATCCCTAACATAATCCAATCATTATTCTACAAACCCTAATTTTTAAAAATCAAAACCTTCTCTTGATTTTTCATGAACAAGGATTTACACTAAATTAATACTTAAAAATTTGATTTTAGCACAAATAAACTACAAGTTAGCAAACTAGTTTAGAATTTTTTACCTCACCAATTGAATCCTAGCATGGTCAAGTCACCAAGAAAGCCTCCTTTCATCAAGCTTTTGAACTAATTTGGTTGAGGAGAGAGTGGATTAAGGTTTAGTGTTGAATTGAGAATGAAATTTGTGAATTTTCAATGGATTTTTGATAGCAAAATGAAGCAAAATGAAATGAGAGGTGAGGGGATTTCCTGCAGTTTTGGTCGGCCAGCAGGTTGAGGGGGATGTGTGGGATTTTTGGGAGAAGTTTCTAGGTCTACAAACCCATCATGTTATTATTTAATGCTTTCATTTCAACCTTTTTACAAAAAAACCCCCTTTTTAAGCCATTTTTTCATAATTTTCCCACCAAAAATCTAAAAGTTTGCAAGACATGATATAATTTTATTAACACCATATTTTAGCTTATAAAGACTCCTAATTAAGAAATTTACCTAATTAAATTTGTATTTATCCCTAATTAAATGTATTTAAAAAGGCTTAAAATAATAAAAAAATAATTAATTACGAATTTTTTTTTATTTAACTAGATAATTATAAGTGACATTTTAGTGACAAAATTATAGTAATATCTTATCTAAATTTTGTATAATTAGGTCTACAATGAAAATTATCAATTTTTACTTTTTACGGAAAAAGCCGAAAAATTTGCCGATTACCGAAAAACTGCCTAAACGATTTTCGAAGGGTTACAATGCCCTTATTCATTACTTGTATATTCCTGTTTGTACCTGTTTGGGGCCAGTATTTACAATGGAAACTCTGCCGAAATTTTCGGTAAAATATGATGTTGCTTTTAAATGTTTAAGGCTACTTATTTTGTTAAAACCACTTGCTTAAAACAAGTTTTCCTACTCTATTTTCTTTAAATGGTTTAGATTTCTAGGCTTTTGGCTTACTTGAATCAGGTGGGGTCCTATAGACTTCACATGATTCAAGTGCCAGTCACGTGCCAATTCGGTTCGTGACTGCTCCCTCTTCTCCTTAGTCCCAAACCCTCTAATGTGTTGAGAATCCTTAGGATTAAGAGAGAGAAATACCACAAACTATTTCTACATCACTTAGTACATTAGTTTGGCACGCTAGGGTCCTTAGTTACTTCATTATATTGAAGTTGAAGCTTGAACCATATCTCTTGGGTGGATCATCTACGACCAAAGAAGACCGGCCTCAAGCTCAATCTTCCAACCTCGAGGAGCTTAAGAAGTGGATTAAAGACCGAAGGACACGGATCGTAAGGTATAACCGACTAACAGAGTAGTTAAGACTCTCGTTTGTTCACTAGTTTTAGTGTTTGGTTTGTATCCTAGGGTTAAGTTTCTAGTGCCATGTTTTTAAAATTAAAGTTTTACATTCCGCAAGTGCCGCAGTGTAGCGGCTAGGGCACTGACTCTTTTTGGTAAACCCACTGTCAGCGTATTGACGGGTTTTTAGAGTCCCAAATAGTGGGTTTTCCCGGTTCAGAATGTAGTGGCCGTATATTAATACGTATAGAATTCCGATTAAGTATGTATACTAGATAGACGGAAATT
Source organism: Agapanthus africanus (assembly GCA_030015575.1). Classification (NCBI taxonomy): domain Eukaryota; kingdom Viridiplantae; phylum Streptophyta; class Magnoliopsida; order Asparagales; family Amaryllidaceae; genus Agapanthus; species Agapanthus africanus. Next base: position 566,254,425 of record CM057341.1, read on the forward strand.
AATCGAGCGGATGATAATACTAACCGGCTTAGGATTAAGCCGGATTATTTAATCAAGTTATGATTTATTAATTTACATATATATTTATATATATATATATTTCGATATGTATATTATAGTATTATGTTCATTATATTTTTCTATCTCTTGGGTATTCGTATTTTGATACGAATACGGGCATGTATTTGCGAAGACGTATTCTTGTATTCATACAAGAATACTTCTAGAAGGAGGAAAGCTCATTTCTAGGAATTTTTTTTAAAGAAATTGTGAAATGATATGGAGGAAAGAAATTGTGGAAAGTATGGGCAAATGAATTGTTAATTCATTTGCTTATACTATTCAAATATTGTTGCATTTTTAAAATAGGAGAATTCTTTTGACAAAAGAATTATTGCATCCTTGAATTTGAGATGAGATTTATTCATTCTACCATTTAGCTTCTCTCTCCTAAAATGGCTCCTTCTTCTTCTCCATCTTCTACCATTCCCATGTGTTCAGAAATAAGAACATTAAGAGAAACAAAAATTAATAGAACACTCACACTATATCACTAAGTATTCTAGATTAGCATCCTACGATCTTTAGTTACTTCATTGATGAAGTTAAAGCTTGAACGTGGTTCCCTCGGGTGGATCATCTTTGGCGAAGGAGGACCGGCTTGTAACCACGATCATGGTGCCTGAAGGAGCTAAGGAAGATGAATGACAACGAAGGACACAACTACAAAGGTTTTAACCCTAACCGAGAGGTTAAATCCTTGTGTTGGTATTTTTCTAGTTTAAGTGTTTGGTGTAGATTCTAGGGTTATGTTTCTAGTGCCATCAAAATTTTCGTTTCTGGATTTCGCATTGGCCGCGGGTTAGCGGTGAGGGCCTTAGGAACTTTAAACTTCACTTCAAGAAACCCAATATCCAAGATCAAAACTAAGAAAATGAGTAATCTTTCTTAATAAAACTCGAAGAACAAGAGAGAATAAGGATTCTTGGCTATCACTTTCACCCCGAGTAAACATAGCCGATGATGGGATTGAATCCAAGCTTCGCCGAATGAAGAACTGTGATGAAATCCTGTAGCTTTCATCATCCGCGCCTTCGGATATGCCTTCAAAGGGGATCGTCCGCTCCAGATACCCCGTAAAAGGGAATATCTGCTCCCTTCGGAAACCCCCGCAAGGGGATTTTTCATCTCGGAAACCCGCGCAAGGAGATTTTCCGTCTCGGAAACCCCCGCAAGGGGATTTTTCATCTCGGAAACCCGCGCAAGGAGATTTTCCGTCTCGGAAACCCCCGCAAGGGGATTTTTCATCTCGGAAACCCCCGCAAGGAGATTTTCCGTCTCGGAAACCCCCGCAAAGGGGATTTTTTACTACATATGATGTCCACACAGGGACATCTCCGATGAGATGCCCGCGGTAGAAAACTCCAAAGAGATGCCTACTTACCTTCTCTCTCTTTCTCTCTCTTATACACTTGGAAAATGGAATTATTTTTATTTCGGGGCACTGCCCCGGGTCCCGTAAAGGGGCGGCTAGTCCCTTGACCCCCAGCCTATTGATCGAGCAGCGGGATCCCTGAAAACTCTACGAGGACCCCGAAATTTTCAAAGAGGCCTAAAAGTCAATCCCAAACGCAGTACACATTCACACTGAGTTCACATGACCATCATGACCTGTCAATCAAAAGTTCTCTCACGCCAAGAATGAGAGGTAATTAACAGCAGATTATCTACGGCTGCTGAAGATTTGGATCCCCGCGATCAATAAACCTCCACCCACCCTAGGCCGGGAGAATCCGTACACGTTTGAAACGCGAGCGCATCCATCACAACATGGTGACAAAAAACACTCTACAATTTTCATTGAAAAATTATGGATAGTTTTTGTCACGACCCGGAAAAAGGCACGTGACTGGCACTTGAATTACGTGAAGTCTATAGGACCCCACCTAATCCAAGTAAGCCAAAAGCTCAGAAATCTAAACTTTTTAGGGAAAATAATAGAGGTGAATTTTTGAAATAAAGGTTTAATGAAACCAGGTTCGTTCTTTAAAGCACAAGTAATATTATATGAAACACCAGTGGATTATATACCGTAGTTAAAACATTTTCGTTATTTGAAATTTGGACAACACTTCCTTTGTAATTTTTACCCGAAAGCAATACAATGCAATAATAAAAGGTATCCCCAAGCGGAAGCTAGCTCTTCGCCAATTGGCGGAAACAACCACGCAAACAATATATATACGACGCCCTAATGGCGAAGATCAAACACAGAAGAAAATAAAGAAACCAAAACATCATCAAGAAACCAGAAATAAGAATAGATACATGAGCGTGACTCTAAGTCCGAAAGAATATACAAATTGTGGTTTCTAAATCTAACTAATATACATAGTTTGGTTGATAGAGATTTTAACTTGATACAACTGAATAAATATACAAGTACAATGGTGGTCACGATGCAAGTGTGCCCCACCTACCAAGCAAGTCACCAAGAAGAAGGCAGTGTGCCAACAAAGCCGCTACGAAACCTGTGCGGTCAAACCTGCAAGAAAACTGTGGCACAACAGTGGTGAGTTGCCAACTAGTGAGTGAAGTCATTCCCGGGTAAAAATCAAATGTATGACAATCTCCTAGGTCATACAATAATATAATAATATAATGACGTCGAGTGGTACAAGAATAATAGTATAAGAATATGTATAATACCAATGTACACGTGTCCGTGTCATAAAGTGGTAACATGTCATGTGTATCATGTATAAATGCATCATCCAACGTGTGTCCAGCAACGACACAGTAAATCATGATAAAACCTGAGTGCCTAGTATCGACACACGAAAACATCATGAAAACCGTGTCTGGCAGTGACACATAATCCTCATTTCTCGTGCTCCGTCTCATCGGATCGGCCCTATATCCATCTGATCACATGACTCCGGTCGGTATCCTTTGGATATGCGCCGAGCGAAACTATCACCGGTCGGTAGTGCTCCCCTGCCATGCTCAATGTCACTCTATACGATCTTTTTGCCCCGGGGTAGAGCACCAGGTTTGAAAAGTTATGCTAATGCCCTGGCCATCATCCGTGACTGTTTGCGGAACAAAAATTTTCAAACGATTCAAAATTGGCGCTAGAATAACCCTATGCCGGATCTTACCATAAACCTAACTAGAGGCAAAAGGAGTTATATCTACTCTGATAGAAATTATACCTAAAGAACTATGGCCTTCGGGTCTTCACGCTGTCCTCCCCCTCTTCATATTCTCTAAGGATCGTAACGGATCGATGCTTCCTCGTCGGCCTCCTCGAGTCAAGGATGATCCACCCGAGAGTCCTAGCTCCTACCGTAAATCCGATGTAACTATGGCACCTAGTTTGCTAAACTAGGTGTCCTAGATAATGTAGAGAGTGTAGATGGATTGGTATGTCTCAAATAGCCTTAGGTTTCTCAACACATGAGATATGAAAGGCTTGAGGTAGAAGAAGGTATGCTTGAGGAAAAGATAGCGAAGAGTTGGTACAGAATGTAGAGTGTACTCTCTTGTGAATTATGAACCATACAATAATCTATAAGAAATTATCTAGCATGGATCATGAGTCACCATAGTGAGTCATGGCTTGAAAACCCTCCATGTGTCACCAAGAGCCATGCTCCATTTTATGCAAACCTCTACCTCATTTCCTCCACATCATAATGTATTTAAGCATTTTACCTAAATAGTTAATACAAAATATGAGGTGTCATCTTCTAGAAACATTCTTGAATAAATTACGAAATTGCCCCTCATCCGTATATACATACCCATATCTATATTCCGAAAAATACGAATACAAAATAGACGAAAATAATCCATCAATATAATACTAAGATCTGGCATAAACCAAAGCCCACTAGTATTATCTGTTCAAATCATTATCCATGCATAAGTACACGCATGTGATCGAACCCTGTTGTAAAGCCATATGACCTCTACATCTTTTGCCCATGCAGGGAAACCCTCTGTGTGGGACTCTAAAGACTCCACACTACGCTGGCAGTGTGTTTGACCACAAGCCGTCAGCGGTACTAGCTGCATGTAACGGCTACTCAGGTATCTGTCGATAAAAAGGCCGATGACCAAACTCATCCGAACTCCTACTGAGGCTATCTGTGACACTCTCCGTACAGTCCGGTCTCTTCGTCTAATAGTATCACATACCGGGTCTAGGTGGTGGTAAACGTCAGACCTTAATAATCCGATAATTCGTGCTGATGTGGCTCAGGACCAATCCGGGAAACTACTGATCAACCTATCAGTAAATCCCAATTGTCTTGGCCAAGGTCTTATGGTCCTGACCAATCGAACACAGTACGATATCGACTCCCAATACCAGGAGAGACAAATCCCCAACAATCTCTTACTGCATCCATGTGGCTCGAAACTGTACCCAGCCAAAACCTGTCTGCATGACTCAGTAGAGCCGTGGTAGGGTAGTGATCAAAACATAGTGGGGACTCATATGAGGCAAATGATGATCTTAGGTCCGAAGGCTAACCTATACACATGTCACCTGATAACTTCTATCTGAGGATAGGTATAGTGTTAGTTATATTTATGCCCTAGAGGCCATTACTATACATACGATGTATATTGTAGTGGATGCTTGGACATATATAGGGATGACTTTCTTGCTCGACATGATAGTATGCTATCTGGTTACACTTTATCTTAACGTGTACACTGATTGTCTCTCTGTTACATGTTGGTAAAGCCCTTAGGATGTGTACTTGACTACCTGGACTATGATGCGGATCATACTGGTGAGGACATGGTAGTCCATAAGTACATCCTTTAAGGTCCCTAGTCGTGGGTGTATTGAGACGGGGCATCGATATACCAGAGTAGACTAGCGTATACCTTCTCGACCCATACAGATGGGCGATGGATGATCCCATATCCATTGGTGTTTGACATCAGAGATGATATACGGGTGCTCAGTGGAGACTGGGTACACTGGACGGACTCGCCGAGAACTCCCAGATGGTATTATACCTCATGTCAGATGGCAGTTCTCTGGTAACACTGGTACAGAGTAGTCTGTTGACCCGAGATCGTCATATAGTCTTGTGTGATTCCCACTGTACTTTGATTTCCACCTTACCACATCCAAGAGGGCGTGCAAAACGGTGGTTTTTGGGTACAGTCCTGAATCACATGGAGGCAATGAGCGATAGGAGGGGATTCGTCTCTCCCGGTATAGGGAGTTGATGTTGCGCTGTGTTCGATTGGCTATAACCGGAAATCCCTGGCCAGGGTTGCTGAGATTTACTGGTAAGTGTTACCAGTAATTTCTCGAACTGTTATAGACCTCATATCGACACGACTTATCGAGCTACTTGGGTCTGACGTTTACCACCCCTAGGCGAGATATGCGACATATCAGATGACGAGACCGGACTGTACGGTAAGTGTTACTGGTTGGATTCACAGGAGTGTGAACGGGCTTGCTCGTTGATCTTCTGATCGCTCAATACCCGGATGGCCGTTACGTTTAGCAGACCGTTTGCGGCTTGTGGGTGTTTGATATGATCATCACCTACTGCCGGAGTATTGACGAGTCTTTAGAGTCCTACACAGAGGTTTCCTGGCTCAAGCGAAACGAAATACGAGCGCATATGAGATATGTGCGGGACTGAGAATAATACAAGTATGTGATACTGTATTCTATTCTCGCGATTCGTATCATCGGACGGTTATATGAGATATAGCCGGGTTACCGAATCAAATGTTGATTCGATATATTGATACACTAGATATTAGTCGGTTATATGCAGTATGACCGGATCATTAAATCAAGTGTTGATTTAATGTATAATTATATATTTGATATATTACTTTATATTAACTAGTATTTGTTCACTTAAGATTGATTTTCTCACTTGATGTGCACAAGTTGTATATGTGATATATTTTGTGCACTAGTTTGTATCATGATTGATGATACATGCAAACATGGGTGGGTGTGTGACATACACCATGATTAATTGTAATTTTGGTTTTTGTTTATCTTAATTATTCTAAAATGGTGGATTCTTTTATCATGGTTTGAAGCTTCTTGAAGCTTGTGGTAACTTTGAAAAAGTCCATCCATTTTGTCATGATTAAGACATTCATTAACCAAACCATTACAACTAACTATGGTTTATTCTCTACAAATGTAAACTAACCCATGGTTGCATGATGATAAGTATTCACTTGTTTTATTATTTTAAGAAGATAATTCTTTTTCTTTTTCTTCTTCTTAATCTTCTCAAAGTGAAGAAGAAAGCTTTCTTGAAAATTCCAAGTGATGAAATCAAGTGAGAAATCCAAATCCAAAGTGAACCCACTTCCTATTTCTTCATCCTCTACCACTTGCCATGTTGTATTGGGTGTTTTCTTCACAAGGTTCATGACCAAGTGAAGATGGAGCTTGAGTTAAAGTTGCCTCGACGTAGATCATCTTCGGCATCGAAGTCAACGACCTAGCCCGCTCATTTCTCCGACGAAACCATCGCTAGAGTCCAGGATCTCGGTGATCGCAGCGAAGGGACGTCATCACGGTGCTAAAGAAGTGGAGGACCGGATCTACAAAGGTTGTATTTCCATTCACTTACTAGCAAAGTAGTTTGCTTGCATTTGTTTTCGCCTATCCTCTAGTTAACGATCTATATTAGGGTTTCTCGGCACATAAAATTTGAATTTGGCATGGTAGATGCCTTGTGGAACCTCTTGAGTGTTCCTAGGAACCCTACATATAGTACCATCTGGATGTTCTCGGCGAGTCCGTCCAGTGTACTCACAACCAGTGAGCACCTATATACGATCTTAGGTGCATCAGACCAATGGCTGCGGGACCAACCATCCCCTCGTCGGGGTCTAGAAACGTATACACCAGTCTACTCAGGTGTATCAATGCCCAATCTCGATACTCACACGACTAGGGACCATTTAAGGATGTTCTTATGGACTACCCTGCTCCCATAAGTATGATCGCCATCACAACCCAGGTAGTCAAGAAAGATCCTACGGGCTTTATCAATATGTAACAGCTATATGTAATACCGAGTATAACATATGCCATGTTAAGATAAAGACAAACCATAATAGTATACCACTGTATCTTGTCTTTATCAATATGTGCAAGCTGGATAAAGCAATAATAGAAACAAACACACATATCCTGATAAAGAAAACAAAAATAATATACTATATAACTGAGAAAGAATGTCCTGTACATACATATCCACAGCATCCACATGTATTCATATACAATAATGGCCTCTAGGGCATACATATCCAACAATCTCCCACTTGCACTAAAGGCCAGTAATTGGTGTACCGAATACCCAAAATCTGCTCTAAGGCCAGCTATTGGCCTACCCGCATACCCAACATCTCAAAAATTCGCTCGAACTGTGTTTGAGGGAGGGCCTTAGTAAATAGATCTGCCGTGTTTTCTTTAGTGTCCACTCTCCGTACCTCAATCTCCTGGCGATCAATGATCTCCCTGATCAGGTGATACCACCTTAAGATGTGTCTGGATTTCTAATGGGACCGTGGTTTCTTCACTAAAGCTATAGCCCCATCGTTATCGCAATACAAAAGTATTGGATCAACAATGGACGGAATTACCTGAAGTTCAGTAATGAACTTCTTCATCTAGACCGCTTCTTTTGCGGCATCGCTTGCAGCAATGTATTAAGCCTCCATCGTCGAGTCTGCAACGGTATCCTTTTTGGAACTCCTCAAACACACCTCGCCTCCATTGAGAGTAAACACAAAACCCAAGACAGACATGCTGTCATCCTTATCACTCTGAAAGCTGGAATCGGTAGAGGACTCGACCTTAAGGTCTTCGTTACCGAATACTAAGAATATCACCTTAGTCCTTCTCAGGTACTTGAGAATGTTCTTCATAGCCGTCCAATGATCTTTACCTGGGTTTGGCTGATACCGGCTCACTACACTAAGTGCGTATGCTACATCAGGTCCGGTACATAGCATCGCACACATTATAGATCCTACCACCAAAGCGTTGGGCATAATGCTCATGCGAACCCTCTCCTCATCAGTCTTGGGAGACATCTCTTTAGAGAGGGTGATTCTGTGCAGTCTGGCTATGTTACCATGCTTGGAATCTTCTATATTAAATCTCTTTAGTACGGTCTCTATGTACCTGGACGACGAAAGTCATAATAATCTCTTAGATCTGTCTCTGTTGATCTTAATCCCCAGAATATAGAGGCATCACCCAGGTCTTTCTTGGAGAACCTTTGTGACAAGAACAGTTTGACCGATTGTAGCATAGGAATTTCGTTGTCTATCAAAAGAATGTCGTCCACGTACAAGACTAAGAATACGACAGTTCTTCCTACAATCTTCTTATATATACATGGCTCATCCTCGTTCTTGATGAAGTCAAAGTCCTTGACTGTTTCATCAAAACAGATGTTCCAGCTCCACGATGCCTGCTTTAATCCATAAATGGATTTAAGCAATTTGCATACCTTCCCTCTGCTCGCACTGTATACAAAACCTTCTGGCCGATCCATATAAACGCACTCTTCCAAACTTCCGTTTAGAAAAGCCGTTTTTACGTCCATCTGCCAGACTCATAGTCATGGAAGGCAACAATGGTAAGTAGGATCCGAATGGATTTGAGCATAGCCACTAGAGAAAAGGTTTCGTCATAGTCCACTCCTGGTCTTTGACGAAAACCTTTTGCAACGAGTCTAACCATATAGGTTTCCACCTGCCTATCTACGCCAAATTTCCTTTTTTAGATCTATTTGCATCGAACGGGTTTTACCCCAAGTGGAGCAATATCCAAGGTCCACACTTTATTGGTGTACTTAGACTCCATTTCGGATCGCTTAGCATCCAGCCACTTATCAGAGTCCCTACTGATAATGGCCTGCTTGAAACTAGTAGGATCAACTTCTTCCAAGATGCAACCCTCTCGATCCCCGTCTATGAGAAAACCATAATATCTCTCGGGCGGATGAGATATCCTACCAGATCTGCGGAGTGGGTGAGGTTCGTCTGGGGTTATTGAATCTTGAGGTTCCACTAAATCTTCAGTTACATTTTGTGGTTCAAAAATTTCTTCCAGTTCTACCGTACTCCCACTATTTTCTTTTGCAAGAAACTCCTTTTCTAAAAAGGCGGCGTGGCGAGATATAAACACCTTCTATTCCTCAGTGTGGTAGAACAGATATTCTAGTGAATCCTTAGGATATCCCATAAATTTACATAGAACTAATCGTGCCTGAAGTTTGTTCGGTTTCTGTGTTTTCATATAGGCCGGACAATCCCATATCTTAATAAATTTAAGACATGATTTCTTACTACTCCATATTTCATGCGGAGTCTTAGGCACAGATTTGGATGGAACTTGATTCAAAAGATATGCCGCTGTCAAAAGCGCATGTCCCCAAAATGAAAGAGGCAACTCGGCATCACTCATCATGGAGAGAACCATATCCAAAAGGGTACGATTCCTCCCGCTCCGATATACCGTTGTGCTGTAGTGTATACGGAGGAGTGTCACGACCCGAAATTGGCACGTGACGGCCCTTAAACTACTCAACGACTACAGGCGTAACACAATTAAAGTAAGCCAAAAACCCAGAAATCTAAACCATCAAAAGTAGTAAGTGATAATAACATTTTTAAAACCTTTGAAATCTCAACCTAAATTAATTAAAGTCCAACTTTATTTCCTTTAAAATTTTGGCAGCACTTCCTTTGTAAAAACTAACCCCAAAATGGGTACAAAAAAATATAAGTAAAGCATCCCCAAACGGGAGCAAATACACGCCCAATGGCGGAAAACAACCACTACAACAGATATACGACGCCGTAGCGAAGAAATAAAAGACGATATAAAGAAACTGCATAAAAGACCTCCAAGTCACAAAATAATATACAATATCATCCTCACATCAAGTCTCTAAGTCATACAAGAAAGTAGTAGATGGAGAGTACATGATACAATGAATATACAATAAACAACATCGGATAACCGCAAAACCCACCTAAGCAAAACTGCACACAGTCGGCCGAAGCGGTATCCGCTGCAAAAGATGATACGATAGATGAAAATAGAAAGCCTGCCTCGACTACTCTGAGGAACAACCTGCAAAACACTATGGCACAACAGGGTGAGTTGCCAACTCATGAATAGTAAATAACATATGCAGGTAATCGCAAGTATGCACGTACAGCGCGAATCTAGCATATGCAAACTAATAGCAATAAATGTTCATATGAATGCAACAGTCATGAAAGCTACACTAGCAGGTACAACTAATACATGAAGCAATAATATGACAATATGTATGCAACAGTCATGAAAGATACTCTAGCAGGTACAACTAATACATGAAGCAATAACATAACAACATGTATGCAACAGTCGTGTAAGCTACTCTATCAGGAACTACTAATACATGAAGCAATGCAAATACAATAAATGCAGGGTATGTGATAAAACATGTCATTCCCATAGAAACCTGACTTCGTGGTAGGACCAAAGTCCATCAAGACAATCCAAATCCCAATTTCCTCAAATCAGCCCCCTAATTGGCTCTCAGTCATGTAAGTCTCATATATCCTGAGTGCCCAATATCAAGTAAATCTCATATATCCTGAATATTCAATATCGAGTCAATATCATATATCCTGCATCCAATATCAAGTCATTCTCATATATCCTGTATCCAATATCAAGTCAATCTCATATATCCTAAGTATATTTGCATGAATCATTATGATGATGTATATAAATTAGATATGTATATATATATATTAGCGTCCCATTCCACTAATATATATATATATATATATATATATATATAACAGCGTCCTATTCCACTGTTATATATACTTAGGTGTAAAAAATATCATGAAACTGTTGGAGATAGTGCCCTCAGAGTCAATTATTGGATCACAGGCACGTGATTGTAATGATTGAGGGAGGACCTATCCCGGTAGGACAGTCTTACTCGAGATGATAGTATGCTATCTGGTTTATCTTTATCATCGTGTACTGCTTTAGGTGACCTGACATGTCACTATTACACGTTGGTAGAGCCCCTAGGATTCTTGCTTGACCACCAGCAGTATGAGGGCGATCATATAAGTGGGAGCTGGGGTCTATAAGCACATCCTTAAAAGGTCCATAGTCGTGGGAGTTTCGAGATAGGGCATCGATACTCCAGAGTAGACTAGTGTATACAGTCGAGACCCCGACGAGGGGCGGTGGCCGGTCTCACAAGCCATTGGTGTCAGTTGGATCACCTAAGATGTATACAGGTGCTCATTGGGTTATGAGTACACCGGACAGGACTCGCCGGGAACATGCTAGTTGGTCTTATACCTGACGTCAGATAGCAGTTCCCTGGTGACTTGTGTACAGGTTAGTTCATCGACCTGAGGATCGTCATTTGTCTCGTGTGAGTTCCCACTGTACTTTGATTACTACCCTACCATGCTCAAAGGAGACGTGCAAACAGGTTTTAGTTGGGTACAGTCCCGAGCCACATGGAGGCAGTGAGCGGATCTTCAAGGGTTCGTCTCTCCCGGTATTGGGGGTGAGGTCGCGCTGTGTCTAGGAGAGCCATTACACGAAGCCCTCGGCCGAGGCAGGAGATTTACTGGTAAGTATTCCAGTAGTATCTCAGGGTGTTCTGGGCTACACACCGACACGACTTGTACCGCTTTTAGGGGTCTGACTTTTACCAACCCCCTAGGCCCGCCATGCGATGCTCATAGACGAACGGACCGGACTGTACGTATATTGTCACTGACTGGCTCAGTAGGGTGTCAGGATGAGTTCGCTCATCGACGTCCCTTTTGGTCAATAGCTAGTGGCCCGTCATGTATTGGCTTATACCTCTGACGTGCTAGTGGTTAAATCCACAACCAAGGTGTTGACGAGTCTTTAGAGTCCCCCACATTGAGTTGCTCAAGTTTTCGGGCGAAACGCTGTAGAGGCCGTATGGTTATATGGCAGAGTTCGATCAGATACGTGCGGTATTGCACGGATCAGGATCGGACGGATATTATTTGTAACACCCGAGCCCAATAATACTATTCATATTACTAGTTGAGGGTTATATATTGCTCTTTTCCAATTATCCTGATTTTCTGGTGTTTTCTGCTAAATTTTAACCGGTTAAGTCATTTTGGCACATAACAAATTTTAACTCCTAAAATGAAATTAAAAGTGTCCTTGTTGGCCTACTCGTCGCCACTAGTCGCGTGGTAGCGTCCGCGTGTCGAGATTCCGTCCCGTTCGGCTAAACGGGCAAGTTTGGACGACTACGCGCGCGTGCAAGTGTCCGACTTGGGGGCATGCATTTTAATCATTAACCACCTCTTTTCAAAATTTGGAACCCGCTTAAAATCCTATAATTTGAATTTGGAACATTTGGGCGCAACCCGGGCGCGATTTGGAAATGTTTCATTTCGTGCCAAAAAGGCCCATTTAAATTTAATATCTTAAACTATTTTTTATACGAGTGTATATTTTCCTTACTGTTTAATCTCTCAAACCCTCTCAAATCTTTCTTTAAATCTCGTGAGCAGCCAATCAGCGCGAGGACTGTTCACTCGTGGGCCCCGTCTCCCCTTTCTCTATCTCTCTCTCACTCTTCCCTCATTCTCTCTCTCCCTCTAACAACTCTCTCTCTCCTCTATTTATACCTCGCATGCAGCCGCCTCCCCCACTCATCTTCTCCATCATGAACCATCAGAACCCTAACCCTAGCCCCTCGTTCTTCGCCGTCGACCTCCCCGCGACCTCACCGTCGCCGCCCTCGCCACCACGAGACTAGCCGCACCCGCCTACCTCCTCCCTCCGCCGCTTCCCGCGCCTGCACCTAACCCCGACGACGCCTCCACTCGGCTGCAGAGCCCGACGTCGACGCCGCCTCTAGTCGCCGACGACTCCTGCGACTCCCTCTCTTCCTCCTCGTCCCTACCTCATCGTCGCCTTCCTCCTCCCCTCGCCGGAACACCTTCAAACCTGCAGCCCGACCCTGCACCTACCCCGGGTCGCCGGGAACCGTGCCGTCGACCCTCGTCGACGCCACCTCCGACCACCTCCTTTCCCCCTCGACCACCAGAGCCGACCACCCTCTCCTCCACTCGTCGCAACACCCTCTCCAGCGAACCCCGAGGCCGTTCAAGTCTTCGCAGCCGCCGTCGCTGCCTCGCCGGCGTTCCAGCGCCGTCGAGCCCGCCGGGGTCACCCTGGTATATATCTCTGTAAGCTTCCTCATCTTTCCCTCTGTGCATTAACCCCCCCGCTGATCGTATTAAGTTTATCATTGTTGCTAACTTCGTTGCCGATGTTTTGCCGGAATCCGACCGTGCCGTCTTGGTGAACCCGATGCTCCAGCGAAGTACCCTGGTCCGTGTGATCCCGTTGTTCTCTGTTGGGACTCGATCCGTGACCCGTGCTACCATATTGTGTTTTCTGCCGACATCGCATCCGTGTTCCAGTTTGCAAAACCGTCGAGGCAGGTATCTGAATACTTGCTTTAACATGCTAGCGTGCGAGATCTAGTCTTGCCATGCAGTTGAATATCATACTATATAATACAACAACTTAATGATGGTAATTGATATTATATTATAAGTTAGAATTGATAGTTGCAGTTATCTTTAACATGGAGTCGTTATAATAGTTTCTCGTAATTAATCAACCCACTATCAATCCATATTTCAACTAAATAAAACAATTGGATCATATCTGCTTAATTGTTAAATCATTCACGAGACAGTTATTATACTTAGTGTAAATTCATGTAGCTTCATTATTTTATGATTGTGGATATTGCTTCACCTTGTGGCTATTGCACCCCAAAGGTGCGTGAACCTGTTAATAAGAGAATACAAAACATCATTGTGTTTACATGGAATAATATGGTTATTTACTGTTTCCTGCTGCTGTTCATTACTTGATTGTATACCTGTTGTGAGCACATACTCGTTTGCACTACATATTGGCCTGACCCTGCTACACATGACATATACATACATACCGACTCATCCTGTTGTACCGTGACATGACTTGTTTCATGATCTCATGCCTAATGCCGACAAACCTGACCATTCCTGCTGTCTATCCAGACAGACCTACTTTGATCATGTGTTGGCATTGATCCTTGACTACTGAATACCTGACCTGACATATATAACTTGGGGGTATGGGGAAATCAAAGATGAACCTGACTTGTAACTCGACAGTTCACTACCGTTCGAGTGTACACATTCCTATTCTGTGCCCAGCGGCATGTCTCGGTTTCGGCCGAGAATATTGTGGCCGTGATCCCGGGTATGTATGGGGTAATACCGAGTGTACACATTCCTATTCTGTGCCTAACGGCATGTCTCGGCTGCGGCCGAGAATATTGTGGCCGTGATCTCGGGTATGTACGGGGTAATACCGAGTGTACACATTCCTATTCTGTGCCTAACGGCATGTCTCGGCTGCAGCCGAGAATATTGTGGACGTGGTCCCGGGTATGTACGGGATACTATTGAGTTACATCGATGATTCATCAATTGATTTCAAAGACTATAGAGTAGAAACCTGATAGGACAGTTTAGTCACCACTGCACATTACCCTGCTCTGTTATTTCTTAGTACTGCTTTATTCATGTTCATACTTGCATTGTTTATTACCCTGTTCATATTATATTACTTGATGACATGACGCGCTGACGTCTGGGTTTTGCATGGCCCAGATTCCATACCACTGTCGACGACCGAGCAGTACTTCAGCCAGCAGGCTGAACTGTGAGTTCCTTAGGGTTTAGTTTATTTATGTCATTTCATTTCCAGATGTGAGCCCGCATTATGGGACATACTGTTTATTTATTGTATTGGATCATTTGCTTCCGCACTTATTGTTTATTGATTCTTGTTATTATGGATTTGGACATGTATTAGATTAGCTTATTATCTTGTTCTTGATATCCTTACAACCGTAATGTGACTGTGGATGGATACTTCCTACCCACAGGTAGCATGGTTGGCTATGTCACGTGCCCAATCTTGCGTACTCTGGGAAGCGGGGCGTGACATGGTTCTTTTGGTATCAGAGCCATAGGTTAATTGGGTTGATTCTTTGTAGTTGGGTATTGCACCCGATACACGAATCAGGATACCCGTGATTAGGAAACATGTCCTGCCACTTTGACCGTTTTACCATCCTTGAATCATTCTTCCGGATCATGTCGGCATGCAAACTTACTTTGCATTGTTAACTCGAAAACCTAATCTCTTGTTATCTCTAGGACTTAGGCGACTTGGGTGGAGTTAAGTAATTGCGGCTATGATACCGCGGCATAGCTACAATGCAGTACTCTATTTAAGTATCTTGGAGTTCTAGCCTTGATCTATATTCAGAATCTATCATCATGCTAATGTTGGGTGTTTTGAGTTCAGGATTACGACAGGTAAGAAGTTGAAGACGTACCGGAGGTGTGTGAGCGAAGCCGCCATGCTTGGAGTGATAAGAGAAATGCTGGAAATCAAAGAGACAGACTGAGCTGAATCAGCAATAGCAGATTTGTTTCAAGAAGGTTTGCAGATCGTTCAGCAGTCTGTAAACAACGATGGAACTAGACCAGTCGAACGAGTAAGGACCGTAGCAGATTTCAGACTTTGGGTCCGTCTACATTTACTGGTTTAAAGGAGGTGTTACCAGCCGAGCAGAGGCCAGTGACACGGAGGATTTACTGATTGCGGCACAGATCCCAGAGGACAAGAGAGTTGGTGTGGTGCGCTTCAACTAGTGGTTTACGCCGAGAGTGACGGCCTGTGGAGGAGACCCGCTTGCCCAAGCCAATCAGTTGAGCGGATTTCTCTAAGAGTTTCCTGGAGAAATTCTTCCCGCGGACTGCACGGGAGGAAATGGAAGAGAAGTTCATCGGACTGAGACAGAATGGAGAAACCGTGGACGTGCATGCAGCAGAATGGACGAGACTTGGTAGTCTCGCTGGACCTTTCACGGCCAACGATGTAGACAGCAGTTGTGGTAAGGAAGCAGTCCTGTCGGGCCAGTCGAGTGTAGGGCTAGGCCGACAACCAGTGTTCTTGCGGCAATGGGAGTTGATGGTAATGTAGAGCCGGCAACTGTTCGCGACTTTGTGGATGTATTTGCAGATATTTCGGGCTTACCGCCAAAGCGAGATGTGGAGTTCGCGATTGACCTTATTCCTGGTGCAGCGCCAGTATCAAAATCCTATTATCCGATGGCACCGGTGGAATTGGAAGAAGTTAAGAAACAAGTTGGTGAATTACTCGAGAAAGGATGGATTCGAAGCAGCAACTCACCTTGGGGAGCTCCAGTTCTTTTAGTAAAGAAGAAGGATGGCACGAGAAGGATGTGCATTGATTATCGAGAATTGAACCGGGTGACTATTAAGAACAAGTACCCGATCCCTCGCATTGGAGAACTTTTTGAGAAGCTTAGTGGCGCGAGGGTATTCTCGAAACTGGACTTGCGATCAGGATATCATCAGGTCCGAGTGAAAGCAGAAGACGTTTGCTAGACGGCGTTTCGAACTCGATATGGACATTTCGAGTATCTAGTGATGCCCTTCGGAGTGACTAATGCGCTAGCAATATTTATGGATTTGATGAACAGGATCTTTTCACCGTTCTTGGACCAGTTTATTGTGGTATTCATTGACGATATTCTGGTGTACTCGAAGAGTCCGGAGGATCATGCTGAGCATTTAAGGATCGCACTGCAGACTCTGAGACAAGAGAAGTTATTTGCGAAGATGAGTAAGTGTGAATTCTGGCTGGAAGAAGTGAAGTTTCTGGGGCATGTTGTGTCGGGCAATGGAATCGCCGTTGATCCCGAGAAGGTTACAGCAGTTCGAGATTGGCCTATTCCAAAGAATGTTGCGGAGATAAGAAGTTTTCTTGGACTCGCCGGTTACTACAGAAGATTTGTGGAGAACTTCGCTCGTTTAGCTGAGCCGTTAACCAAGCTTACGCGTAAGGAGGTACCGTTTGTTTGGACGGATGGATGTGCATTGGCCTTCGAGACATTGAAGCAGAAGTTGATAACCGCCCCGATCTTGACCGTACCGGATGATTCAGGAGGACAGGTGATTCACAGCGACGCATCTGGAAAAGGATTGGGATGTGTTTTAATGCAGAATGGGAAAGTCGTCGCTTACGCATCGAGACAACTGAAGACTCATGAGAAGAACTATCCGACTCATGACTTAGAGCTTGCAGCCGTGATCTTCGCCCTGAATATTTGGAGACACTACCTTTTGGGCGAGAGAGTCGAAGTCTTTACAGATCACAAGAGTTTAAAGTATGTGTTCACTCAGAAGGAGTTGAACATGAGGCAACGCAGATGGTTGGAGCTAATGGCCGACTATGACCTTGATCTTAAGTACCATCCGGGAAAAGTCAACGTCGTGCCGGATGAGCTGAGTCGGTCACCAGCCATTCAGGTATTGACCGCACAAAGGAAGATCATTGCGGATTTTCAGAGATTTGACTTAGAGGTTTTGCTACCACGTGCTACGGGACAGTTGATGCAATTGCAAGTACAGTCGTCCTTAGTTGAGAAGATTAAAGCGGCACAATCGCAGGATCCTAGACTACAAAAGTTTCGAGAGCAGGTTGAAGCCGGACTACGAACCGATTTACTGATCCATGAAGACGGTTCGTTAAGATATGGTAGCCGTGTGTGTGTGCCAAAGGGAGATGTGCGTGAAGAGCTTATGAAGGAGGCACACAGTTCAGCTTACTCTGTACATCCAGGAGGGACAAAGATGTACCGAGATATTCGACAGCACTTCTGGTGGGAAGGTATGGAACGGGAAATTGCTCGCTTCGTGGCTAAGTGCTTGGTGTGTCAGCAAGTCAAGGCTGAACACCAAAGGGTTGCTGGTTTGTTGCAACCACTTCCGATTCCTCAGTGGAAGTGGGAACATATAACCATGGATTTCGTGACGGCTTTACCGCGGAGTCCAAAGGGCAACAATGCAGTATGGGTGATTGTCAATCGGTTGACCAAGGCAGCTCACTTTATTCCTTTTCGGGTTGGTCAATCGACAGAGACTTTGGCAGAGCGGTACATGCAGGAGATTGTGAGATTGCATGGAGTGCCGGTAAGCATTGTGTCCGATCGAGACACTCGATTCTTGTCGCACTTTTGGAGGAGTTTACAAGAAAGTTTGGGGACTCGATTGAAGTTTAGCACAGCTTATCATCCTCAGACTGATGGACAATCGGAGAGAACGATCCAGACCCTTGAAAATATGTTGAGAGCTTGCATGTTGGACTTCAAAGGTTCTTGGGAAGATCATCTACACCTGGTGGAGTTTTCGTACAACAATAGCTTCCAAGCGACTATTCAGATGGCTCCGTTTGAAGCATTGTATGGTCGTAAGTGCCGTTCACCTGTTTGTTGGGATGATGTGGGTGAACGAAGGTTACTAGGGCCAGATTTGGTGGTACAGACAGTCGAGAAGGTGAATACGATCAGGAAGCATATGAAGGCAGCTCAAGACAGACAGAAAAGTTGGGCTGACACGTCAAGAAGACCTCTAGAGTTCGCCGTGGGTGATTTGGTATTCCTGAAGATATCACCGACTAGAGGGGTGATTCGGTTTGGGAGTCGGGGAAAGCTTAGTCCCCGATTCGTTGGACCCTTCGAGATTTTGGAGCGTGTTGGAGAGGTATCGTACCGGTTGGCGTTACCACCGTCATTAGCAGGAGTTCACGACGTGTTTCATGTGTCTCAACTACGGAGGTATGTTCGTGATGAGACTCATGTCTTGGATCATTCGGAGTTGACTGTGCGAGAGGACCTAACTTTTGAGGAGCGACCAGTTGAAATCAAGGATCGGAGAGAAAAGGTTCTTAAGAACAAGGTTATCCCTCTTGTGCTAGTTTCTTGGGGTAATCGATCGCATGGAGAATCCACTTGGGAGCGAGAAGACGAGATCCGGCAGAAATTCCCTCACCTTTTCCAGTAGTTAGCTATCTTGTATTCTTGGAATTTCAAGGACGAAATTCTTTTTGTAGTTGGGTATGATGTAACACCCGAGCCCAATAATACTATTCATATTACTAGTTGAGGGTTATATATTGCTCTTTTCCAATTATCCTGATTTTCTGGTGTTTTCTGCTAAATTTTAACCGGTTAAGTCATTTTGGCACATAACAAATTTTAACTCCTAAAATAAAATTAAAAGTGTCCTTGTTGGCCTACTCGTCACCACTAGTCGCGTGGTAGTGTCCGCGTGTCGAGATTCCGTCCCGTTCGGCTAAACGGGCAAGTTTGGACGACTACACACGCGTGCAAGTGTCCGACTTGGGGGCATGCATTTTAATCATTAACCACCTCTTTTCAAAATTTGGAACCCGCTTAAAATCCTATAATTTGAATTTGGAACATTTGGGCGCAACCCGGGCGCGATTTGGAAATGTTTCATTTCGCGCCAAAAAGGCCCATTTAAATTTAATATCTTAAACTATTTTTTATACGAGTGTATATTTTCCTTACTATTTAATCTCTCAAACCCTCTCAAATCTTTCTTTAAATCTCGTGAGCAGCCAATCAGCGCGAGGACTGTTCACTCGTAGGCCCCGTCTCCCCTTTCTCTATCTCTCTCTCACTCTTCCCTCATTCTCTCTCTCCCTCTAACAACTCTCTCTCTCCTCTATTTATACCTCGCATGCAGCCACCTCCCCCACTCATCTTCTCCATCACGAACCATCAGAACCCTAACCCTAGCCCCTCGTTCTTCGCCGTCGACCTCCCCGCGACCTCGCCGTCGCCGCCCTCGCCACCACGAGACTAGCCGCACCCGCCTACCTCCACCCTCCGCCGCTTCCCGCGCCTGCACCCAACCCCGACGACGCCTCCACTCGGCTGCAGAGCCCGACGTCGACGCCGCCTCTAGTCGCCGACGACTCCCGCGACTCCCTCTCTTCCTCCTCGTCCCTACCTCGTCGTCGCCTTCCTCCTCCTCTCGCCGGAACACCTTCAAACCTGCAGCCCGACCCTGCACCTACCCCGGGTCGCCGGGAACCGAGCCGTCGACCCTCGTCGACGCCACCTCCGACCACCTCCTTTCCCCCTCGACCACCAGAGCCGACCACCCTCTCCTCCACTCGTCGCAACACCCTCTCCAGCGAACCCCGAGGCCGTTCAAGTCTTCGCAGCCGCCGTCGCTGCCTCGCCGGCGTTCCAGCGCCGTCGAGCCCGCCGGGGTCACCCTGGTATATATCTCTGTAAGCTTCCTCATCTTTCCCTCTGTGCATTAACCCCCCCGCTGATCGTATTAAGTTTATCATTGTTGCTAACTTCGTTGCCGATGTTTTGCCGGAATCCGACCGTGCCGTCTTGGTGAACCCGATGCTCCAGCGAAGTACCCTGGTCCGTGTGATCCCGTTGTTCTCTGTTGGGACTCGATCCGTGACCCGTGCTACCATATCGTATTTTCTGCCGACATCGCATCCGTGTTCCAGTTTGCAAAACCGTCGAGGCAAGTATCTGAATACTTGCTTTAACATGCTAGCGTGCGAGATCTAGTCTTGCCATGCAGTTGAATATCATACTATATAATACAACAACTTAATGATGGTAATTGATATTATATTATAAGTTAGAATTGATAGTTGCAGTTAACTTTAACATGGAGTCGTTATAATAGTTTCTCGTAATTAATCAACCCACTATCAATCCATATTTCAACTAAATAAAACAATTGGATCATATCTGCTTAATTGTTAAATCATTCACGAGACAGTTATTATACTTAGTGTAAATTCATGTAGCTTCATTATTTTATGATTGTGGATATTGCTTCACCTTGTGGCTATTGCACCCCAAAGGTGCGTGAACCTGTTAATAAGAGAATACAAAACATCATTGTGTTTACATGGAATAATATGGTTATTTACTGTTTCCTGCTGCTGTTCATTACTTGATTGTATACCTGTTGTGAGCACATACTCGTTTGCACTACATATTGGCCTGACCCTGCTACACATGACATATACATACATACCGACTCATCCTGTTGTACCGTGACATGACTTGTTTCATGATCTCATGCCTAATGCCGACAAACCTGACCATTCCTGCTGTCTATCCAGACAGACCTACTTTGATCATATGTTGGCATTGATCCTTGACTACTGAATACCTGACCTGACATATATAACTTGGGGGTATGGGGAAATCAAAGATGAACCTGACTTGTAACTCGACAGTTCACTACCGTTCGAGTGTACACATTCCTATTCTGTGCCCAGCGGCATGTATCGGTTTCGGCCGAGAATATTGTGGCCGTGATCCCGGGTATGTACGGGGTAATACCGAGTGTACACATTCCTATTATGTGCCTAACGGCATGTCTCGGCTGCGGCCGAGAATATTATGGCCGTGATCCCGGGTATGTACGGGGTAATACCGAGTGTACACATTCCTATTCTGTGCCTAACGGCATGTCTCGGCTGCAGCCGAGAATATTGTGGCCGTGGTCCCGGGTATGTACGGGATACTATTGAGTTACATCGATGATTCATCAATTGATTTCAAAGACTATAGAGTAGAAACCTGATAGGACAGTTTAGTCACCACTGCACATTACCCTGCTCTGTTATTTCTTAGTACTGCTTTATTCATGTTCATACTTGCATTGTTTATTACCATGTTCATATTATATTACTTGATGACATGACGCGCTGACGTCTGGGTTTCGCATGGCCCAGATTCCATACCACTGTCGACGACCGAGCAGGAGTACTTCAGCCAGCAGGCTGAACTGTGGGTTCCTTAGGGTTTAGTTTATTTATGTCATTTCATTTCCAGATGTGAGCCCGCATTATGGGACATACTGTTTATTTATTGTATTGGATCATTTGCTTCCGCACTTATTGTTTATTGATTCTTGTTATTATGGATTTGGACATGTATTAGATTAGCTTATTATCTTGTTCTTGATATCCTTACAACCGTAATGTGACTGTGGATGGATACTTCCTACCCACAGGTAGCATGGTTGGCTATGTCACGTGCCCAATCTTGCGTACTCTGGGAAGCGGGGCGTGACATTATTAGCCGGCTTTGGTTTAAGCCGGATCCTAGTATAGTACAGTATAGATTTTGTCTCATTGCATTTGTATTCGGTCGGAATACAAATGCGGGTGTGTATATACAGTATCGGGGTTTTTCCTGTAATTTATTACGGGACCAGTTTTCTTGAGTTGCCAGTTTGCTTTCCGTTTCGGCCATTTTCATTTGTATCTTTCATTGGCCGAAGATTGGTGGAGGAGGGCTTATTTGCATTTGTGCAAATAAGCATTTGTGGAGGGTGTTCTTTGCATTTTGTTGCATCATGATGGCTTTCATGATGGGTGCACCATTCATTGACTTGATTAATCCATCATTGCTTGACTTTCTTCAGTCATCATGCTTTGACTTGTGGTATCATGATGGTTGTGGTGGTGTGTTGGATTTAGCTTGTTATCATGCTTGATCATGATCCTTTTTCTCTCTCTCTCTCTCTTGGATGATGGGGGCTTATTCTTTTTCATTGCTGCACACTCTCCCTCATTCATTCCCTTCTCTCCCATTCCAAGCCATGGCCGGCCAAGATCAAATGGGGGCTGTCCAAATTTGTAGGAGTGGGATTTCATCTCTTTTGGTTTTGGAAAAATCATATAGCTCCACAAAAATTCCATGTATCATCCCTCCACCAAAATGGCAACTTCCATAAACCCCAAAATGAGACATGGTTCTACACTATATTCTACAGCAAATCTTGGGCATGTCGACTCGCCAGCTTCGTGCCCGAGTTGCCTCGGTCAAGAGGCGGGAGCCCGTAAAAGAAGCCGGCGACGTGGTGCCCTTCCGGCGACGAGGTGGACACTGGAGATTCCGTGGGAGATCGGGACGACGACGAGAAGACCGGAGGACACGGATCACTCGGTATATCTCTCTTCCCATCTTGTAGTTAGCTAGGACTAGTTTAATGGCCCGATCCGGGTTTTTTTTAGTGCGCGGTGGTGCCAGTTCAAGAAAAATTAAAGTTAACCATCGCTTCCGCATTTGGCCTCGGGATGGAGGCCGGGGCGCTGCCGTGCACTTACAGTGGTATCAGAGCCTCGCCATTAACATAGTCGAGCTTTGTCTAATGTGTTTTACATTTCCGATCGAACAATTTTCCAAAAACCGTATTTTTCTTCACATCAGTTTCTGTCGAAAATTTTTCAAGTCCAAAAATTTTCAGGTTGTTTCAGAATGATGTGTAGGACATTCTAAGAGTTCTGTGAAAATTTGGGCTCGTGAACAGTCCAAACCACCGTGGAACCGCGGCCAAACCCATGCTTGGGCCGCGGTTCCGCCGCGACTTGAACTGTTCAGCCCCCCAAAATTCTACAGAATGCTCCTGAGTGGAAAATAGGTTTTCTGGAATGTTATTTTTTGGGCCCAGATTTCTTGATGTGCTACAGTAGTACTTGGGGGCCCACTTGGTAAATTTGATCGATCGGATATTTAAAACACATTAGTTCACAGTATTTACATTATATCTGCGACCGTGAATGTCACTTGATCGGTAAATTCTGTCTAGCTGCTATAGCCCAGTTAGACGGATTTGCGAACGTGACTTTCACGTTGTTGTTCTGTGTATTGCTGTGATGTTGCGGATCGGTCGTGGGGATAGCCTGGTTGTAGTGGTAGTACAGTTTTTGTTATATTATGTACATTTGATATTGCGGGGCGAGCGTCCGACATGTGGACTGCCGTCACTGCCTGTTTGTATTATTATTTTGGGGCACGACCAGGTTGCGGTCGATGTACCCGTTGTATGTATATTTTACTTTCTGTACTAGGATTACCCAAGGAGGGGTGCACGGATAGCCGGGTTCTAGAGGGCAACAAGCCCGCATCTCATGGCATTGAGACGGAGGGGACTTCACTCTAGGATTGGTGGGCTATTCGCCGCACTCGTAGGGGGTACAGGTTGACCCAGGAGGGGTGCCCAAGTTACCGGATTTCGTGAAGTGCTGGGTGGTCCATTCACATTGCTGAAGGGGGCTTCCTCGCTTCAGATTTTGGCGGGTAACTTGCCGCGCCCGTAGGGGTCTAGGATTTTCATTGCACAGGCTATCCACACGACCAGGGGAACGTCGGGTTTCAGTAGTGGCTCTGTGAAACCAGGGGATCCCAGATATCTGTATTGTTCTGTGATGTTGCATTTTTTATCACGCCTTGAGCGAATACAATATATTGGTATATATATTAGTAGATGTTGTATATGTTTTGCATCCGCGCTAGTCCAGTCCCCGCTCTGTCGTTAGTTAGCTAACCTAACGGGTAATGACGGGACCAAGTGGCGAATGCGGATGGCATATACGTACATCAGTATATTTTCGTTCTTTGTGGTGTGATCAATTGATGGGAATGCGTTGATTCGGATCAATGTAAGTTAAAAACAAACCTAATCTGATGTTGTTGGAGCACTTTTCAAAAAGCTGTTATTGCAAGGACGTTCACTTTTGTTTTGCATCGTGGTATTCAGTTGGAATATCCTGCTCCTCAGTCGACGAGGCAAGGGCCGAGATCCCTTCACCGGGAGTGACCCCTTGGACAAAAAGTTTGCGTCAGGGCAATGACTTCACTATAGCCGATTACTTTTGCTTTGCACCGTGATATTCAGTTGGAATATCCTGCACCTCATTCTACGGGGAAAGAGCCGAGATCCCTTCACCGGGAGTGACCTCTTTAGCAAAGGTTTTCGTTACTATATTTTCTAAAAGCTATCCTTTCCTTCAACGATATCAAGTTCACTACGTTAAAGGTTTTCGCCAGAAACCATTCGTAGCCCTCCGTCGTTTCATATGGGTGGTCAATAGTATTCAAGCTGTGTATGTTGGCCAAAGTCAAGGCACAGTGATTGGTAGCTATTGGGTATTCATATGCAGCATAGATAGATGCGTTGGTTTGGGGCAGTCGTACTACTATTTTGGCCAAAGTCAAGGGTATGTACGGGTGTGCTCAAATTAACCTGGAGAATGACGGGTAGAACTTGACATGCGACTTATGATATGTTGGCCAAAGTCAAGGTCATAAGAGCATGGGGCAAAAATCACATCGGGAGTTTCAAAAGAACTGAAACTTGCCAGATATGCGCATACCTTCTGGAGTGTGATGACGTGAGCGGATTCCATCACGTTATCATGCGATGATAGTTGGATCCCGATTCCCACTGATGAGTTGGTTTACTCCTCGGGTGATCCCGACTAATTCTTCTTTTAGGTTTGGAGGAGAATTTGAAGGTACAGTGGGAGGTTTCCTGATTAGATAAATTGGTAACCATTCTGATCTAGGCTAGAGTGCACGCTGAGTGTTTCTTTTCTCTCTCTCTTTGGCAGTGACCTTTGACTCGACCCTAGACTATGACTCAGAGACCAAAATTAACCGAACCTTCTTAACACTGGCTTTTGGATTGTCAGAGTCGCTAACCTCATTGCCACTCCTACTTTTACTCTTTTCTCCAGGACACCCCGTATTACTACGAACGTCCACTTCCATTGGACAAAACCATCGTATGGTTATATACGAACTCGAAGGGATTTATTCGAGGATGGTTTCCGGTTCTGGAGAAAACGGATAGGATTATTTAGTTGTCTTTTCCTTTTACCTTCTCTCAAGTTGTGAGTACTCCTTGGTTTAGGAGATAGTACACCTATTACGCAAATTGGATAGTCTTCTTCCAAACCTTAGGCTGGTGCCGAACGGTGAGGAATGAAGAAAACCAATTAGCATAACGATGGTGTACAGAAGGTATTAAGTAAAGATATATCAAGGGATTAGTAAGAGGGCAAAGTAAATTGCGACTGCTATTCACGACCAAACCAAGTATTTCATTACCACTCCCACTTCACCTTTGTATTTCTCCAGGACACTCCGTATCACTACGAAGATCCACAGTTTATTGGATACACCATCATATGGTTATATACGAACTCGAAAGGAACTTGTTCCAGTTCGGGGATGGATTCTGGTTCAGGAGAAATAAGAATAAGGTTTATTCGGTTTTCTTTTATCTTCACCTTCTCTCGCATTGCGAGTGCTCCTAGGATTAGGACAGTACACCCATTATGCTTATTGGATAGTCTTCTTCCAAACCATAGGCTGGTGCCGAACGGTAGGGACGGAAGAAAACCATTTGGCCTAAAGGGGTGTGCAGAAGGTAATGACTAAAGACATATAAAGGGATTTGGAGAGGTGGCAAAGAATTATACGGTTACAGTCGTGAATCTGGAAGAGGCATTACTAGGAATACCGGGATACCCCATCGAAACATTTCAATGTTTCAGTTTCACTGTGTACTGTTAAAAGGAAACTGATTTCCCAATTAGTCCTTACTCCAGGGTATGTATTTACCAGGTATGATTCTCACATCTGTATGGTTTTACAGATGATGAGTGGGAGTAGGTTATTGGGAATTGGGTGATCATCCTCATTATATCGGGATTCATTGTAATCGGTGATATTTGAAGAAATCACCTGGGCTGTTTGCTGGTCGGCAAATATTTGGTTTTGAATATCCGCTGTTATGCACCAATTTCAAATCGATATATCTGTACGTCTATTTTCATAGAGTGAGATATACCTTTTTGAAATTATGTCTATGACATTTACCTATATCAGTGGATGGTTAGGTAAGGAGCATTGAACAACGGTGTAATTCTTCTTAACCATAAGTACAGTTTTCAACCTACGACACACAGTGAATGAGTTATCAGACTCAAGGGACTTATACAGAGTATTGTATGTTGTCCAGGGTCCATCAGGACAGAGGGGTTGGTCCTCGTACTATATTCGGTTTACTTATGACTTCTCTAGTTTTTAGACAGGTGTTTCGTGGAAACACAGGGTCCGAATTTTGAGAAGTTATAGGTATTTGAATAAAGTAGGGAACCAGATATTGCAAGTATCGGGATTCTTCAAAGTGATCGAAGATATAGATACTTGAGTATGGTATACAGTTGATAGTAGTGATTAAGAGAACTTGCTTCTCTTTCAGGTTACTCATAATTGGAAGCATTCCTAAGTTGAGTAACGCTGATCGGCCTCCGTCCATTAAGTCGACATGCACTGGAGATAGCTGCATGACTTGAATCTGGTTCAATTAAATCAGCGCCTCTGGTTCTATATTGGATATAGAACAGTTCATATCTTAATGTTGTTAAGATACGGGGAGTTGTCCGGCTTATGATTAAAACCAGACTCTGGATAACTCAAGGCACGTTTCTGTAATGGCTGTTTGTGGGTTAACCCAGGCTATGACGAGGGTTGACTTTCTACCATCTGGAAGATCAATAGTGATATTGTTCTAGACTCTCCACAGTTTTAAATAAAAATGGATTTTTTCAGAAAACAGTAGTGGGAGTATGGTAGAACTGGAAGTGATTCCAGAATCACAAACGATTACTGAAGATTTGATAAGGAACCTAAAGATTCAATCTGGATTGACATTCCATTGGCCACTCCGCAGATAAGGTGGGTAACTTCAGGAACCCGAGAGGTACTCCGGTAGCCTCAAGGACGGTGACAGGGAAGTTCTTGTTTACCCAGACTTGCCATTGCTGTTGTTCCAGACTGTGAGACCCGGCAGGAGGATGAGTATAGCGTCGTTCTAAACCGGCTTTAGAAGTGAACGTCTATATGACTCTGCCAGAGGGTTGTCGTAGTCAGTGGGAGCAGCGGAAGCATTGGTGGACAGGTAGCTTATGTCTATTTATAGACTAAAGCAAATATAGCGGAGATAGATCATCAATTTCTGATGTGACAGTCATAGGCTTGACTTCATCAGAATAGGGGATGGATCTGTTGAGAAGGTAGTAGGGTGTGTTGTCATGGTATTTGGATGACATACACAGAGTAGGAAGTGATATTCCTATACTACGATCGGTTATACTTTGGTCGTCACACAGTGGTTTCTCCACATGGGACTTGGACATTATATCAGACATACTGGTTACTAGATCTATGGTTTTAGATCTAGATTTGGGTAGTTTCCCAATCTGGGTACTTAGACAGCATTCTATGAGTATTTAGAATGGACGACTCCATGCACGGTAGTGTACCTGCAGATGATGGAGTCACCCTCTCTAAAGGTGTCTTACAGACTAAAGGGGAGAGTGATGTGCATGATTGGCAGATCACTTGCTTAGGCAATTGAGTCAATCATGAGATGTCAAGTACCACACCAGATGTTGTTTTTGCATTAGATGCAATAAGTTGACATTGATCCAATCCTGGAGAAACAGTCAGAAGCAGTTTTAGAACATAAATGGATGTTCTAGGGATATGATAACGACGGCCTCTTTTAGGAGACAGTTATCATTCCAGACTTCCAAGGTGACCTGGACGACAAGGAGGTTGTCAGAGTTATAGTTTTCCTTCTGACGAGGGGCGGTATTTTAGACAGGTGATACAAAGCAATACTGAGGGAGGCATGGCGCGGGATACTGATTAAGTTCAGTTGACGATGCAGTCTAAGAAATTTGGATTTAGAGTTCATTTATGAGCTAGGTCCCATCAGACATCCAGACACATTCTAAGACAGGTATTGCTCATTTCGGGAGATGGCATTCTCCGCGAACTTGACATATAGAGAGACATAGAAAGAAACATCAAAGCGGATCCACTCAGTGAGGCTATTCCTCGAACACAATAGTTTCGCAAACGAGTTTTGTGAGACTGGCAAGTAGAGGAGTTGGGTGTTCGGTATCACACGGGCTGTGAGTATACGACATCGCAATAATTAGCCTTGAGTGCAAGTGGGAGATTGTTGGAGATAGTGCCCTCAGAGTCAATTATTGGATCACAGGCACGTGATTGCAATGATTCAGGGATAACCAATACCGGTAGGACAGTCTTACTCAAGATGATAGTATGCTATCTAGTTTATCTGTATAATCGTGTTCATGCTTTAGGTGACCTTGCAGATCACTATTACACGTTGATGTAGCCCCTAGGATTCTTGCTTGACCACCAGCAGTATGAGGGCGATCATATAAGTGGGAGCTGGGGTCTATAAGCACATCTTTAAAAGGTCCATAGTCGTGGGAGTTTCGAGACAGGGCATCGATACTCCAGAGTAGACTAGTGTATACAGTCGAGACCCCGACGAGGGGCGGTGGCCGGTCTCACAAGCCATTGGTGTCAGTTGGATCACCTAAGATGTATACAGGTGCTCATTAGGTTATGAGTACACCGGACAGGACTCGCCGGGAACATGCTAGTTGGTCTTATACCTGACGTCAGATGGCAGTTCCCTGGTGACATGTATACAGGTTAGTTCATCGACCTGAGGATCGTCATTTTTCTCGTGTGAGTTCCCACTGTACTTTGATTACTACCCTACCACGCTCAAAGGAGACGTGCAAACAGGTTTTAGTTGGGTACAGTCCCGAGCCACATGGAGGCAGTGAGCGGATCTTCAGGGGTTCGTCTCTCCCGGTATTGGGGGTGAGGTCGCGCTGTGTCTAGGAGAGCCATTACACGAAGCCCTCGGCCGAGGAAAGAGATTTACTGGTAGGTATTCCAGTAGTATCTCAGGGTGTTCTGGGCTACACTCCGACACGACTTGTACCGCTTTTGGGGGTATGACTTTTACCAACCCCCTAGGCCCGCCATGCGATGCTCATAGACGAACGGACCGGACTGTACCGATATTGTCACTGACAGGCTCAGTAGGGTGTCAGGATGAGTTCGCTCATCGACGTCCCTTTTGGTCAATTGCTGGTGGCCCGTCACGTATTGGCTTATACCTCTGACGTGCTAGTGGTTAAATCCACAACCAAGGTGTTGACGAGTCTTTAGAGTCCCCCATATTCAGTTGCTCAAGTTTTCGGGCGAAACGCTGTAGAGGCCGTATGGTTATATGGCAGAGTTCGATCAGATACGTGCGGTATTGCACGGATCAGGATCGGACGGATATTACTAGCCGGCTTTTGTTTAAGCCGGATCCTAGTATAGTACAGTATAGATTTTGTCTCATTGCATTTGTATTCGGTCGGAATACAAATGCGGGTGTGTATACACAGTATCGGGGTTTTTCCTGTAATTTATTACAGGACCAGTTTTCTGGAGTTGCCAGTTTGCTTTCCGTTTCGGCCATTTTCATTTGTATCTTTCATTGGCCGAAGATTGGTGGAGGAGGGCTTATTTGCATTTGTGCAAATAAGCATTTATGGAGGGTGTTCTTTGCATTTTGTTGCATCATGATGGCTTTCATGATGGGTGCACCATTCATTGACTTGATTAATCCATCATTGCTTGACTTTCTTTAGTCATCATGCTTTGACTTGTGGTATCATGATGGTTGTGGTGGTGTGTTGGATTTAGCTTGTTATCATGCTTGATCATGATCCTTTCTCTCTCTCTCTCTCTCTTGCATGATGGGGGCTTATTCTTTTTCATTGCTGCACACTCTCCCTCATTCATTCCCTCCTCTCCCATTCCAAGCCATGGCCGGCCAAGTTCAAATGGGGGCTGTCCAAATTTGTAGGAGTGGGATTTCATCTCTTTTTGTTTTGGAAAAATCATATAGCTCCACAAAAATTCCATGTATCATCCCTCCACCAAAATGGCAACTTCCATAAACCCCAAAATGAGACATGGTTCTACACTATATTCTACAGCAAATCTTGGGCACGTCGACTCGCCAGCTTCGTGCCCGAGTTGCCTCGGTCAAGAGGCGGGAGCCCGTAAAAGAAGCCGGCGACGTGGTGCCCTTCCGGCGATGAGATGGACACCGGAGATTCCGCGGGAGATCGGGACGACGACGAGAAGACCGGAGGACACGGATCACTCGGTATATCTCTCTTCCCATCTTGTAGTTAGCTAGGACTAGTTTAATGGCCCGATCCGGGTTTTTTTTAGTGCGCGGTGGTGCCGGTTCAAGAAAAATTAAAGTTAACCATCGCTTCCGCATTTGGCCTCGGGATGGAGGCCGGGGCGCCGCCGTGCACTTACAGAAACCAAGTGTTAAGCATCGACACATAAATACTGATCTATCAGGTGCTGTCACCACGACTGGCCCCCTGATAGGTACGTATCATACGCTATCCCGAAAACCCGAGTGCCCAGCTTCGACCCTCGTCTTTCGACGTATCCATACGTACATGACTCCCGTCTGTATCCGCGCGATAACTGCCGAGTCATAGGTACTGTCATCGGTAGGTATTTGCCCACCTTCCAGGCTCAATCGGCATGTACTGTCGATCTTCTTGCCGAGGGGAACCGTACCGGGCCCCACCAAGTACACTCGCACGGCTCACGACTCCTCCTCGCAAGGGTATATATATCAGAACCGATAAAACTCAAGGTGTCTGCTGAAATATCATATCAAGAGAAACCTGGTTTTTAAAATAATGCATAATTTCATGAACTACCACGGTCCTCAAATCCAGAAAATATCATGAAAAATCCATATCTCAATACGAAAATCCATGAATATAATATATGCAACATAAAACTGTAATGTGAGCATATAAAGGAAAAGCCGCTATTTAATTGAAACAAGTTAATATATATATCATGCGGTTCCTAATTTCTCCAAGTCCATATAACATCAAATAAAGGTAAACATGTAGCTATAGCCAGATATATGTGTAAACATGTAGGTATAGCAAGGTATATGTATCTACCTATCAGTAATGATGTAATATACCCTCCAGGTATAAGTGTAAGTATGTATGCAAGATGTACATGTAGTTATGTCTCATATGTATATATACCTATCACTAATGGTACAATATCATATAGGTATATGGGTAACTAGCATGTAAGCAAGTCAAGGCATATATGTAAGCATGTAGGTATACAGGTATGCTATATGTCATATGCACGAAGGAAAATAAGGATCATGTCTCAATATCCCTAAACAATACAATATCACATATGTATAGGTGTTGTGCGTGTCATAGCAATTATTGACGGTGTGTGTAGTATACAATCAGTGCTCGTGCAACATGAGCCCTCAATAATAGTGCAGTGTCCTAAGGGTACAAGTCCAAGCACAACAAGTAAATAAGCAATGAGGTGTATGTGCAAACTCTATATATGCAATAGAATATGTGACTAATATCATGTCATCTCTAGCCAAGACGCATAACACCATGCGGGCGATTCGACTGTAGATGTTAAATCTACTCACCAACGCTCCTGGCTAAGTAAAGCCTAACACCTGTTTCTCCTTCTTCGCAGCGTCCGAAGTCCCCGCCTGCGAACCTGAAACAATAAAACGATATAACAAGTATATATTAGCAATCGACCCAAAACACGTACAAACTATGTTTGACCGACGCGACAACACAAAACATACTCTCAAGTGTTCATATTGTGGCTAACGTGCGTAGCAACACCACGAAACCAACCCAAGAGCAAAACCACACAAAGTGCACGATCCGTGTCGTATAACGTATCATGCGTAATCGTAACACAAGAAACTAGCTACGTGATCCTAGATTTCTTATACAGAGAAAACCCAAAAATCAAACAGGACCAAACACACCTAAACCAAAGCATACAGCTACCCACAAAAACCAAAACCCCAATTCCACAGGAAAACCGATGTCCCGGATATTGCCTTCTCATCGCCGGCCATGGTCCGAGCAAGGGGGTTCGTGTTCCTGGTGTAGGCTCAGAGTCTTAGGTACAACACAACTATATTGTTTGGTTTTGTAATTTACTCTCGGGGTCACAGCAGATCACAGATATCACAAACGACACTAAAAATACGATATTTGTACGAAACTTAACTTTAAACGATCTAAACTAAAACTACAAGACTACACAACACTATAACAACATACAGAACATATAGAGATCATTACCTACTCGCACAAACTCAAAGATCCTAGCTTTCCAAGTTCCAAGGCATCCAAGAGGCAAACCTAGTCCAAAGATGTGATTTTGGTGAGATTGTGAAGGTTTTGTGATGGTTTTGTGAAGAATTGGTGAAGTGTTTCAGTTTAGATGAGAGAGAGATGAAGAAAATGAGAAGGGAATAAGTGTGAGAGAATGAGAGAAGGAAAAGATAAAGAGAAAGAGAGAAGTGAGTGTAAGTGGTGAGTGCACCTAGCATTAACTCCTCATTAATGCATACACACTACTCATCATGCCACCTCTCCCTAAAACAAAAGCCAAAGTAAATATCTCTCTCCCTCACAACAAATATCAAGAGGTTTAGGTCAAGGCAAGGTTAAAGCAAAGGATTAGGTGTAAGTTTATGGTAGCGCCCCGGCCGTCAGTCCGAGGCCAAAATGCGGAAACGAAAACTTTTTCATAAACTTGAAACCAGTGCTATCGTAGACTTTAATCCTGGAACGAACCATTAACCTATAACTAGCAACTAGAGAAAGGTTAGAAAAGCTATACCGATCGATCCGTGTCCTTCGGTCTTTAGCCACCATCCCTAGCTCCTCGCGGCATCTCCGATCTCCGGTCTTCTAGTCGGAAAGGGCACCACATCTTCGAGTCTTTTTACGGGCTC
Source organism: Agapanthus africanus (assembly GCA_030015575.1). Classification (NCBI taxonomy): domain Eukaryota; kingdom Viridiplantae; phylum Streptophyta; class Magnoliopsida; order Asparagales; family Amaryllidaceae; genus Agapanthus; species Agapanthus africanus. The sequence goes on from CM057341.1 coordinate 566,288,028, forward strand.
CCGCTTCATCCGAAGTAACTCGGGCATGAAGTTCGCTAGCCGACGTGTCCAAGGCGATGTAGAGAATGTGTGTGATAACTTTGTCTTAAACATCCATTGATTCTCATCACATGAGAGTGTATCGATGGAGGTTGAAGATGAAGCCATTAATGGAAATGGTGAGCTAGAGGAAGAAGAAGAAGAGGAGCCCTTTTCTTTCTTGTGTTGAATTATTGTGAGAGCACAAGAATGAAACTCAAGAGCCAACATAAAGAGATATGGCTGCCCTTTCTCTCTCCATGCATCAATTCAACACACAAATCCATCACATAATGTGACACATGCACAAAGAAAGAGACCATGAGTCACCACTTGTGCATGTGTCACAATTAATGCTCCTAATCATGATTTCTGGCTCATTATTTCCATTTGTAAACATTAACCCAAATGTTTACAACAACAAAAAGATACGGCAACATCTAAAGTAAACTCGTGACGGATCACAAAAACACCCCTCACCTGTATATACATACCTTCATCCGCATTCCGACTGAATGCGAATGCGATGAGACTAAAGTAATTCAACAAATCTAATACTAGGACCCGGTTTAAACCAAAGCCCACTAGTATGATCCGTCCGATCATGATCCGTGCACTACTGCACGTATATGATCGAACCCTGCCATATATCATACGGCCTCTACAACGTTTCGTCCGAAACTTGAGAAACTGTCTGTGGGGGACACTAAAGACTCGTTAATACTTTGGCTGTGGATTTAACCACTAGCACGTCAGTGGTACTAACCGTACGCAACGGGCTACCAGGTATTGACCAAAAGGGAGGTCGATGAGTGAACTCATCTTGACACCCTACTGAGCATGTCAGTGACAATATCCGTACAGTACGGTTCGTTTGTCTATGAGTATCGCATGTCGAGCCTAGGGGATTAGTAAAAGTCAGACCCCCAAAAGCGGTACAAGTCATGTCGAAGTGTAGTCCAGAACACCCTGAGATACTACTGGAATACCTACCAGTAAATCTCCTGCCTTGGCCAAGGACTTCGTGTAATGGCTCTCCTAGACACAGCGCGATCTCACCCCCAATACTGGGAGAGACGAAACCCCTGCCGATCCGCTCACTGCTTCCATGTGGCTCGGGACTGTACCTAACTAAAATTTGTTTGCACGAATCCTTTGAGCCGTGGTAGGGTAGTAATCAAAGCACAGTGTGAACTCACTGGAGAAAAATGACGATATCAGGTCGATGAACTAACCTGTACACATGTCACCAGGGAACTACTATCTGACGTCAGGTATAATACCAACTAGCATGTTCCCGGCGAGTCCTGTCCGGTGTACTCATAATCCAATGAGCACCTGTATACATTTTAGGTGAACTAACTGACATCAATGGCTTGTGAGACCGGCCACCGCCCCTCGTCGGGGTCTCGACTGTATACACTAGTCTACTAATGGAGTATCAATGCCCAGTCTCGAAACTCCCACGACTAGGGACCACTTTAAGGATGTGCTTATGACTACCCAACTCTCACGTACATGATCGCCATCATACTGCTGGTAGTCAAGCAAAAATCCTAAGGGCTACATCAACGTGTAATAGTGATCTGCAAGGTCACCTAAAGCATGAACACGATTATACAGATAAACTAGATAGCATACTATCATCTTGAGTAAGACTGTCCTACCGGTATTGGTCCTCCCTCAATCATTGCAATCACGTGCCTGTGATCCAATAATTGACTCTGAGGGCACTATATCCAACAATTTCCCACTTGCACTCAAGGCTAATTATTGTGATGTCGCATACTCACAGCCCGTGTGATATCGAACACCCAACTCCTCTACTAATCAACCTCACAAAGCCCGTTTGCGAAACTATTGCGTTCGAGGAATAGCCTCAGTGAGTGGATCCGCCCTGATGTTTCTTTCTATGTCTCTCTTTATCTCAAGTTCGCGGAGAAATCCATCTCCCGAAATGAGCAATACCTCTCTTAGAATATGTCTGGATATCTGATGGGACCTAGTTCATAAATGAACTCCAAATCCAAACTTCTTAGACTGTATCGTCAACTGAACTCAATCAGTATCCTGCGCAATGCCTCCCTCAGTATCCTCTTGGACCTCCTGTCCAAACAACTGCCCCTCGTCAGAGGAAAACTATAACTCTGACAGTCACTCTGTCATCCAAGTCACCTTGGAAGCCAGGAATGATAACCGTCTCCCGAAGGAGGCTGTTGTTATCATATCCCTAGAACAACAACTTATGTTCTAAAACTTCTTCTGAACGTTTCTCCAGGATAGCATTAATATCAACTTATTGCATCTAGTGCAAAAAACAACGTCTGGTGTGGTACTTGACATCTCATGATTGACTCAATTGCTTAAGCAAGTGATCTGCCTATCATGCGCATCCCTCTCCCCTTTAGTCTGCAAGACAGCTTTAGAGAGGGTGACTCCATCACCTGCAGGTATACTACCGTGCCAGGAGTCGTCCATTCTAAAACACCTTTAAAATGCTGTCTAAGTACCTAGATTGAGAAACTACCCAAATCTAGATCTAAAACCATAGATCTAGTAACCAGAGTGTCTGATATTATATCCATATCCTTTGTGGAGAAACCACTGTGTGACAACCAAAATATAACAGATCGAAGTATAGGAATTTCACTTCCTACTCTTTGTATGTCATCCATATACCAGGACATCACACCCTACTACCTTCTTAACAGATCCATCCCCTATTCTGATGAAGTCAAACCTATGACTGTCACATCAGAAATAGATGATCTATCTCCTCTATATCTGCTTTTAGTCCATAAATAGACATAAGCTACTTGTCCACTATGCTTCCACTGCTCCCACTGACTACGACAACCCTCTGGCAGAGTCATACACGTGCACTTCTAAAGCTAGTTTAGAACGACGCTATACTCATCCTCCTGCCGGGTCTCATAGCCTGGAACAACAGTAGTGTCAAGTCTGGGTAAACAAGAACCTCCCTGTCATCGTCCTTGAGGCTACCGGAGTACCTCTCGGGTGCCTGAGGTTACGCACCATATCTGCGGAGTGGCTAATAGAATGTCAAACCAGATTGAATCTTTAGGTCCTATTAAATTTTCAGTAATCGTTTGTGGTTCTGGAATCACTTCCAGTTCTACCATACTCCCACTACTGTTTTCTGAAAAAATCCATTTTAATAAAACTGTGGCGAGTCAAGAACAATATCACTATTGATCTTCCAGATGGTAGAAAGTCAACCCTCGTCGTAGCCCGGGTCAACCCACAAACAGCCATTACAGAAACGTGCCCTGAGTTATCCAGAGTCCAGTTTTAAGCGTAAGCCGGACAACTCCCCATACCTTAACAAAGTTAAGATATGAACTATTCTATATCTAATATAGAAACAGAGGCATTGATTTAATTGGAACCAGATTCAAATCATGCATCTGTCTCCAGTGCATGTCAACTAAATGGAGAGAGTCCAATCAGCATTATTCAACTTAGGAGTGCTTCCAATTATGAGTAACCTGAAAGAGAAGCAAGTTCTCTTAATCATTACTATCAATTGAATACCATACACAAGTATCTACATCTTCGATCACCTTGAAGAATCCAGATACTTGCAATTTCTGGTTCTCTACTTTATTCATATACCTATAACTTCTCAAAACTTGGATCTTGTATTTCTACGAAACACATGTCTAAGTGTAAGTGCACGGCGGCGCCCCGACCGTCTGTCCGAGGCCAAAATGCGAAAAACAAAAACTTTTCTTTAAACAGAAACTGGCGATACCGCGGAATGTAGAACCCGGATCGGACCATTAACCTACTACTAGCGAACTAGAGAAAGGGTAGAGAGCTATACCGAGCGATCCGTGTCCTTCAGTCTTCGTCCACCATCCCGATCTCCCCGTGGAATCTCCGGTCTCGATCTCCTCGTCGGAAAGGCACCACATCACCGATTCTTTTTACGTGCTCCCGCCTCTGGACCGAGGCAACTCGGACACGAAGTTGGCAAGTCGACGTGTCCAAGATTACTGTAGAATATTCGTAGATCACTATGTCTCAAAAGGGTTGACGAAGTTGCCATTTGGAGTGAAGGTGAAGTAATAAGCTTTGGAGATGAACCAAGAGGATTTTGTGAGACCAAAAGAGATGAAAATCCTTCTCCAAAATTTTGGACAGCCCCCATACCTCTAGTGGCCGGCCAAGATCATGAGAAGAGGAGGGAGTGGGTCAATCATACAAGAAAGAGAAAAGGGTGATGATGATGAAATATGTCACACCAAAAACTCTCCTCCTCATCAACCATCCCATCAAGCAAGGATGAACAAAAAGAAGTCAATGGAAGCTAGAACCATCATGAACCTATCATCACAAAAACAACCCTCCATATTGCTAATTTGCACATTTGCAAATAACCCCCTCCACACCAATTTTCAGCCAAAGAAAGATAGAATGGAAAATGGCCGAAACGGAATGCAAACTGGCAACTTCAAAAAAATGATCCCGTAATAAATTACAGGAAAACCCCGCGACTGTATATACATACCCGCATTTGTATTCCGACCGAATACAAATGCAATGAGACAAAATCTACACTGTACAATTCTAGGATCCGGCTTAAATCAAAGCCCGCTAGTATTATCCGTCCGATCATGATCCGTGCAATACCGCACGCATATAATCGAACCCTGCCATATATCCATACGGCCTCTACAGCGTTTCGCCCGAAACTTGAGAAACTGTTTGTGGGGGACTCTAAAGACTTGTCGATACTTTGGCTGTGGATTTAACCACTAGCACGTAAGAGGTATTAGCCGTACGTAACGGGCTACCAGGTATTGACCAAAAGGGAGGTCGATGAGCGAACTCATCCTGACACCCTACTGAGCCTGTCAGTGACAATATCCGTACAGTCCGGTCAGTTCGTCTATGAGCATCGCATGGCGGGCCTAGGGGGTTGGTAAAAGTCAGACCCCCAAAAGCGGTACAACTCGTGTCGGAGTGAAGCCCAGAACACCCTGAGATACTACTGGAATACATACCAGTAAATCTCCTGCCTTGGCCAAGGACTTCGTGTAATGGCTCTCCTAGATACAGCGCAACCTCACCCCCAATACCGGGAGAGACGAACCCCTGCCGATCCGCTCACTCCCTCCATGTGGCTCGGGACTGTACCCAACTAAAACCTGTTTGCACGACTCCTTTGAGCCGTGGTAGGGTTGTAATCAAAGCACAGTGGGAACACACATGAGACAAATGATGATCTCAGGTCGATGAACTAACCTGTATACATGTCACCAGGGAACTGCTATCTGACGCTAGGTATAATACCAACTAGCATGTTCCCGGTGAGTCCTGTCCGGTCTACTCATAACCCAATGAGCACCTGTACACATCTTAGGTGATCCAACTGACACCAGTGGATTGTGAGACCGGCCACCGCCCCTCGTCGGGGTCTCGACTGTATACACTAGTCTACTCCGGAGTATCGATGCCCTGTCTCGAATACTCCCACGACTAGGGACCACTTTAAGGATGTGCTTATAGACCCCATCTCCTACGTATATGGTCACCATCAAACTGCTGGCCGTCAAGCAAGAATTCTAAGGGCTCTATCAACGCGCAATAGTGACATGTAAGGTCACCTAAAGCAGTACATGATGATAAAGATAAACCAGATAACATACTATCATCTTGAGTAAGACTGTCCTACTGGTATAGGTCCTCCCTCAATCATTGCAATCACGTGCCTGTGATCCAATAATTAACTCTGAGGGCACTATCTCCAACAATCTCCCACTTGCATTCAAGGCTAATTATTTCGATGTCGCATACTCACAGCCCGTGTGATGCCGAACACCGAACTACTTTACTAATCAGTCTCACAATGCCCGTTTGCGAAACTATTGTGTTGGAGGAATAGCCTCAGTGAGTGGATCCGCCCTGATGTTTCTTTCTATGTCTCTCTTAATCTCAAGTTCGCGGAGAAACCCATCTCCCGAAATGAGCAATACCCGTCTTAGAATATGTCTGGATATCTGATGGGACCTAGCTCATAAATGAACTCCAAATCCAAACTTCTTAGACTGTATCGTCAACTGAACTTAATCAGTATCCTGCGTCCTACCTCTCTCAGTGTCCACTTGGATCACCTTTCTAAAACACTGCCCCTCGTCAGAGGGAAAACTATAACTCTGATGGTCACTCTGTCATCCAGATCACCTTGGATGCCTGGAATGATAGCTGTCTCCCGAATGAGGCTGTCGTTATCATATCCCTAGAACATCCACTTATGTTCTAAAACTGCTTCCGAATGTTCCTCGAGGATTGGATCAATATCAACTTATTGCATCTACTGCAAAAACAACATCTGGTGTGGTACTTGACATCTCATGATTGACTCAATTGCCTAAGCAAGTGATCTGCCCATCATGCGCATCCCTCTCCCCTCTAGTCTGTAAGACACCTTTAGAGAGGGTGACTCCATCACCTGCAGGTACACCACCGTGCCAGGAGTCGTCCATTCTAAAACACCTTTAGAATGCTGTCTAAGTTCCCAGATTAGGACACTTGCCAAATCTAGATCTAAAACCATAGATCTAGTAACCAGAGTGTCTGATATAATACCCAATTCCTATGTGGAGAAACCACTGTGTGACAACCAAAGTATAACCGATCGTAGTATAGGAATATCACGTCCTACTCTGTGTATGTCATCCAGATACCAGGACATCACACCCTACTATCTTCTTAACAGATCCATCCCCTATTCTGATGAAGTCAAACCTATGACTGTGACATCAGAAATAGATGATCTATCTCCGCTATATCTGCTTTAGTCCATAAATAGACATAAGCTACCTATCCACTATGCTTCCGCTGCTCCCACTGACTACGACAACCCTCTGGAAGAGTCATATACTCGTACGCTTCTAAAGCCAGTTCAGAACGACGCTATACTCATCATCCTGCCGGGTCTCATAGTCTGGAACAACAGCAATGGCAAGTCTGGATAAACAAGAACCTCCCTGTCACCGTCCTTGAGGCTACCGGAGTACCTCTCGGGTGCCTGAGGTTACCCACCTTATCTGCGGAGTGGCCAATGGAATGTCAAACCAGATTGAATCTTTAGGTTCTTATCATATTTTCAGTAATCGTTTGCGGTTCTGAAATCACTTCCAGTTCTACCATACCCCCACTACTGTATTCTGAAAAAATCTATTTTTATTAAAACCGTGGCGAGTCAAGAACAATATCACTATTGATTTTCCAGATGGTAGAAAATCAACCCTCGTCATAGCCCGGGTCAACCCACAAACAGCCATTACAGAAACGCGCCTTGAGTTATCAGAGTCTGATTTTAAGCATAAGCTGGACAACTCCCCGTACCTTAACATCGTTAAGATATGAACCGTTCTATATCCAATATAGAAACAGAGGCACTGATTTAATTGGAACCAGATTCAAATCATGCAACTGCCTCCAGTGCATATCAACTAAATGGAGAGAGGCTGATCAGCATTACTCAACTTAGGAGTGTTTCCAATTATGAGTAACCTGAAAGAGAAGCAAGTTCTCTTAATCATTACTATCAAATGAATATCATACACAAGTATCTACATCTTCGATCACCTTGAAGAATCCTGATACTTGCAACACCTGGTTCTCTACTTTATTCTTATACCTATAACTTCTCAATACTTGGACCTTGTGTTTCTATGAAACACTTGTCTAAAAACTAGAGAAGTCATAAGTAAACCGAATATAGTACGAGGACCAACCCCTCTGTCCTAATGGACACTAGACAACATACAACACTCTGTATAAGTCTCCTGAGTCGAATAACTCATTCCCTGTGTGTCGTAGGTTGAAAACTGTACTTATGGTTAAGAAGAATTACACCGCTGTTTAATGCTCCTTACCTAACCATCCACTGATATAGGTAAATGTCATGGAAATAATTTCAAAAATTTATATCTCACTCTATAAAAATAGACGTACAGATATATCAATTTGAAATTGGTGCATAGCAACGGATATTCAAAACCAAATATTTGCCGTCCGGCAAACAGCCCAGGCGATTTCCTCAAATATCACCAATTACAACGAATTCCGATATAATGAGGATGATCACCTAATTCCAAATAACTTACTCCCACTCATCATCTGTAAAACTATACAGATGTGAGAATCATACCTGGTAAATGCATACCCTTGAGCCAGGGCTAATTAGGAAATCAGTTTTCTTTTAACAGTACACAGTGAAACTGAAACATTGAAATGTTTCGATGGGGAATCTGGGTATTCCTAGTAATGCCTCTTCCATTATCAGATTCACAACTGAAACCGTATATTTCTTTGCCATCTCTCCAAATCCCTTTATATGTCTTTAGTCATTACCTTCTGTACACCCTCTTAGGCTTAAATGGTTTTCTTCCTTCCCTACCGTTCGGCACCAGCCTATGGTTTGGAAGAAGACTATCTAATAAGCGTAATGGGTGTACTGTCCTAATCCTAAGAGCACTCGCAACTCGAGATAAGGCGAAGATAAAAGACAACCGAATAAACCTTATTCCTATTTCTCCTGAACCGGAATCCATCTCCGAACTGGAACAAGTTCCTTTCGAGTTCGTATATAACCATACGATGGAGTATCCAAATAACTGTGGATCTTCGTAGTGATACGGAGTGTTCTGGAGAAATACAAAGGTGATGTAGGATTGGCGAATAAATACTTGGTTTGGTCGTGAATAGCAGTCGCAGTTTACTTTGCCCTCTTACTAATCCCTTTATTTGTCTTAACTTATTACCTTCTGTACACCATCGTTAGGCTAATTGGTTTTCTTCATTCCCTACCATTCGGCACCTGCCTATGGTTTGGAAGAAGACTATCCAATAAGCGTAACAGGTGTACTGTCCTAATCCAAGGAGCACTCGCAACCCGAGAGAAGGTAAAAGGAAAAGACAACTGAATAGTCCTATCCGTTTTCTCCAGAACCGGAAACCATCCTCGAATCTGAAACAAGTTCCTTCAAGTTTGTATATAACCATACGATGGTTTTATCCAATGGAAGTGGATGTTCGTAGTAATACGGGGTGTCCTGGAGAAAAGGGTAAACGTAGGAGTGGCAATGAGGTATGCAACCCTGACAATCCAAAAGCCAGTGTTTTAAGAAGGTTCGGTTAACTTGGTCACTGAGTCATAGTCAAGGGTCGGGTCATGGTCGCTGCCAAAGAGAGAGAGAAAAGAAACACTCTGCATGCACTCTAACTTAGATCAGTATGGTTATCACTTTATCTAATCAGGAAACCTCCTACTGTAACGTCAAATTTTCCTCCAAACTTGAAAGAAGAATTAGTCGGGATCACTAGAGGAGTAAACCAACTCATCAGTGGGAATCGGGATCCAACTATCATCGCACGATAATGTGACGGAATCCACTCACGTTATCACACTCTAGAAGGTATGCGCATGCCTGGCAAGTTTCAGTTTCTTTAGAAACTCCCGATGTGATTTTTACCCCAAGTTGCTTATGACCTTGACTAGGTCAACAAACCATAAACCGCCAGTCAAGTTCAACCCGTCATTATTCTGGATTGCATTAAACCCACCCATACGTGCCCTTAACTAGGTCAACAAGGCCGCACGACTGTCCTAACCAATCCCATTTATGCAACAAACAAGTACCACTTAGCTACCGAACACTACGTCTTGACTAGGTCAACAAACGCAGCACGAATACTAAATAATACTTGTAGGAAATGACGGAGGGCTACGACTGGTTTTTGGCGAAAAACCTTTAACGTAATGAACTTGATATCGTTGAAGGAACTGCGTAGCTTTTATAAAAATATAGTGGCGAAAACCTTTGCTAAAGAGGTCACTCCCAGTGAAGGGATCTCGGCTCTTTCCTCGTAGAATGAGGTGGAGGATATTCCAACTGAATACCACAATACAAAGCAAAAGGCAATCGGCTATAGTGAAGTTATTACCCTGACGCAAACTTCTGTCCAAGGGGTCACTCCCGGTGAAGGGATCTCAACCCTTGCCTCGTCGACTGAGGTGCTGGATATTCATAACCGAATACCACTGTGCAAAACAAAAGAGAACGTCCTTGCAAGAACAGCTTTTTGAAAAGTGTTCTAACAACATCAGAATAAGTTTGTTTAGCTTGCATTGATCCGAATCAATGCAGCCCCATCAATTAATCACACCAATAAAGAACGAAAATACGATGTACGTATATGCCATCCGCATTCGCCACTGGGTCCCGTCATCACCCGTTAGGTTACTTAACTAACAACAGAGCAGGGATTGGACTAGCGCGGATGCAAAACATATACAACATCTACTAGTATATATATCAATATATAATATTCGCTCAAGGCGGGATAAAAATGCAACATCACAGAAATGTAATAAGCATCACAGAACAATACAGATATCTGGGATCCCCGGGTTTCATAGAGCCGCTACTGAAACCCGACGTTTCCCTCGTCGTGTGGATAGCCTGTGCAATTAAATCCTAGACCCCTACGGGCGCGGAAAGTTACCCGCCAAAACCTGAAGCGAGGCAGCCCCCTTCAACAACTTGAATGGACCACCCAGCACTTCACGGAATCCGGTAACTTGAGCACCCCTCCTTGGGTCAACCTGTACCCCCTACGAGTTGGCGACCCGCCAATTCTAGAGTGAAGCCCTCTCCGTCTCAAAGCCATGAGATGCGGGCCCGTTGCCCTCTAGAACCCGGCTACCCGTGCAACCCTCCGTGGGGTAATCCTAGTACAGAAAGTAAAATATACAACGGGTACATCGACCTCAGCCCGGTCGTGCCCCAAAAGAATAATATACAAACAGGCAGTGACGGCAGTCCACATATCGGACGCTCACCCCGCAATATCAAATGTACATTTACAACCAAACTGTACTACCATTGCATCCAGGCTATCCACCACGACAAATCCGCAACATCACAGCACAACACAGAACATCAACGTGAATGTGACGTTCGCAAATCCGTCTAAAAGGGCTATAGCAGTTAGACAGGATTTACCGATCAAGTGACATTCACGGTCGCAGATATAATGTAAATACTGTGAACTAACATGTTTAAAAGTTTCGATCGACTAAATTTCCTGAAGTGGGCCCCAAGCACAATACCCAGTACTGAAAAAAAATCTTGGCCCAAACAGAATATATCAAAAACCCCATTTCCAACACTGTGACACCTGTAGAAAATTTTGTGCAGTAAGGAGTCACAATGGCAGCGGAACCGCGGCCAATGCATGGGTTTGGGAGTGGTTCCGCGGTGGAACAGTAATATTAGGGCACCAAATTTTCACAGAACTCTCAGAAAACCCTGCACGTAATTTTCCAATATACCAAATAATTTTTTGAGCACAGGAAAAATTCGACAGAAACTATGACATGGAAACGCGGTTTTTGGAAAATCCGTTCGATCTAACTTGTAAACACGTTAGAGCAAGCTAGACTAGGTTAATGGCGTGGCTCTGATACCATGTAAGTGCACGGTGGCGCCCCGGCCGTCTGTCCGAGGCCAAAATGCGGAAAACAAAAACTTTTCTTTAAACAGAAACTGGCGCTACCGCGGACTGTAAAACCCGGATCGGACCATTAACCTACTACTAGCGAACTAGAGAAAGGGTAGAGAGCTATACCGAGTGATCCGTGTCCTTCGGTCTTCGGCCACCATCCCGATCTCCCCGCATAATCTCCGGTCTCGATCTCCTCATCGGAAAGGCACTACATCACCAAGTCTTTTTACGGGCTCCCGCCTCTGGACCGAGGCAACTCGGACATGAAGTTGACAAGTCGACGTGTCCAAGATTACTGTAGAATATTCGTAGATCACTATGTCTCAAAGGGGTTGACGAAGTTGTCATTTGGAGTGGAGGTGAAGTAATAAGCTTTGGAGATGAACCAAGAGGATTTTGTGTGACCAAAAGAGATGAAAATCCTTCCCCAAAATTTTGGACAGCCCCCATACCTCTAGTGGCCGGCCAAGATCATGAGAAGAGGAAGGAGTGGGTCAATCATACAAGAAAGAGAAAAGGATGATGATGATGAAATATGTCACACCAAAAAGTCTCCTCATCATCAACCATCCCATCAAGCAATGATGAACAAAAAGAAGTCAATGGAAGCTAGAACCATCATGAACCTATCATCACAAAAATAACCCTCCATATTGCTAATTTGCACATTTGCAAATAACCCCCTCCACACCAATTTTCAGCCAAAAAAAGATAGAAAGGAAAATGGACGAAACAGAATGCAAACTGGCAACTTCAAAAAAACGATCCCGTAATAAATTATAGGAAAACCCCGCGACTGTATATACATACCCGCATTTGTATTCTGACCGAATACAAATGCAAAGAGACAAAATCTACACTGTACAATACTAGGATCTGGCTTAAACCAAAGCCCGATAGTATTATCCGTCCGATCATGATCCGTGCAATACCGCACGCATATGATCGAATCCTGCCATATATCCATACGGCCTCTACAGCGTTTCGCCCGAAACTTGAGAAACTGTCTGTGGGGGACTCTAAAGACTCGTCAATACTTTGGCTGTGGATTTAACTACTAGCACGTCAGAGGTATTAGCCGTACGTAACGGGCTACCAGGTATTGACCAAAAGGGAGGTCGATGAGCGAACTCATCCTGACACCCTACTGAGCCTGTCAGTGACAATATCCGTACAGTCCGGTCCATTCGTCTATGAGCATCGCATGGCGGGTCTAGGGGGTTGGTAAAAGTCAAAACCCCAAAAGAGGTACAACTCGTGTCGGAGTGAAGCCCAGAACACCCTGAGATACTACTGGAATACCTAACAGTAAATCTCCTGCCTTGGCCAAGGACTTCGTGTAATGGCTCTCCTAGACACAGCGCGACCTCACCCCCAATACTGGGAGAGACGAACCCCTGCCGATCCACTCACTGCCTCTATGTGGCTCGGGACTGTACCCAACTAAAACCTGTTTGCACGACTCCTTTGAGCCATGGTAGGGTAGTAATCAAAGCACAGTGGGAACTCACACGAGACAAATGACGATCTCAGGTCGATGAACTAACCTGTACACATGTCACCAGGGAACTGCTATCTAACGCTAAGTATAATACCAACTAGCATGTTCCCGGCGAGTCCTGTCCGGTGTACTCATAACACAATGAGCACCTGTATACATATTAGGTGATCCAACTGACACCAGTGGATTGTGAGATCGACCACCGCCCCTCGTCGGGGTCTCGACTGTATACACTAGTCTACTCCAGAGTAACGATGCCCTGTCTCGAATACTCCCACGACTAGGGACCACTTTAAGGATGTACTTATAGACCCCGGCTCCCACGTATATGATCGCCATCATACTGCTGGCCGTCAAGCAAGAATCCTAAGGGCTCTATCAACGCGCAATAGTGACCTGTAAGATCACCTAAAACAGTACACGATAATAAAGATAACCAGATAGCATACTATCATCTTGAGTAAGACCGTCCTACCGGTATAGGTCCTCCCTCAATCATTGCAATCACGTGCCTGTGATCCAATAATTGACTTTGAGGGCACTATCTCCAACACTAAGAACTAGAGAAGTCATAAGTAAACAGAATATAGTACGAGTACCAACCCCTCTGTCTTAATGGACACTGGACAACATACAATACTCTGTATAAGTCCCCTGAGTCTAATAACTCATTCCCCGTGTGTCGTAGGTTGAAAACTGCACTTATGGTTAAGAAGAATTACACCGCTGTTTAATGCTCCTTTCCTAACGATCCATTGATATAGGTAAATGTCATAGACTTAATTTCAAAAAGTTATATCTCACTTTATAAAAATAAACGTACAGATATATCAATTTGAAATTGGTGCATAACAATGGATATTCAAAACCAAATATTTGCCGTCTGGCAAACAACCCAGGCGATTTCCTCAAATATCACCAATTACAACGAATCCCGATATAATGAGGATGATCACCCAATTCCTAATAACTTACTCCCACTCATCATCTGTAAAACCATACAGATGTGAGAATCAAACCTGGTAAATACATACCCTTGAGCAAGGACTAATTGGGAAATCAGTTTTCTTTTAATAGTACACAGTGAAACTGAAACATGTAAATGTTTCGAAAGGGTATCCGGGTATTCTTAGTAATGCCTCTTCCATTATCAGATTTACAACTGTAACCGTATATTTCTTTGCCATCTCTCCAAATCCTTTTATATGTCTTTAGTCATTACCTTCTATACACCTCCTTTAGGCCAAATGGTTTTCTTCCTTCTCTACCGTTCGGCACCAGCCTATGGTTTGGAAGAAGACTATCCAATAAGCATAATGGGCGTACTCTCCTAATATTAGGAGCACTCATAATGCGAGAGAAGGTAAAGATAAAAGACAACTCAATATACCTTATTCGTATTTCTCCTGAACCAGAATCCATCCCCGAACTGGAACAAGTTCTTCGAGTTCGTATATAACCATATGATGGAGTATCCAAATAATTGTGGATCTTCGTAGTGATACGGAGTGCTCTGGAGAAATACAAAGGTGAAGTAGGAGTGGTGATGAAATACTTGATTTGGTCGTGAATAGAAGTCGCAATTTACTTTTCCCTCTTACTAATCCCTTTATTTGTCTTTACTTAATACCTTCTGTACACCTTTTAGGCTAAATGGTTTTCTTCATTCCCTACCGTTTGGCACCTGCCTATGGTTTGGATGAAGACTATCCAATTAGCGTAACAGGTGTACCGTCCTAATCCAAGGAGCACTCGCAACCTGAAAGAAGGTAAAAGGAAAAGACAACTGAATAGTCCTATTCATTTTCTCCAGAACCAGAAACCATCCTCGAATCTGGAACAAGTTCTTTCGAGTTCATATATAACCATAGGATGGTTTTATCCAATGGAAGTGGACATTCGTAATAATACGGGGTGTTCTGGAGAAAAAGGTAAAAGTTGGAGTGGCAATGAGGTATGCAACTCAGACAATCCAAAAGCCAGTGTTTTAAGAAGGTTCGATTAACTTGGTCACCGAGTCATAGTCAAGGGTCGGGTCATGGTCGCTGCCAAAGAGAGAGAGAAAAGAAACACTCAGCGTGCACTTTAACCTAGATCAGAATGGTTATCAATTTATCTAATCAGGAAACCTCTCACTGTATCGTCAAATTCTCCTCCAAACCTGAAAGAAGAATTAGTAGGGATCACCCGAGGAATAAACCAACTCATCAGTAAGAATCGGGATCCAACTATCATCGCATGATAACATGATGGAATCCACTCACGTTATCACATTCCAGAAGGTATGCGCATATCTGGCAAGTTTCAGTTTCTTTAGAAACTCCCGATGTGATTTTTACCCCATGCTCTTATGACCTTGACTTTGGCCAACAAATCATAAGTCACATGTCAAGTTCTACCCGTCATTATCCAGGTTAATTTGAACCCACCCGTACCTACCCTTGACTTTGGCCAACAAAGCAGTACGACTGTCCCAAACCAACGCATTTATCTATGCAATAGAAAAGTAACAAATAGCCACCATACACTATACCTTGACTTTAGCCAACAAACATAGCATGAATACTAAGTGCTACCCGTCTGAAATGACGGAGGGCTACGAATGGTTTTTGGCGAAAAACCTTTAACGTAATGAACTTGATATCGTTGAAGGAACCGGATAGCTTTTTATAAAAATATAGTGGCGAAAACCTTTGCTAAAGAGGTCACTCCTTGTGAAGGGATCTCGGCTCTTTCCCCGTAGAATGAGGTGCAGGATATTCCAACTGAATACCACGATGGAAAGCAAAAAGTAATCGACTATAGTGAAGTTATTACCCTGACGCAAACTTTTTTCCAAGGGGTCACTCCCGGTGAATGGATCTCGGCCCTTGCCTCGTCGACTGAGGTGCTGGATATTCATAATCGAATACCACTGTGCAAAACAAAAAGAACGTCCTTGCAATAAAAGCTTTTTGAAAAATGTTCCAACAACAACAGAATAGGTTTGTTTAGCTTGCATTGATCCGAATCAATGCAGTCCCATAAATTGATCACACAAATAAAGAACGAAAATATGATGTACGTATATGCCATCTGCATTCGCCACTGGGTCCCGTCATCACCCGTCAGGTTACTTAACTAACGACAGAGCAGGGACTGGACTAGCGCGGGTGTAAAACAAATACAACATCTACTAGTATATATATCAATATATAATAATCGCTCCAGGCGTGCCAAAATGCAACATCACAGAAATGTAATAAGCATCACAGAATAATACAGATAATCTGGGATCCTCGGGTTTCATAGAGCCTCTACTGAAACCCGACATTCCCCTGGTCGTGTGGATAGCCTGTGCAATGAAATCCCAGACCCCTACGGGTGCGGCAAGTTACCCTCCAATACCTGAAGTGAGGAAGCCCCATTCAACAAAGTGAATGGACCACCCAGCACTTTACGGAATCCGGTAACTTGGGCACCCCTCCTTGGGCCAACTTATACCCCCTACGAGTGCCGCGAATAGCCCGCCAATTCTAGAGTGAAGCCCCCTCCGTCTCAAAGCCATCAGATGCGGGCCCGTTGCCCTCTAGAACCCGGCTACCCGTGCACCCCTCCGCGGGGTAATCCTAGTACAGAAAGTAAAAAAATACAACGGGTACATCGACCTCAGCCCGGTCATGCCCCAAAAGAATAATATACAAACAGGCAGTGACGGCAGTCCACATGTCGGACGCTCGTCCCGCAATATCAAATGTACAAATATACCAAACTGTACTACCATTGAATCCAGGCTATCCACCACGACAAATCCGCAACATCACAGCACAACACAGAACATCAACGTGAATGTCACGTTCGCAAATCCGTCTAAAAGAACTATATCAATTAGACAAGATTTACCGCTCGAATGACATTCACGGTCAAAGATATAAGTAAGCACTGTGAACTAACATATTTAAAATTTTCGATCGACAAAATTTCCCGAAGTGGGCCCGAGCACAACTGGTGCACTCAAAAAAATCTGGGCCAAAAATAAACATTCCAGAAACCCCAATTCTAAGTCAGAGACCACTGCAGAAAATTTGGTGCAGTGTTGCTACAGTACTGCTGCGGAACCGCGGTCAAAACGTAGGTACGGCCGCGGTTCCGCGGCGCTACAGTGAAATCAGTGTAACAAATTTTCTCAGATTTCTTTAAAAAGCCTGCCTGATTTTCTGCAAAACTCAAAATAATTTTTATAGCACAAAAAAAATTCGACAGAAACTGCAAAATTGGAATCGCGGTTTTGGAAATTTCGTTCGATCGAAGTTTTAAATACGTTAGAACAAGCTAGTAAAGGTTAATGGCGTGGCTCTGATACCATGTAATTCTATGGTAGCGCCCCGGCCGTCTTTCCAGGGCCAAAATGCGGAAACGAAAACTTTTTCATAAACTTGAAACCGGCGCTATCGCAGACTTTAATCCCAGATCGAACCATTAACCTATAACTAGCAACTAGAGAAAGGTTAGAAAAGCTATACCGATCGATCCGTGTCCTTCGGTCTTTAGCCACCATCCCTAGCTCCTCGCGGCATCTCCGATCTCCGGTCTTCTCGTCGGAATGGGCACCACATCTTAGAGTATTTTTACGGGCACCCGCTTCATCCGAAGCAATTCGGGCACGAAGTTCGCTAGCCGACGTGTCCAAGGAGATGTAGAGAATGTGTGTGGTAACTTTGTCTCAAGCATCTATTGATTCTCATCACATGAGAATGTATGGATGGAGGTTGAAGATGAAGCCATTATTGGAAATGGTGACCTAGAGGAAGAAGAAGAAGTGGAGCCCTTTTCTTTCTTGTGTTGAATTATTGTGAAAGCACAAGAATGAAACTCAAGAGCCAACCCAAAGAGATATGGCTGCCCTTTCTCTCTCCATGCATCAATTCAACACACAAATCCATCACATAATGTGACACATGCATAAAGAAAAATACCATGAGTCACCACTTGTGCATGTGTCACAATTAATGCTCCTAATCATGATTTCTAGCTTATTATTTCCATTTGTAAACATTAACCCAAATGTTTACAACAACAAAAATGATACGGCAACATCTAAAGTAAACTCGTGACGGATCACAAGGATACCCCTCACCTGTATATACATACCTGCATCCGCATTCCGACTGAATGCGAATGCGATGAGACTAAAGTAATCCAACAAATCTAATACTTGGACCCGGCTTAAACCAAAGCCCACTAGTATGATCTGTCCGATCATGATTCGTGCACTACTGCACGTATATGATCGAACCCAGCCATATATCATACGGCTACTACATCATTTCGCCCGAAACTTGAGAATGTGTCTTTGGGGGACTCTAAAGACTCGTCAATACTATGGCTGTGGATTTAACCACTAGCACGTCAGTGGTACTAGCTGTACGTAATGGGCTATCAGGTATTGACCAAAAGGGAGGTCGATGAGCGAACTCATCCTGACACCCTACTGAGCCTGTCAGTGACAATATCCGTACAGTCCGGTCCGTTCATCTAAGAGTATCGCATGTCGGGCCTAGGGGGTTGGTAAAAGTCAGACCCCCAAAAGCGGTACAAGTCGTGTCGGAGTGTAGTCCAGAACACCCTGAGATACTACCGGAATACCTACCAGTAAATCTCCTGCCTTGGCCAAGGACTTTGTGTAATGGCTCTCCTAGACACAGCGCGATCTCACCCCTAATACCGGAAGAGACGAAACCCCTGCCGATCTGCTCACTGCCTCCATATGGCTCGGGACTGTACCCAACTAAAACCTGTTTGCACAACTCCTTTGAGCCTTGGTAGGGTAGTAATCAAAGCACAGTGGGAACTCACACGAGACAAATGATGATCTCATGTCGATGAACTAACCTGTACACATGTCACCAGGGAACTGCTATCTGACGTCAGGTATAATACAAACTAGCATGTTCCCGGCGAGTCCTGTCCAGTGTACTCATAACCCAATGAGCACCTGTATACATCTTAGTTGAACCAACTGACGAGACTGGCCACCGCACCACATCGTGGTCTCGACTGTATACACAAGTCTACTAATAGTGTATCGATGCCCAGTCTCGAAACTCCCACGACCAGGGACCACTTTAAGGATGTGCTAATAGACTACCCAACTCTTACGTATATGATCGCCATCATACTGCTGGTAGTCAAGCAAAAATCCTAAGGGCTGCATCAACGTGTAATAGTAATCTGCAAGGTCACCTAAAGCATGTACACAATGATACAGATAAACCAGATAGCATACTTCATCTTGAGTAAGACTGTCCTACCGGTATAGGTCCTCCCTCAATCATTGCAATCACGTGCCTGTGATCCAATAATTGACTCTGAGGGCACTATATCCAACATTAGGATTAGAGTTAAGTTGTCATGGTCACTAATCTAGATTAGCACAAACAAACCCTCACATAAACATGCACATATGTGTGCATGCCATAACAAATAATAATAAATTATTAATTAATTGTTATAAAATGTGAGGAACCCAAATTGGTAAAATTTTTATCAAAAACCCGCATTACCGTCTAAACTAACACTAAACGAAATCTAAGGCGTTACAATCTCCCCCTTATAAAAATTCGTCCCCGAATTTAAAATTCTCATTAAGCGTACCTTCAAAGAGATGAGTACAAAACTCCCAAATCTCGCTCGCAGCCTCCCAAGTGATCACCTCACTATATGGCTACGCCAAAGTAAAACCCTCCACAGATGGCAAGACTCAATTAAATGGTCTGATGTCGAATCATGTGAGAAAGGTCATGAACATATTTGTGAAGTATCGACACAAGGAATATGGGGTGAATACTCAATAATCTGGGTGGAAGTGCCAAATTATAGGCAATGGAACTAACTCTCTTGAGGATCTCAAAAGGGCGTACAATCCTGTAATAAGCTTCCCAAAACTCACCACGTCATTTATCGGAAAAATCCGTAGGAATACATGATCTCGCACTGCGAACTCAAGTCTGCGACCACCACGGTCGGCATAAGACCTCTGTCTGCACTGGGCTACTCTCATCCTGACTTGAATCAACTGGATTTTCTCCGAAGCCTCTCGACAAGCTGGGATCCAAAAATCATACTCACGCGGAGTCAGAAAAACAGACTGGCGATAGACACGACCTACCCAAAAAAACCTAAAGGTTGCTAGTTGGAATGTCTCCTGATAACAGCTATCGAAGGAGAACTCTAACAATGGCAAGTGACGATCCCAACTGCCGACAACAATTAGTACGTACGCACAAGCATATCCTCCAGAGTCTGTATAGCCTGCTCTCACAAACTCTCGTCCTGCGGATGGAAAAGCGGAGCTAAAGCTCAACCAGTACCCGAGGCTTCCTGAAGCTTCTGCCAAGAACGGTAAGCGAACATGGCGCCTCTATTGGATACAACACAAGAAGGAACTCCGTGCAACGCACAAACTTAACGAAGAACAACTGAGCAAACTGAGCATAACCGGACAAAAAACACCCAAATGGAGTCACACCCCGTCTAGACCTGGGTAGACACCACAACGAAATTCATGGAGATCTGCTCCCATTCCCACTCCGGAACGGTTAAAGATTGCAACTCTCCAGCCGGTCTCAAATGCTCAACCTTAGCTCACAACAAGACAGACACCTTGAAACAAAATCCAAAACTTCACTCTTCATCCCTGCCCACCCGTAACTATCTCACAAGTCACGTCATATATTGGTGGAACTTGAATGAACACAGAAAATCGACTGATGTGCATGCTCTAGGATTTCGCGTTTCTACCCAACAGTATCAGGTACACACAAACGCGTCCCTAAACGTAGCACACCCTGGTCATAAATCAAGGACTCCAAATCTTTACCCAGCCGAGTATGCTCAAGAATCTCTGACAAACGAGCATCGGCGGGCTATGCCTCGTGAAAACGATTAAGGAAAAGTGGAAGGGCGCGGACATGAGCAAGTTGTCCCCTTAGTAGAGGAGAACATAAGCTGTACTCAACGATTGCACAAGAACTGTAAATCTGCAGAAGACTGTCTCAAAACTGCGCACAACTGGGACAAGCTAATCCCGGGCCTACGACTCAAGCATCAGCTACCACAATCGCCTTGCCACGGGTAATAAAGGATCTCACAATCACAATCCTTTACAAGCTCCATCCAACGGCGTTGTCTCAACAATCAAAACCCGCTGCAGGAAGATGTACATTAAGCTCTGGTGGTCCGTGAAAATTTGACACGACTCTCTACACAAGTAGTGTTTCAAAATCTTCAACGCACGACCACCGCAGCCAGCTCCAGATCATGTTAGGATATCCTGCTCGTACTTCCTCCAACTGTCAGGAAGCAAAAGCGATAACTCTATAGTGTCACATCAGTACACAAGCGAGCCCCACTCATGAAATATCACAGTTAAACATCAAAGTCGCCCGAACCAGAAAGCAAAGAAAGAACTGGTGCAGTTGTCAACCGAGTCTTCAACCGCTGAAAACTCCGCACGCATGCCACCGTCCAAGAAAAGGAAACTCCTTTCCGGTCAGTTCAGTCAACGATGCAGCGATACACAAAAAATCCTTCTTGAAACGGCGGTAAAAACCTGCTAATCCCAAAAATCTGCGGACCTTCGTCCCGTACACAAGTCTGGGCCATAGCTGTACGGCCTTGATCTTCATCGGGTCCATACGAATACCGTCTCCCGTAACTACAAGACCTAGGAAGACAACACAATCAAGCCTGAAGGAAAACTCCAAGAATTTAGAGAACCGCTAGGGCTCTCCCAATGTCTGCAAAGCAAATCCTCAAGTGCTGCTCAAGTTCCTCACGACACATTAGAATAGACCAGAATGTCATCAATAACACAACAATCAACTGGTCGAGGAACGGCCTGAATAAATCTGGTCCATCATATCCACGAATGCTGCTAAGGCATTGGTGAGTCCAACGACACCATAAAAACACTTACTGCCCGTAGCACGCACAAAATTAGTCCTCGGAATGTCATCACTCTAAACCCGCAACCAATGATGACCAGATCCCGAACAACATAGAAAATGTCTCTCACTCTGGAGCAAGTCGAACGAATCGTCAATGCGAGGTAAAGGATACCTATCGGCACTGTAACTCGGTTCAATTGACGATCCATCGATACACAACCTCAACTGCCGTCCTTCTCCTTGACGAACCGAATAGGAGCTCCCCAAAGCGAAACACTCAGACGCACAAGCCCCCCTACAAGCAACTCTGCAGCAGATCCTTATGCTCCCTAAACTTCGCCGGCTTATCTGGAATAATGTCGGAAAACTCTCGCACGATAGGAACCCGGTCCAACAAACCCTCTATGGCTCCGGTATCACGAATGAAAGCCAAGAATCCTCGACATCCTCTCCTCAAAATCCGACTAGCGAAAAAGGCTGAATTTAAGCTGTGAGAGGCGGCACCACTGTCCCCCTGCACAACAAGAAGTAACTCGCCGGGAAAACAAAACCTGACTGTTTTCTCACGGCAGTCCACAGACGTCTAGCACGTAGCTAACCAGTCCGTGCCCAGGAGAACGTCAAATCCAATATCTCTAGAAGGATCAAACGACGGACGAATCTCTATCTCCTATCCGATTGGTACACGACCGAAATACGTGTCGTGCAACAAAAGAATCGGTGACAGAAATTAACACAACAAACGGCTGATCTAGCTAACACAGCTCTCGGCCTAACTACGACACAAATTGTGTAAAACAAACAAGTGCATCAAAAGAACATACGAATTAAGAATACCTGAAAACTCTGCATTGGACGCCCCCACGTCCCGATGTGTAGAAGCAAACTCTCGTGTCTTCCCCCTACCCGCAACTGGCTGAACTCCTCCTCTGCTAACCTGTCCCCTCTGAGCGAATCCACCACGACTACGACCTCTCCGAACACGAGTCTGACATGATGATAAGGAACAATTCCTGATGAGGTGATGAAGGCTCCGGCACCAGAAACACCCACGCGATGAGTGCTGATGCTCCTGGGGATGAGAGCTGAACGACTGTCCTTGTCCTAAGCCTCTGCTACTCCCGCGACGGTCATGAAATCTTTCTCGGCGACTGAACCTCTGTCTCGGGGCTGACACACCTGTACTAGCCCTCCTCGCTCTTCAAACTATGATTGTTTAGTTTTCTGGTGTGTAGGTAGAAAATTGTAAAGAAATCACAACCAAAAATTATTTGACAGCAATCAATAACGGTGTCGAATGTAGCGCGTTAGTAAGTGCGGATCGTCCACAGGGAAAGTGTAATCGTTCGTGTTTCGAATTAGATGAGTCGAAAATTTAAAGGAAAGCAAAGAAACAATTCATGATTTGTAAATTGAATTTCAAGAATTAGGAAAATCTAGTTTAAATCAATAAATGATAAAATCAAGAATTGAGAATTTGTGATGATTTCCAAATCAAATATCAAGAATCGAAGTGAGGCTCATAGGAATCAATCGGATCTATAGATGTGATGAAATCTAGCGATTACGTATTCTTATCCATCGATGAATTGATACTAGATCGATGATGATCAACGAGAATTAGGGATTTCTTGTGAAACTAGGGTTTCATCATCTATCCCTTGTTCCTTCGTCGATATCATTCATATTCTAGCCTCTAGTAAATTCAAGAATCGATCGTGGATCCCTAATTTCGAGCGATCACAATCAAGAAAGCATCGCAACGAAACTAGGTCGTCGATTCTTCAATTTGCTAGGGTTTACAAAACTCGTAGGACTTAAGAATCGTTTTAAGATTTGTTACATCATCATTCTATTGATCGTCTCGACTCCTTTACGAGCGGAGTTTTACTCAAACATCATAACAAGAACCATAATCACAAATTGAGATCGAATCATGATGTAAGAATTTAATGAAAGCAAGATTAAAGAATTTCACCTTTTATTTATCAACAATTTCGTTACAATTCGCTCAAGAACTACAAGAAGGATGAACTCGATCGTCGATTTGGCTTCGCTCGTCTTCTTGAGTCGTGGATCGGCTTGGATCACTTGCTCGATTGAAGATCGGCTCCGCTCCTAAAAGGTTGAAGGCTTCTCGCTTGATTTGGTACTCAGAATCTTGAATTTGGCTTTGGATTTTGGATTAGGGTTAGGGTTTTGAGGCGCAAGTCGTGTCACTCAACTTGCGGGTGGAAGATGGATGTAGAGTCAACAACTTTCAACAACTAGATCTAGGTTTCCTTTTATAAGCCTTGTAACCTTAGATCTAGGATTCAAAATTCAAATTTCCCTCCAAAAGTTTGTTATACAGAGAAGCTTCTAGAAGTAGTTAGTTGGAGGGAGGCTTCTAGAACTAGGTTGTTAGTTGTCTTGCTTTGGAATCTTGGAGGTTGATTAGCTTAATCATGATTAGACTGATTAATGATCCTTGTTGTACTGAAGAAGCTTCTGGAGATTTCCTGAACTTGCAGTGGCTTGAAGAGATACTAGACTTGAGGGAAGAATAATGGAGGGAAGAAAGGGTGCTGACGTGGCAAGACCGCCGCGGATCCGCGGCATGTGCCTCCTCAGGCCGCGGATCCGCGGTCACGTGAGGGCCCAGTGTGCACACTTTCTTGTACTGCTTTCTGATATCTTCCTGGTATTTTTCTGATATATTGAATCTCATAATTTCTTCTAGATTACTACCAGATCTCAAGTCCTTGAGTTGGCGTATTTTTAACAGCACTGTTTCACAAATTTGGCCTTTCTCCTGGAATTTCCTGCACAGACTTCGAAACAAGTGTTGCGCAATACAAGGGTGATGCGATGCCATGAAAAACAGTCAATTTCCCTTAAAATGTGGGTTTTAAAGTATAACACATGTAATCTGGTATTTTATGGGTGTTTTGCTAATATGTGCAATACTTAACCTGAATACCTTTAGATGATTGCAAATGATAGGGAAATTGACGTGTTAAAAATACATTATTTTCAACTGATCAAATTCCCCCAAACTTATTTTTGGTCGTCTCGAGCGAACTGTTTTATTTAAAAAGAGAAGGAGAAAATAAAGAAAGAGAAAAACTAACTAGCACACTTTCGTAGGCAACACGATTGCACTGAGCACGTGCAACAAGCCTTTAAACCTCTAGGTGTCCCTAGTAGGAGGAGTGTTGTCTCCTGAGGGTTTTCAACGGATTGCACCCACAAAATCCAATAATAAAAGGAAGACCGTGAATATTACATTTAAAGACAAGAATTGTAAAAGAAAGACTTTGAAAATTAGGGTTTCCAACTATGCTAGCTTTTCGGTTGTCATGAGCCCTATCTTAATAGTCATGAAAAAATTTTAGAAATCACATAACCCCTTAATAAAACATCGTCTTATTCTTCATTCCTATCTTACTTCTAAACATCGATCATATAACCCTACGTGTGTCTAAAGAACATCCCTACACCCGGAGAATTCAATTCAAGCTATCATACTCTTGTCCATCCACCTCAGTACTTTTTAATTAATGAATATTTAGATGAATTTGCTCACACACTTTCATGCGACAGTTAATACTTCTTGAGATACTAACCGATCGATTACTCATGTGCTTGCTTATTTGGTGTATTCCCTCGTCTTGCACCACCTAAGGCTTAGCAGTGACTCTCAGACCAGTTGGCCTTAGGGCACTAGGTGAAGAGGCACCCTCGCTATATT
Source organism: Agapanthus africanus (assembly GCA_030015575.1). Classification (NCBI taxonomy): domain Eukaryota; kingdom Viridiplantae; phylum Streptophyta; class Magnoliopsida; order Asparagales; family Amaryllidaceae; genus Agapanthus; species Agapanthus africanus. Next base: position 566,313,751 of record CM057341.1, read on the forward strand.
TTTTTATTGCTGCCTTGGCAATAACAAAACCAGTGTCCATTTTTCTGCACCATTTTATATTTTATTCATTTTTTTTATTTCCTTCATACATCGGCTTTTAGACAAGAGTATTTCAAGGTATCTTCTAATATCCCGAGTTTCAAGACGTGTGTAAGTGCGAATAGTAGGGTATCAACGTTCAAAATGTTTGGCTTCTAGAAGAGGAACTATTTTTCAGACTTATTTTTATCCTCAGATTAGTGACTTCCTTCATCTTACTAACCCTTGGGACAACGGCTCATAACTACTTATTACTAGTTCGTATAAGAAAACTTCTAATTTTCTTGGTTTTCTTAAATTTTTCTAATCTTTTGGATGTAATTTTTCACTATCTAATCTTTTATTATCTTATTTATGTACAAAATATTTTTATTTTTTTTGAAAATTTTTAAATTTTTATAGATTTTGAAAAATGTTTTGTGCTTATGCAAAGTATGATGTAAATGATGCGAAAATAAGCACAAACCTCCACCAAACTTGTTTTCAACAGTGTCCTCACTGTTGCCATCTGCTAAATCTCGAAAACCTGTAAGCTTGGGAGGAAATTTATTAATGGGGGCACAATATTTAAGTGAAGACCCTCCCCCAAACTTATTTTTGGCTCATCATTTTGTAAAAAATTTCTTTTCAAAAGCCAGATTATACCCCCCCAAACTTGAGTTAATCTTTGAAAATCACATGAGGGGGTCAAGAATCATTGGTCGATGCCAAGCTTTGCAAAGACCGAACGTCAACACCAACCATTCGAAAATTTTATCAATGTAGTGCTCTGGTTGGTGGAAGAAGAAGTGGGGAAAGGGTAAGTGGTGGAATAGAATATGTGTGCGTCTCGTTTTGGAGAGATGATGCAGTGATTGTGATGGATTACTCGCATCCTTTTTACAGTTCAGAAGAAGGGGTGGAGGTTCAATTTCATTGATTGGGAGATGATTCATCTCAACACCCGTGTCATTCAAAAATGCGAGTTCATCAGCGAAGATCTCTTCAAAAGTCTCTTCAATACCCCGAAGAATAATGTCATCACAAAGTGCGGGGTGATCTTTAGACTCCAACAACAGTTCATAATCAGTGTCAGTTGTTGACCCGGATATCTCGGTGGAAGAGTCCGTATGTGTATGATACATAGTTGGGTCAAACAACAACGTATGAAAAGAGTCAAGATCGGTATCATGAGGATCATCAATTTTGCTGCTGTCGACATCTATTAAGTCGACAGAACAGACCTAAGCAGTAGGTTCGGAGGGTACACTTCCCAACTTGTAAATGTTCAGCTCTATTGACCTATTCCCGAAGAATAGGGTCATAGAACCGTTACGACAATTGATGATAGCATTGGAAGTGGCCAAAATGGGCGACCTAAAATCGCCGGAATTTGATTCTGTGGGTTCGCTACAGGCTGTGTATCAATTACAATAAAGTCTACAGGGAATACGAATTCCCTGATTTTTATTAACACATCCTCCAGTTCACCCCTAGGTTTGGTGATTGTTCGGTCAGCCATCTGGAGAGTTATGCTCGAGGGCTTTAACACTCTGATACCTAGTTGCTCGTAAACCGATTAAGGAAGAAAGTTAACACTAGTGCCAAGGTCAAATAGAGCACGGTTGATGTGTTTTTCCCCGATAGAAATAGAAATAGTAGGACAAGCAGGGTCCTTACGTTTCCGTGGTAATTGTTGGGGGAAAGCCGTGTCTACAGTCTTTGCCTTGAATATCTTCTTAGGCACTTGAGTCTTCCTCTTCGTAGTGCACAAGTTCTTAAGAGTTTTCGCATAGGACGAAACTTGTTGGATGGCATCTAGGAGAGGGATGTTGATGTTAACTTGCTTAAACATGTCCATAATCTTCTCTATATGTGGACTCAATTTGTTAGCCCTTAACCGATTAGGATAAGGTGCTTTAGCAATAAGCACTGGGTCCATCATAGGAGAAGGAAGTGTGTGTGGAACCGATCCCAGAATAGAAGTGGGGATCGTCGGTGGTAGACTAGAAGAAATGGGCTCAGGTGGCGAGCCTTGTGGGAAACGAAGAATAGGCTCGCAAGAAGGTGGTGGGGTAGAAGAACTGGGGTCAGAATTAGAAATAGATGTGGAAAGAAAGGTCTCAACCGGGGTATCATTGATAGATTTTTAGTGTCATCAATCTCTTCCCCAACGTGATTGTCAAGCACTCTTCCAGATCTCAACGTGATTGCATTCACATGATGTGAATAGCCAGGATTGGGTAGGGGTTGTGCTGGAAGTTTCCCTTTCTCTCTTGCACTTATTTTGGCTTTTAATTGTGCAATTTTTTCTTCCATCGATTTTATAGTCTCATTTTGAGAGACAATATTTCTTTTCATGTCATCGACAGAAGACTTCATTTCAGCCGACACTTGCATGATATTTGTTAGGACCAAATTCATGTATTGTGCAAATGAAGAGGATTCATCAGTCCCGGTCAACTGCATAGGATTAGACGGTGCAGGTGTGTTGACCGGATTTTGGAAGTTTTGTGCTTGGAAGGGGTGCTAACTCAACGGAAGTGGTTGCTGTTGTGGTGGAGGAGCCCTTTGAAAATTGTTTTGATTTGGAACCGTGTTTTGATTCTGTTGTTGGTTCCAAGCAAAGTTAGGGTGATTCCTCCAACCCTGATTATATGTGGAAGAAAATGGATTATTTCTAGGTCTTTGAAAAGCAGCATTGGTATACTCATGACCTTGAAACGGAGAATTTCGTGGACATTCTTCCGTCAAATGAGAAGGATCAGAACAGCATCCACATACAGTTTTGGAGAGTGACATTTGATTTAGGGCGGCGGCTAAAAATTTGTTTTCCATAGTCTCGAGTTTCTTTTGCATAGCGGAAATGTCAGCTCTAACTCCTATGGAAACATCCGATTGGTTATTGCCACCCCTAGACGATTGACTCACACCCTCTCACTGTAAAGATTTTTCAGCGAAATCTTTTAGGAATTTCCAGGCTTCCCCATCATCTTTGGTCATGAAATTGCCTTGACACATTAATTCAAGGGTCTGTTTTGTGTAAGGATTAATGCCCTCATAAATGATTCGGCACAGATCCCATCTGGGGATTCCGTGATCTGGAAATTGAACTAACAGATCCTTAAAACGTTCAAGACATTTTGAGAATGTTTCATTTGGAAGCTGGGTGAATTGATTGATTTCACTACGGACTCGAGCTGTCTTATGATTCGGGTAGAATTTCTTTAGGAATGCTTTAACGAATTCTTCCCAATTCGTAATGGAATGTGCGGTAGTGTTATACAGCCACTTCTCGGCTATATCGCACAAGGTAAATGAGAGAAGACGAAGACGCATAGCATCCACAGAAAGTTGTGACGTACCCATCATTGCGCATACATTTTCAAATTTTGTAATAAAGACATATGCGTCTTCAGTCTCGAGACCGTGATATTTTGGTAGAAGGTTGATGTATTAGGGTTATATTTGAAAATTGTCTCCGTTGGCTGGTGGAATGGAGAGACAGGTCGAAAGAGGACCTCGTGTAGGATAGCACCTCTCTTGGAGAGAGATGCGGGGTGGATTCTGTGCACCTACGGACGGCGACAGAGTAGTGGTAAAGAAGTTCGATGGAGAATCATCCATCGATGTTGGTGTGGTGGGGGGTAAAGAAGAAGTAAACGTAGAAATACCGACTTTTGGGTCGATGGGGGAACGCGGACAAGTCGGGCACTAGAATCCCGTGTCCAGCCTATCTTGCACTAAAAGGGTTTAGTACAAGTGGCAGCGTGAATATAATTAGGGGAAATGAATGTGATTGGTGCTTGTTTTGAAAAAGAATACGGATTTTTGAAAAAAATGATGCGATCACAACAAATGCAACAAGCAACCCTAAAATCAAATGGTCGCCTAGGTCAAAGCTCTAGACCGCTCCTAACTGCCAAAAGACAAGTCGCAGGATCAATCCTCCACTGCCTCTTTGTCTCTCCTGTGGACAGGTAAGTGCTAGGTAAGTAGGAGGTTCTCCACTACGTAAGTAGTGGGCCTAATTAAGTAACCACTTGCCTTAGACACCACAAAAGAAACGCGGATAAACAATGGATTACCCACGGCCTTCTTCTGTCCTAAGTGAGCGCGACGGTCCTTCGAGTCATCTCTAGATCTTTTTCAGTTAATGAGGGTAAATACGGATGCAAGTTTGTGATTTTTGGGACTTAGGAAGGGTAATGAACTCCCCACTTAATCTGAATTTGGCCGTGCCCCTTAATTTCCGTATTAAAAATGCAAACAACCAAAAATCAAAAAGACGCACAATTTTTTATTGCTTTTGCGGCGCTGCGATTTATTTGCAAAGAAACCTGCAGCAAATTGTTAATTGGAGCAGATTGAGGAGAAGATAAGAAAGTAGGAAATTTACAGAGCAATTTTCATGCAGCACTGCTACCGTAGCGCCGCGGTTCAGCCGCAGGAAGCGCCTAATGCCGCGGATCCGCGGTTCTTTCAGGTGATCACTGCACAAATTTTTCTACAGAAGCTCCTGTTCACTTACACAGCTCTCTGGAATGCTCTGAAAAAAATTTCTCAAGCTCCACAGATTCCAGATTTCCTCGCAACAAATCACAACAACACGTTTATTGTTTGCGCGAATTTTGATCTAAAAATTATAATGGAATAAAATTTTCAACTCAAATTTCAAAAACGAACAAATTAGCGCACAATCCCCGGCAACGGCGCCATTTGATTATTTAGTTTTCCGTTGTGTAGGTAGAAAATTGTAAAGAAATCACAACCAAAAATTATTTGACCGCAATCAATAACGGTGTCGAATGTAGCGCTTTAGTAAGTGTGGATCGTCCACAGGGAAAGTGTAATCGTTCGTATTTCGAATTAGATGAGTAAAAAATTTAAAGGAAAGCAAAGAAACAATTCATGATTTGTAAATTGAATTTCAAGAATTAGGAAAATCTAGTCTAAATCAATAAATGATAAAATCAAGAATTGAGAATTTGTGATGATTTCCAAATCAAATATCAAGAATCGAAGTGAGGCTCGTAGGAATCGATCGGATCTATAGATGTGATGAAATCTAGCAATTACGTATTCTTATCCATCGATGAATTGATACTAGATCGATGATGATCAACGAGAATTAGGGATTTCTTGTGAAACTAGGGTTTCATCATCTTTCCCTTGTTCCTTCGTCGATATCATTCACATTCTAGCCTCTAGTAAATTCAAGAATCGATCGTGGATCCCTAATTTCGAGCGATCACAATCAAGAAAGCATCGCAACGAAACTAGGTCATCGATTCTTCAATTTGCTGGGGTTTACAAAACTCATAGGACTTAAGAATCGTTTTAAGATTTGTTACACCATCATTCTATTGATCGTCTCGACTCCTTTACGAGTGGAGTTTTAGTCAAACATCACAACAAGAACCACAATCACAAATTGAGATCGAATCATGATGCAAGAATTTAAAGAAAGCAAGATTAAAGAATTTCACCTTTTATTTATCAACAATTCCGTTAAAATTCGCTCAAGAACTACAAGAGTAATAAACTCGATCGTCGATTTGGCTTCGCTCGTCTCCTTGAGTCGCGGATCGGCTTGGATCACTTGCTCGATTGAAGATCGGCTCCGCTCCTAAAAGGTTGAAGGCTTCTCGCTTGATTTGGTATTCGGAATCTTGAATTTGGCTTTGGATTTTGGATTAGGGTTAGGGTTTTGAGGCGCAAGTCGTGTCACTCAACTTGCGGGTGGAAGATGGATGTAGAATCAACAACTTTCAATAACTAGATCTAGGCTTTCTTTTATGAGCCTTGTAACCCTAGATCTTGGATTCAAAATTCAAATTTCCCTCCAAAAGTTTGTTATAGAGAGAGGCTTCTTGAAGTATTTAGTTGGAGGGAGGCTTCTAGAACTAGGTTGTTAGTTAGCTTGCTTTGGAAGCTTGGAGGTTGATTAACTTAATCATGATTAGCTTGATTAATGATCCTTGCTGTACTGAAGAAGCTTCTGGAGATTTCCTGAACTTGCAGTGGCTTGAAGAGATACTGGACTTGAGGGAAGAATAATGGAGCAAAGAAAGGGTGCTGACGTGGCAAGACTGCCGCGGATCCGCGGCACGTGCCTCCTCAGGCCGCGGATCCGCGGTGACGTGAGGGCCTCAGTGTGCACACTTTCTTGTACTGCTTTCTAATATCTTCCTGGTATTTTTCTGATATATTGAATCTCATAATTTCTTCTAGATTACTACCAGATCTCAAGTCCTTGAGTTGGCGTATTTTTAACAGCACTGTTTCACAAATTTGGCCTTTCTCCTGGAATTTCCTGCACAGAATTCGAAACAAGTGTTGCGCAATACAAGGGTGATGTGATGCCATGAAAAACGGTCAATTTCCCTTAAAATGTTGGTTTTAAAGTAACACATGTAATCTGGTATTTTAGGGGTGTTTTGCAAATATGTGCAATACTTAACCTGAATACCATTAGATGAATGCAAATGATAGGGAAATTGACGTGTTAAAAATACATTATTTTCGACTGATCAAACTCCCAAAATCTCGGAAAGACGTTCCTCGTCCAAAAGGGCTGCGTCCACTGGTGCTGTATAGGTGATGAAATGTTGTGTGCTGATCGCAAGGAATAATTGGGTAACAGAGGTGGCAACCTCTTGTCGCTGCGCTCTGCAGGCCTCAACCAAAAACCTCATCGTCTGGCGCAAGTCCTGCATCTCAGCCTCAAGCCTAGCGATACGATCTGTAGAAGGCGGATTCATCTACTCTAGTGCAACGAGTGAACCATCCTGGTCAAACCTCGTCCCACACGAGTCAATTCTGACCTTGGCCCTCGCTGCACCACTCTGAGTCCTCATAGTCATCGGCGGCAAAGGCTATAAATGGAAATAGGATTCGATATGAACACGGAAATCGAATCACAAGGATATGTATCATAAAGGAATGAATTTCAAGTACTTAGGTCACTTTAGGCGGAGCACCGTGTCGTAAGTATGCCGCGGACATACACACACTACATTACTCTGCTTAAGCTACCTACTCTATCATACCAAGGTCATCCTACACTCCGAAAGGTAAAACCTAGCGCTCTGATACCAACTTTATCACGACCCGAAATTCACGTTACGGCCCTTAGACTACGCAACGTCTACAGGAGTAACGCAATTTATGTGTCACGACCCGAAAGTACGGAACATGACCGGCACTTAAACTACGAACGTCTCGAGGCGTACGTAATCTAAGTAAACCGAAAACCCAGAAATCTAAACCAAGAAAGATGTAGAGTGCAGGAAAAACCAACTTAAAGTAAGTAGTTTCAATAGCATAAGCCGAATTAGGCGGTTTTAAAAACATCAAAAAATTCCCGAAAATTTCGGCAGAGTCTCCTTTGAAAATACTGGCCCCCAAATGGGATACAACATGAATAGTATACGAAATCAATAAAAATGCATCCCCAAGCGGGAGCTAGCTCTTCGTCAATCGACGGTCACAACCACACAAGCAATATAATATACAACGCCAAGGGCGAGGATCAAAATTCAAAAGGAAACTCAAAAACCACAAGAAAACCACATAAATACAACGCGCGACTCTAAGGTCGAAAGAATAAACATCACTGGTCTCTATCTCAAATAAATACATGTTTGGTTGATGGAACTTCTAGATACAACAGAATAATGATATACAAGATATATAATGGGGGTACGATACAAGTAAACCCACCTAATAGCAAATCACTCGAAGGAAACTATGCCCGCAAAGCAGTAATGAAACCTGTACGGCAAACCTGCAAGAAACTGGGGCACAACGGGAGTGAGTTGCCAACTCGTGAATAGAAAAATATCTACGCACAGAAATCGCATAAATAACGCAACCTAGGTCAATGATCATAATATATCCTCAAATATATGAATAACACGTAGCCTATAACAAGGCTAGGTAAATAGCTAACCCGAGTGTAATCTCATGTGCCCGTGTCAGTGCCTCAAGTAGCAATATATCATATGAATGAGGTATGAATGCATGAAAATAGAATACATGTAAATGAAGAACCGTTTTCATAATTTAGTGAGATTTCCTTTGTATTTTTAAAATGAGGTATCATAATGAAATCAGCATAAAACAGTGCCTAGCATCAGCACAAAACGTAATCCCAATATCTCGATATCTCTGTATCACAGTCTCTGTACCTCAATATCTCGAAATCTCAATGTCTCAATCATAATATCTAGGGCGCCGTCAGTCCAGACCGGCCCCTACCATCCATCTCAAGACCACGACGGTATCCTCCGGATATCCGACGCGTCGGGTAAAATCACCGGTAGGTAGTGCTCCCCTGCCAGGCTCACATCGTCATCATCACGTGCTTCTTGCCCCGGGGTACCTTACCGGGTCCACCATGTACCCGAAATGGTTCATCCGTCTCCTCGAATCGGGTCTCGAAATCCATCAGCAAACTCATGGTGGACGACTCATACATCATGGGAAAAACAGCACTTTTTATTTAAAAAGAGAGAAATCAGTTTATAAAAGTTATCCGGTTTTCCCCCCAAATCCAGAAAATTTCATGGAAGTCCGAATCCAAATCATCAATAGCATGTAAAAACCATGAATATAGGCATAACAATGAATAACAGTATGCATGAAGTGACAAGTAAATACTACAATGTTAAGCTGGCATATAAGGCAGGCACACTAATATCATGTCAAATTACTAACTAACAAGCTAAGTCAAGCAATAATATTTTCTAAGGTGTACGTGACATGGCAATTACCGATGAAGATGTGTGTGAGCCGGCAAGTAAGTGTACGTGGTACATACGCATCATCGGTAATGGTGCTGGTGTCCTAACAATATGATATCAACATTGCAATAAGAAATTATAACATAAGTATGCGATGCGAAGCGAACCACAATAATAAGCGGGAGCTGAATACTAGACCCAACTGTAACTAACCTGCATTAATCTAATATAAGTCCTACAAATGGTGCCTTTTGAAATAACACGAATCATGGGGTTTTGAAAATAGGGGCTACGGTGTTTTTATGAAAAGATACGTCTTTTAAAATATCCGTAGGATCCCTTGGGCTGTCTTTTAAAATACCCACGATTCGTTAGTTTTTGAAATAGGTAAGAATTGAATCTAATCTAACAACTAAACTAAACTAAAGGGCTAAGCTAACAAGCTGGACTATAGGTAAGGAAACCGCCTAACATCGGAGTCGATCCATATACATACCTGTATATATATTAGTCGGTGATCCCGCCTCAATAATATCATATCCGATACCATATCTACAATCAGCCATCCCAAGTCAAGAGTGCGGATCAATCATCAAGATATAGCTCGTACGTAAATCCGTCGTACGGCATCCCCAAATCTGGGTACGGGTCAATATCATATTCCTCACACCATTCCTCTGGTATCCTCTTTATTCAAGATCATAGTCTAGGGTACTGACCTATGTCTAGTACAATACTAATATCCTCAATATACCCATGATCTGACTACAGATCGACAATCTCGTACAAATCGATACCGTCAGCACATAGCATCATCAAGGGTATACATCGCCTGATACGGCCTAATATCAATATCCTAGCATATCATGCCTCATATCACGATCACATATCGACCATTTTATTTATAACACTATTCACCCGTATCGCCGCCCCAAGATCCGCTATAACACCAGGACGTACCTCAAGTACGAATCCTGCCATATCACCGATATCACAACCACAAAACAAATCTCATCGACTCAGCTCAATCCCAAGTATCATCCTCAAATCTGTATGTGAACACATAGTCCCATACCTATGTGAACACATAACTATAAAGAATCTCATGAGCACATATAAAAAGGAATGTATGCAAGTATGTATGTATGTATGTGTAGTGCAACACTACCCTAGGGTTCGCAATACTAAAGTAATCCAACACACCAATATCCATCCTAACATTGTTATTAATCCCAAATAACATATACTAATTGTTGGTGTGTATACGCATCCGTATACACCACCACGGACTGCAGGGGTGCTATACGCCATCCACCCGACTTCTCCCCGTAGATATAAATCTACTCACCTGGTCCTCGTTCGCCGGTGCCGACATCGCCACGCGCTTGCTTGTCGTCTCGAAGTCCATATGGGGTACCTATATATCATAACGCACCATACCGCATTAAAATCCGACTCATGACCAAAACGACGCACGAATCCCACATAGGTCAAAACCTATGGTTGCTTTCGTAAATCGACCCAAAAACCATCGACGTTGGCGTACAAACGCCAAACCATCGAGAAAACTCCCAACACACTCATTTGCACATTCACGAACACTAATTTTAATATAAAATAGGTTAAAATTCACAAAAACCCCCAATTTCACTTAAAAAGTCATTTTTCCGAAAATCTAGCAAGCACAATTCGCCGTTTTTGTACAAAACATGATGTTTTAACAATTCTAGTGACCAAGATGATAACTTAATATCTTAATTATGCCATAGAAACCATTACGTAAATTTTAAACCCACAATTTAATTCGATTTCAAAAACCTAGTTTGCAATATTAACCAATTTTAACAATTTTATAGCAAAATGCACAAACTACAATCTAACTTGGATTTTCATGAACTAAAGTATTAAAATACACTTAATAATGTTAATGAAGTCATGAAAAAACCTAAATATTTTTCTCATAATCAAATTCATGGTTTACAAAAACCTAGCTAGCAATATAGCTTAAATATTACAATTCCAAACTAACAATTTGCAACTAGAAATTTGATTAGGTTTTCATTTCACAATATGAAGAATTACAATTGCAACCACAATTACATACACAAATACCTAACTTGAATTTCATAAACCCTTACTAAGTTTTTCCAAACATACAATTAAACCCAAATTAATAACTAATAATGCTTGATTTAAGGTATTCAAACAACAATTTAACAAAAGGTCTTGATTTATACCTCACAAGATCAAGGATCTAGCATGTAAATTCTAGCCTCCAAAAGTAGCTTCCATGCTCCTAGATCCATGTAAGTTTGGCTAATGAGAAATGGGTAAGAGTTGGATTTGGATTTTGGGATTTATTTGATGGATTTTGAGGCAATTTTTGAAGCAAAAGAGATGGAAAATGGGGGAAAAAGATGGGGGCTGTTGTAGCAGAATTTCGGCTGAGGAGGGAGTGGGGAGAGGTGTGGGGGAGTTGTGGAAAAGAATCCAAGTCAAAGCCCCTCCCAAATTACCATAATACCCCCACCTACTTTACTATATATAAAAACCTTATTTTAACCCATTTCTCACATGATTTAAGGTCAAAAAGAGGGAAATAAAATTCTTGGACTGCTACAATAGTGTGGGGCCGGCCAAGGGGAGTGAGGGTGAGTGTGAGAGACTTTACAAAAAAATTCTATGCAAAAAGACCCCCCACAATACCATATTTGCAAGTTTTAGTTCAAAATAACTATATTTTTGTTTTCCATATAATAAATCAATTAAAACTTGAAATAAAATACTAAAAAATTATATTACAACTAGATTTTAATTAAAATGATTTTAAAGATTAAAATTAGCCCATTTAAATTTGTATTTATCGCTAATTTAATGTATTTTCTTACCGGCTTAAAATAATATTAAAATAATTAATTTCAGAAAAAATTTCAAAAAATTTGAAATTTCAGCAGTGGCTCAATAAACACCAAATACTAGCAATTACATAGCTAGAATATGTATATTTAATTTTATAATAAAGATATTTGCATTTTGACTTTTTACAGAAAACCCCCTTATTTTACCGTTTTTTCGAAATTTCACCGAAACGATTTTCAAAACGTTACATTATGTAAGCCAAAAACCCAGCAATCTAAACCATCAAAAGTAGTAAGTGATAATAACATTTTTAAAACCTTAAAAATCTCAATCTAAATTCTTTAAAGTCCAACTTTTTTCCTTTAAAATTTTGGCAGCATCTCTTTTGTAAAAACTAACCCCAAAAATGGGTACAACAAAATTATAAGTAAAGCATCCCCAAACAGGAGCAAATACACACCCAAAGGAGGAAAACAACCACCACAACAGATATACGACGCCGTAGCGAAGAAATAAAAGACGTTATAAAGAAACTGCATAAAAGACATCCAAGTCACTAAATAATATACAATATCGTTCTCACATCAAGTCTCTAAGTCATACAAGAAAGTAGTAGATGCAGAGTACATGATACAACGAATATACAATAAACAAAATCGGATAACCGCAAAACACACCTAAGCAAAGTTGCACACAGTCAGCCGAAGCGGTATCCGCTGCAAAAGATGATAAGATAGATGAAAATAGAAAGCTTGCCTCGACTACTCTGAGGAACAACCTGCAAAACACTATGGTACAATGGGGGTGAGTTGCCAACTCGTGAATAGTAAATAACATATGCAGGTAATCGCAAGTATGAACGTACAGCGCGAATCTAGCATATGCAAACTAATAGCAATAAATGGTCATATGAATGCAACAGTCATGAAAGGTACACTAGCAGGTACAACTAATACATGAAGCAATAATATGACAATATGTATGCAACAGTCATGAAAGGTACTCTAGCAGGTACAATTAATATATGAAGCAATAATATGAAAATATGTATACAGCAGTCATGTAAGCTACTCTATCAGGCACTATTAATACATGCAGCAATGCAAATACAATAAATGCGGAGTATGGGATAAAACATGTCATTCCCATGGAATCCTGACCTCGTGGTAGGACCAAAGTCAATCAAGACAATCCAAATCCCAATTTCATCAAATCAGCCCCCAAAATGGCTCTCAATCATGTAAGTCTCATATATCCTTAGTGCCCAATATCAAGTAAATCTCGTACATCCTGAATATTCAATATCGAGTCAATCTCATATATCCTGTATCCAATATCAAGTCAATCTCATATATCCTGTATCCAATATCAAGTCAGTCTCATATATCCTAAGTATATTTGCATGAATCATTATGATGATGTATATAAATTAGATATATATACATATATATTAGCGTCCCATTCTACTAATACATATATACATACATACATATATATATATATATATGCATATATAACAGTGTCCCATTCCACTGTTATATATACTTAGGTGTAAAAAATATCATGAAACCAAGTGTCAAGCATCGACACATAAATACTGATCTATCAGGTGCTGTCACCACGATTGGCCCTCTGATAGGTATGTATCATACGCTATCCCGAAAACCCGAGTGCCCATCTTCGACCCTCGTCTTTCGACGTTTCCATACGTACATGACTCCCGTCGGTATCCCCACGATAACCGCCGAGTCATAGGTATTGTCACCGGTAATTACTTGCCCACCTTCCAGGCTCAATTGGCATGTACCGTCGATCTTCTTGCAGAGGGGAACCGTACCGGGCCCCACCATATACCCTCACACAGCCCACGACTCCTCCTCGCATGGGGTATATATATCAGAACGGATAAAACTCATGGTGGCTGCTGAAATATCATATCAAGAGAAACAGGGTTTTTCAAATAATGCATAATTTCATCAACTACCACGGTCCTCAAATCCAGAAAACATCATGAAAAATCCATATCTCAATGCGAAAATCCATGAATATAATATATGCAACATAAAACTGTAATGTGAGCATATAAGGGAAAAGCCGCTATTTAACAACAACAAGTTAATATTTTTATCATGTGGTTCCTAATTTCTCCAAGTCTATATAACATCAAATAAAGGTAAACATGTAGCTATAGCCAGATATATGTGTAAACATGTAGGTATAACAAGGTACACATGTATCTACCTATCAGTAATGATGTAATAAACCCCCAGGTATAAGTGTAAGTATGTATGCAATATGTACATGTAGCTATGTCTCATATGTGTATATAGCTATTACTAATGGTACAATACCATATACATATATGGGTAACTAGCATGTAAGCAAGTCAAGGCATATGTGTAAGCATGTAGGTATACAGGTATGCTATATGTCATATGCATGAAGGAAAATAAGGATCATGGCTCAATATCCCTAAACAATACAATATCACATATGTATAGGTGTTGTGTGTGTCATGGCAATTATTGACGGTGTGTGTATAGCATACAATCAGTACTTGTGGAACATAAGCCGTCAATAATAGTGCAGTGTCCTAAGGGTACAAGTTCAAGCACAACAAGTAAATAAGCAATGAGATGTATGCGCAAACTCTATATATGCAATAGAATATGCGACTAATATCATGTCATCTCTAGCCCAGACGCATAACGCCATGCAGGCGATTCCACTGTAGATGTTAAATCTACTCACCGACGCTCCTGGCTAAGTAAAGCATACCACCTGTTTCTCCTTCTTCGCAGCGTCCGAAATCCCCGCTTGCGAACCTGAAACAATAAAACGATATAACAAGTATATATTAGCAATCGACCCAAAACACGTACAAACTACGTTTGACCGACGTGACAACACAAAATATACTCTCAAGTGTTCGTATTGTGGCTAACGTGCGTAGCGACACCACGAAACCAACCCAAGAGAAAAACCACACAAAGTACAGGATCCGTATCGTATAACGTATCGTGCGTAATCGTAACACAAGAAACTAGCTATGTGATCCGAGATTTCGTATACAGAGAAAACCGAAAAATCTAACAGGACCAAACACACCTAAACCAAAGCATACAGCTACCCACAAAAACCCAAACCCTAACTCCACAGGAAAACCGATGTCCCGAATATTGCTTTCTCTTCGCTGGCCATGGTCCGAGCAAGGGGTTCGTGGTCCTGGTGTAGGCTCAGGGTCTCAGGTACAATACAACTACATTGTTTGGTTTTCTAATATACTCTCGGGGTCACAGCAGTTCACAAATATCACAAACGACACTAAAAAAATGATACTTGCATGAAACATAACTTTAAACGTTCTAAACTAAAACTATAAGACTACACAACACTATAACAACATAAGGAAAAGATAGAGATCATTACCTACTCCCACAAGCTCAAAGATCCTAGCTTTCCAAGCTCCAAGGCATCCAAGAGGCAAAACTAGTCCAAAGATGTGATTTTGGTGAGATTGTGAAGGTTTTGTGATGGTTTTGTGAAGAATTGGTGAAGTGTTCAGTTTAGACGAGAGAGAGATGAAGAAAATGAGAAGGGAATAAGTGTGAGAGAATGAGAGAAGGAAAAGATAAAGAGAAAGTGAGAAGTGAGTGTAAGAGGTGAGTGCACCTAATATTAACTCCTTATTAATGCAAACACACTATTCACCATGCCACCTCTCCCCGAAACAAAAGCCAAAGTAAATATCTCCCTCCTTTACAACAAATATTAAGAGGTTTTGGTCAAGGCAAGGATTAGGTTCAAGCAAAGGATTAGGATTAGGGTTAAGTTGTTATGGTCACTAATCTAAATTAGCACAAACAAACCCTCACATAAACATGTAGGGTTCCTAGGCACACTAGTGAAGGTTCATAAAGCATCAAACATGCACAAATAAAATTTTACATGTGCCGAACAACCCAAAGACGGGATCTTTACTAGATTATTAGGGTTTAGCATGCAAGAAAACATCTTTTTATCTAAGTGTGAGGGATTACAACCTTTGTAGTCTGCTCCTTCGCTTCACAAGCTCCGAGTAGAAGTCCCTTTGCCGCGATCCACGATCTCCCGGACTCAAAGGAGGCTCCACGACTCGAACGATCCATGCTAGCTTGAAGTGTTTCGAATCTCCGATGATCTACGTCGAAGTTGCAATAACCCAAGCTTTCTCACTCTAAAGAGATGAACACCCTAATCTAATCGGCTAGATGAGATGAGGATGAGGGAGTAGTATTTATGCTTTCTTTTTATTTCACTTTCTCACAATTTATCATCACAAATGGAATTTCTAGTGAGCTCAAAATCAAGAGAGAAGAAGATGATAATGAAAAGATAATTCCTTTTGTGATGAATAGAAAAGAAATGTATATGATTGATTATAGAACCATGGTCAAGGATGATAGGCTAAGAGTTTGTAGAGAATAAACTAGATTTAGGGTTTGGTTAAGTTAGAAATGAGTCATGGAAAAATATCAACCATAATATCTTAACCAAGACAAAAGGAAAAGCTTCTAGAATGTGCAAGAAGAAGCTAATCCTAATCAAACCCTAATCCCATTTAATCATCCTTAAACATGTTTAATAATAAATCATATCATGTCACAATAATATATATCACATATATATTATATATTTGCAACAAAAGAAAATAATACAATTAACATATATCGCATATATATCAATGTATCATCCAGTGAGAAAATGAAATAATAAAGCGAGCCAATATTAGATAATGTAATACAATATATCATATATATCATTATACATTAAATCATCGAATCAACACTTGATCCGACGATCCGGCTATATCGAATATAACCGACTAATATATCATGTTCCGATTCATCGAATCAACACTTGATCCGATGTCCCGGTTCATATCTAAATATCGCGAGAATATAATACGGTATCTCATATCGCATTATTCTCGGTCCTGCACATATCACATATGTGCCTCTACTCCGTTTCACCTGAGCCAAGAAACCTCTGTGTAGGACTCTAAAGAATCGTCAATACGCCGGTAGCAGGTGATGATCATATCAAACACCCACAAGTTGCAAGCGGTCAGCTAAACGTAACAGCCACCCAGGTATTGAGCGAGCAGAAGATCAACAAGCTAGCCTGTGCGTTCTCCTGTGAATCCAATCAGTAACACTCCCGTACAGTCCGGTCTGTTCGTCTGATATGTCGCATATCAAGTCTAGGGGTGGTAAACATCAGACCCCAGCAACCGATAAGTCGTGTCGATGTGTGGCTCATAACGGGTCGAGAAACTACTAGTAACACTTACCAGTAAATCTCTATATCAGCCCTGGCCAGGGACTTCCAGTTATAGCTAATCGAACACAGCACAACATCAACTCCCTATACCGGGAGAGACGAATCCCCTCCTATCGCTTATTGCCTCTATGTGATTCGGGACTGTACCCAAAAGCCACCGTTTTTCATGCCCTCTTGGACGTGGTAAGGTGGAAATCAAAGCACAGTGGGAATCACACAAGACTCTATGACGATCTCGGGTCTACAGACTACCCTGTACCAGTGTCACCGGAGAACTTCCATCTGAAGTGTGGTATATCACCATCTGGGAGTTCTCGGCGAGTCCGTCCAGTATACCCAGTCTCCACTGAGCACCCGTACACCATCCTTGATGTCAAACACTGATGGATATGGGATCATCCATCGCCCATCATATGGGTCAAGATGCGTATACGCTAGTCTACTCTGGTGTATCGATGCCCTGTCTCGATATACCCTCGATTAGGAACATTTATAGGATGTACTCATCGACTACCGTGGCCCCACTAGTATAATCTCATCATAATCCCAGTAGTCGAGTACAGATCCTAAGGGCTTTATCAACATGTGAGAGAAAGACAGTAAACCAATACAAGTCAACATGTTAAGATAAAGTGAAACCAAATAGTATACTATCATGACGAGCAAGAAAGTCCTCTCCGTATATATCCAAGCATCCATCATAATATACATCATATGTACAACAATGGCCTCTAGGGCATATACATAACTAATAATCTCCCACTTGCACTAAGGCCAGCTGCTGTAGTATCTCATACCTAGCATCCCGAATAATCTCTCAAACTGTATCTGGGGAATGGCCTTCGTGAGTGGATCCGCAGTGTTGTCCTTCGTATCTACTCTCCTGACCTCGATCTCCCGGAGATCAACTATCTCCCTGATCAGGTTATACCGCCTCAGAATATGTCTGGACTTCTGATGGGACCTGGGTTCCTTGGCCAAAGCCACAGCTCCATTGTTATCGCAATACAGAGGTATTGGATGTTCAATGGATGGAACCACACCAAGTTCAGTAATGAACTTCTTCATCCAGACAGCCTCTTTGGCAGCATCATTGGCAGCGATGTATTTAGCCTCCATCGTCGAGTCTGCAACGGTATCCTGTTTAGAACTCTTCCAACATACCGCCCCTCCATTGAGGGTAAAGACAAATCCCGAGTGGGACTTAGAGTCGTCCTTATCACTTTGGAAGCTGGAATCGGTATAGGACTCCACCCGGAGTTCTCCGTTACCATACACCAAGAACATATCTTTAGTCCTTCGCAAGTACTTGAGAATGTTCTTCACAGCTGTCCAGTGACTCTCTCCAAGATCTGCTTGATACCGACTCACTACACTTAGTGAGTATGCTACATCGGGTCTGGTACATAGCATCGCATACATGATATAGCCTACTGCCGAAGCATAGGGTATCCCTTGCATGCGAGCTCTCTCCAAATCAGTCTTGGGAGACATCTCTTTGGAGAGAGTGAGTCCAGAGATCATGGGTTGGTTCCCACGCTTGGATTCTTCCATACTAAACCTCTTTAGTATGGTGTCAATGTACCTGGATTGGGACAATCCCAATATCCGTTTGGATCTATCTCTATAGATCCTTATCCCCAATATGCATGAGGCATCACCTAGATCTTTCTTTGAGAATCTTTGTGATAAGAAGAGCTTGACTGATTGCAGCATAGGAATATCATTTTCTATCAAGAGTATGTCATCCACGTACAATACGAGGAAGACAACCTTACTCTCTGCTACCTTCTTATAGATACAAGGTTCATCTATGTTTTTGATGAAGTCAAACTCTTTGACTACTACATCAAAACAGATGTTCCAACTTCGCGATGCTTGCTTTAACCCATAAATGGATTTAAGCAGTTTGCATACCTTTCCGCTGCTCCCACTATCTACGAAGCCCTCTGGCTGAGTCATGTACACGCACTCTTCTAAATCACCATTTAGAAAGGCGGTCTTAACATCCATTTGCCATATTTCGTAGTCATGGTATGCAGCAATGGCAAGTAAGATCCGGATGGACTTAAGCATAGCCACTGGAGAAAAGGTTTCGTCATAATCCACACCTGGTCGTTGACGAAATCCCTTTGCTACAAGTCTAGCTTTGAAAGTCTCAACTTTTCCATCTACACCAAATTTCTTTTTAAAAATCCACTTGCTCCCAATGGGTTTTACCCCTTCAGGAGCATTTTCCAAAATCCATACTTTATTGTGTACATGGATTCCATCTCAGATCGCATTGCATCCAGCCATTTCACAGAGTCACCACTCGTGATGGTCTGCTCGAAACTAGTTGGGTCATCATCTTCCATGATGCAATCCTCGCTTCCACCATCAATGAGAAAACCGTAGTATCTCTCTGGTGGACGAGAAACCCTACTAGATCGGCGGAGAGGCTGGGGTTCGTCGGGTACTACTGAATTCTCTGGTTCTACTAAATCTTCAGTTGCAATTTGTGTTTCTGGAACCTCTTCCAGCTCTACCTCTTTGCCACTAATTTCCTTTGCAAGAAATTCCTTTTCCAAAAAGGTGGCATGTTGAGCAACAAACACTTTTTGTTCCTCAGCGTGGTAGAAAAAATATCCTTGAGAATTCTTTGGATATCCTACAAATTTGCAAAGAACTGATCGTGCCTCGAGTTTGTCCGGATTTTGTCTTTTGACATAGGCCGGACAACCCCATATCTTAATTCGTTTAAAATATGGTCTCTTCCCACTCCATATCTCATATGGTGTGGTAGGTACAGATTTAGACGGAACTAGATTCAATATCTATATGGCTGTCTCAAGCGCATACCCCTAAAAGGAAATAGGTAACTCAGCATCGCTCATCATAGATCGCACCATATCTAATAGGGTCCGATTCCTTCGTTCCGATACACCGTTGTGCTGTGGTGTATAAGGAGGAGTAAACTGATAGAGAATCTCATTCTCTTTTAGATAATCTAGGAACTCACTACTTAAGTATTCACCTCCTCGATCAGATCGAAGGATCTTAATACTTTTGCCCGTTTGTTTTTCTACTTCGTGCTTATATTCTCTGAATTTCTTAAAAGCTTCAGACTTGTGTTTCAACAGGAACACATGCCCGTATCTAGAGAGATCGTCAGTGAATGTAATGAAGTAGGAAGAACCATTCCTGGCATGCGTAGACATGGGACCGCATACATCACTATGTACCAGTCCTAAGAGTTCGGTAACTCTTTCCCCGTGTCCACTAAACGGAGCTTTGGTCATTTTTCCTTTGAGACATGAATGGCAAGTATCATAAGATGAAAATTCGAATGAATTCAAATATCCATTTTTATGTAACTTAGCTAGCCGTGTCTCATTGATATGGCCAAGTCTACAATGCTACAAGAAGGATTCGTTCATTTCTGAACTTTTCCTCTTGTGTGTGTTTTGTATATTGAGGATTGTATTCTGATTTAGAATGAATATGCCATTATGTAACGAGCCTGATGCAATCAACTTTTGATCTAGGAATATGTTCATAACATTATCCTGTACTACAAAATTATATCCTTCTTTACTTAATAAAGAAACTGATATAATGTTGCACATCATGATCGGTATATAATAGCACTCATTTAGAATCAGTGTATTACGACTTGGCAATACAAGGTGATATTCGCCAACTGCTTTAGCTGCAATACTTGCACCGTTCCCTACTTGAACGGAATGATCACCTTTTCCCAGTTCTCTACCTTTACGTAGCTAATTATCGGTATATAATGATCCCCGGCAACGGCGCCATTTGATTAGTTCAAAAATATTAAGTTAACCGCAATCAAGAACGGCGTCGCATGAAGCTAGCCGGTGAGTACGGGTCGATCCATAGAGATGGGTAATTTTCTTAATGTGTTTTTACGAGTTGATTCCAAATGTTGTTTGGATTGATTTATTATGTCTAAAACCTAGATCTATCAATAAACTAAATTAATCTAAATTAAAGTCTTGCTAGGGTTAGGCTTAGGGGAAGTTTGGAGATTGAAGGTTTCCTCACCGCTTTCAATGCCTTATTTTTGATCTTTTAGATGTTACGGTAATTATCAATAAAGAGGATTAGAGTCTTTTGGGAAGATGTTTCTTCCTCTAGATTCTTATCCTTCTTTTATCGATAATTTCCCTAACCTCCATGATAAACACGCGCAACCGGTCCTTTATACTACGGTGTCACCGTTACCTCGAGGGGTAGGGTGCCGTAGGGGGCGGTTGTGCGTGCATGCATGGAGTTCTAATTCTTAGTTGTGAAAGGGCATGAAAGGGGTGGGAGATCTCATCTCTCAAACCTTTCCCTAAGGCTAACCCTAACAAGCGAGGAGATTACTCGCTCATTAGGGGATTAAAAGACATTCTAATTAATAAAGAATTAAAACAAAGAATTAAAAAGAACTTACTAGTTTATTGATGGCTCCCTCCAAGTAAGAATACAGAACAGATCTGAATTTGTTTATTGAAAAGAGGCATGAGTTTTACAGATCTGTGATTACAATTTATAGGAAAACATGAAAACTAGGGTTACAGAGTCTCGCGCATGTGCAATTACAGATATGCCCACGAAAAATCACAACACCCGCACCGACGCACCGACACGGCAAAAATCCACTAACACGGGCACTTAATGGCCGCGGAACCGCCGCAATGATGGGCTTGGGCCGCGGTTCCGCGGCCCTTTGGTGGGCTTGGCTCACCATCTTTTCTGGGATTCATTGTACTTGTCTGGGCTTGTTATTTCTTCATCCTATTTCTTTGTTTGGCTTCTTATTCTTCTCCAGATCTTCAGTGAAAATTTGTATTGGTCTTTTAACCGTTTCACTTTGACATGTTTGGACCTTGCGTTGCCTTGTACCTATGTGAACTGTGATTAGTCTCGGCTTGACTAGGATCCATCTATTTGTTGGTAAAAAGTCCCTTTTCTGTTGTCTTGTGTCTTTTTCACTGTTTTCGCTCCAAAAACCTGTATCCTGTAATATGCAACAAACGTGCGTCAAGAGTACCTGTTTATTTATAAAACGGATAAGAATAGGGGAATGAAAAATGCAATATTATGGTTTGAACAGTAGCCCATGTAACAATTTACATATGTGGGATCCTGATCCGGTATCCAATACCCAGGACGTAGGGTGAACTGAGAAACAGTTCTTAATAACTAACACACCTGAAGAAGATGCATCAACATCCATGTTCTTTTGGGCGGCGTGAGAATCCAGATATTCTCCTGTTTCCTGTTCAGTCTTATAACTCTTATAAGAAAGAACGGGTCCAACGTTCCCCTGCTCAGTATAATAAGCGGGTTCAGTCAATACATCCATATTATTATCTTGATTATGGCCTGACATGGTCGCTACCTGGAGAGAGAGAGAAGAAAACACTTTAGCGTATGCTCTTGCAAGATTAGATTGGTTATTATCTTATCTAATCAGGATGTCTCCCACTGTTTTTATCAAATCTACCTTCAAACCCTAAAATGTAAGATTAGCCTGGATTAATTACACCCTACAATTTCGTCAATCTTTCAGCCAGATCAGTGTCGGTACTTTGAGGGAGGTTTCCCGGGCTTTCGCACGGACCTAATTAAAGTAAACCTCGTTTTCCCAGAGGCGTAACCCCGTTAACACTTTTCTAGACACCTACTTGATCGACTAATTGTCCTGTGTAAACACTCCCAGGAGTAACTCTTACTCGCAGTGGGTATCGGGATCCAACTATCTCATAGAAGGTATGCAATCTCATTGCAAATTTCAACACTTGAAATTCCCGATAATATTTTGCCCCTAGCGATCTATGACCTTGACTAAGTCAACAAACCATAAATCGCAAGTCAAGTTCAACCCGTACATTTCTCGATTGAATTAAACCCACCCGTACGACCCTTGACTGAGTCAACAAGGCCGTGCGAATACCCTAATCCAATCACATCTCATGTTTTAACAGATAAACACTACTTAGCTATCGTACACTACGCCTTGACTAAGTCAACAAACATAGCACAAATACTAAATAATATCTATCTGAAATGACGGAGGGCTACGCAGGTTTTTTCAGAAAAACCATGAGCGTAATGAACTTGATATCGTCGTAGAATCATGTGAAATTTTGAAATGGAGTGTTTTTGAGGCTTTCATTAGTTTTGCTAAAGTGGTCACTCCCGGTGAAGGGATCTCGGCTCTTTCCTCATCGAATAATGTGCAGGACATATCATATATATCACTGTGCAAAGCAAAACTCTTAAAAGCAATCAAAAGACAAACCGAGTTTTGTAGCATCTGCCAGTTTCGCTAAAGAGGTCACTCCCAGTAAAGGGATCTCGGCTCTTTCCTCATCGAATAAGGTGCAGGGTATATCATATATACCACTATGCAAAGCAAAACTGTAGCTACCCTTTTATAAAGTTTTGATTCTACAACATCTTTTAGGTTTCTTTTCTTTTTATTAATCTCATTAATAAAAAATTCCATCAGCTTATGCTTCCTAAGCATCACAGATAAATACGACGTATACTTATGCCATCCGCATTCGCCTCGATGTCCCCTCGTGCACTGTTAGGTTAGGTAACTAACGACAGAGCAGGGCAGGGCTAGTGCGGGTGTAAAACATAAGCAACATCTATATAATATATCATATATACTGTATACTGTATCCATCACAACATATCAAATTATCACATCACAGATATCACAGCAGAAACATAGATATAATGTGGGATATTCTAGGACGTCCGTATTTAGTATTTAGCCAACAATAGAAAATACGGATTCCACAGTCGCGATGAATAGCCAAGCCCACACCCTGGACCCCTACGAGAGCGGCAAGTGACCCTACCAAATCTGGAGTTTAGGAGACCCGGTCTCGACTCCTCGAGATGGCCTCCCACTGAACCCCATAACCCGGTCACCTGTGCTCCCCTCCTTGGGTCCATCCTAATGCGGAAAAGTAAATAATATACAACACTGGTGGCATCAACCTCAACCTGGAAGTGCCCCAAATAAAAGAATATTACATTACATTTGAATTTACATGAATGAAAATATAAAACTCTCATCTCACATGAAACCCCCCGGCTATTCAATCGCGACAATCCTGCACATCATATCTCAGCAACACATAATATCTCATATCATCAACGTAAGTAAGTATGCATACACCGATCGTCGTCGATGTATAGCAACGAAGACCGGCAATACAACTACATACTACACTTACGGTCACAGAAAAGAAAGTGTAAAACTACAATATTTGGAATCGACAATCACTTTAGACATCCTAAATCCGAAATATCACATACTCCGCATTTCATGCCTAACTCTATGAATTCCACATATTGTATCACATTCCAGATAAATAGACAGTATTAAACTTTTCGAACAGATAATCAAATACCCAAAATTTCCCAAAGTGCTCAACACTTGAGCGGAGTTCAAATAATCCCAGAATATGTCATAGTACCAGTGATCCAGCCGTAGAAGGGTCAAGCCAACACCTCACATGTGGCACGCCGTACTGCCCCAAACCCGAAGGTTCAAAAAACAGTTCAAGACGGTCACATAATCGAGTTAAGGTTTGTTGTCTTCTAGAGGGTCCACCGCTTAACTTGTACAATTTTTCCGAAAGATTTAAACCCGATAAAAATTCAACACTTGAAAGTTTGCCGTTCCGGGAAACAGTGAGTTAATGATATCCGTTCAAATAGTTTAACAGTTTCTAAATATCCGGAAATAATAACGAATTTAAATATTCTGATCGAATCTACGATTACAAAGCAAACCCCAGAATACTCAACACTTGAGTCAGAATAAAAATACCCATAAAATATATACCAGAGAAATATGAATTACTGTGCAAAAATAAGGCCCTGATCTCTTTATACTGCCGCGGTTCCGCGGCCCAAGCGAGGTACGGCCGCGGTTCCGCGGCGGTTTGTACAGATCAGGGGATTATTTTTTCACCAAATTTCTTATTTTTCCCTGCTGTATTTTTCAGGTATTTTTAATTCAGAAAAACCCCAGATTTTGAAAAATTTCCAGAGAGGGGGTTAAATTTGTCGGTTCGGGTTCGATCGGAGTTTTAACTTCGTAAACACATCGCCTAATGCTCTAGCTAGGCTCTGATACCACTGTAGGGTTTCTAGGCACACTAGTGAAGGTTCATAAAGCATCAAACATGCCCAAATAAAATTTTACATGTGCCGAACAACCCAAAGACGGGATCTTTGCTAGATTATTAGGGTTTAGCATGGAAGATAACATCTTTTTATCTAAGTGTGAGGGATTACAACCTTTGTAGTCTGCTCCTTTGCTTCACAAGCTCCAAGTAGAAGTCCCTTTGCCGCGATCCACGATCTCCCGGACTCAAAAGAGGCTCCATGACTCGAACGATCCACGCTAGCTTGAAGTGTTCCGAATCTCCGATGATTTACGTCGAAGTTGCAATAACCCAAGCTTTCTCACTCTAAAGAGATGAACACCCTAATCTAATCAGCTAGATGAGATGAGGATGAGGGAGTAGTATTTATGCTTTCTTTTTATTTCACTTTCTCACAATTTATCATCACAAATGGAATTTCTAGTAAGCTCAAAATCAAGAGAGAAGAAGATGATAATAAAAAGATAATTCCTTTTGTGATGAATAGAAAAGAAATTTATATGATTGATTATAGAACCATGGTCAAGGATGATAGGCTAAGAGTTTGTAGAGAATAAACTAGAGTTAGGGTTTGGTTAGGTTAGAAATGAGTCATGGAAAAATATCAACCATAATATCTTAACCAAGACAAAAGGAAAAGCTTCTAGAATGTGCAAGAAGAAGCTAACCCTAATCAAACCCTAATCCCATTTAATCATCCTTAAACATGTTTAATAATAAATCATATCATGTCACAATAATATATATCACATATATATTATATATTTGCAATAAAAGAAAATAATACAATTAACATATATCGCATATATATCAATGTATCATCCAGTGAGAAAATGAAATAATAAAGCGAGCCAATATTAGATAATGTAATACAATATATCATATATATCATTATCCATTAAATCATCGAATCAACACTTGATCCGACGATCCGGCTATATCGAATATAACCGACTAATATATCATGTTCCGATTCATCGAATCAACACTTGATCCGATGTCCCGGTTCATATCTAAATATCGCGAGAATATAATACGGTATCTCATATCGCATTATTCTCGGTCCTGCACATATCACATATGTGCCTCTACTCCGTTTCACCTGAGCCAAGAAACCTCTGTGTAGGACTCTAAAGAATCGTCAATACGCCGGTAGCAGGTGATGATCATATCAAACACCCACAAGCTGCAAGCGGTCAGCTAAACGTAACAGCCACCCAGGTATTGAGCGATCAGAAGATCAACAAGCTAGCATGTGAGTTCTCCTGTGAATCCAATCAGTAACACTCCCATACAGTCCGGTCTGTTCGTCTGATATGTCGCATATCAAGTCTAGGGGTGGTAAATGTCAGACCCCAGTAACCGATAAGTCGTGTCGATGTGTGGCTCATAACGGGACGAGAAACTACTAGTAACACTTACCAGTAAATCTCTATATCAGCCCTGGCCAGGGACTTCCAGTTATAGCCAATCGAACACAGCACAACATCAACTCCCTATACCGGGAGAGACGAATCCCCTCCTATCGCTCATTGCCTTCATGTGATTCGGGACTGTACCCAAAAGCCACCGTTTTGCACGCCCACTTGGACTTTGTAAGGTGGAAATCAAAGCACAGTGGGAATCACACAAGACTCTATGACGATCTCGGGTCTACAGACTACCCTGTACCAGTGTCACCGGAGAACTGCCATCTGAAGTGTGGTATATCACCATCTGGGAGTTCTCGGCGAGTCCGTCCAGTATACCCAGTCTCCACTGAGCACCCGTACACAATCCTTGATGTCAAACACCGATGGATATGGGATCATCCATCGCCCATCATATGGGTCAAGATGCGTATACGCTAGTCTACTCTGGTGTATTGATGCCCTGTCTCGATATACCCTCGACTAGGAACATTTATAGGATGTACTCATCGACTACCGTGGCCCCACTAGTATGATCTCATCATAATCCCAGTAGTCGAGTACAGATCCTAAGGGCTTTATCAACATGTGAGAGAAAGACAGTAAACCAATACAAGTCAACATGTTAAGATAAAATGAAACCAAATAGCATATTATCATGACGAGCAAGAAAGTCCTCTCCGTATATATCCAAGCATCCATCATAATATACATCATATGTACAACAATGGCCTCCAGGGCATATACATAACTAACAAAACAAGCACTTGTGTGTGCATGCCATAACAAATAATAATAAATTATTAATTAATTGTTATAAAATGTGAGGAACCCAAATTGGTAAACTTTTTACCAAAAACCCGCATTACCGTCTAAACTAATACTAAACAAAATCTAAGGCGTTACAAGAAGTAAGCTGAGAGAGAATACCATTCTTTTTTAAGTATTCTAGGAATTCCGTGCTTAAGTATTCCCCTCCTCTGCCAGATCAGAGGATCTGGACACTTTTGTCAGTCTGCTTCTCTACATCTTTCCTGAATTCTTTGAATTTCTTAAAACCTTTAGATTCGTCTTTTATAAGATACACATATCCGAACCTAGAGAGATCGTCAGTGAATGTGATGAAGTACGAGAACCCACCCCTTGCATGTATATGTTAGTGTATATGCCCTAGAGGCCATTACTGTATCATACTAGCTTGTATATTATTTAATGGAAGCTTGGGATATTCACAGTTGTATAGACAATCTTGCTCAAAATGGTAGTATGCTACTTGGTTTGTCTCTACATCAATATGTGCATGTGTTTCTTTTAGCATATCGCTTATTTACTTATTAGTGGAGCCCTTAGGATCTTTGCTTGATTACCAGCGTTGTGATGGCAGTCACACTTATGGGGGGTGGGTAATCTATAAGCACATCCTTATACAGGTCCCTAGTCGTAGGACTATCGAGACAGGGCAACGATACTCCGGAGTAGACCAATGTATACGCTTCTTATCCCAGCTGGGGAGATGGTCTGTCCCACAGCCATCAGTACGTCGTACTGGAGATAGTATGCGGGTGCTCGTTAGGTTACGAGTACATTGGACATGACTCGTTGGGGGCTGTTGGTTGGTATTAAACCTATCGTCAGTTATCAGTTCCCAGATGACATGAGTACAGCTTAGTCCGTTGACTTGACACTGTCACTTTGCCTCGAGTGTGTTCCCACTGTTCTTTGATTACTACCCTACCACGGCTCAAAGGAGTTGTACAAACAGGTAGTAGTTGGGTGAAGTCCCGAAGCACTTGGAGGCAGTGACGGTTAGACAGGATTCGTCTCTCCCGGTATTGGGGGTTGATATTGTGCTGTGTCTAGGAGAGCCATTACACATAGTCGTCCCTGGCCAGGGCAAGCGAGATATACTGGTAGGTTTCCAGTGTTATCTCAGGGTGTTCTGGGCTACACTCCGACATGACTTGTACCGCTATTAAGGGACTGACGTTCGCCACCACCTAGGCCCGCCATGCGATATTCTTAGACGAACATACCGGACTGTATGGAGATTGTCACATACAGGCTCAGTAGGAGTTCGGATGGGTTTACCTCATCGGCCTTCTTATCGACATCTACCTGGGGACCGTTACGTACAGCTAGTGCCGCTTGCGGTCTATGGTTAAACCCACTGCCAGCGTAGTGTCGAGTCTTTAGAGTCCCACATAGAGAGTTTCCCTGCACTGAGCGAAACGTGTAGAGGCCGTATAGTTTTTCGGCAGGGCTACGATCACTTACGTGCACTTGTGTGCGTATGCTGTTCGGGCAAGCAATACTAGTGGGCTTTGGTTTAAGCCGGATCCTAGTATTGCACGGATGGATTTGTTTTGTCTTCTGTGCATTCGCATTCTACGGAATGCGGATGCGGGTGTGTATGCACAGTTGTGAGGAGCGAAGAGGAAAGAGGTGCCTCATTAGGGTTTTGACAGTTGATTCGGTCGAAGCCATGATGAGGCGGACTCATTAGGGTTTTGGCAATTCGTTCGGTCAAAACCATTATGAGTCGGGGACATTATTTACTAATCTTTTTTAGTGATAATTATGTGATGGCTAATTGCTTTGACCATTTGACCATACTTGACTTTGTTGACCATTTGACTAAAGTTGACTTGGACCTTCATGAGAGGTTTAGAGTTTTCCTTGGTTTTCTTTTTATTCTTTGGATTATGAAAATAGTCAAGTCATTAGTAGCCATCAACTTTATCATGAAAGGATTAGTAATGATGATATTCGTGTATTATTGCAACCATGGTTCATTCTCTCTAGATCATAATTCATTTCTCATTCTCTCTTTTGAAAAAAAAAAGAAATGAGAGAGCTCCATGATTGTTCTCCTTCTTCTTCCTCCTCTTGATTATTCCTTTGATCTCATGTATTGAGAAAAAAAGGATCCAAATAGACAAACACTTCCATCTATCTCTTCTACACATCCTAGGACATCAAGACTAGCGATCTTGTTGCCTTAGTTGCCTCGGCTCGAGGTGGAGCTCGGAGTACATCTCTCGGGTGGATCGTCTTCGACTCAAGAAGGCCGCGGAGGTGATCAAGATCCGGATCGACCCTCGGAGCGTGGATGGATGAGCTGGACAGCGGAATGAAGACCCGAAGGACCGGTGTTGTGATGTATAATCTCTATGACATAGTAGATAGAACCTCAAGTAGTTTGCCAGTTTGTAGTTTAGCAAAGATCCTTCTTTTAGTCCATATTGCCTTTGCACCAAAAATTGTTTTTCGCCGTTTCCGCCTCCCCGTAAGAACCGGGGTGAGCAACGTAGACTTACAGTGGTATCAGAGCCTAGCTAAACATAAACTAGCAAGTTAGCAAAGTATTTAGAATCTCGATCGGAAAAAATTCGCAAAACACATCCGGAAAAACCATGTTTCTGCCGATTTTTTATACTGCTCTAAAAATGTTTTAACATACATGAAAAATCGGCTCAGGGTTTTGTAAAAACACAGAACAAAAACGATCCAGTGACTCGGTCAAAGCGCCGCGGTTCCGCGGCAAGAACATGCTTCTTGCCGCAGATCCGCGGCCGAGTTGACTCGGCCGTGGACCGGGTTTTGTGCAGTGTTCTTATTTGGATGTTTTGGGATTTTTAGTATAGTTTGTTTCTGCCCAGATTTTCCAGAGAACAAATTTGTTTTTTGGGTGGTTACAAATTCCGTATTTTGATCGAAATTCCGTAGACTTTGGCTAATGGATATTATATGTGATGTGATATATGTATTGAACGTCTGCTAATCGCTATACGTCGATTAGTGGGGGTTATACATATCTGTGATCTGTAATGTTGATGGTTTGTATATATGAACTCGGTGGATTGTCGCGGATGAATAACCGGGTGGATGTGAGATGAGAGTTTCTTTTTCTTTTCATTCATTGTAAAGTTTGTAATTGATGTAATATTATTTTATGGCCGCACATCCGGGATGAGGTTGTAGCCGCCATTGTATATTATTTCTTTTTACTGTTTTTGCTCCTCGGATAGACCCAAGGTGGGGTGCACAAACTACCGGGTATCTCGAAGTGCCGAGTGGCCTACTCACGTTGTTGAGGGAGGTTGCTTCGCTTCGGGTACTTGGCGGGTAGTTTGCCGCACCCGTAGGGGTCTAGGGTGGGGTTTGGCTATTCATCACGACCGTGTGATCCGTCTTTCGTTGCAGGCTCGAACGAAACGCGGATTCCTAGTATATCCAAAGTGTTCATCTGTGATCTGGAATGGCTATCATTGCATCTGACGAATGTATATATATATATATATGATATCTATTTAGGCGTTGCTTATGTTTTGCATCCGCGCTAGTCCAGCCCCCGCTCTGTCGTTAGTTAAGTAACCTAACGGGTGATGACGGGACCCCATGGCGAATGCGGATGGCATAAGCGTACGTCATATTTTCGTTATTTTCTGCAATGGTAGGATTAAATGATGGGACGCATTAAAATTAATGCAAGAAAATAAACCAAAGTAAAGTCGTTGGAACAATTTCAAAACCATTCGGTTTCTTTTCAAAACAGAAAACTTTTAAAAATGCGGAGCTTAAACCACACCATTTAAAAGCTATCAAGGTTCCTTTGATTATATCAAGTTCACTACGTTCACGGTTTCGCTAAAACCATTCGTAGCCCTCCGTCATTTCGTATAAATATTCAATAGTATTCAAGCTATGTTTGTTGACCTTCGTCAAGGCATAGTGATTGGTAGCTGTTGGGTGTTCATATGTAGCATAGATAGATGCGTTGGTTTGGGACAGTCGTATTACCTTGTTGACCTTCGTCAAGGGTATATACGGGTGGGTTCAAATTAACCTGGACAATGACGGGTAGAACTTGATATGTGACTTATGATTTGTTGACCTTCGTCAAGGTCATAAGAGCATGGGGCAAAAATCCACATCGGGAGTTTCTAAAGAAACTGAAACTTGCTAGTGCTGCATACCATTTGGAGTGTGATGATTCTGGTAGGATTCCTTCAGTTTTATCGCACGATGATATTTGGATCCCGATCCTACTGTGAGTATATGCTACTCCTCGGGAACTTTCTCACTTAACGATCAATGCTATAAACCAAGTAGGTGTCTAGAAAGGTGTTAGCGGGGCTACACCCACAGGGAAAAGAGGTTACTTAATTAAGGAACTTCGCGAAAGCGTTGGAAAACCTCCCTCGAAGTACCGACACTGGCCTGGCTGAATGGTTAAGCAAGTATTGTACGGTGAGATTGATCCCGACTAATTCTTCCTTTATGGTTTGAGGAGGGATTCGAGAGACAGTGGGAGCCATCCTGTTTAGATAAATTAAAAACCAATCTAAACTTGCAAGAGCATCATGCTAAGTGTTTTCTTCTCTCTCTCTTAATTGCAGCGACCCAGTGACCAGACATAGGTTACATCTAGATAATAAAATGACTGAATCTGACTGTTATGACTGGCAAAGGTCTGTCCAGATGTCCATTGCCCATGAAAAGCTGGGACACCTCTTGACTGATCCAACCCCTGCCATTTCAGGTCCAGTTTCCCTTGTCACGGATATTCATATCTGCAAGACATCGGAAAAAGACTGTGCGGAAGCCAAGTGCCTCGTGTTAGCCTTAGTTGATGATGCATACCAGAGGCAGCACGAGAAGATGGACTTAGTTTCTATCTTCCTCCATAACAAAGATTTATATGGAGAGCAATCTCGTATCGCAAGATATGATACCTCAAACGAATTTCTTCCAGCGAGGTTGGCTATCGGGTCATCTGTAGGGGGCAACGTTCTTACAGAGACCGGCTATTTTAAGCTCACGGACCTGAAGTCCATGTTGAAGAACGGGTCAGATGCTGACTTGATTCTACAATCTCTACCTTCTACCCTGAAAGAAACCAGGGAAGTAAAAGAAAAGGAAATGACAGAAGTTTCGGGACTGGATGTAGTAAAAGAGGGACGTTCCTATTGTTACAGGAATGAACATTGGCAGAAGGATTGCAGGGCTAGCATAGCCAGTAGCCAGGATTCGAAGCATGTTGTGGCTTCGGATTCGGGTGTGTTTGTGATAGAGAACTGTATGTCAGTTAACCCTACCTCCTGGGTATTGGATACCGGATCAGGATCTCATATCTGTAATTCGTTACAGGCTCTGAGAAACCGTAGGGTTATCGATATAGGTGATATGACTCTCAGGGTTGCTAACGGAATGAGCATGTATGCTGAATCCGTAGGGGAATATCATCTTGGACTAACAACTGGGCAGATATTGATTCTGCGTAACTGTTTTTATGTACCAGGTGCGACTTGTAATATCATATCTGTATCCTTACTTTCTAAGGAAGGATAAGATTTTACTTTTGTAAGTGATGTGGTACACATCCACCTAAATCAAGTTCTGATTGGGTCAGGTACATTAGAAAACGGAATATACGTATTAAATCAAGCACAGATTTTCAGTGTCCAGAACACACTTAAAAGAAAGTCTCCGGAAACAAATCAGGCTTTCTTATGGCATTGTAGACTGGGTCACATTAATGAGACACGGTTAACAAAGTTACATAAAGAGGGATACTTGAATCCGTTCAAGTATCAGTTTTATGCCACTTGTGAATCTTGTCTCATGGGAAAGATGACAAAGACTCCATTCACTGGGCACGGAGAAAGAGCAAGCGAGCTCTTGGGACTCATACACAGTGATGTTTGTGGTTCAATGTCTACACATGCGCGAAGTAGTTATTCATACTTCATTACTTTCACAGATGATTTCTCTAGGTATAGACATGTCTTCTTAATGAAGCATAAATCCGAGGCCTTTGAGAAATTTCGGGAATACAAGAATGAAGTTGAAAA
The DNA here is from genome assembly GCA_030015575.1 of Agapanthus africanus. Classification (NCBI taxonomy): domain Eukaryota; kingdom Viridiplantae; phylum Streptophyta; class Magnoliopsida; order Asparagales; family Amaryllidaceae; genus Agapanthus; species Agapanthus africanus. The sequence continues at coordinate 566,347,149 of CM057341.1, forward strand.
ACAAACAGGCAAAAGTATCAAGACACTAAGATCTGATCGAGGTGGTGAATACTTGAGTGCCGAGTTTCTGGGCTACTTAAAAGAGAATGGAATTCTCTCTCAGCTTACTCCTCCATACACACCACAACACAACGGTGTATCGGAAAGACGGAATCGAACCCTATTGGATATGGTTCATTCCATGATGAGTAAGGCTGAGTTGCCGCGATCTTTCTGGGGTTATGCACTAGAAACAGCTGCATATCTCTTGAACAAGGCTCCAACCAAGACTGTGCCTACCACCCTATATCAGATGTGGAGTGGGAAGAAACCCTGTCTTAAGTATCTTAAGACATGGGGTTGTCCAGCTTTTGTAAAGAAGCAGCATGCGGACAAGCTCGAGGCACGCTCAGTACTGTGTAAGTTTGTAGGATACCCAAAGAACTCCAGGGGGTATCTTTTCTATTCCACAGAGGAACAAAAGGGTTTTGTTTCTCAGCATGCCCACTTCTTGGAAACTGAATTTTTAGAAAATCAGATAAGTGGGAGCGCAATAGAACTGGAAGAAATTCCAGAACCACAAGCTATTACTGAAACCTTGGTAGAACCAGAAGGTTCAGGAGAACCGAACATCCCAGCGCCACTCCGCAGGAGTAGTAGGCAGTCTCATCCGCCCGAAAGATACTATGGTTTTCTCATAGACGGGGATAGAGAGGATTGCACCATTGACTATGGTGAGCCTATTAGCTTCCAGCAAGCCATTCAGAGCGGTGACTCGGTAAAATGGCTGGATGCAATGCCGACCGAGATGGAGTCCATGTACACCAACAAAGTTTGCACTTTGGACTTTGCTCCAGAAGTGGTAAAACCCGTAGGCTGCAAATGGATCTTCAGAAAGAAGATTGGTATAGATGGGGAGGTTGAAACCTATAAAGCTATACTTGTTGCAAAGGGTTTTCGTCAAAGACCTGGTTTGGACTATGACGAGACCTTTTTTCCAGTGGCTATGCTCAAATCCATTCGGATACTTCTTGCCATTGCTGCCTTCCACGATTATGAAATCTGGCAGATGGACGTAAAGACGGCTTTCCTAAATGGAAATTTAGAAGAGTGCGTCTATATGGATCAGCCAGAGGGATTCATTCAGAGTGGGAGCAGCGGTAAAGTGTGCAAGTTGCTCAAGTCTATCTATGGACTGAAGCAGGCATCGCGGAGTTGGAACATCTGCTTTGATGATACTGTCAAGGAATTCGACTTTATCAAAAACCCAGATGAACCATGCATTTACAGTAAGATTGTAGGGAGAACTGTGGTATTCCTCGTCTTGTACGTGGATGACATTCTCCGAATAGGAAATGATATTCCTATGCTACAGTTAGTCAAAGGATTCTTGTCACAGAGGTTCTCCATGAAGGACCTGGGCGATGCCAACTACATTCTGGGGATCCAGATCTATCGTGATAGATCTAAGAGGATGTTGGGACTTTCACAGTCCAGGTACATCGACACCATACTGAAATGATTCAGTATGGAAGATTCCAAGCGCGGCAATCTACCGGCTTGTCACGGCATCACCCTCTCCAAAGAGATGTCTCCCAAGGCTGATTTGGAAAGGGCTCGCATGTCATCTATACCCTACGCATCTGCGGTAGGATCTATAATGTATGCGATGTTATGTACTAGACTAGATGTAGCATACGCATTGAGCGTTGTAAGCCGGTATCAGTCGGACCCAGGGGAGAAACACTGGATAGCAGTAAAGAACATTCTCAAGTACCTGAGAAGGACTAAGGAGATGTTCTTGGTGTATGGTGGAAAAGACCTCCAGATCGAGGCCTTTGCTGACTCCAGCTTCCAGAGTGACAAGGATGACTCCAAGTCCATGTCAGGTTATGTCTTTACCTTCAATGGAGGGGCGGTTTTCTGTAAGAGTTCCAAGCAGGAAACCGTTGCTGACTCAATTATGGAAGCAGAGTACATAGCTGCTTGCGATGCCGCAAAGTAAGCTGTCTCGATGAAGAAGTTCCTCGCGGAGCTTCAGGTGGTTCCTACCATTGTTGATCCAATACCGCTGTATTGTGACAACAACGGAGCTATAGCTTTAGCGAAGGAACCCAGGTCCCATCAGAAGTCCAGACACATTTTGAGGCGGTACCACCTAATCAGGGAGATCGCAGATCGCCTGGAGATCGAGGTGAAGAGAGTAAATTCGGAGGATAACACTGCAGATCCACTCACGAAGGCCCTACCCCAGACTCAGTTCGAGCGGCTGATCGAGATGATAGGTCTTCGATACGCCAGTACATGGCCTTGGTGCAAGTGGGAGATTGTTAGTGTATATGCCCTAGAGGCCATTACTGTATCATACTAGCTTGTATATTACTTAATGGAAGCTTGGGATATTCACAGTTGTATAGACAATCTTGCTCAAAATGGTAGTATGCTACTTGGTTTGTCCCTACTTCAATATGTGCATGTGTTTCTTTTAGCATATCGCTTATGTACATATTAGTGGAGCCCTTAAGATCTTTGCTTGATTACCAGCGTTGTGATGGCAGTCACACTTGTGGGGGCTGGGTAATCTATAAGCACATCCTTATACAGGTCTCTAGTCATAGGACTATCGAGACAGGGCATCGATACTCCGGAGTAGACTAGCGTATACGCTTCTCATCCCAGCTGGGGAGATGGTCTATCCCACAGCCATCAGTACGTCGTACTGGAGATTGTATGCGGGTGCTCGTTAGGTTACGAGTACACTGGACATGACTCGTTGGGGACTGTTGGTTGGTATTATACCTATCGTCAGTTATCAGTTCCCAGGTGACATGAGTACATCTTAGTCCGTTGACTTGACTCTGTCACTTCGCCTCGAGTGTGTTCCTACTGTTCTTTGATTACTACCCTACCACGGCTCAAAGGAGTAGTGCAAACAGGTAGTAGTTAGGTGCAGTCCCGAAGCACTTGGAGGCAGTGACGGTTAGACAGGATTCGTCTCTCCCGGTATTGGGGGTTGATATCGCGCTGTGTCTAGGAGAGCCATTACACATAGTCGTCCCTGGCCAGGGAAAGCGAGATATACTGGTAGGTTTCCAGTGTTATCTCAGGGTGTTCTGGGCTACACTCCGACACGACTTGTACCGCTATTAGGGGAATGACGTTCGCCACCCCCGAGGCCCGCCGTGCGATATTCTTAGATGAACAGACCGGACTGTACGGAGATTGTCGCATACAGGCTCAGTAGGAGTTCGGATGGGTTTACCTCATCGGCCTTCTTTTCGACATATACCTGGGGACCGTTACGTACAGCTAGTGCCGCTTGCGGTCTATGGTTAAACCCACTACCAGCGTAGTGTCGAGTCTTTAGAGTCCCACATAGAGAGTTTCCCTTCACTGGGCGAAACGTGTAGAGGCCGTATGGTTTTACGGCAGGGCTACGATCACTTACGTGCACTTGTGTGCGTATGCTGTTCGGCCAGGCAATACTAGTAGGCTTTGGTTTAAGTCGGATCCTAGTATTGCACGGATGGATTTGTTTTTTCTTCTGTGCATTCGCATTCTATGGAATGCGGATGCGGGTGTGTATGCACAGTTGTGAGGAGCGAAGAGGAAGGAGGTGCCTCATTACGGTTTTGACAGTTGATTCGGTCGAAGCCATGATGAGGTGGACTCATTAGGGATTTGGCAGTTCGTTCGGTCAAAACCATTATGAGCCGGGGACATTATTTACTAATCTTTTTTAGTGATAATTATGTGATGGCCAATTGCTTTGACCATTTGACCATACTTGACTTTGTTGACCATTTGACCAAAGTTGACTTGGACTTTCATGAGAGGTCTAGAGTTTTCCTTGGTTTTCTTTTTATTCTTTGGATTATGAAAATGGTCAAGTCATTAGTAGCCATCAATTTTATCATGAAAGGATTAGTAATGATGATATTAGTGTATTATTGCAACCATGGTTCATTCTCTCTAGCTCATAATTCATTTCCCATTCTCTCTCTTGAAAAAAAAAAGAAATGAGAGAGCTCCATGGTTGTTCTCCTTCTTCTTCCTCCTCTTGATTATTCCTTTGATCTCATGTGTTGAGAGAAAAAGGATCCAAATAGACAAACACTTCCATCTATCTCTTCTACACATCCTAGGACATCAAGACAAGCGATCTTGTTGCCCTAGTTGCCTCGGCTCGAGGTGGAGCTCGGAGTACATCTCTCGGGTGGATCGTCTTCGACTCAAGAAGGCCGCAGAGGTGATCAAGATCCGGATCGACCCTCGGAGCGTGGATGGACGAGCCGGACAGCGGAATGATGATCCGAAGGACCGGTGTCGTAAGGTATAATCTCTATGACATAGTAGATAGAACCTCATGTAGTTTGCTAATTTGTAGTTTAGCAAAGATCCTTCTTTTAGTCCATGTTTCCTTTGCGCCAAAAATTTTTTTTCGCCGTTTCCGCCTCCCCGTAAGAACCGGGATGAGCAACGTGGACTTACAGTATAGACATCGATCCACATACATCTCTGTGTATAAGTCCCAAGAGCTCTACTACTCTTTCCCCGTGTCTGGTGAACAGAGATTTGGTCATCATTCTTTTGAGACAAGACTGACAAGTTTCATAAGATGAAAACTCGAACGTATTCAAATGTCATGACCCAAATTGGCCATATGACCGGCACTTAAACTACGTAACGTCATCAGGCGTAACGCAATTAAGTAAGCCGAAAAACACCAACAATCTAAACCATTACAAGAAAGAAAGATAGATGACTTTTAAAAATTTCGATGCAAAACTTTAAACTTAAGTTTGTTTTTCATAAAAATTTCGGCAGCACCTCCTTTGTACAAACTAGCTCCGAAATGGGTACAAACATAAGATAAAAGTAAAGCATCCCCAAACGGGAGCAAATCTCGCCCAAAGGCGGAACAACCACCACAACAAATATACGACGCCGTAGCGAAGAAAAGATAAACCACATATATAAAAGGCCAGCTCACATGAGCACGACAACCCGAGTCATAAGAATATACAACATCGATCCTCACAACTCGCCTCTAAGTCAATACATGAAGGCGGTAGATGGAGAGTACTAGATGCAAGAAATATACAATGTACATCATCGGATAACCGAAACCCACCTATAGCAAAAGGCTTCACAGCCAACCATAGCGGTATACGCAAAAGTAGAGATAATAAGCCGCCCTGCCGCGACCACTCTGATGATCAGACCTGAAAAACCCTGCGGCACAACGGGGGTGAGTTGCCAACTCATGAATAGTAAATAACATCATACAGTAATCATAAGTATGTACTAACAACGATAATCTATCACTTGTAATCTGATAGCATAAGTATGAAATTATGTATATGCAACGGTCATGAAAGGTACTCTATCGGTACTACTAATACCTGAAGCAAATGCATATCAAATAGATGCGAAGTAAGGGATAAAACATGTCATCCACACGGAAGCCTCATCGTGGCGGACCAGTGTCCATCATGACAATCTAAATCCCCAAATTCCCTCAAATTGGCCTCCATATCGGCCCTCATATCGGGCATATCAGCCCCTCACATCGGGCACATCAGCCACTCATATCTGGCACATCAGCCCCTCATATCGCAATGAATAAGAATACATGCACAGATCATTATGATGATATATATTATATAGGTGTACATATATATATATATATATATATATATATAACAGTGTCCCATACCACCGATATATATACCTAGGAGCAAAACATCCAGGAAACATCATGTGAAATCCATATATCAATGCGAAATCCATGAAATATAATATATGCGACATGAAATAGTGATATGAGCATATAAAGGAAAAACCGCTATTTAACTGCAACAAGTTATTTAAATATATCATGCGGTTCCTAATTTCTCCGAAACCAAACACAACATCATATAAAGGTGAACATGTAGCTATAGCCAGGTATGCGTAATCATGTCGGTATATCAAGATATATGTATCTACCTATCAGTAATGATGTAATACCCTCCAGGTATGTGTGTAGCTGTTAGTTGTATGTATGCCCTAGAGGCCAGTATTATACAGATGATGTATATTATATTGGATGCTTGGACATATATAGAGAGGACTTTCTTGCTCGATATGATAGTATGCTACCTGGTTGCACTTTACTTTAACATGTATAATTGTCTCTTTATACTGTTTTATCGTTACATGTTGGTAAAGCCCTTAGGATGTGTACTTGACTACCTGGACTATGATGCGGATCATACTAGTGGGGACATGGTAGCCCATAAGTACATCCTTTAAGGTCCCTAGTCGTGGGTGTATCGAGACGGGGCATCGATATACCAGTGTAGACTAGTGTATACGCTTCTCGACCCATGAGATGGGCGATGGATGATCCCATATCCATTGGTGTTTGACATCAGAGATGGTATACGGGTGCTCAGTGGAGACTGGGTACACTGGACGGACTCGCCGAGAACTCCCAGATGGTATTATACCTCACGTCAGATGGCAGTTCTCTGGTGACACTTGTGCAGGTTAGTCTGTAGACCCGAGATCGTCATAGAGTCTTGTGTGATTCCCACTGTGCTTTGATTTCCACCTTACCACGTACATGGCGGCATGCAAAACCGTGGTTTTTGGGTACAGTCCCGAGTCACATGGAGGCAATGAGCGATAGGAGGGGTTTCGTCTCTCCCGGTATTGGGGGTTGATGTTGCGCGGTGCTCGATTGGCCGTAACAGGGAAGTCCCTGGCCACGGCTGATATAGAGATTTACTGGTAAGTGTTACCAGTAGTTTCTCGACCCGTTATGAGCCTCACATCGACACGACTAATCGGTTATTGGGGTCTGATGTTTACCACCCCTAGACTTGATATGCGACATATCAGACGAGGAGACCGGGCTGTACGGGAAGTGTTACCGGCAGGCTTTTACAGGAGTTGGAGCGGGCTTGCTTGCTGATCTTCTGATCGCTTAATACCCGGGTAGCCGTTACGTCCAGCAAGTACCGCTGACGGCTTGTGAGTGCTTGATGTGATCATCACCTACTGCCGGCGTATTGACGAGTCTTTAGAGTCCTACATAGAGGTTTTACTGGCTCAGGCAAAACGAAATAGGAGCGCATATGTGATATGTGCGAGACCGAGAATAATGCGTGTATGTGATACCGTATTCTATTCTCGTGACTTTTTGTATCGGTCGGTTATATATGATATAGCCGGGTTATCGAATCAAGTGTTGATTCGATAAGTCGATACAATGGATGTTAGCCGGTTATATGAGATATGACCGGATTATTAAGTCAAGTGTTGATTTAATAATTAAGTGTATAATTGTATATTAGATATACTAATTTACATTAACTAACACTTGTTCACTTTAGGGTTTTTCTCACATGTACACTACTTTAACATATATATGATATATGTTAAAATGTGTTATATTATTGTATCATGGTTGATGATACAACATTCATGTGTGTATGAGACATACACCATTCTATGTATTATGGTGGGTTATGATTATTTAAGATAATTACAAAATTAGTGGAGTTTTGGAATGAGCATGAAGCTTGTAGAAGCTTACTTTGCTTTGACAAAGTCTACTAGCTTTGTCTTTACCTTAGATTCCTTTTAACCCAACCATAATCAATTAGCTATGGTTATGGCTCTACAAGGGTTAGTATATGATACTCACTCACCATGGTTACCCTTCACACTTGATCATTATCCTCTTCATTTCTTTTGTTCATCTTCTTCTTGGTTCAAAAGAAAAAACTTGCTAGGGTTTGATCCAAAGTGAGAATCATTGTGAGAAATAAAAATCCAAAGAGAACCCACTTCCTATTTCTTCATCCTCTACTAGACTAGCACTTTAGTTTAGGGTGTTTACTTCATTAATTCTCTAGTTAGTGAAGTAGGAGCTTGAGTCGGAATTCCCTCGACGTAGATCATCTTCGGCCTCGGAGACTTCAAGCAAGGTCGCATCTTTCGCCTCGTGAAGCCATGCAAGAGTCCGGGAGAACCTTGATCGCAGCGAAGGGACTTCATCAAGGAGCTTTAGAAGTGAAGGACCGATCTACAAAGGTTGTATTTCGTATTCCCTTTAGAGTAAAGTTGTTTACTTGCTAATTGTTTCGCCTAAACTCTAGTATACGATCTTGCTTAGTGTTATTCGGCACATAAAAATTTAATTTTGGCATGGTCGATGCCTTGTAAAGCCTTGTTAGTGTGCCTAGTAACCCTACAGTGGTATCAAAGCCTAGCTAGAGCATTAGGCGATGTGTTAACAAAGTTAAAACTCAGAACGAACCCGAATACGACAATATGAAACCCTCTCTGTACATTTTTTAAAATCTGTGTTTTTTCTAAATTAAAAATACCTGAAAAATACAGCAGACAATTTTAAGCATTACTGTGCAAAACGAGCACCCAATACCCACTTGCCACCGCGTAACCGGGGCCATACTCCTCTTGGGCCGTGGATCCGCGGCCACACTGTAGCCATGGGCTTTTAAATTTGCACAGTAATATTTAATTCTGTTGGTTCTAGTTTCTGGGTATTTTTTTTATCTGACTCTACAGTTGAGTATTTTGAGGTTTATTTTGAAATCGATGATTCGATCGGAGAATTTAATTTTGTTATGTTATTCCGGATAATTTAGAAAGTATTAAAATATTCGAATGGATATCATTGACTCAATTTTTCCCGGCACGAAAAACATTCAAGTGTTGAATTTTTCTCGGGTTTAAATCTTTTGGAAAAACGTGGATGTGACGCGATGGACCCTCTAGAAGACAACAAACCTTAACTCGATTATGTGACCGTCTTGAACTGCCCTTTGAACCTTAGGGTTTGAGACAGTACGGCGTGCCACATGTGAGGCGTTGGCTTGACCCTTCTACGGCTGGACCGTTGCTACTGTGACGTATTCTGGAATTTTTTAACTCCGCTCAAGTGTTGAGCTATTTAGGAAATCTTGGGTATTTGATTATTCGATCGGAAAGTTTAATGTTGTCTATTTATCTGGAATGTGATACAATATGTGGAATTCACACAGTTTGGCAAGAAATGCAAAATATGTGATATTTCGGATTTACGATGTCTAAAGAGATTGTGGATTCCAAATGTTGTAGTTTTACACTTTCTTTTCTGTGACCGTAAGTGTAATATGTGATATCGCCGGTTTCGTTGCTATATGTCAACGACAATTATAATGTGCATATTTACATACGTTGATCACTTGTGATGTTATGTGTTGCTGGATATGTTATATTGGATCGTCGCGTTCAGAATAGCCGGGGGTTTTTATGTGAGATGAGAGTTTTTATTTTCATTCATGTAAAATAAATTGTATATAATATTCTTTTATTGGGGCACTTTCGGGATGAGGTTGATGTCACCTTTTGTATATTATTTACTTTTCCGCACTAGGATAGACCCAAGGAGGAGAGCACAAGTAACCGGGTTCTGGAGTCCAGTGGGAGACCAACTCGAGGAGTCAAGTCCGGGTCTCCTAACTCCAGAATTGGTAGGGTTGCTTGCCGCTCTCGTAGGGGTCTAAGGGTGTGGGTTTGGATATTCGTCGCGACCGTGGAATCCGTGTTTTATAGAGGCTCAAAATAAAACACGGACGTCCTAGTATATCCAATGTTTCATATATTTCTTCTGCTGCGATATCTGTGATGTGATCATTTGATGTGCTGTGATAGATACTGTATATAGTATATATGATATATTATATAGGCTTTACTTTTGTTTTACACCCGCGCTAGCTCTGCCCTGCTCTGCCGTTAGTTACCTAACCTAACGGTGCACGAGAGGACATCGAGACCAATGCGGATGGCATAAGTGTACGTCGTATTTATCTGTGATGTTTAGGTGACTTAAATGATGGGACTTCATTAATGTGATTAATGAAAGAAAAGAAACCTAAAAGATGTTGTAGAATCAAATTTTTCAAAAAGGGTAGCTACAGTTTTGCTTTGCATGGTGGTATATATGATATATCCCGCACCTTATTCGATGGGGAAAGAGCCGAGATCCCTTCACCGGGAGTGACCTCTTTAGCAAAACTGGCAGATGCTACAACACTCGGTTTGACTTTTGACTGCTTTTGGAGTTTTGCTTTGCATAGTGATGTATATGATATATTCTGCACCATATTCCATAAGGAAAGAGTCGAGATCCCTTCACCGGGAGTGACCTCTTTAGCAAAACTAATAAAAGCCTCAAAATCACTCTATTTCAAAATTCACTAGCTTCTACAACGATATCAAGTTCATTACACAATAGGTTTTCAGAAAAACCTGTCGCAGCCTTCCGTCATTTCAGATAAGTTGTATATAGTATTCGTGCTGCATTTGTTGGCTTTCGTCAAGGTGTAGTGTGCGGTAGCTATATACTGCTTATCTGTTTCAAATGATGCGATTGGATTAGGGTAGTCGTACGGCTTTGTTGGCTTTCGTCAAGGGTCGGGCAGGTGGGTTTAATTCAATCAAGAAATGTACGTGTTGAACTTGACTAGCGGGCTATGGTTTATTGGCTTTCGTCAAGGTCATAGCACGTTAGGGGAAAAATATTATCGGGAATTTCAAGTGTTGAGATTTGCAATGAGATTGCATACCTTCTATGAGATAGTTGGATCCCGATACCCACTGCGAGTAATTGTTACTCCCGGGAGAGTTTTACACAGGACAATTAGCCGATCAAGTAGGTGTCTAGAAAGATGTCAATGGGGTTACGCCTCTGGGAAAATGAGGTTTACTTTAATTAGGTCCGTGCGAAAGTACGGGGAACCTCCCTCAAAGTACCGACACTGGCCTGGCTGAAAGATTGACGAAGTTTTGGGTGTAATTAATCCCGGCTAGTCTTTCCTTTTAGGGTTTGAAGGAAGATTTGATAAAAACAATGAGAGCCATCCTGATTAGATAAAATAATAACCAATCTGATCTTGCAAGAGCATACGCTAAAGTGTTTTCTTCCCTCTCTCTCCAGGTAGCGACCATATCAAGCCTTAATAAATATAATAATATGGATGTATTGATCGAACCCGCATATTATACTGTGCTGGGGAACGTTGGTTCCGTTCTTTCTTATAAAAGTTATAAGACTGAACAGGATATAGGGGAATACCAGGATTCCCATTCCACCCGAATGAAGAAAGTACATGTTGATGCATTTTCTTCGGCTGTGTTCGTTATAGAGAACTGTTTCTCTATTTGCTCTACGTCCTGGGTATTAGATACCGGGTCAGGATCCCATATATGTAATCAGTTACATGGGCTTAGGAAAGGTAGAGAAGTTGGAGAAGGTGATAAAGACATAAGGGTTGGAAATGGTGCAATTGTTGCAGCTAAAACCGTCGGGGAATATCACCTTGTATTGCCAACTGGTAATACATTGATTCTGAACGAATGCTATTACATGCCGAACCTGATATGCAACATTATATCGGTTTCTTTGTTGAGTAAAGAGGGATGTAATTTTGTATTACAGGATAATGTTATGAATATTTTCCTTAACCAAAGGTTGGTTGGATCAGGCACGTTGTGCAATGGCATTTATGTTCTAAATCAATCAACAGTTCTGAGCATAACAAACACACACAAGAGGAAGAGTTCAGAAATGAACGAATCCTTCTTGTGGCATTGTAGACAGGGTCATATCAATGCGACACGACTAGCTAAGTTGCATAAAGATGGATATTTGAATCCGTTTGAATTGTCATCTTATGACACTTGCCAGTCATGTCTCAAAGGCAAGATGACCAAAACTCCGTTTACGGGACACAGAGAAAGAGTTACGGAACTCTTGGGACTAGTACATAGTGATGTATGCGGCCCTATGTCTACACATGTCAGAAATGGTTCTGTGTACTTCATTACATTCACTGATGATCTCTCTAGATTCGGATATGTGTTCCTGATGAAACACAAATCAGATGTTTTTGAGAAATTTAGAGAATATAAACAAGAAGTTGAGAACCGAACCGGAAAGTATTAAAATCTTATGATCTAATCGAGGAGGTGAATACTTGAGCAATGAATTCCTGGACTTCCTAAAAGAGAATGGGATTCTCTCTCAGCTGACTCCTGCATATACACTACAGCACAACGGTGTATCGGAACGAAGGAACCGCACCCTATTAGATATGGTGCGCTCTATGATGAGCACAGCTGAGTTACCTATTTCCTTCTGGGGGTATGCACTGGAAACAGCTGCAGACCTATTGAATATGGTTCCCACCAAATCTGTGCCAACCACTCCATATGAGATATGGAAAGGAAAGAGACCATGTCATAATTATGTTAAGATATGGGGTTGTCCGGCCTATATAAAAAAGCAAAATCCGGACAAACTCGCGGAAAGGTCCATTCTGTGTAAGTTTATTGGATATCCCAAACATTCGCGCGGGTATATCTTCTACCACACTGAGGAACAAAGTGTGTTTGTTTCTTGGCATGCCACCTTTTTAGAAAAGGAATTTCTTGCAAAAGAAATTAGTGGTCATGAGGTAGAACTGGAAGAGGTTCCAACTACAAAAGCTACAATAGAAGATTTAGTGGAACCAGAGGATTCAGTAGTTCCCGATGAATCCCAGCCACTCCATAGATCTAGTAGGGTTCCTCACCCACCTAAATGATACTACGGTTTTCTCATGGATGGTGGGAGTGAGGATTGCATCATGGTTGATGATGACCCAACTAGCTTCGAGCAGGCCATCACGAGTGGGGACTCAGTGAAATGGCTGGATGCCATGCGGTCCGAGATGGAATCCATGTACACCAACAAAGTATGGACTTTGGAAGATGCTCCTGAAGGGGTAAAACCCATTGGGAGCAAGTGGATCTTCAAGAAAAAACTTGGTGTAGATGGGAAAGTGGAGACTTTCAAAGCTAGACTTGTTGCAAAGGGTTTTCATCAAAGACCAGGTGTGGACTATGACGAAACCTTTTCTCCTGTGGCTATTCTTAAATCCATCCGGATCATGCTTGCCATCGCTGCATATCATGAATACGAAATCTGGCAAATGGATGTTAAGACCGCCTTTCTAAACGGTGATTTAGAAGAGTGCGTGTACATGACCCATCCAGAGGGCTTCGTAGATAGTGGGAGCAGCGGGAAGGTCTACAAGCTGCTTAAATCCATTTATGGATTAAAGCAAGCATCGCGGAGTTGGAACATCTGCTTTAACGTCGTTATCAAAGAGTTTGATTGCGTCAAAAATGTAGATGAACCTTTTATCTACAAGAAGGTGGCAGAGAGTAAGGTTTTCTTCCTCGTATTGTACGTGGACGACATACTCTTGATAGGAAATGACATTCCTATGCTGCAATCGGTCAAGCTCTTCTTATCACAAAGATTCTCAATGAAAGATCTTGGTGATCCCTCCTTCATATTGGGGATTAGGATCTATAGAGATAGATTTAAACGATTATTGGGATTGTCCCAATCCAGGTACATTGTGTAAGTGCACGGCGGCGCCCCGGCCGTCAATCCGACGGCCAAATACGGAAGCGGTGATAAACTTTAATTTTTCTTGAACTGGCAAACCGCCGCGCACTAATACCCGGATCGAACCATTAATTAGTCCTAGCTAACTACAAGATGGGGAAGAGAGATATACCGACTGATCCGAGTCCTCCGGTCTTCTCGTCGTCGTCCCGATCTCCTGCGGAAGCTCCGGTCTCCACCTCGTCGCCGGAAGTGCACCACATCGCCTACTTCTTTTACGGGCTCCCACCTCAATGCCGAGGCAACTCGGGGACGAAGCTGGCTAGTCAACGTGCCTAAGAATTGCTGTAGAATGTAGTGTACAAGTCTCATTTTGGGGTTGTAGGAATTGCCTTTTGGTGGAGGGATGAACTATGGAGTTTGGAGATCGAACTTGTGGATATTTGGGAGCATGAAATGAACCAAATTTCACTCTCCAAAATTTTGGACAGCCCCACCAAGAGAGTGGCCGGCCATGGTCATGGGGGATGGAGAGAATGAGAGAATCATGTATCAAAAATGTGAGCCATACTCTTATCATGCAAGAGAGAGAGAGTCAAAGGATATCATGAAAGGAAATCATCACAAACCCAAACCCACACTCAACCACAAACAAAGTCCACCCATCATGAACCATCATGAAGTCAAGAAGTCAAGGTCAAGTGATCAAAGAATGGTGCAACCATCATGACACAAGAAAATTGAAAGAACCCCTCCACAAATACTTATTTGCAACAATGCAAATAAGCCCTCCTCCACCAAACTTCGGCCAATGAACGATACAAAGGAAATCGGCCGAAACGAAAAGCAAACTGGCAACTCCAGAAAACTGCTCCCGTAATAAATTACAGGAAAACCCCGATACTGTGCATACACACCTGCATTTGTATTCCGACCGAAATACAACTGCAATGAGACAAAATCTACACTGTACTATACTAGGATCCGGCTTAAACCAAAGCCGGCTAGTAATATCCGTTCGATCCTGATCCGTGCAATACCGCACGTATCTGATCGAACCCTGCCATATAACCATACGGCCTGTAGTACAAACTGTCCGATCCTTATCCGTGCAATACCGCACGTATCTGATCGGACCTTGCCATATCTCCATACGGCCTCTACAACTTTTCGCCCGAAAGCTGAGTAACTGAATGTGGGGGACTCTAAAGACTCGTCAACACCTTGGTTGTGGATTTAACCACTAGCACGTCAGAGGTATAAGCCAATACGTAACGGGCTACCAGGTATTGACTAAAAGGGATGTCTGTGAGCGAACTCAGCCTGACAACCCTACTGAGCCTGTCAGTGACAATATCCGTACAGTCCGGTCCGTTCGTCTATGAGTATCGCATGGCGGACCTAGGGGGTTGGTAAAAGTCAGACCCCCAAAAGCGGAACAAGTCGTGTCGGAGTGTAGCCCAGAACACCCTGAGATACTACTGGAATACCTACCAGTAAATCTCCTTGCCTCGGCCGAGGGCTTCGTGTAATGGCTCTCCTAGACATAGCACGACCTCACCCCCAATACCGGGAGAGACGAACCCCTGAAGATACGCTCACTGCCTCCATATGGCTCGGGACTGTATCCAACTAAAACCTGTTTGCACGACTCCTTTGAGCCGTGGTAGGGTAGTAATCAAAGTACAGTGGGAACTCACACAAGACAAATGACGATCCCCAGGTCGATGAACTAACCTGCACACATGTCACCAGGGAACTGCCATCTGACGTCTGGTATATGACCAACTAGCATGTTCCCGGCGAGTCCTGTCCGGTGTACTCATAACCCAATGAGCACCTGTATACATATTAGGTGATCCAACTGACACTAGTGGCTTGTGAGACCGGCCACCGCCCCTCGTCGGGGTCTCGACTGTATACACTAGTCTACTCTGGAGTATCGATGCCCTGTCTCGAAACTCACACGACTAGGGACCATTTAAGGATATGCTTATAGACCCCCAGCTCCCACTTATATGATCGCCCTCATACTGCTGGTGGTCAAGCAAAAATCCTAAGGGCTCTATCAACGTGTAATAGCGACTTGTCAGGTCACCTAAAGCAGTACACGATGATAAAGGTAAACCAGATAGCATACTATCATCTCGAGTAAGACTGTCCTACCGGGATAGGTCCTCCATCAATCATTGCAATCACGTACCTGTGACCTAATAATTGACTCTGAGGGCACTATCTCCAACAATCTCCCACTTGCACTCAAGGCTAATTATTGCGATGTCGCATACTCACAGCCCGTGTGATACCGAACACCCAACTCCTCTACTAGTCAGTCTCACAAAGCTCGTTTGCGAAACTATTGCGTTCGAGGAACAGCCTTAGTGAGCGGATCCGCTTTGTTGTTTCTTTCTATGTCTCTCTATATCTCAAGTTCACGGAGAAAGCCATCTCCCGAAATGAGCAATACCTGTCTTAGAATGTTTCTGGATGTCTGATGGGACCTAACTCATAAATGAACTCCAAATCCAAACTTCTTAGACTGTATCGTCAACTGAACTTAATCAGTATCCTACGCCATGCCACCCTCAGTATTGCCTTGGACCACCTGTCCAAAATACTGCCCCTCGTCAGAAGGAAAAACTATAACTCTGATAACCTCCTTGTCGTCCATGTCACCTTGGAAGCCTGGAATGATAACTGTCTCCCGAATGAGGCTGTCGTTATCATATCCCTAGAACATCCACTTATGTTCTAAAACTGCTTCCGACTGTTTCTCCAGGATTGGATCAATGTCAACTTATTGCATCTAGTGCAAGAACAACATCTGGTGTGGTACTTGACATCTCATGATTGACTCAATTGCCTGAGCAAGTGATCTGCCAATCATGCACATCCCTCTCCCCTTTAGTCTGTAAGACACCTTTAGAGAGGGTGACTCCATTACCTGCAGGTATACCACCGTGCCAGGAGTCGTCCATTCTAAATACCCTTAGAATGCTGTCTAAGTACCCAGATTGGGAGACTACTCAAATCTAGATCTAAAACCATAGATCTAGTAACCAGTATGTCTGATATAAAATC
Source organism: Agapanthus africanus (assembly GCA_030015575.1). Lineage (NCBI taxonomy): Eukaryota > Viridiplantae > Streptophyta > Magnoliopsida > Asparagales > Amaryllidaceae > Agapanthus > Agapanthus africanus. The sequence continues at coordinate 566,363,665 of CM057341.1, forward strand.
CATTTCCTTTGTGGAGAAACCACTGTGTGACGACCAAAGTATAACCGATCGTAGTATAGGAGTTTCTTTTCCTACTCTGTGTATGTCATCCAAACACCAGGATATCACACCCTACTACCTTCTCAACAGATCCATCCTCTATTCTGATGAAGTCAAACCCATGACTATCACGTCAGAAATAGATGATCTATCTCCGCTACATCTGCTTTAGTCTATAAATAGACATAAGCTACCTGTCCACCAATGCTTCCACTGCTCCCACTGACTACGACAACCCTCTGGCAGAGTCATACAGACGTACACTTCTAAAACTAGTTTAGAACGACGCTATACTCATCCTCCCACCGGGTCTCGCAGCCTGGAACAACAGCAATGGCAAGTGTGGGTAAACAAGAACCTCTCTGCCACCGTCCTTGAGGCTACCGGAGTACCTCTCGGGTGCCTGAGGTTACCCACCGTATCGGCGGAGTGGCCAATGGAATGTCAAACCAGATTGAATCTTTAGGTTCCTATCAAATCTTCAGTAAATGTTTGTGGTTCTGGAATCACTTCCAGTTCTACCATACTCCCACTACTGTTTTCTGAAAAAAATTCCATTTTTAATAAAACTGTGGCGAGTCTAGAACAATATTGCTATTGTTCATCCAGATGGTAGAAAGTCAACCCTTGTCATAGCCTGGGTCAAAACACAAACAGAAACGTGCCTTGAGTTATCCAGAGTCTGGTTTTAATCATAAGCTGGACAACTCCCCGTACCTTAACATCGTTAAGATACGAACTGTTCTATATCCCATATAGGACCAGAGGCACTGATTTAATTGAACCAGATTCAAATCATGCAGCTGTCTCCAATGCATGTCAACTAAATGGAAGGAGGCCGATCAGTGTTACTCAACTTAGGAATGCTTCCAATTATGAATAACCTGAAAGAGAAGCAAAATCTCTTATTATTACTATCAACTGAATACCATGCACAAGTGTCTACATCTTCGATTGCTTTGAAGAATCCCGATACTTGCTACACCTGGTTCTCTACTCTATTCAAATACCTATAACTTCTCAAAATTCGGACCCTGTGTTTCCACGAAACAGCTGTCTAAAAACTAGAGAAGTCATAAGTAAACCGAATATAGTACGAGGACCAACCCCTCTGTCCTTATGGACCCTGGACAACATACAATACTCTGTATAAGTCCCTTGAGTCTGATAACTCATTCACTGTGTGTCGTAGGTTGAAAACTGTACTTATGGTTAAGAAGAATTACTCCGCTGCATAATGCTCCTTACCTAACCATCCATTGATATAGGTAAATGTCGTAGACATAATTTCATAAAGGTATATCTCACTCTATGAAAATAGACGTACAGATATATCAATTTGAAATTGGTGCATAACAGCGGATATTCAAAACCAAATATTTGCCGACCGGCAAACTACCCAGGTGACTTCCTCAAATATCACCGATTACAACGAATCCCGATATAATGAGGATGATCACCCAATTCCCAATAACTTACTCCCACTCATCATCTGTAAAACCATACAGATGTGAGAATCATACCTGGTAAATACATACCCTGGAGCAAGTGTCTAATCGAGAAATCAGTTTTCCTTTAACCGCACACAGTGAAACTGAAACATTGAAATGTTTCGATGGGGTATCCCGGTATTCCTAGTAATGCCTCTTCCAGTATCCAGATTCACAACTGTAACCGTGTAATTCTTTGCCACCTTTCCAAATCCCTTCATATGTCTTTAGTCTTTATCTTCTGCACACCCCTTTAGGCCAAAAGGTTTTCTTCCTTCCCTACCGTTCGGCACCAGCCTATGGTTTGGAAGAAGACTATCCAATAAGCATAATGGGTGTACTGTCTTAATCCTAGGAACACTCGCAATGCGAGAGAAGGTGAAGATAAAAGACACCTGAATAAATCTTATTCCTATTTCTCCTGAACCAGAATCCATCCCCGAACTGGAACAAGTTCCTTTCGAGTTCGTATATAACCATACGATGGAGTATCCAATAAACTGTGGATCTTCGTAGTGATACGGAGTGTCCTGGAGAAATACAAAGGTGATTTAGGATTGGCGAAGGAATACTTGGTTTGGTCGTGAATAGCAGTCGCAATTTACTTTGCCCTCTTACTAATCCCTTGCTTTGTCTGAACTTAATACCTTCTGCACACCATCGTTATGCTAATTGGTTTTCTTCATTCCCTACCGGTCGGCACTAACCTAAGGTTTGGAAGAAGACTATCCAATTTGCGTAATAGGTGTACTATCCCCTAAACCAAGGAGTACTCACAACTTGAGAGAAGGTAAAAGGAAAAGACAACTGAATAATCCTATCCGTTTTCTCCATAACCTGAAACCATCCTCGAATAAATTCCTTCGAGTTCGTATCTAACCATACGATGGTTTTGTCCAATGGAAGTGGACGTTCGTAGTAAAACGGGGTGTCCTGGAGAAAAGGGTAAAAGTAGGAGTGGCAATGAGGTCTGCAACTCTGACAATCCAAAAGCCAGTGTTTAAGAAGGTTCGGTCAATCTTGGTCACTGAGTCATAGTCTTAGGGTCGGGTCAATGGTTGCTGCCAAAGAGAGAGAGAAAAGAAACACTCAGCGTGCACTCTAACCTAGATCAGAATGGTTACCAACTTATCTAATCTGGAAAACCTCCCACTGTATCGTCAAATTCTCCTCCAAACCTGAAAGAAGAATTAGTCGGGATCACCTGAGGAGTAAACCAACTCATCAGTGGGAATCGGGATCCAACTATCATCACATGATAACGTGACGGAATCCGCTCACATCATCACACTCCAGAAGGTATGCGCATATCTGGCAAGTTTCAGTTCTTTTGAAACTCCCGATGTGATTTTTGCCCCATGCTCTTATGACCTTGACTAAGGCCAACAAATCATAAGTCACATGTCAAGTTCTACCCGTCATTGTCCAGGTTGATTTGAACCCACCCGTACAAGCCCTTGACTAGGGCCAACAAGGCTATACGACTGTCCCAAACCAACGCATCTATCTATGCTACATATGAACACCCAACAGCTACCAAACACTGTGCCTTGACTATGGCCAACAAACACAGCTTGAATACTATTGACTATCCATATGAAACGACGGAGGGCTACGAATGGTTTCTGGCGAAAACCTTTAACGTAAAGAACTTGATATCGTTGAAGGAACTGATAGCTTTTTAAAATATAGTGACGAAAACCTTCGCTAAAGAGGTCACTCCCGGTGAAGGGATCTCGGCTCTTTCCCCGTAGAATGAGGTGCAGGATATTCCAACTGAATACCACGGTGCAAAGCAAAAGCAATCGGCTATTGTGAAGTTAATGCCCTGACGCAAACTTTTTGTCCAAGGGGTCACTCCCTGTGAAGGGATCTCGGACCTTGCCTCGTCGACTGAGGAGCAGGATATTCCAACTGAATACCACGATGCAAAACAAAAGTGAACGTCCTTGCAATAACAGCTTTTTGAAAAAGTGTTCCAACAACATCAGATTAGGTTTGTTTTTAACTTGCATTGATCCGAATCAACGCAGTCCCATCAATTGATCACACCAAAAAGAACGAAAATATACTGATGTACGTATATGCCATCCGCATTCGCCACTGGGTCCCGTCATTACCTGTTAGGTTAGCTAACTAACGACAGAGCGGGGACTGGACTAGCGCGGATGCAAAACATATACAACATCTACTAATATATATACCAATATATTATATTCGCTCAAGGCGTGATAAAAAATGCAACATCACAGAAAATGTACAGCATCACAGAAACAATATAGATATCTGGGATCCCCGGGTTTCACAGAGCTACTGATGAAACCCGACGTTCCCCTGGTCGCGTGGATAGCCTGTGCAATGAAATCCTAGACCCCTACGGGCGCGGCAAGTCACCCGCCAAAACCTGAAGCGAGGCAGCCCCCTTCAGCACCGTGAATGGACCACCCAGCACTTCACGGAATCCGGTAACTTGGGCACCCTTCCTGGGTCAACCTGTACTCCCTACGAGTGCGGCGAACAGCCCGCCAATCCTGGAGTAAAGCCCCCTCCGTCTCAATGCCATGAGATGCGGGATTGTTGCCCTCCAGAACCCGGCTATCCGTGCACCCCTCCGTGGGATAATCCTAGTACAGAAAGTAAAATATACATACAACGGGTACATCGACCGCAACCTGGTCGTGCCCCAAAATAATAATACAGACAGGCAGTGACGGCAGTCCACATGTCGGACGCTCGCCCCGCAATATCAAATGTACATAATACAACCACAACTGTACTAGCATTGCATCCAGGCTATCCCCCACGACCGATCCGCAACATCACAGCAAAAACAGAACATCAACGTGAAAGTCACGTTCGCAAATCCGTCTAACCGGGCTATAGCAGTTAGACCGGATTTACCGATCAAGTGACATTCACGGTCGCAGATATAATGTAAATACTATGAAATAATGTGTTTAAAATATCCGATCGATCAAATTTTAACAAGTGGGCCCAATGTTATTATTCCAAAAACCCAATTTTCACCCCAGAAAGATACTGTAGAAATTTGGTGCAGTCAACTCATCATTGTGCGGCGGAACCACGGCCCAAAGGGGGGTTTGGCCGCGGTTCCGCGCTCCCATAGACGAATCACTGTATCGAATTTTTACAGCACCCTTAGATATTCCAGTACATCACTATTTTACAACCTGAAAAATTTTTGGACACCAAAAAATTTCAACAGAAAACTGATGTGAACTAAAATGCAGATTTTGGAATTTTGGTCGATCGGAAATGTAAACACATTACACAAAGCTAGACTAAGTTAATGGCGAGGCTCTGATACCACTGTAAGTGCACGGCGGCGCCCCGGCCGTCAATCCGACGGCCAAATACGGAAGCGGTGATAAACTTTAATTTTTCTTGAACTGGCAAACCGCCGCGCACTAATACCCGGATCAAACCATTAATTAGTCCTAGCTAACTACAAGATAGGGAAGAGAGATATACCGACTGATCCGAGTCCTCCGGTCTTCTCGTCGTCGTCCCGATCTCCTGCGGAAGCTCCGGTCTCCACCTCGTCGCCGGAAGTGCACCACATCGCCTACTTCTTTTACGGGCTCCCACCTCAATGCCGAGGCAACTCGGGCACGAAGCTGGCTAGTCGACGTGCCCAAGAATTGCTGTAGAATGTAGTGTACAAGTCTCATTTTGGGTTGTAAGAATTGCCTTTTGGTGGAGGGATGAACAATGGAGTTTGGAGATCGAACTTGTGGATATTTGGGAGCATGAAATGAACCAAATTTCACTCTCCAAAATTTTGGACAGCCCCACCAAGAGAGTGGCCGGCCATGGTCATGGGGGATGGAGAGAATGAGAGAATCATGTATCAAAAATGTGAGCCATACTCTTATCATGCAAGAGAGAGAGAGTCAAAGGATATCATGAAAGGAAATCATCACAAACCCAAACCCACACTCAACCACAAACAAAGTCCACCCATCATGAACCATCATGAAGTCAAGAAGTCAAGGTCAAGTGATCAAAGAATGGTGCAACCATCATGACACAAGGAAATGCAAAGAACCCCTCCACAAATACTTATTTGCAACAATGCAAATAAGCCCTCCTCCACCAAACTTCGGCCAATGAACGATACAAAGGAAATCGGCCGAAACGAAAAGCAAACTGGCAACTCCAGAAAACTGCTCCCGTAATAAATAACAGGAAAACCCTGATACTGTGCATACACACCTGCATTTGTATTCCGACCGAAATACAACTGCAATGAGACAAAATCTATACTGTACTATACTAGGATCCGGCTTAAACCAAAGCCGGCTAGTAATATCCGTTCCATCCTGATCCGTGCAATACCGCACGTATCTGATCGAACCCTGCCATATATCCATACGGCCTGTAGTACAAACTGTCAGATCCTGATCCGTGCAATACCGCACGTATCTGATCGGACCTTACCATATCTCCATACGGCCTCTACAACTTTTCGCCCGAAAGCTGAGTAACTGAATGTGGGGGACTCTAAAGACTCGTCAACACCTTGGTTGTGGATTTAACCACTAGCACGTCAGAGGTATAAGCCAATACGTAACGGGCTACCAGGTATTGACTAAAAGGGACGTCTGTGAGCGAACTCAGCCTGACAACCCTACTGAGCCTGTCAGTGACAATATCCGTACAGTACGGTCTGTTCGTCTATGAGTATCGCATGGCGGGCCTAGGGGGTTGGTAAAAGTCAGACCCCCAAAAGCGGTACAAGTCGTGTCGGAGTGTAGCCCAGAAGACCCTGAGATACTACTGGAATACCTACCAGTAAATCTCCTTACCTCGGCCGAGGGCTTCGTGTAATGGCTCTCGTAGACACAGCACGACCTCACCCCCAATACCGGGAGAGACGAACCCCTGAAGATACGCTCACTGCCTCCATGTGGCTCGGGACTGTACCCAACTAAAACCTGTTTGCACGACTCCTTTGAGCCGTGGTAGGGTAGTAATCAAAGTACAGTGGGAACTCACACAAGACAAATGACGATCCCCAGGTCGATGAACTAACCTGCACACATGTCACCAGGGAACTGCCATCTGACGTCTGGTATATGACCAACTAGCATGTTCCCGGCGAGTCCTGTCCGGTGTACTCATAACCCAATGAGCACCTGTATACATCTTAGGTGATCCAACTGACACCAGTGGCTTGTGAGACCGGCCACCGCCCCTTGTCGAGGTCTCGACTGTATACACTAGTCTACTCTGGAGTATCGATGCCCTGTCTTGAAACTCACACGACTAGGGACCATTTAAGGATATGCTTATAGACCCCCAGCTCCCACTTATATGATCGCCCTCATACTGCTGGTGGTCAAGCAAAAATCCTAGGGGCTCTATCAACGTGTAATAGCGACTTGTCAGGTCACCTAAAGCAGTACACAATGATAAAGGTAAACCAGATAGCATACTATCATCTCGAGTAAGACTGTCCTACCGGGATAGGTCCTCCATCAATCATTGCAATCACGTACCTGTGACCTAATAATTGACTCTGAGGGCACTATCTCCAACACATTGACACCATACTAAAGAGGTTTAGTATGGAAGAGTCCAAACGTGGGTTTCTACCCACGATCTCAGGGCTCACTCTCTCCAAAGAGATGTCTCCCAAGACTGATTTGGAGAGAGCTCGCATGCAAGGGATACCCTATGCTTCGACAGTAGGCTCTATCATGTACGCGATGCTATGTACCAGGCCCGATGTAGCATACTCTCTAAGTGTAGTGAGTAGTTATCAAGCTGATCCTGGAGAGAGTCACTGGACAGCTGTGAAGAGCATTCTCAAGTACTTGCGAAGGACTAAAGAGATTCTCTTGGTGTATGGTAACGGAGAACTCCAAGTGGAGTCCTTTACCGATTCGAGCTTCCAGAGTGATAAGGACGACTCTAAGTCGCAGTCGGGATTTGTCTTTACCCTTTACGGAAGGACGGTTAGCTGGAAGATTTCTAAGCAGGAAACCGTGGCAGACTCGACGGTGGAGGCTGAATACATCGCTGCCAACGATGCTGCCAAAGAGGCTGTCTGGATCAAGAAGTTCATTACTGAACATGGTGTGGTTCCATCCATTGAGCATCCAATACCTTTGTATTGCGATAAAAATGGAGCAGTGGCTTTGGCCAAGGAACCCAGGTCCCATCAGCAATCCAGGCATATTCTGAGGCGGTATCACCTGATCCGGGAGATAGTTGATCGCCGGGAGATCGAGGTCAGGAGGGTTGACACGAAGAACAACACTGCGGATCCATTCACGAAGGCCATTCCCCAGATACAGTTTGAGAGACTCTTCGGGATGCTTAGTATGCGATACTACAGCTGCTGGCCCTCGTGCAAGTGGGAGATTGTTAGTTTTATGTATGCCCTAGAGGTCAGTATTGTACAGATGATGTATATTATATTAGATGCTTGTACATATATAGAGAGGACTTTCTTGCTCGATATGATAGTATGCTATCTGGTTGCACTTTACTTTAACATGTATAATTATCTCTTTATACTGTTTTATCGTTACATGTTGGTAAAGCCCTTAGGATGTGTACTTGACTACCTGGACTATGATGCGGATTATACTAGTGGGGACATGGTAGTCCATAAGTACATCCTTCAAGGTGCCTAGTCGTGGGTGTATCGAGACAGGGCATCGATATACCAGTGTAGACTAGCGTATACGTTTCTCGACCCATGAGATGGGCGATGGATGATCCCATATCCATTGGTGTTTGACATCAGAGATGGTATACGGGTGCTCAGTAGAGACTGGGTACACTGGACGGACTCGCCGAGAAATCCTAGATGGTATTATACCTCACGTCAGATGGCAGTTCTCTGGTGACACTTGTGCAGGTTAGTCTGTAGACCCGAGATCGTCATAGAGTCTTGTGTGATTCCCACTGTGTTTTGATTTCCACCTTACCACGTCCATGAGGGCATGCAAAACGGTAGTTTTTGTAAGTGCACGGCGGCGCCCCGGCCGTCAATCCGACGGCCAAATGCGGAAGCGGTGATAAACTTAAATTTTTCTTGAACTGGCAAACCGCCGCGCACTAATACCCGGATCGAACCATTAACTGGTCCTAGCTAACTACAAGATGGGAAAGAGATATACCGACGATCCAAGTCCTCCGGTCTTCTCGTCATCGTCCCGATCTCCTGCGGAAGCTCCGGTCTCCACCTCGTCGCCGGAAGTGCACCACATCGCCTACTTCTTTTACGGGCTCCCACCTCAATGCCGAGGCAACTCGGGCACGAAGCTGGCTAATCGACGTGCCCAAGATATGCTGTAGAATGTAGTGTATAGACTTGTGTCTCATTTGGGGTTCTTGGAGGTGCCACTTTGGTAGAGGGATGATACAAGAAGTATATGGAGGAGCTTGGAGAATTTTGGTGCATGAAATGAACAACATTTCCCCACCTCAATTTTTGGACAGCCCCTTTGTGCTTTGGCCGGCCATCTCAAGTGAGGGAGGGAGAGAATGAGATAGATATCCATGAGGGAGCGAGTGGCATGAACAATAATGCAAGGCATCAAAAACAAATCATGAAAGAATATGATCATAAGCAAAACCACACACAACTCCAACCATCAACAACCATCATGACCACTAAAAGTCAAGCTATCATGAAATGATCAAGTCAAAAAGGTCAAGGTATGGTGCTCATCATGAAAACCATCATGATACAAGAATATACAAAGACCCCCTCCACAACCACTTATTTGCAACAACGCAAATAAGCCCTCCTCCACCAATCTTCGGCCAATGAACGGAACAATGGAAATTGGCCGAAACGGAAAGCAAACTGGCAACTCCAGAAAACTGGTCCCGTAATAAATTACAAGAAAACCCCGATACTGTGCATACACACCCGCATCTGTATTTCGACCGAAATACAAATGCAAGGAGACAAAATCTACACTGTACTATACTAGGATCCGGCTTATACCAAAGCCGGCTAGTAATATCCGTTCGATCCTGATCCGTGCAATACCGCACGTATCTGATCGAACCCTGCCATATAACTATACGGCCTATAGTACAGACTGTCCGATCCTGATCCGTGCAATACCGCACGTATCTGATCGGACCTTGCCATATCTCCATACGGCCTCTACAACCTTTCGCCCGAAAGCTGAGTAACTGAATGTGGGGGACTCTAAAGACTCGTCAACACCTTGGTTGTGGATTTAACCACTAGCACGTCAGAGGTATAAGCCAATACGTAACGGGCTACCAGGTACTGACTAAAAGGGATGTCTGTGATCGAACTCAGCCTGACAACCCTACTGAGCCTGTCAGTGACAATATCCGTACAGTCCGGTCCGTTCGTCTATGAGCATCGCATGGCGGGCCTAGGGGGTTGGTAAAAGTCAGACCCCCAAAAGCGGTACAAGTCGTGTCGGAGTGTAGCCCAGAACACCCTGAGATACTACTGGAATACCTACCAGTAAATCTCCTTGCCTCGGCCGAGGGCTTCGTGTAATGGCTCTCCTAGACACAGCACGACCTCACCCCCAATACCGGGAGAGACGAACCCCTGAAGATACGCTCACTGCCTCCATGTGGCTCGGGACTGTACCCAACTAAAACCTGTTTGCACGACTCCTTTGAGCCGTGGTAGGGTAGTAATCAAAGTACAGTGGGAACTCACACGAGACAAATGACGATCCCCAGGTCGATGAACTAACCTGTACACATGTCACCAGGGAACTGCCATCTGACGTCTGGTATATGACCAACTAGCATGTTCCCGGCGAGTCCAGTCCGGTGTACTCATAACCCAATGAGCACCTGTATACATCATAGGTGATCCAACTGACACCAGTGGCTTGTGAGACCGGCCACCGCCCCTCGTCGGGGTCTCGACTGTATACACTAGTCTACTCCGGAGTATCGATGCCCTGTCTTGAAACTCACACGACTAGGGACCATTTAAGGATATGCTTATAGACCCCAGCTCCCACTTATATGATCGCCCTCATACTGCTGGTGGTCAAGCAACAATCCTAGGGGCTCTATCAACGTGTAATAGCGACGTGTCAGGTCACCTAAAACAGTACACGATGATAAAGATGAACCAGATAGCATACTATCATCTCGAGTAAGACTGTCCTACCGGGATAGGTCCTCCCTCAATCATTGCAATCACGTACCTGTGACTTAATAATTGACTCTGAGGGCACTATCTCCAACAATCTCCCACTTGCACTCAAGGCTAATTATTGCGATGTCGCATACTCACAGCCCGTGTGATACCGAACACCCAACTCCTCTACTAGTCAGTCTCACAAAGCTCGTTTGCGAAACTATTGCGTTCGAGGAATAGCCTCAGTGAGTGGATCCGCCTAGTTGTTTCTTTCTATGTCTCTCTATATCTCAAGTTCGCGGAGAAAGCCATCTCCCGAAAAGAGCAATACCTGTCTTAGAATGTGTCTGGATGTCTGATGGGACATAGCTCAAAAATGAACTCCAAATCCAAACTTCTTAGACTGTATCGTCAACTGAACTTAATCAGTATCCTGCGCCATGCCACCCTCAGTATTGCCTTGGACCACCTGTCCAAAATACTGCCCCTCGTCGGAAGGAAAAACTATAACTCTGACAACCTCCTTGTCGTCCATGTCACCTCGGAAGCCTGGAATGATAACTGTTTCCCGAATGAGGCTGTCGTTATCATATCCCTAGAACATCCACTTATGTTCTAAAACTGCTTCCGACCGTTTCTCCAGGATTGGATTAATGTCAACTTATTGCATCTAGTGCAAGAACAACATCTGGTGTGGTACTTGACATCTCATGATTGACTCAATTGCCTGAGCAAGTGATCTGCCAATCATGCACTTCCCTCTTTACTTTAGTCTATAAGACACCTTTAGAGAGGGTGACTCCATCACCTGCAGGTACACTACCGTGCCAGGAGTCGTCCATTCTAAATACTCTTAGAATGCTGTCTAAGTACCCTGATTGGGAGACTACCCAAATCTAGATCTAAAACCATAGATCTAGTAACCAGTATGTCTGATATAAAATCCATTTCCTTTGTGGAGAAAACATTGTGTGACGACCAAAGTATAACCGATTGTAGTATAGGAGTTTCTTTTCCTACTCTGTGTATGTCATCCAAATACCAGGATATCACACCCTACTACCTTCTCAACAGATCCATCCCCTATTCTGATGAAGTCAAACCCATGACTGTCACGTCAGAAATAGATGATCTATCTCCGCTACATCTGCTTTAGTCTATAAATAGACATAAGCTACTTGTCCACCAATGCTTCCGCTGCTCCCACTGACTACGACAACCCTCTGGCAGAGTCATATACACGTACACTTCTGAAGCGAGTTCAGAACGACGCTATACTCATCCTGCTGCCGGGTCTCACAGTCTGGAACAACAGCAATGGCAAGTGTGGGTAAACAAGAACTTCCCTGTCACCGTCCTTGAGGCTACCGGAGTACCTCTCGGATGCCTGAAGTTACCCACCTTATCTGCGGAGTGGCCAATGGAATATCAAACCAGATTGAATCTTTAGGTTCCTTATCAAATCTTCAGTAATCGTCTGTGGTTCTGGAATCACTTCCAGTTCTACCATACTCCCACTACTGTTTTTCTAAAAAAATCCATTTTTAATAAAACTGTGGCTAGTCTAGAACAATATTGCTATTGTTCATCCAGATGGTAGAAAGTCAACCCTCGTCATAGCCTGGGTCAACCCACAAACAGCCATTACAGAAACGTACCTTGAGTTATCCAGAGTCTGGTTTTAATCATAAGCCGGACAACTCCCCGTACCTTAACATCGTTAAGATACGAACTGTTCTATATCCCATATAGGACCAGAGGCACTGATTTAATTGAACCAGATCCAAATCATGCAACTGTCTCCAGTGCATGTCAACTAAATGGAAGGAGGCCGATCAGCGTTACTCAACTTAGGAACACTTCCAATTATGAGTAACCTGAAAGAGAAGCAAGTTCTCTTTATCATTACTATTAACCGAATACCATACACAAGTGTCAACATCTTCGATCGCTTTGAAGAATCTCGATACTTGCTACACCTGGTTCTCTACTCTATCCAAATACCTATAACTTCTCAAAATTCGGACCCTGTGTTTCCTACGAAACATCTGTCTAAAAACTAGAGAAGTCATAAGTAAACCGAATATAGTACGAGGACCATCCCCTCTGTCCTGATGGACTCTGGACAACATACAATACTCTGTATAAGTCCCTTGAGTCTGATAACTCATTCACTGTGTGTCGTAGGTTGAAAACTGTACTTATGGTTAAGAAGAATTACACCGCTGTTTAATGCTCCTTACCTAACCATCCACTGATATAGGTAAATGTCGTAGACATAATTTCATAAAGGTATATCTCACTCTATGAAAATAGACGTACAGATATATCAATTTGAAATTGGTGCTTAACAACGGATATTCAAAACCAAATATTTGCCGACCGGCAAACTACCCAGGTGACTTCCTCAAATATCACCGATTACAACGAATCCCGATATAATGAGAATGATCACCCAATTCCCAATAACTTACTCCCACTCATCATCTGTAAAGCCATACAGATGTGAGAATCGTACCTGGTAAATACATACCCTGGAGTAAGTATCTAATCGGGAAATCAGTTTTCCTTTAACAGTACACAGTGAGACTGAAACATTGAAATGTTTCGATGCGGTATCCCGGTATTCCTAGTAATGCCTCTTCCAGATTCACGACTGTAACCGTATAGTTCTTTGCCACCTCTCCAAATCCCTTCATATGTCTTTAGTCTTTACCTTCTATACACCCCTTTAGGCCAAATGGTTTTCTTCCTTCCCTACCGTTCGGCACCAGCCTATGGTTTGGAAGAAGACTATCCAATAAGCATAATGGGTGTACTGTCCCAATCCTAGGAACACTCGCAATGAGAGAGGGTGAAGATAAAAGACAACCGAATAAACCTTATTCCTATTTCTCCTGGACCAGAATCCATCCCCGAACTGGAGCAAGTTCCATTCGAGTTCGTATATAACCATACGATGGAGTATCCAAATAAACTGTGGATCTTCATAGTGATACGGAGTGTCCTGGAGAAATACAAAGGTGATGTGGGAGTGGTAACGAAATATTTGGTTTGGTCGTGAATATCTGTTGCAATTTACTTTGCCCTCTTACTAATCCCTTGCTTTGTCTTAACTTAATACCTTCTGTACACCATCGTCAGGCTAATTGGTTTTCTTCATTCCCTACCGGTCGGCACCAGCCTAAGGTTTGGAAGAAGACTATCCAATTTGCGTAATAGGTGTACTATCTCCTAAACCAAGGAGTACTCGCAACCTGAGAGAAGGTAAAAGAAAAAGACAACTGAATAATCCTATCCGTTTTCTCCAGAACCTGAAACCATCCTCGAATAAATTCCTTCGAGTTCGTATCTAACCATACGATGGTTTTGTCCAATGGAAGTGGACGTTCGTAGTAATACGGGGTGTCCTGGAGAAAAGGGTAAAAGTAGGATTGGCAATGAGGTTTGCAACTCTGTCAATCCAAAAGCCAGTGTTTAAGAAGTTTCGGTTAATTTGGTCACTGAGACATAGACTTAGGGTCGGGTCAATGGTCGCTGCCAAAGAGAGAGAGAAAAGAAACACTCAGCGTGCACTCTAACCTAGATCAGAATGGTTACCAATTTATCTAATCAGGAAACCTCCCACTGTACCTCAAATTCTCCTCCAAACCTGAAAGAAGAATTAGTCGGGGTCACCCGAGGAGTAAACTAACTCATTAGTGGGAATCGGGATCCAACTCTCATCGCATGATAACGTGACGGAATCCGCTCACATCATCACACTCCAGAAGGTATGCGCATATCTGGCAAGTTTCAGTTCTTTTGAAACTCCCGATGTGGATTTTTACCCCATGCTCTTATGACCTTGACTTTGGCCAACAAATCATAAGTCACATGTCAAGTTCTACCCGTCATTCTCCAGGTTAATTTGAGTCCACCCGTACCTACCCTTGACTTTGGCCAACAAGGCAGTACGACTGTCCCAAACCAACGCATCTATCTATGCTGCATATGAATAACCAACAGCTACCAAACACTGTGCCTTGACTTTGGCCAACAAACACAGCTTGAATACTATTGACTACCCATATGAAACGACGGAGGGCTACGAATGGTTTCTGGCGAAAACCTTTAACGTAATGAACTTGATATCGTTGAAGGAATGGATAGCTTTTAAAAATATAGTGACGAAAACCTTCGCTAAAGAGGTCACTCCCGGTGAAGGGATCTCGGCTCTTTCCCCGTAGAATGGGGTGCAGGATATTCTAACAGAATACCACGGTGCAAAGCAAAAGTAATCGGCTATAGTGAAGTTAATGCCCTGACGCAAACTTCTGTCCAAGGGGTCACTCCCGGTGAAGGGATCTCGGCCCTTGCCTCGTCGACTGAGGAGCAGGATATTCCAACTGAATACCACGATGCAAAACAAAAGTGAACGTCCTTGCAATAACAGCTTTTTGAAAAGTGTTCCAACAACATCAGATTAGGTTTGTTTTTAACTTGCATTGATCCGAATCAACGCAGTCCCATCAATTGATCACACCATAAAGAACGAAAATATACTGATGTACGTATATGCCATCCGCATTCGCCACTGGGTCCCGTCATTACCCGTTAGGTTAGCTAACTAACGACAGAGCGGGGACTGGACTAGCGCGGATGCAAAACATATACAACATCTACTAATATATATACCAATATATTATATTCGCTCAAGGCATGATAAAAAATGCAACATCACAGAGAATGAACAGCATCACAGAAACAATACAGATATCTGGGATCCCCGGGTTTCACAGAGCCACTACTGAAACCCGACGTTCCCCTGGTCGTGTGGATAGCCTGTGCAATGAGAACCTAGACCCCTACGGGCGCGGCAAGTCACCCGCCAAAACCTGAAGCGAGGCAGCCCCCTTCAGCGCCGTGAATGGACCTCCCAGCACTTCACGGAATCCGGTAACTTGGGCACCCCTCCTGGGTCAACCTGTACCCCCTACGAGTGCGGCGAATAGCCCGCCAATCCTAGAGTGAAGCCCCCTCCGTCTCAATGCCATGAGATGCGGGCTTGTTGCCCTCTAGAACCCGGCTATCCGTGCACCCCTCCGCGGGGCAATCCTAGTACAGAAAGTAAAATATACATACAACGGGTACATCGACCGCAACCTGGCCGTGCCCCAAAAAAATAATACAATCAGGCAGTGACGGCAGTCCACATGTCGGACGCTCGTCCCGCAACATCAAATGTACATAATACAACCACAACTGTACTAGCATTGCATCCAGGCTATCCCCCACGACCGATCCGCAACATCACAGCAAAAACAGAATATCAACGTGAAAGTCACGTTCGCAAATCCGTCTAACCGGGCTATAGCAGTTAGACCGGATTTACCGATCAAGTGACATTCACGGTCGCAGATATAATGTAAATACTGTGAAATAATGTGTTTAAAAATATCCGATCGATCAAAATATAACAAGTGGGCCCCAAGTACTACTGTAGCACATCAAGAAAATCTGGGCCCAATATTAACATTCCAAAACCCCTAAAATCACCCCAGAAGCCCACTGGAGAAATTTGGCCCATTGATCTTTACATACTGCGGCGGAACCGCGGCCCAAGGTGGGTTTTGGCCGCGGTTCCGCGCTCCGCTTGATGAATCAATGACCCGAATTTTTCCAGAATCCTTATAACTTCCTGTACAGTACTTTTATACAACCTGAAAAATTTTTCGAGACTGAAAAAAAATAACAGAAAACTGTCGTGGGTGATATTGGGTTTTCGGAACATTTCTTCGATCGGAATTGTAAAACACATTAAACCAAGCTAGACTAAGTTAATGGCGAGGCTCTGATACCACTGTAAGTGCACGGCGGCGCCCCGGCCGTCAATCCGACGGCCAAATGCGGAAGCGGTGATAAACTTAAATTTTTCTTGAACTGGCAAACCGCCGCGCACTAATACCCGGATCGAACCATTAACTGGTCCTAGCTAACTACAAGATGGGAAAGAGATATACCGACGATCCAAGTCCTCCGGTCTTCTCGTCATCGTCCCGATCTCCTGCGGAAGCTCCGGTCTCCACCTCGTCGCCGGAAGTGCACCACATCGCCTACTTCTTTTACGGGCTCCCACCTCAATGCCGAGGCAACTCGAGCACGAAGCTGGCTAATCGACGTGCCCAAGATATGCTGTAGAATGTAGTGTATAGACTTGTGTCTCATTTGGGGTTCTTGGAGGTGCCACTTTGGTAGAGGGATGATACAAGAAGTATATGGAGGAGCTTGGAGAATTTTGGTGCATGAAATGAACAACATTTCCCCACCTCAATTTTTGGACAGCCCCTTTGTGCTTTGGCCGGCCATCTCAAGTGAGGGAGAGAGAGAATGAGATAGATATCCATGAGGGAGCGAGTGGCATGAACAATAATGCAAGGCATCAAAAACAAATCATGAAAGAATATGATCATAAGCAAAACCACACACAACTCCAACCATCAACAACCATCATGACCACTAAAAGTCAAGCTATCATGAAATGATCAAGTCAAAAAGGTCAAGGTATGGTGCTCATCATGAAAACCATCATGATACAAGAATATACAAAGACCCCCTCCACAACCACTTATTTGCAACAATGCAAATAAGCCCTCCTCCACCAATCTTCGGCCAATGAACGGAACAATGGAAATTGGCCGAAACGGAAAGCAAACTGGCAACTCCAGAAAACTGGTCCCGTAATAAATTACAGGAAAACCCCGATACTGTGCATACACACACGCATCTGTATTTCGACCGAAATACAAATGCAAGGAGACAAAATCTACACTGTACTATACTAGGATCCGGCTTATACCAAAGCCGGCTAGTAATATCCGTTCGATCCTGATCCGTGCAATACCGCACGTATCTGATCGAACCCTGCCATATAACCATACGGCCTATAGTACAGACTGTCCGATCCTGATCCGTGCAATACCGCACGTATCTGATCGGACCTTGCCATATCTCCATACGGCCTCTACAACCTTTCGCCCGAAAGCTGAGTAACTGAATGTGGGGGACTCTAAAGACTCGTCAACACCTTGGTTGTGGATTTAACCACTAGCACGTCAGAGGTATAAGCCAATACGTAACGGGCTACCAGGTACTGACTAAAAGGGATGTCTGTGAGCGAACTCAGCCTGACAACCCTACTGAGCCTGTCAGTGACAATATCCGTACAGTCCGGTCCGTTCGTCTATGAGCATCGCATGGCGGGCCTAGGGGGTTGGTAAAAGTCAGACCCCCAAAAGCGGTACAAGTCATGTCAGAGTGTAGCCCAGAACACCCTGAGATACTACTGGAATACCTACCAGTAAATCTCCTTGCCTCGGCCGAGGGCTTCGTGTAATGGCTCTCCTAGACACAGCACGACCTCACCCCCAATACCGGGAGAGACGAACCCCTGAAGATACGCTCACTGCCTCCATGTGGCTCGGGACTGTACCCAACTAAAACCTGTTTGCACGACTCCTTTGAGCCGTGGTAGGGTAGTAATCAAAGTACAGTGGGAACTCACACGAGACAAATGACGATCCCCAGGTCGATGAACTAACCTGTACACATGTCACCAGGGAACTGCCATCTGACGTCTGGTATATGACCAACTAGCATGTTCCCGGCGAGTCCAGTCCGGTGTACTCATAACCCAATGAGCACCTGTATACATCTTAGGTGATCCAACTGACACCAGTGGCTTGTGAGACTGGCCACCGCCCCTCGTCGGGGTCTCGACTGTATACACTAGTCTACTCCGGAGTATCGATGCCCTGTCTCGAAACTCACACGACTAGGGACCATTTAAGGATATGCTTATAGACCCCAGCTCCCACTTATATGATCGCCCTCATACTGCTGGTGGTCAAGCAACAATCCTAGGGGCTCTATCAACGTGTAATAGCGACGTGTCAGGTCACCTAAAACATTACACGATGATAAAGATGAACCAGATAGCATACTATCATCTCGAGTAAGACTGTCCTACCGGGATAGGTCCTCCCTCAATCATTGCAATCACGTACCTGTGACTTAATAATTGACTCTTAGGGCACTATCTCCAACAGTTTTTGGGTACAGTCCCAAGCCACATGGAGGCAATGAGCGATAGGAGGGGTTTCGTCTCTCCCGGTATTGGGGGTTGATGTTGCGCAGTGCTCGATTGGCCGTAACAGGGATGTCCCTGGCCAGGGCTGATATAGAGATTTACTGGTAAGTGTTACCAGTAGTTTCTCGACCCGTTATGAGCCTCACATCAGCACGACTTATCGGTCATTGGGGTCTGACGTTTACCACCCCTAGACTTGATATGCGACATATCAGACGAGGAGACCGGACTGTACGGGAAGTGTTACCGGCAGGCTTTTACAGGAGTTGGAGCGGGCATGCTTGCTGATCTTCTGATCGCTCAATACCCGGGTAGCCGTTATGTCCAGCTAGTACCGCTGACGGCTTGTGAGTGCTTGATGTGATCATCACCTACTGCCGGCGTATTGACGAGTCTTTAGAGTCCTACATAGAGGTTTTGCTGGCTCAGGCAAAACGAAATAGGAGCGCATATGTGATATGTGCGAGACCGAGAATAATGCGTGTATGTGATACTGTATTCTATTCTCGCGACATTTTGTATCGGTCGGTTATATATGATATAGCCGGGTTATCGAATCAAGTGTTGATTCGATAAGTCGATACAATGGATGTTAGCCGGTTATATGAGATATAACCGGATTATTAAGTCAAGTGTTGATTTAATAATTAAGTGTATAATTGTATATTAGATATACTAATTTACATTAACTAACACTTGTTCACTTTAGGGTTTTTCTCACATGTACACTACTTTAACATATATATGATATATGTTAAAATGTGTTATATTATTGTATCATGGTTGATGATACAACATTCATGTGTGTATGAGACATACACCATTCTATGTATTATGGTGGGTTATGATTATTTAAGATAATTACAAAATTAGTGGTGTTTTGGAATGAGCATGTAGCTTGTAGAAGCTTACTTTGCTTTGACAAAGTATACTAGCTTTGTCTTTACCTTAGATTCCTTTTAACCCAACCATAATCAATTAGCTATGGTTATGGATCTACAAGGGTTAGTATATGATACTCACTCATCATGGTTACCCTTCACACTTGATCATTATCCTCTTCATTTCTTTTGTTCATCTTCTTCTTGGTTCAAAAGAAAAAGCTTGCTAGGGTTTGATCCAAAGTGAGAATCATTGTGAGAAATAAAAATCCAAAGAGAACCCACTTCCTATTTCTTCATCCTTTACTAGACTAGCACTTTAGTTTAGGGTGTTTACTTCACTAATTCTCTAGTTAGTGAAGTAGGAGCTTGAGTTGGAATTCTCTCGACGTAGATCATCTTTGGCCTCGGAGACTTCAAGCAAGGTCGCATCTTTCGCCTCGTGAAGCCATGCAAAAGTTCGGGAGAACCTTGATCGCAGCGAAGGGACTTCATCAAGGAGCTTTAGAAGTGAAGGACCGATCTACAAAGGTTGTATTTCGTGTTCCCTTTAGAGTAAAGTTGTTTACTTGCTAATTGTTTCGCCTAAACTCTAGTATACGATCTTGCTTAGTGTTATTCGGCACATAAAAATTTAATTTTGGCATGTTCGATGCCTTGTAGAGCCTTGTTAGTGTGCATAATAACCCTACAGTGGTATCAAAGCCTAGCTAGAGCATTAGGCGATGTGTTAACAAAGTTAATGTAGGGTTCCTAGGCACGCTAATGAAGTCTCACAAGGCATCAACCATGCCAATTTCAAATTTTATGAGTGCCGAGAAACCCTAATACGGATCGTCGACTAGAATTTTAGGCGAAAAAGAAACTAGTTAACGACTTAACTAAAAGTGAGAAGCTACAACCTTTGTAGATCCGGTTCTCCACTTCCCTAGCTCCACGTAGACGTCCTCCCGCTGTCCAAGTCGGGTCTCGGACTCTGGCATCGGCTTCATCGGAGAAATGGGCGGACTAGTCGTCGGGTACGATGCCGAAGATGATCTATGTCGAGGTTACACAAGATCAAGCTCCAACTTCACCAAGTTGTGAAACTTGTGAAGAAAACACCCTATACTACTTGGCAAGAGGTAGAGGGTGAAGAAATAGGAAGTGGGTTCACTTTAGAATTGGATTTCTCACTTAAGAACTCAAGATGCCATTAATGGAGTCTAGTTTTCTTTCTTGAAGAAGAAGGAGAAGATGAAGATAGAATATGATAAAAAGTATTTTCATAATAGAAAATAAATCAATACTTATCATATCCTAACTATGGTCAAGTGTAGAGAATAGACCATGGTAAGTGGGAATGGTTAGGGTTAAGCATGAAGACAAAATGGTCTCTTTAGTCAAAGCTTCATGAAGCTTCAACAAGCTTCATGATTTAAAAAGAAACCATTTTATTTTCTTTTATCCATTTAAATAAATAAAGAATGGATATTAAATATGAGTGAATAAATCAAAACCCTAACCATTATCATAACCATGGTACAATTCTTTACACAAAGCCAAGTGAGAATGTATCATCAAACATGATACAATCATGTGCACACAAAATATATCACATATACAATGTGCAATACTAGTGAGAAAATCCCTTTAAAGTGAACCAATACTAGTTAATGCAAAGTAATATATCAAATATATAATTATACATTAAATCATTAAATCAACACTTGATTCAATGATCCGGTCATGTCGCACATAACCGACTAGTATCCAATGTATCGATTTATCGAATCAATGATTCGATAACTAGGTTATATCGCATACAACCAATCGAAACATTCATCGCGAGAATGGAATACGGTATCACATACACGCATTATTCTTGGTCCTGCACATATCTCATATGCGCTCCTATCTCGTTTCGCTTGAGCCAGGAAACCTCTGTGTAGGACTCTAAAGACTCGTCAATTCGCCGGTAGCAGATGATGATCATATCAATCACCCACAAGCCGCAAGCGGTCTGCCAAACGTAACGGCCACCCGGGTATTGATCGATCAGAAGATCGACGAGCTAGCCCGCTCATACTCCTGTGAATCCAACCAGTAACACTTACCGTACAGTCCGGTCTATTCGTCTGATATGTCGCATATCAAGTCTAGGGGTGGTAAACGTCATACCCCAATAACCGATAAGTTGTGCTGATGTGAGGCTCATAACGGGTCGAGAAACTACTAGTAACACTTACCAGCAGATCTCTGATCAGCCCTGGCCAGGGACTTCCCTGTTACGGCCAATCGAGCACAGCGCAACATCAACCCCCAATACCGGGAGAGACGAAAGCCCTCCTATCGCTCATTGCCTCCATGTGACTCGGGACTGTACCCTAAGACCACGTTTTGCACGCCCTCATGGACGTGGTAAGGTGGAGATCAAAGCACAGTGGGAATCACACAAGACTCTATGACGATCTCGGGTCTACAGACTAACCTGTACAAGTGTCACCTGAGAACTGCCATCTGACGTGAGGTATAATACCATCTGGGAGTTCTCGGCGAGTCCGTCCAGTGTACCCAGTCTCCACTGAGCACCCGTATACCATCTCTGATGTCAAACACCAATGGATATGGGATCATCCATCGCCCATCTCATGGGTCGAGAAGCGCATACGCTAGTCTACACTGGTATATCGATGCCCCGTCTCGATACACCCACGACTAGGGACCTTGAAGGATGTACTTATAGACTACCATGCCCCCACTAGTATGATCTGCATCATAGTCCAGGTAGTCAAGTACACATCCTAAGGGCTTTACCAACATGTAACTATAAGACAGTTTAAAGAGACAAGTGTACATGTTAAGATAAAGAGCAACCAGATAGCATACTATCATATCGAGCAAGAAAGTCATCTCTATATATGTCCAAGCATCCAATATAATATACATCATCTGTACAATACTGGCCTCTAGGGCATACATACAACTAACAATCTCCCACTTGCATTAGGGCCAGCTGCTGTAGTATCGCATACCGAGCATCCCGAAGAGTCTCTCAAACTGTATCTGGGGTATGGCCTTCGTGAGTGGATCCGCCGTGTTGTTCTTCGTCAACCCTCCTGACCTCGATCTCCCGGCGATCAACTATCTCCCGGATCAGGTATACCGCCTCAAAATATGCCTGGATCGCTGATGGGACCTGGGTTCCTTGGCCAAAGCCACCGCTCCATTGTTATCGCAATACAAAGGTATTGGATGCTCAATGGATGGAACCACTCCAAGTTCAGTAATAACTTCTTGATCCAGACAGCCTCTTTGGCAGCATCGTTGGCAGCGATGTATTCAGCCTCCATCGTCGAGTCTGCCACGGTTTCCTGCTTGGAACTCTTCCAGCTAACCGCCCCTCCGTAAAGGGTAAAGACAAATCCCGACTGCGACTTAGAGTCGTCCTTATCACTCTGGAAGCTCGAATCGGTAAAGGACTCCACTTGGAGTTCTCCGTTACCATACACCAAGAGCGTCTCTTTAGTCCTTCGTAAGTACTTGAGAATGCTCTTCACAGCTGTCCAGTGACTCTCTCCAGGATCAGCTTGATACATGCTCACTACACTTAGTGAGTATGCAACATCGGGTCTGGTACATAGCATCGCGTACATGATAGAGCCTACAGCCGAAGCATAGGGTATCTCTTGCATGCGAGCTCTCTCCAAATCAGTCTTGGGAGACATCTCTTTGGAGAGAGTGACTCCAGAGATCGTGGGCAGGTTCCTACGCTTGGATTCTTCCATACTAAATCTTTTTAGTATGGTGTCAATGTACCTGGATTGGGACAATCCCAAAATCCGTTTGGATCTATCTCTATAGATCCTAATTCCCAATATGCAGGAGGCATCACCAAGATCTTTCATTGAGAATCTTTGTGATAAGAAGAGCTTGACAGATTGCAGCATAGGAATATCATTTCCTATCAAGAGTATGTCATCCACGTACAATACGAGGAAGACAACCTTACTCTCTGCCACCTTCTTGTAGATATAAGGTTCATCTGGATTTTTGACGAAATCAAACTCTTTGATAACGACGTCAAAGCAGATGTTCCAACTCCGCGATGCTTGCTTTAATCCATAAATGGATTTAAGCAGCTTGCACACCTTCCCGCTGCTCCCACTGTCTATGAAGCCCTCTGGCTCAGTCATGTACACGCACTCTTCTAAATCACCATTTAGAAAGGCGGTCTTAACATCCATTTGCCAGATTTCGTAGTCATGATATGCAGCGATGGCAAGCATGATCCGGATGGATTTAAGCATAGCCACTGGAGAAAAGGTTTCGTCATAGTCCACACCTGGTCTTTGACGAAAACCCTTTGCAACAAGTCTAGCTTTGAAAGTCTCCACTTTCCCATCTACACCAAGTTTCTTCTTGAAGACCCAGTTGCTCCCAATGGGTTTTACCCCTTCAGGAGCAATATCCAAAGTCCATACTTTGTTGGTGTACATGGATTCCATCTCGGACCGCATAGCATCCAGCCATTTCACTGAGTCCCTACTCATGATGGCCTGCTCGAAGCTAGTTGGGTCATCATCCTCCATGATGCAATCCTCGCTCCCAGCATCCATGAGAAAACCGTAGTATCTCTCAGGTGGGCGAGGAACCCTACTAGATCGGCGGAGAGGCTGAGGTTCATCGGGAACTACTGAATCCTCTGGTTCAACCAAATCTTCTGTTGTAGTCTGTATTGCTGGAACCACTTCCAGTTCTACCTCCTTGCCACTAATCTCTTTTTCAAGAAATTCCTTTTCTAAAAAGGTGGCATGTCGAGAAACAAACACCTTTTGTTCCTCGGTGTGGTAGAAGATATACCCGTGCGAATGTTTGGGATATCCAATAAACTTACACAAAATGGACCTTGCCGCGAGTTTGTCCGGATTTTGCGTTTTTACATATGCCGGACAACCCCATATCTTAACATAATTAAGACATGGTCTCTTTCCTTTCCATATCTCATATGGAGTGGTTGGCACGGTTTTGGTAGGAACCATATTCAATAGGTCTGCAGCTGTTTCCAGTGCATATCCCCATAAGGAAATAGGTAACTCAGCTGTGCTCATCATAGAGCGCACCATATCTAATAGGGTGCGGTTCCTCCGTTCTGATACACCGTTGTGCTGTGATGTATATGGAGGAGTCAGCTGAGAGAGAATCCCATTCTCTTTTAGGAAGTCCAGGAATTCATTACTTAAGTATTCTCCTCCTCGATCAGATCGAAGGATTTTAATACTTTTTCCGGTTTGGTTCTCGACTTCTTGTTTATATTCTCTAAATTTCTCAAAAGCTTCTGATTTGTGTTTCATCAGGAACACATATCCGAATCTAGAGAGATCGTCAGTGAATGTAATGAAGTACGAAGAACCATCCCTGGCATGTGTAGACATAGGACCACATACATCACTATGTATAAGTCCCAAGAGTTCGGTAACTCTTTCTCCGTGTCCCGTAAACGGAGTTTTGGTCATCTTGCCTTTGAGACATGACTGGCAAGTGTCATAAGATGAAAATTCGAACGGATTTAAATATCCATCCTTATGCAACTTAGCCAGTCGTGTCACATTGATGTGACCCAGTCTACAATGCCACAAGAAGGATTCGTTCAGTTCTGAACTCTTCCTCTTGTGTGTGTTTGTTATGCTCAGAACTGTTGATTGATTTAGAACATAAATGCCATTGCACAACGTGCCTGATCCAACCAACTTTTGGTTACGGAAAATGTTCATAACATTGTCCTGTAATACAAAATTATATCCCTCTTTACTCAATAAAGAAACCGATATAATGTTGCATATCAGGTTCGGCATGTAATAGCATTCGTTCAGAACCAATGTATTACCAGTTGGTAATACAAGTTGATATTCCCCGACAGTCTTAGCTGCAACAATTGCACCATTTCCAACTCTAATGTCTTTATCACCTTCTCCAAGCTCTCTACCTTTCCTAAGCCCATGTAACTGATTACATATATGGGATCCTGACCCGGTATCTAATACCCAGGACGTAGAGCAAATGGAGAAACAGTTCTCTGTAACGAACACACCCGAAGAAAATGCATCAACATGTACTTTCTTCAATCGGGTGGCATGGGAATCCTGGTATTCCCCTATATCCTGTTCATTCCTATAACTCTTATAAGAAAGAACGGAACCAACGTTCCCCAGCACAGTATAACATGCGGGTTCGGTCAATACATCCATATTATTATCTTGATTAGGGCATGAAATGGTCGCTACCTGGAGAGAGAGAGAAGAAAACACTTTAGCGTATGCTCATGCAAGATCAGATTGGTTATTATCTTATCTAATCAGGATAGCTCCCACTGGTTTTTATCAAATCTTCCTTCAAACCCTAAAAGGAAAGACTAGCCGGGATTAATTACACACTACAAATTTGCCAATCTTTCAGCCAGGCCAGTGTCGGTACTTTGAGGGAGGTCCCCCGTGCTTTCGCACGAACCTAATTAATGTAAACCTCGTTTTCCCAGAGGCGTAACCCCGTTGACACCTTTCTAGACACCTACTTGATCAGCTAATTGCAATGTGTAAAACTCTCCCAGGAGTAACTCTTACTCGCAGTGGGTATCGGGATCCAACTATCTCATAGAAGGTATGCAATCTCATTGCAAATTTCAACACTTGAAATTCCCGATAATATTTTGCCCCTAGCGTCCTATGACCTTGACGCAGGCCAACAAACCATAGTGCGCTAGTCAAGTTCAACCCGTCATTTCCTGATTGAATTAAACCCACCCGCATGACCCTTGACGCAGGCTAACAAAGTCGCACGACTACCCTAATCCAATCTGCATCATATGCATAAGCAGATAAATACTAGTTATCTACCGCACACTACGCCTTGACGCAGGCCAACAAACGTAGCACGAATACTAACTACTACTTATCTGAAATGAAGGAGGGCTATGACAGGTTTTTCTGAAAACCTATTGCGTAATGAACTTGATATCGTTGTAGAATCAAATGAAGTTTTGAAATGGAGTGTTTTTGAGGCTTTTCTAGTTTTGCTAAAGGGGTCACTCCCGGTGAAGGGATCGTCGGCCCTTTCCTCGTCGAATGAGGTGCGGGATATATCATATATATCACTGTGCAAAGCAGAAACTATAGAAGCAATCAAAAGCAAACCGAGTGTGTAGCATCTGCCAGTTATTGCTAAAGGAGTCACTCCCGGTGAAGGGATCTCGGTCCTTTCCTCGTCGAATGAGGTGCGGGATATATCATATATATCGCTGTGCAAAGCAAGAACTGTAGCTACCTGTTTTATTTAAAATTTGATTCTACAACATCTTAGGTTTCTTTTCTATCATTAATCACATTAATGAAGTCCCATCATTTAATTCACCTAAACATCACAGATAAATACGACGTACACTTATGCCATCCGCATTCGCCTGAATGTCCCCTCGTGCATCGTTAGGTTAGGTAACTAACGACAGAGCAGGGCAGGGCTAGTGTGGATGCAAAACATAAGTAACGACTATATAATATATCATATATACTATATATTGTATCTATCACAGAACATCATATGATCACATCACAGATATCGCAGCAGAAGAAACATATGAAACATTGGATATACTAGGACGTCCGTGTTTTTAATACGAGCCAGTATAAAACACGGATTCCACGGTCGTGGTGAATAGCCAATCCCACACCCCTAGACCCCTACGAAAGCGGCAAGCAACCCTGCCAATTCTAGGGTTAGGATATCCGGACTCGACTCCTCGAGTTGGTCTCCCACTGGACCCCAGAACCCGGCTACTTGTGCTCCCCTCCTTGGGTCTATCCTAATGCGGAAAAGTAAATAATATACAAAAGGTGACAACTTCCGCAACCTGGAAGTGCCCCAAATAAAAGAATATTACATACAAGTTTTTACATGAATGAAAATGAAAAACAGTCATCTCACATAAAAACCCCCAGCTATTCAAACACGACAATCCAATATAACATATCCAGCAACACATAACATCACATGTCATCAACGTAAGTAAATATGCGCATCCCAATTGTCGTTGACATATAGCAACGAAACCGGCGATATCACATATTACACTTACGGTCATAGAAAAGAAAGTGAAACTACAACAGTTGGAATCCGCAACCTCTTTAGACATGGCATGCCTAATCAAATGAAATACTTAGACATCACATGCCTAACAATTATAAACCCCGCATTTTAGTCCCATTATCGAAAACTCTTTTAAATATCAAGTGAGACTAAACCGCTAGATTTATAACATTCATTCAGCTATCTCATAACTGTTTGTGAATTCCAATCATTGTATCCCATTCCGGATAAATAGAAAATATTAAACTTTCCGATCGAACATTCGAACACCCAAGTTTTCCCGAAACCGTTCAACTCATGAAATAGGTTCAAAGACATTCACTTCATGCCTCAGTACCAACGGTCAAGCCGTAGAAGGGTCAAGCCAACGCCTCACATGTGGCACGCCGTACTGCCCCAAACCCGAAGGTTCAAAGGGCAGTTCAAGACGGTCACATAATCGAGTTAAGGTTTGTTGTCTTCTAGAGGGACCATCGCGTTACTTGCACTACTCAGAACGTCCTTAAACCACAGAAAAATCCAACACTTGGAAATTTTCTGGCAGGGGAAAAGTTGGGTATTTATATCCGGTCGAACTTTTTAACATATTCTAAAATATCCGAAAAGCCACATAGACAAAGTCTGATAATCCGATCGAATCTACGAACTCCTAATACAACCCAGAAAACTCAACTCTTGAGTTCATATTAAAAATTCCCAGGAAAACCAACACTGCAACATAGGAATTACTGTGCAAAATTGAACAACAGATGAGACTAGATGGCTGCGGAACCGCCGCATTAGGCATGCTAATGCCGCGGTTCCGCCGCGCTTTTATGGCATTAGGCTATCGAATTTCACAGTAACTCTTACAATCACCTGCTGATTTTTCTGCATATTTTTAATATGGAAAAAACGCAGTTTTTGAAAAAAGTCCAGAGAGCAAGTTTGGGATTAGGGTTTCGATTCGTTCGGATTTCAAACGCCGTCTACACTCCGCCTAAGGCTCTAGCTAGGCTCTGATACCACTGTAGGGTTCCTAGGCACGCTAATGAAGTCTCACAAGGCATCAACCATGCCAATTTCAAATTTTATGAGTGCCGAGAAACCCTAATACGGATCGTCGACTAGAATTTTAGGCGAAAAAGAAATTAGTTAACGACTTAACTAAAAGTGAGAAGCTACAACCTTTGTAGATCCGGTTCTCTACTTCCCTAGCTCCACATAGACGTCCTCCCGCTGTCCAAGTCGGGTCTCGGACTCTGGCATCGGCTTCATCGGAGAAATGGGCGGACTAGTCGTCGGGTACGATGCCGAAGATGATCTACGTCGAGGTTACACAAGATCAAGCTCCAACTTCACCAAGTTGTGAAACTTGTGAAGAAAACACCCTATACTACTTGGCAAGAGGTAGAGGGTGAAGAAATAGGAAGTGGGTTCACTTTAGAATTGGATTTCTCACTTTAGAACTCAAGATGCCATTAATGGAGTCTAGTTTTCTTTCTTGAAGAAGAAGGAGAAGATGAAGATAGAATATGATAAAAAGTATTTTCATAATAGAAAATAAATTAATACTTATCATATCCTAACTATGGTCAAGTGTAGAGAATAGACCATGGTAAGTGGGAATGGTTAGGGTTAAGCATGAAGACAAAATGGTCTCTTTAGTCAAAGCTTCATGAAGCTTCAACAAGCTTCATGATTTAAAAAGAAACCATTTTATTTTCTTTTATCCATTTAAATAAATAAAGAATGGATATTAAAAATGAGTGAATAAATCAAAACCCTAACCATTATCATAACCATGGTACAATTCTTTATACAAAGCCAAGTGAGAATGTATCATCAAACATGATACAATCATGTGCACACAAAATATATCACATATACAATGTGCAATACTAGTGAGAAAATCCCTTTAAAGTGAACCAATACTAGTTAATGCAAAGTAATATATCAAATATATAATTATACATTAAATCATTAAATCAACACTTGATTCAATGATCCGGTCATGTCGCACATAACCGACTAGTATCCAATGTATCGATTTATCGAATCAATGATTCGATAACTAGGTTATATCGCATACAACCAATCGAAACATTCATCGCGAGAATGGAATACGGTATCACATACATGCATTATTCTCGGTCCTGCACATATCTCATATGCGCTCCTATCTCGTTTCGCTTGAGCCAGGAAACCTCTGTGTAGGACTCTAAAGACTCGTCAATACGTCGGTAGCAGATGATGATCATATAAATCACCCACAAGCCGCAAGCGGTCTGCCAAACGTAACGGCCACCTGGGTATTAATCGATCAGAAGATCAACGAGCTAGCCCGCTCATACTCCTGTGAATCCAACCAGTAACACTTACCGTACAGTCCGGTATGTTCGTCTGATATGTCGCATATCAAGTCTAGGGGTGGTAAATGTCAGACCCCAATAACCGATAAGTTGTGCTGATGTGAGGCTCATAACGGGTCGAGAAACTACCAGTAACACTTACCAGCAGATCTCTGATCAGCCCTGGCCAGGGACTTCCCTGTTATGGCCAATCGAGCACAGCGCAACATCAACCCCCAATACCGGGAGAGACGAAACCCCTCCTATCGCTCATTGCCTCCATGTGACTCGGGACAGTACCCAAAGACCACCGTTTTGCACGCCCTCATGGACGTGGTAAGGTGGAGATCAAAGCACAGTGGGAATCACACAAGACTCTATGACGATCTCGGGTCTACAGACTAACCTGTACAAGTGTCACCTGAGAACTGCCATCTGACGTGAGGTATAATACCATCTGGGAGTTCTCGGCGAGTCCGTCCAGTGTACCCAGTCTCCACTGAGGACCCGTATACCATCTCTGATGTCAAACACCAATGGATATGGGATCATCCATCGCCCATCTCATGGGTCGAGAAGCGCATACGCTAGTCTACACTGGTATATCGATGCCCCGTCTCGATACACCCACGACTAAGGACCTTGAAGGATGTACTTATAGACTACCATGCCCCCACTAGTATGATCTGCATCATAGTCCAGGTAGTCAAGTACACATCCTAAGGGCTTTACCAACATGTAACTATAAGACAGTTTAAAGAGACAAGTGTACATGTTAAGATCAAGAGCAACCAGATAGCATACTATCATATCGAGCAAGAAAGTCATCTCTATATATGTCCAAGAATCCAATATAATATACATCATCTGTACAATACTGGCCTCTAGGGCATACATACAACTAACAGTTAAAACTCCGAACGAACCCGAATACGACAATATGAAACCCTCTCTGTACATTTTTTAAAATCTGTGTTTTTTCTAAATTAAAAATACCTGAAAAATACTGCAGGCAATTTTAAGCATTACTGTGCAAAACGAGCACCCAATACCCACTTGCCACCGCGGAACCGCGGCCATACTCCTCTTGGGCCGCGGATCCGCGGCCCCACTGTAGCCATTGGCTTTTAAATTTGCACAGTAATATTTAATTCTGTTGGTTCTAGTTTCTGGGTATTTTTTTTATCTGACTCTAGTGTTGAGTATTTTGGGGTTTATTTTGACATCGATGATTCGATCAGAGAATTTAATTTTGTTATGTTATTCCGGATAATTTAGAAAGTATTAAAATATTCGAACGGATATCATTAACTCAATTTTTCCCGGCACGAAAAACATTCAAGTGTTCAATTTTTCTCGGGTTTAAATCTTTCGGAAAAACGTGCATGTGACGTGATGGACCCTCTAGAAGACAACAAACCTTAACTCGATTATGTGACCGTCTTGAACTGCTTTTTGAACCTTAGGGTTTGGGGCAGTACGGCATGCCACATGTGAGGCGTTGGCTTGACCCTTCTACGGCTGGACCGTTGATACTGTGACGTATTCTGGAATTTTTGAACTCCGCTCAAGTGTTGAGCTATTTAGGAAATCTTGGGTATTTGAATATTCGATTGGAAAGTTTAATGTTGTCTATTTATCTGGAATGTGATACAATATGTGGAATTGACACAGTTTGGCATGAAATGCGAAATATGTGTTATTTCGGATTTACGATGTCTAAAGAGATTGTGGATTCCAAATGTTGTATTTTTACACTTTCTTTTCTGTGACCGTAAGTGTAATATGTGATATCGCCGGTTTCGTTGCTATATGTCAACGACAATTGGGATGCGCATATTTGCTTACGTTGATCACTTGTGATGTTATGTGTTGCTGGATATGTTATATTGGATCGTCGCGTTCAGAATAGCCGGGGGGTTTTATGTGAGATAAGAGTTTTTATTTTCATTCATGTAAAATAAATTGTATGTAATATTCTTTTATTGGGGCACTTCCGGGATGAGTTTGATGTCACCTTTTGTATATTATTTACTTTTCCACACTAGGATAGACCCAAGGAGGAGAGCACAAGTAACCGGGTTCTGGAGTCCAGTCGGAGACCAACTCGAGGAGTCGAGTCCGGGTCTCCTAACTCCAGAATTGGTAGGGTTGCTTGTCGCTCTCGTAGGGGTCTAAGGGTGTGGGTTTGGCTATTCGTCGCGACCGTAGGATCCGTGTTTTAAGAGGCTCAAAATAAAATACGGACGTCCTAGTATATCCAATGTTTCATATATTTCTTCTGCTGCGATATCTGTGATGTGATCATTTGATGTGCTGTGATAGATACTGTATATAGTATATATGATATATTATATAGGCGTTACTTATGTTTTACACCCGTGCTAGCCCTGCCCTGCTCTGCCGTTAGTTACCTAACCTAACGGTGCACGAGGGGACATCAAGGCGAATGCGGATGGCATAAGTGTACGTCGTATTTATCTGTGATGTTTAGGTGACTTAAATGATGGGACTTCATTAATGTGATTAATGAAAGAAAAGAAACCTAAAAGATGTTGTAGAATCAAATTTTTCACAATGAATAGCTACAGTTTTGCTTTGCATAGTGGTATATATGATATATCCCGCACCTTATTCGATGGGGAAAGAGCCGAGATCCCTTCACCGGGAGTGACCTCTTTAGCAAAACTGACAGATGCTACAACACTCGGTTTGACTTTTGATTGCTTTTGGAGTTTTGCTTTGCATAGTGATGTATATGATATATCCCGTACCTTATTCCATAAGGAAAGAGCTGAGATCCCTTCACCGGGAGTGGCCTCTTTAGCAAAACTAATAAAAGCCTAAAAATCACTCCATTTCAAAATTCACTAGATTCTACAACGATATCAAGTTCATTACGCAATAGCTTTTCAGAAAAACCTGTCGTAGCCCTCCGTAATTTCAGATAAGTTGTATATAGTATTCGTGCTGCATTTATTGGCTTTCGTCAAGGTGTAG
This sequence comes from Agapanthus africanus, assembly GCA_030015575.1. Lineage (NCBI taxonomy): Eukaryota > Viridiplantae > Streptophyta > Magnoliopsida > Asparagales > Amaryllidaceae > Agapanthus > Agapanthus africanus. The sequence goes on from CM057341.1 coordinate 566,396,781, forward strand.
TGTGCGGTAGCTATATACTGCTTATCTGCTGCATATGATGCGATTGGATTAGGGTAGTAGTACGGCTTTGTTGGCTTTCGTCAAGGGTCGTGCGGGTGGGTTTAAATCAATCAAGAAATGTACGGGTTGAACTTGACTAGCGAGCTATGGTTTGTTGGCTTTCGTCAAGGTCATAGCACATTAGGGGCAAAATATTATCGGGAATTTCAAGTGTTGAGATTTGCAGTGAGATTGCATACCTTCTATGAGATAGTTGGATCCCGATACCCACTGCAAGTAATTGTTATTCCCGGGAGAGTTTTACACAGGACAATTAGCCGATCAAGTAGGTGTCTAGAAAGGTGTCAACGGAGTTACGCCTCTGGGAAAACGAGGTTTACTTTAATTAGGTCCGTGCGAAAGCACGGGGAACCTCCCTCAAAGTACCGACACTGGCCTGGCTGAAAGATTGGCGAAGTTGTAGGGTGTAATTAATCCCGGCTAGTCTTTCCTTTCAGGGTTTGAAGGAAGATTTGATAAAAACAGTCGGAGCCATCTTGATTAGATAAAATAATAACCAATCTGATCTTGCAAGAGCTTACGCTAAAGTGTTTTCTTCTCTCTTTATCCAGGTAGCGACCATATCATGCCTTAATAAAGATAATAATATGGATGTATTGACCGAACCCGCATATTATACTGTGCTGGGGAACGTTGGTTCCATTCTTTCTTATAAGAGTTATAAGACTGAACAAGATATAGGGGAATACCAGGATTCCCATGCCACCCGAATGAAGAAAGTACATGTTGATGCATTTTCTTCGGGTGTGTTCGTTACAGAGAACAGTTTCTCCATTTACTCTACGTCCTGGGTATTAGATACCGGGTTAGGATCCCATAAATGTAATCAGTTACATGGGCTTAGGAAAGGTAGAGAACTTGGAGAAGGTGATAAAGACATAAGGGTTGGAAATTGTGCAATTGTTGCAGCTAAAACCGTCGGGGAATATCACCTTGTATTGCCAACTGGTAATACATTGATTCTGAACGAATGTTATTACATGCCGAACCTGATATGCAACATTATATCGGTTTCTTTGTTGAGCAAAGAGGGATATAATTTTGTATTACAGGATAATGTTATGAATATTTTCCTTAACCAAAGGTTGGTTGGATCAGGCACGTTGTGCAGTGGCATTTATGTTCTAAATCAATCAAGAGTTCTGAGCATAACAAACACACACAAGAGGAAGAGTTCAGAAATGAACGAATCCTTCTTGTGGCATTATAGACTGGGTCACATCAATGCGACACGACTAGCTAAGTTGCATAAGGATGGATATTTGAATCCGTTTGAATTTTCATCTTATGACACTTGCCAGTCATGTCTCAAAGGCAAGATGACCAAAACAACGTTTACGGGACACGAAGAAAGAGTTACGGAACTCTTGGGACTAGTACATAGTGATGTATGCGGCCCTATGTCTACACATGCCAGGAATGGTTCTGCGTACTACATTACATTCACTGACGATCTCTCTAGATTCGGATATGTGTTCCTGATGAAACACAAATCAGAAGCTTTTGAGAAATTTAGAGAATATAAACAAGAAGTCGAGAACCAAACCGGAAAAAGTATTAAAATCCTTCGATCTGATCGAGGAGGAGAATACTTGAGCAATGAATTTCTGGACTTCCTAAAAGAGAATGGGATTCTCTCTCAGCTGACTCCTCCATATACACCACAGCACAATGGTGTATCGGAACGGAGGAACCGCACCCTATTAGATATGGTGCGCTCTATGATGAGCACAGCTGAGTTACCTATTTCCTTCTGGGTGTATGCACTGGAAACAGCTGCAGACCTATTGAATATGGTTCCCACCAAATCTGTGCCAACCACTCCATATGAGATATGGAAAGGAAAGAGACCATGTCTTAATTATGCTAAGATATGGGGTTGTCCGGCCTATGTAAAAAAGAAAAATCCGGACAAACTCGTGGCAAGGTCCATTCTGTGTAAGTTTATTGGATATCCCAAACATTCGCGCGGGTATATCTTCTACCACACTGAGGAACAAAAGGTGTTTGTTTCTCGGCATGCCACCTTTTTAGAAAAGGAATTTCTTGCAAAAGAAATTAGTAGTCATAAGGTAGAACTGGAAGAGGTTCCAGCTACAAAAGCTGCAATAGAAGATTTAGTGGAACCAGAGGATTCGGTAGTTCCCGATGAACCCCAGCCACTCCGCAGATCTAGTAGGGTTCCTCACTCACCTGAGAGATACTACGGTTTTCTCATGGATGGTGGGAGTAAGGATTGCATCATGGTTGATGATGACCCAACTAGCTTCGAGCAGGCCATCACGAGTGGGGACTCAGTGAAATGGCCGGATGCCATGCGGTCCGAGATGGAATCCATGTACACCAACAAAGTATGGACTTTGGAAGATGCTCCTGAAGGGGTAAAACCCATTGGGAGCAAATGGATCTTCAAGAAAAAACTTGGTGTAGATGGGAAAGTGGAGACTTTTTGCAAAGGGTTTTCGTCAAAGACCAGGTGTGGACTATGACGAAACCTTTTCTCGAGTGGCTATGCTTAAATCCATCCGGATCATGCTTGCCATCGCTGCATATCATGACTACGAAATCTGGCAAATGAATGCTAAGACCGCCTTTCTAAACGGTGATTTAGAAGAGTGCGTGTACATGACTCATCCAGAGGGCTTCGTAGATAGTGGGAGCAGCGGGAAGGTGTGCAAGCTGCTTAAATCTATTTATGGATTAAAGCAAGTATCGCGGAGTTGGAACATCTGCTTTGACGTCGTTATCAAAGAGTTTGATTTCATCAAAAACGTAGATGAACCTTGTATCTACAAGAAGGTGGCAGAGAGTAAGGTTGTTTTCCTCGTATTGTATGTGGACGACATGCTCTTGATAGGAAATTATATTCCTATGCTGCAATCGGTCAAGCTCTTCTTATCACAAAGATTCTCAATGAAAGATCTTGGTGATGCCTCCTGCATATTTGGAATTAGGATCTATAGAGATAGATCTAAACGGATATTGGGATTGTCCCAATCTAGGTACATTGGCACCATACTAAAGAGGTTTAGTATTGAAGAGTCCAAATGTGGGTTTTTACCCACGATCTCAGGGCTCACTCTCTCCAAAGAGATGTCTCCCAAGACTGATTTGGAGAGAGCTCGCATGTAAGGGATACCCTATGCTTCGGCAGTAGGTTCTATCATGTACGCGATGTTATGTACCAGACCCGATGTAGCATACTCACTAAGTGTAGTGAGTAGGTATCAAGCTGATCCTGGAGAGAGTCACTGGACAGCTGTGAAGAGCATTCTCAAGTACTTGCGAAGGACTAAAGAGATGCTCTTGGTGTATGGTAACGGAGAACTCCAAGTGGAGTCCTTTACCGATTCGAGCTTCCAGAGTGATAAGGACGACTCTAAGTCGCAGTCGGGATTTGTCTTTACTCTTTACGGAGGGGCGGTTAGCTGGAAGAGTTCCAAGCAGGAAACCGTGGCAGACTCGACGGTGGAGGCTGAATACATCGCTGCCAACGATGCTGCCAAAGAGGCTGTCTGGATCAAGAAGTTCATTACTGAACTTGGTGTGGTTCCATCCATTGAGCATCCAATACCTTTGTATTGCGATAACAATGGAGCAGTGGCTTTGGCCAAGGAACCCAGGTCCCATCATCGATCCAGGCATATTCTGAGGCGGTATCACCTGATCCGGGAGATAGTTGATCGCCGGGAGATCGAGGTCAGGAGGGTTGACACGAAGAACAACACTGCGGATCCACTCACGAAGGTCATTCCCCAGATACAGTTTGAGAGACTCTTCAGGATGCTTGGTATGCGATACTACAACAGCTGGCCCTAGTGCAAGTGGGAGATTGTTAATTGTATGTATGCCCTAGAGGCCAGTATTGTACAGATGATGTATATTATATTGGATGCTTGGACATATATAGAGAGGACTTTCTTGCTCGATATGATAGTATGCTATCTGGTTGCACTTTACTTTAACATGTATAATTGTCTCTGTATACTATTTTATCGTTACATGTTGGTAAAGCCCTTAGGATGTGTACTTGACTACCTGGACTATGATGTGGATCATACTAGTGGGGACATGCTAGTCCATAAGTACATCCTTCAAGGTCCCTAGTCGTGGGTGTATCGAGACGGGGCATCGATATACCAGTGTAGACTAGCGTATACGCTTCTCGACCCATGAGATGGGCGATGGATGATCCTATATCCATTGGTGTTTGACATCAGAGATGGTATATGGGTGCTCAGTGGAGACTGGGTACACTGGACAGACTCGCCGAGAACTCCCAGATGGTATTATACCTCACGTCAGATGGCAGTTCTCTGGTGACACTTGTGCAGGTTAGTCTGTAGACCCGAGATCGTCATAGAGTCTTGTGTGATTCCCACTGTGCTTTGATTTTCACCTTACTACGTCCATGAGGGCGTGCAAAATGGTGGTTTTTGGGTACAGCCCCGAGTCACATGGAGGCAATGAGCGATAGGAGGGGTTTCGTCTCTCCCGGTATTGGGGGTTGATGTTGCGCAGTGCTCGATTGGCCGTAACAGGGAAGTCCCTGGCCAGGGCTGATATAGAGATTTACTGGTAAGTGTTACCAGTGGTTTCTCGACCCGTTTTGAGCCTCACATCGGCACGACTTATCGGTTATTGGGGTCTGACGTTTACCACCCCTAGACTTGATATGCGACATATCAGATGAGGAGACCGGACTGTACGGGACGTGTTACCGGTAGGCTTTTATAGGAGTTGGAGCGGCTTGCTTGCTGATCTTCTGATCGCTCAATACCCGGGTAGCCGTTATGTCCAGCTAGTACCGCTGACGGCTTGTGAGTGCTTGATGTGATCATCACCTACTGCCGGCGTATTGACGAGTCTTTAGAGTCCTGCATAGAGGTTTTACTGGCTCAGGCAAAACGAAATAGGAGCGCATATATGATATGTGCGAGATCGAGAATAATGCGTGTATGTGATACCGTATTCTATTCTCACGACTTTTTGTATCGGTCGGTTATATATGATATAACCAGGTTATCGAATCAAGTGTTGATTCGATAAGTCGATACAATGGATGTTAGCCGGTTATATGAGATATGACCGGATTATTAAGTCAAGTGTTGATTTAATAATTAAGTGTATAATTGTATATTAGATATTCTAATTTACATTAACTAACACTTGTTCACTTTAGGGTTTTTCTCACATGTACACTACTTTAACATATATATGATATATGTTAAAATGTGTTATATTATTGTATCATGGTTGATGATACAACATTCATGTGTGTATGAGACATACACCATTCTATGTATTATTGTGGGTTATGATTATTTAAGATAATTACAAAATTAGTGGAGTTTTGGAATGAGCATGAAGCTTGTAGAAGCTTACTTTGCTTTGACAAAGTCTACTAGCTTTGTCTTTACCTTAGATTCCTTTTAACCCAACCATAATCAATTAGCTATGGTTATGGATCTACAAGGGTTAGTATATGATACTCACTCACCATGATTACCCTTCACACTTGATCATTATCCTCTTCATTTCTTTTGTTCATCTTCTTCTTGGTTCAAAAGAAAAAGCTTGCTAGGGTTTGATCCAAAGTGAGAATCATTGTGAGAAATAAAAATCCAAAGAGAACCCACTTCCTATTTCTTCATCCTCTACTAGACTAGCACTTTAGTTTAGGGTGTTTACTTCACTAATTCTCTAGTTAGTGAAGTAGGAGCTTGAGTCAGAATTCCCTCGACGTAGATCATCTTCGGCCTCGGAGACCTCAAGCAAGGTCGCATCTTTCGCCTCGTGAAGCCATGTAAGAGTCTGGGAGAACCTTGATCGCAGCGAAGGGACTTTAGAAGTGAAGGACCGATCTACAAAGTTTGTATTTCGTATTCCCTATAGAGTAAAGTTGTTTACTTGCTAATTGTTTCGCCTAAACTCTAGTATACGATCTTGCTTAGTGTTATTCGGCTCATAAAATTTAATTTTGGCATGGTCGATACCTTGTAGAGCCTTGTTAGTGTGCCTAGTAACCCTACAGTAGCTATATCAAGCTAGGTATATGTATATGCATGTCAATAATGATACAGTACCCTCCAGGTATATGTGTAGCTAACAAGTAGGCATGGCAAGGCATATGTGTAAGCATGTAGATATACAGGTATGCTATATGTCATATGCACAATGGAATATGAATTAATGACTCAATGTCCCTAACCAAACAATATCACATATGTATAGGTATTGTGCGTGTCAATGTAATTATTGACGGTGTGAGTGGCATACAATCAGTGATCGTGCAACATAAACCGTCAATAATAGTGCAGTGTCCAAGCACATCAAATAATAGTATGTAATGAAGTTTTATGAACAATCTCTATATGTCCAATATAAAGATGCGGCTAATATTATATCATATCTAGCCCTGACGCATAACGCCATGCGGGCGAATTCCCCGTAGATGTTAATTCTACTCACCGACAATCGCGGGCTAGGTAAACCCAATCACCTGTATCCCTTTCTTCACAGCGTCCGAAGTCCCCGCCTGCGATCCTATTGACACAAAACATAGCTAGTGCAAAAATCTCAGAAACCGATCAATATCACGTACACATTACGTTTGACCAACGTACCAACTCCAATCCAACCCAGAAGTGTTCGTCTAACGGCTAACGTGCGTGGCGACACACCAACACCAGCCCATGTGTAGCAGCACACCAGATCACGAATCGTGTCGGATAACGTAACATGCATACTCAAAACAATAGAATAAAGCAAAGTGGTCCCAGATTTTGTTACACTAACAATTGGTGAAAGTTGCAAGTGCCATGAGACTACATACAATCCCAAAGACCCTACGTCCAAACCCCAACACCCCAGCCCCCACTCTGGCCGCAATTTGCGGACAAAACCATTAAATTTGCGGTCCAAACATTAAGGGGTGGTATCAAGTTTTTATGGTGGGTTCTACACCTTTACACTATGTCACTGTGATGGGAACTTTTCAAACAAACACCTGGTTCTACAGCAGATCACAGAGACACAAAGTTGACACTAAAAGTACGATATTTTTCACAAAACGCTACCTTTAGTGTTTCAATTCATAACAACAAGGCAACACAACAATATAACTCCTAATTATAAGTTTGAGGTCATTACCTAGCCACTCTTACTCAAAAATCCTAGCCTTCCATGCTCCAAGGAAACCTAGTGGCTAATCAAGACATTTGAAGTGTTTTCCATGGATTTTTGTGAAGTTTTTGCAAGGATTTGTGAAGAGGGAGTGAGGGTTCAGTTTTGGGTTGAAGGAAAAAGATAAATGATTGAGAGTGAGAGAAAATGAGAGAGTGAGAGAGTGAGAGTGTAATAGGGTGAGTGTAGGGTCAACTAATTCCTTATGCTCACTCTCTCCCTCACCTCCATTAATGCCACAACTAATGCTTCCATGACTCACTAGCCACCTCTCTGTCTCACCAAACAAGATATTTTCCCCACATAAAAGATCTAGGAAAATGTTAAGGCAAGGTTTAACTTAAGGTGTTATGGTTGCTAAACAAGGTTAACACTAATATACACTCACATTCACGTGCACATTTGTGTCCAAGCCATAAAAATAATATAAAAAATATTAATTAATTGTTAATAAATGTGAGGAACCCGATTTGGTAAAATTTTCCTTAAAACCCGCATTATCGCTTAATTAACACTAATGGCATTCTAAGGTGTTACAATCTCCCCCCTTAAAGAAAATTCGTCCCCGAATTAAAAATTCTTACAAGCGTACCTTCAAAGAGATGAGAGAATTTTTTCCGCATCTCGCTCTCGGCCTCCAAAGTGATTTCCTCATTAGTCGGGCTACGCCAAAGAACCTTCACAGACCGAAGTTTCTTCACCTGCCGATCTAATATAACTGCGGGCTGCTCGGTGAACGAAAGATCGCGTTCAAGCTGAACAGTCTCGTGCTGAATCATGTGAGAAGGATCATGAAGGTATCTATGAAGTATCGACACATGGAACATGGGGTGAACATCCGGAAAACTGGGCGGGAGCGCCAAACGATAAGCAACTGTACCAACTCGCTCAAGGATCTCGAAGGGACCTACAAATCTGGGACTGAGCTTCCCCTTCCTCCCAAATCTCATAACGCCCTGTTGGAGATAGTGCCCTCAGATTCAATTATTAGGTCACAGGTACGTGATTGCAATGATTGATGGAGGACCTATCCCGGTAGGACAGTCTTACTCGAGATGATAGTATGCTATCTGGTTTACCTTTATCATCGTGTACTGCTTTAGGTGACCTGACACGTCGCTATTACACGTTGATAGAGCCCCTAGGATTCTTGCTTGACCACCAGCAGTATGAGGGCGATCATATAAGTGGGAGCTGGGGTCTATAAGCTTATCCTTAAAAGGTCCCTAGTCGTGGGAGTTTCGAGACTGGGCATCGATACTCCATTAGTAGACTAGTGTATACAGTCGAGACCCCGACGAGGGGCGGTGGCCGGTCTCACAAGCCACTGGTGTCAGTTGGATCACCTGAGATGTATACAGGTGCTCATTGGGTTATGAGTACACCGGACAGGACTCGCCGGGAACATGCTAGTTGGTTATATACCAGACGTCAGATGGCAGTTCCCTGGAGACATGTGTGCAGGTTAGTTCATCGACCTGGGGATCGTCATTTGTCTCGTGTGAGTTCCCACTGTACTTTGATTACTACCCTACCACGGCTCAAAGGAGTCGTGCAAACAGGTTTTAGTTGGGTACAGTCCCGAGCCACATGGAGGCAGTGAGCGTATCTTCAGGGGTTCGTCTCTCCCGGTATTGGGGGTGAGGTCGTGCTGTGTCTAGGAGAGCCATTACACAAAGTCCTTGGCCAAGGCAAGGAGATTTACTGGTAGGTATTCCAGTAGTATCTCAGGGTGTTCTGGGCTACACTCCGACACGACTTGTACCGCTTTTGGGGGTCTGACTTTTACCAACCCCCTAGGCCCGCCATGCGATACTCATAGACGAACGGACCGGACTGCACGGATATTGTCACTGACAGGCTCAGTAGGGTTGTCAGGCTGAGTTCACTCACAGACATCCCTTTTAGTCAATACCTGGTAGCCCGTTACGTATTGGCTTATACCTCTGACGTGCTAGTGGTTAAATCCACAACCAAGGTGTTGACGAGTCTTTAGAGTCCCCCACATTCAGTTACTCAGCTTTCGGGCGAAAGGTTGTAGAGGCCGTATGGAGATATGGCAGGGTCCGATCAGATACGTGCGGTATTGCACGGATCAGGATCGGACAGTCTGTACTAAAGGCCGTATGGTTATATGGCAGGGTTCGATCAGATACGTGCGGTATTGCACTGATCAGGATCGAACGGATATTACTAGCCGGCTTTGGTATAAGCCGGATCCTAGTATAGTACAGTGTAGATTTTGTCTCCTTGCATTTGTATTTCGGTCGAGATACAGATGCGGGTGTGTATGCACAGTATCGGGGTTTTCCTATAATTTATTACGGGACCAGTTTTCTGGAGTTGCCAGTTTGCTTTCCGTTTCGGCCAATTTCCATTGTTCCATTCATTGGCCGAAGATTGGTGGAGGAGGGCTTATTTGCATTGTTGCAAATAAGTGGTTGTGGAGGGGTCCTTTGCATTCTTGTTGCATCATGATGGTTTTCATGATGAGCACCATACCTTGACCTTTTTGACTTGATCACTTCATGATGGCTTGACTTTGTAAGCATCATGGTTGTTGATGATTAGTGTGTGGAGTATGGGTTTGTTTTGATGATCATTTCTTTTCATGATAAGTTTTTTCCTTTCTCTCTCTTGCATGATATGAGAATGGCTCCCATTTTTTTGATACTCTCTCCACCACCATATACATGGCCGGCCTCATTGAGGGAGGGGGCTGTCCAAAATTCTTGGGGTGGGATTTTTATCATTCTAGCTTTGTAAAATCCCACATGTTTCATCTCCACAAGCTCATATCATTTCCTCCACCAAAAGGCAATTCCTACAACCCCAAAGTGAGACTTGAGGACTACATATTCTACAGCGAATCTTGGGCACGTCGAGTAGCCGGCTTCGTGCCCGAGTTGCCTCGGCATTGAGGTGGGAGCCCGTAAAACATGGAGACGATGTGGTGCCCTTCCGGCAAGGTGGCGACGACCGGAGATTCCGCAGGAGATCGGGACGATGATGAGAAGACCGGAGGACTTGGATCGTCGGTATATCTCTAACCCATCTTCTAGTTAGCTTAGACTTGTTAATGGTTACGATCCGGGTGTTTAGTGCGCGGTGGTGCCGGTTTGCTAAGTCCGCAAAATTAAAGTTTTTCACCGCTTCCGCATTCCGGCGTCGGATTGACGGCCGGGGCGCCGCCGTGCACTTACAGTGGTATCAGAGCCTCGCCATTAACTTAGTCTAGCTTGGTGTAGTGTGTTTTTCTGTTTCGATCGATCGAAAGTTCCAAAACCCGTATTTTGATCACATCAGTTTTCTGTTGGAAATTTTTAGTCTCGAAAAAATTTTCAGGTTGTAAAATATTGATGTACTGGAAAACCTAAGATCTCTGTAAAAATTCGATGAAGTGACTCCACAGTGGGAGCGCGGAACCGCCGCACAACCCCCCTTCCCGCCGCTCTTCCGCCGCACACTGTGGGGATCACTGCACCAATTTTTTACAGAGGCTTTCTGGGGTGAAAAGTGGGGTTTTGGAATAATAACATTGGGCCCAGAATTTCTTTATCTGCTACAGTAATACTTTGGGGCCCACTTGTTAAAGTTTGATTGATCGGATATTTTAAACACATATTTCACAGTATTTACATTATATCGGCGACCGTGAATGCCACTTGATCGGTAAATCCGGTCTAACTGCTATAGCCCGGTTAGACGGATTTGCGAACGTGACTTTCACGTTGATGTTTTGTTTTTGCTGTGATGTTGCGGATCGGTCGTGGGGGATAGCCTGGATGCAATGCTAGTACAGTTTTGTTGTATTATGTACATTTGATATTGCGGGGCGAGCGTCCGACATGTGGACTGCCGTCACTGCCTGTTTGTATTATTCTTTTGGGGCACGACCTGGTTGCGGTCGATGTACCCGTTGTATGTATATTTTACTTTCTGTACTAGGATTGCCCCGCGGAGGGGTGCACGGATAGCCGGGTTCTGGAGGGCAACAAGCCCGCATCTCATGGCATTGGGATGGAGGGGGCTTCACTCTAGGATTGGCGGGCTACTCGCCGCACTCGTAGGGGGTACAGGTTGACCAAGGAGGGGTACCCAAGTTACCGTATTCCGTGAAGTGCTGGGTGGTCCATTCACGTTGCTGAAAGGGGCTGCCTCGCTTCAGGTTTTGGCGGGTAACTTGCCGCGCCCGTAGGGGTCTAGGATTTCATTGCACAGGCTATCCACACGACCAGGGGAACGTCGGGTTTCAGTAGTGGCTCTGTGAAACCCGGGGATCCCAGATATCTGTATTGTTTCTGTGATGCTGTACTTTTCTGTGATGTTGCATTTTATTCACGCCTTGAGCGAAATACTATATATTGGTATATATATTAGTAGATGTTGTATATGTTTTGCATCCGCGCTAGTCCAGTCCCCGCTCTGTCGTTAGTTAGCTAACCTAACGGGTAATGACGGGACCCAGTGGCGAATGCGGATGGCATATACGTACATCAGTATATTTTCGTTCTTTTTGGTGTGATCAATTGATGGGACTGCATTGATTCGGATCAATGCAAGTTAAAACAAACCTAATCTGATGTTGTTGGAACACTTTTCAAAAAGCTGTTATTGCAAGGACGTTCACTTTTGTTTTGCATCGTGGTATTCATTGGAATATCCTGCTCCTCAGTCGACGAGGCAAGGGCCGAGATCCCTTCACCGGGAGTGACCCCTTGGACAGAAGTTTGCGTCAGGGCATTAACTTCACTATAGCCGATTACTTTTGCTTTGCATCGCGGTATTCATTTGGAATATCCTGCACCCCATTCTACGGGGAAAGAGCCGAGATCCCTTCACAGGGAGTGACCTCTTTAGCAACGGTTTTCGTCACTATATTTTTAAAAGCTATCCGTTCCTTCGACGATATCAAGTTCATTACGTTAAAGGTTTTCGCCAGAAACCATTCGTAGCCCTCCGTCATTTCAGTTAAATATTCGGTAGTATTCAAGCTATGTATTTTGACCTCACGCCAAGGCATAGTGTTTGGTAGCTGCCGGTTATTTATCTGTTGCATAGATAGATGCGTTGGTTTGGGACAGTCGTACTACTATTTTGGCCTACGTCAAGGGTATGTACGGGTGGGTTCAAATTAACCTGGATAATGACGGGCAGAACTTGACATGTGACTTATGATACTTTGACCTCACGCCAAGGTCATAAGAGCATGGGGCAGAAATCACATCGGGAGTTTCAAAAGAACTGAAACTTGCCAGATATGCGCATACCTTCTGGAGTGTGATACCGTGAGCGGATTCCGTCACGTTATCATGCGATGATAGTTGGATCCCGATTCCCACTGATGAGTTAGTTTACTCCTCGGGTAACCCCGACTAATTCTTCTTTCAGGTTTGGAGGAGAATTTGAGGTACAGTGGGAGGTTTCCAGATTAGATAAATTGGTAACCATTCTGATCTAGGTTAGAGTGCACGCTGAGTGTTTCTTTTCTCTCTCTCTTTGGCAGCGACCATTGACCCGACCCTAAGACTATGACTCAGTGACCAAGTTGACCGAACCTTCTAAACACTGGCTTTTGGATTGTCAGAGTTGCAAACCTCATTGCCACTCCTACTTTTACCCTTTTCTCCAGGACACCCCGTATTACTACGAACGTCCACTTCCATTGGACAAAACCATCGTATGGTTATATACGAACTCGAAAGAATATATTCGAGGATGGTTTCCGGTTCTGGAGAAAACGGATAGGATTATTCAGTTGTCTTTTCCTTTTACCCTCTCTCAGGTTACGAGTACTCCTTGGTTTAGGGGTAGTACACCTATTACGCAAATTGGATTGTCTTCTTCCAAACCTTAGGCTGGTGCCGACCGGTAGGGAATGAAGAAAACCAATTAGCCTAACGATGGTGTGTAGAAGGTATTAAGTTAAGACAAAGCAAGTGATTAGTAAGAGGGCAAAGTAAATTGCAACAGATATTCACGACCAAACCAGGTATTTCTTCGCCAATCCTAAAATCACCTTTGTATTTCTCCAGGACACTTCGTATCACTACGAAGATCCACAGTTTATTGGATATTCCATCGTATGGTTATATACGAACTCGAAAGGAACTTGTTCCAGTTCGGGGATGGATCCTGGTTCAGGAGAAATAGGAATAAAGTACATTCAGGTGTCTTTTATCTTCACCTTCTCTCATGTTGCGAGTGATCCTAGGGTTAGGACAGTACACCCATTATTCTTTTTGGATAGTCTTCTTCCAAACCATAGGCTGGTGCCGAACGGTAGGGAAAGAAGAAAACCATTTGGCCTAAAGGGGTGTGCAGAAGGTAATGACTAAAGACATATGAAGGGATTTGGAGAGGTGGCAAAGAATTATACGGTTACAGTCGTGAATCTGGAAGAGGCATTGCTAGGAATACCAGGATACCCCATCGAAACATTTCGATGTTTCAGTTTCACTGTGTAATGTTAAAAGAAAACTGATTTCCCGATTAAATACTTGCTCCAGGGTATGTATTTACCAGGTATGATTCTCACATCTGTATGGTTTTACAGATGATGAGTAGGAGTAGGTTATTGGGAATTAGGTGATCATCCTCATTATATCGGGATTCGTTGTAATCGGTGATATTTGAGGAAGTCACCTGGGTTGTTTGCCGGTCGGCAAATATTTGGTTTTGAATATCCGCTGTTGTGCACCAATTTCAAATTGATATATATGTACGTCTATTTTCATAGAGTGAGATATACCTTTTGATATTATGTCGATGACATTTACCTATATCAGTGGATGGTTAGGTAAGGAGCATTAAACAACGGTGTAATTCTTCTTAACCATAAGTACAGTTTTCAACCTAGGACACACAGTGAATGAGTTATCAGACTCAAGGGACTTGTACAGAGTATTGTATGTTGTCCAGGGTCCATCAGGACAGAGGGGTTGGTCCTCGTACTATATTCGGTTTACTTATGACTTCTCTAGTTTTTAGACAGGTGTTTCGTGGAAACACAGGGTCCGAATTTTGAGAAGTTATAGGTATTTGAATAGAGTAGAGAACCAGGTATAGCAAGTATCGGGATTCTTCAAAGAGATCGAAGATGTAGATACTTGTGTATGGTGTTCAGTTGATAGTAATGACTAAGAGAACTTGCTTCTCTTTCAGGTTACTCATAATTGGAAGTATTCCTAAGTTGAGTAACGCTGATCGGCCTCCTTCCATTTAGTTGACATGCGCTGGGGACAGCTGCATGATTTGAATCTGGTTCAATTAAATCAGTGCCTCTGTTTCTATATTGGATATAGAACAGTTCATATCTTAACGATGTTAAGGTACGGGGAGTTGTCCGGTTTATGATTAAAACCAGACACTGGACAACTCAAGGCACGTTTCTGTAATGGCTGTTTGTGGGTTGACCCAGGCTATGACGAGGGTTGATTTTCTACCATCTGGATGAACAATAGCGATATTGTTCTAGACTCGCCACAGTTTTATTAAGAATGGATTTTTTCAGAAAACAGTAGTGGGAGTATGGTAGAACTGGAAGTGATTCCAGAACCATAAACGATTACTGAAGATTTGATAAGGAACCTAAATATTCAATGTGGATTGACATTCCATTGGCCACTCCGCAGATAAGGTGGGTAACTTCAGGCACCCGAGAGGTACTACGGTAGCCTCAAGGACGGTGACAGGGAAGTTCTTGTTTACCCAAAATTACCATTGCTGTTGTTCCAGGGTGCGAGACCCGGCGGGAGGATGAGTATAGCGTCGTTCTAAACTAGTTTTAGAAGTGTACGTGTATATGACTCTGCCAGAGGGTTGTCGTAGTCAGTGGGAGCAGCGGAAGCATTGGTGGACAGGTAGCTTATGTCTATTTATAGACTAAAGCAGATGTAGCGGAGATAGATCATCTATTTCTGACGTGACAGTCATAGGTTTGACTTCATCAGAATAGGGGATGGATCTGTTGAGAAGGTAGTAGGGTGTGATGTCATGGTGTTTGGATGACATACACAGAGTAGGAAAGGAAACTCCTATACTACAACCGGTTATACTTTGGTCGTCACACAGTGGTTTCTCCACACAGGAATTGGACATTATATCAGACATACTGGTTACTGGATCTATGGTATTAGATCTAGATTTGGGTGGTTTCCCAATCAGGATACTTGACAGCATTCTAAGAGTATTTAGGATGGACGACTCCTGGCACGGTAGTGTACCTGCAGGTAATGGAGTCACCCTCTCTAAAGGTGTCTTACAGACTAAAGGGGAGAGGGATGTGCATGATTGGCAGATCACTTGCTCAGGCAATTGAGTCAATCATGAGATGTCAAGTACCACACCAGATGTTGTTCTTGCACTAGATGCAATAAGTTGACATTAATCCAATCCGGGAGAAGCAGTCGGAAGCAGTTTTAGAACATAAGTGCATGTTCTAGGAATATGATAACGACAGCCTCATTCGGGAGACAGTTATCATTCCAGGCTTCCAAGGTGACATGGACGACAAGGAGGTTGTCAGAGCTATAGTTTTTCCTTCTGACGAGGGGCAGTATTTTGGACAGGTGGTCCAAGGCAATACTGAGGGAGGCATGGCGCAGGATACTGATTAAGTTCAGTTGACGATACAGTCTAAGAAGTTTGGATTTGGAGTTCATTTATGAGCTATGTCCCATCAGACATCCAAGCACATTCTAAGACAGGTATTGCTCTTTTCGGGAGATGGTTTTCTCCGCGAACTTGAGATATAGAGAGACATAGAAAGAAACAACAAAGCGGATCCACTCACTGAGGCTATTCCTCGAACGCAATAGTTCCGCAAACGAGCTTTGTGAGACAGACTAGTAGAGGAGTTGGATGTTCGGTATCACACGGGCTGTGAGTATGCGACATCGCAATAATTAGCCTTGAGTGCAAGTGGGAGATTGTTGGAGATAGTGCCCTCAGAGTCAATTATTAGGTCACAGGTACGTGATTGCAATGATTGATGGAGGACCTATCCCGGTAGGACAGTCTTACTCGAGATGATAGTATGCTATCTGGTTTACCTTTATCATCGTGTACTGCTTTAGGTGACCTGACACGTCGCTATTACACGTTGATAGAGCCCCTAGGATTCTTGCTTGACCACCAGCAGTATGAGGGCGATCATATAAGTGGGAGCTGGGGTCTATAAGCTTATCCTTAAAAGGTCCCTAGTCGTGGGAGTTTCGAGACTGGGCATCGATACTCCATTAGTAGACTAGTGTATACAGTCGAGACCCCGACGAGGGGCGGTGGCCGGTCTCACAAGCCACTGGTGTCAGTTGGATCACCTGAGATGTATACAGGTGCTCATTGGGTTATGAGTACACCGGACAGGACTCGCCGGGAACATGCTAGTTGGTCATATACCAGACGTCAGATGGCAGTTCCCTGGTGACATGTGTGCAGGTTAGTTCATCGACCTGGGGATCGTCATTTGTCTCGTGTGAGTTCCCACTGTACTTTGATTACTACCCTACCACGGCTCAAAGGAGTCATGCAAACAGGTTTTAGTTGGGTACAGTCCCGAGCCACATGGAGGCAGTGAGCGTATCTTCAGGGGTTCGTCTCTCCCGGTATTGGGGGTGAGGTCGTGCTGTGTCTAGGAGAGCCATTACACAAAGTCCTTGGCCAAGGCAAGGAGATTTACTGGTAGGTATTCCAGTAGTATCTCAGGGTGTTCTGGGCTACACTCCGACACGACTTGTACCGCTTTTGGGGGTCTGACTTTTACCAACCCCCTAGGCCCGCCATGCGATACTCATAGACGAACGGACCGGACTGCACGGATATTGTCACTGACAGGCTCAGTAGGGTTGTCAGGCTGAGTTCACTCACAGACATCCCTTTTAGTCAATACCTGGTAGCCCGTTACGTATTGGCTTATACCTCTGACGTGCTAGTGGTTAAATCCACAACCAAGGTGTTGACGAGTCTTTAGAGTCCCCCACATTCAGTTACTCAGCTTTCGGGCGAAAGGTTGTAGAGGCCGTATGGAGATATGGCAGGGTCCGATCAGATACGTGCGGTATTGCACGGATCAGGATCGGACAGTCTGTACTAAAGGCCGTATGGTTATATGGCAGGGTTCGATCAGATACGTGCGGTATTGCACTGATCAGGATCGAACGGATATTACTAGCCGGCTTTGGTATAAGCCGGATCCTAGTATAGTACAGTGTAGATTTTGTCTCCTTGCATTTGTATTTCGGTCGAGATACAGATGCGGGTGTGTATGCACAGTATCGGGGTTTTCCTATAATTTATTACGGGACCAGTTTTCTGGAGTTGCCAGTTTGCTTTCCGTTTCGGCCAATTTCCATTGTTCCATTCATTGGCCGAAGATTGGTGGAGGAGGGCTTATTTGCATTGTTGCAAATAAGTGGTTGTGGAGGGGTCCTTTGCATTCTTGTTGCATCATGATGGTTTTCATGATGAGCACCATACCTTGACCTTTTTGACTTGATCACTTCATGATGGCTTGACTTTGTAAGCATCATGGTTGTTGATGATTAGTGTGTGGAGTATGGGTTTGTTTTGATGATCATTTCTTTTCATGATAAGTTTTTTCCTTTCTCTCTCTTGCATGATATGAGAATGGATCCCATTTTTTTGACACTCTCTCACTCTTTCACTCTCTCCACCACCATATACATGGCCGGCCTCATTGAGGGAGGGGGCTGTCCAAAATTCTTGGGGTGGGATTTTTATCATTCTAGCTTTGTAAAATCCCACATGTTTCATCTCCACAAGCTCATATCATTTCCTCCACCAAAAGGCAATTCCTATAACCCCAAAGTGAGACTTGAGGACTACATATTCTACAGCGAATCTTGGGCACGTCGAGTAGCCGGCTTCGTGCCCGAGTTGCCTCGGCATTGAGGTGGGAGCCCGTAAAACATGGAGACGATGTGGTGCCTTCCGGCAAGGTGGCGACGACCGGAGATTCCGCAGGAGATCAGGACGATGATGAGAAGACCGGAGGACTTGGATCGTCGGTATATCTCTAACCCATCTTCTAGTTAGCTTAGACTTGTTAATGGTTACGATCCGGGTGTTTAGTGCGCGGTGGTGCCGGTTTGCTAAGTCCGTAAAATTAAAGTTTTTCACCGCTTCCGCATTCCGGCGTCGGATTGACGGCCGGGGCGCCGCCGTGCACTTACACGCCCTTCATCGGAGAAATCCGTAGGAATACATGATCCTCCACTGCAAACTCAAGTATGCGACGACGACGGTCGGCATATGACTTCTGTCTGCTCTGGGCTGCTATCATCCTATCCTGAATCAGCTGGATCATCTCCGTAGTCTCCTGAACTAGCTGGGGTCTCCTAAAACCCTACTCTCACAGAGTTCGGTCCAACAGACCGGCGATCGAAACTTACTACTATACAAGGCCTTAAAAGTTGCCATCTGAATAGTCTCCTGAAAACTGTTGTTATAGGAGAACTCAATCAACGGCAAGTGACGATCCCAACTTGTAGGGTTACTAGGCACTCTAATAAGGTTCTACAAGGCATCAACCATGCCGGATTAAAATTTTAGCCGTGCCGAATAACTCTAAACAAGATATTTAACTAGAGATTAGGCAAAAACAAGCAAGTTAAACTCTTTAACCCTAAGTGAATACGAAATACAACCTTTGTAGATCGGTCCTTCACTTCATATGCTCTTTGATGTAGTCCCTTCGCTGTGATCATCTAACTCCCGGACTCTCGGACGGCTCCATGAGAAGAGGCAACGGTATTGCTTGAAGTCTTCGAGGCCGAAGATGATCTACGTCGAGGGAATACGGACTCAAGCTTCTACTTCAATAACCTAAGAATTAGTGAAGCAAACACCCTAAACTAAAGTGCTAGTCTAGTAGAGGATGATGAAATAGGAAATGGGTACTTTTTAGAATTTGATTTCTCACTTTGGTTCTCTCTCTTTTTCAAACCCTAGCATTAATATGAAGGAGGAAGAAGATGAACTCAAAAATGAGAAAGGATAATGATCAAGAGAGAGAATGAGCTAACCATGGTGAGTGAGTATCATATACTAACTCATGTAGAGACATTACCATAGGTAATCATAGTGGTTAGGTTAACTAATATCTTAAATAAAACAAAACTAGTGGACTAAGTCAAATGCAAACAAAAGCTCTTCATGCATTTGTGCTCATTACCCATTTGTTTTAGAATTACTTTAAATATAAAAACCTAACAAATATAATTAGTATGGTATAAGTCTTCTACACCCATGATAGTTGTATCAACAACCATGGTACAATTTGTACACTAATAAATATATATCACATATATATTAACTTGTGCACATGTGAGAAAAATAAATGCTTAAGTGAACCAATGTTAGTTAATGTAAATTAGTATATCACATATACAATTATACACTAAATTATTAAATCAACACTTGACTTAATAATCCGGTTATATCACATATAACCGACTAACATCCAATGTATCGACTTATTGAATCAACCCTTGATTCGATAACTTGGTTATATTGCATATAACCGATCGACACATTCATCGCGAGAATAGAATACGGTATCACAAACATGCATTATTCTCGGTCCCGCACATATCACATATGCGCTCCTATTTCGTTTTGCCTGAGCCAGTACAACCTCTATGTAGGACTCTAAAGACTCGTCAATACGCCGGCAGTAGGTGATGATCATATCAAGCACCCACAAGCCGTCAGAAGTACTAGCAGGATGTAACGGCTACCCGGGTATTGAGCGATCAGAAGATCAGCAAGCAAACCCGCTCCAACTCCTGCAAAAAGCCTGACGGTGATACTACTGTACAGTCTGGTCTCATCGTCTGATATGTCGCATATCAAGTCTAGGGGTGGTAAACGTCAAACCCCAATAACCGATAAGTCATGCCGATATGAGGCTCATAACAGGTCGAGAAACTACTGGTAACACTTACCGGTAAATCTCTAAACCATCCCTGGCCGGGGACTTCCCTGTTATGGCCAATCGAGCATAGCGCAACATCAACCCCCAATACCGGGAGAGACGAAACCCCTCCTATCGCTCATTGCCTCCATGTTACTCGGGACTGTACCCAAAAACCACCGTTTTGCACGCCCTCTTGGACGTGGTAAGGTGGAAATCAAAGCACAGTGGGAATCACACAAGACTCTATGACGATCTCGGGTCTACAGACTAACCTGTACCAGTGTCACCAGAGAACTGCCATCTGACGAAAGGTATATTACCATCTGGGAGTTCTCGGAGAGTCTGTCCAGTGTACCCAGTCTCCACTGAGCACCCGTATATCATCTCTGATGTCAAACACCAATGGATATGGGATCATCCATCGCCCATCTATATGGGTCGAGAAGGCATATGCTAGTCTACACTGGTATATCGATGCCCCGTCTCGATACACCCATGACTAGGGACCTTAAAGGATGTACTTATGGACTATCATGTCCCCACTACTATGATCCGCATCATAGTCCAGGTAGTCAAGTACACATCCTAAGGGCTTTACCAACATGTAATAGAGAGACAATCAATATACACGTTAAGGTAAATAGTAACCAGATAGCATACTATTATGTTAAGCAAGAAAGTCCTCCATATATATGTCCAAGCATCCACTACAATATACATCTCATGTATAGTAATGGCCTCTAGGGCATACATATAACTAATAATCTCCCACTTGCACTAGGTCCATCTGATGACAGTGGTTGAAGTATCTCATACTCAACCATCCCATAAAAGTCTCTCTCTGGGAAAAGGCCTTTGTGAGTGGATCCGCCGTGTTGTCCTCTGAGTCTAATCCCCTAACCTCGATCCCCTGGAGATCAACCATCTCCATGATCAGGTGATACTGCCTTAGAATATGTCTGGATCACTGATGGGACTGGCGTTCCTAGGCATAAGCCACAACTCCATTGTCACACAATGGTAGGAACGAAGTTCATCTCATGAACTAATATACACCCAGACTTCCTCTTTGGTAGCATCTTTGGTAGCGATGTATCCAGCCTTTATTGTCTAGTATGCCACTGTATCTGTCTTGGAACTCTTCCAACATACTGTCCTTTTACTGAGGGTAAAGACAATGCCTGTGACTGACATTCAGTTGTCCTTATCACCCTGGAACCCTTCCAGTGATTCTCCCCAGGATCAATTGATACCATCTCACTACAACTAGTGAGAATCCTAACATCCATTTACATCTATCTCATAGATCAAAACTCAGGATTTAGGAGGTATCATTTTGATCCTATATGGAGAATCAGTGTGATGGAAACTCCTTTCCTATCAAGAGTATGTCATCCACGTACTCTACGAGGATCACCACCATACTCCCTACTACCCTTTTGTATATACAAGGTTCATCTACCATTTTGATGAAGTCAAACTTTTGACTAATACATCAAAAACAGACGTTCCAACTCCGCGATGCCTGCTTTATCACATAAAACATCTTGCACATGTTTCCGCTGCTCCCACTGTCTACGAAGCCCTCTGACTGTGTACTTATAGACTCTCTCTTCTAAAGCATTATTTAGAAAAGCAGTCATGACACCCAACCGCCAGATATCGTAGTCATGGTATGTAGCCGTGGCAAGTAGGATCTGGATGGACTTAAGCATAACTACTTAGAAAAGGTTTCATCATAATCCATACCTGGTCAATGATGAAAACTTTTAACAAGTCTAGCTTTGAAAGTCTCAACTTTTCCATGTACACCAAGTAATCTTCTCAAGATATACTTGCTCCTGATGGGGATTTAACCCTTCAGATAAAGCAACCAAAGTCTATACCTTGTTGGTGTATAAGGATTCCATCTCAGATCGCTGAGCATCCAACCATTCTTATAGAGTCCCACTCCTGATGGCCAGCTCGAAACTAGTTGGGTCATCATCTCATGATGCAATCCTCGCTCCCACTTTCATAGGGAAACTGAAGTATCTCATAGGTGGGTGAGGAACCCTACTAGATCGGCGGAGAGGCTGAGGTTCATTGGTTGCTATTGAATCCATTGGTTCTACCAAATCATCAGCCGTAGTTTGTATAGCTGGAACTCCTTCCAGTTCTACCTCATGTCCATAAATTTCTTCACAAGAAATTCCCTTTCACAAAGGTGGCATGCTAAGAAACAAAACATCTTTTGTTCCTCTGTTTGGTAGAAGATATTCCCTTGCAAATGCTTGGGATATCCAACAAACTTCTACAGAACTGATTTTGCCTCGAGCTTGTCCGGATTATGCTTTTAGACATAGGCTGGACAACCCCAAATCTTAACAAACTTAAGATATGGGCTCTTCCTTTTCCATATCATATATGAAGTGGTAGGCAACTGATTTGATTTGAATCCTATTCAATAGGTATGCAGCTTCTCAAGTGCACAACTCCCAAAAGGAAATAGGTAACTCAGTAGTACTCATCATAGAGCACACCTTATCACATAGGGTGTGATTGCTCCGCCCCGATACACCGACGTGCTGTGGTGTATACGGAGTAATGCTGAGAGAGAATCTCATTCTCCTTTTTAATAGTCCTGGAATCCCATGCTCAAGTATTCTCCTCCTTGATCACATCAAAAGACATAATACTTATACCCGTTTTGGTTCTCTACTTCTAACCTTTATTCTGTGAATATCTCAAAAGCTTCGGACTTGTGTTTCAACAGGAACATATGTCTGAATCTTGAGAGATCATCATAGAATGTAATGATGTACAAAGAACCGGTCTTGGTATGTGTAGACAGGGGACCTTCATACATCAACATGTATCATCCCAAGAGTTCACTAACTCTTTCTCTGTTTCCAATAAACGGAGCTGTGGTCATCTTATCTCTGTGACATGACCGGCAAGTTTCACAAGATGTAAATTCAAACTAATTTAAATATGCATCTATATGTAACTTCAGCTAGTCGGGTCGCATTGATATGACCTAGTCTACAATACCTCAAGAAGGATTCGTTCATTTCTGAACTCTTCCTCTTGTGTGTGTTCTGTATACTAAGAACTGTAGTTTGATTTAGAACGTCAATGCTTTTAGATAACGTGCCTGAACCGATCAACTTTTGATATAGGAAATGTTCAAAACATTATCCAACAATACAAAATTATATCCTTCTTTACTTAATAAAGAGACTGATATGATGTTGTATATCAGGTTCGGTATCTAACAACATTCGTTCAGAATCAATGTATTCTATACAGGGTGATAGTGACCAACAGACTTGGCTGCAACACTTGCACCGTTTTCTATCTCATGAAACTTATCACCCGTTCTCAGTTCTCTACCTCTCTGTAGCCCATGTAACAGATTACATATGCGCGATCCTGATCCGGTATCACATACCCGGGACGTAAAGGATACTGAGAAACAGTTCTCTGTAATGAACACACCCAATGATGATGCATCAGCATGCACTTTCTTCGTTTGGCGGCACAGGAATTCTGGTAATCCCCAATTTCCTGCTCTGTCTTATAACAATTATAAGTTGGCGCGGGACCAACGTTCACCAAGCACAGTATAACAAGTGGGTTCGGTCAATTCATCCGTATTATTATCTTGATTAAGGCGTGATACGGTCGCTACCTGGAGAGAGAGAGAAGAAAACACTCTTCGTGCGCTCTTGCAAGATCAGATTGGTTATTAGTTTATCTAATCAGGATGGCTCCCACTGTTTTTATCGAATCTTCCTTCAAACCCTAAAAGGAAAGACTAGCCGGAATTAATTACACCCTACAACTTCGCCAATCTTTCAGCCAGGCCAGTGTCGGTACTTTGCGGGAGGTTCCCCGTGCTTTCGCATGGACCTAATTAAAGTAAAGCTCGTTTTCCCAGAGACGTAACCCCATTGACACCTACTTGATCGGCTAATTGTAATGTGTAAAACTCTCCCAGGAGTAACAATTACTCGCAGCGGGTATCGGGATCCAATTATCTCATAGAAGGTATGCAATCTCATTGCAAATTTCAACACTTGAAATTCCCGATAATTTTGCTCCTAACCTCCTATGACCTTGACAAAGGCCAACAAACCATAGGATGCTAGTCAAGTTCAACCCATCATTTCTTGATTGGATTAAACCCACCCGCATAACCCTTGACAAAGGCCAACAAGGTCGTACGACTACGCTAACCCAATCTGCATCATATGCATAAGCAGATAAGTACTAGTCAGCTACCGTACACTACGCCTTGACAAAGGCCAACAAACGCAGCACGATTACTAAATACTACTTATCTGAAATGACGGAGGGCTACGACAGGTTTTTCTGAAAACCTATTACGTAATGAACTTGATATCGTTGTAGAATCAAATGATTTTAAAACGGAGTGTTTTTTAAGCTTTTACTGGTTTTGCTAAAGAGGTCACTCCCGGTGAAGGGATCTCGGCTCTTTCCTCGTCGAATGAGGTGCAGGATATATCATATATATCACTGTGCAAAGCAAGAACTAGAAAAGCAATCAAAAGACAAAACCGAGGGGTGTAGCATCTGCCAGTCATTGTTGAAGGGGTCACTCCCGGTGAAGGGATCTCGGCCCTTTCCTTATCGAATAAGGTGCAGGATGTTCTACAAGGAACACCGCGATGCAAAGAAAGAACTGTAGCTACCTGTTTTTGAAAATTCGATTCCACAACATCTTTTAGGTTTCTTTTCTTTCATTAATCATATTAATGAAGTCCCATCATTTAAGTCACCTAAACATCACAGATAAATACAACGTACACTTATGCCATCCGCATTCGTCTCGATGTCCCCTCATGCACCGTTAGGTTAGGTAACTAACGGCAGAGTGGGGCAGGGCTAGCGCGGGTGTAAAACATAAGTAACGTCTATATAATATATCATATATACTATATACAGTATCTATCACAACATATCACATGATCACATCACAGATATCGCAGCAAAAGAAATATATGAAACATTGGATATACTAGGACGTCCGTGTTTTATTTTGAGCCACTATAAAACACGAATTCCAAGGTCACGATGAATAGCCAAACCCACACCCCTAGACCCCTACGAGAGCGGCAAGCAACCCTACCAATTCTAGAGTTAGAAGACCCGGACTCGACTCCTCGAGTTGGTCTCCCACTGGACCCTAGAACCCGGTTAGTTGTGCTCTTCTCCTTGGGTCTATCCTAGTGCGGAAAAGTAAATAATATACAAATGGTGACATCGAACTCATCCCGGAAGTGCCCTAATAAAAGAATATTACATACATTAATTTTACATGAATGAAAATAAAAAAAACTCTCATCTCACATAAAACCCCCGGCTATTCAAAACGCGACGATCCAATATAACATATCCAGCAACACATAACATCACATGTCATCAACGTAAGTAAATATGCGCATCCTAATTGTCGTTGACATATAGCAACGAAACCGGCGATATCACATGTTACACTTACGGTCGCAGAAAAGAAAGTGTAAAACTACAACAGTTGGAATCCGCAATCTTCTTAGACATCGCATGCCTAACAATTATAAACCCCGCATTTTAGTCTCTATATCGAAAACACTTTTCAATATGTAGTCGGACAATTCAACAAGATTCATGATATTTTGATCGAATGCTCGTCGCAAACTTTAATAGACGTCCGCACCCCCGATGCCGTCGAGGAAGTGCACTAAGGCGGAACACCGCTGCCGCGAGCACCCAAACGGATGCTTTTGGCGACGGGGTTCTCCTACAGACACTTTGTCGGGGCTTTGGGGCATGGCTGTCTATTAAGTTTATCCGGCGAGTATCCGCGTACTGTACGTGATTGCGACGGACTTTTGATCGCATCAAAATTCCGTGGCAACCGATCATTTGAGACTAAACTGCTATGTTTATAACATCCAAATTAGTTATCTCATAACTACTTATGGATTCCAAATATTGTATCACATTCCAGATAAATAGAGAATGTTAAACTTTCCGATCGAATAATCAAACACCCAAGTTTTCCCAAATAGTTCTCAACACTTGAGGGGAGTTTAAAAACATCCATCACATGCCACAGTACCAATGGTCCTGCCGTAGAAGGGTCAAGCCAACGCCTCACATGTGGCACGCCGTACTGCCCTAAACCCTAAGGTTCAAAAGGCAGTTCAAGACGGTCATATAATCGAGTTAAGATTTATTGTCTTCTAGAGGGTCCATCGCGTAACTTGCACGATTTAGACGTTCTTAAACAACGGAAAAATCCAACACTTGAAAATTTTCCGGGTCGGGAAAAAGTGAGTTATTGATATCCGTTCGAACTTTTTAATACTTTCTAAATATCCGGAAAACACAACGAAATTAAATATTCCGACCGAATCAATGATTACAAAATAAACCCCAGACTACTCAACACTTGAGTCAGAATAAAAAGTACCCAGAAAATTAGCAATTTTTCCTACGGATGTTACTGTGTAAAAACGAAGCAGTAAGCTATCTGTACGGCCGCGGATCCGCGGCATAAGTAGGGTATTGCCGCGGTTCCGCGGCCAATTGTACGGATCACTGTTTCGTTTTTCACAATGTTGCTTAGAAAACCCTGCTGAATTTTTAAGGAATTTTTAATACTGAAAATCCCAGTTTTGAAAAATTTTCCAGAGAGGGGTTTACATTGTTGTTTCCGGGTTCGATCGGGGTTTTAACTTCGTAAACACATCGCCTAATGCTCTAGCTAGGCTCTGATACCAATGTAGGGTTACTAGGCACTCTAATAAGGTTCTACAAGGTATCAACCACGCCGGATTAAAATTTTAGCCGTGCCGAATAACACTAAACAAGATCTTTAATTAGAGATTAGGCGAAAAAAAGCAAGTTAAACTCTTTAACCCTAAGTGAATACGAAATACAACCTTTGTAGATCGGTCCTTCACTTCATATGCTCCTTGATGTAGTCCCTTCGCTACGATCATCCAACTCCCGGACTCTCGGACGACTCCATGAGAAGAGGCAACGGTATTGCTTGAAGTCTTCGAGGCCGAAGATGATCTACGTCGAGGGAATACGGACTCAAGCTTCTACTTCACTAACCTAAGAATTAGTGAAGCAAACACTCTAAACTAAAGTGCTAGTCTAGTAGAGGATGATGAAATAAGAAATGGGTACTCTTTAGAATTTGATTTCTCACTTTGGTTCTCTCTCTTTTTCAAACCTTAGCATTAATATGAAGGAGGAGGAAGATGAACTAAAAAATGAGAAAGGATAATGATCAAGAGAGAGAATGAGCTAACCATGGTGAGTGAGTATTGTTAGTTGTATGTATGCCCTAGAAGCCAGTATTGTACAGATTATGTATATTATATTGGATGCTTGGACATATATAGAGATGACTTTCTTGCTCGATATGATAGTATGCTATCTGGTTACTCTTTATCTTAACATGTACACTAGTCTCTTTATACTGTCTTATAGTTACATGTTGGTAAAGCCCTTAGGATTTGTACTTGACTACCTGGACTATGATGCAGATCATACTAGTGGGGACATGGTAGTCCATAAGTACATCCTTCAAGGTCCCTAGTCGTGGGTGTATCGAGACGGGGCATCGATATACCAGAGTAGACTAGCGTATACGCTTCTCGACCCATGAGATGGGCGATGGATGATCCCATATCCATTGGTGTTTGACATCAGAGATGGTATACGGGTGCTCAGTGGAGACTGGGTACACTGGACGGACTCGCCGAGAACTCCCAGATGGTATTATACCTCACGTCAGATGGCAGTTCTCAGGTGACACTTGTACAGGTTAGTCTGTAGACCCGAGATCGTCATAGAGTCTTGTGTGATTCCCACTGTGCTTTGATCTCCACCTTACCACGTCCATGAGGGCGTGCAAAACGGTGGTCTTTGGGTACAGTCCCGAGTCACATGGAGGCAATGAGCGATAGGAGGGGTTTCGTCTCTCCCGGTATTGGGAGTTGATGTTGCGCAGTGCTCGATTGGCCGTAGCAGGGAAGTCCCTGGCCAGGGCTGATCAGAGATTTGCTGGTAAGTGTTACCAGTAGTTTCTCGACCCGTTACGAGCCTCACATCGGCACGACTTATCGGGTTATTGGGGTCTGACGTTTACCACCCCTAGACTTGATATGCGACATATCAGACGAAGAGACCGGACTGTACGGTAAGTGTTACTGGTCGGATTCGCAGGAGTGTGAGCGGGCTAGCTCGTCGATCTTCTGATCGCTCAATACCCGGGTGGCCGTTACGTTTAGCAGACCGCTTGCGGCTTGTGGGTGCTTGATATGATCATCATCTGCTACCGGCGTATTGACGAGTCTTTAGAGTCCTACACAGAGGTTTCCTGGCTCAAGCGAAACGAAATAGGAGCGCATATGAGATATGTGCAGGACCGAGAATAAAGCGTGTATATGATACCGCATTTCATTCTCGCGATATATGTTTCGATTGGTTATATTCGATATGACCTAGTTATCGAATCATTGATTCGATAAATCGATACATTTGATTCTAGTCGGTTATGTGCGACATGACCGGATCATTGAATCAAATGTTGATTTAATGATTTAATGCATAATTATATATTTGATATATTGCATTGCATTAACTAGTATTGGTTCACTTTAAACGGATTTTTCTCACTTGATGCACATTGTATATGTGATATACTTTAGTGCACTTCTTTGTATCATGTTTGATGATACTTGATAATGTGGTTAAGTGTAAAGGGTTAAACCATGGTTAAGTGATGATTAGGGTTTGGGTTTTTCATTTATTTATTTGTTTATTTATTTGGAAAGGATTAAGTTGAGAATGGTGGCTTATTTTGGAGCTATGTTGAAGCTTCTTGAAGCTTTGACAAAGTCCACCATCCTTATCTCATCCTTAACCCTAACCACTCTAACTAACCTTGGTTTAATCTCTACACTTGACCATGGTCAAGATATGATAAGTATTCATATATTAGTTTTTATTTTAAATATAGAACAATTATCATTCTTGCTTCATCTTCATCATCTTCTTCTTCTTCAAGCTTGCTACTCCAATGGCAACTTGAGTTTTAGTGAGAGAAATCCAAATCTAAAGTGAACCCACCTCCTATTTCTTCACCCTCTACCTCTTGCCAAGTTGTTTTGGGTGTTTACTTCACAAGTTTCTCAAGTTTGTGAAGTCGGAGCTTGTACTTGCGATGCCTCGACGTAGATCGTCTTTGACACGAAGCCGGCGACCTAGCTCACCCGTTTCTCCGACGAAGCCGACGCTTGAGCCCGGGGTTCGACATGGACAGCGAGGAGACTTCGTTGCGGAGCCGTGGAGGTGGATATCCGGATCTACAAAGGTTGTAATTTCCATATCCTTGTAGTTAAGTGTTAACTAGCTTTTAGTTTCGCCTAGACATCTAGCAACGATCCGTTAACTAGGGTTTCTCAGCACCATTATTTTTAAATTTGGCATGTTCGATGCCTTGTGAGACCTCTATAGGGTGCCTAGGAACCTTTCACTGGTATCAGAGCCTAGCTAGAGCCTTAGGCGAAGTCTAGACGGAGTTTGAAGTCGGAACGAACACGAAACCCCGATACCCAAGAGCTCTCTGGACATTTCATGAAATCTGGGAATTTTTGATATTAAAAATGCTTAAAAAATTCACCAAAGAATTCTAAGAATTACTGTGTAAAACGTTTCCCATGAACAGTTCTTTGAGCCGCGGAAACGCGGCAGAAGCATGCCTTCTGCCGCTGTTCCGCGGTCATATAGTGACGTCAGCCATGTTTCTCTGCACAGTAATACCTGATAAATTCTGGTGAGTTTTCTGGGTATTTTTAAGTTGATTTAAAGGTTGAGTGCTCTGGGGTTATTTTGGGAATCGACGATTCGATCGGAATATCAAACTTTGTCTAAGTGTTTTTCCAGATAACTGTAGAATATGTTAAAGAGTTCGACCGGATATAAATACCCAGGTTTTTCCCTGCCGGAATAATTCCAAGTGTTGGATTTTTCTGTGGTTAAAAGACGTTCGAAGTAGTGCAAGTAACGCGATGGTCCCTCTAGAAGACAACAAACCTTAACTCGATTATGTGACCGTCTTGAACTGCCCTTTGAACCTTCGGGTTTGGGGCAGTACGGCGTGACACATGTGAGGCGTTGGCTTGACCCTTCTACGGCTGGACCGTTGGTACTGAGGTATGAAGTGAATGTCTTTGAACCTATTTCATGTGTTGATCGGTGTCGGGAAAACTTGGGTGTTCGAATGTTCGATCGGAAAGTTTGATATATTCTATTTATCCGGAATTGGATACAATAATTGGAATTCACAAACAGTTATGAGATAACTGGATGAATGTTATAAATCTAGTAGTTTAGTCCCATACGATATTGAAAAGAGTTTTCGATAATGAGACTAAAATGCGGGGTTTGTAACTGTTAGGCATATGATGTCTAAAGAGGTTGCGGATTCCAACTGTTGTAGTTTTACACTTTCTTTTCTGTGACCGTAAGTGTAATATGTGATATCGCCGGTTTCGTTGCTATATGTCAACGACAATTGGGATGGACATATTTACTTACGTTGATGACATGTGATGTTATGTGTTGCTGGATATGTTATATTGGATCGTCATGTTTGAATAGCCGGGGGGTTTTATGTGAGATGAGTGTTTTTCATTTTCATTCATGTAAAAACTTGTATGTAATATTCTTTTATTTGGGGCACTTCCAGGTAGCGGAAGTTGTCACCCTTTGTATGTTATTTACTTTTCCGCATTAGGATAGACCCAAGGAGGGGAGCACAAGTAACCGGGTTCTGGGGTCCAGTGGGAGACCAACTCGAGGAGTCGAGTCCGGGTCTCCTAACCCTAGAATTGGCAGGGTTGCTTGCCGCTCTCGTAGGGGTCTAGGGGTGTGGGATTGGCTATTCATCACGACCGTGGAATCCGTGTTTTATACTGGCTCGTTTTGAAAACACGGACGTCCTAGTATATCCAATATTTCATATGTTTATTCTGCTGTGATATCTGTGTTGTGACTCTGTGATGGATATAGTATATAGTATATATGATATATTATATAGACGTTACTTATGTTTTGCACCCGCACTAGCCCTGCCCTGCTCTGTCGTTAGTTACCTAACCTAACGGTGCACGAGGGGACATCGAGGCGAATGCGGATGGCATAAGTGTACGTCATATCTATCTGTGATGTTTAGGTATTAAATGATGGGACTTCATTAATGTGATTAATGAAAGAAAAGAAACCTAAGATGTTGTAGAATCGAATTTTAAAATAAAACAGGTAGCTACAGTTCTTGCTTTGCATAGCGGTATATATGATATACCCTGCACCTTATTCGATGAGGAAAGGACCGAGATCCCTTCACCGGGAGTGACTCCTTTAGCGATAACTGGCAGATGCTGCACACTCGGTTTGCTTTTGACTGCTTTTGGATTTTTGCTTTGCACAGTGATATATATGATATATCCCGCACCTCATTCGACGAGGAAAGGGCCGACGATCCCTTCACCGGGAGTGACCCCTTTAGCAAAACTAGAAAAGCCTCAAAATCACTCCATTTAAAACTTCATTTGATTCTACAACGATATCAAGTTCATTACGCAATAGGTTTTCAGAAAAACCTGTCGTAGCCCTCCGTCATTTCAGATAAGTACTAGTTAGTATTCGTGCTACGTTTGTTGACTATGTTAAGGCGTAGTGTGCGGTAGCTAATTAGTGCTTATCTGTATAAGCATATGATGCGATTGGATTAGGGTAGTCGTGCGACTTTGTTGACTATGTTAAAGGTCGTGCGGGTGGGTTTAATTCAATCGGGAAATGACGGGTTGAACTTGACTAGCACTTATGATTTGTTGACTATGTTAAGGTCATATAGCTGCTAGGGGCAAAAGATTATCGGGAATTTCAAGTGTTGAAATTTGCAATGAGATTGCATACCTTCTATGAGATAGTTGGATCCCGATACCCACTGCGAGTAAGAGTTACTCCTGGGAGAGTTTTACACATTGCAATTAGCCGATCAAGTAGGTGTCTAGAAAGGTGTCAACGGGGTTACGCCTCTGGGAAAACGAGGTTTACAGTAATTAGGTTCGTGCGAAAGCACGGGGGACCTCCCTCAAAGTACCGACACTGGCCTGGCTGAAAGATTGGCGAACTTGTAGTGTGTAATTAATCCCGGCTAGTCTTTCCTTTTAGGGTTTGGAGGAAGATTTGATAAAAAGCAGTGGGAGCCATCCTGATTAGATAAGATAATAACCAATCTGATCTTGCACGAGCATACGCTAAAGTGTTTTCTTCTCTCTCTCTCCAGGTAGCGACCATTTCATGCCTTAATAAAGATAATAATATGGATGTATTGACCGAACCCGCATGTTATACTGTGCTGGGGAACGTTGGTTCCGTTCATTCTTATAAGAGTTATAGAAATGAACAGGATATAGGGGAATACCAGGATTCCCATGCCACCCGAATGAAGAAAGTACATGCTGATGCATTTTCTTCGGGTGTGTTCGTTACAGAGAACTGTTTCTCCATTTGCTCTACGTCCTGGGTATTGGATACCGGGTCAGGATCCCATATATGTAATCAGTTACATGGGCTTAGGAAAGGTAGAGAACTTGGAGAAGGTGATAAAGACATTAGAGTTGGAAATGGTGCAATTGTTGCAGCTAAGACTGTCGGGGAATATCACCTTGTATTACCAACTGGTAATACATTGGTTCTGAACGAATGCTATTACATGCCGAACCTGATATGCAACATTATATCGGTTTCTTTATTAAATAAAGAGGGATATAATTTTGTATTACAGGACAATGTTATGAACATTCTCCGTAACCAAAAGTTGGTTGGATCAGGCACGTTATGCAATGGCATTTATGTTCTAAATCAATCAACAGTTCTGAGTATAACAAACACACACAAGAGGAAGAGTTCAGAACTGAACGATTCTTTCTTGTGGCATTGTAGACTAGGTCACATCAATGCGACACGACTGGCTAAGTTGCATAAAGATGGATATTTGAAATCTTTCGAATTTTCATCTTATGACACTTGCCAGTCATGTCTCAAAGGCAAGATGACCAAAACTCCGTTTACGGGACACGGAGAAAGAGTTACCGAACTCTTAGGACTGATACATAGTGATGTATTTGGTCCCATGTCTACACATGCCAGGGATGGTTCTTCGTACTTCATTACATTCACTGACGATCTCTCTAGATTCGGATATGTGTTCCTGATGAAACACAAATCAGAAGCTTTTGAGAAATTTAGAGAATATAAACAAGAAGTCGAAAACCAAACCGGAAAAAGTATTAAAATCCTTCGATCTGATCAAGGAGGTGAATACTTGAGCAATGAATTCCTGGACTTCCTAAAAGAGAATGGGATTCTCTCTCAGCTGACTCCTCCATATACACCATAGCACAACGGTGTATCTGAACGGAGGAACCGCACCCTATTAGATATGGTGCGCTCTATGATGAGCACAGCTGAGTTACCTATTTCCTTCTGGGGATATGCGCTGGAAACAGCAACATACCTATTGAATCAAGTTCCATCTAAATCTGTACCTACCACACCATATGAGATATGGAGTGGGAAGAGACCGTATTTTAAACGAGTTAAAATATGGGGTTGTCCGGCCTATGTCAAAAGACAAAATCCAGACAAACTCGAGGCACGGTCAGTTCTTTGCAAGTTTGTGGGATATCCTAAGAATTCCCAAGGATATTTTTTCTACCATGCTGAGGAACAAAAAGTGTTTGTTTCTCAATATCCCACCTTTTTAGAAAAGGAATTTCTTGAAAAAGAAATTAGTGGCAAAATGATAGAGCTGGAAGAGGTTCCAGATACACAAACAGTAACTGAAGATTTAGTGGAACCAGAGGATTCAGTAGCTCCCAATGAACCCCAGCCTCTCCGCCGATCTAGTAGGGTTCCTCGCCAACCTGAGAGATACTACGGTTTTCTCATGGATGGAGGGAGCGAGGATTGCATCATGGAGGATGATGACCCAACTAGCTTCGAGCAGGCCATCACGAGCAGGGACTCAGTGAAATGGCTGGATGCTATGCGGTCCGAGATGGAATCCATGTACACCAACAAAGTATGGACTTTGGAAGTTGCTCCTGAAGGGGTAAAACCCATTGGGAGCAAGTGGATCTTCAAGAAGAAACTTGGTGTAGATGTGAAAGTGGAGACTTTCAAAGCTAGACTTGTAGCAAAGGGTTTTCGTCAAAGACCAGGTGTGGACTATGACGAGACCTTTTCTCCAGTGGCTATGCTTAAATCCATCCGAATCATGCTTGCCATTGCTGCCTTTCATGACTACGAAATCTGGCAAATGGATGTTAAGACCGCCTTTCTAAATGGTGATTTAGAAGAGTGCGTGTACATGACTCAGCCAGAGGGCTTCGTAGACAGTGGGAGCAGCGGGAAGGTGTGCAAGCTGCTTAAATCCATTTATGGATTAAAGCAAGCATCGCGGAGTTGGAACATCTGCTTTGACGTCGTTATCAAAGAGTTTGATTTCGTAAAAAATCCAGATGAACCTTGTATCTACAAGAAGGTGGCAGAGAGTAAGGTTGTCTTCCTCGTATTGTACGTGGACGACATACTCTTGATAGGAAATGATATTCCTATGCTGCAATCGGTCAAGCTCTTCTTATCACAAAGATTCTCAATGAAAGATCTTGGTGATGTCTCCTGCATATTGGGAATTAGGATCTATAGAGATAGATCCAAAAGGATTTTGGGATTGTCCCAATCCAGGTACATTGACACCATACTAAAGAGGTTTAGTATGGAAGAGTCCAAGCGTGGGAACTTGCCCACGATCTCTGGAGTCACTCTCTCCAAAGAGATGTCTCCCAGGACTGATTTGGAGAGAGCTCGCATGCAAGGGATACCCTATGCTTCGACAGTAGGCTCTATCATGTATGCGATGCTATGTACCAGACCCGATGTAGCATACTCACTAAGTATAGTGAGCAGGTATCAAGCTGATCCTGGAGAGAGTCACTGGACAGCTGTGAAGAGCATTCTCAAGTACTTGCGAAGGACTAGAGATATGTTCTTGGTGTATGGTAACGGAGAACTCCAAGTGGAGTCCTTTACCGATTCGAGCTTCCAGAGTGATAAGGACGACTCTAAGTCGCAGTCGGGCTTTGTCTTTACCCTTTACGGAGGGGCGGTTAGCTGGAAGAGTTCCAAGCAGGAAACCGTGGCAGACTCGACGATGGAGGCTGAATACATTGCTGCCAACGATGCTGCCAAAGAGGCTGTCTGGATCAAGAAGTTCATTACTGAACTTGGAGTGGTTCCATCCATTGAGCGTCCAATACCTTTGTATTGCGATAACAATGGAGCGGTGGCTTTGGCCAAGGAACCCAGATCCCATCAGCGATCCAGGCATATTCTGAGGCGGTATCACCTGATCCGGGAGATAGTTGATCGCCGGGAGATCGAGGTCAGGAGAGTTGACACGAAGAACAACACGGCGGATCCACTCACGAAGGCCATTCCCCAGATACAGTTTGAGAGACTCTTCGGGATGCTCGGTATGAGATACTACAGCAGCTGGCCCTAGTGCAAGTGGGAGATTGTTAGTTGTATGTATGCCCTAGAGGCCAGTATTGTACAGATTATGTATATTATATTGGATGCTTGGACATATATAGAGATGACTTTCTTGCTCGATATGATAGTATGCTATCTGGTTACTCTTTATCTTAACATGTACACTAGTCTCTTTATACTGTCTTATAGTTACATGTTGGTAAAGCCCTTAGGATTTGTACTTGACTACCTGGACTATGATGCAGATCATACTAGTGGGGACATGGTAGTCCATAAGTACATCCTTCAAGGTCCCTAGTCGTGGGTGTATCGAGACGGGGCATCGATATACCAGAGTAGACTAGCGTATACGCTTCTCGACCCATGAGATGGGCGATGGATGATCCCATATCCATTGGTGTTTGACATCAGAGATGGTATACGGGTGCTCAGTGGAGACTGGGTACACTGGACGGACTCGCCGAGAACTCCCAGATGGTATTATACCTCACGTCAGATGGCAGTTCTCAGGTGACACTTGTACAGGTTAGTCTGTAGACCCGAGATCGTCATAGAGTCTTGTGTGATTCCCACTGTGCTTTGATCTCCACCTTACCACGTCCATGAGGGCGTGCAAAACGGTGGTCTTTGGGTACAGTCCCGAGTCACATGGAGGCAATGAGCGATAGGAGGGGTTTCGTCTCTCCCGGTATTGGGAGTTGATGTTGCGCAGTGCTCGATTGGCCGTAGCAGGGAAGTCCCTGGCCAGGGCTGATCAGAGATTTGCTGGTAAGTGTTACCAGTAGTTTCTCGACCCGTTACGAGCCTCACATCGGCACGACTTATCGGGTTATTGGGGTCTGACGTTTACCACCCCTAGACTTGATATGCGACATATCAGACGAAGAGACCGGACTGTACGGTAAGTGTTACTGGTCGGATTCGCAGGAGTGTGAGCGGGCTAGCTCGTCGATCTTCTGATCGCTCAATACCCGGGTGGCCGTTACGTTTAGCAGACCGCTTGCGGCTTGTGGGTGCTTGATATGATCATCATCTGCTACCGGCGTATTGACGAGTCTTTAGAGTCCTACACAGAGGTTTCCTGGCTCAAGCGAAACGAAATAGGAGCGCATATGAGATATGTGCAGGACCGAGAATAAAGCGTGTATATGATACCGCATTTCATTCTCGCGATATATGTTTCGATTGGTTATATTCGATATGACCTAGTTATCGAATCATTGATTCGATAAATCGATACATTTGATTCTAGTCGGTTATGTGCGACATGACCGGATCATTGAATCAAATGTTGATTTAATGATTTAATGCATAATTATATATTTGATATATTGCATTGCATTAACTAGTATTGGTTCACTTTAAACGGATTTTTCTCACTTGATGCACATTGTATATGTGATATACTTTAGTGCACTTCTTTGTATCATGTTTGATGATACTTGATAATGTGGTTAAGTGTAAAGGGTTAAACCATGGTTAAGTGATGATTAGGGTTTGGGTTTTTCATTTATTTATTTGTTTATTTATTTGGAAAGGATTAAGTTGAGAATGGTGGCTTATTTTGGAGCTATGTTGAAGCTTCTTGAAGCTTTGACAAAGTCCACCATCCTTATCTCATCCTTAACCCTAACCACTCTAACTAACCTTGGTTTAATCTCTACACTTGACCATGGTCAAGATATGATAAGTATTCATATATTAGTTTTTATTTTAAATATAGAACACTTATCATTCTTGCTTCATCTTCATCATCTTCTTCTTCTTCAATCTTGCTACTCCAATGGCAACTTGAGTTTTAGTGAGAGAAATCCAAATCTAAAGTGAACCCACCTCCTATTTCTTCACCCTCTACCTCTTGCCAAGTTGTTTTGGGTGTTTACTTCACAAGTTTCTCAAGTTTGTGAAGTCGGAGCTTGTACTTGCGATGCCTCGACGTAGATCGTCTTTGACACGAAGCCGGCGACCTAGCTCACCCGTTTCTCCGACGAAGCCGACGCTTGAGCCCGGGGTTCGACATGGACAGTGAGGAGACTTCGTTGCGGAGCCGTGGAGGTAGATATCCGGATCTACAAAGGTTGTAATTTCCATATCCTTGTAGTTAAGTGTTAACTAGCTTTTAGTTTCGCCTAGACATCTAGCAACGATCCGTTAACTAGGGTTTCTCAGCACCATTATTTTTAAATTTGGCATGTTCGATGCCTTGTGAGACCTCTATAGGGTGCCTAGGAACCTTTCAAGTATCATATACTAACTCATGTAGAGACATTACCATATGTAATCATAGTGGTTAGGTTAATTAATATCTTAACTAAAACAAAACTAGTGGACTAAGTCAAATGCAAACAAAAGCTTCATGCATTTGTGCTCAATATCCATTTGTTTTAGAATTACTTTAAATATAAAAACCTAACAAATATAATTAGTATGGTATAAGTCTTCTACACCCATGATAGTTGTATCAACAACCATGATACAATTTGTACACTAACAAATATATATCACATGTATATTAACTTGTGCACAAGTGAGAAAAATAAATGCTTAAGTGAACCAATATTAGTTAATGTAAATTAGTATATCACATATACAATTATACACTAAATTATTAAATCAACACTTGACTTAATAATCCGGTTATATCACATATAACCGACTAACATCCAATGTTTCGACTTATTGAATCAACCCTTGATTCGATAACTTGGTTATATCGCATATAACCGATTGCCACATTCATCGCGAGAATAGAATACGGTATCACATACACGTATTATTCTCGGTCCCGCACATATCACATATGCGCTCCTATTTCGTTTTGCCTGAGCCAGTACAACCTCTATATAGGACTCTAAAGACTCGTCAATACGCCGGCAGTAGGTGATGATCATATCAAGCACCCACAAGCCGTCAGCGGTACTAGCTGGACGTAACGGCTACCCGGGTATTGAGTGATCAGAAGATCAGCAACCAAGCCCGCTCCAACTCTTGCAAAAGGCCTGACAGTGACACTACCGTACAGTCCGGTCTCCTCGTCTGATATGTCGCATATCAAGTCTAGGGGTGGTAAACATCAGACCCTAATAACCGATAAGTCATGCCTATATGAGGCTCATAACGGGTCAAGAAACTACTGGTAACACTTACCGGTAAATCTCTAAACCAGCCCTGGCCAGGAACTGTTAGTTATATGTATGCCCTAGAGGCCATTACTATACATGAGATGTATATTGTAGTGCATGCTTGGACATATATAGGGAGGACTTTCTTGATCGACATGATAGTATGTTATCTGGTTACTCTTTACTTTAACGTGTACACTGATTGTCTCTCTGTTACATGTTGGTAAAGCTCTTAGGATATGTACTTGACTGCCTGGACTATGATGTGGATCATACTAGTGGGGACATGGTAGTCCATAAGTACATCCTTCAAGGTCCCTAGTCGTGGGTGTATCGAGACAGGGCATCGATGCACCAGAGTAGACTAGCGTATAGGCATCTTGACCCATATGATGGGCGATGGATGATCCCATATCCATCGGTGTTTGACATCAAGGATGGTGTACGGGTGCTCAATGGAGACTGGGTACACTGGACGGACTTGCCGAGAACTCCCAGATAGTATTATACCATACGTCGGATGGCAGTTCTCCGGTAACACTGGTACAGAGTAGTCTGTTGACCCGAGATCGTCATAGAGTCTTGTGTGATTCCCACTGTGCTTTGATTTCCATCATACCACGTCCAAGAGGGCGTGCAAAAAGGTGGTTTTTGGGTACAGTCCCAAATCACATGGAGGCAATGAGCGATATGAGGGGATTCGTCTCTCCCGGTATAGGGAGTTGATGTTGCGCTGTGTTCGATTGGCTATAACCAGAAATCCATGGCCAGGGTTGCTGAGATTTACTAGTAAGTGTTATCAGTAGTTTCTCAAACTGTTATAGACCTCATATCGACATGACTTATCGAGCTACTGGGGTCTGACGTTTACCACCCCTAGGCGAGATATGCGACATATCAGACGACGAGACCGGACTGTGCGGGTATGTTACTGATTGGATTCACAGGAGAACTAGCGGGCTTGCTTGTTGATCTTCTGATCGCTCAATACCCGGGTGGCCGTTACGTTTAGCAGACCGCTTGCGGCTTGTGGGTGTTTGATATGATCATCACCTACTGCCGGCGTATTGACGAGTCTTTAGAGTCCTACACAGGGGTTTCCTGGCTCAAGCTAAACGGAGTAGGAGCATATATGTGATATGTGCGGGACCGAGATTAATACGATATGAGATACCGTATTTTATTCTCGCGATTTGTAACATTGATCGGTTGTATGCGATATAGCCGGGTTATCGGATTAAGTGTTGATTCGATAAGTTGTTACACATGATTTTAGTCGGTTATTGCTGGATTATTAAATCAAGAGTTGATTTAATAATTTAATGTATAATTATATATTTGATATATTACATTACATTAACTAGTATTAGGTCACTTAAGATTTATTTTCTCACTAGATTGTGCACATTGTTTATATGTGATATATGCAAGTGTACATGCTTGTATCATACTTGATGATACATACAAGTTGGGTGTATGAGACTTAAACCAAGTCAAGGTTAAATTAGGGTTTACTAATTTCCTAACAAATAACAAAAGAGATGAGACTTTGGTCAAAGTTATCAAGCTTGATGAAGTTTGATAAACATTGACAAAGTCAACTCTTTTGTCATTCCTTAGGATATTAGTTAACCCAACCCTTAACCTCATATTTTGGTTAATTCTCTACATGAGTTAAGCATGAGGGCTTAACTCAACCATGGTGCAATAATTCATTGGATAAGGGTTTTTTTTTGGATGAATTATTCACTTCATCTTCTTCTTCATCAAGCTCCATGAAAAGCTTGCTAGCTCTAATGGTGCCATGAGAAAAAGTGTGAGAAAATCATTTCTAAAGTGAGCCCACTTCCTACTTCTTCATCCTCTACCACTTGCCATATAATAGAGTGTGTTCTCTTCACAAAGTTCATGACCTAGTGAAGGAATATCTTTAGTTAGTGTCTCCCCGACGTAGATCATCTTCGGCCTCAAAGTCATCGTAGAAAGCACGTTCGTTCTTCTTGCGGAGCTTATCTAGAGTCCGGAGTTCATGATCGCAGCGAAGGGGACATCTACACGGAGCTTAAAAAGTGAAGGACCGGATCTACAAAGGTTCTAATCCCTCTCACTTAGTGTTAAACTGTTTAACATACTTGTTTTCGCCTAAACCCTAGTTTAAAGATCCGGCTTCGGGTTGTTCGGCAAGGCTAAAATTTTAATCGGGCATGGTTGATGCCTCGTAGACCCTTGTGAGCGTGCCTAGCAACCCTACAGTAGTATCAGAGCCAAGCTAGAGCTTTAGGCGAAGTCTGAGCGAAGTTTAAAGTCCGATCGAACCCGGAAACCCCGATGTTTACCCCTCTCTGGATATTTTTCAAAAATGTGATTTTTTATGAATTAAAAATGCTCAGAAAAACAAGCAGGAAAACCTAAGAATTACTGTGAAGTACGGTCTACTAAGTCAATTATTTGACCGCGGAACCACGGCCAAACTAAGGGTTTGGCGGCGGTTCCGCGGCCAAAATTGTCACTTAGTCCCTGGAATTTCATATATTTATTCTTAGGTCCTTTCTTGTCAATTTTTTCTGGGAATTTTTTTATTCCACTCAAGTGTTGAGTTTTATAGGGTTGTATTGGGGACTCGTTGATTCGATCGGATATTTTAACTTCGTTTATTTTGTCCGGGTAATTTTTTAGAAACTGTTAAAAAGTTCGAACGGATATCAATAACTCACTTTTTCCCCTTTCGAAATTTTTTTCAAAAGTTAGATTTTTTCTCGAGTTTAAGAACGTTCTAAGTCGTGCAAGTAACGCGGTGGACCCTCTAGAAGACAACAAACCTTAACTCGATTATGTGACCATCTTGAACTGCCTCTGAACCTTAGGGTTTGGGGCAGTACGGCGTGCCACATGTGAGGCGTTGGCTTGACCCTTCTACGGCTAGACCATTGGTACTGTGGCATATAATGGGTGTTTTTAAACTGATTTCAAGTGTTGAGATAAATTGGAGAAATCTTGGGTGTTTGATTATTCGATCGGAAAGTTTAACATTGTCTATTTATCTGGAATGTGATACAATATTTGGAATCCACAAATAGTTATGAGATAACTGATTTGAATATTATAAATCTAGCAGTTCAGTCTCAGATGATCGGTTGCCTCGGAATTTTGATGTGATCAAAAGTCCGTCGCAATCACGTAGCGTACGCGGATACTCGCCGGGTAAACTTAATAGACAGCGATGCCCCAAAGCCCCGACAAAGTGACTGTAGGAGAACCCCGTCGCCAAAAGCATCCGTTCGGGTGCTTGCGGCAGTGGTGTTCCGCCTTAGTGCACTTCGTCGACGGCATCCGGGGGTGCGGCCGTCTACTAAAGTTTGCGACGAGCATTCGATCAGGTTGTCGGGAATCTTGTTGAATTGCCCGACTTGATATTGAAATGTGTTTTCGATAATGAGACTAAAATGCGGGGTTTATAATTGTTAGGCATGCAATGTCTAAGGAATTCATTTGGTTAGGCATGCGATGTCTAAAGAGGTTGCGGATTCCAACTGTTGTAATTTTACACTTTCTTTTCCGTGACCGTAAGCATAGTATGTGGTGTATCACCGGCTTCGTTGGTATATATCAACGACAATTGGGATACGCGTACTTGCTTACGTTGATGATATGAGATATTATGTGTTGCTGTGATATGTTATATTGGATCGTCGTGTTTTGAATAGCTGGGGGTTTTATATGAGATGAGAGTTTTTCTTTTTCATTCATGTAAAATTCATTTGTATGTAATATTCTTTTATTGGGGCACTTCCGGGCAGAGGATGATGTCACCGTTGTATATTATTTACTTTTCCGCATTAGGTTGACCCAAGGCGGGGAGCACAAGTAACCGGGTTCTAGGGTCCAGTGGGAGGCCATCTCGAGGAGTCGAGATCGGGTCTCCTAACCCTAGAATTGGCAGTGTTGCTTGCCGCTCTCGTAGGGGTCTAAGGATGTGGGTTTGGCTATTCCTCGCGACTGTGGAATCCGTGTTTTATACAGGCTCGTATTAGAAACACGGACGTCCTAGTATATCCAATATTTCATATATGTTCTTCTGCTGCAATGTTCTGTGATGAGATCATATTACTGCCTGAGACGAATGTTTATATTATATATATGAGATATATGTTATATTGCAGATTTCGTTTCAAATGTGATGCTTGTGAAGCATAATAAAATGGGACTTCATTAATGAGATTAATGAAATAAAAGAAACCTAAAGATGTTGTAGAAACTTGTTTAAAAACTGTTAGCTCTAGTTCTTGCTTTGCATAGCGGTGTTCCTTGTAGAACATCCAGCACCTTATTCGATAAGGAAAGAGCCGAGATCCCTTCACCGGGAGTGACCTCTTTAGTGAAACAAGCAGATGCTACAAACTCGGTTTGTCTTTTGATTGTTTCTATAGTTTTTGCTTTGCATAGTGGTATATATGATATACCCTGCACCTTATTCGATGAGGAAAGGGCCGACGATCCCTTCACCGGGAGTGACCCCTTTAGCAAAACTAGAAAAACCTCAAAAACACTCCATTTAAAATTCACTCGATTCTACAACGATATCAAGTTCATTACGCTAAGGGTTTTCTTAAAAACCTGTCGAAGCCCTCCGTCATTTCAGATAAATAATAGTTAGTATTTGTGCTGCGTTTGTTGACCTTGTCAAGGCGTAGTGTGCGGTAACTGATTACTGCTTATCTGTATAAGCATATGATGCGATTGGATTTGGGTAGTTGTGCGACTTTGTTGACCTTGTCAAGGGTCGTGCGGGTGGGTTTAATTCAATCAGGAAATGACGGGTTGAACTTGACTTGCGGTCTATAGTTTGTTGACCTTGTCAAGGTCATAGATCGCTTGGGGCAAAATATTATCGGGAATTTCAAGTGTTGAAATTTGCAAAGAGATTGCATACCTTCTATGAGATAGTTGGATCCCAATACCCGCTGCGAGTATGAGTTACTCCTGGGAGAGTTTTACACATTACAATTAGCCGATCAAGTAGGTGTCTAGAAAGGTGTTAACGGGGTTACGCTCCTGGGAAAACGAGGTTTACTTTAATTAGGTTCGTGCGAAAGCACGGGGGACCTCCCTCAAATTACCGACACTGGCCTGGCTGAAAGATTGGCGAACTTGTAGGGTGTTATTAATCCCGGCTAGTCTTTCCTTTTAAGGTTTGAAGGAAGATTTGATTAAAACAGTGGGAGACATCCTGATTAGATATATTAGAATACCAATCTAATCTTGCAAGAGCAAACGCTGAGTGTTTTCTTCTCTCTCTCTCCAGGTAGCGACCATATCACGCCTTAATCAAGATAATAAAATGGTTGAATTAACCGAACCCGCTTGTTATACTGAGCTGGGGAACGTTGGTCCCGCTCCAACTTATAATTGTTATAAGACAGAGCAGGAAATTGGGGAATACCAGATTTCCCGTGCCGCCCAAATGAAGAAAGTGCATGTTGATGCATCATCTTCAGGTGTGTTCATTA
The DNA here is from genome assembly GCA_030015575.1 of Agapanthus africanus. Lineage (NCBI taxonomy): Eukaryota > Viridiplantae > Streptophyta > Magnoliopsida > Asparagales > Amaryllidaceae > Agapanthus > Agapanthus africanus. The sequence continues at coordinate 566,441,222 of CM057341.1, forward strand.
CAGAGAACTGTTTCTTAGTATCCTTTACGTCCTGGGTATGTGATACCGGATCAGGATCCCGCATATGTAATCTGTTACATGGGCTACAGATAGGTAGAGAACTGAGAACGGGTGATAATTTTCATAAGATAGAAACGGTGCAAGTGTTGCAGCCAAGTCTGTTGGTCACTATCATCCTGTATTACCAGAATACATTGATTCTGAACGAATGTTATTAGATACCGAACCTGATATACAACATCATATCAGTCTCTTTATTAGTAAAGAAAGGATATAATTTTGTATTGTTGGATAATGTTTTGAACATTTCCTATATCAAGAGTTGATTGGTTCAGGCACGTTATCTAAAAGCAATGACGTTCTAAATCAAACTACAGTTCTTAGTATACAGAACACACATGAGATGAAGAGTTCTGAAATGAACGAATTCTTCTTGAGGTATTGTAGACTAGGTCATATCAATGCGACCCGACTAGCTGAAGTTACATTTAGATGCATAATTAAATCTGTTTGAATTAATATCTTGTGAAACTTGCCGGTCATGTCACAAAGATAAGATGACCATAGCTCTGTTTATTGGAAACAGAGAAAGAGTTAGTGAACTCTTGGGATTGATACATGCTGATGTATGAAAGTCTCCTGTCTATACATGCCAAGACCGGTTCTTTGTACTTCATTACATTCTCTGATGATCTCTCAAGATTCAGACATACGTTACTGTTGAACACAAGTCCGAACCTTTTGAGATATTCACAGAATATAAAATAGAAGTAGAGAACCTACAACGGGTATAAGTATTATGTCCTTTGATGAGATCAGGGAGGAGAATACTTGAGCACGGAATTCCTGGATTATTCTAAAGGAAAATGAGATTCTCTCTCAGCATTACTCCTCCGTATACACCATAGCACGATGGTATATCGGGGCGGAGCAATAGCACCCTATATGATATGGTGTACTCTATGATGAGTTCTACTGAGTTTCCTATTTCCTTTTGGGAGTTATGCACTTGAGAAGTTGCATACCTATTGAATAGGGTTTAAATCAAATCAGTTACCTACCACTTCATATGTGATAAGGAATGGGAAGAGCTCATATCATATGTTTGTTAAGAATTGGGGTTGTCCGGCCTATGTCTAAAAGAAAAATCCGGACAAGTTCGAGGCAAGGTCAGCTCTGTAAAACTGGAAGTAGTTCCAGCTATACAAACTGCAGCTGATGATTTGGTAGAACCAAAGGATTCAATAGTTTCCAACGAACCTCAGCCTCTCCGCCGATCTAGTAGGGTTCCTCACCCACCTGAGAGATACTTCGGTTTTCTCTATGACAGTGGGAGCGAGGATTGCATCATGAGATGATGACCCAACTAGTTTCGAACTGGCCATCAGGAGTGGGACTCTGTAAGAATGGCTAGATGCTTATCGATCTGAGATGGAATCCTTATACACCAACAAAGTATGGACTTTGGTTGCTTTATCTGAAGGGTTAAATCCCCATCAGGAGCAAGTATATCTTGAGAGGATTACTTGGTGTACATGGAAAAGTTGAGACTTTCAAAGCTAAGCTTAAGTCCATCCAGATCCTACTTGCCACGGCTACATACCATGGCTACGATATCTGGCGGTTGGGTGTCATGACAGCTTTTCTAAATGATGTTTTAGAAAAGAGCGTCTATAAGTACACACCCAGATGGCTTCGTAGACAGTGGGAGCAGCGGAAATGTGTGCAAGATGTTTTATGTGATAAAACAGGCATCACGGAGTTGGAACATCTGTTTTGATGTGGTAGTCAAAGAGTTTGACTTCATCAAAATGGTATATGAACCTTGTATATACAAAAAGGTAGTAGGGAGTATGGTGTTGATCCTCGTAGAGTACGTGGATGACATACTCTTGATAGGGAAGAAGTTTCCTATGCTACGCTCGGTCAATCTCCGCTTATCACAAGGATTCTCCATATAGGATCAAAGTGATACCTACTAAATCCTGGATTTTGGATCTATGAGATAGATCTAATTGGATGCTAGGATACTCACTAGTTGTAGTGAGATGGTATCAATCGATCCTGGGTAGAATCACTGGAAAGGTTCCAGGGTGATAAGGACGACTGAATGTCAGTCGCAGGCATTGTCTTTACCCTCAATGGAGGGACGGTATGTTGGAAGTGTTCCAAGCTAGATTCCGTGACATACTAGACGATTAAAGGCAAGATACATCCTTACCAAGGATGCTACCAAAGAGGCAGTCTGGATATATATAGGTTCATGATATGAACTTCATTCCTACCATTGTGTGACAATGGAGTTGTGGCTCATGCCAAGGAACTACCGTCCCATCAGAAATCCAGATATAATTCTTAGGCGGTATCACCTGATCATGGAGATGATTGATCTCCAAGGGGATCGAGGTTAGGAGAGTAGACTCGGAGGACAACACGGTGGATCCACTCACAAAGGCTTTTTCCCAGAGAGAAACTATTATGGGATGGTTGAGTATGACATACATCAACCACTGTTATCAGATGGCCCTAGTGCAAGTGGGAGATTGTTAGTTATATGTATGCCCTAGGGGCCATTACTATACATGAGATGTATATTGTAGTGGATGCTTGGACATATATAGGGAGGACTTTCTTACTCGACATGATAGTATGCTATCTGATTACTCTTTATCATAACGTGTACACTGATTGTCTCTCTGTTACATGTTGGTAAAGCCCTTCGGATATGTACTTTACTGCCTAGACTATGATGCGGATCATACTAGTGGGGACATGGTAGTCCATAAGTACATCCTTCAAGGTCCCTAGTCGTGGGTGTATCGAGACAGGGCATCGATGCACCAGAGTAGACTAGCATATACGCATCTTGACCCATATGATGGGCGATGGATGATCCCATATCCATCGGTGTTTGACATCAAGGATGGTGTACGGGTGCTCATTAGAGACTGGGTACACTGGACGGACTCGCCGAGAACTCACAGATGGTATTATACCTTACGTCGGATGGCAGTTCTCTGGTGACACTGGTACAGAGTAGTCTGTTGACCCGAGATCGTCACAGAGTCTTGTGTGGTTCCCACTGTGCTTTGATTTCCATCATACCACATCCAAGAGGGCGTGCAAAAAGGTGGTTTTTGGGTACAGTCCCGAATCATATGGAGGCAATGAGCGATAGGAGGGGATTCGTCTCTCCCGGTATAGGGAGTTGATGTTGCGCTGTGTTCGATTGGCTATAACCGGAAATCCCAGGATAGGGTTGCTGAGATTTACTGGTAAGTGTTATCAGTGGTTTCTCAAACTGTTATAGACCTCATATCGACACGACTTATCGAGCTACTGGGGTCTGACGTTTACCACCCCTAGGCGAGATATGCGACATATCAGACGACGAGACCGGACTGTGCGGGAGTGTTACTGATTGGATTCGCAGGATAACTAGCGGGCTTGCTTGTTGATCTTCTGATCGCTCAATACCCGGGTGGCCGTTAGAAGACCGCTTGCGGCTTGTGGGTGTTTGATTTGGTCATCACCTACTGCCGGCGTATTGACGAGTCTTTAGAGTCCTACACAGGGGTTTCCTGGCTCAAGGGAAACGGAGTAGGAGCACATATGTGATATGTGCGGGACCAAGATTAATACGATATGAGATACCGTATTTTATTCTCGCGATTTGTAACATTGATCGGTTGTATGCGATATAGCCGGGTTATCGGATCAAGTGTTGATTCGATAAGTTGTTACACATGATATTAGTCGGTTATTGCCGGATTATTAAATCAAGAGTTGATTTAATAATTTAATGTATAATTATATATTTGATATATTACATTACATTAACTAGTATTAGCTCACTTAAGATCTATTTTCTCACTAGATAGTGCACATTGTTTATATGTGATATATGCAACTGTACATGTTTGTATCATGCTTGATGATACATACAAGTTGGGTGTATGAGACTTAAACCAAGTGAAGGTTAAATTAGGGTTTACTAATTTCCTAACAAATAACAAAAGAGATGAGACTTTGGTCAAAGTTATCAAGCTTCATGAAGCTTGATAAACATTGACAAAGTCAACTCTTTTGTCATTCCTTAGGATATTAGTTAACCCAACCCTTAACCTCATACTTTGGTTAATTATCTACAAGAGTTAAGCATGAGTGCTTAACTCAACCATGGTGCAATAATTCATTGGATAAGGTTTTTTTTTGGATGAATTATTCACTTCATCTTCTTTTTCATCAAGCTCCATGAAAAGCTTGCTAGCTCTAATGGTGCCATGAGAAAAAGTGTGAGAAAATCAATTCTAAAGTGAGCACACTTCCTACTTCTTCATCCTCTACCACTTGCCATGTAGTAGAGTGTGTTCTCTTCACAAAGTTCATGACCTAGTGAAGGAATAGCTTGAGTTAGTGTCTCCTCGACGTAGATCATCTTCGGCCTCGAAGTCATCGTAGCAAGCACGTTCGTTCTTCTTGCGGAGCTTATCTAGAGTCCGGAGTTCACGATCGCAGCGAAGGGGACATCTACACGGAGCTTAAGAAGTGAAGGACCGGATCTACAAAGGTTGTAATCCCTCTCACTTAGTGTTAAACTGTTTAACATACTTGTTTTCGCCTAAACCCTAGTTTAAAGATCAGAGCCAAGCTAGAGCTTTAGGCGAAGTCTGAGCGAAGTTTAATGTCCGATCGAACCCGGAAACCCCGATGTTTACCCCTCTCTGGATATTTTTCAAAAATGTGATTTTTTATGAATTAAAAATGCTCAGAAAAACATGCAGAAAAAACTAAGAATTACTGTGAAGTACGGTCCACTAAGTCAATTATTTGACCGCGGAACCGCGGCCAAACCAAGGGTTTGGCGGCGGTTCCGCGACCAAAATTGTCACTTAGTCCCTGGAATTTCATATATTTATTCTTAGGTCCTTTCTTGTCAATTTTTTCTGGGAATGTTAGGTCCTTTCTTGTCATTTTTTTCTGGGAATGTTTTAATTCCACTCAAGTGTTGAGTTTTATAGGGTTTTATTGGGGACTCGTTGATTCGATCGGATATTTTAACGTCGTTTATTTTGTCCGGGTAATTTTTTAGAAACTGTTAAAAAGTTCGAACGGATATCAATAACTCACTTTTTCCCCTGTCGGAATTTTTTTCAAAAGTTGGATTTTTTCTCGAGTTTAAGAACGTTCTAAGTCGTGTAAGTAACGCGGTGGACCCTCTAGAAGACAACAAAGCTTAACTCGATTATGTGACCGTCTTGAACTACCTCTGAACCTTAGGGTTAATGGCAGTACGGCGTGCCACATGTGAGGCGTTGGCTTGACCCTTCTACGGCTGGACCATTGGTACTGTGGCATGTGATGGATGTTTTTAAACTGATTTCAAGTGTTGAGATAAATTGGGGAAATCTTGGGTGTTTGATTATTCAATCGGAAAGTTTAACATTGTCTATTTATCTGGAATGTGATACAATATTTGGAATCCATAAATAGTTATCAGATAACTGATTTGAATATTATAAATCTAGCAGTTCAGCCTCAGATGATCGGTTGCCTCGGAATTTTGATGTGATCAAAAGTCCGCCGCAATCACGTAGCGTACGCAGATACTCGCCGGGTAAACTTAATAGACAGCGACGCCCCAAAGCCTCGACCAAGTGACTGTAGGAGAACCCCGTCGCCAAAAGCATCCGTTCGGATGCTTGCGGCAGCGGTGTTCCGCCTTAGTGCACTTCGTCGACGGCATCCGGGGGTGCGGCGGTCTACTAAAGTTTACGACGAGCATTCGATCAAGTTGTCGGGAATCTTGTTGAATTGCCCGACTTGATATTGAAAAGAATTTTCGATAATGAGTTTTCGATAATGAGACTAAAATGCGGGGTTTATAATTGTTAGGCATGCGATGTCTACGGAATTCATTTGGTTAGGCATGCGATGTCTAAAGAGGTTGCGGATTCCAGCTGTTGTAATTTTACACTTTCTTTTCTGTGACCGTAAGCGTAGTATGTGGTGTATCGCCGGCTTCGTTGCTATACATCAACGACAATCGGGATACACATACTTGCTTACGTTGATGATATGAGATATTATGTGTTGCTGTGATATGTTATATTGGATCGTCGTGTTTTGAATAGCCGGGGGTTTTATATGAGATAAGAGTTTTTCTTTTTCATTCATGTAAGATTCATTTGTATGTAATATTCTTTTATTGGGGCACTTCCGGGCTGAGGATGATGTCACCGTTGTATATTATTTACTTTTCTGCATTAGGTAGACCAAAGGCGGGGAGCACAAGTAACCGGGTTCTAGGGTCCAGTGGGAGGCCATCTCGAGGAGTCAAGACCGGGTCTCCTAACCGTAGAATTGGCAGTGTTGCTTGCCGCTCTCGTAGGGGTCTAGGGATGTGGGTTTGGCTATTCATCGCGACCGTGGAATCCGTGTTTTATACAGGCTCGTATTAAAAACATGGACGTCCTAGTATATCCAATATTTCATATATGTTCTTCTGCTGCAATGTTCTGTGATGAGATCATATTACTGCCTGAGATGAATGTTTATATTATATATATGAGATATATGTTATATTGCAGATTTCGTTTCAAATGTGATGCTTGTGAAGCATAATAAAATGGGACATCATTAATGAGATTAATGAAATAAAAGAAACCTAAAGATGTTGTAGAAACTTGTTTAAAAACTAGTAGCTCTAGTTCTTGCTTTGCATAGCGGTGTTCCTTGTGGAATATCCAGCACCTTATTCTATAAGTAAAGAGCCGATATCCCTTCACCGGGAGTGACCTCTTTAGTGAAACTAGCAGATGCTACAAACTCGGTTTGTCTTTTGATTGTTTCTATAGTTCTTGCTTTGCATAGTGGTATATATGATATATCCTGCACCTTATTCGATGAGGAAAGGGCCGACGATCCCTTCACCGGGAGTGACCCCTTTAGCAAAACTAGAAAAACCTCAAAAACAATCCATTTAAAATTCACTCGATTCTACAACGATATCAAGTTCACTACGCAATGGGTTTTCTTAAAAATCTGTCATAGCCCTCCGTCATTTCAGATAAGTAATAGTTAGTATTCGTGCTGCGTTTGTTGACCTTGTGAAGGCGTAGTGTGCGGTAGCTGATTACTGCTTATCTGTATAAGCATATGATGCGATTGGATTAGGGTAGTCGTGCGACTTTGTTGACCTTGTCAAGGGTCGTGCGGGTGGGTTTAATTCAATCAGAAAATGACGGGTTGAACTTGACTTGCGGTCTATGGTTTGTTGACCTTGTCAAGGTCATAGATCGCTTGGGGCAAAATATTATCGGGAATTTCAAGTGTTGAAATTTGCAATAAGATTGCATACCTTCTATCAGATAGTTGGATCCCGATACCCGCTGCGAGTAAGAGTTACTCCTGAGAGAGTTTTACACATTACAATTAGCCGATCAAGTAGGTGTCTAGAAAGGTGTTAACGGGGTTACGCCCCTGGGAAAATGAGGTTTACTTTAATTAGGTTCGTGCGAAAGCACGGGGGACCTCCCTCAAAGTACCGACACTGGCCTGGCTGAAAGGTTGGCGAACTTGTAGGGTGTAATTAATCCCGGCTAGTCTTTCCTTTTAGGGTTTGAAGGAAGATTTGATTAAAACAGTGGGAGACATCCTGATTAGATATATTAGATAACCAATCTAATCTTGCAAGAGCATACGCTGAGTGTTTTCTTCTCTCTCTCTCCAAGTAGCGACCATATCACGCCTTTATCAAGATAATAAAACGGATGAATTGACCGAACCCGCTTGTTATACTGAGCTGGGGAACGTTGGTCCCACTCCAACTTATAATTGTTATAAGACAGAGCAGGAAATTAGGGAATGCCAGATTTCCCGTGCCGCCCAAACGAAGAAAGTGCATGTTGATGCATCATCTTCGGGTGTGTTCATTACAGAGAACTGTTTCTCAGTATCCTTTACGTCCTGGGTATGTGATACGGATCAGGATCCCGCATATGTAATCTGTTATATGGGCTACAGATAGGTAGAGAACTGAGAACGGGTGATAAGTTTCAGAAGATAGAAATGGTGCAAGTGTTGCAGCCAAGTCTGTTGGTCACTATCATCCTGTATAACCAGAATACATTGATTATGAACGAATGTTATTAGATACCGAACCTGATATACAATATCATATCAGTCTCTTTATTAGTAAAGAAAGGATATAATTTTGTATTGTTGGATAATGTTTTGAACATTTCCTATATCAAGAGTTGATCGGTTCAGGCACGTTATCTAAAAGCATTGACGTTCTAAATCAAACTACAGTTCTTAGTATACAGAACACACACGAGATGAAGAGTTCAGAAATGAACGAATCCTTCTTGAGGTATTGTAGACTAGGTCATATCAATGCGACCCGAGTAGCTGAAGTTACATTTAGATGCATATTTAAATCTTTTTGAATTTACATCTTGTGAAACTTGCCGGTCATGTCACAAAGATAAGATGACCATAGCTCTGTTTATTGGAAACAGAGAAAGAGTTAGTGAACTCTTGGGATTGATACATGCTGATGTATGAAAGTCTCCTGTCTACACATGCCAAGACCGGTTCTTTGTACTTCATTACATTCTCTGATGATCTCTCAAGATTCAGACATACGTTCCTGTTGAACACAAGTCCGAACCTTTTGAGATATTCACAGAATATAAAATAGAAGTAGAGAACCTACAACGGGTATAAGTATTATGTCCTTTGATGAGATCAGGGAGGAGAATACTTGAGCACGGAATTCCTGGATTATTCTAAAGGAAAATGAGATTCTCTCTCAGCATTACTCCTCCGTATACACCATAGCACGATGGTATATCGGGGTGGTGCAATAGCACCCTATATGATATGGTGTGCTCTATGATGAGTACTACTGAGTTTCCTATTTCCTTTTAGGAGTTATGCACTTGAGAAGTTGCATACCTATTGAATAGGGTTCAAATCAAATCAGTTACCTACCACTTCATATGTGATATGGAATGGGAAAAGCTCATATCCTAAGTTTGTTAAGATTTGGGGTTGTCCGGCCTATGTCTAAAAGAAAAATCCGGACAAGCTCGAAGCAGGGTCAGCTCTGTAAAACTGGAAGTAGTTCCAGCTATACAAACTGCAGCTGATGATTTGGTAGAACCAAAGGATTCAAAAGTTTCCAACGAACCTCAGCCTCTCCGCCGATCTAGTAGGGTTCCTCACCCACCTGAGAGGTACTTCGATTTTCTCTATGATGGTGGGAGCGAGGGTTGCATCATGAGATGATGACCCAAATAGTTTCGAACTGGCCATCAGGAGTGGGACTCTGTAAGAATGGCTGGATGCTTATCGATTTGAGATGGAATCCTTATACACCAACAAAGTATGGACTTTGGTTGCTTTATCTGAAGGGTTAAATCCCCATCAGGAGCAAGTATATCATGAGAGGATTACTTGGTGTACATGGAAAAGTTGAGACTTTCAAAGCTATGCTTAAGTCCATCCAGATCCTATTTGCCACGGCTACATACCATGACTACGATATCTGGGGGTTGGGTGTCATGACTGCTTTTCTAAATAATGTTTTAGAAAAGAGCGTCTATAAGTACACAGCCAGATGGCTTCGTAGACAGTGGGAGCAGCAGAAACGTGTGCAAGATATTTTATGTGATAAAACAGGCATCGTGGAGTTGGAACATCTGATTTGATGTGGTAGTCAAAGAGTTTGACATCATCAAAATGGTAGATGAGCCTTGTATATACAAAAAGGTAGTAGGGAGTATGGTGTTGATCCTCGTAGAGTATGTGGATGACATACTCTTGATAGGGAAGAAGTTTCCTATGCTACGCTCGGTCAATCTCCGCTTATCACAAGGATTCTCCATATAGGATCAAAGTGATACGTACTAAATCCTGGATTTTGGATCTATGAGATAGATCTAATTGGATGCTAGGATACTCACTAGTTGTAGTGAGATGGTATCAATCGATCCTGGGGAGAATCACTGGAAAGGTTCCAGGGTGATAAGGACGACTGAATGTCAGTCGCAGGCATTGTCTTTACCCTCAGTTGAGGGACGGTTTGTTGGAAGTGTTCCATGCTAGATACCGTGACATACGAGACGATTAAAGGCAAGATACATCCTTACCAAGGATGCTACCAAAGTGGCAGTCTGGATATATATAGGTTCATGAGATGAACTTCGTTCCTACCATTGTGTGACAATGGAGTTGTGGCTTATGCCAAGGAACTACCGTCCCATCAGAAATCCAGATATAATTCTTAGGCAGTATCACCTGATCATGGAGATGGTTGATCTCCAAGGGGATCGAGGTTAGGAGAGTAGACTCATAGGACAACACGGCGGATCCACTCACAAAGGCTTTTTCCTAGAGAGAGACTATTATGGGATGGTTGAGTATGAAATACTTCAACCACTGTTATCAGATGGCCCTAGTGCAAGTGGGAGATTGTTAGTTATATGTATGCCCTAGAGGCCATTACTATACATGAGATGTATATTGTAGTGGATGCTTGGACATATATAGGGAGGACTTTCTTGCTCGACATGATAGTATGCTATCTGGTTACTCCTTAACCTTAACGTGTACACTTATTGTCTCTCTGTTACATGTTGGTAAAGCCCTTAGGATATGTACTTGACTGCCTAGACTATGATGCGGATCATACTAGTAGGGACATGGTAGTCCATAAGTACATTCTTCAAGGTCCCTAGTCGTGAGTGTATCGAGACAGGGCATCGATGCACCAGAGTAGACTAGCGTATACGCATCTTGACCCATATGATGGGCGATGGATGATCCCATATCCATCGGTGTTTGACATCAAGGATGGTGTACGGGTGCTCAGTGGAGACTGGGTACACTGGACGGACTCGCCGAGAACTCCCAGATGGTATTATACCTTACGTCAGATGGCAGTTCTCTGGTGACACTGGTACAGAGTAGTCTGTTGAACCGAGATCGTCATAGAGTCTTGTGTGATTCCCACTGTGCTTTGATTTCCATCATACCACGTCCAAGAGGGCGTGAAAAAAGGTGGTTTTTGGGTACAGTCCCGAATCACATGGAAGCAATGAGTGATAGGAGGGGATTCGTCTCTCCCGTTATAGGGAGTTGATGTTGCGCTGTGTTTGATTGGCTATAACCGGAAATCCCTGGCCAGGGTTGCTGAGATTTACTGGTAAGTGTTATCAGTAGTTTCTCAAACTGTTATAGACCTCATATCGACACGACTTATCGAGCTACCGGGGTTTGACGTTTACCACCCCTAGGCGAGATATGCGACATATCAGACGACGAGACCGGACTGTGCGGGGGTGTTACTGATTGGATTCGCAGGAGAACTAGCGGGCTTGCTTGTTGATCTTCTGATCGCTCAATACCTGGGTGGCCATTACGTTTAGCAGACCGCTTGCGGCTTGTGGGTGTTTGATATGATCATCACCTACTGCCAGCGTATTGACGAGTCTTTAGAGTCCTACACAGGGGTTTCCTGGTTCAAGCGAAACGGAGTAGGAGCACATATGTAATATGTGCTGGACCGAGATTAATACGATATGAGATACTGTATTTTCTTCTCACGATTTGTAACATTGATTGGTTGTATGCGATATAGCCGGGTTATCGGATTAAGTGTTGATTCGATAAGTTGTTACACATGATATTAGTCGGTTATTGCCGGATTATTAAATCAAGAGTTGATTTAATAATTTAATGTATAATTATATATTTGATATATTACATTACATTAACTAGTATTAGCTCACTTAAGATTTATTTTCCCACTAGATTGTGCACATTGTTTATATGTGATATATGTAAGTGTACATGTTTGTATCATGCTTGATGATACATACAAGTTGGGTGTATGAGACATAAACCAAGTCAAGGTTAAATTAGGGTTTACTAACTTCCTGACAAATAACAAAAGAGATGAGACTTTGGTCAAAGTTATCAAGCTTCATGAAGCTTGATAAACATTGACAAAGTCAACTCTTTTTTCATTCCTTAGGATATTAGTTAATCCAACCCTTAACCTCATACTTTGGTTAATTCTCTACATGAGTTAAGCATGAGGGCTTAACTCAACCATGGTGCAATAATTCATTGGATAAGGTTTTTTTTTGGATGAATTATTCACTTCATCTTCTTCTTCATCAAGCTCCATGAAAAGCTTGCTAGCTCTAATGGTGCCATGAGAAAAAGTGTGAGAAAATCAATTCTAAAGTGAGCCCACTTCCTACTTCTTCATCCTCTACCACTTGCAATGTAGTAGAGTGTGTTCTCTTCACAAAGTTCATGACCTTGTGAAGGAATAGCTTGAGTTAGTGTCTCCCCGACGTAGATCATCTTCGGCCTCGAAGTCATCGTAGCAAGCACGTTCGTTCTTCTTGCGGAGCTTATCTAGAGTCCGGAGTTCACGATCGCAGTGAAGGGGACATCTACACGGAGCTAAAGAAGTGAAGTACCGGATCTACAAAGGTTGTAATCCCTCTCACTTAGTGTTAAACTGTTTAACATACTTGTTTTCGTCTAAACCCTAGTTTAAAGATCCGGCTTCGGGTTGTTCGGCACGGCTAAAATTTTAGTCGGGCATGGTTGATGCCTCGTAGACCCTTGTGAGCGTTCCTAACAACCCTACAGGGACTTCCCTGTTATGGCCAATCGAGCATAGCGCAACATCAATCCCCAATACCGGGAGAGACGAAACCCCTCCTATCGCTCATTGCCTCCATGTGACTCGGGGCTATACCCAAAAACCACCATTTTGCATGCCCTCTTGGACGTGGTAAGGTGGAAATAAAAGCACAGTGGGAATCACACAAGACTCTATGATGATCTCGGGTCTACAGACTAACCTGTACCAGTGTCACCAGAGAACTGCCATCTGACGTAAGGTATAATACCATCTGGGAGTTCTCGACGAGTCCGTCCAGTGTACCCAGTCTCCACTGAGCACCCATATATCATCTCTGATGTCAAACACCAATGGATACGGGATCATCCATCGCCCATCTATATGGGTCGAGAAGGTATACGCTAGTCTACACTTGTATATCGATGCCCCGTCTCGATACACCCACGACTAGGGACCTTGAAGGATGTACTTATGGACTACCATGTCCCCACTAATATGATCCGCATCATAGTCCTGGTAGTCAAGTACACATCCTAAGGGCTTTACCAACATGTAACAGAGAGACAATCAGTATACACGTTAAGGTAAATAGTAACCGATAGCATACTATCATGTCGAGCAAGAAAGTCCTCCCTATATATGTCCAAGCATCCACTACAATATGCATCTCATGTATAGTAATTGCCTCTAGGGCATACATATAACTAACACAACTGCCACCAAAATCAAGCATGCACGCCTGAAGTATATCCTCTAGAGTTTGTATCATCCGCTCTGACTGACCATCGGTCTGCGGATGGAAAACGGTGCTAAAATTAAACCGGGTACCCAAAGCTTCCTGAAGCTTCCGCCAAAGACGACTAGTAAACTGGGTGACCCTGTCGGATACAATGCGTGTGGGAATGCCGTGCAAATGCACAATCTCATCTATATAAAACTGAGCATACTGAGCATAACCGAAAGTGGTCTTCACTGGAAGGAAGTGAGCCGCTTTCGTCAACCGGTCAACAATCACCCAAATTGAGTCATACCCCCGACTGGTCCTGGGTAGACCCACAACAAAGTCCATGGAAATCTGCTCACATTTCCACTCAGGAACGAGTAAAGGCTATAACTCTCCAACCGGTCTCTGATGCTCAGCCTGGAGTTGCTGACAAGTCAAGCACCTCGACACGAAGTCAGAAACATCACACTTCATCCTTTCCCACTAGTAAAAGTCTCTCAAGTCCCGGTACATCTTGGTGGAACTTGGATAAACGCTAAAGGCTGACTGATGTGCCTGCTCTAGGATCTTGCCTCTCAACCCATCAATATCGGGTACACACAAGCGAGTCCCGCAACGTAGCACACCCTGGTCATCAATCGTGAACTCCGAAACTGTACCCTGTTGAACAAGCTCAAGAATCTCAACCAAACGGGCATCACTGGGCTGAGCCTCGCGGATACGATCTAGAAGAAGCGGACGGGCACAGACATAAGCAAGCTGTCCCCCAGTGGAAGTGAACTCAAACTGTACTCTACCACCGCACAAGGTCTGCCAATCCGCAGAAGACTGCCTCTGAACTGCGCTCAACTGGGACAAGCTATTCCCGGGCCTACGACTCAAAGCGTCAGCTACCACATTCGCCTTGCCCAGGTGATAAATGAATCTTAACTGCACTATAAATATTGCACCGTAATAAGCAACAGCTATCCCCGGTCTCAACGCCATGAGATGCGGGCTTGTTGCCCTCTAGAACCCGGCTATTCGTGCAATCCACCGCAGGGTAAACCTAGTGCAGAAAAGAAAAATAATATGTACAATGGTGACATCGATCTCAACCCGGTTGAGCCCTAATAAAATAATATACAACAAGGCAGTGACGGCTGTCAACATGTCGGACGCTCGCCCCGCAATAAAAAATGTACAAATGAATCTTAACTGCACTATAAATATTGCACCGTAAGCTATCCACCACGACAATCCAACCACAGCTACAGCACAATACAGAACATCAACGTGAATGTCATGTTCACAAACCTGTCTAAAAGAGCATATAGCAGTTAGACGAGTTATACCGCTCTAATGACATTCACTGTCGCAGATAGTAATGTATGCACTGAAACCTAACGCATTTAAAATTTCGATCGACAAAAACATACCCGTATTGGCCCCAAGAGCAATCCAGGACTCAGAAAAAACTGGGCCAGGAAATAAACATTCCAGACATTACAATTCCAAAAGATAGAATTCCACAAGAAAATTTGTGCACAGAGAACTCAATTCGGCCGCGCAACCGCGGCAAACAAGCCTGTTCTGCCGCGATTCTACAGCCATATTAGGGTTTTAGGTGCCCAATTTTCTTGTAAATTCCTAGAAAACCCTGCTCGTATTTTTAAACCACTGGAAAGAATTTTTTGAACACTTTAAAAATTCGACAGAAACATTAAAATGGAAATTGTGATTTCGGCAAGTTATGTCGATCGATATTTTAAGCACGTTAGAACTAGCTAGATAAGGTTTTATGGGTTGGATCTGATACCATGAATGGTTATGCTAACGTCCTGGCCATCATCCGTGGCCGTTTGCGGAACAAAATTTTTGAAATGATTCAAAATTGGCGCAAGAATAACCCTATGCTGGATCTTACCATAAACCTCAACCCGGTCGAGCCCCAGTCATGGCTTGAAAACCCTCCATGTGCCACCAAGAGCCATACTCCAATTTATGCAAACCTCCACTTCATTTTCTCCACCTCATAATGTATTTAAGCATTTAACCTAAATGGTTAATACAAAATATGAGGTGTCATCTTCTAGAAACATTCTTTAATAAATTATGAAAATGCCCATCATCTGTATATACATACCCATATCCGTATTCCGAAAAATACGAATATGAAAGAGATGAAAATAATCCATCAATATAATACTAGGATCCGGATTAAACCAAAGCCCACTAATATTATATGTCTGAATCATCATCCGTGCATAAGTACACGTATGTGATCGAACCCTGTCGTAAAGCCATACAACTTCTACATCTTTTGCCCGATACAGGAAAACCCTCTGTGTGGGACTCTAAAGACTCGACACTATGCTGGCAGTAGGTTTAACCACAAGCCATCAGCGGTACTAGCTGCACATAACGGCTACACAGGTATTTGTCGATAAGATGGCCGATGAGGAAACTCATCCAAACTCCAACTAGGCTTATCTGTGACAATCTCTATACTGTCCGGTCATTTCGTCTAAGAGTATCGCATACCGGGCCTAGGGGGTGGTAAACGTCAGACCCTAATAATCTGATAATTCGTGATGATGTGGCTCAGGACCAATCCGGAAAACTACTGATCAACCTATCAGTAAATTCCAACTGCCTTGGCCAAAGTCTTATGGTCCTGACCAATCGAACACAGTGCGATATCGACTACCAATACCGGGAGAGATGAATCCCCAACAATCGCTCACTGCCTCCATGTGGCTTGGGACTGTACCCAACCAAATCCTGTTTGCACGACTCAGTAGAGTCGTGGTAGGGTAGTGATCAAAACACAGTGGGAACTCACACGAGAAAAATGACGATCTCAGGTCGGAAGACTAACTTGTACACATGTCACCTGAGAAGTTACATATGATTATAGGTATAATACCATCTGGAAGTTTTCGGCGAGTCCGTCCAGTGTACTCACACCCAGTGAGCACCTGTATATGATCTTAGGTGCACCAAACTAATGGCTGCGGGACCAACTATCCTCTCGTCGGGGTCTAGAAACGTATACACTAGTCTACTCTAGACTATCAATGCCCAGTCTCGATACTGACAAGACTAAGGACCATTTAAGGATGTGCTAATAGACAACCCTGCTCCCACAAGTATGATAGTCATCACAACGCGGGTAGTCAAGCTAGATCCTACGGGCTTTATCAACATGTAACCGCTGTATGTAATACCGAGTATAACATATGCCATGTTAAGATAAAGACAAACCATAATAGTACACTACTGTATCTTGTCTTTATCAATATGTGCAAGCTGGATAAATCTATAATAGAAAAAAAACACATATCCTGATAAAGACAACAGAAATAATATACTATATAACTGAGCAAGAATGTCCTGTTCATACATGTCCCCAGCATCCACATGTATACATATACAATAATGTCCTCTAGGGCATACATATCCAACAAGGTCCATCATGTAACCGTAGACAGTGCCTCCTCTCTCCTCGAATCGGGTATACATATAGCTTATGAACCGAGAATACTCATGGTGGATGCCACACATCATATCAAGGAAAACCACATTTTTCTTTTAAAAAAATCATAAGTTTTCAAAATTCACATGCGGTTTTCCAAATCTAGAAATCTCATGAAAACCGAAATCTTATCAACATGAGCCAATAATGAAACAACGAATACCGGCATAGAGCCACTCTACAATGCATTACCAGAATATATATATGAATGAGGCATCTAATTAAGTAAGAAATGCAATATCTAAACTAGAAGGTGAGATAAAGAGTGCTAAGCAATACTATTTTGCTACAAATTATCAGGTTGTACGATTGAACTGTCGAATTCTAAAGTGTACGTGGCATGGAAATTACCGATGATGATGTGTGTGAGCTGGAAAGTAAGTGTACGTGCAACATGTGCATCATCGGTAATGGTGCATGTGTCCTACCAGACGAGGTTATAACAGCTAAAGGAAGAACATGTATATATATATAAATGCAATGAGAATAATATGAGCATAGCAGAAAAGTAAACAGTAAACGCAACCATATAAAATTTATATCTATATGCAAGCAATATAGTTATAGTATTTAAAATAACATGAATTGTCATTTTTAGAAATATAGGGTTGCGATGTTTTGAATAAAAGATACCATTTGAAAATCCATATCATCCCTTGGGTTTTGTCCTTTGAAAATGCATATGATTCGTTTGTTTTTAAAATAGGTATGGCTCTAGTTATATTCTAATGTCTACTACGTGATTAAAAGGCTAAACTAATCCCGAGTCGGAAGTGATTAGAAATCAATAACAATTCCGAGTCGATACGTCTATCAGTCGGCGATCCAGCTTCATAATATCAGGTACGGTATAGTTCCTCGTACAGTATCCTCAAGTCAAGAGAGCGGATCAATCATCATATATATATATCATATCTCGTACAGTATACTCCGTCGTACGATATCCTCGAATCAAGAATACGGGTCAATCATCATATATATCATATCTAGTGCGGTATCATCCGTCGTACGATATCATAATTCAAGGGTACGGATCTATGGTCACGTATATTTTATCATCTCATCTAGTCACATGTTATGTATATAGCCCAATGATCATGTAATATCTCATATCATAACATGGTGTTCCGGTCTCAAATCATCTATCATGACCTCGTGACATCATGTCCGATCATATCAACTCATATCCTTCTAGCATATCATATCCTCATCTTACATGTATATGTATGTGTGTGTGTCCATATATATATATATATATGGACACACACACACACACAACCATATCATACCAAATGTGTGTGTGTATATATGACAACATAAATCCAAAGGATAACGACTAAGAGAAATATGGCTTAAGGGTATACCTTCCTACGAGCGCACTTATTCTAACCTATAGTCTCCTAGAACCCTATTTGCTAAATATCCATATCCAACATTTAACTATATATATATATATATATATATATATATAAGTATCCTAATCTACGGTTGCGGGGGTGCTATACACCATCCACCCGACTTCCCCCGTAGATATACATCTACTCACCTACTATCCTCACATTAGCCGAAGTCGATGACGCCTTGCTCTCCTTTGTCGTCTCGAAGTCCATGCGAAAGTACCAACAGTTGAACGCACGTCGTAGCGACATCAAAATCAAGTCCGGAAACCAATATGGCAAACGAGTTATATATAGGTCAGAACCTATGGTCTACGCATGCAAAAATAACCAAATAACTCTCGATGTTGACGTACAAACGTCAAACGACCGAGTCAAAACTCAAATACCAAAACTCAAGTGAATAAACGTCGCAAAACTGCAACTTGGAAAAACACTCTCAGATTTTACCTTAGGATGAATTAGGACATTTTGCATATGTGGTAAGTCTAAATACTAGATAAAGGAGCCATAGACCAAACCTGGGACCCACTACCCAAGTTCAGGCCACAATTTGCGGCCAAATGGCTTTTATTTGCTGCCAGAAGGTGGATTTGGGGGCTCGATGTTGGGTTACATCGGCGCCCTGGCCATCTAATGCGGCCGGTGCGGAATGAAAACTGGCATTTAAAAACTTAGTGCTAACGAAACCGTCCCGAATTGAACCATAAACCTATACTAGCAAACAACCAATGGCTAAAATACTATGATAGAGTGTTATACCGAATGATCCGTGTCCTTCGGTCTTCTACAATCTTCTTAAGCTCCTTGAGGCATCATGGATCGAGTTTGGCCTCTGGTCTCCCACCATCGAAGATGATCCACCTGAGGATTTGTAGTTCGAGCTCCAACCTTGATACTGAGGTAACTAGGGTACCTAGTTCACTAAACTAGATAGCCTAGAGGATGTAGAGTCTAATGATAGATTAATATGTCTCATAACACCCTGGGTTTCTCAACACATGAGACTTTTAGGGTGGAGGTAGAAGAAGCCAAGCTTGAGGAGATGGGAGTGTTGTGTGAAGCTACCATGAAAAATGGCTATGTCTTGTGAACCAAAGAATGAAAACCTCCACTTCAATAGTTCACCACACAAAAATATCAAGCATGCTTCAATAGTAACCCATGAGTCACACCATGAGTCACCACATGAGTCACAAAGTAGCCATGCTTCAATAAATGTAAATAACACCTCATCCTCCACCTCATTAACCATTTAATTCTAAATGGTTAAAACTAAATGAGGTCTCTTCTTCTAGAAGCACCTTGTAATAATTACAAGAATACCCCTCACCGTATTGTAACTCCTTAGTTTTCGATTAGTATTGTTTAAGCGATAATGCGGGTTTTCTGTAAAAAGTTTACCAATTCGGGTTCCTCACATTTTATAACATTTAATTAATAGTTTATTATTATTTGTTATGGCTTGAACACACATGTGCATGTTTATGTGAGGGTTTGTTTGTGCTAATCTAGTTTAGCAACCAAGACAATTTAACCCTAATCCTAATCCTTTGCTTTAACCTAATCCTTTGCCTTGATTAAACCTCTAGATATTTTGTTGTGAGATATTTCCTTGGTTTTGTTTGGATGAGAGGTGGAATGGTGAGTCATTGCTTGCATTATTGTGTGAGTTAATGCATGGTGCACTCACCCTATGCTCACTAACTCTCTCTTTTCATCTCACTCTATCTCTTTATCATTTCATTCTCTCATTCTCTATCTCTTTCTCATTTCTTTCTTCTCTCAACTGAACACTCACTAATCCATCACAAAAACCATCACTAAACCTTCACAAATCTCACAAAAATCACATCTTTAGCCTTGTTTGCCTCTTGGATGCCTTGGAGCTTGGAAAGCTAGGATCTTTGGGATTGTGGGAGTAGGTAATGATCTCTTTCTGTTAAGTATGTGTTTATTGTGTTGCGTAGATTATTCATTTCAGTTTACAATGCGTGAAGTTTCATTTCGGGTAAATATCGTATTTTTTTAGCGTAGTTTTGGGTCTCGGATGATCTGCTATAAAACCAGGTATTTGTTGGAAAAGTTCCTATCACAGTGACCTTATGTAGTGACCTAGAACCCACTGTAAAAACCTGAGACCATTCCCTAATGTTCGGGCCGCAGATTTATTGCTTCTGGCTGTAAATTGCGGCCAGAGTAGGGGCTGGGGTTGTGTGTTTTGGTCTGGGGGTCTCTGGGGTTCTGTGTGGTCTTGTGTTATATGCAACTTTCACAAATTGTTTGGGTCGAAAAATCTGGGATCATTTTTCCTGTTTCTTGTGTTTCGATTTCACGTGTTACGTTATCCGATACGGTTCGTGTCTTGGTGTATCTGTTGCTCTTGAGTTGGTTTTGTAGTGTCGCTACGCGCGTTAGCCACTAGACGAACATTTGAGAGTATGTTTGGAGTTGGTGCGTCGGTCAAACGTAGTTTGTACGTGTTATTAGTCGATTGCTAATATATACACTTGTTTTATGGTTTTATGATTTTAGGATCGCAGGCGAGGACTTCGGACGCTGCGAAGAGGGGAAAGCGAGTGGTTGGCTTTACTTAGCCTCAGGATCATCTGTGAGTAGATTTAACATCTCCATGGGAATCGCCCGCATGGCGTTATGCGTCTGGGCTAGATATGATATGATATTAGTCGCATGTTTATATTTCATATATAGAGTTTGCGCATAAACTTCTTTGCATATTATTACTTGTTGTGCTTGGACTTGTACCCTTTGAACACTGCACTATTATTGACGACTCATGTTGCACGAGCACTGATTGTATGCCACTCACACTATCAATAATTGACATGACACGCACAACAATTATGCATACATGAGATTGTATTGGTTAGGGACATTGAGACATTGATTCATATTCCATTTTGCATATGACATATAGTATACCTGTATACCTACATGCTTACACATATGTCTTGGCATGCCTACATGCTAGTTACCCATATACCTATATGGTAGTATACCATTAGTGATAGGTATATGCATATTTTTGGTATAGCTACACATATAACTGGAGGGTATTACATCATTATTGATATGTAAATACACATATCTTGCTATACAGACATGGTTACGCATATCTGGCTAAAGCTACATGTGTTAGTGTTTATGCCCTAGAAGGCCATTACTGTATCATACTAGCTTGTATATTACTTAATGGAAGCTTGGGATATTCACATGTATATAACAGTCTTGCTAAACATGGTAGTATGCTACTTGGTTTTTCTATCTTAATATGTGAGTGTACGTATTGATAGAGCTCTTAGGATCTTGCTTGTCTACCAGCGTTGTGATGGCAGTCACACTAGTGGGGGCTGGGTAGTCTACAAGCACATCCTTATTCAGGTCCCTGGTCGTGGATTATCGAGACAGAGCATCGATACTCCGGAGTAGACTAGTGTATACGCTTCTCATCCCAGTTGGGGAGATGGTCTGTCCCACAGCCATCAGTACGACGTACTGGAGATAGTATGCAGGTGCTCGTTAGGTTACGGGTACACCGGACAGGACTCATGGGGAACTGTTGGTTGGTTTGATACCAGTCGTCAGTGAGCAGTTCCCAGGTGACATGAGTACAGCGTAGTCCGCAGACTTGACACTGCTACTTCGCCTCGAGTGTGTCCCACTGTTCTTAGATTGCTACCCTACCACGGCTCAAAGGAGTCGTGCAAACAGGTAGCAGTTGGGTGCAGTCCCGAGCACTTGGAGGCAGTGGCGGTTAGACAGGATTCGTCCCTCCCGGTATTGGGAGTAGATATCGTGCTGTGTCAGAGAGCCATTACGCAAAGTCCCTGGCCAGGGCAAGCGAGATTTACTGGTAGGTTCCAGTAGTTTCTCAGGGTGTAATGGGCTTCACTCCGACACGACTTATACCGCTATTAGGGGACTGACGCTTGCCGACCCCTAGGCCCGATATGCGATAGTCTTGGACGAACGGACTGGACTGTATGGAGATTGTCACATCAGACTCAGTAGGAGTTCGGATGGGTTTCCTCATCGGCCTTCTTATCGACAACTACCTGGGGACCGTTACGTACAGCTAGTACCGCTTGCGGTCTGTGGTTAAACCCACTGCCAGCGTAGTAGTCGAGTCTCTAGAGTCCCACACAGAGAGTTTCCTATTCCAGGCGAAACGATATAGAGGTCGTATGGTTTTACGACAAGGGTTCGGACGCATACGTGCGTTTACGCACGTACGACTTTCGGACAGTTTTTACCAGTCGGCTTTGGTTTAAGCCAGTTACTGGTATCCAGTTATTGGATTTTTACAGTCTAAAGTTTTTCCGTATTTTTGCTGATCGGAGGGGCGTTCTCGTAATTGTGCGAGAAGCTTCTAGAAGATGTGACTAAGGAGGTTACTTTGGATAAGATTGTGAGTCATGAGAGTGATTCATCATTATCATTATTGCACCATAAATGATAATGACACATGCTTAATGAATCACCATTTTGCATTTATGAAGCATACTTATTCATTTCTATTATTCATTATTCTAAAAATAAGAATGCTTCATAATATATTATGATACACTCTCTCTCATCTCATTATCTTATCTCACATTCTCTCTCCTCAAGCTCTCATCTTCAAGAGACTAATCCTTAATCCTCATGTGTTGAGATCAAAGGATTAGTTAGACTTAAACATCCATTACCTTCACTCTATATCATCCTTTCTTCTTTGATTAGCAATCAAAGTAGATTAGTTGCCTCAAGTTAGAGGTGTAGCTTGGAGTTTTGCTCTCGGGTGGATCGTCTACTACCTAGAGAAGGCCGAGGAGAACAAGGAGATTGTAAAGACGAAGGACTAGTTTCATTTGGTATAATCCCTAAACACAATAGTTAAGAAACACTTTGTGTACGGTTATTTATAGTTTAGCTTCGATTCAAGCGGTTAGTCGATGTTCGTTCTTTAAACATGATCGTTTTTGAAAATTCCGCCTCCCCACAAGTATTGGGGTGTACTACATCGACTTACAACATGTTCACCTTTATAGGATGTTCTATGGATTTGGAGAAATTAGGAACTGCATGATATATTTGTAAGTCCATGCTACCTCTCCCGGTACTTACGGGCATGCGGAATTTGATAAAAAACGATTTTTATAAAGGTGGTAACATGGACTTATAACCCGGATCTTGGTTAAACATCTAACTAACAACCTAACTACGAGTTGCTAACTACTCGGTTAGGGGGTTATACCTTGCTTGTCTTGAACTCCTTCGTCTTCAAACTCCAATGGAGGTCCGGATCGGCTTCTTTCCGTCGTCTCCTTACGCCGAAGATAGATCCACCTGAAAGCTCCAACCTTTGGCTCCTTCTTCGTTCTTTGAAGAAACTAGTTCACTTGGTTTGCTAAACCTTGTGAACTAGAATGAGTAGAGAAGAGTTTGTATGGGATTTTATCTATGGTTCTTGATTCTCAACTCATGAGACATATGAACCATAGAGTCAAGAGAGGGAGCAAGAGGAAGAGGGTGAAAGCAAGAGCAAGAGAGCTCAAGAACAAGAGAGAGAATGAGCAAGTAAGAATGAGCCTTTCTTTTGTCTTTCACCCTCTCATAATCCAAAACAATGATAACTTATTATACCAAATCAAGTGTTATGTGATGGTTGAAGCAACCATAACCATATCATTTCATGCACTCATTTTGCACAAATGAGCAAGCAAGCAAAAGTCTTTGCCATGAAATGATGGCTATGGTTATCATGATGGTCAACTAGTCAAGCCTAGTCAACCGGTCAACAAAGTCAACAAGTCAACAAAAGTCAACAAGTCAACAAAGTCAACAAAAGTCAACAACCATGTCACCATAATACTTAATTAATATAATTGTTAATCACATATCATATTCTCATTAGGGTTGAGCAAAAAGTCAATCGTCAACGGTCAACTGTCAACAACCCTAATGAGAATCTGCTGCCTCTGTCTTCCTGTCAACTGTGCATACACACCCGCATCCGTGTTCCGAGGAACACGAATGAAAACTGGATAAATCCAATCCCAATACGTACACTAGGATCTGGCTTAAACCAAAGCCCGCTAGTGCAAA
The DNA here is from genome assembly GCA_030015575.1 of Agapanthus africanus. Taxonomy (NCBI): domain Eukaryota; kingdom Viridiplantae; phylum Streptophyta; class Magnoliopsida; order Asparagales; family Amaryllidaceae; genus Agapanthus; species Agapanthus africanus. The sequence goes on from CM057341.1 coordinate 566,465,638, forward strand.
CTGTCCGGACACTGTACGTGCACAAGTGCACGGACGTGACCGAACCCTGTCGCAAAACCATGCGACCTGTCGCAAAACCATGCGACCACTACTCTTTTGCCTAAAGGCGAAAAGCTTTCTGTGTGGGACTCTAAAGACTCGACACTACGCTGGCAGTGGGTTTAACCACAGACCGCAAGCGGCACTAGCTGTGCATAGCGGTCCCCAGGTAATGCCGACAAGAAGAATGACGAGGCGAAACCCATCTGAACTCCTACTGAGCCTGAATGTGACATTCTCCATACAGTCCGGTCTGTTCGTCTGATACATCGCATGGCGGGCCTAGGGTGCGGTAAACGTCAGTCCCCCAATAGCGTTACAAGTCGTGTCGGAGCGAAGCCCAAAACACCCTGAGATAACACTGGAAGCCTACCAGTATATCTCGTTTGCCCTGGCCAGGGACTACTCATGTAATGGCTCTCCTAGACACAGCGCGATGTCAACCCCCAATACCGGGAGAGACGAATCCTGTCTAACCGTCACTGCCTCCAAGTGCTTCGGGACTGCACCCAACTACTACCTGTTTGCACGGCTCCTTTGAGCCGTGGTAGGGTAGTAATCAAAGTGCAGTGGGAACACACTCGAGGCGAAGTGACAGTGTCAAGTCAGCGGACTAAGCTGTACTCATGTCACCTGGGAACTGATAACTGACGATAGGCATAATACCAACTAGTCAGTTCCCGACGAGTCTTGTCCAGTGTACCCGTAACCTAACGAGCACCCGCATACTATCTCAAGTACGACGTACTGACGGCTGTGGGACAGACCGTCTCCCACACTGGGATGAGAAGCGCATGCGCTAGTCTACTCCGGAGTATCGATGCCCTGTCTCGATAGTCCTGCGACTAGGGACCTGCATAAGGATGTGCTTATAGATTACCCAGCCCCACTAGTGTGACTGTCATCACATCGCTAGTAATCAAGCAAAGATCCTAAGAGCTCCACTAATGTGTATAGGTGATATACTAAAATAAACACATATACACATTGAATTAGATACAAACCAAGTAGCATACTACTATTTTGAGCAAGATTGTATATACAAGGTGAATATCCCAAGCATCCATTAAGTAATATACAAGCTAGTATGATACAGTAATGGCCTCTAGGGCATATACACTAACAATCTCCCACTTGCACTAAGGCCATGTACTGGCGTATCGAAGACCTATCATCTCGATCAGCCGCTCGAACTGAGTCTGGGGCAGGGCCTTGGTGAATGGATCTGCAGTGTTATCTTCTGAAGTGACTCTCCGAACCTCGATCTCCTGGCGATCCACGATCTCCCTGATCAGGTGATACCGCCTCAAGATGTGCCTGGATCTCTGATGGGACCTGGGTTCCTTCGCTAAAGCTATAGCCCCGTTGTTGTCGCAATACAGAGGTATTGGATCAACAATGGACGGAACCACCTGAAGTTCTTTCAAGAACTTCCTCATCCAGACAGCTTCTTTTGCGGCATCAGATGCAGCGATGTATTCCGCTTCCATCGTCGAGTCTGCAACGGTTTCCTGTTTGGAACTCTTCCAACACACCGCCCCTCCATTGTGGGTAAAGACAAACCCCGACATGGACTTGGAATCATCCTTGTCACTCTAGAAGCTGGAGTCAGCAAAGGCCTCGATCTGGAGGTCTTTTCCGCCATACACCAAGAACATCTCCTTAGTCCTTCTCAGGTACTTGAGAATGTTCTTTACCGCTATCCAGTGTTTCTCCCCAGGGTTTGACTGATACCGGCTTACCACACTCAGTGCATAAGCTACATCCGGTCTGGTACACAACATCGCATACATTATAGAGCCTACCGCAGAAGCGTAGGGTATAATAGACATGCGATCCCTCTCTAAATCAGTCTTGGGAGACATCTCTTTAGAGAGGGTGATCCCGTGACAAGCCGGTAGGTTACCGCGCTTGGAATCTTCCATACTGAATCTCTTCAGTATAGTGTCGATGTACCTGGACTGTGAAAGTCCTAATATCCTCTTGGATCTATCACGATAGATCCGGATCCCCAGGATGTATGAGGCATCACCCAGGTCTTTCATGGAGAACCTGTGCGACAAGAACCCCTTGACAGATTGTAGCATAGGAATGTCATTTCCTATTAAGAGAATGTCATCCACGTATAAAACGAGGAATACTACAGTTCTCGCTACAAATCTACTATAGATGCATGGTTCATCTGGATTTTTGATAAAGCCAAATTCCTTGACCGTCTCATCAAAACAGATGTTCCAACTCCGCGATGCCTGCTTTAGTCCATAGATGGACTTAAGCAACTTGCACACCTTTCCGCTGCTCCCACTCTGAATGAAACCCTCTGGCTGGTCCATATAGACACACTCCTCTAAATTTCCATTCAGAAAAGCTGTCTTTACGTCCATCTGCCAAATCTCATAATCGTGGAAGGCAGCAATGGCAAGAAGGATCCGAATGGATTTCAGCATAGCCACTGGAGAAAAGGTTTCGTCATAGTCCAAGCCAGGTCTTTGACGGAAACCCTTCGCTACCAGCCTAGCTTTATAGGTCTCAACCTGTCCATCTACACCAATCTTCCTTTTGAAGATCCACTTGCATCCTACGGGTTTTACCCCGTCTGGAGCAATGTCCAACGTCCATACTTTGTTGGTGTACATGGACTCCATTTTGGTCCGCATTGCATCCAGCCATTTTACTGAGTCAACGCTCTGAACGGCCTGCTGGAAGCTAGTAGGCTCATCATAATCTATGATGCAATCCTCTCTATCCCCGTCTATGAGATAACCGTAGTATCTCTCGGGCGGATAAGACTGCCTACTACTTCTGCGGAGTGGCGTAGGAATGTCCTGTTCTTTTGAACCCTCTGGCTCCACTAAGCTTTCAGTAATAGTCTGTGGTTCTGGAACTTCTTCCAGTTCTATTGTGCTCCCACTTATCCGGGTTTCCAAAAACTCAGTTTCCAAGAAGTGGGTATGCTGAGAAACAAAAACCTTTTGTTCCTCAGCGGAATAGAAAAGATACCCCCTGGAGTTCCTTGGGTATCCCACAAACTTACACTGTACTGAACGTGCCTCAAGCTTGTCCGCATGCTGCTTTTTTACAAAAGCTGGACATCCCCATACCTTAAGATACTTAAGACAGGGTTTCTTCCCAGTCCACATCTGATATGGGGTGGTAGGCACAGTCTTGGTGGGAGCCTTGTTCAAGAGATACGCAGCTGCTTCTAGTGCATATCCCCAGAATGATCGCGGTAACTCAGCGTTACTCATCATGGACCGTACCATATCCAATAGGGTCCGGTTCCGTCTCTCCGATACACCGTTATGTTGCGGGGTGTATGGAGGAGTAAGCTGAGAGAGAATTCCGTTCTCTTTTAAGTAATTCAGGAATTCGGCACTTAAGTATTCTCCACCTCGATCCGATCTTAGAATCTTAATACTTTTGCCGGTTTGTTTCTCTACTTCATTCTTATACTCCTGGAATTTTCCAAAGGCTTCGGACTTATGTTTCATTAAGAAGACATAACCGTACCTTGAGAAGTCATCCGTAAAAGTAATGAAGTAAGAATAACCACTTCGCGCATGTGTAGACATTGGACCGCACACGTCACTGTGTACGAGTCCTAAGAGCTCGCTCGCTCTTACTCCATGTCCAGTAAACGGAGTCTTTGTCATCTTTCCTTTGAGACAGGATTGACAAGTGGCATACGATTGATATTCGAACGGATTCAAATATCCTTCTGTATGTAACTTAGTCAACCTTCTCTCATTGATGTGACCCAGTCTACAATGCCACAAGAAAGTCTGATTAATTTCCGGAGACTTTCTCTTGTGTGTATTCTGGACACTGAAAATCTGTGGTTGGTTTAACACGTATATACCATTACTCAATGTACCTGACCCAATCAAAACTTGATTAAGGTGAATGTTTACAACATTACTTACAAACGCAAATTCATAACCTTCGTTAGAAACTAAAGATACAGAAATGATATTACAAGTTGCGTTGGGTACAAAAAAGCAATTACGCAAAACCAAAACATGTCCATCTGACATTCCCAGGTGATAGTCCCCCACGGCTTTAGCATCCATGCTAGCTCCGTTCGTAACTCTGAGGGTCATGTCACCTGCTTTCAAAACACTACGGTTTCTCAATGCCTGCAAAGAATTACAGATATGAGATCCTGATCCGGTATTCAATACCCAGGAAGTAGAGTTTATTGAAAGACAGTTTTCAATAACATACACACCTGAAGCTGAAGCTGCAACCTGCTTCAATTCCTGTGTTCTGGCCTTCCAGGCCCTGCAATCATTCTTCAAGTGTCCTTTCTTATGACAATAGAAGCATTCTTCCTTATCCACAAGCTTCCCCGCTTTCTTTGTTGCTTTTGCTTTTCCCTTCGTATCCACTTTACTAACACCGCCTCTTGGTTTGGCGGGGGCTTTCTTCTTCTTTCCCTTGGCTTTCGCCTTGGACCTAGAAGAAGATGATCCTCCTACAAACAAAGTGGATGTTTCCCTACTTTTCTGTAGGGTGCCCTCTGCGCTCCTCAGCATGTTGAGGAGCTCTGAAAGTTCAACCTCTTTTTCTTGTAGGTTGAAGTTCAGTATAAACTGGGCGTAAGTGGAAGGAAGGGACTGGAGAACTATGTCCGTATAGAGCTCACTCTCCAATGTGGTCCCTAGGTCCGCGAGCTCCTCAATGTAGCCGATCATCTTTAGCACGTGCTCGGCTACTGATGATCCGACGGCCATCTTTACCGAAAATAACTTTTTCGACGCTTCGTATCTTGCGATACGAGATTGCTCTCCATACAGTTCTTTTGTATGGAGAAATATGGATTCCAGGTCCATATTCTCGTGCCTCCTCTGATGTTCATTGTCCATCGAGGCAAGTACGAGGCACTTGGCCTTCGCGCTATCAATCTCCCAAGTCTTGCGGATTTCCTTATCCGCGACGCTGGAAGTGGGACCAGGGACAGAGAGAGCTTTGGTGGTTAGAAGATACCCCAGCTTGTCGTAAGTGATTGCCATCTTGACATTCCTGAGCCAATCTTTGTAGTTTGGCCCTGTCAGTATGTTTTTATCTAGAAGTAACTTAAGTACAGTCATGTCGATTGGTCGCTGCAATTAGGAGAGAGAAGAAGAAACACTCAGCATGATGCTCTTGCAAGTTTAGAATGGTTTTTAGTTTGTCTAAACAGGATGGCTCCCACTGTTTCTCGAATCCCTCCTCAAACCAAAAAGGAAGAATTAGTCGGGATCAATCCCACCGCACAATACTTTCTTAACCGTTCAGCCAGGCCAGTGTCGGTACTTCGAGGGAGGTTTTCCAACGCTTTCGCCAAGTTCCTTAATTAAATAACCTCTTTTCCCTGGGGACGTAGCCCCGCTAACACCTTTCTAGGCACCTACTAGGTTTTTAGCATTGATCGATTAGTGAGAAATTTCCCGAGGAGTAGCATATACTCACAGTAGGATCGGGATCCAAATATCATTGCGTGACGAAACTGAAGGAATCCTACCAGAATCATCACACTCCAAATGGTATGCAAATCTAGCAAGTTTCAGTACTTATGAAACTCCCGATGTGGATTTTTGCCCCATGCTCTTATGACCTTGACGAAGGTCAACAAATCATAAGTCACATGTCAAGTTCTGCCCGTCATTATCCAGGTTAATTTGAATCCACCCGTATATACCCTTGACGAAGGTCAACAAGGTAATGCGAATGTCCCAAACCAACGCATCTATCTATGCTACATATGAACACCCAACAGCTACCAATCACTATGCCTTGACGAAGGTCAACAAACATAGCTTGAATACTATTGAATATTCATACGAAACGACGGAGGGCTACGAATGGTTTTGGCAAAACCGTGAACGTAGTGAACTTAATTTGGTCGATGGAACGAGATAGCTTTTAAAAGGAGTGGCTCAAGCTCCGCATTTAAAAGTTGTTTTTGAAAAGAACCGAGTGGTTTTTCGAAAGAGTTCCAACGACTTTTACTTGGTTTATTATCTTGCATTAGTTCTTTTAATGCGTGATATTCTTGCATTAGTTCTTTTAATGCGTCCTATCATTTAATCCTACCATTGCAGAAAACAACCAAAATATGACGTACGCTTATGCCATTCGCATTCGCCACTGGGCCCCGTCATTACCCGTTAGGTTACTTAACTAACGACAGAGCGGGGGCTGGGCTAGCGCGTCTATAAAACATAAGCAACGCCTAAATAATATCATATATAGATATACTGCAATGATAAACATTTCAGATCACAGATGAATACATTGGATATACTAGGAATCTGCAATTCGTACGAGCCTGTAACGAAAAACAGATTACACGGTCGCGGTGAATAGCCAATACCCCACCCAAGACCCCTACGAGTGCGGCAAACTACCCGCCAAGTACCCGAAGCGAAGCAACCTTCCTCATCCCCGTGAGTAGGCCACTCGGCACTTCGGCATACCCGGCAGTTTGTGCACCCCTCCATGGGTCTATCCTAGGAGCAAAAACAGTAAAAAGAAATTATACAATGACGGCTACAACCCCGACCCGGTTGTGCGGTCATACAAATAATATTACATCAATTTACAAATTTACATGAATTGAAAGAAAAGAAAAACTCTCGTCTCACAACCCCCGGCTATTCACCCGCGACAATCCAACATATTCATATACACATTCCAGCAACATTACAGATCACAGATTTGTATAACCCCCACTAATCGACATATAGCGATTAGCAGACGTTCAATACAAATATCACATTACAGAAAAACCCGTTAGCTTAAGTCTTTTAGAAGTTCGATCAAAAATACGGATTTTCGGGACCCCAAAAATAAAATTTTCGTTCTGGAAAATCTGGGCAGAAAATATATATTCCAAAAATCCCAAAACAACCCCAGAATAACACTGCACCAAAGATGGACCTCGGCCGAGTCAACTCGGCCGCGGATCCGCGGCGGGAGCGTGCTCCCGCCGCGTTTCCGCGGTCTTTGACTCGATCGTTGGACCAAATTTGGTGGTTATTCTAATAAAAGCCTAAGCCGATTTTAGAGATGAAAATAATCAACTTTTGAACAGTATAAAAATCGACAGAAACTTGAAATTCTCGGGTTCGTTTTCGTGACTTTTTCTTTGATCGATCTTCTAGTTACTTGCTAACATGTTAGATAGAGTTTAACCTGGCTCTGATACCACTGTAAGTCCATGCTACCTCTCCCAGTACTTACGGGCATGCGGAATTTGATAAAAAACGATTTTTATAGAGGTGGTAACATGGACTTATAACCCGGATCTTGGTTAAACATCTAACTAACAACCTAACTACGAGTTGCTAACTACTCGGTTAGGGGGTTATACCTTGCTTGTCTTGAACTCCTTCGTCTTCAAACTCCAATGGAGGTCCGGATCGGCTTCTTCCCGTCGTCTCCTTACGCCGAAGATAGATCCATCTGAAAGCTCCAACCTTTGGCTCCTTCTTCGTTCTTTGAAGAAACTAGTTCACTTGGTTTGCTAAACCTTGTGAACTAGAATGAGTAGAGAAGAGTTTGTATGGGATTTTATCTATGGTTCTTGATTCTCAACTCATGAGACATATGAACCATAGAGTCAAGAGAGGGAGCAAGAGGAAGAGGGTGAAAGCAAGAGCAAGAGAGCTCAAGAACAAGAGAGAGAATGAGCAAGTAAGAATGAGCCTTTCTTTTGTCTTTCACCCTCTCATAATCCAAAACAATGATAACTCATTATACCAAATCAAGTGTTATGTGATGGTTGAAGCAACCATAACCATATCATTTCATGCACTCATTTTGCACAAATGAGCAAGCAAGCAAAAGTCTTTGCCATGAAATGATGGCTATGGTTATCATGATGGTCAACTAGTCAAGCCTAGTCAACCGGTCAACAAAGTCAACAAGTCAACAAAAGTCAACAAGTCAACAAAGTCAACAAAAGTCAACAACCATGTCACCATAATACTTAATTAATATAATTGTTAATCACATATCATATTCTCATTAGGGTTGAGCAAAAAGTCAATCGTCAACGGTCAACTGTCAACAACCCTAATGAGAATCTGCTGCCTCTGTCTCCCCGTCAACTGTGCATACACACCCGCATCCGTGTTTCGAGGAACACGAACGCAAACTGGATAAATCCAATCCCAATACGTACACTAGGATCTGGCTTAAACCAAAGCCCGCTAGTGCAAACTGTCCGGACACTGTACGTGCACAAGTGCACGAACGTGACCGAACCCTGTCGCAAAACCATGCGACCTGTCGCAAAACCATGCGACCACTACTCTTTTGCCTAAAGGCGAAAAGCTTTCTGTGTGGGACTCTAAAGACTCGACACTACGCTGGCAGTGAGTTTAACCACAGACTGCAAGCGGCACCAGCTGTGCATAGCGGTCCCCAGGTAATGCCGACAAGAAGACTGACGAGGCGAAACCCATCTGAACTCCTACTGAGCCTGAATGTGACATTCTCCGTACAGTCCGGTCTGTTCGTCTGATACATCGCATGGCGGGCCTAGGGGCGGTAAACGTTAGTCCCCCAATAGCGGTACAAGTCGTGTCGGAGCGAAGCCCAAAACACCCTGAGATAACACTGGAAGCCTACCAGTATATCTCGTTTGCCCTGGCCAGGGACTACTCGTGTAATGGCTCTCCTAGACACAGCGCGATGTCAACTCCCAATACCGGGAGAGACGAATCATGTCTAACCGTCACTGCCTCCAAGTGCTTCGGGACTGCACCCAACTACTACCTGTTTGCACGGCTCCTTTGAGCCGTGGTAGGGTAGTAATCAAAGTGCAGTGGGAACACACTCGAGGCGAAGTGACAGTGTCAAGTCAGCGGACTAAGCTGTACTCATGTCACCTGGGAACTGATAACTGACGATAGGCATAATACCAACTAGTCAGTTCCCGACGAGTCGTGTCCAGTGTACCCGTAACCTAACGAGCACCCGCATACTATCTCAAGTACGACGTACTGACGGCTGTGGGACAGACCGTCTCCCACACTGGGATGAGAAGCGCATGCGCTAGTCTACTCCGGAGTATCGATGCCCTGTCTCGATAGTCCTGCGACTAGGGACCTGCATAAGGATGTGCTTATAGATTACCCAGCCCCACTAGTGTGACTGCCATCATATCGCTGGTAATCAAGCAAAGATCCTAAGAGCTCCACTAATGTGTATATGTGATATACTAAAATAAACACATGTACACATTGAAGTAGATACAAACCAAGTAGCATACTACTATTTTGAGCAAGATTGTATATACAAGGTGAATATCCCAAGCATCCATTATGTAATATACAAACTAGTATGATACAGTAATGGCCTCTAGGGCATATACACTAACAATATTTAATAACTTGTTGCAGTTAAATAGCGATTTTCTTTTATATGCTCATATTACTGTGACATGTTGCATATATTATATTTCATGGATTTCGCATTCATATATGGATTTCACATGGTATTTTATGGATTTGAGGACCGTGGTAGTTTCATGAAATTATGCATTATTTGAAAAACCCGATTTCTCTTGATATGATATTTCAGTATCCACTATGAGATTTCTCGGTTCTGATATATACCCCATGCGAGGAGAGGTGTGGGCCGTGTGCGGGTACATGGTGGAGCCCGGAGATACCCTACGGAAAGAAAGGTATGTCGAAGGTTCACGCCGATGAGCCTGGCAGGGGAATCAAACCTACTGGTGACAGTATTAGACTCGGCGGTGATCTTGGAGATATCGACCGGAGTCATGTACGTATGGATAAGGAGAATTCGAGTGCTGACAGTTGGGGCACTTGGTTTTCCGATGAACGTATTATACGTGCATATCGGGGGCAGTCGTGGTGACGACGCCTGATTGATGAGTATTTATGTGTCGATGCTTGACACTGGTTTTCATGATATTTTACCTCTAAGTATATATATCAGTGGTATGGGACGCTGTTATATATGCAAGTATATATATATATATCAGTGGTATGGGATGCTGTTATATATATATATATATAATAAATATATCAACATAATGATTTATACTTGTATTCTTATTCATTACTTGATATGAGGGCCGATATGAGGGCCGACCTGAGGGCCGATTTGAGGATATTTAGGATTTGGATTATCTTGATGGACATTGGTCCTGCCACGATGATGATTCCGTGAGGTTGACATGTTTTATCCCATATTCCACATTTACTTATATGCATTGCTTCATGTATTAGTAGTATATGATAGATTACCTTTCATGACTGTTGAATATACATATTGCCATATTATTATTTCATGTATTAGTTGTACATGATAGAGTACCTTTCATGACTGTTGCACACATATGGCCATTTATTGCTATTAGCTTGCATGTGACAGATTCGCGCAGTACGTGCATACTTGCTATTACCTACATATGTTATTTACTATTCATGAGTTGGCAACTCACCCCCGTTGTGCCACGGGGTTTGCAGGTTATTCCTCAGAGTAGTCGAGGCAGGTCTTTCTACCTATCGTATCATCTTTTGCAGCGGATACCGCTACGGCTGACTGTGTGCAATTTTGCTATAGGTGGGTTTTGCGGTTATCCGATGTTGCTCATTGTATATCTTTGTACCATGTACTTTCCATCTACCATTATCATGTAATTACTTAGAGACGAGTTGTGAGGACGATATTGTATATTATTTTATGACTTGGAGGTTTTTTTTATGCTGTTTCATTTATATCGTCTTTTTCTTCGCTACGGCATCGAATATCTGTTGTAGTGGTTGTTTTCCGCCTTTGGGCGTGGATTTGCTCCCGTTTGGGGATGCTTTACTTATATATTTCTGTTGTACCCCTTTTGGGTGCTTGGTTTACAAAGGAGGTGCTGCTAAATTTTTAAAGGAAATAAAATGGGACTTTAAAGAATTTGATTGAGATTTCAAAAGTTTTAACAATGTTATTATCACTTACTACTTTTGATGGTTTAGATTGCTGGGTTATTGGCTTACTTGAATTACGTTACGCCTGGAGACGTTACGTAGTTTAAGGGCCGTCACGTGCTAAATTTCGGGTCGTGACAAAGTTAGTATCAGAGCGCTAGGTTTTATCTTTCAGAGTGTAGGATGACCTTTGTATAATGGAGTAGGTAGCTTAAGCAGAGTGATGTATTGTGTGTATGTCCGCGGCATACTTACGACATGGTACTCCGCCTAAGTGACCTAAGTACTAATTGCTTTAAGTTCCTTCCTTGATGATACATATCCTCATGATTCAATTTCCGTGTTCTTATCGAATCCTATTTCCATTTATAGCCTTTTGCTGCCGATGACTATGAGGGCTCAGAGTGATGCAGCGAGTGCCGGGGTCAGACTTGACTCATTTAGGGTGAGGACACCAGGATGGTACTGTCACGACCCGAGAATTCGACTCGTGACCGGCACTTAACCACGCAACGTCTACAGGCGTAACGCGGCTAAGTAAGCCGAACCCAGAAATCAAAACCAATAAATATAGAGTGATTTTAAAACATTTTGTAAAAACAATCGTACATGTCAAAAAAAAACTTCCATTTATTTAGTAGAAATCCTTTTTAAGTTCAAAAGTTATAAGTTTTATAATTTTGGTAACATTTCCTTTTTAAAACATTTGCCCCGCCAGTCGGATAGAAACAAGGTGTAACAGAAATGATGAGTAAAATGAATGAAGCATCACAATAAGATATACGACGCCGTAGCGAAGAATACATAGTAAAGCAAGGACAATATCATAAAAGATGAGACTGCAAAAGTAAAGTCGGCTCACATGCGAGCTCGACACCAGAATATAAAATCATACATATCGTCCTCTCAACTGTCTCTAAGTCAATACAGAAAAGTAGATGGAGAGTACTAGATACATCAATATACACTGAAAGATAACAGATACCGTACAAACCCACCTATCAGCAAAAGGCTATCTCTGCTCAAAAGGGGTATCTGTGCCAAAAGATGCGATAACAGCCAGCCGTGACTACTCCCAAGGGCAACCTGCAAATACTGTGGCACAACGGGGGTGAGTTGCCAACTCGTGAATAGAGATAACATATAAAGGTAATCGCAAGCATGCACGTACAGCGCTACTCTAACCAATGCCAGCAGATGATATCAATACGGGTAAGCAGTATGCATAATAATAATGCAAGTCCTCTATCAGGTGATATAATTACAGGATGAGATGTGATAATAAATGTGTAGCATGGGAATATAGTATCTACATGAAGTATCAAGGTGGACTACATATGTATGTATGCACCACAAATCCCAACATCCCAAACGCCGGTACTCCATCGGCCCTCATATCCTGTATATCCCTGAGAATCCCGAGTGCCCAACATCGGCACCCAAATATCATAAATACTAGTGTCTAGCATCGACACGCAAAACATCCTGTATCGGGCATCCGTCATTCCGGGTCGGCCCTCTCTCAAAGTATATATCGGGAATCCGTCAGTCCGGGTCATCCCTCTCACAATACATCGGGCATCCGTCATTCCGGGTCGGCCCTATATCAATCCATCGGGCATCCGTCATTCCGGGTCAGCCCTCTCTCAAAGTATATATATCGGGAATCCGTCAGTCCGGGTCATCCCTCTCACAACACATCGGGCATCCGTCATTCCGGGTCGGCCCTATATCAATCCATCGGGCATCCGTCAATCCGGGTCAGCCCTCTCTCAGTACCTGCCTCTAGCACCGAGAAAACACGGGGCGACGCCCCAAAACATCATATCAAGGGAACCGGGTTTTTAATTGATTACTTATTTGAAAAGGGCCACGGTTCCCAAATCCAGAAATCACAAGAAATCTCAACCAGTAATACAAGTAATTGTGATGTGATATGTGCATCAAGTATGTATATCTAGTCATGTCACAGAAAAATGAGCTACAATGCAACGATCCAATGTGATATAGGTATCAAGTATGAAATTCAAGTCATGTCATATATAGATGAGCTACAACAATATACAACAGTATGATCATGGCAGTTCTATCAATTCTAAGCAATATATATAAAGATGGCAGGGAATGCAATATGTGATGACAATCCATGGTATGGTATATGCAATATATAACAATAAGGTCCTATCAGCCCTGACGCATAACGCCATGCGGGCGATATCCCCGTAGATGTGAAATCTACTCACCGTGTCTCGCGCTAAGTGTATCCAACCACTTGCTTGCCCTTCTTCGCAGCGTCCGTCTCACTGGCCTGCGAACCTAAAATCACATAACATATATCACACATAAGCTTAATTCACAAAAACGCGACATTATAATCCAACAAGAAACCCGTGTCGCAAACCAATCGCGCGTGTGCGCGATACGCTAAAACGTGTAATCACGCGCCACGAAACTACCCCGACGCGCCGCGATACGCAGAAACCCAAACCTACTCACGTATCACGTGTGTCGCGAAGGTTTAGAAAACGGCAAAATAGGTATTTGGTCCCAGATTTTGCTACAGAACTAGACTTACAAAAATATATATACCACAATACTACACACATTAGCAGACACCCAAAGGACCAAACAAAACCCAAATCCCTACCCATCTGGCCGCAAATTGCGGCCAGAATGAGGAAATTGGCGGCCCACTGTAGCAGGCAGGGGGTCGGGTTTCACCTGATGTATCAGCACAATACCACTATACTACAGTCAACCCAATTTCATTCTGAACTCACCGAGTCAAAAGCAGTTCCAGAAAAGTTCACTTTTGCACAAATACGACATTTTGCATCAATTAGGAAAACTGGTGGTATTTTAGTGTAATAGGGGTTCAACTAAGTCAACATGGTCTCAACAAACCTCAAGCATCCTACTGAAACCAATCTACACCTCATTAGCACAAAGTTCTCACTAAACACCCCATAACTCACTAAAACGCACTAAATCCATTAACCGATGCAAAACTACACTTAACAAGGCAAACTAGGGAAGCAAGATAGGAAGTATACCTCACTCTCGACCCTAGGGAGCTGCAGGAAGAAGAAGAAGTGGAGGGAAGTCGCTGCACTAGGAGCTGGGGCTGCTGCTGCTCATTGTGCTGCCTGCTGCTGCTGCTGTGCTTGCCTCTGCTTGCTGCTGCTGTTGCTGTGCCTGCTTGCTGCTGCTGGGTGCTGGGGTTCTGGAGCTGAAGGTAAGTGTGTGTTGTGTGAGTGTGTTGGTGTGTTGTGTATGTGAGAGTGTGAGAGCTTTGAGAGAAAAACCAAAAGAGTTGAGAGCCACCACAATCATTAACACAAAAGTCACCCCTCTCTCTCTCTCACTTCATTTAATGCAAGCATGGCCCTAAGCCATGATGCACTCTCTCTCTCTCTCACAAGTCAACACTTAACCAAAAATTCAAATTAAAATAACCTCTTAACTAATTAATTAAACTCACTTAAAACCCAAAAGAATTAATCCTACAATTAACCCACCATGGTTAATAATTATGGTATTAACTCAATTTAAAAACCCTAGTTTACATGCACATGTGTGTGCAAGTCTAGGAAAATTTTGGAAAAATATTTGTTAAATTAGGAAAAATATTTAAAACACAATTTGGTAAACTTTTTATTAAAAACCATTATTTAATTATAATTATTCACTAACCCTTATTCTAAGGTGTTACAATCTCTCCCCCTTAAAGAAATTCGTCCCCGAATTTCAAAAATCTAACTACGGTTACCTTCAAAAAGATGGGGATACGTCTTCATCATCTCGCTTTCGGTCTCCCAAGTGACCTCCTCACGGTTCTGACCACGCCAAAGTACCTTAACTGATGGAATGTCCTTCGATCTCAATTTCTTCACTTGTCGATCCAAGATCATCACCGGCTGCTCTGCATAGGAAAGGTCACGCTCAAGCTGGATCGTCGGATACTGAATCGCATGCGAAGGATCATGTAGATATCTGCGGAGCATCGAGACATGGAATACGGGGTGCACATCTGGAAAGCTGGGCGGAAGGGCTAAACGTTAGGCTACTGCACCAACACGCTCGAGGATCTCGAAGGGGCCCACATACCTGGGGCTAAGCTTCCCTTTCTTCCCAAACCTCATCACACCTTTCATAGGGGAGACCCTCAAGAAAACATGATCACCAACAGAAAACTCAAGTCTGCGTCGTCGACGGTCCGCATAAGACCTCTGCCTACTCTGGGCTGCCCTCATCCTATCGCGAATCAACTGGATCTTCGCGGTCGTCTCCTCAACGATCTGTGGCCCTAAGATACTGCTCTCACTGAGCTCTGTCCAACAAGTAGGTGACCTGCATCTCCTCCCATAAAGGGCCTCAAATGGTGCCATCTGAATGGTCTCCTGGTAGCTGTTATTGTAGGAGAACTCTACCAAGGGCAAATGATGATCCCAGCTACCTCCGAAATCTAATACACAAGCTCTGAGCATGTCCTCGAGAGTCTGGATGGTCCGCTCTGACTGTCCGTCGGTCTGCGGATGAAAAGCTGTGCTGAAACTCAAGCGAGTGCCCAAAGCCTCCTGAAGCCTCTGCCATAGTCTACTGGTAAACTGGGTGCCTCTGTCGGACACAATGCATGTCGGGACTCCGTGTAGTCGCACTATCTCGTCAATATAGATCTGGGCATACTGAGTAAATCCGAAAGTCGTCTTCACCGGTAAGAAGTGAGCCGCTTTCGTCAAACGATCCACTATCACCCAGATGGAGTCATACCCCCTACTAGTCCTGGGTAGACCCACCACGAAATCCATCGAAATCTGTTCCCATTTCCACTCCGGAATGGGTAACGGCTGTAGCTCTCCCGCGGGCCTCTGGTGCTCAGCCTTGACTTGCTGACAAGTCAGGCATCTCGATACAAAATCTGCAATGTCCCTCTTCATTCCGTCCCACCAGTAAACATCCCTCATATCATGATACATCTTGGTGGAACCGGGATGGACGCTATATACCGATCGATGTGCCTCCTCAAGAATCTCACGCCTCAGTCCCTCAGCATCAGGTACACACAGTCTGACTCCAAATCGTAGTACTCCCTGATCATCGATCACGAACTCGAAAAATCTGCCCTGTCCAATCTGTGTCATGATCTCTGAACATCGGTCATCACTGAGCTGTGCCTCACGTATACGAT
This sequence comes from Agapanthus africanus, assembly GCA_030015575.1. NCBI lineage: Eukaryota > Viridiplantae > Streptophyta > Magnoliopsida > Asparagales > Amaryllidaceae > Agapanthus > Agapanthus africanus. The sequence continues at coordinate 566,481,805 of CM057341.1, forward strand.
CGATCAACTGTGGCTGTGCACGGACATGCGCTATCTGTCCTCCAATCGGCGTGAACTCGAACTGTACTCGACTGTCGCATAATAACTGCCAATCTGCGGATGACTGCTCCTGTACTGCGCTCAAACAAGACAAACTACTCCCGGGCCTCCTGCTCAAAGCATCCGCCACCACATTTGCCTTGCCCGGGTGATATAAGATTTCGCAGTCGTAATCCTTCACTAATTCCATCCATCGACGCTGTTGAAGGTTCAGGTCCCGCTGCTGGAAAATGTATTTCAAACTCTTGTGATCCGTAAATATCTGGCACGACTCGCCGTATAGGTAATGTCGCCAGATCTTAAGTGCGAAGACCACTGCAGCCATCTCCAAGTCATGAGTGGGGTAGTTTTGTTCATGTCTCTTCAATTGTCGCGAAGCATACGCGATCACCCTGTCGTGCTGCATCAAAACACATCCCAGCCCCACTCGAGAAGCATCACAAAAGACCACAAATCCGCCCGGTCCGGAAGGTAAAGATAACACCGGTGCCGTCGTTAGCCGAGTCCGCAGCTGCTGAAAACTGCGCTCGCACTCCTCTGTCCATTCGAAGGGAACTCCTTTCCGGGTCAACCCGGTCAACGGTGTAGCAATACGGGAAAAATCCTGCACAAATCGCCTGTAGTAACCGGCCAACCCCAAAAAGCTGCGAATCTCTGTCACCGATGTGGGTCTGGGCCAATGCTGAACGGCCTCGATCTTCCTCGGGTCTAAACAGATACCGCCTCGTGAAATCACGTGACCCAAGAAGTCTACGCTGTCCAGCCAAAAAGCACACTTGGAGAATTTCGCATAAAGCTGGTGCTCCCTCAAGGTCTGCAATGTAATCCGCAAGTGCTGCTCGTGCTCCTCACTACTCCGGGAATACACCAAGATATCGTCAATGAAGACTATAATGAACAGATCTAAGTAAGGCCGGAAAATACGGTTCATCAAGTCCATGAAGGCTGCTGGCGCATTGGTGAGTCCGAACGACATCACCAAGAACTCGTAATGGCCGTAGCGCGTACGGAAAGCTGTCCGGGGAATGTCCTTCTGTCGAACCCGCAGCTGATGATAGCCCGATCGCAAATCGATCCTCGAAAAGTACCCTGCCCCCTGAAGCTGGTCGAACAAATCGTCGATACGCGGCAAAGGATACCTGTTCCGCACTGTCACCCTGTTCAGCTGGCGGTAGTCGATACAAAGACGCAAACTGCCGTCCTTCTTCTTGACGAACAGGATTGGAGCACCCCAAGGAGAAACACTGGGTCGAATAAGTCCCTTGTCCAGCAAATCTTGCAACTGGCCCTTCAACTCTCGAAGTTCCGCCGGGGCCATCCGATAAGGCGGTATGGAAATAGGCCCTGAGCCGGGAACCAAATCAATACAGAAAGAAATGTCGCGCTCGGGCGGCAACCCAGGAAGCTCGTCAGGGAACACATCAGGAAACTCGCTAACAACCGGAACCTGGTCCAATGGAACCTATATAGCGTGAGCATCACAAACATAGGCGAGAAATCCCTGACATCCCTTCCTCAAAAGCTGTCCAGCGCGAAAAGAAGAAATCACACTGTGAGGGGCGGCACTAAGGTCCCCCAACACAACAAAGACCGACTCACCGGGAAAGCAGAATCTAACTGTCTTCTCACGGCAGTCCACAGAAGCATAGCACGTGGCCAACCAATCCATACCCAAAAGAACGTCGAAGTCCAACATCTCTAGAAGGATCAAGTCGACAGGCAGCTCTCTCTCGCCAATACAGACGGTACAGGATCGGAACACGTGCCTAGCAACAAACGACTCTCCCATAGGAGTAGTCACCACAAGCGGCTGATCAAGCAAGCCGGACTCTCTACCCAAACTCGACACAAAGTGCGTGGATACGTACGAGTGTGTGGATCCGGGATCAAACAGTACATGTGCATCAACTGAACATACAGGAAGGATACCTGAAACCACTGCATTGGACGCCTGCGCGTCCTGATGTGTCAAAGCAAAAACCCTCGCCTGTCCACCACCTGTGACTGGCTGCCCTCTGCCTCGGTCACCTCGCCCTCTCTGAGCAACTCCTCCACGCCCACGACCTTGCTGTGTATGAGTCTGGCGCGGAGCAACGGTAGGTACGATAGGCAACGCCCTCTGGGGTGGTGAAGGTGGTAAGGTAACATGAGGTGCTGCCGCCTCCCTCCGGGGTAACTCAGGACAATCCCGTACACAGTGGTAAGAACTCCCACAGCGAAAACATCCCGACGACGGCCGCTGACCATCCTGGGAATAGGAACTGAATAACCGGCCCCGCCCTGAATCTCTGCTGCCTGCAATACGTCTATCACGGCGCCGAAAAGGCTGTCTCTGTGCTGATGTATCCGCACGAACTCTCTTCGGCTCTGGAAGTGCCGAAGTCTCAACAAGGTGCTCCTCGACCACTAGGGCTGCGTCTACAGCTGCTGCATAGGTCTCGTAGTGCTGCGCGCTGATCGCGAGGAACACTGGTGAAAGCAAGCCTCGAACAAATCTCCGGACTCGCAGCTCCTCGGTGGCCACTAAATGTGGGGCGTAGACTGCTAGCTCGGTAAACAGTACGTCATACTCTGCCACTGTCATCCCTGGCGTCTGGCGCAAGGACTCAAATCTGCGTGCTCGGGCATCTCTAACACTCCGGGGAAGGAAACGGGCTAGAAATATGGTCACGAACTCCGTCCAGGTCATAGGAGGAAGACCTGCTGCTCTGCCCTTCTCCACTGAATCACACCATTTCTGCGCAAGACCTTCCAGGCGAAAGCTCGCGAACTCGACCCATCTCGCATCTGCGCATCTGAGGGAACGGCATATCCTGGCCATCCGGTCTATGAAAGACTGTGGGTCCTCGGCTGTATCGGTGCCTGTGAATACTGGAGGCTTCAGCCTCATGAACTCTGACAGTGATACTGTAATCACCTCCGTGGCTGCAGGGGCAACTGGCTGTGCGGTAGGCACCATCGCGGTCTCTGGGACAGGTGGAGCTACCTCTGGTCGCTGGGCTCGAAGCGTCTCAACTAGCGATCCTATTATCTGGCGCATCTCCTGCATGCTAGATCCCACCGTCTGGCGCATCTCCTGCATACCAGCCCCTAACGTGGCGATCTGCTCTGTCACGGCAGGAACAGCCTGCTCGGGTACAACCGGCGTACTGCCCGGATCAGTCCGTGTCTCGGACGAGTCAACTCGAATCTCGGCCCTCGCGGCCGCTCTCTGTGCCCTCGTAGTCTTAGGCGGCATAATGGCTGAAAGAAAATTTGGATTCGATAAGAACACGGAAATCGAATCGCAAGAATATAAGGAGGGATCAAATCAATAAGTCCTAAGGTCGCGTAGGCGGAGTACCGTGTCGTGAGTATGCCGCGGAACATACGCACGCTACGCTACCCTGCTGCAGCTACCTACTCCATCATACCAGGGTCATCCTACACTCTGAAGGTAAAACCTACGCTCTGATACCAACTTTGTCATGACCCGAGAATTCGACTCGTGACCGGCACTTAACCACGCAACGTCTACAGGCGTAACGCGGCTAAGTAAGCCGAACCCAGAAATCAAAACCAATAAATATAGAGTGATTTTAAAACATTTTGTAAAAACAATCGTACATGTCAAAAAAAAACTTCCATTTATTTAGTAGAAATCCTTTTTAAGTTCAAAAGTTATAAGTTTTATAATTTTGGTAACATTTCCTTTTTAAAACATTTGCCCCGCCAGTCGGATAGAAACAAGGTGTAACAGAAATGACGAGTAAAATGAATGAAGCATCACAATAAGATATACGACGCCGTAGCGAAGAATACATAGTAAAGCAAGGACAATATCATAAAAGATGAGACTGCAAAAGTAAAGTCGGCTCACATGCGAGCTCGACACCAGAATATAAAATCATACATATCGTCCTCTCAACTGTCTCTAAGTCAATACAGAAAAGTAGATGGAGAGTACTAGATACATCAATATACACTGAAAGATAACAGATACCGTACAAACCCACCTATCAGCAAAAGGCTATCTCTGCTCAAAAGGGGTATCTGTGCCAAAAGATGCGATAACAGCCAGCCGTGACTACTCCAAAGGGCAACCTGCAAATACTGTGGCACAACGGGGGTGAGTTGCCAACTCGTGAATAGAGATAACATATAAAGGTAATCGCAAGCATGCACGTACAGCGCTACTCTAACCAATGCCAGCAGATGATATCAATGCGGGTAAGCAGTATGCATAATAATAATGCAAGTCCTCTATCAGGTGATATAACTACAGGATGAGATGTGATAATAAATGTGTAGCATGGGAATATAGTATCTACATGAAGTATCAAGGTGGACTACATATGTATGTATGCACCACAAATCCCAACATCCCAAACGCCGGTACTCCATCGTCCCTCATATCCTGTATATCCCTGAGAATCCCGAGTGCCCAACATCGGCACCCAAATATCATAAATACTCGTGTCTAGCATCGACACGCAAAACATCCTGTATCGGGCATCCGTCATTCCGGGTCGGCCCTCTCTCAAAGTATATATCGGGAATCCGTCAGTCCGGGTCATCCCTCTCACAATACATCGGGCATCCGTCATTCCGGGTCGGCCCTATATCAATCCATCGGGCATCCGTCATTCCGGGTCAGCCATCTCTCAAAGTATATATATCGGGAATCCGTCAGTCCGGGTCATCCCTCTCACAATACATCGGGCATCCGTCATTCCGGGTCGGCCCTATATCAATCCATCGGGCATCCGTCAATCCGGGTCAGCCCTCTCTCAGTACCTGCCTCTAGCACCGAGAAAACACGGGGCCACGCTCCAAAACATCATATCAAGGGAACCGGGTTTTTAATTGATTACTTATTTGAAAAGGGCCACGGTTCCCAAATCCAGAAATCACAAGAAATCTCAACCAGTAATACAAGTAATTGTGATGTGATATGTGCATCAAGTATGTATATCTAGTCATGTCACAGAAAAATGAGCTACAATGCAACGATCCAATGTGATATAGGTATCAAGTATGAAATTCAAGTCATGTCATATATAGATGAGCTACAACAATATACAACAGTATGATCATCGCAATTCTATCAATTCTAAGCAATATATATAAAGATGGCAGGGAATGCAATATGTGATGACAATCCATGGTATGGTATATGCAATATATAACAATAAGGTCCTATCAGCCCTGACGCATAACGCCATGCGGGCGACATCCCCGTAGATGTGAAATCTACTCACCGTGTCTCGCGCTAAGTGTATCCAACCACTTGCTTGCCCTTCTTCGCAGCGTCCGTCTCACTGGCCTGCGAACCTAAAATCACATAACATATATCACACATAAGCTTAATTCACAAAAACGCGACATTATAATCCAACAAGAAACCCGTGTCGCAAACCAATCGCGCGTGTGCGCGATACGCTAAAACGTGTAATCACGCGCCACGAAACTACCCCGACACGCCGCGATACGCAGAAACCCAAACCTACTCACGTATCACGCGTGTCGCGAAGGTTTAGAAAACGACAAAATAGGTATTTGGTCCCAGATTTTGCTACAGAACTAGACTTACAAAAATATATATACCACAATACTACACACATTAGCAGACACCCAAAGGACCAAAAAAAACCCAAATCCCTACCCATCTGGCCGCAAATTGCGGCCAGAATGAGGAAATTGGCGGCCCACTGTAGCAGGCAGGGGGTCGGGTTTCACCTGATGTATCAGCACAATACCACTATACTACAGTCAACCCAATTTCATTCTGAACTCACCGAGTCAAAAGCAGTTCCAGAAAAGTTCACTTTTGCACAAATACGACATTTTGCATCAATTAGGAAAACTGGTGGTATTTTAGTGTAATAGGGGTTCAACTAAGTCAACATGGTCTCAACAAACCTCAAGCATCCTACTGAAACCAATCTACACCTCATTAGCACAAAGTTCTCACTAAACACCCCATAACTCACTAAAACGCACTAAATCCATTAACCGATGCAAAACTACACTTAACAAGGCAAACTAGGGAAGCAAGATAGGAAGTATACCTCACTCTCGACCCTAGGGAGCTGCAGGAAGAAGAAGAAGTGGAGGGAAGTCGCTGCACTAGGAGCTGGGGCTGCTGCTGCTCACTGTGCTGCCTGCTGCTGCTGCTGTGCTTGCCTCTGCTTGCTGCTGCTGTTGCTGTGCCTGCTTGCTGCTGCTGGGTGCTGGGGTTCTGGAGCTGAAGGTAAGTGTGTGTTGTGTGAGTGTGTTGGTGTGTTGTGTATGTGAGAGTGTGAGAGCTTTGAGAGAAAAACCAAAAGAGTTGAGAGCCACCACAATCATTCACACAAAAGTCACCCCTCTCTCTCTCTCACTTCATTTAATGCAAGCATGGCCCTAAGCCATGATGCACTCTCTCTCTCTCTCACAAGTCAACACTTAACCAAAAATTCAAATTAAAATAACCTCTTAACTAATTAATTAAACTCACTTAAAACCCAAAAGAATTAATCCTATAATTAACCCACCATGGTTAATAATTATGGTATTAACTCAATTTAAAAACCCTAGTTTACATGCACATGTGTGTGCAAGTCTAGGAAAATTTTGGAAAAATATTTGTTAAATTAGGAAAAATATTTAAAACACAATTTGGTAAACTTTTTATTAAAAACCATTATTTAATTATAATTATTCACTAACCCTTATTCTAAGGTGTTACAGGTACGCTCGTTGCACAAGAGCAGATTGATCTGCCTTCGATAGATCTGCCTTCGATAGATCGTATCGCTAGGCTTGAGTCAGAGATGCAGGACTTGCGCCAGATGATGAGGTCGTTGGTTGAGGCCAGTCGAGCACAGCGACAGGAGGTTGCCACCCCTGTTATCCAGTTATTCCTTGTGATCAACACACAGAATTGTGTTACATATACAACACCAGTGGACGCAGCCCTAGTTGATGAGGCACGTCTTCCTGAGACTTTAGGAGTTCTTAGACCGAGGAGGGATCGTGCAGGTGTACCAGCCCAAAGATAGAGGTTTAGGTGCCGAGACAGATTTCGGTTACGTCGCGGGAGTAGCAAAGGCTTTGGGCGAGAACATTCGTTTAGCTCTTATCCCCAGGAGGATCAGCAGCCATCGTACAGATGTTTCCGGTGCGGGAGTTTCCATCACCTCGTCAGAGATTGTACCTTGGTACGCCAGAGGTGGACAGCTGTACCACATGGTACCTTACCACCTTCATCTCAGGGAGAGTCGCCTGTTGCGCCTGTTGTTGATCCGCATCAGACTTATGTTCAGAGTGGTCGTGGTCGCGGAGAATTTGTTCCGAGAGTACAGGATGGTAGAGGAGGAGTTCAGCCAGTTGCGGGTAGAGGGCAGACACGAGCGTTTGCTTCTACTCATCGGGACACGCGGGCGTCCAGTGCAGAGTTTTTATGTAATCTTTTTCGTATGTTCTTTTGTTGCACTTGTTTATTTAATTCGGGATCTATGCACTCGTTTGTTCTACAAACTTTGTTCCGTGGTTGGGCCGAGAGTCGTGTATGCTAGATCAGCCATTTGTTGTGTTAACTTCTGTCAGCGATTCTTTTATTGCACGACACGTGTTTCGGTCATGTGCCAATTTGGTAGGAGATGGAGATTCGTCCATCGATTTGATCCTTCTTGAGATGTTCGACTTTGACGTTCTCCTGGGCACGGACTGTTTAGGTACGTGCTAGGCGTCTGGGGACAGTCATGTTTTGTTTTCCTGGTGAGTCTGTTCTTGTTGTTCAGGGGGACTGTGGTGCCGCCTCTCACAGCTTGATTTCAGCCTTTTTCGATAGTCGGCTTTTGAGGAGAGGATGTCTTGGATTCTTGGGTTTCATTCATGATACCGGAGCCACAGTGGGCTCGTTGGACCAGGTTCCTATCGTGCAGGAGTTTTCTGACGTTGTTCCAGATGAGCCGGCGGAGCTTAGGGAGCTTAAGGATATGCTGCAAAGTTGCTAGATGGGGGGACTTTTGCGTCCGAGTGTTTCACTTTGGGGAGCTCCTATTCTGTTAGTTAAAGAGAAGGATGACAGTTTGAGCTTGTTCATTGATTGATAGTCAGTTGAACTGAGTTACGGTGCGGATTGGGTATCCTTTACCTCGCTTGACGATTTCTTCGATCAGCTCCAGGGTGCGAGACATTTCTCTAAGTTTGTTTTGGGATCAGGTCATCATTGGTTGCGGGTTCGGAGTGATGACATTCCGAAGACTACTTTTTGTGCGCGCTATGGGCTTTATGAGTTTTGGTCGTGTCGTTGGACTCACCAGTGCCCTAGTAGCATTCGTGCATGCGATGAACCAGATTTCTTCAGGCCGTTCCTCGACCAGTTTATTGTCGTGTTATTGATGACATTCTGGTCTATTCGAAGAGTCGTGAAGAATGTGAGCAGCACTTGACGATTTGCCTTGCAGACATTGGGAGAGCGCCAGCTGTTTGCTAGATTCTCGGAGTGTTCCTTCAGGCTTGATAGTGTTGGCTTCCTAGGTCATGGGGTTACAGGAGACGGTTTTCGTATGGACCCGAGGGAGATCGAGGCCGTACAGCTTTAGCACAGACTTGTTTTAGGGACAGATGTCCGCAGATTTTTAGGCTTAGCTGGTTTTTACCGCCGTTTCGTGTAGGATTTCTTGAGTATCGCTGCACCGCTGACCGTATTGACAAGGAATGGGTTCTTTTTCTTTAGACTGTGGCATGCATGCGGAGTTTTCAGCAGTTGAAGACTCGGGTAAAGATTGCACCAGTTCTATATTTGCTTTCTGGATCGGGCGACTTTGTTGTTTACTGTGATGATTCGCGAGTGGGGCTCGATTATGTACTGATGTAGCATGATAGAGTTATCGCTTATGCTTCCCGATAGTTGGAGAAAGTACGAGTAGGATTTATCCCACTCATGATCTGGAGATGGCCGCGGTGGTTTTGCGCTGGAGATTTAGGGACACTACTTGTTCGGAGAGTCGTGTCAGATTTTCACGCACCACCAGATCTTTGTGTACATTTTCCTGTAGCGGGTTTTGATTGTTGAGACGGCGCCGTTGGATGGAGCTTGTGAAGTATTATGATTGTGAGATCCTTCATTACCCGTGGCAAGACGATTATGGTAGCTGATGCTTGAGTCGTAGGCCGGGGGGTAGTTTTCTCCAGTTTTGCGCAGTTCGGAGACAGTCTTCTACAGATTTACAGTTCTTGTGTAACCGTTGAGTATAGCTTAGGTTCGCCTCTACTGAGGGGAAAACTTGCTCATGTCCGCACCCGTCCTCTTTTACTTAATCGTTTTCGTAAGGTACAGCCCGCCGATGGACGTTGTTGAGATTCTGAGCCTGTTCGGCTGGATAAAGATTCGGAGTTCTTGATTTATGACCATTGTGTGCTGTGTTAGGGACCCGTTGGCGTGTACCCGATATTGATGGGTTGAGACGCGAGTTCCTAGAGCAGGCACATCAGTCAGCTTCTTGTGTTCATCCATGTGCCACCGAGATGTAACGTGACTTGAGAGATAGTTACGGGTGGGCAGGGGTGATGAGTGAAGTTTCGGATTTCGTTTCGAGGTGCTTAGCTTGTCAGTGAGGTAAGGTTGAGCATTTGAGGCCTTCTGGAAAGTTGCAACCTTTTACCGTTCCAGAGTGGAAATGGGAGCAGATCTACATGAATTTCGTTGTGTTGTCTACCCAGGATTAGACAAGGTGTGACTCCATTCGGGTGATTGTTTTCCAGTTATGCTCAGTTTGCTCTGTTGTTCTTCAGTATGTTTGTGCGTTTGCACGGAGTTTCTTCATGCGTTGTATCCGATAGAGGAACCCAGTTTGCTAGACACCGTTGGCAGAAGCTTCAGGAAGCCTGGGTACTGATTGAGCATTACCTCCGCTTTCCATCCGTAGGCCGATGGTCAGATAGAGCGGACTATACAGACTCTGGAGGATATGGTTCTGCGTACATACTATTTGTTTGTTGGCTATGGATCGTCACTTGCCATTGATGGAGTTCTCCTACGATGACGTTTGTCAAGAGACGTTTTAGATGGCATCTTTTAGGCCTTGTGTGGTAGGTTGTGTCGATCACCAGTTTGTTTTACTGACTCCGCGAGAGCAGGATTTTGGACCCCAACTAGTCGAAAGACTTCGGAGAAGATCCAGTTAGTTTAGGTCAGGATGAGAGCAACCCAGTGCACACATAAGTCTTATGCCGACCGTGGTGGTCGCAGACTTGAGTCCGCGGTGGGCGATCATGTATTCCTACGGATTTTTCCGATGAAATGGCGTGTTGAGTTTTCGGAAGCTTAGTCCCAGATTGTAGGTCCTTTTGAAATCCTTTAGCGAGTTAGTACCGTTGCCTATAATTTGGCACTTTCGCCAAGATTTTTGAGTATTTATCCCGTATTCCTTGTGTTGATGCTTTGCAATTATCTTCATGACCCTTCTCACATGATTCAGCATCAGACCGTTTAGCTTGGACACGATCTTTTCGTTTACCGGAAGCCGATAGTGTCAGTGGATCGGCAGGTGGAGAAACTTCGGTCAAGGGTCTTGCCATTTGTGGAGGTTTCTTTGGCATAGCCATATAGTGAGGAGATCACTTAGGAGGCTGCGAGCGAGATTGGGAGTTTTGTACTCATCTCTTTGAAGGTATGCATAGTAGGAATTTTAATTCGGGGACGAATTTTCTTTAAGCGGGGGGATTGTAACGCCTTAGTTTTCGATTAGTATTATTTAAGCGATAATGCGGGTTTTCTGTAAAAAGTTTACCAATTCGGGTTCCTCACATTTTATAATATTTAATTAATAATTTATTATTATTTGTTATGGCTTGCATACACATGTGCATGTTTATGTGAGGGTTTGTTTGTGCTAATCAAGTTTAGCAACCATGATAATTTAACCCTAATTCTAATCCTTTACTTTAACCACATCCTTTACCTTGATTAAACCTCTAGATATTTTGTTGTGAGATATTTCCTTGTGTCACGACCCGAAAGTGGCACATGACGGCCCTTAAACTACGCAACGTCTACAGGCGTAACGCAATTTAAGTATGCCAAAAACGCAGCAATCTAAACCATCAAAAGTAGTAAGAAATAAAAACATTATTAAAACCTTTGAAATTTCAACCCAAATTCTTTAAAAGTCCAACTTTATTTCCTTTAAAATTTTGGCAGCACCTCCTTTGTAAAAGCCAGCCCCAAAAATGGGTACAACATAAATATAAGTAAAGCATCCCCAAACGGGAGAAAAAACACGCCCAAAGGCGGAAAAGAACCACCACAACAGATATACGACGCCGTAGCGAAGAAATAAAAGACGATATAAATACAACTGCATAAAGGAAATCCAAGTCACAAAATAATATAGAATATCGTCCTCACAGTAAGTCTCTAAGTCATACAAGATAATGGTGTTAGTGTATATGCCCTAGAGGCCATTACTGTATCATACTAGTTTGTATTTTACTTAATGGAAGCTTGGGATATTCACAGTTGTATAGACAGTCTTGGTCAAAATGGTATTATGCTACTTGGTTTGTTTCCACTTCAATACGTACCTGTGTTTCTATTAGCATATCGCTTATACATATTAGTGGAGCCCTTAGGATCTTTGCTTGATTACCGGCGTTGTGATGGTAGTCACACTATTGGGGGATAGGTAATCTACAAGCACATCCTTATACAAGTCCCTAGTCGTAGGATTATCGAGACGGGGCATCGATACTCCGGAGTAGACTAGAGTATACGCTTCTCATCCCAGCAGGGGAGATGGACTGTCCCATAGCCATGACTAGGTCGTACTGGAGATATTATGCGGGTGCTCGTTAGGTTACGAGTACACTGGACAAGACTCGTCGGGAACTGTTGGTTGGTACTATACCTATCTTCAGATAACAGTTCCCAGGTGACAGGAGTGCAGCTTAGTCCGTCGACTTGACACTGCTACTTCGCCTCGAGTGTGCTCCCACTGTACTTTGATTACTACCCTACCACGGCTCAAAGGAATCGTGCAAACAGGTAGTAGTTGGGTGCAGTCCCGAAGCACTTGGAGGCAGTAACGGTTAGACATGATTCATCTCTCCCGGTATTGGGGGTTGATATCGAGCTGTGTCTAGCAGAGCCATTACACAAAGTCCCTGGCCAGGGAAAACGAGATTTACTGGTAGTGTTTCCAGTAGTTTATCAGGGTGTTTTGGGCTACACTCCAACACGACTTGTACCGCTATTAGGGGTCTGACGTTTACCGCCCCCACAGGCCAGACATGCGATACTCTTAGACGAACAGACCGGACTATACGGAGATTGTCACATTCAGCCTCAGTAGGAGTTCAGATGGGTTCACCTCATCGGTCTTCTTATCGGCATCTACCTGGGGACCGTTACGTACAGGTAGTACCGCTTGCGGCCTGTGGTTAAACCCACTGCCAGCGTAGTGTCGAGTCTTTAGAGTCCTATACAGATGGTTGTTCACCTTTGGGCGAAACGAGATAGAGGTCGTATGGTTTTACGACAGGGTTCGTTCACATATGCGTACTTGTGCGTGTTCAGTGTTCGGGCAGTTGATACTAGTGGGCTTTTGTTTAAGCCAGATCCTAGTATTTTGTTTTTGGGTGTGTTCGGTCTCATAGTATTTGTGTTCCTCGGAAAACGAATGCGGGTGTGTATACACAGTTGACAGAGGCAGAGGAACCTCATTAGGGTTTTGACCATTGACTTGATTAAAACCATAATGAGATGGAAGAAATTGATTAATGAGTTTTAATTAGAGATAATTGTATCATGGTTAATTGGTTTGACCATTTGGCTAAGTTGACCCATGTTGACTTAGATATTTTTGTGAGTATGCTTAGCATTAATTGTGACATGATAATGGTCAAATCAACATCAACTATGGCAATTTATCCTAATTAAAATTATCATTATTCTTTTTGATGATATGAGAGCTATCTCCTCATTTCATCATGATACATTCTCTCTCTTGCTAGCTCTCTCCTCTTCCTCTCTCAAGGCTCTCTTATTTCATGAGTTGAAAATCAAGAGCTTTGTGAGTTCAAACCACCAAAACACCTCTCTACTCACTCTAGGGTTCTTAGTCTAGAAAGACAAGCACTTTAGTTACTTCATTGTTGAGGTAGGAGCTCAAGGTAGAGGCCTTCGGATGGATCTTTCTTTGGCAAAGAGAAGACGGTGAGGATGATCCATCTACACCACTCCAAGGAGCTCACAAGAAGAGGAAGCAACACAAGAAGAGAAGGAGTTCAAGACCAAGGTATAATCATCTAACCTAGTAGTTAAAACTCTAAGTTAGTTTGTTAGTTTTGTTTAGCAAAGATCCTTCATGGTTAGTCTATATTTCCTTGTGAGAAAAATTCGATTTTTACCTATTCCGCCTCCCCGAAAGTGCTGGGGTGGGTAACATATACATACAGTGGTATCAGAGCCTAGCTAAACAACAACTAACATCTTAGCAAAGTCTTTAGAACTTCGATCCCGGAAAAATCGCAAAAAACCCTCAAAAACTTGTGTTTTCTGCCGATTTTAAAACACGTCTAAAAATATTTCCAGAGACCTGAAAAATACGTGCAGGCTTTTTTAGGGACACCCAAGAAAAACGAGCTCGTGACTCAGCCAGACAGCCGTGGAAGCGCGGCAAAACCATGAGTTTCACCGCGGATCCGCGGCCGAGTCGACTCGGAGTCAACTCATTTTTCCCGCAGAGTGTCTAGCTTGAGGTTTTGTGATTTTTCAGATACTTTGTTTCTGCCCAGATTCTTTTGAGTACAGTGTTGTTTGGGGGTAGTTACAATTTAGAATATTGATCAAAATTCTATAAAGTTTAGCTAATTGGATTATATCTGTAATGTGATATATGTACTGAACGTATACTAATTGCTATATGTCGATTAGTGGGGGTTGTACATATCTGTGATCTGTGATGTTGGATTGTGTATATGAACTTGTTGAATCGTCGTGGATGAATAGTCGGGGATGTAAGATGAGAGTTTTCATTTTTCATTCAATGTAATATTTGTAATTTAATGTAATATTATTTCATGGTCGCACATCCGGGTTGAGGTTGTAGCCACCATTGTATATTTTTTCTTTTACTGTTTTTTGCTCCTAGGATAGACCCAAGGTGGGGTGCACAAACTACCGAGTACTTTAAAGTGTTGAGTGGCCTACTCACGTTGTTAAGGGAGGCTGCTTCACTTTGGGTATCTGGCGGGTAGTTTACCGCACCCGTAGGGGTCTACGGTGTGGTTTGGCTATTCATCGCGACCGTGTAATCCGTCTTTCGTTGCAGGCTCGAACGAAACGTGGATTCCTAGCATATTCAATGTGTTCATCTGTGATCTGGAATGGCTATCATTACGTCTGACGAATGTTTATATCAATATATGATATCTAGTAGGCGTTGCTTATGTTTTGTATCCGCGCTAGTTCAGCCCCCGCTCTGTCGTTAGTTAAGTAACCTAACGGGTGATGACGAGGCCCAGTGGCGAATGCGGATGGCATAAGCATACGTCATATTTTCGTTGTTTTCTACAATGGTAGGATTAATTGATGGGACGCATTATATTAATGCAAAGAAAACAAACCAATGCTGAATCGTTGGAACAATTTCAAAACCACTCGGTTTTTTCAAAACAGAAAAACTTTTGAAAACGCGGAGCTTAAACCACTCCTTTTAAAAGCTATCAAGGTTCCTTTGATTATATCAAGTTCACTACGTTCACGGTTTCGCCAAAACCATTCATAGCCCTCCTTCATTTCATATGTATATTCAATAGTATTCAAGCTATGTTTGTTGACCTTCGTCAAGGCATAGTGATTGGTAGTTGTTGGGTGTTCATATGTAGCATAGATAGATGTGTTGGTTTGGGACAGTCGTATTACCTTGTTGACCTTCGTCAAGGGAATATACGGGTGGGTTCAAATTAACCTGGACAATGATGGATATAACATGACATGTGACTTATGATTTGTTGACCTTCGTCAAGGTCATAAGAGCATGGGGAAAAAATACACATCGGGAGTTTTAAAAGAATCTGAAACTTGCTAGTGCTGCATACCATTTGGAGTTTGATAATGTTGGTAGGATTCCTTCAGCATTATCTCACAATGATATTTGGATTCCGATCCTACTGTGAGTATCCGCAACTCCTCAGGAAACTCTTCACTTAACGATCAATGCTATAAACTAAGTAGGTGTCTAGAACAGTGTTAGCGGGGCAACGCCTCCAGGGAAAAGAGGTTATTTAATTAAGGAACTTTGCAAAAGCGTCGTAAAACCTCCCTCGAAGTACCGACACTAGCCTGGCTGAACGGTTAAGCAAGTATTGTACGGTGAGATCAGTCCTGATTAATTCTTCTTTTATGATTTGAGGAAGGATTCGAGAAACAGTGGGAGCCATCCTGTTTAGATAAACTAAAAACCAATCTAAACTTGCAAGAGCATCATGCTAAGTGTTTTCTTCTCTCTCTCTTAATTGCAGTTACCCAATGACCTGACATAGGTTACATCTAGATAATAAAATGACTGAATCTGACTGTAATGACTGAAAAAGGTCTGTCCAGATGTCCATTACCCATGACAAACTGGGACACCTCTTCACTAATCCAACCCCTGCCGTCTCAGGACCAGTTTCCATCGTCACGGATATTGATATCCGTAAGACATCGGAAAAAGACTGTGCAAATGCTAAGTGCCTCGTGTTGGCCTCAGTTGATGGTACATACCAGAGGAACATGAGAAGATGGACTTAGTTTCTGTCTTCCTCCATAACAAAGATTTATATGGAGAGCAATCTCGTATCGCAAGATATGAGACCTCGAACGAATTGCTTCAAGCGAGGTTGGCTGTCAGGTTATCTGTAGGAGACAACGTCCTTACAGAGACTAGCTATATTGATGAGCTCACAGACCTGAAGACCACGTTGAAGAACGGGTCAAATATAGACTTGATTCTACAGTCTCTGCCCTCTACTTACATCCTGAAGGAAACCAGGGAAGTAGAAGGAAAGGGAAGGGCAAAAGTTTCAGGACTAGATGTGGTGAAGGAGGGACGTTCCTATTGTTACGGGAAAGAACACTGGCAGAGGGATTGCAGGGCTAGCAAAGCCAGTTGCCAGGATTCGAAGCATGTTGTGGCTTCGGCTTCGGGTGTGTTTGTAATAGAAAACTGTATGTCAATTAACTCTACTTCCTTGGTACTAGATACCGGATCAGGATCTCATATCATAATTCATTACAGGCTTTGAGAAACCGTAGCGTTATCAGGGTAAGTGATATGGCTCTCAGAGTTGCGAACGGAATGAGCGTGAACGCTGAATCCATAGGGGAATATCACCTAGGATTGACAAGTGGGCAGATATTGATTCTACATAACTGTTTATATGTACCTAGTCTAGCCTGTAATATCATATCTGTATCCTTACATTCTAAGGAAGGATATGATTTTACTTTTGTAAGGGATGTGGTACACATCCACCTAAATCAAGTTCTGATTGGGTCAGGTACATTAGAAAACGGAATATACGTATTAAATCAAGCTCAGGTTTTCATTGTCCAGAACACACTTAAAAGAAAGTCTCCGGAAACAAATCAGGCTTTCTTATGGCAATGTAGATTGGGTCACATCAATGAGACACGGTTAACAAAGTTACATAAAGAGGGATATTTGAATCCGTTCGAGTATCAGTCTTATGCTACTTGTGAATCTTGTCTCATGGGAAAGATGACAAAGACTCCGTTCTCTGGACACGGAGTAAGAGCGAGCGAGCTCTTAGGACTCATACACAGTGACGTGTGTGGTCCAATGTCTACACATGCGCGAAGTGGTTATTCATACTTCATTACTTTTACGGATGATTTCTCTAGGTATGGACATGTCTTCCTGATGAAGCATAAATCCGAGGCCTTTGAGAAATTCCGGGAATACAAGAATGAGGTGGAAAAACAAACAGGCAAAAGTATCAAGACACTAAGATCTGATCGAGGTGGTGAATACTTGAGTGCCGAGTTCCTGAGCTACTTGAAAGAGAATGGAATTCTCTCTCAGCTTACTCCACCATACACACCGCAACACAACGGTGTATCGGAAAGGCGGAATTGAACTCTATTGGATATGGTTCGTTCCATGATGAGTAAGGCCGAGTTACCGCGATCCTTCTGGGGTTATGCACTAGAAACAGCTGCATATCTTTTGAACAAGGTTCCAACCAAGACTGTACCTACCACACCATATCAGATGTGGAGTGGGAAGAAACCCTGTCTTAAGTATCTTAAGACATGGGGATGTCCAGCTTTTGTAAAAAGGCAGCATGCGGACAAGCTCGAGGCACGCTCAGTATGGTGTATGTTTGTGGGATACCCCAAGAACTCCAGGGGGTATCTTTTCTATTCTGCAGAGGAACAAAAGGTTTTTGTTTCTCAGCATCCCCACTTCTTGGAAAATGAATTTTTAGAAAATCAGATAAGTGGGAGCGTAATAGAACTGGAAGAAATTCTACAACCATAAGCTATTACTGAAAGCTTGGTGGAACCAGAAGTTTCAGGAGAACTGGACATCCCAGCGCCACTCCACAGGAGCAGTAGGCAGCTTCATCCGCCCGAGAGATACTACGGTTTTCTCATAGACGGGGATCGAGAGATTGCATCGTTGAAAAGGATGAGCTACTATCTTCCAGCAAGCCATTCAGAGCGGTGACTTAGTAAAATGGCTGGATGCAATGCGGACTGAAATGGAGTCCGTGTACACCAAAAAAGTTTGGACTTTGGACATTGCTCCAGAAGGGGTAAAACCCGTAGGCTGCAAATGGATCTTCAAAAAGAAGATTGGTGTAGATGGGCAGGTTGAAACCTATAAAGCTAGACTTGTTGCGAAGGGTTTTCCTCAAAGACCTGATTTGGACTATGACGAAACCTTTTCTCCAGTGGCTATGCTCAAATCCATTCGCATCCTTCTTACCATTGCTGCCTTCCATGATTATGAGATCTGGCAGATCGACGTAAAGACGGCTTTTCTAAATGGAAATTTGGAAGAGTGTGTCTATATGGATCAGCTGGAGGGTTTCATTCAGAGTGGGAGCAGCAGTAAAGTGTGTAAGTTGGTTAAGTCCATTTATGGACTGAAGCAGGAATCGCGGAGTTGGAATATCTGCTTTGATGATACTGTCAAAGAATTCGACTTTATCAAAAATCCGGATGAACCATGCATATATAGTAAGATTGTAGGGAGAACTGTTGTATTCCTCGTCTTATACGTGGATGGCATTCTCTTAATAGGAAATGACATTCCTATGCTACAGTCAGTCAAAGAATTCTTGTCACAGAGGTTCTCCATGAAGGACCTGGGCGATGCCAACTACATTCTGGGGATCCAGATCTATCGTGATAGATCTAAGAGGATGTTGGGACTTTCGCAGTCCAGGTACATCAACACCATACTGAAATGATTCAATATGGAAGATTCAAAGTGCGGTAACCTACCAGCTTGTCACAGAATCACCCTATCTAAAGAGATGTCTCCAAAGATTGATTTGGAAATGGCTCGCATGTCATCTATACCCTACGTATCTGCGGTAGGGTCTATAATGTATGTGATGTTGTGTACCGGACCAGATGTAGCATATGCACTGACCGTTGTAAGACGGTATGACCTAGGGGAGAAACACTGGAAAGCAGTAAAGAACATTCTCAAGTACCTGAGAAGGACTAAGGAGATGTTCTTGGTGTATGGCGGAAAAGACCTCCAGATCGAGGCCTTTGCTGACTCCAGCTTCCAGAGTGACAAGGATGACTCCAAGTCCATGTCGGGTTATGTCTTTACCCTCAATGGAGGGGCGGTTTGTTGGAAGGGCTACAAGCAGGAAACTGTTGCTGACTCGACGATTGAAGCAGAGTACATAGCTGCTTGCGATGCCGAAAAGGAAGCTGTCTGGATGAAGAAGTTACTCATGGAGCATCGGGTGGTTCCTACCATTATTGATCCAATACCGTTGTATTGTGACAACAACGGCACTATAGCCTTAGCGATGGAACCCGGTCCCATCAGAAGTCCAGACACATTTTGAGGCGATACCACCTGATCAGGGAGATCGAGGTGAAGAGATAAGATTCGGAGAATAACAATGCAGAACCATTCATAAAGGCTATACCCCAGACTCAGTTCGAGCGGCTGATCGAGATGATAGGTCTTTGATACGCCAGTACATGGCCCTAGTGCAAGTGGCAGATTGTTAGTGTATATGCCCTAGAGGCCAATACTGTATCATACTAGTTTGTATATTACTTAATGGAAGCTTGGGATATTCACAGTTGTATAGACAGTCTTTCTCAAAATGGTAGTATGCTACTTAGTTTGTTTCCACTTCAATATATGCATGTGTTTCTTTTAGCATATCGCTTATACATATTAGTGGAATCCTTAGGATCTTTGCTTGATTACCAGCGTTGTGATGGCAGTCACACTAGTGGGGGCTGGGTAATCTACAAGCACATCATTATACAGGTCCCTAGTCGTAGGATTATCGAGACGGGGCATCGATACTCCGGAGTAGACTAGCGTATATGCTTCTCATCCTAGCAGGGGAGATGGTCTGTCCCACAGCCATTAGTACGTCGTACTGGAGATAGTATGTGGGTACTCGTTAGGTTATAAGTACACTGGACATGACTCATCAGGAACTGTTGGTTGGTACTATACCTATCATTAGATAACAGTTTCCAGGTGACAGGAGTACAGCTTAGTCCGTCGACTTGCACTGCTACTTCGCCTCGAGTGTGTTCCCACTATACTTTGATTACTACCCTACCACAGCTCAAAGGAGTCATGCAAATAGGTAGTAGTTAGGTGCAGTCCTGAAGCACCTGGAGGCAGTAACGTTAGACAGGATTCGTCTCTCCCGGTATTGGCGGTTGATATCGCGTTGTGTCTAGGAGAGCCATTACACAAAGTCCCTGGCCAGGGCAAGCGAGATTTACTGGTAGTGTTTCCAGTAGTTTCTTAGGGTGTTCAGGGCTACACTCTGACATGACTTGTACCGCTATTAGGGGTCTGACGTTTACCGCCCCCTAGGCCTGACATGCGATACTCTTAGACGAACAGACCAGACTGTACGGAGATTGTCACATTCAGGCTCAGTAGGAGTTCGGATGGGTTCATCTCATCGGTCTTCTTATCGGCATCTACCTGGGGACCGTTACGTATAGCTAGTACCGCTTGCGACCTGTGGTTAAACCCACTGCCAGCTTAGTATCGAGGTTTTAGAGTCCCACACAAAGGGTTGTTCACCTTTGGGCGAAATGAGATAGAGGTCGTATGGTTTTACGACAGGGTTCGTTAACATATGCGTACTTGTGCATGTTCAGTGTTCGGGCAGTTCATACTAGTGGGCTTTGGTTTAAGCCAGATCCTAGTATTTGGTTTTTGGGTGTGTTCGGTCTAATAGTATTTGTGTTCCTCGAAACACGGATACGGGTGTGTATACACAGTTGACAGGGTAGAGGAACCTCATTAAGGTTTTGACCATTGACTTGATTAAAACCATAATGAGATGGAGGAAATTGATTAATGAGTTTGAATTAGAGATAATTGTATCATGGTTAATTAGTTTGACCATTTGGCTAAGTTGACCCATGTTGACTTAGATATTTTTGTGAGCATGCTTAGCATTAATTATGACATGATAATGGTCAAATCAACATCAACCATGAAAATTTATCCTAATTAAAATTATCATTATTCTTTTTGGTGATATGAGAGCTATCTTCTCATTTTATCATGACACATTCTCTCTCTTTCTAGCTTTCTCCTCTTCCTCTCTTAAGGCTCTCTTGTTTCATCAGTTGAAAATCAAGAGCTTTGTGAGGTCAAACCACCAAAACACCTCTCTACTCACTCTAAGGTTCTTAGTCTAGCAAACCAAGCACTCTAGTTACTTCATTGTTGAGGTAGGAGCTCAAGGTAGAGGCCTTCGGGTGGATCTTTCTTTGACGAAGAGAAGACGGTGAGGAAGAGCCATCTACACCACTCCAAGGAGCTCACAAGAAGAGAAGGAGTTCAAGACCAAGGTATAATCATCTATCCTAGTAGTTAAAACTCTAAGTTTGTTTGTTAGTTTTTGTTTAGCAAAGATCCTTCATGGTTAGTCTATGTTTCCTTGTGAGAAAAATTCGATTTTTACCTATTCTGCCTTCCCGAAAGTACCTGGGTGGGTAACATAGACTTACAAATGGTAGATGTAGAGTACATGATACAACGAATATACAATGAACAAAACGGATAACCACAAAAACCACCTTAGCAAAACTGCACACTATGAGCCGAAGCGGTATCCACCGCAAAAGATGATAAGATAGAAGTGTTGGGATTCCTCAGCACCTAGCCTAGGGTTTGCAAGAATCACTCATGCCACAACAAAAATTTAGGGTGTGCTAAGCAATCTAACTACAAGATCATACTAGAAAACTAGGGTAACAAAGTAGTAATGCAACATTACAAAAGGATGTGAATGAAAATACAACCTTTGTAGATCCGGTCCTTCACTTCTAAAGCTCCATGTTGATGTCCCTTCATTACGATCATCGAGATCCTGGACTCTAGTCATGGTTTCCTTGGAGAAAAGAACGGGCTAGCTCGTTGACTTCGAGGCCGAAGATGATCTACGTCGAGGAGACTCAAACTCAAGCTCCATCTTCACGAGGTCAAGAACTTTGTGAAGAGAACACCCTAAACTAAATGGAAAGTAGTAGAGGATGATGAAATAGGAAGTGGGTTCACTTTGGATTTTGATTTCTCACTTTATTTCTTCACTTTTGAAAAATCTATCAAGCTTTTTCTTCTTGATGAAGAAAAGAAGAAGAAAGAAAAAGAATAATGAGAAAAGAAACTCAAGTGAAGATGATGATCATTTGCAACCATGGGTGAGTTAGTTTTATCCACTAACCTTTATAGGGACTAAACCATGGTTTGTGTTAATGGTTTGGTTAATAAATGTCTTATGCAAAACAAAGTGAGTGGACTTTGTCAAATATACTTAAAGCTTCATGAAGCTTCATGTTAAGACAAAGAATGCCACCATTTTGAGTTACAAAGATAAATAAAAACCCAAACCATTATCTTAAATATGGTGTAAGTCATACACACACCCAAGTTTGCATGTATCATCAAGCATGATACAATCTAGTGCACAAACATATATCACATATACAACATGTGCACATTAAGTGAGAAAATGAATCATAAGTGAACAAATACTAGTTAATGTAAAGTAATATATCAAATATATAATTATACATTAAATCATTAAATCAACACTTTATTTAATGATCCGGTCATATAGCATATAACTGACTAATATCTAGTGTAACAATATATCGAATCAACTCTTGATTCGGTAACCCGGCTATATCGCATATAACCAACCGATGATACAAATCACGAGAATAGAATACAGTATCACATACTGGTATTACTCTCAGTCCCGAACATATCTCATATGCGCCCCTAATTCGTTTCGCTTAAGCCAGGAAACCTCTGTGCAGGACTCTAAAGACTCGTCAATACGCCGGCAGTAGGTGGTGATCATATCAGCCACCCACAAGCCGCAAGCGGTCTGCTAAACGAAAAGGCCTTCCGGGTATTGAGCGATTAGAAGATCAATGAGCAAGCCTGCTCACACTCTTGCGAATCCAGTCAGTAACAATTACCGCACAGTCCGGTCTGTTCGTCTGATATGTCGCATATCTCGCCTAGGGTTGTAAACGTCAAACCCCAGTAGCTCGATAAGTCATGCCGATGTAAGGTCTATAACATTCGTGAAACTACTGATAATTCTTACAAGTAAATCATAGCAACCCTGACCATGGATTTCCAGTTATGGCCAATCGAACATAGCGCAACATCAACTCCCAATACCGGGAGAGACGAATCCCCTCCTATGGCTCATTGCCTCCATGTGACTCGGGACTGTACCCAAAAGCCACCTGTTTGCACGACTCTGTAGAGCTGTGGTAGGGTGGAAATCAAAGAACAGTGGGAGACACACAAGACTCTATGACGATCTCGGGTCAACAAAGTAAGCTGTACCTGTGTCACCAGAGAACTGCCATCTGACGTGAAGTATAATACTATCTGGGAGTTCTCGGCGAGTCCGTTCAGTTTACCCAGTCTCCACTGAGTAGCCGCATACCATCTCTGATGTCAAACACCAATGAATATGGGATCAACCATCGCCCATCATATGGGTCGAGAAGATATACGCTAGTCTACTCTGTAATATCGATGCCCCGTCTCGATATTCCCACGACTAGGAACATTGAAGGATGTACTCATGGACTACCCAGGCCCCACTAGTATGATCTGCATCATAGTCCTGGAAGTCGAGTACACATCCTAAGGGCTTTATCAACATGTAACAGAGAGACAATAAGTGTACATGTTAAGATAAAGAGCAACCAGACAGCGTACTATCATGTCGAGCAAGAAAGTCCTTCCTATATATGTCCCAGCATCCACTACAATATACATCTCATGTACAGTAATGGCCTCTAGGGCATACATATAACTAACAATCTCCCACTTGCACTAGGGCCATCTGTAGCAGAGGTTGCAGTATCTCATACTCAACCATCCCATAAAAGTCTCTATCTAGGAAAAGGCCTTTGTGAGTGGATCCGCCGTGTTGTCTTCTGAGTCTGCTCTCCTAATCTCGATCTCCTTGGAGATCAACTATCTCCATGATCAGGTGATACTGCCTTGGAATATTTCTGGGTCACTGATGGGACCGTGGTTCCTGGGCCAGAGTCTCACCTCGATTGTCACACAATGGTAGGAACCTAGTTCATCTTATGAACTAATATACACCCAAACTGCCTCTTTGGTAATATCTTTGATAGTGATGTCACTAGCCTTTATCGTCTAGTTTGCCACAGAATCTAGCTTGGAACTCTTCCAACATACCGTCCCTCCACTGAGGGTAAAGACAATGCCTGCGACTGACATTCAGTCATCCTTACCACTCTGGAAGCTATCCAGTGATTCTCCCCAGGATCGATTGATACCATCTCACTACATCTAGTGAGAATCCGAACATCCATTTAGATCTATCTCATAGATCCAAAACCCAGGATTTAGGAGGTATCACTTTGATCCTATATGGAGAATCCTTATTATAAGAGGAGATTGACCATGCATAGCATAGGAAACTCTTTTCCTTTCAAGAGTATGTCGCCCACGTACAGTACAAGGAATACCACCATACTCTCTACTACCTTTTTGTATATACAAGGTTCATCTACCATTTTGATGAAGTCAAAATCTTTGACTACCACATCAAAACAGATATTCCAACTCCGCGATGCTTGCTTTAACCTGTAAAGCAACTTGTACATGAAGCCCTCTGGCTGTGTACTTATAGACGCTCTCTTCTAAATCATTATTTAGAAAAGCAGTCATAACACCTAACCACCAGATATCGTAGTCATGGTATGTAGCAGTGGCAAGTAGGATCCGGACGGACTTAAGCATAGCCACTGGAAAAGGTTTCATCATTATCCATGCCTGGTCGATGATGAAAACCTTTTACAACTCTAGGTTTGAAAGTCTCAACTTTTCCATCTACACCACGTAATCTTCTCAAGATATACTTGCTCCTGATGGGGATTTAACCCTTCAGATATAGAAACCAAAGTCCATAATTTGTTGGTGTATATAGATTCCATCTCAGATCACTAAGCATCCAGCCATTTTTACGTAGTCCCCACTCTTGATGGCCTGCTCGAAACTAGTTGTGTCATCATCTCATGATTCAATCCTCACTCCCACTGCCATCGAGAAACCGAAGTATCTCTTAGGTGGATTAGGAACCCTACCAGATCGGCGGAGAGGCTGAGGTTCGTCGGGAACAATTGAATCCTCCGGCTCTGTCAAATCATCAACTGTAGTTTGTATAGCAGGAACTCCTTCCAGTTCTACAGAACTGACCTTGCCTCAATCTTGTCCGGATTTTTCGTTTAGATATAGGCTGGAAAACGCCAAATCTTAACTCACTTAAGAGATGGGCTCTTCCCATACCATATCTCATATGGAGTGGTAGGCACTGATTTGATTTGAACCCAATTCAATAGGTATGCAGCTTCTCAAGTGCATAACCCCCAAAAGGAAATAGGTAACTCAGTAATACTCATCATAGAGTGCACCATATCTCATAGGGTGCGATTGCTCTGCCCCGATACACCGATGTGCTGTGGTGTCCATGGAGGAGTAATGCTGAGAGAGAATCTTATTCTCCTTTAGAATAGTCCAAGAATTCCATGCACAAGTATTCTCCTCCCTGATCTCATCATAGGACATAATACTTATACCCGTTTTGGTTCTCTACTTCTGACTTATAATCTTTGAATTTCTCAAAAGGTTCAGACATGTGTTTCAACAGGAACTTGTGTCCTATGACGATCTCGGGTCAACAGACTAAGCTGTACCAGTGTCACCAGAGAACTTTTGTCTGACGTGAGGTATAATACCATCTGGGAGTTCTCGACGAGTCCGTTCAGTGTACCGAGTCTCCACTGAGCACCCGCATACCATCTCTGATGTCAAACACCAATGGATATGGGATCATCCATCGCCCATCACATGGGTCGAGAAGATATACGCTAGTCTACTCTGGAATATCGATTCCCCGTCTCGATATTCCCACGACTAGGAACATTGAAGGATGTACTCATGGACTACCCAGGCCCCACTAGTATGATCTGCATCATAGTCCTGGAAGTCGAGTACACATCCTAAGGGCTTTATCAACATGTAACAGAGAGACAATAAATGTACATGTTAAGATAAAGAGCAACCAGACAGCGTACTATCATGTCGAGCAAGAAAGTCCTGCCTATATATGTCCCAGCATCCACTACTATATATATCTCATGTACAGTAATGGCCTCTAGGGCATACATATAACTAACAAGATGAATAGCCTGCCTCGACTACTCTGAGGAACAAGCTGCAACACTCCGTGGCACAATGGGGGTGAGTTGCCAACTCGTGAATAGTAAATAACATATGCAAGTAATCGCAAGTATGCACGTAGAGCGCGAATCTAACATATGCAAGCTAATAGTTGTTGGAGATAGTGCCCTCAGAGTCAATTATTAGGTCACAGGTACGTGATTGTAATGATTGAGGAAGGACCTATCCCGGTAGGACAGTCTTACTCGAGATGATAGTATGCTATCTGGTTTACCTTTGTCATCGTGTACTGCTTTAGGTGACATGACACGTCGCTATTACACGTTGATAGAGCCCCTAGGATTCTTGCTTGACCACCAGCAGTATGAGGGCGATCATATAAGTGGGAGCTGGGGGTCTATAAGCTTATCCTTAAAAGGTCCCTAGTCGTGGGAGTTTCGAGACTGGGCATCGATACTCCATTAGTAGACTAGTGTATACAGTCGAGACCCCGACGAGGGGCGGTGGCCGGTCTCACAAGCCACTGGTGTCAGTTGGATCACCTAAGATGTATACAGGTGCTCATTGGGTTATGAGTACACCGGACAGGACTCGCCGGGAACATGCTAGTTGGTCATATACCAGACGTCAGATGGCAGTTCCCTGGTGACATGTGTGCAGGTTAGTTCATCGACCTGGGGATCGTCATTTGTCTCGTGTGAGTTCCCACTGTACTTTGATTACTACCCTACCACGGCTCAAAGGAGTTGTGCAAATAGGTTTTAGTTGGGTACAGTCCCGAGCCACATGGAGGCAGTGAGCGTATCTTCAGGGGTTCGTCTCTCCCGGTATTGGGGGTGAGGTCGTGCTGTGTCTAGGAGAGCCATTACACAAAGTCCTTGGCCAAGGCAAGGAGATTTACTGGTAGGGATTCCAGTAGTATCTCAGGGTGTTCTGGGCTACACTCCGACACGACTTGTACCGCTTTTTGGGGGTCTGACTTTTACCAACCCCCTAGGCCCGCCATGCGATACTCATAGACGAACGGACCGGACTGCACGGATATTGTCACTGACAGGCTCAGTAGGGTGTCAGGATGAGTTCGCTCATCAACGTCCTTTTTAGTCAATACCTGGTAGCCCGTTACGTATTGGCTTATACCTCTGACGTGCTAGTGGTTAAATCCACAACCAAGGTGTTGACGAGTCTTTAGAGTCCCCCACATTTCAGTTACTCAGCTTTCGGGCGAAAGGTTGTAGAGGCCGTATGGAGATATGGCAAGGTCCGATCAGATACGTGCGGTATTGCACGGATCAGGATCGGACAGTTTGTACTATAGGCCGTATGGTTATATGGCAGGGTTCGATCACATACGTGCGGTATTGCACGGATCAGGATCGAACGGATATTACTGGCCGGCTTTGGTATAAGCCGGATCCTAGTATAGTACAGTGTAGATTTTGTCTCATTGCATTTGTATTTCGGTCGGAATACAAATGCGGGTGTGTATGCACAGTATCGGGGTTTTCCTGTAATTTATTACGGGACCAGTTGTCTGGAGTTGCCAGTTTGCTTTTAGTTTCGGCCGATTTCCTTTGTTCCGTTCATTGGCCGAAGATTGGTGGAGGAGGGCTTATTTGCATTGTTGCAAATAAGCAATTGTGGAGGGGGTCTTTGCATATTTCCTTGTATCATGATGGCTCACCATACCTTGACCTTGCTTGTCCTTTTGCTTCATGATGGTGTCATGATGGCTTGACCTTTGTTGTGATGATGAGGTTGGTGGAGTATGGCTTTGTTGATAATCATTTCCTTTCATGATATCATTTTCCTCTCTCTCTCTCTCTTGTATCATATGAGTGAGGCTCCCATTTTGGATACACTTATCTCATTCTCTCCATTCCTCTTGAGATGGCCGGCCATGTATAGGAGGGGGGCTGTCCAAATATTTTGGTGAGGGTATATGGTTCATTCCATGCTCCAAAAATGTCCCCAAGTTCCTCCACATAGTTCTTGTTTCATCCCTCCACCAAAAGGCAATTCCGATAACCCCAAAATGAGATAAATAGTTCACTACATATTCTACAGCGAACCTTGGGCACGTCGAGTAGCCGGCTTCGTGCCCGAGTTGCCTCGGCATTGAGGTGGGAGCCCGTAAAAGAAGAAGGCGATGTGGTGTACTTCCGGCGACGAGGAGGAGACGGGACATTCCGCAGGAGATCGGGACGATGACGAGAAGACCGGAGGACTTGGATCGTCGGTATATCTCTAACCCATCTTCTAGTTAGCTTAGACTTGTTAATGGTTACGATCCGGGTGTTTAGTGCGCGGTGGTGCCGGTTTGCTAAGTCCGCAAAATTTAAAGTTTATCACCGCTTCCGCATTCCGGCGTCGGATTGACGGCCGGGGCGCCGCCGTGCACTTACAGTGGTATCAAAGCCTCGCCATTAACTTAGTCTAGCTTTGTGTAATGTGTTTGCATTTCCGATCGATCAAAAAGTTCCAAAACTGCATTTTAGTTCGCATCAGTTTCTGTTGAAAATTTTTGGTCTCGAAAAATTTTTCAGGTTATAAAATATTGATGTACTGGAAAATCTAAGAGTTCTGTAAAAATTTGATGAAGTAACTCCACATTTGGAGCGCGGAACCGCCGCGAAAACCCCATTTGTGCGGCCCTTCCGCCGCGCACTATTCACATCACTTCACCAATTTTTTACAGAGGCCTTCTGGGCTTAAAATATGGGTTTTGGAATATTAAAATTGGGCCCAGGATTTCTGTGAGTGCTACAGTTTTGATTGGGGGCCCACTTGTTAATTGTTTGATCAATCGGAAAATTTTAAACACATTTTTCACAGTATTTACATTATATCTGCGACCGTGAATGTCACTCGATCGGTAAATCCGGTCTAACTGCTATAGCCCAGTTAGACGGATTTGCGAACGTGACTTTCACGTTGATGTTCTATGTATTTGCTGTGATGTTGCGGATCGGTCGTGGGGGATAGCCTGGATGCAATGCTAGTACAGTTTTGTTGTATTATGTACATTTGATATTGCGGGGCGAGCGTCCGACATGTGGACTGCCGTCACTGCCTGTTTGTATTATTATTTTGGGGCACGACCTGGTTGCGGTCGATGTACCCGGTGTATGTATATTTTACTTTCTGTACTAGGATACCCCGCGGAGGGGTGCACGGGTAGCCGGGTTCTAGAGGGCAACGAGCCCGCATCTCATGGCATTGAGACGGAGGGGGCTTCACTCTAGAATTGGCGGGCTATTCGCCGCACTCGTAGGGGGTACAGGTTTGACCCAGGAGGGGTGCCCAAGTTACCGGATTCCGTGAAGTGCTGGGTGGTCCATTCACGTTGCTGAAGGGGGCTGCCTCGCTTCAGGTTTTGGCGGGTGACTTGCCGCGCCCGTAGGGGTCTAGGATTTCATTGCACAGGCTATCCACACGACCAGGGGAACGTCGGGTTTCAGCAGTGGCTCTGTGAAACCCGGGGATCCCAGATATCTGTATTGTTTCTGTGATGCTGTACATTTCTGTGATGTTGCATTTTATTCACGCCTTGAGCGAATATAATATATTGGTATATATATTAGTAGATGTTGTATATGTTTTGCATCCGCGCTAGTCCAGTCCCCGCTCTGTCGTTAGTTAGCTAACCTAACGGGTAATGACGGGACCCAGTGGCGAATGCGGATGGCATATACGTACATCAGTATATTTTCGTTCTTTTTGGTGTGATCAATTGATGGGACTGCGTTGATTCGGATCAATGCAAGTTAAAAACAAACCTAATCTGATGTTGTTGGAACACTTTTCAAAAAGCTGTTATTGCAAGGACGTTCACTTTTGTTTTGCATCGCGGTATTCATTTAGAATATCCTGCTCCTCAGTCGACGAGGCAAGGGCCGAGATCCCTTCACCGGGAGTGACCCCTTGGACAGAAGTTTGCGTCAGGGCATTAACTTCACTATAGCCGATTACTTTTGCTTTGCATCGTGGTATTCATTTGGAATATCCTGCACCCCATTCTACGGGGAAAGAGCCGAGATCCCTTCACAGGGAGTGACCTCTTTAGCAACGGTTTTCGTCACTATATTTTTAAAAGCTATCCGTTCCTTCGACGATATCAAGTTCATTACGTTAAAGGTTTTCGCCAGAAACCATTCGTAGCCCTCCGTCATTTCAGTTAAATATTCGGTAGTATTCAAGCTATGTATTTTGACCTCACGCCAAGGCATAGTGATTGGTAGCTGCCGGGTATTTATCTGTTGCATAGATAGATGCGTTGGTTTGGGACAGTCGTACTACTATTTTGGCCTACGTCAAGGGTATGTACGGGTGGGTTCAAATTAACCTGGATAATGACGGGTAGAACTTGACATGTGACTTATGATATTTTGACCTCACGCCAAGGTCATAAGAGCATGGGGCAGAAATCACATCGGGAGTTTCAAAAGAACTTAAACTTGCCAGATATGCGCATACCTTCTGGAGTGTGATGACGTGAGCGGATTCCGTCACGTTGTCATGCGATGAGAGTTGGATCCCGATTCCCACTGATGAGTTAGTTTACTCCTCGGGTGACCCCGACTAATTCTTCTTTCAGGTTTGGAGGAGAATTTGAGGTACAGTGGGAGGTTTCCAGATTAGATAAATTGGTGACCATTCTGATCTAGGTTAGAGTGCACGCTGAGTGTTTCTTTTCTCTCTCTCTTTGGCAGCGACCATTGACCCGACCCTAAGACTTTGACTCAGTGACCAAGTTGACCGAACCTTCTTAAACACCGGCTTTTGGATTGTCAGAGTTGCAAACCTCATTGCCACTCCTACTTTTACCCTTTTCTCCAGGACACCCCGTTTTACTACGAACGTCCACTTCCATTGGACAAAACCATCGTATGGTTAGATACGAACTCGAAAGAATTTATTCGAGGATGGTTTCCGGTTCTGGAGAAAACGGATAGGATTATTCAGTTGTCTTTTCCTTTTACCCTCTCTCAGGTTACGAGTACTCCTTGGTTTAGGGGTAGTACACCTATTACGCAAATTGGATTGTCTTCTTCCAAACCTTAGGCTGGTGCCGACCGGTAGGGAATGAAGAAAACCAATTAGCATAACGATGGTGTGCAGAAGGTATTAAGTTCAGACAAAGCAAGGGATTAGTAGGAGGGCAAAGTAAATTGCAACAGATATTCACGACCAAACCAAATATTTCGTTACCACTCCCACATCACCTTTGTATTTCTCCAGGACACTCCGTATCACTACGAAGATCCACAGTTTATTTGGATATTCCATCGTATGGTTATATACGAACTCGAAAGGAACTTGTTCCAGTTCGGGGATGGATCCTGGTTCAGGAGAAATAGGAATAAAGTACATTCAGGTGTCTTTTATCTTCACCTTCTCTCGTGTTGCGAGTGTTCCTAGGATTGGGACAGTACACCCATTATGCTTATTGGATAGTCTTCTTCCAAACCATAGGCTGGTGCCGAACGGTAGGGAAGGAAGAAAACCATTTGGCCTAAAGGGGTGTGCAGAAGGTAAAGACTAAAGACATATGAAGGGATTTGGAGAGGTGGCAAAGAACTATACGGTTACAGTCGTGAATCTGGAAGAGGCATTACTAGGAATACCAGGATACCCCATCGAAATATTTCAATGTTTCAGTTTCACTGTGTAATGTTAAAGGAAAACTGATTTCCCGATTAGATACTTACTCCAGGGTATGTATTTACCAGGTACGATTCTCACATCTGTATGGTTTTACAGATGATGAGTGGGAGTAAGTTATTGGGAATTGGGTGATTATCCTCATTATATCGGGATTCGTTGTAATCGGTGATATTTGAGGAAATCACCTGGGTTGTTTGCCGGTCGGCAAATATTTGGTTTTGAATATCCGCTGTTGTGCACCAATTTCAAATTGATATATCTGTACGTCTATTTTCATAGAGTGAGATATACCTTTCTGAAATTATGTCTACGACATTTACCTATATCAGTGGATGGTTAGGTAAGGAGCATTAAACAGCGGTGTAATTCTTCTTAACCATAAGTACAGTTTTCAACCTACGACACACAGTAAATGAGTAATCAGACTCAAAGGACTTTTACAGAGTATTGTATGTTGTCCAGAGTCCATCAGGACAGAGGGGATGGTCCTCGTACTATATTCGGTTTACTTATGACTCCTCTAATTTTTAGACAAGTGTTTCGTGGAAACACAGGGTCCGAATTTGGAGAAGTTGTATGTATTTGAATAGAGTAGAGAACCAGGTATAGCAAGTATCGGGATTCTTCAAAGAGATCGAAGATGTAGATACTTGTGTATGGTGTTCAGTTGATAGTAATGATTAAGAGAAATTGCTTCTCTTTCAGGTTACTCATAATTGGAAGCATTCCTAAGTTGAGTAACGCTGATCGGCCTTCTTCCATTTAGTTGACATGCACTGGAGACAGCTGCATGATTTGAATCTAGTTCAATTAAATCAGTGCCTCTGGTTTTATATTGGATATAGAACAGTTCATATCTTAACGATGTTAAGGTACGGGGAGTTGTCCGGTTTATGATTAAAACCAGACACTGGACAACTCAAGGCACGTTTCTGTAATGGCTGTTTGTGGGTTGACCCAGGCTATGACGAGGGTTGACTTTCTACCATCTAGATGAACAATAGCGATATTGTTCTAGACTCGCCACAGTTTTATTAAAAATGGATTTTTTTCAGAAAATGGTAGTGGGAGTATGGTAGAACTGGAAGTGATTCCAGAACCACAAACGATTACTGAAGATTTGATAAGGAACCTAAAGATTCAATCTGGTTTGACATTCCATTGGCCACTCCGCAGATAAGGTGGGTAACTTCAGGCACCCGAGAGGTACTACGGTAGCCTCAAGGACGGTGACAGGGAAGTTCTTGTTTACCCACAATTACCATTGCTGTTGTTCCAGGCTGCGAGACCAGGCGGGAGGATGAGTATAGCGTCGTTCTAAACTAGTTTTAGAAGTGTACGTCTATATGACTCTGCCAGAGGGTTGTCGTAGTCAGTGGGAGCAGCGGAAGCATTGGTGGACAGGGAGCTTATGTCTATTTATAGACTAAAGCAGATGTAGCGGAGATAGATCATCTATTTCTGACGTGACAGTCATGGGTTTGACTTCATCAGAATAGGGGATGGATCTGTTGAGAAGGTAGTAGGGTGTGATGTCATGGTATTTGGATGACATACACAAAGTAGGAAAAGAAACTCCTATACTACGATCGGTTATACTTTGGTCGTCACACAGTGGTTTCTCCACAAAGGAAGTGGATTTTATATCTGACATACTGGTTACTGGATCTATGGTTTTAGATCTAGATTTGGGTGGTTTCCCAATCAGGGTACTTGACAGCATTCTAAGAGTATTTAGGATGGACGACTCCTGGCACGGTAGTGTACCTGCAGGTAATGGAGTCACCCTCTCCAAAGGTGTCTTACAGACTAAAGGGGAGAGGGACGTGCATGATTGGCAGATCACTTGCTTAGGCAATTGAGTCAATCATGAGATGTCAAGTACCACACCAGATGTTGTTCTTGCACTAGATGCAATAAGTTGACATTAATCCAATCCTGGAGAAACAGTCGGAAGCAGTTTTAGAACATAAGTAGATGTTCTAGGGATATGATAACGACAGCCTCATTCAGGAGACGGTTATCATTCCAGGCTTCCAAGGTGACATGGACGACAAGGAGGTTGTCAGAGTTATAGTTTTTCCTTCTGATGAGGGGCAGTATTTTGGACAGGTGGTCCAAGGCAATACTGAGGGAGGCATGGCGCGCAGGATACTGATTAAGTTCAGTTGACGATACAGTCTAAGAAGTTTGGATTTGGAGTTCATTCATGAGCTATGTCCCATCAGACATCCAGACACATTCTAAGACAGGTATTGCTCATTTCGGGAGATGGGTTTCTCCGCGAACATGAGACATAGAGAGACATGGAAAGAAACAACAAAGCGGATCCACTCACTGAGGCTATTCCTCGAACGCAATAGTTTCGCAAACGAGCTTTGTGAGACTGACTAGTAGAGGAGTTGGGTGTTCGGTATCACACGGGCTGTGAGTATGCGACATCGCAATAATTAGCCTTGAGTGCAAGTGGGAGATTGTTGGAGATAGTGCCCTCAGAGTCAATTATTAGGTCACAGGTACGTGATTGTAATGATTGAGGGAGGACCTATCCCGGTAGGACAGTCTTACTCGAGATGATAGTATGCTATCTGGTTTACCTTTGTCATCGTGTACTGCTTTAGGTGACATGACACGTCGCTATTACACGTTGATAGAGCCCCTAGGATTCTTGCTTGACCACCAGCAGTATGAGGGCGATCATATAAGTGGGAGCTGGGGGTCTATAAGCTTATCCTTAAAAGGTCCCTAGTCGTGGGAGTTTCGAGACTGGGCATCGATACTCCATTAGTAGACTAGTGTATACAGTCGAGACCCCGACGAGGGGCGGTGGCCGG
The DNA here is from genome assembly GCA_030015575.1 of Agapanthus africanus. Classification (NCBI taxonomy): domain Eukaryota; kingdom Viridiplantae; phylum Streptophyta; class Magnoliopsida; order Asparagales; family Amaryllidaceae; genus Agapanthus; species Agapanthus africanus. Next base: position 566,516,312 of record CM057341.1, read on the forward strand.
TCTCACAAGCCACTGGTGTCAGTTGGATCACCTAAGATGTATACAGGTGCTCATTGGGTTATGAGTACACCGGACAGGACTCGCCGGGAACATGCTAGTTGGTCATATACCAGACGTCAGATGGCAGTTCCCTGGTGACATGTGTGCAGGTTAGTTCATCGACCTGGGGATCGTCATTTGTCTCGTGTGAGTTCCCACTGTACTTTGATTACTACCCTACCACGGCTCAAAGGAGTCGTGCAAACAGGTTTTAGTTGGGTACAGTCCCGAGCCACATGGAGGCAGTGAGCGTATCTTCAGGGGTTCGTCTCTCCCGGTATTGGGGGTGAGGTCGTGCTGTGTCTAGGAGAGCCATTACACAAAGTCCTTGGCCAAGGCAAGGAGATTTACTGGTAGGGATTCCAGTAGTATCTCAGGGTGTTCTGGGCTACACTCCGACACGACTTGTACCGCTTTTTGGGGGTCTGACTTTTACCAACCCCCTAGGCCCGCCATGCGATACTCATAGACGAACGGACCGGACTGCACGGATATTGTCACTGACAGGCTCAGTAGGGTGTCAGGATGAGTTCGCTCATCGACGTCCTTTTTAGTCAATACCTGGTAGCCCGTTACGTATTGGCTTATACCTCTGACGTGCTAGTGGTTAAATCCACAACCAAGGTGTTGACGAGTCTTTAGAGTCCCCCACATTTCAGTTACTCAGCTTTCGGGCGAAAGGTTGTAGAGGCCGTATGGAGATATGGCAAGGTCCGATCAGATACGTGCGGTATTGCACGGATCAGGATCGGACAGTTTGTACTATAGGCCGTATGGTTATATGGCAGGGTTCGATCACATACGTGCGGTATTGCACGGATCAGGATCGAACGGATATTACTGGCCGGCTTTGGTATAAGCCGGATCCTAGTATAGTACAGTGTAGATTTTGTCTCATTGCATTTGTATTTCGGTCGGAATACAAATGCGGGTGTGTATGCACAGTATCGGGGTTTTCCTGTAATTTATTACGGGACCAGTTGTCTGGAGTTGCCAGTTTGCTTTTAGTTTCGGCCGATTTCCTTTGTTCCGTTCATTGGCCGAAGATTGGTGGAGGAGGGATTATTTGCATTGTTGCAAATAAGCAATTGTGGAGGGGGTCTTTGCATATTTCCTTGTATCATGATGGCTCACCATACCTTGACCTTGCTTGTCCTTTTGCTTCATGATGGTGTCATGATGGCTTGACCTTTGTTGTGATGATGAGGTTGGTGGAGTATGGCTTTGTTGATAATCATTTCCTTTCATGATATCATTTTCCTCTCTCTCTCTCTCTTGTATCATATGAGTGAGGCTCCCATTTTGGATACACTTATCTCATTCTCTCCATTCCTCTTGAGATGGCCGGCCATGTATAGGAGGGGGGCTGTCCAAATATTTTGGTGAGGGTATATGGTTCATTCCATGCTCCAAAATGTCCCCAAGTTCCTCCACATAGTTCTTGTTTCATCCCTCCACCAAAAGGCAATTCCGATAACCCCAAAATGAGATAAATAGTTCACTACATATTCTACAGCGAACCTTGGGCACGTCGAGTAGCCGGCTTCGTGCCCGAGTTGCCTCGGCATTGAGGTGGGAGCCCGTAAAAGAAGAAGGCGATGTGGTGTACTTCCGGCGACGAGGAGGAGACGGGACATTCCGCAGGAGATCGGGACGATGACGAGAAGACCGGAGGACTTGGATCGTCGGTATATCTCTAACCCATCTTCTAGTTAGCTTAGACTTGTTAATGGTTACGATCCGGGTGTTTAGTGCGCGGTGGTGCCGGTTTGCTAAGTCCGCAAAATTTAAAGTTTATCACCGCTTCCGCATTCCGGCGTCGGATTGACGGCCGGGGCGCCGCCGTGCACTTACAATAGTAATAAATGATCATATGTATGCAATAGTCATGAAAGGTACACTAGCAGGTATAACTAATACATGAAGCAATAATATGACAATTTGTATGCAACAATCATGTAAGGTACTCCATCAGGTACTATTAATACATGAAGTAATGATATGAAAATGTATATATACAACAGTCATGAAAGGTACTCTATCAGGTACAACTAATACATGAAGCAATGCATATAAAACAAGGTATGTAAATGCAACAGTCATGGAAGGTACTTTATCAGGTACAACTAATACATGAAATTGTGCATAAACAATAAATGTGAAGTATGGGATGAAACATGTCATTCCCGGAATCCTGACATCGTATTAAGACCAAAATCCAGCAAGACAATCCAAATCCTAATTTCCTCAAATCAGCCCCCAAATTGGCTCTCATGTCATGTAAATCTCACAAATCCTGAATGTACAATATCAAATAAATCTCATATATCCTGAATGTACAAAATCAAGTAAATCTCATATATCCTTTATCCGATATCAAGTCAATCTCATATATCCTGTATCCAATATCAAGTGAATCTCAAATATCATGAACCCAACATCAAGTGAATCTCCAATATTCTAAATCGAATATCAAGTGAATCTCAAATATCCTAAGTGTGTTTGCATGAATAATTATAATGATGTATATGAATTGATATGTATACATATATATTAGCGTCCCATTCCACTAATATATATATATATAACAGCATCCTATTCCACTGTTATATATACTTAGGAGTAAAAATATCATGAAACCAATGTGTCAAGCATTGACACAAAATACGGATCTATCAGGTGCTGTCATCACGACTGGCCCCTGATTGGTACATAGCATACACTATTCTAAAAACCCGAGTACCAGCTTCGACACTCTTCTTTCGACGTATCCATACGTACATGACCCCGGCCTGTATCCCCACGATACTCGTTGAGTCAAAGGTACTGTCACCGGTAGGTATGATTCCTCTGTCAGTCTCAACGGTATGTTACATCGACCTTCTTACCCCAAGGTACCTCCGGGCCCCACCATGTACCCTCACACGGCCCACGACGCTCCTCGCATGGGGTATATGTATCAGAACAGATAAAACTCATGGTGGCTGCTGAAATATCATATCAAAAGAAACCGGGTTTTTCAAATAATGCATGAAACTACCACGGTCCTCAAATCCAGAAAATATCATGAAAAATCTATATCTCAATGCGAAAATCCATGAATATAATATACGCAACATAAAAAAAACTGAAACGCGAGCATATAAAAGAAAAGCCGCTATTTAACTGCAACAAGTTAATATAAATATCATGCGCTTCCTAATTTCTCTAAGTCTATATAACATCAAATAAAGATAAACATGTAGCTATAGCCAGATATATGTTTACACATAAAGGTATAGCAAGCTATATGTATCTACCTATCAGTAAAGATGTAATATACCCTCCAGGTATATGTGAAGTATGTATGCAAGGTATACATGTAGCTATTTCATTATGTGTGTAAGTACCTATCGCTAATAGTACAATACCCTATAGGTATACAGGCAACTAGCATGTAAGCATGTCAAGGCATATGTGTAAGCATGTAGGTATACATATATGCTATATGTCATATACAAAAAGGAATATGAATCAATGTCTTAATGTCCCTAACCAAACAATATCATATCTATATGTGTGTTGTGCGTGTCATGGCAATTATTGACGGTGTCTGTGGCATACAATCAGTGCTCGTGCAACATGAACCGTCAATAATAGTGCAGTGTCCTAAGGGTACAAGTCCAAGCACAACTAGTAACTAAGCTATAAGGTGTATGCGCAACTCTATATATGAAATAGAATATGCGACAATATTATAACATCTCTAGCCCAGACGCATAACGCCATGCGGGCGATTCCCCTGTATATGATAAATCTACTGACCAACGCTCCTGGCTATGTAAAGCCTACCACCTATTTTCCCTTCGTCGCAGCGTCCGAAGTCCCCGCCTGCGAACCTAAAACATAACACAATAAAGCAAGTATATATTAGCAATAGACCCAAAACACATACAAACTACATTTGACCGACGCATCAACTCAAAACATACTCTCAAGTGTTCGTATTGTGGCTAACGTTCATAGCGACACGACGAAACCAACCCAAGAGCAAAATCACACAAAGTGCACGATCCGTGTCGTATAACGTATCGCGCGTAAACGAAACATAAGAAACTACCTATGTGATCCCAGATTTTGCATATAGAGAAAACCCAAAAATCAAACAGGACCAAACACACCCAAACCACAGCATAGAGCAACCCATAAAAACCTACACACCAACTCAACCCAAAAACCGGGGTCGCCGGATTTCCCTAACGCGTCGCCCGCCATGGTCCGAGCAGGGGTGTTCGGGCTTGAGGTGGAGGCTCAGGGTCTAAGGTACAACACAGCTACATTGTTTGGTTTTCTAGTAAACTCTCGGAGTCACAGCAGATCACAGATGTCATATATTGACACTAAAAATACGATATTTGCACAAAACTTAACTTTTAACGTTCTAAACTAAAACTACAAGACTAGACAACACAATAAACACATACTTAACAGAAAGAGATCATTACATAACCAAAAGAACTCAAAGATTCTAGCTTCCCAAGCTCCAAGGCATCCAAAAGGCAAATCGAAGCAAAAGATGTGATTTTTGTGTGTTTTTGTGAAGTTTGTGATGGTTTTGTGATGAAATGAAGAAGTGTTCAGTTTGTGGTGAAGAGAGATGAGGAAAATGAAAAGAGATAGAGAAATGAGAGAGTGAGGATAAAGAGAGAGGGAGGTGAGTGTACGGTGAGTGTGAAGTGAGTATAACCCCTTTGCATTAATTCACCATTAATGCTTTCACACACACCATGCCACCTCCTTACTTCCGAAAGAAAATATCTCTCTCTTCTCACACAAATATCAAGAGGTTAGGTTAAGGATTAGATTAAAATAAGGCTTAGGATAAAGCAAAGGATTAGATTAGGTTAAGTGTCATGGCCACTAACCTAGATTAGCACAAACAAACTCTCACATTAACGTGCACACGTGCGTGCATGCCATAACAAATAAAAAATAAATTATTAATTAAATGTTATAAAATGTAAGGAACCAAAATTGGTAAACTTTTTACAGTAAACCCGCATTAACGTCTAAATTAGCACTAACTGAAATCTAAGGCGTTACAATCTCCCCTTTATAAAAATTCGTCCCCAAATTTAAAATTTTCACTAAGCGTACCTTCAAAGAGAAGAGTGCAAAACTCCCAAATCTCGCTCGCAGCCTTCCAAGTGATCACCTCACTATACGGTTACGCCTAAGAAAACTCTCCACAAATGGCAAGACCCTTGACCGAAGTTTCTCCACCTGTCGAGCCATTAACACAATTGGCTGCCGGTGAACGAAAAGATAGCGTCCAGCTAAATGGTCTGGTGCCGAATCATGTGAGAAAGGTCATGAAGGTATTTGCAAAGTATCGACACAAGGAAATATGGGGCGAATACTCATAATCTGGGCGGAAGTGCCAAATTATAGGCAACGGAACTAACTCGCTTTAAGGATCTCAATAGGACCTACAATTCTGGGACAAGCTTCCTAAAACTCAACACGTCATTGATCGGAAAAATGCTTAGGAATACATGATCTCCCACTGCGAACTCAAATCTGTGACCACCACGGTCGGCATAAGACCTCTGTCTGCATTGGCCTGTTCTCATCCTGACCTGAATCAACTGGATCATCTCCGAAATCTCTAGACTAGCTGGGGTACAAAATGCCACTCACGCAGAGTCAGAAAAACATACTGGCGATCGACACAACCTACCAAACTAAACCAAAATGTTGCCAATTGGAATGTCTCCTGATAACTGCTATCGAAGAAGAATCCTAATAATGGTAAGTGACGATCCCAACTGCCAACAACTACTAGTACGTACGCATAAGCATATCCTCCAGAGTTGGTATAGATTGCTCTCACAAAACCACCATCCTGCGGATGGAAAAACGGAGCTAAAGCTCAACCAGTACCCAAGGCTTCCTGAAGCTCCTGCCCAAGACGGCAAGCGAACAGGGTGACTCTATTAGATACAACGTATGAAGGAACACCGTGCAAACGGACAAACTTAACAAAGAACAACTGAGCAAAATGAGCATAACCGGACAACAAACACACAAATGGAGTCACACCCTGACTAAACCTGGGTAGACACCAAAACGAATATTCATGGAGATCTGCTCCCATTCCCACTCAGGAACAGTTAAAGGTTGCAATTCTCCAGCCGGTCCAAAATGCTCAACCTTAGCTCATAACAAGACAGACACCTTGATACGAAATCCGAAACTTCACTATTCATCCATGCCCACCCGTAACTATCTCACAAGTCACGTCATAAATTGGTGGAACTTGAATGAGCATAGAAAGCTGACTGATGTGCCAGCTCTAGGATTTCACGTCTCTACCCATCAGTATCAGGTAAATAAATGCATCCCTAAACGTAGCACACCCTGTGTAAGTCCACGGTAGCGCCCCGGCCGTCTAACAGACACCAAATGAGGAACAAAAATTTTTACAACTGGCGCTATCGCGTACTATAACCCGGATCTGCCATTAAAACTAAACTAACAAACTACAAAGTGGGTAGAAGAGTTATACCGAATGATCTGAGTCCTTCGGTCTTCAACCATCATCCCACGCTTTGTTGCGGCTGCTCCGATCTCCTGAATCTCCAGTCTTCTCGTCCAGGTGGCACCACGTCGACGGATCTTTAAACGGGCTCCCGCCTCTGAACCGTGGCAACTTGATCATCAAGTTTGCTAAAAGAGATGACCAAGATTGATGTAGAGAATGAATAGAACACTTTGTCTTGTTATGTCCAAAGCTATAGACGAACGGTTAATGAAGTTGCCTTTTTGGATCGGGTGGAAATGTGAAATGAGTATCTATCAAATTTCCATACACTAAAAACTATCATCATTTTTCTCTCAAGCAACCATTGCCCATCACCAAGAGGGGGACGGCCATATTTGTAGAGGGGGAGGTGAGTGTAGGAGAGGGGAGGGTCACCATAGCAATAATGAAGAGGATGAGCCATTTAAACACCTTGTATGAACATAATTAATGAAACAATGAATCATAACCCTTAGTCATCATATCATTAAATGAACATTTAAAGCACTAATGACTCACTAGCCTAGTCACCATCCTAGTCACCATCTAGAAGCTTCCGCACTCATCTCAAGAAAAGATAAATCCGCATTTAACCGAATGTTAAATACGGCTGATAGAAAACTGGAAACTGGCAACTTCCAAAAGAGATCTTGAAACGAATTTCAGGATGACCCCGTAACAGTATAAACATACCCGCATTTGTATTACGACTGAATACAAATGCAACTGAGACAAAGATATTATATCTACACAGCATAATACTCGGATCCGGCTTAAACCAAAGCCGACCAGTATTATCTGCCCGAAATATGACACGTGCGTAAACGCACGTGCATTTTCCGAACCATGCCATAAAACCATACGGTCTCTACAACGTTTATCCCGAACTTGGGAAAGTATCTGTGGGGGACTATAATGACTCATCAACACACTGGCACTGGGTATAACCACTAGCACGTCAGAGGTACGAGCTGTACGTAACGTTTGCCTATGTATTGATTGGAAGGGAAGCTGACGAGCGAACTCATCCATAAACCTTACTGAGCCTAACAGTGACAATATACATACAGTCCGGTCCGTTCATCTATGAGTATCGCATATCGGCCTAGGGGCTGGTAACGTCAAACCCCCAATAGCAGTATAAGTCGTGTCAGAGAGTGGCCCAGAACACACTGAGATACTACTGGAGTACCTGTAAATCTCATGCCTTTGCCGAGGGCTTTGTATAATGGCTCTCCTGGACATAGCGCGATCTCACCCCCAATACCGGGAGCGACGAATCCCCTGCCGATCCACTCACTTTCCTCCATGTGGCTCGGGACTGTACCCAAAAAAGACCTGTTTGCACGACTCCTTTGAGCCGTGGTAGGGTAGAAATCAAAGCACAGTGGGAACTCACACGAGACAAATGACGACCTCGAGTCGATGAACTAACCTGTACACATGTCACCAGGGAACTGCTATCTGACGATATGTATAATACCAACTAGCATGTTCCCGGCGAGTCCTGTCCGGTGTACTCATAACCCAATGAGCACCTGTATACATCTTAGGTGAACTAACTGACACCAATGGCTTGTGAGACCGGACATTGCCCCTCGTCGGGGTCTCGACTGTATACACTAGTCTACTCTGGAGTATCGATGCCCTGTCTCGAAACTCCCACGACTAGGGACATTTTAAGGATGTGCTTACAGACCCCAGCTCCCACGTATATGATCGCCATCATACTGCTGGTAGTCAAGAAAGAATCCTATGGGCTCTATCATCATGCAATAGTGAACTAAAGCATGTATATGATGATAAAGTCAAACCAGATAGCATACTATCATCTCGAGCAAGACTGTCATATCGGTATAGGTCCTGCCTCAATCATTGCAATCACGTACCTGCGATCCAATAATTGACTTTGAGGGCACTATCTCCAACAATCTCCCACTTGCACTTAAGGCTAATTATTGCGATGTCGCATACTCACAGCCCGTGTGATACCGAACATCCAACTCCTCTACTAATCAGTTTCACAAAGCTAGTTTGTAAAACTCTTGTGTTCGAGAAATAGCCTTAGTGAGTGGATCCGCCCTGATGTTTCTTTCTATGTCTCTCTTAATCTCAAGTTCGCGGAGAAAGCCATCTTCCGAATTGAGTAATATCTATCTTAGAATATGTCTGGATATCTGATAGGGCCTAGTTCATAAATGAACTCCAAATCCAAACTTCTTAGACTGTATAGATCACTGAACCTAATCAGTATCTAGCACCATGCCTCCCACAGTATCCTCTTGGACCACCTGTCCATAATACTGTCCCTCGTCAGAGAAAAAACTATAACTCTGATAATTACTCTGTCATCCATGTCACCTTTGAAGACTGGAATGATAACCGTCTCCCGAAAGAGGCTGCCATTATCAAATCCGTAGAACATGCACTTATGTTCTAAAACCGCTTCCTTATGTTTCTTCAGGATTGGATTAATATAAACTTATTGCATCTAGTACAAAAACAAAATCTGGTGTGGTACTTGACATCTCATGATTGACTCAATTGCCTAAGCAAGTGATCTGCCAATCATGCACACCCCTCTCTCCTTTAGTCTCTAAGACACCTTTAGAGAGGGTGACTCCATCACCTGCAGGTACACCACCATGCCAGGAGTCATCTATTCTAAAATACTATTAGAACATTGTCAAAGTACCCATATTGGGAAACTACCCAAATCTAGATCTAAAACCATAGATCTAGTAACCAGAATGTCTGATATTATATCCATATCCTTTGTAAAGAAACAACTGTGTAACAACCACAGTACAACCGATTGTAGTATAAGAATTTTACTTCCTACTCTGTGTATGTCATCCAAATACCAGGACATCACACCCTACTACCTTCTCACCAGATCCATCCCCTATTCTGATGAAGTCGAACCCATGACTGTCACATCAAAAATAGATGATCTTATTTCCGCTATATCTGCTCAAGCCTATAAATAGACATAAGCAACTTGCCCACTATGCTTCCGCTGCTCCCACTGACCACAACAACCCTCTGGTAGAATAATATACACGTACACTTCTAAAGCTAGTTTAGAACAACGCTATACTTATCCTCTTGTCGGGTCTCATAGTCTGGAACAACAGTAGTGTCAAGTCTGGGTAAACAAGAACCTCCCTGTCACCGTCCCTGAGGCTACCGGAGTACCTCTCGGGTATCTGAGGTTACCCACCATATCTGCGGAGTGGCTATTGGAATGTCAAACCTGATTGAATATATTGGTCCTATTAAATTTTCCGTAATCATTTGCGGTTCTGGAATCACTTCCAGTTCTACCATACTCCCACTACTGTTTTCTGAAAAAATCCATTTTACAAAAACTGTGGCGAGTCAAGAACAATATCACTATTGATCTTCCAGATGGTAGAAAATCAACCCTCGTCAAAGCCAGGGTCAACCCACAAACTGCCATTACACAAACGTGCCTTGAGTTATCCAGTGTCTGGTTTTAAGCATAAGCTGGATATCTCCCCGTATTTTAACATCGTTAAGATATGAACCATTCTATATACAATATAGAAATAGAGGCACTAAATTAATTGGAACCAGATTCAAACCATGCAGCTGTCTCTAGTGCATATCAACTTAATGGAGAGAGGCTAATCAACATTACTCAACTTAGGAATCCATCCAATTATGAGTAACCTGAAAGAGAAACAAGTTTCTCAAAACCATTACTATCATCTGAATACTATCACAAGAATCTACATCTTCGATCTCTTTGAAGAATCCCGATACTTGCGATACCTGGTTCTCTACTTTATTCTTATACCCACAACTTCTCAAAACTTAGACATTGTCTTTCTACGAAACACTTGTCTAAAAACTAGAGAAGTTACAAGTAAACAGAACAGAGTACGAAGACCTACCCCTTTGTCCTAACGGACACTGGACAACATAAAATACTCTGTATAAGTCCGCTGAGTTTGAATAACTCTAAACCTGTGCATCATAGGTTGAAAAACTGTACTTATGGTTAAGAACTACTCCGTTGTTCAATGCTCCTTACCCAATCGTATCTGATATAGGTAAATGTCACGGACATAATCTCAAAAAGTTATATCTCACTTTATAAAAATAAACATACAGATATATCTTTTTGAAATTGGTGCACAACAACGGATATTCAAAACCAAATACATGCCGTCCGGCAAAAACCCAGGCGACTTCCTCAAATATCACTAATTACAACAAATTCCGATATAATGAGAATGATCACCTTATTCCCAATAACCTACTCCCACTCATCATCTGTAAAACCATACAGATGTGAGAATCATACATGGTAAATACATACCCTGGTGTAAGTGTATAATCGGGAAATCAGTTTTCCTTTAACAATGCACTGAAACATGAAAATGTTTCGTAGGGGTATCCTGGTATTCTTAGCAATGCCTCTTCCATAATCCAATTCATGACTATAACCGTATATTTCTTTGCCATCTCTCCAAATCCCTTTATTTGTCTTTAGTCATTACCTTCTATACACCTTCGTTAGGCTAAATGGTTTTCTTCCTTCCCTATCATTCGGCACCAGCCTATGGTTTGGAAGATGACTATCCAGTAAGCATAATAGGTGTACACTCCTAATCCTAGGAGTACTCTCAACTTGAGAGAAGGTGATGAAAAAAGACTACTGAATAAAACCTTATTCTATTTCTCCCGAACTGGGGAAAAAAAGCAAAGGTGAAATAGGAGTGGCGATGAAGTACGCGGTTTGGTCGTGAATGATAATAGTCGCAATTTACTTTGCCCTCTTTCTAATCCCTTTATTTTGTCTTTAGTTATTACCTTCTGTACACCCTACTTAGGCTAAATGGTTTTCTTCATTCCTTACCTTTCGGCACCAGCCTATGGTTTGGAATAAGACTATCCAATAAGCCTAATAGGTGTACTCTTCTAAACTAAGGAGCCCTCGCAACCTTAGAGAAGGTAATAATAAAAGACAATTGAATAAACTAATTCTATTTCTCCTGAACCTGGATCTATCCTCGAAGATGTCCCTTCGAGTTCGTATATAACCATACGATGGATCTATCCAATAGAAGTGGATATCCGTAGTAATACGGGGTGTTCTGAGAAATACAAAGGGTAAAAGAAGGAGCGGCAATGACTTATGCAACTAAGACAATCCAAAGGCCAGTATTTTAAGAAGGTTCGGTCAACACGGTCACTGAGTCATGGTCTAGGGTCGGTCAAAGGTCCTTGCCAAAGAGAGAGAGAAAAGAAACACTCTGCGTGCACTCTAACCTAGATCAGAATGGTTAACACTTTATCTAATCAGGAAACCTCCCACTGTTATCTCAAATTCTCCTCCAAACCTGAAAGAAGAATTAGTCAGGATCACCAGAAGAGTAAACCAACTCATCAGTGAGAATCGGGATCCAACTCTCATCGCATGATAACTCGATGGAAGCCACTCAAGTTATCACACTCTAGAAGGTATGCGCATGCCTGACAAGTTTCCTGTATGTTTGAAACTCCCGATATGATTTTTGCCTCATGCTCTTATGACCTTGACTTTAGTCAACAAATCATAAGTCACATGTCACGTTCTACCCGTCATTATCCAGGTTGATTTGAACCCACCCGTACATACCCTTGACTTTAGTCAACAAGGTAATACGACTGTCCCAAACCAACGCATCTAACTATGCAACAAATGAATACCCAGCAACTACCAAACACTATGCCTTGACTTTAGTCAATAAACATAGCTTGAATACTACTGACCATCCATAAGATACGACGGAGGGCTACGACTGGTTTTTGGCGAAAAACCTTTAACGTAATGAACTTGATCTCGTTGAAGGAATCTGATAGCTTTTTATAAAAATATAGTGGCGAAAAACTTTTTGCTAAAGAGGTCATTCCCGGTGAAGGGATCTCGGCTCTTTCCTCGTGGAATGAGGTGCAGGATATTCTAACTGAATACCGCTATGCAAAGCAACTTGTAATCGACTATATTGAAGTTATTACCCTGACGTAAACTTTTGCCCAAGGGGTCACTCCCAGTTAAGGGATCTCGGCCCTTGCCTCGTCGAATGAGGTGCAGGATATTCCCACTGAATACCGCTATGCAAAACAAAAGGAAACATCTTTGTAATAACACATTTTAAAATTTGTTCCAACAACATCAAATATAGGTTAGTTTTCCTTTGCATTGATCAGAATCAATGCAGTTCCATCAATTAATCACACCAGAAAAGAACGAAAATAAAATGTACGTATATGCCATCCGCATTCGTCACTGGGTCCCGTCATCACCCGTTAGGTTACTTAACTAACGACAGAGCGGGGGCTGGACTAGTGCGGGTGTAAAACATATACAACATCTAATAGTACATATACCAATATACAATAATCGCTCCAGGCGTGATAATACGCAACATTACAGAAAAGTAATAAGCATCATATAACAATACAGATAAGCTGGGATCCCCGGGTTTCACAGAGCCGCTACTGAAACCCGACGTTCCCCTGGTCGTGTGGATAGCCTGTGCAATGAAACCTAGACCCCTACGGGTGCGGCAAGTTACCCGCCAAAACCTGAAGCGAGGTAGTCCCCCACAGCATAGTGAATGGAACACCCGGCACTTCACGGAATCCGGTAAATTGAGCACCCCTCCTTGGGTCAACCTATACCCCCTACAAGTGCGGCGAATAGTCTGCCAATTCTAGAGTGAGCTCCCTTTGCCTCTCAAAGCTATGAGATATGGACCCGTTGCCCTCCAGAACCCGGCTATCCGTGCACTCCGTCGCAGGGTAAACCTAGTACAGAAATAAAAATATGTACAACGGGTACATCGACCTCAACCCGGTCGTGCCCTAAAAGAATATTATACAAACAGGCAGTGACGGCAGTTCACATGTTAGATGCTCGCCCCGCAATATCAAATGTACAAATAAATCCAAACTACACTACCATTACACACCGCTATCCACTACGGCACATCCGCAACATCACAGCACAACACAGAACATCAACGCGAATGTCACGTTCGCAAACCCGTCTAAAAGAACTATAGCAATTAGACGCGGTTTACTGCTCGAATGACATTCTCGGTCGGAGATATAAAGTAAGTACTGTAAACTAACACATTTAAATTTCGATCGACAAAATTTCCCAAAGTGGGCCCCAGAAACATCTGCAGTACAGTAACAAAAACTGGGCCCAAATGAACAGTACCAGAACCCACAATTTCCCAATCTGAAGCTCTCTGGAAAACTTGGAGCACTGTTCCCTCAAAACGGCCGCGGATCCGCGGTGGTAATGATGGATCACGTGTCCCAATTTTCCCAGAATGCTTATAAAAGCCTGCTCTGTTTTCTGTGATATGTAAAATTATTTTGAGAACCTTTTTAAACTCGACAGAAACTTAGAACATGGAAAATTGCGATTTTTGAAAATCCGTTCGATCGATATTTTAAACACGTTAGCACAAGTTAGTATAGCTTAATGGTGAGGCTCTGATACCACTGTAAGTCCACTGTAGCACCCCGGCCGTCTAACAGACACCAAATGCGGAACAAAAATTTTTACAACTGGCGCTATCGCGTACTATAACCCGGATCTGCCATTAAAGCTAAACTAACAAACTACAAAGTGGTTAGAAGAGTTATACCGAACGATCCGAGTCCTCCGGTCTTCAACCATCATCCCACGCTTTGTTGCAGCTGCTCCGATCTCCTGAATCTCCAGTTTTCTCGTCCAGGTGGCACCACGTCGACGGATCTTTAAACGGGCTCCTGCCTCTAAACCGAGGCAACTCGATCATCAAGTTTGCTAAAAGAGATGACCAAGATTGATGTTGAGAATGAGTAGAACACTTTGTCTTGTTACGTCCAAAGCTATGGACGAACGGTTAATGAAGTTGCCTTTTTGGATCGGGTGGAAATGTGAAATGAGTATCTATCAAATTTCCATACACTAAAAACTATCATCTTTTTTCTCTCAAGCAACCATTGCCCATCACCAAGAGGGGGCCGGCCATATTTGTAGAGGGGGGGTGAGTGTAGGAGAGGGGAGGGTCACCATAACAATAATGAAGAGGATGAGTCATTTAAACACCTTGTATGAACACAATTAATGAAACAATGAATCATAACCCTTAGTCATCATATCATTAAATGAACATTTAAAGCACTAATGACTCACTAGCCTAGTCACCATCTAGAATCTTCCACACTCATCTCAAGAAAAGACAAATCCGCATTTAACCGAATGTTAAATACGGCTGATAGAAAACTGAAAACTGGCAACTTCCAAAAGCGATACTGAAACGAATTACAGGATGACCCCGTAACAGTATGAACATACCCGCATTTGTATTACGATTGAATACAAATGCAACTGAGACAAAGATATTATATCTACACAGCATAATACTCGGATCCGGCTTAAACCAAAACCGACCAGTATTATCTGCCCGAAATATGACACGTGCGTAAACGCACGTGCATTTTCCAAACCCTGCCACAAAACCATACGGCCTCTACAACGTTTCGCACGAACTTGGGAAAGTGTCTGTGGGGGACTCTAATCATTCATCAACACACTGGCACTGGGTATAACCACTAGCACATCAGAGGTACGAGATGTACGTAACGTTTGCCTATGTATTGATTGGATGAGAAGCTGACGAGCGAACTCATCCACAAACCCTGCTGAGCCTAACAGTGACAATATACATACCGTCCGGTCCGTTCGTCTATGAGTATCGCATATCGGCCTAGGGGCTGGTAATGTCAGACCCCCAATAGCAGTATAACTCGTGTCAGAGAGTGGCCCAGAACACCCTGAGACACTACTAGAGTACCTACCAGTAAATCCCCTGCCTTTGCCGAGGGCTTTGTGTAATGGCTCTCCTGGACACAGTGCGATCTCACCCCCAATACCGGGAGAGACGAATCCCCTGCCGATCCGCTCACTTGCCTCCATGTGGCTCGGGACTGTACCCAAAAAAGACCTGTTTGCACGACTCCTTTGAGCCATGGTAGGGTAGAAATACAAGCACAGTGGGAACTCACATGAGACAAATGACAACCTCAGGTCGATGAACTAACCTGTACACATGTCACCAGGGAACTGCTATCTGACGATATGTATAATACCAACTAGTATGTTCCCGGCGAGTCCTGTCCGGTGTACTCATAACCCAATGAGCACCTGTATACATCTTAGGTGAACTAACTGACACCAATGGCTTGTGAGACTGGCCATTGCCCCTTGTCGGGGTCTCGACTGTATACACTAATCTACTCTGGAGTATCGATGCCCTGTCTCGAAACTCCCACGACTAGGGACATTTTAAGGATGTGCTTACAGACCCCAGCTCCCACGTATATGATCGCCATCATACTGCTGGTATTCAAGCAAGAATCCTATGGGCTCTATCATCATGCAATAGTGAACTAAAGCATGTATAAGATGATAAAGTCAAACCAGATACCATACTATCATCTCGAGCAAGACTGTCATATCGGTATAGGTCTTGCCTCAATCATTGCAATCACGTACCTGTGATCCAATAATTGACTTTGTGGGCACTATCTTCAACACCCTGGTCACAAATCAAGGACTCCGAATCTTTACCAAGCCGAGTATGCTCAAGAATCAATGACAAACGTGCATCGGCGGGCTGTGCCTCACGAAAACGATTAAGGAAAAGTGGACGGGCGCGGACATGAGCAAGCCGTCCCCTCAGTAGAGGCGAACTTAAGCTGTACTCAACGATCGCACAAGAACTGTATATCTGCAGAAGACTGTTTCAGAACTGTGCACAGCTGGAACAAGCTAACCCCGGGCCTATGACTCCAGCATCAGCTACTACAATCGCCTTGCCACGAGAAACAAGGATCTCACAAACACAATCTTTCAAAAGCTCCATCCAACGGTGCTGTCTCAACAATCACTACCCGCTGCAGGAAGATATACATTAAGCTCTGGTGGTCCGTGAAAATTTGACACGACTTTCTGAACAAGTAGTGTCTCCAAATCTCCAATGCAGGACAACCGCGGCCATCTCCAGATCATAAGTGGGATATCCTGCTCGTACTTCCTCCAACTGTCGGGAAGCAAAAGCGATAACTCTATAGTGTCACATCAGTATACAATCGAGCCCCACTCGTGAAACATCACAGTTAAACAACAAAGTCGTCCGAACCAGAAAGCAAAGAAAGAACTGGTGCAGTTGTCAACCGAGTCTTCAACTGCTGAAAACTCCGCACGCATGCCTCAGTCCAAGAAAAAGGAACCTCCCTTCCGGTCAGTTCAGTCAACGGTGCAGCGATACACTAGCAATACTGCACGAAACGGCGGTAAAAACCTGCTAAGCCCAAAAATCTGCGGACCTCCGTCCCGCACACAAGTCTGGGCCAAAGCTGTATGGCCTTGATCTTCTTCGGGACCATACGAAACCGTCTTCCGCAACTACAAGACCTAGGAGTCAACATAATCAAGCCTGAAGGAACACTCCGAGAATTTAGCAAACCGCTGGGGCTCTCCCAATGTCTGCAAAGCAAATCCTCAATTGCTGCTTCTGTTCCTCACGACTCATTAGAAAAGACCAGAATGTCATCAATAACACAATAATAAACTGGTCGAGGAACGGCCTGAAGAAATTTGGTTCATCACATCCACGAATGCTGCTAGGGCATTGGTGAGTCCAACGACACCACCAAAACACACCCTGCCCGTATCGCTCACAAAAGCAGTCTTCGGAATGTCATCACTCAGAACTCGCAACCAATGATGACCTGATCCTAAACAAACTTAGAAAATGTCTCGCACTCTGGAGCTGATCGAAGAAATAGTCAATGCGAGGTAAAGGATACTAATCCGCACCATAAGCCGATTCAATTGACGATCAATCAATACACAACCTCAAACTTCCGTCTTCCACCTGACGAACAGAATAGGAGCTCCCCAAAGAAAAACACTCAGACGCACAAGCCCCCCAATAAACAACTTTGCAGCTGTGAGAGGCAGCACCACTGTCCCTCCTGCACAACAAGAACTGACTCGCCGGGAAAACAAAAACTGACTGTTTCCTCACGGCAGTCCACAGACGCCTAGCAAGTAGCCAACCAGTCCGTACCCAGGAGAACGTCAAATCCAACATCTCTAGAAGGATCACAACGACGGATAATTCTCTATCTCCTATCTGATTGGCACACGACCGAAACACATGTCCCGCAACTAAAGAATTGCTGACAGAAGTTAACACAACGAACGGCTGATATAGCTAACCGACTTTCGGCCCAACCACGGCACAAACTGTGTAAAACAAACAAGTACATCAAAAGAACATACGAATTAAGAATACCTGAAAACTATGCATTGGACGCCCGCGCGTCCCGATGAGTAGAAGCAAACTCTGGTGTCTGCCCCCTACCTGCAACTGGCTGAATTCCTCCTCTGCCAACCTGACCCCTCTGAGCGAACCCTCCCCGTCCATGACCTCTCTGAATACGACCCTAACACAGTGTTAGGGAACAACGCCTGATGTAGTGATGAAGGTCCCCGCAACGATAGCATCCTCTCCATGGCTGCAGACCCTCCTGGGAATACGAGCTAAACGACTGTCCTCGTCCTAAGCCTCCGCTACTCCCGCAACGTACACGAAATCTATCTCGACAACTACGCCTCTGTCTCTGGGCTGGTACACCAGTACGAGTCCTCCACTATTCTGGGACTCCCAAAGTCTCTGGAAGACATGCCTCGTCAACTATGGCTGCATCCACTGGTGCTGTGTAAGTAACACTATGCTAAGTGCTGATCGCAAGGAACAACTGGGTAACAGGGGTGACAACCTCCTGTCGCTGTGCTCTACTGGCCTCAACCAAAGACCTCATCGTCTGGCGCAAGTCCTGCATCTCTGCCATAAGCCTAGCGAAACTATCTGTCCAAGGCGGATCCATCCGCTCCTGTACAACGAGCGTGCCATCCTGGTCAGTCCTCGTCCCACCCGAGTCAACTCTGACCTCGTCCCTCGCTGCATCACTATGAGTCCCCATAGTCATTAGCGGAAAAAGGCTATAATAAGAGATATGATTCGATAAGAACACAGAAATCGAATCACAAGGATATGTATCATCAAGGAAGGAATTTCAAGCAATTAGTACTTAGGTCACTTTAGGCGGAGTACCGCGTCGTGAGTATGCCGCGGACATACACACACTACGTTACTCTGCTTAAGCTACCTACTCCATCATACCAAGGTCCTCCTACACTCCGAAAGATAAAACCTAGTGCTCTGATACCAACTTTGTCACGACCCGAAATTGGCACGTGACGGCCCATAAACTACGCAACGTCTACAGGCGTAATGGAATTTAAGTAAGCCGAAAACCCAGCAATCTAAACCATCAAAAGTAGTAAGAAATAAGAACATTGTTAAAACCTTTGAAATCTCAACCCAAATTCTTTAAACTTCCAACTTTATTTCCTTTAAAATTTTGGCAGCACCTCCTTTGTAAAAGCCAGCCCCAAAAATGGGTACAACATAAATCTAAGTAAAGCATCCCAAAACGGGAGCAAAAACACGCCTAAAGGCGGAAAAAAACCACCACAACTTTATTTCCATTAAATATAAGTAAGCATGTCGAGAAACTACTGATAACACTTACCAGTAGATCTCCATATCAGCCCTGGCTAGGGACTTCCAGTTATAGCCAATCGAGCACAGCGCAACATTAACCCCAAATACCGGGAGAGACGAAACCCCTCTTATCGCTCATTGTCTCCATGTGATTCGGGACTGTACCTAAAAGCCGACGTTTTGCACGTTCTCATGAACGTGGTAAGGTGGAAATGAAAGCACGGTGGCAATCACACAAGAATCTACGACGATCTCGGGTCTACAGACTAACATGTATCAGTGTCACCAGAGAACTGCTATCTGACGATAGGTTTTTCTGAAAACCTTTTGCATAATGAACTTGATATCATTGTAGAAACAAGTGATTTTGAAAAGGAGTGCTTTTTTAGGCTTTTACTAGTTTCACTAAAGAGGTCACTCCCGGTGAAGGGATCTCGGCTCTTTCCTTATCGAATAAGGTGCAGGATATTTCTCAAATACCACTATGCAAAGAAAGAACTATAGAAGAAGTCAAAAACAAAACCGAGTGAGTTGTAGCATCTGCTAGTTTTGCTAAAGAGGTCACTCCCGGTGAAGGGATCTCGGCTCTTTCCTTATCGAATAAGGTGCTGGATATTCTACAACGAATACCACTATGCATAGCAAAAAACTAGAGTTACACTTTTTTTATAAATTTGATTCTACAACATATTTTAGGTTTCATTTTCTTTCATTAATCTCATTAATGAATCCCATCATTTATGCTTCCTAAGCATCA
Organism: Agapanthus africanus; assembly: GCA_030015575.1. Classification (NCBI taxonomy): domain Eukaryota; kingdom Viridiplantae; phylum Streptophyta; class Magnoliopsida; order Asparagales; family Amaryllidaceae; genus Agapanthus; species Agapanthus africanus. Next base: position 566,536,323 of record CM057341.1, read on the forward strand.
CAGAAGAAACGAAAATACAACGTACGCTTATACCATCCGCATTCTCCAGAGTGTCTCGTTATGCACCGTTAGGTTACTTAACTAATAGCATACCGGGATGGGACTGGCGCGGGTGCAAAACCTAAGCAACGTCTATTATATATCATATATACAATAATAAAGCATTCGTCTCAGGCATATAGAATTATCACATCACAGTATATCAGCAGCAGAAGATAACATATGAAATATTGGATATACCAGGAGGTCCGTGTTTTATTTTGAGTCTGTATAAAACACAGATTCCACGGTCGCGATGAATAGCCAAACCCACATCCCTATACCCATACGAGAGCGGCATGTAACCCTACCAATTCTAGGGTTAGGAGACCCGGTCTCGACTCCTCGAGATGGCCTCGCACTGGACCCTAGAACCCGGTTACTTGTGCTATCCTTCTTGGGTCTATCCTAATGCGGAAAAGTAAATAATATACAATGGTGACATCATTCTCAACCCGGAAGTGCCCCAATAAAAGAATATTTCATACATCGAATTTTACATGAACGAAAATAAAAACGCTCATCTCACATAAAACCCCCAGCTATTCAAAACACGACGATCCAATATAACATATCACAGCAACACATAACATCACATGTCATCAATGCAAGTAAATATGCATATCCCAATTGTCATTAATGTATAGCAACGAAACCGGCGATACTCCGCATACTACACTTACGGTCGCAGGAAAAAAAAAATGAAAAACTACAACAATTGGAATCGTAACTGCCCTTAGACAACACAAACCCGGGATATCACATATCCATGATTTCATGCCTAATAATGTAAAGCTCGCATTTTGGTCTCACCCATGAAAACACTTTTCCCAAATAAATCGGATAATTTAACAAAATTTCCGATTACACCCGAGACCGAAATGTTAGATTTACACGAAACAAACAAATTTGTAGATACCAATTATTGTACCACATTACAGAAAGCTAGATGACGTTAAAAAATTTGATCGAAACAAAGAATTCCCAAAATTCCCAGAAAGCTCAACACATGAGCACTGTTAAAATTAACCAGAGACATACCACAGCACCTACGGACCTACAGCTGAAGAACCCGACCCAAGCCTCTTAAGTGGTTTCGCGGATCCACCGCCAAAACCATGTTTTAGCCGCGGATCCACGGTCACTTAGACGAGTTAGGGTTTCGTTCTTTAGGTGTGTCCATAGAATTCCCTGCATGTTTTTCTGAATATTTTTAACATGGAAAAATCCAACTTTTTGAAAAATTTCCAGAAAGGGGGTATAATTTAGGTTTTTGGGGTTCGATCGGACTTTTAACTTCGCCTACGCAATGTCTAATGCTCTAGCTAGGCTCTAATACCACTTTAAGGTTCTTAGGCACTATGTGAAGATTCTACAAGGCATCAAACATGCCGTATTTAGAATTTTCAAGTGCCAAACAACCTAAGCAAGGATCTTTACTAGAGAATTAATTTAAAGACACAACAAGTAAACAACTTTACTTCTATGATTTAGGTATTACAACCTTTGTAGTCCGTTCCTTCGCTTCATAAGCTCCGAGTTGAAATCACTTCGCTGCGATCATCAAGCTCCCGGACTCTATAGAGGCTCCATGAGTTGAATGAGACATCTTCTTTGAAGTCCTCGAAATCCAAGACGACCATCTAATGGGGTTGCCATGGCACATACAGGTCCCTTAGCAGCTACTTTTTACGCATGCCCCCTTGCGAGGACTACAACCCGAGCTCCAACTTCACTAATGAGGTATTAGTGAAGCAAACACCCTAATCTAAGTGGTTAGAATAGATGAGGATGATGAAGTAGGAATTTTTCTCTCTTTTGTTTTCTATTTCTCACTTTAATTCATCACAAATCAAAAAGCTAGTGAGCTTTTGTGAGAGCAAGAAAAAGATGATGCTCAATCTCAAGTGATTATGAATTGTTATGAATGAATTATTGTTGATGTTAGAAATGCAACCAAAGTTAATCATGACATGCTTAAGCCTTGTAGAGAATAAACCATAGGCTAGGGTTAGGGTTTGGTTAACAAATATCTTACAAATATTCGAAAGGGTTGACTTGGTCAACTAAGATAAATATCTTAGGATAAATCCACACAATTTGAATAATCCAAAATAAAATGTATACCTAACCATAAACCCAAGCATGGTTTAATCTCAGAAACTCTAGTTGCATTTGTAACCTAGCATGCTACAATATTATATATAACATATATAATATATAATGTTACAAAAGAAAATAATACAATTAACATATATCACATATATATCAATATATCATCAAGTGAGAAAAAGAATCATTTAAGTAAGCTTATATTAGTTAATGTAATGTAATATATCACATATATAATTATACATTAAATTATTAAATCAACACTTGATTTAATAATCCGGCTATATTATATATAACCGACTAATATAATATGTATCATTTTATCGAATAAACACTTGATCCGATGACCCGGCTATATCACATATATCCGGCCGATATCACATATCGCGAGAATCGAATACGGTATCACATATATGTATTATTCTCGGTCCAGCACATATCACATATGTGCTACTACTCCATTTTGCCTGAGCCAGGAAACCTCTGTGTAGGACTCTAAAGAATCGTCAATACGCCGGCAGTAGGTGATGATCATATCAAACATGCACAAGTTGCAAGAGGTCAGCTAAACGTAACAGCCACCCAGGAATGGAGCGATCAGAAGATCAAAAAGCAAGCCTGTACATATTCCTCTGAATCCAGTCAGTAACACTACCGTACAGTCCGGTCTCTTCGTCTGATATGTCGCATATCCAGTATAGGGGTGGTAAACGTCAGACCCCAGTAACCGATAAGTCGTGTCAATATGAGGCTCGTAATGGGTCGAGAAACTACTGATAACACTTACCAGTAGATCTCCATATCAGCCCTGGCAAAGGACTTCCAGTTATAGCCAATCGAACACAGCGCAACATCAACCCCAAATACTGGAAGAGACGAAACCCCTCCGATCGCTCAATGTCTCCATGTGATTCAGGACTGTACCGAAAAGCCACCGTTTTGCACGTTCTCATGAACGTGGTAAGGTGGAAATCAAAGTACAGTGGGAATTACACAAGACTCTATGACGATATTGGGTCTACAGACTAACCTGTACCAGTGTCACCAGAGAACTGCTATCTGACGATAGGTATAAAACCATCTAGGAGTTCTCGGCGAGTCCATTCAGTGTACCCAGTCTTCACTGAGCACCCGTATACCTTCTCTGATGTCAAACACCAATGGATATGGGATCATCCATCGCCCATCATATGGGTCGAGTAGCGTATACGCTAGTCTACTCTGGAGTATCGATGCCCTGTCTCGATACTTCCTCGACTAGGAACAGTTATAGGATGTACTCTTAGACTACCATAGCCCCACTAGTATGATCTGCATCATAGTCCTAGTAGTCGAGTACATATCCTAAGGGCTTTATCAACATGTGAGAGCAAGACAGTAAACCATTACAAGTCAACATGTTAAGACAAAGTGAAACCGGATAACATACTATCATATCGAGCAAGAAATCCCTCTCTATATATATCGAAGCATCCATTATAATATACATCATTTGTACAACAATGGCCTCTAGGGCATTCTAACGCCTTAGATTTCGGTTACTGTTAGTTTAGACGATAATGCGGGTTTTTGGTAAAAAGTTTACCAATTTGTGTTCCTCACATTTTATAACATTTAATTAATAATTTATTTTTATTTGTTATGGCATGCACACACATTTGCATGTTTATGTAAGGGTTTGTATTTGTAATCTAGTTCAGCAACCATGACAACTTAACCCTAAATCTAATCCTTTGCTTTATCCTAATCATTGTTTTAATCTAATCCTTAAACTAACCTCTTGATATTTGTATGAGAAGAGAGATATTTCTTTTGGAAGTGAGGAGGTGGCATGGTGGTGTGTGAATGCATTAATGGTGGTTTAATGCAAAGGGTACACTCACTTCACTCTCAACCTACACTCACCTCCCTCTTTCATTATCGTCACACTCTCTCATTTTCTCTATCTCTTTTTATTTTCTCATTCCTCTCTCATCTCAACTGAACACTTCTTCATTCATTCACAAATCCATCTCAAATCTTCATCCAAACTCAGAAAAATCAAATCTTTTTGCTTGGTTTTGCCTCTTGGATGCCTTGGAGCTTGGAAAGCTAGGATCTTTGAGTTCTTTTAGTTAGGTAATGATCTCTTTTTGTTAAGTAGGTGTTTATTGTGTAGCGTAGCTTATTAGTTTCAGTTTAGAACGCGTATAGTTTCGTTTCGGGTAAATATCGTATTTTTAGTGTAGTTTTGGGTCTCGGATGATCTGCTATAAAACCAGGTATTTGTTGCAAAAGTTCCCATCACAGTGACCTTGTGTAGTGACCTAGAACCTACCCTCAAAATACGAGCCCATTTCCTTTTGTTATGGCCGCAAATTAATTGCTTCTGGCCGCAAATTGCGGCCAGACTAGGGAGTTAGGGTTTGGGTTTTAGTATAGGGGTCTCTGCGGTTGTTTGTGGTCTCATGCTACTTGTAACTTTTATAGATTGTTGGTACAGAAAAATCTGGGACCACTTTGCGTATTTCTTGTGTTTCGTTTCACACGTTACGTTATCCGATACGGTTCGTGTTCTGCGTTGATGTTGCTCTGAGTTGGTTTCATAGTATCACTATGCACGTTAGCTACAATACGAACACTTGAGAGTACGTTTGTGTTGTCGCGTTGGTCAGCGTAGTTTGTACGTATTTTGGGTCTATTGCTAATATATACTTGCTTTATTGTGTTATGTTTTAGGTTCGCAGGCGGGGATTTCGGGAGCTGCGAAGAAGGGGAAACATGTGGTAGGCTTTATATAGCCAGGAGCGTTGGTGAGTAGATTTAACATCTACAGGGGAATCGCCTGTATGATGTTATGCGTTGATTGATCTAGAATTTTTATGTGTAGTAGTTTAACCGCAATCAATAACGGTGTCGCGTGTAGCTAGACCGAGATGAGTACGGGTCGTCCTCTGGGAAACGTTGAATATTTTATTCTTACTTTAGGCGTGTTGAGAAAGAAAGGAGGAAGAATAAAAAATGGTTGTAGGTTCTAGATCTATGTTAAACACTGATGCAAAATATAGATCTAGATTAATTATGGATGTAAGTTTAATATAAAAGGGGGCTTGTTGGGTTCGTTAGGATTTAGTAGTTATGGATGATTAATTAAAGATTACTCTTTTTATCCTTTAATAGATTTAAAACTAGAACGACAGTGATGCATGTAGATTAGGATTTCTGGAGGGAAAAGGGTTCCCACTCTTAACCCCTATCTCGACATGGAACTCCGTTCATATCTAGCCTTTACCAAAACAATCATTAATCTAATCTCTAATCGCGGTCGAGACTAGCAATAAGTTGGTAGTGCGCCCGATTAGGATGTTAATGATTCTTTTGGTAAAGTTTATAAACTTTATAGGACGTAAAAAGAGTTTAAGGATTTCCATCATCCATTAACCTACCCTAATCCTACGAACCCTAACAAGCGGAGAATTACTCGCGCATGTTGGGAGAAGAAGAGAGGGAGAGAGAAATCATATTGAAACTACAAAGAAATAGAATAAGAAAAAGAACTACCTTTATTAATCAACAAAATTCATTTACACTATATTTCCTTAGAAAATGATTACAAATACTAGTTTGCTTCTCGATCTCTTCTAAGGAGGTAGATGAACCGTTGATGATCAGCCTGGATGCGTGAGCCGTCTTGGACTTCGTGATCTCTTCAGCTTGATGATTTTTCCAAGAGGCTCTCGGTCTTTATTTATAGTCCCAAAGCCAGAACCCTAGCTTCCTAAATTGGAAGCCAGCACTTAAGATCCAAACAGAAGAAATCCTAACTCCTAAGTCATCTTCCTTGCGGTGGATCTGCGATCAACAGGTGGGTTTGGCCGCGGATCCGCGGCCAAGTACGAGGATCATTTGATAATTTTCCTGTGGCTTCATCCATATGACATATGGTGATCTTTTGAATCTCAGGAAACTAAAAATCTTCTCGTAGTTACTGCCAGACTTGATTTCTTAGTTTCCTTTCTTAATTAGGCAGGTTTGCACTAACAACTTTGATTCCCTTGATTTTAGCCCTGAATATTCTGCACAACAACTCAACAAATAATATTAGTAGAGTTTGTTTTATTGAGATATTAATTTCAACATTAAGATTTGGTCAATGATATTTTTGCATACATTTTCCTACCAAATGTCAATTATAATATATCAACACCTGAAAATAGTATTTTTACAGATAAACCCTCATATGTATCATATATTATAATAAACACATTTTCTATTATAGAAATAGTAGGAAAAATATCATATTAAATGTGCAGTTTTATCAACTGAACAAATACACCCAAACTTATCTTTGATCGTCCCGGGTAAACTAGTTTATTCAAGAGAAGGAGAAAAAGAAAGGAGAAAACTAAGCACACTTTCGTAGGCAACACGATTGCACTGAGCACGTGCAACAAGCCGTTAAACCTCTAGGTGTCCCTAGTAGGTGGAGTGTTGTCTCCTGAGGGTTTTCAGCGGATTACACCCACAAAATGAACTTGATATTGCGAAGAGAAACAAAAGGTTTTTGTTTCTCGTCATGCCCACTTCTTGGAAACTGAGTTTTTGGAAAATCAGATAAGTGGGAGCGCAATAGAACTGGAAGAAATTCCAGAACCACGAGCTATTACTGAAAGCTTAGTAGAACCAGAGGGTTCGAAAGGTCAGGACATTCCTGCACCGCTCCGCAGGGGTAGTAGGCAGTCTCATCCGCCTGAGAGATACTACGGTTTCACATAGACGGGGATAGAGAGGATTGCATCATTGATAGTGATGAGCCGACTAGCTTCCAGCAGGCCATTCAAAGCGTTGACTCGGTAAAATGGCTGGATGCAATACGGACCGAAATGGAGTCCATGTACACCAACAAAGTTTGGCCGTTGGACGTTGCTCCAGATGGGGTAAAACCCGTAGGATGCAAGTGGATCTTCAAAACGAAGATTGGTGTAGATGGACAGGTTGAGACCTATAAGGCTAGACTTGTTGCAAAGGGTTTTCGTCAAAGACCTAGTTTGGACTATGAAGAAACCTTTTCTCTAGTGGCTATGCTGAAATCCATTCGGATCCTTCTTGCCATTGCTGCCTTCCACGATTATGAGATTTGGCAGATGGACGTAAAGACCGCTTTTCTAAATGGAAATTTAGATGAGTGTATTTATATGGACCAGCCAGAGGGTTTCATTCAGAGTGGGAGCAGCGGAAAGGTGTGCAAGTTGCTTAAGTCCATCTATGGACTAAAGCAGACATCGCAGAGTTGGAACATCTGTTTTAATGAGACGGTCAAAGATTTTGGCTTTATCAAAAATCCAGATGAACCATGCATCTATAGTAGATTTGTAGCACGAACTGTCGTATTCCTCGTTTTATACGTGGATAACATTCTCTTGATAGGAAATGACATTCCTATGCTACAATCTGTCAAAGGGTTCTTGTCACACAGGTTCTCCATGAAAGACCTGGGTGATGCCTCTTAGATTCTTGGGATCCGGATCTATCGTGACAGATCCAAGAGGATATTAGGACTTCCACAGTCCAGGTATATCGACACCATACTGAGAAGATTCAGTATGGAAGATTCCAAGCGCGGTAATCTACCGGCTTGTCATGGGATCACCCTCTCCAAGGAGATGTCTCCCATGACTGATTTGGAAAGGGATCGCATGTCTATTATACCCTACGCTTCTGCGGTAGGCTCTATAATGTATGCGATGTTGTGTACCAGACCAGATGTAGCTTATGCACTGAGTGTGGTAAGCCGGTATCAGTCAAACCCTGGGGAGAAGCACTGGATAGCGGTAAAGAACATTCTCAAGTACCTGAGAAGGACTAAGGAGATGTTCTTGGTGTATGGCGGAAAAGACCTCCAGATCGAGGCCTTTGCTGACTCCAGCTTCCAGAGTGACAAGGATGATTCCAAGTCCATGTCGGGTTATGTCTTTACCCTCAATGGAGGGGCGGTGTGTTGGAAGAGTTCCAAACAGGAAACCGTTGCTGACTCGATGATGGAAGCGGAATATATCGATGCTGCAGATGCCGCAAAAGAAGCAGTCTGGATAAGGAAGTTCTTGACAGAACTTCAGGTGGTTTCGTCCATTGTTGATCCAATACCTCTGTATTGCGACAACAACGGGGCTATAGCTTTAGCGAAGGAACCCAGGTCCCATCAGAAGTCCAGACACATCTTGAGGCGGTATCACCTGATCAGGGAGATCGTGGGTTGCCAGGAGATCGAGGTTCGGAGAGTTGCTATGGAAGGTAACATTGCTGATCCATTCATGAAGGCCTTACCCCAGACTCAGTTCGAGCGGCTGATCACGATGATAGGTCTTCGATACGCCAGTACATGGCCTTAGTGCAAGTGGGAGACTGTTAGTGTATATGCCCTAGAGGCCATTACTGTATCATACTAGTTTGTATATTACTTAATGGAAGCTTGGGATATTCACAGTTGTATACACAATCTTACTCAAAATAGTAGTATGCTACTTGGTTTGTTTCTACTTTAATTTGTACATGTGTTTATTTTAGTATATCACCTATACACATTAGTGGAGCCCTTAGGATCTTTGCTTGATTACCAGCGTTGTGATGGCAGTCACACTCGTGGGGGCTAGGTAATCCACAAGCACATCCTTATGCAGGTCCCTAGTCGTAGGACTATCGAGACAGGGCATCGATACTCCGGAGTAGACTAGCGTATGCGCTTCTTATCCCAGCAGGGGAGACGGTCTGTCCCACAGCCGTCAGTACGGCGTACTTGAGATAGTATGCGGGTGCTCGTTAGGTTACGAGTACACTGGACAGGACTCGTCGGGAACTGTTGGTTGGTACTATACCTATCGTCAGTTATCAGTTCCCATGTGACATGAGTACAGTTTAGTCTGCTGACTTGACACTGTCACTTCGCCTCGAGTGTGTTCCCACTGTACTTAGATTACTACCCTACCACGGCTCAAAGGAGTCGTGCAAACAGGTAGTAGTTGTTGGAGATAGTGCCCTCAGAGTCAATTATTAGGTCACAGGTACGTGATTGTAATGATTGAGGGAGGACCTATCCCGGTAGGACAGTCTTACTCGAGATGATAGTATGCTATCTGGTTTACCTTTATCATCGTGTACTGTTTTAGGTGACCTGACATGTCGCTATTACACGTTGATAGAGCCCCTAGGATTCTTGCTTGACCACCAGCAGTATGAGGGCGATCATATAAGTGGGAGCTGGGGGTCTACAAGCATATCCTTAAAAGGTCCCTAGTCGTGGGAGTTTCGAGACCGGGCATCGATACTCCATTAGTAGACTAGTGTATACAGTCGAGACCCCGACGAGGGGCGGTGGCCGGTCTCACAAGCCACTGGTGTCAGTTGGATCACCTAAGATGTATACAGGTGCTCATTGGGTTATGAGTACACCGGACAGGACTCGCCGGGAACATGCTAGTTGGTCATATACCAGACGTCAGATGGCAGTTCCCTGGTGACATGTGTGCAGGTTAGTTCATCGACCTGGGGATCGTCATTTGTCTCGTGTGAGTTCCCACTGTACTTTGATTACTACCCTACCACGGCTCAAAGGAGTCGTGCAAACAGGTTTTAGTTGGGTACAGTCCCGAGCCACATGGAGGCAGTGAGCGTATCTTCAGGGGTTCGTCTCTCCCGGTATTGGGGGTGAGGTCGTGCTGTGTCTAGGAGAGCCATTACACAAAGTCCTTGGCCAAGGCAAGGAGATTTACTGGTAGGTATTCCAGTAGTATCTCAGGGTGTTCTGGGCTACACTCCGACACGACTTGTACCGCTTTTGGGGGTCTGACTTTTACCAACCTCCTAGGCCCGCCATGCGATACTCATAGACGAACGGACCGGACTGTACGGATATTGTCACTGACAGGCTCAGTAGGGTGTCAGGATGAGTTCGCTCATCGACGTCCCTTTTTGTCAATAGCTGGTGGCCCGTTACGTATTGGCTTATACCTCTGACGGGCTAGTGGTTAAATCCACAGCCATTGTATTGACGAGTCTTTAGAGTCCACCACACTTTCAGTTACTCAAGTTTCGGGCGAAACGCTGTAGAGGCCGTATGGAGATATGGCAGGGTCCGATCAGATACGTGCGGTATTGCACGGATCAGGATCGGACGGTTTGTACTAGTAGCCGTATAGGTATATGGCAGGGTTCGATCAGATACGTGCGGTATTGCACGGATCAGGATCGAACGGATATTACTAGCCGGCTTTGGTTTAAGCCGGTCCTAGTTTAGTACAGTGTAGATTTTGTCTCTTTGCATTTGTATCCGGACGGAATACAGATGCGGGTGTGTATGCACAGTATCGGGGTTTTCCTGTAATTTATTACGGGACCAGTTTTCTGGAGTTGCCAGTTTGCATTCCGTTCCGGCCGGTTTTCCTTTGTTCTTTCCCGGCCGGACTTTTCCGATGGAGGGGGTAATTTGCAGTTTTGCAAATTACATTTGTGGAGGGGTTTTCTTGCATAAAGGATTGATTATGATAGCTATCATTATCTTTTCCACCATGCTTTTGTTTTTATTTGTGACATGAAAGGGTATGGTTTGAAAAAGGGTAAAGCATGGTGTTTTGTTTTCTTGTCTTGGGTTGTGGTCACCTCCTTCTTCTCCTACACTCACCTCCCTCATATGATATATGTTGTTTTCCTCCACCATTTTGAAAGAGGATTGGCCGGCCACACATTGTGAGGAGAGGAAAAATGAGAGGTTCATTTTGTGCTTCATTTGTTCATCTCATTTCCTTGCATAAATTGATAGCATCATTTGCCTCCAAAGTTTCATTCTTCCCTCCATCTAAAGGCAACTCCAAGACCCCAAAAAGAGACTACGATTCTACACTATATTCCTACAGCAAATCTTGGACGCGTCGATTCGCCAGCTTCGCGCCCGAGTTGCCTCGGTATTGAGGTGGGAGCCCGTAAAAGCTACAGGCGATGTGGTGCCCCTTTCCGACGAGGAGGAGACGGACGGAGATCCCGCGAGGAGATCGGAGTGGAGATGAAGACCGGAGGACATGGATCGTCGGTATACATCTCTTCCCTTTCTTATTGGTTAGCTAGACTTGTTAATGGTTACGATCCGGAGTTTAGTGCGCGGTGGTGCCGGTTTGCAAAGTCCGCAAAATTTAAGTTTATCACCGCTTCCACATTCCGGCGTCGGATTGACGGCCGGGGCGCCGCCGTGCACTTACAGTGGTATCAGAGCCTCGCCATTAACTTAGTCTAGCTTTGTGTAATGTGTTTGCATTTCCGATCGATCAAAAAGTCCAAAAACCCGTATTTTTGCACATCTGTTTCTGTCGAATTTTTTTTGAGTCCAAAAATTTTTCAGGTTGTCTCAGAGTGATGTGCAGGGAATTTTAAGGTCACTGTAAAAATTTGGTTCATCGATCTCATCATACCGCCGCGGAAGGGCGGCCAAACCGCTGCTTTGGCCGCGCTTCCGCCGCGGTTGTAACTGTTCACCCCACTAAATTTTTGCAGTGTGTTCCTGAGTGATAAATGTGATTTTTGGATTATTAAAATTGGGCCCAGGTTTTCTGTGGTTGCTACAGTTTTGTTTGGGGGCCCACTTGTTAATGTTTGATCAATCGGAAAATTTTAAACACATTTTTCACAGTATTTACATTATATCTGCGACCGTGAATGTCACTTGATCGGTAAATCCGGTCTAACTGCTATAGCCCGGTTAGACGGATTTGCGAACGCGACTTTCACGTTGATGTTCTATGTATTTGCTGTGATGATGCGGATCGGTCGTGGGGGATAGCCTGGATGCAATGCTAGTACAGTTTTGTTGTAATATGTACATTTGATATTGCGGGGCGAGCGTCCGACATGTGGACTGCCGTCACTGCCTGATTGTATTATTTTTTTGGGGCACGACCTGGTTGCGGTCGATGTACCCGGTGTATGTATATTTTATTTTCTGTACTAGGATTGCCCCGCGGAGGGGTGCACGGATAGCCGGGTTCTGGAGGGCAACAAGCCCGCATCTCATGGCATTGAGACGGAAGGGGCTTCACTCTAGGATTGGCGGGCTATTCGCCGCACTCGTAGGGGGTACAGGTTGACCCAGGAGGGGTGCCCAAGTTGCCGGATTCCGTGAAGTGCTGGGTGGTCCATTCACGGCGCTGAAGGGGGCTGCCTCGCTTCAGGTTTTGGCGGGTGACTTGCCGCGCCCGTAGGGGTCTAGGATTTCATTGTACAGGCTATCCACACGACCAGGGGAACGTCGGGTTTCAGCAGTGGCTCTGTGAAACCCGGGGATCCCAGATATCTGTATTGTTTCTGTGATGCTGTACTTTTCTGTGATGTTGCATTTTATTCACGCCTTGAGCGAATATAATATATTGGTATATATATTAGTAGATGTTGTATATGTTTTGCATCCGCGCTAGTCCAGTCCCCGCTCTGTCGTTAGTAAGCTAACCTAACGGGTAATGACGGGACCCAGTGGCGAATGCGGATGGCATATACGTACATCAGTATATTTTCGTTCTTTTTGGTGTGATCAATTGATGGGACTGCATTGATTCGGATCAATGCAAGTTAAAAACAAACCTAATCTGATGTTGTTGGAACACTTTTCAAAAAGCTGTTATTGCAAGGACGTTCACTTTTGTTTTGCATCGTGGTATTCATTTGGAATATCCTGCTCCTCAGTCGACGAGGCAAGGGCCGAGATCCCTTCACCGGGAGTGACCCCTTGGACAGAAGTTTGTGTCAGGGCATTAACTTCACTATAGCCGATTACTTTTGCTTTGCACCGTGGTATTCATTTGGAATATCCTGCACCTCATTCTACGGGGAAAGAGCCGAGATCCCTTCACCGGGAGTGACCTCTTTAGTAAAGGTTTTCGTCACTATATTTTCTAAAAAGCTATCCGTTCCTTCAACGATATCAAGTTCTTTACGTTAAAGGTTTTCGCCAGAAACCATTCGTAGCCCTCCGTCGTTTCATATGGGTGGTCAATAGTATTCAAGCTGTGTATGTTGGCCAAAGTCAAGGCACAGTGATTGGTAGCTATTGGGGTATTCATATGCAGCATAGATAGATGCGTTGGTTTGGGACAGTCGTGCTGCCATTTTGGCCAAAGTCAAGGGTATGTACGGGTGGATTCAAATTAACCTGGAGAATGACGGGTAGAACTTGACATGTGACTTATGATATGTTGGCCAAAGTCAAGGTCATAAGAGCATGGGGCAGAAATCACATCGGGAGTTTCAAAAGTACTGAAACTTGCCAGATATGCGCATACCTTCTGGAGTGTGATACCGTGAGCGGATTCCGTCACGTTGTCATGCGATGAGAGTTGGATCCCGATTCCCACTGATGAGTTAGTTTACTCCTCGGGTGACCCCGACTAATTCTTCTTTCAGGTTTGGAGGAGAATTTGAGGTACAGTGGGAGGATTCCAGATTAGATAAATTGGTAACCATTCTGATCTAGGTTAGAGTGCACGCTGAGTGTTTCTTTTCTCTCTCTCTTTGGCAGCGACCATTGACCCGACCCTAAGACTTTGACTCAGTGACCAAGTTGACCGAACCTTCTTAACACTGGCTTTTGGATTGTCAGAGTTGCAGACCTCATTGCCACTCCTACTTTTACCCTTTTCTCCAGGACACCCCGTATTACTACGAACGTCCACTTCCATTGGACAAAACCATCGTATGGTTAGATACGAACTCGAAGGAATTCGAGGATGGTTTCCGGTTCTGGAGAAAACGAATAGGATTATTCAGTTGTCTTTTCTTTTCACCTTCTCTCAGGTTGCGAGTACTCCTTGGTTTAGGAGTAGTACACCTATTACGCAAATTGGATAGTCTTCTTCCAAACCATAGGCTGGTGCCGACCGGTAGGGAATGAAGAAAACCAGTTAGCCTAAACGGTGTACAGAAGGTATTAAGTTCAGACAAAACAAGGGATTAGTAAGAGGGCAAAGTAAATTGCGACTGCTATTCACGACCGAACCAAGTATTTCTTCGCCAATCCTAAATCACCTTTGTATTTCTCCAGGACACTCCGTATCACTACGAAGATCCCATTTTATTGGATAATCCATCGTATGGTTATATACGAACTCGAAAGGAACTTGTTCCAGTTCGGGGATGGATCCTGGTTCAGGAGAAATAGGAATAAAGTACATTCAGGTGTCTTTTATCTTCACCTTCTCTCGCGTTGCGAGTGCTCCTAGGATTAGGACAGTACACCCTTTATGCTTATTGGATAGTCCTCTTCCAAACCATAGGCTGGTGCCGAACGGTAGGGAAGGAAGAAAACCATTTGGCCTAATGGGTGTGCAGAAGGTAATGACTAAAGACATATGAAGGGATTTGGAGAGGTGGCAAAGAACTATACGGTTACAGTCGTGAATCTGGAAGAGGCATTACTAGGAATACCAGAATACCCCATCGGAACATTTCGATGTTTCAGTTTCACTGTGTAATGTTAAAGGAAAACTGATTTCCCGATTAGATACTTACTCCAGGGTATGTATTTACCAGGTACGATTCTCACATCTGTATAGTTTTACAGATGATGAGTGGGAGTAAGTTATTGGGAATTGGGTGATCATCCTCATTAAATCGGGATTCGTTGTAATCGGTGATATTTGAGGAAATCACCTGGGTTGTTTGCCGGTCGGCAAATATTTGGTTTTGAATATCCGCTGTTATGCATCAATTTCAAATTGATATATCTGTACGTCTATTTTCATAGAGTGAGATATACCTTTCTGAAATTATGTCTACGACATTTACCTATATCAGTGGATGGTTAGGTAAGGAGCATTAAACAGCGGTGTAATTCTTCTTAACCATAAGTACAGTTTTCAACCTACGACACACAGTGAATGAGTAATCAGACTCAAGGGACTTTTACAGAGTATTGTATGTTGTCCAGGGTCCATCAGGACAGAGGGGATGGTCCTCGTACTATATTCGGTTTACTTATGACTCCTCTATTTTTTTAGACAGGTGTTTCGTGGAAACACAGGGTCCGAATTTGGAGAAGTTATATGTATTTGAATAGAGTAGAGAACCAGGTATAGCAAGTATCGGGATTCTTCAAAGAGATCGAAGATGTAGATACTTGTGTATGGTGTTCAGTTGATAGTAATGATTAAGAGAAATTGCTTCTCTTTCAGGTTACTCATAATTGGAAGCGTTCCTAAGTTGAGTAACGCTGATCGGCCTTCTTCCATTTAGTTGACATGCACTGGAGACAGCTGCATGATTTGAATCTAGTTCAATTAAATCAGTGCCTCTGGTTCTATATTGGATATAGAACAGTTCATATCTTAACGATGTTAAGGTACGGGGAGTTGTCCGGTTTATGATTAAAACCAGACACTGGACAACTCAAGGCATGTTTCTGTAATGGTTGTTTGTGGGTTGACCCAGGCTATGACGAGGGTTGACTTTCTACCATCTGGATGAACAATAGCGATATTGTTCTAGACTCGCCACAGTTTTATTAAAAATGGATTTTTTCAGAAAACAGTAGTGGGAGTATGGTAGAACTGGAAGTGATTCCAGAACCACAAACGATTACTGAAGATTTGATAAGGAACCTAAAGATTCAATCTGGATTGACATTCCATTGGCCACTCCGCAGATAAGGTGGGTAACTTCAGGCACCCGAGAGGCACTACGGTAGCCTCAAGGACGGCGACAGGGAAGTTCTTGTTTACCCACAATTGCCATTGCTGTTGTTCCAGGTTACGAGACCCGGCGGGAGGATGAGTATAGCGTCGTTCTAAACTAGTTTTAGAAGTGTACGTCTATATGACTCTGCCAGAGGGTTGTCGTAATCAGAGGGAGCAGCGGAAGCATTGGTGGACAGGGAGCTTATGTCTATTTATAGACTAGAGCAGATGTAGCGGAGATAGATCATCTATTTCTGATGTGACAGTCATGGGTTTGACTTCATCAGAAAAGGGGATGGATCTGTTGAGAAGGTAGTAGGGTGTGATATCCTGGTATTTGGATGATATACACAGAGTAGGAAAAGAAACTCCTACACTACGATCGGTTATACTTTGGTCGTCGCACAGTGGTTTCTCCACACAGGACCTGGACATTATATCAGACATACTGGTTACTGGATCTATGGTATTAGATCTAGATTTGGGTGGTTTCCCAATCAGGGTACTTAGACAGCATTCTAAGGGTATTTAGAATGGACGACTCCATGCACGGTAGTGTACCTGCAGAAGATGGAGTCACCCTCTCTAAAGGTGTCTTACAGACTAAAGGGGAGAGGGATGTCCATGATTGGCAGATCACTTGCTCAGGCAATTGAGTTAATCATGAGATGTCAAGTACCACACCAGATATTGTTCTTGCACTAGATGCAATAAGTTGATATTGATCCAATCCTGGAGAAACAGTCGGAAGCAGTTTTAGAACATAACAGAATGTTCTAGGGATATGATAACGACAGCCTCGTTGAGGAGACAGTTATCATTCCAGGCTTCCAAGGTGACAAGGACGACAAGGAGGTTGTCAGAGTTATAGTTTTCCCTCTGACGAGGGGCAGTATTTTGGACAGGTGGTCCAAGGCAATACTGAGGGAGGCATGGCGCGCAGGACACTGATTAAGTTCAGTTGTCGATACAGTCTAAGAAGTTTGGATTTGGAGTTCATTTATGAGCTATGTCCCATCAGACATCCAGACACTCTAAGACAGGTATTGCTCTTTTCGGGAGATGGGTTTCTCCGCGAACTTGAGATATAGAGAGACATAGAAAGAAACATCTAAGCGGATCCACTCACTGAGGCTATTCCTCGAACGCAATAGTTCCGCAAACGAGCTTTGTGAGACTGACTAGTAGAGGAGTTGGATGTTCGGTATCACACGGGCTGTGAGTATGCGACATCGCAATAATTAGCCTTGAGTGCAAGTGGGAGATTGTTGGAGATAGTGCCCTCAGAGTCAATTATTAGGTCACAGGTACGTGATTGTAATGATTGAGGGAGGACCTATCCCGGTAGGACAGTCTTACTCGAGATGATAGTATGCTATCTGGTTTACCTTTATCATCGTGTACTGTTTTAGGTGACCTGACATGTCGCTATTACACGTTGATAGAGCCCCTAGGATTCTTGCTTGACCACCAGCAGTATGAGGGCGATCATATAAGTGGGAGCTGGGGGTCTACAAGCATATCCTTAAAAGGTCCCTAGTCGTGGGAGTTTCGAGACCGGGCATCGATACTCCATTAGTAGACTAGTGTATACAGTCGAGACCCCGACGAGGGGCGGTGGCCGGTCTCACAAGCCACTGGTGTCAGTTGGATCACCTAAGATGTATACAGGTGCTCATTGGGTTATGAGTACACCGGACAGGACTCGCCGGGAACATGCTAGTTGGTCATATACCAGACGTCAGATGGCAGTTCCCTGGTGACATGTGTGCAGGTTAGTTCATCGACCTGGGGATCGTCATTTGTCTCGTGTGAGTTCCCACTGTACTTTGATTACTACCCTACCACGGCTCAAAGGAGTCGTGCAAACAGGTTTTAGTTGGGTACAGTCCCGAGCCACATGGAGGCAGTGAGCGTATCTTCAGGGGTTCGTCTCTCCCGGTATTGGGGGTGAGGTCGTGCTGTGTCTAGGAGAGCCATTACACAAAGTCCTTGGCCAAGGCAAGGAGATTTACTGGTAGGTATTCCAGTAGTATCTCAGGGTGTTCTGGGCTACACTCCGACACGACTTGTACCGCTTTTGGGGGTCTGACTTTTACCAACCTCCTAGGCCCGCCATGCGATACTCATAGACGAACGGACCGGACTGTATGGATATTGTCACTGACAGGCTCAGTAGGGTGTCAGGATGAGTTCGCTCATCGACGTCCCTTTTTGTCAATAGCTGGTGGCCCGTTACGTATTGGCTTATACCTCTGACGGGCTAGTGGTTAAATCCACAGCCATTGTATTGACGAGTCTTTAGAGTCCACCACACTTTCAGTTACTCAAGTTTCGGGCGAAACGCTGTAGAGGCCGTATGGAGATATGGCAGGGTCCGATCAGATACGTGCGGTATTGCACGGATCAGGATCGGACGGTTTGTACTAGTAGCCGTATAGGTATATGGCAGGGTTCGATCAGATATGTGCGGTATTGCACGGATCAGGATCGAACGGATATTACTAGCCGGCTTTGGTTTAAGCCGGTCCTAGTTTAGTACAGTGTAGATTTTGTCTCTTTGCATTTGTATCCGGACGGAATACAGATGCGGGTGTGTATGCACAGTATCGGGGTTTTCCTGTAATTTATTACGGGACCAGTTTTCTGGAGTTGCCAGTTTGCATTCCGTTCCGGCCGGTTTTCCTTTGTTCTTTCCCGGCCGGACTTTTCCGATGGAGGGGGTAATTTGCAGTTTTGCAAATTACATTTGTGGAGGGGTTTTCTTGCATAAAGGATTGATTATGATAGCTATCATTATCTTTTCCACCATGCTTTTGTTTTTATTTGTGACATGAAAGGGTATGGTTTGAAAAAGGGTAAAGCATGGTGTTTTGTTTTCTTGTCTTGGGTTGTGGTCACCTCCTTCTTCTCCTACACTCACCTCCCTCATATGATATATGTTGTTTTCCTCCACCATTTTGAAAGAGGATTGGCCGGCCACACATTGTGAGGAGAGGAAAAATGAGAGGTTCATTTTGTGCTTCATTTGTTCATCTCATTTCCTTGCATAAATTGATAGCATCATTTGCCTCCAAAGTTTCATTCTTCCCTCCATCTAAAGGCAACTCCAAGACCCCAAAAAGAGACTACGATTCTACACTATATTCCTACAGCAAATCTTGGACGCGTCGATTCGCCAGCTTCGCGCCCGAGTTGCCTCGGTATTGAGGTGGGAGCCCGTAAAAGCTACAGGCGATGTGGTGCCCCTTTCCGACGAGGAGGAGACGGACGGAGATCCCGCGAGGAGATCGGAGTGGAGATGAAGACCGGAGGACATGGATCGTCGGTATACATCTCTTCCCTTTCTTATTGGTTAGCTAGACTTGTTAATGGTTACGATCCGGAGTTTAGTGCGCGGTGGTGCCGGTTTGCAAAGTCCGCAAAATTTAAGTTTATCACCGCTTCCGCATTCCGGCGTCGGATTGACGGCCGGGGCGCCGCCGTGCACTTACAGTAGTTGGGTGCATTCCCGAAGCACTTGGAGGCAGTGATGGTTAGACAGGATTCGTCTCTCCCGGTATTGGGGGTTGATATCGTGCTGTGTCTAGGAGAGCCATTACACAAAGTCCCTGACCAGGGCAAGCGAGATATACTGGTAGGTTTCCAGTGTTATCTCAGGGTGTTCTGGGCTACACTCCGACACGACTTGTACCGCTATTAGGGGACTGATGTTTACCGCCCCCTAGGCCCGCCATGCGATATACTTAGACGAACAGACCGGACTGTACAGAGATTGTCGCATACAGGCTCAGTAGGAGTTCGGATGGGTTCACCTCATCAGTCTTCTCATCGGCATCTACCTGGAGACCGTTACGTACAGCTAGTGCCGCTTGCGGTCTGTGGTTAAACCCACTGCTAGCGTAGTGTCGAGTCTTTAGAGTCCCACACAGAGGGTTATTCGCCTTTGGGAAAAATAGAGTAGAGGTCGCATGGTTTTGCGACGGGGTTCGTTCACATCCGCGCACTTGTGCACGATTGGTGTCCGGACAATCATTACTGGCGGGCTCTGGTTTGAGCCAGATCCTAGTATATGTTTTGGGGTTAGTTTTATCTCATTGTATTCGTGTTCGTCGAAACACGAATGCGGGTGTGTATGCACAGTTGTTTGAGGCGGAGGAAGAGGATTTTCATTAGAGTTTTGGAACTGGTGTGTATGCACAGTTGACAGTTGTCTTTTTCCAAACCCTAATGAATATGTGAAATATCAATTAATAATATTAATTAAATGAAATTGGGTTAGGGTTAGGGTTGTTGACTTGTTGACCAAGGTTGACTTGTTGACCAAGGTTGAAACTTTGACCATCATCATTTCACTCCAAAGATGCTCTTTGATCTTTGCAAACATTTAATGTGAAATGATAATGGTCTTATCAAACCAACCATCACCTTTTTCATTTTGACTAATATTATTAATTAGATTAATTCACATATATTGGTTATGGTTGTAAAACTATGATCATTCTCTAATATTCATTCTCTCTCATCCTTTCTTCTTATTCTTCCTCTAGCTCAAGGAAAATTCGTCTCATGTGTTGAGAAACATTTTCTTGGAGATAAAACACCAAAGCCACTCTCTACTCATCCTAAGGTTGAAGGTCTAGCAAGCCGGACACTTTAGTTTTCTCAAGTTCGAGGAAGAAGCTCAAGGTAGAGACCCTCAGGTGGATCCATCTTCGGCAAGAGAAGGCGACGAGGAGAGAACCATCTGACCACCACAAGGAGTCCAAGAGAAGGAGTTCAAGTTAAGGTATAACCCCCTAACCGAGTAGGTAAAGCTCTTGTTAGTTGCTTGTGTGTTGTTTAGCAAAGATCCGGGTTTTCTAGTCCATGTTACCATGACCCCAAAAAAACGTTTTTCACCATTTCCGCAAGCTCGAAAGAACCGGGAGAGGTAACGTGGACTTACAAGGACAGTGGTGCCGCCTCTCACAGCTTGAATTCGGCCTTTATCGCTAGTCGGCTTTTGAGGAGAAGAAGTCGAGGATTCTAGGCTTTCATTCGTGATACCGGAGCCACAGTGGGATTGTTGGACCGGGTACCTATCGTGCGAGGGTTTTCTGACGTTGTTCCAGATGAGCCGGCGAAGCTTCGGGAGCTTAAGGATCAGCTGCAGAGTTGTTTGTTGGGGGGCTTGTGCGTCTGAGTGTTTTGCTTTGGGGAGCTCCTATTCTGTTCGTCAAGAGAAGGACGGCAGTTTGAGGTTGTGTGTTGATGGATCGTTAATTGAACCGAGTTACGGTGCGGATAGGTATCATTTACCTCGCATTGATGATTTATTCGATTTGCTCTAGAGTGCAAGACATTTTCTATGTTTTTTTGGGATCAGGTCATCATTGGTTGCGGGTTCGGAGTGATGACATTCCGAATACTGCTTTTGTGCATGCTATGGGAAGTATGTGTTTTGGTGGTGTCGTTGGAGTCACCAATGCCCTAGCAGCATTCGTGAATGTGATGAACCAGATTTCCTTCAGGCCGTTCCTCAACCAATTTATTGTTCTGTCAATGATGACATTCTGATCTTTTCCAATGTGTCGTGAGGAACTTGAGCAGCACTTAAGGATTTGCTTTGCAGACATTGGGAGAGCCCCAGCGGTTTGATAAATTCTCGGTGTGTTCCTTCAGGCTTGATTGTGTTGACTCCTAGGTCTTGTAGTTACGGGAGACGGTTTTCGTATGGTCCCGTACAGCTTTGGCCATACTTATATCCGGGATGGAGGTCCGCAGATTTTTGGGCATAGAAAGTTTTTACTGCCGTTTCGTGCAGGATTGCTTGTGTATCGCTGCACAGTTGACTGAACTAACCGGAAAGGAGGTTCTTTTTCTTCGGACTGAGGCATGCGTGTGGAGTTTTCGGCAGTTGAAGACTCGGTTGACAACTGCACCAGTTCTTTCGTTGTTTCCTGTTTCGGGCGACCTTGTTGTTTAACAGTGATGCTTCGCGAGTGGGGCTCGATTGTGTACTGATGTGGAACTATAGAGTTATCGCTTATGCTTTCCGACTGTCGGAGGAAGTACGAGCAGGATATCCCACTCACGATCTGGAGATGGCCGCGGTGGTCCTGCGTTGGAGATTTGGAGACACTACTTGTTCAGAGAGTCGTGTCAAATTTTCACGGACCACCAGAGCTTAATGTACATCTTCTTGCAGCGGGTTGTGATTGTTGAGACAGCGCCGTTGGATGGAGTTTGTGAAGGATTGTGTTTGTGAGATCCTCGTTTCTCGTGGCAAGGCGATTGTAGTAGCTGATGTTGGAGTCGTAGGCCCGGGGTTAGCTTGTTCCAGCTGTGCGCAGCTCTGAGACAATTTTCTGCAGATTTATAGTTCTTATGCGATCGTTGAGTACAGCTTAAGTTCGCCACTACTGAGGGGACAGCTTGCTCATGTCTGCGCCCGTCCACTTTTTCGTAATCATTTTCGTGAGGCACTACCCGCCGACGCTCGTTTGTCGGAGATTCTTGAGCATACTCGGCTGGGTAAAGATTAGAAGTCCTTGATTGGTGACCAGGGTGTGCTACGTTTAGGGACGCGTTTGTGTATACCAGATGATGATGGGTAGAGATGCGAAATCCTATAGCAGCCACAGCAGTCAGCTTTCTGTGTTCATTCAAGTTCACCAATATGTGGCGTGACTTGTGAGATAGTTACGGGTGGGCAGAGATGAAGAGTGAAGTTTCGGATTTCGTTTCGAGGTGTCTGTCTTATTGTGAGCTAAGGTTGAGCATTTAAGACCGGCTGGAGAGTTGCAACCTTTAACCGTTCTAGGGTGGGAATGGGAGCAGATCTCCATGAATTTCGTTGTGGTGTATACCCAGATTTAGTCAGGGTGTGATTCCATTTGGGTGTTTGTTGTCCGGTTATGCTCAGTTTGCTCAGTTGTTCCATGTTAAGTTGTGCATTGCACGGAGTTCCTTCATATGTTTTATCCAATAGAGGCACCCCATTCGCTAGCCGTCGTGGGCAGAAGCTTCAGGAAGCCTTGATTACTGGTTGAGATTTAGCTCTGCTTTTCCATTCGCAGGATGATGGTTTTGTGAGAGCGGGCTATACGGACTATGGAGGATATGCTAGTGCGTACGTACTAATTGTTGTCGGCAGTTGGGATCCTCACTTGCCATTATTAGGGTTCTCCTTCGATACCTGTTATCAGGAGACATTCTCATTTGCAACCTTAAGGTTTTGTTTGGTAGGTGGTGTCGATCACCATTCTGTTTTTCTGACTCCGCGAGAGTAAGATTTTTGGACCCCAGCTAGTCTAGATACTTCGGAGATGATCCAGTTGATTCAGGTCAGGATGAGAGCAGCCCATTGCAGACAGAGGTCTTATGCCGACCGAGGTGGTCGCAGACTTGAGTTCGGAGTGGGAGATCATGTATTCCTAGAGATTTTTTCGATGAATGACGTGTTGAGTTTTGGAAAGCTTATCCCAGGATTGTTGGTCCTTTTGAGTTCCTCAAGCGAGTTAGTTCCGTTGCCTATAATTTGGCACTTCCACCGAGATTATTGAGTATTCATCCCGTATTCCTTATGTAGGTACTTTTCAAATACCTTCATGACATTTCTCACATGATTCAGCATCAGACCATTTAGCATGGACGCGATCTTTTCGTTCACCGGCAGCCAATTGTGTTAGTGGTTCGGCAGGTGGAGAAACTTCAGTCAAGGGTCTTGCCATCTGTGGAGGGTTTTCTTGGGCGTAGCCGTATAGTGAGGTGATCACTTGGAAGGCTGCTAGCGAGATTTAAGTGTTTTTTACTCTACTTTTTGAAGGTACTCTTAGTGAGAATTTTAAATTCGGAGATGAATTTTTATAAGGGGGAGATTGTAACGCCTTAGATTTCGGTTAGTGTTGGTTTAGACGATAATGCGGGTTTTTGGTAAAATGTTTACCAATTTGGGTTCCTCAAATTTTATAACATTTAATTAATAATTTAATTTTATTTTTTATGGCATGCACACACATGTGCATGTTTATGTGAGGGTTTGTTTTTGTAATCTAGTTTAGCAACCATGACAGCTTAAACCTTAATCTAATCCTTTACTTTATCCTAATCCTTATTTTAATCTAATCCTTAACCTAACCACTTGATATTTGTGTTAGTTATATGTATGCCCTAGAGGCCATTACTGTACATAGGATGTATATGGTAGTGGATGCTGGGTTATATATAGGGAGGACTTTCTCGCTCGACATGATAGTATGCTATCTGGTTACACTTTACCTTAACGTGTATGCTGATTGTCTCTCTGTTACATGTTGGTAAAGCCCTTAGGATGTGTACTTGACTACCTGGACTATGATGCGGATCATACTAGTGGGGACATGGTGGTCCATAAGTACATCCTTCAAAGTCCCTAGTCGTGGGTATATCGAGACGGGGCATCGATATACCAGAGTAGACTAGCGTATACCTTCTCGACCCATACAGATGGGCGATGGATGATCCCATATCCATTGGTGTTTGACATCGGAGATGATATACGGGTGCTCAGTGGAGACTGGGTACACTGGACGGACTCACCGAGAACTCCCAGATGGTATTATACCTCACGTCAGATGGCAAATCTCTGGTGACACTGGTACAGAGTAGTCTGTTGACCCGAGATCGTCATAGAGTCTTGTGTGGTTCCCACTGTGCTTTGATTTCCATCTTACCACGTCCAAGAGGGCGTGCAAAATGGTGGTTTTTGGGTACAGTCCCGAATCACGTGGAGGCAATGAGCGATAGGAGGGGATTCGTCTCTCCCGGTATAGGGAGTTGATGTTGCGCTGTGTTCGATTGGCTATAACAGGAAATCCCTGGCCAGGGTTGCTGAGATTTACCGGTAAGTGTTACCAGTAGTTTCTCGAATTGTTATAGACCTCATATCGACACGACTTATCGACCTATTGGGGTCTGACGTTTACCACCCCTAGGCGAGATATGCAACATATCAGACGATCAGACCGGACTGTACGGTAGTGTTACTGGTTGGATTCACAGGAGTGTGAGCGGGCTTGCTCGTCGATCTTCTGATCGCTCAATACCCGGGTGGCCGTTACGTTTAGCAGACCGCTTGCGGCTTGTGGGTGTTTGATATGATCATCACCTGCTGCCGGCGTATTGACGAGTCTTTAGAGTCCTACACAGAGGTTTCCTGGCTCAGGCGAAACGAAATAGGAGCGCATATGGGATATGTGCGGGACCAAGAATAATGTGTGTATGTGATACCGTATTTCATTCTCGCGAACAATGTGTCGAATGGTTGTATGCGATATAACCTAGTTATCGAATCGAAGATTGATTCGATAAGCCGATACATTTGATACTAGTCGGTTATGTGCGACATGACCGGATCATTGAATCAAGTATTGATTTAATGATTTAATGTATAATTATATATTTGATATATTACTTTGCATTAACTAGTATTGGTTCACTTTATATGGATTTTCTCACTCGGGTGTGCACATTGTATATGTGATATACTTTTGTGCACTTGATTGTATCATGTTTGATGATGCAAGATTACTAGGTTTTGTGTACAGAGTTAAACCTTGGTTAAGTAAATGGTTAGGGTTTTATTTCTTATTCATTTATTTGTTTATTTATTCATTTTTGGCAAAAGGAAAATGGTGGCTAATTTGGATATATGTTGAAGCTTCATGAAGCTTGGACTTAGTCACCATTTTTGTCTTCATACCTAACCTAACCATTCACTTAACTTGAGTTTAGTCTCTACACATAACCATGGTTGGATTATGATAAGTTTTGATTTTCTTTTCTATTTTAAATTAACTTATCATAACACTTTCTTCTTCTTCTTCATCTTCTTCAAAGAAGAAATCTTGACTTCATCAATGGTGGATTGATGAAATGAGTGAGAAATCCAATTCTAAAGTGAACCCACTTCCTATTTCTTCATCCTCTACCTCTTGCTAAGTAGTAGAGTGTGTTTCCTTCACAAGTTTTCTAGACTTAGTGAAGTTGGAGCTTGATCTAGCGATGCCTCGACGTAGATCATCTTCGGCACGTCGTCGATGACCTAGCCCGCTCTTTCTCCGATGAAGCCGACGCTAGAGCCCGGGACTTGCATTTGGACAGCGGAGAGGACTTCATCACGGAGCCGAGGAGGTGGAGGAACGGATCTACAAAGGTTGTATTTCCGTACTCTTAGTTAAGTGTTAACTAGTTTGTTTTTCGCCTAGACATCTAGCCAACGATCCGTACTTTAGGGTTTCTCGGCACCGTTAAATTTTAAATTGGCATGGTTGATGCCTTGTGAGACCTCTTGAGAGTGCCTAGGAACCCTACAGTGGTATCAGAGCCATGCTAGAGCCTTAGGCGAAGTCTAGACGGAGTTTGAAGTCCGAACGAACCCGAAAACCCATTTCAAAATTGCTCTCTGTCCTTTTTTCAAAAACTGGGATTTTTCCAAATTAAAAATATGCAGAAAACCCAGCAGGGAAATCTAAGAATTAAGGCGCAAAACGTTTTGAATGAACAGTGTAAACGGCGGCGGAACCGCGGCATAAGCCTAGCTTATGCGGCGGTTCCGCGGCAGAATCATGACGTCAGTCCTAACTGTTTGCACAGTAATTCATTGTTTCAGGTGCTGAGTTCTCTGGGTATTTTTAAAATTTATTCAAGAGTTGAATTTTCTGGAGTTGTTTTGGGGATTCGGTGTTTTGATCGGAGTATCAAATTTTGTCTGTGTGGTTTTCCGGATAAATTTTAGAATATGTTAAAAAGTTCGACCGGATATAAATACCCAATTTTTCCCCTCTCGGGAAATTTCCAAGTGTTGGATTTTTCCGTAGTTTAACGACGTTCTAAGTAGTGCAAGTAACGCGATGGACCCTCTAGAAGACAACAAACCTTAACTCGATTATGTGACCGTCTTGAACTGCCCTTTGAACCTTCGGGTTTGGGGCAGTACGGCGTGCCACATGTGAGGCGTTGGCTTGACCCTTCTACGGCTGGACCGTTGGTACTGAGGCACGAACTGAATGTTGTTAGACAGATATTTCATGTGTTGATCTGTATCGGGAAAACTTGGGTGTTCGATTGTTCGATCGGAAAGTTTGACATTTTCTATTTATCCGGAATGGGATACAATAATTAGAATTCACAAGAAGTTATGAGATAACTGAATGAATGTTATAAACATAGCAGTTTAGTCTCGCTTGATCGGTTGCCACGGAATTTTGATGTGATCAAAAGTCCGTCGCAATCACGTAGCGTACGCGGATACTCGCCGGGTAAACTTAATAGACAGCCTCACGCCATAGCCCCGACCAAGTGACTGTAGGAGAACCCCGTCGCCGAAAGCATCCATCCGGGTGCTCACGGTAGCGGTGTTCCGCCTTGGTGCACTTCGTCAACGGTATCGGGGGTGCAGCCGTCTACTGAAGTTTGCGACAAGCATTCGATCAGGGTGTCGGGAATCTTGTTGAATTACCCGACTTGGTATTGAAAAGTGTTTTCGATTTTGAGACTAAAATGCGGGGTTTATAATTATTAGGCATGCGATGTCTAAGGAATTCATTTGATTAGGCATGCGATGTCTATGCAGGTTGCGGATTCCAACTGTTGTAGTTTTACACTTTCTTATATGTGACCGTAAGTGTAATATGTGATATCGCCGGTTTCGTTGCTATATGTCAACGACAATTGGGATACGCATGTTTACTTACGTTGATGACATGTGATGTTATGTGTTGCTGGATATGTTATATTGGATCGTCGTGTTTGAATAGCCGGGGGTTTTTATGTGAGATGAGTGTTTTTCATTTTCATTCATGTAAAAACTTGTATGTAATATTCTTTTATTTGGGGCACTTCCAGGTTGCGGAAGACGTCACCCTTTGTATATTATTTACTTTTCCGCACTAGGATAGACCCAAGGAGGGGAGCACAAGTAACCGGGTTCTGGAGTCCAGTGGGAGACCAACTCGAGGAGTCGAGTCCGGGTCTCCTAACTCTAGAATTGGCAGGGTTGCTTGCCGCTCTCGTAGGGGTCTAAGGGTGTGGGTTTGGCTATTCATCGCGACCGTGGAATCCTTGTTTTATACTAGCTCGTATTGAAAACACGGACGTCCTAGTATATCCAATATTTCATATGTTTCTTCTGCTGCGATATCTGTGATGTGATCATGTGATGTTCTGTGATAGATACAGTATATAGTATATATGATATATTATATAGGCGTTACTCATGTTTTACACCCGCACTAGCCCTGCCCCGCTCTGCCGTTAGTTACCGAACCTAACGGTGCACGAGGAGACATCGAGGCGAATGCGGATGGCATAAGTGTACGTCGTATTTATCTGTGATGTTTAGGTATATAATTGATGGGACTTCATTAATGTGATTAATGAAAATAAAAGAAACCTAAGATGTTGTAGAATCGAATTTCAAAATTAAAACAGGTAGCTACAGTTCTTGCTTTGCACAGAGGTATATGTGATATATCCTGCACCTTATTCGATAAGGAAAGGACCGAGATCCCTTCACCGGGAGTGACTCCTTTAGCAATAACTGGCAGATGCTACACACTCGGTTTGTCTTTTGATTGCTTTTAAGAGTTTTTGCTTTGCACAGTGATATATATGATATATCCCGCACCTCATTCGATGAGGAAAGGACCGACGATCCCTTCACCGGGAGTGACTCCTTTAGCAAAACTAGAAAAGCCTCAAAAGCACTCCATTTTTCAAATCATTTGATTCTACAACGATATCAAGTTCATTACGCAATAGGTTTTCAGAAAAACCTGTCGTAGCCCTCCGTCATTTCAGATAAGTGCTAGTTAGAATTCGTGCTACGTTTGTTGGCCTGCGTCAAGGCGTAGTGTGCGGTAGCTAACTAGTATTTATCTGCTTATGCATATGATGCAGATTGGATTAGGATAGTCGTGCGACTTTGTTGGCCTGCGTCAAGGGTCGTGCGGGTGGGTTTAATTCAATCAGGAAATGACGGGTTGAACTTGACTAGCGCACTATGGTTTGTTGGCCTGCGTCAAGGTCATAGGACGCTAGGGGAAAAATATTATTGGGAATTTCAAGTGTTGAAATTTGCAATGAGATTGCATACCTTCTATGACATAGTTGGATCCCGATACCCGCTGCGAGTAAGAGTTACTCCTGGGAGAGTTTTACACATTGCAATTAGCCGATCAAGTAGGTGTCTAGAAAGGTGTTAACGAGGTTACGCCTCTGGGAAAACGAGGTTTACATTAATTAGGTTCGTGCGAAAGCACGGGAGACCTCCCTCAAAGTACCGACACTGGCCTGGCTGAAAGATTGGCGAACTTGTAGTGTGTAACTAATCCCGGCTAGTCTTTCCTTTTAGGGTTTGAAGGAAGATTTGATAAAAAGCAGTGGGAGCCATCCTGATTAGATAAAATAATAACCAATCTATTCTTGCAAGAGCGCACGCTGAGTGTTTTCTTCTCTCTCTCTCCTAGTAGCGACCATATCACGCCTTAATCAAGATAATAATACGGAATATTGACCGAACCCGCTTGTTATACTGAGCTGGGGAATGTTGGTCCCGCTCCAACTTATAATTGTTATAAGACAGAGCAGGAATTTAGGGGATTACCAGAATTCCCGTGCCGCCCAAACGAAGAGAGTGCATGCTGATGCATCATCTTCGGGTTTGTTCATTACAAAGAACTGTTTCTCTGTATCCTCTTCGTCCTGGGTATGTGATACCAGATCAGGATCCCAGATATGTAATCTGTAACATAGGGCTACAGCTAGGTAGAGAACTGAGAACGGGTGATAAGTTTCATGAGGCAGAAAACGGGGCAAGTGTTGCAGCCAAGTCTGTTGGTCACTGTCACCCTGTATTACAAATATATTGATTCTGAACGAATGTTATTAGATACCGAACCTGATATACAAAATCATATCAGTCTCTTTATTAGTAAAAAAAGGATATAATTTTGTATTGTTGGATAATATTTTGAACATTTCCTATATCAAAAGTTGATCGGTTCAGGCACGTTATCTAAAAGTATTGATGTTCTAAATCAAACTACAGTTCTAAGTATACGCAACACAAAAGAGGAAGAGTTTAGAAATGAACAAATCCTTATTGAGACATTGTAGACAAGGTCATATCAATGCGATCCGACTGGCTGAAGTTACATTTTAGATGCATATTTAAATCAGTTTGAATTTACATCTTGTGAAACTTGCCAGTCATGTCACAGAGATAAGATGACCATAGCTCCGTTTAATGGAAACAGAGAAAGAGTTAGTGAACTCTTGGGATGATACATGTTGATGTATGTAGGTCCCCTGTCTACACTTACCAAGACCGGTTCTTTTTACTTCATTACATTCTCTGATGATCTTTCGAGATTCAGACCTATGTTTCTGTTGAAACACAAGTCAGAACCTTTTGAGATATTCAAAGAATATAAGTTAGAAATAGAGAACCAATACAGGTATAAGTATTATGTCCTTTGATGTGATCAAGGAGGAGAATACTTGAGCACGGAAATCCTGGATTATTCTAAAGGAGAATGAGATTCTCTCTCAGCATTACACCTCCGTATACACCATAACACGATGGTATATCGGGGCGGAGCAATCACACCCTATATGATAAAGTGTGCTCTATGATGAGTACTACTGAGTTACCTATTTCCTTTTGGGAGTTATGCACTTGAGAAGATGCATACCTATTGAATAGGGTTCAAATCAAATCAGTTGCCTACCATTTCATATGTGATATGATAAGGGAAGAGCCCATATCTTAAGTTGGTTAAGATTTGGGGTTGTCCGGGCTATGTCTAAAAGCAAAATCCGGACAAGCTCGAGGCAAGGTCAGTTATGTAGAACTGGAAATGTTCCAGCTATACAAACTGTGGCTGATGATTTGATAGAACCAAAGGATTCAATAGTTACAAATGAACCTCAGCCTCTCCGCCGATCTAGTAGGGTTCCTCACCCACCTGAGAGATACTTCGATTTCTCTATGACAGTGGGAGCGAGGATTGCATCATGAGATGATGACCCAACTAGTTTCGAGCTGGCCATCGAGAGTAAGACTCTGTAAGAATGGCTGGATGTTTATCGATCTGAGATGGAATCCTTATACACCAACAAATTATGGACTTTGGTTGCTATATCTGAAGGGTTAAATCCCCATCAGGAGCAAGTATATCTTGAGAAGATTACTTGGTGTACATGGAAAGGTTGAGATTTTCAAAGCTAGACTTGTTAAGGGTTTTCGTCATCGACCAGGCGTGGATAATGATGAAACCTTTTCCAGTGCCTATGCTTAAGTCCATTCAGATCCTACTTACCACGGCTACATACCATGACTACGATATCTGGTGGTTGGGTGTCATGACTGCTTTTCTAAATGATATTTTGGAAGAGAGCGTCTATAAGTACACAGCCAGAGGGCTTCGTAGACAGTGGGAGCAGCGGAAACGTGTGCAAGATGCTTTATAGGATAAAGCAGGCATCGCGGAGTTGGAACATCTGTTTTGATGGATTAGTCAAAGAAGTTGACATCATCAAAATGGTAGATGAACCTTGTATAAACAAAAAGGTAGTAGGGAGTATGGTGACGATCCTCGTGGAGTACGTGGATGACATACTCTTGATAGAGAAGGAGTTTCCTATGCTACGCTCGATCAATCTCCGCTTATCACTATAATTCTCCATATAGGATCAAAATGATACCTCCTAAATCCTGGGTTTTGGATCTATGAGATAGATCTAAATGGATGTTAGAATACTCACTAGTTATAGTGTGATGGTATCAGTTGATCCTGGGGAGAATCACTGGAAGGGTTCCAGGATGATAAAGACGATGAATGTCAGTCGCAGGCATTGTCTTTACCCTCAGTAAAGGGACGGTATGTTGGAAGAGTTCCAAGATAGATACCATGACATACTAGACGATAAAGGCAGGATACATCGCTACTTAACATGCTACCAAAGAGGCTGTCTGGGTGTATATTAGTTCATGAGATGAACTTAGTTCCTCCCATTGTATGACAATGGTGTTGTGGCTTATGCCAAGGAACGTCTGTCCCATCAGTGATCCAGACATATTCTAAGGCAGTATCACCTGATCATGGAGATGGTTGATCTCCAAGGAGATCAAGGTATGGAGAGCAGACTCAGAGGACAACACAGCGGATCCACTCACAAAGGCCTTTTCCCAGAGAGAGACTTTCATGGGATGGTTGAGTATGAGATACTGCAACCACTGCTACAGATGGCCCTAGTGCAAGTGGGAGATTGTTAGTTATATGTATGCCTTAGAGGCCATTACTGTACATAGGATGTATATGGTAGTGGATGCTGGGACATATATAGGGAGGACTTTCTCGCTCGACATGATAGTATGCTATCTGGTTACTCTTTACTTTAACGTGTATGCTGATTGTCTCTCTGTTACATGTTGGTAAAACCCTTAGGATGTGTACTTGACTACCTGGACTATGATGCGGATCATACTAGTGGGGACATGGTGGTCCATAAGTACATCCTTCAAAGTCCCTAGTCGTGGGTATATCGAGACGTGGAATCGATATACCAGAGTAGACTAGCGTATACCTTCTCGGCCCATACAGATGGGCGATGGATGATCCCATATCCATTGGTGTTTGACATCGGAGATGATATACGGGTGCTCAGTGGAGACTGGGTACACTGGACGGACTCACCGAGAACTCCCAGATGGTATTATACCTCACGTCAAATGGCAGTTCTCTGGTGACACTGGTACAGAGTAGTCTGTTGACCCGAGATCGTCATAGAGTCTTGTGTGGTTCCCACTGTGCTTTGATTTCCATCTTACCACGTCCAAGAGGGCGTGCAAAACGGTGGTTTTTGGGTACAGTCCCAAATCACATGGAGGCAATGAGCGATAGGAGGGGATTCGTCTCTCCCGGTATAGGGAGTTGATGTTGCGCTGTGTTCGATTGGCTATAACAGGAAATCCCTGGCCAGGGTTGCTGAGATTTACTGGTAAGTGTTACCAGTAGTTTCACGAATTGTTATAGACCTCATATCGACACGACTTATCGAGCTATTGGGGTCTGACGTTTACCACCCCTAGGCGAGATATGCAACATATCAGACGATCAGACCGGACTGTACGGTAGTGTTACTGGTTGGATTCACAGGAGTGTGAGCGGGCTTGCTCGTCGATCTTCTGATCGCTCAATACCCGGGTGGCCGTTACGTTTAGCAGACCGCTTGCGGCTTATGGGTGTTTGATATGATCATCACCTGCTGCCGGCGTATTGACGAGTCTTTAGAGTCCTACACAGAGGTTTCCTGGCTCAAGCGAAACGAAATAGGAGCGCATATGAGATATGTGCGGGACCGAGAATAATGCGTGTATGTGATACCGTATTTCATTCTCGCGAACAATGTGTCGAATGGTTGTATGCGATATAACCTAGTTATCGAATCGAAGATTGATTCGATAAGCCGATACATTTGATACTAGTCGGTTATGTGCGACATGACCGGATCATTGAATCAAGTGTTGATTTAATGATTTAATGTATAATTATATATTTGATATATTACTTTGCATTAACTAGTATTGGTTCACTTTATATGGATTTTCTCACTCGGGTGTGCACATTGTATATGTGATATACTTTTGTGCACTTGATTGTATCATGTTTGATGATGCAAGATTACTAGGTTTTGTGTAAAGAGTTAAACCTTGGTTAAGTAAATGGTTAGGTTTTTATTTCTTATTCATTTATTTGTTTATTTATTCATTTTTGGCAAAAGGAAAATGGTGGCTAATTTGGATATATGTTGAAGCTTCATGAAGCTTTGACTTAGTCACCATTTTTGTCTTCATACCTAACCTAACCATTCACTTAACTTGAGTTTAGTCTCTACACATAACCATGGTTGGATTATGATAAGTTTTGATTTTCTTTTCTATTTTAAATTAACTTATCGTAACACTTTCTTCTTCTTCTTCATCTTCTTCAAAGAAGAAATCTTGACTTCATCAATGGTGGATTGATGAAATGAGTGAGAAATCCAATTCTAAAGTGAACCCACTTCCTATTTCTTCATCCTCTACCTCTTGCCAAGTAGTAGAGTGTGTTTCCTTCACAAGTTTTCTAGACTTGGTGAAGTTGGAGCTTGATCTAGCGATGCCTCGACGTAGATCATCTTCGGCACGTCGTCGATGACCTAGCCCGCTCTTTCTCCGATGAAGCCGACGCTAGAGCCCGGGACTTGCATTTGGACAGCGGAGAGGACTTCATCACGGAGCCGAGGAGGTGGAGGAACGGATCTACAAAGGTTGTATTTCCGTACTCTAAGTTAAGTGTTAACTAGTTTGTTTTTCGCCTAGACATCTAGCCAACGATCCGTACTTTAGGGTTTCTCGGTACCGTTAAATTTTAAATTGGCATGGTTGATGCCTTGTGAGACCTCTTGAGGGTGCCTAGGAACCCTACAATTTGTGTGAGAAGAGTGATATTTCTTTTGGAAGTGAGGAGGTGGCATGGTGGTGTGTGAATGCATTAATGGTGGTTTAATGCAAAGGGTACACTCACCTCACTCTCACCCTACACTCACCTCCCTCTCTCATTATCCTCACACTCTTTCATTTTCCCTATCTCCTTTTATTTTCTCATTCCTCTCTCATCTCAACTGAACACTTCTTCATTCCTTCACAAATCCATCTCAAATCTTCATCTAAACTCATAAAAATCACATCTTTTGCTTGGTTTTGCCTCTTGGATGCCTTGGAGCTTGGAAAGCTAGGATCTTGGCGTTATTTTGGTTAGGTAATGATCTCTTTCTGTTAAGTAGGTGTTTATTGTGTAGCGTAGCTTATTAGTTTCAGTTTAGAACACGTATAGTTTCATTTCGGGTAAATATCATATTTTTAGTGTAGTTTTGGGTCTCGGATGATCTGCTATAAAACCAGGTATTTGTTGCAAAAGATCCCATCACAGTGGCCTAATGTAGTGACCTAGAACCTACCCTCAAAATACGAGCCCATTTCCTTTTGTTATGGCCGCAAATTAATTGCTTCTGTCAGCAAATTGCGGCCAGACTAGGGAGTTAGGGTTTAGGTTTTGGTGTAGGGGTCTCTGGGGTTGTTTGTGGTCTCATGGTACTTGCAACTTTTACAGATTGTTGGTATAGCAAAATCTGGGACCACTTTGCGTACTTCTTGTGTTTCGTTTCACGCGTTACGTTATCCGATACGGTTCGTGTTCTGCGTTGCTGTTGCTCTGAGTTGGTTTCATAGTGTCGCTATGCACGTTAGCTACAATACGAACACTTAAGAGTACGTTTGTGTTTTCGCGTTGGTCAGCGTAGTTTGTACATGTTTGGGTCTATTGCTAATATATACTTGCTTTGTTGTGTTATGTTTTAGGTTTGCAGATGGGAACTTCGGGAGCTGCGAAGAAGGGGAAACAGGTGGCAGGCTTTACTTAGCCAGGAGCATTGGTGAGTAGATTTAACATCTACAGGGGAATCGTCCGCATGGCGTTATGCGTCTGGGGTAGAGATGTTATGATATTGTCGCATATTTTATGCATATATAGAGTTGCGCATACACGTTATTGCTTAGTTATTTATTGTGCTTGGACTTGTACTCTTAGAACACTGCACTATTATTGACGGCTCATGTTGTACGAGCACTGATTGTATGCCACATACACCGTCAATAATTGCCATGACACGCACAACCCACATACATATATAATATTGTTTGGTTAGGGACATTTAGACATAGATTCATATTCCTTACTGCATATGACATATAGCATACCTGTATACCTACATGCTTACACATATGCCTTGACATGCTTACATGCCAGTTACCTGTATACCTATATGGTATTGTACCATTAGTGATAGGTATATTTCACACATAATGACATAGCTACATGTATACCTTACATAAATACTTCACTTATACCTGGAGGGTATATTACATCATTACTGATAGGTAGATACATATACCTTGCTATAGATTTATGTTTACACATATATCTGGCTATAGCTACATGTTTACCTTTATTTGATGTTATATAAACTTGGAGAAATTAGGAACCGCGTGATATATATATTTTAACTATTTTCAGTTAAATAGCGGCTTTTCTTTTATATGCTCACATTACAGTTTTATGTTGCATATATTATATTCATGGATTTTCGCATTGAGATATGGATTTTTCATGATGTTTTCTGGATTTGAGGACCGTGGTAGTTTCATGAAATTATGCATTATTTGAAAAACCCGGTTTCTCTTGATATGATATTTCAGCATCCACCATGAGATTTATCGGTTCTGATATATATACCCTACGTGAGGAAAAGAGGGGCCCGTGTATGGGTAAATGGTGGGGCCCGGAGGTACCCCGGGGCAAGAATTTTGTTGAGCAGACGATGAGTTAGTGGGGGAACCATACCTACCGGTGACAGTACCTATGACTCGGCAGTTATCGTGAGGATACCAACGGGAGTCATGTACATATGGATACGTCGAAAGATGCGGGTCGAAGCTGGGCACTCGGGTTTTCGGAATAGTGTATAATACGTACTTATCAGGGGCCAGTCGTGGTGACAGCACCTGATAGATCAGTATTTTTGTGTCGATGCTTGACACATTGGTTTCATGATATTTTTACTCCTAAATATATATAACAGTGGAATGGGACGCTGTTATATACGTAAATATATATATATATATATTAGTGGAATGGGACGCTAATATATATGTATACATATCAATTCATATACATCATCATAATTATTCACGCAAATATACTTAGGATATTTGAGATTTACTTGATATTGGACTTAGGATATTTGATATTTACTTGATATTGGATTCATGATATTTGAGATTCACTTGATATTGGATTCAGGATATTTGAGATTCACTTGATATTGGATACAGGATATATGAGAATTATTCGATATTGTACATTCAGGATTTGTGAGACTTACATGATATGAGAGCCAATTTGGGGGCTGATTTGAGGAAATTGGGATTTGGTTTTTCTTGATGGACTTTGGTCCTACCACGATATCAGGATTCCATGGAAATGATATATTTCATCCCATACTTCGCATTTATTGTTTATGCACTGCTTCATGTAGTAGTAGTACCTGATAGAGTACCATCCATGACTGTTGCATTTACATACTTTAATTTTATATGCAATGCATCATGTATTAGTTGTACCTGCGAGAGTACCTTTCATGACTGTTGCATATATATACATTGTCATATCATTGCTTCATGTATTAGTGGTACCTCATAGAGTACCTTACATGATTGTTGCATACAGATTGTCATATTATTGCTTCATATATTAGTTGTACCTGCTAGTGTACCTTTCATGACTATTGCATAAATACGACCATTTATTGATATTAGCTTGCATATGTTCGATTCACGCTGTAAGTGCATATTTGCGATTACCTGTATATGTTATTGTAAGTCCACGTTGCCCACCTCGGTGCTTGCGGGGAGGCGGAAACGTTATGAAAAATCGGATTTTTACAACACTAGGCAACATGGACTATGCTAAAGGAGGGATCTTTGCTAAACAAAACTAACTACCAAAGCTAAAAGAGTTAGCTACTCGGAAAGGGGGTTATACCTAGGTTTTCAAGTCCTTCTCTTCTTGCTCCTTGGAGTGAAAGAACAGATCATCTCATCGCCTTCTCTTGCCGAAGAAAGATCCATCCGAGGGCCTCTACCTTTGGCTCCAACTTCAAACTAGAAGTAACTAAGTTGCTTGGTGTGCTAAACCTAGGACCTTAGAAAGAGTAGAGAGTATTTTTAAGGGATTTATCTCAAGCTCAAAGGGTTCTCAACTCATGAGAGGGGAGAGCTATAGAGAGAGGAAGAGGAGGAGAGAGAATGAGAATGATAGAATGAGAAGAATAATCCAACCTTCTCACATATATGTGAATTATGAAAAATAGATAATTAGCTAAAGATAATTGTGATGGTTAATCAAGAAATGACCATTATCATTTCACATTAAATGCTTTTGCAAGGATCAAAGAGCATCTTTCATATGGAATGATGATGGTCAACTTGTCAACCTAGGTCAACAAGTCAAGTATAGTCAAATGGTCAACAACCCTAACCATGCACAATCATAATTAACTAATATTAATAAATCATATTTCACACATAAACATTAGGGTTAAGAAAATGACAATGGTCATCAACCCTAATGAAAGTCCTTTGCCTCTGCCTCAGTCAACTGTATATACACACCCGTATCCGTGTTCCGAGGAACATGAATACAATGAGATACAACCAATCCCAAATCATATACTAGGATACGGCTTAAACCAAAGCCCACTAGTATAAGCTGTCCGGACACCAAACGTGCACAAGTGCGCGGATGTGAACGAACCCCGTCGCAAAACCATGCGACCTCTACTCATTTTGCCTATAGGCGAATAACCCTCTGTGTGGAACTCTAAAGACTCGAGACGACACTGGCAGTGGGTTTAACCACAGACCGCAAGCGGCACTAGCTGTACGTAATGGTCCACAGGTAGATACCGATAAGAAGACTGACGAGGTAAACCCATCTAAACTCCTACTGAGCCTGAATGTGACAGTCTCCGTACAGTCCGGTCTGTTCGTCTAAGAACATTGCATGGCGGGCCTAGAGGGGCGGTAAACGTCAGTCCTCTACTAGCGGTACAAGTCGTGTCGGAGTGTAGCCCAGAACACCTGAGATAACACTGGAAACCTACCAGTCTATCTCGCTTGCCCTGGCCAGGGACTTTGTGTAATGGCTCTCCTAGACACAGCGTGATATCAACCCCCAATACCGGGAGAGACGAATCCTGTCTAACCATCACTGCCTCCAAGTGCTTCGGGACTCCACCCAAAAACTACCTGTTTGCACGACTCCTTTGAGCCGTGGTAGGGCAGTAATCAAAGTACAGTGGGAACACATTCGAGGCGAAGTGACAGTGTCAAGTCAACGGACTAAGCTGTACTCAAGTCACCTGGGAACTGATAACTGACGATAGGTATAATACCAACCAACAGTTCCTGACGAGTCCTGTCCAGTGTACTCGTAACCTAATGAGCACCCGCATACTATCTCAAGTACGACGTACTGACGGCTGTAGGACAGACCGTCTCCCAAGCTGGGATAAGAAGCGCATACGCTAGTCTACTACGGAGTATCGATGCCCTGTCTCGATAGTCCTGCAACTAGGGACCTGCATAAGGATGTGCTTATGGATTACCCAGCCCCCACGAGTGTGACTGCCATCACAACGCTGGTAATCAAGCTAAGATCCTAAGGGCTCCACTAATGTGTAAAGGCGATATGCTAAAAGAAACGCATGCACACATTAAAGCAGAAAAAAACCAAGTAGCATACTACTATTTTGAGCAAGATTGTCAATACAAGGTGAATATCCCAAGCTTCCATCAAGTAATATACATACTAGTATGATACAGTAATGGCCTCTAGGGCATATACACTAACAATCTCCCACTTGCACTAAGGCCATGTACTGGCGTATCGAAAACCTATCATCTCGATCAGCCGCTCGAACTGAGTCTGGGGTAAGGCCTTCGTGAATGGATCAGCAGTGTTATCTTCCGTAGCAACTCTTCGAACCTCGATCTCCAGGCGACGCACGATCTCCCTGATCAGGTCATACCGCCTCAAGATGTGCCTGGACTTCTGATGGGACCTGGGTTCCTTCGCTAAAGCTATAGCCCCGTTGTTGTCGCAATACAGAGGTACTGGATCAACAATGGACGGAACCACCTGAAGTTCTGTTAGGAACTTCCTTATCCAGACTGTAGGGTGTTTTTCGTCACCCCATTGAGATGGGAATACGCGCGCGGTTGTCAGGTGCACTACAGATTTTCCCTGCCTAGGGTAGGCCGGGGTTTATTGATTGTGGGGATCCGAATCTCCGGCAGCCGCGGACTAAGCTGCCGTTAATTACCCATCGCCTTTAGAGCGAGGGAACCTCCAATTCAAAGGTTAAACTGGTCATGCGAACTCAATGTGCAGTGTACGTTTGTTGTGTTTTGAAAGGGGGGTTTGGATATATCGGGAGCCACGCAGAGTTTCTAACAGGGGCAGTGTCGTGGAGTATGTGTATGTGTACATATGTATGCCTATGTATATATATATATATACATATGCATGTGTATATATATATATATATAAAGGGCGAAAGACATCCGAAGGATGCGTGGGGGCCAGCGCCTTGAGCGCTGTGTGCTTAGGTGCTGTGCGCTTAGGCGCAAGCGCGCCACGTGTCAGCACGTGGGCGCTTTGCGCATGAGCTCTGGGTGCTCGAGCGCAAGCGCACCACGTGTCGGCACGTGGGTGCTTTGCGCTTGAGCGCAAGGCGCTGGAGCGCAAGCACGAAGGCGCTAGAGCACAAGCACACCACGTGTCAGCACGTGGGCGCTTTGCGCTCGGGCGCAGTGCGCTTTAGCGCAAGCGCGCCACGTGTCGGCACGTGGGCGCTTTACGCTCGGGCGCAGAGCGCCGGAGCGCAAACGCGCCACGTGTCGGCACGTGGGCGCTTTGCGCTCGGGCGCAGAGCGCCGGAGCGCAAACGCGCCACGTGTCGGCACGTGGGCGCTTTGCGCTCGGGCGCAGAGCGCCGGAGCGCAAACGCGCCATGTGTCGGCACGTAGGCGCTTTGTGCTCGAGCCCAGTGCGCTTGAGCGCGAGTGTGCCATGTGTCGGCACGTAGGCGCTTTGCGCTGGAGCGTAAACGCGCCACGTGTCGGCACATGGGCGCTTTGCGCTCGAGCGCTAGCGCGCCACGTATCGGCTCGTGGGAGCTCGGCGCTTGAGCACCGGCGAGGAAAAAGGGGGCTTTTAGTCCTAGAAACAGAAGCTATGCTTCAGAAAGGAAATATTTGTTGTTGTTATATATATATATATATATATATATATATATATGGAGTTAAAACTCCTAGGATGTTTTGAAGCTGATGAAGGGGGCTCTTCTTCTTCCTCCTGTTGCTTGGCCGGATCTTGAAGATCAAGAAGTAGGAGATTTTAAAAATCACTCCTTTTTGAGATCTGATGGGAGATCTGAGTTCCCCTTTGTGGGTTTTGTTGTGGAAAACTACTTAGTTTTGGAAAAGAAAGAGTAAAACTCTTGATTTAATTCTAAAGAAATGAGAAGGTTTAGAACCTTGGAGAAGGAGCAGGAGGCACAAAGAACCCTAGTTTTTGGGAGAATGAAAAGTATATGTTTTATTCATCAAAATGTTGCCTTATATAGGCTTACATATTTACATATAGCCCCTTGGGCTTCACAAAATGGCATTTTGCCTATCCCATGGCTCATGTGCCATTTCATTTCTGCACATAAGCCGTAGGCTTACAAAATATTGGCTTTATGTCCATTTTGCATACATTCATGTATAAACAATTACATAAAAATTATTTATTACATGATTTTGTTGTTGGCATGGGGAGGCTGGCCGCGGGCTCGACTTAGGCATGGGCCCGCTTGACCTGGGCTTGGGCCCACCAAGCTTGGGGGTTGACCTTGACTTTGACTCGGCTAACCGGGGTGCAAATTTTTACCCCAAAAAATTGCCCCCATCAATAAATGCACACCGCACATTTGAGTTGTGTGCATGAAATTGATGGATCTTGAAGCTGGACTTCGAGGTGGAACATCATTCCGGGGGTGGAGCATTATCCCTAGGAGCATGATTCCTGGGGATCGGAGCATCATTCCGATTTGCGGAGCATAATTCCAATGTCGGAGCATCATTCCGAAGAGTCAAAGCATAATTCCGAAGAGTAGAGGCATGATTCCAAGGATCGGAGCATCATTCCGAAGAGCGGAGCATCATTCCAGGGATCGGAGCACCATTCCGAGGAGCGGAGCATAATTCTAGGGTCGGAGCATCATTTCGATTTGCGGAGCATAATTCCAGGGGATCGGAGCATCATTCCGATGAGCGAAGCATAATTCCAAGGATCGGAGCATCATTCCGAAGCGCAGAGCATAATTCCAGGGTCGGAGCATCATTCCGATTTGCGGAGCATAATTCCAGGGGATCGGAGCATCATTCCGAAGCACGGAGCATAATTCCAGGGTCGGAGCATAATTCCGATGAGCGCGAAGCATAATTCCAGGGTCGCAGCATCATTCCGATTTGCGGAGCATAATTCCAGGGGATTGGAGCATCATTCCGATGAGCATGATTCCAGGGGATCGGAGCATCATTCCGAAGCGTGGAGCATAATTCCACGGTCGGAGCAAAATTCCGATGAGCATAACTTCGGGGATCGGAACATAATTCCGAGGATCGGAGCATCATTCCAAAGAGCAGAGCATGATTCCAGGGTTCGGAGCATCATTCCGAAGGGCGGAGCATGATTCCAGGGATCGGAGCATCATTCCGAAGAGCGGAGCATGATTCCATAGATCGGAGCATCATTCCGAAGAGCGGAGCATGATTCCAGGGTTCGGAGCATCATTCCGAAGAGCGGAGCATGATTCCAGGGATCGGAGCATCATTCCGAAGAGCGGAGCATGATTCCAGGGTTCGGAGCATCATTCCGAAGAGCGGAGCATGATTCCAGGGATCGGAGCATCATTCCGAAGAGCGGAGCATGATTCCAGGGATCGGAGCATCATTCCGAAGAGCGGAGCATGATTCCAGGGTTCGGAGCATCATTCCGAAGAGCGGAGCATGATTCCAGGGAGCGGAGCATCATTCCGAAGAGCAGCATACATTCTGACCGAAGCATAATTTCGAGGCAGAGGTTGATTCCCAGGCGAAGCATAATTCTGATGGGGAAAGCAGATAATCCGAGGCAAAGCTTGATTTCGACATGGGGTGTATTATGAGACGGAGCATGATTCCGGTGCAAAGCTTGTTGGCTGACTTGATTTCGAGACGAAGCATAATTTCGACAGGGAAGGCAGGTACACCGAGGTGAAGCATCATTTCAACACGGGGTGCATTCTGAGACGAAGCATAATTCCGACGCAGAACTTGCTGATTGACTTGATTCCAAGGTGGAGCATAATTCCGACGAGGAGGTCGTTGGTTGATTCCGAGCCGAAGCATAATTCCGACAGGGAAGGCAGATACACCGAGGCGAAGCATAATTTCGACACGGGGTGCATATTCTGAGACGAAGCATGATTCCAACGCAGAGCTTGTTGGTTGATTTGATTCCGAGGCGGAGCATAATTCCGGCAGGGAAGGTAGATATCCCGAGGCGAAGCATGATTTCGACAGGGGGTAAATTCTGGGACGGAGCATGATTCCGCCGTAGAGGTTGTTGGTTTGATTTGATTTGGGTTGACATCAGCATCGCTAAACTGGAATATGGTACCAGGAGCGAATCATCATTTGTCATGGGAGGATTTGGGAATTGCTTTTTTTTTTTTGGCATCAGCATCGCTACACTGGAATATGGTACCAGGAGCGAATCATCATTTGCGTTTGCTTATTAGGAAACGATGGCTTAGGAGACAGGTTTTAGGTCCCTATCACCTAAGACTTTTCAATTTTGTGAGCCGTAAGGGTCTCACAAAGCATTTTCTCCCTACGGGTCGTAAGGATCCCGTAAGTGCATTTTCTCCTTAGGAGTCGTGGGGACTCCCCAGTGTGTTGCTTCTTTGTGAGTCGTAAGGATCTCACGCGGGAATTTTCTCCTCACTAAGTCGAAAGGACCTTGTGAGTGCATTTCATCTCTTTTTCATGAGTTTGCGCCCTTTCGGGTTTTCACAAACTCGCCGGCAGTCCTGCTGTTTTTACTCATGGAGCCCTTTCGGGTTTCAACCGTGCCCATTTTGCTTGTGGACATACCTTCTTTTTTCTTCTCTTTTTTTTGAATCTTCCCCGCCGGTGGGACTTTGAATGTGGTCTCGCCGGTAGGACTCGGGAGAGATTGGGATCGTTTTACGCCCGTGGATTGTATACGGTTTTGCAGGATGTATGATCCAGACCGTAGGGCCGGAAAAATTTTGGGACTTTGTTGGCGTCTGCATCGCTACACTGGAATATGGTACCAGGAGCGACTCATCATTCGCCGTTGGGGTATGGGATTTAGAATTTGGTTGGCGTCTGCATCGCTGCACTGGAATATGGTACCAGGAGTGACTCATCATTCGCCATTGAGGTATGGGATTTGGAATTTGGTTGACGTCTGCATCGCTGCACTGGAATATGGTACCAGGAGCGACTCATCATTCGCCACTTGGGGATTGGGGAGCAATGGCTTTGGAGACAGGTTTAGATCCCTATCACCTAAGGCTTTTCAATTTTATGGGCCGTGAGGGTCCCATAAAAGCATTTTCTCCCTGCGAGTCGTAAGGATCCCGCAAGTGTATTTTCTCCTTAGGAGTCGTGAGGACTCCTAAGTGTGGTTTTCCTTTGTGAGTCGTAAGGATCCCACAAAGGTTTGTTCTCCTCATGTATCGTGAGGACACATGAGTGAGTCTTCTCAATGGAGCATAATTCCAAAGG
The DNA here is from genome assembly GCA_030015575.1 of Agapanthus africanus. Taxonomy (NCBI): domain Eukaryota; kingdom Viridiplantae; phylum Streptophyta; class Magnoliopsida; order Asparagales; family Amaryllidaceae; genus Agapanthus; species Agapanthus africanus. The sequence goes on from CM057341.1 coordinate 566,580,687, forward strand.
CGGAGACCAGCCGTGTAACTGGTGATTACGGTGGGGCATGAGGGTGATGAGAATTATTTAAGCCCGTGGATTGTATACGGTAGTCAATTTGAGGACTAACCGTAGGGCCGGAAGAATTTTGAGAAATTGGATTTTGGTTGGCGTCTGCATCACTGCACTGGAACATGGTACCAGAGCGACTCATCATTCGCCGGTTTTTTTTGTTTTTTTTTTTTGTTTTTTTTGTTTTGTTTTGTTTTTGTACCGCGATTGCTCTATCATTTCAGCTTTTCCTATCGCGAAGGTCGCGATTGCCCTATCATTTCGGCTATTTATTCGCGGTTGCCCTATCATTTCGGCTTTATTTTCATTTTTATTTTTACTCGCTGATTTTTATTGCGAGTTTCCCTATCATTTCGGCTTTTCCTTTTTTTCTTTTTATTTACACATTTTTTTTATTTACACATTTTTTTTACATTCCCAGTTTAACGACTTAGAGGTCGACTGTTCCCAGTTTAATGATGTGGTGGTCGACTGTTTTCAGAGAAAGGCAGATGTCTGAGAGAATGAGTTTCATGAAGAACTTCGGTCTCCGTTTGTATGAAATTGGCGGTCGCAGCTGGACTGTTTGTTAACAGGCCTTTAGACAGTTCTATCTCTCCTGCCTTGTATTGTTTTTCGACCCAATCTTTGAAGACGAAGCGGTCCTCAATGGCATGACCTATCACTCTGTGATAGGGGCAGTATTTGGGGTCGTCGGTCATATTCGCTTCCTGCGGTCTTTTTGACTCTTGCAGTTATAGACCGTTCTTCAGGGCGTTTTTGAATATTTTACGGATTTTGTCCCTTCTGAAGGAATAGACCTTATCTAGCTTCTCTTTGAGGGGTGATTCTCCTCCCTCTCCGAACACTGGCTTCCGAGACTGGTTGGCTCTAGGCCCGCTCATCCCTTGCTTATTTCGGTTAGCCAAAGTGTTGAAAGATTCAGAATCATCGGAGTTTCCACCTTTGCGATTATCGTCCTTTCTGTTTCTCTAGGACCTATTGTTATTTTGGAAATCTGAGGAGGACTCCTGCTTTGAGTGCTCCAGCATCTGAACTTTCCTGGTCAGCTCTTGGAATGTTTTGAGACCCGCGGTGCATAGAAACGGGGCCATCCAATTGTTGAGATTTCCGACGAGGAGGCTGATAGATTGGTCCTGCTCTATCGGCGGTTCGCATTTAACGGAGAGATTGCGCCATCGGGTTATCAAATCCGTGCTGCTTTCGTCGCTCTTGGGCTTGGTCCTTACGAGCTCGGCAATGGTAATCTTATCGCTGACGCTCATGAACCTCTGCCGAAACAGAGACTCCATTTGGACAAAAGTTGTGACGGAGCCATCCGGTATGTTCGCGTACCAGTCAAAAGCAACATCGGTCAAGCTATTAACGAACTGGCGGAGAAGAAGCGCATCGTTGCCCCCAGTGTTCCCGCATGAGGCTTTGAAGTGGGCGATATGCTGATTCGCATTTCCTGTCCCATCGAATCTTCCGAATTTGGGGATGACATAGCCGCTAGGAAATTCCACCAGATCATACTGAACAGGATATGGTCTCCCACTACTGCTGATATCCTTTTGCGCTTCGGCTTCAGCTACTAATTTTTTGACTTTGCTGGCAACTAAATCCATGATTTGATCTTGAGTTAGCGGGCTACTGTCATCGGTAGCCAAAACATTTCCCGAGATAGGATGTGACTGATTTTCATGTAGTTCGCCCACTTTTGGATTTGAGGGAATAGGCGTCGGCTGCTTTGGGACACCATTTCCCGGTTCACGAGCAGAGCCCTCCGCTTGATTGGGCGGTTGAGAGGCAAGTTGGGCTGTGAGCCGTAAGACGACGTTTGTCAAGTCATCAATTTTTGAGTAAAGCTTGTCCATCTCCTTGTCTTTGCTTCTGAACTGCTTTCGGAGCTTTTGGAGAAGTTGCTGCTCTGCGGTCTTAGGACGGAAAGTTGGCTCATCTTCACTTTCCGAGCCCGACTCCTCATGAATTGAGGGTTCTCTCTTCCTATCAGCCTCATCGAGAGGGTTTTCATCGTCCAGTGGAGACGGCTGTTCTTGGGGAGTGGCAACCACATTCAAGCCAGATTGGATTTGAGATGTGGTGGCCCCGTCCTTCCTCTTGCTGCGCGTTCCCACCATGTAGACAGTGTGGACCACGTATCCAGCCATTTTCTCGTCTTTGGCGGGATAACCCTGTTCCTCGAACCTCATGAGGTTCAGCCTAGCAGGAGCCCTAGCTTTTTTATTGACTCTATACCTGAGCCTTCTCTGCCTTAGCTTCTCAATTTTAAAGGCTTGGCGGGCATCTGCTTCCTGGGAAGCCACCGTGAGTCGATTAGCGGGGAGCTTAGAGAAAACACCCGATCGAGCAGTTGTCAGGGGCACCGCCGGAGCTTGCTCGAGAGGCCCTGTTGCTTTGTTGGTGTTGATGGCCTTGCCCCCAGCTGGGGCCAGAGAGAGTCATTCAAACACCGATTTGCGTTTGAGTTGGGGTGCCTTCGAGACCACACATTTGGCCTCTTGCCTCTCGAGACCGGTTTGTCTGTCACCGGGGCTTGAGGAGCTGGGATGGCGCCAACTGGCATGAACTTAATAGAGCCAAATGGTAGCAGCGGCTCCTCCCATTGTCGCCCGAGACAGGCCGGAAGGACCGTCCTGGAGTTTATCTTCATCGTGTAGGAGATGGGAGCTGAGTTCATCATCGAAGACATCATCGGAAGGTGATTGCTTGAAAATCTGCATGAAAAAGCATTATTTTTAGTATAAATACAGGTATGTATATTGATTGAGTTCGCATGAACGCTTAACCCGAAATATGGGAGGAAAGATTGGTCCCATCGGGCATGCCAGAATCTGTAGGGTGTTTTTCGTCACCCCATTGAGATGGGAATACGCGCGTGCTTGTCAGGCGCACTACAGATTCCCCCTGCCTAGGGTAGGCCGGGGTTTATTGATTGTGGGGATCCGAATCTCCGGCAGCCGCGGACTAAGCTGCCGTTAATTACCGCTCGCCTTTGGAGCGAGGGAACCTCCGATTAACAGGTTAAACTGGTCATGCGAACTCAATGTGCAGTGTACGTGTGTTGTGTTTTGAAAGGGGGGATTTGGATATATTGGGAGCCACGCAGAGTTTTTTACGGGGGTCCCACTACCCGGATAGCGGGATGGGGGTCAAGGGGGCTAGCACCCCCTTGCGGGGTGCGGGGCAAGCCCCGTTAGAAATTTTTTTCTAACATGGGCAGTGTCGTGGAATATGTGTATGTGTACATATGTATGCATATGTATATATATATATATGTGTGTGTGTGTGTGTGTATATAAAAGGGGGGAATGACATCCAAAGGATGCGTAGGGGCCAGCGCCTCGAGCGCTGTGCGCTTAGGTGCTGTGCGCTTAGGCGCAAGCGCGCCACGTGTCAGCACGTGTGCACTTTGCGCATGAGCTCTGGGTGCTCGAGCGCAAGCGCACCACGTGTCGGCACGTGGGTGCTTTGCGCTTGAGCGCAAGGCGCTGGAGCACAAGCGCGCCACGTGTCAGTACATGGGCGCTTTATGGTCGGGCGCAGTGCACTTTAGCGCAAGTGCGCCACGTGGGGGCTTTGAGCTCGGGCGCAGTGCGCTTTAGCGCAAGCGCGCCACGTGTCGGCACGTGGGCGCTTTGCGCTCGGGCGCAGAGCGCCAGAGCGGAAACGCGCCACGTGTCGGCATGTGGGCGCTTTGCGCTCGGGCGTAGAGCACCGGAGCGCAAACGCGCCACGTATCGGCACGTGGGCACTTTGTACTCGAGCGCAGTGCACTTGAGCTCGAGTGCAGTGCGCTTGAGCACGAGCGTGCCACGTGTCGGCACGTAGGCGCTTTGCGCTCGAGCGCAGGGCGCTCGAGAGCAAACGCGCCACGTGTCGGCACGTGGGCGCTTTGCGCTCGAGCGCTAGCGCGCCACGTGTCGGCTCGTGGGCGCTCGGCGCTTGAGCGCTTGGGCGCCAGCGAAGAAAAAGGGGGCTTTTAGTCCCAGAAACAGAAGCTATGCTTCAGAATGGAAATATTTGTTGTTTATATATATATATATATATAGATGGAGTTAAAACTCCTAGGATGTTTTGAAGCTGATGAAGGGGGCTCTTCTTCTTCCTCCTGTTGCTTGGCCGGATCTTGAAGATCAAGAAGTAGGAGATTTTAAAAATCACTCCTTTTTGAGATCTGATGGGAGATCTGAGTTCCCCTTTGTGGGTTTTGTGGTGGAAAACTTCTTAGTTTTGGAAAAGAAAGAGTAAAACTCTTGGTTTAATTCAAAAGAAATGAGAAGGTTTAGAACCTTGGAGAAGGAGCAGGAGGCATAAAGAACCCTAGTTTTTGGGGGAATGAAAAGTATATGTTTTATTCATCAAAATGTTGCCTTATATAGGCTTACATATTTACATATAGCCCCTTGGGCTTCAAAAAATGGCATTTTGCCTATCCCATTGCTCATGTGCCATTTCATTTTTGCACATAAGCTGTGAGCTTACAAAATATTGGCTTTATGCCCATTTTGCATACATTCATGTATAAACAATTACATAAAAATTATTTATTACATGATTTTGTTGTTGGCATGGGGAGGCTGGCCGCGGGCTCGACTTGGGCATGGGCCCGCTTGACCTGGGCTTGGGCCCACCTGGCTTGGGGGTTGACCTTGGCTTTGACCTGGCCAACCGGGGAGTAAATTTTTACCCCAACACAGACGGCTTCTTTTGCGGCATCTGCAGCAGCGATATATTCCGCTTCCATCGTCGAGTCAACAACGGTTTCCTGTTTGGAACTCTTCCAACACACCGCCCCTCCATAGAGGGTAAAGACATAACCCGACATAGACTTGGAATCATCCTTGTCACTCTGGAAGCTGGAGTCAGCAAAGGCCTCGATCTGGAGGTCTTTTCCTCCATACACCAAGAACATCTCCTTAGTTCTTCTCAAGTACTTGAGAATGTTCTTTACCGCTATCCAGTATTTCTTCCCAGGGTTTGACTGATACCGGCTTACCACACTCAGTGCATAAGCTACATATGGTCTGGTACACAACATCGCATATATTATAGAGCCTACCGCAGAAGCGTAGGGTATAATTGACATGCGATCCCTTTCCAAATCAGTCTTGGGAGACATCTCTTTGAAGAGGGTGATCCCGTGACAAGCCGGTAGATTACCGCGCTTAGAATCTTCCATACTGAATCTTTTCAGTATGGTGTCGATGTACCTAGACTGTGAAAGTCCTAATATCCTCTTGGATCTGTCACGATAAATCCGGATCCCCAGAATGTATGAGGCATCACCCAGGTCTTTCATGGAGAACCTGTGTGACAAGAACCCTTTGACAGATTATAGCATAGGAATGTCATTTCCTATCAAGAGAATGTCATCCTCGTATAAAACGAGGAATACTACAGTTCTCGCTACTAATCTACTATAGATGCATGGTTCATCTGGATTTTTGATAAAGCCAAATTCTTTAACCGTCTCATCAAAACAGATGTTCCAACTCCGCGATGCCTGCTTTAGTCCATAGATGGACTTAAGCAACTTGCACACCTTTCCGCTGCTCCCACTCTGAATGAAACCCTCTGGCTGGTCCATATAGACACACTCCTCTAAATTTCGATTTAGAAAAGCGGTCTTTACGTCCATCTGCCAGATCTCATAATCGTGGAAGGCAGCAATGGCAAGAAGGATCCGAATGGATTTCAGCATAGCCACTGGAGAAAAGGTTTCGTCATAGTCCAAGCCAGGTCTTTGACGGAAACCCTTTGCAATAAGTCTACCTTTATAGGTCTCAACCTGTCCATTTACACCAATCTTCCTTTTTAAGATCCACTTGCATCCTACGGGTTTTACCCCATCTGGAGCAACGTCCAGCGTCCATACTTTGTTGGTGTACATGGACTCCATTTCGGTCCGCATTGCATCAAGCCATTTTACCGAGTCAATGCTCTGAATGGCCTACTGGAAGCTAGTCGGCTCATCACTATCAATGATGCAATCCTCTCTATCCCCGTCTATGAGAAAACCGTAGTATCTCTCCAGCGGATGAGACTGCCTACTACTTCTGCGGAGCGGCGCAGGAATGTCCTGATCTTTCGAACCCTCTGGTTCTACTAAGCTTTCAGTAATAGCTCGTGGTTTTGGAATTTCTTCCAGTTCTATTGCGCTCCTACTTATCTGTTTTTCCAAAAACTGAGTTTCCAAGAAGTGGGCATGATGAGAAACAAAAACCTTTTGTTCCTCTTCGCAATAGAAGAAATATCCTTTGGAGTTCTTTGGATATCCCACAAACTTGCACTGTACTGAGCGTGCCTCGATCTTGTCCGCATTCTGGTTTTTGACAAAAGCTGGACATCCCTATGTTTTAATGTGATTAAGATAGGGTCTCTTCCCACACCACATCTGATATGGTGTAGTAGGCACAGTCTTAGTTGGAACTCGGTTCAAAAGGTATGCAGCTGATTCTAGTGCATATCCCCAGAATGATCGCAGTAACTCAGCGTTACTCATCATGGACCGTACCATATCCAATAGGGTTCAGTTCCGTCTCTCCAATACACCGTTATGTTGCGGAGTGTATAGAGGAGTAAGCTGAGAGAGAATTCCATTCTCTTTTAAGTAATCCAGGAACTCGGCATCAAGTATTCACCACCTCGATCAGATCTCAGTGTCTTGATACTTTTGCCTGTTTGTTTTTCTACTTCATTCTTATATTCCTGGAATTTTCTAAAGGCTTCGGATTTATGTTTCATTAAGAAGACATAACCGTACCTTGAAAAGTCATCCGTAAAAGTAATGAAGTAAGAATAACCGCTTCGTGCATGCGTAGACATTGGACCGCACACGTCGCTGTGTACGAGTCCCAAGAGCTCGCTTACTCTTACTCCGTGTCCAGTGAACGGAGTCTTTGTCATCTTTCCTTTGAGACAGGATTGACAAGTTGCATATGATTGATATTCGAACGGATCCAAATATCCTTATGTATGTAACTTCATTAACCTTCTCTCATTAATGTGACCCAGTCTACAATGCCATAAGAAAGTCTGATTTATTTCCGAAGACTTTCTTTTGTGTGTATTCTGGACATTGAGAATCTGTGGTTGGTTTAATATATATATACCATTGCTCAATGTACCTGACCCAATCAGAACTTGATTAAGGTGAATATTTACAACATTACTTACAAACGCAAATTCATAAATTTCTTTAGAAATTAAAGATACAGAAATGATGTTACAAGTTGCATTGGGTACAAAAAAGAAATTACGTAAAACCAAAACATGTCCATCTGATATTCCCAGGTGATAGTCCCCCACGGCCTCAGCATCCATGCTAGCTCCGTTTGCAACTTTGAGGGTCATGTCACCTGCCTTCAAAAACCTATGCTTTCTCAACACCTGCAAAGAATTACAGATATGAGATCCTGATCCGGTATCCAATACCCAGGACGTAGAGTTTATTGATAGACAGTTTTCAATAACATACACACCTGAAGCTGAATCCGCAACTTGCTTCAGATCCTGTGTTCTGGCCTTCCAAGCCCTGCAATCTTTCTTCCAGTGTCCACTCTTGTGACAGTAAAAGCACTCTTCCTTATCCACAAGCTTCCCCGCTACCTTTGTTGCTTTTGCCTTTCCCTTCGTATCCACTTTACTAACACCGCCCCTTGGTTTGGCGGGGGTTTTCTTCTTCTTTCCCATGGCTTTCTCCCTGGACCTAGAAGAGGAAGATCCTCCTACAAACAAAGTGGATATTTCCCTACCTTTTTGTAGGGTGCCCTCTGCACTCCTCAGCTTGTTGAGGAGCTCTGAAAGTTCAACTTCCTTTTCTTGCAAGTTGAAATTCAGGCTGAACTGGGCATAAGTGGAAGGAAGGGACTGAAGAATCAAGTCCGTATAGAGCTCATTATCCAACGTGGTCCCATGGTCCGCGAGCTCCTCTGTGTAGCCAATCATCTTAAGCACGTGTTCCGCTACCGATGATCCGACGGCCAATCTCGCCGAAAACAGCTTCTTCGACACTTCGTATCTTGCGATATGGGATTGCTCTCCATACAGTTCTTTTGTATGGAGAAATATGGATTCGAGGTCCATATTCTCATGCCTCCTCTAATGTTCGTTGTCCATAGAGGCAAGCACGAGGCACTTGGCCTTCGCGCAGTCGATTTCCCAGGTCTTACGGATTTCCCTATCCGCGATGCTGGTTTTGGGACCTGGGACAGGGGGAGCTTTGGTGGTAAGAAGATACCCCAACTTGTCATAAGTGATTGCCATTTTGAAATTCCTGAGCAAATCTTTGTAGTTTGGCCCCATCAGTATGTTTTTATCTAGAAGTAACTTAAGTCCACTCATGATAAATGGTCGCTACAATTAGGAGAGAGAGAAGAAACACTTTAGCATGATGCTCTTGCAAGTTTAGAGTGGTTTTTAATTTGTCTAAACAGGATGGCTCCCACTGTCACTCGAATCCCTCCTCAAACCATAAAGGAAGAATTAGTCGGGATCAATCTCACCGTACAATACTTGCTTAACCGTTCAGCCAGGCCAGTGTCGGTACTTCGAGGGAGGTTTTCCAACGCTTTCGCGAAGTTCCTTAATTAAATAACCTCTTTTCTCTGTGGGCGTAGCCCCGCTAACACCTTTCTAGACACCTACTTGGATTATAGCATTGATCGTTAAGTGAGAAAGTTCCGGAGGTGTAGCATATACTCACAGTAGGATCGGGATCCAAATATCATCGCATAACAAAACTGAAGGAATCCTACCAGAATCATCACACTCCAAATGGTATGCAGCGCTAGCAAGTTTCAGTTCTTTTGAAACTCCCGATGTGGATTTTTGCCCCATGCTCTTATGACCTTGACTTTGGCCAACAAATCATAAGTCACATGTCAAGTTCTACCCGTCATTCTCCAGGTTAATTTGAGCCCACTCGCACATACCCTTGACTTTGGCCAACAAGGTAGAACGACTGCCCCAAACCAACACATATATCTATGCTGCACATGAATACCCAATAGCTACCAATCACTATGCCTTGACTTTGGCCAACAAACATAGCTTGAATACTTATTGACCATTCATGTGAAACGACGGAGGGCTACAAATGGTTTTGGCGAAACCGTGAACGTAGTGAACTTGATATAATCGAAGGAACGAGATAGCTTTCAAGAAGGAGTGGTTCAAGCTCCGCATTTATCATTTGGTTTTGAAAAGAACCGAGTGGTTTTGAAAGTGTTCCAATGACTTTTACTTGGTTTATTTTTTCTTGCATTAATTCCAATGCGTCCCATCATTTAATCCTACCATTGCAGAAAACAACGAAAATATGACGTACGCTTATGCCATCCGCATTCGCCACAGGGTCCCATCATCACCCGTTAGGTTACTTAACTAATGACAGAGCGGGGGTTGGACTAGCGCGGATGCAAAACATAAGCAACGCCTAAATAGATATCATATAGATATATATAAAAATTCGTCACATGCAATGATAGCCATTCTAGATCACAGATGAATACATTGGATATACTTGGAATCCGCAATTCGTATGAGCCTGTAACGAAGAACGGATTACACGGTCGCGATGAATAGCCAAATCCCACCCTAGACCCCTACGGGTGCGGCAAACTACCCGCCAAGTACCCGAAGCGAGGCAATCTCCCTCAACACCGTGAGTAGGACACTCGGCACTTCGAGATACCCGGTAGTTTGTGCACCCCACCTTGGGTCTATCCTAGGAGAAAAAACAATAAAAAGAAATTATACAATGACGGCTACAACCCCGACCTGGTTGTGCGGCCATACAAATAATATTAGATCAATTTACATATTACAAGAATTGAAAGAATAAGAAAACACTCATCTCACAACCCCCGGCTATTCATCCGCGACAATCCAACGAATTCATATACACAAACCATCAACATTACAGATCACAGATATGTATAACCCCCACTAATCGACGTATAGCGATTAGCAGACGTTCAATACATATATCACATCACAGATATAACCCATTAGCCAAAGTGCAAAGAAATTTGATCAAAAATACGGATTTGTGACCACCCCAAAAACTAACTTGTTCTCAGGAAAATCTGGGTAGAAACAAACTATATTAAAAATCCCAAAACCTCCAACTAAGTACACTGCACCAAACTCGGTCCACGGCCGAGTCAACTCGGCCGCGGATCCGCGACAAGAAGCATGTTCTTGCCGTGGAACCGCGGCGCTTTGACCAGTTCAGTGGATCATTTTTGGTGGGTGTCTTTAGAAAACCCTGAGCCGATTTTTCATGTATGATTTATTATTTTTAGAGCAGAAATAAAAATCGACAGAAACTTAAGGTTTTTGAAAAGTGTTTTGCGATTTTTTTCGATCGAAGTTCTAGATACTTTGCTAACTAGTTAGTTTGTGTTTAGCTAGGCTCTGATACCACTGTAAGTCCACGTTGCCCATCTCGGTGCTTACGGGGAGGCAGAAACATTATGAAAAATCGGATTTTTACAACACTAGGCAACATGGACTATGCTAAAGGAGGGATCTTTGCTAAACAAAACTAACTACCAAAGCTAAAAGAGTTAGCTACTCGGAAAGGGAGTTATACCTAGGTTTTGAAGTCCTTCTCTTCTTGCTCCTTGGAGTGAAAGAACGGATCGTCTCGTCGCCTTCTCTTGCCGAAAAAAGATCCACCCGAGGGCCTCTACCTTTGGCTCCAACTTCAAACTAGAAGTAACTAAGGTGCTTGGTGTGCTAAACCTAGGACCTTAGAAAGAGTAGAGAGTATTTTTTAGGGATTTATCTCAAGCTCAAAGGGTTCTCAACTCATGAGAGGGGAGAGCTAGAGAGAGAGGAAGAGGAGGAGAGAGAATGAGAATGATAGAATGAGAAGAATAATCCATCCTTCTCACATATATATGAATTATGAAAAATAGATAATTAGCTAAAGATAATTGTGATGGTTAATCAAGAAATGATCATTATCATTTCATATTAAATGCTTTTGCAAGGATCAAAGAGCATCTTTCATATGGAATGATGATGGTCAACTTGTCAACCTAGGTCAACAAGTCAAGTATAGTCAAATGGTCAACAACCCTAACCATGCACAATCATAATTAACTAATATTAATAAATCATATTTCACACATAAACATTAGGGTTAAGAAAATGACAATGGTCATCAACCCTAATGAAAGTCCTCTGCCTCTGCCTCAGTCAACTGTGTATACACACCCGTATCCGTGTTCCGAGGAACACGAATACAATGAGATACAACCAATCCCAAATAATATACTAGGATACGACTTAAACCAAAGCCCACTAGTATAAGCTGTCCGGACACCAAACGTGCACAAGTGCGCGGATGTGAACGAACCCCGTCGCAAAACTATGCGACCTCTACTCATTTTGCCTATAGGCGAATAACCCTCTGTGTAGGACTCTAAAGACTCGAAACTACGCTGGCAGTGGCTTTAACCACAGACCGCAAGCGGCACTAGCTGTACGTAACGATCCCCAGGTAGATGCCGATAAGAAAACTGACGAGGTAAACCCATCTGAACTCCTACTGAGCCTGAATGTGACAGTCTCCGTACAGTCCGGTCTGTTCGTCTAAGAACATCGCATGGCGGGCCTAGGGGGCGGTAAACGTCAGTCCCCTACTAGCGGTACAAGTCGTGTCGGAGTGTAGCCCAGAACACCTGAGATAACACTGGAAACCTACCAGTCTATCTCGCTTGCCCTGGCCAGGGACTTTGCGTAATGGCTCTCCTAAACACAGCGCGATATCAACCCCCAATACCGGGAGAGACGAATCCTGTCTAACTGTCACTGCCTCCAAGTGCTTCGGGACTGCAACCAAAAACTATCTGTTTGCACGACTCCTTTGAGCCGTGGTAGGGTAGTAATCAAAGTACAGTGGGAACACACTCGAGGCGATGTGACAGTGTCAAGTCAACGGAATAAGCTGTACTCATGTCACCTGGGAACTGATAACAGACGATAGGTATAATACCAACCAACAGTTGCCGACGAGTCCTGTCCAGTGTACTTGTATCCTAACGAGCATCCGCATACTATCTCAAGTACGACGTACTGACGGCTGTGGGACAGACCGTCTCCCAAGCTGGGATAAGAAGCGCATACGCTAGTCTACTCCAGAGTATCGATGCCCTGTCTCGATAGTCCTGCGACTAGGGACCTGCATAAGGATGTGCTTATGGATTACCCAGCCCCCACGAGTGTGGCTGCCATCATAACGCTGGTAATCAAGCAAAGATCCTAAGGGCTCCACTAATGTGTAAAGGCGATATGCTAAAAGAAACACATGTACACATTAAAGCAGAAACAAACCAAGTAGCATACTACTATTTTGAGCAAGATTGTCAATACAAGGTGAATATCCCAAGTTTCTATCAAGTAATATACATACTAGTATGATACAGTAATGGCCTCTAGGGCATATACACTAACAGTTATTTACTATTCACGAGTTGGAAACTCACCCCCGTTGTGCCACAGTGTTTTGCAGGTTGTTCCCCAAAGTAGTCGAGGCAGGCTATTCATCTATTATATCATTTTTTGCTGCGGATACCGCTTCGGCTCACAGTGTGCAATTTTGCTTAGGTGGGTTTTGCGGTTATCCGATTTTGTTATTGTATATTCGTTGTATCCTGTACTCTCCATCTACCATTATCTTGTATGACTTAGAGATATGATGTGAGGACGATATTGTATATTATTTTATGACTTAGAGGTATTTTATACAGTTTTATTTATATCGTCTTTTATTTCTTCGCTACGGCGTCGTACAACTGTTGTGGTGGTTGTTTTCCGCCTTTGGGCGTGTTTTTGCTCACGTTTAGGGATGCTTTACTTTTATCTTTGTTGTACCCGTTTTTGGGGTTGGGTTTTACAAAGAAGGTGCTGCCAAAATTTTTAAGGAAATAAAGTTGGACTTTTAAAGAATTTGGGTTGAGAATTAAATGGTTTGAAAATTAATATTATCACTTACTGCTTTTGATGGTTTAGATTGCTTGGTTTTCGGCTTACTTAAATTGCGTTACGCCTGTAGACGTTGCGTAGTTTAAGGGCCGCCACGTGCCAATTTCGGGTCGTAACAGGCATATACATAACTAACATTGTGGGTGAATGATATGATCATAACCTACTTCCGGCGTATCGACGAGTCTTTAGAGTCCTACACAAAGGTTTCCTGGCTCAGGCGAAACGAAGTAGGAGAACTTATATAATGTGTGCGGGACCGAGATTAATACGCGTATGTGATACCGTATTCTAATCTCACGATATGTGATATCGGTAGATTATATGTGATATAGCTGGGTTATTGAATGAAGTGTTGATTTGATAAGTTGATACATATGATTTTAGTCGGTTATATGTGATATAGCCGGATTATTAAATCATGTGTTGATTTAATAATTTAATGTATAATTATATATTTGATATATTAATTTACATTGACTAATATTAGCTCACTTAAGCATTTGTTTTTTCTCACTTGTGCACATTTAATATATATATGTGATATATATTATTGTGTCATGCTTGATGCTACATGGGTGTCTGAGACTCACACCATGCTTATGATAATTAAGGGTTTTTATTATTTAAAGTAAATCAAAATTAGATGGAAATTAGTCACATGGCTTAGAGCTTGTTAGAAGCTTGTGGAACCGTTGACTTAGTCCACTAATTTTGTTTTACTTAAGATATTTATTAACCTAACCATTATCTTTAGCCATGGTTAAGTCTCTACAAGAGTTAGTATGAGATATTATCTCACCCATGGTTGCTATTCTCACTCATAATATTCTCCACTTCATCTTCTTCTTCATCTCCTTGAGCTCTCTAGGTGTTTAGGAGGTGAAGAAAATTAGTGAGAAAAATAATTCTAAAATGAGCAAAATTCCTACTTCACCAACCTACACTAGATTAGCCATTTAGTTTGAGTTGTTTGCTTCACTAATTCCTAATTAGTGAAGAGGTAGCTTGAGTTAGAGTCTCCTTGACGTAGATCATCTTCGACCTCGAAGTCTTCAAGCAATATCGTTCCTTTCACCTTGTGGAGTCTAACTAGAGTCCAGGAGACCACTAGTTGGAGCGAAGGGACTACTACACGGAGCTATTGAAGTGAAGGACCGGTCTACAAAGGTTGTATTCCCATTCACTTAGAAGTAAAGTTGTTTACATGCTAGTTTACGTCTTGTTCTCTATTTAAGATCCTAGGTTGGGGTTCTTGAGCATGCTAAATTTTTGAAAAGGGCAAGGTTGATGCCACCCGAAACCTAGTGGCGGTGCTAGGGAACCCAGCAGTGGTATTAGAGCCGAGCTAGAGAATTAGACAATGTTACTATAATTACGAAACCGAAAAAACTCCGAAACAATTGAAACAAAACCCTAGTTTATGTCGATTTTTTCAGAGACTCTAAAATTTTTTTAAACAGTTGCAGAATGTTACATAAGTTGTAATATGAACACTGGAAAAAAAAAACTAGCCTAAAGCACCAGTTTTCAACCGGTGAAACAAGAAAAAAAAACCGGCATGGCTGGTTTTTATTAGGTGTTTGGGGTTCGTTTTTGTCTGGTGTTCCAGGTTCTGGGTTTTGATGTTTCAGGTATTGTTTGTTTTTACTAACATTGCATGTGATGTTATCTTTATGTAAAGGCAATTCAGAGTATTTTGTAGTCGTAATTTGAACATCGTTTCGGGTATTTTGACGATGTTAAAAAGTTCGAACGAATATCAAAAATCCATTTTTGACCCTTATCTGGAAATTTTCCAAAAGTTGGAATTTTCCAAGATTACAATATTCAAAAATCATGCAAGTAATTATATGGACCCTCTAAAAGAACGATACCCAAACTCGACTTCTTCTCCACGGAACCGCGAACAAACCATAGGGTTTGCGGCAGTTCCGCGGCGCCATGAGTAAGGTGTGGGTTGGCCCTTCTACGGTTGGTCCATAGGTACTGTGGCATGTTCTGAGTATTTTTTAAAATATGCTCAAGTGTTGAGCTCTCTGGGAAATTTTGGGTGTTTGTTGATTCGATCGAAATGTTTAACATCGTCTTGCTATCTGTGTTGTGATACAATATTTGGAATCTACACTAATTAGTTTTGTGGAACTGGATTAGTTTCTTGTAAATTTAACATTTCGGTCTCTGAAGGAATCGGGAATCTTGTTGAATTACCCAATTTATTTTGAAAAGGTGTTTTCATGAGTGAGACCCAAATGTAAGATTTACAATGTTAGGCATGAAATCCAAAATATGAGATATTCCGGGTTTATGATATCTAAGGGTTGTGTCGATTCCAAATGTTGTAGTTTGACATTTTCTTTTCTGCGACCGTAAGTGTAATATATGGTGTATCGCCGGTTTCGTTTCTATATGTCAACGACAATTGAGATACGCATATTTACTTACGTTAATGACATATGATGTTATGTGTTGCTGTGATATGTTATATTGGATCGCCGTGTTTGAATAGCCGGTGGTTTTATGTGAGATGAGAGTTTTTCGTTTTCATTCATGTAAAAACTTGTATGTAATATTCTTTTATTGGTGCACTTCCAGGTTGAGGATGATGTCACCATTAATGTATATTAATTACATTTCCGCATTAGGATAGACCTAAGGTGGGGAGCACAAGTAACCGGGTTCTAGAGTCCAGTGGGAGACCATCTCAAGGAGTCGAGACCGGGTCTCCTAACTCTAGAATTGGGAAGGTTGCTTGCCGCTCTCATAGGGGTCTAGGTGTTAGTTATATGTGTGCCCTAGAGGCCATTATTGTACATACGATGTATATTGTAGTGGATGCTTGGACTTATACATGGAGGACTTTCTTGCTCGACATGATAGTATGTTATCTGGTTGCTCTTTATCTTAACATGTACGCTTCCTGTCTCTATGTTACATATTGATAAAACCCTTAGGGTGAGTACTTGACTACCAGGACTATGATGTAGATCATACTAGTAGGGACAGAGTACTCGCTAAGTACATCCTTCAAATGTTCCTAGTCGTGGGTGTATCGAGACAGGGCATCGATATACCGAAGTAGACTAGCGTATAGATTCTCGAACAATATAGAAGGGCGATGGATGATCCCATATCCATTGGTGTTTGACATCAGAGACAGTATACGGGTGCTCAGTGGAGACTGGGTACACTGGACGGACTTGCCAAGAACTCCCAGATGGTATTATACCTAACGTCAGATGGCAGTTCTCTGGTGACATTGGTACAGGTTAGTCTGTAGACCCGAGATCGTCATAGAGTCTTGTGTGATTCCCACTGTGCTTTGATATCCACCTTACCACGTTCAAGAGAACGTGCAAAACAGTGGCTTTTGGGTACAATCCCGAATCACATGGAGGCATTGAGCGATAGGAGGGATTTCGTCTCTCCCGATATTGGGGGTTGATGTTGCGCTGTGCTCGATTGGCTGTAACAGGAGGTCCTTGGCCAAGGATGCTTCAAAGATATACTGGTAAGTGTTATCAGTAGTTTCTCGACCCATTATGAGCATCATATCGACACTACTTATCGAGTTAGTGGGGTTTGATGTTTACCACCCCTAGACGAGATATGCGACATATCAGACGAAGAGACCGGACTGTACGGTAGTGTTACTGATTGGATTCGTAGGAGTGTGAGCAGGCTTGCTTTTTGATCTTCTGATCGTTCAATTCCCGGGTGGCCGTTATGTTTGGCAGACCACTTGCGGCTTGTGCGTGTTTGATATGTTCATCACCTACTACCGGCGTATTGACGAGTCTTTAGAGTCCTTCACAGGGGTTTCCTGGATCAAGCGAAACTGAGTAGGAGCACATATATGATATGAGCGGGACCAAGATTGATACGATATGAGATACCGTATTCTATTCTCGCGATAGGAGATATCGGTCGGTTATATATGATATAAACGGGTTATCGGATCAAGTGTTGATTCGATAAGTTGATTCATATGATATTAGTCGGTTATATGTGATGTTGCCAGATTATTAAATCAAGAGTTGATTTGACAATCTAATGTATAGTTATATATTTGATATATTACATTACATTAACTAGTATTAGCTCACTTATGATTTTTTTTCTCACTTTGGATATATTGATGTATATGTGATATATGTTAAATGTATCAAGCTAGGTTACAAATGCAACTAGGGTTGTTGAGGGTTAAACCATGCTAGGGTTAAGATTAGGGTTTTATATTTATTATTAAGTTATTCAAAATTGTGGATTTTATCATGGTTGATATTTGATAAAAGCTTGTAGAAGCTTGTAAGCATCTTTGACTTTGTCGACTCTTTTGTCTAGCTTTGGACATTTATTTAACCCAGCCCTTTAACCCATGGCCATGGTTAACTCTCTACAAGGGTTAAGCAGGACATGCTTAACCCTTGGTTACATTTTTATCCTCAACAATAATTCTTTCTCTCTTGACAATTCTTCATCTTCTTCATGAGCTCAAAGAGAAAAGAGTTTTCTAGGGCTTGAGTTTGTGATGAAAACTTGTGAGAGTATGAAATCTAATGTTAGCAAAATTCCTACTTTATAATCCTCTACCACTTGCTATTTAGTATAGGGTGTTTGCTTCACTAGTTCCATGATTAGTGAAGAGATAGCTTGGGTTAGTGTCTCCTCAACGTAGATCATCTTCGGCCTTGAAGACTTCGAGACAAGTATGTTCGTTTCTTCATCGGAGCCTCTCAAGAGTCCGGGACTTCTTGATCGCAGTGAAGGGACTACTACACGGAGCTAATAAAGTGAAGGACCTGTCTACAATGGTTTATTCCTTGTTCACTTTACTTGCAAAGTCGTTTGTATTTCTATTCCGTCAATTTCTTGTAAATGATTCTTAGTTATGGTTAGCTAGAATGAATTTTTTTTGAATTTGGCATGGGCGATGTCTCCCGAAACCTTGCTGCCGTGCTAGGAAACCCTGCAGTGGTATTAGAGCCATGCTAGAAATTTAGACGGATTTTGTTAAGATTACGAAATCGAAATACTCCCAAACATGAAACCGAAAAATGAAGTTTCTGTCGATTTTAAAAGTTGTTCAAAAAAAGTTTTAAACAAGTACAGAGTGATGTATGAGATATATCATGATCACAGTCAAAATTTCAGGGCATTCTAGAAAAATTTGGCCAGCCACCACCATGCATATCTCGGCCAAATCCGAGCCCCCTCCCCTGAAAATTTTTGTGTGTTCCAGTGACATGGTTTTGATGTTTCAGGTGTTGTTTGTTTTTCCTAATTTTGCATGTGATGTAATCTTACACTATAAACAATTCGGAGTGTTTCTTATTCGTATTTTTAACATTGTTTTGGGTTATTCGCAAGCTGTCTAGACGAAATTAAAAAGTTCGATCGAATGTCAAAAACCCATTTTTTCCCAAGTTTAACGTATTCGGAAAAACATGCAAGTGATTCTATGAACCCTCTAGAAGAATGAAACCCTAACTCGACTTTTTGGATCGCGGAACCGCGGTCAAACCATAGGGTTTGCCATAGTTCCGTGGCGACATGAGTGACACTTGGGTTTGCCCTTCTACGGTTGGTGCATAGGTACTGTGGCATATTCTGGGTATTATTAAAACTGTGCTCAAGTGTTGAGCTGTCATGAAATTATGGGACTTTGATAAATCGATCAAAAAGTTTAACGTCGTCCGGGTATCATGTGATGGGATACAATATTTGGAATCCATAAGTAGTTATGAGATAACTAATTTGAATGTTATAAATCTAGCAATTTAGTCTCATTTGATCGGTTGCCATGGGATTTTTATGAGATCAGAAGTTCGTCGCAATCACGTAGTGTACGCAGATACTCGCCGGGTAACATTATTAGATAGCCACGCCCCATAGCCCCGACCAAGTGACTGTAGGAGAATCCCGTTGCCAAAAGCATCCGTTCGGGTACTCGCGGCAGCGGTGTTCCGCCGTAGTGCACTTCGTCGACAACATCGGGGGGTGCGGCCGTCTACTAAAGTTTCCGACGAGTATTTGATCAGGATGTCGGGAATCTTGTTAAATTGCCCGACTAGATATTGAAAAGTGTTTTCGAGATCGAGAATAAAATGCGTGATTTATAATTGTTAGGCATGCGATGTCCAGGAATTCATTTGGTTAGGCATGAAATCCAAAGTATGAGATACGTTGGGTTTATGATGTCTAAGGTAGTTGCGGATTCCAACTGTTGTAGTTTTTCACTTTCTTTTCTGAGACCGTAAGTGTAATATGTGGTGTATCGTTGGTTTCGATGCTATATTTCAATGACAATTGGGATATGCATATTTACTTATGTTGATGACATGTGATGTTATGTGTTGCTGTGATATGTTATATTGGATCGTCGTGATTGAATAGCAGGGGGTTTTATGTGAGATGAGAGTTTTTTGTTTTCATTCATGAAAAATTCAATGTATGTAATATTCTTTTATTGTGGCACTTCCGGGTTGAGGATGATGTCACCATTGTATATTAGTTACTTTTCGGCATTAGGATAGACCCAAGGAGGGCAACACAAGTAACCAGGTTCTAGGGTCTAGTGGGAGACCATCACGAGGAGTCGAAACCGGGCCTCCTAACTCTAGAATTAGTGGGGTTGCTTGCTGCTCTCGTAGGGGTCTAGGGGTGTGGGATTGGCTATTCATCATGACCATGGAATCCGTGTTTTATACAGGCTTAATTTAAAACACGGAAATCCTAGTATATCCAATATTTCATATTTTTTATTCTGCTGTGATATTCTGTGATGTGATCATTGATTATATTATAAGATGAATGCTTATATTATATATATATATATATATATTATATTACTGCTTTCGTTTCATATGTGATGCTTGGGAAGCATAATAAATGGGAATTCATTAATGAGATTAATGAAATAAAAGAAACCTAAAGATGTTGTAGAAACTTGTCTCGAAAACTGGTAGCTCTAGTTCTTGCTTTGCATAGCGGTATTCCTTGTAGAATATCCAGCACCTTATTCGATAAGGAAAGAGCCGAGATCCCTTCACCGAGAGTGACCTCTTTAACGAAACAACCAGATGCTACAAACTCAGTTTGTCTTTTGATTGCTTTTATAGTTTTTTCTTTGCATAGTGGTATTCGTGAAATATCCTGCACCTTATTCGATAAGAAAAGAGCCGAGATTCCTTCACCGGGAGTGACCTCTTTAGCAAAACTAGTAAAAGCCTAAAAAACACTCCATTTTAAATCACTCGATTCTATGACGATATCAAGTTCATTACGCAAAAAGTTTTCTTAAAAACCTATCGTAGCCCTCCATCATTTCAGATAAGTACTACTTAATATTCGTGCTGCGTTTGTTGACCTCTGTCAAGGCGTAGTGTGCGGTAACTGATTAGTGCTTATCTGCATAGCATATGATATGATTGATTTAGGGTAGTCGTGCAACCTTGTTGACCTCTGCCAAGGGTCGTGCGGGTGGGTTTACTTTAATAAGGTAATGACGGGTTGAACTTGATTACCAGCCTATGGTTTGTTGACCTCTGTCAAGGTCATAGGACGCTTGGGGCAAAACATTATTAGGAATTTCAAGTGTTGAAATTTGCAATGAGATTGCATAACTTCTATAAGATAGTTGGATCCCGATATCCACTGCGAGTAAGAGTTACTCCGGGAAGAGTTTTACACATTACAATTAGCCGATCAAGTAGGTGTCTAGAAAGGTGTTAACGGGGTTATGCCTCTGGAAAAATGAGGTTTATTTTAATTAGGTCCGTGCGAAAGCACGTGGAACCTCCCTCAATGTACCGGCAGTGGCCTAGCTAAAAGATTGGCGAACTTGTAGGTTGTAATTAATCCCGGCTAGTCTTTCCCTTTAGGGTTTGAAGGAAGATTTGACTAAAACAGTGGGAGCCATCCTGATTAGATATATTAATAACCAATCTAATCTTGCATGAGCATACGCTGAATGTTTTCTTCTCTCTCTCTCTCCAGGTGGCGACCGTGTCACGCCTTAATCAAGATAATAATACGGATGTATTGACCGAACCCGATTGTTATAATGAACTATGGAACGTTGGTCCCGCTCCAACTTATAATTGTTATAAGACCGAGCAGGAAATATGGGATTACCAGGATTCCCGTGCCCCCTAAACGAGGATAGTGCATGCTGATGCATCTTCTTCGGGTGTGTTCATTACCGAGAACTGTTTTTCAGTATCCTTTACGTCCTGGGTATGAGATACCGGATAAGAATCCCACATATGTAATCTGTTATATGGGCTACAGATAGGTAGAGAACTGATAATGGGTGATAAGTTTCAAGAGTTGGAAACGGTGCAAGTGTTGCAGCCAAGCTTGTTGGCAGTTATCACCATGTATTACCAAATACATTGATTCTGAACGAATGTTATTTGATACCGAACCTGATATACAACATCATATCAGTCTCTTTATTAAGATAAAGAAGGATATAATTTTGTATTGTTGAATAATGTTTTGAACATTTTCTTATATCAAGTATTGATCGGTTCAAGCACGTTATCTAAAAGCATATACGTTCTTAATCAAACCGCGGTTCTTAACGTACAAAACACACAAAAGAGAAAGAGTTCAGAAATGAACGAATTTTTCTTGAGGCATTGTAGACTAAGTCATATCAATGCGACCCGACTAGCTAAGTTACATTAAGATGCATATTTAAATCAGTTTGAATTTACATCTTATGAAACTTGCCAGTCATGTCACAAAGATAAGATGACCATAGCTCCGTTTATTGGAAACAGAGAAAGAGTTAGTAAACTCTTGGGATTAATACATGCTGAGGTATGAAGGTCCCTTGTGTATACATGTCAGGACTGGTTCTTTGTACTTCATTACATTCACTGATGATCTCTTAAGTTCTGCACATGTGTTCCTGTTGAAACACAAGTCTGAAGCTTTTGAGAAATTCAAAGAATATAAGTTTGAAGTAGAGAACCAAAACGGGTATAAGTAATATGTCCTTTGATGTGATCAAGGAGGAGAATACTTGAGTACAGAATTCATGGACCATTCTAAAGGAGAATGAGATTCTCTCTCAGCATTACTCCTCCGTATACACCACAGCACGTTGGTATATCGGGGCGGGGCAATTGCACCCTATTAGATATGGTGTGCTCTATGATGAGTACTACTGAGTTATCTATTTCCTTTTGGGAGTTATGCACTTATGAAGCTGCATGTCTATTGAATAGGGTTCCAACCAAATCAGGTTCCTACCACTCCATATGCGATATAGTATGGGAAGAGAACATCTCTTAAGTAAGTTAAGATTTGGGGTTGTTCGGCCTATGTCTAAAAGCAAAATCCGGACAAGCCCGAGGCAATGTCAGTTCTGTGGATGTTTGTTGGATATCCAAAGCATTCGCAAGGGAATACCTTCTACCAAACCGAGGAACAAAAAGTGTTTTTGTTTCTCAGCATGCCACCTTTGGGAAAGGAATTTCTTTTGAAGAAATTAGTGGTCATGAGGTAGAACTAGAAAGAGTTCCAGCTATACAAACTGCAGCTGATGATTTGGTAGAACCGGAGGATTCAATAGTTCTTAACGAACCTCGGCCACTCCAACGATCTAGTAAGGTTCCTCACCAACCTGAGAGATACTTTGGTTTTTTCTATGACAGTGGGAGCGAGGAATTCATCATGAGATGATGACCCAACTAGTTTGAGCAGGCCATCAAGAGTGGGGACTCTATGAGAATGGCTAGATGCTAAGCGATCTGAGATGGAATCCATATACACCAAAAAAGTATAGACTTTGGTTGTTTTATCTGAAGGGTTAAATCCCCATCAGTAGCAAATATATCTTAAGAAGATTACTTGGTGTACATGGAAAAGTTGAGACTTTCAAAGCTAAGACTTGTTGCAAAAGGTTCTCGTCATCGACCAGTTGTGGACAATGATGAAACCTTTTCTATTCCCTATGCTTAAGTCCATCCAGATCCTACTTGCCATTGCTACATACCATGACTACGATATCTGGCTGTTGGGTGTCATGACTGCTTTTCTAAATAGTGATTTAGAAGAGAGAGTCTATAAGCACATAGCCAGAGGGCTTCGTAGACAGTGGGAGCAGCGGAAACGTGTGCAAGTTGCTTTATGGGATAAAACATGCATCGCGAAGTTGGAACATCTGTTTTGATGTGGTAGTCAAAGCGTTTGACTTAATCAAAATGGTAGATGAACCTTGTATATACAAAAAGGTAGTAGGGAGTATGGTGGTGATCCTCGTATTGTACGTGGATGGCTTACTCTTGATAGGAAAGGAATTTCCTATGCTACACTTGGTCAAATCTCCTCTTATCACATGGAATCTTCATATAGGATCAAGGTGACACCTCCTAAATCCTGGGTTTTGGATCCATCAGATAGATCTAAGAGGTTGTTAGGATTCTCACTAGGTGTAGTGAGATGGTATCAATCGATCCTCGGGAGAATCACTGGATAGCTTCCTGGGTGGTAAGGTCGACTGAATGTCAGTCACAGGCATTGCCTTTACCCTCAGTGGAGGGACGGTATGTTGGAAGAGTTCCAAGGTAGATACCGTGGCAAACTAGACGATAAAGGCTGGAAACATTGCTACCAATGATGCTACTAAAGAGGTAGTCTTGAAGTATATAAGTTCATGAGATGAACTTCGTTCCTACCATTGTGTGACAATGGAGTTGTGGCTTTGTCCTAGGAACCCCCGTCCCATCAGTGATTCAGACATATTCTTAGGTAGTATCACCTGATCATGGAGATGGTTGATCTCCAGGGAGATCGAGGTTAGGAGAGTAGAAACAGAGGAGAACAAGGCGGATCCACTCACAAAGGCCTATTCGCAGGAGAGACTTTTAAGGGATAGTTGAGAATGAGATACCTCAACCACTGCTGATTGTTGGGTATGAGATACTACAACAGATGGCCCTAGTGCAAGTGCGAGATTGTTAGTTATGTGTGTGCCCTAGAGGCCATTACTGTACATACGATGTATATTGTAGTGGATGCTTGGACATATATATGGAGGACATTCTTGCTCGACATGATAGTATGCTATCAGGTTGCTCTTTATCTTAACATGTACACTTCCTGTCTCTATGTTACATGTTGATAAAGCCCTTAGGATGAGTACTTGACTACCAGGACTATGATGCAGATCATATTAGTGGGGACAGAGTAGTCGCTAAGTACATCCTTCAAATGTTCCTAGTCGTGGGTGTATCGAGATAGGGCAACGATATACCAGAGTAGACTAGCGTATAGCTTCTCGACACACATAGATGAGCGATGGATGATCCCATATCCATTGGTGATTGACATCAGAGACAGTATACGGGTGCTCAGTGGAGACTGGGTACACTGTATGGACTCGCCGAGAACTCCCATATGGTATTATACGTAACGTCAGATGGCAGTTCATTGGTGACACTGGTACAGGTTAGTCTGTAGACTCGATATCGTCATAGAGTCTTGTGTGATTCCCAATGTGCTTTGATTTCTACCTTACCACGTTCAAGAGAACGTGCAAAATGGTGGCTTTTAGGTACAGTCCCGAATCACATGGTGGCAATGAGCAATAGGAGGGTTTTCGTCTCTCCCGATATTGAGGGTTGATGGTGCGCTGTGCTCAATTGGCTGTAACAGGAAGACCTTGGCCAAGGCTGCTTCAGTGATATACTGGTAAGTGTTAGTAGTAGTTTCTCGATCTGTTATGAGCCTCATATCGACACGACTTATCGAGTTACTGGGGACTGACGTTTACCACCCCTAGACGAGATATGCGACATATCGGACGAAGAGACCGGACTGTACGGTAGTGTTACTGATTGGATTCGCAGGAGTGCGAGCAGGCTTGCTTGTTGATCTTCTGATCGTTCAATACCCGGGTGTCTGTTATGTTTGGCAGACCGCTTACGGCTTGTGGGTGTTTGATAAGATCATCACCTACTGCCGGCGTATTGACGAGTCTTCAGAGTCCAACACAGGAGTTTCCTGGCTCAAGCGAAACGGAGTAGGAGCACATATGTTATATATGCGGGACCGAGATTGATACGATATGAGATACCGTATTCTATTCTAGCGATATGAGATATCGGTCGGTTATATATGTTATAGCCGGGTTATCGGATCAAGTATTGATTCGATAAGTTGATTCATATGATATTAGTCGGTTATAGGTGATTTAGCCGGATTATTAAATGAAGATTCGATTTGATAATCTAATGTATAATTATATATTTGATATATTACATTTCATTAACTAGAATTAGCTCACTTATGATTTCTTTTCTCACTTTGGAAACATTGATGTATATGTGATATATATTAAATGTATCAAGCTAGGATACAAATGCAACTAGGGTTATTGAGGGTTAAACCATGCTAGGGTTAAGATTAGGGTTTTATATTTATCATTAAGTTATTCAAAAGTGTGGATTTTATCATGGTCGATATTTGTTGAAATCTTGTAGAAGCTTGTAAGCATATTTGACTGTGTCCACTCTTTTGTCTAGCTTAGGATATTTATTTAACCCAACCCTTTAACCCATGGCCTTGGTTAACTCACTACAAGGGTTAAGCATGACATGCTTAACCCTTGGTTGCATTTTTAACTTCAACAATAATTCATTCTCTCTTGAAAATTCTTCATCTTCTTCATGAGCTCAAAGAGAAAGAGTTTTCTAGGGTTTGAGTTTGTGATGAAAACTTGTGAGGATATGAAATCTAATGTGAGAAAAATTCCTACTTCATCATCCTCTACTACTTGCCATTTAGTATAGGGTGTTTGCTACACTAATTCCATGATTAGTGAAGAGATAGCTTGGGTTTGTGTCTCCTCGACGTAGATCATCTTCAGCCTCGAAGACTTCGAAACAAGCATGTTCGTTTCTTCATCGGAGCCTCTTAAGAGTCCAGGACTTCTTGATCGCAGTGAAGGGAACTACACGGAGCTATTGAAGTGAAGGACCGGTCTACAAAGGTTGTATTCCTTATTCACTTAACTTGCAAAGTCGTTTGCATTTCTATTCCGTCGATTTCTAGTAAACGATTCTTGGTTAGTGTTAGCTAGAACGGAAAATTTTTGAATTTGGCATGGGCGATACCTCCCGAAACCTTGTTGCCGTGCTAGGCAAACCTGCACTAGGGATGTCGGTTTGGCTATTCATCACGACCGTGGAATCTGTGTTTTTTACTGCCTTAATTTAAAACACGGAAATCCTACTATATCCAATATTTCATATATTGTCTTCTGCTGCTGATATACTGTGATGTGATTACTTGATATGCTGAGATGAATGTGATTATTATATATATGATATATAATAAACGTTGGTTATGTTTTGCACCCGCGCTAGACCCGCCCCGCTATGCCGTTAGTTAAGTAACCTAACAGGACACTGTGGCGAATGCGGATGGCAGAAGCGTACGTTGTATTTTCGTTTCTTCGGTGATGCTTAGGAAGCATAATTGAAGGGACTTCATTAATGAGATTAATGAAAAAGAAAGAAACCTAAAGATGTTGTAGAATCAAATTTTCAAAAACGGTAGCTCTAGTTGTTGCTTTGCATAGTGATATTCCTTGATGAATATCCTGCACCTCATTCGATGAGGAAATAGCCGAAATCCCTTCACCGGGAGTGACCTCTTTAGCGAAACAAGCAGATGCAACAACACACATAGTTTTGTCTTTTGATTGCTTCTCTAGTTGTTGCTTTGCATAGTGGTATTCTTGAATATCCAGCACTTCATTCGATGAGGAAAGAGCCGAGATCCCTTCACCGGGAGTGACCTCTTTAGCAAAACTAGCAAAAGCCTAAAAAAACTCCTTTTCAAAATCACTCGATTCTACAATGATATCAAGTTCATTACGCAAAAGGGTTTTCTTAAAAACCTATCGTAGCTTTCCGTCATTTCAAATAAGTGCTATTTAGTATTCGTGCTACGTTTGTTGGCCTGCGTCAAGGCGTAGTGTGTGGTAGCTAATTAATACTTATCTGCTGCATATGATGCGATTGGATTAGGATAGTCGTACGACTTTGTTGGCCTGCGTCAAGGGTCGTGCGGGTGGGTTTAATTCAATCATAAAATGTACAGGTTGATCATGACTAGCGGACTATGGTTTTGTGGCCTGTGTCAAGGTCATAGGACGCTAGGGGCAAAATATTATCGGTAATTTTAAGTGTTCAAATTTGCAATGAGATTGCATACCTTCTATTAGATAGTTGGATCTCGATACCCACTGCGAGTAAGAGTTACTCCTGGGAGAGTT